>CM060381.1:35345155-40227655 GCA_030545235.1 Helianthus tuberosus | reverse complement strand
CAAATCATTGATACAAACAATATCCAAATACCAAATCCGCCTTCTAGATAACCTTCGCGAAATAGAAGAAACTCTTGGAAAGGTCAAGGAAAAAACTTGTTCTTCTTCCGTAAAGAACTCTTCCAATAATTGCAAACCGAATCGTTTCAAAAAAGCACGTACAGTACTTTTATGCTTACGAGCTAAAGTTCTAGCACAAGAAAGTCGAAGTATATATTTTACTCGATACAAACTTTTTTTTTTGAAGATCCACTATGATAATGAGAAAGATTTCTGTATATACGGCCAAAGCGCTCAATAATATCAGAATCTGATAAATCGGCCCAAATTGCCTTACCAATAGGATGCCCCAATGCGTTACAAAATTTCGATTTAGCCAACGATCCAACCAGAGGCATAATTGGAACAATACTATCAAACTTCTTAATAGCATTATTAATTAAAAATGTATTTTCTAGCATTTGACCGCGTACCATTGAAGGCTTTAGACACACACTTGAACGATAACCCAGAAAGTCAAGGGAATGATTGGATAATTGGTTTATAGAAATCCTTCCTGGATAAGACCACAGGTAAAAATAAGATTTCCAGAAATTGAAAAAGTAATCTTTCCTTTTATTCATCAAAAGAAACGTCCCTTTTGAAGCAAGAATTGATTTTCCTTGATACCTAACATAATGCATGAAAGAATCTTTGAAGAACCATAAATTCGCTTGAAAAGTCCTGGCAAAGACTTCTGCAAGATGTTCTATTTTTCCATAGAAATATATTCGTTCAATAAGGGCTCCAGAAGATGTTGATCGTAAGTGAGAAGATTGGTTACGGAGAAATAGGAAGCCAGATTCATATTCACATACATAAGAAGTATATAGGAAGAAGAATAGTCTGTGATTTCTTTTTGAAAAAGGAGAACCGGCTTTCTTTGAATTTGAAGTAATAAGACTATCCCAATTATGACACTCATGGAGAAAGAATCTTAATAAATGCAAAGAGGAAGCATCTTTGATCCAATAGCGAAGAGCCTGAAACAAGATTTCCAGATGAGCTGGGTAAGGTATTAGTATATCTAATACATAATTTAACTGTGAAAAGTTGTCCTCTAAAAAAGAAAATATGGAATGAATTGATCGTAAATTATCGGATTTAACTATCCCTTTCCTTTCTAGGGAAGATATTAATCGCAGAGACAATGGAATTTCCATAATGGTTGAAGAAACCTCTCACATTACTTGCGAATAAAAATTCTTGTTGTGCCCAAAAAATGCAGTCTGTTTAGAATCATTAACAGAAAGAATCAAATGATTCTGTTGATACATTCGAATGATTAAACGTTTCACAATTAGTAAACTGGATTTATTGTCATAACATGCATTTTCCAACAAAATGCGAGGGATTCGTCCATACCATCGGTAAAGTTTGGAAGACCACGACTGATCCTGAAAGGGAATGAATGGAAAAAATAGCATGTCGTATCAATTAAGAGTTCTGAGAATATTTTATTCTTTCCGGCTCGATACAAAGCCTTCATTTAAAATTTAAATTATTCATTTAAATTATTCAAAGGGAGCAAATCGAAGTCAATTTCAAGTTGGGTCGAATTAATAAATGGATAGGGCCCCACGGCTTCAATTCATTTCATTTTGATTATAGGGAAAGAAAAAGCAACGAGCTTCCGTTCTTAATTTGAATGATTACCCGATCTAATTAGACGTTAAAAAAAATATTAGTGCCCAATACGGGAAGGCTTTCTCCCAGGAATGGATTCTTGATTTTTTAATGAATCCTAAATATTACCACTCTCCATTCCATAATGGAGAAGTATGTGTATAAGAAACAGTATATTGATAAAAACATTTCCAAAATCAAAAGAGCGATTGGGTTGAAAAAAGTAAAGGGTTTCTAATCATCTTGCTATCCTATAATGAAAACGAACATAAATACTTAATTTTAAAGGGAAAAAGAGAGGATAGAGAATCTGTTTATAAGTTTATCTGTAGCCGAGGTATCTATTCGGTTTGTACTATAATACCTTGTTTTGACTGTATCGCACTATGTATCATTTAGAACCCCCAAAATCCTCTACCTTTCATTTAAATAGACTTTCAAATGGAGAAATTCCAAAGGCTAGATAGATCTCACTACTTCTTATATCCACTTATCTTTCAGGAGTATATTAATGTACTTGCTCATGATCATGGTTTAAATGGATCGATTTTGTTGGAAAATGCAGGTTGTGACAATAAATCCAGTTTACTAATTGTGAAACGTTTAATCATTCGAATGTATCAACAGAATCATTTGATTCTTTCTGTTAATGATTCTAAACAGACTGCATTTTTGGGGCACAACAAGAATTTTTATTCGCAAGTAATGTCAGAGGTTTCTTCAACCATTATGGAAATTCCATTGTCTCTGCGATTAATATCTTCCCTAGAAAGGAAAGGGGTAGTTAAATCCGATAATTTACGATCAATTCATTCCATATTTTCTTTTTTAGAGGACAACTTTTCACATTTAAATTATGTATTAGATATACTAATACCTTACCCAGCTCATCTGGAAATCTTGGTAAGAAGAAGGAAAAGGATTGCATAGAGGAACTCCCGAACATTTGTCAGATGTGTCGATATCAATGGTGACTCATTATTTCGATGAATCATTTCTTCGGACAGAAGAAGATTATGGAAACACTTACTCGAAATCTCACTTATCAGATTCCATTGTGGAAGACAGAATTTTTTCTGAAGAATTCGCCATGATATATCTGATCCATGCATAATATCATGAAAAATGGATACAAATTTTTGGCTGCTACTTAGTATCGGCAATAGGTCTGAAAAAGTATCTAAAAATAAAAACTTTAGATATCTGTACCCTGTCGAAGTAAGGAACCATGGCATATATGTTTGGAATAGATTCCATTTTGAGAGAGTTGAATAAGCACTATCTCGTTGAAAAGTTCTATACATCTGCCCTTTCTCAACGCATTTCTTTAGACAAAGACTCCGTTTTTTCCTCTTTTCGGATGGTAAATATTTCTCAGAACATGGAGTGTGAATCAAACCCATGTTTGAATTGAAATTGAGATACTGATACAAGTTCTTCCCTTCTGAATCAGATAGATTCATATCTAAAAGAGGTTGACAATAAGTTCTTTCAAAATTGACTATTTGTCCCTCTGTTAGAGGTGTTCCAGAAATGTCTGCGATCGAGTAAATAGCTCTACGAAATTCGAGTTGGCGTATGTTTCAACATAAACTTTTTTGGGAAATGAGTGAGGTCAAATATAATCTGTTTCCGTGCTTATTTTATGAATGTTTTGTTAATTTTGTTTCGAACCGAGTGGAGTTAAATTGTGGTTTCTTTTATTCAATAGTTCTAATTAATCTATTTTGATTATTCGTGTCAGCTTTTCCGTTATACCCGTTACGTTTTCTATGTATGAGTCGGATCATATATAATACGTTATGATTGTACGGTATAAATTTGATTACTTTATGTTTTGATCTAATCGCAATGCTTATATAGATTACATTGAGTTCGATCAGATATGTCGAAATGCACGTTTTCATATGGTTAATACATCACATAACGTTTAGACTAATCCATTCGATGTTTGCAATGTAATCGCGCCGCAATGCGCGCGGGTGTTATTCTTAGTTAACTCTTAAATAAAGGTTTTTTTTTTCACTGTAACTGTTATATATAGTAGAGGCCGGTTATTTTACAAATTGCCTTAAGGTATGCTGTGTACGAGATGCAGTATCAACATACGATTTTTTTTATCATGCGATTTTGGTTTTTTCAGCAACATGCAATTTTTTTTAACATGCGATATTTCTTTTGTATGTTAAGTCATTTTGTACGATACACTTGCCATAATGTACGCTTCGTATGTTAAGTCATTTTGTACGATACACTTTTCATATATAGTAATAGTAATTACGAAATCTTGGAATATGTGTATAGTAAGACATCCATATATATATATATATATATATATATATATATATAACACATAGTTATATGCAAGTATAACAACATTTGTAAAAAATCAAATATTTATCACAATATTGTTCAAAAAATAAAAGTTAATAATTTATTACTCATTTTGAGAGTATAATTAGAAAAAAAAAATAGTATATAAAAGTTATTTACATTTAAAAAATAACAGAACTAGATAAGACTCAACAATTGTGATTTTTTTTTCTATTGTATTTCTATTTATCTTCACCAGTGGCTCAATTTAACTTCGCACGCTCTCACTATAAGTTCTCACTTCTTGTGTGACCCTTGGATAATATTTTTTAGGCCCTGGTGTTAAGTCACCTTTTAATGAATTCTTCAAATATTAAAGAGTTCCGGTCTAAGTTCATTAGAAATGCAACAACAAAAAATACAATTGGAATAATATTGTCTGAGGCTAAAATGAGCTTGATTTTCTTTTTAGGCTCTTAAGAAGAAATTTTATAAAGAAATTATGTTTTTAATGGTAATTTCCAAAAAAAGGGAAATTTAGAATATATATAAAATATTAAAATTTTTCTATAATTTAATCATTTCTTTAAATAGTAAGGAAGAAGATTTTTGTTGTCGGCTGAAATAATATGAATATATTATTGTGGGTCCAACTCATGTTTACTTGTTCGAATGATCCAATCATCAATTTTATAGATTATTATGTTAGTTGTTTACCCATTTCTAGAGTTTTCCATTTAAATAAAAAGAACCTATCCCTTTCGTTTATTTTTAAATTAGATACTCACAATATTATTGTAGGTCCAACTCGTATTATTCTTTTCAAGTTTCAACATCATTTTTGCTTACCCACTTTCAGATCTTTCTATTCATAGAAAAAAATTTACCATGTTTAAGTTTGGCTTATTTCATTTAACTTGATCTGGAGTATGAGCTTCAATTGTTTCAAGCTTTATTTTTAAAGTTTGAGTTCGGTTTATAAGTAGTTTTTCAAAATTAAAATTGGCTCGTTTAATTGTCTTTGATTTGATTAGTTTATGAACTTTTACAATTAATTTAATTCTAAATTCTATATCATAATTATTTAAATATTTTATCATAATTATTTAGTTTTACAATAATTCTACATATAGTAACTATTATTATGTAAATACATGATTAAATATTATAAATAAAGTTGAATATATGGATCTTTAGGCTTACGAGCCTACTCGAGCCGACAAGTTAAGCTCAGGATCAGGATTATTTATTTAACAAGCTCAATTTTAGGCTTGTGCTTGTGTAATCTCGGCTTGATTTGAGCTTTTGACAAGCTGATTTCAAGTAGCTCACAAGCGACTTGGTCTATTCACACTTTCGCCATTTTTGTGGGACGAATCTAGACCATGTAATCTGAGATAAATCGTATTGATAATGACCTCTTAACCAGTTTTTCCATGGATTCATTCCATAATTTGGAAGTTTCTTATGTCTTACTTCGTAATCAAAGATTCCTTGTCTTCCAAAAAAATCCTTTATTTCATTCTTAAGAAAAAAAGACGGTCCATTGTACTGAAGAATAGATCTTAACTTATTGAAGTTAATAACCTGGGTTTGTGATAATTTTAAAAATACATATTTTTGTGACAAGTAAGATAACTCAAAAAAAATATTTGACTTCCGCTTACTATTTCTAAGATTATCAAAAGCTTTTTTTATAGTCCTAGTCGAAATAAAGTCAATTTGATTTTGGTTTGTTTTATTAATCTTTTCTTTATTTGTTTCGTTATTGTCAATGTATTTCTCAATAATTTTTTTTGTTGATTCCATAAAAAGTTGTAGAGCGATTCTGCGCATATTAATGATACATAGAAAGATATCTATTTATATTTTTTCAATGAAAATTTTAACTATTAATTCAATATTATTTCTTTTTAATATTTTCCAAATTTTTGGGAGTGCTTCTCCATTATTCTTTTTTTTTTTTTTCAGCGTTACTGTTTTTTTTATTTTTTTCATTATTTCTATTTGATTTCTGATTGTGTTTCTTCTATCAATTCTATGTTTTAACTCCTCAGAACTTGGTAAATTCAACTCCATTAACAGATACTTATAAAGTTTTTTTTTCCGTTTACACCCATTATCTCAAGTTTTGGATCGAACTAATTCACTGACACAAATAGTTCATGGGAGAAAATTGAGTTATTTGGGCCCAGGGGGATTGACTGCGCGAACTGCTACTTTTCCAATACGAGATATTCATCCTAGTCACTATGGGCGTATTTGCCCAATTGACACATCTGAAGGAATAAATGTTGGACTTATTGGATCCTTAGCAATTCATGCGAGGATTGGCCGTTGCGGGTCTCTAGAAAGTCCGTTTTATCAAATTTCTGAGAGATCAAAAGGGGCACAGATGCTTTATTTATCACCGGGTAGAGACGAATACTATATGGTAGCGGCAGGAAATTCTTTGGCCTTGAATCAGGGTATTCAGGAAGAACAGGTTGTTCCAGCTCGGTATCGTCAAGAATTCCTGACTATTGCATGTTGAATTTCATATTCCAATAAACCCCGTAATCGTAAAAAAGTGGGTTTTTTATCTATGGGCCTAGCAAAATAAAAATTGGGATAGGATCTCCCCCCCCCCCCCCTAAAAATCGGACGTGAAAGTTTCCTTTCATCCGGCTAAAGTAGGTCAAATAAAGAAAAAAAGAAAAAGAAAGGAGTTCTCGCTTTCAGATTCTAGAAAACTCCAAAAGGATCTACTCCTTACTCAAGTTTTCAGTGAAAATCAAGCAAAACTTCATTGATTCTGTCTTCCTTATTATTTTTATTTAGATTTTATGAATTCTTTATTCAATTATGACATAAATGAAATGTGAAATTCTTGAGTAGTCTACTTCCTCTCGAATGATGAATCCCGTAATTCTTAAATAAAGAGAGTACCTTGGAATTCATAAGGAATTTACTTGTCTATGTACTGTTCCATTCAATCTTTTAGGTCCCGACTTCACCTCGACGGTTAGGCCACGATTAAAGTCTATATGCGATAGATAGACTCTTGTAACCATGACATCCTTTCTATTTGCTTACTTGAATATCATTTTTTTCTAAAAAAAGGAACCGCTTAATTCTACAAAAGAAAAAGTCTTTTTTTACGAGGTATAACTATAAATTCTTATGAAATCGACCATAGATCAATTCCCTTTTTGGGGAGCGTCTTGAATACATCCCTAATTCTGAGCTTCATGTTACTCCTACCAAGAAACATGTCAGGTAAGGGCATCCCGATTGGATTAAATGGGATGACAGTTTCTCATTTCGAATCTGTAAAATCAGAATTTCGATCAAATCACACACCGCAGTATACTAGGTCTTTTAATTCGTTAAGAGGTTTATCTAAAAGATTCACAATATAACTAGGAAGACGTTTCAAATACCACACATGCATTACGGGGTATGCGAGTTTGATGTAGCCCATTTGATATCTTCGTATCCGAGAATCAACAAACTCGACTCCGCATTGATTTTTTACTTTTAACTCTAAGTTTTCCATCTTTTATAATTTGACACAACACTTTGTTATTTACAACTTTGGTCCCCCATACTTTTTATCTTTTGCAAGTTTTTCGTTTTACGTTTCGTTCTAAATTTTGCGAGTTAACATGTCGTAGCGTGCATGTGAGGTTCAACGTTTTTGCTCTATTTTCTCATATTTGACAGACCCGTCGCAACGCGTCCATTTTTCCCCTTTTGTAAAGTTCGTCGCAACGGGCGGGTCGTAGATAAACTAAGTTATTATTTTCTACATTTTACGTTTCTGCTTAATTTCTTCGCATTAAGACAATGTAACGGGTGTGCATGGTTCAACGATTTTAGTCTACTTTTCGTTCTGTGTAATTTTTACCATTTTATCTATTTTATTTTTACGATGTTGAGAGTCGATGTCGTTGTGGCATTGGTACTACTTGGCACGGTTTTACGAACGTTTTTAACCTATTAATTTTTTTACTAATATTTTCTTTCGGTTTACCCCTATTCTTCCTTTACTTAAAAACTAATTTTTGTGTGCATATTTTATGTACCGGTATGTATAAATATAAACTTTTTTATAGACGAGTCAGATCAAATATAATACGTTTTCGTTTAAAGAAACCATTTTTACGTGCATATTTTTACGTACGTTTTGGTATAAATTCAAGTTGTTCTACATTTTGAGGTAAACTTTTTTGGGAAATGATTTAGGTCAAATATAATATGTTTTCGTGTTTATTTTATGTATGTTTCGTAAAGTTTGTTTCAAACCGAGTGGAGTCAAATTATGGTTTTTTTTCCTCCTTTTTTTTCGAAAGCTCTAATTAATCCCTTTCGATTACATGTGCATATTTTCCTTCATACCTGTTACGTTTTCTGTGTATGAGTTGGGTCACATATAATACGTTATGATTGTTCGATATGAATTCAGTTTACTTTACGTTTGATCCAATCACAATGCTTATACAGGTTACACTGAGTTCAAGTGGATACGTCGAAATATGTGTTTTCATATGGTTAATGCATCATATAACGTTTGGACTAATCCATTCAGTATCTACGATGTACCCGTACCGCAACGCGGGCTGGTCTTAACACTAGTTTAACTTATTTAATATAGAATTTAAATTTAAAGCTAAATAACAAAAAGAGTAAACTTCCGTTTTGCTCCCTGTGGTTTGGTCACTTTAATGGTTTTGCCCCAAACCTTTAAAAATAGCCAGTTTACTCCCTGATCTATGAAGTCTTTCATGATTTCACTCCCTACCTCTAACTCATTCCAAATTGTTTATTAACTGAAAGGGTATTTTAGTAACTTCAAAGTGTATTTTTAGTAAAACTACAAATAAAAGTTGTATTATATATGATAATAAAAAATAACAAAACTATCATCTCTTCTCTCTCAACCCTCTCTTCTCTTCTCTTCTCTCTCAACCCTCTCTTCTCTGCACTCTCTCTTCTCTCTTCTCTTTCAACCCTACCCAGCCATTTAGATACCTGAAATAAATCATATTCCACCCCATTTATCATCTTCTTCAAAACCCCCAACCACCTTGCCCAACTCCACCCAACCACTGCCTTCCCCTCTTTCTTTCTCACCTCAGCCGCCACCACCACAGCCCTACTACCGCCTGTCACCACCACCACAAACCGACCACCGCCACAACAACCCTATTCCGGCCACTTCGCTTGAAAAAAGAACACCTTCGCAACCCTAAATTCCACAACCCCAAATTTGAACTCCCGGCCACCTCCTACGACGACCACCACTAACTAAAATCGTCATCTTCCATGGCCACCTGCAAAATCGTAACCACCCACCACTACCATCACTATAGGTCACCCCCTTCGTTGCAAATCGGACCTTTGAACCTTCAGTCAGACCAAGACTTGTCAGCATCCTTGCCAAATATGTCTTAACCCTAGCCAATGTCGATGCAGATCTGACTTGAACCCAAAGCAGATCTGGCTCACCCCCTTCGGTGCAAATATGACTTGTCATCGGCGTTGGATGATTCACCCGTAACTCTCTGGCCACCGAACAAGAGAAGCCAAGCAACAAGAGGGCAAATCAGTGACGAGTTAGGGCAAATTGAGTGGTGGTGGTTTAGCGGTTGCAAGCGGTCTAAGGATTAGAGATGGTGGTGGTGGTAATTGGTCGGAGATTGAGGTGGCGGTAACAGGTTGGAGGATGGCGATGGAGATTCTTCTGGTGGTGGTAGCAGTTCAAGTGAGGGTGAAGATATGCAACGATATGTATACATTATTATATATAATGTAATCTTTTATAGTTTTACTAAAATACCCTTTGAAGTTACCAAAATACCCTTTCAGTTAATAAACAATTTGGATGGAGTTAGAGGTGGGGAGTGAAATCATGAAAGGCTTCATAGATCAGGGAGTAAAATTGCTATTTTTAAAGGTTTGGGGTAAAACCATTAAAATGACCAAACCACAGGCAGCAAAACGGAAGTTTACTCTAACAAAAAACATGGAGCAAAATCTGCAAATATAACAAAATGCAAAGTGGGGAATTGTGCTCAGGAAGAGAGAAACTAACCGTTACTAAATGCAAAATTCAAAAAACAGAAGGATTGTCTCACTCTCACCACCATAGAATGTGATCTTCACGCTCTTGAATTAGATGACGTGGCAAATTTTAATTGGATGTTCAACAGAGAATGAAATGTGAAGGACGTTGTAAAGTGGGAAGGAGATTTAAAGACATTGATTCAAAAGTCTTAGACTATGGGGGTATGGGGCGGGGGTTTGGGCGTGGGTTGGCTGAAAACGCCTAAGCCACCACCCCGGGTGGGCTTGGGTTTGGGCGTGGCCTCTTTGTCGTGGGATTCAGCCCGGGCGTGGGGCGGGCTAGTAAGTGACATGGCAGGTTCTCAATGGCCAAACCAAATTCATGCCCCCACCCCAAGCCCCACCATACCCCATGGGTGTGGGTTTTGGTGGGGGGGGCTCCCATTCCACGTGTCAACAAATGCCCCAACCCAAGCCCCCCATACCCCACGGTCTTAGGCTATGGGGTATGGTGGGCGTGAGTTTGAGGGCATGAGTTGACACGTGGAAAACAAATTCAAACCCACGCCCATGGGGTATGATGGGGCTTGGGTTGGGGGCATGAGTTTGGTTTGGCCATTGAGAGCCAGCCATGTCACCTTGCTAGCCCGCCCCACGCCCGGCTTCAAACCCAAGCCCCAAGGGTCACGCCCAAACCCACGCCCCCGGGGTGGTGGCTTGGGCGCTTTCAGCCAACCCACGCCCCAACCCAAGCCCCGTACCCCATGGTCTTAACGGGACCCTGACCAATTCTGATCCTTCATGTACATCCAAATCTATGATCTTTTTTTAAGACTATGGGCTTTGGGATATGTGCGTGGGTTGGGCGACGGATTGGATTTAATGTTAGCTATATTACACTGGCTAAGACCGTGGGTATGGTGGGGGGGGGGGGGTGGGGCGTGGCCCGACACGTGGCTTGGGTGGGCTTCACTGGGCTGACCCACATTGAAGACGGTATGGTGAGACGGGGGTTTGGGGCGTGGCCAGCCCAAACTGCTATTTAAATTATTTTAAAAAAAAATTTTAATTTTTTAATAATGTTTTTTAAATAAAGAAAAATACATAAAAAAATTCCCAGTGCTTGTAATATTTTTTTCTTTATCTCTTCTCTCGTCTCCAACATTAGTTCCAACTCTTCACCTGATAGGTGATCGATAGGCTGGGCTAGAAATTTCATATCATCTCGTCTTTGTTTCAGGGCATCCCTAGCTTCTTTGTTCTTCCGAATTTCGGCCTTTTGTTGTTGAAATTCGTTGAATGTATCTAACTTGCTTGCAATGTCATCCAACTGATCGTCGTTGTATACTCCCCTACGCGAGCCCGATCTCCCAACTGAAGGCGATGCCGTACCCGATCTTGATTTTTGAGCGCGCCTTTTTGAGGCATCTCTTCCTTATTCAGGCCGGTTTGGCGAATCATCCAGAAAGTCCTCCAACTCTTGATCTCGTGCATCCGATTGGGCTTGGGACGAGGGTGTCCTTGAACTTTTGGAAGACGTGTTAGTTTCGCTACCACTGGGGATATTTGCCCACTTGGGATGGAACTTACAAATCTCCCAACAATGCATGAAACGGAAGTCGTTCCCCACATTCGTTTTGTATGTAACCAATCCATTTGTCACAAAGTCGGCTTCGGTTTCACCACTTTTTGGGTTTTGCTTTGCTTTATTTAAAAAACCACTAAATTTGGTGAGTTGCCCGCTTATCTCGGTTCACTTCGAGGATAAGCTATCGTTTTCACGATAAACCTCTCTTTCCATTTCTTTGGAATGCTTTACTAATCGTTTCCCACAAATGGCTTCTATGTTGAGAATTTCCTATTTTAATCAAAACAAAATTTAATATATTACAAAGTTATATAAAAAAACATAAATATTAAAATAAGGGCTGCAAAATATTTAAAAATACCTAAAGTTGGATGTTGAGATTGTTGAAGCCAAGCCCTCGCCAATGCAAGTTCTTCATTAACGACCCATCTTTGTTGTTTTCGTTTGGCGCTTTCAAGTGCTTTCTCGGCCTCGGTTTTTTTCTTGTGACTTCTCTTTTTGATGGGTTTGGATGTAGAAGGACCATCGATGGGGGGTTGAATTTCGGGGACGGTTTCGGTTTGGGTAAGGTTGATGGACGTTTGTGAAAACGGGCTAGGTATAGAATCGTCGGTGTGAGGGAAGTTAGTATACACACGATTCGAGATATACGATGCGTAACCCGCCACATCGGGCATAGTGGAGTGTATTAAAAATGGAGGAGGCATTGGACGATTGGGTGGCGGGCTAGGATTTTCTTGGAATGCCCACGGGTTGTTCGTGTAACACCCCGTGTTTTCACAAGTGAAAGTCAAAGTCAAGGTCAAAGTCAACGACCGATTTCGCGCGACGTGACTCGTAGAAATGTTTCTATTTTATTTATATTCTGTGGAGTAAATGTCGTACATTACAATAATCGAATCATGCTAACCGTATTTCAATCGACCAACGACTGTGAATGATAGGAAGTAACAATGCGATAAAGTTAATCAAGCTATGCTAATCAAATCGACACCGAACCGTAACTCGAACTATATATTACTTGTCATTTATACGTGTGTGTGTGCCTTACGTGTTACCTGTTCATGTTTATTTTATGTTATGTTTTGATAATCAAGCGAACTCAATCGAACTCGAAGTCTAGCTCGAATGTAAACGAACCCGAACCCGACTTCCGAGTCGAACCATATAAGAAGTAGTTAGGACTGAAAGTAATTTGACTAGGAAACCCTATCGAATCGCTCGCAAATCGAAACCGAATCAACATCGCACTGAACTCACCAAAGCAGGCGGTATCCGCACGGATGGCCAATCCGCACGGATTGCCAATCCGCACGGATGACCAGTCCGCGCGGATAGCCTACCCGGGTGCGTGCCATGCGCACGGCTCACCCTTACCCTTTTTGGCATCCTATAAATACACGGGTCACTCTCCACTTTTTCCACTTTTGGCAAGTGACGTCCGAACCGCACGCATTCTTCACTTTTTCTCAGATTTCTCTCAATCATGGTAAGATCTTGCACTAATTCTTGTACATCTTTGATCACTACACAATTCTACACATTTCCATCTTTCAAATCTTCACTTTTAACCACGAAATCATCCGGATTTGAGGTATTCTCGGGTGACGTCATCATGAAGTTCTTATGAACTTCAAGCTTGACCTCATTCCACCAAGAATATCTCAGATCTAAACGATTTCCACAAGATTTCACAACAATTCCACCTAGATCTAAACTTTTCTAAGGATAAAAGAGTTGAAAGAAATAAACCTAAGTTCTCTCCTTCTTTTACCCTTAAAACTGGTACGAATCAGATCGGTTCTAGTGTTCTACTCGTTAATAGTGATTCACTAGTTCTAGATCTGGAATCCTACCCACAGACAACTGATTTCGGGGATAACCGGGATGACTGTTCTGAGTCGCCGACAGGCCGAATTAGGGTGGTTCTTGACCGGTCTAGTCACGCGGGTGAGAACACAACTCCAAGTGGTTGCCACGAGATCAGAACGTCTCGATAAACGACAACAGAAACCAAGTGTAGACGAACGGAACAATCAGACCAGTTGTCCGCACGGACTAGCTGCCCGCACGGACTAGCTGCCCGCACGGACAAGCTGTCCGCACGGACTAGATGTCCGCGCGTACAGACCATACGGACGGATTGCCACCCGCACGGACTACCCTTGGGACCCACTTTCCAAACAAGGTTTGAGTATCGACGAACGAGCAATCCGGACGGACGACCTCTGAATGGATTACTCTTCGGATCATGAGATACTAAGGCCTTAAACGAAAATTCAACCAATGTTCATCCGCACCGCCAAGTCGTGCGCACGGACAGACTATCCGGACGGATGGTCCCTGCCCGCGCGCACAGACTGTCCGCACGGACCACCACCGTCCGCACGGACTACCGTACGCACAGACTGTCGTCCGCGCGACCGGCTTGAAAGGTAGAAACACTTATGTGTTTTCTAAATGCTACAACGAAAACTCCAAAGCACAAGCCATCATACACAAACACATCTCAGGAAGAAACAATCCACTTGAACGTTTATCCACACATACAACTTGTCCGTACAGATAAGTCATCCGCACGCACAACTAATCCGCACGGGTTGCCACCCGCACGGACAGTCGCACGCACGGATAACTTATCCGGATGGATCACCATCCGCACGCATCACCATCCGCACGGATAGGTCATGCGCACGGATGACTTCTACTCACGGATAACTGATCCGCACGATCAGTCATCCTACCCACTCTCATTTGTACTATTTTACGCGCCACTTATCGTTACATTATCAAATCTATTCAGGCTAACCGTACTCGCTGTAAAGCGCTCCCTTCAATCCATACCGCTGTGAGTATACTCAAACCCTTTTTGCTTTTAGCACTTTTGGGTGTTACATACGTTACAACTATTCAAACTACAACTATCACACTACTCAAGCTATTTTAACGCTTAACCATTAATGCATGTTATACGTGGCTTATGAATGCTTGTTTGTTATGTTTACACATGGAATGCTGTCTACCTGCCTTAGCAACGATAGTACTATAGTTTGGACTCAGCACCCGTTCACACGGGGGTTGTTAAGGATCTTTTACTTGCATGGATTACAGTGGTAATCGTGTATTGCGAACTGCCTCGGGCAGTCAACCCGCAGTCATTGGTATCAATGGATCTATGTCGATAACTAACGTGCTTCATTTCACTATGTGTGCGTGCTGGTTATGCATAAACGAATTCGAACTCTATATGCTATTATCAAACTTGTATGCTCACCTTTACATTTTATGTATTGACTTTATTTTAACGTATGTGACAGGTGCTTAGGACGCATATGTGGTAGGGAATGGAAGCTAGAATAAAGCTTTAGAGCCCAACAAATAGTTGTCTGTAGATAACTTATTAGGGGTCTCTAGAAGCAGATAAACAATTGCTACTTAATTAAATCTGAGTTGTCGGAACAGAATATTTGTTTTGATGTTGTCTGTAATAACTTGTTGACTATTTATGTTACGGTATGGGACGTAATGCTTTAATTAAATGGTGATGATAGTTGTTATGGAAACTTCTGGACAATCTGTTTCGCTCAGTGCCACGCCCCGATGATTCCGCCATCGGTTGGGGTGTGACAGTTCGGGTCAAAACCACGATTATGAGGATTCATTTTTCGTATTGTAGAATGAGAATAGAGATGATTATAGAAGAGGTGGAGTGTATTGTGGTTGGATGTGGTAAAAAAAGAATAGAAGTGTGAGTTTTATAGTGAAAAACTATTTTTTTACACATTGCCGTTAGCCAACGGCTAGTTTGGTTTGGCTATTGAGAGCCCGCCATGTCATATTGATAGACCCGCCCCATGCCCGGCCTTAAACTCCCGCCCCTTGGGCCACGCCCAAACCCAAGCGCACCCGGGGTAGTGGCTTGGCGTTTTCAGCCAACCCACGCCCCAACCCCCGCCCCATACCCCATAGTCTAAGTGTTGGGCATGGCATTACCTCTTTGGCGTGGGGATTGTGCCTGGCGTGAGGCGGGGGGGGTGACATGACGGGCCATGGTTGGCTAGTATTTGATGACTGTTGGCTAGCCGTTAGCCTATGTCATTGACCAACGGCTATTACAAAAAATCTTTTAATTATTTCCTACATAAACCTTTCATTTCTTACTCATTTTTACCATTCAAAAGTTGAAAAACCACTATCAAACTCCAAAGAAATATATAAAATGGATTATTCAAGTTCAAGCGATTCGTATGATAAATTTGTTTTCTCATCCTCATCCGACGATGGGGCGGAATTATTATTATCAGCAATGTCGATGGTTGTGAAATCTATTATTGAAGATGCAGATGAACGAACTTCCCAATCCCAACCCAAACGGAGGAAATATATTGTTCGTGAACGCGAAACCGCAAACGATTTGCTGGTAAGCGATTATTTCTCACCCGAACCAACATATGATTAAAGAATGTTTAGGTGTCGTTTTCGTATGAGTAAAAAATAATTTATAAGAATATCAAAGGATTTAAAGGATAAATATGTTTTTTTTCCGACAAAGACCCGATATGCGTGGTAACTTAGAATTTATCACGTGACAAAAAGTTACGGCCACCCTAAGACAATTGCCTTACGGCAATAGTTCCAACAAAAGGTTACGGCCGCCATATGCTACAGTTTACCATGCATGCTACAACTGAGACTTCCTTTAAAAATACACTCCCCCATTGGACCAATCTTTTTTTTAATTTAATTTTATTCTCAGATTAAAATTACGCTTTCGTCCTTCGTTTAAAAATACGTTTTTGCTACCAGCTCAAAATAAAATTATAATTTTACCCCTAACTCAAAATTACGCTTTTTCCCTCGGTTCAAAAACTCATTTTTAATTTTGTTTTCAGTTTAAAATTACAGTTTCGCCCTTCGTTTAAAATTACGGTTTTGCCCCCAGTTCAAAATAAAATGTTGGTTTTCCCTCTACGTTAAAATTACGATTCTGCCATCAGCTCAAAATTACGTTTTTGCCCACAGTTCAAATTAAAATTATGATTCCTCCCTCGAAGCTCAAAATTATGATTTTGCTTTCAGTTTAAAATTATGATTTCGCCTCCAGCTCAAAATATAATTACAATTTTGCCCTCTATACAGATTTTATGTGGATATACAGATTCTGATGTTATTTATATACTAACTTTAGGAACTTGTATTGGTTTATTCCGTATTAATTTTTTGAAATGAAATAAGTTTCAGTGTCCAAGGTTGTTCCGGTGCTGGAGAATAATATTCCCGAGCAAACTGCTGTATTGACAGAGGAATCTGAAGCGGAACATGTTGTTCTTGTGGAGAATGGAGAAGTTCCCGCTGTTGAGGAAGACCCGGTTCCTGAGGTTGTTGATGAAGTGCAGCTATGCAGGATTCTTCACAGCTGGCAGTTGAATATCACACTAAAGTTGAGGAAATGCCAAAGAAGTCGTATGCATCTATTGATATACACTCCAGTTGAATTAGAACTCACACAAAAATAATGATTTACAAGAGGGTGTCGAATGAGAGGTCTCAGCTCAAGCTCTTCAAACTATTCAAACTACAACTATCACACTACTCAAGCTATTTTAACGCTTAACCATTAATGCATGTTATACGTGGCTTATGAATGCTTGTTTGTTATGTTTACACATGGAATGCTGTCTACCTGCCTTAGCAACGATAGTACTATAGTTTGGACTCAGCACCCGTTCACACGGGGGTTGTTAAGGATCTTTTACTTGCATGGATTACAGTGGTAATCGTGTATTGCGAACTGCCTCGGGCAGTCAACCCGCAGTCATTGGTATCGATGGATCTATGTCGATAACTAACGTGCTTCATTTCACTATGTGTGCGTGCTGGTTATGCGTAAACGAATTCGAACTCTATATGCTATTATCAAACTTGTATGCTCACCTTTACATTTTATGTATTGACTTTATTTTAACGTATGTGACAGGTGCTTAGGACGCATATGTGGTAGGGAATGGAAGCTAGAATAAAGCTTTAGAGCCCAACAAATAGTTGTCTGTAGATAACTTATTAGGGGTCTCTAGAAGCAGATAAACAATTGCTACTTAATTAAATCTGAGTTGTCGGAACAGAATATTTGTTTTGATGTTGTCTGTAATAACTTGTTGACTATTTATGTTACGGTATGGGACGTAATGCTTTAATTAAATGGTGATGATAGTTGTTATGGAAACTTCTGGACAATCTGTTTCGCTCAGTGCCACGCCCCGATGATTCCGCCATCGGTTGGGGTGTGACAGATTGGTATCAGAGCCATAACTATAGGGAATTAGGCAAGACTCGACCTAGTCCGGGTCGAAGTCTTAGAGACCTAGACTATAGTTAAGAACCAACAGACCAACTCACGCGTATGCGTAAACTCGCCACTATCACTCACTCTTTTCTAATCACTGCACTTGAATTTTCAAGTTGTGAACAGGTAATAAGGCCGAGAATAGGTGTGAAAACCGCAAACTCTCGACTAAGGTTGCCTAATCAGCTTGCGTTCTAGCTACAAACGAGGAGAATCATACCAAATCAGGAGTGAAATCCATATTTTGATGAATAATCTCCTCAATTTTTATCAAAAACGAGGACGGAAGTTGCAAGATAGGGGTGAAACCCTAACCTTGACGACTCGTCCCGCTTTTATACAAAAAAAACTTCCACCAAAGTTCGATGGACTCCAACGATCTAAAGACACAATATAACCAATGGGAATTGTGCCAACGCCCAAGAATCGAGGCAAAGGCATAGTCCTGGAGGTAATTGTGCAGGATCCTTGCGAGTAGTCGAGCCACTTTGGTTAGTCGAAGTCTATTAGCCACAGACAATCTACCTTCGATTTATCGATCTTTATGAAATTTTATGCATTTTCTGTTATTTGCTAACGTTTTGAGGTACTATTGGTTTCAACTCAACACTATTGCTCCCGCTAAAACCCAAAACCCACGCAACTCGTCGCTAGCAAATCGACAATAGAGACAGTCAGAATGCTTTGTATGCTCGTAGGTGCTTTTAGTGACTAAGTTATGTGTGCTTCTTGCTGTTGTGCTTACCTGTTTAGGAATATTGCGATTATGTGCTCTATGTGTTTATGTGTTTTGTGTAAATTCTGTGATTTTGTGACTATATGCGTTTACATGGTACGTGTTACTGAGCTTTAGTAGTAGTAGACGTGTGAGGTGAGATTCGAATACATGTGTTGAGTTCCATGGCGATGTCTATTGCAGACAATGTCGTCTGGATCCCGCCATCCACTCTCTCGCCAGGAAAAGAAAGACAGACGTCTTGCTTCCATCGTCGCGAAAGCTGTAGCGAAGGCAGTGAGCGATGCCTATGAGAACGCCAGCAAATCATCCGAGGAATCGAGGACTGAAGGTCCTAGAGCTGTCGCAAGACCTTTCAGTTTCAAACAATTCAAGTCATGTGGGCCGAAAGAATTCACAGGCGAAGGAGGTCCTACTGCTCTATTCCACTGGTTTGACTCTATCGAGGTTACTCTGCGACAAAGTGGTTGCCCTGATGACCTTCGAACTCTGAACGCTACCGGCGTCTTTCAGTCCCGTGCTTTGGACTGGTGGACGGCCGAGAGGAACAAGAGAGGGAATGATGCAGCTTACGGGTTGTCGTGGGATGAGCTCAAGGAAGTCATGCTAGAGGAATTCTGCCCTCCTCACGAGCGTCAAAAGCTTGAAGATGAATTTTGGCACATACATCAGAAGGATGGAGACAATGCTGGCCTTACTGCTCGTTTCAAACAGCTCAACATTATCTGTCCTGACCAGGTCAAGACCCCTGAGATGACCATCAAGAAGTACATCCGAGCTTTGCCCGACTGCGTTGCTGATTTCGTGCAAGCGGCTAAGACTGCCACGATCGAGGAAACCTATCTGCTGGCCACTGAAATCAATGACAAAAGGGTCAAGGCTGGGGTGTGGGATAAGACCTCCAAGCATCTGCATCAAGCTACCACTACTGCTCCAACTGCTGAACCAACCTCGTCAAGCAACAAAAGAAAGAACAAGAGAAAGAACAACTCCACCAACAAGAACTGTGCGATTACTGCTGCACCGATCCAAGCTGTACCTGCTCTACAGCGTCAAGTAGTGGCTCCTGTGGCCAATGCACCGCCTGCAAAGCGTTCATATACTGGACCACACCCACTCTGCCCTACTTGCACCTATGATCACCCGACTGCTATTCAATGCCGCTTCTGTGCTCATTGCAACGTCTACGGCCACTTTACTGCTAACTGCCGTATTCGTCAAGCTCCTACCAATCAAGCTCTACTCGCTGCCCCACAGGGTCAACAAGCTCCTCCGGCACCCGCAGTCAAAGCCAGAGCATGCTTCACGTGTGGCGACCCGAATCATTTCGCCAACATGTGCCCGAACAGGGTAGTGAAACAAGAACCCCAACAACCACAGCAACAACCACAGCAACAACCACAGCAGCAACAACAGCAGCAGCAACAGGCAGCACGCGCCAGAACCTTCAACCTCAATGTGCGTCAAGCCCAGGCCGACAATAACGTGGTCAATGGTACGTTCCTTGTGAATGGTATTTATGCTTCATGTTTGTTTGATACTGGAGCCGATAATTGCTTTGTGTCACTCGAATTTGAGAAACTCCTTAATCGTAAACGTTCCCGACTCTCCTCTGCATTCGATGTTGAAGTGTAAAAAGAAGAACCGTCGCTGTAAACTCTGTTATTCGTGATTGCACTCTCGAGCTCAACAATCACATCTTCTCAATCGATCTCATTCCAATGCAACTAGGAAGCTTTGATATCATAGTAGGCATGGACTTTCTTCGCGAAAACCATGCCGAAGTTGTGTGCTTCGATAAAATGATTCATTTTTCGCTCGCAAATGGTGATTCATTGTGCGTTTACAGTGATACTACTTCGAAGGGTCTCAAGCTTATGTCGTGCCTACAAGCTAGCAAGTATCTCCGTAAGGAATACAGGGCTTTCTTGGCTCATGTCGTAGCAGCGGAGAAGGAAAAGAAAGAGAAGAAGGAAGTGAAAGACGTTCCAGTGGTTCGAGAATTTCCTCAAGTTTTTCCAGAGGACCTTCCCGGACTACCTCCGAAGCGCGATATTGACTTTCGCATTGATCTCATTCCTGGAGCTAATCCTATTGCCAGAGCTCCTTATCGACTCGCGCCGTCCGAAATGCGCGAACTCTCAACCCAACTCCAAGAATTGCTTGAAAAAGGATTTATTCGCCCGAGCACCTCTCCTTGGGGCGCACCAGTCCTTTTCGTCAAAAAAAAGGATGGGTCGTTCCGGATGTGCATCGACTACCGGGAATTGAATAAGTTGACTATCAAGAACCGCTATCCTCTGCCTCGAATCGACGATTTGTTTGATCAGCTACAAGGCGCTACGTGTTTCTCAAAGATCGATCTACGTTTAGGATATCACCAGCTGCGTATACAAGAGGAGGATATACCCAAAACCGCGTTTCGCACTCGTTACGGCCATTACGAATTCGTTGTCATGCCTTTTGGCCTAACCAATGCACCAGCAGTTTTCATGGACCTGATGAATCGGGTGTGTAAACCGTATCTCGACCGTTTCGTCATCGTGTTCATCGACGATGTCTTGATCTATTCCAAAACGAGAGCCGAACACGCGCAACATCTACGTTTGGTTCTCGAGTTACTCCAGGGGAACCAACTCTACACCAAATTCTCCAAGTGCGAGTTTTGGTTGGGGGAGGTTCAGTTTCTGGGTCACATCGTAAATAGTCAGGGTATTCACGTCGATCCCGCGAAGATTGAAGCTGTTAAGAGCTGGGTTACGCCTAAGAACCCGACTGAAGTCCGCTCTTTCCTCGGGCTAGCGGGCTATTATCGACGATTCATCGAAGGATTCTCGAAGATTGCTGTACCACTTACCTCTCTCACTCATAAGGACCAGCCTTTTGTCTGTGGAACCAAACAAGAGTCTGCCTTTCGAACCCTCAAACACATGCTTTGCAATGCTCCTGTTCTCACACTACCCGACGGAAACGATAATTTCATTGTCTACTGTGATGCTTCCAACCTTGGTCTCGGTTGTGTCTTAATGCAACAAGACAAGGTCATAGCTTACGCATCTCGTCAGCTCAAAATCCACGAGAAGAACTATACAACCCACGATCTCGAGCTAGGCGCAGTTGTTTTTGCATTAAAGGTTTGGCGACACTACCTGTATGGTACAAGGTGTACGATCTTCACCGATCACAAGAGCCTACAACACATCTTTAATCAGAAGGAACTAAATATGCGTCAACGCCGATGGGTAGAACTTCTCAACGATTACGACTGTGAGATTCGTTATCACCCAGGCAAAGCAAATGTTGTTGCCGACGCACTTAGCAGACGGAGCTATCTGCTTAGCACTCGAAATGTTCAAGCCCAGCACAACCTCGAAGCTCTCATTCGCGACGCCCAACATGCATGTTTCAACGAGCGCACCTTGAAGAAAGAAAGAAAGAATCTACCACGATGGAGCCCAGCTTGTGAGCAAATCAAATGGGATATTCCACTTCTTAGACCGAATTTGGATTCCCAAGCGAACCAACCTGCGATAGATTATCATGGATGAAGCCCACAAATCCCGATACTCCATCCATCCCGGTGCTGACAAAATGTACCATGACCTTCGATATAGGTACTGGTGGCCGGGTATGAAACGGGATATCGCTCTCTACGTCGGAAAATGCCTAACCTGTGCTAGAATCAAGGCTGAACATCAAAGACCCTCTGGCTTGCTCGAACAACCTCCAATCCCCATGTGGAAGTGGGAGAGCATAGCTATGGATTTCGTAACCAAGCTTCCAACCACGTCATCAGGTCACGACAGCATTTGGGTTGTTATTGACCGTTTGACTAAATCAGCTCACTTTCTGCCAATACGAGAAGACTACAAGGTAGAACGATTAACCCGAATCTACACCGACGAGATCATTTGTCGACATGGGACGCCTCGTGACATCATCTCTGATCGTGATGCTCGGTTTACTTCACGATTGTGGGAAACATTTCAAACGGCACTCGGTACAACGCTTAATCTAAGTACTGCGTTCCACCCACAAACCGACGGTCAGACTGAAAGAACGATTCGTACTCTTGAAGACATGCTCCGTTCGTGTGTCCTAGACTTCGGTGGTAATTGGGATAGACACCTTCCGTTAGTCAAATTCTCGTATAACAACAGCTACCAGGCTAGCATCTAGATGGCACCTTTCGAAGCCTTATACGGGAGAAGATGTCGATCGCCTATTGTGTGGCACGAGATCGGTCACTCGCAACTAACCGGTCCGGAGCTGCTACAAGAAACGACAGAAAAAATTTTCCAAATTCGAGACAACCTAGCGAAAGCTCGGGATAGACAGAAAGTTCTCGCCGATAAAAAGCGCAAGCACCGTGAATATGGCGTTGGTGACTACGTACTCCTAAAGGTATCACCTTGGAAGGGTGTAGTCCGATTCGGCAAGAAGGGGAAACTCGCGCCTCGATATGTTGGACCTTTTAAGATTCTGGAAAGGATCGGAAAAGTCGCCTACAGACTCGAATTACCGGAGGAACTTAGCAATGTCCATCCGACTTTCCACGTGTCAAACCTCCGAAAGTGCATCGCCGACCACGATTTACATGTTCCTCTAGATGATCTACAAGTGAACGAAACATTACACTTCGTGGAAAAGCCTGTCGAAATCATGGATCGCCAAACCAAAGAACTCAGACGCTCACGCATTCCTATTGTGAAAGTCCGATGGGAAGGCAAACGAGGCGCGGAGTTCACTTGGGAACTCGAAAGCGACATGAAGGCAAAGTACCCACAGTTGTTTAACGAAGGAGTAATGTCCGGTTAAGAAAGGCAAGGTGGCACAAATGTAAATAAAGAAAGATTCCTTATATCCTTGGCCTATAAATAGAGCCCTTGGGGTTAGTTTTAGAGACTTTTGCTCATTTGATGGTTTAGGGAGATAATCTTAGAGAGAGAAAGTCTAGAGAAAGAAAGTTCTCTCTACGTGATTCCCGGCTTTGTATACGTCATTCTAATCAATAGAATCACGATTATTGTATACGTTTAATTTAGCGATTTTCAGAGAAAACGTGATGGATAAGAAAGATGAGGAAATTGCTCAAATCTGAGCAATCGATAACCTGCTCAGATACCACTTGTAGGACCGATTTTGACTCCGCACGTTCGCGGATTTCGCACGTCGAACGTGTTGTTACGCAATCGAATCGGAGATAAATCCAGACCTACAATATTCAAATTTTCTTTCAAACGGCTTCGAATTGAAATCTAAAACTTTATAGGCTTTTAGATTAGATGTTTTCACACATCATGTCCAAAAATCAGCGATTTTAACCGTAAAATCCCGATTAATTTGACGATTTTCAATGATCGGAACGAAGGACTCTCACATGTGATCCTCGGTTAGTTACGGCTTTCAACTTAATTTCGGGACGAAATTCCCTAAACAAGGGGAGGCTGTAACACCCCGTGTTTTCACAAGTGAAAGTCAAAGTCAATGTCAAAGTCAACGACCGATTTCGCGCGACGTGACTCGTAGAAATGTTTCTATTTTATTTATATTATGTGGAGTAAATGTCATACATTACAATAATCGAATCATGCTAACCGTATTTCAATCGACCAACGACTGTGAATGATAGGAAGTAACAATGCGATAAAGTTAATCAAGCTATGCTAATCAAATTGACACCGAACCGTAACTCGAACTATATATTACTTGTCATTTATACGTGTGTGTGTGCCTTACGTGTTACCTGTGCATGTTTATTTTATGTTATGTTTTGATAATCAAGCGAACTCAATCGAACTCGAAGTCTAGCTCGAATGTAAACGAACCCGAACCCGACTTCCGAGTCGAACCATATAAGAAGTAGTTAGGACTGAAAGTAATTTGACTAGGAAACCCTATCGAATCGCTCGCAAATCGAAACCGAATCAACATCGCACCGAACTCACCAAAGCAGGCGGCATCCGCACGGATGGCCAATCCGCACGGATTGCCAATCCGCACGGATGACCAGTCCGCGCGGATAGCCTACCCGGGTGCTTGCCATGCGCACGGCTCACCCTTTCCCTCTTTGGCATCCTATAAATACACGGGTCACTCTCCCCTTTTTCCACTTTTGGCAAGTGACGTCCGAACCGCACGCATTCTTCACTTTTTCTCAGATTTCTCTCAATCCAGGTAAGATCTTGCACTAATTCTTGTACATCTTTGATCACTACACAATTCTACACATTTCCATCTTTCAAATCTTCACTTTTAACCACGAAATCATCCGGATTTGAGGTATTCTCGGGTGACGTCATCATGAAGTTCTTATGAACTTCAAGCTTGACCTCATTCCACCAAGAATATCTCAGATCTAAACGATTTCCACAAGATTTCACAACAATTCCACCTAGATCTAAACTTTTCTAAGGATAAAAGAGTTGAAAGAAATAAACCTAAGTTCTCTCCTTCTTTTACCCTTAAAACTGGTACGAATCAGATCGGTTCTAGTGTTCTACTCGTTAATAGTGATTCACTAGTTCTAGATCTGGAATCCTACCCACAGACAACTGATTTCGGGGATAACCGGGATGACTGTTCTGAGTCGCCGACAGGCCGAATTAGGGTGGTTCTTGACCGGTCTAGTCACGCGGGTGAGAACACAACTCCAAGTGGTTGCCACGAGATCAGAACGTCTCGATAAACGACAACAGAAACCAAGTGTAGACGAACGGAACAATCAGACCAGTTGTCCGCACGGACTAGCTGCCCGCACGGACAAGCTGTCCGCACGGACTAGATGTCCGCGCGTACAGACCATACGGACGGATTGCCACCCGCACGGACTACCCTTGGGACCCACTTTCCAAACAAGGTTTGAGTATCGACGAACGAGCAATCCGGACGGACGACCTCTGAATGGATTACTCTTCGGATCATGAGATACTAAGGCCTTAAACGAAAATTCAACCAATGTTCATCCGCACCGCCAAGTCGTGCGCACGGACAGACTATCCGGGCGGATGGTCCCTGCCCACGCGCACAGACTGTCCGCACGGACCACCACCGTCCGCACGGACTACCGTACGCACGGACTGTCGTCCGCGCGACCGGCTTGAAAGGTAGAAACACTTATGTGTTTTCTAAATGCTACAACGAAAACTCCAAAGCACAAGCCATCATACACAAACACATCTCAGGAAGAAACAATCCACTTGAACGTTTATCCACACATACAACTTGTCCGTACAGATAAGTCATCCGCACGCACAACTAATCCGCACGGGTTGCCACCCGCACGGACAGTCGCACGCACGGATAACTTATCCGGATGGATCACCATCCGCACGCATCACCATCCGCACGGATAGGTCATGCGCACGGATGACTTCTACTCACGGATAACTGATCCGCACGATCAGTCATCCTACCCACTCTCATTTGTACTATTTTACGCGCCACTTATCGTTACATTATCAAATCTATTCAGGCTAACCGTACTCGCTGTAAAGCGCTCCCTTCAATCCATACCGCTGTGAGTATACTCGAACCCTTTTTGCTTTTAGCACTTTTGGGTGTTACATACGTTACAACTATTCAAACTACAACTATCACACTACTCAAGCTATTTTAACGCTTAACCATTAATGCATGTTATACGTGGCTTATGAATGCTTGTTTGTTATGTTTACACATGGAATGCTGTCTACCTGCCTTAGCAACGATAGTACTATAGTTTGGACTCAGCACCCGTTCACACGGGGGTTGTTAAGGATCTTTTACTTGCATGGATTACAGTGGTAATCGTGTATTGCGAACTGCCTCGGGCAGTCAACCCGCAGTCATTGGTATCGATGGATCTATGTCGATAACTAACGTGCTTCATTTCACTATGTGTGCGTGCTGGTTATGCGTAAACGAATTCGAACTCTATATGCTATTATCAAACTTGTATGCTCACCTTTACATTTTATGTATTGACTTTATTTTAACGTATGTGACAGGTGCTTAGGACGCATATGTGGTAGGGAATGGAAGCTAGAATAAAGCTTTAGAGCCCAACAAATAGTTGTCTGTAGATAACTTATTAGGGGTCTCTAGAAGCAGATAAACAATTGCTACTTAATTAAATCTGAGTTGTCGGAACAGAATATTTGTTTTGATGTTGTCTGTAATAACTTGTTGACTATTTATGTTACGGTATGGGACGTAATGCTTTAATTAAATGGTGATGATAGTTGTTATGGAAACTTCTGGACAATCTGTTTCGCTCAGTGCCACGCCCCGATGATTCCGCCATCGGTTGGGGTGTGACAGTTCGGGTCAAAACCACGATTATGAGGATTCATTTTTCGTATTGTAGAATGAGAATAGAGATGATTATAGAAGAGGTGGAGTGTATTGTGGTTGGATGTGGTAAAAAAAGAATAGAAGTGTGAGTTTTATAGTGAAAAACTATTTTTTTACACATTGCCGTTAGCCAACGGCTAGTTTGGTTTGGCTATTGAGAGCCCGCCATGTCATATTGATAGACCCGCCCCATGCCCGGCCTTAAACTCCCGCCCCTTGGGCCACGCCCAAACCCAAGCGCACCCGGGGTAGTGGCTTGGCGTTTTCAGCCAACCCACGCCCCAACCCCCGCCCCATACCCCATAGTCTAAGTGTTGGGCATGGCATTACCTCTTTGGCGTGGGGATTGTGCCTGGCGTGAGGCGGGGGGGGTGACATGACGGGCCATGGTTGGCTAGTATTTGATGACTGTTGGCTAGCCGTTAGCCTATGTCATTGACCAACGGCTATTACAAAAAATCTTTTAATTATTTCCTACATAAACCTTTCATTTCTTACTCATTTTTACCATTCAAAAGTTGAAAAACCACTATCAAACTCCAAAGAAATATATAAAATGGATTATTCAAGTTCAAGCGATTCGTATGATAAATTTGTTTTCTCATCCTCATCCGACGATGGGGCGGAATTATTATTATCAGCAATGTCGATGGTTGTGAAATCTATTATTGAAGATGCAGATGAACGAACTTCCCAATCCCAACCCAAACGGAGGAAATATATTGTTCGTGAACGCGAAACCGCAAACGATTTGCTGGTAAGCGATTATTTCTCACCCGAACCAACATATGATTAAAGAATGTTTAGGTGTCGTTTTCGTATGAGTAAAAAATAATTTATAAGAATATCAAAGGATTTAAAGGATAAATATGTTTTTTTTCCGACAAAGACCCGATATGCGTGGTAACTTAGAATTTATCACGTGACAAAAAGTTACGGCCACCCTAAGACAATTGCCTTACGGCAATAGTTCCAACAAAAGGTTACGGCCGCCATATGCTACAGTTTACCATGCATGCTACAACTGAGACTTCCTTTAAAAATACACTCCCCCATTGGACCAATCTTTTTTTTAATTTAATTTTATTCTCAGATTAAAATTACGCTTTCGTCCTTCGTTTAAAAATACGTTTTTGCTACCAGCTCAAAATAAAATTATAATTTTACCCCTAACTCAAAATTACGCTTTTTCCCTCGGTTCAAAAACTCATTTTTAATTTTGTTTTCAGTTTAAAATTACAGTTTCGCCCTTCGTTTAAAATTACGGTTTTGCCCCCAGTTCAAAATAAAATGTTGGTTTTCCCTCTACGTTAAAATTACGATTCTGCCATCAGCTCAAAATTACGTTTTTGCCCACAGTTCAAATTAAAATTATGATTCCTCCCTCGAAGCTCAAAATTATGATTTTGCTTTCAGTTTAAAATTATGATTTCGCCTCCAGCTCAAAATATAATTACAATTTTGCCCTCTATACAGATTTTATGTGGATATACAGATTCTGATGTTATTTATATACTAACTTTAGGAACTTGTATTGGTTTATTCCGTATTAATTTTTTGAAATGAAATAAGTTTCAGTGTCCAAGGTTGTTCCGGTGCTGGAGAATAATATTCCCGAGCAAACTGCTGTATTGACAGAGGAATCTGAAGCGGAACATGTTGTTCTTGTGGAGAATGGAGAAGTTCCCGCTGTTGAGGAAGACCCGGTTCCTGAGGTTGTTGATGAAGTGCAGCTATGCAGGATTCTTCACAGCTGGCAGTTGAATATCACACTAAAGTTGAGGAAATGCCAAAGAAGTCGTATGCATCTATTGATATACACTCCAGTTGAATTAGAACTCACACAAAAATAATGATTTACAAGAGGGTGTCGAATGAGAGGTCTCAGCTCAAGCTCTTCAAACTGCTGAACTCCCGCATTCTTGAAGATTGACGTCTCCAAGTCATATAATGTGGTAATCTTCCGTACTCCAACAAAACAATTGATGAATGCATTGATCCGAATAAAATTAAAAAAGAAATCAGACATGACAGAACAATATTAACATGCATATTCACAATCAGTTCAAAGCGAGTTTCATCTGATTAGTATATGTTTTTTTTTTTAAATTTATCAGCCATCTGTATCTCTTATATCAAGGAAATTATCATAAGCAACTTCAAATTTATTTGCAGTTGTTTCACTGTCCTACTTACGGCTTTAAATTTGCTTCTCCACTCCAGTCATGCATTTATATTTCCTTTTTTTAGCAAATATGGTTGTATTATAAGTTGGCAGATCATCCTGGTTCCAAGCTATAAATATTACAGAAACATGACAACTGATCATCTGCTTTTTACAGAAGTATTGCAAATTGTCAACCGTTGGAATATGCTAAAGACAAGGGTGAAGAGGATTCAGTGTTTGTGGCGACTAAATAGTGACACTTAAATTGTTGACAATGACATTCAGCAGCAGAAGCAAGTGCTGAATTTGAAGGAGATGAATAAGATAGCACACTTTGTTGTTGATATGCTCCGATACAGGTAAAACAAAGCAATTGCACACTCCATTACTTGACAGGTTTGGCTTTCTTAACAACTCACTATCCATCATCAATCTTGTAGAAGAGCATCTGCTTTTTAATTTAATTTTATTTTCAGTTTAAAATTACGCTTTCGTCCTTTGTTTAAAATTATGTTTTTGCCCCCAGCTTAAAATAAAATTATAATTTTGCCCCTAGCTCAAAATTACGCTTATACATTTGTAAGTTAAGGGGAATCTGCCTGGCACTTCCCTATTGGACTAACTTATTTTTAATTTAATTCTATTTTCAGTTTAAAATTACGCTTTCGTCCTTTGTTTAAAATTATGTTTTTGCACACAGCTCAAAATAAAATTATTTCTCTCTTATTTCAAAAAAGTCTGGAATCGTGGGTTACTAATTGGTGGAATACTAGGCAATCCGAAACTTTTTTGAATGATATTGAAGAAAAGAGTATTCTAGAAAAATTCATAGAATTAGAGGAACTCCTCTTCTTAGAGGAAATGATCAAGGAATACTCGGAGACACATCTACAAAACCTTCGTATAGGAATTCACAAAGAAACAATCCAATTAATCAAGATACAAAACGAGGGTCGTATTCATACGATTTTGCACTTCTCGACAAATATAATATGTTTCATTATTCTAAGTGGTTATTCTATTTTGGGTAATAAAGAACTTGTTATTCTTAACTTTTGGGCCCAGGAATTCCTATATAACTTAAGTGACACAATAAAAGTTTTTTCTCTTCTTTTATTAACTGATTTATGTATCGGATTTCATTCGCCCCATGGTTGGGAATTGATGATTGACTTTGTCTACAAGGATTTTGGATTTGTTCATAATGATCAAATTATATCTGGCCTTGTTTCCATTTTTCCAGTCATTCTAGATACAATTTTAAAATATTGGATTTTCCGTTATTTAAATCGTGTATCTCCGTCACTTGTAGTGATTTATCATTCAATGAATGACTGAAAAATGATCTACCTAATCCAATTATAATGTTTCTTACTTTCACTACAAGAAATTTGGTGCTTTACCAACACAAAGTATGTGTGGGAAAAAGCATATAGTGTGTTGGTAGTTGTCTTTACCTACACATAAGTTAAGTGTAATGATGTGTAGACTCGTGACTGTGGATATAGGCCATTACCCACACATAAGTTATGTGTAGGTATATAGCAAGCTATACCTACACATATATGTGTGGCTAAAAGGCATTTATATGTGTGGTTAAAAGTATAACAATTTGTTTAGAAGGCATTTGACGTGGCAGGTGATGTGGCATCCGACGTGGCAGGTGACATTGCATCCGACATGGCGGATGACGTGGCATGAATATATGTGTAGGTAAAAGTAATCTTATATGTAGGTAAAAGTTATATTATGTGTAGGTAAATGTTGAAGATGTGTTAGTATTGATCTTAATATGTGTTGAAACAAATGTAAACTAAAAGGCAGTAAAATCATACATAATGTCACAAACGTCACCATTGATTAATACATGAAACAAAGTGCCAATTTGATTAATACATGAAACAAATGTAAACTACAAGGCAGTAAAATCATAAATAATCAAAAGGCTTGTCAACTTAACAAAAGAATCAAGAGTTGGATCCTGACCATTGTCAACCGACAAGCACAGCTGCACCAGCCACAGCTCGGGGGATGTTAGCACCTCCACCCTTGAACAATGATTTGACACCCTCCTTTTTCACGATTTGGTTGAACGCGTCAAATGTGTTCCTGTACTTGACGGCTTCCCCAGATGTCATCATCATTCTTCTTCACACTGTGTCAATTGGGTACGAGGCTAGACCAGCTCCGTTTGTGATCAACCAACCGAGCGCAAAGCTAGCAAAGAAATTATCCTGCAGTAAAATTGACAACAAACCGCTCCCAAATCAGCTTATGTATGTATACACACACATATATATAACAAAACTAACCTGCAATGATCCGGTGAGGAGAATTGGTTTGAGAGAGTCATACATTCCGAAATACAGACCACGGTAAACAAAAATACCGGCAGCTAAAAGAGGGAACCCACGCTATAACCCAGCAATGCCGTCTGATGCATATGTCTTCTTGTAAACGTCGATTAAACCGTTGAACTGCCTCTCGCCACCCTTCTTCGCTGCCTTAGCGTCATTGGCTAAACGAGTTCTAGCATAATCTCGCCACCCTTCATTAGTGTTTTCACTTTCAGTGGTCTTTTCTTGCATCTCGCTAAGACTGTCTCCTTCATCTATGGCTACGTTGCCTTCTTCTTCAGGTGCACTGCCTTCTTCTTCAGGCGTGTTCCCATCTTCTTCATCACCTTTAGACTTCTGTAACAAGCTCCAGTACATGATATGCTTGCTGTTAGGATCAGAATCATCTTCGGGTTAACCTGTCAGCAAATTAAAATTCATTTTATAACCGTTTTCAAAAAGTTAGTTCATTTTTTCAATAACAGTACCTCAAGAATGTCCTCAGGCAATAAAAAGATTAAGCATCCAAGCTTTCTTGCAACACTAATTATATATGTTGCATTTAACTTCTTATCCTCCTCTGCAATTTCGACAAAAAAGAAAAAAAACGTTACTTTCTTAAACTCGAATGCTTAACAACTTAAAATGATACAAATTTGAATATTACCACTCTCGCCTTTGGTCACAAGACCCCAGTTGACAACCCTCTTTTTCACCGCGCTAAGAAGCTCAAGGAAGAAAACACTACCCGACATGCGTTTATCCTAAATAATTAACAAAAAATTATAAAGTAGATACTAGATTTAAGGTATCAACAGTTGCTAGAAGTTGTATCTGACAAAAGCCAAACAGTTAGTTAACAATAAATATAAATACACATCTTTAAAAAATTTACAAAAAATAATAAAATAAATTACCTTAACAATCTGAGAGATCAACCCGAGTAATAGGTGGGGCTGTAAACAGGAACCATAAGTAACAAAAAATAGTACAGACTCAAGTTTAGATAATTGGTCACAACGTTTTGGGTCAACCCAACTTGGCCCGTTACCCAACCCGTCAGACTCATTTGAAGTTGTAATTTGCGATGACATGTCCTCAACTTACTCTTCCTCCAACCAAATCCTGTGTGCCAATGTTAACTACGATGCAGCCTATAGCTTTTGCAGAATTGAGGCAAAGAGTGTGATTCTCGTTTCTTTCCCATGGATTAAGAACCTTTTTAGTGTTAATAGCATGTTCATCTATTGTACCAGGGACAGCCACGTTAATCAACTTACTACAAAACAACACATACAAAAATTAGTTAACATAAATAAAAGAAAATTACATCAAATAATTAATACCATAAAAGAACTCCATCTTTAGCAAGATCAAATAAAGCATTGGTAGCAGGGTCTAAAGGATACGAACATTCTTCTCTCGCTCCTTCCGCTTCGTTGATTTTGAAATGACTGGATCTGACATATTCGGTGAAGAATTATGAACCAGATCTGAATCAACTGGCTCCTGTTTCACCAAACTGAAGTTATTAGGGCTCGAATTCGGTAGAATTGAGTTCGGCGTCTCTAGAAACACCGACGAAGTGAAATTACCCGGTGCGGTTTCCCCGGCGAGTGTAACAGAATCACCAGGAAACAAAGCTTGTCTTCTTGACATTTCAGCTGTGTAAAATCACAATCCAAATCAGTAACATCATTAAAAGACCTGTAGTTAACGAATTATTAAATCACACTCCAAATACTTGTTCAGCAATCATGGCTCCAGTGCCGCTTTCTTGATCTCCAAGTTATCCTTCTAATAATGACCAGTGCCTTTCAGTGCATCTGCTATAAAATCATCAAACCCGATCGCAATCGTTGCTTCAGCTTTAGCACCGTAAACCAGCCTCTGCAAGCAAAAAAACATAAACGGAAATCAAAACCAATCCAAAGTTTTAAACTAAACCCTAATACATTATGCAGAAAACAAAACCTTAATTCTTGAAAGATGAATGGCGCCGAAGCACATAGGGCAGGGCTCACACGAATTGAGGAACTTTGGGTAAAAAGCTATCTACAACATTAAAAAAATTATACGCATTATATGTTTCTACCAGATTGAAGAAAATATCAACTGTTAGGATGAAAAAGACAAGAGAATTGCATTGCAAAACAGACATGAGATTTCGAATTATGTTTCTAAACTGGCTCTTACCTCATTTAAAGCATCCAAAACAGATGGAAGCAGATCCTCATCAGAATCTTGTTAAAAAGATGCAAAAATAAATTGTGTAAATATGGATAGAAAGCCTATATAGACTCATCTTCATCATTATTACTGATAGCTGGTTGCGTTCTACGTCTATGTACAATAATTAGAGAGAATAAATGAAATCTGCAGTTACAAACCTGCATGGAAGTTGGTGAATGGATATGAAAAACCATATGATGAAAATCCGTATAAGCAATCGAGCGTGCACCGGTTCTTAAAAGCTTTTCACGCTTCTTACTTCTAAGAAATGCAACATGCTCAATCATATGTGCAATGACTTGCTCATCGTCTTCCTCGTCAATCGACTCCGCATGGATCTCCATGTGCGCTTCAAATCTTCACATAACAAAATATTAATTATGCTAACGAAATACGTAAGCAAAAGAAAAGCAAAAACTTTAGAATCATGCGTTGGGAAATACAAAATTAAACCTGTTTTGTGGAACTTTATTGGGCAAGATGAGGTAACGAAGACCATTTTCTAGGTGTCCCCTAAACAGCTTTGGGTGGGACGGAAGTTGAGCACTTAAAAACCTTTGTAACTCTTGCCACTCATTGTTTTCTGAGTCAACCATAAAATTATCAGAAGATTGCTGCTCCAAAACACTCTCTGGTCAGGCTGTACTTGCTGCATGTGGCTTGTCGGGACCCACAGCTGCGCATGGAACTCGAACCCGTTTCCCCTAACAGTTCGCAAGATATTAATCAGATACATATACAACAAGGTGCAATGAAAACTTTCACTTGATTATAATTAACAAAAACTTTCCATTTATATGCATATAAACAATTGTGAAACATAATCAAAGGTTTGGTAATTCCCTTTGTATTCTTGCTCTATTAATTACAGTTTAACCAAAGAAGTTTCATTTGTAAAGATAAGAAGATATATGGAACAGATCATAAAAATGCACACGGGATGAAAAATAACATACCAATGTAACAAACCAAAATTAGAGAACTTACAAATACATTGTCTACTCCATGCTTTGACAGATGAAACACGGATTTGTCAGAGAAGGCACTTGGGGTAGATTTACATATAGGAAAGCGTTTTCTCCGCCCATGATGAAAGCAAGAGAAGCGTGTACATTGATCTAGTAATGGCCTTTGGATCACTGGCTTATCCAATGGAAAAACACACTTATTCTCAACAATCTGTAGCAATTAAAGCAACAATTTATGACATAGTTAGATTAAAGTACCACGGTAACAAAAACGTTAAAAATAAAACTGTAAAACTAAAGGTCGAATAAACCACTACCTTCAAGCCGCGTTCAGGTCGCTCGATATGATTCTCCTGAGACCCGTTACAAAAACCCTCAAAAACGTCAAAAATCAAATGGTTAATCGACATTGCTGGATCAACAAACACTAAAGACACTTGTTTGAAGAAGAAGGTTGTCGTGACTCGTTAAAATTTTTTAATCCTGAAAGGACCAATTAAACATGAAGTTAGTAACATAGTCAATACAAAATTCGTGTTAAAGGGCATCACACAACTTTAATTTAACAAAGCCACATAAGAACATCACCTTTTCTTACCGAAACCCAACTCCAAATTGGTTCAATATAAGTTGTCTGGGCAAAAAGAATCACAGAATTCATCAAACTATAGCAGATACAAAACGGTTTTGACTCAAATAACACATGAAAAACTTAGATGGTTAATAAACCATACCGAGAGGTCAAATTCAGTCAATATGATGTCGGATAGAGATAGATTCATCGATCTGGTGTCAATAATAAAGGCTAGATCTTGAATCGCCTTGGAGACAAACCCTAGATCTTGAATCACCGGCGGATAATAAGGATGTTTTATGAGAAACCCTAAATCGGAGTGATGTACCTGTGTTTTATGAGAAACCCTAAATCGGAGTGATATACCATGAAAGATAAGTAAGAAACATTTCATCAGCGCAAACCGCCGTCGATTTCCGCCAACTTCTGCTGCTGTGAAGAATATCAGTAATCTTCTCCGGGGAAACGCAGGTATAGGATATTACAGCAATTCTACTGCTTAAGAATCAGAGCTTGGTGAAAATTGTAATGGTCAATGCAAAACGAAAGAGGATATGGTCGAGGTAAGGAAGATGGATGAGCAAAAGCCATCTATGTTCATAAGAACAGAAGCAAAATCAATGGATGAGTGGAGGCACAAAAATCACCCAATCTGAGAAACAAAAGCTGGTATGATCTTGGATGTTTTGTGCTTTGAAAGATGTGAAAGGAAAAGACAGGATGTATGGGGAAGTGGGGATGAGCGGGGATTCAAATTTTGGAGAAAAAGTGGCCGCCAAAATTAGATTTAGTAAACTTAAAAAGGTTAGTGTGCTTTAGATAGTTGTATAATATGCTTTAAAGGGTTGTAAATGTTTAAAAAGTGGCAAATGACCATTTCTGCTCTTCGGATATGCATTATATATATATATATATATATATATATATATATATAGATATATATATTATGTTATATATAAAAGTTTGAAAAATATATAATTATAATTAATATAAATTAATAAATCAAATAGGAGCCAAGTCGGAGCCTAGCTTGAAAAACTACCAACAAACCAAGCTTGAGCTTTAGATGGAGCTTGGAGCCCTCATAAGTTATTTTATATGTATCCAATATCTATACATATTGTACATTTCTAAATATGTGTAGGTATTTGTTTTGCCACATCACCTTATAAAAAGATTTAAATATGTATTTTATATGGAGTTAAATGCCATTTTAGTCCTTGTGGTTTGTGTCATTTTGGCAGTTTAGTCCAAAGGTTTTATTTTTAACCTGTGGGTCCAAAAAGGTTTCACTGTTGCCATTTTAGTCTACTGGGTTAATTTCATCCATTATTTCTGTTAACGAGAAGGGCGATTCGGTCATTTTTTATGGCCGAATTGCCTTTCTAGTTAACAGAATTACATATAAAATGACCGAATTGCCCTTCTGGTTAACAGAAAAAATGGATGAAGTTAACCCAGTGGACTAAAATGGCAACGGTGAAACCTTTTTGGATCCACAGGTTAAAAATGAAACCTTTGGACTAAACTGGCAAAATGACTAAAACCATAGGGACTAAAATGGCATTTAACTCTTTTATATGCATTCAATATCTACACATATTGTACATTTCTAAATATGTGTAGATATTTGTTTTGCCACGTCATCAAAAAATATATATTTACTTATATATATATCTAATATCTATACATATTGTACATTTAAACATGTGTAGGCATTTAATTTGTCACGTTATTTAAAAAAAAAAAAAAAAATACATATTAACTTAGTTTATCTACATATTTTTTTTTAAAAGTTATGTGTTGGCAAACATAATCATTTACCTACACATATATTAGTTTTTTTACATATGTGTAGATAATTTACCTACACATGAAGAAAATTTGCCACATGTGTAGGTAATTTAATATTTAATCGATCGCCAATTTTGGGGGGAAATTTTCCCACCAACACCAAGTGTGGCTAAAGTCCATTACCAACACATATTAAGTGTTAATCATTATGAAAATATATTATCAACCATTACCCACACATATACAAACATGTGTAGGTAAATACCCACACATTTACATGTGTAGGTAAATTATGTGTGGGTAAACACCCTAATTTCTTGTAGTGTTTGCAGTTGTACCATTGAAAATCCCTTTCTATTTCTACCCATCCCGGAGATTCATCCTATATTCCTATAGATTAATCGAGTCAAATTATTCTAGTAAATAACAGAATCGTGGATAGGAAACTCCATTAGTGACCTACCCCAATTTATTGTAGAAATTTTCGGGATCAATGATTGGACCATGCAAACTAGAAATACTTTTTCTTGGATAAAGGAATAGATTACTCGATCTATTTCCGCATCGCTCATGATATATATAATAACTCGTACATCCATTTCAAATGCATATCCCATTTTTGCACAGCAGGGTTATGAAAATCCACGAGAAACGACTGGGCGTATTGTATGCGCCAATTGCCATTTAGCTAATAAACCTGTGGATATTGAGGTTCCGCAAGCGGTACTTCCCGATACTGTATTTGAAGCAGTTGTTCGAATTCCTTATGATACGCAACTGAAACAAGTTCTTGCTAATGGTAAAAAGGGAGGTTTGAATGTGGGGGTTGTTCTTATTTTACCAGAGGGTTTTGAATTAGCCCCTCCAGATCGTATTTCCCCCGAGATAAAAGAAAAGATGGGTAAGTTGTCTTTTCAGAGCTATCATCTCAATCAAAAAAATATTCTTGTCATAGGCCCTGTTCCTGGTCAGAAATATAGTGAAATCACCTTTCCTATTCTTTCCCCGGACCCCGCTACTAAGAAAGACATTCACTTCTTAAAATATCCTATATACGTAGGTGGAAACAGGGGAAGGGGCCAGATTTATCCTGACGGGAGCAAAAGTAACAATACAGTTTATAATGCTACAGCATCAGGTATAGTAAGCAAAATCCGACGATTGTACAAATTCACAACAAAGTCGTCACAATTTAAAGAGAACTTTTAGGGCCAGAATTGAAAAAAAAAAGGAACGAGGAAGTTTCTTTGGGTGCCCAGATCCATGATACATCAGAGCAAATGGCAACCAAAAGTTGGAAGGCATATTCATTACCTTGGTGATAAACAATCTCCAAAGAACCCACTTTCATGACCTATAATTTCAAAACAAACCCCCAAATTTCTTAACAATCTATCCGGAAAAATACATAGACGATGAGCAACCGAGAAAGAGAGAGAGAGAGAGAGACGCAGAGGTTAGACAGAGAAAAAGGGAATTCGGAGAGAGAGATGGGGACGCAGAGGTTAGAGAGGAAGAACCACCGCATACGGTGGCTCACGGCAGCAGCGCCTCCGGCTACCACCCTCACCACCATCAATTTTTCCGGCCCCCTTTGTTCAGATCTGATTGTGGTGTTTCTGGCATATCATTTGGTTAGATTTTTTTCTTTTTGGAAAGAGTTTGCTCAGATCTGTGACAAAATAAAGGTTTAGGTGTGGCGGTTGTTGGATACAGATTTGGTGGTATTGGTGGACGAATTTGGTGACAGTGGCGGCTGGGATTAGGTGGTGGTGGTGGAGGTTGGATGAAGAGAAAGAGAAAGAGGAGAAAGAGAAAGAGAAAGAGGGAGAGAGATGTTGATAAAAGGGATAGGGTTTTATTAATTATATGGGTAAACAAATGAGTAAAATTACCAATCTACCATAATATGATCAAACTTGACATAAAATTTTAACATGGTTAGTGTTAAAGGACGTACGGCGTAACGAGTTTTACAAATAAAGGATTGTGACTGTAGTTATTGAAGTTAAAGGTCATCCATTGCAATTTGATACAAACATAAAGGACGAAAAGTGTAATTTACCCTATTTATTATTTGTTTAATTAATTGTTGGTTATTTTGGTAGATAGTGTTGTAAATGATAATCAAAGGGAACTGAATTTTATTGATATATTCCTTGCATCAAACATGAAGAACAAGCCTTTATTTATAGGCTTTACAAGAAAGAATAAAAGGAAACACTTTTTATAAATATGGGGATGGTCTTGAGTGATCCATAATTTTCTCTAAATTAATTTTTTTCCTTTTCTAACACTCCCCCTCAAGTTGAATTATGGGATTTCCAAAATTCAACTTGGCCATTTGGGTTTTGCAATTCGTTTCGATTTGGGTTTTGATTTTTGAGCTTTGATTTTCGAGCTTTGATTTATTTTTATTTATTTATTTATTTTTTTTTTTTTTGAGCTTTGGTTTTTTTTTTTTTTTTTTTTTTTTTGAGCTTTGATTTTTTTTTTTTTTTTGTGCTTTGATTTTGAGTGGAAATGTTATATTTTTTAACAGGAGCACTTCGCCTTTTAGGACGCTCAGTGCCACGTCTATCCATCCTGATATCCAGTCTCAGATGTGCCTTCACTTTGAGCCCTAATTATTTCTTCAGAAGCATTACTGCTGCCATCCTTCTCAGTAGTGTTATATATGTAGTTTTCGTATAGACATACTAGCTGGAAAAATAGACATACATGCAGCTAGTTTTAAACATATGTTTGATTAAGATGGTTGGGTTACCTTTTCGTTCCTTGTTTGTTAAAAGGTAAACTTGACACTGATAGGATAAGGGATTTGTACAACTAGGACTTGCACCTCTTGCTATCAACAGCAACCCAATCAAAAACCGGATTGGGATGATGATCACATTCTTAAAACATGAGTGCACGCACTCCTGATTCATGTTCTTAAAAAGTAGTTCAAAGGGAGTGTTAAATTATAGATTTCATATAGTTAGAAATTTTTATCTTCTTTTCTGGTGGCAAAGCAGCAGCAAAAAGATGTCATGCTGAGATGGTGTGGGTACATCGCAAACATCAAATGGATTAGTCCAAACGTTATATGATGCGTTAACTATATAAATTTTCAAAGTTAAGGAGGTGTAAAAATAAAGTGATAGTGTAAGGAGTAAAAACACAAAGTTTAAAACTTGAGAGGGTGGCGGGCGTAAAAATGAAGTAATAGCGCAAAGAGTAAATACGCAAAGTTTAAAAGCTTAATGGAGTGGTGACGGAATTCAAACCTGAGGGCTAAAAATATGAAGTTTCAAAGTTGAGGGGTTGTTATAAAACATATGGGGCAAAAATGTAAATAACCAAATTATGGGTAAAAATGTAAATTATAAAAGTTTTGGGTAAAAAAAGAAGAAGACTATGGATCAAAAATATAATTTATAAAACTATAAGATAAAGATGAAAATTTTTAAAGTGTGAGGGGTGTGGATGGAAAGTCCACCGACTTTCCATTTTAAGAGAGAAAGAATAACCAGGAAAATGAAAACACAATAGGAGACGGATCACCTTCGATAATTTCGGCCAACAAGATCAAGATCACCGCTTCCCTTTCATATTATACCGTTTCTTCTTCCGTTTGTCTTTATGGGCTTCCTAAAATTTGAGAGTTCCCGTTGATATTATTTATATATTATTTCTTTTCTATTCTATCTAAGAGATCATAATTCATGCATGCAATAATCTCAAATCATGTCTAGTAGTGTAGACGAGGATGAAGGCTACGATGAACCACCGGCCATGCCTTCCATGTTGTGGGTTCGTAACCTTCGCCGGTACATCAGATCGGATGCCAGTCTTGGCTCTGAAGCCAGAATGGGTTTGTAAAATGGTTACTTATAATAAGATACATCAAATATTATTATGTGTTTATCTATAATTGTACAAATCTAAGTTTTATTCTCTATTTTTTTGTTTGTAGAGCATGAAACAAGAAGAATCCTGCTTAATATGTACAAAGAGAAGCATCGTAAGAGTGCCGAAGCGGGCATAATCCCGAGTTTCTATAAGAAGGTATTCTTGATCTTTTGTTATGGCTCACTGGCGAAAATAATCCATATTAGTAATTTAACCGATTGGTCTTTGGGGTAGTGGCATCGGGTGTTTATCCTCACCAAAGCAGTGCAGATTTGAGTTCCACAAAGTGGGCATTAGGTGCATTTTAAGAGTAGATTTCAGGGGGGCGTGTGCTCACTATTAAAAAAAAAGCAATTTAACAAATGCCACTCTTGACTTTCACTTTGAAAAAAATGTGTTCTATGTGCCCTCCCTGAAAAGGGATGTGTTAAGTTTAGATCATCTGTTAAAGGGATGTGTTAAGTTTAGATCATGTAATGCAACCGGAAGGAACCGAGTGTAAAATTAAAGAATTATTTGTTTCTGTGAGAGGAAGGGAAATGAATAATTTGAGGGAAAAGAAGCAAAGACTGATCAGTTGAGTACTTGATGAATATTTCAAACAACTAGACATCACATCCAAACAATCAACAAAAGACAACGAAAAGAACAAAGGCAAGATCGAAATCCCATCAAAGGTATCATCTAGATGAGTGCTTGGATTTTCTTGATATAGTGCATGTATATGAAGCTGTTCTTAGGTACAGAGAGAGGTTTAGTACCAAATTTGATCGGTTGGTTAATTGGTTTCTGAAAAACTTTGTGATTACTTCAAAAGACAGGCCGATTTCATCGAAGACAGAGGTTTGTAAGGATGTTGAGTTGTTTGAACTCTACATGTTGGTTGAAACGAACGGACGATTCAAAAGAACATCAGATTGGAACTTATGGTCGTTCATTGCGCATGATATGGGATTTGATGGGATAAAGGGTTTTTCATGAAAATGATATACATCTAGTATTTGGAGATACTTGAATGGTTCTACAAGGATGTCAAAAATAGGGAAAACTTTTGTGAAGATGGCAATGAGGATGATTGGGCTACCCGTTACCGTTTCACAATTTTTCACCGGCACGTCAAAAAGTGATTGTCACATCCCTGCCACGAAGGGATGAGCTCTCACTCACCTTTTTTCAACCGTTAGTGTATAATGGCTTTACAAGTTTTCACTATCCACCATCTATTAAAATAATATTTAGTTAAAGAAGTTTAAAAAAAGTGATTATGAGTTGCCACCTGATTGGCCACATGAAAACCTCCATCTCCTTTACGCCGTGACTGCCCCAACGCCCCCTCCCTTCACGGTGGTCACGCTCCTCTTGGGGTGGTATACCACGCCCATAACACTGGCCCCCCATGCCACATATCATGGGTGTTATTCCATAACATATGGCCTTATGGTGAACCAAGAGGGTGAAGAAGAAAGTGAAGATTACTGTGAAACATGATGCAGCAAAGAGTGAGAAAGCCGAATGAAGTCATGATGTTGAAGACTCAAAATAAGCAATGCTTAATTAAGGGGAAGCATTGAACATGTTGGGTTCGTAGGCTTTAGGGTAGCCGGCCCTAATTAGGGTTAGCCGGCCCTAGTTACTAGGCCCACTTAGTTAACTTGTTAACCAAGTAGGAAACCCTAATCTTGTTCTATAAATACCTATGATGTAATTGTAATCTGTGTCATTCTGAAAACAGTTGTGAGCATCTAATAAAAGTAAAACCCTAGTTGCAACCCGTGGACGTAGGTCACCTTGACCGAACCACGTAAATTCTTGTGTTCTTTATTTTCTGCTGGTGTGTGTGTGTGTTTGTTCCGCTTCCGCTCGAGCCTACTCTGATCCGATACCCCTAACAAGTGGTATCAGAGCCAAAGGTTCAGTAAAATACACGGTTCACACGGTTATCGCAGGAGAAGGAGAGAGCTGGACGAGAGATCTTGATCTGCTGTTGCTGCCGTCGCCGCTGACTTGTTTACGGCCCGTACCTATTCTCTGGTTACGGCTCGTAAGGTCTAGGGTTTGCGTCGTAGGGTTTGCTGTTGCAGATCTGGTGATTTTGGGGTGTTTGGCGATTAGGGTTTCGGTTCTTGAACCCTGGTTATTCGCTGATTTTACGCTCGGGTTTGCAAGAGAAGTCGCTGGTTCGGGTACTTCAGGTTTTCTGGTTTATTGAAAGTTGCTCAGGTTTCGGGTGCTTGGTTTCTTGTGGTTTTTTTTTCTGGTTTTCTCGTTTGCTATGGCTGAAGACGGGAAGTTCCGAATCGAGAAGTTCAACGGTACTGATTTTGCATGGTGGAGAATGCAAATAGAGGCGTTGCTTGGTGAATGCGATTTGGATGTGGTACTGGAAGAAAAACCTACTGGAATGGATAAAGCTGCCGAAGCAATTTGGAACTCAAAGGACAAAAAGGCAAGAGGTAAAATTACATTGGCTTTGACGAGGAGCGTTGCATTTAATATCATGAAAGAAACAACTGCTCGTGATATGTTAGAAGCTCTGTCAAATATGTATGAGAAGCCGTCTGCCGGTAATAGGGTGTTCTTGATGAGAGAACTGTTTAATATGAGGATGAACGAGGGCAGTTCAGTTGCTGATCACATTAACGAGGTCAATTCAATTTTGTCCAGGTTAGCAACTGTGGGCATGAAGTTGGATGATGACACTCAGGCTGTGGTTTTGTTATCTTCCTTACCTGATAGCTGGTCAGGATTTGTGACAACGGTCACTGAAACTGCTGGAACTGGAAATTTGAAGTTTGATCGGGTCCGGGATAGTGTTTTGGGTGAAGATGTTCGCCGGAGGAACACTAATGGAGGATCTACTTCTGGTGGTATGCTCAGTGTTAGCAGGGGAAGAGGTAAAAACAGAAGCAGCGGGAGTCGTGGGAAAAGCTTGTCTAAAGCTGGGAAGAATGTGAGGTGCTGGAACTGTGGTGAAAAGGGGCATGTTAAAAACGAGTGTCCTGATCCTAAGAAAGAGGGTGGTAGCCAGCATGTAAACAGTGTTGTGTCAGATGAATCTGACGGTGACGTACTGGTTTGCTGTGAAGAGTCTATAGATTCTTGGGCTATGGATTCTGGTTCTTCGTTTCACGCCATGCACAGCGGGGAGACGATGGTGAATCTGAAAAAAGGAGACTTTGGAAAGGTACGATTAGCTAACGGTCATGTTCTTAATGTTACGGGTATGGGAGATGTCAATCTGAAGACTCCACTGGGCACTACATGGAACTTAAAGAACGTCAGGGTAATTCCAGGTTTAACGAAGAAACTTATTTCTGTTAGTCAACTGGATAAACAGGGACTAGATGTTAAGTTTGGTGGTGGGAAGTGGAAGGTGATTGACGGAAATCTTGTTGTTGCCAGTGGGAGGAGACGAGGATCGTTGTATCTAGTTGAGATACCTGGTGAGGGAGTAGCCGTCCCTGTACAACATAAAGTCTGGTTCACTGAATCTAGTAAGCGGAAGAGGGTTCAATTTGCGAACTTGAATTCTGGTGCTTTGGGGATGTCAGTTGAATGTGGTCGGGGGTCTAAGTTTAAGCCAGTCAGGGGATTTGGTGATAGTGGGAGCACGGGTCGTGTTCCGGGTACAATCACAAAGAACCGTTGGGTTTTGAAGACGAAGGTTCCGACTGAAGAAAAAGGCTCTCCTGGAAATAGTTTGCAAAATGTGGAGAGTGGTATTAATTCTCGGTGTATCTCTGGAGCTGGTGGATCGTGCAAGCCGGTTGAGATAGAGAATGGGTCTGATAAGACTGTTGGGTTGGAGCTTGTGGGAGCTTCAACTGGTCTCTCAGGTACTTGATGAGAGGTGTGGTTGCAACTAGGTGGCTTGGATGTGACTGAAGTCTTAGCTTGTTCTTGGAACTGGAGGCTGGGAAGACTTGAACGTAAAGATTACTGAAGTTACTGGTGATAGGTTTCTTGGATGTACTTTGTGGACTATGCAAAGCCTCCGAGTGGGAGATTGTTGGGTTCGTAGGCTTTAGGGTAGCCGGCCCTAATTAGGGTTAGCCGGCCCTAGTTACTAGGCCCACTTAGTTAACTTGTTAACCAAGTAGGAAACCCTAATCTTGTTCTATAAATACCTATGATGTAATTGTAATCTGTGTCATTCTGAAAACAGTTGTGAGCATCTAATAAAAGTAAAACCCTAGTTGCAACCCGTGGACGTAGGTCACCTTGACCGAACCACGTAAATTCTTGTGTTCTTTATTTTCTGCTGGTGTGTGTGTGTGTTTGTTCCGCTTCCGCTCGAGCCTACTCTGATCCGATACCCCTAACAGAACATTGGTAAGTTAGTCATTGGGTTGAATTATATGTGTGACAATTCGTATGCAAGTAGATAAGTCTAATCTAGTCGTTAAAGTCCATTTTAATAATTGTGTGTCAACCGGAAGTTATGGTGGTTACAGATGACGACTACAATTGTGGAACTTGGTCATTATTCTACCGTTAGTTAAATAATTAGTATCTATGTATATATATGTCTGCAAGTGTGTAAGAACTTAAAACAATGTATTCCATTTCGCAAACTTCTTTGAATGAATCTATATCAGTCATTTTCTGTTTCCTCTTGACCCACTACTATTCGCTCATTCAAACATACGAAACCTGTGAATTGTTTCGATAATTTCTTTATAACAGATTTCGCTCACAAGGAAGATACATTTCTCCATTTTGCTCCTAATCATCCCTATAAATGAAATCGAGCGGAAATCCAGTGGAAACTCTGATAATCATGCGAGTGGGATTGCATTTGCAAACGAAAGTAAAAGTTCGGACTGTCATTGGTTCAATTGTTAGTATGAATTATTATCGGCCAATGAGTCAGTTTAGGTTATTAAAATCGAATTTGTCTTTTTATGTTAAATACGCGCTTCAACAAATTTGTGATTCGTGTGTGCTCAGAAACCTGAGGATGGTTCCATCAGCCACACGGTTCAGAGGCTGGCAAAATATCGTTTTCTGAAGGTACTGATCTTTAATCTGTGGTTGGAATTCTTCTTTAATATGTAAATAACTTCTAATGCTGATATGTTGTAAGTTTTCTTCATGTAACAAAGCTATAAATTATTTCTGTTTCTTGATGCAGAAGCAATCAGACATTTTGCTAAACGCTGATGACCTGGATTCCCTGTGGCTTTGCTTAAGAGAAAATTGTTTGGTTGATGAAATCACTGGTTCTGTAAAGGTACCTTGCCACATAAACTATAGGTTTAATTTAGTCTTTCAAATGTTTCTTGATCATTTAATTTCATTTGCATCTATGGTAACTTTGCCACGGTTTTCAATTGGTGAAACAAATGTAGGTGAATTATGAAGACTTTTGCCAAATTGCATCTCTGTGTACGGAACAAATTGGCCCAAAGTGTCGTCGTTTCTTTAGTCCTTCAAATTTTATGAAGTTTGAAAAGGATGAATCAGGAAGAATTGCGATTCTGTCCTTTTATCTGTATGTAATGCGCACGGTGAGATTTTTATTTCTTGCTTTTGTACTTCGATATGAACTGTTTATTATTTTAGAATTTAGAATTGAACAATATTTGAAACATGTCGTTTCATACTGATGTGGATATGCTAAGTTATTAGTCTCTCCACACATGATATACTGTAAGTAACTAGTTATTAACTTTTATTTATCATGGTTGTGACCTTGGTTTAAAAAAGCGCGAGGCGTTCCGATGCGTTTTGGTTCCAAAAGCTTTAAGCGAAGCTTCACGTATACGAAGTGCTCAAAATAAAAAATAAATAAATAAAATATTGTACACATCAATATGACCTATTCTACTTGTTAATCAATAATAAACACAAAAACATGATTAAAATACACACTTAACACATAAAAAACATAGTTAAAACATAAATTAAAGTCGAAACACACTTAAAACATAAACCAAAAAATAGTTTTTAATCAATAATCATCATAATCAAGTAAAGATAGCGGTTGATTATTAGGGTAAAGAAGTTGGGCCTCATTTAAAGACTATTGGGCCTAAAAAAATGGCCCAAATGTGACCTGATTGGGCAGAAGCGTCGCCTCAAACCATGGTCGCTTCGTGCTTAAAGGTCTCCTCAAAACGCTTCACGTGTTGTGACGCTTCAGACCAAAAAAAGCACTATTCCAAACGCTTCATCGCTTCACGCTTAAAGTGCGCTTGAAGCTCGCTTTTTTAAACCCAGGTTGTGACACTTGGCTAATCCCATATCTCAAATATCACCAACCCGATTTTGATGCATTAACTAACTCATAGCTAAGCGTGTTTGGTATGGAAGTAATTCTAAAATTTTAGGAAGTCTCGTCAACTAAAAACAAATTCTTAAGCACTTAATGAGCAAAGTAGATGATATTGGTTGGTATGATGGGATGTGTGTTATTTTTATTAAATATACTATTATTTGAAAAGTTGGGATATTATGATTTACAATCTTGGATGCATATTTAACACATCATACAATATCAAAATGTATTGATTATACAATCAAGGGGATCAGTTTATCTGGATCAATTATTGATTCGATGAATCTTTTTCGTGTACAGGTTTCTCTTACACAAGCAAGAATTGATATGAGTGAGCTTGATGAGGATTCAGATGGGTTTCTACAACCTTATGTATTATAGTTTATTCCTTCAGTGCACTATTGATTTTTGTAAACATGTATCACATGAAAATAAACGTTACATCTGATAGGAAATGGAGGCTTATATCAGAGGTCTCATTCCTAACTTGGCTCAGCTTTGTGACATGCCTGCCGAATTCGTTCAAATGTATTGCCACATAGCCACTCACAAATTCTTCTTTTTTTGTGACCCGAGTAGGCGAGGTTTTGCACTTCTTTTTCTCTTTTTAACTGTTAAAGTTTACAGTTCTATAAGTCGTATATTTTGATTGCCTAGTGACGCGCCGATATGCTAATAACATCATTTCGTATCAATCACAGGAAAGGCTTGCATAAAGAAGATTTTGCTCAGTAATTGTCTGCAAGAACTAATGGAACTGCATCAAGTTAGATAATGCACCTCTTCTTATCAACTTTTGGTTTATATATTATTTATTTATTTGAAACATAACTACTTTAATTAATAACAGGAGAGTGAAGTAGAAGCTGCCGATACTGAGCAGACTGAGAACTGGTTTTCACTAGCATCTACACAACGTATATGTGGTGAGCTCACGCCTCTAATATTAGTTTGGTCCGCAATTTTCTTTTAATTATTAAGTTCACTCTTGCTTATAGGTCAACTTTTAATTATGAACAGATATGTTTATTGACCTTGATAAAGATGCAAACGGGACATTAAGTGAGGAGGAACTTCAAGGATATGCAGATGGAACTCTAACAGAGATATTTATCCAGAGAGGTAATCGTTAGCTTAATTTGGATCGGGTTAAGAATGGGTCAAGAGTTAGAGTTATTTTTTTGTTTATCCGGAGAGGTAATTGTTGGCTTAATTTGGATCGGGTTAAGAATGGGTCAAGGGTTGGAGTTATTTTTTGTTTAGTTTTATTGGTTTATTGTTTTTTGTTAATATTTATTGTGTTTTGGTAAGTAGGGTTGTAAACGAACCGAACGAACACGAACAAGGCCATGTTCGTGTTCGTTCGTTATGGAAATTAACATGTTCGCGAACTGTTCACGTACGCATACCGAACATAAGTTTATGTCCGTGTTCGTTCGTTAAGGAAATACAGTTGTTCAGGAACACTTCGTGAACACTGGTCTCGAACAGTTCGTGAACACTGGTCTCGAACACAAATGAACGCAAACAAATAAAAACGAACGCAAACGAACATTTAACTTGAAAATAAAAAAAAAATAAAAAATTGTTATCCTTAAACATTGGATATAAGTAGTTAAAGACATGAACGAACGTAACCGAACATATTACCGAACGTTCACGAACACAGTCGAACGAACGAGACCTGTGTTCATGTTCGTTCGCTAAGCTAACTGAACGAAATTTTTTGTTCGTGTTCGTTCGTTAAGCTAATCGAACGAACATAAACGAACTTCCCGCCGAACGGTTCACGAACTGTTCGCTGAACGTTCGGTTCATTTACAACCCTATTGGTAAGGTTTAATTATATAATGAGATATTGTTTTTTGGGAGGTTTAGATATATTGAGATAATTGTTAAGAGTTTATTTGATTTTCTAGTTAGAGTTTATTTGTTCTCCAAGGGTATGTTTTAGTATAGATAGGACTTTAGCAATTAGGGATTTTTTGTGTGTTTCGATTAGTTAAAAGAAGAAAAGGTAGTTTTGGTCACAAAATCGTTCAGTTCTTGTGTTGCTTGATTTTTTATGGTGTCAGAGCCAAGTGCCCAACAACCTGGCTTGTTTTTAAGCGAAGATCTCCAAAGCTGCAGTGATTGAGATGAATAATAACGACAGCAGCCAGTTTTTTTTTTTTTTTTTTTTATTTATCACAAACAGAGGTTTGTAAATGAACTAGTTTTCGGTGAAGAACAGAGTGTTAAGGACTTAAACCATTGCAAGGTGTGCCACATTGATTGCAAGGTGGTGGACTTGTCCCACATCGGTTGTATGGGCAACAAATGTGAGGTTTATAGACCAAATGAGTTCACTCACCCACCGGTATTTTGGGTTGAATGCTTCTGTTCAGGCTGTAACACAGAGATAGTAGACAGCGATGTGGTCACAAGGCGCAACAAATATGAGATGCTCTTAAGCTACATTATGGGGATGCCAATCGAGTCCAACATGCTCGTTTGCAAACACTACAACCTAATTTTGAGAGCGAACTGGTGTGGAAGGCAAACAACCTTTGGGTTACGTTTGAAGAAATCAAACTAGTCAGGATGTTTCTTGGATCTGTCCCCAAACTCTTTCTACCTACTGTTGATTTGCAGACTTAGAGAACGTGCCCTTTCAAGAAGCAATAGGCTGGCTCAAGGCATACAAATGATGATCACGGAAGACTGTTGTTTACTAGATCAAATGACCAAGACTGTCGCCAAGGGCGTGGCGGTGCGAGTTCAAACGATCAAACGACTAGTTGGGTATGGGGTCGCCGGAATGATCAAATCGTGGGTAATCGGAACAACAGTCAATGATCACGAGGATATCAAATACCACTAATTGATCACGTATTAAATGTATTTCGGTTTACAACTTCAACTATATCTAGATGAATATTGTGGTCGTTACTAATTATCATAGATTTAGCCTTGGTTATCTCCTTTCCATATATGTACAATTGTAACTGGCCATTTATAGCCTTTGTAATCAATCGAGAGTTGTAACCTTTTATAAAAAAATATTATATTCTCATAAGGTATCAAAGAGCCAAACACTCTAGCGAGTCTATCCTTAACCTCCTCTTTTTTAAATCATCGTCGTGGCATCCACCCCTATCGTTCATCTCACAGCTTCTGCCAATTTCAACATCACCCTCACCATGTGTGGCGCAAGCAGGTCTATTCGACATTAATTGGCATGGATCTTCTCCGTTTTATCACTGACACCAAACCCGCTCCAACAGATTTTTCCGACGCCGAAGCCACGAAACCAAATCCAGAATTCTACTCTTGGTACCGCCACAATCAAATTATTCTGGTTGCACTTCTAGGCTCATCTGCCGTACAACTTATGATTGCTTCTGCCAAAACCTCCTGAGAAGCTTGGGAACGATTGGTAACCAGTTATGCGAGCTCATCTCGTTTTAGAGTTATATCTCTAATATCCAAACTTGCATCCAGCCAGAAATGCAGTCGCGCACCGTCACTGAATATCTACGTGGCGTGAAGGCTATCGATGACGAATTACCTTGGTTCAAAACTTAGTTAAAGATGAAGATCTCATGGCTCATGTTCTCTGCTAGGTGATGACTTACAAAATATTGCAACATCACTTCGTCTTCTTGATTCAAAAATCACTTTTCTAGAATTATTTGAGAAGTTAGTTGACTTCGAAAGGGAACTTAACCACAAAACAACCTCATCATCACCACTCATGGCCACGGCTAACTACACCCAAAGACAAGCAAGGTCCGGCCTCAGATCCGCGTCTGACCATCGTACTACTCATGGCAATTTCAACAACAAAACGTCTCGCAATCAGTGGTCCAATGGCTCACTCTAATGGCGATAATCGTGAACACCGTCACATTTATTGTCAATTTTATGATTTTGTAGGCCATGAAGCCAAAAAAATGTAGGAAACTCACTCGGTTTCTTCATGAAAATCAAGTTACCACAGGAAGTTCTATGACCCAAAATAAGGCTACACCAACTGCTAATGTCACTACCTCCTTCTACATGTTTGACAATGGTGCTTCGCATCACGTTTCTTCACCCTATTTCGGAGTATGGTGGACCGGGTGAGATTGTTCTTGGCAATGGTAACACTCTCTCTGTCACTCATATTGGTCAAACACACCTTCATATGTCTAATGGTTCACTTGCTTTAAAAGACGTTTTGTGTGTTTCTCATTTCAAAAATAAACTTATATCCATTGAAAAATTGTTTAAACCTAATCATGTTTTTTGTGGAATTTTTTCCCACCCAGACGATCTTCGAAGGGGGGCACATCTAATGTGAGGAGATAATTATCTTGATGTCTACTATGCAAATCATCCATCATTATACAAATAATTGTGGTCTCGACCACATCGCCTCTTGATTGGCATCACCAACTTAGGCACCCTTGTATTCGGATTCTCAAGAAAATAGCCAAATGCTTGGGTCAACATTTAAATCTCTAGATTTTCATTTTAATTCGTGTTCTATCAATGAAAGTCACAAGGATTCCTTTGGCATGAACTCGTCTGCTGATACAAAACTTTTGCAACTAATATATTCGGACGGGTGGGGTCCGGTCGAAAAATCAATTGATTGTTTCACCTATTATGTGATTTTTGTAGATTTTCACACTAAGTACATTTGGTTGTACCCGATGCAACATAAATCTGATGTCTCTATATTATTTCCTCAATTCAAATCGCCAGTAGAAAAAAAAATCAAACCCTCTTAATCTCTCTGTTCAATAACAATAGTGGCGAATAAGTTGGCCTCAGCTCCTATCTACAATCTCAAGGTATTTCTCAATTCACCCCCCCCCCCAATAGAAGGGTGCCCAAGTTTATGATGCCAATCAAGAGGCGATTTGGTTGAGACCGCATTTATATGACATAATGATGGAAGATTTGAATAGTAGACATCAAGGTAATTCCCACCTCGCATTAAATGTGCCCATGTTCGAAGATCCGTGACAAATAAATGGGTAGGAAAAAATTCCATAGAAACATGATTAGTTTACACAATTTTGCAATGGGTATAAGTTTGTTTGTGAAATGAGGAACATACAAAACATCTTTTAAAGCAAGTGAACCATTACACGTATGAAGGTGTGTTTGACCAATATGAGTGATAGAAAGAGTGTTACCATTGCCAAGAACAATCTCATCCGGTCCGCCATACTCAGATATAGGTGAAGAGACGCACGATCTAAATCGACATGATGAGAAGCACCAGTGTCAAACATGTAGGAGGAGGTAGTGACATTAGCAGTTGGTGTAGCCTATTTTGGGTCATAGAACTTCATGTGGTAATTTAATTTTCACGAAGAAACCAGCGAGTTCCTACATTCTTTGGCTTCATGACCTTCAAATTACAAAAATGACAATAGCTATTACAATGTTCACAATTACTGCCATTAAAGTGAGAGCTATTGGACCATTGATTGTGAGACGTTTTGTTTTTGAAACTGCCATGAGTAGTACGACGGTCAGACGCAGATCTGAAGTCGGACCTTGTTTGTCTTTGGGTGTAGTTAGCCGTGGCCATGAGTGATGATGATGAGGCTGTTGTGTGGTTAAGCTCCCTTTCAAAGTTAGCTAACTTCTCAAATAATTCTAGAAAAGTGATTTTTGAATCAAGAAGACAAAGTGATGATGCAATATTTTTGAAGTCGTTGTCACACCCCAACCGATGGCGGAAACATCGGGGCGTGGCACTAGGCGAACCAGATTGCTCAAGAGATCCATAACAACTATTATATGGAAATATTTAAACGGTTAATTGTCTCATACCAATCAACAATATCCCACGAACAATTATTACCGACAGAATTCTCAAGAACAAAACAAGTCCGACAACCTAGATTTTCTAATTGATGTAGTTTCTAGACTGCCTATCTTGATTCCACAAAAGATCAGCAAACATAGCATCCTAGCTAGACACCTGTCACATACGTTAAAATAAAGTCAATACACAGAGTGTAAAGGTGAGCATACAAGTTTAATAGCATATAGTATAGCGAAAGCGTTTACGCATAACCAGCATGTAACACGTAGAAATGTGAAGCAAGTAAGCTATCGACAATGAAGTATGCAACCGACATGACTGCGAGTTGTAGAATGCGCAACACATTATCACCACTGTGACCATGTGAAGTAAAACCCTTAACAACCCATGTCCACGACATGTTCTGAGTCCAAACTATAGTACTATCGTTGCTAAGGGGTCAGGCAAACAAACACTGTGTAAACATAACATACAAGCATTCATCGAGTCACGTATAACATGCGAGAGCGGTGAGCGTTAAAAGTGTTTGTGTTGTGTGTTTGATGTTAGTTGATATATAGGTAACGTTATGTAACACCCAAAAGTGCGTTAAAGAAAATGGGTTCGAGTATACTCACAATACGTGTTTAGTAAATAAACACTGCCTTAGATTGAAGGGAGCGCTTGGAGGTTAGCCTGAGTACAGAACGATAGCATAAGCGGTGAACGGTGCGTGAAACAACGTGTAACAGTTGAAGTGTCGAATGATGAGTCGGTCGGATGACCGTCCGGACGGATGACCATTCGGTCGGTTGGTCATTCGATGGAATGAGTGGGTTGTGAAAATGTTTGAACTTTTGAAGTTTTCATTGTAGTATAATTCAAGTCATTCGATCGGAGGGTCATTCGGACGGATGGCCATTCGATCAGATGGCTATTCGATTGAAAAGCTGATATTCTTTGAAGTTTGGTAAGATCGTTTAAGTTTTGAACTTACAAGTCACTTGGTCGAATAGTCATTCGATCGGAAGGTTATCCGATCGGATGGCTATTCGATCGGCGAACTGATGTTTTGAAAATCTTCGTAAAGTTTTCTAAGTTAAAAGTTTTAACGGAGACGGCGTGATGATGTGTCAAACAACGAAAACCCGCCAAGGACCAGCTTCATCCGATCGGATGGGAATCACCCCATTCAGTCGTACTCACTGTTCTTTTGATGAAGTTTCATGTTCAACCCGTGAATCGGTTGTCTTCTCCGATGGAAGTCCTTTTTCAGACCGGTTCTTCACTAAAGAATAAGTAGAGAGCCTGAGTAAGTCTAGATTTCCATCGGGTATGGAAATCCTTTAGATCTGAACCGTTCTTGGTGAGATGAGGTCACACTTCAGTGTTCATAAGAAACTGAGGTGACGTCACTCTAAAACAACCTAAATCAGGTGATTTCACGGTGAGAAGTAGTGATTTGATGGAGAAGATGATGAGAAAGTGTGTAATGAAGATGGAAGTACAAGACTTAGGGTGAGATACTTACGGAATCAAATGAAATCAAGAAAAAAGTGCTTGAGAGCGTGCTGGTCGGATAAGGCTGGCACATCAATGAACAGTTGATGTGACAGGTGAGTATTTATAGTGTGAGAAAGTGAGAGGCGGTGGAGAATTAAGTGAATCGAATGGCTAGTCGATCGGATGGCCATCCGATCGGATGTTCATTCGATCGAATGGTCGTTCGATCGGTTGGCTCGCGCGGGTTAGTTTTCCAACTTTCGTTTCGTGCGCTGAGCGTTGCGTTGCGTTTAAGCGAGTTGCGAGTAAGCGATGCGATAGTATTACACATTAGTTACACAAATAACATAATCAACATAACAAGCGTAAAAGTATATTTGCGCGTTTCGAGTTGCGATGAGATTGCGATGCGATAGAGTTGCGATTATGTTTGCGAATAACATCCAAAAACGTATATAAGGCACACACAAGTAACACATAATAACATACACACATAGAACAATAACCATAACTGTGTTTCGAGTTTGCGATAGCGATGTGATAGCGTTAAGACTAACATGCGATGCGATAAAATGCGTTAAATAGTATGCGTTGTAAACAGTGATAAATGCGTTTTGAATAAGCGTTGTAAAATGTGTTGTAGAACATAGTTTAAAATGTTGTTAACATATATATCGTCTATCGAATCACGAGTATACAAAACAATAATTAAGCGAGAAAAGTCAAATCTAAATAGGATCTTGACTTTGACTTTGACTTGTACTTTGACTTTGAAAAGTCGGGTTGTTACAGCCTCCCCTACTTTAGGGAATTTCGTCCCGAAATTAAGGCGCAGGCGTAACAAAGAGATGTGGATATTTTGCTTTCATATCACTTTCGAGTTCCCAGGTGAACTCGGCGCCGCGTTTGCCTTCCCAGCGAACCTTCCCTATAGGAATGCGTGAGTGTCGAAGTTTCTTGGTCTCCAGGTCCATGATCTCGACTGGCTTTTCCACGAAGTGTAATTTTTCGTCCACTTGTAGATACTCAAGAAGAACATGTAAATTCTGCTCGGCTAGACACTTTTTGAGGTTCAAAACGTGGAAAGTCAGATGTACGTTGCTGAGTTCCTCCGGTAATTCGAGTCTGTGGGCCACTTTGCCAATTCTTTCCAGAATATTAAAGGGTCCAACGTATTGAGGCGCTAGATTTCCTTTCTTGCCGAATCGGACCACCCCCTTCCAAGGTGAAACCTTTAGGAGTACGTGATCACCAACGTCTAATTCAAGGGGTTTGCGGTGTTTATCGGCGTAACTCTTTTGACGACTCCGAGCTTTTAAGAGATTGTCTCGTATCTGGAGGATCTTGTCAGTCGTTTCTTGCAATAACTCAGGACCGGTAATTTGCGCATCTCTGATCTCGTGCCATACAATCAGCGATCGACACTTTCTTCCATAGAATGCCTCAAATGGTGCCATTTGAATGCTAGAGTGATAATTTTTGTTGTACGAGAATTCGACTAAAGGTAAATGCGAATCCCAGTTACCACCAAAATCTATAACGCACGAGCGAAGCATGTCTTCATGGGTGCGAATCGTGCGCTCAGTCTGACCGTCAGTCTGGGGTTGGAAAGCAGTACTAAGATTGAGAGTAGTACCGAGAGCAGATTGAAAAGTTTCCTAGAGACGCGAAGTAAATCGACCATCACGGTCAGAGATGATGTCACGAGGTGTCCCATGTCGACAAATGACTTCGTCGGTATAGATTCGTGCTAATCGTTCAACCTTGTAGTCTTCCTGTATCGGCAGAAAGTGGGCGGATTTAGTAAGTCGATAAACGATAACCCAAATGCTATCGTGACCTGATGGCGTGCGAGGGAGTTTCGTAATGAAATCCATAGCTATACTCTCCCATTTCCACATCGGGATTTCGGGTTGTTCGAGTAAGCCAGAGGGTCGATGTTCAGCCTTGACCTTCGAGCAGGTTAGGCATTTCGAAACGTAGAGAGCGATATCCTTCTTCATTCCAGGCTACCAATACCTGGCATGCAGGTCCTGGTACATCTTGTCGGCACCTGGATTAATGGAATACCGAGACTTGTGGGCTTCATCTAACAGGATCTCCCGGAGATTATTGCGATTGGGAATCCAAATTCGGTCGAGATAGTGAAAAATACCATTCGGTTTATTCACTAATTGGTTTTCGATACCGAGAATGCGTTCTTCCTTCAAAGTGAGTTCAGCGAAACAAGCTTGTTGAGCGTCGCGGATGAGAGCTTCAAGGTCGTGTTGGGCTTGAATATTACGAACACTATGTAAATAGCTTCGTCGACTGAGAGCATCGGTAACGACATTTGCTTTGCCTGGGTGGTAACGCATCTCACAGTCGTAATCGTTGAGAAGTTCAACCCATCTGCGTTGGCGCATATTCAGTTCTTTCTGGTTTAGGATGTGTTGTAGGCTCTTATGGTCGGTGAAGATCGTACACTTAGTAACATAAAGGTAGTGTCACCAAATCTTCAATGCAAAAACAACTACACTGAGTTCGAGATTGTGGGTTGTTTAATTCTTCTCATGGATTTTGAGTTGTCGAGAGGCGTACGCGATAACCTTGTCTCGTTGGATAGGAACATAACCAAGACCGAGGTTAGAGGCATCGCAATAAACTACGAAGTCGTCGTTTCTATCGGGTAGCACAAGTACAGGAGCGTTGCAAAGCATACGCTTGAGAGTTTGAAAGGCTTCCTCTTGTTCGGTTCCCCAAACAAAAGTCTTGTCCTTATGCCTAAGAGAGGTGAGAGGAACGGCTGATTTTAGAGAAATTAGCGATAAATCGGCGATAATAACCCGCCAATCCGAGAAAAGAACGAACTTCGGACGGGGTTTTCGGCGTAATCCAACTCTTAACTGCTTCAATCTTCGCGGGGTCGACGTGAATACCTTGACTATTGACAAATGTGAACGAGAAATTGAACCTCCTCAAGCCAAAATTCACACTTGGAGAACTTGGGATAGAGGAGATTTCCTTGGAGAAGTTCGAGAACCAAACGGAGATGTTGCATGTGTTCGGCTTTTGACTTAGAATAGATAAGGATATCATCGATAAACACGATGACGAAGCGGTCGAGAAAGGGTTTACACACGTGATTCATCAAATCCATGAAAACTGCGGGGGCGTTAGTAAGACCAAAGGGCATAACGACAAATTCATAGTGGTCGTAGCGAGTGCGAAACGCGTTTTTAGGGACATCTTCCTCCTGAATTCGTAATTGATGATAACCTGAGCTTATATCGATCTTGGAAAAACACGTAGCGTCTTGCAATTGATCAAACAAATCATGGATTCGAGGTAAGGGATAGTGATTCTTGATAGTCACCTTATTGAGTTCCCTATAATCGATGCACATTCGGAACGATCCATAATTCTTTTTAACGAAAAAGACAGGTGCGCCCCATGGAGATGTGCTAGGGCGTATGAAGCCTTTATCAGGTAATTCCTGGAGTTGACTGGAGAGTTCGCGCATTTCGGACGGAGCTAGACGATAAGGCGCTTTAGCGACGGGGTTAGCTCCAGGAATGAGGTCAATACGAAAATCGATATCACGAGACGGTGGTAGACCAGGTAAATCGTCAGGAAAGACATTAGGAAAATCACGAACCACGAGCACCTTTTCCATTGCCTTCTCTTTCTTTTCCTTCTCCGCTACTACGATGTGTGCCAAGAAAGCCTTGTATTCCTTGCGGAGATACTTGCTTGCTTGGACGCACGACATGAGTTTTAGTTCCTTCAAAGATACTTCGCCATAGACACAGAGTTGATCACCGTTTGAAAGAGAGAAACGGATCATCTTTTCGAAACAAACAACTTCAGCACGATTTTCACGAAGAAAGTCCATGCCTACTATGATATCAAAACTACCGAGTTGCATCGGAATCAGATCGATCGGGAATACATGATTGTTGAGTTCAAGGGTACAATCACGTAGAACGGAACTAACTGTGACGGTTCTTCCATTGGCAATTTCTACGTCAAACGTCGTTGGGAGGTTGGTGCGTTTACAGTTTAGGAGCTTTTCGAATTCAAACGACACAAAACAGTTATCAGCTCTAGTATCAAATAAACACGAAGCATAAATACCGTTGATGAGAAACGTACCATTGACAACGTTGTTGTCAGTTTGAGCTCGTCCACGGGCTGATTGTTGCTGTGGCTATTGCTGCTGCTGCTGTTGTTGTTGCTGTTACTGTTGCGATGGTTGCTGTGGCTCTTGTTTCACCACACGATTCAGGCAGATATTTGCGAAATGATTAGGGTCACCACATGCATAGCAGGCTCGTGCATGAGCAGCGGGAGAATGAGCTGCTTGGTTACCCTGGATAGCGAGAGGTTGAGCTGGTGGTACTGGAGCTTGAACGGATTGAGCTTGTTGACGTGGGCTAGTGCGACAGTTCGCTGTGAAGTGTCTGTAGATGTTGCAGTGGACACAAAAGAGGCAAGCTATCCCAGCTGGATGGTGGTAAGTACAAGTAGGTCAGAGAGGATGAGGACCAGTGTACGCACGCTTTGCAGGCGGTGCGTTGGTCACGGGAGCTGTGACTTGTCGGTTCTGGTTCTGGTTGGGTTAAGCGGGTACAACGTTGAGAAGAGCGGCAGTGACAGCACAGTTCTTGTTGTTGTAACCCTTGCGTTTGCGTTCTTAACGTGATGACTTTAAAGTTTGAGGTGTGGCGGTTTCAGCAGCGGGAGTAGCAGAAGTAGCAGTGACCTGGTGGAGATTCTTGCTTGAGGTCTTGAAATAACTAGCCAAAACTAGCTTATCATTGATCTCAGCAGCGAGTTGGAAGGTCTCCTCAATGGTGGTAGTCTTGCCTGCTTGAACAAAATCGGCAACACAATCAGGTAGTGCGCGAATATATTTCTTGATTGTGACGTCGGGAGTTGAGACTTGGCCAGGACTGATGATGCTGAGCTGCTTAAAGCGAGCAGTGAGACCAGCATTGTCGCCACCTTCTTGCTTGATATTCCAAAACTCGTTTTCCAGCTTCTGGAGTTCATGTGGCGGACATAATTCTTTCATCATGATTTCCTTCAGTTCCTCCCAGGAGAGTCCATAGGATGCGTCGTTCCCACGCCTGTTCCGCTCCGTAGTCCACCAGTCCAGAGCCCTGGACTGAAAAACTCCAGTTGCGTTAACAGTGCGGAGGTTGTCTGGACATCCGCTTTGACGAAGAGTGACTTCAATCGAGTCAAACCACTGAAACATGGCGATGGGCCCGTCTTCACCAGTGAAGTCCTTAGGGCCACAGGCCTTGAATTGCTTAAAGCTGAAAGGCGCCTTCGGAGAATAGCTCTTAGATTCGACAGAGGAGTTGCTTTTCACCTCGTTGATCTTGCTCAAGATCTGAGGTATGACTTTGGCCATTTCCTTGGCGACTAGAGAAGCAATGCGCTTGTCATCTCTGCTTCTCTGAGCGTTTCGGCGAGTGTGAGAACCAAAGGAAGACATTGTCTGCAGCAGACATCCTCGTATGATTTAGGAGGGATACAATCGAATCTCTCCATACGGTGTTTAATAAGTATACTTATATTTACTAGATAAAGCATTTGGAACGCATCAATACATAGTCACATAATCACGTAAGCACATAAACCACATAGGCACATAAGCACGTAATCCACGTAAGCACACAAGCACGTAGTCCACTTAAACACATATTCCACTATATTTTGCATGTATTCACCTACATGTTTTGCACGTATTCACCTATCATTCAAGTTCCGCGAAGCGCGTTCGAGAGTAGCGAGTGCGAGTAGCGATAGCGAGTAGCGTAAGAGAGTAACATAGCATGTTGCGATTTGTTAGCTTTTTGAGATAAATGTGTAGTGAGAGTTGTGTGCGTTTAACAGTGCGGCGAGCGAAAAGTGAATAAGTCTCCAAAATAGAAACACATAAATATTAAACACATAAAAACACATAAAATCGATAACACGTAAAATCGGCGATTGCGAGCTCGAATTGAAACTTAGAGTACCTCGGGTGTTTAGGCATCGACTACCTAAATTGATTCGACTATCCTCAACGAGTTTGAGTGCAAGCTTGGGCCTAAGAGACTGTGCTCTCGCCGAATATAGCGATCGGCACTCATCCTTTCGGCTTCCACGCGACTCGAGTTGTTGGAATCCATCGAGACTTTGGTGAGAGTTTTGTGAAACCAAATAGAGAGTAGAACAAGTCATTAAGATGCGGGTTTCTCCCCTAACTTAACCACTTTATTCCTGTTTGTGTGGCAATCCACGAGAGAGAAGTGGAGATTCTCGTCGAGATATGGATTTAACTCCTGAATCAACGAAATTTCTCGTGTTAACAGTAAAAATGCGTGTAAAGTGAGCGATTTTATCGAGAGTTATTGGTTTTCACACCTAATCTCGACTAATCCACTTGTTTGTGTAGTGCGAGTGTTTTCGAGAACGTGTGGGTGTGCTAGCCTTAGGAAAGGCTAAGTAGTTTCTGCGAGAGTTCAAGTGAGAGTAATCGAGAATAAGCTCGTGCAAAACCCCGATTGGGTTCGCAGAAGGCGGTATGTTGGTACTTAGACTATAGACTAGGTCAGTTCTAAGACATCGACCCGGAGTAGGTCGAGTCTCGCCTAATTCCCTATAGTTATGGCTCTGATACCAATCTGTCACACCCCAACCGATGGCGGAAACATCGGGGCGTGGCACTAGGCGAACCAGATTGCTCAAGAGATCCATAACAACTATTTGTCCTTTTTCGAATCAACAATATCCCATGAACAATTATTACAGACAGAGAGTCTCAAGAACAAAACAAGTCCGACAACCTAGATTTTCTAATTGATGTAGTTTCTAGACTGCCTATCTTGATTCCACAAAAGATCATCAAACATAGCATCCTAGCTAGACACATGTCACATACGTTAAAATAAAGTCAATACACAGAGTGTAAAGGTGAGCATACAAGTTTAATAGCATATAATATAGCGAAAGCGTTTACGCATAACCAGCATGTAACACATAGAAATGTGAAGCAAGTAAGCTATCGACAATGAAGTATGCAACCGACATGACTGCGAGTTGTAGAATGCGCAACACATTATCACCACTGTGACCATGTGAAGTAAAACCCTTAACAACCCCTGTCCACGACAGGTGTTGAGTCCAAACTATAGTACTATCGTTGCTAAGGAGGCAAACAAACATTGTGTAAACATAACATACAAGCATTCATCGAGTCACGTATAACATGCGAGAGCGGTTAGCGTTAAAAGTGTTTGCATTGTGTGTTCGATGTGATTTGATATAGGTAACGTTATGTAACACCCAAAAGTGCGTTAAAGAAAATGGGTTCGAGTATACTCACAGTACATGTTTAGCAAATAAACACTGCCTTGGATTGAAGGGAGCGCTTGGAGGTTAGCCTGAGTACAGAACGATAGCATAAGCGGTGAACGGTACGTGAAACAGCGTGTAACAGTTGAAGTGTCGAATGATGAGTCGGTCAGATGACCGTCCGGACGGATGGTCGTCCGGACGGATGGTCGTCCGAACGGATGGTCGTGGTCATCCGGACGGATGACCATTCGGTCATTTGGTCATTCGATGGAATGAGTGGGTTGTGAAAATGTTTGAACTTTTGAAGTTTTCGTTGTAGTATAATTCAAGTCATTCGATCGGAGGGTCATCCGGACGGATGGCCATTCGATCGGATGGCTATTCGACTGAAAAGCTGATATTCTTTGAAGTTTTGTAAGATCTTTTAAGTTTTGAACTTACAAGTCACCTGGTCGAATAGTCATTCGATCGGATGGTTATCCGATCGGATGGCTATTCGATCGGCGAACTGATGCTTTGAAAATCTTCGTAAAGTTTTCTAAGTTAAAAGTTTTAACGGAGACGGCGTGATGACGTGTCAAACAACGAAAACCCGCCAAGGACCAGCTTCATCCGATCGGATGGGAATCACCCCATTCAGTCGTACTCACTGTTCTTTTGATGAAGTTTCATGTTCAACCCGTGAATCGGTCGTCTTCTCCGATGGAAGTCCTTTTTCAGACCGGTTCTCCACTAGAGAATAAGTAAAGAGCTTGAATGAGTCTAGATTCCATCGGGTTTTGAGTGAAAAGTGAAAGATGTTCAAGAAAAGTTTGAATCAGTTGAAAAGTGTTAAGATCTAGTCGAGTTTTGTGTTAAATCATATGGAAATCATTTAGATCTGAACCGTTCTTGGTGAGATGAGGTCACACTTCAGTGTTCATAAGAAACCGAGGTGACGTCACTCTAAAACAGCCCAAATCAGGTGATTTCACGGTGAGAAGTAGTTATTTGATGGAGAAGATGATGAGAAAGTGTGTAATGAGGATGAAAGTACAAGATTTAGGGTGAGATACTTACGGAATCGCGTGAAATCGAGAGAAAAGTGCTTGAGAGCGTGCTGGTCGGATAAGGCTATCACATCAATGAACAGTTGATGTGACGGGAGAGTATTTATAGTGTGAGTAGGTGAGAGGCGGTGGAGGGTTATGTGAATCGGATGGACAGTTGATCGGAGGGCCATCCGATTGGATGGTCATCCGGTCGGATGTCCATTCGATCGAATAGTCGTTCGATCGGTTGGCTCGCGCGGGTTAGTTTTCCAACTTTCGTTTCGTGCGCTGAGCGTTGCGTTGCGTTTAAGCGAGTTGCGAGTAAGCGATGCGATAGTATTACACATTAGTTACACAAATAACATAATCAACATAACAAGCGTAAAAGTATATATGCGTTTCGAGTTGCGATGAAATTGCGATGCGATAGAGTTGCGATTGCGTTTGCGAATAACATCCCAAAACATATATAAGGCACACCCAAGTAACACATAATAACATACACACATAGAACAATAACCATAACTGCGTTTTGAGTTTGCGATAGCGACGTGATAGCGTTTAGACTAACATGCGATGCGATAAAATGCGTTAAATAGTATGCGTTGTAAACAGTAATAAATGGGTTTTGAATAAGCGTTATAAAATGTGTTGTAGAACATAGTTTAAAATGTCATTAACATATATATCGTCTATCGAATCACGAGTATACAAAACAATAATTAAGCGAGAAAAGTCAGATCTAAATAGGATCTTGACTTTGACTTTGAAAAGTCGGGTTTTTACAGTCGTCACCTAATTGGCAGAGAACGTGAACCATGAGATCTTCATCTTTCGTCGGGTGTTGAACCAGGGCAAGTTCGTTGGCGATAGCCTTCATGCCGCATAGATATTCAGTGATGGTGCGAGTGCATTTCGGGTTAAATGCAAGTGTGGATTTTAGAGATATAACTCTAGAGCGATATGGGTTCGTATGAATAGTTACCAATCGTTCCCAAGCTTCTCGAGAGGTTTCGGCAGAAGCAATCATCGGTTGTACGGCGGGTGAGCAGCTGCCTAGAAGTGTAAGCAGAATAACTTGATCCTACCAAGATTAGAATTCTGGATTCGGTTTCGTAGATTCAACATGGAAAATTCGGCCGAAGCGGGTTTGGTGTCGGTGATAAAATGGACAAGATCCATGCCAATTAAGGTTGAGTAGACCTGCTTACGTCACACTGGGAAGTTGTCGTTGGTGAGGCTATGAGTTGAACGATAGGGGTTTATACACCCCTATCCCAACATGCCCATGTACAAAATCTACTCAACAAGTTTAAATGGACGGAGCTAAACCTGTTGCCACACCCATTAGCTCTACTAATTCATTTTCTCTTATTGATGATTCTCCTACCATTGACCCCACACTGCTTATAATATCTATCTTGGATTAAACATACTCTCATGGCGCTCGACACATCAAAAATAGGTCTATCGATCCTCAATTGAGGTTGAGTACAAGGCATTGGCAAACGAACTGCCGAACTATCTTGGGTCCAGAACCCCCTAGAACTTGGTCTATCGACCACTAAGTCTCCTACATTATTTTGTGACAACGCAGGTGCTACTTATCTGTGTGCCAACCCGGTTTATCACTCACGTATGAAACATGTGGCACTCGATTATCACTTTGTTCGGGCTAAGGTAGCTAATGGCTCATTACAGGTTCTCCACATTAATTCGGCTGATCAACTCGTCGATGTGCTCACTTTCACCGACTCTGATTCAAGATTGGAGCCTCCGACGGATCCTCCATCTTGCAGGGGCATATTAAGGATACCACTAAGTAATCATGAATTAAATGCATTTCTGTTTATAACTTCAACTATATTTAGATGAATATTGTGGTTGTTACCAATTATCATAGATTTAGCCTTAGTTATCTCCATTCCTTGTATGTACAAGTGTAACTTGCTATTTATGGCCTTTGTAATCAATCGAGGGATGTAACCTTTTACAGAAATATTATTTTCTCATAGTGGAACCATAAGAAACAAGAGATAAATAGCATGTTGTGTGTTTTAGACGTGAGAAGTACAGTCACTATACGAACGAGTGTTCTAACCTGGAAGGAGCACACTTAGTTCAAAGTGAAGATGATGAACCGGCTCTACTCCTATCCATCCTCAAGCAACAAGAGTTTTCAGGTAGGAAATATGGTTCGGTAAGGAGCTTTGTTGATGGGTCAGAAAGTAAATACAGTACAGAACCAGATTTTGACAGATGATATAAGAGAACATGGGATTGATTGGTTTAGATGAGCATGAAAAAGAACTTGAAAAGATGACCCGGGAATTACGAGGTCTACTGGGAATTGAAGACTCGGGGTCAAGCGGATCCGGATCCAAATTTTAGTTTAGTTTTAATTGATTATTGTTTATTTATTGTTGTTTATTTTTATACGGCAATGTTTAATTACAGTACCAGATTATTGTTAGAGTTTATTTGGTTTTCTGGTTAGAGTTAAATTGTTCTCAGAGGGTATCTTTTAGCATAAGTAAGACTTTATTTTTATTTTTTTAACAGCAATTCCTAGCTTTTCTAGGGTAAATACACTAAAATAATTAGAACCCCCAACCTTTTGTTTGCATTAGGGTTGATATATTTTGAATAAGGGGTTTGATATTAATTGTTTAGTAGTGTAGAGTCTAGTTGTATAATAGAGAAAGTTGTGATGGGTACTTAACACCTAATGAGAAGTTAGCATATTGATTTAAATGGGGGTTAATCCATCTTCTTTCTCTGATATTTATTCTTCTCAAAACAGTACGTAACAGTTCCTTTGTGTGCTTCAATTAATAAAACATAAAAAAGGTCGTGGCACCGAGTTTTGGTCACAAAATCATTAGGTTCTTATGTTGCCTGATTTTGATTTCCTACGGTAATCATATTGTTGTCTTGTAGCTTTTGACGAGCATGTTCGCCATGGCAAAACTGTTATTGGGCTTGCTTGGGAGATGGACTTTGAGAGTTTTCTTGATTTTGTTCTTGCCCTTGAAAACAAAGATACACCCGAGGGATTAACATACATATTCAAGTGCCTTGATCTGCAAGGAAAGGGATACCTAACAGCAGCCGATATACATATTCTATTTAGGTAACCTTTTCTACAACTCAAGATTATATTTTATCGGTTTCATATAACTCGTGTTATTGATGATTGAACCAGGGACGTGCGTGAAAAATGGATCCAGGTAGGAAATTATGAACTATGCACAGAAGATGTGAGGGACGAAATATGGGATATGGTGAAACCAGTTGATCCATTAAGAATCACACTTTCTGATATGTTGCAATGCAAACAAGGCGGGACGATTGCTAGTATGCTTATAGATGTACGTGGGTTTTGGGCTCATGACAACCGAGAAAACCTTCTTCAAGAGGAGGGAGAATCGTTTGATATTGATGGTGCGGTCTAGAATACAATGTACGGTGATTGTTTTTTGCTAGGACTATAATAATCATAAGATAATTTACATTGTTTTTATAAAGAAAATAAAGGTATACATGTTCTAAATATCATCATAAAGTAGATATTAGTTAAAGTTTATGTTATAAATAATTAGATGAGTTTTCATTGTTCACACTTCACTCTTTCAATTAGTTTTTCTTAATTGTATCTTCATTTTACTTGTTGTAACTATTTGATAATTCAAATTATACAGTTTTTTTACAAATTAAGTTGGGTGTCAACTGTGTTGTGTTGTCGAATTGAATCATTGAACCAAACAACATTCGTATGTTTATTTGTCAATACAGCAACCCGCAAACGCTTAAAATCTTATTATCCTACATATAATACATTGTTTGAAGTATGAGAACTAGAAAACATAATGATGATACAATGTTAAGTGATGGGAACTATCAAGCATTACATAATATATTATTATCACAAGTTAAGTTCGTTGTAATTACATCTTCCACAATAAATGACTTTATAGGTAGGTGGTAACATCACTTTACGATAACATGTGTTATAAGGCCGAACATTTTTGCATTATGTTAGGCTATTAACGTCTACAAGAGTTTCATCTTATTAACTTAGCGATAATATTTAGATAAAACTAGGATTAAGACCCGCCCGCATTGCGGCGCGGGTACATCGTAAACATTGAATGGATTAGTCCAAACGTTATATGATGCATTAACCATATGAAACCACGTATTTCGATGTATCCAGTTGAACTCAATGTAACTTGTATAAGCATTGTGATTGGATCAAACATAAAGTAAATCAAATTCATATCAAACAATCATAACGTATTATGTGTGACCCAACTCATACATAAAAAACGTAACAGCTATAAAGGAAAATCTGACACATGTAATCGAAAGGGATTAATTAGAGTTTTCGAATAAAAGGGAAAAAAAGAAACCATAATTTGACTCCACTCGGTTCGAAACAAACTTTACGAAACATACATAAAATAAACACATAAACATCTTATATTTGACCTGAATGATTTCCCAAAAAAGTTTACGTCGAAACGTAGAACAACTTAAATTTATACCGAAACGTACATAAAAATATGCACGTAAAAATGGTTTCTTTAAACGAAAACATATTATATTTGACCTAGAGTTGTTTATAAAAAAAGTTTACGTCGAAATGTATAACAAATCATATTTTTACCTACCCGTACATAAAATATGCATGTAAAAAATAGTTTTTAAGTAAAGAAAGTATAAGGGTAAACCGAAACAAAATATTAGTAAAAAATTTAATAGGTTAAAAACGTTCATAAAACCATGCAAAGTAGCACCAAGGCCACACCGGCATCGATTCCCAACATCGGAAAAACTCATAAAAATAAAATAGATAAAATGGAAAAAATTACACCGAACAAAAAGTAGACTTAAAATCGTTGAACCACGCACACCCGTTACAGTGTGTTAATGTGAAGAAATTAAACAGAAACGTAAAACGTAGAAAATAATAACTTAGTCGATCAAGGATCCGCTCGTTGCGGCGAACTTGTCAAAAGGGGAAAAATGGACACGTTGCGACGGGCCTATCAAATTCGAAAAAATAGAGCAAAAAACGTTGAACCTCACATGCACGCTACGACGTGTTAACTCACAAAATTTAGAACGAAACGTAAAACGAAAAACTTGTGAAAAGTAAAAAGTATGAGGGACCAAAGTTGTATATAATAAAGTGTTGGGTTAAATTATAAAAGATGAAAAACTTTGTGTTAAAAGTAAAAAAATTAAAATGAGTTAAAATACAAAATATGAAAATACTTGGGTTAAAAGTGAAAAACCAAATTTTTTTTTGAAACTCACCCTAAGCTAGGAGTACAACTCCTAATGCACAAAATAGTTGGTAATTTATATTGTATAAATAATGCAACTTAGCACAACATGGCTCAAAGGTATTGCAGGTTTTACCAAAGAAAGAAGTGTACGTTAACAAAGTACACAACCCTAGTAAAGTGATCACCTATTAAGGCCTTTCTTTATGGGAAAAACAATGTTACAAATAAGCACGGGTACACTACTAGTGTTGCATTATATTGTTTTAGTCGTTAAGTTAAAAGGATAACAATATCTAGATGTTGTCAACCTAGCAAAAGGAAATAATATATGAACACCATTAACAACATAAAATGTTAAATATGCACAAGCCATGGTATATGCTGGTTGGAATGTTTGACCATAAATTGATGAGATGAAACTTTAAATTTATTAGAAAAAGTCAAGAAGACTCCAAAATTTGCAAAAGAGCAACAAACCAAATCTACACCTCACCTTTTTTGATAGAAACCCTTTGAGCGGGTTAGACTCCAAGATAGACCCTTAAGCGGGTTAGACTCCAAGAATTAGGGATAGAAACAAGACTTTGCTAATTTTTCTTCTTCTTTCATTTGCCAAACTCAAAGGCCTTATAAAGGCTTACAAATACTAAACTGAATACGTAAAACATGCAACTAATTAAGGGAACATGGACCTAATGCAATTACCACTAACATGATTAACTACCCACTAACATAATTAAAAACAAAACAAATAAAAACTATTAAAACTAGGATGATGAACGTGTGAATGCAAGCTAATTTCACGGTGGTCCGTATCAACTCCTCGCCCCTTCAAATCATCCTTGTCCTCAAGGATGGGATGTGCGGTCCATGGCGGTCGCCACTCGCGTCGTACAACGACGTTATGGGCGTTCTCAACATAGCACCATGGTGGTCGCCATTCAACTCTTCCAAATGTGTTCAGACCATGCTCGGTGTTTCGAATGTCAGTATCGGCACGAGGTGGAGATGGGAAGAAGATGAGTGTGTGTGACATAATGCTGTCTTCCGAGAATTGTTCTGCAATATATGTTGGTGTAGAAGCAGCTTGTTTCATTTTGCGACAAATATCCACCCGGATTTGTTGGTGAGTCGTGGCTTTGGCCGGTGCTGGTGCCAATGGTAATGTGGGGGTTGGGGATTCATTGCATGCTAATGAGTCCGTGTTGTTGGTTGATGATGCGTTGTCCGTAGAGACGCCGATGTCGGTAACTTCAATGTGTGTGGTGATGGTGGTTGAAAGTTCAAGTTCTTGGGGTGTGTTCTGGTCATGGAGGGTTGCTTTTTGGGTGGAAGATGAGAGTGTCTCGGTATATTTGGTGATGGTCGCGGTGAGGGAGGTGATTGTGGTGTGTAGGGCTTCAAAGGCTTTGGCTTGTGCAGCTTGGTGTGTAACAACTCTCATCTAAACTATTATTTATTATTATATTTAGTTCAATAGGAAACCCTAATTAAGACACCCAAGTGATTCTGCACAAACCCTAAAATTTTCAGAACAATCAGAATCAGGATCAGGGCCCCTAAAACTCAGGGGGGGTAAACCCTAGTTACGATTATCCACATAACTATCTGTCAAAAACGAATTTTACGATTTCATCAACTCAGCAAGCCTAGTTAGGGACGTGGCTACCCTATGAAAATAGGTGACCCCTCGCGCCACGCGAAGCCCCAAGGGGTACCCCTCGCGTCACGCGAGGGGGGTCAAAATTTACCTATAAATAGAGGGGATTGGGACTGGAATATGGGCACTTGAACGACGTAGAAATTCCAATTACACACTGAGTTACGTTCTGTTTACTATTAAAACACACACGATCACAAATCGCTGCCGCAAAACAGGGTAATAACTCAATTGCTGCTACGATTCATTGTCCGATCGATTAAAATATCCAATGGATGTTTAAGTGCTGCCCACATTAGGGTTATGCTTTGTCATTCGTCGTTAATTCGATGGATGTTTAAGTATCGCACTTTGTCATTCGTTGTGAGGGTTTAATCTCGTGAGTTATCGTAAATGCTGCATTAGTTACTAACCTAGTTTTGTGTGCATTGTTATTTAAAATAGGTTAACAAGGCTAATCAGTAGACTAGACTCTGTCCGTGTTAAATCTGCAATGTGAGTCATTCTCTTTTTATCAAATTAATTTCAAAAGCATGTTTATTTTCAAAGTTATAATTACAGGGATTAAGTTTATGTAGTCACCAAATTACAGCCGGTATGTGGGGTTTTGTATACATTACTTGATAATCTTTGCCATTGGACAAACGGGTAGCCAATGGTGATATGACCATAGTCACAGATCCGGTCGAGTGACAAATACTGTGGGTAGTTGGTTGACATCAGAAACATTGTAATCTCCCTTAATACTGTAAATTATAACAAACAGATCGTTTTAGTAAATAGGATGATTCACCAGTATTTCCCGCTGACAAAACCTTTTTCAAACATGTTTCAGGTGATCTGTTGTGATTCAGGAAAAGTGTCGTGAAGCACTTCAAGCTTAAGAAAGTGGCTCATAATAAAATAAAGAAAACATGTTTTATAACTTAAAGATTTCTCCGTGAAATCATATGATTGTAAATTACCGGGGTTTTATCCCTAGTTGTGAAATAAAATAATCGGGAAAATTTTAGCTTTAAAAAGATCCTGATGATAAACTTCCGCTGTTAAACTCAATTAAATAAATACCACGGGATTTTCTGTCCCGCGGCTCCTGAAACGGGTCAAACCGGGTCGGGGGCCGTGACATGGTGGTCCAGCCAACGGTCGAGTCGCTCAACCAAATCCCGGACCATGTCTTCATGTGACAAAGGAGGCATGAGCAAGCTAATGAAAGCACCAAATGATAGAAACCCTTTGAGCGGGTTAGACTCCAAGATAGACCCTTAAGCGGGTTAGACTCCAAGAATTAGGGATAGAAACAAGACTTTGCTAATTTTTCTTCTTCTTTCATTTGCCAAACTCAAAGGCCTTATAAAGGCTTACAAATACTAAACTGAATACGTAAAACATGCAACTAATTAAGGGAACATGGACCTAATGCAATTACCGCTAACATGATTAACTACCCACTAACATAATTAAAAACAAAACAAATAAAAACTATTAAAACTAGGATGATGAACGTGTGAATGCAAGCTAATTTCACGGTGGTCCGTATCATTTTTTTACTCAGGCGTCATGAAAACCAAGGACTATGAAGTGCCATCACATGTGCTTTATCCTTTGGATAAGTTGATAGCATTACACACCATTCACATGATTGAACTTACGAACCAATCAGAAACAGAAATAACGGTTAATCTTGTGATTTTAAAGAGCTCTGATACGATTGGAACACCGCCATCGAAAAAATACCACCTATGACCACCAATTTATATTGATCTAAGTGTAGGTATCATGAGTTATGAAATTGATTTATAGATGTATTAAAACTTTATGATTTAAATCCGAATACCAACAATTAGAAGCGGAAATGTTACGGCAAAAACGCAAGTCTGGCTCGTTGTGCGTCAATTTGATGATGTTAATATAAGCAGAAGTCAGAAATATGATGTAATAAATATCGGGGTAAATTTCTTTATGAGTCCATGAGTTCTAGTGTCCAAAATCAGTTTTTAACTGATTGAGTACCTGATTTTCAATATGCAACTATTTGAGTCCATTTTACTAACTTTTTTAGATTTTCTCAGTAAATTATTATGAAATGACCAAAATACCCTTATATAAATATAATACATTATTAAATTAATATTAATAAACATATCATCATCATCAAACTCAATAAATCCCACTAATAACAAAGCTAAAGTAGGGTCTGAGGAGTGTAAGATGTAGACAGTCTTACCTCTACCTCTACCTTGTATGATTTGACATATATATATATATATACATATACATATATATATATAGGAACGGGATCAGGAGAGAATGGTAAAAAGTGTGAGAACGGTGAGAACGGATCCTGGCCTAACACGTGGCAGGAGGCGCTAATTGATATGCAGGGGTATGATTGTCCTTTTATACGTTCCATCATTATTCGCGTTATAAATCTCTTTCAAATTAAAACTCCAAAGATTTCTTGTTAGTTCTTACCTCATTTGCAAGCTTTATCAGATCTATGGCGTCTAACGTGGATTCTGTTCGACAAAGTAAAATTCGTTGACGTTTTCTATTTTTGTTCCAGCAAATCATGCAACAGATATGGTGTTTTGTTCTTTTATGCTTATTTCATTGTTTTTTTTATATTAGTTTTTTTATAATGTGTTTTATGATTTCAATGGCGTTATTCAATTATGCAATTTAATCGGATTTTAATTGGTAGCTAAACAATTACTAAGAACTGATAATTGGAGTTTTCAATATTAATTTTAATTGTCGTTTAGGATCTAGGATATTTCTTTTGTTTTTACGATCATTGGCTTTTTACATCTCTTTGATTAGTTTTGAATGTTATTTAATAGTATTTGTAAACATCAGTTATTACTATTTGTTAATTTGTGTAAATATCAGTTTTGTAAACTATGGCGTTTTCATTATGATGTTATATTTTTGTTAATTATTTATGTTGTTAAGTGTTTTTAATTATTCATGTCATGGCGTTTTCATTATCAAGTCACATTAGTATTTTCGTTAATCAATAAAGTTTTGGTGTGAAATTTTGGCGTTTTCATCATGGCTTTTTCAAATTAGGTGTTAATTATGTCTTGTTTATAATTCAATTAATGGCGTTTTAATCTATAATGTTATTACGAGACATTTTCTATTTTTAATGGCGTTTTCTGATTTTTCTGTTCCTCGCTGTGTTTTCTCAGACGAAGTTGCTTCCTCGAGTCAAAGGCTTTGCCCCAAAACCGGATTACCATTTATCATTCCTGACGTTAATGAAGAAATAAAACCCACAATGGACATGGTATTCTCAAGCCTCGATAATTGTTATTCAATGTATGTTAAGTATGCCAATGAGTGTGGGTTTTCAGTCAGGAAAGGGACTACAAAAACAAACTCTAAAGTGTGTTACATATTAAGTATTACTTGTGTACGAGATCTGGGTTATCTAAGGACAAGAAGGTTGATACGTTGGACCCTAATCAAAAGGAGCGATTAGTGCGATCCAACTTTTCAAAGAGGATTGATTGTGGTGCATTGTTATGTGTAATTTTTTAGGCTGGATCATGGAAGGTGTATAAGTTTGTCGATGAGCACAACCATGATCTTGTTGAACGTCCTGATAAGCATTTTCTTCCAACTGAACGACACCTCACTCAGCTCCAGAAGCATGTTATATACAGCATGTCTAAGTTGAATTTGGGTCCCGTCAAGGCGTTTAATGTTATGAAGACTTGTTTTGGCGGGTATGAAGACGTGGGTGCAAGTAAAGTTGAATTTAAAAACTACAAGAGGCAAATTAACTTGTTTATAGGGGAATATGACGCCTATATGGTTGTGAGACATTTGAATGAAAAAAAAACATTCCCAGCCTAATTTCTAGTACGATTACTTCACATACGAAGATAATAGTTTGAAGGGACTTTTTTGGTGTGACGATCAAGCCAAACGTAATTACCACGTGTTTGGTGATGTGATTTCGTTTGACGCCACGTATCGTTCCAACAAGTAATATTTTTATAATTCAACTTCTTCTGATTTTTTTTTTTTTTTTTTTTTGCTTTTTATGAGTTTACATGCAATGGCGTTTTTATGAGTTTACATGCAATGGCGTTTTATTAGATTACATGCAATGGCGTTTTTATTATTGTTTCAGTTCTCATGGCGTTTTCATATGCAGATACATTATGGTGTTTGTACCGTTCACTATTATAGACAATCATCACTGCAATTACGTTTGGTGCTGCATTATTGGTGTCGGAAATTGCTGATACGTATATTTGGTTGTTGAGAGTTTTTCCAAAAGCTGTTGGTTCTCAACCAAAAGTTGTTGTCACTGACCAAGATCCAGCAATGAAGAAGTTTATTTCTGCTATATTTGTTGACACGAGGCATCGGTTATGCATGTGGCATGTGATGCATAAACTTTCTCTGAAGGTTGGTATGCTTATTTTTACCTTTGGCGTTTTAGGATATACTGCGTTTTAATAAACATGGCATTTCTGTACCTTGTTACTGTTTTTTTAATTAAGTTTTGTCTTTGTGTAATATATATGTTTTTTTATGCATGGCGTTTTCGTGTTATACATAGGTTGGTGTTAGGCTATGCAATTCTACCAATTTCAAAGAACGTATTTGTGGTGTTGTGTGGATGGATATTCTCACACCTGAAGAGTTTGAATCAGAATGGGAAGCAGATATCAGAGAGTTCAATTTAGCAGATAATGACTGGCTATCTGATATTTTTGCAATCAGGGAATCTTGGATCCCTGCATACTATAGAATGGAAGACAAAGTCTGGTCTTATGCGAACGACATCGAGGTCAGGGAGTGAGAATCATTTTTTTGGTCAAGTGTGCAATTCGAAAGCAACTCTTGTTGAGTTCATGACTCATTACGAAACTGCAATAGAAGCACAGCGTCACACGCACCGGAAAAATGATCATGAATCTCGATACAAACGACCTCAGTTGAAGAGTACTTACCAATTGTTGGAAGGCCAAGCTGTTGACATATTCACAAAAAGTATTTTTATGTGACATTCAAGTTGAGCTAATTGGAATTGCGGATTGCATAAATCAACGTTACGAAGATCAGCCCGATGGGTTTGTTAAGTTTTATATAAATGACTTCCAGCAGCCTTGTACATCCTTATTTGAAGTAAACAATGGCGTTTTGTTTTTATATGGCGTTTTCTGTGAATGGCGTTTTATCATATCCATTGTGTTTTTTTAATTTTTTTAGACAAACATTCTCTGCATGGCGTTATAGAGATATTGTTTTCGGCATTTTTTCAGGTAATGTTCCGTAAGTCTGATTGCACCTACAGTTGCTCATGCAGGCGTTTTGAGCAGTTTGGTTTGCTATGTAAACATATATTCTATGTTTTGAGAATTATGGACATTAGGGAATTTCCAAAACAATACATTTTGAATATATGGCGCAAAGAGGCTTCCCCAAACTGCTCTCCCGAATACTCAATTAGTCGTGAATATATGACCGAGCTTGATCCCGATGTGCAAAGTATGATGCGAGATATTATTTTTTCAACGAAATATACTTGAACCGTTTATCTGGTAATAAAGAGGAGCTATCCTTATACAAGGATCATGTTCAATCTTATATAAAGAAGGTTCAAGATATGCAGATTGTTGCTCCTCCCGCTAGTACTAGGGATAGATTTGTCGAGATAACCGGTCAATATAAAAACGACAATAATCCGATAAGAGTCCCTGTTGGGTATAAATCCAAAGGTTCTGGTTCCCGGAAGCGCCTGAAATCTAAACAGGAGATAGCAATCGAGAAAAAGAAATCAAAGTCGAAACCCGGGGCCAAAGAAAGACAGTGTCAGAACTGCAAAGGCTATGGACACTACGCATCGACATGCAAACAGGCCGTAATTAAAAGAAGATCGACAAGGTCTTCGAGAGCTAATGAAGAGTAGTTTGGCGTTTTGTATTTTTCATTCTTACAGAACACACACAGATGGTCTTTGAGAGCCAGTGAAGAGTAGTTTGGCGTTTTGTATGTTTCATTCTTACAGAAAACAGACAGATCTATGTTTGGCGTTTTACATCATTCTTTATACATCATTTTTTTCTTCCATCTTTTTTTTTTTACCTATTTATTCATAACATGCTACTTCGAAGTTACATAACAAACAAAATAAGATCGGACAAGCAAATCAACCGCCAAAAAAAAACAACGCCACTAAATAAACTACCATAAACCTCTAATTTTGGTCATGCTAAACTCAATAATGTTTTTCTAAACGAGATGGACAACATTGTTAATGCTCAGTCAAAAAAGATGTCTAACAATGTTGTCCATCCCGTTGAACTAAACCTTATTGAGAACAAAACTGAATCTCCATGAAATGATGTTTTTTGAAATTTTGTGGTTTTTGTATGTTTTGGCGTTTATATTGAGGATCCTGCCCATTACATTGAGCGAAAGTTTACTGAGAAAATAGTGTATCTCAAAGAAACATTTGAATCTTTGATATTTGGGTTTTTTGGCATTTCTAAGATGAATGGTATAGAGGAAAATATGGCGTTTGGGGTTTTGGTGTGGTTTTTAGTAGGTCTGAGAGGTTGTTTACAAAGGAAGTTTTTGGCGCGTATTTTAGGCGCGATTTTTATTATAGTAAATGCTAGTAATTAAGTTTCGTCGTTTCAGTAATGGCGTTTAGATTAGGATGAGGTGTGCTATGTGGGTTAAAGGCGAGATTTTAATAGCGTTTTATTCATGAGTTTGGCATTTTGCGTAGAGAAGTCAAAAGACCCTTTTACCCTTAATGAAGCGCGCCACACTAATAAAAGTGATGTTATTTATGAAAACGCTACCGCGTCATCTAGTCCATAGATTGTTTTGATCTAACGATCCATAAGCGTTCTCTCCGTTGTCACACTTTCCACCGTTTTCTCTAAATCCTGACCCTATATATATATATAGTGTAGAGTTCAAATGAGAAGAAATTTTTTGTAAGAAAAAAGAAGAAATTTCAATTAATAAGAATGTTTTATTTTACTTCATTTAATATAGGGTTATTGGATTTTAATAATCCTAAGTTTCACCAGTTGGCCGATAATAATCTCAACTTTAAAAATTCCCTCCAATAATCCCAACTTGTAAAAGTTTGGCCGTCATTGATCCTGTTCAAACATATAAAAATTTGGTCTCCTCAATATATTCAATTACACCTACAGACTCCTTAATTGATTCAAGTGCACATATGTTAGAAAATGATCAATGGCGGCCAAAGTTTTACAAGTTGGGATTATTGTAGGGAATTTTTAAAGTTGGGATTATTATCGGCCAACTGGTGAAACTTAGGATTATTAAAATCCAATAGCCCTTTAATATAAGTATTTAATGTTACTATAAGGGTACATTGGTAAATCTACATAGGCCATTAATTTGTAGTCTTCCTCTTTAATAGCTAACTACATTAAAATTTTTGTAGCTTATCTTCAAAATATATATTTTTTCAAAAAAATAAAATAATTTAAAGTGTAGGATGAATTACGAATTGTGTAGCATAAATTACGAGTTGTGTAGGAAAAATTTCAACGTGTAGGATGAATTTCGAAATATGTAAGATAACTTTTGATGTGTGTAAGCAAAAAGAGTTAGTGTGGAGGATACTAGTCTTTATGACTAATTAATTAGTCAAAAATGATAATAAATGAGATAAGTCACTGCTAGAAAATACACATTTCTTGACGCACATTGTGCGTCATAAAACGGTAATTATGACACGCAAAAGTGTGTCGTTGATTGAGGAGTCATAAAATTAACATAACATATATTTGTGTGTCATGTTTTGATGACACACGTTTAGCCAATGATCTCTAGATCAAGTGGTGGAAGGCTTGCATTTCTTTTGAGAGATGCAAGTTCAACTCCCGTTTAGTGCAGAGTGAGGCAATGGTGGGCAATGATAGGAGACCCAGGGAAACCTGGGTTCGATCCTTGAGCCAAACGGGTTTTACCGGTAATTTCATCGTCGTGCCTATAGGCGGGTGGGTTACCGGGTTTTCCCCGGAATTGGTGGTGGACTCGGGTTACTCTCGGAGTACTCCGTTTGGTCCAGTGGGTGCCCCGAGAGTGCTCGGGATTGATTCTGTTGGCCGTTCAAAAAAAAATGACACTCATTTTATGACACATTTTAATGACACACATTCATGACATTTATTTTATGACACTTTTTAATGACACACGTTCATGACAAACATTTATAACACATACCTATGACATTCATTTACGCGTGTCATGCTTTTAATTGTTTAAATTTTTTATAGAATTACTAATTTGCCCTAGATACATGTACAATAACAAAAACAATAAATCTTTTTCATAAAACAAATACACACATATATACATATACTAAAACAATCCATTATATAACCATTTGTCAAGTATACTACAAATATTTTAACGTTAACAAAAGAATTGTTTGTCAATACATCGTCAAGACCTAAAATACGATATGTCACTTAAAAATAGAGGTAACCGCATAAGTCGACCAATCTTCGCGAATGTCATCCATATCCGCAGCCGAGTATTCCCTTAGTCCTTTCCCAACCTAAGACAACAATTAAATAAAATAAATCTTAAAAAAATAGAAGTCCGTGACGTTTGACTGGGAATTAACTTCAATGCAACGTTGTTCAAGAAAAGCTAATATTGCACGTTTAGCTTCTTCAACTCCGTTTAAGGTCATACTCCAAGTAATCTCAGACAACCCAAGCCTGTGGGATTTGTAATTTTCGTCATCATATTCACTTTTGACATTTTCTTTCAGATAGCATAAAACATCTTAATCCACTTGAGATATTTCACTTCCTAAGTTCATCATTTGAAACTGAAAGTCTTTCTTTTGTTACGGTCATAAAGAAGGTTGTGCATTCTCTCAAAGGTAGACACTTGCATGAGGAACATTTAGAGATCTAGAGCAGCAATATAAAAATTTTAGTATCATAATAATATGCAAAAAGAAAGACTATTTAGAGATCTTATGCCAACTAACACGATCACAAAGAAAAACATTTTGTCATCTTCCATGTCATTCTTTGATTTTCACAAGAATAAAAGAATACAGCGGCTTAAAGAGTTGACCAAAAGGGTCTACTTGTTTTATCTACATCAATAATTGAATTTCATACTTTTACTTCTTACAATGTGTTCAGACTTTTAGACCATGTGTAGTGGTACACATGAATAATGCCACTACCTATAGGCATTTTACGACACGTGTCATCCCAATCAGCAAAAGGGCATTATGGGCGTTTTTCACAAATGGGCGTAGTGGGATAATGCCCAATAATGCCCCATCAATCATTACCTAATTAATATTTTCTAGTTTTTTTTTAAATTTAAATATAAAGGTATTTGAGTTGGACTTACCTGATTGGCCAAGTGAGATGAACAAAGGCGTGGTTTAAAACACGCTGATTCAATTTTTTTCAAAAAAAACGCTCGAAAACACCCCTATGTAATGGGTTCCGGGCGTTTTTCGGCGTTATTTATTAATTTTTTTTTTAAAAACGCCCCACTACGGGGGGTCTTAGCGACTTATATGATTCTCATATAAGCATAAAAAGTATGTAACCATAACACAAACTTGGTTTAAAAAAGCGTGAAGCGCACAAAAGCGACAAGGTCTAAAATCAAAGCGCGAAGCACAAATCGCAAAAGCGGTGGGCTTTTCGTACGTGAGGTTCAAGGTGCTTGTATATTATCTCTTTGGAGCAAGTGGTGGGAAGGTCATATAGACCTTTACAACTTGCTTTTTCAAGGACTATGCAGTTAATGCGGAAAAATATCGGTTATCGGTCAAGGACCGATATATGAGATATCGTTTATCGCGGTGAGATATCGGTGAGATATCGGTAATTTCTAATATCATGCATAAATATATATATTTATATATCTAGAGCCTATATATATACTAGAAGTCTAATATCATGCATAAATATATATATTTATATATATAAAAGAGGTGGTAGAAAGTCTAGGTGTGGGAATGAAAGTATCAAAAGGTGGTAAATACTTTGTCCCACATTGGTGGTGGGAACAAAGTGAGTGGGTGTTTATAAGGTAAAGCATTTACTACTCCATTGTAGCTTTATGACATGTTTTACCACAAGTCCTACCCGCGCACGCAGGGGGGGTGCAAAAAATGGGTTTCTCAGCTGGAATTTGGTTGAACTCGTGCGTGCCCGCGCATCCTGCGGACACGAATGCAGCTCCGAAACCCCATGGGTCCGTGTGAGGTCGTTTTTTGCTGTGGAAATCAGCTTTCTTTGTTTTTTTTTTTGCCCAAACGAAACAGTTTTTTTTTTTTTTTGTGGAAAAATGGCCCAAACGATATTTCGGCGATACAAACGAAACGATTTTTTCAAGATATCGGCGATATTTCGGCGTTGACCGCCGAGAATATCGTTGACCGAGATATGACCGAGATCTGGAACCGATATTTTGGTGAAGGGCCGATAACCGAGATATCGCCGAGATATCGCCGAGATTAACTGCATAGTTCAAGGACCCACATGACTCCATAAGCGGCTCGACAAATTGTGGTCCAAAGCAAAGATAAAAATCCAGGGTCGCTTTAAAATAAAAATTGCTTAATTAGGACCACCCTTAGAGCATGTAAATAAAACCATAAATCACAGTAAAAATTTAATTACTTTCTATGATAGCAAATTTAAATGGAACTTATAAAACATATAATTAGGCCTAAGCTTTGGGAGCAATTTTCACCTTTTAAATTCATGTGCATTGTAGCCACCTGACCATGATTTTCTAATGATTAATTAAAACCCATTTCTTGAAGGATCTATATTTTTTAAGCATACAAATGACCTTGTACTAGCTCTATTCGATTAAAATGACCAGCTCTATTTAAACAAATTAAACCAGATTGAACAATTTCGATTCATCAAGCTACAAAATTGAAACAGATTTAGCTACAAAAAGCATCTAATTGAACCATTTCTATTGATAATAAGCTAAGAATTACTTTTAATCGGTTCTATTCAATTAATGTAAACTAGAATAACTATCATCTAATTCTCATGTTATTTTTCAGTATCCACCGATAAACATTTTGATTTGATAGGTCTCATACATAACATTGGTTTAAAGTTATACCTTAGGTAATGCGACCTCTGCAACAAGTTTTGATAATACTCCAGCTAGAAAAGCATATTGAGCATCTATTGTGTCCAAGCGATCCACCTTTAAACCTTTCACTCTTATGATAAACTCCTAAATAATTAACAAAAGATTATATAAAATTAAAAAAACATAATTTTTTTGAACTCTGCACACTTCCTTAAATGTATATACTTAAAATATTCATCATTACATAAGATTATGGTGGCATATATATAACTAAAAGCTTACAGACTAACTAAAAAGAATCTCTCTTTGGCATTGCATCGAACACTTGGCGTGCTTTTATCAAGTGCACAGAATCCATCATACACATCAATGAGAGTGTTACAAATATACAAATTCATTCCAAAGTTTCTGATTTCACAGCAAATAAAACCAAGAAAACCAAAATGGCATGATAAGCACATAACAAGAATTCTCAGCCATGACCCACTCAATTTAAGAGCTGCAACAATCAAAATAAAATGGCATTTCAAACATGTACCTATTGATAAATGATGACCGAGACTACAAACCAATTATATACATATTGTCTTCGATCTGTCGTCCAATCTCCATTGATCTTTGTCTCTCCAATTCAGCCTCATTCTTCTTGTAATGTAACCCTAACGTAGCGCAGATATAAATATATTCGGGGGGTGAAATTGTATTACGCGCCCTTCTTCAATTTTGTGGGGTTGTGATTTCTACGTGTTCCAGAAAGGCGATTTTGAGGGATATGGGATGGGGAAGAAGAGGGAGATTGATAAATTTGGATGAAGAGGGAAAAGATAAATTTTGGGGAAAATGAAAAGTTAGATGAGAGGGAAAATGAAAATTTAGATTACATGGAAAAGAGAAAACGGTTTATTAATTTGTTTTTTAATTTAACTATAACAAACTTATATACATTTAATATATTTGGTGTAAATATTGTATCTTTTTTTAAATATAAAAAAATCCAACATAAGTTAGAAGTGTTGTTAATAAAATTTAAGTAATCAAAATATGTATAAATATAATAGAAATATATATGTAACAAATTATAGATTTATATTTAGATTATGTGAAAAAATACATAATTAATAAATGTTAGTAAATTTAGATCAACTTTCAACTAAGGGATCAAATTTGACTAAGCAATGTTATATTCAACCAAAAATGGTCATAGTAACTTTTAATATGATTAGATAGCGGAGAAAAGTTATAATCAGTTATATGTGGATTAACAGATCGTGTTAGGTTTTAATAGTCATGACAATTCTTAATGTCGCGTCATGAACCTTAATACGTAATTTAAAGTCCTTTATACGTTAGATCGAGTTGTGATGGGTCATACTAGGTTGCAATTAGTATTAGTGGATAATACATGTTTACTATATGTCGTACATGGGTATTAAGAGTCATGATAACTTGTAATGGCACATTAGCCTTAATAAACAATATTAGCGTACTATTTAACTTATGATAAACCATGTACCACTGTGATTTACCATGATTAACTTAATGGGTCATGTTGACCATCAAAGACCTTTGTTCATGAGCTGAGCCGAGTCGAGCTAAGACAAGTTCGGGCCCGACTCGGATCGATTATAAAACGAGCCGCCTCAACTCAGATTTCAAATCGAGCTGATAATCTAAGCTCGAGCTCGGGTTTGTTTTAAACCGAGCGGAATCGGCTCGGCTTGGTTATGCTCAAACTTAAAAACAAAATCTAATACATGGTTTCTAAAATTCAATAGTTCAAAAGAACATATCAAAAAAAAGTTCAACTTACTATGTTACAAGACAAATACAAATTCAACCAAATACTTATGAGTTTCAAACTTCAACGAAATACAATATCAGATCATTAACATCCTAATCAAACCCAAAATAATGTATATAAATATATAAAATACTTTAAAAGTAAAATAATACGAGCTAAACGAGTTGAGCTAATGAGTGAGCCAATTCGTCTTGTTATGAACCAAACCAGGCTAGGCTTGCTTTCAAGTAACAACAGTTGGTACATAATGATGGTGGTTCATTTATAACCTAGATAAGGTATCATTGTTATATTCATTGTCGAACATACAGACATTGTTTAACAGGACAAACCTTATAAGTCAACTCTTGAAAAACATGAAAAGACCCTACAGAATGAATCATTATCTTAAACCTAAATCTACAGAACACCCAACCCTGGCTCCCTGCAAATAAATTCACAAACAAAAAAAACCCTAAAAATTACAACGTTCTAACCTAACAATCTTAATCGATTTCACCAAATGGAGGGAGGGTAGATACTTGTTGATTTAAGACTCGGTCACCAAATTTTAGGGGTTAGATTGAAGCGATGGTTATTCGTCAGCCACCAGCTCATATGCGAGGGGATTCGTCGTCATAATTTTGCTGGTGGTAGTAAAGTGGGAGATAGCTTAGGGTTAGAAAAGAAAGAAGTTTAGGAAGGGAATGAGGGAAAATGAAAATGAATTAGGTTAGGAGGGAAAACGAAAATGAATGGATGGTTTTTGGGCCGTCCACACTAAAATCGCCCTAAATCTAACGGGTCTCTCAAAACATGTATATTTTAGGCGGTGGGCAATTGTTTTAGGCGGGTTATTGTAACACCCGTGTTATTATTTTAAAGGTTTTCGTATAAATTACGAAAAATAAACATGTAATTGTACATACGTGATGTTGAATAATACGGGATAATTAAAACTTTTACAATTTGAAAATAATACAACTTAATGAATTTGAGTTCGTCGTTTAAAGTTACGACGAAACGTCGTGCGGAAGCTTTTAACTTTATCGTGTTCGGTTCTTCTTCGAGCTTGATCTTCATCCGGGCACTCTTGGCAATCACCTATGATCAAAACCAACTTAAAAGTTAGTTTTGATAGTTAAATAACAAGTTTAAACAAGTTATATGGGATTAGAAATCAAGGCATTTGAACAAAATAATTAAATACAAGAAATTATATATTTTGTTTTCAGCCCCTTCACCCGGCCGTGTCAAAAGATCACCCGGCCGTGTCAGCTTAACATATATTTTTCACAGCCCCTTCACCCGGCTGTGTCAAAAGTTCACCCGCCCGTGTCAACTCTGCACGTTTATTTTTCATCAAATTTGCATCCAAACCTATCCAAACTCATTTTAATTGCTTGGGGTTCGTTTCTTAACATGTCTAAGCTATCATCCATTACCCGGATCCATTATTCACATAGTTTACGCTCCCGTTACCCGGTTTACGTTTTTCTTTATTACACTTAAGTCAACATTTTACCACCTACTTTATTTTGATCCGTTTAGAAGTTTTCATGCATTTAAGCATCAAACTCGCATTTCTCTTTGTACACTTCGTATTTCCATTTTTTTAAATAGCCTCTTATATTCCACAACAACTATTTTGTAGTGGACTTAACATAACGGACCGTTATTCTAAATTTTACCCTTTGGATAGTCATTCTACGTAATTGACCCGTTCTTAGGCATTTGACTCTCAAGGTTTATACTTACAACTCTTACATATATCTAAGAGTTGCATAATCATAATACTAGTATCTAAACGACCTCTAAGGGTCATTTGCCCGATTTACAAATCATGGGCGTTTTGGTCATTTTTAGTCCCTCATTTACGACGAAGGACTCTCGCTAATTATTTGACCCATATTTGCATGTTTATCTAGCAACTTAACTATGCGTACCTGGCTCGGGTCAAGGTATTGACCCGTTTACATAACCTTTTGCTTTAAAATCTTTCTAGTTAAAGCAACGCAAGCTTATGTTATTTTCCTGTGATTACAAAACTCAACAAGCGATTGTCAAATGTTATTCGTCAAATGGTGGTAACATTGCCATTTGACCCGTTTCGTCTAAATGACCAAACATTTTGCACTTATATTTGAATGGTATTTATTTACCATTTCATTATTTAACCCATTTCGCTCCTTTTTGCCATTAAACATGGTTTTTTTTTATCATTTTATTTGTTCCGACTCATATTGTTTCGTATCGGAACCGATATTCGGATACAATCTGTTGTCATATTTATCACCTATAAAATAAATACGTACACGTAAATTGGGTGCAAGCTTTACTTACCTCTCGTCCGCGCAAACATTCTTCGCATCCATGATCCGTTTGACCCGTTCCTTTCCAAGGTCCCACCTAGCTTGTTTAGAGTCAACTATATCATAACATCCATAAGATGGTTAGATTGGTCATTCTATATAATGGTCATCACCCTATGGACCCCTTTTTTTTACACACTTATCATCAAAGCATGCAATATATTCAATAACTAGTTTCATACCATAATTCTTTTCATTCACTAACCGTTTGACCCGTTAGTGAAGTTACTTATACAACTAGTTAGTAAGTGATTTTAAACACTTTAAGCATGTCACATAAAGTGTTATTTGTTCCCAACAATCAATACTTCATGCCTAAAGCAAGTATATACAATCCTATGCATTTTTCTTGGTTAATAAGAACATTATTAAAGTGCAGCGATTTTGTATTCAGCTGCTGTAATTGACCATTTTGACCCATTTAAAAGCTGAATTAGATCAACATGTTCAAAGATGGATCGTAGAACTCTAAAATAGCTTTCTAGGCATATATGGTACGTCTTCTAACGATGTTCCTATGATTTTATATGATTTTTACAAAATCAGCTCTGAAGTAAAAAAAAATGCTTCCAATCAGCTTGCTGTCAAAACAGTTCAGCCGACTTCGGACACTGTTTTGACCCGTTTAACATCAGAATTTAACAAACATGTTCAAACATAAAACGTAGTATGTTTCAATAGCTTTCTGAGCATATAAGGCTCAACCTCACAGGTCGTTCCAGTGATTTTATATGATTTTTTAAAAACTGCAGCCCAATAATTTTTAATCCCAATCAGCTTTGTTATATTTTCTTGTTCAAGCATTTCATCAAGCACCTTGTGTGCAACACGAAACATCAAATTTCTCCAGCCCATTTAAGTGTTCTAAACCCTTAAATTCTAGCATAATTAACAAGTACTAACATCAAACTTCAAATCTAACTTCAGGGAGTTCTATTAACACAATTTAACCATTATGATTCTAGGGTTCATCATGTTTCTACAAAACCCATTTAGCACATAATCGGGTGATCATGAATTCGCAATTATGAACATCAATTCAACAAGTAAATGACTAGGGTTTACTCCTAGACATAAAATCATTCCTAATTTCATCATATAACAAACATGCAACCATGAATTTCAGATTTTCCCAATTTCATAAGAATTTCAAACAGAGAATTAGCACTAAATTTCACATACCTTGTAACCCCCTTGTGATGAGGATCATGAATCTATGTTCAGATTTCGATTTGGGACAGGAATTAGCCTTCAATTGATCAAATTTGTGGAGTTAGGGTTTGGTGAGAGCTCCTGGTCGCTCCCCTGCGTTTTTTATCGACCAAGCACACTAATTTGTGTGTTTGGTTTTTATTTAATTTGTTTTAATAATTTCTAGTTTCAAGTTCTACAACTTAGGTCCCTCCACTTTTGTATAACTTATAGTTTGGCTAATTTTAACCCTATTATAAGTTATTTCTAGACTATTAGCTAACTAGGTTAAAATTCCTAGTTAGTAAATTCTCGTTTATTTAAGAATCATAATATTCACCGGGTTACTTTTACCACTAAAGGTAAATTACCCGTCTTTTAGTATAAACGTGGTTTGATTACCAAACCCGTTTTCGGGGTGTTACAAGTCTACCCCCCTTAAAGAGGTTTCGTCCTCGAAACCTTTCTTACATAGTTCGTGGCGTTTTAAACTCAACGCATTTGACCTGAGTAGTCTTTTAAGCATTACTCATACCTTTATCCAATAGTTAGTTTTACCAGAAAAGCATGATAACATCTTTTTGGTTACTAATTGTCTACATAACTCATACAACATAGTGCAACTTGAAATAACGTAATCTCGTTATTTCCACTAGTTTAGTTAACTTAGCAATATCCATTGCTTTCATATAATATCGAATTCTTTATGAATCCGTTACTTTTTACCGCTAGCCTGGTTATAATGTGATTTTACTTCACATTACATTTCCTAACCGTGATCGTGTCACATCATGTTTAGTTTGTATAAACCTTTCATTTTCGAAAATACCATTTTTTTTTAATATATCGTCTTGCACCTATCGATGTTAAGACCCATACTCTTTGATATTTGTTATTTCCAAATTCGTCTTATAGTATTCATATTTGTTAAAACGTTGTTTCTTACTAAAACCGAAGTTTTAGTTTTAGGATCTTCTCTTTAACTTTTGTCAATTACCCATACCAGGATATTGACAACCCATAATTTATTGTTTTCCGTTCTTAGTTTTATACGGGGAATCGTAACAAGTTCCCTTACCTCACACTATCGACCCGTAGGTTCCTTCACTTAACCTCGTAGGCTATTTTCCTTAGGCTTTCACCTCTTTGAGGCGAGGCCCTTATGATCCTTTTGCTTCAATTTATGACCCGTGGGTCAATTTGGCCCCGTAGACCTTTGCTCTAATTAATATCCCGTAGGTTATGATGATCCCGTAGATCATCTTTTATTCTAGTCTTTATTCAATTTTCTATTTATATATATATATAGCTTTAAAGCATCCTTTGTTATGTTTGAAAATCATTTATTTTCATGCTTGAAATCCGTTGACTTTGACTGTAGTTCGTGTCTACAATCGTTTTCTTTCGGATAATTCTTCCGACTCTATGACTTCTCACGTCAATTAAGCATCGGTTTGTCTCAAGCTTACCGTTATCCGGCTTGCGCTTACTTATGTCATCAAACATTATACTTTATTCAACCCGTTCAACCTCAAAATAGTTGAATATAATTATCAAAATTCCTGTTTGCGAAATTTTATGGTCTTTCAGTCATAACTCATAATCCGAGTCTTTTGACTTTAAATTCGTGTTCCCGTTTCTCGGTTTACGCATGTGTTTAAATCCTTACCCATCAACCGGGTACTTTACCAAAGTCATTATTAGTGCAAGCATTCCGGTATACATTAAGATTTCGTTTTAATTTGTTTGGTTGTCTTAGCGAAATCCATCGCTTTTGTTCAACCAAACTTTTATTCTTTATTTGACCATCCTTGACAGTCTTATAAACTATGAATGATGATTATCATCATCATCATTTCTTTACTACGACCAAAGTCAACGACTTTGATCGTTTTTCCCATGTGGGCAATACCTTTGTTTCTATGACCCCGCGGGTCATTTATACTTTGGTTTTACAATGCCCTTTTTGTCTACCATGGTTTTTGATCGTTTTTTTCCCATGTGGGCAATACCTTTGTTTCTATGACCCCGCGGGTCATTTATACTTTGGTTTTACAATGCCCTTTTTGTCTACCATGGTTGTTTCGTCCAAAATGACTTATGTCACGAATTTCCTTGGGTCATTTATTTCTATGTGCGCCATACATCGTTTTTATGGTTCCCGCGAAAACCATTTATACGAGTATGCCCATAAGATTTCTTGACCCTAAGGATCCTTTAAATTTTCATTCATCTTGACCTTACTACATCGGACATAACTGCGCTCATTATAAGAAGCTCATGCTATCATGTGTTCACTACTTACTTGGCCAGAGTAAGCGATCAACACATGGTACGCGTGACCTTATTATAATTACCACATCACGTCCCATGTAAGTAACTCCTCAAATTATTTCCATATTTATGATTTCATTTGGTAAAACTTTATTTAATTGTTAGTTAACAATTATTAGTTTTAGTCGTTTATCCTTGAACATGTAAAATGTCCCTTTTTATAAACATTTATTCACATTCGTTGATGTGATCATTACTTTTCTCAATAAGATTTATATTGAGAATACTTACTTGGATGATCACTTTCGTCCAAGTTTCTATATAAACTGAATTCTGTTATTGTCTTGTTATTCACAATTTGTGAATAATACATATTCTCTACTGAAATTTTTTTTTTTTTTTTGAAACGTCATCCTGGATAGGTAACCTATCCAGGTTTTCCAAGTTTCATATTCTATATGCAACTGTCACTCACTATGTATTTGTTGCATATTACTGTTTGTACTATAAGTTTAAAATGTGCACCTGGTAATGCCTGCCCCGACGGGCATTCCTTGCCATTACTTATTTGCGATCGATACGCGATTTAGGTCCTTGATGAGTATGCTCTTCTTGTCACATCTCGGACCGTTCCATCATCATATCCGCAATTTGTTCAACTCTCGTCACCTTCAGATGCGAGTGTCCTTCAATTAAAACATTCACAAAAGTTAGTCATGTCGACATCAATAATTGCCCGTATTATAATACGAGGCTTTCTGGTATACATGTCAATGCACGTAATTTCGTTAACTATATCGATTCTTGATCGATTTAATTGAGGTAACGCGTATTATACGATAACCCTATGTGTTGTTCACAACACTTTAATCGTACTAAACCATTAACATACTTGTACTTACCGGATTTGCGATCAAGCCTCAAACCGAACACACTTTACTCTTTAACCATGAGCTCTGATTACCAACTTGTAACACCCGTGTTATTATTTTAAAGGTTTTCGTATAAATTACGAAAAATAAACATGTAATTGTACATACGTGATGTTGAATAATACGGGATAATTAAAACTTTTACAATTTGAAAATAATACAACTTAATGAATTTGAGTTCGTCGTTTAAAGTTACGACGAAACGTCGTGCGGAAGCTTTTAACTTTATCGTGTTCGGTTCTTCTTCGAGCTTGATCTTCATCCGGGCACTCTTGGCAATCATCTATGATCAAAACCAACTTAAAAGTTAGTTTTGATAGTTAAATAACAAGTTTAAACAAGTTATATGGGATTAGAAATCAAGGCATTTGAACAAAATAATTAAATACAAGAAATTATATATTTTGTTTTCAGCCCCTTCACCCGGCCGTGTCAAAAGATCACCCGGCCGTGTCAGCTTAACATATATTTTTCACAGCCCCTTCACCCGGCCGTGTCAAAAGTTCACCCGCCCGTGTCAACTCTGCAAGTTTATTTTTCATCAAATTTGCATCCAAACCTATCCAAACTCATTTTAATTGCTTGGGGTTCGTTTCTTAACATGTCTAAGCTATCATCCATTACCCGGATCCATTATTCATATAGTTTACGCTCCCGTTACCCGGTTTACGTTTTTCTTTATTACACTTAAGCCAACATTTTACCACCTACTTTATTTTGATCCGTTTAGAAGTTTTCATGCATTTAAGCATCAAACTCGCATTTCTCTTTGTACACTTCGTATTTCCATTTTTTTAAATAGCCTCTTATATTCCACAACAACTATTTTGTAGTGGACTTAACATAACGGACCGTTATTCTAAATTTTACCCTTTGGATAGTCATTCTACGTAATTGACCCGTTCTTAGGCATTTGACTCTCAAGGTTTATACTTACAACTCTTACATATATCTAAGAGTTGCATAATCATAATACTAGTATCTAAACGACCTCTAAGGGTCATTTGCCCGATTTACAAATCATGGGCGTTTTGGTCATTTTTAGTCCCTCATTCACGACGAAGGACTCTCGCTAATTATTTGACCCATATTTGCATGTTTATCTAGCAACTTAACTATGCGTACCTGGCTCGGGTCAAGGTATTGACCCGTTTACATAACCTTTTGCTTTAAAATCTTTCTAGTTAAAGCAACGCAAGCTTATGTTATTTTCCTGTGATTACAAAACTCAACAAGCGATTGTCAAATGTTATTCGTCAAATGGTGGTAACATTACCATTTGACCCGTTTCGTCTAAATGACCAAACATTTTGCACTTATATTTGAATGGTATTTATTTACCATTTCATTATTTAACCCATTTCGCCCCTTTTTGCCATTAAACATGGTTTTTTTTTTATCATTTTATTTGTTCCGACTCATATTGTTTCGTATCGGAACCGATATTCGGATACAATCTGTTGTCATATTTATCACCTATAAAATAAATACGTACACGTAAATTGGGTGCAAGCTTTACTTACCTCTCGTCCGCGCAAACATTCTTCGCATCCATGATACGTTTGACCCGTTCCTTTCCAAGGTCCCACCTAGCTTGTTTAGAGTCAACTATATCATAACATCCATAAGATGGTTAGATTGGTCATTCTATATAATGGTCATCACCCTATGGACCCCTTTTTTTTTACACACTTATCATCAAAGCATGCAATATATTCAATAACTAGTTTCATACCATAATTCTTTTCATTCACTAACCGTTTGACCCGTTAGTGAAGTTACTTATACAACTAGTTAGTAAGTGATTTTAAACACTTTAAGCATGTCACATAAAGTGTTATTTGTTCCCAACAATCAATACTTCATGCCTAAAGCAAGTATATACAATCCTATGCATTTTTCTTGGTTAATAAGAACATTATTAAAGTGCAGCGATTTTGTATTCAGCTGCTGTAATTGACCATTTTGACCCATTTAAAAGCTGAATTAGATCAACATGTTCAAAGATGGATCGTAGAACTCTAAAATAGCTTTCTAGGCATATATGGTACGTCTTCTAACGATGTTCCTATGATTTTATATGATTTTTACAAAATCAGCTCTGAAGTAAAAAAAATGCTTCCAATCAGCTTGCTGTCAAAACAGTTCAGCCGACTTCGGACACTGTTTTGACCCGTTTAACATCAGAATTTAACAAACATGTTCAAACATAAAACGTAGTATGTTTCAATAGCTTTCTGAGCATATAAGGCTCAACCTCACAGGTTGTTCCAGTGATTTTATATGATTTTTTAAAAACTGCAGCCCAATAATTTTTAATCCCAATCAGCTTTGTTATATTTTCTTGTTCAAGCATTTCATCAAGCACCTTGTGTGCAACACGAAACATCAAATTTCTCCAGCCCATTTAAGTGTTCTAAACCCTTAAATTCTAGCATAATTAACAAGTACTAACATCAAACTTCAAATCTAACTTCAGGGAGTTCTATTAACACAATTTAACCATTATGATTCTAGGGTTCATCATGTTTCTACAAAACCCATTTAGCACATAATCGGGTGATCATGAATTCGCAATTATGAACATCAATTCAACAAGTAAATGACTAGGGTTTACTCCTAGACATAAAATCATTCCTAATTTCATCATATAACAAACATGCAACCATAAATTTCAGATTTTCCCAATTTCATAAGAATTTCAAACAGAGAATTAGCACTAAATTTCACATACCTTGTAACCCCCTTGTGATGAGGATCATGAATCTATGTTCAGATTTCGATTTGGGACAGGAATTAGCCTTCAATTGATCAAATTTGTGGAGTTAGGGTTTGGTGAGAGCTCCTGGTCGCTCCCCTGCGTTTTTGATCGACCAAGCACACTAATTTGTGTGTTTGGTTTTTATTTAATTTGTTTTAATAATTTCTAGTTTCAAGTTCTACAACTTAGGTCCCTCCACTTTTGTATAACTTATAGTTTGGCTAATTTTAACCCTATTATAAGTTATTTCTAGACTATTAGCTAACTAGGTTAAAATTCCTAGTTAGTAAATTCTCGTTTATTTAAGAATCCTAATATTCACCGGGTTACTTTTACCACTAAAGGTAAATTACCCGTCTTTTAGTATAAACGTGGTTTGATTACCAAACCCGTTTTCGGGGTGTTACGGTAGCTGCGCCGTCTCCGCCGCACACGATCGTACCCCTATTGAGGGTTTCACCGGAACTCCGTCGCCGGTGGATTTTGCGGCAAATTGGGGTCTGGAACATGGGCATCAACCTTTTACTTCTTTGTTGATGATGCAGGGGCCTTTAGATGTAGAGTTGTTGAAAGATGATCAGAGTTTGGAACAGAATATGATGTGGAGTTCTAGACCGAGAGTACATAGAGGCACTCAGGTTTTTTTTTTTTTTTTTAATTCTCGAATGATTTGTTTTGGATTTGGTTTTTTGATAGTTAGGTTTTTGGTTTGGTGATGGTATGATGTAGGATTTGAGTGTAAAGGTTGTAGTTTTTTGTTTGTGACATAAGTTTAGTACCTTGGTAATTTGGTTATTTATTCATTACAACTGTAAAAAAAATTTGTAAAAAAATGTTTTTTTTTGTAAATTTTTTACAACCATAAACAATTGTTTTTTTGTAAAAAATGTTGTTTTTACAGCCGTAAAAAACTGTTTTTGTAAAAAAAATCAGAATTTTTTTTGTAAAAAAATTTAAACCGTAAAAAAATTTGCCGTAAAAGAAAGTTTAAACCCGTAAAAAAGTTTTCGTAAATGTTTTGTTTTCCGTAAAAAAGTTTTCCGTCATTAAAAGTTTTTTTAAAAAAACTGCATCGTAAAAAAAAGTTTTCGTAAAAAAAGTTTTCGTAAAAAAACTTGTCGTAGAAAAAGTTTTTTGGTAAAAAAAGTAAAAAAAACGTTAACGTAAAAAACCGGCGCGTAAAACGTAAAAAAACGTTAACGTAAAAAACCGGCGCGTAAAACGTAAATAACGTTAACGTAAAAACGGCGCGTTGAAAAAACGACGCGTGAAAAAGTCGGGGGTAAAAACGGCGCGTCAAAAAACGAGGCGTGAAAAGGCCGGGCGTAAAAACGTAAAACGTTAAACGTAAAAAACTGTAAATAAATCTGAATTTGAAAATGCTTAATAAAAAAACTATGTTTAAAAAATAAAAATCTAAGATAATAATACAAAAAAGTAATAAAAAACAATAAAGACAAAAAGACAAAATAAAGTAATTTTACTAAAATACCCTTTTAGATTAAAATATTAAAGACATAATAAGACAAAAAATACTTAATATTATTTTTAAATACTTTTAATCTCATCCATCATCTTCTTGATCTAATCGCTAGAAAGTGGTTCTCGCGGTTCTTACAACTGGAGGTGGTTTTCATTTTAGCGCTCCCCTATATATATATAGGGAGGGGCTCATGCGAGAACTCCATTTATTGTGAGAACCATGAGAACCAATGTGAACACAACCTAAAATAGCTAAAAAAACCTAAAAAAAACCTAAAAAAACCTAACCCCCACCCCCCCCCCCAAAAAAAAAACCTAAACCCCCCCCCCCCCCCCCCCAAGCTAAATGCTAAAAACTAAAACCCCCAAAAAACTTAAAAAAAAACCTAACCCCCCCCCCCCCCCCCAAAACCTAAACCCCCCTCCCCCACCCCCCAAAAACCTAACCCCCCCCCCCCAAGCTAAAATGCTAAAAACTAAACCCCCAAAAAACCTAAAAAAATCTAAAAAAAATCTAAAATTTTTTTTTTGATTTTTTAATATTTTTTAGGTTAAAATCGCTACTTTTCGAAGTAAAAAAAAAAATTTAAAAAAAAAAATTTTAAATTTTTTTTTTTTTCGCTTCGAAAAGTAGCGATTTTAACCTAAAAAATATTAAAAAAATCAAAAAAAAAAAAATTTTGTGTGATTTTTAGCTATTTTTAGGCATTTTTTGTTGTGTTCACATTGGTTCTCGCGGTTCTCGCAATATGAGGTGGTTCTCGCATGATCTTCTCCCTATATATATATATATTTAGGATTTAGAGAAAACGGTGAAAAGTGTGAGAACGGAGAGAATGGTTATGGATCGTAAGATCAAAACAATCTATAGACTAAATGACGTGGTGGCGTTTTCGTAAATAACATCACTTTTATTAGTGTGGCGCGCTTCATTAATGGTAAAAAAAGTCTTTTGACTTCTCTACACAAAACGCTATCTCATGAATAAAATGTCATTTAATTCCCGCCTTAACCTACATAGCACACACCATCCTAATCTAAATGCTATTAGATATAAAACGTCAAACTTGTTTTAAATGATAAAGCTGAACAAACAATGACTGAAACGACGGGACTTGATTACTAACATTTATTATAATAAAATCCCGCCTAAAACAACCGCAAAAAAAAATCCTATATATTCTTCTGGCTAATTGACCTTTCCCCTTCCCCCCCTGTTTTCCGATCGTCGGAGGCTCGACGAAGAGGAGGTCGTTGGGTTAGTGTACGAGGTCACTAGGATCCTGGTTTGACCTTTTACCCTAATCCGATTTCCAGAATCTTCCATTCGCTGATTGGGTTCGGTTTTTACCCTGTGTTGGTTTCGTCGGATCTTTAGCCGGAGGCTCGACGAAGTGGTGGCTTTTGGGATAGCGTGCGAGGTTGTTGAATCTTCTTAATAGAAATAACAAGGGTTCGGATGATTTGGCTCTAAGGAACAACGTCACGGAATTTTACATATCAAATCTTCCACCGGGATGCAGACCGTGGGACGTAGCGGATTTTGTTAGGGTTTTTGGGGAAGTTACCGGGATGTACATCGCCAGGAAGAAAGACAAGGTGGGCAACAGGTTTGGTTTTTTAAGCTTCAAGAATGTTAAGGATGCAAAAGAACTGGAAAGGCTCTCAACGGTACTAAGATAGGAGGATATAAGCTTAGGCTTAACATTGCGAAATTTGCCAATGAAAATAACGGTTTTTGGGAAGGAGATGGAAGGCCGGAATCTAAGCATGCTGGTTCCAAGGACGGTGAAGGTCGGCAGGGAAAGAAGATGGGTGTCCCTAATGGACCTATGGTCGTTGAGGAATCCAGGGGAGTGACTGGTAAATTTACTAAGGAGGGGGTTTCTTACAAAGATATGGTGGCACCATTGAAGAAGACGGTGTCGGCCAGGTCTGACTACTCGGGACCTCAGAATTCTTTGCGGGTGATTGAGGTTCATAAAGAAACTACTGCTTTCTTTGCGTTTCAGGAAAAAGCGGTTATCGGTAGATCGGTGAACATCAAGATGTTGTCGGAGTTGCATGTGTTGTTAGTTTCTTCTGGTTTTGGTAATGCTAAGGTGTATTATGTGGGAGGTTTATATGTGCTCATTGTTTTTCCAGAGGATTACCAGGCAATTGAGTTTTTTAACGGTGGTGGCATTTGGGAATCATGGTTCTCTTCATTAGACATGTGGGTTTGACAGTCCTTACCGTATGAAAGAATTGCTTGGATCAAATTTGATGGAGTGCCTGTTCATCTTACGGAAAATAAGGTGTTCAACAACATGGCAGAGTTTTACGGAAGGGTGGTACATGCGTCTCAGCTGTCAACGGAGGTTAGAGACCTATCGGTTAACAGGGTGAGAGTCCTGGTGGAACATGGGGAGCTAATATCAGATACGGTGATTCTTAGCTGGCAGGGCAGGAAGTATAAAGTCTGGATTTCTGAGGAACAAAGTGACTGGGTCCCGGATTGTCTTGTGGATGTTGTCAGGCCGGAGATGGGTGATGCCAGGTCGGTGCCTTCGGACGGTGTTGTGCCGGAGGTTGGTGTTTTGGAACATCCGAAAATCATGGAAGAAGACAGACAGGTGAGAGATGTCTTGGTAGGAGAGAAGGAAGGACAGGGTGGCGGATCCGAAGAGGCAGGAGTGCATGAGAATTCGGCGGCACGTGGGGAGTTTTTTAATGTGGGGGTCGGTGGTATTTATGACTATGATAATCCTATATCACGTGAGAAAAAGACAAAAAGAAACCGTTTAATTTCCTAACGGATAGACATCTAAAAAATCCCAGTGTGGTGAGCCCAACCACAGACAACAGGCCCAGGAAAAGATCTAGAATGGATATGATTGACCCATTTATCTATTGTGTTGGCGATAAGTCCCAGGGAATAATAACTCATTTAATGAAAATTCTAGTAACGAGGAATTCGATTTGAATTAAAGGGCGTCTTCTGGTGGCGAGGATTCTAGTTACTCATCTGGGAATACGTTGGTTAATGATACCCAAGACAGTGGTGAGGATGAAGAGGCGGTTCACGATGAACTGGAAGGTACTATTCGTATTGGAAAGATTGTTGGGGCGGATCTCTCAGATCATAGAAAGCTGGTGGAAGAAATTTTGGCCAATGGAGGTATTAATGAGGTTAGACAATGAATTTTCTTTCTTTGAATGCGAGAGGGATTGGGGGTTTTGTTAAAGAAAGGTGGATTAAAGAATTAAGGTTGAATAATAAGGTTGATTTTTTGCTTATTCAAGCGACTAAACAGGAAGTAATGTCCGGCTTTAGTTTGACCAATTTTTGGGGTAATCAAAACTTCGGGATGGATTACGTGGAGTCGACAGGTTTGTCGGGAGGTTTATTAAGTATATGGGATAAAGATGTTTTCGAGGCTGTGAACTTCATGAAAGAGAGAAATTTTTTGCTTGTGAATAGTAGAATAAAAGGGTCTTCAGAAGAAATCAATATTGTTAATGTGTATGCTCCACAAAAAACAGCGGACAAACTTGTTTTGTGGAACAGATTAAAAGCTATCATGGATGGGTTCCAGGGGAAGTGGGTTATCGCTGGGGACTTTAATGCTGTGAGAACCCCTAACGAGCGTAAAAATTTTGGATTCAAGATTGCCTGTGCTTCGAACTTCAATGAATTCATTAATTCGTCGGGTCTGGTTGAATATGAGATGAAAGGAAGGAAGTATACGTGTGTCAGGAATAATGGTAGGAAATTAAGTAAAATTGATCGGTTTTTAGTATGCCCGGAATTCTTATTCAAATGGCCTGATGCATGTTTAAGGGGGCTCCAGACGACGTTTTCCGATCACTGTCCTTTAGTCCTCACAGTTAACAAGAAGAACTTCGGCGCGAAACCGTTTAGAATTTTTAATTCTTGGTTTGGTGTATCGGGTTTCCAAGAATCGGTGGATAAGGCAGCGAAATATCAGGCTCCTAGTGCTGGGGCCGCTGATTTGGGTCTTATGAAGAAATTCTCGAATATTAGAAATGCTGTAAAGGAGTGGAGGTCTGAATTTCTGAAACAGAAAGGGGATTTAATTGATAAAGCTAAAGAAGAGATTGAGGAGTTAGAAGATTTAATGGAAGATCGTAATTTAGATGAAGATGAGGAATGGGTCTATATGGAAAACAAGAAAGTGATGTTGGAACATGAAGAAAAAATTTATGCGGATTTGAAACAGAGATCGAGAACGAGATGGGCGCTTGAAGGTGATGAAAATTCGAAATTTTTTCACGTTCACATCAACATGAGGAAGGTGTCTAACCAAATCCCTGGCCTTAATATTGGGGGGAGATGGATTGACGATCCAGCGAAGGTTAAGAGATAAGTCATGAAGTTCTTTAGAGATAGATTTAAGGGAGAAGTCAGGGAGAGACCGGTTGTGTCTTGCAGTAACCTCAAAAAGCTGGCTGATGCTGAGAAAGAGTTTCTTATTGAACCTTTCACGAGATTAAAGATGCGGTCAACGATTACGGCGATGACAAAGCTCCAGGACCGGACGGGTTGAATATGAGATTCATTAAGAAGTTTTGGGAGTTGTTTGATTCAGATTTTAAGAAGGTGATGGATGAATTCTACGTCAAAGGGAGTATCGGTTTGTAGGTCATCTTTCATTACTCTTGTCCCGAAGATTAAGGACCCGGTGGATCTGAAAAACTATAGGCCTATTAATCTGATTGGCATCATTAGCAAGGTGATCTCAAAGGTCTTGGCTAACCATCTCAAAAAAGTCATTGGATCGGTGATATCAGATTCTCAGTCGGCGTTCATTAAAGGTAATTTTATTCTTGATGGGCCGCTCTTAATTAATGAGATCACTAATTGGGGAAAAAAGAATAAGAAAAAGGCGTTCTTTCTTAAGATTGATTTTGAAAAAGCATATGACAATGTAAATCGGAATTTCTTGCTTGTTACTATGAAGCAGATGGGATTTCCGGATAGGTGGTGTTGTGGATCAAAGGAATCTTAGAGTCGGCTAGATCCTCTGTTTTAGTTAATGGATATCCGACCTCTGAGTTTCAATGCTTTAAAGGGTTACGCCAAGGTGATCCTATTTCGCCGTTTCTTTTTATCATGGTGATGGAGGTGCTCTCGTGTATGATTGAGAAAGCTAAAAGCGAAGATGTTGTCTCGGGTATACAAATTCCCAATGGGCCTTGTGTCTCACACTTGTTCTATGCGGATGATGCGGTCATTCTTGGGGAGTGGTCTTTGTCAAATATTAGGAATGTGGTCCGTATTCTTCGGGTTTTCAATATTTGTTCTGGTCTAAAATTAATTTAGAAAAATCTAATATTTTTTTCGGTGGGAGTTCAATTGGCTCATTTGAACTCGATGGCTACTACCGTGGGTTGTAGTGCTGGAAGTTTTCCGTTCAAATATCTTGGTCTTATGGTGGGGGCTAACATGAATCGGGTTAGTAACTGGAAACCGGTATATGATGTTTTTGACGCCCGTTTGGCTAAGTGGAAGGCAAAGTTGTTATCCATAGGGGGGAGAATTGCGTTAATTAAAGCGGTCTTGGAAAGTATCCCTAATTACTATTTTTCTTTATACATAGTGCCAGTTCAAGTGGTTAAGGATCTTGAAGCAAAGATAAGGAATTTTCTTTGGGGTGGTGACGATTCGGTAAAGAAACTTCATTGGATGGTGTGGGATCGGGTGTCTCTCCCGAAAAAGAATAGTGGTCTCGGTCTTAGCAAATTAAAAAACATCAATACGACGATGTTATCCAAATGGGGGTGGAGATTCTTGAAAGATAAAGAAAAATTGTGGACCAAGACCATTGAAGCTTTACACACGGTGAGGAATGGAGGTGATTTTCTTCCTGTTAAAAAATCTCTCTCAGGTGTATGGTGCAATATTGTGCAGGTTTTAAACAAAACTAAGATAGACTGAACCCCCTTGAGGTGTTTTTTTAAGGCCTCGGTGGGGAACGACCTATCGACGGCATTCTGGTTGGACCCATGGATCTGTAACAAACCTCTAAAGGAGATGTTCCCAAGTCTATTTCAGCTTGAAAAGGAAAAAGGGTGCAGGGTAAGTATGTGTTTAAGTTCCAATCAACAATTCAACTTGAGATGGAAAAGAGCGATGATGACCGAAGTGGAAGTGAATGAACTTGTGAACCTGTGCACGTTGCTGCTGCAAGTTAGACTGAATCAGAATCAGGATAGATGGGACTGGATTGGAGCCGCGAACAGAGAGTTTTGTACTAATGCGGTAAAGAAACTTCTCGATTCAAATAGGATCAGTTCGGAGATCTATGTGCGAGAAGAATGCAAATGGATCCCGAAAAAATGCTCTATCTTCATATGGAAGGCTGAGATGGGAAGAATAGCGACTATGGATGAATTAAGGAAAAGGAATGTTGGTGGCGGCGACTCGGCCTGTAGCATGTGCGGGGAGGTAGACGAGAGCATTGAGCATATCTTCACTAGTTGTTTTTTTGCTCCCATGTTGAGGTCTTTCATTAGCAGCTGGTGTAAGTGTCAGAATTTTGTGGTTTTCTGGTTCAGGGATTTAATCGAAGCTCATAATCATGTGGGGTTGTGTGGTAAGAAAAAATAAGTTGTTAAAGGTCTTATCAGAATTGGATGTTGGAGCATTTGGAGAATGAGGAATGAAGTTAGATTCAACAACAAACCGGTTAGTTTAGATCATATTATTACGGAGGTTAAAAATGTAGGCTTTTTGTGGTATAATTCGAGATCCAGAAGAGAGCCAGTCCTCTGGACTGATTGGTGTAAATTTGTAAATATGTAACTGTTTTTTTTTTTGTTGGGGTTGCCTCGGTTTGAGGCAGCGTTTGTTTTTTAATGAAGTTTACCTTTCAAAAAAAAAATCTTATATATACAACATCTCAGACCTTCCATTAAACACACAAAACCTAAAACGCCATATTTAATATATATATCATTCGTCTTAGAAACGCCAAAAAACTCAAACATCAAATATCCCTAAAACAAAATGTTTCTTTGAAATTCAGTTTGGTTGTCGGTAAGGTTTCGCTCAATGTGATGGACAAAATCCTTAAGTGAGGATATTGTCCATCTCATTGAGTAAAATCTTATTGACTTTATCCTCAACTTCCATCCAATTTATAACGCCAAAACATACAAAAACATTATTGAGTTTTGTTCTCAATAAAGTTTAGCTGTATGGGGTGGACAACATTGTTAGACATCTTTCTTAACTGAGGATTAACAATGTTGTCCATCTCATACAGTAAAACATTATTGAGTTTAGCATGACCAAATTTAGAGATTTAAGGTACTTTTATTTAATTGCGTTCTTTTTCTCGGTAAAACGCCAAAAAGTTAAAAAAATCAAACATCGTTCCTTGGATATTCAATATTGCTCTACGCGAAGTTTCGCCGAATGGATTGTTAGCTGAGGGGTGTAACTCAATAACATTTTGCTGCATGAGATGGACAAATCTTCAAGAAAAAGAGGCTGATGTCACACTTTTTGCTTCCAAACGGCGACAAAAAAAGCTACTTCAAAAACAAAAAAAACAAAAAAAACAAAATGAATCATACGAAAGTCGAAACAACCAGTTAAGATGATTCAAAAAAGAAGAAAGAGACCAGTGACAGTGAAGATTTGGAAGATCAATTGTTTATATATATTTTTTAATTTTCTTTTTCAGTTGATTGTTATATAATAACAACGCCATATATAATAAAAACGCCACACAGACAAATGCTTGTGAAAACGCCATCATGCCACAAAACGGCCCAACACTCCCAAACTATAATAAAATTACTTTGGACAAGTATTATAAAAAACTCAAAAAAAAAGTATAAAAACCAAGGTACAAGAAAAATAGAACAAAGTGACATCTTTATATAAAACCTCATTAAAAATAAAAAATGCCAAAATCTCGAAAAGCTAACTAGAAACAGTAACTACAAAACAGTAAAACTGAAGCGACGGAAACTTTATTATTAACAACATTTATTATATTAAAATCTAAAATGCCAAACTTGAAAGATGGGACGTGTTACAGACTTCAGAGATAAAGCTTATCAAAAACAGTAATTACAAACAGTAACTGAAACGATGAATACTTTATTATAATAATACACCGCCTAAACTGCACCAAAGACATCCTATAAAATGATACCTCTCAGTAACTTCCATTTGATCACACCAAAAAACAAACGTCAATATTCCTAAATACCACTCACTATAAAACGCCAAAAATTTAAAAAAATCAAAGATGGCTGACATGCTTTCATGGATATTCAGTATTGTTCTTCGTGAAGTTTCAATGAATGGATTGTTAGGTGAGGGGAGTAACTCAGTAAGATTTTGTTGCATGAGATGGACAAATCTTCAAGAAAAAGATACTAATGACAGTCATGTGTCATTTTGTGTTCTTCGTTCTTGAAGAAGGCTTGGATGAGGAGAAGAGATCAATGACACTGAAGAGTGGGATGATTATAAAGATGAAGATAAAGTTGAAGAGCAAAGCGAAAAACCCACCCACACGTCATCGATCTATGTCCCCAACATCCACAAAAGCCACTTCAACAAACGAACAAACAAATAATCAGACCGATAGGTTTGTTAAGTTTTATATAAAACACCATATATTTGGTGACAGTTCTTGTAGTATTAAAGAAGAGAGAGACTGACGGCAGTGAAGATTGTGAAGAGAGATCCGATTAGGATTTTTAATTTATTTTTTTCGCTTCTATTTTTTCCCCTGTAGTTGTAATATAATTTTCCAATTGTAAAACTTTAAGATACCACAAACGCCAAAATGTATATAAAAATAATAGAACAATGGGCTATCTTGTCTAAAACGCCATTGAATCTAAACGCAATTGAATCTAAGAACAAATAATGGGGCATCATCCTAAAAAGTCCAAGCCATACTTAGTAAGGATGAAGCCATTCAGAGAGATATTCTGGCTCTTGGGGTTCCAATGGCCTACGATTTGAAAACGCCATAAACGCCAAAATATTAATACAATGAAACCATTAAAACACCAGGTAATTATTGAATTTGGTTAACGCCAAAAATCTTAAACGCCAAAAATGAAGCAATATTGTGACACCAAATTGGAAAAGCGGAAGATAAAATGACAAAAAAAGCCCATACGCCCTAATTATATCGCGCGCCACGTGTTGGGCCAGGATGCGTTCTCACCGTTCTCACACTTTAGGGCGTTTTCTCCTGATCCCGTACCTATATATATATATATATATATATATATATATATATATAGGGTCAGGATTTAGAGAAAACGGTGAAAAGTGTGAGAACGGTGAGAACACTTATCGATCGTCAGATCAAAACAATCCATGGATTAGATTGCGCGGTGGCGTTTTCGTAAATAACATCAATATTATTATGTGGGACGCGCTTAATTAAGGGTAAAAGGGTCTTTTACCGCTCATATTTAAAACGCCATACAAAAATTAAAACGCCATTAAAAACAAAACGCCAAAAATTAAAAATAAAACGCGATGAATATTACAGGAAGATGAAACAACACAAATAACTGAATTTCAGTTAATAACATTTATTAGAAGAAATTCCCTCCTAAATTACGCGCCAAAAACATCATTATATAAACAAACGTAAAAACATAGCTTCCATAATCACTTCAATCTATCCATTTTCTGCAAAAAAAAAACATCTTTAACCAAAAACACCAACTTAAACAAAACGCCAAAAATGGCAACAATCGTTTCGTGGAGATACACTCTGGGAATCAGGCGATACGTCCTCCATTTTGACAACAGAATGAGGGTGTATGTTAAGACGGTCAAGGCAATTCTAAAAATGGAAGAAGAGATACAGAGGCAAACCTTATCCATTGGCATCGCTCTAGACAATGCATGTCATGAAACGCATATGCTTATGAAAGCATTAACCAGCAAATGTGGACCAATCAAAGGAAATGTGAAGCCAGACCCTGTCATGACATCATGGCGTTTTGATGATGAAACAGACATGGTGACAGTTACATACGACAGCGGAGAGGAGGAAGTCTACTGGCTAGAGAACATCATGACAAAGCAGCGACTGGGTTTCATGAAAGAATTGCATAACGCCACTTGTACCAACACAGAAATAGACTCAAAATTGGAGTTAATGCAAGACATGTTCAGGTGGAGGCTTCAGAATCTTCAGGAACAAGAAGCTGATGAAGGTGAATTGGATGACATGGATGAAGATCAAGAAGAAGACTCCGAGGAGGAAGAAGATGACACAAGTGATGGATACTATTCAGATAAAGTACCTTCTGACGAAGGATTTTAAATTTTTTTTTCTTCTATGTAATCTTCTTTTTTTTAAAGATAATAATTAAATGATATATTTATATCTTTATTAGCAAAACGCCAAAATAATACTAAAAATGGTTAACCCTAACAAAACGCCAAAAATAACAAAAAAATATTTTTCCTGCTTAATATTTTATTTACTCCGTTATTGTATTTTGACATGTTGGTCTGCATAAGGTCATTTAAAAAAAACGCCAAACTTAGAAGATGGGACGTCTATATCCTATAAAACTGATAAAAGCTGATCAACACAGTAAATACAAAAAACAGTAACTGAAAAGACAGTTACTTTATTATTATCATTTATTACAATAAAAAGTCTCGCCTAAATTACGCGACAAAACACTCCTATAAGAGAAGGGTCTATACACAACGAAATTAATCACACCCAGAAAAACACAAAAACGCCATATCCTCTAGAAACCACTCCCTTTAAAACGCCACAGATGTCAAAGCTTTCACTGAAATGGATCCTTTTTCTGAGGGGGTTAACTCAATAATATTTTGCTCAATGAGATGGACAAATATTCAAAAAAAAAAGAGACTGATGACATGTCATCAGGTGAGCTTTGTTCTTGATGATTATTTGAATGGAATAAAGGGATCAACACAAGTGTAAAATGCTATTTTGGACTTCATTATTACAAATAGCATCAAACAAGAGTTGATCTTTAATGACATGCCACCAAACAAGAATATCACACCAAAAATCAGGTTGCCACTAAGCAGCTTCTTTTAAAAAAACGGGGTTTATGAAGGAAAGTTGGCATCTAGCTAAAGTATTCAAAAAAAAGGTTCAAAACGCCAAAAACAAATTCAAGAAGGAAGAGGCTGATGACATTGAAGATTCGGAAGAAAAATTAGATTACCATTTTTTATTATTTTTGTTTTCATTTTATATTGTTTTGATATCAAGTTATATGTTGTTTTGTTATCCAATTCTCTATAAATAAAATACATTATTATATAAAACGTCAAAAACTACAAACACCAAAACGCAAGAAGTATGAAAACTGGGAGAACAACTGCTGGCAAAGCACCTTGTAAAAAGGGTATTAAACGCCAAAAAATTCACTAAACGCAAAAAAAAAAATTGGTCTTATTGTAATCTTATGCAAATTTTAATGACTCGTAGTGAATTATTATACAAAACACCAAAAACGCCAAAAAATTAACCAGAAAACGCTATAACGCCAAAAAATTATATATGGGACACAAAAACAATTAATTAAACGCCAAAAAGTTTAATAAATACAATTAACGCCAAAAAAAACTTAGACGCCATAAAATATTAAACCGCGTTGGGAAAATAAAAAAAGAATGAAAAGACAAAAAAGCCTCTCCGCCCTTCTCTATGCCGCGGGACACGTGTTGGGCCAGGATGCGTTCTCACCGTTCTCACACTTTTGAGCGTTTTCTCCTGATCCCGTTTATATATATATATATATATATATATATGGTGGGAATTGGCTACAAAGTCTATTTTTCCTACAAAGTGTAAAAAGTCCTAAAACACTGTAATGTCAACCATAAAACACACTCAAAACCCACAAATAACATAGTGAAGATAACTAAAACACCATATTTATGGGTTTTGTGTTGTGATTTTGGATGATAAGACTTGATTATCGAATGGATAACATTAGTGTTTTTTATGTTGATTATCATGTTGTGTTTTATATTCATAGTTGTACGATGGTGTGTTTGAAGTTTCTAAGGACTGTTAGGGTTTAGATATTGTGTTTTAGTGATCTTCACTATATTATTTATGGGGTTTGAGTGTGTTTTATAGCTGAAATTGTGGTGTTTTGTGACTTTGTACAGTTTGTAGGAAAAATGGACCTTGTAGCCGAACCCCATCCTATATATATATCATTAATAATATGATTTTACGCACACACAATCTACATTCTCTTTTGACCAACTGGCCACCACCGTCATTACCATCGGCCACTATCACCTGCCACCAACCACCATCACTTGCTCCGGTGGAACTCCATCAACAGATCTATTGAGGAAAGGTAAATTTTGGTCAGACTAGGGTTCCGGCGGTAACTGGTTGCTTTCCTACAACAATACAGGTGTAAAGTGGCGTCTGTTGTTATTCTGGTCAAACTAGTGTTCTGGGTAGGACTTAAGAGCTCCGATTGTTGTTGGATATAGACCTGGTGAACCAAAGTGTTTTTATGCGTGAGAAATTGCTTTTTATTGTGGTGAGGTGGTGCAACGGTGGTGGTGGTGGAGTGGTAGTGGGAGGTGGGTGGTTATGGTGGTGGCAAGGGGTAGGTATGGTGGTGGTAGGTAGGTGGTGCGTAGGGGTGCAAATGAGTAGTCAAGCTACTCGTAAACTACTCGATATCGTCTCGAAATGAACCAAGCTTAAACAAGTTCAAGCCGGCTCGTGAGCCTAAACAAGCTCACAATTTATATAATTTTTAATTAATATATCAAATATATATATTTAAATAATAATAAATACTATTTATAATATTATGAAAAATAACTAAATTATATATAAAATAATAATTATAATTAATATAAATTAATTAATAAATATTAAACGAGTCGAGCTCAAGTTTAAAAACTACGAGCTGCGCTCAAGCTTTAAAATAAAGCTCGAATCGAGCTGAGCTCGACGTAAAGGAGTTGTGGATACCGCTTCCTTCCTGAACATTAGATGCAGGATATCTCACGCGCAGACTTGTTGAAGTAGTGCAACACATTGTTGTACGTTGAACAGATTGTGGCACCGTTCGCGGTAATTCTGTAAGTCCTTGAAATGGAATAATGGCGGACAATATTTTATCCAAACATTAATTGGTCATGTATTAGCAGATGATATATATATATAGGGGATGGTTCATTGGGGAACACTAAAAATGTGGGGAACCATGGAACACTTTTAAAAATTAAACTTAACATGTTAAAAATCAACTTTTTTCTAGAAAAAAATTCAGCGTTTTTCCTTATAAATACATGTATAAACATTTTTAATAAAAATAAAAAAATGTTTAAAAACAGTTAAAATATATCTTATAAAATTAACTTAACATGTTAAAAATCATTTTTTTTAATTTTTTAGCTCTTTTCCTTATAAAAATAGGTAGAAACTATTCCAATAAAAAAATCTTTTTTGTAAAAAAAAATTAAGCCTTTTTTAATTGTTTTTTTATATTTTTAGTTTTTGATTTTTTTTTTATTAAAAATGCTTCTAAAAGTATATATAAAGAAAAGCGCTGATTTTTTTTTAAATTGATTTTTAACAGGTTAAGTTAAATTGTTAAGAGTGTTCCCCGGTTCCCCACCTTTTTAGTGTTACCCAATGAACCTCACTATATATATATATATATATATAGAGAGAGAGAGAGAGAGAGGTTCGCGATGCATTGCTACTAGAAATCAAGATATTGAGGTTGGACTTGTCAATAGATTCATAACTTTTAGAGCACAACCAATCTCTATTCGAACCCCCTTTACTTGTAGGTGTACATCTTGGATTTGCCAATTATGTTATGATCGGTGTCTAGCTTATGACGACCTCGTCGAATTGGGAGAAGCTAAGTTAAACGAGCTCAACTCGGCTCGTTTGCACTCATAGTGGTGCGGTGGTTGAGGTGCAGTGGTGGTAGGAGGTGGGTGGTTGTTATGTTGGCGGGAGAGAAAATATAGAAAAAAGAGGTTTGTGAGTGTGTATGTTTGTATGTATATGTGTGTGTATATATATGTTAATAAAATGGGTAAAAGTGTTATGTAAGTAATTTATGCATTAAAGGGTTGTACCTAGCTGTAAAATGACTTAAATACTCTTGTTCTTAACTAATTTGGTAAACAATGTTGATAAATTGGACTCAGATAATTACAGATCGAAAAACCAGGTACTTAGATAGTTAAAAATTTTGATTTCAAACAAGTAGTTAAAACCATTTGAACCCAAGGGATTGAAAAAGGAATTTAACCTAAGTATTGATATATTTCTGCTTATAACTATAGTTAATTTTATCATTATATTGGTAATGTATATCACATTAAAAAGGATTAGTTTTCTTCTTATTATTATTAATTGGATTTTAATAATCTTAACTTTAACCTTTTAATCGGGATTAATCCCAACTTAGAAAATGTTTACCGACAATCCCAACTTCAAACATATTTTCATTTGACGAAAACTGAAAAACTAAAAGTTAACCAAGTTAGTTTTTACTGATGTGGATAGCCACATGAGCAGACCACATCATCAAAACATTGCCGCATTAACAATCCACGTCATCAAAACTTTGGCTTATACATCACATAATTAGTCCATTCCATTAAAACTTTGCCACGTTAGTCCATGTCATCAAAACTTTGACTTATATGTCACATAATCAGACAACGCCATCAAAACTTTGACTTTTTACCACATAAGCGGTTCACGTCGTCATAAACTAACTGTGTTAATTTTCAGTTAGTGTAAATCATTGAAGGAAAATATTTTCAAAGCTGGGACTATAACATTTTGCGAGTTATGATTATTCTGGCGAATAGGTCAAAATTAGAATTATAAAATCAAATTTAATTTTTATTTTAGAGTAAACTGTTGTTTGAGTCCATGATGTATCCTTTAATTGACCCTTTGAGTCCCTATTTCTAAAAACGTCAACTTTGAGTCCCCAGTCTTTCCAAATCTCATCAATCCACCCCCTCCTAACGGTAAACGTTAGTTTGACTGTTAGTATTTGTGTGAAAAGTCATTTATACCCCATAATTCTTTATAAAACCCTAATTTCTTCCCCAGCAATCAACCCTGAATTCACTGCAATTCGAATTCACACCATATCGGCCTAGTACTCGTCGAGTTGGGATATTTCCAAATAGATTTCTTTTTTACTATTATGATTATCGTATAGTTTTTATTTATATAACAACCATTATAAATTGAAATATATATTACATATATATATAAATTTTATCATAAATAAATAATAACAATATAATTTTTATATAATTTTATTTATATACTTGACAACACACAAAACATAAATAATATTTCTAAATACATATTTCAAAATATTTTTTTTTTCACATAATGAAACTATTAAAATAAGTCACTAATAGATCATGGATAACGGAAAATATAAAAAAAATTAGTATATGATCAGGTATATAGTATGTGTCAACGGGTATGTGGTTACGGATAACCAGCTCGGGTATCACCTAATCTTATACCCGTCTCATACATGTAAAAAAATGAGTTAAATGCCTGGTTGCTCCCTGTGGTTTGCAAATATTGCAGACTTGGTCTCAGTGGTTTACTAATTACAGAGTTGGTCCTAGTGGTTGCAAATTTTGCACTTGGGTGATCCTTATCACTAACCCATATTAATTTTCTCATGTATGCGAAATGATTAGATTGCCCCTGAAAAATAAAAAATAAAGATGGTCCACTCCACCCTCATCTTCTTCCCCCCAAATCTAACCCAGGAACCCTAGCCCAAGATTCCCAAAATCGATAATAAATTGCACTCTATTATACCGAATTAACATAGAACTATTGTTTGATTCGCAAGAACATGTATAAATCTCACCTAATTGAGCTCGGTTGAACGTGATGGAGGTGAGGCAAGAGTTTGGTTTTCCGGCGACGTAGAGAGTGAAGAACAGAAGAAAATTGAAAGTGAAATTGAGTTGGGATCGTTTGAACGAGGTCAAGGGACATGTATTTATACATGAACAAGCGATAAACATATCGAGATTGAGGTTGGGATTTTCGGAGGTCAAAGGGTGTTCGGATAAACACGAATGCAGCGTTTTACATGATATTATACAAGATATAGGTTAGTTTATGGTGGAGATAAGATTATGGCGCAAGAAAAACGAATGAAAACAAACGGGTTTTGGGGGGAATTATGAGTCGCCGGATTCCGGTCAAATCTCCGGAAAAGATGGGTAACAGAATAAGCGGTTGGTTTGGTTTTTTTTCTTTTTTTGAAGGTTTCAGGGGCAATCTAGTCATTTCGCTTACATTTAACTGAAAAAATTAACATGGGTTAGTAATAAGCAGGGGCGGACCTATGTGGACACAAGGGGCAGCGCCCGCTACCGCTTGGCGGGGAAAAATTTGACGTTTTTAGTGTAAATTTTGGAAAAATTTGACGTTTTTTCGATTTCGTTACCGCTTTTCTTATAAAGCGTTCCTGCTTGGCGTGAATCCTAGATCCGCCACTGGTAATAAGGATCACCCGAGTGCAAAATTTACAACCACTATAACCAACTCTGTAATTAATATACCACTGAAACTAAATCTGCAATATTACAAAAACCAACCAAGCATTTAACTCTAAAAGATTTAAAACTAATTTCATACTCAACCAACCATACCCATCAAACTTCAAATATACCCGTCCCATATATTTCCCCATAGCTAGGGTTTTTTTTCATCTATCAACTTTTAAGTGGTAAATTAATAAACTTTTTCATCAAACAAAAACCAAAACAACAAGACGACTTGTTTCTTTCAGGTAAAATAAACACACACAAAATTTCCAAGCATTCCAAGAAGAGAGAGAAACAAAACAAGAGATCGAAACTTCAATTTGCTGGAACCCTCGATCGTGAAAAGGTACACGATTACGTCTCCAATCTTACATTTTTGCCTCTATATTTCTCTATCTATATACACTCGTTAGGGATCTCAACAAACTTCGATTTCTCCTTCATGATTATTATATCTTTCTTCCATTACTTATTATTATTATTATTATTATTATTATTATTATTATTATTATTATTATTATTCGATCTTTAATCGAATTGATCTTTTCGATCGAACAAAGTGTAATTAACGATTCGAAATCACCTTTTTATTTATTGTCGGTTGCAGAAAGTTCGCTAATTTCTCGTTGATTCGGATTCTTGATAACATTTCTGGTATGATTACAGTTCTGTTCATTGTTTTTTTTTGAAAGTTTTAATCTTTTTGTGTTTTATTAAGCTGTTTTATGTAATCTGATCAGTGTATTGTTGTTTTGAACAATTTCAAGACCAATTGGGGATTTTTTTTAAAGTCAAAGTCAAAATGCATACTAATCTGATTTGAAGAAGTTGTAACAATGTGAATATATTTTATATGTTGATAGTTAATTGCATCGTCAGTTGTTAAGTTTATTGATATATTTTGTTCTGCAGCTGCGAAAAATGGCGTCACTTGTTGCGAAATCGTGTAGTGGTAATAGTAGTAGTTCGAGTCGTGTTTCACCGGTTATGATGGTGCAAGAAAAGGGGAGTAGGAATAAGAGAAAGTTTAGGGCTGATCCGCCGCCGGTGACGGATCTAAATAAAACGGTTTCACAATTGCAAAATGAATGCTTGGGTTATGAATTTGCTGCTGAAAGTTTTGTGAACGAACACGCAAATGAGTGTGATATGTGTAGTTTCGGTTGCGAGAGTGCAAGTTCCGTTGACCTTGACTTGGGTCTATCGTGTTCGGGAGGGTTAGGGTCGAATCATAATGCACCCGAGATGGAACCGAGTGACGGGTTTCATGATGCTGATTGGAGTGATCTTACGGAATCGCAGTTGGAAGAACTTGTGTTAGCGAATTTGGACACGATTTTTAAAAGTGCGATTAAGAAAATAGTTTCGTTTGGTTACACCGAAGAAGTTGCTACTAAGGCAGTTTTGAGGTCGGGTCTTTGTTACGGTTGTAAAGATGCGGTAACGGATATAGTCAACAATACTTTGGTTTTTCTTCGAAATGGTCAAGAGGTTGATTCGTTAAGGGAACATCACTTTGAAGATTTACAGCAAATGGAGAAATACATATTAGCGGAATTGGTCTGTCTGGTTCGTGAAGTCAGACCGTTTTTCAGCGCCGGGGATGCAATGTGGTGCTTGTTGGTTTCCGACATGAATGTGTCGCACGCTTGCACATTGGATAGTGAGTCGTTAAGTAGTTTAGTCGGTGATGATGTGTCAAATAGTTGCGTCTCCGATTCATCAGAAACGAATCAAAAAAAGGAAGCCAGTAGTACCGTAAGTCCTCAAAATCCCAATAATACCCCTTTAGAAGCACCTGTAACGCCCTTTAAGGCGGAAGTTCATAACCCGAAACCAAAATCTCCATTTGTGTTGAATAAATTTTCATCAGAAAAAGAGAACCATGATTCTACACACCGAACAGTTGGTAAATCTTTCAGCCCCTCGTCTCAAAATCATGAAGAAAAAGCCGTAAGTGGTAGAAAGATTATCGGAATTAATAAACGAGAATCTATAATTAGACAGAAGTCTGTTCATTTAGAGAAAAGTTATCGTACGTATGGTTCTAAAGGGGTTTTAAGATCCGGAAAACTCACTAACTTCGGTGGTTTACTTTTAGACAAGAAACTAAAGTCCGTATCGGAATCTACCGGTATCAATCTTAAAAATCTCTCTTTGAAAATGAGTAAGGGAGTGGGGTCCGGTATGCCTCAGGAAAATACAACTGAAACTGTGTTGCCAAAAACCGATAACCCTCCTGTATTATTACAAGCCGAAACCGAATTATCTCTTTCGGCCCCGCGGAAACAAAATGTTGCTCAAGTGCGTGATGTTTCTAAACCTAGCTTTTCAGCCGTACCGTGCGACAAGTCTTTTAAGCAGTGGGCCCCGCATACTACAAAAGATGAAATTGTTATGAAGCTGGTACCGAGGGTGCACGAGCTGCAGAACCAGATGCAAGAATGGACCGAATGGGCGAACCAGAAGGTTATGCAGGTGGCTCGTAGGCTCGGTAAAGATAAGGCGGAACTGAAAACGCTTAGATTAGAGAAAGAAGAAGTTGAGAGATTAAAAAAAGAGAAACAAATGTTGGAAGATAATACGATGAAGAAACTAACGGAAATGGAGAATGCTTTGTGCAAAGCTAGTGGACAGGTGGAACGAGCAAATAATGCTGTTCGAAGGTTGAAAGTGGAGAATTCTAGTTTAAGGCGGGAGATGGAGGCTGCCAATTTACGGGCTGCTGAGTCAGCTGCCAGCTGTGAAGAGGTGTCCAAGAGAGAGAAAAAAACGTTGACGCAGTTTCAGTCATGGGAGAAGGTCAAAACGTTGTTTCATGACGAGCTTTTAGCCGAAAGACGTAAGGTGACGCAGTTACAACAAGATCTGGAATTAGCTAAAGAACAACAAGAGCAAGTTGAGGTATGTTGTGTTTTAAGGTAGAGTTTAGTATGCTGGATTCATAAAAGTTTAAATGAAAAAAAAAAAGAGTAAAATGCCATTTTCGTCCTTGAGGATTAGCCAGTTTTGCAACTTTCGTCCAACGGTTTGTTTTTCTGCATTTGGTTACAAAAGGTTTGAAATTTTGTCATTTTCATCCGGATCGTTCACTCTATCCATTTTTCTCTGTTAAGTCAGGGGTATTTTTGTCATTTTTGTTAACTTTTAAAGGGCAATTCGGTTTTTTGAATAGTTGTACATTATGCTAAATTCTTGTTCATACGACAAAAAAGACTGAGTTGCCCTTTAAATTAACAACAAAAATACCCTTGACTTAACGGAGAAAAATGAATGGAGTTAACGAGCCGGATGAAAATGGCAAGATTTCAAAACTTTTGGATCCAGATGCGGAAAAACAAACCTTTGGACGAAAGTCGCAAAATTGGCCAAACATGAGGGACGAAAATGGCATTTTAAGTAGGGCTGGCAATTGGGTACCTGTTAAGACACGATTAGACCTGTTTGACTGAAAAATACACCCTTTGACTTTTTTAATTTTTAAAATAATTAAAATTACAATGTTAGGATCTATCATTTATTCATCTTTGTACATAAAACTGTTTTATAAACATGAGCTAGAAAGTAGTTAAACGAGTCATAATCATGTTTGAAACTTATGTTGTGCGCGCCGTCAGAAACCTGTTAAACCTGTTAAGACACGATTTGCCAGCCTTAATTTTAAGCGAAAAAAATGTTAATCTTCAAATATTTTTATGTAATCTCTGAACTAGGTTTCTAAATAGGTAGAAGAATACTTTTTTATGATAATCTTATTCAAGGTTTTAAATGATTATACTGTATTTTATATGTTTTACTTGGTAAAAAAAATCCAACAGCTTTTACTAAAATTGCAGACTCGATGGAAACAAGAAGAAAAGGCGAAAGAGGAACTAATCAGCCAAGCCACATCATATAGGATAGGACGGTTAGAGGCCAAATCTACAGCTAAATTAAGGGAGGATTTAACCAGATTAAAAGCGGATAATAATCTTCAAAGATACAAAGAAGATGTAGAAAAACTTGAAAAGGAAATCTCAGTGCTGAGTTTAAAAACCGATTCATTAAAAATAGCCGCTTTAAAGGGAGATGTTGATGGAAGCTATGCTGGTGTTAGAACTTCACCTCCACGACATGAATCACAACCGCCTGCAATCTCCAAAGTGGCCAATGATTTTCATGGTAGGGGGGGTGTGAAGCGGGAACGTGAGTGTGTGATGTGTTTATCGGAGGAAATGTGTGTTGTTTTTCTCCCGTGCGCACATCAAGTTGTGTGTAAAACATGCAATGAGATTCATGAAAAGCAAGGAATGAAGGATTGCCCTTCGTGTAGAGGGGCGATTCAGAGGCGTATTTGTGTACGCTATGCTCGTTCTTCTTGAACCGGTTTTGTTCTTGATAGAGTTACCGAACTGTGGAATGGTTTTTTATGTTGTGTGTTTAAGTGTCGTGCTTATGAGTGTTTTCGACGTTTGAGCTTTGTTATTATGATTGCTTAAAACCAGTGTGTATTTAACCGGTTTTATGTAATAAAGACATGCATCTTTGGCTAGGGTTTCAGTTATAGTTTTTTTTTTTTTTTTTTTTAATTCATTGTTAGTTTTGAAATGGGTTAGTCATATTCTGTTTATCGATGGTTAATCGGATATGTTGAACAATTTGTTGAACCTAAACTGAAATAGCCGGTTAGTGGTTTTCGGGTTGGTTAACCACTTAACCTATTTTTTGCAATTATAATTCACATAGCAATTGCACTCCAATACTTACTCAAAATCCTGAATCAAAGGTCTTAGAAGGTGTAGATAGAAGATAGATCTGTTGGGATGATCTTGATAATTCATCTTTTAACTTTTTTTAAGTTTTTTTTTTTTTTTTTTTTGTCAAAAAAATATTGATCTTTTTCTCAGTAAAATATAGTTCATTATATAGCTGTAAAACACTTAATCATGCATCATGTGGTGGCGTTGATAGCCGAAAGACAAATGGGTACATGCACTAATCGGCCTTTGTCCCAATTGCTGAGTGTTATGTGCCTTATGTCCAAGGCTTGATGCAAAACTACTACCGAGCCGGGGGTCTCGTTGGAAGCAGCATCTCTATTCCTACGGGGTAGAAGTAAGCCTGTCTACATCTTACCCTCCTCAGACCCTACCTTAGCTTTGCTATCATCGTAATATAGCTGTAAAACACCACGTTAGAAGATGCAACATCAGTTTCAGTGGCCATGAAACATGTCCCTCCTTGATTCTTCAATATTTACGTTTATCACTTGTGCGTGGGGAACCAGTGTTCCATTGTATACGAGCTATGGGTCCTTGTGGAACCCCCCCCCCCCCTCCCCCCCCCCCCCCAAATAGTAGGAGACGATGTTTAGGGTGTTCAGGGCGCCTGCGGGGAGGGGTGCGGTGAGTGTACTTCCCGATCGGGAACACCGCCGCCGACCCCTCGGTGACCCAAATCGAGGAGTGGGGAGCGGGTATCATTCACCGTGTGAAACTTGTATATTTTTGAGTTTTTTTTTTTTTTTCCTTGTGATTTTGTAGGAGGATGAAGAACAAAGAATTTGCAGGTGAAGATGAAAGTGCAGGTTAAAATGAAGAAGGGGAGGAGGAAGAAAGAAGAAAAAGAATTTTCAAATATAACTCTTAAGTTTTATTTTTAATTTAAAAAAAAACACTTAAATTTTTTTTAATACTTTTAAAAATACCCCTCAAACTTGTTTTTAATTAAATGAAATGTTCTATTTTTTATTTTTATTTAGTTTTAATTTATTTAAATTATGTTTTACTTTTATAAAAATATTTATATAAAAAAAATAAAACCAAGTCCCCAAGAGATGAGTGCCGCCATCAAATTGAGGGTGTGGGGGGAGTTAAGTGGGGAGTTGACGCGGCGCGTGCTGATTGGCTGTGGGTAAGAGAGGTCACTCCCCACTTAGACTGTCCGCAATGCAAGAGGCTGCATTTACTACATACATCCTAGTCATCACTGTCACATCAGCTTTTAACCCATTCTTCCCACATGCATTCTCTCTCCTCTTTTTAACTCCAACCCATCTTTCCCACATATGCATCCTCTCTCTTCCACATCACCATTTCTTTTTCTATTTTTCTTTAAAAATATTTAACTTGTAATCTTAAAAAATATTTAATAAATAATTGTAAAAATATATTTAAATAATATAAAATAAAAAAAAGAAGCTAAAAATAAATAAAAATTAAACTTGCATATATTAATTATACAAAACATATGTGTTTCGGGTGTGGGTGGGTATTTCGGGTGGAGGGTAGGGTGTTTCGGGTGGGTATTTCGGGTGGAGGGTAGGGATGTTTCGGGTGGGTGGGTATTAATTATACAAAACATATGTGTTTCAGGTGTGGGTAGGGGTGTTTCAGGTGTGGGTAGGGGTGTTTCGGGTGTGGGTTGGGATTATACAGGTCCCACCTTTACCTTCTCTCTCCTGCATGTGTGTGCACTTCCCTACGTGCAAACCCCCTTAAATGCTATCAACTCCAGTGCTTCATTTACAAATGCATCCTCCACATCATCAAATGCATCCCCTTCAAGTGCGCATTAGAAGGCAGTCTTAGAGGAGTGCCCCTTACCCTTAACATGGCAACAACCCATTTATCATTGTGTGGTACCATGTTCATTTGTACTGCTTGTAAAATGTACTGTATGTATATGTTGTACAACTTGTGGGCAAAAACACTTGCACAAATATGTTTCTTCAACATTACCCATATAAGAACTAGTAAGGATTTAAAAGCACCACCAAACAATTCATGTAATCAACTCATAAGCATACTATGAAAATATATAAAAAGAACAGAATTATTAAAATACAAAAAAGAAAAGGCATGTTAACATCTTCCTACACCTAAATCACCTCATGCTTTTTATACATCTACTGAAACAAATTTGTTTTAAAACAAACTAAACCTAGCCCCAGAAACATAATCTGGGGTTTAAGAAATCGAATACCTCTGTTTCCTTGACGATGAACTCGAAGACTTAGATTGCGAACTACCAAACGTCCCGGTGCTCTTGCTCTCTCCGTGCCGCTGACCCATCCCCACCACCCAAAACCTATCCAAAAACCTCCGTGAACTCGATGGCAGCAACCACATGCTACCACCACTCGACACCTCCTTCACATCCCCATCACTAAACCTCATCCGTGAAGGTGTTCTTAGCGACTTGGAACGCAGCGGCATTTTAATCTCCCAGTCTTGTTCCTGCGCCCGGTTGGCACGTGCTGCCTCTTTGATCGCAGTAGTGGCTCGAACCTGCTCGTGGAACAGGATCTGCACCACCATTCGCAGCGGAAGCCGATCGTTCTGTGCAGCGTGTATGGACGCGTGTGCTGACAACTTCTTCACATCAATTAACTCACAAACTTTCTTCTTTTCGACTTTAGTTAACGTCGGGTGTTCTTTCAAGTAAACGTCAACAGCGCCATAGATTCCATCATGTACCGGTCTAGCAGCATCAGGGATTGACCGTGATAACGCTGTGAAAACAGTGTGTGAGAGGTTCCGATCACTTGCAACTTCTGCAAGGTAACCATCGATCAAACGACCAATGGTTTTGCACCGCTGTGGACTAATCAAAACATCATTCTTCTCATCTTCTTCACTACTCTTACGACTAAAACACAGATCCACAAGCTCCTGCACAAGTTCAACATCGTAAACCGTTCGAGCATCTTCAGCCGGAATCAACAGATCACGAACCGATGCTTCATCGAGCTTCAAACCAATATCTCTAATCAAATCCTTACATAACAACCGATCAACCCCGACCAATACCGACACCTTAAGCAGTTTCAGTAAAAAACTACACGAACAATCAACTCCTTTATCATATGTTAACAAGCTTATAACCGCTTCAATCAACGATTTATACTTCTCAACACGATCATCACATTCAAATCGATCGTTACAATCCGGTAACCACCGGACACAATACATCTTCAACGCCTCACCAATCACGCCACCTTCAACTCGTTTCTTCGCAATCACAGCAAACATTACTCGCTTATAAACATCAACATCCAGTTCACACAGATCTTCAATCCACCAATCCTTCGGAACCGATCCAATCTCCACCTCCGGCACCTTATCAACCGCATCGAGTTTACGATTAAACGTATACGACCAGTTAACACACGCCGGATCTACAGCGGTTTTCAAAACAACTGATTGTATGCATTTACTCGTGATCTCGAGATCTTCGGAATGTTCTGGAAGAGCTGTGGTAGTTTGCAGTGCGATAATGGAGTCCTTCCAGCTACTGAGAATACTCGAATTGAAAAACACATCGATTTTGAATATTAAGTTTCCTCTTTCGATATCCTCCGTCATCTCAAGATACTCCGCCGCGCAACGGACGGCCACAACGTTGTACGGACTGATGGAAACCGTCATTCCGTAACAGAATTTTGCACAGATCTCGAAAATTTTAGGTCCTCCAGGAAACTGGATGAGATGAACGTCGTTAGAGTTATCTTCGGTTGCGGTTAACGCTAGCTTCTGTAATCTGTTGCTTTTAGAAAGAAGCGGAAACTACAGCAAAAAACATAATAGTTTAGTAGAACGAAAATAATTCAAAAGAAATTTTGTTTCAGGAATCAGTTCAATAGTTGATGATTACCTTGTGAAGATGAAATTTGATATTATCAACTATGACGGTAAAGTCCGTCACCAGATCAGATGAAACGCACCTGAAATTGTAAACAAATTTAGACTCGGAATTAGATAATGAAGTGTTGTGTGATTGTGTTGTGATACCTGACGGTATAGGAATCGTAATCGGAATGAAATGCATCAGGTTTGGAACCGAGTTTCATGAACTTCATGGTGTTTGGGTGGGAGTGGGGGAGTGAGGTGAGGTGAGGTGGTGGTTAAAGAGGTGGTGGAACGGGGTGGTTATGGAGTCATTGATGATGCAATTACGTCTGACTGAATTATACAACCACCCACACACGTAACGCGCCGCCGTCCTACTATCTGCAGCAGCAGCTATGGTTCTTTAATTTACTTGTCCCCTGTGAATTTACATTTCATTTCATTTCAATAAATATGGAAATTTAGAAATAGTTGGTGGATGAATAAGAGGAATTTGTAGATTATTATATAATTTAATGTTGTACTATTTTATTGCCTTTTATAAATAAGTTTTAAAATTTTGTTATTTAATTAAGAAAAATATACTAGCCAAATGAGGAAGGTTCTGTATTTGTTCATCAGTGGCGGATTCAGGATTTTTTCTACCGGGTTTCTTTCCGTAGATTTTCACTAATTCTCACTATTTTTTTTTTTCTAAACCGTATAAGGTTTTTTTCATTTTTTTCCAAATCAAGGGGGTTTCTGGAAACCCCCCAAAACCCCCTAGATACGCCACGTTCGTTCATATAACATGACCTTAACATTCTTACGTTGATTATACACCATTAGTTCTCTATCAAGAAGAGGTTCCATTACTTGCTCATGTGGAAAGGTTCCCGAAGTAGTAACTCTAAGGTGGCTCGATACATTTGGTAACATATTTCGATGACGTGACGGATTTAGAAAATAATTATAAGGGCAACATTTCAAAAAAAAAAAAAGGTAAAGAAATAAAAAACGTCAAATTTTTCTAAAATTTACACTGCCACCAGAGCGTTAAGGGGTAACGGAGGCTACCCCTATTATAAAGCTAGGTCCGCCAATACAATGGTGCCAATCCCTTGGGCCAAGGCTACTTGGATACCTTGTTGGAATTCATACACTCAACATACCCTCGTTATTTCCAAAGAAATTTCAAAATAAGTAATTCCAAGTAGTTTTCGTTTCTCTTATAATATATACTTTTGCCATTAAAAACAGGATTACACATCGTTAGTTTGGAAAATCATCTAAGTTTCATATAAGCTAACATTTTTTTGCCGTGTTTAATATCATATAACACAAACTTAACATCTCTAAGTTGTTTATACATTTATAAATGTAAAAAAAATACTAGTATAGTGTGATTTCATACATCTAACATGGTTTATAAGTTTTTTCGTGTTTTGAATTCTTGTAACAAGACCTTAAAATCTCTGATTATACTACAATTTTTTTAGTAAAGTTATCTTATGTTTAGCTTTTTCATACGATAAGAGATACCGAGAAGAATAAATGCACTTCACTGTCATATTAAAATATAGGAGAAAGAAAATATGACGTTAATAACTGAGAAAGTGAAAGCCTAGAATTGAAGTCAGTCATGACCCATGTGTTAAACAACGATTGATTTCCGAAGAGGGCCTGGCTGGGTGGGTGGTGACGTTGCATTGCTGCTGATAAATAGCCACTCTAAAATCCATAATGGGCCATTGTCTTTTTCAAAGTATTTGCAGCTATATAGCCTCTATGTGCCCATCTGTTTTCCATTATGTTTTTTTTTTTTTTTTTTTTTTGGAAGGTAACTTTCTATGTACTGGACCAATGGTCACCGGGTTCATGTCAAAGACATTCCCCCGTCAGCCCTGCATTTACGGACGCGATGTTCGATCGGGCCCCGGCCGCCGCGTAAGCTGACTTCCGCCCGGAAACCATACTGCCCCCACACGAGAGACTCGCTGGGGTAACAGCTGGGTAAAACCGGGTTGCCCTCAAGATCGCACCATGCCTCGGTAGGATACGATCTATCATTGGGACCACCCCCCCCCCCATAATGCCACAACCGGGGATCGAACCGGAGACCGGCCCAACCAAACCCCATGGGATTACCCAGCTGGGCTGGGAGGAGGTATCTGTTTTCCATTATGTGTCATTTTTTTTAATCCAGGTACATTAATATTTAAGAATTTAAGAAATCACTATTTTTCGATGTCTATAAAAATATAACAGATTAATTACGATTAAGCAAAAAATATATATTCTCGACTTCTGGTTCGCATACTAGACTCCTACTAAATTTAACTAGAGTTTGGTTAAGTGGTAAAATGGTTAGCTTTACCAATAGATGAGTTTATTATGTTTTGTGCTAAGAATAAACGGTATGGGGGCCGTCCCCATGCCCGTCCCCATCTTGCCGCCCCGTCTCCCCCACCCCTTGCTCCGGCGCCGGGCCAGGCCCGTCATCTCCGGCCGCTGGAAGACGTCCTCGACGTCCCTCACTCCCACACACACACCTATACATACATACATATATATATATATAAAGGGGTTCATCCCCCACCTGTAACAACCCGCTTTTGAAAGTCAAAGCACAAGTCAAAGTCAAAGTAAGAAAAGATTGCTAATTGCGATCTGTCACTCCTTGCTTAATTTGTGATTGTGCTCCTTGACTTGTAATCGATACTCTATTTTATATCGCCTTAGTTGTATTATGTGGAGTACATGTTAATAAATCGCTATTTAATCGCAGTTAATCGCTAATCGACTTATCGCTAATCGCATCGCAACTCGAATTATGTGTTCTGGATATTGTTTTACGTGTGTGTGCCATTATGTGTTACTTGTGCATGTTATGTTTATGTTGAGGTGTTTAATCGCAATAGCAACTCTATCGCAACGCAATCTCATCGCAAACTCGAGATTTACGAATTACTTTTGTGATATTTAGTAGTTAGGTTATTTGTGTAACTAATGGGTAGAAATATCGCATCGCTTACTCGAAACGCATCGCAACGCTTAACGTACGCAACGAAAACACGAAAACCAACTCGCGACGACCAATCGATCGGATGGCCATCCGATCCGTCACATATGCACCTCTTTCCTCTTTTGGAAACCCTATAAATACCCCTGTCACACCTCAAACATTGATGTGACAGCCCTCTCGTTCGACCAGACGCTCAAGCCCTCTTTTCTCTCGATTTTTCGCGATTCTTGTAAGTTTCCAACTCAAATCTTGTACTTCTATGATCTACACACACTTCTTCATCATTTTCACCTTTGAATCTTAACTTTTAACTGTGAAATCAACGGATTTGAGGTGTTCTAGGGTGATGTCATCATGGAGTTCTTATGAACTTTAAGTTTTGGCCTAATTCCACTAAGAATATCCCAGAACTGAAGGATTTCCATATGATTAAACAATGTCTTCGAATAGATCTAAACATTTTCAAGTTAAAAGGATTGAGAGATACTTTTCTAATTTTCTTTCAACTCTTCTACTGTTGGTGCATATGTCTGTCGACTTCGTCTTGTATCGAGTCTTGTTTGTGTTTAGGTAGATCAGGGCACGAAATACGAGAAAAGTATGTTTGTAGGTATTTTGCACGAAATGAGAAGATAGCCATTTCGCACGAAATGACATAGTCATTTTGTACGAAATGAGCAAGCCATTTCGTTTGGGCCATTCCATGCGAAATAGCCAGGCCTATAAATACTTGCCTTGTAATTTCATTTGTAACTTTCCGGTTTCAGAGTCGAACTGCTGCCGAAGTGTCTACTCGCTGTAAAACGTTGTTATATCAATCTAAAGATAGTTTATAGTGAATTGCAAGCTGAATCAACTCGATACGTTTGTTTCCGCCTCTCGTATTGAGGAAAAACTCTTCTGAACGACTCGTTTGGTCGTGAAAACGATCCTACAAGTGGTATCAGAGCTCAGGAGGAAGAGTTCTTACCATTTCAGCTGCAATTTCTGATTTCTACACTTTCTTTTCAAAATTAATCAAGTTTTCACGGATAAAATGGATTGATTTTCTCACATTATAAGCGAAATTATATTTTAACAAAGCCTTGAAAGAATTAGATCTAAAATCGAACTAAAACCTGTTCAATTTGACAAAAACATGGCCGAATTGATGACATCAGCAGTATTTCGCACGGAATAACATCTGTTTCATCCATTTTGCACGAAATACCACTTTCATTTCGCACGAAATCACCCTATATTGTCATTTCGTTTGAAAAAGTATTTCATTTCGTACGAAATCACCCATTTCGTACGAAATCACCCATTTCGCACAAAATCACTTCATTTCGCTTGAAAGTTCAGCTAGTTCATACGAAATCATCTATTTCGCACGAAACTAGTCACTTCGTTTCAAAAGGCATTTCGCTTGAGAAGTTATTTCGTTTAAACAAGGTCATTTCGTGTGAAGAAGTGCATTTCGCACCAAAATTCATTTCGTTTGAATTGTACTATTTCGTTTGAAAGATTAAGTTTGTGAGATTTTGAAACCGAATCATGGAAGAAGAATTTTATAATGCCTTTGCTACTCCAATTACCATTGCACAGAACACAATGTTAGAAAATGAGACGGGCACTATGCAAAAACCGCCAAAGCTCATGAATATCGAGGAGTATAAAGGATGGGAGGAGCGATTCGAAAATTGGGTTCAAGCAAATTACTTGGATGCTTGGGAATGTGTTGAAACAAAATATGTTAGGGCGGTGAATGATGATGAAGAGGTTATTGCAATTAAAGATCTAAGTGTTGAAGAGAAAAAGAAATACAAAGATGAGAAAATGATGACAAGTCTATTACATCAAGCTGTGAAAGAAGATATCTTGGTTTTATTGCAACACAATGGAACTACATATTCAATCTGGAAAGCATTAAAATCAAAGTTTGTTGGAAGTAAAGAGATGATCAAGAATAAAAAATCACTTTTAAAAAAAGAGTTTGATTTATTTCGTGGTTTGAGAACTGAAAGCACTAAGCAGATCATCGAAAGATATTGCAATTTGTTAGTCAACATGAAGAGGGTAAGCATCACAAAAGATAATGAAGAGTTGATTGAAAAGCTGGCTGATGCTTTGCCACATGAAACTTGGGGCACATATCTTATGATGTTGAGAAATAAGAATGATTTTGGGAATCTAACACTAGGAAAGTTCATTGAAAAAACTTGAAGCTCAAGAGATGGAACAAAGGAAGATCTCTAGAATGAAGGATTTTGATGGTGAACAAGATATTGGACTTTATTACAAAGGAGGTATTAATGATAAGATCAACATGTCACCAAAGATTGAAACTGCATTCAATGCTAAGAGTTCTTCTGGAGGGTCTTCTCAAGGATCAAACAGCAAAATGGGATTTTCTTCATATCCATCATTTGATTCAAATGTTTCAGCGACAAAGAATGGCAAAGTTTTACAATGCAACATTGCACTAAATCTTGAAAATGATCAGAATTATTCAGAAGAAGTTGCAAAAAGTCACATGTCTTTGTTAGTGACTGTGTTAGAATCATATAGGAGTTTAGTAGCAGGAAGGATCGAAAATCCAATGTTGACAAAAGAGGATTACGATCAGATTGATGCTGAAGAAATGGAATTAATGGACATAAAGTGGTGTATGGCGAGTGTGTTGAGAAGAGATGATTTCCGTGATGCAAATGTTTCTACTTTAGGATTTGATAAATCTAAAGTTACTTGTTTTCGTTGCAGGGAAAAAGGGCATTTCAATCGTGAATGCACAAACCGCGAAGCAAGTGGAGCTCAAAATCCGTTCAACAACTATGATTACTATCGGAAAGCGATTGTAACAACCCTCGATAAAACCATCGCCCTCATAAATATTTCCGACGCCTTAGTATATTGTAAAAAGTCTCAATATGTCTTATAATACACCCCGTATGTGAAAACCGAGCTCGAAATATGTTATAGTTTATAAAATAAAATAAAAATAAGAATAATGGAGTTGAGGCGGGCCGCGTAGACCCACCCCAACATCTCACGCGGGCTGTATCAAGATTGGATTTGACTCAGCTGATTTCTTTAGTTAAAGCGGGCCGCGTAAGAGTTATGTTTAGTCGACACGGGCCGCGAGAGATCGTTATACGCGGATACATCCTGAGCCGACACGTGTCGACATCGTGTCAAGCCTAGTGGTGATCCGGACAAGCTATGCGTTGACCCTCGGTTTGACGCGGGCCGCGTAAGGCTTTGCCTTACCTTACGCGGGCCGCCTGAAAGTCAATATCAGCCACTATATAAAGGAGGCCTCGGATCTCATTTCAGTTCGTTCATTTCTCAATTCTCAATCTCACTTTCTGAATTAGAGGCATTATAGTCGGGTATTATACCCCTAATTAGCGAGGTTCTGCTCCGTTGTAAGTATTATAACCCCAGTTTCATAATAGTTACGCTGCCTGATTGATTTAGGGTTCCGTAACAACTGTCGTGGTTCTGCCCGACGTAGTTGTTGGAATACCGTCTCGGGGAGGGTATTATTAATAATTTCAAAAGGTTATGATACTAACCAATGTACATTTGTATAAATTATAGATTATATCCAGGAAACCCTTACACGAAGTCTAAGATAGCAAAGTGAGTTTATCCTCTTTTTGTTAAACTTTTTGGTAATGTTTTACCAAACCTTAAATGTTTTACTATGAAATTTAGCAGTGATTGAGTCTTTGTAGTTCTTCAATTACTGCCGGTATGTTGGGGTTTTGTATACAAAATTTGTACTACTTGTGAGTAGTAAGTCTGGATGACAATACGTTACCATTGGACAATGAGTTAGCCAATGGGTAATATGACCCACAAGTCAGGATTGATAGTACCAAATGGAGTAATTGTGTAGACATAAACAATGTGATCGCTCTCAATACTGTTCATTGTGACTTTCTATTTAAATTTGATTAAATTGGGATTCACTCACCAGTATTTCCCGCTGACAAATATTTTTAAAACATGTTTCAGGTAACAAAATGTGATAGCCAATTAGTGAAAAGCCAGCTGGAGAGCACTGAAGGCTTGGGAAAATGTGGCTATAAAAGTTACCTAATAAACGATGTTTTAAATTCAATAAAATAGGGTTTGTCCCTATAAATGTATTGTAATAAGAAACTTGGGTTTTGCCCATGTGTTTATTAATATTAATTATGGTGGTTTTACTCTGATAAACATTTCCTAACTACGGTCCTGATGTAAATTCCGCTGCAATATTAAATAACACCTGATACCACCGAAACTCTGTGATCGCGTCCGCCCGTTCCCGGGGATCAGGGATCGGGGGTTGCGACAGAAGGTGGTATCAGAGCCTAGCCACTGGTTCAAGCCAAAGAAGTGTTCTGCTGACACTTAAATTTTAGTTCTGTGTTAGGAAATAACTTATGTGATTATGTGTTTTATATTATTTGACTAATTGTTAGTCTACAGTATGGGTAAGCAAAAACTTTCGGACATCTATCGTCAACTAGATAGTTCACCATAAGATACAGGAACCTCATTTCAACCAAATCCCTCAGGATACTCAGCAGATATTGAGGAAGGAATATTTATTCGTAAGGCACAGTCTAAGAAACCATTTACCACTAAGAAAAGAAACTGGATTATTAACAAAAGTCGAGAGAAAATAAAGAAGTCACAACCGAAGGGAGCGATAATTAATCAGGAAATAAATACACGAACTCAGGAAACAGGCAATAACCTTCCATGGGAAGATGAATTAGATAGCCAATGGGAAAATCTCTACATGTTAGCCACTACAGCATTAAATGTTAACTTATAGTTGAACCGCCAAACCAGTACCAGCACCCATGCCACCTATGAGCTAGAAACTTTAAAAGAACTTCGTTCATTTGACAACAACCTAGTAAGAAGAAAGAGATAGAATAAACCTTACATAAAATGCATGTTGAGCATAATACTCCTATAACCTAGTTAGACTAAAATAAGTTACGGATATATAACATTATAACCAATAATATATTTCGAATTTCAGTTCTAGTTTGTAATAAATATATAAATCGCAATATTTCGTTTTAATTAATCTGTTCGTATAATTGTAATAAATATTCGTTTATGATAAATAAACATTCGGATGAACAACAAAGTGAACCAAGAAAACTAGAATAAGACCTAAACACCTAGAAGTACAAGAAAATTTTTAAATGCTATGCCTTAATATCAAGCTTTGAGATAAGCCAATTGCTTACATAGACAAAATGTGATGGTTATTGGGACTCTGTGAGAATAATGACTAGAACAGTGCCTGTATGATAAATAAGCAATAACACTTGGCCACTGTTATTTCTTGTTTATTGATACTACTCGGTTCTAGAATATGATTCCTCATGAGAATATTAATTTCCTTGTTTCTTGATGTAAACCATAATAAATGATGCCTTTATAAGATCATGATTTGAGATAAGTTTATTTGTGGGAAATACCATGATAATTACCTCTCCGGTAAAACTGGGCATGGTGCGGTAGACTCTTTAGCTTGTCCGGGTAAGATAGGGTTACCTCTCCGGCGAGACCGGGTGAGATGGGGTTACCTCTCTGGCAAGACCGGGTAAGATGGGGTATAAGTTATGATAATGGAATTCCCTAAATAGTACCATGACCTGATGTTTGACTCATGAATCTATTAAATGCTTTGACATTATGGATAGTGTGTATATTACAGTATGTGAAATATATATATTGATGAGGAAATCTAAAGATCCTAACGATTGATAATGAGAGATAAATCACGGACAGATGTGTCAACTATGAATTTAGATTTATCAGAAATCTCTAGTGTGTATATCTATAAATTCTGATGATAAACATTATTTTATTTGATTATCAATCTATGCGATAAAATGAACGGTAGTAACTCTTTAAAATTGAGATGCCATCACAAGTATAAGATTCCCCTTGCATTACTATGAGAAACCTGTAAATAAAATTAGCTACGATGACTAAGAAAATGCTAGAGCATTTGTTCTAACTACAGAAGAAGCAAGGACAATCGCGGATGTGATCATTGGTACGTTTTTAGTAATGATGTTTTTGCTAAAGTACTATTTGACTCTAGTGCAAACCCAAAGTTTTATTAATACATCATTTTGCAAATTTCTAAATCAGTCATTAACTAAACTACCACAAGAATGCTTAGTAGAGACAGTTAATGGAGAAACCGTTAGAATTTCTGAAATCTTGCAGGGAGCAAGCATAGAAATTTTAAATCAGAAATTTATTGCAAACCTATATCCCATGAATCTGGTAGGATTTGATGTTATTTTAGGAATGGATTGGTTAATAGCCAATAAAGCCAGTATTTTATGTGATCAAAAGTTAATTCAAGTAAATTCACCAAAAGGTAAAATGATCACAATTAAAGGAAATAAACCCTCTAGGTCCACTAAATTTATCTCTGTGATGAAAACTGCAAGTTGTATAAGAAAAGGTTCTATAGTGTATTTGATTTCTATAATCACTAACACTAAAGGAAAGGATTTAAAAGATATTCCAGTAGTATCTCAGTTTTCAGATATCTTTCCAGAAGAATTACCAGGAATACCTCCGGATAGAGAAGTTGAATTCAGAATCCATTTAATACCAGGAACAGCACCGATTGCCAAAGCACCTTACCGGTTGGCACCCGCTGAAATGCAAGAATTGAAGAAACAATTAGATGAATTGTTGGAAAAAGAATTTATGCAACTGAGTTCGTCGCCATGGGGAGCGCCAATATTGTTTGTTAAAAAGAAGAACGGATCAAGGCGTATGTGCATTGATTACCGTGAATTTAACAAAGTCACGATTAAGAATCGGTATCCATTACCGAGAATCGATGATCTGTTTGATCAACTGCAATGAGCTCGATTTTTCTCTAAAATCGATTTAAGATCAGGATATCATCAATTAAAGGTACAGGAAGAGGACATTCCTAAGACCGCTTTCAGAACAAGGTATGGTCATTATGAATTTACTGTCATGCCATTTGGTTTAACCAATGCCCCAGCTGCATTTATGGACATGATGAACCGAATATGTAAGCCATATTTAGATAAATTCATAATTGTATTGATAGATGATATTCTAATTTACTCTAAAAGGAAAGAAGATCATGCAAAGCACTTGCACGCACTTTTAAGTTTATTAATAAAGGAAAAGCTTTATGCTAAGTTTTCAAAGTGCGAATTTTGGTTAGAACAGGTACAATTCCTTGGACACCTAATTAATCATGAAGGAATTCATGTAGATCCAACAAAGATTGAGGCAATTACTAAATAGAAAACCCCTGAATCACCAACCGAGGTTAGAAGTTTCTTAGGATTGGCCGGTTATTATAGAAGATTTATTAAGGATTTCTCTAGAATAGTCATTCCCTTAACTAAGCTAACCTGTAAATCTGTTAAGTTTGAATGGGGATTAAAACAAGAAGAAGCCTTTAGAATTCTTAAACGAAGATTAACCCATACAACCATACTAGCGTTACCAGAAGGAACTGAAGACTTTGTAGTCTATTGTGATGCTTCTAGATTAGGTTATGGATGTGTGTTGATGCAACGCCAAAAGGTTATAGCTTACGCATCTAGACAACTTAAGAATCATGAAGAAAATTATTCAACCCATGATCTAGAATTAGGAGCTATAATCTTTACTCTTAAGATTTGGAGACATTACCTTTATGGTAGTAAGTTTACCATATTCACTGATCATAAGAGTTTAAGATATGTTTTCAAGCAAAAAGAGTTGAATATGAGGCAAAGACGCTGGATGGAATTGCTTAGTAACTATGATTGTGATATCCAGTATCATGAAGGAAAAGCAAATATAGTGGCAGATGCTTTAAGCCGAAAGTATCATGAAAAGCCAAAAAGGGTACGTTCTCTTAAATAAATCCTGCAAGTAGATTTAAATGATCAGATAAGAGAAGCACAAGAATCAGTAATCAAAGAAGATACTGAAAAGCTAACATGTATGTTAAAGGAATTAAAACAAGGAACAGATGGAATATGGAGATTCCATGAAAAGGGAATGTAGATACCTAAATTAGGAAATTTACGTCATCGTATATTAGAAGAAGCCCATAAGTCTAAGTATACGATGCATCCAGGAAGTGATAAAATGTACCAGGATTTAAGGAAAAAATTCTGGTGGATAGGAATGAAAAAGGACATAGCAACCTATGTTTCTAAATGTTTAACTTGTTTACAAGTCAAAGCTGAACACCAGAAACCCTCAGGTTTGTTACAGCAATTAGAAATGCCAGTTTGGAAATGGGAATTTATAACAATGGATTTTGTTACTAAATTACCCAAAACTAAGAAAGGAAATGATACAATCTGGGTGATTGTAGATAGACTAACTAAGTCAGCTCATTTTCTACCAATGAAGGAAACAATTAGTATGGAACAATTATCTAAATTGTATGTAAATGAAATTGTTTCTTTACATGGTATTCCTTTATCAATTGTTTCTGATAGGGATAGCCGCTTTACATCTCATTTTTGGTCAAGTTTCCAAAAGGCTATGGGAACCAAGTTAAAATTAAGTACGGCTTATCATCCATAAACAGATGGACAAAGTGAACGGGCAATTAAGACAATGGAGGACATGCTTAGAGCCTGTGTAATTGACTTTGGAGGTAATTGGGATGATCACTTACCTTTAATAGAATTTTCGTATAATAATAGTTATCACACAAGTATCAATGCTGCACCATTCGAAGCACTTTATGGACGAAAGTGCTGAACCCCAGTCTGTTGGGCCGAAATTGGGGAAAAGCAACTATCTGGACCTGAGATAGTACAAGAAACAACCGACAAGATTATTCAAGTCAAGGAACGACTAAAAGCAGCACGTGATCGACAAAAGAGTTATGCCAATAACCGACGCAAGCCATTGGAATTTCAAATAGGAGATAGAGTATTATTAAAAGTCTCTCCTTGGAAAGGAATAGTAAGATTCATCAAACGAGGGAAGCTAAGTCTCAGGTATATTGGACCTTTTGAGATTATTAGAAGAATAGGACCTGTAGCCTATTGGCTACAACTGCCAGAGGAAATGGCAGGAATACATGATGTGTTTCATGTATCTAATCTTAAAAAGTGTTTAGCTGATGAATCATTGATAATACCTCTTAAGAATATAGAGGTAAATGAACAACTCAAATTCGTAGAAAGGCCTCTACAGATTGAAGACAGGAAAGACAAGAATCTCAAGCATAAGAGAATAGTTCTAGTCAAAGTAAAGTGGGACTCCAAAAGAGGACCTGAGTACACATGAGAACTTGAATCTGAAATGCAAAAGAAATACCCGTATTTGTTCCAGTAGATCTCGAGGACGAGCTCTAAAATAAGGTGGGGAGAATGTAACAACCCTCGATAAAACCATCGCCCTCATAAATATTTCCGACGCCTTAGTATATTGTAAAAAGTCTCAATATGTCTTATAATACACCCCGTATGTGAAAACCGAGCCCGAAATATGTTATAGTTTATAAAATAAAATAAAAATAAGAATAATGGAGTTGAGGCGGGCCGCGTAGACCCACCCCAACATCTCACGCGGGCCGTATCAAGATTGGATTTGACTCAGCTGATTTCTTTAGTTAAAGCGGGCCGCGTAAGAGTTATGTTTAGTCGACGCGGGCCGCGAGAGATCGTTATACGCGGATACATCCTGAGCCGACACGTGTCGACATCGTGTCAAACCTAGTGGTGATCCGGACAAGCTATGCGTTGACCCTCGGTTTGACGCGGGCCGCGTAAGGCTTTGCCTTACCTTACGCGGGCCGCCTGAAAGTCAATATCAGCCACTATATAAAGGAGGCCTCGGATCTCATTTCAGTTCGTTCATTTCTCAATTCTCAATCTCACTTTCTGAATTAGACGCATTATAGTCGGGTATTATACCCCTAATTAGCGAGGTTCTGCTCCGTTGTAAGTATTATAACCCCAGTTTCATAATAGTTACGCTGCCTGATTGATTTAGGGTTCCGTAACAACTGTCGTGGTTCTGCCCGACGTAGTTGTTGGAATACCGTCTCGGGGAGGGTATTATTAATAATTTCAAAAGGTTATGATACTAACCAATGTACATTTGTATAAATTATAGATTATATCCAGGAAACCCTTACACGAAGTCTAAGATAGCAAAGTGAGTTTATCCTCTTTTTGTTAAACTTTTTGGTAATGTTTTACCAAACCTTAAATGTTTTACTATGAAATTTAGCAGTGATTGAGTCTTTGTAGTTCTTCAATTACTGCCGGTATGTTGGGGTTTTGTATACAAAATTTGTACTACTTGTGAGTAGTAAGTCTGGATGACAATACGTTACCATTGGACAATGAGTTAGCCAATGGGTAATATGACCCACAAGTCAGGATTGATAGTACCAAATGGAGTAATTGTGTAGACATAAACAATGTGATCGCTCTCAATACTGTTCATTGTGACTTTCTATTTAAATTTGATTAAATTGGGATTCACTCACCAGTATTTCCCGCTGACAAATATTTTTAAAACATGTTTCAGGTAACAAAATGTGATAGCCAATTAGTGAAAAGCCAGCTGGAGAGCACTGAAGGCTTGGGAAAATGTGGCTATAAAAGTTACCTAATAAACGATGTTTTAAATTCAATAAAATAGGGTTTGTCCCTATAAATGTATTGTAATAAGAAACTTGGGTTTTGCCCATGTGTTTATTAATATTAATTATGGTGGTTTTACTTTGATAAACATTTCCTAACTACGGTCCTGATGTAAATTCCGCTGCAATATTAAATAACACCTGATACCACCGAAACTCTGTGATCGCGTCCGCCCGTTCCCGGGGATCAGGGATCGGGGGTTGCGACAGCGATTTATCATCAAGTTGCTCAACAACCACATCAACAACAACCACAAAATCCTCATGCTAAGAAGGAGATTGAAGAGTCAAAGAAAGCATATTTGATGAGCAAATTAATAGATCAAGATGATGAAAGATTACCAGAAGGTTTTAGCTGGGACAATTACTGTCCAGATAAAGAATTTGTTGCTAAAGCATTTGTTGCTAGAGTTGCTGAAGACAGTGATAATGATAATGATTATTATGCAAACAGAATGAAAGAGCACTTAAGAATGCTAGAAGAGAGTGATAATGATGACGGAAAAGTTCGAAAGAGAAAGAAGAAAGTTAAAAAAAATTAGCAGTGATGATAAAGAAGTTCCTGTGATAAAGAAGAAGGTAAAAGAAGTTCCAGCTTTCACAGTTGAAGCAAAAGCTGATGCTCAAAAGATTCTTGTGAAATGTGAAAACTGTGAAGCAGCGAAGAAGCAAAACAGTACATTGATTCACAACATGAATAGATTGAAAGAATCTTATGATGTTCTAAACAAAGCCATGAATCAATACAATCAGTCAAGCAGTGAACAAGCAACAGCAATGAAGACACTTCAAGGAGCTTTTATGGCAAAGCAGAAAATAGTCAACAATTACATTGAAAAGTGTGTTGTTCTTGAACAGAAACTGGAAACTCAGAGAATAGAAACAGAAAGAGTAAATAGGTTATTAAAAAGTTACTCATGTACTTCTTATGTTATTGACAGGATTTATCCAACAGTGGAAGACAAGAAGGCGTTTGAAGAAAATGATACTGAAGAAAAGATTTCTGGTAAGAAACCTAGTGCCAGTTATACCAAGTGTCCGCCTCCACTTGAAAATGGATATTCTTCATGAAATCCTAATTCATAAAGAGTCAAAAAGGCAACCAACTTACAGTGGGAATCTGAACCATCAGATAACTTACCAGATAACATTGATGTTACTTTCACTTCATCTGATACTGATCATGAGTCAGAATTAATAAAGAAAGTGGTCGATCAGGTGTTGGATAAAGATGAAATCGAGGAGTCAAAGTTGGAGTCAAATTCAGAGTCAAAGTCTGAAACTTCAAGTCCAACAGTCAAAAAGGAGAAACGAGTTTATAATAAAGAATTTCTGTTATCAAAATCTAATTTGAATGATGAACCAATCAAAGTGGCATATACTTTGAATGATTCTGACAAGTTATATTCTGATGAAGAATTTCCAATAAGAGGTGTTAAACCAGAAATGATAAAAAAGTTTTCAAACTAACAGAAATTAATATTTCTGAAATAAAAGATGAAAATCTTTCTGAAAAACCAAAACCTTACACCTCAAGAGTTCAACAACATTTAAACAAGAAAAAGGGTTACAGTTCTGGTTCAGGTTATCGAAAGAAACCAAACCATAACGGTAATTTCAAAAGGAAAGGTCTTGGATTTATTCCACCGAAAAATCATAAAAATGAAAAAACTTATAAACCAAAAACTGTATTTGTTTCAGGGACATCATCTGAAGAAGAAAAAGAGCAATTGTTCAGAAAGCAAACGAACAAAGAATTCCTTGCTAAGAAGCAAGAAGAAATGAAGAATGAATCTGCTCAAAGGAAGGAAATGAGAACTTGTTTTCAATGCAAAACAGTTGGTCATATTGCCAGGAATTGTCCAAAGGCAATCCAAACAAAACATGGAGTTTCTTTTAAACTGAAAGAAAAGATGGTTGAGAATGAATCATCAATCAAACCTTTTATATTTTTCAAAAACTCGAAATTTGAGGTTGGTGAATGTTCAAAAAGTTTTTACAAAAGAAAAGCAAATCTTGACAACCAAAAGTGGGTCGTTAAGAAATCTGATGATAATTCTAGCAATGATTCTGATTCGTCAAAATCAGAGGAGCTATTTTCCAGGCGATGAATCTGATTCCACAAAGTCAGAGGAGCCACAAGTTGAACCAAAAGTTGAAAAATCAGTACCGCCAATGGATGATGAAAATTTTCCACCATTAAGGGCTGAAAATTTTAAACAAAAAATTGGTAAAGTTGAGATTTCGAATCAATTCTTTTCTGAAAAGAAAGAATTTGATGTTGAAAAAACCTTTAACCCCAAAGTGAAATATATTTTTGGAAAAATGATTGATGGGAAAGTCAAAGGGGTGAAGGAATTTTATGAGAAGAAGATGAAAGGAAAGAAACCAAGTGTTGATCACTCGGAATCTCCCAAGGTCTGTCAGGCTTGGGAGAACCTCTTTTACTGAAAAACCTGACTTGCCGGAGCTTCCAAGTTGGTAATTGTGGAGCAGGAATCGGCATCATTCTTGAATTATGTGTGTTTGTGGAAAACATACAAGTGGTTATTGATTTGTTCCTACAAGTGGTTAATCAAGGTCATTAAGTTGAACTTGGTTTAAATTTCATACAAATGATTGAAAAACAAGGTGATGAATTGATTCCCTAACCTACAAGTGGTTTTATGAAATTAACAAAACTAATTTTCTAGAAAAAATTATTTGATTAAAACAAACTTAAGTGTTTTGAAATCATAATGGGAAAATAGTTTGTTGTCAGGGGGAGTTCTGATTGTTTATGCCAAGTGGTTGGAGATTTGAAGCAATTCACAACAGTTGTCACTTTATATGTACAATTTATTTTCTAAATTTTTTAAAATGATTTTGAATTTTAGGGGGAGTAAGAATTTCAGAAAATTCAAAAACATTAGAAAATTTGAAAAAGTCAAAAACATGATAAAATTTCAAAAACGAGTTTTGTTGTGAAAAAGAGAAAATGATAGTACATCAGTGGACTATCACAACACGCTAAAGAATTGGAAAGATAAATGTGATAAACGGTCTCACTGATGATATGCCAGTAGGTTTTTGCACATTTAGTAGATTGTGTTCGAGATATAAACCTAAATTTCAAACTTACTTATCTCGTGGGGAACATCTCTCGGATATATGGGTAACCCCCGAAATCTTGTTTGAAAGATCCCTCTTTCTGAGATACTAGGTCTTTATGCTTAGTGATATCTGGGGTATTATCCCGGGACTTCTGATTTTGCGAAAGCAATGGCCTAGTCCCCGTATAATACTTTTCGCTTGCTTGAAATATTAGCACCCCCCTCAGCATAAAAAATGATAAAACATTGAAAAATGCTAATCATGTGCTGTTAAAGAAAATATTCTCTAAAGGGAACACACCTAAAGTCGAAGCCATCATCTATCTGATTTTGCAGAAGCAATAGCCTGAGCTCTCATGGCCCTCGCATTTAACCCTTTACAAATATCATCTAGGTATACTCACCTGTAAGACTGAATATTGGGATCTGGATACAGGAGTATATTCTGAGATGGGACACGCGTATAAGTTTAAGTCTCTAAACCTTTAATCTCGTATCTCGAAACAGTTGAACTTTGTGTGAAAATTTAAGAGGATCAGTATACTGACAATCTAAGTGAATCGTTTAGAACTTCAAATGTTTAAAGCTTAACGGTGTTAGTGATTTGTCTCATAAACTGATATGATCCTCTTACACAAACTCACAAAAATATTGTTTGTAAATATTTCTTTACTGCATTTTCTTTCAAGTTCAAAAGTCTAAAAAGATTTTCAGTATGTTTTAGCAAAAATTTTGAAAAATTCAAAAAGATTTTCGACAACTGATGTTGGAAAGCTGATTTTCAAAATTCCGAGTGCTAAACATGCCGACAACTGGGTTGGGAGAGTTTGTTTGAGATGAAAAAATTGTTTGACAAGATAAATGGTATTTCTACAAGTGATTCATCAGAGATTAACATTGTAAAATCATTTATTGATTGATTAATACCTGCAAGTGGTATATAAATTTGTCAAATTTTAAATTTGTGAAATTTATTGTGTGGTAGAGATTGTGCAGGTTAGTCAGGTTCCTGATTCTAGTGTCATAGAGAGCCAGATTGAAATCTTGATCCTATAAAAGCCAGACTACGATCCCAAGCACAACTTAAGGGGGAGTCTGTTAGAAAAAGGAGAGTCTGAAGACTTCAAGAGGGAGTCTGATGATGCAGAAGAACTTAAGGAATCAAGAGAACTGATCAAGAGAATTAGGAAGATCAACATTTAAGGGGGAGATTATGTAACACCTCGAAAATTCACGTCCTATAAAGTGTTGACACGTGTCATATGTTTGAACGTGTGAAAGAATGTTCTAGAAGGACTAAAGTTGACAATCATGGAAAGTATGTGAATATACGTATTCTAAATGTCAACAGTGAATAAATATATTATATATTAACCCTACATGATGCTTATAGAATCAAACGAATAATTCATGGATCATGCGAAGCTAAAAGTGAGAGATTTCAAACTACAGGGGTTAAAAGTGTCAACATGTTTAAATTATACCTCTGAGTGACCTTTTGACAAACCTGAAGCTTTGTAACTGTTAATTATGCTCACTAGAATGCACGATATAAATTTCGTAAGGTTTCCTTATCGTATGAGAAAGTTATGATCAAATTCGTGTGCGAAGGGTTAAAGCGTAAACGTTGAAAGTTAGGACTTTTCGGGTAACAATAAAGTTAACCGGGGACTTAACAAAGTGGGTATATGTTTTAAAGCCCTTACAAATCAATTATGAGGGTTCAAGATGCAAGAAACAAGTGCCTAATCGAAGTTTGAAGAGCCAAGGATCAAATCGCAAAAATCAAAAATTCAGATTTGTGCAGACATGGCGTCGCGACACGCGAAGCCCGGGGAGGAAACCTTCGCGACACGCGGGGGACTGCCCAGTTCCGAATTTCTTGGGTTTTTGCCTCCTGAGTGCTTTCTGCTCGATTCCATCCGATTTTCCACATTCCTCTTGACCCCTAGACACCCCCTAAGCACTAGGAACATGTGTTGATCAGTTGTGGTGGGTTGTAGACTCATGTGTCAAAGATTTGTGGTGGATTAAACACTATATAAAGGCCATGATATGCAACCATTGTTCTTCACACCTTCCTCTTGCAATCTGATCATTTCTGGAGCTCCAAGGCACTCTCAAGTGATCACTAATCAAGCTTAAGACTTTTGTAAGTTTGCTAATCCTTCTTTAATAATGTTTAGCTTAGTTATTTAGCTAAAAGTCAAACCATCGTAATTACGGTTTGACTTCGAGATTAATTAATAATGGCTCAGTCAAATATCGAATTAAAAGTAGTTATAAGTTGGTAATTATGTGGGTAATAAACCCTCAAAAGGGTTCCCCCTGATTCCCACTCTAACTAGGTCAAATGTCGGGTCAAACTTGTAATTAAAAAGTCAACAGAATGTTTAATTTACAATTTATGCATGATTAGCAATGTAGAACACATACAACCTATTTGATCATTAATATAACTTGGTAATTAGTGTAAGGACATGTCTAAACATGTTCAACCCGACAATTTCCTGTTTAGACCCGGTTCGGAACCGAAAGTCGCATAGTTTGACTTATACTTTGACTTTCAATTCTGACCCGTTATGGTATGTTTTAGAAATGCATTAGAGCTTTATTTGGACCAGGTTACATGCTAGTATAACCCTCTGTGATTATACACCTCGGATCATTAGTTATCCAATTAATATGCATGATTCCGTTAATTGCTCATATGTTGACCATTATGCCCTTATTACCTTAAAACGTGATTTTTGGAAATGTAAAAGAGTAGAAACTTAAATTACTGATATATAAACTTGTATGCAAAGTTTGACATCAGTTTGAAGTGTAGATTAAGAGTTATGCTCGTTAGCGTAAAATAATAGCTTTATGTTAATAAAATGGCGTAATTAGCGTATAGCCTAGTTAAGCCTACTTTTTGATATCAAAATCTTTACCCACTGATGTAATATATTATTTTGGGAATTTTAAAGATTTTTAATTAATTTTAGGCTGAGCATAACTCATAGTCGTAGGCTTAATCCGGTAAATGTCGGTTTTGCCCTTACGGGCCATAAAATGAGTTTTATATATCTAAACGACTCCAAACCTTTTGCTACTGATTAGATATGATAAATAAATTATTTTAGGCCTTCTGGAATAATAAAAATATCAGCCTTAAGTATCGAACCCGTAAACGGCTCCTAATCGCCTTATTTAGCGTTTTAAGCGCATAGTATGTACTAAGACTATTTTTTTAAACATACAAGGGTGATACCTACTGATGTTTTAGTTAAATTATAACATTTTAACAGTAAGCAAAAGTTGATTATCTCAGACTTCAGTGTTGAGCTTTTCGGCTTATGTGAAATTACCAAAATGCCCCTTCGGTGCATAGTTTGGTTATAATTGATAAATTTCACATATATACTTTACCCTACTGATATAACTTAGCAAATTGAGTATATTTTCTGATTACATCAGACCTGTATCTCAGGTTAACATTTAAACTCTTTTATAAACTTTTAAATGACCAAACTACCCCTACGGGGCCTAGTTTGTGTTTAAACACGTTTCGGGCATAATGAAAGACATCTTACTGATGTCACAACATATTTGAGGCATAATTAACTTAGGAAACCTGTATATAGCTCTCATGAATACCCGTCACGCTTATTACGCGTACGGTTCGGTTTATGTAACTAGTTTACATAAATTAGCCGAAACGGGTCAAACCTTAATGGTTTTATCTCAAAATCCAGAATGTGAATAATAAACCCATATTAAACAAGTCTTCAAACTTGTCGGGTCTAAATCACATTCTATCCGGTCATCGCTTAATCATGCGTACGAACCGTATCTTTGAAACTAACCGGTCTAAGCTTAAGCTAAATTCAAGACCCGTTAGGATTCTAATAGGTTATTATAAAACCTTCGTTCCAGATTAGGAGGACCAGTAAAACCTACGTGCATTTTGCTTATTGTGATTTATACATTGCTCAGGTAAATACTTTTAACTTATTTTCCCTATACGGGCTTGGGTTACGGTATATAGCATACCGCTTGATCGGGCATCAAATCCTCCACCGTTGGGTGGGTAATTGAATAATTTGATTGGCTCGTTTAAAAAGTCTTGTTTACTTAAAGCCTTTGGGGGGTTAATGACCATGTCCCGGATATCCCTGGCATCATTTTACGAAATGGCCACGACTTAAGCGCGGGGTGTAGGCGTACACCCGTCAGTGCACAAAAGAATAGTGTGGTGTGTCTATTGATCTTTAACCCGGACAAGATCCGGGCTACTGAACGCACAAGTAACATGTAATTCGTTCACAAGATTATAATATTAAATAATTCTCCCAAGTTATAAAAATGTTTATGCCATGTGCATCCAAACCAATTTTAATCATTTTCCAAAATGAGTCAGTTGATTATATTTACCAGTGTAAACTGACGTATTTTTCCCAAAAAGATTAAATGCAGGTACTAAACGTAATTGGCTGGATTGTCTCCTTAGCATCAATAAAGAGTCTCGCAAGCTTAAGATGCCTGAAGTCTGTTGAACCATTGTTTCCATTTTGTTTACGATCCTTCTGTGGATAAACTTCCGAATATTGTGACGTTTGATATTACAATAATAAATTCGGTTGTATTATATCTTTCAAATTGCTTCCGCTGTGCATATTAAATATTGTGTTGTTTGACTATTATGTTGCCAACCACGTCACGATAATTCCCCATCGGGCCCACCGGTGACACGTGGAAATCGGGGTGTGACAGATTAGCTAATAGAGAAAAGAGAGAGGATTGAGGATGCTTTACATTGTTAGAGACTTCGGTAGAGAACGAGAAGACTGATAAAGACTGAAGATTGAAGACTCGACACTGAAAACTTCGTCAACATCCAAGGGGGAGTCTGTTGGTGCATATGTATGTCGACTTCGTCTTGTATCGAGTCTTGTTTGTGTTTAGGTAGATCAGGGCATGAAATACGAGAAAAGTATGTTTGTAGGTATTTCGCACGAAATGAGAAGATAGCCATTTCTCACGAAATGACAGTCATTTCGTACGAAATGAGCAAGCCATTTCGTTTGGGCCATTCCGTGCGAAATAGCCAGGCCTATAAATACTTGCCTTGTAATTTCATTTGTAACTTTCCGGTTTCAGAGTCGAACTGCTGCCGAAGTGTCTACTCGCTTTAAAACGTTGTTATATCAATCTAAAGATAGTTTATAGTGAATTGCAAGTTGAATCAACTCGATACATTTGTTTCCGCCTCTCGTATTGAGGAAAAACTCTTCTGAACGACTCGTTTGGTCGTGAAAACGATCCTACATTTACACTCAATGCACTCAAAACCGATAGAATCGGAGCTTATTCAGGCCTTCTACACTTCTCTAGTGATGTGTCGGTTTGAGATCTGATTCCTATCAACGAGACAAACGATTTCGGGTTAAACATGAACAACCGTCACAAACAGTTAACTGAACGGATTGGGGTGATTCCCGTTCGATCAGATAACCTGGTTCTGATGAAGTTCCCGTTGTTAAACACGTTGTCATATCGTCTCGATCAAACCGCAAACTTTCAAACTTAACAATTTCCAAAACGACCAAGTCACCAAACGGACTGCCGTCCGATCGAACGACAATCCGATCGGATGACATTTGGTCTCCAACACTTATCGTTTTCTGAGAAATGCCTCGTTGGACGGATCGCCTTCCGATCGAACGACCGTTCGACTGAACGACCTGAAATGTAGAGACAGTTCTCTGATTTTAAAATGTTACAACGAAAACTTCAAAGCCATCATACACAAACACATCCATCCCAAACGAGTGTCAATCCGACCGAATGGCCATCCGAACGGATGACCATCCGAACAGATTGACATCCGATCGAATGACCATCCGGTCGGATGGCCATCCGATCGGATGACCACTTGTCACTTGTTTCACTTGCATTGTTTAACGCGTCGATCTTCGCTTACGTACTCGTCCTGTTCAGGCTAACTCTCCAGCGCTCCCTTCAATCCAAGACTGAGTTTACTTGTTAAACTCGATCTGTGAGTATACTCGATCCCTTTTTGCTTTACGCACTTTTGGGTGTTACATACGTTACTTATATCAAATCACATCGATCACATAACGCAAATGATTTTATACGCTAACCTCTATTGCATGATACGTGTTACTCGATGAATGCTGGTATGTTATGTTTACACAATGATTGTTGCCTGACACCTTAGCAACGATAGTACTATAGTTTGGACTCAGCACCTGTCGTGGACGGGGGTTGCTAAGGGCATTTCTTCACGTGTCACAGTGGTGATATGTGATGCGCACTCTACAACTCGCAGTCACGTCTGTGTATATTTCATTGTTGTTAACTTACTTGCTTCGAATTAAACATGTTACATGCTGGTTATGCGTAAACTCGCTTTCGCTACTATTATGCTATTAAACTTGTATGCTCACCTTTACACTATGTGTATTGACCTCTATTTTAACGTATGTGACAGGTGTTTGAGATGCTAGGATGCTTGCTTTTGTGGAATCAAGTAGGACGAGTCTAGAAACAAACAATTTAAATCTGAGTTGTCGGAACAGTTTTTATTTGTCTTTGAGAACCACTTGTCTGTAATAACTGTGTTGCTTATTATGTCATGGTATGGGACGTGATGCTTAAATAATTGGTAATTATAGTTGTTATGGAAATTCTTGGACAATCTGTTTCACTCAGTGCCGCGCCCCGATGTTTCCGTCATCGGTTGGGGTGTGACACCACCCCCTAGGTCCATCCCCTTTAGGCCCCCGCTTACGTGGCGGTGACGCGGCGGCCCATCCCCTTGGGGATGAGACTCACCATACCAGTTAGTCTAAAAAGAAGCACAGACTAAGATGGTGGGGTGTGGTCTTGGGAAGGACCTCGGGATGCTGAGATTGAAGGCTTTTCTGACAGGGAACGCTGCCCCCACTACTCCAATTTCGATGCCCACGGGATATCCTCCCCGTCTGTCCAATCAACTACTCACTCTCTCTCTCTCTCTCCATCCCTCCCTCCCTCCTTCTCTCTCTTAATATTATTGGAAGAGGATGGATGGGGGGACCATACCCTTTGATGAGGAAACCTTTTTTTAAATATAAAAAACAAACTTAAAAATTGTGATTGGTTAAAAAGAGTAGGCCTTACCATTATCCAACTATCTCTCTCTTCCCTCTTCGGTGACTGACTACTCACTGCTAATTTAATCACCCCACTCACCCAAGTGTTAGCGGTGATTTTACCAGGAGGTAAACTCACTCAAGCACCCCACTTCACCCACCCACCCACCCGGTTCACCCTAATAAAAATGGTTAACTTGACCAATAGAAGAGTTTATTATGATGTCTCATGTACACCCAAGTAGTTATCGAAATTGTGGTTTTGAATCATACATTTTCAAGTACTTTAAATTAATGTACACCCAAGTAGTTATCCAAATTGTGATTTTGAATCATACATTTTCAAGTACTTTAAATTAATGATTTAAAATAAATGTGTATTATAAATCAGCAATAGTCAACAATGTTAAAAACTAAACTTTTTTTTTTTTGTGTGTGTGTGTGGTGGGGGGGGGGGGGGAATCATCATAAGAGGAAGATCTGAGGTAGCTTTAGTCCTAGTAGATATAAACTATATACTGATCAAACTACATCTTTTGGATCAAACTGCACTATGTAATATGTTAGTCGAGTTATCTTTTAATGGGGAAAGTTATTGTAAAAATAAACTTAACATACAAAACATACGAATTGCATGAAAAGAAAAAAGTAGACGGTAGCATTTTTGTAATTATCAGTAACTATCAAAGTTACTCTATAAATGTACCTGTAGAGTAATTTTGTCAAATGGTCTTGTAGAGTAATTTTGTTCTTGTAGAGTAATTATCAAAACTACAATAACCCCCCCCCCCTCCCACACACACCTAGTGGTGCACAAATCGGGTTTTTTTTAAAACCGGTTCCGGGTATGGAACCGGGTTCGGGTAGGATCGGGTTTTACAAAATCGGGTTTTTTTAAAAACTGGGTCGGGTCCGGGTCCGGGTTTGTCACGGCCCCAGCCCCGGTTTGACCCGGTCAGGAGCCGCGGGACAGGAACCCGTGGTATCGATAATGCGACAGCGGAAGATTTTTAACAGGATATTTTAAAACTCAAAAATGCCCAATTATTTTATTCCATATCTTTGGGATAAACCCCGTACTTTACAATAGAGGAATTTAACTAGGAAATTCCTTGATTTATTAAAACATGTTTATTCATTTTTAACTGAGCCACCTCTTCAAGCTTAATAGTGCTCCGTAGCACGTTTTCCTTGATTTACAGCAAGTCGCCTGAAACATGTTTTAAAAATATTTTATCAGCGGGAAAATGCTGGCGAGTCACTCAATTTGAGAAAATGACACAGTTATAAATTACATCATAAGAGCGATTACAATGGTTTCTATCTTATTGTTATATGGCGTCGTGTCACCTCCTGGTGACGATGGTCATACCACTATTGGGTCTTGTCACCCAATTAGTGATGATATATCACTATTAGGGCTTATTAGCCTAACCTGTGTTAGGGCTTATTAGCCTAACCCGTGAGAAATTAGTAATGTGCACAATACCCCACTAGCCATTGATTAAGATAACCACGACTTACTCCCTGTAATCATAACATTTGAAAATAGAGTATTGTAAAATGCTTTTGATAAAAAGAGAATGACTCACTTTGCAGATTTATATGGGCAGAGTTTCGCCTACTAATTAGCCTTTTAACCTAAATTTAATAACATGCATACGAACTAGGTCAGTAACTAATACAGCATTTACGATAACTCACGAGATTAAACCCTCACAACGAATAACAAAGTGCGATACTTAAACATCCATCGAATTCACGACGAATGACAAAGCATAAACCCTAATGTGGGCAGCACTTAAACATCCATTGGATAGTTTCAATCGATCGGACATTGAATCGTAGCAGCGATCAAGTTAATACCCGGTATCGGAGCAGCGCCTCGCTATCTAAATTGAAAATTCGACTTCTGGAGAGTATATTTTCGTTTTTGTGATGTGATTTCGACACCAGAGGATAGCTCCTGTGACAAGCTATTTATAGCTGAAATTAGAGGTTCACGTGGCCTGCGTGAACCTTAGCTCGAACCTTACGTGGCCCGCGAGGGCACCTATATCGTAGATTAGGGCATCCGTGTCATGCGTAGGTATGCCACGTGGATGACACGTGGATCCGGAACACTTATCCGGTCAAACATGGGTTGACGCGGCCCGCGTAAGGATTTGCTTATCCTTTACGCGCCCCGCGAGAAGACCATATTTCTTTATTTCTTGATTTTTGATACACGGTATGGTTTCAGGGGTTCGGGTTTTTACTTACAAATCGTTTGAGGACATTTTTGAAGGTCCATACATCCTCCCCACCTTATTTAAAATCTCGTTCTCGAGATTCATTGGAATAAGTGAGGATACTTTTGCTTCATTTCCGATTCCAACTCCTAAGTGTACTCGGGTCCTCTCTTTGACTTCCACTTGACTTTAACTAGCACCAATCTTTTGTGTTTGAGAAATTTAATTTTTCGATCTTCGATTTGAAGAGGTTTTTCAATAAATTTCAATTTCTCATTTACCTCTATATCTTGGAGAGGTACTACCAAAGATTCGTCTGATAGGCATTTCTTGAGGTTAGATACATGAAATACATCATGTACTCCAGTTAACTCTTCTGGTAGTTGTAAACGATAAGCAACTGGTCCTATACGTTGGATTACTGAGAATGGTCCTACGTATCTTGGACTTAGCTTTCCTTTCTTACCAAATCAAACTATTCCTTTCCAAGGAGAAACTTTCAAAAGTACCTTATCTCCGACTTGAAACTCGAGTGGCTTGCGTCGATTATCGGCATAACTCTTCTGGCGATCTCGAGCTGTCTTCAGTCTTTCCTTGATCTGTGTGATTTTGTCGGTAGTTTCTTACTAGGGCTGGCAAATCGTGTCTTAACAGGTATATGATAATGCGAACAACAAAAATTTTAAACATGAATACGAATCGTTTAACTTCTTTATATCCAATGTCTATAAGACAGATGTATATTTTATACACCTAGAAGGAGAAATAATGAATCCTAACTTTCAAATTTTGATTATTTTTAAAAACGTAAAAAATCACATGGTGTACTTTTCTGTTATCGTGTCTTAGCAGGTTACCTATTGCCAGCCCTATTTCTTGCACAATCTCCGGACCTGATAATTGACTTTCTCCTATCTCTGCCCAACAAACTGGAGTTCTACACTTACGTCCGTACAGTGCTTCAAATGGGGCAGCTTCAATGCTTGAATGATAACTATTGTTATAGGAGAATTCAATTAAGGGTAAATGGTTATCCCAGTTTCCACCAAAATCTATTACACATGCCCTAAGCATGTCTTCCAGGGTTTGGATCGTCCTTTCACTTTGTCCGTCTGTTTGAGGGTGGTATGCAGTACTTAAATTTAATCGAGTTCCCATTGCTTCTTGGAAACTTGTCCAGAAACGGGAAGTGAAACGACCATCTCTATCCGATACAATGGAGAGTGGAAATCCATGTAAGGATACTACTTCATCTACATACAGCTTTGCCAATCTTTCCATGCTAAAGGTTTCCTTTATGGGTAGAAAATGAGCCGATTTGGTTAATCGATCCACAATTACCCAAATCGCATCATTACCTTTTCTGGTTTTGGGTAACTTAGTAACAAAATCCATTGTTATGAGTTCCCATTTCCATACAGGCATTTCTAATTGTTGTAGTAAACCTGAAGGTTTCTGGTGTTCTGCTTTAACTTGTGAACAAGTAAGACACTTAGAAACATATCTAGCTATGTCCTTTTTCATTCCGTTCCACCAGAAGTTATTTCTTAAATCTTGGTACATCTTATTGCTACCAGGATGTATGGTATACCTAGATTTATGAGCTTCTTCTAGAATTTGATTCCTTAATTCTCCCTGCTTAGGTACCCAAATTCGTTTCTTATGGAATCTCCAGATTCCATCACTACCTTGCTCTAAGTCCTTTATTCTTCCTTCCATTCCTTCAGCATCATCTTGGATTGTTGTTTCTTGAATGCTTTTTAGTTGGTTTATTAAGTCAAATTGTAAACTTAATCTAAGAGCACGAACTCGTCGTTGTTTCTCATGATACTTACGACTTAAGGCGTCAGCAACTACGTTTGCTTTTCCTTCGTGATATTGAATATTACAATCGTAATCACTTAGGATTTCCATCCATCTCCTTTGCCTCATGTTCAACTCTTTTTGCCCAAATATATATCTTAAACTTTTATGATCTGTATATACAGTAAACTTACTTCCGTATAGATAATGTCTCCAAATCTTAAGGGCAAAAATTATGGCTCCTAACTCTAAGTCATGAGTCGTATAATTTTCCTCGTGCTTTTTCAATTACCTTGATGCATACGCAATTACCTTCTTGCGTTGCATTAGCACACATCCTAATCCTAGCTTTGAAGCATCACAATATACTTCAAAATCTTCTGTTCCTTCTAGTAAGGCTAGAATTGGAGCATTGGTTAATTTCTGTTTTAAAATCTTAAAAGCCTCATCTTGTCTAGGTCCCCACTCAAACTTAACTGATTTATAGGTTAGCTTAGTTAATGGCACGGCTATCTTAGAAAAATCCTTAATAAACCGTCTATAATATCCGGCTAAACCTATAAAACTTCTAATCTCCATTGCTGATTGCGGAACCTTCCATTTGGTGATTGCTTCTATCTTAGCAGGATCTACATGAATGCCTTCATGATTTACCGTGTGTCCTAATAATTGCACTTCTTGTAACCAAAATTCACACTTCGAGAATTTGGCGTAAAGCTTCTCCTTTCTTAACAAAGTTAAGAGTACATGCAGATGTTCACAATGTTCCTTCTGACTTTTGGAATAAATAAGTATATCGTCGATGAAGACAATTACAAATTTATCCAAATACGGTTTACAGATTCTATTCATCATGTCCATAAATGCTGCAGGAGCATTTGTTAACCCAAAGGGTATGACTGTAAACTCGTAATGACCATACCTAGTCGTGAAAGCTGTTTTAGGTATGTCTTCTTCTTGTACCTTTAACTGATGATATCCGGAGCGCAGGTCGATCTTAGAAAAGTATCTAGCTCCTTGAAGTTGATCAAAAAGATCATCAATCCTAGGTAATGGGTATCGATTCTGAATTGTAACCTTATTCAATTCTCTATAATCGATACACATTCGCATCGAACCATCTTTCTTCTTCACAAACAACACTGGCGCTCCCCACGGGGATGAGCTAGGTTGTATGAATCCTTTACTTAGTAATTCATCTAATTGCTTTTTCAGTTCTAGCATTTCAGTGGGTGCTAACCAATAAGGTGCTTTAGCTATCGGTGTAGTTCCAGGAATTAGATGAATTCTAAATTCAACTTCTCTATCAGGTGGTAATCCAGGTAGTTCTTCTGGGAATACATCCGAGTATTCTGATACTACTGGAATGTTCTTTAGTTCTTTACTTTTAGTGTTAATGATTACCGAAATCATATACACCATTTCTTGTTTTCTTGAATAACTGGCCAATTTCATTACTGAAATGAATTTCATTGGCTTACGTGGCTTATCTCCTGTAACCATAATTACTTCTCCTATGGGTGTATGAATTTCTATGGAATTCTTATCACAAAGAATTCGAGCATGGTTGGCTATTAACCAATCCATTCCTAACACAACATCGAATCCGGCTAATTTCATAGGTAATCGGTTTGCATAAAATTTATGTCCTAGAAGTTCTATCGTTTCTTCTTGCAAAACCTTATCTATATTAATGGAATTTCCGTATGCTGTTTCGACTGTCAAAATCTGCCTAAGTTGGGTTAAGGGTAATTTAAGTGCTTGGCAGAATGAAGTATTTATAAAACTTTGGTTTGCACCAGAGTCAAATAATACTTTTGCATAAACGTTGTGAACTAGGAACGTACCAGCTATCGCATCTAGGATTCTGTTTCCTAAGTAGTTAGTTGGAAGGCTCTTACGTTCTTCTTGATAGTTCCTTCTGCAGGTTTAGCTTTATTATCAGCTGGTTTGTTTAGTTTTGGGCAGCCTGGCTTAATATGTCCAGCTTCTCCACAGTTGTAGCAGACTGTGGATCTCTTCTTCCTGCAATCTTCCTCTTGATGCCCCAGAGTTTTGCAGAAATTGCAATATACTTTGCATCTTCCAAAATGCTTTCTTTTGCAAGAATTGCAAAATGGACCAGTGGAAGATTGCCCATTCCCCCTTCTCTTGAAATTGTTACGGTTACCCATACGGAATCCTTGGGTAATCTTTTGGGATATTTCCTTCTTTCTATTCTCTTCTCGCGTTCGTACCAGTTCGTCAGTCAACGTATTGGCTAAATCTACCGCATCATCAATTGTGCGGGGTTTCGCAGCCTTGACGATATTACGGATTTCGCCAATCAATCCCCAAATATAATGAGAAATAAGTACCGGTTCTGGCGAAGCCAGGGTTGGTACCACTCTAGCATACTCGAAGAATGTCAAATTATACCCTCGACAGTCTATATCCACCATCCGATGTGTCAGGAACTTATTTGTCATTTGTTCCTTTTCATACTCGGGACAGAATTTTCTTTCTACAAGACTCTTAAATTCTTCCCAGTTCATAGCGTATGCCACCGTCCTTCCTTTTGCTTGTAAAACCGTATTCCACCATTCTAGCACCCCTTCTTTAAAAAGATTCGACGTATACATAACATTGTCTTCTTTAGCGCATTTACTTATGGCAATTACTGCCTCGGTTTTCTCTAACCAACGCAGTGCAGCAGTTGCCCCTTCGTTACCTGCAAACTCAACTGGTTTACAGGCAAGAAATTCTTTGTAAGTGCAACCAGGCGTTGCAGCTTTCATTTTCTTAGGGAGTGGGGCCTGCCTTGGATCATTATCGTTGTTAGTATGATTGCTACCTCCGTTTACACTATTACTGAAATTATCTTCTTGTGTACGTTTACTAGGATTCTAGGAATAATTTGTTGAGGTTCAACAGGTTTCTGGGCAGCAGCAAGGATTGCTGGAATAGCATTGGCTATTCCTTGAGCAACGATATTCTCGATATCTTGCCTAGTCATAAATTGATCTTCCGGATTTTGTTCAGATTGGTTCACTTCATTAACTGGTTCATTATTAGCAATTTCCATCTGGTAATTAATATATAACAATTATTATCATAAAATAAATAATAGCTATATGCAATAATCACACAATACAACACACTTATTGTCAAAATAGTCGATTTCTCAACGTCCATTTCTTTTTATTTTATATTATGCATCCTTACACACCGTTATTTTACAAAGGTTTTATTTGTAAATTATTTTACAGACTTATTTTATTATTATTATTACTATTATACAATCATCGTTTCACCACCATCTTATTTCTGGGCACTTTAGAAGCGGCGTTCCCTCTCATCGTATTTCCAGGAGATCTGTTCTCCTACCTCCCGAATCCTATTTCCTGCACCTATCAGCTCTTCGCCAAAATGGCGGAGTTCAGCTAAATTTTCATTACTCATTGGTGGGTTTGGTATAGGTTCTGGGTCGAACTGAGGGAGAAAAGTATAAGGGTTATTAAGGAGGTTTTGAAACTGCCAGTCGTTAGTCCACCATTCATCCACTCCTAAAGGTTGGGTGTAGATCAAAGGTTCTGGAATGGCTGGTTCCAAATTTATTGGAAGTTGAGTTTCAGCAGGATAAGGGTAGAGGTTGGTGTTGACAGGTCTAATGATATCACATCTTGCCAATATGCGATCTAATTCTTCCTGTAATGGCAACTCTTCAACTTGCTTAGAACTCTCCCCAATTTCCATTTCTACTTGCCTAATTCCTTCCCCGATCTCAATTCCTTTTCCTTTATCCATGGGATTCTCTATTTTAGGAATCTTTCTAGTTGCTGGTTTCCTCCTGCGTACACGTCTCCAGCCTACAAATCTTCTTCTTTTCTTAGGCTTGGGTTTCTCCAGAGGTGGAGCTTGAAATTCCATAGGTTCTTCTACATCGGCTATGTAATCAGTGAAGTTATTGGAAACATCTACTTTCACCGGATAAAGATTGAGATTCTGAAGGGCTTCAGATAACTCATTCATGCTGTTTAGCATATATACAAAAATACTTAAGTTAAAATTTTATAACAAAATTTCACAGATAACCTTCAAGTATTATTGCATACCGTGTGACTAATTTAATACAAAGGACAACTGAAAAATTAAGATATACTAGGATTTATTGTAAACTTATTTATTTACTGGGTAAAGTTTCTGGCTTTGTAGGTGATATTGGTGCTAATACTGGGTCAGGGTATTTTAAAGATTTGCATTTACTGCTACAGTGGCTAGCATATAGAGATCTGCCCATTTTTCATCTAACTTGTCTTCCCATGGTGGGTTACTGCCTAATTTCTGGGTTTCCTGAGTAACCCTCAATTCTTTTGGTTGTGATTTCTTTATTTTCTCCTGACTTTTCCTAATAATCAAACTTCTTTTATTAGGAGAAAATGGTTTCTCATATTGTGCCTTTCGAACAAATATTCCTTCCTCAGTATCTGTTGGGTATTTCGAGGATTTTGTTTGGGATGAACTTCCCTTCTCATTTGATGATCTATCTAATTTAAGATAGATATTTGAAAGCTTTTCTTACCCATACTGTAACTAACAAGTAGTCAGTTAATAAAACACATAATCACAAAATGGTAATTAGGAAAATTAAGTATTTTAAATACTTAATAGGCTTAAATCAGTGGCTCGATCAGTAGCTCTGATACCACCTTTTCCTGTCACGGCCCCAGCCCCGGTTTGACCCGGTCAGGAGCCGCGGGACAGGAACCCGTGGTATCAATAATGCGACAGCGGAAGATTTTTAACAGGATCTTTTAAAACTCAAAAATGCCCAATTATTTTATTCCATATCTTTGGGATAAACCCCGTACTTTACAATAGAGGAATTTAACTAGGAAATTCCATGATTTATTAAAACATGTTTATTCATTTTTAACTGAGCCACCTCTTCAAGCTTGATAGTGCTCCGTGGCACGTTTTCCTTGATTTGGGTATAAATAGAGGGCCTCGGGACTTGAATTTTGTCTTTGAAACGACGTAAATTCGTTTTACGTAGGCCGAGTTATAACAGAAACAGTCTACAAAACACACACTAATCACGAAGTGCTGCCGCAATCAGGGTAATAACTCGATCGCTATTACGATTCAACGTCCGATCGATTATAACTATCCAACGATTGTTTAAGTGCCGCTCAAATTGAGTTTATACTTTGTTATTCATCGTGATTTCGACTTGAATGTTTGAGTGCTGTTCGAAATCGGACTATACTCTGTCATTCGTTGTGAATCCGCTGAATTGTTAAGTATTGCACTAGTAAATCGTTGTGAAGGTTTAATCTCGTGAATTGTCGTAACTGCTGTATTAGTTACTGACCTGTTTGTGTGTGCATTATTATTTAAATTAGGTTAATCAAGGCTAATCAGTAGGCTTATACTCTGCTCGTTAAATCTATAATGTGAGTCATTCTCTTTTTATCAAACTATTTTACAATACCTCAAATTATTTTCAAGGTTATAATTACAGGGACTAAGTCGTGGATATCTTGAATTACTGGTTAGTGGGGTATTGTGCACATTACTAATTTGCTTCCGGTTACGTTCATTGACATAACCGGGATAATCCCAGTTAGGTTCATTGACCTACTAGGGATAATCATCACTATTTAGGTTCATTGATCTAATAGTGGTATGACCATCGTCACCATTGTGACATAGAGCCAGATAAAGATAAGATAGAAGCCATTGTAATCGCTCTTATGCTGTAATTAATAACTATGCATCATTATGCAAAATAGAATGATTCACTCAGTATTTCCCTGCTGACAAAACCTTTTTCAAACATGTTTCAGGTGATCTGTTGTGAGCAAAAGAAAAGTGCCATGGAGCACATCAAGCTTAGAAAAGTGGCTCAATGTAAATAAATAAAGAAACATGTTTTGAGAAATAAAGATTTCCCAGTAAAATCACTTTATTGTAAATTATGAGATTTATCCCTACGAGCAGTTTTAATATTAATCGATCCTGTTTAAAAAGACTTCCGCTGTCACTTAATTAGATACCATCGGATTTCCTGCCTCGCGGCTCTGGACCGGGTCAAACCGGGGCCGAGGGCCATGACAGGAAAAGGTGGTATCAGAGCCACTGATTTAAGCTTACTATTGATTTTAGCCTATTAAAATAATTAAGAGATACGTATGAAATTTAATTATCATTTTATGATTATGTGTTTTCTTATCTGACTAACTATGTACAGTATGGACAGATCTCTATATGCTAACCAATATAGCAATTAATGCAAATCCTTAACTAATTTGACTCAAGTTTTAGCATTTTTATTATTTACAGTCTAGAAACCTTATTCAGAAAATAAATAAATTTACAAATAAAACCTAGTGTGTTTTAATTTTCAATTGTTTTGGTAGTTACCCAGTATGAAATAATATTTAAAAGTTTCTATAAAATTCTGTTATGATTTTTAATTATGTGTATTTTACTAAACAGTATGAGTGACTTGTATGACGCCCTTCAGAAATTAAATCTCTATCCAGTAAAAATAGAAGTTTCCAGAGATTTCAATAGGTATATACCAGAAATAGAAGAACCTATAGAATTCAACGCTTTACCTCTCAAGAAACCCAAGCCTAAGAAAATGGAAATTGGGGAAAGCTCTAGGCAAATTGAGGGATTACCATCTCAAGAAGAGCTAGATTTTATAATGGCAAGCGATAATACTATTAAACCTATTAATGAAAATGATTTTATTTACTCTCTTAAAACACAACTACCAATAAACTTAGAACCAGCTATTCCAAAATTTTCAATCCACTCGCAAATAGACGAATGGGTGATTCATGAAATACAGTTACAAAATTATCCTTATAAGCTTTTTCCTCAGTTCAATCCAGAACCTTTACCAAATCCACCAATGAGTAACGAGAATATGGCTGAACTCCGCCATTTTGGCAAGGAACTAATGGATGCTGAGAATACGATCCAAGAAACTGGGAGACAGATCTCCTAGAAATACGATGAGAGGGAATACCGTTACTAGAATATCATCTGACAAAGGATAAGGGATTTATGGAACTATGATTATGTAATAGTAATAGTAAAATCAGTATGTGTAAAATAAAGGATAAAACAGTTATATATAGAAGCATGATATAATTTATAAAACAAATAAAATTTTAGAAGAATTACAATTTTGTTTGTATATTAGTTTACGTGATTATGTGCAATTAATTGTGACATTGGATTATTACTTTATACTAATTATTTATCTATAAATTAGATATCAGATGGAAAACGCTAATAATGAACCAGTTAATGAGGTTAATCAACCTGAGCAACAACCAGGGGATCAATTTATGACTAGGCAAGATATAGAAAATATCGTTGCTCAAGGGATAGCCAATGCTATTCCAGAAATAGTTGCTCAAGGGATAGCCAATGCTATTCCAGCAATCGTTGCTGCTGTTAAAAATCCAATTGAACCGCAACAAATCGTTCCTAGTAAACGTATTTCTGAAGATAACTTCAGTAATAGCATAAACGGAGGCAATGATCATGTTAATCATGATAGTGAACCACGGCAAGCTCCGCTCCCTAAGAAAATGAAAGCCGCAACACCTGGTTGCACTTTCAAAGAATTTCTTGCCTGTAAACCCACTGAATTTGCAGGCAATGAAGGAGCAACTGCATCACTGCGTTGGTTAGAGAAAACCGAGGCAGTAATTGCCATAAGTAAATGTGCTCAGGATGATCAGGTCATGTACGCGTCAAATCTTTTCAAAGAAGTGGCGCTAGAATGGTGGAATACGGTGTTACAAGCAAAAGGAAGAAGGATGGCGTATGCTATGAACTGGGAAGAATTTAAGAGCTTAGTAGAAAGAAAATTCTGTCCCGAGTATGAAAAGGAACAAATGACAAATAAGTTTCTAAACCACCGGATGGTGGATGTAGATTGTCGAGGGTATACTTCGACATTCTTCGAATATGCTCGAGTGGTACCAACCCTGGCTTCGCCAGAGCCGGTACTTATTTCTCGTTATATTTGGGGATTGATTGGCGAAATCCGTAATATCGTCAAGGCTGCGAAACCTCGCACGATTGATGATGCGGTGGATTTAGCCAATACTCTGGCTGACGAACTAGTACGAACAAGAGAAGAAAATAGAAGAAAGGAAGTAGCCCAAAAGATTACATAAGAATTCAGTCCGGGTAACCATAACAATTTCAAGAAAAGAGGGAATGGACAATCTACCACTAGTCCATTTTGCAATTTTTGCAAAAGGAAGCATTTTGGAAGATGCAAAGGATATTGCAATTTTTTGCAAAATTCCAGGGCATCAAGAAGAAGACTGCAGGAGGAAGAAATTTTCAGTCTGCTACAACTGTGGAGAAGCTGGACATCTTAGGCCAGATTGTCCAAAACTGAACAAACCATCTGACAATAAAGCCAAACCTGCAGAAGGAGCAAAAAGGAATGTAAGAGCCTTCCAGCTGACTACTCAAGAAGCCGAGATGATTCCAGATGTGATAGTCGGTACGTTCTTAGTACACAACGTTTACACAAAAGTATTATTTGACTCTGGTGCAAACCAAAGTTTTACTTCATTCTGCCAAACTCTTAATTTACCTTTAATCAGCATTAGGCAAATTTTTACAGTAGAAACGGCAGATGGGAATTCAGTTAAAATAAATAAGGTTCTGCAAAACATAGAAATAGAACTTTTAAGTCATAAATTTTCTGCAACCCTATTATCTATTAAATTAGTTGAATTCGATGTTGTGTTAGGAATAGATTGATTGGTAAACAACTATGCTCGAATTATCTGTAATAAGAATTCCATAGAAACTTGTGTAACCACTGGAGAAGTAATAATGATTATAGGAGATAAGTTATGTAAAACCCTAACGTTCATATCAGTAATGAAAGTTGCTAATTATGAACGAAAGCAAGGAATAGTATATATGATTTCAGTAATCATTAATACTAAAGATAAAGAACTTAAGAAAATTTCTGTAGTTTCAGAATACCGGATGTATTCTCAGAAGAGTTACCAGGGTTACCAGCAGAAAGGGAGGTAAAATGTAGGATTCATCTAATTCCTGGAACTACACCGATAGCTAAGGCACCTTATCGGTTAACTAGTGTTGTTTGTTAAGAAAAAGGATGATTTGATGAGAATGTGTATTGATTATAGGGAATTGAATAAAGTTACAATTAAGAATCGATACTCATTACCTAGAATTGATGATCTATTCGATCAATTCCAGGGAGATAGATATTTTTCTAAAATCGACATACGTTCCGGATATTATTAGTCAAAAGTACAAGAGGAAGACATACCTAAAACTGTTTTCAGGACTAGGTATGGTCATTACAAGTTTACAGTCATGCCTTTTAGGTTAAGGAATGCAATTGCAGCATTCATGAATATAATGAATATGATCTGTAAATCATATTTGGATAAAATTGTAATTGTCTTCATCGACGATATACTTATTCCAAAAGTCAGGAAGAATATTGTCAGCAATTGCATGCACTCTTAACTTTGTTAAGAAAAGAGAAGCTTTATGTCAAATTCTCGAAGTATGAATTTTGGCTGCCAAAAGTGCAATTTCTAGGTCATATGGTGAATCATGAAGGTATTCAAGTAGATCCTGCTAAGATAGTAGTAATTACCAAATGGAAGATTCCGCAATCCGCAATAGAAATTAGGAGTTTTGTAAGTTTAGTCGGATATTTTAGACGGATTATTTAGGGATTATTCCAAAATAGCTATACCATTAAGTTTGAATGGGGACCTAAACAAGAAGAAGCCTTTAGGATCTTAAAGTATAAATTAACAAAATTCTCCAATCCTAGCCTTACCAGAAGGAACTGAAGATTTTGAAGTATACGGTAATGCTTCAAAGCTAGGATTTGGATGTATGTTAATGCAACGCAAAAAGGTAATTGCGTATGCTTCAAGACAATTGAAAAAGCATGAAGAAAACTATACTACTCATAACTTAGAATTAGGAGCCATAAATTTTTGCCTTAAGATTTGGAGACATTATCTGTATGGAAGTAAGTCTACTGTCTATACGGATCATAAGAATTTAAAATATATTTGGGCAAAAAGAATTAAATATAAGGCTAAGGAGATGGATGAAAATCTTAAGTGACTACGACTGTGATATTCAGTATCACGAAGGAAAGGCTGAAAACGGCTAGAGATCGCCAGAAGAGTTATACAGATAATAGACAAAAGTCGTTGGAGTTCGAGTTGGAGACAAAATACTATTAAAAGTATCTCCTTGGAAAGGAGTTGTTAGATTCGGTAAGAAAGGAAAGTTAAGTCCAAGGTACGTAGGACCATTTCCAGTGATCCAACGTATAGGAACAGTTGCTTATCGTTTACAACTACCAGAAGAGTTAGCTGGAGTACATGATGTATTTCATGTATCCAAATGTCTATCAGAAGATTCAAAGATATGATCCTAATACATTTAGGAGTTAGAGTCAGAAATGAAGCGAAAATATCCTCAATCATTTCAGTAAATCTCGAGGACGAGATTTTTATTAAGGTGGGGAGAATGTAACAACTCTCATCAAAAGTCCTACTTATTAAATTAATTTGACCAATAGGAAACCCTAATTGAGACACCCAAGTGATTCTACGCAAACCCTAAAATTTTCAGGAATTTCAGAAACAGGATCAGGGCCCCTAAAACTCAAGGGGGGGGGGTATATCCTAGTTAACGATTATCTACAATTACTCGCTGTCAAAATTCTAAATTTAGAATATGTCAAGTCAGCAAAGCTAGTCCCAACCGTGGCTACCCTATAACCTACTTTCAAACCATACGCATCGTAGGGGTTTAAAGCCTACGATGCGCAAGCATGTTAGAGTCCCCTACGCATCGTAAGGGTTCTAGGCCTACGATGCGTAGGGCTGACCAAAATTTGGGTATAAATAGAGGGCCTCGGGACTTGAATTCTGTCTTTGAAACGACGTAAATTCGTTTTACGTAGGCCAAGTTATAACAGAAACAGTCTACAAAACACACACTAATCACGAAGTGCTGCCGCAATCAGGGTAATAACTCGATCGCTATTACGATTCAACGTCCGATCGATTATAACTATCCAACGATTGTTTAAGTGCCGCTCAAATTGAGTTTATACTTTGTTATTCATCGTGATTTCGACTTGAATGTTTAAGTGCTGTTCGAAATCGGACTATACTCTGTCATTCGTTGTGAATCCGCTGAATTGTTAAGTATTGCACTAGTAAATCGTTGTGAAGGTTTAATCTCGTGAATTGTCGTAACTGCTGTATTAGTTACTGACCTGTTTGTGTGTGCATTATTATTTAAATTAGGTTAATCAAGGCTAATCAGTAGGCTTATACTCTGCTCGTTAAATCTATAATGTGAGTCATTCTCTTTTTATCAAACTATTTTACAATACCTCAAATTATTTTCAAGGTTATAATTACAGGGACTAAGTCGTGGATATCTTGAATTACTGGTTAGTGGGGTATTGTGCACATTACTAATTTGCTTCCGGTTACGTTCATTGACATAACCGGGATAATCCCAGTTAGGTTCATTGACCTACTAGGGATAATCATCACTATTTAGGTTCATTGATCTAATAGTGGTATGACCATCGTCACCATTGTGACATAGAGCCAGATAAAGATAAGATAGAAGCCATTGTAATCGCTCTTATGCTGTAATTAATAACTATGCATCATTATGCAAAATAGAATGATTCACTCAGTATTTCCCTGCTGACAAAACCTTTTTCAAACATGTTTCAGGTGATCTGTTGTGAGCAAAAGAAAAGTGCCATGGAGCACATCAAGCTTAGAAAAGTGGCTCAATGTAAATAAATAAAGAAACATGTTTTGAGAAATAAAGATTTCCCAGTAAAATCACTTTATTGTAAATTATGAGATTTATCCCTACGAGCAGTTTTAATATTAATCGATCCTGTTTAAAAAGACTTCCGCTGTCACTTAATTAGATACCATCGGATTTCCTGCCTCGCGGCTCTGGACCGGGTCAAACCGGGGCCGAGGGCCGTGACACCTGTCACCCAATTAGTGATGATATATCACTGTTAGGGCTTATTAGCCTAACCTGTGTTAGGGCTTATTAGCCTAACCCGTGAGAAATTAGTAATGTGCACAATACCCCACTAGCCGTTGATTAAGATAACCACGACTTACTCCCTGTAATCATAACATTTGAAAATAGAGTATTGTAAAATGCTTTTGATAAAAAGAGAATGACTCACTTTGAAGATTTATATGGGCAGAGTTTCGCCTACTGATTAGCCTTTTAACCTAAATTTAATAACATGCATACGAACTAGGTCAGTAACTAATACATCATTTACGATAACTCACGAGATTAAACCCTCACAACGAATAACAAAGTGCGATACTTAAACATCCATCGAATTCACGACGAATAACAAAGCATAAACCCTAATGTGGGCAGCACTTAAACATCCATTGGATAGTTTCAATCGATCTGACATTGAATCGTAGCAGCGATCGAGTTAATACCCGGTATCGGAGCAGCGCCTCGCTATCTAAATTGAAAATTCGACTTCTGGAGAGTATATTTTCGTTTTTGTGATGTGATTTCGACACCAGAGGATAGCTCCTGTGACAAGCTATTTATAGCTGAAATTCGAGGTTCACGTGGCCTGCGTGAACCTTAGCTCGAACCTTACGTGGCCCGCGAGGGCACCTATATCGTAGATTAGGGCATCCGTGTCATGCGTAGGTATGCCACGTGGACGACACGTGGATCCGGAACACTTATCCGGTCAAACATGGGTTAACGCGGCCCGCGTAAGGATTTGCTTATCCTTTACGCGCCCCGCGAGAAGACCATATTTCTTTATTTCTTGATTTTTGATACACGGTATGGTTTCAGGGGTTCGGGTTTTTACTTACAAATCGTTTGAGGACATTTTTGAAGGTCCTTACAGGGTTTTCTACCAAAAATGTATACCCTATATACCCGGGTTCGGGTCGGGTTTTATAAAACCCGGGTATTATAGTTCCCTATTTCCGGGTTCGGGTGCGGTTCGGGTAGGGTTCGGGTATGCATCGGGTTGGGAAAAAACCCGCACCGGGTATTATAAAAACCTGACCGGGTATTAATGCTTCTTTATATGTTTTAGTGGATGGTGCCTAATGAAATTTTAATGACATTTCTAAATTTAAATTCGATAGTGCTAGATCGAAGGAATAGTCCTGATTTGAATCCTTTTGGATTACATAAACAACAATCAACTTTGTGAGTGATATTCCCCCAAAGCTTAAAAGCCCTCATGAAACCCATAAGCTTAAACAGAAGTGGAATGTCCATAATTAGGTGTGTGTAATCATATTTTCAAAGATACATCTACTTAAAACTAAAGGTAGCTATATAACCGGGTATAAAAAAACCCAGTTTCGGGTATTTATAAAACCCGGTTCCGGATATTTATAAAAACCAGTTCCGGGTATTTATAAAAACCGGGTTTCGGCTATAAACCAGGTATAAAAAAACCCGGTTCCGGGTTCGGGTTTTAGATCAAATATGAATACCCGGTCCCTACCCTATGGGTAGGGTCAGGTTCGGGTATAGAAAACCCGGTTTTTATAATACCCGGTTCCGGGTTTTTTTTCCAGGTTTGGGTTTTTTGTGCACCACTACACACACCCCCAAAAAACTGTAGAGTAATTTTGATCTTTTGTAGAGTAATTTTGGTCTTGTAGGGTGACGACGGGCCAGCCGGTTGCCCAACTTGACCCGTCTTGGGCTTCTATCATTTGGGCCCAATTGTTAAGGCCCAAAGCCAAGGCTTTTCTCTTAAAGGCCTCACACATATAAAAATGGCGGGAAAAATAGAGAAAGGGATCCAAGGATTCCAACTTTCCAAGGGTGTTGCAAAACATTAAATGTTTGGCTGATAAGGGGAAAAGATCGCTGGAAACATAGTACGACCAAACTGGCCTCATTAAATGAAGCCAACGATCTTACCGTTGGGGCTCAGACACGTGTCTGAGTCCCCCAAAGGCCGCTAGATACCGTTAGATCGCCTCGGTACCATTTTCCAAGGGAGATAAGCTACCTCCTTTATATAAGGAAGGTAAAGATCTGTTCAAGGTCAAGGTAACTCTCACTTAATTCTACATACTCTCATTTATTCCGACCATTATACACTCTCATTTAATCCTGATATGATGTCCTGTTCATCAGAATCCACACCAAGGAGAATATTCTGACGATCATACTCGTCGGAATAAGCTTCTCATTTACCTCCGGCAAGTTTACTTATTCTCACGCCGGAGCTTGGTTACGGATCCCCCTCCCGGGGCCCTCCGTAACGAGGCTAATGGTTTTCTCTTTTGTAGGAAACGGAAACAGGGATATCACAACGTCAGCGAGATCCTTTTGACGTCATCAGTGATTTGAGGACTCTATAAGATCATTTTACAAAATTACTCTACAAAAAATCAAAATTACTCTACAGTTTTTTGGGGGTTAGTTGAAATTTTGATAATTACCCTACAGACCAAAATTACTCTACAAAAGATCAAAATTACTCAACAGTTTTTTGATAAACTTGTAGGGTAATTTTGATTCACTTGTAAAAGTAATTTTGATGAATTACTCTACAAAAGATCAAAATTACTCTACAAAAGATCAGAATTACTCTACAAGAGTAATTTTGATAGTTACTCGTAATTACAAAAATGACACCGTGTTTTTTTCTCTTTTCCTTCAGTTTGTATGTTTAGTACGTAAGGTTTATTTGTATTTGAACTTTATCCATCTTTTAATAGCTATTACAAAGTTTACCCAACTTCACTTTTAGTTTTGAAAATTATATGATGTGAATTACAAATGAGGCTGTAATCTTGGTAAACCTTTTTTATACTATTCCACATATGTGTTTAGAAAAATGAAAGGTAGTTCAAAAACAAAAAAAACAAAAAAAAAGAAAAAAAAAGAAAAGAAAAATATGAGACTATTTATTAATGAGTATTATAAAATTGTTATAACAAGGTTTTTGAAAAGTGGTTATTAGGCTAGAGGGTGTGGAATAACCCTCTTGGGCTTTATAAGGACACCTCAGCGCCACGTAGGCGCCACGTCAGCTAGGGGGCTTTATAACGCCTCCCTTTAACTTGCACGGTGTGGGATGGAGCCCTCTATTAAACAAAAAAAAAAAAAAAAAAAAATCTGATTGGTTGACACTCGAGTGGGCCCCACCTGAACAGCCCCTTCTTCTCGTTAACATGGTGGCGAGCTCACCTATAGCGCCCCTCTTGATTGGCTGGGTGTGGGGGTATAGCGCCGGCGGCGCCATAGGTGGTGACGAGGCGGTGGTGGCGCCCCCCACACCCTCCGGCCTTACAACGATGATTACATTCGTTGAAAACATGTTCACTAAAGAGACACCACCCCAAGAGTGTACCTCATGTCATCTAGCATATCATACGGGCCTTTGGGTCATACACCCCAAAATTGTACGTCAGCATTTTTCGCTCTATCATACAAGTACGACTATATAATAGGATTCGTCAGGCGAACTTTCATTGATTGATGAGTTATCGATAAAAACTAAAATCATAATCCTATTATAATTACTGAAATAAAATTCTTGTTTCATTAGTGAAGAATGGAAAGATTGTTTTAATCTATATCTTTATAACTATGGCTACTGGTTATTATTACTACTTATTATTAGCAGCCAACAACATTAACTTGTTTGTAATAAAACTATTAGAAATTAATGCACCTATAAATTAATAATAGTAATTATATAGTAAAATTAATTAATAAATTATTGTAGTTATTGATAACAACAAATTATTATTTTAATTATAATTATTATAACAATTATTATTGTTAATAATAATAATAATATTTTGGCAATTTATGGAGAGGTTGTTAAGAACACTAACACAGTTTGCCTTGTAAAGAAAAGGTAGTTGGGCCGGGCCACACCGGATAAAGTTCTTAACAAACAACACAATACAAGTCCAAGGTGTGTATTGTTGTTTGTGTCTGGGTTCCAAGGTAATTAGTTGGGTCAGGCCGGGTCAGGTCCGAAACAACACAATATAATGTGTGTGCCTGTGTGGGTTAGTTTGTTTGTTTGTTTGTTTTTTTTGGTGTCATATGTGATTCTCAGTCAAACTTGCCTTGGATCTTATTCATACTCCTGATTTACCATCAACAGACAACACGATATAAAAAAAAAATAGATCATACAACAAATAGTTCTGATAAAGAAAATATATATTATCTGCTCCTCGTTCGGTATACGCAATGGTTTGGTTAAGGACAGTGAATGATAATGAACATGATGAATTAAAACTTGTAGACACCTGATGGATCGGCATTCTGAACTATCCATGGATGTTCAAGGAGTTTGTGTAAAGGCATTCGCTTTGAAGTTTCTCTAACAAGCATCTGTGTTCTCAAAGAAAAAATTTGTAAGTGACATTAAGATTAAAGTTTTAAATATAAACACGACTGGGAGTGTGATGTAAACCTGACTGATCAGATCTTTGGCAGCTGAGGAGACTACGGGTTTCGGAGGAAACTTCAAATCTACCTGCAAAATCCTGCACAATGAAAACAAAAATCACTCTAGATACTGAAGAATTAAAAAATTTGTAACACGGTCGTCTACAGCATAGATGGCAATTCTACTCGTTCACAATAAATGGATCATTCTGGTTATGTTTTATCTTTAACGAGCCTTAAATCAATATAAATCCAGCTAAAGTATTTTATTTAATAAAGAAAACAGATTTTTGAACAATTAAGATTTCGGGTCAACCCAACCCAACCCGGTTTTACCAAATACATGTTTTGACATGTAAACGCCCCGCTTGCGGCATGCGCATATAATGTATATATGTGTGGGCGCTTGGGGGGCAAAAGTGAAAGTGCACTAATTTTAACGTTGTTTTACTAATTTCGTGAAAATAATGTTAAAAGAGGGGGATGGTTGATCATGTATCATGTGGTGGCGTTGATAGCCAAAAGACAAGGGAGTACATGCACTAAAAGAAAGGGGTAACGAAATCGAAAAAACGTCAAAAAAATGTCAAATTTTTCCAAAATTTACACTACCGCCGGAGCGCCAAGGGGTAGCGGAGGCTACCCCTTCTCATATGGTACATCCGCCCCTGGTGTGCCTTATGTCCAAGGCTTGATACAAAACTACCATCGAGCCGGGGGTCTCACTGGAAGCAGTCTCTCTATTCCTACGGGGTAGAGGTAAGGCTGTCTATTGGTGGGATTTACTGAGTATGATGATGATGATGATGATGTTTTGACATGTAATACAACCACCTAGAGCTGCAAACGAACTGAACATTCACCGAACAATTCGTGAACCGTTCGGCGGAAAGTTCCTTTGTGTTCGTTCATTTAACAAATAATAATCACGAACAAAAAATTGTGTTTGTTTAGTTAAATGAACGAAAATGAACAGCGCTCACGTTCGTTCATATTTGTGTTTCGTTTGTGTTCAAAGTTCATTAGTGTTTTTAGTTTTTATACTTTGTTTAATTAATTCAAAATTCCAACAAATAAAATCTCGTTCGGTAAGCATTCATGTACAAATCGTGAACACATATATTTCCTTAACAAACTAACACAAACAAGGTCTTGTTCACGTTCTTTCAGCTCATTTGCAGCCCTACGAACCACCCCTCCATTTTTCTAACAGTCACTAAAATCCAATTGGTTAAAAAATTGCATTACCTTCTATATGTGTCAGAGTGTTCTTTTGCTTCAAAGGGAGGAACACCATAGAGGAATTCATAGCATAGAATACCAAGACTCCATATGTCAACACTTGCATCATGTTCAGCACTCTCAACTGTGATTCAACTACTTAATTAGAATAAACAAAACCTAATTACTTAAGTTTAGTAATTAAATAAGTGTTCCTACCCATTTCCGGTGGGAGATAATCTAGAGTACCACACATGGTCTGCCTGCGACTGAATGTGTGCACAGACCAACCAAAATCAGCAATCTTTAATTCACCCTGAAAGAGATAACAGTACACATTATGTTTCCGCCAAATCAATTGTCAAAAACAAAGTAATATGTGGTTATTGAAGGTTACCTGTGCACCAATCAAAAGATTCTCTGGTTTAATATCTCTATGAATAACATGCTTCCCATGACAATATATAAGAGCCCGCGCTAAGGAAGCAATATACTATCACAAACACGATTAATATTAGTTAGCCAATTACATAAAGTAAACAAAACCCATAATCACATTATTGCAATATGAAAGACTTACAGTAGCAGCACGTCGTTCACCGAAGTGTTTGCACCTTTGCAGCTCCTTATAGAGTTCTCCTTTGGCAGCATATTCCAGGATCAGGTAGACTCTTTTCTGTAGAAATTGTTGTTTGTATTTTAAAAACTATGTTGCAAACCTTTAAAACAAACATTAAGGTGGCTTTGTGTTTTAACTTTGCAGGTCCTTATAGAATGTATACCTGATCATAGAAGTAGCCATAGAGTCTTAGGATGTTAGGGTGTCTGAGGTGGCTTTGAATTTCGACTTCCCGGCGAAGTTGGTGTTCCACCTGAGATTGTTTAAGCTGGCTTTTGAAGAGCACTTTCAGTGCAACAATGTGGTTGCTCTGTTTCAGAAAACACAAATCTTGTTTAGATATAATGCACCATTCATGACCGATTAAGCAGATGTACTTATTGAATTGAGATATCAACAGTAAGATTATTGACAGGAAATTTGAAACATTAAGACAGATAAATCCACAATATAGCAAAAACTGTTTATAAACAATGATTAGGACTGGTATAAATTGAAAGAATACAAACAGTCTCTTAAGATGAATTCATTCTTAAAGCATCAACGATAACCGATGATGACAATGATCTACTACAAGAGATCCTACTGCATAGACAACACAACCAGTAACTCAGTCTCCTAATCCCAAAAGTACAGAAGTTTGGAATTATGGGTACCCTTCTTCTTCACAGCCATTCTTGTAGGTACAGAATGTTACATGTTATCACTCCACATGTTCCATAAAAGCAAAATATATTGTGAATGTGTAGGTAAGATAAATTTTTCCTAAAATTACTATTAAGGTGTCCAAAATGTCCTATGAAACTCAAACAAACATCACAGGATTAGGCGATTAGCTAAGCTACAAACCACTGAACCAGTGATATAGATTTCTAACTAAATAAACCAAAAAAAAAAAAATCAAGAACACAAACAAACAATCCTTAACATGATATAACACACATATCCTTAACATGATATAACACACATATCATCAACTGATAAAGATTTAAACCAAATACGTTAAAACTTAAGCACTTTAACTAGATCTGATATACTAACCCTCTTTTCCCTAGCTATATACACATGCCCAAACTTCCCCCTTCCAAGCGGCTTCCCGATGTCGAAATCATTAAGCGTCCACCTCTTCTTTTCCGATGCTGCCTCTGTAGAAGCCTGTATAAAACAGCACAAACACTAGCATTAACAAATATTTCATAACTTATCATCGAAAATACAGTACTTAAACTGTATGACTATTTTCAAAACCCTAGGGTATCTCTATCCTCCAAATTGAAAACAGCTTCAATCTCATTCGCAAAAATAAAAAATAACAACAAATTAGACCAAACGATCTCTCGTAACTCATAAGATGTAAGATCCAAACGAAGTTATTACCAAACAGAACCCTAACAGAAATTACAAACCCTAAGATCGTGTGAAAGCCAGAAAGAAATAGAAATAGGTTATCGATTGAATGACTGAGGATGAGTAAGGTACCTTTTGTGCAACCTGCGTTTCTGTAGCGATTGCCATGAGAGAGAGAAGGATTCTAGAGAGAGAGAGAGAGAGGATGCAGACTAACGGTTTGGGGGGGTGAATGCAAATTGGTTTGAATAAAGAGGGCGATGAGATTTCTCTCTCTTTGTTTACACAACGGTCATATATTAATGGAGGAGCGTCATTTGAAATTATTTTATGATTCCCAAAGTGCCCCTTAACTTTTATCATCTTCATACTTCTATACTTTGACTAAAATCATACATCACTTTTGCTTGTTTTAACTTTCAACTATATCAATGAAAAGGGTTGAGTTATAATACAAAAGATTTAAAAATAAGAAGGGTAAGAAGGCATCAGAGAGTGACAAGTGTCCTATGAGTAATTAAATGGAAAGAGTAATTTTGTCTACAAGAGGAAAGAAAATATGCACATGCAAGTCACATGCTATTTCCCCCCTAACTTTTAAACGTCCGTAACTTTTTTATACATCATTTGTTTTAAAAAAAAATTATACCATAAAATCGAGCGTTTTTTTATCTTTAATATGAGTACCTTATTGTTATATTTTTCAAAAAAATTTCAAAAACCCAGTTGCATATTACACAATAGACATGATGTAAAACACAATGTAAATTAGATTAAAAACACAATAAATGACAACAGATAAAGACACAATGGACAACATACTAAAACACAATGAACATAACGTATAACACAATGACGATAACATATAACACAATAAGAATCAGACTAAATAAAAACACAATTGATGACAACAGATAAAAGACACAATTAATGACAGCAAATAAAAGACACAATGGAGAGTAGATGAAGACACAATGAAAAACAAACTAAAAACACAATACATAACAAACTAAAACACAATGAACAAGATAATAAAAAAATTGAACAAATTATTAAACCACAATGGACAACATATTAAAACACAATGAATAACATATTACACAATGGACATGATGTAAAACACAATGTAAATTAGATTAAAAACACAATCAATGACGATAGATAAAGACACAATGGACAACATAATAAAACACAATGACCATAACGTATAACACAATGACGATAACATATAACACAATAAGAATCAGACTAAATAAAAACACAATTGATGACAACAGATAAAAGACACAATTAATGACAGCAGATAAAAGACACAATGGAGAGCAGATGAAGACACAATGAAAAACAAACTAAAAACACAATACATAACAAACTAAAACACAATACATAACAAACTAAAACACAATGAACAAGATAATAAAAAAATTGAACAAATTATTAAAACACAATGGACAACATATTAAAACATAACGAATAACATATTAAACACAATGACCTAAACTAATAACACAATTTATAGAAAACCCAGATATAACAAAATCTTCATTGTGTCATATATTGTGTTATAGGTTTTTATAAAAACGCAATGGATAGAACTCAAATTAACATTGTGTTATAGGTTTTGATAATAACACAATGTATAGAAACTCTACTGACCAAAACCCAGTTAAAAGACACAATGACCTGAACCTTTAACACAATGCCAAAAAACCCAGTAAAAATAAAATTTTTTATTTTATTTTTATATTATAATATGGTACTCATATTAAAGATAAAAAAACGCTTTTTATTATGGTGAAATTTTTTTTGAAAAAAAATGTCGTATGAAAAAGTTATTGACGTTTTAAATCGATGGGGTAATTGGCATGTGCCTTGCATGTGGAGAGAGAAAATCCATAAATATAGGATTCCCTTTATGCCCTTCTATTATCTTCTTTTCCCTACAACCAATCTCAACCCTCCAAATCTAAGATCAATGGACTAGAATCCTTCTTACACTTCTTATTTATTTTATCATTTGTATTTGATCCTAACCCTCAATGAAAAAAATAGTAAATTTCACTTTTCTAGCTTTTTATAATTACATTTGCTCATATTTGAACCTGAATTATCATTATCATTCAAATTATTATTTTTTTCACGGGACATATTGTAAGTTTGCTATAAAAGAACGTACATGCATTAATAATTTGTACATCGGTACAGCTTCGAGTTTTGGGTCTCCAATCAATTCTCAGGTAATCCTTGTTACTTTTATTCGTATTCCTATTGTTTAATGGTGGTGATTGTGTGGTTGAGTTGGATCGGGATAGGTGGAGGTGGTGTAGGGTTGGTGATAGTATTCAAGTGGGACCACAAATGACCACAGGGTGGCCGACGATGTCATCATCGTCACCGGGTGGCCATTAGGTGTGTGTTTGGTCGCCATGGGGGGAATCTGAGTCGAGCTGACTCATAGCCGTAACCTATTAGGGTTTCGATTTTGGCCAGTCGGAGGTACCGGGTGACACCAAGGAGCCCACGACCCTGTGTATGTGGGTTGGGTTGAATCGTTTTGAACCATTAACCATCGTGGGGCTCGGTTGTGGGTTCGGATGATGTTAGGGTTTTGCATGGGGTGTGCGTGCATGCATGGGAGACCCAATTCAGGTTTGCGGAATTAGACGGGGTCAAGGGTGAACCAATTGTAGGTTTATGGGTTATTGGTTTTGTTGACGGTGGATTTGGTCAAGTAATCAGGTTCCAAATGGGTCAGGGACAATCCGATTTGTGGTATAGATGAAATTAGGGTTTTGTTGGTGATGGTCTGATGGGTAATCGTTTTTGGTGTGTAACACCCCAAAAATATTCAACATTTGCTTTTATATAACAACATGAGTATAGTAAGTAGGACTAACTGTTAAAAATATGTTGTTCTATTAGTAAAATGGGTAATTAGTGTCTTATAAATAAACCAAAGTGTTTTGGTCAGAAAATCTGATGATGATATTGCAACCAAACTCTAGATTACGGGGTATGATGCTCAAAAAATGTAACAACAATGAGGATCACTTCAATGTGGAATGCACAAACAACACAAGGATTTATACGGGGAAAAAGCCCTTGATCAAGAATTGATCTCCGGCACAAAAAACCCCGGGTGATGGAAACTACCGATCACCAAGCTCAAATAAATGAATAAACGTTTACAACTTCGGATGGTAACGAGCTAGGTACAAGGATCACTACGGTGAAATGTGTAAAAAGTGTAAGTAATTGCTAAGTGTTTGAACGAGAACTTGTATGAGAGTGTTTGCGAGTGTGTGTAACTGCCAAAATGACTAAGTGTCACTAACTAGCTCGTTCCCCCTTTCAAATAAGAAAAATATCTAGTTAACAAACTCTCCGACTTTCAAGCCAAGCCTCCACGTTCTCCATAACGTCTAGTTTTGATCTAGCACGTGCAGAATACTTCGGGAATATTCTCCATGAATACCGCTAAGACCTGGTCAAGCTTGTTATACCTGCGAGATATTATAAAACATGAGTAAACAATCGTCAGTATGAGGATCCTTGAAGTGATCCATGATCCTGATCCTAAAGCTCTTCTGAGGATCACCACCTGTCACAGAAGTAAGGATCACTAGTTAGGATAATAAATAAGGATCACTAATTGTTAGAAAATCCTCCCCTAACAATTGCCCCCAAAATATAAGGAGTGAAATTGTAAAATTAGCGAGTTATGTTTTCTCGATCTTATCCGTAACAAACTAACGGATATATAGCCGTTAATTTTGAACTAGCCGTTGCGATGATGATGTCACGGAAGTGACAACCTGCAAGATCATGATTATAAATAGAGATATAGACAGGATCAAATGCATTTAAATTTTCAGAGAAACTCCCTTTATAATCCACATTCTGAAGACGTTCAGGTATTCTCTCTCTCTATCCTTTTCCTTCTCTTGCTCTGTTCTTCTACCTTTATCTTCGTCAGTACGAAAATGTTGCTTCGAAGTTCACCAGCCAAGGATCACCCAAAAAACAGTCCTCCGAAAAGCCAGGGGATTATCGAAGACTCCATTAAAGAACGTTGTCTATTCAACGATGCTCAGATAGATAGGATCCGCCACTGCTTTCCGGCGAACACCGAATTCATGCCTTTTGACCCCAATGCCTTGAGTGATCATATATCCGATAAGTGGGTTGCTTTCCCCGTCACTCCGTTCATCATAGGTTATTCTTATCCTTTTCCAGCCTTCACCCAATCTTTCTTCTCCCTAACCGGCATCTCTTATATCCAAGCCATGCCGATGATTTGGAGGGTTTTGCACACCCTTGAAAGGATCATTGATGAGGAAGGAATAGATCTAGGAATGGCAGAGCTGGGAGAGCTATATGATCTTACCACCTTTGGATCTCATCGTTACTTGTTCAAACGCAAACCTGGTGAGGAACACCCGATCTTCAAAGCCACCAAGAATGACACTAATTGGAAGCGACGTTTCTTTTTTGTCAAGAGAGATTCTATCCAGGATGGAAAGGATCTTCCTAAAAATTAGGCTACCCATGGTAGGATGGAGGATCCCGATAAGGATCACCAGGAACTTTATTTTGATATAAGGATAACTTATATTTTTACTTTCTTGTTTTACAGCTATCACCGTCTCACACCTCAAACTGTCCCCTGCTGCTAAGGAGAGGCTCCTTGCCTTCAAGAAACTTGACCCTGAGATAAGAACTTTCAAGACAACAACCCAAGATTCACAGGAGGTATCCTCAGGCTCTGTCACAATGTCAAGTAAGTATCCTTGTTTAAAATTAAATATATAATGAAATATGAACTAGGAAAAGATACTTATCTTGTTTTAATTGTGTAGGTGCTGGAAAATCTGTCAAGCCTGTTTCCCAATTCAACACAGCTGACCTTGATCTCGTACGACCCAGGAGGAAGAGATCCACCAACAGTCCCAGCATTTCCATTCCAAAGGCACCCACTAAAGGAAAGGGTGTCAAGAAGAGGAAAATTTCTGATGCTGAGGATCTTCAAGGGCTACCACTGATCCGCCACCAATTCCTTGAGTACTTCAATGAAGTAAGGATCCTTAACTTTGCCTAGGTATCCAGCTCTTATGAGGATCACTTGACCTTGAACTGCCTTATCTTCTTTCTGCAGAAATTTGCTGAGATCGAGGATTATGTGGGCAATATTGAGGAGCGGGACAATAAAATAGCTGATCTCCAACAGGTTGGCGTGCTCAAAGATCTTGCACTTGCTGATGCTCGGAAGGAACTCCAGGATACCAAGCAGGCAATGGCCAAGGTGCTGGTTAATTTTGATTATGAAAAGCATGACCTCATCGAAAATGCCAAGCTCTCTGCTGCCATCACAATGTATCAGACTAAGTTGAAGATGGCCCAAGAAGCTCAAGACCCTGCTTTTGACAAAGACAGCTGGGATGTTGAAGGTTGGAAGGAAAGGTTGGCTGAGCTTGAGGATGAGGAAGAGGAGGCTACTGAAGTCTTGGCGATTGAAGCAAGTGGCAGTGGGAAGGATCAGGTAAAGGATACCGCAGCTGGAGGAGAAGAGGATGCAGCAAAGATGTAGGCTGCACAATTGGGCGATGATGGATATATGTGCTAAGGCCGGAGCCCAATTTTTTCTAGTTTGGTGGTTGTTTTTGTGGTTGTGATGTTTAAGACAATTTCATGGGTTGTACTTTGAACAATAGGTTTTTAGGATTAAGGATCATGTATGATCCTTCGAACAATAGGCAGGATTGCAATTAGTGGAGGGATCCTCTGTTTGGGGGATGAAGCCATTGTGATCCTGCTGCCTTTATATTCCTGCACTACTTTTGAACTCATTATCATGGACACCCTTTACCTACCCCAGCGGACGGGCCACGTTTTGCTGGTAGAAGCTTGGGTAGGTAATTTTGACAACCTTTAAAGGGTTAGTCTTATGTTAATAAATAAAAACTTAACCTTTTGTCGCTTATCTTGTGTTGTTATCCTTCTTAGTATGTTATTTTCCAACTGTTATAATGTTCAATCTGTTTATACTTATCAAACCTTAGAAAATTAGAAAATATATCCATAAAGTTTAGGATATAATCAAGGATCACATATCCCATAACCGATAAGTTCTAAAAAGTGATATAGTTTAAGAAACACAGGTTCAGTTGTCAAGTATAAGGGTTCATCAAAAGAATAATGAATAAAATCAAAAGAGTTAAGGATCATACCTGAGGATCCAAGTTAGAATCCTAACCATAATAAGGATAACTATAAGATAAACCTTAGAGTGTAATAAGGATCAAAGATCCCTAGCTGCCTACCTTCAAGGACCTGAAATAGAGCATAACTTGGGACTAAGCCAATATAAGAAAAGAATTAGCAACTGGGGACAAGCCCAAGGATGGGGACAAGCCCAAGGATAACTGGGGACAAGCCCAAGGATAACTGGGGACAAGCCCAAGGATCGTGTGTAAACTGGAGTATGGCCCTAACTGGCGACTATCCAAACTTAGTGACATGAAGATGCCAAAACCTTAGCTAACGTGAAAACGTTAGAAACCTTAGCTAACGTGAAAACGTTAGAAACCTTATGAACGGATGTATGGTACGTCTACCATTATACGTAGGATCCTAAGCATAGCCAGAACAATGGAATTATCAGCCCCTATAATGAGTACTGGTCCCAAAGCCTTGAACTATACCAGGATCATCGAGCGCTACAGGCGGAATCTGGGGACAAGCCCAAATAACTGGGGTTAAACCCAAAAGACGGATTGCTTCTGTGGATAACCAACGTTGTGCTAAAGATACCTGAACTTTCAAAACTTGAACTCACGTGAGAGATGGATAAAGGATACATGATCCTTATCCTTATATGAGAAAATAAAGAAATGAAATAGTTCAAGATTAGGATATTACCTGAGTAAGGATCACCGATACTTTGAGGATCCTTTAAGGATATCCCTTCCATGAGGATCACCTATACCATAAGGATCCTGCTTACATGAAATATTTCTTCAAGTGGACAGCATTCCAAGCTCTTGGTAGCAATTCACCTTCCATGGTTAGCAATCTATATGCCCCCTTTCCTGCTTCAGCTTCAATCAAATAAGGGCCTTCCCATTTTGGAGCCAATTTTCCATCAGCAGGATTGGTGGTATTCTGAAATGCTTTCCTTAACACCATATCCCCAACTTGAAACCTCCTGATCCTGACATTTTTATTGTAAGCACCAGCCATTCTTTGTTGATAACTGGCCATCCTGATCCTAGCCATATCCCTGATTTCTTCAATGGTATCCAGGTCTTGAGCCAAGTTTTCATCATTTTCCTCAGGATCACGGGTACTTGTTCTAGCAGTAGGAACCACCATTTCTGTTGGGATCACTGATTCTGCCCCAAACACCAAAGAGAATGGTGTTTGACCAGTAGCATTCTTAGGGGTTGTCCTGTCAGCCCAGAGCACATAGGGTAGCTCTTCTGCCCATTTTCCTTTCTTGGATCCAAGCTTCTTCTTCAAGTTGTTGATGATGATCTTGTTGGATGATTCTGCTTGGCCATTAGCTTGTGGGTGGACTGGTGTTGATGTTATCATCCTAATCCCCCAGCTGTCACAAAAATTAGTGGTTCTGCCCCCAATAAATTGGGAACCATTATCACATATAATCTCAGAAGGAATTCCAAATCTAGTTATAATATTTCTTTTAATGAAGGATATAACTTCCTTTTCTCTAACTTGAGCAAAAGCTTCAGCCTCTATCCACTTGGAGAAGTAATCAGTCATAGCTAGCATGAATACTTTTCCACCAGGTGCCTTAGGGAGCTTGCCAACTATATCCATACCCCATCTCATAAATGGCCAAGAGGAGGATATAGGATGCAATAATTCAGCTGGTTGATGAAGGATATTGCTGTGTCTCTGGCAAGGATCACATCTTCTGGCATACTCCACAGCATCTTTCTTCATGGTTGGCCAGTAGTATCCTGTCCTCAGGATCCTTGAGAATAAAGCCCTGCCCCCAGTGTGGTTTCCACAATCTCCTTCATGGAAGTCTTTTAAAACTTCTTGAACTTCAGGATCCTCAATGCATCTCAAGTATGGTCCTGCAAGAGATCGCCTATACAACATATTATTCATAATTGTGAATTGAGATACCTTATATTTGAAAGCCCTAGGGTTTTCTCCTGTAGGAATCTCTCCATGTTGTAAGTATCTCATAATTGGTGAGATCCATGATCCGGATCCTGAATAGGATTGAGTATCCTCACTAGGGATCATTGCGGAATCATCTCCTATCTCCATAGTCTGGTGATCCTCGATAGCCGGGGTCAGGATATGGATAATAGGGATCTTGATATCCTCTGGGATCTTCAAAGATGATCCTAAGTTAGCCAATGCATCAGCTTCTGTATTTTCTTCCCTTGGTACCTGTGACAAACTAAAAGAGACAAAAGAGAGTGCCAAACTTTTGACTATCTCCAAATATTTGGTTAGCTTTTCACCTTTAACAGCATATGATCCATTAAAGTGATTTGTAATTAACAAAGAATCTACGTGTACCTCAAGATACCTGATCCCCATATGCTTTGCAATTTGCAAACCAGCAATTAAGGCTTCATATTCAGCCTCATTGTTAGTGGTTTGGAACTCACAAGCTATAGAATGGGGTATTATGTCCCCCTGTGGCGATTTTAGTAGTATTCCAAGCCCTGTGCCTTTGACATTTGAGGATCCATCAGTATGAAGTATCCAAGGATCCTTGGTTTCTTCTAGCTGTTGGACTTCTAGCTCAGCTTCTTCTTGTAGATCACTACTGAAATCAGCCACAAAGTCAGCTAATGCTTGGGATTTGATGGCTGTCCTAGGCTCATATCTTATATCGTATGCACTCAGCTTCACTGCCCACTTAGCCATCCTTCCTGACATCTCTGGTTTCCTGAGGACATTCTTAATTGGGAAATTAGTTTTAACAATGATAACATGAGTTTCAAAATAATGTCTTAACTTGGTAGATGCCATAATTAATGCAAGGATAAGCTTTTCAAGGTGTGAGTACCTGGATTCGGCATCAAGTAAACTTTTACTTACATAATAGACAGGATGTTGTGTACCTTGATGATCCTTAACAAGGACCGCACTTACTGCTTTTGAGGATACTGCGAGATACAAGGATAACACTTCACCTTTTTCTGGTTTCATTAGAGCCGGGGCCGAGGATAGGTAATCTTTGAGGGCTTTTAAAGCATTTTCATGCTTCTCCGTCCACTCAAATTTCTTGTTCTTCCTTAGGATATCATAGAATTCTTTACATTTCTCAGAGGACTTGGATATGAATCTGTTCAAAGCTGCTATCCTTCCTGTTAACCTTTGAACATCCTTAGCATTGGCCGGAGATTTGATGTTCACTATTGCTTTGATTTGTTCCGGGCTAGCTTCGATGCCTCTCTTAGTCACCATGTATCCTAAGAATTTACCTGCTTTAACACCAAAATGACATTTTGAAGGATTAAGCTTCATATTATATTTGTCAAGGATATCAAATGCTTCCTCCAAGTCTCGTAGGTGATCCTCAGCTTTTAAGGATTTCACCACCATATCATCTATGTAGACCTCCATAGTTTGTCCAATCTGATCCTTGAACATCATATTCACCAGCCTTTGGTACGTTGCACCTGCATTTCTCAATCCAAACGGCATAGCAATATAGCAATATATACCAGTTGGAGTCATGAAGGCTGTATCCTCTTGGTCTGATGGTTCCATTTGGATTTGTTGAAATCCAGATGAAGCATCCATAAAAGTTAACAGTTCATGACCCGCAGTTGCATCCACCATGGAGTCAATGTGGGGTAAAGGGAAAGGATCCTTGGGACATGCCTTATTTAAATCGGTAAAATCGACACATACCCTCCACTTTCCGTTTTTCTTTTGAACAACAACCACATTGGCCAACCATCTTGGATACTTGACCTCTCTAATCATACCTGCCCGGAGCAATTTTTCTACCTCTTCCTGGATAATGGCATTCCTTTCTGGTGCAAACTTCCTTCTTCTTTGATGAATTGGTTTGAAGGATCTGTCGATGCCGAGTTTATGGGTGATAACATCTTTGGATATGCCAGTCATGTCTTCATGTTTCCATGCAAAGGTAGTCTTTCTCCTTTTGAGGAAGGATATGAGGTCTTCTTTCATTTCGCCAAGGATCCCTGATCCGATATAGATTTTGGATTCAGGATCATCAGGATCCATGAGGATTTCTACCACATCCTGCTCTCTGGCCTCTAAGACATTCCTTGGAGGATACCTTGATTGCTATTGCTCCCTTGACTTCGAAGCTGGTTTCATCGATGAAGTGTAGCAATTCTTAGCTTCCTGCTGATCACTATCGATCTTTACTATTCCCCAAGGACTAGGGAGCTTCACACATTGATGGTAAGTAGATGGGACTGCTTTCATATCGTGTATCCAAGGCCTGCCAAGGATAACATTACAACAAGATAAACAGTCAATAACACAAAACTTTTGATAAGAGTGTAAGCCTTCAATATATATTGGGAGTTTAATGTCCCCCAGGGTGTTCTTGGTCTCGCCACTAAATCCCACGAGCACGGAGGATCTTGGTATGATCTCTGATTCAGGGATACCCATCTTCTTTAGAACATCAAGCTGGATAATGTTCACTGAACTTCCTCCGTCTATTAGGATCCTGCGGACAAAACAGTTAGATATAAAAAGAGTAATAACTAAACCATCGTGATGAGGATCCTGGATATCAGTACGATCCTCTTCATCAAAGGTTATAACTTTTCCATCGGAGACACTCGATGTTCGAACTGGCCTTTCTCCATTCTCCATTTTAGTTTCCTTCGCATGCCTCTTAGCTGCTGAGAAGGATGTGCCACAAATGTCGGATCCCCCAGAGATAAAGTTTATCACTTGTGCGTCTGCTGGAGGGGCTGGAGCCTTCTCAGGGATCCTTTCAGGATCCTGAGTCCTTGACTTTTTTCTTCCCAACAACTCTTTTAGATGCCCTTTGCTCAGCAAGTATCCAATTTCCTTTCTTAATGCAATGCATTCTTCTGTTAGGTGCCCAAAATCTTCATGATATGCACACCACTTTGATTTATCCTTAGTTGCAGCTGGCCTGTCATTCTTTCTTGGCCATCTAGCTTTATCACCTAGGTTCTGCATGGCAAGGATTAGTTCATTGTTATCAACACTAAAGCAATATTCAGAGATTGGAGGATAATCCTCATCATCCTCTTCTTGATCAATAGAATGCACGTTCTGATTATCAGATTTGTTGTAGGATCTGAACTTGTTGTTTCTGAATGAGGATCCTTGCTTATCCTGCTTTGAGGATCCTGTTATCCTCTCCTGAATCCTCTTGTCATCCTCTAGCCGGATAAACCTGAGGGCCCGGGTTCTTACCTCATCTAGGTTCCTGCACGGTGTCATAACAAGATCATCATAAAATAAGGAATCCCTAAGTAATCCCATTTTGAAGGCCTCAACAGCTGTGGCTATATCTAAGTTGGGAATGTCTAAGGATTCTTTACTAAATTTGGTAATGTAATCCCTTAATGATTCATTATGACCCTGGGTTATCCTATATAAATCACTAGTTAATCGTTCAAACTTTCTACTACAAGAAAACTGAGTATTAAACAAGTTAACTAGGTTTGCAAATGAGGTAATAGAATAGGGAGGAAGACTTAGCAGCCACTTGAGAGCTGATCCAGTGAGAGTGGATCCGAATCCTTTGCATAAGCATGCTTCCTTTAATTTTTCTGGGATTGGATTGATCTCCATCCTCTCCCTGTATTGGGCTATGTGTTCTTCAGGATCCGTCGAACCATCATACAGTTTCATTGTAGGCACATGGAACCTCTTGGGTATCTCAGCATCACAGATTGGTGGTGCAAAGCGAGATATCTTGTGGCTCCCATCTGCAATCTCTGGAATAGGTTTGACTACTCCCGGAACACTCGAGATCATATCCTTTAGCTTTTGCAATTCTCTGGCCATGGCATGATTGATACCTGGATCCTGCATAAGACCATGGTTAATAGTATGAGAATTATTAAAAGTGTTACCTCCCATTGGATTCAAGTTAGGAAATATGGAGGTCAATCCATATTGTTGAGATTCTGGAATGATCGAGGGGCCAGCAGAGGCATTGGTCTGCATTGGAATAAAATCTCCTTGATGGACATCCGAACTCCCTGTTTGCAAACTCCTCAAGGATCCTGGCATCTGGAAGGATCCCTGAAACTGGGATGATCCTGGAACAAAGGAGGATCCTTGAACCTGGGATGATCCTGGAACGAAGGAGGATCCTTGAACCTGGGATGATCCTGGAACGAAGGAGGATCCTTGAACCTGGGATGATCCTGGAACGAAGGAGGATCCTTGAACCTGGGATGATCCTGGAACGAAGGAGGATCCTTGAACCTGGGATGATCCTGGAACGAAGGAGGATCCTTGAACCTGCTGCATTCCTGAATATCCTCCTGTACTCGTGAAGGATCCCATATGCTGGGGATAGGATCCTGCTGGCTGGAAATATGAACCTAGTGCCTGGGTCATAGCTGTTGTTCCGTAGTGCACTCCTTTTGGTCCACCCGCATATTGAATGTTTGGAACCACTGACGGCTGAGAAGTAACCACCGGAGTGTCAAAATTCAAAGATCTGGGCATCAGTGGAGAATGATCCTCTGCCGTTTTCTTCTGTTTCTTAATTTCATCAATCTCCCGGAGGATCCTTTCGTTGGTTTTATCCTGCTCTTGTGCATGATTCCTCATCTGCAAAATCAAGGTATAGAGATCATTAGTAGTAGGATTAGTTGAAACAGAAGAAGCAGGTGGTTTTGAGAAAATGGGAGTCGGTTTCTTCGCAGCATTTTCTGTATTCTTCTGGGATCCAGAAGGTGGTGGAGGCAAAGGAGGAACGCCTTGTGATGAAGTGAATGAGGGCATCAAGTTTGAAGCATTCTTCGCTGAGGAAGCCATTTGCTTGGTAGTAATGAACCGAATTAAGCACAGAAATGCGTATTTTCTTAAGGACGAAGCACCAATTGCCCCACGGTGGGCGCCAAACTGTTTTGGTCAGAAAATCTGATGATGATATTGCAACCAAACTCTAGATTACGGGGTATGATGCTCAAAAAATGTAACAACAATGAGGATCACTTCAATGTGGAATGCACAAACAACACAAGGATTTATACGGGGAAAAAGCCCTTGATCAAGAATTGATCTCCGGCACAAAAAACCCCGGGTGATGGAAACTACCGATCACCAAGCTCAAATAAATGAATAAACGTTTACAACTTCGGATGGTAACGAGCTAGGTACAAGGATCACTACGGTGAAATGTGTAAAAAGTGTAAGTAATTGCTAAGTGTTTGAACGAGAACTTGTATGAGAGTGTTTGCGAGTGTGTGTAACTGCCAAAATGACTAAGTGTCACTAACTAGCTCGTTCCCCCTTTCAAATAAGAAAAATATCTAGTTAACAAACTCTCCGACTTTCAAGCCAAGCCTCCACGTTCTCCATAACGTCTAGTTTTGATCTAGCACGTGCAGAATACTTCGGGAATATTCTCCATGAATACCGCTAAGACCTGGTCAAGCTTGTTATACCTGCGAGATATTATAAAACATGAGTAAACAATCGTCAGTATGAGGATCCTTGAAGTGATCCATGATCCTGATCCTAAAGCTCTTCTGAGGATCACCACCTGTCACAGAAGTAAGGATCACTAGTTAGGATAATAAATAAGGATCACTAATTGTTAGAAAATCCTCCCCTAACACAAAGTATATGGACTAAAATGTGTTACTAGAAAAGGATGAAAATATATAAGGGCTGAAAAAAAAACACACCCATATATATGTGTGTGTGTGTGTGTGTGTGTCGACTTTTAGAGAGAGAAAGGAGGTGAAACCCTCAAAATATCAAGAACACAATTCAGCCAAAATCAAGTATGAAATCAAAGGGTTTTGTTGCATATTGAAAGATTTGAGCACACAACACCCCTAGAAACATAAGGTAAGTTGCAATTTCATCTTTGCTGGAATTCTATAGTTAGGAGAAATTCATGTAAATATGGTCTAGTAATCAAATTATGTGTTTTGATGATTATGTTCTTTGTTAGCACAATTATTTATTTTAATTAGTTGATAGTGGTGATAGAAAGAATTGTTAAATGAATGAAATGAAGTGTTATAGTTTATACAAATGCAAAAGGGCAAGAAAACGAGTTCTTAAAACAAGTTACATCGAGGGCATGTAAAACTAACACATAAATGACTATAGGAGTCATAGAGGCAATAGTGATGCCCAATGCGAATAGACATGGTCAAGGACCATGGTGAGAATAATTAAAGTAATGGTTTGCTCATAAGTGATCGTATTCAAAAGAGCAAACCAAACAGGTAGTTTACTGTCCATCGGGGCCATAAACTAAATGACAGATAAGTAAAACTGAGGTATAAACAACCTGCGGGGTTGTAGAGACCGAGGTGTTGTTCAAGTTCTCAACTATGATTTTGATTATGGTTGAAACACGATAAGAATCCTTAATGGGAGAATGGGGATCACATGAGCTAAAACACTCAATATAGTAAACGGGTCGATTTGGGTAATTAGTTACCAAACTGAAAGAACGAAACGAACACTTGGTAAATCCAGGTCCGGGTAGTGTATTCAGGCTTAAAAATATAAGGGGGAAATGTTATGAAGAGAAAACACGTTTCAATTGACACAACGGGGTAAGGTTGCTAAGAAAAGACATATGTTAGTTGACACGCCCGTGTAGAAACCTGACCCGGTCGGGTAAACTATCTAAGACCGCTTTTAGCATGATTATTCGTGTAACAACCCGCACTTTCGTGCATTGTTACCACTCGCTACACTCGTTACGCCTAGCACCAGAGATTCGGATCATAATGTAACTATATCGCATACGTCGCTATTTCGCAGTATAATCGCATATTTTAACGCTACATCGCATCGCAAATACTAACACTCACGATGACTTTGAGTGAGGACCTATTCTACCCTCCTCGATGGCCGTGATGTGTCGCAACGCAAACAATTAACGCTAACAAAGACTCTCGAGTGAGTACTATAGCTCCAGTCGTCGTGACGACAATGACAATACGAGCGAGTAGTACCCCGTCAGTCATTGTGGCACAACGCATCGCAAACTCGAAAGCGCACCCGCAATCACGCGCAACTCGATTATCGCAGGATTCGAAATAAGGATACGTATATACGACCTTTTTGTGATTAAATTATAATAATTATACATATATGTATGGGTATGAAAATGTGTAACCAAACTATCGCAACGCTTAACGATCGAAACGGTATGCCAAAACTCAGCTCGTCGGAGGTGTTTGACCGAATGACACTTCGGTCGGACAGCCATCCGGTCGGATAGCCATCCGGTCGGATGACCATCCGGTCGAACAGCCATCTGGTCGGACCACATCACATCCTTTCTCCTCTTTTGCCTATAAATAGCCCGTGTCACATCACTTGAACAGTGATGTGACAGCTCTCACTCGACCAGCACGCTCTTGGACCCTTTTCTCTCGATTTCTCGCGATTCTTGTAAGTTTCCGACCTAAATCTTGTACTTCTATGATCTACACTCAATTCTACACCTTTCTATCTTTTAAAAATCCAATTTTTAACGTGAAATCGGCTGATTTGAGGTGTTCTAGGATGATGTCATCAAGAGTTCATATGAACTTCAAAGTGTGACCTCATTTTCATCATGAACAGCTCAGATCTGAGTGATTTCCACATGTTTTTACACAAATCTCGTCCAAATCTATGTTATCTAATCAAAGGGTTATGTGATTTCGGGTTAAACATGGGAAACCGTCAAGAACGGCCAAATCTGATGGAACGGGGTGGTTCCCGGCCGTTAGAACGGGTCGGACTTGAGGGAAATTACAGTTGTTTAGTACGATAATACACCACCTCGGTCAAATCACCATTATTCTTTTTCAAAACTATCAAGTTCATGACGATCAGGACGTCGGAACGGATTGCCGTCCGACCGGATTTCCGTCCGATCGGAGTGCACTTGGAGCTTTCAACTCATCATCTCAAACGAGTGACCATCCGACCGGATTTCCATCTGATCGGATAGTCACTAAACAAAGATCATCCAAACAAGTGACCATCCGACCGGATCGCCATCCGACCGGATAGCCACTAGTCAATTAACATACCATCCTACCAGACAGCATGCCATCCGACCGGACAGTATGCCATCCGACCGGACAACATGCCATCCGACCGGACAGCGTGCCATCCGACCGGATTACCACTAAGAAGTATAATTTAACTTTTCACCGTTTAACACACCGCGCATCGCTTACGCTACCATTCCATGTTCAGACAACTCAGGCGCGCTCTCAAACAATCCAATCAAGTTGTGTTTACTTGCTAAAAACGCACTGTGAGTATACTTGAACCCTTTTTGCTTTTTCACTTTTGGGTGTAACATACGTTGCTATCAAATCGAATCACATCAAATGCTTAAACTATTTATCACTTGTGAATGACTTACGTGCATATTTATACGTGATGCTAGTTACATATGTGCTAGGACTTATACTCGTGACGTCCCACCATGACTAGTATAGTACTATTATGCCCGACGGGGTCTAGTTTGCCATCGCGTATTCGAGCATCGAGGACTTAGCTGGTAGTATCGGTTTTACGAGTATATATGTCGTGTATCCCGTTTATGTATGTAGGAAATTCGCAGCAGCTTTTAATCTATTATGCTATTACATATCAAACCTGTATACTCGCCAATACTTTTGTATTGACTTTATTTTAACGTATGTTGCAGGTTAGATCGCAGACTATCTCAATCAAGCTAGGGAGTCTAGAAACTCAACAAAAATCTAGGTTGTCGGATTTGTATTGTTCGAGAGAACACAACATCTGTGATAACTTATGTGATTATATTTGTTTATTAGTATGGGATAATGAACGCATTAAATATTGTCGCTAATAGTTGTTATGGATTCTCCTGAGCAATCTGATTCGCCTAGCGCCGTGCCCCGATGATTCCGCCATCGGTTGGGGTGTGACAGATTGATATCAGAGCCATAACTATAGGGAATTAGGCAAGACTCGACCTAGTCCGGGTCGACGTCTTAGAAATCGACCTAGTCTATAGTCTAAGTACCAACAGGCCGACTCGTACGAACCCCGTATTGCTTGTATTGGGCTTACTTATACTCTCGATCGAAATTGCTAAAAACTACAACTTTGTGTGAACACCGCGTACTACAGCTTCACACGAAGACGCCTTTCCTAAGGCTGAAATACTACTTAGCCTTTCATAAGGCTGACACAATACACATGTTTTCGAAAATATTCGCATATCACAATCGAGTGATCCAGTCGAGACCAGGTGTGAAAACCAAGAACTCTCGATAAGATCGCTCACTCAGCGCATTTTCTAGCACGAGAACCTTTCGTTGAGTTAGGAGTGACATCCATATCTCGACAAAGGCCTCCATTTCGAAATTCTAGTGGAACTCTCGGATTTATTCGATGAGCACAACCACAATTGGGAACGAAGCTGTTAAGTCCGGGGTGAAACCCGTACCTTAATAAATCGTTCCACTCTCTAAATGGTTTTCAAAAAGCTCTCACCAAGGACTCGACCATAGCAACGACTCGAGCCACGCAATGACTAGGAAGACGCATGCCATGAGCTGCATCCCAGTGGAAGCATAAGTCTTCTAGGGCAACGCGCGTGCGCGAACTTGTTGGGCATAGTTGGGTTACCTTGGGTAGTCAATGCCTAAACACCCGAGGCACCCTACCTATTTTTCTAGCATACGACTCGTCGATTTTACGCTATATGGAATCTATTTACGCTCATGTGTTTACAATTTAAACTTTACGCCTTACCGATTTCTCGACTTATCGGTTTTCGCTCCCTGCTTTATGAACGCACAACTCGCACAGCCATCGCAATCTAAAACGAAAACCGAATGTTCGCAACAAAACTAATTTCAAATTACTCACTCTCACTCTCTGCATCGCGTCCTCGCGCATTCTATACCGACGTGTATGTGTACGAGTGTAAGCTACAACTAATTATATATATACAAGCAAATCAATTGTGTGGGAACTTAGGAATTTCGTGTCTCCTATGTGGCTCCTATGTGAAGTCTATTATATTACTCGCAACAAGTTTTAAACACGCTCAAATCGCAACGCAAAACTCAAAATCATTATGATCGAATCTCACTCCAAGTCTCTTTCTGTCTAGATGCCTTCCAACAATTCTACTTCGAGAATGTCAGCAAAGAGACGAGCCAAACGAAGGGACGAAAAGAGGATTGCTTCACTTGTGACCAGGGAAGTGGTCAAAGTAATTCCTCAGATTGTCACACAAGTGCACTCTCTTGTCAACTCTAGAACTTCGAAAGGCGTTAAGACAAAAGAGCCGCAATCTACTTTTCTCTACAAACACTTCAAAGCCTGTGACCCGATGGTCTTCACGGGTGAAGGAGGTGTTTCTCAACTACTCCAGTGGTTCGATGCTATCGAGACTACCCTTCGTCAGAGTGGGTGTCCCGAGAGTTTCCGAACTACTTGCGCTACAGGAGTCTTTCAATCGCGAGCACTCGACTGGTGGACCGCTGAACGAAACAAACGTGGGATCCACGCAGCTTATGCTCTCTCTTGGAATGAGCTGAAGGAGCTCATGAAGGAAGAGTACTGCCCTCCACACGAAATCCAGAAGCTAGAAAACGAATTTTGGGGAATCAAGCAAATCGAAGGTGACAATGTTGGCTACACAGTAAGGTTCAAACAGCTTAGCATTATCTGCTCGAGTCAAGTTGACACCTCAGTGAAGGCTATCCAGAAGTACATTCGTGGCTTGCCTGAGTGTGTGGGCGATTTTGTCGAAGCTGCGAGACCTGCTACCATTGAAGAAACCTACCATTTAGCTGCATAAATCTACGACAAACGAGTCTTGGATGGGTCCTTTTCCAAGAATCCTGTCAAACAGGCTCGTCAAGCAATCGTCATCAATTCTTCTGACGATTCTTCTGACGATTCCTCTGACGATTCTCCTGACGATTCTTCTGACGAATCTTCCAACGATTCCTCAGACGACTCTACCGACAATTCTTCAGGCGATTCATCTGACGAATCATCCGATGACAACGCACCACCGCAAGACGCTCAGCCCAGCCGCAAACGGAAGATCTCGAGTCCAGACCCTTCAACCACTGAACTGCCTCAACCAGAGCCTCTTCAATCAGTTCCACTACTTCCAAAACGTGCCTACACTGGAATTCACCCTCAGTGTTACACGTGTACCTTTCACCACCAAGTTGGAGCTAACTGTCACTATTGCAACAAATGCAACTGTTACGGTCACTTCGCCCAAAACTGCCGCATCGCACCACGAATTTGAGTACAACAACCGCAGCTTCAGTAAAATTCTTCAGCACCAAACACCCAGCAAGCGTAGGATAATGATGTAATGATATGATTTTCGATGTTAATTTCTAAGTGTTGAACCTACTCTATTACTTAATGTTGCCACTATGTGTAACGTTAACTTTCGCCTTCGTTTTCGCTTTCACTCTCTAGTCGTCGCACTTAGTCTATATTCACACATGAGCTATATACTATATCACGATATAATGTGTTTTACCCTCATTCCACTCTTGGAATAAGGTACGATAAACGTGCAAGGAACGACTAATCACGGGTGCACACGGGATTATTCGGGTCAGTGCACGGAGATCGTAGTAAATTCTAATGGTGCCATAACGTTAAAAGCATGGTCAAGCGTGGTGAATACGCCGCTGGTACTTCCTAGATATAAGCGTCTTGACCATGTCGACAAGTGTGACATCTATTCGCGGGATGCAAGTAGTAGGGGTAAAGCAAGGTATGCTTTATCATACTACCGATGTTTCGCGAAGAAAGTGCCATGTGCAGTTGAACGTTATTTAGACCTATACTATTACGATTATTTTCGACACCCTACACTCAATCGCAAGGCGTAACAATTGAATCGCATCACTGCGAGACTTTTCGTAAGTCTGCGAACGCAATGCAATCGCCTCATCGATAGACCTTGGTGAGTCTACCCCGCAGGGCAATTGCAGCGACGCAAGACTGGACGTAAGTCCACATCGCAACTCAATCGTAGTTTTGTTGGAGTCTATCGCATTATCGCTTAAATCTATCTCTCAATCGCTATTGTCTATTATGTGTATCTCGCAATCTCTATCGCTTATTATGTGAATCTCTATCGCTTATTGTGTATCGCATTACTCGCTTATCGTGTATCGTCTATCGCTTATTCGCTTATCGTGTACCGCTTATCGCTCATCGCTCATCGTTTGGGTATTCATCGCAGTCTGTGTGGTATTAGTATGCATGACATCGCTTCACGGGACAAAACTCACCTAGTCGAACGTGGCGTTTCTCCATGTTAGCAAACTCTCGCGGAAACGTGCCATGTGGGTTTTTATGTGGAATCTACTCGAAATCGCACTATTCGCTTTCGCTTATTGCTCGTCGCCTATCAAGACACGCTACTTCGATGTTTCGTGTCATCAAGCTACTCACACACGCTGTCATCGCTATGTTCGCAATCCCGCTCGCTGTTTAATCTATTCGATTCTACTCTCAACTCGGTCCGACCTTCTATCGATTGGACCAAGGGAACGCAATTCGATCTGTGTCCTATCGGCACACCTGACACCGCCTCACGAAACGGAAGTAATATGGGCAAAACATGGTGGATACGCCGCTGGTACTTCCTATATATAAGTGTTTTAAACATATTAACAAACTTTCGTGGGAAAGTGCCAAGTGGGGCTCAATGATTAACTACCTTTTGTACTATTAAAACTTATTTTATAAATTTTTTGATTTAAAACCGGTGGACAAGTGAAATTTTCTCACAACGTGGAGGTAACATCGAATCAGCTTAACTCCATGTCCAAGAAAAGTTTCATAAGTCCAATTTTCCTTAAAGCTTTTACAACATCAAGACGAAACCCTTCTTAAGACGTTGGTTCAACATTGAGTTCAGCTTGAACCCATGTCATAGGAAAGTTTTCTTAACTCCAGTTTTCTTTCCAAATTTTTAGCGAACGTTTCTTGCAACGTGGGTTAACATCGAATCAGTTGATCCTACGTTATAAGAAAAATTTCAAGTTTCCTTTCTTCAATACCTAATTGCAATGATTTGGTAACCTCTTCGAAACTCGACATGTTTTTGGTACGCTAACTCGTGGGATACTACTTTTGTTATCACGTCGCTCTCCGCTATCGCAATCGACCTCTCTTACTCGAAACGCTCTCACTTGTCAACTCTCGGTCAATTAACTCGCTGTATCGCTACTTATAAGGGATCAACTCTCAAAAGTCTACCTGTTGGATTAATTTCGGGACGAAATTTCCTAAAGTAGGGGAGACTGTAACAACCCGCACTTTCGTGCATTGTTACCACTCGCTACACTCGTTACGCCTAGCACCAGAGATTCGGATCATAATGTAACTATATCGCATACGTCGCTATTTCGCAGTATAATCGCATATATTCGCATATTTTAACGCTACATCGCATCGCAAATACTAACACTCACGATGACTTTGAGTGAGGACCTATTCTACCCTCCTCGATGGCCGTGATGTGTCGCAACGCAAACAATTAACGCTAACAAAGACTCTCGAGTGAGTACTATAGCTCCAGTCGTCGTGACGATGATGACAATACGAGCGAGTAGTACCCCGTCAGTCATCGTGGCACAACGCATCGCAAACTCGAAAGCGCACCCGCAATCACGCGCAACTCGATTATCGCAGGATTCGAAATAAGGATACGTATATACGACCTTTTTGTGATTAAATTATAATAAATATACATATATGTATGGGTATGAAAATGTGTAACCAAACTATCGCAACGCTTAATGATCAAAACGGTATGCCAAAACTCAGCTCGTCGGAGGTGTTTGACCGAATGACACTTCGGTCGGACAACCATCCGGTCGGATAGCCATCCGGTCGGATGACCATCCGGTCGAACAGCCATCCGGTCGGACCACATCACCTCCTTTCTCCTCTTTTGCCTATAAATAGCCCGTGTCACATCACTTGAACAGTGATGTGACAACTCTCACTCGACCAGCACGCTCTTGGACCCTTTTCTCTCGATTTCTCGCGATTCTTGTAAGTTTCCGACCTAAATCTTGTACTTCTATGATCTACACTCAATTCTACACCTTTCTATCTTTTAAAAATCCAATTTTTACCGTGAAATCGGCTGATTTGAGGTGTTCTAGGATGATGTCATCAAGAGTTCATATGAACTTCAAAGTGTGACCTCATTTTCATCATGAACAGCTCAGATCTGAGTGATTTCCACATGTTTTTACACAAATCTCGTCCAAATCTATGTTATCTAATCAAAGGGTTATGTGATTTCGGGTTAAACATGGGAAACCGTCAAGAACGGCCAAATCTGATGGAACGGGGTGGTTCCCGGCCGTTAGAACGGGTCGGACTTGAGGGAAATTACAGTTGTTTAGTACGATATCACACCACCTCGGTCAAATCACCATTATTCTTTTTCAAAACTATCAAGTTCATGACGATTAGGACGTCGGAACGGATTGCCGTCCGACCGGATTTCCGTCCGATCGGAGTGCACTTGGAGCTTTCAACTCATCATCTCAAACGAGTGACCATCCGACCGGATTGCCATCCGGTCGGATAGTCACTAAACAAACATCATCCAAACAAGTGACCATCCGACCGGATCGCCATCCGACCGGATAGCCACTAGTCAATTAACATACCATCCGACCAGACAGTATGCCATCCGACCGGACAGCATGCCATCCGACCGGACACCATGCCATCCGACCGGACAGCGTGCCATCCGACCGGATTACCACTAAGAACTATAATTCAACTTTTCACCGTTTAACGCACCGCGCATCGCTTACGCTACCATTCCATGTTCAGACAACTCAGGCGCTCTCTCAAACAATCCAATCAAGTTGTGTTTACTTGCTGAAAACGCACTGTGAGTATACTTTAACCCTTTTTGCTTTTGCACTTTTGGGTGTAACATACGTTGCTATCAAATCGAATCACATCAAATGCTTAAACTATTTATCACTTGCGAATGACTTACGTGCATATTTATACGTGATGCTAGTTACATATGTGCTAGGACTTATACTCGTGACGTCCCACCATGACTAGCATAGTACTATTATGCCCGACGGGGTCTAGTTTGCCATCGCGTATTCGAGCATCGAGGACTTAGCTGGTAGTATCGGTTTTATGAGTATATATGTCGTGTATCCCGTTTATGTATGTAGGAAATTCGCAACAGCTTTTAATCTATTATGCTATTACATATCAAACCTGTATACTCGCCAATACTTTTGTATTGACTTTATTTTAACGTATGTTGCAGGTTAGATCGCAGACTATCTCAATCAAGCTAGGGAGTCTAGAAACTCAACTAAAATCTAGGTTGTCGGATTTGTATTGTTCGAGAGAACACAACATCTGTGATAACTTATGTGATTATATTTGTTTATTAGTATGGGATAATGAACGCATTAAATATTGTCGCTAATAGTTGTTATGGATTCTCCTGAGCAATTTGATTCGCCTAGTGCCGCGCCCCGATGATTCCGCCATCGGTTGGGGTATGACAATTCGTCCCCCGAAAGATAGAGTTTTTGCCTCCATTTTGACAATCTCGCCTTGAAGCAATCCACCACACTTTGCCATTGCCTCAATTGATTCATATTTGCGCCAACGAGTAGTCCCAAATACTTGCAAGGGAATTTGCCAACACTACAATTAATTGCATCCACTATTGCATCCGTCACACCAAGCCCAAATAAATTTGATTTTTTGTAATTTATTTTCAGTCCGGAAATAAGATAGAAACACCTCACAAAATCGAGCGTCTTTTTATCTTTAATATGAGTACCATATTCTTATGCTTTTGAAAAAAAACCAGTTGCGTAAAACAGAATTGACATAACATAAACACAGTGAGTATTAAACTGAAAATACAATGGAAAGTAGACTAAAAACAAAAATGACACCAGATAAAAAACTCAATGAACAACAAACAAACTAAAACACAATGAACAAAAGACTAAAACACAACAGACAATAGATTAAACACAATGGATGTTAACTTTAAATCCGGAATTAGAATGAAATCGAAAGGACAATGATCAAAGGAATTGATTATGACTGAACACTAAAATGAATTCAATAACAATTACAGAAAAGACCAAATTGAGTGAATGATTACAACAAGAATTAGAAGCCCTAATTATACCCCCAACTGTCCAACGGTTACTAACAAACTTCAACCAAACTTGTAGCAGACTTGACACCTTTAGTCCTCCATGTTTAAAGTATTAAACATTTTGCACTACACTTCAACTTTCACCAAATTGTCAAATATTGCCCAAAGTTTCCCAGCTGCACAATTTTATTCTTTCACACCGTTGACCTTCGTTGACCAGTATTAACTAACTAACAACATAGAACATTTGATTAATCCAGCTCAATATCTAACAATCTACACCTTTGAGCTATACTTAATCAAACTCTTTTCAATAATCTCCAAACTACCCTTGATCCTAAGAAATATGCAGAATCTTTAAACAATGCACAAACTTGGAACCAAAGGTGACTTTAGTAAGAACATCAGCTGCATTATCTTGTGTATCAACATACACAACCTTCACCTCCTTAGAAATCAACACATCTCTAATCCAATGCAGCTTCACATTATATGCTTTGACCTTTCATGAAATACTTGATGTTTACTCAACTGTATTGCCCCTTCATTATCACAATTGACAAGAACATCATCAAGTACCATTCCCATTTTAGATAAAAGCCCTTTAAACCAAATTGCCTCCTTAATCACTTCTGTTAGAGCCATGAACTCAGCTTCTGTGGTAGATAAGGCAACTACATGCTGTAAAGATGCTTTCCAGCTAACAGTTCCACCAAACACTTGAAACACATAGCTTGTAATTGATCTCCCCTATCCAAATGTTTGGAAAAATCTGAATCAACATACCCCTTTAAAACACTCTTACTATTATCTGATTTACCAAAAACTAAACCAACTTCCCTGGTTCCACTTAAATATCTCATAATCCACTTTACACCTTCCTAATGCCTTTTTCCTGGATTACTCAAATATCTACTCACAACACTAACAGCAAAACCAATGTCTGGCCTTGTACACTCCATTAGATACATAAGACTACCAACTGCATTTGCATATGGTATTTTTACCATTTTGCCCTTGTCTTCATCAGTTGTTGGTGAGTCTAAACCAGATAGTTTAAAATGTAAAGCTAAAGGAGTAACAACTGACTTACTGCCTTCCATGAAATAATTGGCCAGCACTTTCTCCAAATATGATCTTTGAGACAATTTTATAACTCCAGCACTTCGGTCTCTGAATATCTCCATTCCAAGAATCTTCCTTGCTTCTCCCAATTCTTTCATATCAAACTCGGACATCAACAATAACTCTGTCTCTTGAATCTGGTTCTTATCTCTGCATGCTATGAGCATATCATCTACGTATAACAGCAAATATACAAACTATTTGCTACTATACTCTTTGTAATACACACATGTATCATAGGAGCATCTTTTGAAACCATGTGAAACCATATAACTATCAAACCTCAAATACCACTTCCTAGGTGATTGCTTTAGCCCATACAAGGATCTTTTCAACAAACAAACCCTATCATTGTATCTTTTATCCTCAAATCCAAGTGGCTGCTTCATGTAAATCTTCTCTTCAAGATGCCCGTGTAAAAAAAGCAGTCTTGACATCTAATTGTTCAAGTTCTAGATTCAACTTTGCAATTAATGACAATATTACCCTTATGGATGTATGCTTGACCACAGGTGAAAATATCTCATTGTAATCAAGCCCAACCCTTTGAATAAAACCTTTGGCCACTAGTCTTGGTTTATATCTAGGTTTTTCCCTGCTAATCCCTCTTTGATCTTGAAAATGCATTTACAATCTACAAGCTTTTGATCCTCATGCTTTTCAACTAACTCTCAAGTCTCATTCTTATACAAATAACTCATTTTTTCTTTCATTGCTTCTTCCCACTTATCTCTTTCAGAGGATTGCATAGCTTCATAGTAAGTTAGAGGCTCGCATGTACGTTCTTCTTCTGCAATACTTAACACTATTGCAAATAGGTCTTCTCTAAACCTTATAGGCTTCACAGTTTCTCTTCTAGGTCTATTAGTAGCAATGCAATGTTGCATGCTGCTTGATCTATGAGAACTCTTAGGTTGTTCTTCATGAATTTCAGACTCATTATGTTCATTTAATGGCACCTCCACCTGAATTTGAACTCCCTTATCTGAATTATGTTCCTTTGCAGTCTTGACAACCACATCCTTATACAAGATATGTTCATGACATGTAACATTTCTGCTCACTATAATTCTAGGACTTCCACTATTAAGTTTCCACAACCTATAACCTTTCACACTTTTAGGATAACCCACCATAACACATTTCTGAGCCCTGGGATCCAACTTGTCTTGATTAATGTGCAAATACATGACAAAAACAAAGATTTTTAAGTCTTCATATTCTGTCTTGATTCCAGACCACATCTCCATTGGAACCTTCATATTAATTGCTGAAGAGGGTGAAATATTAACTATATAGGCTGCAGTCTTCAATGTCTCAGCCTAAAAACTCTTTGGCATACCAACTTCAAACAACATACACCTTACCTTTTCAAGTAATGTCATATTCATCCTCTCAACTAAACCATTCTGTTGAGGAGTTCCAGGAACTGTCAAATGTCTAGCAATACAATACTTCTTGCAAAAATCATTAAATTCTTTATTGCAAAACTCCAACCCGTTATCTGTTCTCAACTTCTTGACCTTTCTTTCTGCCTGTGTTTCTACCAAAATCTTCCATTCTTTAAATCTATCAAAGGCCTCATACTTATGCTTCAATATGTATACCCATACTCTTCTGGAGTAATCATCTATAATAGACAAGAAATAGGATGCACCACCAAGTGAAAGGTTCTTCGTTGGACCCCACAAATCAACATGAATGTAATCCAACACTGCCTTAGTTATGTGAATACCCTTTGAAAACTTTACCCTCTTTGCTTTACCCAAGATACAGTTTTCACACTTTCCATAATCATAGTTTATCAACCCTTTTATAACACCCTGCTTCTTCAACTCCATTCCTTGACACTTCTCATATGACCCAACCTTTTATGCCATACTAAGGCATTATTCCCTGAATTATCATCTGCTACAGAAACAAGCCCTTCTACAACACCCCCATCCAACAAATACGTATTGTTATCCTTTCTAGTACAGTTAGAACTACCAATGAACCCTTTATAACCTTTGCTTTCCCATTCCTCAAACTAACATGATAACCATTCTTTTTAAATGTACCTAATGATATCAAGTTTCTTTTCAAATTAGGAATGTATCTTACATCATGCAATTCAACCAAGGTTTCATTATCTAACTTTAGAGTTACAGTATCAATACCTTTTATTTAACAAGGATGATCATCTCCCAACTGTACAACTCCATGTGACTCCATCTTTATTTTAGTGAAATACCTTCTGTGTAACCAACTGGGGTAGCCCAGTTGGCCACCGACACCCACCTCTTCCCAGAGGTACCGGGTTCGAGTCTTGGGAGTGGCATATGTCGCCCAGGGTAAGAACTCGGCATGGGGAAGTCACCGCGGAGCTAGCTTGGTCGGGTAGCGGCTCCCGGAGTGAGATCACTCCGGCGGTTGGGAGGACCGTGCACTATCCCCCCCCCCAAATACCTTCTGTGTGGTGTCATATGAAAAGAACCCCCTGAATCCATCACCCAAGACTGTTTGGATTCAGTACTTGTCACCATCAGAACATCAACACTTTCATATCCATCATTAGAACTTTCAGGAGATCCATTATACTTCTTTGATTGAGTGTATTCATATTTCTTTTTCTTCCATTCAGGACAGTCTCTTTTGAAGTATTTTTTTTAATTACAAACAAAACATCTTCGTTTACTTCTTGAATTAGATCTTATACCACCATTCTTGTTCTTGAATGATCTTTGATCTTGTCTTCCTCTGACTATTAACCCATCAGACCCTTCTTCTTTTACATCACTTCTTTTCTGTAATTCTTTAGAGTTCATTGCTGATACCACTTCTTCCATGGTCAAACTTTCTTTTCCAAACATCATGGTGTCCACAAAATGTTCATACATCGCTGGTAATGATGATAAGAATATAATAGCCCTATCCTCATCATCAATTTCCACCTCTATGTTCTCAAGATCAAGAATGATCTTGTTGAACTCATCAATGTGATCTTCCAATGATTTTCCTGTAGACATCTGAAACATGTATAACCGTTTCTTGAGATACAATCTGTTGGCCAGAGACTTGGTCATGTATAGACTTTCAAGTTTGTTCCAAACACCAGCAGCCATCGCGTCTTTTGAGACTTCTCTTAGAACTCTATCACCAATACTGAGAATAACTGCACCATGGGCTTTCTCCACCATCTCTTTCTTATGTTTTTCGTCTAACCCTTCTTGTAAATTATCTTCACCTTTCAGAGCATCGAAAACCCCTTGATGGACTAGTAGTGCCTTCATCTTCAATCGCCAAAGACTGAAATCATTTTTGCAGTCGAACTTCTCAATTTCAAACTTTGTTCCGGTCACCATCTTTATTCCTCAATCTGATTACAGAACCTTCTTTCGCGATCGAGCCAACGGCTCTGATACCAATTGTTAACTTTAAATTTTGAATTAGAATGAAATCGAAAGAACAATGATCAAAGGAATTGATTATGATTGAACACTAAAATGAATTCAAGAACAATTACAGAAAAGACCAAATTGAGTGAATGATTACAACAAGAATTAGAAGCCCTAATTATACCCCTAATTGTCCAACGGTTACTAACAAACTCTAACCAAACTTGTAGCATACTTGACACCTTTAGTCCTCCATGTTTAAAGTATTAAACATTTTGCACCACACTTCAACTTTCACCAAATTGTCAAATATTGCCTAAAGTTTCCCAGCTGCACAATTTTATTCTTTAACACCATTGACCTTCATTGACCAGTATTAACTAACTAATAACATAGAACATTTGATTAATCCAGCTCAATATCTAACAATGGACAACATAAAAAACACAATGGATGTTAAAGTGTGTTGTACAGCTTGTAGATTGGGTGCTCTCTGTTAAATATTTTTGCATACCATTTTTCATGGTAAGGTAATGATGTATAAGGTAATGATGTAACATACATATAATCACTATTGTGTTATAGATGCTAAATCAGGAAGCTTTCGTGAGGATATTCCCGACACATTTAACAACATGTACTATTTGTTTACTTTTGTGCTTGTTTTTAACATGCACGATGGCTCATTTTACGAACACAATCTAAAAACAATGTCATATTTGGCAACAGAGAGGCCATAATCGCTGCCGTTCCAAGTTATGAGAAGCCATACATTAAAATTCCGAAAGTCTTGAACAAGGATTACACAATAAGGTCAGTGTTGCATTTACAGAAAACAAGTTTTATGTTGTTGGCTTTTAATTTTCTGTTTAAGATCATTGGGATATTACCACTAGTCATTGCGCACAAAAATACCCTGTTATGCATAATCGTGTCTACGTGATGAACTTTAATTCTTGCATAGATGATCTAATCACAGTATTTTGATGTTTTTCAGGTTTTCTTTTTGGAGGGAAATAAATTTCTTTTTTTATTTTATTGATTCTTTTTATATAAGGCCTTGTTCTTAGAGTGAATTTGGAAGCTAATTGTTATTCTATGCATTTGAGAATTAATGATGCATCATCATATCCAATTTTCAGTGGTGAATATCCATAATAGCCATTGGTCATTAGAGATGTAGGACTCTTTGTACAATATGTTGGATGTATACTTTCATGTTTTAATATAAGAGTTAAAACCTGGTAACCAATTTTTTACTTGGCTTTTACTACACAATATGATAGCACATGATGTGAACATTTTAAAAATAGACTTCCAGCATCCTTCTCCTTAATATCGCTTCGGCTTTCCTAACTTGCTTCACTGTCTTGATCACAAAAGCCTACAGAAGTATACTATCAGCTTCTCTATATCAAGATCACCAGTCCTATTTTTCATTTAATAAAAAAAAATTATTTTTTGAGTTTGAAAAAGCAAATGCGTTAACTATGAAGTCTTCATAGCTGAAGTTGTTCAGGATACTAGAGTTCAACAGTATTTGGTCCTGTAAATAACTCTATGAACTCAAACACGCTGAACAACCGGTAGTTATTACGTTAAGTCATCCGAATGCTACTTTAAGCGTGCACTAAACAGATTTGGGTCAGAAAGAGTAATTTTAGTGCAGGTTGAAACGGGTCGGGTTAACCCAAAAACATTTACTCTTACATAAAATATTTCTACCGAATAATTGATGTGTTAGATATGATAAAAACAATATTCAGTAGCAAAGCAAGCTAAAATTTCTATGCAAAGAACTAAAAATAGAAATTTCACAATACTCGTTACCTTGTCTGGTGGTCCCATGTATATGTCGTGTGACAACGTGTTAAACCGTACTTGTCCAGTGTTAGGCTATGTGTTGTGGTAGGGTGAAAGGTGAAAAAAAAGTGTTGTGGTAATCTGAAATGTGGCGGGGTGAGTAATACAACATTGAAAAAAGAAATGGCGAGATGGAGCTAAATGATTGGTTTGTATATTGATTACTATTACAAAATTAAACACATCTCCCCCACCCCGCGACTAGCCTCACCATCACCCCCACCGCGTCCCCTTTACGCCCTTGGGGGGGGGGGGGGGGGGAGTTCCACGCGTGCCACTTCGACGTGGCTTCTCTCCGCGCTACATAACACATACTCATATTGCTAATGAGCCCGGTTTGTCGCACTTATTAATATGTGTATAGTTTTACCAATCTTGATTATTTAGAATCCAATGGTTCTAATTACATGTAATGGCGTTTTGTATTGTGACAATGAGATACGGTTAGATTTTTTTGTAGGGTTACTAATAATGTTATCATGGGTGAAACAAACAACATTACCCCTCAAAAGGTGGAGCTCTCTAGTGGAAGGGAATTTTTGAAGGAAAAAAGAAAGAATATGGATGAAACAAGAAATGTAAAATTTCAAAAAAACAAAGAAACAAAATGTCAAAATTATTACAGAAAGAAAGAAGGTTGCAGGTTGAGAGGGGTGGGTCAAAATTTATGTTATTAAAGAAGTTTTTGGGAGGAATACATGTAAAGATTTAATCTCTTTTTTGGTGGGTATGAAATAATCAACCCACAGAAGAGTCAAAGATGAACAATAAAACAGTTGCAGTTGCAATTGACAAAGATAAAGCAAGCCAGAGTGCATTAAAATGGACTGTTGATAATCTTGTCCGCAAGGGCCAGACCGTCTATTTGCTTCATGTTAGGATCAAACAAAGTAATCTCTCTCTCTTTCTCTAGACATATACATACACAATATATTTTAGCTTAATCTGTTTATGCTTTTTTAAGGTGTTCATCAATTTGTTTTTTTTTTCATTTAGGTTGGACCATTTGCTATTACTCTCAATTCTAATGATTAATTTTGACTTTTGGTGTCACATATTGTATTCAAATTAATTTTGGAAAACCTTGTATTTTATTTGAAAATTTTAAAAATCCATATATTTCTTGTTCTATATTGATGGTTGCATAAAGTTTAGATACATTTGTTATTTGAAAATATCCCATTTGAGCATCATTGTGAATGATAATTTGTACGCCATTTGAGAAATAATATGTAACAATTGTGGTTTCAAATGATGTGCAGAACAAACTAAGAATTCTGATTTTAGTGAAGATTCATTTTTGATAGACAGCGATGCGCAACTCAGAGAGTTGTTCCTCCCTTTCAAATGTTTTTGTACAAGAAAAGAAGTTAGTCTTGCTAACTTATATCTTGATCTTAACCAAATGTCACACTTTGTATAATATAAATATTTTTTTGTGCTTCAATAAACAGATACGATCAAAGGACGTGTTGCTAGATGATACAGATGTTGTCAAAGGGTTAGTCGATTTTGTCACACGTTCTATAGTAGAAGTTTTGATTATCGGAACCCCCTCAAAAGGCGGTCTTCTCAAGTATGTGCGTTCATCCTTTCATGAATCGTACGATTTGAACAACTGATACTAGAATTAATCTATAAACTAAACATCATTGTTTTCATGCAGGAGATTCAAAACAAGAGATATTCCAGGAACTCTATTAAAAACAGTGCCCAATTTCTGTACGGTTTATGTCATTTCGAAGGGAAAGATTTCGGCCACAAAAGCTGCATCACGTCAACCGCCATATGAGTCTCCACTTCGTACTCTAGGACCACCTGAACCAAGCGGCATGCTATCCAGCGTTTCGTCTGAGAAAATACAATCAACAAGTACCGCAGGTTTTTTTTTGCATTTTTCATTTCAATTTTAAGTTAATAATTTTTAAAAGCATAATAATGATTTTTAATTTTTTTGTTCATCAGTGATGCAAATGCCCAGGATGTCTGTGGACTCATATTACCCCAGACAAGCTACAGACTCATCTTTCTGGCCCAATGACACAAACACAATGAAGTATGTGATTATGACTACTATTTAGCTTTTCATGACATATATTGATTAAGAGACTGTTTGGTCAAGGTGCAAACAAGCCCAGAGGCCCGAGAGCTACTTGGGATCGGCTTGGTTAGACGCTCGAACGAGCCGAGCCTTAATTAGCCTGAGCCCAAGCTCGAGCCTGAAATACAAAGTTCGAACCAAGCCAAGCTCGAGTTTAGTCGGGCTTGGGCTCGGTTCGGCTTGTTTACACCCCTACTGTTTGGTAGAGGTGACAAAGTGGTTCATGCAACGGGTCAAAATGGATTGGGGGAGTTGATCTAAAACATTTCGTGTCCAAATTTTTTGATTTTCTAAGAATCATATTATTTCTATAATATATGTATATATTTTTTAATAAAATAATTTAAGAGGTTTTATGTTAGTCATTTCGTTTTTAGCTAATTTAACATAAACCCAAATCAACCCATTCATAAGTAAAGCAACTCGTTTGAGTCATTTTCCTTTTAGCTAATTCTTTTCTATTGAAAACAGGTCGCCGTTCACCAATAGGAGAGGCCCGAATGGTAAACCGTATGAAGAACTACTGCCACCAGATTCTGACATTTCTTTTGTGAACACTGGTCGAATGAGCGTAGACAACATGTTTCCTTCACTTGACAATGAACTATCACCAGTACGCTCACGCATGAGTTTTTCAGAACTCGATAACCAAGGTTTCGACTCATTGGAACGCAGATCAGTTGATCTAGTATATTCCGCACCCGACAGTCCTAGAGCATCTAACACGGTACTAATGTGTTACCCTTATATATTTATTTTTAATATCGAGTTAAGCGTGTTTGTTCTTCACTTTCAAAATACAGTTATACACCCCCTATATTATAAATCTTGTGGAGGTTTCAGGAAGATGTTGAGGCAGAAATGAGAAGGCTAAAACTTGAACTCTCAAGAACCATGGAAATGTACAGTACAGCGTGCAAAGAAGCCTTGACCGCGAGACAGAAGGTACACTAACAAGCTTACTCCTTTGACTTTCTTGTTTGTTTGTTAAGGAGATATATGTGTTCACGAGCTGTTCATGAATACTTACTGAACGAGATTTTAAGTTCGTGTTCGTTTGTTAAGGAAATGAACATGCTCATGATCGTTTGTTAATTTTATATAACACAAATGGAAACAAACGGAAACAAACGAACACAAAAAGACGTTCATAAAAAGAATATATAATACATTGATACTTATTAAATATTTTATTTGTAGGAATTTTGAAGTATTTGAATAAGATATCAAAACTAAAAACACTAATGAACCATCGAACACAAACAAACATAAAGAACATGTTACCAAACATTCACGAATGAACGAACGTGGCCTCTGTTCATGTTCGTTCATTTAACTAAACGAATGAGCACAAACGAACTTCCCGCCAAACAGTTCATGAAGAGTTCCCTTCAGTTTGTTTGCAGCCCTACTCAAAAGTAAAAGTTACCTCATTGTGCAGGCTATGGAACTTCAAAAATGGAAACTAGCAGAACAACAAAAGGTAGAAGAATTAAGTGTAACCGAAGAATTCGGTGACAAAGAAAACACAAGGTCAACCGAATCCCAAACAAAGGTCAACACGGATACCTCTTTCTCCCTATTTCATTCCAGGTATAGAAAATACACCATTGAAGAAATCGAAGAAGCAACAGAATACTTCTCGGTGGATCGTAAAATCGGTGAAGGCGGTTACGGCCCAGTTTACAAATGTCATTTAGACCACACACTCGTTGCGGTTAAAGTCCTAAGGCCCGATGCAGCCGAAGGAAAAGCACAGTTTCAACAAGAAGTTGAAGTGTTATGTTGCATAAGACATCCTCACATGGTTCTTCTTTTAGGAGCATGTCCCGAATATGGGTGTTTAGTTTACGAATACATGCGAAACGGAAGCTTAGAGGATTGTCTTTTTAGAAAAAACAAAATCCCACCACTTTCATGGCAACATAGGTTCAGAATAGCAGCTGAAATATGTAGTGGTCTTCTTTTTCTCCATCAAACCAAACCCGAACCCATTGTGCACCGTGACCTCAAACCGGCTAACATTTTGCTTGACCGGAACTTTGTTAGTAAAATAGCGGATGTTGGGTTAGCCCGGTTAGTGCCACCCTCGGTTCAAGACTCCATGACTCAGTACCTTATGACTTCTGCAGCAGGGACATTTTGTTATATAGATCCTGAGTATCAGCAAACAGGAATGTTGGGTGTGAAATCAGATGTTTATTCTCTAGGAGTTATGTTCTTACAGTTAATTACAGCCAAACCGCCAATGGGTTTGACCCATCTTGTTGACGAGGCGATAAAGAATGGAACTTTTGCTGAGACGTTGGATCCAGGAGTGCCCGATTGGCCCGTTGAAGAGGCTTTGGGCTTTGCTAAGTTGTGTCTTCTTTGTACTGAGTTAAGACGGAAAGATAGACCGGATCTTGGGAAAGTTGTTATGCCTGAACTTGAGAGATTGAGATCACTTGCTGATGAGAGTATGCAGTATTCTGTGTTTGCTTCATCTCCTTCAACAGTCAACCATGGTCAACTGTCTTAAGTAAGCTGGCATTTTCTGCATTTCTGGCAATTAGATTCACTGAAATGTACAGATTTTGTTAGTCCTAATGGATATCAAGCTATTCTAATGCACATCTTAGTTTTGAAAGTAGTAGAAGGGCATCTAGGTGGTAATATGCATCTTAAAGATGAGCAAAGTCTTGGTAAATCTTTTTAGTTTGATCTTGCAGATAACACAAACAACTTATATAGCTTGTCTTCTGTATTTATCCTGATATGATTGTGTTTGTTTATGTATTATTTGAATCCTGATCAATGAGAGTGCATATAGTAAGTAGTGCTAATCAAATATACAGGGAAAATGTGTAGAATGCAGTTACATAACCGTCTTATTTATCACATTTAAAACAATATGTAAATATAAATGTTTATATTGTTTTTCCAGGTTCTCTACTTATGTATTAAACATGATATATTCTGTATTTATCCTGATATGATTGTGTTTGTTTATGTAATTCTTGAATCCAGACCAATGCGAGTGCATATATATATATATACACACAACACTTGTAAGTAGTGCTAATCGAATATACATGGAAAACTGTCTTATGTATCACATTTAAAGCAATATGTATATACAGATGTTTATATTGTTTTTTATGACTTGTGTATTAAACGAGCTATATAATTTGTTCATATATAAATCCTTGGTAAGTTTACCCACAAATGTTTTGGTAAGCTTACCGTGATTACATTTTATGAATAAATAAATATTTTGCACATTTTATTAATTATTTTACTATTAAAAACATTTAGTTATTTACTATTTAAAAAAACTTGGTCACGTGTATTACATTTTATGAACAAATATTTTGCACATTTTATTAATTATTTTACTATTAAAAAACATTTATTTATTTATTTATTTAATTATTATTTACTATTAAGAAACATTATTATTATTATTATTATTATTTACTATTAAAAAACAACTAGGTGAATAGTAACTCTACCACTCAAATTTGGCTACACGTATTACACTTTATGTGTTATTTTTGCACGCAAACAGTACATGAAGTACAAAAGTGAGGCTACCATGATGGTTGGGCGTGTATACCTTTACATATGAGGTTGACGTCATGGGTTCGACCTTTGGTGTGGGTTTTATCTAAATTGACCGGTTCTTTCTTTGGCTCTTCCCAGTTGGTGGCCCACCCCATTCTTATTATATTTTCTTAGTAAACTTAATTTTGTAACTTGTAATATTATGTTTTTGTTAGCACAATTTTTATATAATTAGGTCTAATGCTATTATTTTATGTTTTGTACTTGTATCAAATTATATATATATATGGAACCCATTAAGTGGAAGTTACCTTTGAAATCAATATCATCCGTTCGATTATGCTGAGATTAAATCTGGGCCGTTTAAACTCCAAAAAAAAAACTGATGTTGTGGCAGTTCCGGGCAGTTGTTTGCGGTGGTGGTTACTTCCATCTTTCTCTGCCCATTATCCCCACAACTTCCATCAGTCTCCTAGAAACCTGGTAGTGCTCTCAAATTCAGTTTACGCTTGCAAGCAGTTGACGACGGTTCCCCACGCTCCCGTAATTTTTGGTCTGTTGAATCTGTTCTTCTCACCCACCTATAAATATGTCGTCTCATCTCTCCAATTAATCTGAATTGCCAAATCAAAAGGAAAAATTAGGTGAATGAAGATGGTAGACATGTCCTTACGATGAAGGAGTGAGCAGGGGTCGATTTAATTGGTCTAGGGCATACCCATGAGTTCAAGGTAAGTGAGTTCTTAGTTCGAAACTGTTTTTCTTTATAATATTTTTGGTGACGACTAGAGGAGGCGTGATGATATTGAGGTGTTTTCTAGACTACATGAGTATATTAAAGATTTTCTATTTCTAATTTCTGGCTTCTTAAGATGAAGTTCTGTGTCGAAGGTTATTTGGTTTACGATTTTAAACCCTTTTTGCTTCTTTTTGGCAGATGTTCTTCCAATTGTTGTTACAAAAATCACCCCTAAATTCAATGATTGAGTTCGATTGGTCATGCTTAAGGTTTGAATTTCAATGCACCGAATTGTTAATTGATGATCTAAAAATCATAAAGGGAATCAATGACTTTTATTTCGATTTTTTAGTTTTGTTAGGGTTTGAATTTGGGGTTTTTTTTTGGCATGTGCAGGTTTCATTAGAAATGTTTGGAACCTTGAGCAGAAGAAACCAAAATGGTTTTCTCCAAAGCCAAGGAAATTGTTTCCTCAAATCCCCTTATCATATCCAGGTTTCCCCTCTTTCCATTATGATTATGATTCAATATTTTAGATTTTGTTTCTGTTGTTTTGGTTATCCACTTTTGTTTAGCTTATTCTGACCAACTCATTTTCATCTTTTTATCACTAGGGTAACTACAAAACAAAATGAGGTAGAGATGAAGGCTTTCACACAAGTTTACAACGTAAGTGACCAACTTTTTTTTATTGTAATTTGTAAGTAATATCACATATAATTTGTGAGTATGATTGTGTTTATGAATCGCACTTGCTTGATTTTAATTGACTTGCTAATTTAGCTTCTTTTAACAATCTAATGCTTGGGCAGAATTTTGGTTTGGTACAAAAATATGAAGTCTCAATGGTTATTATATATATACCGGGCTAGGATTCGAGTTACAGGAACAAGGGCCAAACCAAACACCCAAGAATGGAATCGTCGAGCGAAAACACTTGACAACCTCCTAGAAGCAGCTTTTCTTGCCACCAGACCTTTCTCCATCAATTAGGAATCTGATGCCGTCACTAAACACATTCCTTAAATTGTATCGATTTGTTGAGTGTTTTTTTTTTTGTGTCTAATCCGCATATATATCAACAGTGCCCTTGATTTTCTTAACTGTATATCTCTTAAATGTCAACATATACACGTATGATTTAGTTTACGAAGATTTTTCAATGCCGAGAACCTCGATCAGAGAGTAAAAAAGGCGTAAGGTTCACAATGTTGTAAAATTAAATTGGGATATACCGGGCTAGGATTCGAGTTACAGGAACAAGGGCCAAACCAACCACCCAAGAATGGAATCGTCGAGCGAAAATACTTGACACCCTCCTAGAAGCAGCTTTTCTTGCCACCAGACCTTTCTCCATCAATTAGGAATCTGATGCCGTCACTAAACACATTCCTTATATATAGGGGAGCTTTTTTCCTCTCATATATATATAGGGGAGGGTTCATTGGGGAACACTAAAAAAGTGGGGAACGGGGGAACACTTTTAAAAATTATACTTAACATGTTAAAAAAAATATTTTTCTAATTTTTTTTCGGCGCTTTTTCTTATAAATACAAGTAGAAACATTTTTGATAAAAAAAATCAAAAACTAAAAATATAAAAAAATGTTTAAAAAACAGTTTTATCTTATAGAATTAACTTAACATGTTAAAAATAATTGTTTTTTAAAAATTTTTCAGCGCTTTTCTTTATAAAAAGGAGGAGAATCTAGTCGAGTAAAAAAATATTTTTTCTAAAAAAAACAATTTTTAGCCTTTTTTTAATTGTTTTTTTTTTAATATTTTTAGTTTTTGATTTTTTTTATTAAAAATGCTTCTACAAGAATATATAAGAAGAAGCGCCGAAAAAGATGTTTAAAAAATTAATTTTTAACATGTTAAGTTAAATTTTTAAGAGTGTTCCCCGGTTCCCCACTTTTTTAGTGTTCCCCAATGAACCTTACACTATATATATATATATATATATATATATATATATATATATATATATATATTTTTTTTTTAAAAATGGTGTCTTTATTTTAATTTCGACTTTTAAAGTAGAATTGGTTTTAACTTCAAAATATTAGGGCCATCTCATGGCACAACATGAATCTTGCATCCAGAATGGTGAACAAAATGCCACCATCTCTATTAGGCTGTCCGGTTTGGAGTGGTGCCTTTTGTCACATTTGCACAATGGCGCCCCAAACACCACCTTACCATGGCCAAAGAGGGCGCCATTGAAGGTCTCGCCAAGGGAATGGCGGGCGAGAGAAGGTGAGCATGTGGGGCCATTTGCTTCTTATCCGATCATAATTTATTTTTCTTTAACTTCTTTTTTTTGTTTTAGTTAAAAGCGGCTTTATTACACACCGTGCAAGTTAACAATAAATCCCCCCCGCTTATGTGTCGCCTATGTGGCGTGATAAAACCCCTAGGGTCTTTATCCCACACCATATAGTATTAAAATCTAATTAGGTTATAGGTAACCACTGTTCTTGACTATAATGTATTAATTAGTAACTGACAAAAACAATATATTTTTTTCTGTTTAAGAAGCGACTCATCTACGATCATTCTTGACTTTGTAATTAGAGATGCACGTTTGGGTTCGGTCTAAATGGGTTTCGGTAAATCTTGGGTTCGGGTTGAAATGACGGGTTAACCTGTTTTTTTTCTTTAAATTATGTTATAACTTAAAATGACTACGTACGTTATGCCAAATTTAAGTATTAAAATGGAAATTTACATTGTATTTGGTTCAAAACAATCGTTAAATGGTTTTCATCGGTTCTGGTAATTATAAAAGTCTCCAGCTTAGCTAAGCTTAGCTTCATTACGAAGGTGGAAGCGATTTGATATGGTTGGGCTATGATGACCATAAAAACTTTTATTTATTTATTTTATAGGCATCTATTATGAAAGTTTAATCCTTCTGTGATAGGTTATTTAGGCAATTTATTTCAGCGTTACATTTTTTTATGAGAACTGCGTTACATTTTTTGTGAGAACTGTCATGAGCGCATTCAAATGCTCGCTAGAACCGAACACATCATTAGGAGGTTTCTCTGGTAACAATTACTATAAAGTAATTCTTCTTCTTCTTCTTCTTCTTCTTTTATAATTACAGATGTACGCATGCTTTATAGTAACCCCATCATGATAATTTTGTGACAGACATGTGTACTTATTATAACTTATTCGTGAACATCGTCGATAGGGAAAGTGAAGAAACTAAAAAAGTTGTGACGTGGGAGAAGGCCTTCATTCAGTTGACGTGGGATGCCTCATTCGTGGAGTAATTATTTATCCAATTGTTGTGATTCAGATGGGGATTCTAGGGCAGGTAATTCTGATCTTGGAATTTTACTTGCAAATATACTGTTTTTACACATAGTTATGTATAGATTTTAATTGTATTAAGGTAATTTCAACTTTGCAGGCAGGAACACGATTTAATTTTGAGATGAAATTTAAAACTGTATAGATTTTAATTTTGAGTGTAAAAACAGTATATTTTAATTTTGAGATGAAATTTAAAACTGTATAGACTTCATATTGCGTGTAAAGGCGCGATCGATTGTTTAAGAAGTTGTTGGGACTCTGCGACTGCGGTTCGGAGCTTGGAAGACGCGGTTGAGTTTTTTAAAAACTTAGCGTCGGACGAGCGTTTGGTGGAAGCGCTTATTTCGTATGAGTTTTTATTAAGGATTGTTAATGTGTTAAGTTGTGGTGTGTTAGGGGTGAGGATTCAGTCTGCTAAGGCGATTTGCAGGCTCGGTTGTAACGCGAAAGCGAGAAAAGAATTGGGGGAATACAGGTGCGTTCCGCTGTTGATAGCGATGCTGGAAGGGAAATCGGTTGAGGAGAAACAAGCGGCTGCTAAGGCGTTATCGACAATCTTGGTTTGTTCGGGGAACAGGAGGATTTACCGGAAGGAACAAAGAGGGATAACGAGTGCGGTCCAGCTTCTAGATCCTACAATACTGAATCTGGATAAGAAATACCCTGTTTCGATTTTAATGTTGTTGACCCATTCAAAGAAATGCCGCAAACAGATTGTTGATTCGGGTGGTTTGGTGTATTTGCAAAAGCTTGTGGAAATGGAGGTTGATGGTGCGAAGAAGTTGCAGGAGACCATTAGTCATGGGAACCTATGGGGTGTTTTCGCAAGGCGGTAACGATTATTGATTAATAATCCTTTTCAAAATATGTATTTAATTGTGGTTTGTTTGTTCATAATTTGTTGCTGGTAGTCTACTGAGATATCAATATGTCTTTAGAAAATTCTAAAAATTTCTAAACCTGTGTTTGGTGACCTACCTTGGATTAAAGCTGTAATATTTTCACCAAAAACTTCAATAATCTAAAATAAATATAGTAATGAAATTTGACTTTCTTTTTTATTCCTTTATCTTCTTTACTTACTAACTAAACTTCGTTTTCAGTGAGTTATTCATTCGAAGGAAAATGTTTTGTCACTAACGCCATTCTTCTTTACTTACTAACTAAACTTCGTTTTCAGTGACTTATTCATTCGAAGGAAAATGTTTTGTCACTAACACCATTCTTCTTTACTTACTAACTAAACTTCGTTTTCAGTGAGTTATTCATTCGAAGGAAAATGTTTTGTCACTAACGCCATTCTTCTTTACTTACTAACTAAACTTCGTTTTCAGTGACTTATTCATTCAAAGGAAAATGTTTTGTCACTAACGCCATAACATGTACACTATTCACGTTTGTTTTTCTTTTATAAATTATAAATTATAAATGGTGCTTTTGTTTATAATGTTGTTTAGACTTGTGTCCACTTAATGTTGGTGTTTGAGATTGTTTATTTTGAGCTCCTTTTAAGTTTTTGACTTCGTAAAAGTTAATAGGTCATTTTTGTAGTGTTTGGATAATGTGTTGAGAATGAGTTTTAGTGGTTTGAAAAGAAGAAAAGGAAAAGTTAGATGGTTGCAACCCTTTCAAAAAAGGATATGGAAAAGAAGAAAAGGAGAAGCGTTCCCGAACACTCTCAATATACATTATCTTTGTTTGTTACGTTGTTAACGTAAGCCGTCCAACGGACGGGTATTAAACTAGTTTCAATTGTATATGCAAAGGAGTTCCACGTAATCATGATTTATGAAATTATATATTTTGATTATCGATGGAAATTGAAAGGGAAACTTTTTGACAAGCTATCATGTGTGCTTGGTTAGCATGCATACTGCGTAAAATTAGTTGTTATCCTAAAAATTAAACTATTTTGTCTCATAAAAAGTTTAGTAATTAACTTATTAATAAAAAAGGGTACATAATTACGTTCATCACTGTTTAGCTCAAGATGCAAGTACTGGTATATCTTATAGTTTCAAATGGTGTAATTGGATTCCAATAAAATGCAACAGGAGGAGGGCGGAGATGGACCGTTTACCTACTTTGACGGCTCTAAATAAAAGAAATATCAATTAATTTTTTTCCTTCTCGGTTAGAGACTTGTTCAAGCTTCCGAAAGATGATAAACAAAAAGTGAAAATTCAAAAGGAAAAATTTATGGTATCATTTTGATTGTTTGTTAGAGTATTTGGAAGGCTATGAATAATCTTATATTCTCAAACAAAGACATCAACATGCCGAAATAATTGGAAGACATTAAGTCCTTTGCATGACCGGCCCAATGGGCTTCTAAGACCAAGCGCGGGCCTAGAGCCATCAAAAGGGGCCTCTAAAATTTTAGAAAGTTTTCATATATAGTATATAGATTAGGCTCATTTAACAAATATTAAACCAGTTTTTAAAATAAAAGGCCTCGTTATTTATAAGGCAGGCCCAAAGCCCTATCATTCCATCTAATCAATACGATTAGTTAATGTGTGTTAGGGTTAGCGATATAGCAGTAGCCAAATGGCATAATCATCGTTCCATTTAGGGCCCGGCTGACGTGCTAGTTTTTGGTTGGGAGGGCGGGAAACATGCTTGTGTCGATCTCACAGGTGTATCCCCCTAGCCGGGTTTCGGGAAAATGGGTTTGTGGCGGGGCAAGCGGTACTGAAAGCAGAGTCGAAGAAGGTGGAAAAGCACGCGAAAGCTTGTGAGGATAATCAACATGCCTTTGTCCCCCTAGCGTTTGACACGTTTGGCTCTTTGGCGCCAGAGGCAGTTCGTTTCTTGTCCAGAGTTCAGCGTGTAGTCCACAGCAACTTTTCGACCCCTTAGGGGCGAGGCTTTGTTTTTAGTAGATTAGGGTTTTCTATTCAGAAAGGGATGGCGGCGCAGTTTGTTGCTCGTCTACCTGCTATTCTTATGTAATTTGCCCTGATGATTGGAAAAAAAAAATTATTTCTCCTTCTAGGTGCATAAAATAATAAAATATACATCTGTCTAGACATTGGATATAAAGTAGTTAAACAAGTCGTATTCATGATTAAAATTTTTGTTGTTTACATTATCAGATACATGTTAAACCTGTTAAGACATGATTTGCCAGCCCTAATTCCATTCCATCAATTTGTAGAATATGTGCCATGTCAACATAAAGATCTTATCTAGAACGATTATTTTATTTAATTTTTCATTTGTTGTGGCTCTCCGTTGGTTGGTTGCCCATGTTCTCTTTGGGGCTCTTCGAACAAAATTTGCATTTAGAAAAAAAACCGCTTTAGCTTTGCACAAATGACATATATAGAAAAAGGAATATATTTCTCCCATAAATTATTATACGTGTACGCATGTTATTTTTTAAATGTTTTGGATCCAATCTTTATCCTCCCAGAAATTATTAACGATATGCGTGTACGTATGTTATTTCTTAAATGTCCTGGATTCAATCTTTATATTACATATCATTAATTTAGGTGTGAATCTTAAACATCTTATACTTAATCCTAGAAATAACGTATCCATGAATTCTCTTTAGTATGGCCCAGAATTCGTTAAGACAAAAAATTAGTCTGGTAGAGGAAAATGACAGATAATAGTAAAATAATATCAAGTGACTTATTTAACAAAAAATAATTATATTAACTAGTCTACTATTTTTTAATACTATCACTTGTGCGACTTGAAATCATAACCTTTAAACCGTTAGATGCTCGCCACCAACCGAATGATAACAGGTGTCGAAGAAATGCTTTCCCATTTATAAGAGGCGTGAATAAAATGTACATGTAAGCTAACTTTAGACACAAAGTTAAAAATGCTTTCCCATTTATAAGACAGGCTTGAATAAAATAACTACTACTACTACTTCATGATTTTCGTTTAAGCATCAACAGCCTAAAAACTAATATCATGACATAACTACTACTAATTTTCCTTCGAAAAAAATAAAATTAGAATTTTACTGTTTTTAGTTTAAAAATAGTATTATTATATATTGTATGTTATATATTTTCTTTAAACAGAATGCAATGCTTTTTGTAAGGTCATAAAATTGAGTAGATTTACGCTTGTCTTTATCAAACACACTTATAGGTTATTGGACTTAGTTTTCTAGTTGGCTTGGGTTAGGCCATGTGGGCCAATTTATATGTGGACCCTATATAATGTTACGTTGAGTTCATTATTAGGGTTAAGCATTAGACTTTAGAGTGGTTGATTCTATTTCGTTTTGCTCCTTGAACGACATTGTATCAGACAAGCAAATAGCTTGTGTGCAATCTTAATATACAATCGATTTCTCTTGTTCTTGGCACTCTCAATTATTTTCCGCATCTTTGATTGTGCATGTGATATCCTACGAAGATCTTTGGACTTACACTTTTTTCTTAAATGTTGGTGCACTATAATTAATTATAAGAGCGTGTCTTAACCAATTACTATGGTGTGTGTAATATTACAATGGTGAAACTAACATGTCTCTGAGATCTAAACGAATGGTATGATTATAATCTTGTGTTCAAAACGGATGAATATATGGGGTTGCATCTGAGCCGAACCAACTCAGGCCTATGCGTTACTCGAACTTTAAATGAGCGAGCTCGAACTCAACTCATTTTATCATTTACAAATCTGGCTTAACGAGACGATTCAACATTAAAGAAAAAAAAAGAAATCAAAGGATTGTTAGATTAAGATTTAGCAAAGAAGGGGCGACCCAATATTTTAGTGAGAGAAAGTGACTAGTTAGCACAAGCCACCAAGTGATTTCATCCTTAAAAGTGCAGGTAAATCATCCGTAGTTTAATCTCACTATATTTCGATAGTTAAAATGGAGGTATTGAGGCCGAAGGGTGTGGAGGCGCCACCCTTGCCACCTCAACATCAATGGCGCCTGAGGGCCGCCACCACCCCACACCATCGGAATTAAGAAGGGGCGCTATAGGGGACTTGCTAGCATGGTAACGAATTGAAATTGGGACGATCGAGGTGAGTTGGTCAACATTACCGTTGGCCAACGTTCATATTTACAAAAGAAAAAGTTTTTTATTCAAATATAAATACAAACCTATCCCAAAATAAAACACATACCAATCACAACTAAAACACACACCGATCACAACTAAAGAATGTCATCCGATTCTCCGAGCTCTTCATCCGACGGTGTTCATGACGATATGATTATCGCAATTACGCAGGAGATGATTAATTATTTGCGAGAAGAAGCCCAATCCACTACATCGTGTACCGGACAACTGACTCTTGAACGAGATCGGTTAGGTGCTCATGAACGTCTAATGCAAGATTATTTTGTGAAAATCAGTTGTACGATGATATTCAGTTTAAGCGTAGGTTTCATATGAGCCATCGTCTTTTCATTAAAATTTCTAATGATCTTGCGGGCGAATTCCCTTTTTTCACGCAAAGAGAAAGTGCTAGTCATAAAGTTGGTTTCTCTGAAATACAAAAGTGTACAACAACAATTAGGCAACTAGCGTACGGCATAGCGAGTGATGTGTGGGATGAATATTTAAGGATGTCATCAAGAATGTGTCGTGATTCTCTTGAAAATTTATGTGAAGTTGTTATTATTTTTTAAATTTACATTATTATTATTTTTAATTTACATTGTTAATATTTTTAATTTACATTGTTATTATTTTTAATTTACGTTGTTATTATTTTTTATTAACACTATTTTATTAGGTGTTATCTTTCTTTACGGGAGACGATATTTGAGGATGCCAACCCCTGCCGACGTTCCACTTTTATACGAGGCCCATCAGCGCATACACAGGTTTCCTGGGATGTTGAGTAGTCTTGATTGCACACACTGGGATTGGGCGGCATGTCCAACTGCTTGGAAAGGGCAACACCACGATGGTCCTACCCTAATATTACAAGCGGTCGCTTCTCAAGATTTATGGATTTGGCATGCATACTTTGTCATGGCCGGTGCGAACAATGACATCGCAGTTTTAATGTCCTCGAATCTTTTCGACGATGTCATAGATGGTGTTGCATCAGATACTTCATTCTATGCAACCGACATGGAGTATAAGTATGGGTACTATCTCACAGACGGTATTTATCCCGAATGGACGACGTTAGTAAAAACTCTTTCGTGTCCAGATGATGAAAAAATATTATATTTCAAGAAAAATCAAGAGTCAGCAAGAAAAGATATCGAGCGGGCTTTCGGTGTGTTAAAAAAGAAATGGTCTTATCATCGCCCAACCGTCGAGGATACTTGAAAAAAGTAAAATGAGAAACGTCATGTATACGTACATCATGTTGCATAACATGATATTGGAGGACTCGAGTAGAGCGTTTTGTGGAGAAAGTTATGATGAAAGTAACCAACCGACGAACCGACTACTAACATACGCTGAAAAAGAAGTTATCCGATCGAAGATACGTGACAGGAACACACACCATAACCTTCAAGCTGATCTGACCGAGCACCTATGGTTTTATCGTGAACAAGGAGGAGACGACGAAGACGACGAGTGACTTTATATTTTTTTTATTTAATTATGACATTGTATTTTTTTTATTTAAATTATGGCATTTTATTTTTATTATTTCAATTATGGCATTTTATTTTTCTTATTTAAATTATAAGTTATAAATTAATATATCAAAATTAAATAATGTTTAAATTTAAATAAAAATAATAATTAGGTAATGATGACGGGGACTTTATCCCACACCCTGCAAGTTAAGGAAAGGCGTGATAAAGCCCCTGGCTGACGTGAATCTAACGTGGCGCTGACGTGTCCTGATAAAGCCCATTCCCACACCCGATAGCGTGATATTAGAGAGTCACAAATGATAGAAAGATTAAAAAGCATTCAACTTTCATTGTTGATTTATATAACTAGTTACAGTTTCATCAATTTCAAACAAAAATTACTTTTATATATTATTAATTTTGTATTTATACTATATAATCAAGACTTTTATTATCTTTACTTTAAATATATATTACTATATATTACTATACATAAGGGTGTGTAATTGTATACATACATAATTATGATGCAAAATTAATAATATTGCGTAATCATAGTAATTATAAGGACGCATATACCTCTAACCAAATTATATGTATTGCGTGGTGTGGCTTCCTAAACTTATTACATTAAAAGCACTTTTTAAATAACTCCCCATCTAAATATGGGCGTACTTTTAAGGGTAATGGGGGCGGTCCCCTTTTGTCCGTGATAGAACCTTCTTCCACGCGTGGTGGGAACAAACAACCCACCACCACTCAATTCTTCAACGAGTGGTGGAAAATGTCCGTGAAGTTTTTCACGCGTTATGGATTGTGAGTGATGGAACATGTGAGAGGGTGTGAGGGTTTATTGTGGGTGTTGTGAGTGATGACCATTGCCACTAAAAAGGTTGTGAGTGATGAAAAAATGGTTGATGACATGGTGGAACTTGATTGGTTGTTGTGAGTGATGAGTGATGACCACCCCACTCACGTTGTGTATATGTTAAGTGTCTGCTTAGTACATGATGATATGTCCAACTCATAAAATGACATGTTTAGCCTATGTGATTCACTGCTAGACTTTTACATTTTTAATTGGACGCCTTTTCTCTATGGTACATGGTCATGTGCTATGTCTCTTTACCTAAATTATCTAATTAATAATACGTATTTTCAAAACTTTATATGCATATGTCTTGATTTGTTGAACCTTTTTCCCTTTTATCATCGTTTTATTTTATTTAATTTTTGTCACTATTTTAACATTTTTCTATTAGACATGTTTTCATACTGGTATTTTAATATACAAATCTACTTTTTTTTCTTCCATTTTTAAACACGTGAACACATTCAACTATCGATGAAAAGAAACATCACCTAACCCTACCAATCAACTCCTCAACATTATACATTTGTAGTAGCCACATTTTGTATTCTGCACGTTTCTGTTGGATAATTGCTTACTTCTACGATTCAAATAACTATGGCACATTAAGTATATATTCTTTATTACGCCAAAAAGTGTGGTCATGACCAGTGGCGGATCCAGCCATTTTTTCACTGGGTTCCTTTTTCCAAATCATACAAGGTTTACACTACAAAAAAAACGTTCTTTTCTAAATCATACAAGGTTTACACTACAAAAAAAAGTTTTTTTCCAAATCGACTGGGTTCCTGGGAACCCGGTAAACCCCTCTAAATCCGCCCCTGGTCATGACCCTCATAATCATCGTGACCCGTCATATCAGTGTCATGTCACTCACCTCTAATCCGTCATTCAAAACCATTACTTTAAGTGGTCATTACCCAAACCACTAAGACCATGTGTAGTGGTTTAGCTCAATAATGCCCCCACCATGGGGCGTTTTGCGACACGTGGCAGTCTAGTCAGCATGGGGCATTATTGAGGGTTATTGCTAAAGTGCCGCAGTGGGAATAATGCCCAATAACGCCCATGCAATCATTTCACAATTATTATTTTTTTTAATTTAAAACATAAAAATCTTCATTAATTTAAAAAAAAATTACACTACTTGAAATAAAAAAAAAAACCGAAAAAAAAACCGAATAAAAAAAACCGAAAAAAAAAATAAAGTTAAAAAAAAAAAAGATGATCTAGAGTCCATATTTTTCCCGAATTTTTTGGCGATGCATTTGCGCAAGGATCAACGCGTCGCCTTGGAGGTGGTCGATCGGTTTGGACAAAAACTCAATGTCCTTTTCCATTTGCCACGCCTCTTGCATCTCGTTAAACTTTTTGGTTTCGGCCACTCGTTCTTTCATAATCTCATAACGTTGGTGGCCGAGGTCGCGAATGTCTTGGAGACGACGGTTCATCTCCTCGAAATCTTCCTTCAACTCGAGATCGGAAGACGACTCCACCGTTTTTTCCCCGGTTCGCTTATCCTTTCTTCTACCGGGCGGTCGGGTCAACTCTTCTTCAAGTTCCTCGTCAACGTCCACCACCTCATTTAGATCGACATTGCGGGCATCCGATGTCGGTGTTTCAGGGTCAACGGAGGATGATGTTTTTGACCGTTTAGCTCGACGTCTACTACTAGACGTCATGGTACCTACTAGCGCCCATTTTGGACTTTTTCGTAGTAGATCCCAACACTTATAGTACGGGAAAGGGCAATTTCGTTTTCTCGTACTCTTCCAAAGACTTCGTTAAAACCCACGTGTCACCTTCTCCGCTCGGGCGATTATCGTAGTTACGTTGGTACACTTCTTGGAAGGAATGACACTTTTTGTTGATGTCGGTCCATTTGCTAGAAATGGAATCTTTGTCCCGATGCTCGCCTTGACCCCAAGTGCTATAAAAGAGTGCACGAACCCTATCCCAAAAAACGGGGGCCGTTTGAAAGTTTGCTACAAACTGAAAAAATAAAAGTAAAATATAAGTTGTATGTTAAAAATAAAAGTAAAAATATAAGTAAAAAATAAGTAAAAAAAATATAAAAGTTACCAATTTCGTGGTCCTCCGAAACGTCGAGCCACGCCCGAGCCAACGTGAATTCCTCCTCCTTCGTCCATTTAAGGTGAGTATTTTTACGTCGAGGTTCGTCCTTTTCCTTCTTCTTATGCGACCTTCTGCCGCGTTTCGATTTCTCTGGCACCGGTTCGGGTTGCGTCTCCGGCACGACATCGACATCGGGTTCGGCTTGTTGTTGTGAAGGTTGCGACCCGCTGGCTTGACCAAAGCCGAAGGTGGGAGGCACGAACGGAGTGGCGCCACTCAAGTAAGCCGCGCACGTTAACATGCTCGGGTCCATGTCTTGAAGGTTAAACGGGTGTTGCGGTTGGGTTGTGTTCGGGTTCATGGGTCTTGCGGGAACACCAAAGGGGGGTCGGAATGGATGCATGTTTGTATAAAATATAGAAGAAGTAGGAGAGAAAGTGTGAGTTTTTTTATAAAAAATAGGAAAAAGTGGGTAGTATATATATAGTGGGTAAATTTTGGAATTTGAAAAAAAAATTATTAAAGAAATGACCGTTGGCAACGGTCAAATCTTTCCCCAATGCACATTTCAGCGTTTTATATAAAACGCCAATTCAATTTTTTTTCAAAAAAAAAAAACGCCAAACAACGCCTAGGTGCAATGTGGGGGGGGGGGGGGGGGGGGTTTGAGCGTTTTTTTGAATTTTTTTTTTTTAAAACGCCCCACTACGGGGGGTCTAAGGAAACATTAGAAAAAGAGAAAGATAGTCCATGGTAAACGTGGTTCAATCCATGCGAATCACGATCCATGCTCCAAGTGGACGTTGTACCATTCCATTAGTGGTCACGGGTGGCAATTGATGAGCCAACTCACGCCCCCCACGCCCTTATGACTTAGTTTTCTTTATCATTGACCATTTTTATATTTTAATCGAGCAAATTCTTGTATAAGATGTTATATATATTAGAGTTAACTGCCATTTTCGTCCCTGTGGTTTGGTCACTTTGGCCATTTCAGTCCATTTTTCAAAAATGCGCTATTTTCGTCCCCCACGTTCTGGAAAGGTGCCATTTCAGTCCAAAAATCATAACCCAGTTAAGTCAGTTAGTAAATAAGGACTGATTGTGTAAATTTGTAACATAAAGGACCATTTAAGTAAATATTAAACACCACCACCACTAGCCCTGCCACCACCACCACTCCGCTGCCACCACCACCGCCACCACAGCCCTGCCACCACCACCACTCCACTGCCACCACCACCACCACCGCCACCACAGCCCTGCCATCACCACCACTCCGCTGCCACCACCACCACCGCCACCACAGCCCTGCCACCACCACCACAGCCCTGCCACCACCACCACTCTGCTGCCATCACCACTCTCACATATTATGAAGAAACACCCCTTATTCTTTTTCATTGTTCTCTGCATATTCTCCTACTTATCACACTCAACAAATTCTTCATTATGCCCCATAGATTTCAGTTATGTTAACACCTTTCCATGGGATGTTTCAGACTGCTCCACCACCGCAACCGCCACCGCGACGGAAAACTGCTGCTCATCTCTCTGTGGCCTCTTCCGCATCGGCCTCGCTCACCACCTCAGGAAAACTAAAACTTTCTATCTCCCAAACCCACAATCATCCGCTTCTTGCATCTCCGATTTCCAGTCCCGCCTCTCTTCAATCTCCGTAGCACACCCCTTCTCTACTTGCCACAGCTCCACCAATGAATTTGTTGCAAGCCCATCAAACTGTGATGGGATTGTCACGTTATCAGATTGGGTTGATAGGATTGGTCCCAACACTGTGCTACAGGCCTCTTGTGACGGAGATCTTGCTGAGTTTTTGAGGTGTAGGTCTTGTCTTGAAGCACGTATGGATGTTAATTCTAACTTGGTATCATTGAGTCAAAACTCGAGTAAATGTTTGGCTTTTACTGCTCTATATGCTGCTGGAATAGTTAACAGTTCGATAGTCTCAGGGCTGTGGTGGTGGTGGCAGGGCTGTGGTGGCGGTGGCGGTGGTGGTGGTGGCAGCGGAGTGGTGGTGGTGGCAGGGCTGTGGTGGCGGTGGTGGTGGTGGTGGCAGCGGAGTGGTGGTGGTGGCAGGGCTGTGGTGGTGGTGGCAGGGCTGTGGTGGCGGTGGCGGTGGCGGTGGTGGCAGCGGAGTGGTGGTGGTGGCAGGGCTGTGGTGGCGGTGGTGGTGGCAGCGGAGTGGTGGTGGTGGCAGGGCTAGTGGTGGTGGTGTTTAATATTTACTTAAATGGTCCTTTATGTTACAAATTTACACAATCAGTCCTTATTTACTAACTGACTTAACTGGGTTATGATTTTTGGACTGAAATGACACCTTTCCAGAACGTGGGGGACGAAAATGGCGCATTTTTGAAAAATGGACTGAAATGGCCAAAGTGACCAAACCACAGGGACGAAAATGGCAGTTAACTCTATATATTATTAGTAGATATAACATATCGATTGGTACTCTCAATAGATCAATAACAAGTCATTTATCCTATATTAATTTACAAAAATTTCTACCCACATGAAAATACTATTCATTTTTCTTTTCTTTTGACCCTTTTACTTTTTATCTTTTACACTTTTTACCTTTTTCATATTTTACATAACCTCTTTAGTTTTCATCTTTTATACTTTTTAACTCTATTGTTTTCATCTTTTATATATTTGTCACAGACATTTTCTACTTTAACCCAAATACTTTTCCACTGTACTTTACATCTTTACAAATTTGTCATTTTACGATTCGTTCTAGATTTTGCGAGTTAACACGCTGCAATGCGCGCGTGTGGTTCAATGTTTTACGTCTATTTTTTTACGGCTTAACGACTCCCTCGAAACTCGCGGGTCCTAAGCCAACTTAGTTATTCTTTTTTATGTTTTACTTTTTCGGTCTAATTTTTGCGAGTTAACACGCCGTAATGTGCGTGCGTGATTCATCATTTTTACGTTAACTTTTTGTTCGGCTTAACAATCCCGCTGCAAAGCGCGGGTCATAGATACTAGTTATGATTTTAATTTACAAAAATTTCTCCCCTCATGAAAATACTATTCATTTTTCTTTTCTTTTGACCCTTTTACTTTTTATCTTTTACACTTTTTACCTTTTTCATATTTTACATAACCTCTTTAGTTTTCATCTTTTATATTTTTTAACTCTATTGTTTTCATCTTTTATATATTTGTCACAGACATTTTCTACTTTAACCCAAATACTTTTCCACTGTACTTCACATCTTTACAAATTTGTCATTTTACGATTCGTTCTAGATTTTGCGAGTTAACACGCTGCAATGTGCGCGTGTGGTTCAATGTTTTACGTCTATTTTTTACGGTTTAACGGCTCCCTCGAAACTCGCGGGTCCTAAGTCAACTTAGTTATTCTTTTCTATGTTTTACTTTTTCGGTCTAATTTTTGCGAGTTAACACGCTGTAATGTGCGTGCGTGATTCATCATTTTTACGTTAACTTTTTGTTCGGCTTAACAATCCCGCTGCAAAGCGCGGGTCATAGATACTAGTTATGATTTTAAAACAAAACGAGTCGAATTGGGTTTTACATGTCTACGCTTCCTTGTTTGATTTCTAATTATTTATTTAAATATTCTAAAAAAATACAGTGACAGACAAAATGAAAAGTAATACTAAACTAGTGTTGGACATCTCTAGTAAAATTCATCATTAGTAATGGAATGAAGTTCGATGATGTAGCGGAACTTGATTGGATGTTGTGAGTGATGAAATTCAATCACTAATGGAGCGCCCCTACTCCCTTAGAAAAGATTACAACAATCAACCCAAAAGTTACAATACATAATTGCTAAGGAAAGCATAACAATATAAAGTACAAGATGTTAATGCCTATGATACCCTACAAACTTAATAGCATATGGTACTGACGTGACCGTGTCGTCCCGATCAGTCAAAACCCAATTAAACCTAGGTAGCTAGGGTAAGTCGGGTATCGAATCCACGAAGAGCAGGTGGTCAGTATCGCACGACCCGTTCGATTAGTTAGACTATTTACAAAAATGTACCAAGTGATTATGAAGTTTGCTAATTTTATTAGTTTGTTTGATTTTAAAAAGAAATCGGAGTGACCCGACAATTTGATGTTATCTAAAACTACGGTTGATTAACTAAGATTGCAAACTAAAATACTAAATTGAAAACAAGAACTAAGAATACGGATCACACCCGGTTTCGGTAATTGTAAGTCCTAGGGTTCCTACATGTTTTAATTCAACTCAATTGCATACGATTAGCGGATTTAGTGTACCGTGACTTAGGTGCCAATAACTATCAACGTCCCGAAGAACGGACAAGAATGCACTTTGTAATCAACACAAGTAAATCCTAACCACGACAACGCATAACTACACATAACCATTTCGCAAAGTCATAACTTTTAACATCGTTGGACAATTTACGAATACGAAACAAATGTAAACTATTGTCAATGGTTTCAAAAATCAATACAAGTTGTCACAAAGTCGAATTAAAGAACAAATGCATAAACCCTAGAAAATACAACTACCTACACCGGGGTGAACCGAAGAGACTAGCCGCTCATGGTTGGGTGGACGCGATCACCGGCCAATGAACACGAACACGGAGCCACGACCTTGAGTCTTCAAGAGTGGTGGAGGTTAGGGTTGAAGGTGATGATGGAAGGTTGAAGATGGTGGAATGATTGAAGGTTAGGGATTATGGAGAATTGGTTAGGGTGTAACACCCGTTCTTGTAAACCAAGGTTTAACGTATATTTTGAAAGATAATCATGTAATTAATCATTATCATATAAATCGGAAATACGGGTTTATTAAAACTTTTTCAATTCATAAGTTATTCTACATAACGTGGTTGAATTCATTGTTTAAAATTTACAATGTGTCAAGTGCGGAAGCGTGTGTCTTTATCGTGTTCGGTTCTTCGCTGAGCTTGATCGTCTTCCGGCACCCCATAAAGTACCTACATTTCATAAACATGAAATGCTTTAGTCATACGGTAATTAAAACACATCTAAACGAGTCCGGAAAACAACACTGATAAAAAAAAATACATTTTTGTACAAGGTCCACCGTAAATTACGGTGGACACCGTAATTTACGGTAGTCCTTGTTTTGATTTGTTTCCACCGTAAATCAGGAGTGATTCACCGTAAACCATTTCAGGTCCACCGTAAATTACGGTGGCACCGTAATTTACGGTGGTACCTGCATTCCACCTTTTCCATTTTGCCGTAATTTGATACGAAATCTTTCGTATCTTTCAAACCGCTTATCCGTTTGGCCTACCGTTTCTTCCTACATGTTTGTAATTTGATTCTCCATCATATGGAGTTAAAATCCGACATCCGGCTTAACACGATTTGAGACTTTTAAGTCTTCGGCTTATTTTCCCTTTTTACCAAATTTTGACCCATTCGCGGTTTTATCAAACAAACGTATTTGTTTGATTCCTATATCACATAAATCTTATAATTTCAATGTTATCTATCATATTAGGTTCAATTCACGAGTTTATGTATATTCTTAAACTCGTTTGTACTAAAATGCTTATTTTGACCCGTTAAGGGTATTTAAACCCTTTTCCGCATAATTCATAATTATTTGTTTCTAGCATCCTATTTTCGCAATATTTGTCAAATGAACTTCCACCACAACTATATTTGTGGTGATTTTACTAAGGTAATCTATGCAAACCAAGTTTTACCCCTTAACTTTTTATTTTACGGCAAAGACCCAAATAGAGCCGTTTGACTAACGTAATACATCTTTCAACTTCTATACTTGTCCTAAGTATTTATTAAATCGTAAAAATCATTTCCAAACAACTTTTAAAGGTTGTTTGCTCAATTTAGCCTCCAAGGGCGTTTTGGTCCATTTAGTCTCTTATTAACAATGAAGGACTTTTGAAAGCATATTTGACCCAAAATCCCTCTTTTAACCTATGATTTTGTTTGAAAAGTCATTAAGCTTTCCAAACGTAATGTCCATTACTTAAAACATTTGGTTTACTTATCAAGTAACCAAAAGTCCATTTTGACCTCTTTTAACACTCTTGAACCACATGTTCTAAATGAGTGTTACCCTATTTCACATACCTGGCGCAGATCAATATATTGACCCGTTTTTAATACCTTGCTTTTATAACCGCTAGTTCATGGTATTGCTAATACCCATTTGACATTTATACCTGAAATAAAGTAGCTCGACAATAATCATTAGTCGTTATTGTCAAAGGGTGATATTTTCACCTTTTGACCCATTTGGTCTAAGTGAACAATTATGTTGGCAAGATGATATTTATTACCATCTCATCTATATGACTCGCTTTGGTTTACACCGTGTGGACATTTCACTTATTAATCGTTTTCTTAACGCTTTTTAGCCTATCATGGCTTACGCATTACAGTGTCTTTCAAAACAAATAGTTATGGTCAACGCATGACCAACTTACCGTTTAATTCCTTTTTAAACCATCAACATGGTTTCTTGTCACTCTCGACTACCTTGTTCCGTATGTTTAAACGTCGGAACATCAAACCTCAATTCTGTATTTATCTTATTCGTAACTAATGCGATAAGAGAATATTCTAACATATAAGACTAGTGTAAGCTATACTTACTTTGCCTCCGAATTATGCTTTTCCACCATTCTTGCTTCGTTTGACCTGCTTCCTTTCCAAGCCTCCACCTAGCTTGTCAAGCGTCAAACTATCATCATAATTCATAAGACGGTTATATTAGTCATCATTAAATTATGACTATTCCATCTTACATATTTTCTATCACAATTACCATTCGATCTTATTAATGGTCGGTTTGACTACTAAAAGTCAAACGCCCCTTAGCATATAAATGCATATTCAAGTTCTATCTATCAATTAGTAGCTAACATGATCTTATACACTTAGTTACATGAACATGGCTACCAAATTTCATCATAACATTCAAACCTATTTTAATCATGTATGAACAAGTTCCCAAATCACTTAATTTGTTTGAGTGCCTTGTTTCTATTATCCAATATGATGATTTTAAACATAAACTTATCATCATCTTTAATATTACATAAAAACCCACTTCCTAGTTTACTTGTTAATCACATACAAGTGATATTACTTCAAGTTCTTCATGATTTCATCATATCTAACAAAACCCACTTCTAGTTACTTATGAACTCTTAACAAATCTCTAATTTGTTCAAGTAGTTCATTCATATGAATTAGTGTGATGTTTATAAACACCCTTAGAACATCAATTTCATCAATTCAACCAAAACCCACTTAGCTCATAATAGGGTAATTATCAAATCCCTTGTTTGACAACAATTCATCAAGATTTCTACTAGGGTTTGCTTCTAAACCAAGATATAATCAAAATAACACTCATAGATTTAACATTCATTCCAGAATTTCGATTATGATTGTTCATCATAATCTCAAAGTATCACCAAATCATAAAATTCAACATACCTTGTGATCCCCTCGACTAGGTGATCATTAATATGTGTTCATGATCCGATTTGGGTTAAATTTGACCTTCAATTTGCTGGATCTTGTTGAGTTAGGGTTTTTGGCTCTTGGGAGCCTTTTCTTGGTCGACCAGAACACGCACCACACACACTTGTGTGTGTGTGTTGTGTTATTTTATTTGGTTTAATTAAAACCATTTCCAGGTTATCCCATTTTGGTCCCTCATGTTTGGTTAGTTATTAATTAGATCACAACCTGATTATTTTCACTAATATTCCCACTTTTTAACTAGGTTTAATATTCCTTGTTAACTTAGCGGGTTCAGGAATATATATGACTAAGTTTATTTTAGGTCCCGTTAACTCGGGCCTTCTAAGCTTCTATTTCTTAAAAGCTTTTATTCACTTTTATTTATTATTAGGATTAATTATTTAAATCCTAATATTTACCGGGTTAATTTTACCACTAACGGTATTTTCCCCGTCTTTAGTATTAACGGGGTTTAATTACCAAACCCGTTTTCGGGGTGTTACATAGGGTTTTGATGTTAGAGGTGAAAAATGGATGTTAGGAAATGAATGGGAATGTGTTAGATGATCCCTTGGTAGTGAATGGTTGGTGAATTATATCTCCAAGATTCAAGTTCAAAACCTCCCAAGAGTGTGTAACTCCCGAAATCAATGCCTCCTAGCCAATGAGAATCGAATTTTGCTAAAAATCCCAACATTTTCCGTCAGCCAAAACCGCTGCCCGTCGTCGACGGGTCTGACCCCGTCGCCGACGGGTTCTCCTGAACTCGTTTCCATCCGACGCTCTATGTTGCTGGTTACGGGTATTGTTGGCCGACGGGTTTGTCTGGAGCCCGTCCGGACGGGCTATACCCCGTCGTCGACGACCTCTAGAACACCAATTCTCCATTTTTCACTACTCGCACTCCCGATTGATCCGTAACGCGTCCCGGTGCTCCGGTTTTCGACCCGGTGACTCGTAAAGCTCCCGAAAAGCTCCTTAAACTTCGTTAAACCTGCATAAACACAAATCTAATTAAAAGTAGGCCATTCAAGATTAAAACTCATATAAAAACATAAAGTTACACGTTTACGAGCACCGGTTTTCAACCACGTATCACATCCCCACACTTGTCTTTTGCTTGTCCTCAAGCAAATCTGTTTTTCACTTTCACGTGGGTCGAACAACAAATACACTTCCCATTCCCGAGACAAAGGTTAAGGTCTATTGTCATACAAAAGTTCACATTCTTTACAATTTCCACATATTTACCGGTCAAGTGAATAATCACATATAATAATAGTTATCCAAGATTAACCCGCCCGTAAAACTAACAAGTCATGCATATCCCTCACAATGTTCTCTCCACTCGGCTTATAATTTAGCTAATGTGTATGATGTATTAGCACTTCAATCAATTAATTGCTCAAAACCGATTAGAACACGTACCCGCATAGGCTTGCAACTCAATCATTCTCCACCACCGATCACGAATACTAAGCACAAGTCATAAGGTCTTTATAAGGGTTGTAACGGGGCTAGGCTAAGGGTAGGAAATTGGATATTTTAAAGTGGCTAAGGTGATGAAAATTCAATTTTTTTTATTACAACGCAACTATTCTAAACTCAAGTAAACTATAAACATCAATTACAAGGCAATGATTTTCGCCTTTTATTCAACAACTAGAAACACATATTTTTGTTCTTTTCTCAATGATTTTCTATTCTTTTTCGCAACATTTTCTGGTTTTTTTTTTAACCACGACAAAAGAATCACAACTACACAAACTTAAGCTCCTATAATCGATTTTTCATCACACGGGTTTAAAAAGAAAAAGGCTTATGGTTATGGGCTAAATGGGTTGTCAAACGAAAGGTTTAGGCTCAAAGTTGGCTACTAGGGGATAATTTTTGGGTAAGGATATAAAAATGGTGCAAACAGAAAAGGTTTACCTAATGCCTTAATCATTCTCGTGCTTGTATTCGGTCTATGGTCTCAAACGTATCAAAAGTTGCAAGTTCTACAATACGCGACTAATGGTCCACTCAAACAAAGAAACATGTAAATGTAAATCTATGATATAAAAGTGGCTCAAACCTCACGTATAAGGGTATGATATGTGATATGCATAAAATGCTAGTTCCTTAGGCGAATTATTCCCAAATAACCACCCGCTAAATACCCGTTATGCTTATTAATTTGAACTTGACCATGACAAAAGACCAAATGGGTTGTGACATCCCTCGTTGACTTGGTTACTTGTGCTTTTAAGATCGCTTTTGAAACAAGAAATTTTGAAAATTTTTTGAAATTTTCCCCGATCCCCACACTTGAGGTAAACATTGTCCTCAATGTGTAGTATTTAAATGAACGGGTCAAAATCGAAAACTTTTACTACTCCCCCATCCCCACACTTGAGGTAAACATTGTCATCAATGTGTAAGAACTAGAGTTTTAAAACGCACAAGGGACGTGACACGGCTAACCTTCCCAAAATTTCACCCCGGAAAAAATAAAATACAAAATACAATCCACTTATTATTAAACTAATAATCAAAGTAAAAAGGAAACGCATGCACCTGATTTTTGTCGCTTGATGCTCACATCTTCCTCTTCTCTTCATAAAAACGGTTGTCTCTCGAACATCATGTACCTACAAATTCTAACCCTTGTGTAGAAGCATGCTTCTCACAACCATCAAAATTTGTTAGTTACCTAGTTCTACTATTTTTATGAAAGTATTACCAAGCCATGCGTTATTTCACTTTTATTTATGTGGAAAATAATTTACAACAACAACAAACCTAACTCACTTTCGTAGGAATCACGGTTGCATTTAGCTTATGCAACAAGCCCTTTTAAACCCCCCCAATAGCTTGGGAGGACGAGAGGTCTCGTGAGGGTTATATAGGGAACACACCCACAACGTTCATTTAACTAGGCAAAGAGAAAAAAAAAATAAAAATAAAAATAAAACGAATAATAGTACAAACTCTACAACAATTATACCTGATTTGCCTCTCATGGTGGTCGAAGTGCACATTTTCCTACCGAGTTGCCTACATACGCTCGGTATTTGGCATGCCGAATCCATACTCTTTTTATTATATTCGGCATACACAATGTACAACTTCGGGGTCGTCTCTTAACAACATGGCCAATGTATTTCAACGCCACTTTTCGAATCCTTATGCCCGAACCCGCATCCCCAACTTTGTTGGTTGGAGTGATAAGTTTGGGAGAAGGATGAATATGAATGTGAGCTTCTTTCGAATCCGATTCGTCTTGCGGTGTCATGTCTTCCGGTCGGTTCAAACATTCAATTACTTGCTCCGGAAGTTCCATAACCTCTTCCACCGCATCACCATCCACCATTGTACCATTAGCCAAAACCTCCCACTCGCGTTTAAATTGGGCTAATTCCTCCGCTAATTGACCCACTTGCACCACCAATGCTTCATGGGCTTTATCCCTTACTTCAAACTCTTTCTTTATTTCGGCTTTGAATTCTTGATGTGAATTAGTAAGAGCTTGATGTGAATTAGTAAGGGCATTCATAGCATTCATGATGGCATCGAGCTTGGAATGCACCGACTCTTGAGGTTCCTCGTATACCGATTGAGGGTATTCATTATCATAATCATCATACTCCTCCCGGTAACTTGAGAAGTGTGGCAATTCGGGCTCATAGTAGTATTCTTGATAATGTGGTAGTGGTGGATTATCATATGGATAATATGAGGATGGACCACTGAAATCTTCATAGGCCGCCCTCCTATAATCATATAATCCGCTAAGGTAGTCTTCCCGCTCCCTGTTGGCTTGAACTTTTGCGTGGAAAACAGAGCAATCTTCTAAATAATGCTCTCCGCTTCCGCAACACTCACACGGATCATCATCTACCCAATTCATATTGAAAGATGTGCTTGCAAAACATGTACCTGCACAGACAAGCTCGACCACCCGAAGTAAAACCACAAATATACAAAAAAAAACAGAAAGAAAATAAACTAAACTAAAATCGAACAAGCAATGAAATACTAAGCGCACTAGCTCCCCGACAACGGCACCATTTTGACGTGACCGTGTCGTCCCGATCAGTCAAAAACCCAATTAAACCTAGGTAGCTAGGGTAAGTCGGGTATCGAATCCACGAAGAGCAGGTGGTCAGTATCGCACGACCCGTTCGATTAGTTAGACTATTTACAAAAATGTACCAAGTGATTATGAAGTTTGCTAATTTTATTAGTTTGTTTGATTTTAAAAAGAAATCGGAGTGACCCGACAATTTGATGTTATCTAAAACTACGGTTGATTAACTAAGATTGCAAACTAAAATACTAAATTGAAAACAAGAACTAAGAATACGGATCACACCCGGTTTCGGTAATTGTAAGTCCTAGGGTTCCTACATGTTTTAATTCAACTCAATTGCACACGATTAGCGGATTTAGTGTACCGTGACTTAGGTGCCAATAACTATCAACGTCCCGAAGAACGGACAAGAATGCACTTTGTAATCAACACAAGTAAATCCTAACCACGACAACGCATAACTACAAATAACCATTTCGCAAAGTCATAACTTTTAACATCGTTCGACAATTTACGAATACGAAACAAATGTAAACTATTGTCAATGGTTTCAAAAATCAATACAAGTTGTCACAAAGTCGAATTAAAGAACAAATGCATAAACCCAAGAAAATACAACTACCTACACCGGGGTGAATCGAAGAGACTAGTCGCTCATGGTTGGGTGGACGCGATCACCGGCCAACGAACACGAACACGGAGCTATGACCTTTAGTCTTCAAGAGTGGTGGAGGTTAGGGTTGAAGGTGATGATGGAAGGTTGAAGATGGTGGTGATGGTGGAATGATTGAAGGTTAGGGATTATGGAGAATTGGTTAGGGTTTTGATGTTAGAGGTGAAAAATGGATGTTAGGAAATGAATGGAAATGTGTTAGATGATCCCTTGGTAGTGAATGGTTGGTGAATTATATCTCCAAGATTCAAGTTCAAAACCTCCCAAGAGTGTGTAACTCCCGAAATCAATGCCTCCTAGCCAATGAGAATCGAATTTTGCTAAAAATCCCAACATTTTCCGTCAGCCAAAACCGCTGCCGTCGCCGACGGGTCTAACCCCGTCGCCGACGGGTTCTCCTGAACTCGTTTCCATCCGACGCTCTATGTTGCTGGTTACGGGTATTGTTGGCCGACGGGTTTGTCTGGAGCCCGTCCAGGACGGGCTATACCCCGTTGTCGACGGCCTCTAGAACACCAATTCTCCATTTTTCACTACTCGCACTCCCGATTGATCCGTAACGCGTCCCGGTGCTCCGGTTTTTGACCCGGTGACTCGTAAAGCTCCCGAAAAGCTCCTTAAACTTCGTTAAACCTGCATAAACACAAATCTAATTAAAAGTAGGCCATTCAAGATTAAAACTCATATAAAAACATAAAGTTACACGTTTACGAGCACTGGTTTTCAACCACGAATCAGGTACAAGCAGTAATGCTTAGAACTGTTTTAAATTAATAGTATATAAATTTTGAAAGTTATATAGATCTAGTAAAGTTATCTTAATCTAGTTCTTTTAAGAACGTTGGTATATATAACTTACTAGGTTAGAACCCCGTGTATTACACGGGTTGGATAAATGTAATTTCATATATTAAATAATAAAAAGTTATATCTTTATGAACCCCGTATATTGTACGGGTTAAATAAATGTAATTTTATATATCAAATAATAAAAAATAGTTATATCTTTAAAAACCATGTGTATTACACAGATTAAATAAATGTAATTTTGTATACTAAATACTAAAAACGTCGTATCTTTAAAAAACCCGTGTATAATCGGGTTGAATAAATCTACCAAATAATAAAAATATTACATCCTTAAAAACCCTGTAGTTACACGTGTTGAATAGATCTAAAAAACAGTCATATCTTTAATAACCATGTGTATTACACATATTAAATAAATGTAATTTTGTATATTAAATACTAAAAACATCGTATCTTTAAAAAACCCGTGTATAGTCGGGTTGAAAATCTACCAAATAATAAAAAAAATTGTATCCTTAGAAACCACGTGTATTACACGTGTTGAATAAATCTAATTTTACATAGCAAATGATAAAAAGTTATATCTTTAAAAACTTCGTGTATTACACGTGTTATATAAATGTAACTTTGTATGGTAAATAATAAAAAAAGTTATATTTTTAAAAACCCCGTGTTTTACACGAGTTGAATAAATATAATTTTGTATACCTATTAATAAAAAAATTTATATTTTTAATAAATTAGGATACCATTTAATATTAATTTATTATTTTTATATTTAATATAAGATAAGTAGGAAAGAGAGGTATTTGTTTTAAAAATATATTAAATTAACAATTTAGATTTGATGATAATATTTTATTAAAGTATGATAAGATTTAATATTAATTTATTATTTATTTATTTAGTTAATATAAGATAAGTATAGATTTGAGGATACCTTCTATGAATGACACGTGTCCAAAATTTAGTTTTTTTTATTATAGTAGATAGATAACCGTATCTAGAAAATAATGTCAATTTTTTTTACAAATAATCTTAGAAAAGGCAAACTAAATACAATTTTATAATCAAATATTGATAAACAATACATAAATTTCCATGGAAAGGAAATATTATTTGCAACATACTAACAACACAAGTTATATACCAATTATATCATTCATCGTTCATCTCCCTCCCAATAATCTTTCATTTTGGGTCCGGTTGGTCCATCTTCTCCATAAACTTCATTCGGTAGAATCTCCAACAAGCTCTCAATAGTAGATTCTAGAATCCCCGATGAATTTTTCAATTTGTCAAGCTCAACTCCGATCTCATACGTTATTTTAGGACCCCATTTTCTCGCATAGTTTAACCACGGCGGCTCAATTATGGAATCGATATACTCAGCCGTCATGATTGAATACGAGGCTCCTACATCTAAAAACATGTCACTTTTTGCGGTATCATTTCTTATCCCAACCACATCTGTCCCTTGGAGCACAACTCCAGGGGTATGATACGTTGCATGACCATGCAACGAAGAATACCCTATGAAATTATTAGTTCCAGACTGGAACTCAAGCGAAGTGGTATCTATCCACGTCCCTCCACTATGTTGTGCAAAATAAACGCGATGTAAAACACCATTAAAATTGCTAATTCTCATAGTCATATGTTCCCAATCACCTATATGTTCTCCTATCTTCCCTAAAGGAACATCAATCAAAACTAATTTGGCAGTTGAAGGTCCATTAAATGGATAGAAAACCCATATAACAATATCACTAAATGTTGCTCCTAACATTGGTTTAACATGTATATAGACATCACAACTTTGTAGATCTCCTTTCTTGACTCTCTCCCTTTCTGTCTCGTCAATCGGAAGATCAAGCCAGTATGCGCCATCGTTCGAACCACCTTGAGGTAGGTTCGAGCCAGTGGGTTCAACAGGAATAGGGTTTGACTCGTCTCCAACATGATACAATAGGACCCCATTGCTAAAATACCAAGTTGTTGAAGATGGAAGGTAAGTTTCACTAGGGTGAAAATAGAGTCTTGGAGAGTATTCTTGAACCAAGGCCTTTATTTGAGCCAAATTAGGCATAAAAGATGATAACATACTAAAGTTATTATTTTTAAGACAAGATAACATAGAATAACTATTGTTTTCATCTTCAACAACAAAAGCACCTACACATACCCCTTGGGCTTGTGCACCTCTAGTTTTTGGTCTCGAACTGTAAACACTAACACCATCATCCGCACCCCACAAGAAACCATCGGTTTCGCACTCTTCCGTCAGGTCGACACGAACACATTTAATTTTATCAAGTGGAGGTTTTTCTGATGAAGAAGTGATTGCATAGCCTACCGGATTATACCCATCCGGTGGCGTTGGCAACCAAATGTAGAAAGAGTTATCCACACTTAAAACTAGTTTATAGTCCACCGGACTAGCTAGGGTTCCGCCGGAATAATCTTTTCCGGCGAGAACCCAACCGAAAAGCGGGGTTGCATTAGATTGACAATAACAACCTAGCATTGAAAACCCTTCTGGTATTGGATTGGGGTCAAAGAAAGTGGCACCATTATCATCTGATCCTCCGTCAGAACTGGACCAGATTTTGGTGAAAGATGTTATTTGGCACACTTGAAGTCCTCCAAGATCAATGGTTTCATTAGCAAAACCTTCACCTGCGTGTAAGAATTATAGATTGAAAAACAAGTTAATTTGTTTGAAAATTGGAAAGGTATAAAGAAGATGAATGTAAGAAGAACCTGGTGGCCAAGAAGGTAATGGAGAAGAAAACTTGAAGTCGGTATCAATGGGAAAAGGTTTGGTTTCTTTCGTGGTAGTAAAGCAACAAAGAAAATTTCCCATAGCTTGATTGTAGTGCTAAAATATTAGCTATATTGGCAATTACCCGTGAATATAATATATACATACACACATACATATAGGTATGTAGGTATGTATAGAAGTATTAAAGCATATTGGGTATATACTTCTGATTTTGAGAAAGCGTGTTATGATGTCTTTTTCTAAATTAATAGTTTTTGAAATGGTTTTGCACATGTGTTCTTTTTTCAATTTATCTTGGTTTCTTCCCTACTTAAAACACTCAATACAATTAAGGTTGGTGACTCAATAGGATAAAGAAAGCCTTCAGGAGCAAATAAGTTGGAATGTCATGGGTTCAAGTCACACAAGAAGAAAAAAATTGACGTTCAAAAAACACTGAATACAAAATTTTGAAAATTAGTAAAGCACTATAGATTATGGATCCTCAATCAATTTATAAAACCAATAAATACTCGTTGATAATCTAATTTATACAGTAATTACCAACGAATTATCAACATGGAAAAAGACTTTCCTTGGCGAAGAATACCAACAACAAGATATCCTATGGTAATTACCTATTTACCGGCGGATTACCAAAGGAATGCTAACATGCTTACAATTATGTATGAGATTTTGGTCAGGCTTTTTTGTCGTGTTCAATTGAACACAATTACAACGGAAAGTCCGTCACTGGTAAAATTGAAGATAAAATTTCAGATAACCAACCTCAGGATATATCCAATTTTACAGTTCTATATTTTGTAGTGAAATTGATTGTGTGAATTTAGTTTAAATTTTTGTAGTGATAACCAACCTCAGAATATATCCAATTTTTCCTTTTTCTTTTCTAATTTTTATTTAACATATAGTTTAAATTTTTGAATATTAGGGGAAAATTTGTATAGAAATTATACCTATACTGGAATATATATTTTATTATAATCGAGTCTATACTATATAATAAAAGAAACCAATTAAGGGACACTTGTCATTATTCTAGACCATCCTTAATTGTAGATAATTATTATTTAATTAAAATCATATAAATCTTATCAACTCTAAATTATTGGCATAAATTTGATTTTAATTCCTTTAACTGAAAAGAGTTGTATAATTATATATTTATTTATTTAGAATTCGTTAATGAACAAAAAAAATCGGTTATCACATGATGAATGTTTATTATCATCATCATTCATCATTCAGATGATAATCAAAACTTTAATTGAGAAATTACGGTTTGTGAAAAAGAAATAATGATTTTCAAAGGATAAATTATACTTGGATAAATGATTTTGAACAAAAAAATTAGGATTTTTATTTTTAAATAGAACTTTTATATTATCAAACCAAAAATTTAAAATAGTATTAACCTAATTTAAAAAATAAAAAAATCCATTTTGATTTAGAAAGATTTTTTTTAACAATAGATAAATCCGTGTAATACAAATGGTTTTTAAAGATATAACTTTTTTTATTATTTGCTATATAATATTAGATTTATTTAACCCGTAAAATACACGGAGTTTTTTTAAAATATAACTTTGATATTATCAAACCAAAAATTTAAAATAGTATTAACGTAATTTAGAAAATAATAAAAAAATCCATTTTGATTTAGAAAGATTTTTTTAACAATAGATAAACCCGTTTAATACACAAGGTTTTTAAAAATATAACTTTTTTTATTATTATTTGCTATATAAAATTAGATTTATTCAACCTGTACAATACACAGAGTTTTATTAAAATATAACTTTTATATTATTTAGTATATAAAATTGTATTTCTTCCACCCATGAATACACAAGGTTTTTTTTTTAAAATATATAACTTTTTTATTGCTTGGTATATAAAATTACATTTATTTAACCCGCACAATACACGAAGTTCTTAAAGATATAACTTTTTATTATTTAATATATAAAATTATATTTACTCAACACATATAATAAATGAGGTTTTTAAAAATATATTATTTTTTATTTAATATATAAATTGCTTTTATTCTACCCGTGTAATATACACGGGGTTCTAACCTAGTTCTATCTAAAATAAAGTAGTTTTTTTAAATACTTTATGTTAAATATTATCAAAGAAACTAACGAAAAATAGAAAAAGAATCACATAAGTTGAATTCACTAACGAAAATTAGAAAAAGAATCGCATAACTTGAATTCACAATATGACCTAGTAAATTCATCTTTTCTCGGTTTAGTTTTGTTATTTTTAAATAGGAAGCAACCTAGAAATATAACCCATTTGTAAAGCAGTACAAGAAAGAAAGTTTATACGAAGTATACGAAAGAATAATGGGAAGGGTACTATGGTTTTTTAATAATTGAAGTTTTTTCTTCTTAATTGTAACACCCTTTTTATTTGAACGGAATATAATTAATAATTATATTAATTATGGTACAAATCAGAGTTTACAAAAACTTTTACATGTTTTAAGGACCATACATACTTGTTGTAATACCAAAACATTGTATAATAGTGCATAACAAGTTAAAAGTTAACCCTTGTAGTAAACTAACCACTAGTTTAAGGGATTTAAACATGATTAACAAAAGCAATTACAACATAATAAAGTTCTAGACATAGTTATATTTAGTGCTGAAGCTTCAAAATGCGTGTTCGGTTCTTGACAACATACTTGATCACCATCCGAGAGAACCTCATCATACCTAGGGTCAAACACTAAAACATTAGTTTTGACATCAATACATTACGTATAAACGAATTCTAACATCGCAAAATAACAAACAAAATACAAGTTTTCTGGGTTCCACCGTAACTTACGGTGTCACCGTAAGTTACGGTAGACCCTGAACAACCCTGGTCTGCCGTAACACAGGAAGTATTCATCGTAAGACTTTAGACTTCCACCGTAAATTACGGTGGGACCGTAATTTACGGCGGGCTCTGCATTCTTGCTATTTAACCATTTTTCAACTTTAAAGATCATAACTTTCTACTCGTTAGTCCGTTTTAACCTATTCTTTTTCCTACGAGTCCGTAATAAAATTACGGACCCGACCATGTAATTTTCTCATTTCGGAAACCGAGATACCGACAATCGGTTCACAATTTCCTCATTTCAAATTGTCCAACCCATTAGTGTGTATGCATAACACCTCTTTTCCATTCTTAAAACCTTTTAGGCATAATTACCCAATTTCCCGGGCTCACATATTTGGTGTATTCGCGCCATTCCATGGCTTTGCGTTCCCTTAGGCTAAATACTTGTTTCTTCGGAATTCAAGCATTCCGTTTCAAACGACACTTTCATAGAGCTTCTATTGTTTGACCCGATTTCCCGGGTTCTTAGACTTAAATTAATATAACCAATTCAATAGCGTGGTATAATCCACCACTTAACGAAATATGAGACTTTCAAGTCTCTATTCTCATGATTCTTTTAAAAGCATCTTTTGACACGTTTGGCTATTTAGTGAAAACTATCACTTTGTTGACATGCCAAACTAAATTCCAAGTCCTTATTTTGACCCGTTTAATGGTCGAGTGTACTTCACCACTTTAACGACACATCAAACGCATCCTTTACGCTACAACATCATTTACATATCAAACCAAAGCATTTAAGCATAATTTAACGGGACTAAAGCCACGTACCTTTAAAGCACACCTTTTCCGCGAGTATCACCTCCGGCGTGTCCACTTGACGTTCCGGATTCGTTGCCTAAAGAGTTCAATTCATAACAAGATTAGAACTCTTTCATAAGCTTTAACGCATTAATTCATAACAAATACAAATCTGCGTTTTTTAGAAATCTTTAACATTTTAACCCTCATTTAGGCGTTTTATCAAACACCTTGCGGGTCAGATTTCTACATGATCTAAACCAAGTTCATAACTTGAAATTATCACTCAAATTAACTTCAATTAGACAATATACACATATTTTAACATCAACAATTTCAGAAATTAGCTCACAATTTCAGTTTACACTAGAACAAGAATCTCAATCCTAGTGTTTATCAAGTTCTACTAACTTACTAATCACCCACTATAGTGATTTTGATCCTTACAACTAACATGCAAGATTTTGACAAGAAATCATCTAGGGTTTGTCCCTAGACTTCACATTACTTCCAATTTCATATTTTACAACACATAATCAAGCTCAACATTCGATTTCAATCACATGCAAGAATTTGAGTTGTATCAAAACAACCTAATTTGACATACCTTATGACCCCTTTGACGAGGAGATCACGATTCTATGTTCAGATTTTGATTACGACATGATTTGAGCCTTCAATTTGAGAGTTTAGTAGAAGTTAGGTTTGTGGAAGTGTGGGTGTCGCCCCCCTGTGTTTCTTGATCGACCAGACCCCCTTCTAATGGGGTGTTTGGTTTGTTTTAAATCAAAACTAATAACATTAGTTTCAATTTTAACAATATTGGCCCTTCTACTTTTATTTAACTTATAATTTGGTTATTCTAACCTTAATTCCAGTTATTCATAGACTCATAGTTAACTAGGTTATAATTTCCTAGTTAGATAAATTCTTGTTTATTTAAACTCTATAATTTTAATATAAAGTTTTGTATTTTCGGGATGTTACATTAATTTTCAAACGGCTATAACTATTTCATACATTAATATTTTTTTTTTAAAAATTAAACCGTATTAGCGAGCATTTCTTTCTTTTTAATATGAGCAGACTATTGTTATAGGTTTCTTGATTCTTTAATTTTTTGTTTTACAAACTATAAAGTTACGTGAATGTGTAACATTACGTGATTATGTCCAGTACATAATTACGTAATACACATTTTATTCTTGTAACAAACCTAACGTTACGTGATTATGTATCAGTACGTAACAATAGTTGACTATGTATTATTACGTGTTTTTGAATACTCATTACATAATTACGTGATTTCATTATAATATTTATGTGAGCCCCACTGAGTGATTACGTAATTACATACTAACCATAACTATAATAAAAAACAAAATATGTAATACATAATATGCCAACATAATATTTCATGGAATACCTAATATTTCAGGTCTAATCACGCATTAAGTATACATGTAATACAAAACATTAACCAATCAACCTATAATAACCACGTGATGTCGTATATTAGAGATTTAACGTATAAAATATAAACAATTAAGTTCTTATTATTGAATGTGTAATCACGTAATAAGCATAAATGTAATAACATCAATTATAACAAATCATATTGAATGTGTAATCACATAATGATTTATGTTGAATGTGTAATCACGTATTCTGTAAAAAAATTAAGAAAATTATAGCAATATTCTGCTTAAATTAAAGAGAATGAAATGTTCGTTTATACGGTATGGGAGAGGTTCATTTGAGAAGAATGTTCTTGCAAGAAGAAAAATAAATTAATCTAAGCCCTATATTTTTGTGATCAATGGGTGTGAATCAAAAAATTATTTTTGTCCTCTTTTAATTAATAAGGGTATGATATACAATTTGATGTAGAATACTAATAAATATTATCAAGAGTTACTCAAGTCGCATTAATAGCACAATAATTTCTTCTTCACCACCATTAATGTGTTAGGTCCTACCCCAACTTTATTAGGAGTGACAAAATTATTTAAAAGTGTTAATGTCCTACACATATTTTATTATGAGTCGCAAATTTATGAAAAAATGTTGGGGTCCTACACATTCTGTTGCCTACACCCAAACATTGTTTTTATGGTGTAGGAAATGTTGTGTTTATGGTGTAAGAAAAGTTGAATATGTAGGATCATGTGCAAAATTGTTTTTATTGTGTAAGATGCACATTTTTTATAGAATAGACTCATTAAATGATTAGACATTCATTAATTTGAATAACAAAAATAAAGGATAGACTCATTAAATGATTTGTTCAAATTACCTTTGTATCCTTTATTCTTTTTATTCTTAATTTGTAATTTCTTCTCATTTGAACTCTCCACTATACGGTATAATTTAAAAAAAATATTAACGTATGAAAAAGTTATATCCGTTCGAAAATCAAAGGAGGATGATTTCAAGTGAAAAAGACCAGAATACCCTTTTCTATTTGTTTATTCAATTGTCTATCCTATTATTTACATAAATGCCATCGCCTAATTATGATTCGTTGATCATTGGAAATCTACGGATGATGATGTTACGTACACTTCGTACAGTTTTTTTATTGTACAATATCCCCTCTCAACAATTTTTGGTTCATTAAATTTACATCCTATAATTTACTAACATGTTGATGCTATATGGTGTTGTATTTTATGCATTGGGAGTTTTTCAAAAAAAAAATTGATTTTTCATTTCTAACCCAAAGGTTTTTATTTTTGTATTTTAACCCAATGATTTTTTTACTTTTAATACAAAGTTTTTCATCTTATTAATTTTAACCCCAACACTTTTTATTTTCAACTTTGGTCCCCCACACTTTTCATCTTTAGCAAGTTTTTCGTTTTACGTTTCGTTTTAAATTTTGCGAGTTAACACGCCACAACGTGCATGTGGAGTTCAACGATTTTTCGTCTGGTTTTACTTTTCTTTTTATTATTTTATTTTTACAAGCTTTTGCACTGTTGGTGGTCGCTGGCAGTCACTACTACAAAAACAGGCATCAGCTACGGAGTTTTGCTACGGAAAAAAGTGGTGGCAGATTTTGCTACGACTTAGCTACGGATTAGCTACGAACACATTTTGCTACGAATTAGCTACCGGTTAGCTACGAACTTCCGTCGCAAATGAATTTCGTAGCAAAACTCGTAGCAAATCCGTAGCAAAAGTGACAAAATTAATATAAATCAAATAACGTAGCAAAACCGGTAGCAAAATCCGTAGCAAATCCGTGGGCAATTTTGCTACGGAAAAATGGTGGCAAATTTTGCTACGAGTTTGCTACGGATTAGCTACGAGCATATTTTGCTACGAATTAGCTACGAAATTCCGTCGCAAATGCATTTCGTAGCAAAACTCATAGCAAATCCGTAGCAAAATTGATGAAATTAATATAAATCAAATAACGTAGCAAAACCGGTAGCAAAATCCGTAGCAAAACCATGAAAATTTTGCTACGGAAAAAAATGGTGGCAAATTTTGCTACGAGTTTGCTACGGATTAGCTACGAGCATATTTTGCTACGACGAATTAGCTACGAAATTCCGTCGCAAATGAATTTCGTAGCAAAACTCATAGCAAATCCGTAGCAAAATTGATGAAATTAATATAAATCATATAACGTAGCAAAACCGGTAGCAAAATCCGTAGCAAAACCATGAAAATTTTGCTACGGAAAAAAATGGTGGCAAATTTTGCTACGGAAAAAAATGGTGGCAAATTTTGCTACGAGTTTGCTACGAATTAGCTACGAAATTCCGTCGCAAATGAATTTCGTAGCAAAACTCATAGCAAATCCGTTGCAAAATTGATGAAATAATTAATAATATATACTATAGCAAAATCATAAAAAATAATTAATAATATATACTATAAAAAATCAAAATCAAAAATATTAATTACTTAAAAATAGTTAAAAAAAAGGTCAATTTTACACGGTTCGAATCGGTCACCAACAAGACTCGAACCCGCGCCCCTCGAACACACATACATGAATAACCGGCTGGACTACCACCATCGTTGTTCATATCTCAGATTTATGTTATATATATATACACTTTAGAAATATAAAATATATATATTTAAAGCTGCATATCCGCGCTGTTGACCGGACTTCGACAAACCCTGATGTTTACATATTGATACATTTATTAAAATTATAAAACCCGTCAAAATTATTATAAAACAATTTTTATAAATTTAAAACAGTTTAATCTTTAAAAATTCATATTAAATAAAATATTTCGAATTTAAATCTGAAAATTTTATGATAATTATTTTGAATGTTAATTTTTATAAAAATAAATTTATTACTGATATTTTTAAATAATAGCACTTCGAAATCAAGTGGCTTTACTAGAAGAGAAATTGAAACAAAGCAATGAGAACTCGGAAAAAATGTTGATGTTCATGAGCTCAAAGTTTCCGGACTTATATGTTTGACTGTTAACTTTATTAAAGTTTAGAATTAACATGCTATAAGGCTATGGGGTGTGGATGGAGCCCCATGGGGCTTTATAGGTGCCACATAGGATCCACGTGTGCGATGGAGCCCCTCTTTAACATGGAGGGTGTGGTGAGGGGCGCTATAGAGAAAAAAAACAAATTTGATTGGTGCAAACAAGTGGGCCCCAGCTGATAACCCCCCTCTCTCGCCATCATGTTGGCGGAAGCTTGATGGCGCCCCCTCCTTAAGATGGAGGGTGTGGTGATGGAGCCCCTAGGGGCGCTATAGAGGCTGAGGTAGCGGGATGGCGCCCCCCACACCCCATAGCCTAAGGTCTGCTCAGTTCGGTTCGACTCGGTTGGCTCGGATTATTTTTAATATATAGAGTTAAATGCCATTTTAGTCCTTGTAGTTTGGGTCATTTTGCCAGTTTAGTCCAAAGGTTTCATTTTTAACCTGTGGATCCAAAAAGGTTTCACAGTTGTCATTTTAGTCCACTTGATTAACTTCATCCATTTTTTCTGTTAACGAGAAGGCCAATTCGGTCATTTTTTATGTAATTCTGTTAACTAAAAGGGCAATTCAGCCATATAAAATGACCGAATTGGCTTTCTCATTACAAGAAAAAATGGATGAAGTTAACCCAGTGGACTAAAATGGCAACTGTGAAACCTTTTTGGACCCACAGGTTAAAAATGAAACCTTTGGACTAAACTGGCAAAATGACCCAAACCACAGGGACTAAAATGACATTTAACTCTAATATATATATATATATATATATATCTAGGAATCTGCTAAAATGAGAACTACCTCGAGTTGTAAGAACCGCGAGAACCACGCCTTCCGGGGCCTTTTACACCACCATTTTTTTTACAACTAGATGTTTGTATTGTAAAAACATTCGTAAAAAAAAAATTTTAAAAAAATGCGGTGTGGGTAGTTTTTTACACCCAAAGTTTGGTGAAAAAAAAAGAAAAAAACAAATAAATTAAAAAACACCAAACTTTGGGTGTAAAAAACTACCCACACCGCATTTTTTTTCAAATTTTTTTTTTACGAATGTTTTTACAATACAAACATCTAGTTGTAAAAAAAAAATGGTGGTGTAAAAAGCCCCGGAAGGCGTGGTTCTCGCGGTTCTTACAACTCGAGGTGGTTCTCATTCTAGCGCTCCCCTATCTATCTATTACTATATATAATGTAATGCATAAGGTACAACACATCAAAGCTACAACTCATAAAGCTTCTAAAACACAACCAATAGAAATGCAGCACAGGGATTATGATCCACACCGTCTATTCCAATCCCCATCGACACTTGAAAGATAATCTTGAACCATCAAAAGGGCTCATATTCTCAAAACTTTTAACACAAAACCAGACAAACACATCTTACCCACAAGTCCCTGCTCTCTCCCTCTCGATTCCTTCGCCGGCAAATTATAGAGAGGAGCCGGCTAGACTCTCCGACAACACCTACCCCCTCGTCCCTCTCAAACTCCGACGATCGGAGATATTTCCGACAACCACAGAGAACCGGCGCTGCTGGTGGTTCTCTCCGACGGGCGAGACACCCCCCCTTCTGTCTTCTGCTTATCGGCAGCCACCACCAGATGGTGGTGGCGTGTGGCGGCTGCAACAGGAAGAAACGAAGAGAGAGAGAGAGAGCTGCGGAGAGAGAGGGAGAGAACTGTAGAGAGAGAGAGGACGATGAGAGAGAAAGAAGGGCGGCAACAGCCCCCCCCATTCACACTTGCAGATCGGAAGCAACCCGATGCCTTGTTTCTTCCGACAACACTCACACAACTACCCCCCCCCCTCCCCCATTCACACTTGCAGATCAGAAGCAACAGGAGAGCCGCTGCACATGGAGGCGGCGGCGTGGCATCTCAGTGGCGGTGGCGGTGATGACTGATGAAGATGGTGACGTGCCGATGGTGGTTGCCGACGATGGCAGATGGAGCGACGACAGCCGCGGTAAGCCGTGAATCCCCTCGTTTCTTTTAGATTCCTTCAATATCTAAATGTAAAAATATCTTATATAACCTTATTGTATTTCAAATATCATTGGTATGCCACTACAAGCATATTATATCCTTTTTCAAAACAGGTCAAAGTTTTATAATTGAAGGTATTAAAGTTTTATAATTGAAACTTGGCAGTTGGTGGAACTTTACACTAGAGTTTCAATTTGAAGGTATTAAAGTTTTATAATTGAAACTTGATAGATGATATTTCGTAACTGTGATACAGACAGTTTGTGTTGAGTGGTGTGTTTTGGTGATAATAAGTGGCAGGTTTGATTATTAACCTGCAAGATTATATGTGTATGTTCAAGTTTAGCTTCAAGTTTTTAGTTTCATGTTGGTGTTCAGGAGTCAAGACCACGGTAATGATTCCTTTTTTTTTTTTGTGTGTATTTATGATTTTACAGACAAGGCTGCAAGTACAGGTTGCTGGTGTCCATAAATAGATGATTCTTTGTTGTCTTTTGATTCATCTGGGATTAAGAAAGATGGTACTGAAAGATCTATTTATGTGATTCACATTCCAGTTACATATTTTAACTTCAAAACATCATGTATTTCAATTTGTAAATGCCGATTACCCATAGTTCAAATCCGCAAGATAGAAGTGACAGTGACGAGGTTCGTAATACTTTAGTAAAAAAACTACATTTTTATGTGATAAAAGACTAATAGTAGGTTATGTATGTAAATATATCAGCTTATATTGAGTTAGGTTTGTTTCTAATGTGCTATAACAGACTCATTTAGATGTAATGAACTTCATATAATGTGTCATGTTATAAGGCGTGATAATGGATTTTAACGGGTCATGTTTGCTTTGGACGTTATAGGTGCAACGTTTGAAGGAAAAAATTGCGGAGTTGGAACAAGATAAGATAGAGAAGCATGCTGTGATGGAGAAAATCGAAGAAAGTGCGAGGTTGTACGCCGAAATGAACGAGAGAATTCAATTGCTTTCACAAAACCCGCCACCAACTTAGATATGTTGAACTTTATTGTATTTCTTTTGGATCTTTATCGTTGCTTTGGGTTAATTTAGATCTTTATTGTTGCGTTGGGACTTGGGATAACTTGGATCTTTATCATGTTACTTTGGTTATGTTTGAAACTTTGAGTTATTTTTCTATTTGGTTTTGAGTTTTTATCTTTGGTATAGTTTTTTTGTTTATTGAGATTTGATTATAATGTTTAATGGCAAAAAGTAGTATACAATATAAAAAACGAAAATGCTTGGAAAATTTAAGACCAGATGTGTAGCTAAATCTGCTTCAAAAACCTTGCAAAACCCATAGCTATACTCATAGCAAAATTGAAATGAAATTCGTAGCTAAATTCGGTAACAAAATGAGTAGCAAAAGATAGCAAATTTCCGTAGCCAATCCCTAGCATATATGTAGCAAATTTCATAGCCAAATTGCAACAAATCCGTGGCAAAAATAGTAGCAAAGTCGTAGCAAATTGTCATCGACAAAGCGTAGCTAGCATCCATAGCGAAAAAATCTCCGTAGCTAATAATCCATAGCCAAAAAATGGTAGCAAAGTTCCGTAACTAAAAAACCGTAGCTAAAATCCATAGCAAAAAGACTCCGTAGCTAATAATCTGTAGCAAAAAAATGGTAGCAAAGTTTCGTAGCAAAAAAATCATAGCAAAAAACCATAGCAAACTTTTTCGTAGCGAATCTGTAGCTAAAATAGCGACGTCACTTTTTGTAGCTAAACCCGTCGCAAATATAATTTTCCGTAGCAAAGTTCGTAGCAAATAAATTCGCGACGAGACTTGTAGCTACGGACCAAATCCGTGGCAAATCCGTAGCAAAATGGGTGTTAGCTACGGATTTGCTACGGATTTGACCGTAGCAAATACCAGTTTTTATAGTAGTGAGTGTGTGGCATTGGTGCAACTTGGCACGGTTTTACAAACGTTTTTAACGTATTAAGTTTTTTACTAATAGTTTGTTTTGAGTTTACCCATGTACTTCCTTTACTTAAAAAGCTAATTTTTTACGTGCATATATTTATGTATGTGTCGGTATAAATTCGATTTGTTCTACGTTTCGACGTAAAATTTTTCTAGAAACGAGTCAGGTCAAATACAATATATTTTCGTTTAAAAAATCAATGTTACGTGCATATTTTATATACATTCTGGTATAAATTCGAGTTGGTCTACGATTGGACGTTAATCTTTTTGGGAATGAGTTAGGTCAAATATAATATGTTGTCATTTTTATTTTATGGATGTTTCGTAAATTTTGTTTACAACCGAGTGGAGTCAAATTGTGGTTTCTTATTTTTTCAAAAGTTTTAATTAATCATTTTTTATTAAACGTGTCATTTTTTCCTTTATACCCGTTATGTTTTCTATGTATGAGTTGGATCACATATAATACGTTATGATTGTACGATATAAACTCGATTTACTTTACGTTATGATCCAATCGCAATGCTTATATAGGTTACATTGTGAAGAAACACGGAATCACCGCCGGGGTGATTGGACCGCGTTCTACATAAGGGTGAAGAATCACACCTTGTTCTTCCTCTTGAACCTAGATCTGCAATAGAGAAGAGAAGAAAGTGGAGCTGTAGAGATTGCCGGTAGGAGAATCTTCTCCTGTTTCCAGCTACAAAAAGTGTGGCGGCTCCATATGCTCTGCCCTATTCAAGAGGTGAAGACCTCTTTATATAGGGGGATATGGGCCTCCCCTAACCTCAATGGGCCAGGCCCAGTTAGGGGTTATCTCTACAAGCCCCGACCCAAAGTAGTGTAAACTACATCGCGTTGGGCCTCGCGGTTGGGTTAGTAGCAACAATAATAAATAATTAATATAAAAGCAATACGTAACGGGAAGTCTGACCGCTCGGGTCGGGTTTAATACCGTACCCCATCAAGTCCCCCAGTCTAGTGCTGCTCCGCGTGCAAGCGTGGTAGGAGTACTAGACTTGTTAGGAGTGCTCGAAAGTAAAGATTGAGTTTTAGGCTTACCAGTCGCCCAGATGCGGGAAAGTTGTTGTCCATGCTTGTTGCGTCTGTCTTTCACTGTGAGTAGAGATAAATGGAATAATGAATATCCCCTGGTTGTTCATCGTGGAAATTGATTGGGCAAACCTGGCGCACGCTGTTTGATTGCGGGTAGTTGCTATTGGCGCATTGCCATGAGCTTGTCAAGGTTGCGCGTACGTTACTAGTTTTAGGTTTATTAGTTGGGTTTATGTTTCGACCATAAGGGTTAATCTTCTTAATCCTTCCTGAGCTTAGCTACGGTCCTTCCTGTGTATGAAGGACCCTATCTTTAGTCGGAGTAGTTTAGAAGGAGATGGGCTGGTGGGCCTTGAGCCTGAAGACGACGACAAAGAATATCCGCTCTGTCCCTTTGGTGCCAACCGTTTGTGTCTTCTAGAAGATCTTTGGTGCTGGCGCACGCTGTTTGGAACCACGTAGGCGTCCTTGCGTTCCTTCTGCCTCACGCCCGATTGTTAATCATGGAGCGCGATAGAATACAACCTGTTGGACGCTGATTGGCTTGCTCTTCTGCCACTCGTACCTTTCATGCTTCCTGAAATGAACCTGCGCCGCCACCCTTGCACGGCCTTTGGTGTGTATCCGACCAGCTGGCGCAAGGCTTAGGGATTGAGGGCCTTCATTCAGGATGCTAAGTGCTGAATCTGATCTTCAATCCTGATTGAACCTCGCGCTTGGCTTAGGTTTTGTCCTAGCAGCCTGCGCGTGGTCTGTAGATTAGTTTGATTAACGTATAAGGAGTATGGTCTGCGCGGCTTTTTGGGACCATACCCCTTTAAGTCCCCCCAGTCCAGTGCTGCTTCCATGAGCGAAGTGAATGGTTGGAGCTCTGGACTCAGGAAAAAGAGAAAGGAAAGGCGTGCTGGTCTTTAAAGAATTTGCTAGGTCTTGGTAGCTGGCGCGCGTGTAAGTGTTTGTCAATTACTACGGCGTGGCTACCAGGCTTGTTAATTGATACCTGTTGCTTTTGAGAGCTGGCGCGCATGATCATTGGTTGATGAAGCATGCGGCGCAACCCTTGCTAACTTCAACTTGCAGTTTCGTTGTGATTTTAGGCGAGAAATTTCGCGAAATTTAAATTCTGACAGGGTGCAAATGTCGTTGTTGGTGACCCTTGAGTTGGCCGCTGACACGGCGATCATTATGTTGTCACAGACGGTTCGCCTTTGTCAGGTGAGTGTGGCCCAGATTTAGCGGTGCGCACACAGTCGTGTGGCTATTGTACAATATTCACCCTATGGTGTGACTTCTGTTGGTTAGCGCAAGGTGCGCGTGTCTTAGGCCATGAAGCATACGTATATATATAATGTTTGAATCTGCGTAAATTGCTGTCTACAATATTTGCACGTGTTAATCCACTTTGAGCAGGTTATCGTGAATGAGAATTGGCATAAAGTTGCGTCAGGATAATGAAATGGAAACCCGAGCCTGCGCTAATCTTCTGGTATGCCACGACAACAACGTGGCGTGAAACAAGGAGCTGTGGGTTGTCTTGAAGATTGTAGGTGTAAGCGAAACTTTATTTTAGCCAATGTGTTTTTGCGTATACCCAAAGTGGTGCGTGCATTTGTAGCACAATTTACGTTTTGTAAGCGTTTTCATATATGGCTAAGCATGCGCGCGTGGGCGACACACACGTTCGTATGTAAAGCAGCAGGGCTCGCATGACGGCTGAGATGCTCGTATGTAGAGCAGCAGACTCGTATGGAGACCGGCGTGCTCGTATGTAAATGAGCATGCGCCAGCCAGCGACTTACGTGCTAGTATGTAACCGAGCATGCGCCAGCCGGCGACTTACGTGCTCATATGTAAGAGAGCATGCGCCAGCCGGCGACTTACGTGCTCATATGTAAGAGAGCATGCGCCAGCCGGCGACTTACGTGCTCATGTGTGAAGCAGCAGTCTCGCACGGAGACTGGCGTGCTCGTAAGTAAAAGAGCATACGGGAATGGCGGCTTACGTGCTCATACGTAATGTGTCACCAAACCTGCAAAATGTCATTATAAAACCCGGGTGTATTATGAGGCCCCCCGCCTAATGTTAGTATAAGTTGACAAGATAAATTATGACAAGGTGTACAAGTACAAGTATTATATGCCAACCGTTATGAATATTAGCTAATGCTACTAGTATTTGTTTAGTAGCATTGTACTAGAATATTAATGTTGTTTGTAAATAAGTGTGACATAAATACACAACATATAATGTGTATATACCTCGTGTTTGTCAAAAAGAGGTATAGAAGACGATTTATAAGTGGCCTTTTAACTAACATAAATTGTTAACTTGTTTAGGAGCACAAAAATGTGCCTCTCAATGATGTCGGTTAGTGACACTTTGATGAGCATGTCGTAAAGTAAATACCACAAACAGGGTAATGGCATGCATCTTGACACGTCCCTTTATTATATTAAATGATTTTTGCGGCGACTCTTTTCTAGAAAACGAAAAGTTTTAGAAAACAGAGGCTCGAATTCATATATATATTTATTAGAGGAATTATGTGCATATATTACTTAAGTGTATCCGTGCTCATGTATCATGTAAAACCGCTGTAATGTTACACGCATACCAAGAAAGAAAAAAAGAAAAAAAAAAGATGTTTAGCCCATGACATCTATAGGGGCCATTAATGCAAATGTTGTAAAATGTTGTGCAAGTTTGAAAATACACATATTAGATCAGATATGTACTTTCAGTTCCCCACAAATATTAAAGATTAGAAAGCCTTTTGGCTTCTTTTAAAAGCAAGCTTGAACGAATGTTATAAGGCTCACCCTATCACTTGATACTTTGTATATCTATATACCATGAATGCTTATGGGTTTTCATGTGAGCCTTTATAGGAAGGGAGTTAGAACTTACAAACGTAACTTGCGTGTGTACGACTTTCATCAAAGGACAACGTTGCGAGCCGCAAGGCGCGGGTGGCGGAGCATGGTTTTCACGCGCGGGTAAGGGATGTCCGGCGTGCCCGGCATGTTTTCATGCGCGGGGGTGGTGGAGCATGGTTTGCACGCGCGGGTAAGGGATGTCCGGCGTGGTTTTCATGCGCGGGTGGCGGAGCTTGTTTACCGCGCGCAAGGAATAGAGCATGTTCCCGCGCACGAGGTGGTGAAGCTTGTTCACCATGCGCGAGGTGCAAAGCGCGTATGGCGGTGGACGTCTTTGTCTCGCGCGTGTTGGAGGTTGTCATAAGTAGAGGAGCATGCGCCAGCGGCGACTTACGTGCTCATATGGACATATGCATAGAATCCCGTTTACACTTTTTACTTGTGATAAATCCAAATATCAATATTTTGTTTGAAAAACGTTAGCGTGATGGCAAGGATAGTTATGAACCTTGTTTTATATTATTTCTAGAAATCTCTTATTGTAATGAGAATTAACTATTTTCTCGAAATAAAATCTGTTGCACCCATTTCTGTCGGTTAATATTTTGATTTATGACAAGATAGTGGGTCCTCTAACTTGGTTAGATTCAATTGCTAAAAGCATAAAAAATGTCCTTGTCTAATATTGAAGGGGTAATTTGTGTTCAAACTTGTAAGTTGTTGCGCAAGTTTGAAAAACAAAAACACATGTGAATACACAAGTCACATGCATCTTTATTTCTTTCCCCAATATTAGAGACAAAGGCAGAGACTTTTAAACTCGACCGAGCTCATGTTGCCCACTTTTAACTATATATATTTTTATCATGAATGTTTATGTGGGTTTAGAGTTTCCATGAGAGCATTTAGAGGAGATTTAGGACTTATAAGCATCTCCTGTGTATGTACGTCGCGCAGAACTAGTGGCATGGGTGTTGGTTGCGTGAATCGGGTCGCGCAGGCTAACGATGCTTCATTTCAAGTGTCAGCTAGTTGATGGCGGAATGAGATGGTTGCGCGTGGTGACGGAGTCGTGTCCCACCGCGCAAGGTGGCGGAGGTGGTGGGTGGCGTGACCAAGATGGTAGTCTGCCGGAGATGTGCGGAATAAGATTGGTCGCGCACGGTAGAAGGCTCATGATCAAATGTTGCGCATGGCTTCAGAGGCATATGGTCGTCGTGCCGCATGGGGCGCGGGTTCAAAACCCGGCTCCCATAGTTTCCACATTAAGGCGAGTCCCCGCGGCTCGTATTTAGAGAAGCTTGCGCATGGTTTGTGTCCGCATGCATGCGCGTGTAGGTGTTCACCGGTACAGTAAGCCATCGCGTGTGAGTTGTGCGCGGGTAAATCATGCGCCGGAGAGTTTGAACTAGTAATCCCTGATAAACGGTGGTTGTTGGCTTCTTGTTTTTGAGCTAGTAAACTTGTATAAGATGATGGATATTACAGTGGAGTGGTCCCCTCATGTCCAACACCCCCTACTTTACAGCTGTATACATCTAATCTTGGATATTTGTGACTAGCCAATGCAAAACATGCTTGTACATTGCCCATCAACACTTGTACCTTTAGCTAGCAGGTACAGCATGCATCGTAACTTGTACCTTTCACCAGCAGGTGTACATTTGTAATATCATGATGGGATTTAGGGCTTCGATGTAAGAAACAAAAGGGTTGTGCAACCCACACTTGTACGTCATGCCTTACCACTTGTAAACTTGCTTTTACCTTAGAGATGAATGCTGTGAAAAATGATTTTAAAAACATAGTTCACATTACAGATCTCGATGTAAAAAACCTCTTTCCCAGATTCGAGGTCTTGATTTCACGAAAAAACCATGGTGGCCATGGATCTCACGTTGTATGATAAAAAAAGATAACAATATCATCTCATTAGATCTGAGTTTAAATCGTGAATAAAGATCGAGTTTCATATTCCAGATCTGAGTTTTTTTTTTTTTTTGCTAAAAAGGGAGTTTCAGATCCAGATCTGAGACAAATTCGAGTGCAGATTTTTCAAAAACACAGATCTTAGATTTTACGGTAGAACGAAGGATGTGATTGCTGTGGAGAGTTTATATCGGTGGGCGCCAATGAAGAAACACGGAATCACCGCCGGGGTGATTGGACCGCGTTCTACATAAGGGTGAAGAATCACACCTTGTTCTTCCTCTTGAACCTAGATCTGCAATAGAGAAGAGAAGAAAGTGGAGCTGTAGAGATTGCCGGTAGGAGAATCTTCTCCTGTTTCCAGCTACAAAAAGTGTGGCGGCTCCATATGCTCTGCCCTATTCAAGAGGTGAAGACCTCTTTATATAGGGGGATATGGGCCTCCCCTAACCTCAATGGGCCAGGCCCAGTTAGGGGTTATCTCTACAAGCCCCGACCCAAAGTAGTGTAAACTACATCGCGTTGGGCCTCGCGGTTGGGTTAGTAGCAATAATAATAAATAATTAATATAAAAGCAATACGTAACGGGAAGTCTGACCGCTCGGGTCGGGTTTAATACCGTACCCCATCACATTGAGTTCAATCGGATACGTTGAAACACACATTTTCATATGGTTAACGCATCACATAACGTTTGAATTAATTCATTCGATGTTTACGATGTCCTCGCGCCACAACGTGCGCGGGTGTTATTGCTAGTTTAGATGATTTATGCAACTCGTCACTAGTGTACAAGGCCTAGGAGCCTAGTGGTTTTGGTGATTGCTTATATGATGTGGGTGCAAATCCTTACTAATCTATAGGGGTTTACAATTTACGAGCTAGACAGATTGCTAATATGGAAAAAAGACTTCCGCAGACGAATAGCAACATAAACAAGATATCCTTTGGTAAATACCATTGGATTATCAAGGGAATGCCGATATGTTACGATTCCGAATGAAATTTTAGTTAGGTTTATATGTCATGTTGATTGAACACAGTTGCGACGGAAAGTCTGTCACTAGTCCATCGGTAAAATTGAAGATAAGATTTCAGATAACCAACATCAATCATTGAGAGCCCTATATTGTTACAGTGAACTTGATTGTGTGAATGTAGTTTCTTTTTTTCTTCTAAGAATATGTTTGAATATATTTTTTATTGAAAATCTGGTTCTATCTAGAATAAAGTGATTTTTATTTTTATAATAAACATTATCAAAGAAACTAACTAAAAATAGAAGAAAAAAAAAATCACATAATTTTAATTCCCTATCTCACACAGTTGATTCATCTTTTCTCATTTTAATTTTGTTGTTTAAATAGTAACCAACCTAGAAAAAATATCATGGATAGGAAAACACCATATGCATAATTAACCCGTTCGCAAAACAATTCGTCTTTATAAAAAAAAAAAAAAAAAAAGACTTTTATTTTTGATTCACCAAATTTAGATGGTTTATGCAACTCGTCATTGTGTACATGGTCTAATAACCTTTTTTTTTTAACGACCAATAAAATCAATACCAAGCACTCTCGGGGCACCCATTGGACAAACGGAGTACTCCGAGAGTAACCCGAGTCCACCACCAATTCCGGGGAAAACCCGGTAGCCCACCCGCCGGCAGGCACGACAGTGAAATTACCAGTAAAACCCGTTTAACTCAGGGGAAAACCCGGTAACCCACCCGCTCGTATGCACGACAGTGAAATTACCAGTAAAACCCGTTTGACTCAAGGATCCAACCCAGGTTTTCCTGGGTCTCCTATCATTGCCCACCAGTGTCTTACTTTGCACCAAGTGGAAATTGAACCTACATCTCTCAAGAGAAATGCAAGCCATCTACCACTTGATCTAGAGATAATTGGCACATGATCTGATAACCTAGTGGTTGGTAATAATGGTTGCCTTTCATAAATATGGTGTTAATACCACTGCAGGTTAATTATGTGGTATTCAGTATAAGAAAATGATTGTTAAAAAAAATCTCTGTCTGTGGTAATTTGAGTCAAGCTAGTATCAATGATATGATAAAATTTGAGTAATCTAGCTTTTAGTGCAACCAAAAATAATAACAAAAATTTATTATTTGGATATCTTTTGTTTCTTTAACGACAATTCTATCTTACTCTTCCCGAGTTTCATTAAATAAGAGAAAAGAAAAGATTTGGAAAGAAATAATTTTTAGTTGTGTTCCAAAGTTTCATTAAAGGAGAGAAAAGAAGAGGAAGTAAGAGATTTTTTGCCTAAAATTAATCTTTTCAATTTGGAAAGAAACGGAGAGAAAGAAAAGAAAAGGAGAGAATCATTTCTTTTCTCTCGTTAACTAAACTCGGGAACACAGAGTTAGGCCCTCCGGAGTGGGGGCGGTAAACTTGTGTTTACTGATTCGGTAACCACAGCCACCCTTTTACCGATCAAGTGTTTACCGAAAATGGAGGGAAATTCGGTGAAGGTTCACCGACTCGGTGAAGGGAGGGAAAGGGGGAGAGAGAGGGTGTGTGGTGAGGTCCATTCATTCTCAACCAATCACATATTTTTCTTTTTTTTAAATAGTTTACATAAACCCCATTAGGTAAACCACCGCCAACGTTTTTTAGCATTAGGTAAACAATTGACATGGCACTATTTGATTGGGTGATTTGAAAGTTTACCTATTACAAGTGCTTAACCACTCCCTTCACCGTTAGTACTAAAATACACCTTACATATTTCACTTGTCCAGCGACCTCATAAATGGTACTTTTAGAGGCATTGTCTACATCAATACGCCACCAACCCCAACTAAAAAGCTATTATTTAGGTATCCGAATTTGATTTTTGGTTAGTTCTTCTATTTGTGTCCCACTTAAAACAAGGACCTCACTAAATGATTACAAATCTATATGACCTTGTAATCTTATAACTAACATTTCATGTTTTCAAAAAGTACCATGATATTCACACACGCTTTCTTATTTCTACACCCCCAAAGCGTCACGCTTTGGCCAAAGCGCGGAGTTTAGCGTTCTTTTCCAGACAAAAGGTGATGTGACTTTGATACGAGGTTATATTCTGTACGAGGTTGTTAGATGTGTCACGCGTAACCCTAAACGTCGCGCTTTGGCCAAAGCGTGACGCTTCGACCCAAATTTCTGATGCTTTTAAGAAGGCAGACGATGCATTTGATATTCATTCAAAATTCGAATTCGCGAACCGTGTTTCATTCTGTCGGGTGTTTTGTTGTTTTAGTAGTGTTTCTTCAAAATACGATGTCGTGGTTTAGCAACTACCTTTCCGGTGAATACTCTGACGGGTCCGTTATTCCAGATTCTTACGAGGGAACCGTTATTTCTACCTCGTATGATAAACCGACCCCTTCCAACATGAGGGAGGAGGAGGTTGTATCTGGCATTTGTTATCGTGACAATACGGTGCAATTGGACTTGAATATCCCTGTGGAAGACTCGTACGCACAACACGGCTATTCAGATTACAGATATGGAGGTGAACTATATCCCCAGGCTGAATATCCGTACAGTCAACCAAACTATCCCAACCACGGTTACGGTGGTGAGCAGGGCTATGTACAACAAGACTATCTCGACGACGGTTACGCTGGTGAGCGGAGCTATGTACAACATGACTATCCCGACCAGGGAGAGGGTGGTGAGCAATGTCACACCCCCAAAATCCACAAGCGGAGTATTACCGCATGGAGGCGTGACTGACCAGGATCAAGCCACCAATCATATTAAACAACGTAATTAAGTAAATAAAACCAACCACAATATAATTGGTGTCCAAAAGAAATGAACCAACTTTAAGTTAACAGCGGAAACATAAAATGTAAAACCCAAACATAAGTAATAAGTTCATAAAGTTTAAATGATTAACATGGAACTCAACAGTCCCTGTACCACAACGATCACTCCTCCCTGTGCAAGCTCCATAAGCACCCAACGACCTGCAAGGCATGTAACAACGAGTCAACAACAAAGTTGAGCGAGTTCACAGTTGGTTGTTTAGTTTTAAAAGTTTGTTTTGAAAACCATAAGTTGTTTCGTAAACCACGAGTTAACCAGTATCTTTGTTTCCCAATCCATATCCATAATCAGTGGGGGCTTCCCCATGTGAACCACTAGACCGTTACCATATCGACAACAGACGAAAATAAGTTGTGCCATACGTCAATGTCTATCATCATTGACTAAGTGCCCAGATCCATTAGTACACGCCCGTCCTACCGGCACGGTGTGCGGCTTGTCAACCCTAATAGCGCTATTAACTAATGACCCGGTCGCCATTGGCCCGGCGATTAAGTCGATATAAAAATGAGGGACTTCATGATAGAGTTTTGTCTAGTAAGTTAAGGTTGTTGTCCTACCCAAGGAGGACGAACGTACGTATTCTACCCAAGGAGAATACGCAGGACTAATATTGGCATCCTACCCATGGAGGATGGAGGTATATATCCTACCCAAGGAGGATATGTAGGTTCCGTTTTAAATTCTTTAACCCATTCCCAACCACCGGGAATCCCATGCCTTAGAAAGTGTGTGAACTCACCTCGGTTTGCTCGGTATGCTTATCTACTTGCACAAACAATTCAGTCAAAGCCTATAGTATGCACGTATACACAATCAGTTTATGTTCGTAATGACTCACATGCAATCTATATCACAAAGTGTGCTTGGCAGTTAACATCATGTAACACATAAATAGTTAATCAAGTTCATACAATTCATGCTTCACATAGTTGATTTCTCAGTTTATTCTAACATAGCTATCCATTAACAGATCTAACAGACTTAACTGAGTTACTGTGTCTGTTTCCCAACTTGACAAGACACTCGGCGAAAACCCCCAGGCGACGAAATCCCAAAGGGTTTTCGTCGTGATTGTGTCTTCGTCGGGGAAGTGTCTTTGTCGATACAGGGTTTTCGTCGGGTAATGGGTTTTCGTCGGGTAAGGCATGATCATCAACAACAGTTACAGATTCAACATGGCATTAACAGATTCAATTGGTTACATCATCACACCTTCCTAGAACCCTAATCATCAGTAGCAGTTTCGATACAATCATCATGGATCTAATGATCTATTAACAAAGTCGTCATCATCATCATGCATCTGACCCTAATGCTGACTCATTACTATACACAACAACATACAACAGAACATAAATCCGTAACATAAACTTCCGAGCAGTGATTCATGGATGAACATAGTCACAACATTAGATCCAATCCAAAAGATTAACAACCATATAGCAAACCCTAACTATGAACAATTTCATCTTTGACTCATCTCATACCGATATTAGATCCACAATTCACTAGTATCATACTAATCAAACGATTGAATCTCAACATACAAACCATCATAACTATCATAACTATCTAACCATACAATCCTATATAGAAATCATTAGACAGTAACAACCAAAGCATTCTATCATGGCATCGTGAAATCAAATATGATAGGAAGTTGAATCAGTCAATTAATATCTATACACTAACCGGTTACGAGGCGAACTAGCAAAGGTTTTGAGAGAGCTAGGGATTGCCGTCACACAGAGGAGAAGAAGAGAGAGACCTTAGGGTTTTCAAAATAACATCTTACGTAACCTACACCCTTATATACGTAAGTTGTACCATGTTGGGCCCTTACTGGGCTTCGGTGAAATCGGGGACGGCGAAATCCCTGGATTTCGTCTAGTGTGATATGGCGAAATCCCTTGATTTCGTCGAGCAGACTTGTGGTGAAATCCCTTCCTTGGATTTCGTCATGTACATATAACAGCACATCACAAATTTCACAAAGTCCATTATTAATATTTAACCAATTAACACTAAACAATAATTTACAATTAAATAACAAGGTGCACATAAAAGAATGCAACGAATTAAGAAAACGCAGTTGCGAGGAAAGACCTTGAAAACTCGGGTTGTCACAAGCAAGATGAGGAATGCTCTTACCCAATTATATTTTCTTTTGATGCAAATCGGACCTTTTCGTCACGTGATGAGTTGGTGGGTTGGGTACAGAAGACGGGAAAGGACAATGGCTACGTCATTATGATTTAAAGGTCGAATACAAGAGGAAGTAATTTGAAGGTTTGGTTTCAATGCAGTCTTGGTGGGGAGTACAAGAGTGTAGCTACAGTGAGGAAAACAGGTAGCAAGAAAATAGGTTGCCCGTTTGAGTTGATAGGGTTTACGGAAGCAAAGGGAAGTGTTTGGAGGATAGAGGTGAGAAACGTGAGGCACAACTACACTCCTATTGAAAACTTGGAGGGTCACGCGTATGCGAGAAGGCTTTCTTCGGAGGATAAAAGACTGATTGAGCAGCTGGCAGAGCAAGATATTCCAAACCGTAGCATCTGGCGTACGTTGACGAAAAAGAACCCGGATAAAAAGATTATTCTGAAAGATGTACACAATGTTGTTCAGAAGATCAATGCCGGAAAGAGGGTCGGAGAATCTCCAATGCAACAACTCGAAAACCTTCTTGTCGAAAAAGATTTCACCTATTATATGCGCGAAAATGAGACCACGAACGCAGTTGAAGATATCTTCTTTGTCCACAAACTTTCATTTACTATGTGGTGTGCGTTCTCGCATGTGCTAATGATTGACGCCACCTACAAAAAAAAACTTGTACAGTCTTCTGTTTGTGCAAATCGTAGGTATGACTTTGACAAACTAGTCATTTTTGGTTACTAATTTATTAGTTTCTTCAAAGAAGGCAGAAAACTACATATGGGTGTTGGAGAGGATCAAGTCTATGTTGGTGGACTGTATTGAGCCGCGTGTCATCATAACAGACATGGACTTGGCATTAATGAACGCGTGTGAACAAGTTTTCCCAAAAGCGAACAAGTATCTTTGTCGGTTCCATATTCATCAAAATATCAATAAGAAATTGGGGCCTGCGAAATCCCTGGATTTCGTCTAGTGAGATATGGCGAAATCCCTTGATTTCGTCGAGCAGACTTGTGGTGAAATCCCTTCCTTGGATTTCGTCATGTACATATAACAGCACATCACAAATTTCACAAAGTCCATTATTAATATTTAACCAATTAACACTAAACAGTAATTTACAATTAAATAACAAGTTGCACATAAAAGAATGCAACGAATTAAGAAAACGCAGTTGCGAGGAAAGACCTTGAAAACTCGGGTTGTCACATCATCCCCAACTTGAAACAAATTTCGTCCCGAAATTTAGCACGTGGTTACTGAGGAAGCTAGTTGTGTTGCGTTGTTTCCTGGTTTTCTTGGGGTGTCATATCATCCCCCCGTTGGTTTGGAATTTCGTCCCGAAATTCCGCAGTAGCTTCAGCCTCAGCAGTGGTTGCACTTTTCTCGAACAACTGGGGATACTTGAGTTTCATTTGGTCTTCTCGTTCCCAGGTGAACTCTGGGCCACGACGGGAGTTCCAACGAACTCGAACAAGAGGTATTCTGGTGCGCTTGAGAATCTTAACTTCTCGGTCTGTGATTTCTACGGGTTCCTCGACGAATCGCAGCTGATCGTCGATTGTGAACTCCTTCAAAGGAACTGTGAGGGTCTCATCTGACATACACTTCTTCAAATTTGACACGTGAAATACGTTCTGAACTCTGCTGAGTTCTTCAGGTAGATTCAATTTGTAAGCCACTTTGCCAATTTTCTCAATGATTTCGAACGGTCCAACATAACGCGGATTGAGTTTGCCTCGTTTGCCAAAACGAACTACACCTTTCCAAGGTGAGACTTAGAGTAGCACTCGATCCCCAACTTGGAACTCGAGTGGTTTCCTGCGCTTATCAGCGTAACTTTTCTGACGGTCACGAGCTGCCGCCATTCGTTGTCGTATCTAAGCAATCTTCTCAGTTGTGTCTACCACAAGTTCTGGGCCAGTGATTTGGCTGTCACCAACTTCTGCCCAGCAAAGAGGTGATCGGCATTTACGTCCGTACAATGCCTCAAACGGAACGGCCTGGATACTGGTGTGGTAGCTGTTATTATACGAAAATTCCACTAAAGGGATGTGTATTTCCCAACCATTGCCAAAATCGATTACACATGCTCGAAGCATGTCTTCAAGGGTTTGGATGGTGCGCTCAGACTGCCCATCCGTCTGTGGATGATAAGCGGTGCTCATGTCTAAACGTGAGCCAAAGGACTTGTGCATTACTTGCCACAGTTCAGAAGTAAAACGCGCATCTCGATCGGAAATAATAGAGGTTGGCACCCCGTGCCTCGAAACCACTTCCTTTAAGTAAACGTCTGCTAAAGTAGAAAACTTGTCTGTTTCTTTGATAGCCAAAAAGTGTGCAGACTTAGTCAATCTATCCACTATCACCCAAATAGTGTCATTTGCTCGTTGTGATCTAGGTAGGCCAGTAACAAAATCCATGGAAATTTGCTCCCATTTCCATGTCGGTATCTCTGGTTGTTGAAGTAGGCCTGATGGTTTCTGATATTCGATCTTGACCCTCGCACAAGTCAAACATTTACTGACGTAAGTTGCTATGTTGGCTTTCATGCTAGGCCACCAGTATGTAGTCTTTAAGTCGTGGTACATCTTATCCGCACCAGGATGTACCGATTAATGAGACTTGTGCGCCTCATCCATCACAAGCTCGCGTAAGTTTCCATAAAGTGGGACCCAGATGCGCCCTGTTACGTAGTAAGCGCCGTCTTCCTTTTATTCTAATCGTTTCCTCGATCCTCGTAGAGACTAGGCCCTGATATTCTCTGCTTTCAATGCTTCAACCTGAGCATCTCGTATCTGAGTAGGAAGACTAGATTGGATGGTAAGTTGTAACGCTCGCACGCGCTTAGGTGTAGTATCCTTTCGACTGAGGGTGTCGGCCACAACATTGGCTTTGCCTGGATGGTACTTGATTGCGCATTCGTAATCATTCAAGAGCTCGACCCATCGATGTTGTTGCATGTTTAACTCCTTTTTCTTGAAGATATGCTCGAGACTCCTGTGATCGGTGTAAATGGTGCACTTGGTACCGTACAGGTAATGTCTCCATATCTTAAGTGCGAAAACAACTGCTCCCAACTCCAAGTCGTGCGTAGTGTAGTTCCTTTCGTGAACTTTAAGTTGGCGTGATGCGTAGGAAATGACCTTGTCACGTTGCATCAACACGCAACCAAGTCCTTGGATGGAAGCGTCGCAATAAACCACAAAATCGTCTGTGCCTTCAGGCAATGAGAGAATTGGTGCGCTACAAAGTCTATCCTTTAAGTGCTGAAATGCAGATTCCTGTGTATCACCCCAATGATAGGTGATACCCATTTGAGTTAGTGATGTGAGAGGTTGCGCAATCTTTGAGAAATCCTTGATAAACCTTCTGTAGTAGCCCGCCAAACCCAAGAATTGGCGGATTTCTGTTGGTGTGCGGGGTGCAGGCCAGTTCTTGATCGAGTCTACCTTGGATGGATCGACATGAATCCCATCCTTGTTTACCACGTGGCCTAGAAAATGGACTTCGCGAAGCCAAAAGTCACATTTCGAGAATTTGGCATACAACTGCTCTGCTCGAAGAAGTTCCAAAATAAGTCTCAGGTGATGCTCGTGCTCCTCCTGACTCTTCGAATAGATCAGGATGTCGTCGATGAATATAATAACAAACTTATCCAGGTAAGGCTTGCACACTCTGTTCATAAGATCCATGAAGACCGCAGGTGCATTCGTCAATCCAAAAGGCATAACCAGAAACTCGTAATGCCCATACCGAGTCCTGAATGCTGTCTTAGAGATATCCTCATCTCGGACTCTCAGTTGATGGTAGCCTGACCTCAGGTCAATCTTTGAGTAGAAACTCGACTTGTCGATGAGGCGGAAGACCAGGTAATTCCTCAGGAAATACCTCAGGAAAGTCGCGCACAATAGGAATGTCTTCTATCTTCTTTTCTTTCGAGGATGTATTAGAAACGAGGGCTAGAATAGCAGTGTGGCCCTTTCGCAAACACTTCTGGGCCTTAAGGAAAGAGATGATGCCCACAACATCACCACTCTTGTCGCCATGAATCATGAGAGGTTCTTCACCAGAACGAGGAATACGGACGATTTTCTCCTTGCAAATAATCTCCGCTTGATGTTGAGATAGCCAATCCATCCCAATAACGAAGTCGAAACTACCAAGAACGATAGGAATAAGATCGATAGAGAAGGTCTGACCAGCTAAGACGAGATTACAACCCTTAACTATGTGTGTGGCCTCGAGACTTTTACCGTTTGCTAGCTCTACCATGTGTTTGGTGTTCAAAAGTGTTGGAGTGCGCTTAAGCATTTGGCTAACTTTTAAGGACACATAACTAGTATCGGCACCCAAATCGAATAAAATAGTAACAAAGAAGACATCCAGAAGAAACTTACCCATCACAATGTTGGGATCGTTCCTCGCGTCACCCTGACCCAGCACGAAAACACGTCCCCTGGCACCATTGCCATCATTGTTACCCCCGTTATTGTTCCCGTTCCCCTGATTATTGTTATTGTTCTGATTCTGGTTCAACTGGGGGCAGTTTCTCTTGAAGTGACCTTCAGCCCCACACTGATAGCATCCCCTGTTACCCTGCTGTTGCTGCTACTGATTCTGTGGAGCTGGTGGCTGTTGTTGACGATTCTGATTTGCCGGTCGTGACCAAGCTTGTTACACCTCTGACAACGACCCTTATTGCACGGCCCACTATGATGCATGTTGCATCGGTTGCACTTGGGGTGGTTCCCCTTATACCCACTCTGCCCTTGACTACCAGAAGATTGCTGACCAGGGCTCTTGTCGTCATCAGTCTTTTGCTGCTGAGACTGAGACTGAGCTGATGTTGAACCCTTGCTTGAGACTCCATCCCATTTGCGTTTGTTGTCGCTGGGGGCATCAGAAGTAGTAGTAGTAGCACCAATATGCTTGGGCAGCTTGTTCTGCTCGACTGCCTGATCAGTGAGACGATGAGCCAAACGAATAACTTGCTGGATAGTGGCGAGGTTTGCTGTAGTCACATGGCTCTGGATCTCTGGCACTAAACCTTTGAGGTACAACTCGATACGCTTGATAGGAGGATCTACCATAGTAGGACACAAGATGGCCAGTTCGTTCGATCTTTTAGTGTAAGCCTCTATTTCCGACCCCGTCATCTTTAAGTTGTAGAACTCTACTTCCAGCTTGTGGATGTCATCACGATTGCAGTACTCTTCCTTGATCAATTCCTTGAAATCGTTCCATGGGGTGGCATTAGCAGCAACCAACCCCAGCATTTGGACCTGAGCATTCCACCACGTGAGCGCTACACCCTCCAGAGTACCAGTAGCATACTTCACCCTGCGAGCCTCAGGGAATTCACACATCTCGAAGACAGATTCGAGCTTCTCAAACCAGTGGAGGAGGCCTACAGCTCCTTCAGTGCCACTGAATGTAGTAGGTCAGCAGTCCATAAAAGTTTTGAAAGTACAAACAGGAGGCTGAGCATGTTGACCTGTCGTGCGAGTAAGAAGAGACAAGGTTAAACATAAGTGTTGGTTCACGAGAGTAGGATCTAAAGATCCTAGAGTAAGTTGCAATGGCAGGTTATACCTCCTGCCTGAGCGGCTGCGAGTGCTGCAACAACTTGTTCATTGATTAAAGCTGTCAGCTGGGCTTGAGTTAGGTTGATACGTCCACTCATGATCTTCATATCAAAGGAAACGTGAGTGAGAAAGGTGTCGCGAAAGTGCGATGACAGAAGAGAGTAAGCACACATGTGTTTCAAACAGTAGTTGCTACATTAACCAAAGCATACCATGAACAATGTACTATGTAACTAACAAGTAGGCAATGTAAACATAAATCATATCACCTATAGTGTTGAGCCTTGCACGTGGAGCGAAGCGTCGTTGTGGATCGTTGAGCACTGTACAGGTTATAGTCTGGTTTTGTCAAAAAGCTTTTCCCTTTTTAAAACCGAGTTCAGTATAACCAATGGCTCTGATACCAATCTGTCACACCCCAAAATCCACAAGCGGAGAATTACCGCATGGAGGCGTGACTGACCAGGATCAAGCCACCAATTATATTGAACAACGTAATTAAGTAAATAAAACCAACCACAATATAATTGGTGTCCAAAAGAAAGTAACCAACTTTAAGTTAACAGCGGAAGCATAAAATGTAAAACCCAAACATAAGTAATAAGTTCATAAAGTTTAAATGTTTAACATGGAACTCAACAGTCCCTGTCCCACAACGATCACTCCTCTCTGTGCAAGCTCCATAAGCACCTAACGACCTGCAAGGCATGTAACAACGAGTCAACAACAAAGTTGAGCGAGTTCACAGTTGGTTGTTTAGTTTTAAAAGTTTGTTTTGAAAACCATAAGTTGTTTCGTAAACCACGAGTTAACCAGTATCTTTGTTTCCCAATCCATATCCATAATCAGTGGGGGCTTCCCCATGTGAACCACTAGACCGTTACCATATCGACAACTGACAAAAATAAGTTGTGCCCTACGTCAATGTCTATCATCATTGACTAAGTGCCCAGATCCATTAGTACACGCCCGTCCTACCGGCACGGTGTGAGGCTTGTCAACCCTAATAGCGCTATTAACTAATGACCCGCTCGCCATTGGCCCGACGATTAAGTCGATATAAAAATGAGGGACCACATGATAGAGTTTTGTCTAGTAAGTTAAGGTTGTTGTCCTACCCAAGGAGGACGAACGTACGTATTCTACCCAAGGAGAATACGCAGGACTAATATTGGCATCCTACCCATGGAGGATGGAGGTATATATCCTACCCAAGGAGGATATGTAGGCTTCGTTTTAAATTCTTTAACCCATTCCCAACCACCGGGAATCCCATGCCTTAGAAAGTGTGTGAACTCACCTCGGTTTGCTCGGTATGCTTATCTACTTGCACAAACAATTCAGTCAAAGCCTATAGTATGCACGTATACACAATCAGTTTATGTTCGTAATGACTCACATGCAATCTATATCACAAAGTGTGCTTGGCAGTTAACATCATGTAACACATAAATATTTAATCAAGTTCATACAATTCATGCTTCACATAGTTGATTTCTCAGTTTATTCTAACATAGCTATCCATTAACAGATCTAACAGACTTAACTGAGTTACTATGTCTGTTTCCCAACTTGACAAGACACTCGGCGAAAACCCCCAGGCGACGAAATCCCAAAGGGTTTTCGTCGTGATTGTGTCTTCGTCGGGGCAGTATCTTTGTCGATACAGGGTTTTCGTCGGGTAATGGGTTTTCGTCGGGTAAGGTATGATTATCAACAACAGTTACAGATTCAACATGGCATTAACAGATTCAATTGGTTACATCATCACACCTTCCTAGAACCCTAATCATCAGTAGCAGTTTCGATACAATCATCATGGATCTAATGATTAACAAAGTCATCATCATCATGCATCTGACCCTAATGCTGACTCATTAATATACACAACAACATACAACAGAACATAAATCCGTAACAAAAACTTCCGAGCAGTGATTCATGGATGAACATATTCACAACATTAGATCCAATCCAAAAGATTAACAACCATATAGCAAACCCTAACTATGAACAATTTCATCTTTAACTCATCTCATACCGATATTAGATCCACAATTTACTAGTATCATACTGATCAAACGATTAAATCTCAACATACAAACCATCATAACTATCATAACTATCTAACCATACAATCCTATATAGAAATCATTAGACAGTAACAACCAAAGCATTCTATCATGGCATCGTGAAATCAAATATGATAGGAAGTTGAATCAGTCAATTAATATCTATACACTAACCGGTTACGAGGCGAACTAGTAAAGGTTTTGAGAGAGCTAGGGATTGCCGTCACACAAAGGAGAAGAAGAGAGAGACCTTAGGGTTTTCAAAATAACATCTTACGTAACCTACACCCTTATATACGTAAGTTGTACCATGTTGGGCCCTTACAGGGCTTCGGCGAAATCGGGGCCGGCGAAATCCCTGGATTTCGTCTAGTGAGATATGGCGAAATCCCTTGATTTCGTCGAGCAGACTTGTGGTGAAATCCCTTCCTTGGATTTCGTCATGTACATATAACAGCACATCACAAATTTCACAAAGTCCATTATTAATATTTAACCAATTAACACTAAACAGTAATTTACAATTAAATAACAAGGTGCACATAAAAGAATGCAACGAATTAAGAAAACGCAGTTGCGAGGAAAGACCTTGAAAACTCGGGTTGTAACAAGCAAGATGAGGAATTCTCTTACCCAATTATATTTTCTTTTGATGCAAATCGGACCTTTTCGTCACGTGATGAGTTGGTGGGTTGGGTACAGAAGACGGGAAAGGACAATGGCTACGTCATTATGATTTAAAGGTCGAATAAAAGAGGAAGTAATTTGAAGGTTTGGTTTCAATGCAGTCTTGGTGGGGAGTACAAGAGTGTAGCTACAGTGAGGAAAACAGGTAGCAAGAAAATAGGTTGCCCGTTTGAGTTGATAGGGTTTACGGAAGCAAAGGGAAGTGTTTGGAGGATAGAGGTGAGAAACGTGAGGCACAACTACACTCCTATTGAAAACTTGGAGGGTCACGCGTATGCGAGAAGGCTTTCTTCGGAGGATAAAAGACTGATTGAGCAGCTGGCAGAGCAAGATATTCCAAACCGTAGCATCTGGCGTACGTTGACGAAAAAGAACCCGGATAAAAAGATTATTCTGAAAGATGTACACAATGTTGTTCAGAAGATCAATGCCGGAAAGAGGGTCGGAGAATCTCCAATGCAACAACTCGAAAACCTTCTTGTCGAAAAAGATTTCACCTATTATATGCGCGAAAATGAGACCACGAACGCAGTTGAAGATATCTTCTTTGTCCACAAACTTTCATTTACTATGTGGTGTGCGTTCTCGCATGTGCTAATGATTGACGCCACCTACAAAAAAAAACTTGTACAGTCTTCTGTTTGTGCAAATCGTAGGTATGACTTTGACAAACTAGTCATTTTTGGTTACTCATGCGTTAGTTTCTTCAAAGAAGGCAGAAAACTACATATGGGTGTTGGAGAGGATCAAGTCTATGTTGGTGGACTGTATTGAGCCGCGTGTCATCATAACAGACATGGACTTGGCATTAATGAACGCGTGTGAACAAGTTTTCCCAAAAGCGAACAAGTATCTTTGTTGGTTCCATATTCATCAAAATATCAATAAGAACAGCAAGGAGAAATTCACTGAGAATGAGTGGAAAGAATTTCTTCATTCATTTTCGACATTGTGTGAGTCTTCCACAGAGGAAATATACAGGTATAATTTGGCAAACATTGAAGCACAGCTTAAAGAAATTGGTCGTGGACGTGAGTATTTATTACATAATTATTTAAATACTTTTTTACATACACATGTAACGCTTCGCATTTTGGAACTTTCCTTATTTAGAAAATTTGTTTGTATTTCATTTTTGGAAACTTGTATCCTCATTATAATCGTATTTCATTTTCCAACTTTGTAATCCGAGAATTGATCATAATGAAATTCGTTCTTTATACATATTTGTTATACATACAATCAGTCATTTAAATACGGTTTTGATACTCTTTATACGTGCAAATACTTATACATGCATTCACGATACTCAAATTATGGTTGCATACATGTTTCATACTTGAAAATGTGCTAAAAATGGAAGTTATGGCTTAAAATAATAAGAAAATCAAAGTTGAGGGGCCAAAATGCAATAAATTAAACTTGGGGCTAATAAAATGGGACGCCACAGGGTGCGATACCCTAAGCCATATCTGTTGCGGCCCATGAAACCCCTTGATCCACAGATTATTGTTTCTTGGTCATGGATTGGCCACCTTTTTACTCCACAATCATCTTTAATCTTCATTAAACACTAAACCCTAACCAACCACTATATAAGAAAGCTCCCTATCACTCATTTTCACTATCCCAACTCATCTACACTCTCAAATCTCTCTCAAATTAGTTGCAAACATCAGAAAAAGGCAGATTATTCTAAGTGCAAAAGTAAGCACTTTCTTCACTTTTCTTCATCTTTTCTTCCATTTCAAGGCTTTTATCATGGTAAACTAAGGTGGAACATCACCATTTTGAGGTCCAAACTTTCTGTTTTGGAAGATTATCTTGTTAACTTTTATAAAACTTATGATTTCTTGTGCAATCTTATACATACCTTGTGCAATCTTTAGAGGGTGTTTGCACCTCTAAACTTTATGTTTTGATAGGGTTTAAGGAAACCCACAAGTGTTGAAATCATCCAAGTCTACCATAGTTCATATGGTAAGACTTGTGTTTGATGAAAATGTGAACCTTGGAAGCCATAGCTATCCTAACTTGTTCCGTACCTCACTTGATGTTTTATCTTGCTATTGAAAGTAGCTTACTAGTCCTAAAGTAACACAACCCCGTCCAGCCTCCAACGCTTGGTTCATTCCTTCCATGTTGAGATGGCACACCCGGGTTGATCTTACTTGGCTACTTGATGAAATGTTAGATAGTTGTATATTTCCTTTTCATTCATGACCATCCGAATCATCCTTATGATGATTTGTTAATTGGTGAATTCATACAATGAGGTTAGTCTTACCTCCATGCTTGACTTATATGACATCTATGATACTCTTGATGGACTTAGTTGTAGGATTACTATATAAAATATATAAATATATATATATACACGGCCGAACTAGTGATACTAATCGGTTTATGATTATGTGTCATGAACTTAGGGTACTTTATCTAATGTTCTAAGTTTCTCGTTTTTGATTCTAATGGGCAAACTAGGACCCATGAAATCACATACAAACTTAGTGTCAAAATGAGTACTTAGACAAGATAAATTTTATGAATACATACTTTTTGTAATTTAAATTCCAATCCGAATCCTTCGTTAAAATTCCGAATACTCACACACCTTCGGTTATGTGACAACCCGAGATTTCAAGGTCTTTCCTCTACGCATCACTTGTTTCACAATCCTGCTTTATGTTGTATCATGTGCATTGTGTTGGAATGTTTAAAGTATTGTTATGTTTAAATGTTACATGAAAACTTAGGAGTTGTTTGAGGGTTAGACTTAGCATGTTTATATTTAACTTTAGATTGTGCACACACTTGAGTCACGAAGAACCCGAGCCGACGAAGAACTACAGTTCTTCGTCACAACCACTCAACGGTGAAGAAGGGTTCTTTGTCACAACTTCTTTCTTGACGAACAAGGTTCTTCGTCATCACCTCTCTTGACAAAGTATAGTCCTTCGTCAAAGAGAGTTCTTCGCTGGCCCAGATTCCTTCGAAGCCCGGGAAGGGCCCAACTCACTTATGCGAACATAAACACACGTAGGGTTTTTTTATCTCACAAAAACTCACTTTACTGCAAACCCTAGCCCCTCCTTTTTGCTTCGAAGTCGACGACAGAATCCTCTACCCACTCTCAAAGTTCTATCGTGCCAAGTAATTCCCGCTCACCATTCAATCCGGTTAGTATTTAGTTGTTTATCTTGGGTTAGTTACAATACATGGCATTGATTGAATGACTGATAGCATAACTGTTGTGTACTCTTGCATGATGATGACTTGAATAAAATGGATGTTAGTGAAATGTTTGATGAATAAAATGATTGAATAGGGGTTCTTCGCCAACATTGATTCTTCGCTGTAAGAGCATCCCACGAAGAATGGATTCTTCGTGGAGATGCTGTTAGCAAACAAACAGAACAGTTATAATAATTTATATAGTTTATGACTTGTATGAGAGTGAATAATTGCTATGTGATATACGGTGATCTTTGCTTTGAAATGCACACTGTGAATAAACGTAACCCGATTGATTATGAAACTGATTTCATTGGTAACCACGGTAGGATTTGGTTGACTAACTTGGAACGGGACTTAACAAACCGAGCAAAACTCAGGTGAGTTCACTTCTCTCAATACAAGCATGCGTCCGGTGGGGACAATCAAACAGGCAAACAAATAAACGGGTTTTCATAAACCCACATCCTCGTAGGGGATGTGAGGAAGTTTTCACAAACCCATATCCTTGTAGGGGATATGAGGCGGTTTTCAGTAAATGTTGATGTTGGATAATACACTCACTTTCTATCACTTAAGTCCCGTCATACTTGTTATGGGTGAAATTCTAAGCCCATATCCTAAATAGTATCTTGAATTATATATTGATTACATAATATGTGTGCATATCCAGGATGCTGAATCAGGATATTGGTAACATCCTGATACTGTATCCTGAGGATTACTAACGGATTGTGTGCAGGAGTACGAGCTCAAGTTTACAACGTTCATGAAGACCTCTTCCCCTGAAGACTCGGTCCAAGTTGTTCGAAGAAGAACATTGAGGCCGCTTTACTTGGTCTCCAACATTAACTAGGGAATATTCGCTGGCATCCCCCAATTATAGGAGATTTTGTTTTCATTTTGTAGCTATAAGTACACGGATAAACCAGATCATCTAGGATATCACACTCACTACTCTTGAGCTCTCATACTTTCTCTCACAACTCTCATTTTCTGAAAAACATTGTAACACTTAGCAACGATCTGGTCAATATCCTGCACTGTATCCTGACATTTGAAGTAATAAGAAGAACAAGGCAGCTGCGATTGTCAGCTCCCAAGGTTTTGTTCCGGCGATCTAAATTGATCAAGGGCTTTCCTCGTACACCTCGTGTCACCCTTTACTTTTTGCTCATTGTTTGATTATAGATATAGCTCGATATCCTGAGCTATATCCTGAAAACTGTTTTAGCAAATAACCAAACCAGGATATTTTCGATACACATTCTTAGCACACTACGTCACTTAACTAATTTGATCACTAAATTGCTTAGGTAATTTTTGACCAAAACAATTTGGCGCCCACTGTGGGGCAAGTGGTGCTATTTCTATTACAAGCTTTCTTAAAATCCCTACTTGGTTTTCTGTTTTCAAAACTTTTTGCTACACTATTTTCAATGGCCTCAAGATCAAACATGAGCTCTTCTACCATGTCCGCTACAACCTCTACAACAATTGGTTCGGTGCTTCCACCACCTCCTCCGAGGACGCAAGCCTCTTCACAGCCTCAGGATCTTCCAGTCAGGACTGAAACTCATGTGGCTCGGGATGTTATCCCCACTCAGAACGTTTAGGGATCTGCTCCTATTTTGGCCTCTAATAATGAAATTCTAACTTTGTTTGGTAGTATACAGGATCAAATGAAGCAACAGCAGGAGACCAACCAAATGCTGATAAAAGAGATACAACTCTTGAAATCCAGCTCAAGCAGGCCCGCTGAATATATTGTCACTCCCTTGCAGCCCAGAGCTTTGAACTTCAGTTCGGCAGTATATACTGAGGATAACAGGGGGAATATTGTGCCTAGCCATTCCCAGAGTCATATTCCTGAGATACCCTCTTCGGTTAGGGTGTCAACTGTGAGAAGTTCATGATATGCTTCAGGATATGGCCAGAATCCTCAAACTGGTAACGTGTCTAATAATACTAATACTCTTGCTACTAATGGTATTGGATCTTTGCAGGATGCAGGTATGACATCAGCACTTTCCAGGGAGCTTCAGAAGTTAAAGGACATGATATCCAGTGTACCTGGGGTAGTCCAGCCGATCCCAGAAGTATCTCAGGATAGCCACAAGATATCTCGATTTGCATATCCTATATGTGATGCTGAAATCCCAAAGAGATTTCAAACCCCCAACATGAAGCTCTATGACGGAACCACGGATCCTGAAGAGCATATTGCTCAGTATAGGGAAAGGAAGGATATTAACCCTATCCCTTCGGATCTCAAGGAAGCATGCCTCTGCAAGGGTTTTGGTTCTACTTTAACAGGATCAGCCTTAAAATGGCTCTTAAACGTTCCGCCTCATTCAATTACATCATTTGCTCACTTAGTCAATTTATTTAATAGTCAGTTTTCTTGCAGTCGAACTTTTGAAAAACTAACCAGTGATCTCTACAGGATAACTCAAGGACCTCAGGAATCCTTAAGGGATTATGTGAACAAGTTTAGCAGGGAATCCTTAGATATCCCGCATCTTGATGTCGCAACAGCTGTGCAGGCTTTCAAGATGGGGTTGCAAAAAGATTCTCAATTTTACCAGGATCTTGTAATGAATCCCTGGATAAAGCTCGAAATAGGGCTTTAAGATATATTCAACTAGAGGATGACAAAAAGATGCAAGAGAGGGTGAATTCATCTTCAACCTACGAATCAACCAACAGGAAGTCAGAATCCTCATACAAGCCGTATCGTTCTAAGCTGTATGGCAGGAATGACAGCAAGAAAGTGAATGTTGTTGAAGACGAGGATCCTGAGGAGTATCCTGAATTGTCAGATTATTGTTTTTCTGTTAATATACCTGAACTAATGTATACTGTTTTGGTCAAAAAATCTGATGAGGATATTGCAACCAAACTCTCTGTTACGGGGTATGATGCTAATAATGTAGAACAATGACAAGGATCACTTCAATGTAAATTGCACAAATGACACAAGGATTTATACGGGGAAAAAGCCCTTGATCAAGAGTTGATCTCCGGTACAAAAAACCCCGGGTGATGGAAACTACCGATCACCAAGCTCAAATAAATCAATAAATGTTTACAACTTCGGATAATGACGAGCTAGGTACAAGGATCACTAGTATAAAATATGTAAAAGTGAGTGAAAACTAATAAGTGTTCATCGAGAGCTTCACGAATGCGATTATATGAGTGTGTGTGTAGCTGAAAAATGACTAAGTGTTTTCATTCTAGCTCGTCACCCCTATAAAAATAGAAGTTAACTACAATAACTAACTATCCGACTTTTGTGCCAAGCTCCCACGTTCTCCACAACGTCCATTTTTGGTCAATCGTGTGCGAAATGCCCATGGAATATTCCTTAGTACCGTTGCCAAGACCAAGTCAAGCTCGTAACTCCTGCGAAGTAATACAAAACACAAACAAACAATCGTCAGTACGAGGATCCTTAAAGTGATCCATGACCCTGATCCTGAAGCTCTTCTGAGGATCACTATCTGTCACAGAAGAAAGGATCATTAATTAGGATAATGAGTAAGGATCACTAATTGTTAGAAAATCCTCCCCTAACAATTGCCCCCAAAATATAAGGAGTAATATGTAAAATGAGCGAGTTATGTTTTCCTGATCTTATCCGCAACTAACTATCGTAAATATAGCCGTTATTGTTGAACTAGCCGTTGCAACCATGACGTCACAGAAGTGACAATCCTGCACGATCATGATTATAAATAGGAGATAGAGATAGGATCAAATGCGTTTAAAATTTCAGAGAGACTCCCTTTAAATTCTTGGTCGAAGATCTATCAGGTATCTCTTCTCTTATCTCTTCCTCTTTTACTCTGTTTTTCTTACTTTGCCATCATCTCTTCAAGAATGATGCTCCGGTCTTCCCCCGCCAAGGATCACCAGAAGGATAGTCCCTTGAAGAGTCAAAAGATCATCAAAGACTCCACACATGAGAGGTGTTACTTTAACGATGCTCAAATAGACAAGATTCGTCATTGCTTTCCGGCGAATGCCTTTTTCAAACCCTTTGATCCTACTATTCTGAGCGACTATGTTTCAGAAACATGGGTTGCCTTTCCAGTTACTCCATTCGCCATAGGATACACCTATCCTTTCCCAGAATTTACACAATCCTTCTTTTCCCTTGCCGGCATCTCTTACATCCAAGCCATGCCGATGATTTGGAGGGTTTTGTATACCCTGGAGAGGATCATCGAGCAGGAGGGCATTGATTTAGGAATGTCAGAGCTGACACAATTGTATGATCTTACTACCTTTGGTTCCCATCATTATTTGTTCAAACGAAAACCCGGCGGAGAACACCCCCTTCTTAAAGTCACCAAGAACGACACAAATTGGAAACGTCGCTTCTTCTTTGTCAGGAGGGATACCATTCCAAACGGAAAGGATCTACCAAAGACCTGGTCCACCCACGGTAGGCCAGAGGATTCTGAGAAGGATCATCAGGTAGTCTTATTTTTGTATAAGGATTACTGACCCCTTTTTGTCTTGTGTTATGCAGCTATTTCTGTCTCACATATCATCACATCACCTGCAACCAAGGATAGGCTTGCTGCTTTTTGGAAGCTTGATCCTGAAACGAGGACATTCAAGATAGACACTCAAGATTCACAAGAAGTATCCTCAGGTTCCATTACCATGTCAAGTAAGTATCCTGCTTGATTTATAGTTTGAATATTAAAATAAATAATTAAATTGAAATAAGATTAGGACACTTATCTTGCTTTGATTGTGTAGGTGCCGGAAAATCTGCCAAGCCTGTATCCCAGTTCAACACAGCTGATCTTGATGTTGTTCGGTCCAGGAAGAAGAGGGCCACTACCAGTCCTAGCATCTCCATTCCCAAGGCACCCATCAAAGGAAAGGGTGGCAAGAAGAGAAAGACCTCCGAGGGTGAGAATTTGCAGGGTCTGCCTCTGATCCGTCACCAATTTCTCGAGTACTTCAATGATGTAAGGATCACCGTATCTGCCTGTATATCCTGCTGGCATATCCTGCTAATATATCCTGCTGATTTGAGGATCACTCGGTCCTGACCTTATCTTTTATCTCTTTTGCAGAAATTCGCTGAGATTGAGGACTATGTGGGGAATGTCGAGGAGCAGGACAAGAAGATTGCTGATTTGCAACAGGTTGCAGTGCTTAAGGACCTTGCAATTGCTGATCTTCAGAAGGAACTCCAAGATTCCAAGACTAAGACGGCTAAACTTCTGATTGACCTTGACTATGAGAAGCATGATCTCATAGAAAATGCTAAGGTCTCTGCTGCCATCACAATGTATCAGACTAAATTGAAGATGGCCCAGGAAGCTCAAGATCCTAACTTTGACAAAAGCAGCTGGGATGTTGAGGGCTGGAAAGCAAGGTTAGCCGATCTTGAAGATGATGAGGAGGCGGAGGAGGTTTTGGCGATTGAGGCAAGTGGCAATGGAAAGGATCTGGTGAAGGATACCGCAGCTGGAGGGGAAGAGGATGCAGCAAAGGTGTAGGCTGCACAATTGGGCGATGATGGACATTCCTAAACGCAGCCGGAGCCCAATTTTTAAATTTGGTAGTAGGTCTTTTGTGGTTGTGATGTTGAACAATTTAATGGTTTGTACTGAACAATAGTTTTTAGGATTAAGGGTCATGTATGATCCTCTGGACAATAGGCAGGATTGCAATTGGTGGAGGGATCCTCTGTTTGGGGGATGAAGCCATTGTGATCCTGCCGCCTTTATATTCCTGTACTACTTTTTGAACTTATCATCATGGACACCCTTTACCTACCCCAGCGGACGGGCCACGTTTTGCTGGTAGAAGCTCGGGTAGGTAATTTTGACAACCTTTTAAGGGTTAGTCTTTTGTTAATAAATAAAATCTTAACCTTTTGTCGCTTATTTTGTGTTGTTATCCTTTTGTCTTTTTAATTCTCCTTTGTTTTGATGCACATTTATTGAATAAACAATTTTGAACAAGTCAGATTAAAAATATTTTAGGATATGATCCATAATCAAATATCCTATAGTTAAAGAATCCCGAAAATAATATATTCTAAGGATCATAAGTCTAGTTGTCAAATTTTAAGGGTTATTCAAATAAATAATGAATAAAATTTAAAATAGTTAAGGATCATACCTGAGGATCCAAGTTAGGATCCTAACCATAATCATGATAACTACAAAATAAACCTTAGAAAGATGTAAGGATCAAGGATCCCTAGTTGCTTATCTTCAAAGACCTAAAATAGAGCATAACTTGGGACTAAGCCAATATAAGATAAGAATTAGCAACTGGGGACAAGCCCAAGGATAACTGGGGACAAGCCCAAGGATAACTGGGGACAAGCCCAAGGATCGTATGTAAACTGGAGTATGGCCCTAACTGGCGACTATCCAAACTTAGTGACATGAAAATGCCAAAACCTTAGCTAACGTGAAAACGTTAGAAACCTTAGCTAACGTGAAAACATTAGAAACCTTAGGAACGGATGTATGGTACGTCTACCATTATACGTAGGATCCTAGGTATAGCCAGTACAATGGAATTATCAGCCCCCAAAGCGAGTACTGGTCCCACTGCCTTGAACTATACCAGGATCATCATGCGCTACAGGCGGAACTGGGGTCAAGCCCAAATAACTGAGGTTAAACCGAAGGATCGGATCGCTTCGGCAGATAACCAATATTTTGCTAAGGATACCTGAACTTTCAAAACTTAAAATCACGTGAGAGATGGATAAAGGACACATGATCCTTATCCTTATATGAGAAAATAAGAAAATGAAATAGTTCAAGATTAGGACATTACCAAAGTGAGGATCACCGATACTTTAAGGATCCTTCTAGGATATCCCTGACGTAAGGATCATCTGTGCCATAAGGATCCTGATCACATGAAATATTTCTTCAAGTGGACAGCATTCCAAGCTCTTGGTAGCAAATCACCTTCCATGGTTAGCAATCTATATGCCCCCTTTCCTGCTTCAGCTTCAATCAAATAAGGGCCTTCCCATTTTGGAGCCAATTTTCCATCAGCAGGATTGGTGGTATTCTGAAATGCTTTCCTTAATACCATATCTCCAACTTGAAACTTCCTGATCCTGACATTTTTGTTGTAAGCACCAGCCATTCTTTGTTGATAACTGGCCATCCTGATCCTAGCCATATCCCTGATTTCTTCAATAGTATCCAGGTCTTGAGCCAAGTTCTCATCATTTTCCTCAGGATCACGGGTACTTGTTCTAGCAGTTGGAACCACCATTTCTGTTGGGATCACTGATTCTGCTCCAAATACCAAGGAGAATGGTGTTTGACCAGTAGCATTCTTAGGGGTTGTCCTATCAGCCCAAAGCACATAAGGTAGTTCTTCTGCCCATTTCCCTTTCTTGGATCCAAGCTTCTTCTTCAAATTGTTGATGATGATCTTGTTGGATGATTCTGCTTGACCATTAGCTTGTGGGTGGACTGGTGTTGATGTTATCATCTTAATCCCCCAACTGTCACAAAAGTTAGTGGTTTTGCCCCCAATAAATTGGGAACCATTATCACATATAATTTCAGAAGGAATTCCAAATCTAGTTATAATATTTCTTTTAATGAAGGATATAACTTCCTTTTCTCTGACTTGGGCAAAAGCTTCAGCCTCTATCCACTTGGAGAAGTAATCAGTCATAGCTAGCATGAACACTTTTCCACCAGGTGCCTTAGGGAGCTTACCAACTATATCCATACCCCATCTCATAAATGGCCAAGAGGAGGATATAGGATGCAATAATTCAGCTGGTTGATGAAGGATATTGCTGTGTCTCTGACAAGGATCACATCTCTTAGCATACTCCACAGCATCTCTCTTCATGGTTGGCCAGTAGTATCCTGTCCTCAGGATCCTTGAGAATAATGCCCTGCCCCCAGTGTGGTTTCCACAATCTCCTTCATGGAAGTCTTTTAAAACTTCTTGGATTTCAGGATCCTCAATGCATCTCAAGTATGGTCCTGCAAGAGATCGTCTATACAACATATTATTTAAAATTGTGAATTGAGATACCTTAGATTTGAAAGCCCTAGGGTTTTCTCCTGTAGGAATCTCTCCATGTTGTAAGTATCTCATAATTGGTGAGATCCATGATCCTGAATGGGATTGAGTATCCTCACTAGGGATAATTGCAGAATCATTTCCTATCTCCATAGCCACATGATCCTCGATAGCCGGGGTCAGGATATGGATAATAGGGATCTTGATATCCTCCGGGATCTTCAAGGATGATCCTAAGTTAGCCAATGCATCAGCTTCTGTATTTTCTTCCCTTGGTACCTGTGTCAAACTAAAGGAAACAAAAGAGACTGCCAAACTTTTGACTATCTCTAAATATTTGGTTAGCTTTTCACCTTTAACAGCATAGGATCCATTAAAGTGGTTTGTAATTAACAATGAATCTACATGTACCTCAAGATACCTGATCCCCATATGCTTTGCAATTTGCAAACCAGCAATTAAGGCTTCATATTCAGCCTCATTGTTAGTGGTTTGGAACTCACAAGCTATAGAGTGGGGTATTATGTCCCCCTGTGGCGATTTTAGTAGTATTCCAAGCCCTGTGCCTTTAACATTTGAGGATCCATCAGTATAGAGTATCCAAGGATCCTTAGTCTCCTCTAACTGCTGGACTTCTAACTCAGCTTCTTTTTGTAAATCACTACTGAAATCAGCCACAAAGTCGGCTAATGCTTGGGATTTGATGGCTGTCCTAGGCTCATATCTTATATCATATGCACTTAGCTTCACTGCCCACTTAGCCATCCTTCCTGACATCTCTGGTTTCCTGAGGACATTCTTAATTGGAAAATTAGTTTTAACAACAATAACATGAGTTTCAAAATAGTGTCTCAACTTAGTAGATGCCATAATTAATGCAAGGATAAGCTTTTCAAGGTGTGAATACCTGGATTCGGCATCAACTAAACTTTTACTTACATAATAGACAGGATGCTGTGTACCTTCATGATCCTTAACAAGGACCGCACTTACTGCTTTTGAGGATACTGCAAGATATAAGGATAGCACATCGCCTTTTTCTGGTTTCATCAAGGCCGGGGCTGAGGATAGATAATCTTTGAGGGCTCTTAAAGCATTTTCATGCTTCTCAGTCCACTCAAATTTCTTGTTATTCCTTAGGATATCATAGAATTCTTTGCACTTCTCTGAGGATTTGGATATGAATCTGTTCAAAGCTGCTATCCTGCCTGTTAGCCTTTGAACATCCTTAGCATTGGCCGGAGATTTGATGTTCACTATTGCTTTGATTTGTTCCGGGCTAGCTTCAATGCCTCTCTTGGTCACCATGTATCCTAAGAATTTACCTGCTTTAACACCAAAGTGACATTTTGAAGGGTTAAGCTTCATGTTATATTTGTCAAGGATATCAAATGCTTCCTCCAAGTCTCTTAGGTGATCCTCAGCCTTTATTGATTTCACCACCATATCATCTATGTAAACCTCCATAGTTTGTCCAATCTGATCCTTGAACATCATGTTCACCAGCCTTTGATATGTTGCACCTGCATTTCTTAGTCCGAACGGCATAGCAATATAGCAGTATATACCAGTTGGAGTCATGAAGGCTGTATCCTCTTGATCGGATGGTTCCATTTGGATTTGTTGAAATCCAGATGAAGCATCCATAAAAGTTAACAGTTCATGACCCGCAGTTGCATCCACCATGGAGTCAATGTGGGGTAGTGGGAAAGGATCCTTGGGACATGCCTTATTTAAATCGGTAAAATCGACACATACCCTCCACTTTCCGTTTTTCTTTTGAACAACAACCACATTGGCTAACATCTTGGATATTTGACCTCTCTAATCATACCTGCCCGGAGCAATTTCTCTACCTCTTCCTGGATAATGGCATTTCTTTCCGGTGCAAACTTTCTTCTCCTTTGATGGATAGGTTTGAAGGACCTATCAATGCCAAGTTTGTGAGTGATCACATCTTTAGATATACCGGTCATGTCTTCATGTTTCCATGCAAAGGTAGTCTTTCTCCTTTTGAGGAAGGATATGAGGTCTTCCTTCATACCGCCAAGGATCCCTGATCCGATATAGATTTTGGATTCAGGATCATCAGGATCCATGAGGATTTCTACCACATCCTGCTCTCTTGCCTCCAAGACATCCCTTGGAGGATACTTTGATTGCTATTGCTCCCTTGACTTCGAGGCTGGTTTCATCGATGAAGTATAGCAATTCTTAGCCTCCTGCTGATCACTATCAATCTTCACTATTCCCCAAGGACTAGGGAGCTTCACACATTGATGGTAGGTAGATGGGACTGCCTTCATATCGTGTATCCAGGGCCTGCCAAGGATAACATTACAACAAGATAAACAGTCAATAACACAAAATTTTTGATAACAGTGTAGGCCTTCGATGTATATTGGGAGTTTAATGTCCCCCAGAGTATTCTTAGTTTCGCCACTAAATCCTACGAGCACGGAGGATCTTGGTATGATATCTGATTCAGGGATACCCATCTTCTTTAGAACATCAAGCTGGATAATGTTCACTGAGCTTCCTCCGTCTATAAGGATCCTGCGGACAAAATGGTTAGAAATGAAAAGAGTAATAACTAAACCATCGTGATGAGGATCCTGGATATCAACACGATCATCCTCATCAAAGGTTATGACTTTTCCTTCGGAGACACTTGATGTTCGAACGGGTCTTTCTCCATTATCCATTTTAGTTTCCTTTGCATGCCTTTTTGCTGCTGAGAAGGATGTGCCACAAATGTCTGATCCTCCAGAAATAAAGTTTATTACTTGTGCATCTGCTGGAGGGGCCGGAGCTTTCTCAGGGATCCTCCTTGACTTCTTTCTGCCCAACAACTCTTTTAGATGCCCCTTGCTCAACAAGTATCCAATTTCCTTTCTTAGTGCAATGCATTCTTCTGTGAGATGCCCAAAATCTTCATGGTATGCACACCACTTTGACTTATCCTTAGTTGCAGCTGGCCTATCATTCTTTCTGGGCCATCTGGCTTTATCACCTAAGTTCTGCATCGCAAGGATTAGTTCATTGTTATCAACAGAAAAACAATATTCAGAAATTGGAGGATAATCCTCATCATCCTCTTCTTGATCAACAGCATGCACGTTCTGGTTATCAGATCTGTTATAGGATCTGAACTTGTTGTTCTTGAACGAGGATCCTTGCTTATCCTGCTTTGAGGATCCTGCTAACCTCTCCTGTATCCTTTTGTCATCCTCAAGCCGGATGAACCTAAGTGCCCGAGTTCTTACCTCATCTAAGTTCCTGCATGGTGTCATAACAAGATCATCATAGAACAACGAATCCCTAAGCAATCCTATTTTAAAGGCCTCAACAGCCGTGGCTATATCTAAGTTGGGAATGTCTAAGGATTCTTTACTGAATTTGGTAATGTAATCCCTTAATGATTCATTATGACCCTGGGTTATCCTATATAGATCACTAGTTAATCGTTCAAATTTTCTACTACAAGAAAACTGATTATTAAACAAGTTAACTAGATTAGCAAATGAGGTAATAGAGTAGGGGGGAAGACTTAGCAGCCATTTGAGAGCTGATCCAGTAAGAGTGGATCCGAATCCCTTGCACATGCATGCTTCCTTTAACCTTTCTGGGATTGGATTGATCTCCATCCTCTCCCTGTATTGTGCTATGTGTTCTTCAGGATCCGTCGAACCATCATACAGCTTCATTGTTGGCACATGGAACCTCTTGGGTATCTCAGCATCACAGATTGGTGGTGCAAAACGAGATATCTTGTGGCTCCCATCTGCAATCTCTGGGATAGGTTTGACCACTCCCGGAACACTTGATATCATATCCTTTAGCTTTTGCAATTCTCTGGCCATGGCATGATTGATACCTGGATCCTGCATAAGACCATGGTTAGTAGTATAAGAATTATTAAAAGTGTTACCTCCCATTGGATTCAAGTTAGGAAGAATGGATGTTAATCCATATTGTTAGGGCTCTGGAATGATCGAGGGACCAGTAGAAGCACTGGTCTGCATTGGAATAAAATCTCCCTGATGGACATCTGAACTTCCTGTTTGCAAACTCCTCAAGGATCCTGGCATCTGGAAGGATCCCTGAAACTGGGACGATCCTGGAACAAAGGAGGATCCTTGAACCTGGGATGATCCTGGAACAAAGGAGGATCCTTGAACCTGGGATGATCCTGGAACAAAGGAGGATCCTTGAACCTGGGATGATCCTGAATGTCCTCCTGAAGTCATGAAGGATCCCATATGCTGAGGATAGGATCCTGCTGGCTGGAAGTATGGACCTAATGCCTGGGTCACTGTTGTTGTTCCGTAGTGCGCTCCTTTTGGTCCACCCACATATTGAACATCTGGAACCACTGATGGCTGAGAAGTAATCACCGGACTATCAAAATTCAAAGATCTGGGTATCAGTGGGGAACGATCCTCTGCCGTTTTCTTCTGTTTCTTGATTTCGTCAATCTCCCGGAGGATCCTTTCGTTGGTCTTATCCTGCTCTTGTGCATGATTCCTCATCTGCAAAATCAAGGCATAGAGATCATTAGTAGTAGGATTAGTTGAAACAGAGGAAGTAGGTGGTTTTGAGAAAATGGGAGTTGGTTTCTTCGCAGCATTCTCAGCATTCTTCTGGGATCCAGAAGGTGGTGGAGGCAAAGGAGGAACGCCTTGTGAAGAAGTGAATGAGGGCATCAAATTTGAAGCATTCTTCGCCGAGGAAGCCATTTGCTTGGTTGTAGTGAACTGAAATGAGCACAACAATACGAATTTTTCTAAGAATGAAGCACCAATTGCCCCACGGTGGGCGCCAAACTGTTTTGGTCAAAAAATCTGATGAGGATATTGCAACCAAACTCTCTGTTACGGGGTATGATGCTAATAATGTAGAACAATGACAAGGATCACTTCAATGTAAATTGCACAAATGACACAAGGATTTATACGGGGAAAAAGCCCTTGATCAAGAGTTGATCTCCGGCACAAAAAACCCCGGGTGATGGAAACTACCGATCACCAAGCTCAAATAAATCAATAAATGTTTACAACTTCGGATAATGACGAGCTAGGTACAAGGATCACTAGTATAAAATGTGTAAAAGTGAGTGAAAACTAATAAGTGTTCATCGAGAGCTTCACGAATGCGATTATATGAGTGTGTGTGTAGCTGAAAAATGACTAAGTGTTTTCATTCTAGCTCGTCACCCCTATAAAAATAGAAGTTAACTACAATAACTAACTATCCGACTTTTGTGCCAAGCTCCCACGTTCTCCACAACGTCCATTTTTGGTCAATCGTGTGCGAAATGCCCATGGAATATTCCTTAGTACCGTTGCCAAGACCAAGTCAAGCTCGTAACTCCTGCGAAGTAATACAAAACACAAACAAACAATCGTCAGTACGAGGATCCTTAAAGTGATCCATGACCCTGATCCTGAAGCTCTTCTGAGGATCACTATCTGTCACAGAAGAAAGGATCATTAATTAGGATAACGAGTAAGGATCACTAATTGTTAGAAAATCCTCCCCTAACATATACAATGCAAGGTTTAGGAGGCAAAGCAAGGTGGCCTAGGAAGAACCAACAAAAAGCCGATTGGAAGGATAAATCCAAGTGGTGTGCCTTCCATGAGGATTTTGGACATGTTACGGAAGATTGCATTGCCCTGAGGAAAGAAATAAGCTATCTGCTGAGCAAAGGATATCTGAAGGATCTTCTGGGAAGAAAGAAGAATAAGGGTCAGGATACTGAGAAGGATCCTGAACGAGCAGCATCGCCTCCTGCAGATGCCAAGATAATTAACTTTATTTCAGGAGGGTCCGACATTTGTGGAACTTCCTACTCCGCAGCTAAAAGACATGCAAAGGAGGCTAAGGCAGAAATGGGAGATAAGCCAACCAGGATGACAACCCTCTCAACTGATAAAGTGATCACGTTCGACAGTGATGACAGGGATACTGTCCAGGATCCTCATCATGATGGTTTGGTAATAACTTTATTCAACTAGAAACATTGAAGAGAATGAATGTATCCCCGATGGATATCACTTCAAAGTCCACTGTACTTGTTGGATTCATTGGAGAGGCCAAGAATACTGTGGGAGAAATAAAGCTGCCAGTGTATGTTGAAGGGGTCAACTCAATGCAACGCTTCTGTGTCATGGACTCCTTATCCTGCTACAATATTATATTGGGTAGGCCATGGATCCATGATATGAAAGCTATGCCATCAACCTATCATCAGTGTATCAAGATCCCTACCCCTTGGGGGGTTGTCAAGGTGGAAAGTGATCAAGAGGAGGCAAATGAATGTTATTCATCCTCAATGAAATCCTCAACCAAGCCCAAAGAAGGATAGCAATTAAAGATACGAGCCCAGGATATCGCGGAGGCTTCAGAGCAGGATGTTAAGAAAATTATCCTGGATCAGGATAATCCAGGTATCTCGGTGCTCGTAGGAGCCAATATCCCTTAGGATATTGAGAATCAGTTAACTAACTTTTTGAAATGCAGGATGTCAACATTTGCATGGAAGCATGAGGATATGATATCCAGTGTTCCAGGAGTGGTTAAACCCATTCCTGAAATTGCAGACGGTAGCCATAGGATATCTCGTTTTGCACCACCCTTATATGATGCTGAGATACCCAAAAGATTCCAGATACCATCCATGAAACTGTATGATGGTTCAACGGATCCAGAAGAGCATGTAGCTCAATACAGGGAGAGGATGGAGATCAATCCAATTCCTGAAAGGTTAAAAGAAGCATGTCTATGCAAGGGATTTGGATCCACACTCACAGGATCTGCTCTTAAATGGCTGCTAAGTCTTCCCCCTTACTCTATTACTTCATTTGCTAATCTAGTTAATTTGTTTAATAGTCAATTCTCTTGTAGTAGAAAGTTTGAACGATTAACTAGTGATTTATATAGGGTAACACAAGGTCAAAATGAATCACTTAGAGATTATATCACTAAGTTTAGTAAAGAATCCTTAGATATTCCTAACTTGGATATTGCTACGGCTGTAGAAGCCTTTAAAATGGGATTGCTTAGGGATTCACTATTCTATGATGATCTTGTTATGACACCTTGCAGGAATCTTGATGAAGTAAGAACCAGGGCCCTTAGGTTCATCCACCTAGAGGATGACAAAAGGATCCAGGATAGATTGACAGGATCCTCAAAACAGGAGAAGCAAGGATCCTACTTCAGGAACAACAAATCAAAGTCTTACAACAGATCTGATAACCAGAACGTGCATGCAGTGGAACAAGAAGAGGATGATGAGGATTATCCTCCTATTTCTGAATACTGTTTTTCTGTTGATAACAATGAACTAATCCTTGCAATGCAGAATCTAGGTGAGAAAGCTAGGTGGCCAAGGAAAAGTGATAAACCAGCTGCTACAAAGGATAAGTCCAAGTGGTGTGCATATCATGAGGATTTTGGGCATCTCACTGAAGAGTGTATTGCACTGAGAAAGGAAATTGGTTACTTGTTGAGCAAGGGGCATTTGAAAGAACTCTTGGGACGAAAGAAGTCAAGGATCCAGGATCCTGAAAGGATCCCATAAAAGGCTCCTGCTCCTCCAGCAGATGCACAAGTTATAAACTTCATATCCGGTGGATCAGACATTTGTGGTACCTCCTTTTCAGCAGCAAAAAGACATGCTAAGGAAACCAAGATGGATAATGGAGACAGACCCGTCCGGACCTCCGTTGTTACCCAGGATAAAGTCATAACTTTTGATGAGGATGATCGTGTTGATGTCCAGGATCCTCATCATGATGGTCTTGTAATTACATTGTTTATTTCTAACCACTTTGTTCGCAGGATCCTTATAGATGGAGGAAGCTCTGTGAACATCATTCAGCTTGATGTCCTCAAGAAGATGAATATCCCGGAGTCTGATATTATCCCAAGATCCTCAGTACTTGTGGGATTCAGTGGAGAAACTAAGAATACATTGGGGGACATCAAACTCCCAATCTATATTGAAGGATTGCATTCTTATCAAAAGTTTTGTGTTATAGATTGCTTATCATGTTGTAATGTTATCCTTGGCAGGCCATGGATACATGACATGAAGGCAGTCCCATCCACCTATCATCAGTGTGTAAAGCTTCCAAGTCCATGGGGAGTGGTGAAAATTGAGAGTGATCAACAAGAGGCTAAGAACTGTTATACATCATCAATGAAGCCAGCCTCAAGACCAAGGGAGCAATAGCAATTAAAGTATCCTTCAAGAGATGTCTTGGAGGCAAGAGAACAGGATTTGAAAGAAATCCTCATGGATCCTGATGATCCTGAATCCAAGATCTTCATAGGATCAGGGATCCTTAGCGACATTGAACAGGAGCTAGTATCCTTCCTTAAAAGAAGGAAAACTACCTTTGCCTGGAAACATGAGGATATGACAGGTATATCTAAAGATATAATTACTCATAAACTTGGCATTGACAGGTCATTCAAGCCAATTCATCAAAAGAGGAGGAAGTTTGCACCTGAAAGGAATGCTATTATCCAGGAAGAGGTAGATAAACTACTTCGGGCAGGTATGATAAGAGAGGTTAAGTATCCAAGATGGTTAGCCAATGTGGTTGTTGTTCAGAAGAAAAATGGAAAGTGGAGGGTATGTGTCGATTTTACTGATTTAAACAAGGCATGTCCCAAGGATCCTTTCCCATTACCCCACATTGACTCCATGGTGGATGCTACCGCGGGTCATGAGTTGTTGACTTTTATGGATGCTTCATCTGGATTTCAACAAATTCAGATGGAACCATCTGATCAAGAGGATACGGCCTTTATGACCCCAACTGGTATATATTGTTATATTGCTATGCCATTTGGACTAAGGAATGCAGGTGCCACTTACCAAAGGCTTGTCAATATGATGTTCAAGGAACAAATTGGGCACACTATGGAAGTCTATATTGATGACATGGTAGTTAAGTCCAAGAAAGCTGAGGATCACCTTAAAGACTTGGAGGAAGCATTCAATATCCTTGATAAATTTAATATGAAACTTAATCCTTCCAAGTGTCATTTTGGTGTTAAGGCAGGTAAATTCTTAGGCTATATGGTGACAAAGAGGGGCATTGAAGCAAGTCCAGTGCAAATCAAGGCTATTGTGAATATCAAATCTCCTGCCAATGCTAAGGATGTGTAAAGATTGACAGGCAGGATCGCAGCCTTGAACAGGTTCATATCCAAATCCTCAGAAAAGTGCAAGGAATTCTATGACATCCTGAGGAAGAACAAGAAATTTGAATGGACTGAGAAGCATGAAAGTGCCCTCAAAGCTCTTAAGGATTACCTATCCTCAGCCCCTGCCTTGATGAAACCAGAAAAGGGGGATGTATTATCCTTATACTTAGCAGTATCCTCAAAAGCAGTAAGTGCGGTCCTTGTTAAGGATCACCAAGGTATACAACATCCTGTTTATTATGTAAGTAAGAGTTTACTTGATGCTGAATCCAGGTATTCACACTTAGAAAAACTTATCCTTGCATTAATTATGGCATCTACTAAATTAAGACATTATTTTGAGACTCATGTCATTATTGTTAAGACTAATTTTCCAATTAAGAATGTTCTCAGGAAACCTGAAATGTCAGGAAGGATGGCTAAGTGGGCAGTGAAGCTGAGTGCATATGATATAAGATATGAACCAAGGACTGCCATCAAATCCCAAGCCTTAGCTGACTTTGTGGCAGATTTTAGTAGTGATTTGCAAAAGGAGGCTGAATTAGAAGTCCTACGGCTTGAAGAAACTAAGGATCCTTGGATACTCTTCACTGATGGTGCCTCTAATGTCAAAGGAACAGGGCTTGGAATACTACTAAAATCACCACAGGGGGACATAATACCCCACTCCATAGCTTGTGAATTTCAAACTACCAACAATGAGGCTGAATATGAAGCCTTGATAGCTGGTTTGCAAATTGCTAAGCATATGAGGATAAGGTATCTTGAGGTACACGTAGATTCATTATTAATCACTAATCACTTTAATGGATCCTATGCTGTTAAAGGTGAGAAGCTAATCAAATATTTAGAGATAGTCAAAGAATTGGCACTCTCTTTTGTATCCTTTAGTTTGACACAGGTACCAAGGGAAGAGAATGCAGAAGCTGATGCATTAGCCAATCTAGGATCATCCTTGAAGATCCCGGAGGATATAAGGATCCCTATTATCCATATCCTGACCCCTGCTATCGAGGATCATATAACTATGGAGATAGGAAAAGATTCTGCAATCATCCCTAGTGGTGATACTCAACCTCATTCAGGATCATGGATCCTCCCAATCATGAGATACATACAACATGGAGAGATTCCTACAGGAGAAAACCCAAGGGCTTTCAAAATTAAGGTATCTCAATTTACAATATTAAATAATATGTTGTATAAACGATCTCTTGCAGGACCATATCTAAGATGCATTGAGGATCCTGAAATCCAAGAAGTCCTAAAGGATTTCCATGAAGGAGATTGTGGAAACCACACTGGGGCTGGGCATTTTTCTCAAGGATCCTGAGGACAGGATACTATTGGCCCACTATGAAGAAGGATGCTATGGAGTATGCCAAGAAGTGTGATCCTTGTCAGAGGCATAGTAATATCCTTCACCAACCAGCAGAGCTCTTGCATCCTATATCCTCTTCCTGGCCATTCATGAGATGGGGGATGGATATAGTTGGAAAGCTTCCTAAGGCACCTGGTGGAAAAGTATTCATGCTTGTTATGACTGATTACTTCTCTAAGTGGATAGAGGCTGAAGCCTTTGCTCAAGTCAGAGAAAAGGAAGTTATATCCTTTATTAAAAGAAACATTATTACTAGATTTGGTATCCCTTCTGAAATTGTTTGTGATAATGGATCCCAATTTATTGGGAATAGAACTACTAACTTTTGTGACAGCTGGGGGATTAAGATGATAACATCAACACCAGTTCACCCACAAGCTAATGGTCAGGCAGAATCATCCAACAAGATCATCATCAACAATTTGAAGAAGAAGCTTGGATCCAAGAAAGGAAAATGGGCAGAAGAACTACCTTATGTGCTTTGGGCTGATAGGACAACTCCCAAGAATGCTACAGGCCAAACTCCATTTTCTTTGGTATTTGGGGCAGAATCAGTGATCCCTACAGAGATGGTGGTTCCAACTGCAAGAACAAGCATTCGTGATCCTGAAGAAAATGCTGAAAACTTGGTTCAAGACTTGGATACTATAGAAGAAATCAGGGATTTGGCAAGGATAAGGATGGCTAGTTATCAACAAAGGATGGCTGGAGCCTACAACAAAAATGTCAGGATCAGGAAATTCCAAGTTGGTGATATGGTATTAAGGAAAGCATTTCAGAATACCACCAATCCTGCTGATGGAAAGTTGGCACCAAAATGGGAAGGCCCCTATTTGATTGAAGCTGAAGCAGGAAAGGGGGCATATCAATTGCTAACAATGGAAGGTGATTTGCTACCAAGAGCTTGGAATGCTGTCCATTTGAAGAAATATTTCATGTGACAAGGATTCATGATCCTCACCTGACAAGTATCCTTGAAGGATCCTTACAGAATAGATGATCCTCATTTTGGTAACGTTCTAATCTCAAACTATTTCATTCTTTCATATAAGGATAAGGATCTTGCATCCTTTATCCTCCTTTCACTTGATTTTGAGTTTTGAAGGTTCAGGTATCCTTAACTAAGGATTGAGTATCCACAGAAGTATCCAGTTATTTGAGCTTGACCCCAGTTATTTGGGCTTGACCCCAGTTATTTGGGCTTGACCCCAGTTATTTGGGCTTGACCCCAGTTTGGGCCTGTCCCCAGTTTCGCCAGCAGCGCACGATGATCCTGGTATAGTTCATGGCAATGGGACCAGTACTCGCTTTAGGGGCTGACAATTTCATTGTACTGGCTATATTCAGGATCCTACGTATAATGGTAGACGTACCATACATCCATTCCTAAGGTTTCTAACGTTTTCACGTTAGCTAAGGTTTTGGCATTTTCATGTCACTAAGTTTGGATAGTCGCCAGTGAGGGCCATACTCCAGTTTACACACGATCCTTTGGGCTTGTCCCCAGTTATCCTTTGGGCTTGTCCCCAGAATTGTTGGGCTTGTCCCCAGTTACTAACTCTTATCTTATATTGGCTTAGTCCCAAGTTGTATCCTATTTCAGGTTTTTGGTGATAAACGACCAAGGATCCTTGATCCTCACTTTCTACTAAGGTTTGTCTTTTGGGTTATCCTTATTATAAGTGTTAAAGGATAGGATCCTAACTTGGATTCTCAGGTATGATCCTTAACTATTTTGATTTTATTCATTATTCATTTGAGTAACCCTTATCCTTTGACAACTGAACTTATGATCCTTAAAATATGTTACTTTTCAGAACTTGTCGACTATAGGATATGTGATCCTTGATCATATCCTAAACTTTTTGAGGATATTTGTTAAATATTTCTTTATTTGATAAATTTAAACAAAATAAACATCACAATAATTGAAAAGTAAAGTACTAACAAGGATAGTAACACGGGAGATAGCCAAAAAGTTAAAGTTATTTTATTCACAAAAGATTAAACCCTTTAAGGTTGTCAAAATTGCCAACCCACGTTTCTATCAGCAAAACGTGGCCCGTCCACATGGGTTGGCAAAGGGTGTCCATTGTTCATAGGTCTAGAAAGTGCAGGAATCAAAAGACGGCAGGATCACAATGGCTTCATCCCCCAAACAGAGGATCCCTCCACCATTTGTAATCCTACCTATTGTTCAAAGGATCCATGATCCTTAGCCCTAATTACTATTGTTCAAGATACAACCCATCATTGTTCAACAAAAACACCATAACCAAAATAAACTACCAAATTCTAAAAAAATGGGCTCCGGCTACGTCTAGAAATGTCCTTCATCGCCCATTTATGCAGCCTACACCTTCGCCGCATCACCGTCTCCTCTAGCTCCAGTATCTTTCACATGATCCTTGCCACTGCCACCAGCCTCGATTGCCAGAACCTCTTCAGCCTCTTCTTCATCCTCCAACTCAGCCAGCCTAGCCTTCCAGCCCTCCATGTCCCAGTTGCTCCTGTCAAAGGCAGGATCCTGAGCTTCTTGGGCCATCTGCAGCTTGGTCTTGTACATGGCAATGGCAGCAGAGACTTTAGCATCCTCCGTGATCTCGTGCTTCTCATAGTCAGCATTGATCTGGGCTGCAACCATCTGAGTTTTGGCATCATTAAGATCCTTTTCGAGGGAAGCAATCTTGTGATCCTTGAGCACCGCCACTTTTTGGAGGTCAGAGTATTTCTCCTCAAGCTCGTCAACATTCCCAACATAGTCCTCGATTTCGGCAAATTTCTGCAAAGAAGATAATGTAAAGTTAGGATCACATGATCCTCAAGTGGATAGGATAACTAAGCTAAGTCAGTGATCCTTACATCTGCAAAGTACTCGAGGAACTGATGGCGGATCAGAGGCAAGCCTTCTAGGTTGTCAGCTTCAGAGGTCTTCCTTTTCTTTCCACCTCTTCCCTTTGAAGTGGTTGCCTTGGGGATTATGACGGAGGGGCTAGCAGCAGACTTTTTCTTTGAGGATCGGATGGTGTCAAGATCAGTGACACTGAATTTGGAGGCAGGTCTTGAAGGTTTTCTAGCGCCTACACACCCAAAACAGATAAGTATCCTTATCCTATTCCTATTTAACTATTTATTTAAACATTTAACTATACAAAAAACAGGATACTTACTCGACATAGTGATAGAACCTGAGGATACTTCCTGAGAATCCTGGGTGTTTGTTTTAAATGATCTTCTTGCAGGATCAAGTCTCCGGAAAGCGGCAAGCCTTTCCTTTGTTGCAGGTGTTGTGATGAGGTGTGCGACAGTAATAGCTGCAAGATAGAAACAAAAGGACGTTAGTGATCCTTAAACAAAAACAAGGTCATCTGGTGATCCTTCTCAGGATCCTCTATCCTACCATGGGTGCTCCACTTCCTTGGCAGATCCTTTCCATCAGAGATAGAATCCCTTCTGACAAAGAAGAATCGCCGTTTCCAGTTGGTATCATTCTTAGTGGCTTTGAAGATGGGGTGTTCTTCACCGGGTTTATGCTTGAGTAGATATCGGTGGGATCCAAATGTTACGAGGTCATACATCTCTGCCAACTCCGACATTCCCAGAGCAATTCCTTCTTGCTCAATGATCCTCTCAAGGGTATATAAGACCCTCCAGATCATTGGCATAGCTTGAATGTAGGAGATGCCGGTGAGGGAGAAGAAAGACTGGGTGAATTCAGGGAAAGGATATGAGTATCCAATTGTGAATGGTGTGACCGGGAAAGCTACCCATGTTTCAGAAATATAATCACTTAGAACGGTGGGATCAAATGGTTTGAAATCGGTGTTTGCCAGAAAACCATGGCGGATTCTGTCTATTTGTGGATCAGTGAAGCAGCATCTTTCTTTCGCTGAATCTTTGATGATCCCCTGGCTCTTAAGAGGACTGTCTTTTGTGTGATCCTTAGCCGGAGAGGATCTTAGCATCATCTTGGTCATGAGGGTAGAGAAGAAGATGAACAGAGAAAGAAAACGTAAAGGGAGAAGAGGAAGAGAGATACCTGTTTGATCTTCGGATGTGGATTTAAAAGGAGTTTCTCTTGAATTTAAATGCGAATTGATCCCTATCTCTAACTTCAATTTATAATGATGGTTTTGCAGGATAGTCACCTCAATGACGTCATGCTCGTAACGGCTAGTCCGACTACAACGGCTAGTTATCCGTTGATTTGTTACGGATAAGAACAAAAATATAACTCGTTATTTACATTTTTACTCATTATATTTTGGGGGCAATTGTTAGGGGAGGATTATCCAATGATCAGTGATCCTCAATTACTATTGGGTTTAGTGATCCTTACTTCTGTTTGAATTGGTGATCCTCAGAAGTGTTGCATGATCAGGATCATGGATCATCTTAAGGATCCTTATACTAACGATTGTCTACTTTGAATATGATGATGTTTTGCAGGAACACGAGCTTGGACTTGGTCTTGGCGATATTCCTGGAGTATATTCCATATTTATTCCGCACGTGCATGGCAGAAATGGACGTTATGGAGGTCGTGGGGGACTTGCACCAAATGCGGAATGTTTGTTAGCTTAGATATTTCCCATTTTTAAAAGGGGTAGCGAGCTAAATAGAAAACACTTGGCTATTTTTGACTAAACACACACTCTCGCAACTGCTCTCACCAGCTCTTGGCAATTCATTTGGCAATTACACACTTTTTTACACAATAAACTATAGTGATCCTTGTAATTAGCTCGCTATCATCCGAAGTTGTAATACATTTCTTGTTTAATCTGAGTTGGTGATCGGTAGTTTCCATCACCCGAGGTTTTTTATGCCGGAGATCATTCATTGATCAAGGGCTTTTTCCTCGTATAAATCTTTGTGTCACGTGTTCATTACATTTCAGAGTGATCCTTAGTGTTGTTCATCAATTCAAGCATCATACCTCACAACAGAAAGTTTGGTTGCATTATCATTGCTTGATTTTTGACCAAAACAAAAGTCTCAGGCTCTAGCTGACTTTGTGGCTGATTTCAGTAGTGATATTCAAAATGAAGTAGACCTAGAAGTCCAACAATTAGGAGAAACCTCAGAATCCTGGACATTATATACTGATGGTGCATCTAATGTTAGAGGTGTAGGATTGGGTATACTACTAAAATCGCCACAGTGTGACATATTACCCCAGGCTATTAGGTGTGAATTTCCTGCCACTAATAATGAAGCAGAATATGAAGCTTTAATCGCAGGATTAGAGTTGGCTAAGAACATGAATGTTAAATATTTGCAAGTATATGTTGATTCATTGTTAATCACTAACCATTTTAATGGGTCCTATGCAGTCAAAGGTGAAAGATTAATCGAATATCTTGAGATTGTCAAAAAATTAGCAGGATATTTCGAAATTTTTACACTTGAACAGGTACCAAGAGAGGATAATGCTGAAGCAGATGCATTGGCAAATTTAGGATCATCAGTCAGGATACCGGAAGGAACCCAAATACCAATACTACATATCATATATCCTGTAGTGGATCTTTTCAAATCTCAGGATAAGGAAGTGGTAAGTATTCAGGATCCTGGTCATGATCCTGATGAGGATCCTAAATCCTGGACGGCTCCAATCATGAAATATCTCAAGGAAGGACAGATCCCAAAGGATGAGAATCCTAAGGCCTTTAGAATGAAGGTATCACGATTCACTATTATAAATGATGTTTTGTACAAGAAATCTCTTGCAGGACTATACCTGAGGTGCTTAGAGGATCCCGAAACTAAAGAAGTGCTTTAGGATATACACGAAGGGGATTGTGGTAACCACACTCGGGGCAGATCATTATTCTCAAAGGTGTTAAGAACAGGATACTATTTGTCGACGATGAGGAAAGATGCTGCAGAATATGCTCAAAGATGTGACGCGTGTCAAAGGCACATCAATATATTGCATCAGCCTGCTAAACCACTATATCCTATTGCTTCTCCTTGGCCATTCATGAAGTGGGGAATGGACATAGTGGGAAAATTGCCAAAAGCTCCAGGAGGAAAAGTTTTTATGCTGGCAATGACGGATTATTTCTCTAAATGGGTTGAAGCTGAGGTGTTTGTTCAAGTCAGAGACCAAGAAGTAGTATCCTTCATAAAAAGGAATATCCTGACTAGGTTTGGGGTACCAGCTGAGATAATTTGTGACAATGGCTATCAATTTATCAGTAAGAGGACTACTGACTTTTGCAAAAGTTGGGGAACTAAAATGATCACATCCACACCAGTACATCCTCAGGCAAATGGACAAGCAGAATCCTCGAACAAGATAATTGTCAACAATTTGAAGAAGAGACTAGGAGCTAAGAAAGGAAGATGGGCAGAAGAGTTACCCTTTGTATTATGGGCTGATAGAACAACAATAAAGAGTGCAACTGGCCAAACTCCATTCTCCTTAGTATTTGGAGCAGAAGCGGTGATCCCGACAGAAATGGTGATACCTACAGCAAGGTCCAGTCTCCGGGATCCTGAGAAGAATCCTGAAGCTCTATGCCAGGAACTGGATACTATCGATGAAACTAGGGATGCAGCAAAATGGAGGATGGCAGCATATCAACAGAGGATATCCAGAGCATATAACAAGAACTTAAGAACTAGAAGGTTTCAAGTTGGAGATTGGGTGTTAAGGAAGGCTTTTCAGAATACTACTAATCCTGCTGACGGAAAGTTAGCTCCAAAGTGGGAAGGACCATATGAGGTTGAATCAGAATCTGGGAAAGGAGCATACCGACTCAAGAATATGGAAGGGGTGTAGGACCGGTTTTGACTCCGAAACGATTGCGAAACGGACGTGACACGTGCGGAAACCATACACGAACGTGACCTAATACACACGACGTAATATAAACGTGATTCTATATAAGATTTGATAAAGTACAGCACCTTGAATCACTTTCTCTCTCTAGATTCTCTCTCTAGATCTAGAAAGCTCCAAAACACAAATGAGCCAAAAGTCTCTAATCTAAACATAAAGCTCCTATTTATAGGCCTTGGCTTTTAATGAGATTTCTCATTAATTACAATATTGCCACCTTGCCTTTTGTCTAGTTATTACATTATAACGACTCGTTTTCTTCTGTTTCTTGCTACGGCTCGGATTGACGAAGGCGATAGACATAAATGCACTAACAGACTCCCCCTTGGATATTGCCGCAGTCAATCTCGTAGCATCTTGTCTTTCTATTTCTTAAACAGAATCCCCTTTGATATGTCTTTAGCTTCAGTTTCTCTCCCTCTCCGTAGTCTCTTTCTTCAGGCTCCCCCTTTCGTCAAGCTTCCGTGCTTTTAGGGATCGACACCTGGCTTTCCGATTACAAGCTCTCCCTTGCTTCGAGCTCGTCTTCAGACTCCCCCTTAGATTCAGCTTCTGGGATCGTAGTCTGGACTTTTCCTGCAATCACTCATACAACTATAAGTAACAACATTTTAAACTTCCAAATATCGTAATCTGACAATTCAAACCTTCTAAACCACTTCTCATGAATTTGGCAGTTTCATTGAATCGTATCGGAAACTAACACTTATAACAATATAAGCATCCAACTCCCCCACAGTTAATCATCCAAGTCCAACTTAATGACCTTGGAGATATCACAAACTGTTTTTGAATTTTTAATTTTAAAACTTCAAGTTTCAAATTAATGAACTTGTTTTATTTTCAGAAACACAATCAGCTTACTTAGATTTTGAAACTCAGCACTCAGACATCGGTTGTCGAAAATAAAGCAGAAATCAAAATCTTTTTGTATTTTCTGAAAATATAAAGCAGTAAAGAAATATGTACAAACATATTTACAGACAATATTTTTGTTTGAGTATGCGTCAGAGGATCATATCAGTTTTTGACAAATCACAAGTACCGTTGAGCTTTTTAACACTTTAAGAATTAAACAATTCACTTAGATTGTCGATATACTTGTCCACTTTAAATTTTCATACAAATTTCAACTGATTCAGGATACGAATTAGGTATTTTAAGAACTTAAACCCATTCATGTGTCCCACCTCTTGAATATACTCCCGTATCCAGATCCCAATATTCAGTCTTACAGGTAATTATAACACAAATGATATCTGTTAGGGGTTAATAAATTATGAAGAATCATGAGAGCTCAGGTCAGAACTACCGTTCAGCAGAGAGATCATGACTCAACTTGGGTGTGTCCCCTTTAGAGGATCTTTTTTACAACAGCATTGCTAAGCAATTTTATTGTCTTATCATATATGCTGAGGGTGATGCTGTGTTTCAAGCATTTGTAGAAAGTATTATTCGAGGACTAGGTCAGAACTTCCATTCAGCAGAAGTCCCGGAATAATACCCCAGATATCACTGAGTATAAAAACCTAGTATATCAGATTATGAGACCTTTCAAACGAGATTTCAGGGGTTACCTATATATCCAAGTAGTGTTCCCCACGAAATAAGCAAGTGTTTGAATTTAGGTTTATATCCCGAAAAAGTTTACTAAGTGTATAAAAATCTATCGACACATCCACGGTGAGATCGTTTAACACATTTTGACTTTTCAATTCTTTAGCGTACTGTAACTGTCTACTGATGTACTATCATTTCCTCTTTTTACACAAAAACTCAATTTTTTTTAATTTTATCATGTTTTTGTCATTTTCAAATTTTCAAATGTTTTTGGATTTTCCAACAACAATATATCTCCCCCTAAAATGCAAAACCATTTAAAGAAAATTTGACAACCAACATTGATAGCTTTGTCTCGCCATCCAGTTTCTGCTTCACATGCTCTGATTTGCAGAAAATATAACGTACCCCCATGATTTACAACCCATTGATCTTAACAGTTTGAAAACCGTTTTTCAATCTGATGAAAGTAATCATGTTTATTCAGCCGTGAGGGTTTCGGCGTATTCAATCAACATTTATTCAACAAAATTAAAGACAACATATTTTTGGTTTTTCAAATTTTAACAAACTAAAAACATATTTTTGGTTTTAAATTTTTCAATTTTTTAGGATTTTGAAAATATTGTTTATTTATGTACAAACATCACTCAAACTAAACTCCCTGTTCAACCAAACCAGGGTCCTGCAACCTCTTCCTGTGCCATGCTGCTCCTACTACCATTCTCACAATCTTCAGCTTCGTTGAGCACCTGCACATTTAAACTTTATCAATCATTTGAACAACTTAGCCCAGGTCTGTTGGACCTTAGGCATTTCAACACAATAATGTTCATTCAATTTTGGAAACTCTTTGTCACTTAAAACGTTTTCAATTTTGACTTCAACAGTCTCATCTTTTACCGACGTCACTTGTTTCTTAGCACTCCACATTTGACCTTCCGGAGTACCTCTTTTGTAAAAATTTGTCTCTTTTGAACCTTTTGATTTTGAATAACATTTTTACGTTTCCAAAACTCTTGAGGTTTTGTCATATCAACAGATGTTCTCCAACTTTGTGTTGTTCTCAATCTGGGTGTGTGAGAATTCCAGGTCTGTCTTGAATCAAACCTGTTCGGGTTTGATTTCCAATTTTGATTTGAAGCAAACTTGTTTGTATTGTACCTCCAAGTTTGTTTCGAATCAAATCTGGTTGACCTTTGTTTCACATTCTCAGATTGCTGTTTTTCAACATCAACAGGCTTTGGATTTGGACACTTTCGTGCAACATGTCCAATTTGATCACATTTAAAACACACTTTCTTTGAAACATCCTTGGCCTGTTGTTGTTTCTTTTTCATAGCATCAAACTCCTCATTAGACTGTTGTCCAAATCTGAGTTTTTCTTCTTCTTTCAAGCTTTTCCCTTGAACAAAACTCATCTTTTGTTGCAAATTTGGTTTTTTACTTTGATTCCAATTCCGTTTCTTTTTATAACCCAAACCAGCCTTCATGTTTTTCTTCTTAAAACCAGGTTTGTTATAAAAAGATTTATGACCTTTACCAGCAAACTTTGAAATCTCAGACTTCTCAATCTCAACCATTTTAAAAACTTTATCGACCTTCTCCGAAATCACATTCTGAATCGGGAATACAACATCTAAGAATAATTTGTCCGATCCAATCATGGTATAAACCAATCCTTTTGAATCATCATTCAAATTTTTCTCAGATTTTGTGTTTTTCAGATAACCATCATAAAGATTTCCTTCATCTTCATCCTGTGATTCAGACTTACCTTTTGTAGACTCATCTTTCAAAACGGTTTCAACAACCTTACTTACCACCTCTGAATCATTAGCATCATCAGATTTGGAGTAAGTCACATCGATACTTTCAGGTAACTGGTCAGCTATGTTCAAACCCTTTGCCACCTTTTCCTCATCATAAAAAGTATAATTGTTTCTCAATGGTGGTGGTACCTGATGAAATTCTGAACCAATACCCTTTTTGCAATTTTCAGTATCTTTGTCATCTGGTGTAATGTTGAAAATGCGTTCAAGAATGTACGAAGAGTTATGATAACTTTGAAGTTTTGTAACAATCTTTTCTTTTTCAGCCAAGACTTGTTTAAGATTAGCAATTTCATCAACACACTTGTTCAATTCAATTTGCTTTTCTTTAAACTTTCTTTCATACATTTCTTTAGTGACTAAAGTTTCTGACAATCTTTGATCAAAACTTTTGACTTGGCTCTTCAAAGTATCATAAGCTTCTTGTACCCTCTGACTCGACCACTTTAAAGAATCATACAGTTTTTGTAAATCTTGAAATTTAGATTCTTTTTCAACACAATCGACACATTTTGCTGAACACAGTTGTCTATAACCATCATTATCCTTTTCAAGACCTTGACATTTCTGTGTCAAATTTTCAACTTTTAGTTTCAAAATTTCTTCTGTTTCAATCATTTCTTTATATTTTGTTGTGAAAACATTTTCAAGTTTAACTATGTCATTTTCTTTTGTTTTGATTATTTCATCTTTTTCAATACAGGCTTTGCACATTTCTATGCAATTCCTGCACTTGTTCTCATTGTTATCAACAATTTCAACATTCGATAGATCAGAAGATTTTCTAACCTCAGTCTCATTCAGCACCGGTACTTCTGAAACAACTTTCTGATCTTTCTCCTTTTCTTCTTTCTGAGCTTCTTCATTCTTCTGTTCTTCTTCAGCTCTCTGTTCCTCTTCAGCAGCAATCTTCACAACATTCTTTACTTCTTCAATCATCTTCTTCAATTCTTCTTCTTTTCGCTTCTTCATTTCTACCACCTTCGGTAGACTTGCTTCACAAACCTCTCTTATCTTCTTCTCTAAATCAGGCATATATGCTTTATCAGATAACCTTCGTGTGTTGAAAGTAGCCTGCCTTGGAACCAAATTTGTTACAGCTTCAAAATCCACTTTTGATGGGTCAACAACTGGATTACCCCGTGGATCCATGTAACATTCCAACTCTTCATTCCATCTTTTTGCTCTCTGGGCTTCTTTGAATGGTTCGTTTAATTTTCCAATTTCCCATCTTGCATAGTCTGCTTTCCAATATCTATCAGGATCAGCATCAGCCACAAATGCATATCCGACTGCATCTTCTTCAGGGCATACTTGACTCCAGTCGTAACCTTCATCGTCATATATAACTGCAAGAGCCCTTGATTTTTCTTCATGCTGTTTCAATCTTGGTGGCTCAGACTTGTTCTGATGGTAAATCGCTTTCTTGTAATAATCTTCGTTGAACGGATTTGCAGAATCATCATTAGCATACGCATTTCTGCACTCGCGCTTAAAGTGACCTCTTTGTTTGCATTTGAAGCATGTCACCTTAGATTTATCAAATCCCAGTTTGGTAGATGGTCCACCAATTGACTTTCTCCCTGTGATCTCCATGAACCGTTGTGCCCGACGAACAGCACTGGCCATGCACCATCTTATATCCATCAGTTCCATTTCCTCAGGGTCTAATTGATCATAATCTTCTTTTGTCAAGTTGGTGTTGCCAATCTTCCCTGCAACGAGGCTTTCATACGATTCAAGTACAGATGCTAAGAAAACCATCTGTTGTTTTGCCGACTCTTCGCTGAAATTCTGCCCATTCTTCAGATCTACTGCGATATTACACTGAAACAAATTCTTGGAAGCAGATTGACTTGAAGTGTTTGAAGAAGATCCACTGTGAAAACCACTGTGAAGATTTTCATTGTTCACTGAACCTGAGCTTTCTACAGAAAACGTTGTTCATGGAGACCCAGCCTGCGGTACATTTCCTCTATAGTAAAGCTCTACATTCTGCTGATAAGCTGGATTGTTGACTTTAGATCTTTTTATCTCCAACTCATGACTTTCAAGCCTTTCAATCAGCAAATCCACTTTTAAATCTTCAGGCTTGATTGTATTTTTCAACATTAGAGCGAAATATTGCCACTCTTGATCATTTGGCAATGAATCAAACAATTTATCCACCAGCTCCTCTTCAGAAGGTAAAATTTCATGTCTGATCAGCTCCATTTTCAGATATCCGAATCTCTCAATCATTTTACAAACAGACTCATTTTTCATACAGTTGAATAAATCAAACTCTTTACGCAACAATTTCTTTTTGTTTTTAACAATTTCATTACTTCCTACACACTTTTTCCCTAACGCTTCCCACAAACTCTTTGAAGTTTTTTCTTGTTCAAGTAACGAAATAATATCCTCTCTTACTGACTGTTTGATGAATGTAATCATTTTATATTCAGCCACAACATTTTTTATATCTATGTCTGAGAAATCTTTTGGATCTATTAACTCTCCTCCCTCTTTTACTGGTTCAGTGTATCCATCTGTCATTTTTAACCAGCTTTCAGGAGCGAAAGCTTTTACCCAACCCTCAAATTTGTTTTTCCACCAGTGATAATCTTCCACTTTCATTAGCTTTGGTGGCTTCTGTTGGCTTCCGTACATGTTCTCAAACTTCAAATTCTCCGAAATCTCTCTTGAATATTCTTTCATCTCAGATCTTCTATCTGACGATTCGGAAGTGAACGCTTTGTAGAATGTGTTGTAAAATTCTTCACCGTTGCTTGACATCTTCAATTACCTTGAATCAAACAAAACAAACAAACTATCAGTTTTAAATGGATTGAATACGTGAAAGTATGTGTTTGTGAAATCAATCTAAAACTCGTTGTCGAAGATTCACGGATTCGCTCAATGTAGTTCAAGTAAAATACTGACTGAAAGAGCCGATTAATCAATGAACAATATTGGGCCTTTAATCAAAAGCTTTAAATGGCCTGGTCCAACTGTTTTCAAATTTGGGCTGACAATATAAAAGATATACACAAATATGATAGATCCGGAACTCTTGTTGTGGGCTTGATTATGATTGATCCATTTTAAACCACGACAACTATGATTGGGCCTTTCCTTCCACTAATCCGACAACTTGATATTTGATTGAACAACCTTTTGAAATTATAAAAATCACATGGGCTGATGACTTATGCAATAAATGGATTCAGGAACCGACAACTTTAATGTTTACCCTATTCTCATTGGACCTCAAAGTTCACTTAGTCGATAACAACAATTGTTAAAATCAATCTGATTGGACCCTTTATAAATGTGGCCGGCAACTTTTAATATAAACACTTTCTCTCTATACACACGACGTAATATAAACGCGACGTAATATAAACGTGATTCTATATAAGATTTGATAAAGTACAGCACCTTGAATCACTTTCTCTCTCTAGATTCTCTCTCTAGATCTAGAAAGCTCCAAAACACAAATGAGCCAAAAGTCTCTAATCTAAACATAAAGCTCCTATTTATAGGCCTTGGATTTTAATGAGATTTCTCATTAATTACAATATTGCCACCTTGCCTTTTGTCTAGTTATTACATTATAACGACTCGTTTTCTTCTGTTTCTTGCTACGGCTCGGATTGACGAAGGCGATAGACATAAATGCACTAACAAGGGGATATGCTACCAAGATCCTGGAATGCTATACACCTTAAGCTCTATTTCAAGTGAGTTTAGAATTTAATTTCTAACTCAGAATGGTATGAATTCTATCTCTTTTAAATATGTTAGAATTTATTTATTCTTTTGAAGCCAATACTAACTTAAGCATCGGAGGGGTGTTAGCCAAGCTAACACCCACCTTAGTTCAAGGTCATTTTGCAGAATATGCTTCAGGATATAGCTCTAGGATATACACTTAGGATAATTCGAAAGATTAGAGGATTGACCCCCTCTCTCACGTTTAAGGGATCCTTATCCCTTCAAAGGTTTAAAGGTATTCACCTTTCTCTCGAATTGGGTTTAAACACCCCGCCTAAAGCGCAAGTTATCCAGGGATAGTTCAAGATAGCGGGACCAGTTCATGTAAAAGTGGCTGACAATTTCGTTATTATTGGCTATATCCTGAATCCTTAAGGTATATGAGGATTGATCACCCTCTCTCACGAAAGAGTATTTTCATACTCTCTAAGGTTTAAAGGTTTTTACCTTTCTAAGTCTTGGAGTTTATACACTCCCGCCTGTAGCGCATGAAAATCAGGGTTTATCCCCAGTATATTAAGGGTTTATCCCCAGGATATTCAGGGTTTATCCCCAGAAAAACTAAAGTCTAAGAACAGGTTTCGAACGAAATATGGCTATGTTTACATTAGGAATTTCCTAAGTCTTCAAATATGTTGAACACAGGGGACATACACCTTAATATAATTCAAAGGATGGACTCAGTATTCTAAACGTGCACTGGGGACATTCATGAGATGGAAAATTGGAATCGACTCTCTAAGAGTCTTTGGTATGATCTCTCCTTTTTTATCTTATCTGAGTAACTTGATTTTTTTAAAGTTATGAAGCAGTATCCTGACCAAGATATTTTTCAGGATACTTTCAGGATATTTTCCCAAAATGTTCCCCTAGGATGTTTAAAGAAAAATATTATCAAAGTAAAACACATGCAATGAAAATATAACAACAAAGATAAGGCTGAAAGATTAGTTATTATTCACAAGCAAAAGGTTGCACTGTTGGCTTCATCTCAAAATGAGACCCATCTACCAACAGTGCAAATAGTTTTAAAACATATTTACTTAAACAGTTGAAGGTTTCGTCTTGGAACCCAAGATCCCTCCACCTTCAACTGTTGATTGTTCAAAAGCATGCAGGAAATATAAATTGTTCAAGTGCAGGAAAAGTAAATTGTTTTGGGGATTACAGACCAACATTCAAATTTAAAAAAGTGGGCTCCGGCCTAGGCATCAATATCCATCATCGCCCACTTGACTGCCCTCACACAGCGGCATCTTCACCAGCCTTCCCCGTTTTCTCAGCTTCAGCATCCTGAGCAGCATCCTCACCAGCATCCTCTCCAGCATCCTTCTTTTCTCCAGCCTTGTCCGTCGCCTCTGCTGACTTGGAAGTTTCACCAGCCCCAGCTTTAGCAGGATATGGCACAGGATTGCCTCCAAGCTCCTTAAGCTTTGCCACCCAGGAGTCAACCGACCAGGATGGGCACTCAAGACCTGTCTCCTTGGCCTCATAAGCCATCTTGATGTGAGCTTGTAACAGGGAGATGACAGCAGAATATTTGATTCCTTCCCGGAAGGAGATCATGGCCTGTTCGTGCTTAACTTGGACGGCTTCCAGCTTTACCTCGGCGTCCTAAGTGACCTTCTTCAGCTTTGTTTTGGTCAAAAATTACCTAAGCAATTAAGTGATCAAATTAGTTAAGTGAGGTAGTGTGCTAGAAATACGTGTGAAAAATGTGTTGGTTTGTTTGTTTGCAAAAACAGTTATCAGGATACGGCTCAGGATATAGAGCTGTATCTATGATCAAACAATGAGCAAAAATGTAAAGGTGGACACGTGATGTACGAGGAAAGCCCTTGATCAATCTAGATCGCCGGCATAAAACCTCGGGAGCTGACAATCGCAGCTGCCTTGTTCTTCTATTGCTTCCAATATCAGGATACAGTGCAGGATGTGGTGCGGATCAACTATGTGTTACAATGTAATTCGAATACAAGTGTTTGAATGCGGTGTTTGCAGTGAGTAAAAGTGTACGAGAGTGTAAGTGAAAGATTGTGTGTCTTAAACTGATCCGCCCTCATCTATTTATAGTAAAGATAATGTAACAAACTATCCTAAACTTCCGGGATTCACCGAATATTCCTTAAACGAACGTTGTAGACCTGGTCTTTCGGGTTCAACGTCTCTCCTTCAACAAACACGCCCGAGTCTTGAGGAGAAGAAGTCCACTTGACCGTTAGCAAGTCCCATTTGTCAACCTGCACGTGGTTAATTCGATAAAGCTCAGGATATCGCCCAAGATGTTAGCAATATCCTCTTCCAGCATCCTGGTCACAAATAAACAATTAAAGGCAGGATATTGGTCAGGATAAGTATGCTTAGAAAATGAGCCATAACAATTGTCCCCAAATATATCGGTTGGTATACCAATCCAACGGATATATTTCAAAAATCTTATCCCATAACTCAAGGCACTTTAAACGAAGCGACGGTCAAGATCACATCGTAACTTCCAACGCGCTTTTTGCTCAATGGAGATCCATCATGCCCCTATATCTTCTCTTTTCTTGTTTGAAAAGCAGATATCTTCAACAGAACCTTCAGGTAATTCTCCATTTCTGATTTACTTTCTATCAATTTACATCGCCTTACTTGCAATGGATGCCGAGACCTTCACCCAGCAGAATCTTCTCAAAAATCCCGAAAAGGAGATCTGTGCTTTTGACAACGCAGACATTGCAGCTTTAAGAGCCTCCGGCGCTTTCCCTGAGAACACGGTCTTTAGACCATTCGATCGGTCAATCCGATCGGATGTTTCTTCCACTGAATGGGTTTGTTTTCCAGCATATCCTTTTTCGCTAGGTCTTCGATACCCTTTTCCTGAATTCATGATGCAATTCTTTCGAACCACCGGCATATCTTTTGCTCAAACCATGCCAATGGTTTGGAGAGTACTAATTGTACTTAACCAAATCAAAAACCTCCATTGGTCCGACCTCCGCATCGAGGATTTGCCTATTGCTTATCGCCTCCGATCCCATGGCTCTAGCCGGTTCTTGCTTTTCTCGACCTCCAGTAAACCCCTAATTCTTAAAGCCACCAAAAACGAAGACGGATGGCAACGCAAACTTTTCTTTGTCAAACGAGACTCCATTGTTGAGGGTGCCAACCTTCCGGTGGAGTGGTTAACCACCGGTAGGGTCATAAATATTCTCATAGACCATTTGATTGTTATCTTCTATTAATATTCTTCTTTTTGATCTTTATGCAGTGAACTTCAAGGAAGTCGCTCCCCCTACCGCTGAGTCAGAAGAAAGAATCAATACTGTTTACCAGTTACCTGCAATAGACAGGACTTTCACCACACACGTCCCGAGTTCCAGTCAATACTCATCATCTGAAATGTCTGGTAAGAATTACTTTCAAAATAATTAGTCAAAATAAAATAAAGAGTAAAACTTTTCCCTTTATGCAGCACCGGCCAAGATCCCTGAAGTCTTTGACCTTGACGAATTGGACAGTTATTCTGATCAGATCCAGGTCAAGAAAGAACCTAGCCCCAAGACCACAGCCACATCCAAACCTAGCAGTTCCAAGGCCATCATTATTCCCAAACCTTCACCGGCTACCAAACCCCGGAGTTCAAGTTCCCGCAAAAGGAAAGAGCCTGATTCTCCTGTCATTTCTGACACATTTCCTTATGAGAAGCACGGGTTCATTGAAGCTAGCGGGTTTATGACTTCTTTTCTTAACCAGGTTAGTATTCTCGTATCATATCCTGCGATTTACATTATTTCCAAAGATTTAACAATATTAATCCCTGTCCTCTTACCTCTGTAGGGTGTAGGGTCTTGAGCGATTGGTTCACTTATATCAAGAATCCTGCAAGCTTAACAAGACGCTTGAATCTAAGCTAAAGGAAGCAGAAATCACAATCTCCGACCAAGGCATGATCGCAGCCGCCAAATCTCGTCACTACGAGGAGAAATTCAAAGCTATGATCCAGGAACACCAAGTTGCTCTCAACAAAGCTACTCTTCAAGCCCAGGCCGATCTGGAAGCCGCCCACGTGCAGTACGAACGGGATATGGTCAGCTACCGGGAAAGCCTCAAAAGTTCCGTCGTCATTTCTCTCCTCCAAGCCAGGTTGAAGATGGCCCATGAAGCCAAAACATTAGGTTTTGAATGCCCTTCTTGGGATGTTGGTGCTTGGGAGACCAAGCTGAAGAACCTCGGCGGCACCTCTTCCAAATCAACTGTCGAAGAATCTTCCAAAGCAGTTGAAAAAGCAACCGATGCTGAGAAGGATGCCGAGGCGGATCCCAAGACGGATGTTGCTGAAACCACTATGGACAAAGAAGACACTACCCCCTAGAGCTTATTTCCTTTAAATCATTCGAACAATTTTATGTTTTTATGAACAATTTTTATTTCTGTGTCGAAACAATTTGATAGCCGAAGGTGGATGGGTCCTGGGTTTCAGGATGAAACCTTCGGTTATCAATTAGTACTGATTGTTTCAAATAATTTCATCTTTCATATTTCTTAGTACAGATCTTAATCTTTACAAAATTTCGTACAATTATCTTTCAAAAATATCCTGATCAATATGCTCAATGATATATAATAAAAACTTTTTATTGGAGAGGACTTCCAAACATTCGTTCAACTTTGTAGAAAGTTCTTTAAAGAGTGAAAAACAATCCATCTTTCCAAAACCTGTTTTGATAATACTTAAATGATCAAAGTTTCAAACTAGTATTAGTTTCAAATATTTTAATCAAATATTCTGTGAAGTATTTTGAAAATATATTTTGAGAATATATCAGGATATTTAACCTTTTACCAAACATAGTATTATCAAAAATTTAAACATTGTCTATAAAGGAAAGATCATACCAGGAATAGGATATAACCCTATTATCAAATCTCAATCTCCTTGCAACTTTTCCAATGAAGATGTCCCCTGTGTGAGATATTTAACATACTAGTTCCGAACTTTAGCCTTTGAGCTTTACATTACTGCCTTGGTAGGAATGTCCCCTGTGTACAATGTCTTCAAATACTTAGAAATCTTCTGAATGTCAGTTTCCATTGTATAGGCAATTTTTTAGGTCCCAAGGGTAAAAACCCAAGGATGTACTGGAGATAAATCCCTTGTATCCTGGGGAAAATCCCAAATTTTCATGCGCTACAGGCGGGAGTGTATAAACTCCAAGACTTAGAAAGGTGAAAACCTTTAAACCTTAGAGAGTATGAAAATACCCTTTCGTGAGAGAGGGTGATCAATCCTCATATACCTTTAGGATTCAGGATATAGCCAACAGTAACGAAATTGTCAGCCACTTTTACATGGACTGGTCCCGCCACCTTGAACTATCCCTGAATAACTTGCGCTCCAGTCGGGGTGTTTAAACCCAATTCGGAAGAAAGGTGAATACCTTTAAACCTGTGAAGGGATCAGGATCCCTTGTACGTGAGAGAGGGGGCCAATCCTCTAATCTTCCGAAATATCCTGAGTGAGCATCCTGGAGCTATATCCCGAAGCATATACTGCAAAACATCCTTACACTAAGGTGGGTGTTAGCTTGGCTAACACCCCTCCGATGCTTAAGTCAGTATTGGGTTACAAAGAACAAATTAAACCAAACATATTTAAAAAAGGTAGAATTCATACCATCCTGAGTTAGAAATTAAATTCTAAACTCACTTAAAATAGAGCTTAAGGTGTATAGCATTCCAAGACCTGGGTAGCATATCCCCCTCCATATTCTTGAGTCTGTATGCTCCTTTCCCTGCTTCTGATTCTACTTCATATGGTCCTTCCCATTTTGGAGCTAACTTACCATCGGCAGGATTAGTAGTATTTTGAAAAGCCTTTCTTAACACCCAATCTCCAACCTTAAATCTTCTGGTCCTAATATTCTTGTTATATGCCCTGGATATTCTCTGTTGATATGCTGCCATCCTTAGCCTTGCCGCATCTCTCTTCTCATCTATAGTGTCTAAATCCTGACTCAAGGCTTCAGGATTCTGCTCAGGATCACTTAGGGTAGATCTTGCAGTAGGTATTGTCATTTCCGTTGGAATCATTGCTTCTGCTCCAAATACCAAGGAAAATGGAGTTTGGCCAGTTGCATTCTTTACCGTTGTCCTATCAGCCCACAAAACAAAGGGTAATTCTTCTGCCCATCTTCCTTTTTTGGCTCCAAGTCTCTTCTTCAAGTTATTGACAATTATCTTGTTTGAGGATTCTGCTTGTCCATTCGCTTGAGGATGTACTGGAGTAGATGTTATCATTTTGATTCCCCAACTCTTGCAAAAGTCAGTAGTTCTCTTGCTTATAAACTAAGAACCATTGTCACAGATTATCTCGGCTGGTACTCCGAATCTGGTCAGGATATTCCTCTTTATGAAGGATACTACTTCTTGGTCTCTAACTTGAACAAATGCTTCAGCTTCAACCCACTTAGAGAAATAATCCGTCATTGCTAGCATAAAGACTTTTCCTCCTGGAGCTTTTGGTAGTTTTCCCACTATATCCATACCCCACTTCATAAATGGCCAAGGGGAAACAATAGGATATAATGGTTCAGCAGGTTGATGCAGTATGTTACTATGTCTTTGACATGCGTCACATCTTCGAGCATATTCTGCGGCATCTTTTCTCATTGTTGGCCAATAATATCCTGTCCTTAATACTTTTGAGAATAACGACCTACCCCCAGTATGGTTACCACAATCCCCTTCATGTATATCTTGAAGTACTTCTTTGGCTTCAGGATCCTCCAAGCACCTCAAATATGGTCCTGCAAGAGATTTCTTGTATAAAATATTATTTATAATAGTGAATCGTGATACCTTCATCCTAAATGCCTTAGGATTTTCATTTCCAGGGATGTGTCCTTCTTTGAGATATCTCACAATTGGAGCCGTCCAGGATTTAGGATCCTGTTCAGGATATTCCGCTCCGGGATCCCGAATACCCGCTACTTCTTTATCCTGAGGATTCGTTGCAGGATATAAGACATGTAATATTGGTATTTGGGTCCCTTCAGGTATCCTAATCGATGATCCTAAATTTGCTAAGGCATCCGCTTCAGCATTATCCTCCCTTGGTACCTGTTCAAGTGTAAAAACATCAAAATATCCTGCTAATTTTTTGAGAATATCGAGGTATTCGATTAATTTCTCACCCTTAACTGCATAGGATCCATTAAAATGGTTAGTAATTAACAAGGAGTCAACATATACTTGCAAATTCTTGATACTCATATTCTTAGCCAATTCTAATCCTGCAATTAAAGCTTCATATTCTGCCTCATTATTGGTAGCAGGAAATTCACACCTAATAGCCTGGGGTAATATGTCCCCCTGTGGCGATTTTAGTAGTATACCTAAACCTACACCTCTTATATTGGATGCACCATCAGTATACAACGTCCAGGATCCTGAAGATTCTACTAACTGCTGAACTTCTAGGTCTGCCTCGTCCTGAATGTCACTACTGAAATCAGCCACAAAGTCAGCTAAAGCCTGAGACTTTATGGCATTCCTAGGTTCATACACTAAATCATAAGCACTTAACTTTACTGACCACTTGGCCATCCTGCCTGACATTTCTGGTTTCCTAAGCACATTTTTGACAGGATAATTCGTTTTAACATGGATCCTATGTGTTTCAAAATAAGGTGACATCAGCAGCATTTCGTACGAAATGAGCCATTTCGTGTGAAACAGACTTTCCTTTTCGTACGAATTAAACCTTGTGACCTCCCATTTCGCACGAATTGACCCATTTCGCTCCAAGTTGCCATTTCGCTTGAACTGATCTCCATTTCATACGAAATAGATTTTCCATTTCGCTTGAAGTTGCCATTCCGTTTGAAAAGACTTTCCATTTCGTGTGAGAGTGCCATTTCGCTTGAAGTTGCCATTCCGTTTGAAAAGACCTTCCATTTCGTGTGAGAGTGCCATTTCGCTTGAAGTTGCCATTTCGCTTGAAGAGGCCATTTCGCACCAAAGTTCATTTCGCATCAAAAGTCATTTCGTTTGAACTTGCATTTCATTTGAACCTTGTGAATTTGTGAAACAGGTTACTAAAACATGGAAGAGGAATTTTACAACGCGTTTGCAACCACTCCAGCTGCTCCAGTTACTGCTGCCTAAACAATTGAAATCGAAAATGAAACGGGAACGTCTCAAAAGCCTCCAAAGCTTATGTACATCGAGGATTTTAAAGGATGGCAAAATCGTTTTGAAAACTGGGTGCAAGCATATAAGTTTGATGCATGGTGTTCGTTAGATGTAGATTACGTTAAACCGAAAGATGAACGTGGGATTGAAAAAGCTTTAAGTGACTTTTCAGCTGTTGAGAAATTGAAATACACCAGTGAAAAAATGATGATTAGCATTCTTCAACAAGCAGTAAAAGAAGATATCTATGTTTTGCTTCAACATGAAAATACTGCTAGATTAATTTGGTTAGCGTTGTGTAACAAGTTTAAGGGTAGCGCTGATATGATAAAGAACAAACAAGCTTTACTAAAGAAATCATTTGATATGTTTGTAGCTTTTGAAGGTGAATCAACAATAACGACTATCGATAGATATTGTCATCTTGTTCTGGAAATGAGAAGATTGGAAATCAAGAAAGACGACGATAAATGGATTGATAAGCTTGCTGATGCACTACCACAGAATAAGTGGGGAACATATTTGTTGATTTTGAAACATATGAGAAAATCTGAAAGTATGAATTTGAGTAAGAACATTCAGAAGATTGAAGAACATGAATTGGATGTTCAGAAAACTGCTATCATGAATAATCCAAATGCTCAACAGGATGTTAGTCTATACTACAGAGGAAGCAAATTTGAGACTACTCCGAGTCCGAAGATTAAGACTGATTTCAGTGCTGATAGTACTTCCGGAACAAATGTTAGCACTGTAACTCAAAGTGGTTGATATTCATCATCGTATTCAAGTTTTGATCCGAATTTCACAACATCAAGTCCTCAACGACAGAATTCAACAAATCTGCAATGCAATGTTACATTGAATATTCAAAATGGTCAAAATCTTTCTCCAGAAGTGGCTAAGCAACACATGGCATCGCTTGTCACTATGTTAGAATCGTATGAAAGCTTAGTTGCTGGAAGAATTGGGAATCCGATGCTTACCAAAGAGGATTATGACCAGATTGATGCTGAAGAACTTTAGTTGATGGACATCAAGTGGTGTTTAGCAAGTGCTGTAAGAAGAGCAGAAAAATTTACACAAATCACTGATAGAGATGATCTTCGTGATGTTGCTACATCTCCGTTAGGGTTTGAAAAATCAAAGGTTACTTGTTTTCGTTGCAAAGAAAAAGGGGCATTTTAAATGAGAATGTAAAAATAAAGAAGCAACTGGAAGACAAGATCCGTTTGGAAACAATGATTATCATCGAAAATCAATTTATCATCAGATTGCTCAACAATCGTCATCATCCCGTGCTATTGAAGATGGAAAGAAGAAAGCTTATCTTCTAAATCAAGATGATGAAAAATTGGCAGAGGGATTTAGCTGGGATAAATACATTCCAGATAAAGAATTCTTAGAAAAATCAGCTTTTGTTGCTCAAATCTTGGAAGAAGAGTTAGTCAAATCTAAGCCGAAAAGAACACCGATTTTTAAGGAATTAGGATGTGATGCAGACACCGATGATGAAGAAGAGTATATCAATAAAGCTAGAAAAGGTCTGGATACTTATAGTTTTAATTTGTTTTTGCAGATAAGATCGAGATGTTGAATGAAAAGAAGGCTGCTAGATTGAAGAGAGAATTGGAAGCAAGAAGGATTGCTGAAGAAAAAGGAAAAATGGAAGCTGAAAAAGCAAAAGCTGAAGAAAATTTGACAAAAAAGATCAAAGATGAAGAGTGTGAAGTAAAAGTAGAATTTGATGAAGAACCAATGATTGAGAAGGTGGTGGAGAAAATTGTTGAAGTGGAGAAAATAGTTGAAAAAATAGTCGAAGTTGAAAAAATCATTGAAGTTGAAAAGATTGTCTAAGTTGAGAAGATTGTTGAAGTCATGAATCCTTGTCTAAAATGTTTGGAAACTTGCAAAGATTGTGAGGAGAAAGACAAGAAGTATCGTGAATTAGAAGAGTTGAAAGAAAAATTGTTGTTTGATGTTAAGTATGTGAAAGAGTCGTATGATGTGCTGAACAGAATGGTTATAATTTGAACAAGACAAACCTAGAAATGGGAGTTGCTCAGAAAATGATGAGTTCAACATTGATGACAAAGCAGAGGGTCATCAATGAGTATATTGAAGATTGTGCAAAGCTAATGCAGGATTTGGAACTCGAAAAGATTGAAAATGAGAGAATCAAACGATTGCTGATGAGTTATAAAGCTTGTGATTATTTGATTGAAAGAGTTTATCCTACTGTTGCAGGTCTTGAAGCTTTTCAAGATAAAAAGACGGAAGAGGATACTAGTAAGAAACAAAGTGTCAAATATAACAAGTGTCCGCCTCCGATCTGGGAAAGTTATTCTCCCAGAAAGCCAAATGAGGAACGATTGAAAAAGGCTGTCAATATAAAGTTAAAGTCTGAAACCATTGATGAGTTACCAGACAACATTGACATCACATTCATAGCGTCTGACACTGATCATGAGTCTGAGTTATTAAAGAAAGTGGTCGATCAGGTGTTGGATATGGATGAAGAGTCAAAGTCGGAGTCTAAATCTGAAAGTTCGAGTTCATCAGACAAGAGTCCGAGTTCACCGGTCAAACGGGTTTACAATAAAGATTTTCTGTTATCAAAGAATAACTTGAATGAAGAAACATTCAAAGTAGCATATACTTTGAATGATTCTGACAAATTATTTTCTGATGAAGAATTTCCAATAAGAAGTGCCAAAACTGAAATGATCAAACAGGTTTTCAAATTAATTGAAATTAATATTTCTGAAATAAAAGATGTAATTCTTACTGAAAGACCTAAAAAATACACTTCAAGGGTGCAACAGAGATTGAACAAGAAAAAATGTTACAATTCTGGTTCAGGTTTTCAAAAGAAACCAAACCATAACAGTAATTTCAAAAAGAAGGGATTAGGTTTCATTCCCCCAGAAAATCATAAAAATGAGAAAACTTATAAACCAAAAACTAAATTTGTTTCAGGTACAAGTTCAGTAGAAGAAGAGAAGAAACCATTCTGGAAACAGACAAACAAAGAGTTTCTTGCTAAAAAGGAAAAAGAATATGGTGAAGGAATCTGAGAAAAGAGTTGAACGAAGAACCTGTTTCAAATGTCAAGAAGTTGGACACATCGCTTGGAATTGCCCAAAGTCCACTTATACAAAACAGGGAGTTACTTCTAACTCAAAGTTGAAAAAGGAATGTGTTGATGAAAAGAAACAACCAACAGAAAGTTTTAAAAAGTTCAAAAATTCGACTTTCGAAACTGGTGAAAGTTCGAAACATTTTTACAAAAGAAAAGTTGATTTGAACAAACAAAAATGGGTTGTTAAAAGTTCAGAGAGTAGTTCTGACAATGAATCTGACTCGTCAAAGTCAGAGGAGTCATTTGTTGTGAAAAATGATGAGAATTCCGTTCCAGAAATGAACGATGAAAACTTTCCGCCATTGTCAAAAGATAATTTGAAATCAAAAGTTGGAAAGATTGAGATTTCAGATCAATTCTTCTTTGGTAAAGAAAAATTTGATGCTGAAAAGGATTTTAATGGAAATGTGAAATATATTTTTGGAAAAATGGTTAACAGGAAGGTAAAGGGCGCAAAAGAATTTTATGAATCAAAGAGATGGAGACCGAGTGAAAAGAACTCGGAAACACCCAAGACTGGTCAGGCTTGGGTGACAGCGTTTTCTACTTAAAATCCTGACTTGCCGAAGCTCCCAAGTTGGTAATCGTGGAGCATGAATCGGCATTATTCATAAAAAAATGTTTTTATGAAAAACTTAAAAAATTGTTAAAATTTTATCAAGTGTGACTTGCCGGAACTCCCAGGTTGGTAAGTGTGGAGTAGGAATCGGCATCTTTCTACAAGTGGTATTTCAACCTATAAGTGGTAGTTGTTCTTAAAATTGTTATATTTCTATTTTCGAATGATATGGTTGAATATACATGTGGTTTAAAAAAAGGGAGATTTTCACCTGCAAATGGTTAATCAAGGTCATTAAGTTGAACTTGATTTAACTATTCATACAAGTGGTTAAGATAACAAAATGATGATCATATCCCCGATCTTACAAGTGGAATCAACAAAACTAATTTTCGGAAAAACCATTTGATTAAAACAAACTTAAGTGTTTTGAAATCTTAATGGGAAAATAGTTTGTTGTCAGGGGAAGTTCTGATTGTTTATGCCAAGTGGATGGAGAGTTGAAGCTTGAAAATCAGTTGTCACTTTATTTTGTACAGTTCATTTTCAAATTTTCCCAGAAAATCAAAATTTGAAACATAATTTTGAGTTTAGGGGGAGTAAAAATTTCGAAAATTTGAAAAATCCAAAAACATGATAAAATCTAAAAGGTCAAAAACATTGAAAAAATGAAAATGAGTTTTGTTGTGAAATAGAGGAAATGATAGTACATCAGTGGACATTCACAGCATGCTAAAGAATTGGAAAGTCGAATGTGATAAACGGTCTCACTGATGATATGCCAGTAGATTTTTACACGCTTAGTAGATTGTGTTCGAGATATAAACCTAAATATCAAACTTGCTTATTTCGTGGGGAACATCTCTCGGATATATAGGTAACCCCTGAAATTTTGTGTGAAGGGCTTACTATTTCTGACATACTAGGTCTTTGTGCATGGTGATATCTGGGGTATTATACCTGGACTTCTGATTTTGCGGGAGCAATAGCCTAGTCCTCGTATAATACTTTGCATTGCTTTAATCTTAAAGCCCGCCCTCAGCATAAAAAATGATGAAACATTGAAAAATGCTAATCATGTGCTGTTGAAGAAAAGATTCTCTAAAGGGAACACACCGAAAGTCAAACCATCATCTCTCTGATTTTGCAGAAGCAATAGCCTGAGCTCTCATGGTCTCGCATTTTACCCCTTTACAGATATCACTAGTGTACATTCACCTGTAAGACTGAATATAGGAGTCTGGATACGGGAGTATATTCTGAGGTGGGACACGCGAATAAGTTTAAGTCTCTAAGACATTAATCTCGTATCTCGAAACAGTTGAACTTTGTGTGAAAATTTAAGTGGATCAGTATACTGACAATCCACGTGAATCGTTTAGAACTTAAAATGTTTAAAGCTTAACGGTGTTGGTGATTTGTCTCATAAACTGATATGATCCTCTTACACAAACTCACAAAAATATTGTTTGTAAATATTTCTTTACTGCATTTCTTTAAAAACAAAAATCCAAAAAGATTTTCGGAGTGTTTTAGCATAAATTTTTGAAAAATTCAAAAAAGATTTTCGACAACTGATGATGAAAAACTGATTTTCAAAATTCCGAGTGCTAACCATGATGAACAAAAGGTTTGGGAGAGTTTGTTTGAAATAAAAAAGAAAAATGTTATTCTTACAAGTGATCACTAGAGATTATAAATGTTAAATCATTTAGAACGATACCTGCAAGTGATATATAAATTTGTTAAATTGTTAAATTTGTAAAATTTATTGTGAGGTAGAGTTTTGTGCAGATCCCCATGGCTAAACCTGAGCAGAGTGTGAGCAAGGTTACAATCCTAGATCAAGAGCCAGCTACAGATCTTGGGATAACATTCAAAATAGAAGCTCCTTAGAGCCTGATTCGAATTCTAAAGATCACGCAGCTGAAAAACTTAAGGAATCAAGAGATCTGATCAAGAGAATTAGAAAGCTCAAGAGCCAGTTTGCAATTCTGAAATTGTGATGACAAGAGGAGACTGAAGATAGTTAGATCAACATTCAAGGGGGAGTTTGAATGATTGAAAGCCAGTTTGAAATTCTGGAAAAGAAAGAGATTGAATGATGATTACACTGTCAGATACACAGAGACAGATCAAGATCGAAGACGTGTCATGCCGAAGACTCGACACTGAAGACTTCGTCAACATCCAAGGGGGAGTCTGTTGGTGCATATGTCTGTCGACTTCGTCTTGTATCGAGTCTTGTGTCTAGATTGGATAGAATGGAGCTCGGTAGGCTAGATAATAGGAATTGGGAGATATTGAACCATTCCGCACGAAATGGAAGAAGCCATTTCGCACGAAATGGATTTTGTCCATTTCGTACGAAATGAAACTTATTCATTTCGTGCGAAATGCCATCCCTATATATACCTTCCTTGCCAATTCATTTGTAATGTTCCTGATTTCGGTACCGAAGTGCTGCCGACGTGTCATTTGATCTGTAACAGTGTTATATCAATAAACAAGACAGTTAAAGAGTGAATCAAGCTGTAATCAAGTCTGTATCATTGAATTCTGCCTTTGATATGGATTAGAACTCTTCTGATAGACTCGTTTAGATCGAATCTCGATCCTACAGTGCATGTGAATCCCAGTAAGGCTTAATAAGTGTGAAAAGGGTTCTGTTCCACTATCCGTATAATGTTAGAGCTTCTCCAATCCCTAGAAGTCGTAGTGATGATCGATTTCTACTTGATTGCGATTCTCATCCTTTCCACTCTTTTCTTATATAGAATCATGAGCGGACGTGGCGGACGTAACGGTGGACGTGGAGGCGGACGCGGCGGTGGACGTGGCAACATCATCATGACTCAAGCAGAGTTGACTGAACTGATTAACACATGCGTGGTTGAGGCTTTGGCAGCTCAGCAAGCTGGTATGATATATACCAGACAAAGCATAGTCTTCGGTCATTTCACTCGATTCTTATTTGTGCGTACTTTTTTTTTTGTTTTAGGTCAACCTGTAAACCAAAACCAGAACAATCCACCTGTGTGTACGTTCAAAACGTTCATGGATTGCAAGCCTCAAACTTTCAGCGGAGCCGAGGGTCCGGTGGGACTGCTCCATTGGTTCGAGAAAGCCGAATCCGTCTTTGCTATGTGTAACTGTCCAGCTGGGGTCAGGGTGAAGTTTGCTTCTGGCACCTTGGAGGATGGTGTTTTGACTTGGTGGAATGCTCAGGTGCAGATGCTGGGCATTGAAGTGGCAAACGCGACTACTTGGGACGATTTCAAAGAGCTGATTCGGGAAGAGTACTGCCCTCGGGATGAAATTAAAAAGTTGGAAAACGAGTACTATAACTTGAAGATGGAGGGATCCGAGATTGAGGCTTATACGAAACAGTCTCACGAGCTGGCAAACATCTGTCCTAACCTATCTCGACCACCACCCCGCAGGATCGAACTCTACATTAAGGGATTGGCACCACAAGTTAAGGGATTAGTCACTGCAGCAAATCTCGACAACCTACCACGGATCATCAGACTAGCTCATAAGATCACTGATCAGGAGGTGGAGCGTGGCTCGCTGCCACCGCGTGTTGCTGCTACTACTGCTGCTACTGCTACCCCCACCACTGACAACAAGCGTAAGTGGAATGACGCAGACAAAGCGACTAACTCGAATCAGTCGCAAAAGAAGCCTGACAACAACAGTCACAGTTTCATCCAGTCATCCTCTGTCAACCAGAATCAGAGCAACAGCCAAACTTCGGGCTCTTATACGGGGAAACAGCCAAAGTGTAACAAGTGCGGTTTTCACCACTACGGCTCGTGTAACCGAGCATGTCAAAGGTGTGACAAGGTGGGTCATATGGCAAAAGATTGTACAGCCCTACACCCCAAGCAACAACAGCAACAACCCCAACAACAGCAACAGAGGCAGCAACCCCAGCAGAATCGGAGTAATCAAAGGGGATGTTACCAATGTGGCAACGAAGGGCACTTCAAGAAGGATTGCCCACAATTGAATCAGAATGCCAACAATAACAATGGGGGTAATCTCCAGAACAACAACAACGCGGGAAACAACAATAATGGGAATAACGGTGGAAGTGGCGCTCGTGGAAGAGTGTTTACGATTGGACCAGGTGATGCAAGGAACGATGGCAATGTCATGACTGGTACGTTCTCTGTCAATGGTATTTTTGCTTCTGTATTATTCGACTCTGGTGTCGACTGGAGTTATGTGTCTTTGGGGTTCAGTCGTCAATTAGGGTTAACTCCAACACCTCTCGAAATCAAACACGTAGTGGAATTAGCTGATGGTAAGTCGATAGAAGCCACACATGTACTCTTAGGGTGTAAACTCGATCTTCTGGGTCAAGTGTTCGACATTGACCTTCTCCCTATCACTCTTGGTAGCTTTGATACAGTTGTTGGTATGGATTGGTTGTCAAAACACCGAGCCGATATAATTTGCAAGGAGAAAATCGTGTGTATACCTCTCCCTAGTGGGGAATCGTTATCTGTTCAGGGTCATCGAAGTGGTGCAACCGTCAGCATCATTTCATCCTTGAAAGCCCAGAAGTGTTTACGAAAGGGCTACCCTGCTATTTTAGCACTTGTTACTGACACTTTGTCTGAAGAAAAGAAAATCGAAGATCTACCTATTGTCCGTGAGTTTTCTGACGTTTTTTCTTAAGAACTTCCAAGTCTACCTCCACACCGTCAGGTGGAATTTCAGATTGACCTTACACCAGGAGCAGCCCCGATTGCTCGTGCTTCTTATCGTCTTGCACCAGTAGAGTTGCAAGAACTGTCTAACCAACTCCAGGAACTGTTGGATAGAGGTTTTATCTGACCCAGTTCTTCGCCTTGGGGAGTCCCAGTTTTGTTTGTAAAGAAGAAGGACGGATCGTTTCGCATGTGTATTGACTACCGTGAACTCAACAAGGTGACAGTCAAGAACCATTATCCTTTACCTCGCATTGACGACCTGTTCAACCAGTTGCAATGGTCGAGCTTCTACTCGAAGATTGATCTAAGATCGGGCTATCATCAGGTGAGAGTCCAAGAGGAGGATGTTCCAAAAACAGCTTTTCGAATGCGGTATGGCCATTATGAGTTTCTGGTTATGCCATTCGGGTTGACGAACGCACCTGCGGTATTTATGGACCTCATGAATCGTGTGTGCAAACCGTATCTGGACGACTTCATCATTGTGTTTATCGATGACATTTTGATCTATTCTAAGAGCAAGGAGGAGCACGAGCGACACTTGCGTCTTATCTTGGAACTCTTGAGAAAGGAGCAACTCTACGCGAAATTTTCTAAGTGTGACTTCTGGATTCGAGAGGTACACTTCCTTGGCCACATTGTTAACGAAATGGGGATACACGTGGATCCTGCTAAGATTGATGCTATTAGAAATTGGGCGGCACCGAAGAATCCTTCGGAGGTGCGACAATTTCTTGGTCTCGCTGGGTACTATCGCAGATTTATTAAAGACTTCTCAAAGGTTGCTCAACCTCTCACCGCATCGACACAGAAAGGCGTTGTATATTCTTGGGGAACGAAGCAGGAGGACGCCTTCCAACTCTTGAAACAAAAACTCTGCAGCACACCAATCTTGTCCTTACCCGAGGGTACCGAAGATTTCGTAATGTATTGTGATGCTTCCATTCAGGGTCTCGGCTGCGTGCTGATGCAACGCGAGAAGGTGATAGCATATGCTTCTCGACAGTTGAAAGTTCATGAAAAGAATTACACGACCCACGACTTGGAGCTAGGGGCCGTGATTTTTGCATTAAAAATTTGGAGGCATTATTTGTACGGTACCAAATGCACTATTTATACCGACCACAGGAGCCTCCAGCACATCTTCGACCAAAAAGAGTTAAACATGCGACAGCGTTGCTGGGTGGAACTATTAAACGACTATGACTGCCCAATCAAGTATCATCTAGGCAAAGCTAACGTTGTAGCTGACGCCCTTAGCCGAAAGGAAACGAAACCCAAACGTGTTCGCGCCTTGCAGCTCACCATCCATTCTAATTTACCTAATCAGATCCATTCTGCACAAACTGAAGCGTTGAAAGGGGAAAACATTAAAGCTGAGTATTTACGGGGCATGGAGAAACGACTCGTAGAGAGATCTGACGGCATTTGCTATTTCATAGAACGAATATGGCTTCTTATGTTTGGAAATCTTAGAGAGCTTGTGATGGACGAAGCGCACAAGTCTCGATACTCTGTTCATCCGGGTTCGGATAGGATGTATCAGGACCTCAAAGTCTTGTACTGGTGGCCGAAGATGAAGGCCCACATCGCGACTTATGTAAGTAAGTGTTTGGCTTGCGCGAAAGTCAAGGTGGAATATCAAAAACCATCTGGTCTGCTTCAGCAACCAGAGATACCTATGTGGAAATGGGAGCAAATTGCTATGGATTTCATCACTGGTTAGTTACAATACATTGCATTGATTGAATGACTGATAGCATGACTGTTGTGTGCTCTTGCATGATGATGACTTGTAAGAATGGATGTTAGTGAAATGTTTGATGAATAAAATGATTGAATAGGGTTAATTGGAATTAAACATATGGCTGGTAATGAATCAGGGTGCATGATATGAATATGCTTATGACAATTAACCTACGAATTAGGATTTGCATGATGAGAGTGTTTAATGTTCATAAACCGGTTGTGATGAAGGAATTGTCAATATGGCTGGGTAACCTGACCCGAATCTGCACAATGGTCATATGTTAGATTGTTATTCATGAGTTAGTAAATGGTTAGGGTTCATATGAACCAAAGAGTAAAACTGTTTCGATCTATGATTGAATGTAAATTGATTGTGATTGCTGATAATAATTTCTGGAAAGATGCTTCGAATAATTAGCGTAACTAATTGCCATGATCTAAGGGAATCATGAAATTGTTAGTGCAGCGACGGAGGTTTTTACCCCCCACGAAGTACCCATGTCGACGAAGAACTGATTCTTCGTCGACAAGCCTATGACGAATAATTAAAGTGCTTCGTCAAAATCACTCTTGACGAAGTCTGATTCTTCGCAAAGAGGGGTTCTTCGCCAACATTGATTCTTCGCCGTAAGAGCATCCCACGAAGAATGGATTCTTCGTGGAGATGCTGTTAGCAAACAAACATAACAGTTATAATAATTTATATAGTTTATGACTTGTATGAGAGTGAATAATTGCTATGTGATATACGATGATCTTTGCTTTGAAATGCACACTGTGAATAAACGTAACCCGATTGATTATGAAACTGATTTCATTGGTAACCACGGTAGGATTTGGTTGACTAACTTAGAACGGGTAACTTAACAAACCGAGCAAAACTCAGGTGAGTTCACTTCTCTCAATACAAGCATGCATCCGGTGGGGACAATCAAACAGGCAAACAAATAAACGGGTTTTAATAAACCCACATCCTCGTAGGGGATGTGAGGCAGTTTTCACAAACCCATATCCTTGTAGGGGATATGAGGCGGTTTTCAATAAATATTGATGTTGGATAATACACTCACTTTCTATCACTTAAGTGCCATCATACTACCAAACAAGTTGCTTGTAGGGCAACGGGGTTATTAGTTGATAGCGCTATTAGGTTTGGCACCCTCACGACGTACCTGGATAGGACGGGCGTGAACTAATAACTTTAAAATCATGACCAGTGTTTGATAGAGCATTGGAGAAGGGCAAAAAGGAGTCGTCTGCGGTATCGAGTTATTATCAACATAACATAAGTCAATACTTGGTAACAAACGGTTAAGCAAACTGTGAACTCACCAGCGTTGTCTGATACACTTTTCTGCATGCTTGCACGTCCTTAGGTACATTGTCATGGAACTTGCTGTCTGGGAAGCTGGAGTGGTCATGGGTCGTGGAAATTGGAACACTCCTTGATGTTGCATTGTCTTGGACACTTTCATTAAACTTATTAAACAAACAATTATGCTTCCGCTGAACATGTTTGATTTTCTAAACTGGTGTATGAGTTATACAATTTAATTTAATGGGAAAGTTCTATTTTATTTATGGTTCAATGTGATTGGTGGCTAGATCCTGGTACGTCACACGCCTCGCTGGGGTTTCCGCTTGTGACATTTTTGGGGGTGTGACAGGTTACCCCAAGTAAGGTGACCTCGGTGTTTCCAACCTCCAACTCTTCAACTCGAAGCTTTAACAAAGGAAAGCTTTGCAAAACCGTGAGTATACTCAAACGCCCTCTTAACGTTTTACATTTTTGGGTGCAATATGTTTACATTATCAAATTACACACTCACACTTATACTTTATGCAAACACAAACAATCCAACCATGCATGCTTAAATACATGATACTTGATTTGTATTCTTGGAGCAGTCTTATGTGATTTACTTGTCATTAACTTCGTACGAGCCTCCCCTTAACATGTATAGCACTATAGGATTAATACACCGCCCGTAGTCTTGTGGTCATGTTAAGTCTTTTAAACATGCGGTAATCAGAGGATTGACTTGTATAGTTGCATGCCAGGTCTACATTAATCTAGTTAACTATTTTTCCATGTGGATTTGTTTAAACCATTTAATATACTTATGTATTTACTTAAACTTGTATACTCGCCAATATATTGTGTATTGAACTATTCTTTAAAACATATTGCAGGTTCATGACATGGATGCTCGTGGAATCTAGTAGGATTGCTTAGATTAGGGGTGTTCATGAGCCGATCCGATCCGATTGAGGGTCTGCTCGTGCTCGGATTGAATTACAACCGATCCGATCCGATCCGATCCGATCGAATTTGCAAAACCGAGCACAAAAGTGATGCTCATGTTCGGATTGAATTTGAATCAAGCGGATCGTTTTCGCTCGGTTTCGCTCGATTTTTCTCAAATCCTAACTAAAATCGAGCGGACCGTTTTCGCTCGGTTTCGCTCGATTGAATTATAAGGTTGCGTTCAACAAAAACAAATCATAACTTAATTAAAACATGTCCAACACCTTACTAACAAAAGCAATACATAACTAGAATCATGATTCTAAAAATGTTCTTAACAATATCAAGAAGCACAAAATAAAGTGCGAAATGCAAATTGTTATTTAGCTCAAAAGCCATAAACTTCTTCTTTAAGCTTGATCATCTCCATCCACAAAAGTCAACTTCAAATCAACATATAACCTATAAACACAAGCATTGTGACATTGTTTTAGGAATTAGGAATTTACGGTTAGATTTTGGTGTGTGGCAGCGGCGATATGCAGACCTTCGAACAATCAGTTTATGACTATGTGATTGTTTTAGGAATTAGGGATTTAGGGTTAGATTTTGATATTAACTATTAAGTTGGGCTAGTATATGTTTTGGGCTTTTAATCTTAAAAATCTATTATATATATATATATATATATAAATATATATATATATATATATAGGGTGAGGTTCTAGAGTGAACACTAATGTATTTGCGAACTGAGTGAACAAATCTTGGCCATTGAGTTACACACGTGGATGGCTAGAATTTCATCATCAAATCGTAAAATACACTAGTGTATTTCATCATCAAATCCTGGCCATTGATCTACACACATGTATGGCCAGGATTCGTTCGCTCAGTTCGCAAACTACACTAGTGTTCACTCTTGAACCTAATCTTATATATATATATATATATATATATACATTATTAATAAAAATAAATCGAGCGAAACCGAGCGATCGACGAGCGAGCTGACCTTTGCTCATGCTTGGATTGAATTTGAATCGAACCAATCCGAGCGGCTCATTTACAAACTGAGCGGGAATCGAACGAGCATTTTTCGAGCATTTTTCGAGCGATCGTCGAGCAGTTTGGACAGCCCTAGCTTAGATACACACTTAATACTAGATTATGTTGTTGAATTATGTTGTATCGTTTCTTGAACAATGTCGTACTTTCTCTTTCAAATGTTGTACTTTGATTTTGTATGTTGTAACTTGACAATTATTGTTTTGAAATGAAATCGATTTTGCATGAAATATTGTCGCAATAGTGTTATGAAGTCTCGAGCAATCTCGTTTTCGTCTCACTCCAATGTTTCCGCTATCGGTTGGGGTGTGACAATACATACGTAGATACATACCTAACAAATTATGGTTATATTTTTAGAGATTTTTCAGTCACCTTCCAAGTTATCGCAACACGGTGGTTAAACTTGTAGGGTTTGTTGATCATATTGTTTAGAAACCATATACGGAGATCAAAAGTGTCACACCCCAACCGATGGCGGAATCATCGGAGTGAGACGGAATAGATTGCTCATCACACATAACACTAAATTGCGACAAATATTTACATAATGAATTTCATTTATTACTATAAGAATTCAAGTACAACATGGAAAGGAAATACAACATTATTTGTTTACAAATACAATAAATTACAACAAGTATCGAATGGCTAAGCTACAAAGCATGGATTTAAGTTTGGATCGTTTCTAGGCATCCTACTAAGTTTCGTGCATTATCCAAATCATCATCATAACCTGCAACATGTTATAAAAACATAGTTCAATACAAACGTGTTGGCGAGTACACTAGTTTTAGACACATGACATAAGTATGAAAAGGTATTTTTCAAATCCAACATGGCAATCGGTATACAGGGTAATCTAGCATGCAATACTAAATGTCTATAACAACCCTCCTAGAACCCTTAACGTGACTCTAAACGTTCCTTATATACCTCGTATGCGAGAAACGGGCCTAGTATACCTTAATATTTATAAAAAACAATTAAAAACAAAATCTGGGAGTCGCTCGCCGGGCGCGACCCCCTTAGTCGCATCTGTCACGGGCCGCGACTGACCTAGATTGCCGAACAAGGCATTGCGCCACGTGTCCTAACATGTGTCGAGGCTAGTATGATGATCGGACAAGGCTAGAGCCTAACCTACCTGTCTCGCGGACCGCGAAAGAGACAGGAGTGTGCTTCGCGGGCCGCGAGCCGCCCTTCGTCAGGCCTATAAATAGGGGCTTAGGCCTCTTTTGTTCCTCGTTCAAATTCTGAAATCTCTCAAATTTTCTAGGCAATTATAATACTCGGGACATAATACCCCTATAAAGCGAAGCTCTGCCTCGTTGTAAGTATTATAACCCTGCTTGTTACCTTACACGATCGATCTAGGGCTTCATAACGCATGTCAAGGCTCTGCCTGACTCAGTCGTTGGAGTTCTGTCTCGTGTTACACCCGATTGATCTAGGACTCCATAATGCATGTCAAGGCTCTGCCTGACTCAGTCATTGGAGTTCTGTCTCGAGTTGTACGGTTAATGTGATTTGGGTTATTTTACTAACACGTGTGCATTGTTTATTTTAATAGATAATAACCAGGAGAATTACCGGGAAGCTTTAGACATACCTAAGTAAACAAAGTGAGTACATTCTCTTTTTGTCACCTTTTTGTAAATTACTTTTGTGAGTCAAAATGCTTTACCAAAACCTCAATTAATTTGAATTACACTTAAACAGTAATTGAGTATTTGTGATTCTACAACTACTACCGGTATGTTGGGGTTTTGTATACATTACTTAAAACTCGTTACTATTGGAATAGTAGCATGACCACAAGTCAGGATTGACAATACCAGAAAATGGGTAATTGGATAGATATAAGCAAATGTAATTGTGGATGCCCTCAATACTGTAAAGTGATAAAACTGTTTTGATTAAACTGGGATGCACTCGCTAGTATTTCTTGCTGATAAAACCTTTTTAAAACGCGTTTCAAGTAACTTAATGTGAAGCTATTAGTGTAAGTCCCGTTTAACCGGATCTTTCAATGATATCAAACAACACCAAGTTTGTGCGGAATCCAAACTTGATGTGATTCAAGAATAAACCGAAGAAATATGAAAATACGAACCGAATATGAAGAACACACCAAATCACTTTCAACACTTGCACACGATTCTATTACTATCAAAGCAAAATCGTCTAGTACAAGTGCTCACAACCAAATTGCCTCCCACTCTCTGTTTCTCTAGAATTTCTGTAACTGAGGCTCCAAAGATTCAAACCCTAAAACAAGTTGAAAACTTGTTTATATACATAGACAAGCCCACTTCCCACATGGGCTTCCCTTGGGCCTGCTTGGCCCACATGGCCTATAGCTTGGTCCAAGTGACCTATAAAGGTCCAAAACCTAATATAACTAACCCGGTAAAGCTCAGTTCGTAACCATAGCCCGTTATGTTAATTTGATACGTCAGTCTCACACTTTAGGGCCTAACAATCTCCCCCTAGACTGATGCCATCAAATTGTCTTCATAACATGAATTCAGCAACATCCTCAACGAAGTCTATGGTTGTCGTTATGCTGCAGATGTTCTGGAAGTTCTTGTCTTCTGAACTCTCAGCACTGGGTCTCTTTCTTCAGTTCTTGTGGTTAGCTTCATATCAGGATCTCGATCAGCTTTGCTTGAAAATCTTGTTAAAAAGAATGTGAGAGGAGGATTCTCAACAACTCTTTTCTTCTTCAATCTTTTTCTTTCAAGCAGGTTCACGGTACTTCTTCAAATGCACTTTCACTGTCAGACGGTATCTCGTATCCGGTTCTTCTGACTCAGGTACATCTTGTTGTTGTACTGCTTCAGGCTTCTTCAGCAACTAACAGCATTTCAGTCTTCATCAACCCCTGTTCTTGATTGAAATTAAGTTCTGCACATACTCACAAACTCATAAGCAAACATTTCTTATGCAACAGGGAGAGTACCATATGAACACTAGGTACATCCAAGTACTTGTACTCGGATTTCACAATTTAAATTCTTTCAACTTTTGATGATCAGTCAAATCTTCAAGAACGGTTACATTTTTATTTTAAGAAAAAACAAATAAACACTCTATTTTTGGATTTTTGGTTTTATAGAAAAGCAAGACACTATTTTTGTATTTTTGAATTTTTTTTATTATTATTTTTTTTTTATTTTTAATATTAAAAACTAGAAACAAATAAAAATTCAAAATATAAACAACTACCATAATATACAATTACAATTGCAATGGGATCAAAATTCGTTCTCAAGCAGACTAAGGAACACTTTTCAGTACGAGCCTAATCAAACTGGTCTATGCGATTGCCAATATGTTTGTCCACTTAAACTTTAACGCTCAACTTTCAATTTTTCAACTTCGTGATATGCTTTAGGTAATATTATACTATTATACCCGTGTGTCCCATTCCAAGGCATACCCCCGCGATCAAGGTAAGCACAACGATTCATCGTAGCAGGTGAGTATACTGATGTCATCCTTTAAGATATCCTGACTGTATCTAGGTCTGCATATAATCTGTTTTATCATGTTTTGATTTCTTAACAAAGAACACCCAAATAAATACTAATTAGATCCTGGAAATATAAACAGCACACTCTATCATGCAAGTATCTTTCCTACCACATATTTCACAAGTCCAATCCAGATTTCTGAAATCTTAACTGGGAATAGGTTGAGAAGAGAACAGAATAGATCTTTTGCAGAGATGGTATAATATACAGATCAAATGAGTTTTTCTCAGTTTGATATAGGTTTCTTGGGTTTCTTTTGGGCACTTGAGGGCCTCTTTCGGGTGTATTAGATCTATAGCGCGACATCGTACAGCTAGGTCAGCATGTATCTGGATGCAGCAGAAGCTGTCGTTGCCTAGCACCTCCAGGTCAGCATATATCTGGATGCAGCAGAGGAGGTACACGATTTTTAAGAGGAACATATAGATAGATATAGAGTTTAGGAGGAGAAAACTCAGAAAATACAAAAAGAGTTTGTTGTATATAGGTATTGTTTTAGGGGGAGAAAATGAGAAAAATACAAAAACATTTGAAAAATGAAAAAGCCAAAAAGAAAGATTGCATGATAAGGGAAGTGAAATAAATGTTCGTGTTAAAGGGTTTGACTAACACATGTAAGGTGCCATAGCTGTTGATTACACAAGTTTTTGACTAATTTACTGGAAGAATCAAATTTCTTAATATTAAGCTCATTAATTTGATATCTATCTCTGATATCTTCCAGTTCCTTAGTCACAGCGCACAGTTTCTCCTGAACATAGAAGAGTTGAGATGATTTCACACTTACATCATCCTTGAGTTTGACGATGTCTTTTCGCTGAGCTTCAATTTTTTCTTTATAAAGTTTCTCATTTTTCAATAAAGTAAAAATTTTATTTTTAATATCATTGTAGTCTTGAATCAACTCAGCGTTGTGTAACCGATATGCCTCATTTCTTTCTCTATACTCAGGAGTGCAAAAGACAGAAAGTATCTCTTCACGTTCTTTAGTAATTCCTTGAGCCAGGAATTTGTTAAACATAAATGATGCATTTTGTGTGGATGAACAAACTGCAGCAGATGTGTTGCCTTGAGTAGACTGTTTGTCAGCATTGTCATATGATTTGATGATTGAGATCAGCTCATCCGGCTTCATTTTGTAACAATCGGTTGTCACTATTATCTGATTAACATTGGTAAACCAACTACAGTTTGCCTGATCTGGAATCTCTTTTATAGCATCCAGAAGCTTTCTGTTACTCGGGTGAGTAGACACCACCATCTCTGCCTTCTCCATTTTAGAGAGCAGTTCAGCAAACCGGCCTGTAAGTGCTTCTATAGATTCACCATATGAGTAACTGAATCCTTGGAGTTCCTGCTCAAGCACCTCTCTCTTAGAAGACATTTTAAGATGTGATCCCCCAAAAATGTGATCTTTTAACTATTTCTTCACTGCAAGCCCAAAGCGAGAACCTGAGTACTTGCTAACTCAAACCATTTGCAGCCAAATAATCCCGCTTTCTGAATAGATCTGTCAAAACTGTTATCACAAACAAACCAACCCCCGTTTTTTTTTTTTTTTTTTAATTAGAAAGTAACACTTAATATTATTATTATTAATATTATTATAAAAACCAATTATTATGTAATGATGACTAAATGATTAGGAATTTTGATCCAATGATTAGTCAATTTATTATTTTAATTAATATTATTAAACCTGATGGAAAATATTAAAAAAAAACAAAGACTGTATGTCTTCTTCTTCGATAGAACCCAGCAAAACCCTAAATAATGTTCAGCTGTCACACCCTTCTCTCTTCCGTTCCCGGCAACAGACCAAAACCAAAAACCAAAATGGAGTGTGATGGTCGCCGGAGATGATGATGATCGGTGATGTACAGTGGTAACAGTGGAGGGCTGTTGTCGACGGAGATGATGACCGGAGATGGGGTTGATGAAGATGAAAATGGTGATGAAGTGAACGATGATGAAGATGAAATATGATTGCCGATGATGAAGGAGGGATGATGTCGGCGGAGGACGGCAGTCGACGGTGATGATGGAAGTGGCGGTGATAACAGATGAGAAGATGACCAGTGATGAATGGAGATTATCAAGCAGTGATGATGATTCGAAGCGAAGGAGTTGCAGGTTTCCGGTGACTCAAAGATCCGTGACTCGAGACCTTTGATGATTGCGACTCGAAAACAAAACAAGATGACTCGAGATCTCTGATGCGACTCGGAACCGAGGTTGCGACTCGAGACCGTGATGATGATGATGAGTCGAGACCGGGTGAAGATGTGAGTCGAGACCGTGATGATGATGATGAGTCGAGACCGGGTGAAGATGTGAGTCGAGACCTTGAGAGCGGTTGCGAGTCGAGACCAGTGATGACCAATTGTGAGAAAAGTTTCCTAAAATGATGGACTCGAAACCGTGTGGAGGAGATGACAGCTGTGTATAGATATGGAAAGTGAACCTTTCAAATTTTTCAAAACTTTCAAACAGTTGGAATTCCGAGATTTTTGGATTTTTCAAATCAAAATTCAGGATTTTCTAAATCTTTTGAAGATAATTTTAAAAAATTCAAATACATAGATAAATCAATTAACACCTTCTCAAAAGATTAAAATACCAAAATATGACAATTTTTCAATAGAAACTCGATGAACACTTTGAATATCGCGAAGAACACGAAGAACACCAACCCAAAAATAGCGAAAATCTTGAATCCTTGATATCACACCGAGCCTAGAAACAGGTTCTAACGGCTCTGATACCACTTGTAAGTCCCGTTTAACCGGATCTTTCAATGATATCAAACAACACCAAGTTTGTGCGGAATCCAAACTTGATGTGATTCAAGAATAAACCGAAGAAATATGAAAATACGAACCGAATATGAAGAACACACCAAATCACTTTCAACACTTGCACACGATTCTATTACTATCAAAGCAAAATCGTCTAGTACAAGTGCTCACAACCAAATTGCCTCCCACTCTCTGTTTCTCTAGAATTTCTGTAACTGAGGCTCCAAAGATTCAAACCCTAAAACAAGTTGAAAACTTGTTTATATACATAGACAAGCCCACTTCCCACATGGGCTTCCCTTGGGCCTGCTTGGCCCACATGGCCTATAGCTTGGTCCAAGTGACCTATAAAGGTCCAAAACCTAATATAACTAACCCGGTAAAGCCCAGTTCGTAACCATAGCCCGTTATGTTAATTTGATGCGTCAGTCTCACACTTTAGGGCCTAACAATTAGAAGCCAGCTGGAGAGCACTGAAAGCTTGGAAAAGTGGCTATAAAAGTTACCTAAATAAAAAGGAGTTTTGTCTTTCGATAAACTAGGGTTAATCCCTATAAATATATTGTAATGAAAACTTGGGTTTTATCCCATTTGTTTATTATACAAAGTTTGGTGTTTTAACTATGATAAAACATTTCCTAACTACGGTCCTGATGAAGGTTTTCCGCTGCAAAATTAATAAACACCGATACCACCAGCTCTGTGCGCTCTCGCGGCCGCCCGCTCCCGGGCAGGGGTCGGGGACTGCGACAATGTCAAACCCAAGTGTCCACAAGAATTATAAGTGTCCCTCGCCACAAAAGTAACGAGACTAAGTATGAATAAAAGAATAAGCTTAACATTACCCCGACGAGCGGCGTGCTACTCCTATAGCGCTATATATGTTAAGTTGGGCTAGCTAAGTTAATGACAAGTAGCATGTATGAATCTAGCATGAACCTAAGCATAGCAAAAGCATGTATAACAGATTGGGAATAAAATATGTTTAAGTGTGTGTTGGTGAATTTTGTAATTTAACATGTTACAACCCAAAAATGTGTAAAAAGGAAAATGGGACAAGTGTACTCAAAAAATTGCTAAGTCTTCCGATTATCCAAGTATAGACGAGTTAATGAGAATAGGAGAATGAATGTGTTCGGTGTTGGAGTTTATGGGTGTTTAGATTTGGAATTAGGAATTTAAAGTACACAAAAGTATGTATATGAGAAAGAAATCATCTAGACTTAAACACTCATTTTTGACACTATCAATCGTGTATGGGTTGATGTGATGTCATGGGTTAAGATACCCATTAGAATCGTAACGAGAAGTTAAGTACTTAGATAACAAGACTTATTACCATGATAAATAACCATTTGATTATCATCAAGGATTCGGTTATGTACATATACTTAATATATATTATATATAGCATCTAATAAGTCCAACATGTATGTCATAGAATTTCATAGAAGTCATGCATGGAGGTAGGAGGATAACCTTCCTTTAAAACCTCTTTCGTAAAATTCACCAATGCACAAGTTGTCACAAGGACAACTCGGATGGTCATAAATAAGATAAAATGGAAATGAAAGGTACATATTATTCAAAGGACAAATCATCAAGTGAGGTGGTGGATTGAAGGTAGGATAGCCAAAGCTTCCAAGTAATCACACACATACAAGCACAAGTCTTGTTCAACATTTGTGGGTTAAAAACCCTTACAAAACAGAAAGTTTGGAGGAGTTAAACACCTCCGAATTTGTGTGGAACAACCTTAGTTAGGCTCACTAATCATAGAGTTGATTAAGAGCATAAGAACATAGGTTTGTTTGAAGAAAACATAAGTTTAAAGAAAGTTTTATAAAGTTTTCTTCCAAAATAGAAAGTTGGACCTCCAAAATGGTGATGTTCCACCTTGGTTTTCAATGGAAAACCTTGTGGAAACACTCCTAGAGGTGTTACAAACCTTGTGGAAGAAGAAGAAGTGAAGAGAGTGGAAGAAAGGTGAGTATGAACTCACTTTTTGTAACTTGTATAAATTGTCGTGAATCTGATTATATTCTGAGATTAAGCTGCTAATTTAGAGTGTTTCGAGTGAGGTTTGATGTGTTTGCAAAGTGGAAAAGTGTGGAGGAAGTGTGGGTTTTATAGGTGAGGTTTAGGGTTAGTTAGGTGAGTTGTTAATGCAAGAAACACACCAAAGAAGCACAAAACTTACCAACCAGGGAGCTGGTCAAAACTTTCTATGGATTAGAGGGGTGGCGCGACGCAACGACAAAACCCCATCCCCGTCGCGTATGTATGATACGTATCAGCAAGTTTATCACACATTGCCAAGAATCACGAACAAGGCGTGTAACGTATAACGAATTAAAACATATAAGTGTAACGAATAAGTAAGGTCTAAATTGGAATAAAACAATGGATTTTATTACGATTAAAGTCTCGAATTTTACGACGTTACAATGAATCACGACCACAAGGAGTACAAGTTTCCAAATATAGAATTACAAGACAAACTTTCTAATTAAGGAAAGTTACGAAAAACCGGAGCGTTACAGTCTCCCTTCCTTTTGGAAATTTTGTCTCGAAATTTATTCAAGAGGAAGACTTAAAAGAATTTTGGCGAAAGGAGGATTGACTAAAATCGAGGGTTGGGGATTCGAGACGTGTTGAAATGTACAAAACCGTTGAGAAACGAAAGGATAGGTCCGTAAAAATAGTTTGTTCGAAATAAGTTGAGGCATTAACCACAAGTAAAACGTGTATGGGTGTGTATAGGCATAGGGAGCTTAAACAAGTTTGAATAACTCAAATGGAGGGGTATTTTTAAAAGATGCTACTTAAGAAAGAAAGCTTTTATACAAAAACGGTATGTACTTTGATGAAAAGTGTGGCCGCAATGCATTTGTGAGTTGTTAAAGTTTGTGTATTGGGCCTAAATAGGCTCTGTAAAACACCGAATTTCTCATGGCACGTTTAACGAAAGTTTGGTAACATGGTGAAAACACTTATATATGGGAAGTACCAGCGGCGTATCCACCATGTTTTATCCATGTTACGTCCGTTTCGTTATTCGGTGTCGTGTTACGTTCCGTGTCTTACCATACACATTAGTACACCCTATGATTCTCATGCGCCTACCATTATAATCCCGTGTGCACCCGCGATTATATTGATCGTCGCATAATCCGCATAGTTTGTACTAGTTGTGTATGAATCAGGGCATACATTAACTTTTAAAACAAAAATATGTGTGTATGAGAATGCATGTTTACGTTTTAGTATGTTTGAGACCAATGTAAGCGAACCCCTCGGGTTATGCTCGCGTATAGTTACGAATGTATGAATATGAGTATGAATGTATGTGTGCGTATGAATATAAGTAATAGTATGGGTATGGGTATGAATATGTATATGAGTATAAGTATGAACATAGAATGTATGAGTAAGAATATGAACATGTGTATAAGTATGAATATAAGTATAGGCATAAATGACGATGATTGTGTGCATGGTATGAATTGAATACAATGAATTTAAGCATACAAAATGGTCAAGAAGTTTTGAGTGTGTAAAACCAATGATACGTGTGAGTTTGTCATGAAATATCGACTAAAACGTGTACGACGACACGCATGTATAGTTGTTTGAATAGAAACGTTGTGGTTATCGAATCACAAACGTTGTGCAGCAGCCTGGCATGACTTATACAAGGATCGAATCGACGCATATCGATTGTTAATGTACCCACCCGTTGACCTTAATGTTTTCCCAGATCTTCAAGATATAGGTTAAGTATGTATAATTCTAATCCTATTAAATCAGTTATAATCCAAAAGTGTGTTTGTGATTGTTATTGTTCAAAAGATGCGCTTCTATCATGTGTCATGCACGCACGAATCTCACCCACACGACCCGTACGGCCAAAATACACCATAATAAGAACAATGGAGACATAATACGCCATAACAAACAATCTACGCACTAATACGGCACTTACAGACAATCTACGCAATAATACGACACTTACAGACGGTAAACGTCACGATACCGAATGTCACCGACACGGCCCGTACGACCAAATTACGTGATAGTACGGAATAATAGTGACAATAAACGTCATAATACGACATTTAATGACAGAATACATCAAATACTGATCCGGTAGGACGTGTATACATACAACACGGCACGTTGGACTACAAGTGAAATCAAAACATAATCACACGAAATCATGGAATACGGCCACACATGTGACCGAACTTATCCGGAGCGTGCCATATAGACCATAAACTTCGTAAAATGACTTGTAATGGAAAAATACGTCACGATAAGACAAATATAGGTGCATTTTTTAATTAAAATGATTTTTAAAAAATTAAAAAACCCCCCAAAACGCCCTGCTTTGGCCAAAGCGTGGCGCTTTGGGTTTCAAAAGTTACAGTTTTGGCCCAAAGCGCAGTAGCTTTGGGCCAAAAATGTAAAATTTGAACCCAAAATGCCCTGCTTTGGTCAAAGCGGTGCGCTTTGGCACTGCGTATAACACCAAAGCGGTGCAGCTTTCGTTTAAACTCACCCAAACACACAAACACACACACATAAAGTGTGATTTCACACACTCGACCCTCCCAGAGCTCGATTCAAGACCATTTTCATCGATTCAACTTCTATAAGGTGCGATTACTAGTCCCCGATCATTTACATCTCATTAATTTTAGAAAACTTTGAGATTTGATTGTGTTTTTGGGTTGGATCTTCTTCTGGTGAGTTTTTTGAAAAACAGAAGGGGCAAAGTGCCCAGCTTAGCCCAAAGCGTGGTGCTTTGCCCCTTTTTTCTTTTTTTAAATTATAAATTTGTTTTTAAAAATAAACAATGTCGAATCTGTAACAAGCCGTAATTATATAATATTTTCATTTTATCGTTCGAGTCGTCCGTAAGGAGCTTAGGTGCGTAACGCACGTCGAATCCGTAATGAGCCGTAATTATATAATATTTTCATTTTATCGTTTGATTCGTCCATAACTAGCGTAGGTCCGTAACGCGCGTCGAATCCGTAATGAGTTCTAAATATATAATATTTTTATTTTTTAGTCGAAGTCTTCCGTAATGCGCGTAGGTCCGTAACGAGCGTCGACATGTAACTAGTCGTAAATATATACTACTTTTATTATTTAGTCGATGTCGTCCGTAACTAGGGTAGGTCCGTAACACGCATCGAATCCGTAACGAGTTCTAACTATATAAAATATTTTTATTTTTTTAGTCAAAGTTGTCCGTAACGCGCATAGGTCCGTAACGAGCGTCGAAACATAACTAGTCGTAAATAAATAATACTTTTATTATTTAGACGATGTCGTCCATAACTAGCGTAGGTCCGTAACGTGCGTCGAGTCCGTAACGAGTTCTAAGTATATAATATTTTTATTTTTTAGTCGAAGTCGTCCGTAACGCGCGTAGGTCCGTAACGAGCGTCGAAGCGTAATTAGTCGTAAATATATAATATTTTCATTATTTAGTCGATGTCGTCCGTAACTAGCGTAGGTCCGTAACGCGCGTCAAATCTGTAACGAGTTCTAAATATATAATATTTTTATTTTTTAGTCGAAGTCGTCCGTAACGCGCGTACGTAACGAGCATCGAAACGTAACTAGTCGTAAATATATAATATTTTTATTATTTAGTCGATGTCGTCCGTAACTAGTGTAGGTCTGTAACGCATGTCGAATCCGTAACGAGTTCTAAGTATATAATATTTTTATTTTTTAGTCGAAGTCGTCCGTAATGCGCGTAGGTCCGTAACGAGCGTTGAAACATAACTAGTCGTAAATATATAATATTTTTATTATTTAAAAATTATTTTTAAATTTGTCATAAAATTTTATTTAAAAATTGTTTTTAGATTTGTTATAAAATTGTTTCTGAAAATTGTATTTAAAAATTGTTTTTAAATTTGTATTTTTTAACACACAGATATGGATATGGATTTCGACTCAGACGCGGAGCTAGATCAGGAGCCGGTTGCACTTGATCCACTACACGGTCACGTGTATCTGACGTTGCCGCTGGCGTCAGATATGCATCAGAGGTGTGCGAAGTTGCGCACCATGGAGATAGGGGCATGTCGGGATTGATTGGAGGACTGGTATCTTGAGATTACGGTCGAGTTCATTACCACAATTATATACGCACCGCATCCGGACGATTACGTGGAGGACCCGGACCATGTCGTGCATGAGATCATTTTTCGTCTGGCCAGCTAGGAGTTTGGGATGAGTTTGCGGGACTTTTATGTCCATTCAGGTTTGTACACATAGGCCGAGCTTGATACAGATGTTTATATGCAGGGGGTTAGAGCCTTAGACAGGCAGGCCCTTATTAGTTTCTGGATGGCTATTGCGAGGGTTCTCTTTGGGAAATCCTCGCAGATGGCCACCGCCATCAGAGACCCCCTGTACAGATACCTCCACCGCATCATTGGGTCATCGATCGTGCCACAGTTTCACAACCGGGACAAGGTCAACATGGGTGACCTTTTCTTTCTCTACTGCCTGTTGCGGCCTCATCAGTGCACGCTTGCTGCGTGCCTGGCGGAGTACTTTGCTGCCGCTTATCATAGGCAGGAGCACGGTAGGCTCTTCGGTGGGTCTTACATTACAGCGATCGAGCGCTCTTTAGGGATCGTGCCCGAGAGTGACCTGCTACTGTCCCCGGCCATTCTGTCGACTAGATTAGGCCGAGCGTCAGTATCCAGCATGCGTTTGACGCACAAGTTTGACGGGATCGACCTGCAGTTTCGGACGCGCGATTACCAGGTTTGGGAGCCCGAGGTGTTGCCGGAGATGATTCCAGTAGTCGTTGAGATTAGGGAAGGGATACTAGCGCCTCCGGCTGTTCAGGCTGTGGCTCGGCAGGCTCAGCGACAGGCTCTGGGTCTAGATGAGCCTGAGGATCGGGATCAGGCTTAGCCTCCGCCGCCGCCTGGTTCGTCTCCGGCTGATCACATCGTTAACGACGAGATCCCACCACCACCGTCGCTGCCACCTCCGCACCCACCGCAGTACCCACAGCACGTCTTTCCAAAGCTGCCTCCTACTGCGCAGGCGGTGGCTCGGGACTTCGATCGGCGCCTCCGACGTGATGACCAACAGTAGACGTGGATCATAGAGACGCTCATGCAGATCCGGGATCATTTGGGATTGCCGCCCCATCCACTACCACCGTCCCCACCGCCAGAGGATCAGTAGCTTTAGTTTTTATTTTGTATTAGACATTCACTTGTACTTTTGTATTAGACATTCAGGTGTACTTATGTTTTGTATATACAAACTTATTTTATATATATTTATGCGGTAGATCTTTTATTTACACGATGTTTGTTTCGATTGTTTGCGTTTATTTCATACGTCTCTTTCGCAACTTATTGTTCATTATTTTAATTAAACACGTTCGTGTAATATAACAAAATAAAATCGGTTAACATTTATAAAAATAATAACATAATGAAACGTATCTTATAAACGACTGTTATAAATTAACTATAACCGGTATACTCACGTTAAACGACCATTATAAATCAACTTTAAATTATATATGTTTTATAAAAATAAAATAAAAATCTACAACTTTTCAACAAAAAAACACAACCAAATACAACCAAACAACAAACCAACACCCCATTTTTTCCACCAAAACCTCACTTTTTCTCCCAAAAATAAACAACCAGACCTAAACGTTGCGCTTTGGCCAAAGCGCAACGCTTAGGTACCAGGTCAACAGACAAAGTCTCACAGGTTCAGTCCTTGTCTGTTGATTTTACACCAAAGCGCTACGCTTTGGCCAAAACGCAGCATTTCAATGTGTGTAAATAGCCAAGGAGCGTGTGTGAATATCCTGAGCCTTCCTAAAATAGAGGGGGCAACCAAAGCTTATGAAAAAAAAACCCACAGGCTTACTCTCTTATGCAGCCCCATTTTTTTTAACTTTTTAATAGATTTTATATAAATGTATACATTTTTTTAAAACAAAGCATATAATTAAATAACTTTTTAATAGATTTTATATAAATGTATACGTTTTTTAAAACAAAGCATATAATTAAATTAAAAGTTAAAACTTAATATGTTTTTTAAAATTTAAACCCTTAATTTATCCTATTTAGTTTAGGACATATAAACAAATAGGGGTCGGTTCCCCGTACACAACATTCTTAACCTAAAAAGCGTAGGAATCAATGAAAATAGGACACACGGCGCATTAACTTTTTATGAGCAAGGGTAGTTGAGTCAAATTACCAGTTCCTCCATTATATTTAAATGTCAATAATGGTAAACTATACCAATTTTATCCTTCCACCACTTCTAGCTCTTTACAAACTTTTAAGTATTTATTAAATTACTACTTAATTAACTTTAGCCATTAAAGTGATATGATCAAGGGACATGATCATTCCTTACGTTTCTTAGGTTAAAACTTAAAAGCATTGCATATTTAATCTTACCTCTAAACAAATAAACTAAATTCACATTTAACCCAACTAAACCCAATAATATTTAAAAGAGTAAACTGCCATTTTGGTCCCTGTGGTTTGGCCAGTTTTGCCACTTTAGTCCAAATCTCAAACTTATTACATCTGGGTTCCTGTGGTTTACATTTTGTTGCCATTTTAGTCCAAAATCCAAAAAAACCCCTTTTTGACTGTTGAGAGCTGCCTATTTTGTCCTTTAGTGCAGGGGTATTTTGGTCATTTATGTTTTATTTAAAGCAATTTATTTAATAAAAAACCTCAAAATATAAAAACCCCCAGATAATCATCATCTTCAACCTCAACCCCTGATCATCATCATCTTCAACCTCATCATCTTCAACCACCACCACCCCCCTCTCGCCGCCAAGCACCACCACCTGCCACCACCCTCTCGCACCCCCTGCAACCACCGCCCAACTACCCACCCCCACCCTCATCATCTTCAACCTCATCATCTTCCTTCCCTAAACTGCTTCTCTCTCCTAACTCTCTCTCTCTCTCCATCACTTCTCTCTTTGAGTTCAAAACCTAAAATCAACAACAAAAAACCCTTTCTCTCTCTGAGTTCAAAGCCGCCATCTCTCTTCTTCTATTTCTTTTCACACAGCAAACCTGCAACCGTCGAAAAAAAATTGAAACCCTATTTCTCTACAACTGAAAGAACAGCAGCCGCACTTTAACAAAATTCACTCTTCTTCTTCGATGCAATACACAACAAACCTACAGTTTTGATTCAACTTTGATTTATGTTGAACACACAAACTTCAATCTTAGATTCATAAACACCACGAATTTACAACCTGCAACTTAATCAGATTCAGTCGTAACAATATCAATCTGCAGCAACAAATCAAAAAAAAAATTCTTCTTCGTTTTCTGAATTTACAACAAAAAAACGATTCTTTTACACAACAACAATATCTAGTCGACCTTATCTCAGATCTGAAACATAAATCGTATGTGCTCAGAGTGTGTGTTCAACAAGTCAATCGTTATTTACAGATCTGATACAACAAATCATATGATTTGTTTTCAGATCTGCGATGTGCTCATCAACATCTGCATATCAAGATATGTTATTTTCATCTTTTTTTTGCTAACGACGTCACCGGCGACCAACGCCGTCAGCGGCGGCGATGACGGTGGTGTTCCGTTTTTCCAACAGGTTCCGACTCCACTCCCCTTCTATTTTGACTTTCCTTAAGTTTTCAAGCAAAAACCGGCAGATGATGTGACTTTTCTGTTTTCCGGCGACGTGGTGGTGGTGTTGGACGACGGCGGCGTTCACGGCAGTGGCGGTGATGGTGGTGCTTGGAGAGAGAAAGAGAGAGAGTGTGTTGTCGATGATGATGATGAAGATGAGCTGCTGCTATGTATGTGTGTATATTAATATATATATATATATATATATATAGGACAAAGATCCGTTAGGAACCACCTCTTATTGCGAGAACCGCGAGAACCAATGTGAACGCAACCAAAAATAGCTAAAAATCACACAAAATTTTTTTTTTTTTTTTTTTAATATTTTTTATAACAAAATCGCTACTTTTCGTAGCAAAAAAAAAAAAAAAAAAAAAAATTTTAAAATTTTTTTTTTTTTTTGGCTTCTAAAAGTAGCGATTTTAACATAAAAAATATTAAAAAAATCAAAAAAAAAAATTTAGATTTTTTTTTTATTTTTTTAGGTTTTTTTGGGGGTTTAGTTTTTAGCTGGGGGGGGGGGGGGGGGGTTTAGGTTTTTGGGGTGGGGGGGGGGGGTGGTGGGGGGGGGGGTTAGGTTTTTTTTAGGTTTTTTGGGGGGTTTAGTTTTTAGCATTTAGCTTGGGGGGGGGTTAGCTTGGGGGGGGGGGGGGGGGGGTTAGGTTTTTTTTTTTTTTTGGGGGGGGGGGGGGTGGGGGGGTTTAGGTTTTTTTGGGGGGGGGGGGGGGGGGGTGGGGGTTAGGTTTTTTTTAGGTTTTTTTTAGCTATTTTAGGTTGTGTTCACATTGGTTCTCGCGGTTCTCGCAATAAAGGTGGTTCTCGCATGAACCTTACCCTATATATATATATATATATATTAATTTTTGAATTAAGAAAATGTTAAATAAAACATAAATGACCAAAATACCCCTGCACTAAAGGACAAAATAGGCAGCTCTCAACAGTCAAAAAGGGGGTTTTTTGGATTTTGGACTAAAATGGCAACAAAATGCAAACCACAGGGACCCAGATGTAATAAGTTTGAGATTTGGACTAAAGTGGCAAAACTGGCCAAACCACAGGGACCAAAATGGCAGTTTACTCTATTTAAAATTTTAAACCCAAAGGGCCTATTTATAGAAACTCATTTTTTTTTTCTACTAGCTTAGGATCCTCGAATTCCGAACAAGAACGTAGAAATTAAATTTCTAGATTCATGTAAAGTAAATTTTTGAGAATACTATCTAATCAAATTAAACAAATCAATATATACGCTAAAACAATAAGGACGTATTTCACATAATTGTGACCGTCGTCATCGTTAAAGACAACGTTCATCCTGAGCCAATGATCGAACTCTCCATGAGACAGGGGGACGTGACATAAACGATAACTTTGACGATTATGTCAATTACATCTACAATGTTTTATCTCATTGAATTTGATTGAATAGTTTTTGACAACTAATAAATGAGTCGAGAAATTTAATTTCTTCAAGCAATTTAATTTCTTGATGAGCCATATACATACGACTGCTCAAGCAATTTAATTTCTTCACGAGCTAAATAGATAAGGCTGCAACAACATCCAACGCACATCTTAAATCAAACTAATTAGCCATTCATTCTAATTTTCTTTTCTAAATTTATAATCTTCGTTTCATATTTTGTTTTATTATATTATAGTAAAACAAGTACAAATTTGTGTGTACCAACTCTCAACGTAAATTCTAAAAATGTCATCAATCAATGTGATTGCATATAGGGGTGTTTGAGTTGGTGGGTTACGGATTGACGGGTTAACGGGTTGAGATGTGAAATCCAAATCCAACCCATATTATTATTCACGTCAAAGATCTTAACCCTAACCCGCATAAACATAGATTCGGGTAAACACGAACGCGACTCATTTAACCCATTTTTTCAAATGGGTCATAAATGTTGACAAGTTATAAACGGATTGTTAGGTTGTAAAATGAGTAATATAAATAGTTTTTTTAATGTTGAAAATCTTGACAATGGATTGAGAAATTGCAAGTGTATTATCAAAAAAATGAAATATGGAAAAAGAAATTATAGAAGTATTTTCTTAAATATTTGAACGGGTTAAAAGGTCAACTCATTTTTATGTAAGTCAACTCGAATCCGGCCCGTTTAAAAAATTAGTCGTGTTAACCGACTCAAAGCCTGGTTTTTTTTCATGTTAGTTTTTGGATCTTGTCAGGAATTGTCACACCCTATGCCCTTAAGTTACATCAATGTAGGAGCCATTGCTATATGAATGAGCATTTTTTTCATTAAATCAACTCAACCGGCTAACCATATTACGTATCAGACAAAAATTCTATTTACAGTTTCTTATCAATAATTTTCTACATATTGTAGAAAGAAAGGTAAGAATTCTGGGGATTTTATTCTTGAAGGGGACTAAATGTTTATGTAAATGAAAAATGATACAAAAGGATTAGGAAATCCCAGCTCATTTGGAATTGAAATTAATGTTTTTTATACCAGTCACACCAAAATGTTGATTTTATAACTAAATCATAATTCATAAACATAAAACAGTATTTTCCACAATTTAAACCCCCAACAACCACTATTAAATATATGTTTGGATAAAATGATGAGCAAGTTGGACCATATTTTATTATGAGAATTTTGTATATTTTTAAATTTTTAACCGATTATTTTGTATATTTTAAAATTTTTTAACCGATTAGAACGTTATCCGGTTTTTAATACCAGCCAGACCAATGAACCGGTAGAGCAACCAGCTTACAAAACACTGGTTAGAAGTACAAAACCATAATAACATGTACAACTTAAGACATGAAGAGCAAGATGAGTAGGATTTACAAAGAATGCACTTTAGACTCGATATAATTTCAAGTTAAAGGTAAAGATGCGATTTTCCTCGTAAACATTGTGTGAAGTCATCTATGGTCAAAGTGAAGAAGATAAAAGCTTCATCAAACACCAGCTTTCTTCTGGATTTTCTTAAATAGGACACAAAGATTGAAATCCCCATATGAGCAGTGTTGGTCAATTTAGTGGTGCTAGGTTTGGTATTAGCCGCAATAGCTGCGGTGGTGTAGGCCATAACTCTATGAATTGCGCAAGTGTTATGAATGGTTCGGGTTGAATATTTTATAGTATGCCCAATGCAGGTGGAAATAACGCTAATTAGACTAAAGATTGGTGTTTCTACAGTAGCGGAAATGTGGCTTTAGGAAGATATGCGAATACATCTAGTCCACAGGTTGGTGGTTATTGACTTCTAAAGATATAAACTCATACCCTTCTGTCACATTAACGATATAATTACCATTTTATGAGTGAATATTCCACCTTACAATTGCAGGTTTAATCAATTTTGAAGGTTGGTTCAAAAGAGTATGGAGAGTGAGTAATGGTTTGTTGTGTAGAAAACTCTGTTTACACATTGTGTCATAAGATATGAGAGAGATTAGAGAAGAACAAAATCAGTTGAACAAAATCTAATACATTGGACAAATATCATCATGCCACATCGTCTGATGATAAGTCGGACAATTTACTTAGTGACATATATTTACTAACCAAGATGGCCACTGCTTGTGAGATTGGGGCACTTACACTTTGAAAAGAATCCAACGTCTTTGCATATGAAAAACTAACATAGCGGACCGAGTTTCATTTAACGAGATCCTGTTTCTGTAACTTCGCCTTGAGCATATCAAGTTGTTCTGGCTCAGAAACAAACATAAAAAAACAATTCATTGTTAGCAACAAGATTAGTTATAAAAGCATTAGCATATGCTTGCAAAAAGAGATGTTTTTACTCTTTTCAGATGCAGTAGCCTGTTGGACACTTGTACGAAAGAATATGTTGCCATTTTTCTGATAAACGGTCTGTGATCAAGAAACACAAGTCAACTTTCTGTATACTTTGTATGGACAGCAAAAAATAATAATAATAATAATAAAACAGGATATGGGAATAAGTTAAATTTTGTGAATGATAAAGACCAGTGGCGAAGCTTGAGATTTCCGACCGGGGGGTCGAAAATGTATATACCTAAAAAAAATTAAAACCGGGGGGTCAAACACGTATATACCTGAAAAATTCTATACGAAAACTACATACCGGACACTACTGAGCGAAAAGTTCGGGGGGTCCTTTCAGGAGACTGAAAACTTTTGGTTATTCTTGGTGTTTATATGACTCGAGAAAGACTGAAGGAAATCTTTAGGCAACCCTAATCCGTAAGAAGCTATAGACTTATTTTGACCTATGTTTTGAAAAGCCCAGAGCCTGAGCCAGCACCTTAGAGCCTGAAACCTCGCCTTTATAGTTGCAGCACACAAGGTCGGCTGCCCTGCACTTCGGTGCCTAAACGCTTTCCTTGTGCGCTTTTGACAACATAGTTTTTAATATCACAGAAAGTATGAGTTCAGACTTCAAGCCACTATTGTACAGAAAGTCATAACATTCTCAATATTATTGAACTAAAAGTTTTAAAACTTGTAAGGCATTCGTTCTATTCGATTTCATGGCCAATTATTCTAGACCATAACTTAACTTTACTATCATAACCAAAAACGCTATTCACATGTACATCGAAAGATAACAAATTCAAAAAAAAAAAAAAAATCTACGCTATGTTTGGTGCTCAAAGTTAGTTCATATGAAACCACTGAAGCTATGTGTCAATGAGTAAATCTGTGAAAAGTGATTAAAAAAATGTCAATATTTGACTTAAATTGTTCAAATTTGCTATAACAATCCAAATACATAAATTAGGGTTCTCATCTGAAATTAATCAAAATTATTATGTAATTGAGCAAACATTGAAAAATACGTACTCGAGATTAAGAATAAATGTGAAAAGGATACCCGTGAAGAAGTGAGTGCAGAGAGTTCGGCTATTGAAACCTCGTGGCTTCTTGCCTGTTTGCAAATCAAATAAAAGCTTTAAGATTAACATTTTTTAAGTGAAATTATTTAGAGAAAGAGAGAGAGAGAGAGTAAGTTGTGAACCTGCTTAAGAAGTGATTGAGTGGGATCCGCCATAGGATGAGGAGGAGTAGTTGTTGTGGAGGAATCAGTCGCCATTGCTGTTGTTGTGCGCCTCTTCGTCAACTTCATAAGTTTTTCAACTTCGCCAGTGGATTTGGGCTTCGGCTAACCTGTTGGGCCCGGTCCAAAATCTTGTTGAAACTTGAAAATAGGTTTAGTTTGCAAACGAGTAGATCCGAGCTTGAGTAAAGGTCGGCTCGTTTAATTTAACCAAACCTTTAAAACTATGGGGTGTGGAGGAGGGTAGTCCTCAAAGGATGGTCTGCCACGTAGGCGTCTACGTAAGCGGGTGTGAGAATGAGCCTAAAGGGGATGAAACTAGGGTGTGGGGGATGGGCCTCAATATATGTGTATGTATGTATGTGTGTGTGTGTGTATAAAGAAGAAAGAGGAGACCCGTCTTGGGCATCGAGGGGCTGCCGGAGAAGACGGGGACAGACCTAGGGGTGGTGTGCTGGCCCGGCGCCGGAGCGCGCAGGCCCTAGGCCGGTCCCATATCGCATAGCCTAACATCTTTATGCTACTCAACTCTCCATCATTATTCAATCCAATTCACATTGAAACATTTTCTTTCTTCTAAGTTCTAAGTCTAACAGAATCAGACTGAGTTGAAATTGAGTTGGGCCAAAAATAATTAAAGTCAAGCCAAGCTCGAGTTCAAGTTTTCAGCTTGGTTTAATATACATACCATTGCGGCTCGTGAACCGGTCCTAGTTAAAAAAAATATATAGTAGGTTTTATTTTCTAAAAGAAAGTATTTGGTTTCCTCTCTTTGGGTTAGAGTGAATTTCAATAATTGTCCTTTATCTTTATACCAATTTTCAAGCGATGTCCTTTATGTTCAAAATTGACGAGTTTTGTCCTTTATGTTTTCATATCATACACGTTTTGTCCTTTAGGCCTAACCCAGTTAGTTTTTTTCAGTTAAATTTGGTCATATGCTTTGCACATGAGGGCATTTTTGTCAATTCAAAGGTTGCAAAAGCTTTGAGCTATAAATCTGCCGTTGAACTTACCTTTGAATTGACAAAAATGCCCTCATGTGCAAAGCATATGACCAAATTTAACTGAAAAAACTAACTGGGTTAGGCCTAAAGGACAAAACGTGTATGATATGAAAACATAAAGGACAAAACTCGTCAATTCTGAACATAAAGGACATCACCTGAAAATTGGTATATGTTGGTTCAGTTCTGTTTTGAACATAAAGGAAAACATGAAAACATACCTTTGGTTGCATCAGCACAGGTTAGCAGAGAATCCGTTAAGGGTTGACATGATTGTCATCTTGGTCTGGTTCCTCCTTAGGGTGCTGACTGATGATGGTGGCTTAGAAAAAACCGATAAGGGAATCGGTATGGAGATGGAGGTCGAATTGATGTTATGACTAATGGGGTGTTTCTAATGTGTAACTGAGTAACCCCTTAACCTCCACATAATTCTCCTTATATAAGCACCCAGGAGGAAACCCTAATTAGTTAATAAGGGTAATATGGTCCATCAACAATTACCAACTAATTATTTAATAGGATTGTTATATATTTTGATCTATATAATGTAAATGATTATAATGGCTATAGATTAAATATTAATACGTAATATATTTAATCTTACATTCTCCCACTTAGCCGAGTAATCATTTACTATGAGTATTAGATAAGCCTGATCAGGAGTTAACACTCATTTTAGCCTTAAACAAGTACTATAGCAGAGAAATACAGCCGTTGAATCATTATGCGACTCAGGACCCCCATTAATCATACTATAGCCTTAATTTAAAACCTAATCGTTATGATCAAAATACGCATAAGCCCTTTGTTTGATTTGTAACTATATTTGTCTATATGCCGTTATGCTAGCTTGACATATTCTTAGAGACATACAAAATCAAACTGATGAGGAAAATTAACTAATACTTAGTCATTCATAGTACGATATGCAGTTGCGCACGGCCATCAATTAATACCCGTCTCTGAGCTCTCTTAATAAGACTTATGGGTAATAGCCCTTCAATTATAGGATCCTTAAGCATATCATGAATGTATTCGATACAAACTTAGTTTCCTCAATTCGTTCATAAACGAATAATTAATTGTGTATCGAAACTTAATGCAGCACCTCTTGAACTGTTACTGTTCAAGGAGTTATGGTAGCTGACTTTATCACACTAAGTCTTCAAAACATTAATTATATGGAGTTAATAAACTTATGAGTCCACTGATAAATTTTCAACAACATTTAGTGACTATATTATGTCGTTATAACTTAGGTTGTTATTATCAGTGCATTATGACTCCTCCATGAAATAGGTTTTGTCTGCTGACATAAAGATATACCCGACATTACATTTTGTCATCTTTGAACATTACAAAGTTAAAGTAATAAACCGGTTTTAATTCTCACTTCTTCTTTAAATTGTAGTCTCTTGTTTCCTTAAAGATATTGTAATACTCCATTAGATGCTTCACATTAATCTAGACATATCTAGTGTGTTGCAATGTGAGTAATATCTAAACGAGTATAGACTTGAACTTACATAAGGCTTCCAATTAATGAAGCGTAAATAAATAATCTCATTTATCCTATTATCCTCTAAAAGAGAGCAGTATTGTTTGTTACACATGTAAGGACCCATTTAATGTTAAACTTATGGAACGGAACTAATATCCCATTGGGTCTATCTCAGTATGTTATGATATCAATCACGTAAGAGATATCTCTGATATTTATTATATCAAAGTTTGTGTTAACAATGCTTTGACTTATGTAACATATACTTGTCAAAAGCATATCATCTATATTGACAAGTTTATCGTAGTTGCTCCCACTCATCTTGAGGTAGGTACATTAATCCACTTGATTCTTGATGAAAATAATTACGTTAGCTTTTCATCACATTATGATGTTTGCATTAACCCATACATGGATATTATTGGCTTACAAATAAAGTGTTCTTTAACCTTCAGTTTGAAACTTTAGGTTGTTATCTAATGAACATGTAAATGTGTCAGCCATTTGTTATGGAAAATTGTCTATAATGTTCATCTAATGTAGCTTTAAACTATTATAAGCTACTAGAACAGTGATGATCCTCAAAGAAATCTTCTATAAGATATGTAATAAAGATTCTTTAATAATTTATCTCTTTCTAAGTACAACCTTTGACAATCAATCATGATTCTTAGTGTCTTAACGTTTGTATCAGGATTTGGTTTAGTTATGAACACTCTTAGGTAATTCAATCAAATCCCAAACGTTATACGAACACATAAAATCAGTTTTACTAGAAAACTGTTTTATTCCATTCAGAAGATTAATTGACGCTAATGGCTTAATTTGAAGAGATAGGATCAGTAAACATTTCCAAAATCCATTTCAACTTCAATTAGGGAGGTTATGTAATCATCAAAGTTAGTAGGCTTTTAAACCTAGATGACCTCCTGAGTTGATTATTGGGTTTGTTAGAAGTTTCAGTTTTATGGATTAGCTCTTGGTAAGGTTTCTATCATTTTCATTCTAAGTTTGTAAGAGTTGGTGCAGTATGGTGTACAAGAGGTGTAATCGGAGTTAAATTCGGAGTGAAATTTAATGACATTCTTCCCCCCGCCTCTTGTATTCCTTGCAAGTCATGATAAGGACTTTGACTGCTCCCACTAACCTTAGAAATCTTTAGGAACTCAGCATGCTTAGGGTCAATATTTAACGACCAACAAATTCTAATAGAGAAACACAAATTAATGACGTTAGTCGTTGTGATTTCTCTTGTTGAGGATTATATTAGTTTATGTAAGAAATCTAAGTGTGCCCACAATTAGGCAACAATGAAACTTTTGTAAGAGTAGCATTAGATTTAAAGAGATAAGTTATGATAGAACAGTGTCATAATGGAGCAGTGTCTTGTACAAGAGGTGTAAAATGGAGTAATGTAAAATTTTTCACTCCCCCACCTCTTGCAACTATTGCAAGTTATTATTAAGACACTTAATGCTCCCACTGATCTTTGATATCTCTAGAAATGCTACAAGAGAAGTTTCAATGAGGTACGTGACGTGGGAACATATCATATATATGTTAGACTTTAATTGATTTCCTTAACGTCCAAATGTCATAAAAAACTTAAGGACATATTTAATAGAAATCTTAATAAGTACATACATGAATAGATTTCTTCTAAGAACGTGAGCCATATGCGACAAAATTTAGATACAAGTTGATAGTCTTTTAAATGATAAATGAATTATGTCTGAATATTCCATTTGGAATAAGTTCCACGAATGTCAATGAATGACTTATGATGGACCCATACTTATTCCTTAAGCCAAGTCATATTTAGGACTATAACGTCATGATTTAAAATCACTTAGAATGAGATTAAATGAAAAAATCATCCTCATTAACCATGTCATGATTTCTCATGAATTTTGGTTATAATGGATGAAATTTATAAGTCTCATTTTCCTTTTGTCGAATTCTCATTTGCATGATGACAAAATTTGTGAAAGCGTAAGGTATCATCTAGTTCCATCTTAGTAATGTTTCAATCCAGATATTTAGAACAAATAAGATGAGAGTTTAAGGTAAGTGTGACTTTATGTTGACTATGCAAACCTAAAAACCTTCATAACATTGCTTAATTATGATACTATATTCTGATTAATTTTCAGAATATATAAGGTATCGAAAAGCGTTGTCAGAAGACTGCTTATTATGGTTCTTATAGCCTTAACATTTAATTTTGTCACTAACTCTCGTGTTAGTTATTTGTCGAGTTCTGGTAAGGAAACGTATGGAACTAGAGTCAACTAATCATGTGTTAATTGGAATATTAAAATTATCAGACTTAAATATCATTAGTAAGTGACTACTTAATTAACTTATCCAACTGTTCTTTTAAATAATGGATAGTCTCGTTGCTTATGCCTAGTCTAATGGCATAATTATGCAGTGAGATTTTTCCCTTGAAGAACCTTAAAGTTGGGATTTTGTACTTGAATTTTGTCTATGGACCTTAGAACAATCCTCTTTTAAAGTATTAGTGGTTGTAAGGTGAGTAACAACTTATTTTCCAGCTTTAAACATTTATTTCTTTGTACATATGTTGCTTATCAACACACTCGTTATACTTTGGTACTTTTGAGTGTTGTAGTTGATTTATAATGCATCAAATTGTACAAGTGAAAATCTTAGTATGTAATGTACTGGAAAAATGTACTTATTTCCACGCGTAAGCCCTTAACTTTATGGGTCATGGTATTGTACATTATTATGTATTCACATATACCACTTAGCTTATAGTTTATAATTTAAATGAAGGCATGCATCTTAGGAGTTCTAGTGATTATTCCACAACTATAGATTAGTCTTAGGAAAGACTTAATCTGGAAAAACCTTTTAGTGACATCACTTATTCTTGATTATCATAAGAAACATCATGTTCGATTTATCCTAATCATCATGCTCTACTTTTCTTCTGTAGTGCTTTATCAGAAGAGAGCAATAGGAGTATCGTGCCTTAAGAGATAATCAAGGATTTAATTTAAGAGCTAATTCTTATAGAAACTTTAAGTAAAGCAAACATTTTAGGTTTAGGAATTAGAGTGGATGAGATATAGACTTATAGAAGAAACATTATAGTGAGTAAAAAAAAAAAAAAAAAAATTATGGGTACTAAGAATAAGGCAGACGAAATGATCATAAAACTTAATTAAGGATCATTAATCTAACGATCATTATGTGAAGAGATTGTGATATGTCTATTACTAACATCAAAATAATAGACTTAGCTAAAAAATTCTACTTAAACGAAGACAAAACAGCTTTGGCCAGAAGTGTAATCATTTAAGCATATGTGCAAAGTGGTTGTAACAAATCAGCTTTGGCCAGAATTGAAACAATCACTTTAGTTATGCACTTGTTGAGTATGCCATCTATGAATGAATTAAATCAGCTTTGGCCAGAAATTAAGACATTCATGCTTATGATGCATACACAACATAGCTTTCGTAATACTTGAATGATAAGTAGATGTATCAAGTCAGCTTTGGCCAGAAATGATATATCAGAAGCTCATTCAAGTTAAGCTATTTTGGTTTTGTAAAACATTATTTGATCCTTATTAATTAGCTAAGTAATTACAAAACCAATTATTTAATAGCAAACCACCCGTTAGCGCGGATCGAACTTTGTTGTCTCGAGTCGAGACCTTTGTCTCGAGTTGACACGTTATGGTCTCGAGTCGAGATCTAATGATCTCGAGTCGAGACCTCTGCCTCAAGTTGATACGTTATGGTCTCGCCTTGTCACGTTATGGTCTCGAGTTGTAATGGTTCAATGGCCTTAGTCGAATCCTCAGTGGTCTCGAGTTGACACGTTATGGTCTCGAGTCGAGACCTTTGTCTCGAGTTGAAAACTTTTGAGAATCCTTATGATTTCGAGTCGAGACCTTGTGGTCTCGAGTCGAGATCTTGGTCTCGAGTCGAAACCTGATGGTCTCGAGTCCACTGTTGATAGCTGTTTCTTGTGATAACATAACTGAAATTCGAAATCTAAGGGATTATGAGATATTGTTTCCTGTTTTAAGATGATCTAATTTTATCAACATATTTCGAAAATTATGATATGTTTATCTAATAACAGTTTTTTCGAAAATCTATTGAGGACAAAATAGATCAAAGACAGAAAAAACACTTCATAATCCAAATCATATTCCAAATCATAACAGAATTTTTCGAATTTCCTAAGAACATGTGATGAACCCTAAACATAAAACATAAATTCTGGAACCCGAAACCTGAATTTTAATAGCTTTTCTAAACAGATTTCGGTTAAAACATAATCTAGTTAATTTCGAATGAGTATATAATTAACCTTTTACGAAAACAGTGGTCTCGAGTCGTCCTTTATGACTCGAAAATTGGCTGTTCATAAGATCTTCAAAAAAATTTCCGTTTTCCAAGTTCCAATCCCAGAATTAATGGATACGAAAACAGAACCGACTAATCAACATATGCTCTGATACCACATGTTGGTTCAGTTCTGTTTTGAACATAAAGGAAAACAAGAAAACATACCTTTGGTTGCATCAGCACAGGTTAGCAGAGAATCCGTTAAGGGTTGACATGATTGTCATCTTGGTCTGGTTCCTCCTTAGGGTGCTGACTGATGATGGTGGCTTAGAAAAAACCGATAAGGGAATCGGTATGGAGATGGAGGTCGAATTGATGTTATGACTAATGGGGTGTTTCTAATGTGTAACTGAGTAACCCCTTAACCTCCACATAATTCTCCTTATATAAGCACCCAGGAGGAAACCCTAATTAGTTAATAAGGGTAATATGGTCCATCAACAATTACCAACTAATTATTTAATAGGATTGTTATATATTTTGATCTATATAATGTAAATGATTATAATGGCTATAGATTAAATATTAATACGTAATATATTTAATCTTACAGTATAAAGATAAATGACAATCCTTGAAATTCACTCCTTTGGGTTAAAGAATTATGATAATTGTTTTCGTATTACTTTTGTGTTATGTCAAGATACAACTAATAGTAGTTGTTTTGTACCATTTGTTATATAATGTATAAATTATTATACTTAATGTTATATTAAGTAATTTAATGATGTTTATTACTTTGGGTTAAAGAAGTACCCGCATTGGTTGTGGTAGCCAAATGAATGTTTCAGCACAAAATAATCATTTTTCATCGGGTAAAACTTTTTTTTGTGAACCAACACCCGAAGCATAGGGACGATGTTCCCGATTTACCCGTAAGGGTTTCCGGGAGGCGTCCCCTACAAAGTACTATAGAATAATTGCACAATCAAAAATGACCTAGAGCAAAAGATCCATAAAATAAAAAACAAATATGAAATCAGAGTTTTTATACAATTTTCAAAAACAATAGTAATCAAGATATCATACGTAAAAAATATATGTTCAAGATAAAAAAATATATATTATTTTAATTAAATAGGTTGATTTAAAATACTATATTTAAAAGATATATGTGACTGAAAAGTTACATAATTAGGAAAGGGTAGGGTTCATGAGTGAACAATGTTGTATTTGTGAACAAAATGAACTTATCTTAACCATTGATTTTGTAGATCTAGATTTTAATATTAGTGGCAAGATTGTAATTATCTTTTGTAACTTCCATTTATTTTAATACACATAAGGGTATAATTGTATTTTTGTCACTTCATTTAATTAATTGATTTTTTTCTCTCTCTTGATTTCTCTTTCCAATTAAAGAAAACATTTAATTACATTCTTTATAGTTTTTTCTCTCACCAATTACCTAACTTGATAATTTATAATTTAAAAAAAAATGCAAACATTATCAAATATTGTTTCATCTAGAACATGATTAAAAATATTTAATTACATTATTTATACATATATGTATTAGATCAATGTTTGATAAAAAGATATATAGTGGAAACAAGATGTAATAATATATAGGTGTATAAGTCTGGTATATAACGATCTATATACACATATGTACTTGAATAACACACAGGTGTGTACATCTGGTATATACCGACCTGTATACACATATGTACTTGAATAATACATTGTTGTATAAGTTTGGTTTATACCGACCTGTGGAAATACATATGTAATAATACACAAGTGTATAAGTCTTGTATAAACCAACCTGTATACACATATGAAATGTAGATTTTGTGGGAAAAAGGCTATTATATTAATAGACACATGTGTATATGTGTGAACTGTATAGATGTATTAACGACAAATACGTAAGTGTATATAGAGAGATTTGTCCATGTGTGATTAGTGACATAGAGCTGTACGTTTGTTAAAGCTTTTATGTTAAATCTTTCGAATATGTAACGTAGACTATGTTGACAAACTTAGCATATGAATACACATGTATTAACCATAAATAGACAAGTGTATATATTGGGATTTTTTATTGTGTAGATTCTTAAATATAAATAGAGGTGTTTTGGTTATACTTTCCAAAAATTAAAGATATGGTAACTGCAAATCATTAAATAAATATAATTAAAGATAAAGATCAAAAGTATAATTACAATCTTAACCTTTTCATCATCTAATCAAATGAATGGATGAGATTGGTTCACATAGTTCACAACCAAGGATGTTGTTCACTCATGATCCTCATCCAATTAGGAAAAGGTGATATAACTATAAGGAAAGAAGGAATGGTCGTTTATAAAAAATAAAGTAACATCTCTATCCATGACCATCACATGCATGTGATTGTTCATGCATCACCCGCTTAATGAAACGACGGCGTCGCCATTACTTTTGAGATTGATGCATCGACCCACCCAAAATCTCACTCTAATTAATACTCTGCGTCTTCAACTTAAATTTTAAATTGTACTAAAGTGATGTACCAATAAATTATTTTCTAGAAGTGGAGATAAGAGGTTTAATCATATTTTTAAAAGGTGTGATCGTTTTTTTGTCTAAGAAATACACCGCATTTTTTTTTCAAAGGGTACATCCACCCACCCAGCCATGAACCTGGGTCCGCCCCTACTTATGACCCTATCCATACAAGGTTGTAATGTTGTATCATGGTTTTTATAGTTTAATTTTAGATATATATGTTATTTAAGACCATCTCTAGTGGCCCGTGGTTTGGTTGACCATGAGGCCACCACGAGCAGCACACCATCCCACTACTCGTGGATTACAAATTTGGCTAGTGCTCGTTGTTGAGGCCACGAGATGCTTGTAGTAAGAATCAAGGAAACCAGCCATTAAGCTAGTATGCTATCCAATCCCCCTTTGTTAGTCTTAACCAAGTGGTACATATGCTCACCACTACACTTTTTTAGTTTTTACCAAATTATTTGGTTAAGATGATGTGAATGACACGTGTCAACGAAAAACCAAATCATATACGTTACCACTACACATGGTCTAACAAATGATATGTTTATACTTATATATACCAATTTTATAATTTTTTTCCTTTGGTTCTTAATATTTTTTGACGTGCGTTTAGCTCAAATTAATATATAAATAGTGATTTGAAAGAGTTTTTATAGAAAATAATTAATTGTCAAACACTCTAATTTTCAACGGTTATGTGTCCGTTCTACAACAGTAGGAGTTGTGAATAATCCCTAGCTACGGAAGAATGTATGCGGGCCGAGAAGGGCTTGGGACCACACCCTCCCGAACCTAATACCGAAGGCATACGGTCCCCCTAACAATCAACGCACACAACATCGTTTTCCCATTCACCCTATTCCGTTTCCTACTTTAACTCTGGCCACTCTTCTAACTCCTTTTCCCTTGGGAAGGTAACTTTGTCCACTATTCCTTTCTATATAGAGTAAACTGTTATTTTGGTCTCTGAGGTTTGACCAGTTTTGCCACTTTAGTCCAAATCTCAAACCTTTTGCATCTGGGTCCTTGTGGTGTCAGTTTTATTGTCATTTTGGTCCAAATCCCAAATCAGGTCAGATTTCTAAAAAAAACTGATTTTTGTCCTTTTCCTCAGGGGTAATTTGGTCATTATGAGTTTTATTATATCTTATTATTGTGTAGAGAAGACAGATGATAAAACCACAGCCACCTCCAAGTCTCCAACTCCGCCACCGCCACTGCCACCACCACCTCCTTCTCACCACAGGAACCATCTCCTTCTTCTCACTATAACCACCGTTCCTGTCACACCCCGATTTCCACGTGTCACCGGTGGGCCCGGTGGGGGAGTATCGTGACGTCATGGTTGGTAACGTAATAGTCAAACAACACAATATCAATATGCACAGCGGAAGCAAATTTAAAATATAATACAACCGAATTTAATTATTGTAATATCAAGTATCACAACGTTCGATTGTTTAACCACAGAACAGATCGAAATAAAATAGCAACAATGGTTCAACAGACTTCAGGCATCCTAAGCTTGCGAGACTTTTTATTGATGCTAAGGAGACAATCCAGCCAATTTCGTTTAGTACCTGCATTCAGTCTTCTTGGGAAAATACGTCAGTTTACACTGGTAAATACATTCAACTGACTCATTTTAGAAAATGATTGAAAATTGGTTTGGATGCACGTGGCATAAACATATTTATAACTTGGGAGAATTATTTAATATTATAATCTTGTGAACGAATTACATATTACTTGTGCGTTCAGTAGCCCGGATCTTGTCCGGGTTAAAGATCAATAGACACACCACATTATTGAGTTATACACTGACGGGTGTACGCCTACACCCCGTGCTCAGGTCGTGGCCATCTCGTAAGATGATGCCAAGGATATCCGGGACATGGTCATTAACCCCCCAAAGGCTTTAAGTAACAAGACTGTTTAAACGAGCCGATCAAATTATTCAACTACCCACTTAATTGTGGAGATTTGATGCCCGATCAAGCGGTATGCTATATACCGTAACCCAAGCCCGTATAGGGAAAATAAGTTAAAAGTATTTACCTGAGTAAGTATTAATCACAATAAGCAAAAATGCACGTAGCTTTTACTGGTCCTCCTAATCTGGAACGAAGGTTTATAATAACCTATTAGAATTCTAACGGGCCTTTTATTAAGCTTAAGCTTAGACCGGCTAGTTTCAAGATACGGTTCGTACGCACGATTAAGCGAAGACCGGATAGAATGTGATTCAGACCCGACAAGTTTGAAGACTTGTTTAATATGGGTTTATTATTCCCATTCTGGATTTTGAGATAAAACCGTTAAGGTTTGGCCCGTTTCGGCTAATTTATGTAAACTTGTTACATAAACCGAACCGTGCGCGTAATAAGCGTAACGGGTATCCGTAAGAGCCATATACAGGTTTCCTAAGTTAATATGCTTTAAATATGTTGAGACATCAGTAAGATGTCTTTTATTATGCCCGAAACGTGTTTAAACACAAACTAGGCCCCGTAGGGGTAGTTTGGTCATTTAAAAGTTAATAAAAGAGTTTAGATGTTTAACTGAGTTACAGGTCTGATGTAAACAGCAAACATACTCAATTTGATAAGTTATATCAGTAGGTTAAAGCATATATGTGAAATTTACCATTTTCCACCAAACTATGCCCCGTAGGGGTATTTTGGTAATTTCACATAAGCCAAAAAGCTCAAAACTGAAGTCTGAGTTTATCAACCTTAGCTTACTGTTAAAATGTTATAATTTGCCTCATATATCAGTAGGTATCAACCCGGGTATGTTCAATATGATTTTAAAACATACTATGCGTTGAAAACGCTAAATAAGGCGTTTAAAGGCCATTACCGGGTTCAATACTTAAATCTGATGTTTTTATATTTCCAGAAGGCTTAAAATAATTTATTTATCATATGTGATCAGTAGCAAAAGGTTTGGAGTCGTTTAGATGTGTAAAACTCATTTTATGGCCCGTAAGGGCAAACCCGACAATTACCGGATTAAGCCTACGACTATGAGTTATGCTCAGCCTAAAATTAATTAAAAATATTTAAAATTCCCAAAATAATATATTACATCAGTGGGTATTAAGTTTGATACCAAAAAGTAGGCTTAACTAGGCTATACGCTAATTACGCCGTTTTATTAACATAAAGCATTAGTTTTGCGATAATGAGCATAACTCTTAATCTACAAGTCAAACTGATGTCAAAATTTGCATACAAGTTTATATATCAGTATTTAAGGTTTCTACACTTTTACATTTTCATAAATCACGTTTTAAGGTAATAAGGGCATAACGGTCAACATATGAGCAATTAACGGAAACATGCATATTAATTGGATAACTAATGAACCAAGGTGTACAATCACAGAGGGTTGTTCTAACATGTAACCTAGTCCAATTAAAGCTCTGAGGTATTCCTAATACATGCCTTAACGGGTCAGAACTGAAAGTCAAAGTGAAAGTCAAACTATGCGACTTTCGGTTCCGAACCGGGTCTAAACAGGAAATTGTCGGGTTGAACATGTTTAGACATGTTCTTACACTTATTACTAAGTTATAACAATGATCAAACAGGTTGTATATGATTTGCATTGCTAATTATGCATAAATGGTATTTTAAGCTTCCTGCTGACTTTTCTAAGTACATGTTTGACCCGACATTTGAACTAGTTAGAGTGGTGATCAGGGGAAACCCTTTTGAGGTTTTATTACCCACATAAATACCAACATATAACTACTTTTAATTCGAGATATAACTGAGCCATTATTGACCAATCACGAAGTCAAACCGTAATTACGACGGTTTGTCTTTTAGCTAATTAACTAAGCTAAAACTAATTAAAGAAGGACTAGCAGACTTACAAGAGTCCTATGCATGAAATATGATCACTTGAGGCTGCTTGATAGCTCCAGAAATGATCCAACAATGCAGGAGAAGGTGTGGGAATGTTTGTAACTAAAGAGGCTTTATATAGTGATCCAAGACACCATAAAAGCTTGACATCTTAGTCTAGCACCCATCCACAACTGATTAACACTTGTCCTAGTGCTTAGGGGGTGCCTAGGGGGGTCGTCCACATGTGAGAAAAACCGGCTAGAATGGTCACAATCGCGCATAACAGGCTGCAGAAGGTTTTCTGGTTGCTGGGTACTGCTTGCGCACCGTAACAATTATTTGTTGCGGTGCGCAACAAATCATCAGGGACCAAAATGTTGGCTTTTCAATGATTTGAAGGGGCAACTGAGTATAAACGATTCTTGGCCGTGTTTTATCAATATGGGGCCTCAAATTTGGGTCATGTATAGTATGCACCACCATGTTATGTTGTGTGAAAAGTCTTGGAGTCTTTAGAAAGTACCGAAAACTAAGGATTACCATTCTTTTCTTCGTGAGATCCTATCATGCATTTCCAATTCATTATTGTCAACCCATTTCTGGATTTTAGACATAATAGATGTTTAATATGTATAAACACTTGGGTCTTGGGATTTATAAATGAGGTGTTCAGAGGTAAAAATTTACATGACGCCACTTTTCAATCCTGCCAAAACATCTTTATTTTATCAAGGTTTACAACGCGTTTTATCTTTCAGGACACGTGTCGTTATTCCAATGCACACGAATTTTCGAGGTGTTACAGTTCCCATCCTCAACATCACCTAATCACCATCATCATCCCCCTTTTCCCCCAAAATCAAAATCCTAAATTCAACCTTCTATCAACCAAATCCACCCAAAATCAAAACCATAAATTCAGCCCTCTAACAACTGCAACCACCACCGCCTACAACCAGAACCGCCACAGAACCACAACGTCACCGTCACCATCACTCTCTCTCTCTCTTCCGATCCCTCTCTCTCTCTCTCTTTGAAGCCACAGCCACCAGTGACTCCTAACGTCTCTTGTCTTCTAGTGGTGTTAGAGAGAGAGAGGGAGAGAGAAAGAAAGAATATGTTTGTGCCGCTAAGGATCTTGCTGGACTGCCGCTGATTACGGCAATAGTTAAACGTCGGTGATGGCTATATGACGATGGAGGTGTGGCGGTGGATGTGGAGGAACGATGATAGAGGTCCGATGGTGGAGGTGAAGGAACCATGATCCGCAACCCATAACAACACCACCGGTCATCACCGTCACCGGTAACCAGCTCCGCAACCCTGATCTCAACTCTATCTCTGACAGCACTCTCTCTCTCATCCTTCCGACTCTCTCTAAATCTCTCATCTGCACCTCCGACATCATCTTCATCGCTAACAAAATCAACCCTTAAAAATGACTTGAGATTTGGACCTGATTAGAGAAGATCAGGGTTGGAGAAGATGATGTTGGGTTGGGGGATGATATGATAAGTCTGCTGTTGAGTTTCTTTTATAAGTTAAGAATTAACTAATTTAATTATTTTAATTAATAATTTGTTAAAATAATAAAAGAAATGACCAAATTACTCCTGAGAAAAAGGACAAAAACCAGGTTTTTTTTTAGAAATCTGACCTGATTTGAGATTTGGACCAAAATGGCAATAAAACTGAAACCAAAGGGATCCAGATGCAAAAGGTTTGAGATTTGAACTAAAGTGGCAAAACTGACCAAACCTCAGGGACCAAAATGGCAGTTTACTCTTCTATATAAGATGATTATTTAAAACAAAAAGGTTGAATACTTTATAAAAAAGTGGTCCGGCAGTAATCTAAATTTGAGGTTAAAAAAAGAATACTTTATAGAAAACAATAACAATTTTCTTATAAGTAATAACTTTAGCAATGGAGATGACAATTTTTTTGTTTTATTTTTTCAAAAAAGAGGCTGGTACAATCTATCATCCTTCTTGCTTGTTGTTGGATTTAGAGGGTTCGAATTGAAGTCATCTTCAACAGCAAAAGGGTGGATGTTGCAGGAATTCTTGTGGAAATCAAGGCTAGCGGGTACCTTCGGGTAAAAAATCAGACAAAAATGTATTCCCTAGGTCTAATTGTGTAATTGTGATTTTGTATACGCATTGTAATGCTTTCCTAGCAGCTTGCTAGTATGGTTTCTAATAAAATCCGCCTTAAAAAAACTGCTTTATAAATGAAATGGTCACTTTTTATATAAACTCGATTATGTTGCATGTACGTTGATTTGGGTCCCTCAAAGGGGCTGTTTGGCAACTTCAGAATGGTAAGCGCAAAACTAGTAAGAGGTCTAAATTATTAAAAGCCAGTATAATACTTAACATTCCGAGGCAAATGTCTAATCAATTCAGAATAGAGATCTTCGTCATTCAGACCCAGTATAATACTTAACAATTCAGAGGCAAATGTCTGAACCATTCAAACATCTGATCGTGAAACAGACAATCTGAACCAGTAATAGGTTTAAACTATTAAGATGTCATTAAAAGGTGAAAGAAACAACCCGTAAATTTTGTGAAAGTGGACTTTAGGGGCTGTTTGGTAGCTTCTGAATGGTTATTAAGATGCTACCTGTAACACCCCGTGTTTTCGAAGTCAAAGTCAAAGCCAAGGTCAAAGTCAACGACCGATTTCGCGCAACTTGACTTGTAGTGAATTTCCCTTATGTGTTTATTTTAGCTGTATTATGTGGAGTAAGTGTCAATAATTACAATGATCGACGTACGTTATTCGCTATCTAATCGACTTACGACTGTGAACTATAGAAAGTAGCAATGCGATAAAGTTAACTAAACGATAATCAAGCTATGCTAATCAAATCGACACCGAATCGCAACTCGAAATACGCGTTTTGGTTATTGTTATACGTGTGTGTGTGCCTTATGTGTTACTTGTGCATGTTTATTTATGTTATGTTGTGGTGATCAATCGAAACGCAATCGAAACTCGAATCGCAATCGAACTCAATCGAAATCGAACTATGATAATTAGTGGAGAAGAGACAGTGCTAGATATGAATAGTTGGGATTAAAAGTAATTTGACTAGGAAAATCTATCGCATTCGCATCGCTCGAAATCGAAATCGAAACAGCAAAAATCGTCGCGTCGAACACCCGAACCAAGTGCCATCCGACCGGATTGCCCATCCGACCGGGCTGTCACTTGATCTGGTGCCATATGTCATCCGACTGAGATGTCATCCGACCGGACAAGTCACCCGGGCGGATGCCATCTGACCGACCCACTCTTTCCTCTTTGGGAAACTCTATAAATACCCATGTCACTCTCAAACTTTCTACTTTTCGCAACTTTCTGACCTAACAGCACGCTCTCCTCACCTTTTCTTCTATTTCTCTCGACTCCGGTAAGATCTCGTCCTAAATCTTGTACTTTCTTGATCTACACACACTCCTACACCTTTCTATCTTTTAAATCTTAACTTTTAACCATGAAATCACTAGATTTGATGTGTTCTAGGATGACGTCATCATGGTGTTCTTATGAACTTCATGTTTTGGCTTCAACCCACCAAGAACAACTTAGATCTAATCGATTTCCACACAAATACACAAAGATCTTGCATAGATCTAAACACATTCACGGTGAAAAAGGATTGAAAGATGGTTTCTAACTTTCTTTCAACTCTTTTACACTCAATGCACTCAAAACCGAGAGAATCGGGCCTTGTTCTAGTCTCCTACTCATTCTTAGTGTGGTGCTAGTTCAAGATCCGGATTCTACCCACGAGACCACCGATTCCGGGTTAACCAAGAACAACCGTCTCGAACCGGTTAACTGACCGAACTAGGGTGATTCCTGGTCGATTGGGTCACTTGGGTCAAGATGGAGTTCTGTTGGTTAACACGTTGGTTAACACGTTGTCAAAACGTCTCGATAAAAGCAACAAACAATCAAAACGGCCAAGTGAAAGACGAACGGAACGACCAGCACGGAGTGCTATCCGACCGGACTACTGTTCGACCAGATAAGCCATCCGAGCGACTAGGTCATCCGAACGGCTTACACCTTGGGTCCCACACTTAACCAACTTTATCTAAAGTTTGAGTATTGAACGCATTGCTATCCGATCGGACTACCTATCCGGCCGGATTACTCTTCGTATCATGAGATACTTGGACTTAAACAATTTTCAACATGTTCAATGCACTAAGGATGCCACCCGACCGGACTGCTGTCCGATCGAGTGACAACCTGCTGTGGATTTGTTCTCACTAAGTAACCTCGCCACTCGAGTCGACCGTCCGACAGGACAACCGTTCGACCGGATGACCATCCGAACAGATTGTCATCCGCACGACTAAGCTGCCAATCCGATCGACCGACCTGAAAGGTGGAGATACTTCAATGTTTTCAAAATGCTACAACGAAAACTTCAAAGGACAAGCCATCATACACAAACACCTCCTTCTCAAAGGAAGAAACAATCCACTCGAACAGTCATCCGACGGGACAACCTGTCCGACCGGATGACCATCCGAACGGATTGTCATCCACACGACTGGACCATCCGGTCGAATTACCATCCGACCGAGCTGCTGTCCGAGCCACTTACACTTTGCACCGTTTTACGCGTCACTCATCGTTATGTTATCGATCTGTTCAGGCTAACCCTACTCTCTAGCGCTCCCTTCAATCCATCATCGCTGTGAGTATACTCGATCCCTTTTTGCTTTACGCACTTTTGGGTGTTACATACGTTACGAATATTCAAATCACAACAAACACACTACTCAATACTATTTGAACGCTAACCGTTAATGCATGTTATACGTGGCTTATGAATGCTTGTTTATTATGTTTACACATGGAATGCTGTCTACCTGCCTTAGCAACAATAGTACTATAGTTTGGACTCAGCACCTGCTCGCAGGGGTTGTTAAGGACAATTACTTGCATGGATTACGGTGGTAATCATGTATTGCGAACTGCCTCTGGCAGTCAACCCGCAGTCATTGGTATCGATGGATCTATGTCGATAACTAACGTGCTTCATTTCACTATGTGTACGTGCTGGTTATGCGTAAACGAATTTCGAACTCTATGTGCTATTATCAAACTTGTATGCTCACCTTTACATTATATGTATTGACTTTATTTTAACGTATGTGACAGGTGCTTAGGATGCACGTCTGCTAGGAAATCGAAGCTAGAATAAGGCTCTAGAGGCCAACAAATAGTTGTCTGTACAAATTAAATCAAGGGTCTCTAGAAGCAGATAAACAATTGCTCTATTTGGAAATCTGAGTTGTCGGAATAGAACTATTTGCCTAGATTTTGTCTGTAATAATTTGTTTACCTTTTGAGACATGGTATGGGACATGTTATTTTAAATTGATTGGTAATGATAATTGTTATGGAAACTTCTGGACAATCTGTTTCGCTCAGTGCCATGCCCCGATGTTTCCGCCATCGGTTGGGGTGTGACACTACCTCTTAATGGAACCATTAAGAATTTTACCAATGAGAAGGTAGAAGAATGTGACATGTGATGATTTACCATTCAGAGGTTACCTCTTAACCATTCAGACTTGAGGTTACCTCTTATTTATTCATAGGTTTTAAACCATTAAGAGGTAGCATATGAATGGTCATTAAGAGGCTACCAAACAGCCCCTTACTCTTTTATCATGTGGGAAATTGACGTCTCGATAGATAAGAGGGAAAGGTCCATCTTAAAAAAAAAAATTATGACTTTTAATAATTTATAAGTATTTTTATTTATTAAATAAGTACTTTTAATAATTTATAAGTATTTTTATTTATTAAAAAAAACAATGTGTCACGGCCCCCGTCCCGACTTTACCCGGTCCAGGAGCCGTGGGACAGAAAACCCGTGGTATTTATTAATTGAGTTGACAGCGGAAGATTTAACAGGATCTTTTAAAACTTGAATTGCCCGATTATTTTATTTCATAAGTCGGGATAATCCCCGTAATTTACAACAGAGGAATATCACAAGGAAATTCCCTGATTTACAAAACATGTTTATTTGTTTAATTGAGCCACTACTTCAAGCTTTGTTAGTGCTCCGTAGCACTTTTCCTTGGTTCACAGTAGTCACCTGAAACATGTTTTAAAAATATTTTATCAGCGGGTAAAATACTGGCGAGTCACTCAAATTTGATAAAAAGACACGTGGTTATAATTTACAGCATAAGAGCGATTACAATGGCTTCTATCTTATTTTTATCTGGCGCCGTGTCACCTCCTGGTGACGATGGTCATACCACTATTGGGTCATTTCACCCAAGTAGTGATGATTATCACTATTAGGATTTATTAGCCTAACCGTGAGAAATTAGTAATGTGCACAATACCCCACTAGCCAGTGATTCAAGATAACCACGACTTAATCCCTGTAATTATAACTTCTGAAAATGATTGGAGTATTGTAAGATAATGTTGATAAAAAGAGAATGACTCACATTGCAAGTTTAACGGGCAGAGTTTAGACTACTGATAAGCCTGATAACCTAATTTAACAATGCACACGAACTAGGTTAGTAACTAATACAGCATTTACGATAACTCACGAGATTAAAATCCACACAACGAATGTCAAAGTGCAATACTTAAACATCCATCGAATTCACGACGAATGACAAAGTATAGCCCTAATGCGGGCATCACTTAAACATCCATTGGATTGATTTCAATCGATCGGACATTGAATCGTAGCAGCGATCGAGTTAATACCCTGTATCGTAGCAGCACCTCCCTAATGAAATTTGTGATTTCGAACAGTAGAACTTCGTTTTTGATTAAAATTTTCGACACCACTGAACTGCTCATGATCAGTCCAATTTATAGCTGAAATATGGGGTTTACGTGGCCCGCGTAAGCCCCCTATTGATCTTACGCGGCCCGCGAGGGCTTCCTAATCGTAGACTAGGGCTAGCGTGTCACACCTAGGTCTGCCACGTGTGTGACACGTGGCCTGTGTAAGGACTCTCAAAATTTGTCCTAAAAATACCCGTAAGTAAAAACCTGGACCCCTGAAACCTTACCCTACATCATAAAATCAAGAAAAACAAAAATCTGGGTTCCAGGCGGGCCGCGTAAAAGACAAGGTATGTCTTACGCGGGCCGGTCAAACCGGTGTTGACCGGATAAGTGTTCCGAATCCACGTAGCGACCACCTGGCTAGTCTACTCGTGACTGGTCAAGCCTATTCGTAGACTGGGCGGCTACGCGGGCCGCGTAAGGTTAGACTAAGGGTTTACGCGGGCCTCGTGAAACCCTAATTTCACCTATAAATAGCCCGTCACTTGCACAATCCACTGGTGTCAAAATCTTTTCGTAAAAACAAATTGATAGCACTCTGAAGTTGAAAATAGTAATTAATTAGCGAGGCGCTGCTCCGATACCGGGTATTAACTCGATCGCTGCTACGATTCAATGTCCGATCGATTAAACTATCCAATGGATGTTTAAGTACTGCCCACATTAGGATTACTGCTTTGTCATTCGTTGTTAATTCAATGGATGTTTAAGTATCGCACTTTGTCATTCGATGTGAGGGTTTAATCTCGTGAGTTATCGTAAATGCTGTATTAGTTACTAACCGAGTTCGTGTGCATGTTATTAAATTTAGGTTAAAAAGGCTAATCAGTAGGCTAGGCTCTGCTCAAATAAATCTGCAATGTGAGTCATTCTCTTTTTATCAAATTTGATTGCAAAAGCATGTTTATTTTCAAAGTTATAATTTCAGGGATTAAGTCTTTGTAATCACCAAATTACAGCCAGTATGTGGGGTTTGTATACAATACTTGATAATCGTGACCATTGGAGAATGGGTTAGCCAAGGGGTGATATGACCATAGTCACAGACACCATTGCACAACGAGATAGCCAATGTTTGGTTGAGTGACAAATACTGTGGGTAGTTGGTTGATATCGGGAAACATTGTAATCGCTCTTAATACTGTAAATTATAACAAATGTGTCATTTTAATAAAAAGAATGATTCACCAGTATTTCCCGCTGACAAAACCTTTTTCAAACATGTTTCAGGTAATCTGTTGTGATCCAGGAAAAGTGCCGTGAAGCATTACAAGCTTAAGGAAGTGGCTCAAAATAAAATAAAGAAACATGTTTTGTAAAATAAAGATTTCTCAGTAAAATCATACGATTGTAAATTACCGGGTTTTATCCCGAGTTGTGAAATAAAATAATCGGGAAATTTCAGTTTTAAAAAGATCCTGAAGAAAACTTCCGCTGTTAAATAATGTAACACCCTAGTTACTGATTAACGATTTTGTATGTAATTACCAACAATTAGATGTGTAGTTAAGACTACACGTGCTATAAAAATACGGGTTTATTAAAACTTTTACAAATCATAAGTTATTCTACATAACGTGATCGAATTTGTTGTTTAAAATCTACAACGTGGCAAAGTGCCGAAGCGTGTATCTTTATCGTGTTCGGTTCTTCGCTGATCTTGATCGTCTTCCGGCATCCAAAAGTACCTACATTCCATAAACATGAAATGCTTTAGTCATACGGGGTTTAAAACATGTCTAAACGAATCCGGGAATTTAAACTAAATAAAAAAAAATATTTTATTTCTGGGTCCACCGTAACTTACGGTGGGACCGTAAGTTACGGTAGCCCCTGAAAGTCTATCCTTCCACCGTAACTCAGTATGTAACCATCGTAATCATATCAGCTCCACCGTAACTTACGGTGGCACCGTAAGTTACGGTGGTCCCTGCATTCCATCTTTCTATTTTGCCGTTTAACGACACGAAAACTTTCGTATCTTTCAAACCGCTTGTCCGCTTGACCTACTGTTTCTTCCTACGTGGTTGTAATTTGATTCTCCACCTTATGGAGTTAAAATCCAACATCCGTATTAACATTATTTCAGACTTTTAAGTCTTCGGCTTACTACCCTTTTTACCAAATATTGACCCGTTCATGTTTTTACCAAACCAACTTATTTGTTTGACCTCCATTCCTTACGAACCCAATATTTCCAACATTTTCATATCATATTAGGTATCAATCACGGGTTCCTACGCGTTATTGACCCGTCTTGACTTATAGTCTTATTTTGACCCGTTATGGGTATTTATGTCCTTTTAAACATAATTTACGCCCATTTCTCCTATGCCTCATAATTCCACCCGTTCATAACGAAAAGTCTTCAACCACAATTATGATTGTGGTGGATTTAATGAAATAGACTAACTATTCCGAGTTTTATCTCCCGGATATGTCATTTTACGGCAAGACGCATTTGAGGCATTTAACCCTTGAAAATTTATGCGTTCAAATTTTATACGCATCTAAGAGTTACAAAATCATAATATAAGTTTCTAAACAACCTTTATGGGTCGTTTTCCCCAATTTACCCTTCAAGGGCATTTTAGTCAACATTAGCCTCTCATTTACTACGAAGGGCTTTCGCTACTTATTTGACCTTAAGGTATATTATCCACAACTATATTTATACGTACCTGGCTCGGATCAACTTATTGATCCGTTTCAATACCTTGCCTCTATAATATGCTAATTCGTAGCATTCTAATCCATGAACCATTATTATCCTGTAAGCATAAGACTTAACACATACTTATTAGTCGTCATTTGTCAAATGATGCTACAAGTCACCCTTTGACCCGTTTGGTCTAAACGACCAAACATTTTGCATTTGAGTTTAGAATGGTATATATATACATATATACACCATCTCACTATTTAACCCAAATTCGGCTTATGCCGTAGGGTGTCTTGTAACCTTTTACTTATATTTGTCGGTACAAGACTAAATTACCATTTTATTTCTATCCTTATTATGAATTACCCCATACGGTAACATTTCCAGATTCATTATATGCTTGTCATTTACGGCTATATTACCATTTACCCATGTTTATCCTTCATCATGGTTTTTACCAAATTTTGCGTATGTCCCGACTCGTATCAATTGCGTCGGAAATTCATATTTTCCCAATATTGTTTTTATCGAAATTAAAACCTTTAGAATAACTAAATATTCTACAAAAGGTGTAAGTTTCACTTACCTTGCATCCGAATTACGCTTTTCTTTTCTCACTAGCTTCGATCGACCCGCTTCCATCCCAAGCTTCACCTAGCTTGTTAAGCGCCTACTTTCATTCATCATTCACAAGGTTGTTAGATTAGTCATTCTAAATCATGACTTTCACACCTTATGAATCTTTGACTACTTTCTTATTGAACTAAATCATAAATTATGAGTTTAATTCTTATGTCAAGACCCACTTCAAATCAAGTATGAACTCTTAACAATTTCCCCTTTTTGTTCAAGTAGTTCATTTATACAAGTTAGTATGGTGTTTATAAACACCAATACAACATCAATTTCATTAAATCATCTAAACCCATTTTTCATAAGCTTTAACGCATAATTATTTAAAATAATCAAATCTACGTTTTTACCCAACTTTTAGCATTTTAATCCTCACTTAGGCGTTTCATCAAACACCTAGCGGGTCAGATTTTTATATCATCAAAACCAAGTTTATGACTTGTAATTATCATCTAAATTAACTTCAATTAAACAATTTTACACAAGTCTTAACATCCATATTTCTGAATTTTACTCTTAAATTCAGATTATGCTAGAACAAGATCATCAATTCTAGGGTTTATCAAGTTTTCTTCAAGTTCATTAATCACCTACAATGGTGATTATGAACTCTATAATTAACATGAAATCTTTTAACAAGATTTCACCTAGAGTTCATCCCTAGACACCATATCCCTTCTAATTTCATTCATGCATGATACAATCAAGCTCAATTTCAGTTTTTCACAATTAACCTAGAACTTGAGATGAATCAAAATACAAGAATTTTGCATACCTTGTGATCCCCTCAACAAGGTGATCACTAATTTGTGCTTGGAAATCGATTTGGAGCTGATTTGAACCCTCAATCTGATAAATTTTGACATGCTCTAGAGTTTGGTGGGGAGCATATGTCGCCCCCTGTGTTCTTGTTCGACCAGGCCTCACAAATGAGGTGTTGGGTTTTGTTTTTAATTAAAATTGATAATATAAATTTCAATTTTAACAATATTCGCCCCTCTAATTTGGTTAGTTAATTAAGTAAGGCACAACCTACTTATTTCTAACAATATTCCCCACTAATTAACTAGGTTTAATATTCCTAGTTAACTTTGCGGGTTCGAGAATATTTATGACTAAGTTGATTTCGGGTCCCGTTAACTCGGGACTTCTATCACTTTATTTCTTAAAAGCTATTTTTATTCACTTCAAATAAATATTAGGATTATTAAATAAATTCCTAATATTTGCCAGTTTACTTTTACCACTAACGGTACTTTCCCCGTCTTTAGTATTAACGGGGTTTAATTACCAAACCCGTTTTCGGGGTGTTACAAGTCTACCCCCCTTAAAGAGGTTTCGTCCCCGAAACCTTTTCTTACTTAATTTATCGAGTTCCACTCCATGCATTTGCTCTTAATAATCAATTAAGCATTTCTCATATCTTAACCGATTGTTAGTATTACCAGAAAAGTATGGTAGTATCCTTTTGGTTATTAATCATCTACGTATCTTATATGACATAATGCGACTTGAAATAACGTAATCTCGTTATTTCCACTAGTTTAATCAACTTAGCGATATTCAATGCTTTCATATACTATCGGATTTCTTTATGAATCCGTTACTTTGACCCGTTTAAAGGTCTTTAGTGAAATCTTTCACCTTTAGCAACAATTCCTTTTTATTTTCAAATTTATCTATTCGGTTCAGTTATACCGAATTTACCGCTTACAAGCAAACCAAATTTCTTAACTTGAATTACTGACCTTAACCGGTTTTACTAACTAGACTTATTAGTCCGGTTTCTTTTTACCGCTCGCTTGGTTATAATGTGATTCTACTTCACATTGTACCTCTTGACCGTGACCATGTCACATCATGTTTTAATTTATATCAACCTTTTCATTTTCAAAAATATCACCTTTCGAATATATCGTCTTGTGCCTATCAGTGTCAAGACATGTATCTTTCATGCTTATTATTTAAACTCCTATCAGAATTTATGTTTGTAAAAACATTATTTCTTACTAAAACCGAAGTTTTAGTTTTAGGATCTTCTCTTTAACTTTTGTCAATTATCCATACCAAGATATTGACAGTCCATAATTTATTCTTATTTGGTTATATCCTATTACCGGGCTCATTATTCTCTTGCATTTAGCGCTACTTTTATCTGGCTAGCGCTCATTTGTGCCATTCGGCGTTATATTGTATTCAACCTGTTTGACCTATTAATGTGAAATCCATCACTTATAAACAATCAACTTTATTCTTTATTCAACCCATTCGACTTCGAATAGTTGAACATATTTACTCACAATTTCTATATACGAGATTTTATAGTCATAACTCGTAATCCAAGTCCTTTGATTTTTCAACCCGCGTTCACGTCTCTTGGTTTATGCATGTGTTTAATTCTTACCCATCAACCGGGTGTTTTACCGAAATCGTTATTATTGCAACCCTCCCGGTATGCATTAAGACCTCGCTTCATTTTTATATTCCGACTTTGTCTTTAAGTTTGACGTTTTACAAAAACGACCCGTTAAGGGACATATTTGCATTTTCCGGGTTCGAGTGTAAGTACACTCCCTCCCAATGCTTGTCTAAATCATTTTACATGTTTGCGTTTTCTGGGTTCGAGTGTAAGTACACTCCCTCCCAATACTTGTCTAAATCATTTTACATGCTTGCGTTTTCTGGGTTCGAGTGTAAGTACACTCCCTCCCAATACTTGTCTAAATCATTTTACATGCTTGCGTTTTCTGGGTTCGAGTGTAAGTACACTCCCTCCCAATACTTGTTTAAATCATTTTACATGCTTCTTTGTCCCTTCACTCGGGCTCATTATCCTGATGTAATACGCTTCCGTCACTCGGTTGTGCGTTTACATTATTATCAAATATTTTGCTTATCTGATTCATTTGGGTACTTTTTAATTAGTCCCATTCACCCCGCCCTTACTACATCGGATGTAAACGTGTCCGCCATAAGAAGTTCATGGTATCATATGCCACTACTTACTTGGCCAGAGTAAGTGATTAACACATGACACGCATGACCCTTTTTATAGTTTTCACATCACGCCCTACGTAAGTAATGCCTCTATTTGTTTCTCTTGGAAACACTATCCCGAATACATTTTCTATTCGGGTTTTTCCAAGTTTTTAATCTACATATGCAACTTTCAATTTCTACTTATTTGTTGCATATTACTATTCGTGCAATTATATTTAAAATGTGCACCTGGTAATGCTTGCCCTGTCGGGCGTTCCTTGCCATTAACCTTGTTCGCGGTCGTTACGCAATTTAGTCCTCGGTGAGCATGCTCCTCTTGTCATACTTCGGACCGTTCCATCATCATATCCACGATTCGTTTGACTCTCGTCGTCTTCAAACGCGAGTGTCCTTCAATTAAAACATTCACAAAAGTTAGTAACGTCAACTTCAATAATCGCCCGTATTATAATACAAGGCTCTTTCTACTATACGCGTCAACGCGCGTCTTTTCGTCAACTATATCAATCATTTTAATTGGGGTAACGTGTATCACACGATAGCCCTATGTGTTGTCCTCAACACTTTAATCATATTAAACCATTGATATACTCGTACTTACCGGATTTGCGATCAAGCCTCGAACCGAACACCAATCTTTATTAAGAGCATAAGGTTTAAGTCCAAGCATAGTTTTCCCACCATACTTGAATCTCTTAAACCAAGGCTCTGATACCAACTTGTAACACCCTAGTTACTGATTAACGATTTTGTATGTAATTACCAACAATTAGATGTGTAGTTAAGACTACACATGCTATAAAAAATACGGGTTTATTAAAACTTTTACAAATCATAAGTTATTCTACATAACGTGATCGAATTTGTTGTTTAAAATCTACAACGTGGCAAAGTGCGGAAGCGTGTATCTTTATCGTGTTCGGTTCTTCGCTGATCTTGATCGTCTTCCGGCATCCAAAAGTACCTACATTCCATAAACATGAAATGCTTTAGTCATACGGGGTTTAAAACATGTCTAAACGAATCCGGGAATTTAAACTAAATAACAAAAAATATTTTATTTCTGGGTCCACCGTAACTTACGGTGGGACCGTAAGTTACGGTAGCCCCTGAAAGTCTATCCTTCCACCGTAACTCAGTATGTAACCATCGTAATCATATCAGCTCCACCGTAACTTACGGTGGCACCGTAAGTTACGGTGGTCCCTGCATTCCATCTTTCTATTTTGCCGTTTAACGACACGAAAACTTTCGTATCTTTCAAACCGCTTGTCCGCTTGACCTACCGTTTCTTCCTACGTGGTTGTAATTTGATTCTCCACCTTATGGAGTTAAAATCCAACATCCGTATTAACATTATTTCAGACTTTTAAGTCTTCGGCTTACTACCCTTTTTACCAAATATTGACCCGTTCATGTTTTTACCAAACCAACTTATTTGTTTGACCTCCATTCCTTACGAACCCAATATTTCCAACATTTTCATATCATATTAGGTATCAATCACGGGTTCCTACGCGTTATTGACCCGTCTTGACTTATAGTCTTATTTTGACCCGTTATGGGTATTTATGTCCTTTTAAACATAATTTACGCCCATTTCTCCTATGCCTCATAATTCCACCCGTTCATAACGAAAAGTCTTCCACCACAATTATGATTGTGGTGGATTTAATGAAATAGACTAACTATTCCGAGTTTTATCTCCCGGATATATCATTTTACGGCAAGACGCATTTGAGGCATTTAACCCTTGAAAATTTATGCGTTCAAATTTTATACGCATCTAAGAGTTATAAAATCATAATATAAGTTTCTAAACAACCTTTATGGGTCGTTTTCCCCAATTTACCCTTCAAGGGCATTTTAGTCAACATTAGCCTCTCATTTACTACGAAGGGCTTTCGCTACTTATTTGACCTTAAGGTATATTATCCACAACTATATTTATACGTTCCTGGCTCGGATCAACTTATTGATCCGTTTCAATACCTTGCCTCTATAATATGCTAATTCGTAGCATTCTAATCCATGAACCATTATTATCCTGTAAGCATAAGACTTAACACATACTTATTAGTCGTCATTTGTCAAATGATGCTACAAGTCACCCTTTGACCCGTTTGGTCTAAACGACCAAACATTTTGCATTTGAGTTTAGAATGGTATATATATACATATATACACCATCTCACTATTTAACCCAAATTCGGCTTATGCCGTAGGGTGTCTTGTAACCTTTTACTTATATTTGTCGGCACAAGACTAAATTACCATTTTATTTCTATCCTTATTATGAATTACCCCATACGGTAACATTTCCAGATTCATTATATGCTTGTCATTTACGGCTATATTACCATTTACCCATGTTTATCCTTCATCATGGTTTTTACCAAATTTTGCGTATGTCCCGACTCGTATCAATTGCGTCGGAAATTCATATTTTCCCAATATTGTTTTTATCGAAATTAAAACCTTTAGAATAACTAAATATTCTACAAAAGGTGTAAGTTTCACTTACCTTGCATCCGAATTACGCTTTTCTTTTCTCACTAGCTTCGATCGACCCGCTTCCATCCCAAGCTTCACCTAGCTTGTTAAGCGCCTACTTTCATTCATCATTCACAAGGTTGTTAGATTAGTCATTCTAAATCATGACTTTCACACCTTATGAATCTTTGACTACTTTCTTATTGAACTAAATCATAAATTATGAGTTTAATTCTTATGTCAAGACCCACTTCAAATCAAGTATGAACTCTTAACAATTTCCCCTTTTTGTTCAAGTAGTTCATTTATACAAGTTAGTATGGTGTTTATAAACACCAATACAACATCAATTTCATTAAATCATCTAAACCCATTTTTCATAAGCTTTAACGCATAATTATTTAAAATAATCAAATCTACGTTTTTACCCAACTTTTAGCATTTTAATCCTCACTTAGGCGTTTCATCAAACACCTAGCGGGTCAGATTTTTATATCATCAAAACCAAGTTTATGACTTGTAATTATCATCTAAATTAACTTCAATTAAACAATTTTACACAAGTCTTAACATCCATATTTCTGAATTTTACTCTTAAATTCAGATTATGCTAGAACAAGATCATCAATTCTAGGGTTTATCAAGTTTTCTTCAAGTTCATTAATCACCTACAATGGTGATTATGAACTCTATAATTAACATGAAATCTTTTAACAAGATTTCACCTAGAGTTCATCCCTAGACACCATATCCCTTCTAATTTCATTCATGCATGATACAATCAAGCTCAATTTCAGTTTTTCACAATTAACCTAGAACTTGAGATGAATCAAAATACAAGAATTTTGCATACCTTGTGATCCCCTCAACAAGGTGATCACTAATTTGTGCTTGGAAATCGATTTGGAGCTGATTTGAACCCTCAATCTGATAAATTTTGACATGCTCTAGAGTTTGGTGGGGAGCATATGTCGCCCCCTGTGTTCTTGTTCGACCAGGCCTCACAAATGAGGTGTTGGGTTTTGTTTTTAATTAAAATTGATAATATAAATTTCAATTTTAACAATATTCGCCCCTCTAATTTGGTTAGTTAATTAAGTAAGGCACAACCTACTTATTTCTAACAATATTCCCCACTAATTAACTAGGTTTAATATTCCTAGTTAACTTTGCGGGTTCGAGAATATTTATGACTAAGTTGATTTCGGGTCCCGTTAACTCGGGACTTCTATCACTTTATTTCTTAAAAGCTATTTTTATTCACTTCAAATAAATATTAGGATTATTAAATAAATTCCTAATATTTGCCAGTTTACTTTTACCACTAACGGTACTTTCCCCGTCTTTAGTATTAACGGGGTTTAATTACCAAACCCGTTTTCGGGGTGTTACAAATAAATACCATGGGATTTTCTGTCCCGCGGCTCCTGAAACGGGTCAAACCGGGTCGGGGGCCGTGACAAAAAAATGTGGTATCAGAGCCACTGATTTAAGCCAATTAAGTATTTAGAAAATACTTAATTTCATTAATTGCTATTTTGTGATTATGTGTTTTATTATTTGATTATTTGTGTACGGTATGGGTAAGCAAAAGCTTTCAAATATCTATCTTAAATTAGATAGGTCATCCACTGAGAAGGGAAGTTCATCCCAAACCAAATCCTTAAATCACTCTGTAATTCCTGATGAAGGAATATTTGTGCGAAAGGCACAATATGAGGAACCACTTTCTCCTAGTAAAAGAAGTCTGATTATTAGGAAAAGTAAAAAGAAAATAAAGAAATCCCGAGAAAAGAAAGTTAACCAGGAATTAACCAGTAAATCACCTTGGGAAGACAAGTTAGATGAAAAATGGGCAGATCTCTATATGCTAGCCACTGTAGCAGTAAATGCAAATCTTTAAATATTTTGATTCAAGTTTTAGCACCCTTATTAACTATAAGCCAGAAACCTAATCCAGTAAATAAATAAATTTACAAATAAACCCTAGTGTGTTTTAAATTTTCAGTTGTTTTTGTATTAAGTGATTCACACGGTATGCAATAATATTTAAAGATTATTTATGAAAATTGGTATAAAATTTTAACTTAGTAATTTTTGTGTATTTTTGTGCTAGACAGTATGAATGACTTGTCTGAAGCCCTTCACAATCTAAATCTCTATCCGGTAAAAATAGAGGTTTCCAGGGATTTCAATAGGTACATACCAGACATAGAAGAACCTATAGAATTCAATGCTCCACCTCCAGAGAAACCCAAGCCCAAGAAAAGGAGGAGATTGGTGGGATGGAGGCGTGTGCGTAGAAGAAAACCTACCACTAGGAAGATTCCTAAAATAAACAATCCCTTAGAAAAAGGAAAAGAAATTGAAACCGAGGAAAGTTCTAGACAGCAGGAATTGGGGATTGAAGACGGGGAAGATTTTAGGCAGATGGAAATACAGTTTGGGGAATATTCTAGGCAGATGGAAATGGAGTATGGAGAAGGTTCTAGACAAACCAAGATAGAAATTGGAGAAAGCTCTAAGCAAACTCAAGAAATGACATTGCAGGAGGAGTTAGATTTTATATTGACAAGTTGTGATACTATTAAGCCTGTCAATAAAAATGTTTTTACTCATCCTATTGAAACCCAAATTCCAATGAACTTGGAACCAGCAATCCTAGAACCAATAATCCACACCCAACCTCTAGGAATGGATGAGTGGTGGACTAATGATTGGCAATTCCAAAACCTTATCAACAATCCTTATTTTTTTTCCCCAGTTCGATCCAGAACCTCTACCAAATCCACCAATGAGTAACGAGAATATGGCTGAACTCCGCCATTTTGGCGAAGAGCTGATGGATGCTGGGAATAGGATCCGAGAGATAGGAGGACAAATTTCATGGAAATATGATGAAAGGGAACATCGTTATTAAAGATGCAAGTTGACGAGAGAGAAGTGGGTGGTGAATCTGTGTTTGTATAATAACAGTAATATTAATAAAAAAATCAGTATGTGTAAAATAAACAATAAAACAGTTGTAAGATAAAAATGTATATGGAAACATAATATAATCTATAAAATAAAAGAAAAATTTACAATTTTGGTTGTATATTTGTTTACGTAATTATGTGCGATTAATTGTTATATTGGATTGTTTCTTACTTTATACTAATTATTTATAAATTAATTATCAGATGGAAAACGCTAATAATGAACCAGTTAATGAGGTTAATCAATCTGAGCAACAACCAGGGGATCAATATATGACTAGGCAAGATATAGAAAATATCGTTGCTCAAGGGATAGCTAATGCTATTCCAGCAATCGTTGTTGCTGTTAGAAATCCAATCGAACCACAACAAATCGTTCCTAGCAAACGTAATTCTGAAGATAACTTCAGTAATAGTGTAAACGGAGGCAATGATCATGTTAATCCTGATGATGAACCACGGCAAGCTCCGCTTCCTAAGAAAATGAAAGCTGCAACACCTAGTTGCACTTACAAGGAATTTCTTGCTTGTAAACCCGCTGAATTTGCAGGCAATGAATGAGCGACTGCGGCACTGCGTTGGTTAGAGAAAACTGAGGCAGTAATCACAATAAGTAAATGTGACAAGGACGACAAGGTCATGTACGCGTCAAATCTGTTCAAAGAAGGGGCGCTAGAATGGTGGAACATGGTATTACAAGCTAAAGGAAGAAATAAGGCCTATGCCATGGATTGGGAAGAATTTAAGAATCTTGTAGAAAGAAAATTCTGTCCCGAATATGAAAAAGATCAAATGGAAAATAAGTTCTTAAACCATAGAATGATGGGTGTAGATTGTCGAGGTTATACTACGACATTCTTTGAATATGCTAGAGTGGTACCAACGCTGGCTTCGCCAGAACCGGTACTCATTTCTCGCTATATTTGGGGACTGATTAGTGAAATTTGTAACATTGTTAAAGCTGCGAGACCTCGTACTATTGACGATGCTGTGGAATTAGCTAACACCCTAACTGACGAACTGGTACGCACAAGAGATGAAAACAGGAAAAAGGAACTGGCTCAGAAAATTACCCAAGGATTTCGTACGGGTAATAATAGCAGTTTCAGGAAAAGAGGAACAGGACAATCCTCAATTCCGCCTTTCTGTAGGAATTGCAGAAGGAAACATTTTGGAAAATGCAATGTAACCTGCAACTTTTGTAAAGTTGTAGGACATCGTGAAGAAAACTGCAGGAAGAAATCCACAATTTGTTACAATTGTGGAGAAACTGGACATTTCAGGCCAGATTGCCCGAAACTAGTTAAACAAGCTGATAACAACAAAGCCAAAGCTGCAGAAGGAGCTACTAAGAAGAATGTTCGTGCTTTCCAATTAACTACTAAAGAAGCAGAACTCATTCCAGATGTGATAGCTGGTACGTTCTTAGTTCACAACATTTACGCAAAAGTATTATTTGACTCTGGTGCAAACCAAAGTTTTATAAATACTTCATTCTGCCAAGCTCTTAATTTACCATTAACCAACCTTAGGCAAATCTTTACAGTCGAAACGGCAGATGGAAATTCTGTCAAAATAGATAAGGTTTTGCAAAAAGAAAATATAGAACTTTCAGGTCATAAATTTCATGCAAACCTATTGCCAATGAAATTAACTGGATTCGATGTCGTATTTGGAATGGATTGGTTAGTAGCCAACCATGCTCGAATCCTTTGTGATAAGAATTCTGTAGAAATTCAGGCACCTAATGGAGAAGTAATCACGATTACAGGAGATAAACCACGTAAACCCATGAAGTTCATATCAGTAATGAAAGTTGCTAGTTATGAACGAAAGCAAGGAATAGTATATATGATTTCAGTAATCATTAATACTAAAGGTAAAGAACTTAAGGAGATTCCTGTAGTCTCGGAATATTCAGATATATTCCCAGAAGAATTACCAGGATTACCACCAGATAGGGAAGTAGAATTTAGAATTCATTTAATTCCAGGAACTACACCGATAGCCAAGGCACCTTATCGGTTAGCACCCACATAAATGTTAGAATTGAAAAAGCAGTTAGATGAATTACTAAGTAAAGGTTTCATACAACCTAGTTCATCCCCATGGGGAGCACCAGTGTTGTTTGTGAAGAAGAAGGATGGTTCAATGAGAATATGTATTGATTATAGAGAACTGAATAAGGTTACAATTAAGAATCGATACCCATTACCTAGGATTGATGATCTTTTCGATCAACTTCAAGGAGCTATATATTTTTCTAAGATCGACTTACGCTCCGGATATCATCAATTGAAGGTACAAGAAGAAGATATACCTAAAACTGCTTTCAGAACTAGGTATGGTCATTACGAGTTTACAGTCATGCCCTTCGGATTAACAAATGCACCTGCAGCATTCATGGACATGATGAATAGAATCTGTAAACCGTATTTGGATAAATTTGTAATTGTCTTTATAGACGATATACTTATTTATTCAAAGAGTCGGGATGAGCATTGTGAACATTTGCATGCACTCTTAACTCTGCTAAGAAAAGAAAAGCTTTACGCCAAATTCTCGAAGTGTGAATTTTGGTTACAAGAAGTGCAATTCTTAGGACACATGGTGAATCACGAAGGTATTCATGTAGATCCTGCTAAGTTAGAGGCGATTACCAAATGGAAGGTTCCACAATCCGCAATGGAAATTAGAAGTTTTATAGGTTTAGCTGGATATTATAGACGGTTTATTAAGGATTTTTCCAAGATAGCTGTACCATTAACTAAGCTAACCTGTAAAGCAGTTAAGAAACATGTTTTGTAAAATAAAAGATTTCTTCGTGAAATCTCAATATTGTAAATTACCGGGTTTTATTCCAAATTGTAAAATAAAATAATCGGGAAATATTTCAGTTTTAAAAAGATCCTGAAGAAAATTCCGCTGTTAATTAAAGTACCACGGGATTTCTGTCCCGCGGCTCCTGAAACGGGTCAAACCGGGTCGGAGGCCGTGACAGAAATAAGGTGGTATCAGAGCCACTGATCTAAGCCTATTAAGTATTTAGAAATACTTAATTTTACTGATTGCCAAATATGTGATTATATGTTTTATTAACTGATTATTTGTTAATTACAGTATGGGTAAACAAAAGCTGTCAAACATCTATCTTAAACTAGATAGGTCATCCAATGAGAAGGGAAGTTCATCCCAAACAAAACCTTATGTAATTCCTGAAGAAGGAATATTTGTCCGTAAGGCACATTACGAGGAACCACTTTCTCCTAATAAAAGAAGTTTGATTATTAGGAAAAGTCAGGAGGAAATAAGGAAAAACCGAGAGAAGAAAGTTAAACAAGAAACCCAGGATTTAATCAATAAATCACCTTGGGAGGACAAATTAGATGAGAAATGGGCAAATCTTTATATGCTAGCCACAGTAGCAGAAAATGCAAATCTCTAAATATTCAAAAGTTTTAGTACTTTTATTTTCCAGAAACCTTATTTAGTAAATAAATAAGTTATAGTAAATCGTAGTATAAATTACTTGTCAGTTGTTTTATGTATGCAATAATATTTACAGGTTATCTATAAAATTTTGTTATTTTATTTTAACATTTGGTATGTATTTTGCATATATGCTAAACAGCATGAATGAGATATCTGAAGGTTTAGAAAATCTTAACCTCTATCCCGTTAAGATAGAAGTTTCAAAGGAATTCACCAGTTACTTCGCTGATAAAGAAGAACCCATGGAATTTCAATCTAAACCACTGGCAAAACCTAAACCCAAGAAAAGAAGCAGATTTGTGGGCTGGAGGCGTGTACGAAAGAAAAAGCCAGTAACAAGAAAGATTACTAAAACTGAAGAACCAAAAGACAAAGGGAAAGGGGTAGAAATTGAGGAAAATATTAATCAAATAGAGATAGAAGCTGAGAAGAGTTTTAAGCAAACAGAAAGAGAAATCGGAGAAAGTTCTAGACAGAAACAGAAAATGACTCCTTGGGAAGTTTTAGATCATAATTTAGTAATGAGTGACCTCATCGGACCTGCCGATGGAAACCTTGAACCAGCTAATCCAAACCTTATATTTACTGAAGAAGATCTTTTCGGCTACCCATTAGAAGCTCCAATTCCAATCAATCTGGAACCTGCTATTCCAGATCCTATTGTCTAACCTCAACCACTACCAGTAGAATTAGATGAATGGTGGACAACTGATTGGCAATACCAAAATCTTTTAAACAACCCTGATACATTTTTCCCACAAGTTGACCCAGAACCTCCACTATACCCAACTATGAGCCCGGAGAATCTGACTGAACTTCGTCTTTGGGGCGAAGAGTTAATTGATGCCGGAAATAGGATTAGGGATGTGGGAGAAAGAGTTACTTGGAAGTATGACGAAAGGGAGCGTCGTTTTTAAGAAATTAGCTGACCAGATAATGGGAGTTTGCAGGAATATGTGTTAATAAATAACCATAAAAACCAGTATGTATAATAACTTAACAATAAAACGTTGTATGATAATCGTGTGTACGAGGCATAATATAATATATAGAAATGAAACTTGTGAAATTGATAATTTTTGGATATATATGTTAATGTGAGTATGTGCAAACTATTTTATTTGTATTTATACTAATTATTTATATAAAATTTATTATCAGATGGAAAACGCTAATAACGAACCAGTAAATGAAGTTAATCAGTCTGAGCAACATCCAGGAGATCAATATATGACTAGGCAAGATATCGAAAATATTGTTGCTCAAGGGATAGCCAATGCTATTCCAGCCATCGTTGCTGCTGTAAAGAATCCAATCGAACCGCAAAAAATTGTTCCTAGTAAACGTATTTCTGAAGATAACTTCAGTAATAGTGTAAACAGAGGCAATGATAATGTTAATCATAATGGGGAACCACATCAAGCTCCATTAACAAAGAAAATGAAAACTGCAACACCTGGTTGCACTTTCAAAGAATTTCTTGCTTGTAAACCCATTGAATTTGCAGGCAATGAAGGAGCAACTGCATCACTGCGTTGGTTAGAGAAAACCGAAGCAGTCATTGCAATAAGTAAATGTGCTAAAGATGATCAGGTCATGTACGCATCAAATCTTTTCAAGGAAGGAGCACTTGAATGGTGGAACACTGTGTTACAATCAAAAGGAAGAATAATAGCCTATGCCATGACTTGGGAAGAATTTAAGGGTTTTGTAGAAAGAAAATTCTGTCCCGAGTATGAAAAGGAACAGATGACAAATAAGTTCCTAAATCATCGGATGATGGGTGTAGATTGTCGCAGTTATACTTCGACATTCTTTGAATATGCTAGAGTGGTACCAACACTGGCTTCGCCAGAACCGGTACTCATTTCTCGCTATATTTGGGGATTGATTAGTGAAATCCGAAACATCGTTAAAGCTACGAGACCTCGCACTATTGACGATGCAGTGGAATTAGCTAATACCCTAACTGACGAACTAGTACGCACCCAAGATGAAAACAGGAAGAAGGAATTAGCTCAGAAAATTACCCAAGGATTTCGTACGGGTAATAATAGCAACTTCAACAGAAGAGGAACGGGAAAATCCTCAACTATGCCATTCTGCAAGAATTGCAAAAGAAAACATTATGGAAGATGTAATGTAACTTGCAATTTTTGCAAAATGATAGGACATCGGGAAGAAGAGTGCAGAAAGAAAACAACTATCTGCTATAACTGTGGAGAAAAAGGACATTTTAAACCAGAATGTCCTAAATTAATCAAACCAGCAGACAACAAAACTAAGACGACCGACGGAACTACTAAGAAGAATGCTAGGGCATTTCAGCTGACCACTCAAGAAGCAGAACTCATCCCAGATGTGATAGCGGGTACGTTCTTAGTTCACAACATTTACGCCAAAGTATTATTTGACTCTGGTGCAAACCAAAGTTTTATAAATACTTCATTCTGCCAAGCTCTTAATTTATCTTTAACCAATATTAGGCAGATTTTTACAGTTGAAACGGCAGACGGAAATTCAGTTAAAATAGATAAAGTTTTGCAAGAAGAAAACATAGAACTTTTAGGACATAAATTCTCTGCAAAACTGTTGCCGATGAATTTAGCTGAATTTGATGTTGTATTAGGAATGGATTGGTTAGTAGCCAACCATGCTAGAATCCTTTGTGATCAGAATTCCATAGAAATTCAATCACCCACCGGAGAAGTAATCAAGATTACAGGAGATAAACCACGTAAGCCCATGAAGTTCATATCAGTAATGAAAGTTGCTAATTATGAACGAAAACAAGGAATAGTATATATGATTTCAGTAATCATTAGTACTAAGGGTAAAGAACTTAAAGAAATTCCTGTAGTATCAGAATATCCAGATATATTTCCAGAAGATTTACCGGGATTACCTCCGGATAGGGAAGTAGAATTTAGGATTCATCTAATTCCAGGAACTATACCGATAGCCAAGGCACCTTATCGGTTAGCACCCACAGAAATGTTAGAACTGAAAACGCAATTAGATGAATTACTAAGTAAAGGATTCATACAACCTAGCTCATCCCCTTGGGGAGCGCCAGTGTTGTTTGTAAAGAAGAAGGATGGTTCGATGAGAATGTGTATTGATTATAGAGAACTGAATAAGGTCACAATTAAGAATCGATACCCATTACCTAGGATTGATGATCTATTCGATCAACTTCAGGGGGCTAGATATTTTTCTAAAATAGATTTACGTTCCGGATATCATCAATTGAAAGTACAAGAAGAAGACATACCTAAGACTGCTTTCAGAACTAGGTATGGTCATTACGAGTTTACAGTCATGCCTTTCGGATTAACGAATGCACCTGCAGCATTCATGGACATGATGAATAGGATCTGTAAACCGTACTTGGATAAATTTGTAATTGTCTTCATAGACGATATACTTATTTATTCCAAAAGTCAGGACGAACATTGTCAGCATTTGCATGTACTCTTAACTTTGTTAAGAAAAGAAAAGCTTTATGCCAAATTCTCGAAGTGTGAATTTTGGCTAAAGGAAGTGCAATTCTTAGGACACATGGTGAATCACGAAGGTATTCACGTAGATCCTGCTAAGATAGAGGCAATTACCAATTGGAAGGTTCCACAAACAGCAATGGAAATTAGAAGTTTTATAGGTTTAGCTGGATATTATCGAAGGTTTATTAAGGATTTTTCCAAGATAGCCGTACCATTAACTAAGTTAACCTGTAAAGCAGTTAAGTTTGAATGGGGATCAAAGCAAGAAGAAGCCTTTAGAATATTAAAACAGAAATTAACCAATGCACCAATCTTAGCCTTACCAGAAGGAACTGAAGATTTTGAAGTATATTGTGATGCTTCAAAACTAGGATATGGGTGTGTGCTTATGCAACGCAAAAAGGTTATTGCATATGCTTCAAGGCAATTGAAAAAGCACGAAGAGAACTATACGACTCATGATTTAGAATTAGGAGCCGTAATTTTTGCTCTTAAGATTTGGAGACATTATCTTTATGGGAGTAAATTTACTGTCTACACAGACCACAAAAGTTTAAGATATATCTTTAGGCAAAAAGAGTTAAACATGAGGCAAAGGAGATGGATGGAAATCCTAAGCGACTATGATTGTGATATTCAATATCATGAAGGAAAGGCAAATGTAGTTGCAGATCCCTTAAGTCGTAAGTACCATGAGAAACAAAAGCGAGTTCGTGCCCTCAGATTAAATCTACAGTTAGATTTAATGGAACAAATAAAGAAATTTCAGGAAACAGCAATCAAGGATGATGCTGAAGGAATGAAGGGACGAATAAAAGAGTTAGAACAAGGATCTGATGGAATTTGGAGATTCCATAAGAAAATGATTTGGGTACCGAAGCAGGGAGAATTAAGAAATAAGATCTTAGAGGAAGCTCATAAATCTAGGTATACCATACACCCTGGAAACAATAAGATGTACCAAGATTTAAGAAATAATTTCTGGTGGATAGGTATGAAGAAGGATATAGCTAGATATGTTTCTAAATGTCTTACTTGTTCACAAGTTAAGGCAGAACATCAGAAACCCTCAGGTCTACTACAACAATTAGAAATGCCTGTATGGAAATGGGAACTTATAACAATGGATTTTGTTACTAAGTTGCCCAAAACCAGAAAAGGTAATGATGCGATTTGGGTAATTGTGGATCGATTAACCAAATCAGCTCACTTTCTACCAATGAAAGAAACCTTTAGTATGGAAAGGTTGGCAAAATTGTATGTGGATGAAATTGTATCCTTACATGGAGTTCCACTCTCCATTGTTTCGGATAGGGATAGTCGTTTTACTTCTCATTTCTGGAAAAGTTTCCAGCAAGCTATGGGAACTCGACTAAATTTAAGCACTGCATATCATCCACAAACAGACGGACAAAGTGAAAGGACGATCCAAACTCTAGAAGACATGCTCCGAGCATGTGTAATAGATTTTGGTGGAAATTGGGACGACCATTTACCTTTAATTGAATTCTCCTATAACAATAGTTATCATTCAAGTATTGAAACTGCCCCATTCGAGGCACTGTACGGAAGAAAGTGCAGAACTCCAGTTTGTTGGGCAGAAATAGGAGAAAGTCAATTATCAGGTCCTGAAATAGTGCAAGAGATGACTGATAAGATTACTCAAATCAAGGAAAGACTGAAAATGGCTCGCGATCGTCAGAAGAGTTATGCAGACAATAGATGCAAGCCGTTAGAATTCCAAGTTGGAGACAAAGTATTATTAAAAGTTTCTCCTTGGAAAGGAGTAGTTAGATTCGGAAAGAAAGGAAAGCTAAGTCCAAGGTACGTAGGACCATTTTCAGTGATCCAACGTATAGGACCAGTTGCTTATCGTTTACAACTACCAGAAGAATTAGCAGGAGTACATGATGTATTTCATGTATCCAATCTCAAGAAATGTTTATCAGACGAATCACTGGTAGTACCTCTTCGAGATATAGAGGTAAACGAAAAGCTGAAATTTGTTGAGAAACCTCTCCAAATTGAGGATCGAAAGATCAAGTTTCTCAAACACAAACGACTAGTTTTAGTCAAAGTCAGATGGGATTCAAAGAGAGGAGCTGAATATACTTGGGAGCTGGAATCGGAAATGAAACGAAAGTATCCTCACTTGTTCCAGTAAATCTCGAGGACGAGATTCTTATTAAGGTGGGGAGAATGTAACAACTCTCATCAAAAGTTATATTTATTTAATTAAATTGTCCAATAGGAAACCCTAATTGAGACACCCAAGTGATCCTGCACAAACCCTAAAATTTTCAGAATTTTCAGAATCAGGATTAGGGCCCCTAAAACTCAGGGGGGTAAAACCCTAGTTACGATTATCTACATGATTCGTTATCAAAATCGAATTTAGACGAATGACCAACTCACCTGAGCTACAAACACACGTGGCTAGTCTATAAATAGGTTAGGAGGCCTCGCGTCACGCGACGCCCAGGACAGGACCCCTCGCGTCACGCGAGGGGGGTTAAATTTTACCTATAAATTGAGGACCTTGGCACTTGAATTCTGCAATTGAAACGACGTTCAAACTCCAAAATTTCGCTGAGTTATCATAAAATTACTATCATAACACACACTGATCACGAAGTGCTGCCACAATTCAGGGTAATAACTTGATCACTGCTACGATTCAATGTCCGATCGATTAAACTATCCAATGGATGTTTAAGTGCTGCCCACATTAGGGTTTATGCTTTGTCATTCGTCGTTAAATCGATGGATGTTTAAGTATCGCACTTTGTCATTCGTTGTGAAGGTTTTAATCTCGTGAGTTATCGTAAATGTTGTATTAAGTTACTAACCTAGTTTGTGTGCCTGATTATTTAAATTAGGTTATCAAGGCTAATCAGTAGAATAAGCTCTGTTAAATCTGCAATGTGAGTCATTCTCTTTTTATCAAATTTATTTACAAAAGCATGTTTATTTCCAAAGTTATAATTACAGGGATTAAGTCTTTGTAATCACCATATTACAGCCGGTATGTGGGGTTTTGTATACATTACTTGATAATCTTCACCATTAGACAACGAGTTAGCTAATGGGTGATATGACCATAGTCACAGAAACGAGTCGAGTGACAAATACCGAGGGTAGTTGGTTGATATCTGAAACATTGTAATTGCTCTTAATACTGTAATTTATAACAAATGTGTCGTTTTAGTAAATAGAATGATTCACTCAGTATTTCCTGCTGACAAAACCTTTTTCAAACATGTTTCAGGTGATCTGTTGTGATCCAGGAAAAGTGCCGTGAAGCACTATCAGCTTAAAGAAGTGGCTCAATATAAAATAAAGAAACATGTTTTGTAAAATAAAAGATTTCTTCGTGAAATCTCAATATTGTAAATTACCGGGTTTTATTCCGAATTGTAAAATAAAATAATCGGGAAATATTTCAGTTTTAAAAAGATCCTGAAGAAAATTCCGCTGTTAATTAAAGTACCACGGGATTTCTGTCCCGCGGCTCCTGAAACGGGTCAAACCGGGTCGGAGGCCGTGACACCTTAAGTCGTTAGTACCATGAGAAACAACGTCGGGTTCGTGCTCTTCGATTAAATCTACAATTAGATTTAATGGAACAATTGAAGTATTTTCAAGAAACAACAATCAAAGATGATGCTGAAGGAATGAAAGGACGAATAAAAGAATTAGAACAAGGAGCTGATGGAATTTGGAGATTCCACAAAAGCAGAATTTGGGTACCTAAGCAGGGAGAATTAAGAAATAAGATTTTAGAAGAAGCCCATAAATCTAGGTATACTATGCACCCTGGAAATAATAAGATGTACCAAGATTTAAGAAATATTTTTTGGTGGATAGGCATGAAAAAGGATATAGCTAGATATGTTTCTAAATGTTTTACTTGTTCACAAGTTAAGGCAGAACATCAGAAACCTTCAGGTCTAGTACAACAATTAGAAATGCCTGTATGGAAATGGGAACTCATAACAATGGATTTTGTTACTAAGTTACTCAAAACCAGAAAAAGGTAATGATGCGATTTGGGTAATTGTGGATCGATTAACCAAATCAGCTCACTTTCTACCTATGAAAGAAACCTTTAGCATGGAAAGGTTGGCAAAGTTGTATGTGGATGAAGTCGTATCTTTACATGGAGTTCCACCCTCCATTGTTTCCGATAGAGATAGTCGTTTCACTTCGCATTTCTGGAAAAGTTTTCAAGCAGCAATGGGAACTCGATTAAATCTAAGCACTGCATATCATCCTCAAACAGACGGACAAAGTGAAAGGACAATTCAAACTCTAGAATACATGCTCAGAGCATGTGTGATAGATTTTGGTGGAAATTGGGATGATCATTTACCATTAATTGAATTCTCCTATAACATTAGTTATCATTCAAGCATTGAAACTGCCCCATTTGAAGCACTATATGGAAGAAAGTGCAGAACTCCAGTTTGTTGGGCAGAAATAGGAGAAAGTCAATTGTCAGGTCCTGAAATAGTACAAGAAACGACCGACAAAATTTCTCAAATCAAGGAAAGACTGAAGATGGCTCGAGATCGTCAGAAAAGTTATGCAGACAATAGACGGAAGCCGTTGGAATTCCAAGTAGGAGACAAAGTACTATTGAAAGTTTCTCCTTGGAAAGGAATAGTTCGATTCGGAAAGAAAGGAAAGTTAAGTCCAAGATATGTAGGACCATTCCCAGTGATCCAACGTATAGGACCAGTTGCTTATCGTTTACAGCTACCAGAAGAATTAGCTGGAGTACATGATGTATTTCATGTATCAAATCTCAAGAAATGTCTATCAGACGAATCTTTGGTAGTACCTCTTCAAGATATAGAGGTAAACGAAAAGTTAAAATTTGTTGAGAAACCTCTTCAGATAGAAGACAGAAAGGTGAAATTTCTCAAGCACAAACGGTTAGTGCTAGTTAAAGTCAAGTGGGATTCAAGAAGAGGACCTGAATACACTTGGGAGTTGGAATCGGAGATGAAGCGAAAGTATCCTCACTTATTCCAATAAATCTCGAGGACGAGATTTTAAATAAGGTGGGGAGGATGTAAGGACTCTCAAAATTTGTCCTAAAAATACCCGTAAGTAAAAACCTGGACCCCTGAAACCTTACCCTACATCATAAAATCAAGAAAAACAAAAATCTGGGTTCCAGGCGGGCCGCGTAAAAGACAAGGTATGTCTTACGCGGGCCGCGTCAAACCGGTGTTGACCGGATAAGTGTTCCGAATCCACGTAGCGACCACCTGGCTAGTCTACTCGTGACTGGTCAAGCCTATTCGTAGACTGGGCGGCTACGCGGGCCGCGTAAGGTTAAACTAAGGGTTTACGCGGGCCGCGTGAAACCCTAATTTCACCTATAAGTAGCCCGTCACTTGCACAATCCACTCGTGTCAAAATCTTTTCGTAAAAACGAATTGATAGCACTCTGAAGTTGAAAATAGTAATTAATTAGCGAGGCGCTGCTCCGATACCGGGTATTAACTCGATCGCTGCTACGATTCAATGTCCGATCGATTAAACTATCCAATGGATGTTTAAGTGCTGCCCACATTAGGGTTACTGCTTTGTCATTCGTTGTTAATTCAATGGATGTTTAAGTATCGCACTTTGTCATTCGATGTGAGGGTTTAATCTCGTGAGTTATCGTAAATGCTGTATTAGTTACTAACCGAGTTCGTGTGCATGTTATTAAATTTAGGTTAAAAAGGCTAATCAGTAGGCTAGGCTCTGCTCAAATAAATCTGCAATGTGAGTCATTCTCTTTTTATCAAATTTGATTGCAAAAGCATGTTTATTTTCAAAGTTATAATTACATGGATTAAGTCTTTGTAATCACCAAATTACAGCCAGTATGTGGGGTTTGTATACAATACTTGATAATCATCACCATTGGACAATGGGTTAGCCAAGGGGTGATATGACCATAGTCACAGACACCATTGGACAACGAGATAGCCAATGTGTGGTTGAGTGACAAATACTGTGGGTAGTTGGTTGATATCGGGAAACATTGTAATCGCTCTTAATACTGTAAATTATAACAAATGTGTCATTTTAATAAAAAGAATGATTCACCAGTATTTCCCGCTGACAAAACCTTTTTCAAACATGTTTCAGGTGATCTGTTGTGATCCAGGAAAAGTGTCGTGAAGCACTACAAGCTTAAGGAAGTGGCTCAATATAAAATAAAGAAACATGTTTTGTAAAATAAAGATTTCTCAGTAAAATCATACGATTGTAAATTACCGGGTTTTATCCCGAGTTGTGAAATAAAATAATCGGGAAATTTCAGTTTTAAAAAGATCCTGAAGAAAACTTCCGCTGTTAAATAAATACCACGGGATTTTCTGTCCCGCGGCTCCTGAAACGGGTCAAACCGGGTCGGGGGCCGTGACAGCCTGGCAAGCTGATCCGGAGATTTTGTGATCTGTTGCGGCCCGCGTAACCATCCCTTAAGGTTTACGCGGCCCGCGTGAAACCATAAAATTTGTTTTTCTTGGTTTTTCATGCACGTTAGGGTTTCAGGGGTCCGGGTTTTCATTTACGGGTCGTTTTGGGACAATTTTGAAGGTCCTTACATCCTCCCCACCTTATTTAAAATCTCGCCCTCGAGATCTATTGAAATATGTGTGGGTACTTTCGCTTCATCTTCTAGCTCCCAAGTGTACTCAGGTCCTCTCTTCGAATCCCATTTGACTTTGACCAGTACTAGTCGCTTGTGTTTGAGAAACTTGACCTTTCTGTCTTCTATTTGCAATGGCTTCTCAACAAATTTTAACTTCTCATTTACTTCTACATCTTGAAGAGGTACTACCAGGGATTCATCAGATAAACACTTCTTGAGGTTGGATACATGAAATACGTCATGTACTCCAGCTAACTCTTCTGGTAGTTGTAAGCGATAGGCGACTGGCCCTATTCGCTGAATTACTGGGAAGGGTCCTACGTATCTTGGACTTAGCTTTCCTTTCTTCCCGAATCGAACTACTCCTTTCCAAGGGGAAACTTTCAAGAGTACCTTGTCTCCGACTTGAAACTCTAGTGGCTTGCGTCGATTATCGGCATAACTCTTCTGGCGATCTCGAGCCGTTTTCAGTCTTTCCTTGATTTGAGAAATTTTGTCGGTGGTCTCTTGCACAATTTCAGGACCTGATAGTTGACTTCTCCTATTTCTGCCCAGCAAACTGGAGTTCTGCATTTTCGTCCATATAATGCTTCGAATAGGGCAGCTTCAATACTTGCATGATAACTATTATTATAGGAGAATTCGATTAAGGGAAGGTGGTCATCCCAGTTTCCACCAAAATCTATTACACATGCCCTAAGCATGTCTTCCAGAGTTTGGATCGTCCTTTCACTTTATCCGTATGTTTGCAGGTGGTATGCAGTGCTTAAATTTAGTCGGGTTCCCATTGCTTCTTGGAAACTTGTCCAGAAATGGGAAGTGAAACGACTATCCCTGTCTGATACAATGGAGAGTGGAACTCCATGTAAGGATACTACTTCATCTACATACAACTTCACTAATCTTTCCATGCTGAAGGTTTCTTTCATGGGTAGAAAATGAGCTGATTTGGTTAATCGATCCACAATTACCCAAATCGCATCATTACCCTTTTCTGGTTTTGGGCAACTTAGTAACAAAGTCCATAGTTATAAGTTCCCATTTCCATACAGGCATTTCTAATTGTTGTAGTAGACCTGAGGGTTTCTGGTGTTCTGCCTTAACTTGTGAACAAGTAAGACACTTAGAAACATATCTTGCTATGTACTTTTTCATTCCTATCCACCAGAAATTATTCCTTAAATCTTGGTACATCTTATTGTTTCCTGGGTACATGGTATACCTAGATTTATGGGCTTCCTCTAAAATCTTATTTCTTAATTCTCCTTGCTTAGGTACCCAAATTCTTTTCTTATGGAACCTCCAAATTCCATCACTTCCTTGCTCTAATTCTTTTACTCTTCCCTTCATTTCTTCAGCATTATCCTTGATTGCTGTTTCTTGAATATTTTTCAATTGTTCCATTAAATCTAACTGTAGATTTAATCTGAGAGCACGAACTCGCTTTTGCTTTTCATGATACTTACGACTTAAGGCATCTGCAACTACGTTCGCCTTTCCTTCGTGATACTGAATATCACAGTCGTAGTCACTTAGAATTTCCATCCATCTTCTTTGCCTCATGTTTAACTCTTTTTGCCCAAATATGTACCTTAAGCTTTTATGATCTGTATAGACAGTAAACTTACTTCCATACAGATAGTGTCTCCAAATTTTAAGGGCAAAAATTATGGCTCCTAATTCTAAGTCATGTGTTGTATAATTTTCTGTGTGCTTCTTTAATTGCCTTGAGGCATACGCAATTACCTTTTTGCGTTGCATTAGCACACATCCTAATCCTAGCTTAGAAGCATCGCAGTAAAATTCAAAATCTTCTGTTCCTTCTGGCAAAGCTAGAATTGGGGCGTTTGTTAACTTTTGCTTCAAAATCCTAAAGGCCTCTTCTTGCCTAGGTCCTCATTCAAACTTAACTGCTTTACAGGTTAGCTTAGTTAATGGCATAGCTATCTTGGAAAAATCCTTAATGAATCGTCTATAATATCCAGCTAACCCTAGAAAACTTCTAATTTCCATAGCTGTTTGTGGGGCTTTCCATTTGGTGATCGCTTCTATTTTGGAGGGATCTACGTGAATACCTTCGTGATTCACCATGTGTCCTAAAAATTGCACCTCCTGCAGCCAAAATTCACACTTCGAGAATTTGGCATAAAGCTTCTCCTTTCTTAACAAAGTTAAGAGTGCATGCAGGTGCTGACAATGCTCATCCTGACTTTTGGAATAAATAAGTATATCATCGATGAAGACAATTACAAATTTATCCAAATACGGTTTACAGATCCTATTCATCATGTCCATAAATGCTGCAGGAGCATTTGTTTGTCCAAAGGGCATGACTGTAAACTCGTAATGACCATACCTAGTTCTGAAAGCAGTTTTAGGTATGTCTTCTTCTTGTACCTTCAATTGATGGTATCCGGAGCGTAAATCTATCTTAGAAAAATATCTAGCTCCTTGAAGTTGATCGAAAAGATCATCGATCCTAGGTAATGGGTATCGATTCTTAATTGTAACCTTGTTCAATTCCCTATAATCGATACACATTCTCATTGACCAATCTTTCTTCTTTACAAACAACACTGGAGCTCCCCACGGGGATGAACTAGGTTGTATAAATCCTTTACTTAATAATTCGTCTAATTGCTTTTTCAGTTCTAACATTTCGGTGGGTGCTAACCGATAAGGTGCTTTGGCTATCGGTGTAGTTCCAGGAATTAAATGAATTCTAAATTCGACTTCCCTATTGGGTGGTAATCCCGGTAGTTCTTCTGGGAATACATCTGGGTATTCTGCTACTACAGGAATTGCATTTAGTTCCTTACCTTTCGTATTAATGATTACTGAAATCATATACACTACTTCTTGTTTTCTTGAATAACTGGCCAACTTCATTACTGAAATGAATTTCAGTGGCTTTCATGGCTTATCTCCTGTAATCACCACTAATTCTCCTGTGGGTGTATGAATTTCTATGGAATTTTTATCACAAAGAATTCGAGCATGGTTGGCTACTAACCAATCCATTCCTAACACTACATCGAATCCTGCTAAATTCATAGGTAACAGGTTTGCAGAAAACTTATGGTCTAAGAGTTATATCTTTCCTTCTTGCAAAATCTTATCTATTTTAACAGAATTCCCATCTGCTGTTTCGACTGTAAAAATCTGCCTAAGGTTGGTTAAGGGTAAGTTAAGAGCTTGGCAGAATGAAGTATTTATAAAACTTTGGTTTGCACCAGAGTCAAATAATACTTTTGCATAAACGTCATGAACTAGGAACGTACCAGCTATCACATCAGGGATTAGTTCTGCTTCCTGAGTGGTCAACTGGAAGGCTCTTACGTTTCTCTTGGTAGTTCCTTCTGCAGGTTTAGCTTTGTTATCGGCTGGTTTGACCAATTTCGGGCAGTCTGGCCTAAAATGTCCAGCTTCTCCACAGTTGTAGCAGATTGTTGCTTTCTTCTTCCTGCAATCTTCCTCTTGATGCCCCGGAATTTTACAGAAATTGCAATACCCTTTGCATCTTCCAAAATGCTTTCTTTTGCAGGTATTGCAAAATGGAACAGTGGAAGATTGCCCAATTCCCTTTTTCTTGAAATTACAACGGTTACCCATATGGAATCCTTGGGTAATCTTTTGGTCTACTTCCTTTTTCCGATTTTCTTTTCTTGTGCGTACCAGCCCGTCAGTTAGGGTGTTAGCTAATTCCACCGCATCGTCAATAGTGCGAGGTCTCGCAGCTTTAACGATATCACGGATTTCGCCAATTAAACCCCAAATATAGCGGGAAATAAGCACCGGCTCTGGCGAAGCCAGGGTTGGTACTACTCTAGCATACTCGAAGAATGTCGAAGTATATCCTCGACAATCAACATCCACCATACGGTGGTTCAGGAATTTGTTTGCCATTTGTTCCTTTTCATATTCAGGACAGAATTTTCTCTCCACTATTCGCTTAAATTCTTCCCAACTTATGGCATAAGCCACATCGCTTCCCTTAGCTTGAAGTACCGTATTCCACCATTCTAGCGCCCCTTCTTTAAAAAGATGCTACGCGTACATGACCTTGTCTTCCTCGCCATATTTACTTATTTTAATTACTGCCTCGGTTTTCTCTAACCAACGCAGTGCAGCAGTCGCCCCTCGTTGCCTGCAAATTCGCCTGGTTTACAGGCAAGAAACTCCTTATAAGTGCAACCAGGCGTTGCAGCTTTCATTTTCTTAAGGAGTGGGGCTTGCATCCCATCGTTGTCGTTATTAGTATGGTTACCGCCTCCATTTACACTATTACTGAAATTGTCGCCGTGTGTACGTTTGCTAGGAATAATTTGTTGAGGTTCAACTGGATTTCGGGCAGCAGCAAGGATTGCTGGAATAGCATTGGCTATTCCCTGAGCAACGATATTCTCGATATCTTGCCTATTCAGAAATTGATCTTCATGGTTTTGTTCAGATTGGTTAACTTCGTTAAAGGGTTCATTACCAGCGTGTTCCATCTGGTAATTAATATATATAAGTGATTAGCATAAAATAATTAATAATAAAACAATCACACATAATCACACCAACACATATAACCAAAATTGTCGATTTCTCGACTTCCATTTTTATATATTATAATATGCTTCCGTACACACCTGCTATCTTACAAAAGTTTTATTTTTAGGTTATTTCACATAATTATATTTTGATTATTATATTATTATTAAACACATGCTACCACCATCCCATACTATCCCATCAGCTGGCATTTTCAGAAACGACGTTCCCTCTCGTCGTACTTCCAGGAGATCTGTTCTCCCACCTCCCGGATTCGATTCCATGCATCCACCAGCTCCTCGCCAAAATGGCGGAGTTCAGCCAGGTTCTCGTTGCTCATTGGTGGATTTGGTGCAGGCTCTGGGTCAAACTGAGGGAAAAGGTATAAGGGTTATTTAGAAGATTCTGGAACTGCCAGTCATTGGTCCACCATTCTTCCATCTCTCCTAGAGGTTGGGTGTTAACAAGGGGATATGGGATGGCCGGTTCCAAATTCATTGGGAGTTGGGTTTCAGCAGGATAAGTAAAGAGGTTTTCGTTGACAGGTTTAAGGATATCACAGTCTGCCAGTTTGCGGTCCAATTCTTCCCACAATGGTATTTCCTCAGCTTGCTTGGAGCTTTCCCCGATTTCTATTCCTTTTCCTTTATCCATGGGGTCCTCCGTCTTGGCAACTTTCCTAGTTGCTGGTTTCTTCATGCATACACGCCTCCAACCCACAATTCTTCTTCTCTTCTTAGGCTTTGGTTTCTCCGGAGGTTGGGCTTGAAATTCCTTAGGTTCATCAACGTCGGCACCATAACCGGTAAAGTCTCTGGAAACTTCTACTTTTACAGAATAGAGATTGAGATTCTGAAGAGCTTCAGACAACTCATTCATGCTGTTTAGCAGATATGAAGAAATACACAATATTGTAAGTTAAATTTTTACAAACTAATATTTAGTATAATCATTCAAGTATCATTTTTCATACAGAAAAATGGCAAACATTGCGACTTTATATATATATAATTTTTATTACAAGTTACAACTGAAATTTAAAAGATACTAGGGGTTGTGCATTCATAATTTATTTCAGTCTATCTTCTCTTACTAAGTTGTTTATCTAATGGGCAAGGTTGCTTTAAAGTTTCCGGCTTATGGGTGCTAGTACTGGGTCAGGGTGTTTGTAGTTTAACTTAATTAAAAGTTAACATTTGCTGCTGTAGTGGCTAACATATAGAGATTTGCCCATTGTTCATCTACTTCATTTTCCCCTGGTGGATTATTGCCTATTTCCTGAGTTTCCTTATTAATCCTCACTCCTTTTGGTTGTGACTTTTTTTATTTTCTCTTGACTTTTTCTAATAATCCAACTTCTTTTCTTAATGGTAAGTGGTTTCTCAAATTGTGCCTTACGAACAAATATTCCTTCCTCAGTATCTGCTGAGTATCTTGAGGAATTTGATTGAGATGAAGTTCCCTTATCTTTTGGTGAACTATCTAATTGACGATAGATGTCCGAAAGTCTTTGCTTACCCATACTGTAACTAACAAGTAGTCAGTTAACAAAGCACATAATCACAGGATGGCAATCAGAAAAATTAAGTATCCCTAAATACTTAATTGGCTTAAATCAGTGGCTCTGATACCACCTTTCTCTGTCACGGCCCCCGTCCCGACTTTACCCGGTCCAGGAGCCATGGGACAGAAAACCCATGGTACTTATTAACCGAGTTGATAGCGGAAGATTTAACAGGATCTTTTAAAACTTGAATTGCCCGATTATTTTATTTCATAAGTCGGGATAATCCCCGTAATTTACAATAGAGGAATTTCACAAGGAAATTCCTTGATTTACAAAACATGTTTATTTGTTTAATTGAGCCACTACTTCAAGCTTTGTTAGTGCTCCGTAACACTTTTCCTTGGTTCACAGTAGTCACCTGAAACATGTTTTAAAAATATTTTATCAGCGGGGAAATACTGGCGAGTCACTCAAATTTGATAAAAAGACACGTGGTTATAATTTACAGCATAAGAGCGATTACAATGGCTTCTATCTTATTTTTATCTGGCGCCGTGTCACCTCCTGGTGACGATGGTCATACCACTATTGGGTCCTTTCACCCAAGTAGTGATGATTATCACTGTTAGGATTTATTAGCCTAACCGTGAGAAATTAGTAATGTGCACAATACCCCACTAGCCAGTGATTCAAGATAACCACGACTTAATCCCTGTAATTATAACTTTTAAAAATGATTGGAGTATTGTAAGATAATGTTGATAAAAAGAGAATGACTCACATTGCCAGTTTAACGGGCAGGGTTTAGCCTACTGATAAGCCTGATAACCTAATTTAACAATGCACACGAACTAGGTTAGTAACTAATACAGCATTTACGATAACTCACGAGATTAAAATCCTCACAACGAATGACAAAGTGCAATACTTAAACATCCATCGAATTCACGACGAATGACAAATTATAGCCCTAATGTGGGCAGCACTTAAACATCCATTGGATTGATTTCAATCGATCGGACATTGAATCGTAGCAGCGATCGAGTTAATACCCTGTATCGTAGCAGCACCTCCCTAATGAAATTTGTGATTTCGAACAGTAGAACTTCGTTTTTGATTAAAATTTTCGACACCACTGAACTGCTCATGATCAGTCCAATTTATTGCTGAAATATGGGGTTTACGCGGCCCGCGTAAGCCCCCTCTTGATCTTACGCGGCCCGCGAGGGCTTCCTAATCGTAGACTAGGGCTAGCGTGTCACACCTAGGTCTGCCACGTGTGTGACACATGGACTGGAAAGCTGATCCGGAGATTTTGTGATCTTTCGCGGCCCGCGTAACCATCCCTTAAGGTTTACGCGGCCCGCGTGAAACCATAAAATTTGTTTTTCTTGGTTTTTCATGCACGTTTGGGTTTCAGGGGTCCGGGTTTTCATTTACGGGTCGTTTTGGGACAATTTTGAAGGTCCTTACACAATGTCATCTGCATCCCGTCACCCATCACTTTCTCGTCAAGAAAAGAGAGACAAACGTCTTGCTGCTATCATCGCTAAACAAGTAGCAAACGCCGTGAGTGATGTCTACGAAAATGTCAGCAAATCATCTAAGGAGTCGAGAACCGAAGCTCCTAAAGCTGCTACCAAAGCTCCCTTCAGCTTCAAACAATTCAAGTCTTGTGGGCCAAAGGAATTCACTGGCGAGGAAGGCCCTACAGCGTTGTTCCAATGGTTTGATTCCATTGAGGTCACTCTACGACAGAGCGGTTGTCCAGACGATCTCCGCACTCTAAACGCTACCAGCGTCTTCCAGTCCCGCGCACTAGACTGGTGGACGGTCGAGAGAAACAAACGAGGGAATGATGAAGCCTACGGTCTGTCGTGGGACGAACTCAAGGAGGTCATGCTGGAAGAATTCTGCCCTCCTCATGAGCACCAAAAGTTAGAAGATGAATTCTGGCACATAAAGTAGAAGGTGAAAATGCTGCTCTCACTGCTCGCTTCAAACAGCTCAGCATCATCTGCCCTGACCAAGTCAAGACTTCAGACATGGCAATCAAGAATTATATCCGAGCCCTGCCTGACTGTGTTGTAGATTTCGTGCAAGCGGCTAAGACTAAGACGATCGAAGAGACTTACCTACTAGCCGCTGAAATCAACAACAAGCGGGTTAAGGCTGGTGTCTGGGATAAAACTCCAAAGCACCTGCATCAAGCTACCACTGCCGCACCAACTGCTGAAACCACCACCTCATCGAGCAACAAGAGGAAGAACAAGAGAAAAAACAGCTCCAGCAACAAGAACTGTGCGATCACTGTTGAACCAATACAAGCTGTACCAGCTCAACAGCGTTAAGTAGCGGCGCCTGTGGCAAATGCACCACCTGCTAAGCGTGCATACACTGGGCCACACCCGTTCTGCCCTACTTGTACCTACCACCACCCGACTACCATCGCTTGCCATTTTTGTGCTCATTGCAATATGTACGGCCATTTCACTACCAACTGTCGTGCTCGACAAGCTCCTACTCATCAAGCTCTTCTCACCGCCCCTCAGGGTCAACAAGCTCCTCCGGCACCCGCGGTCAACGCCAGAGCCTGCTTTGCATGTGGTGATCCTAACCATTTCGCCAACATGTGCCCAAACAGGGTTGTGAAACAAGAGCCCCAGCAGCAACAATAACACCAGCAGCAACAGCAACAAGCAGCACGCGCACGAACTTTCAACATCAACGTGCGCCAAGCCCAAGCCGACAACAACGTGGTCAATGGTACGTTCCTTGTGAATGGTATTTATGCTTCGTGTTTATTTGATACTGGAGCCGATAATTGCTTTGTGTCGTTCTAATTCGAGAAGCTCCTTAGTCGTAAGCGCTCCCAACTCTCCTCGACGTTCGATGTTGAAGTCGCTACCGGAAGAACTGTCGCCGTTAATTCTGTTCTTCGTGCTTGTACCCTTGAGCTCAACAATCACGTCTTCCTAATCGACCTTATTCCGATGCAACTTGGAAGTTTTGATGTCATAGTAGGCATGGACTTTCTTCGAGAAAACCATGCTGAAGTTGTGTGCTTCGACAAGATGATTCGATTTTCGCTCGCGAATGGTGATATATTGTGTGTCTACGGTGAAACTGCTTCGAAAGGTCTCAAACTCATGTCATGTGTCCAAGCTAGAAAGTATCTCCGCAAGGAATACAGAGCTTTCTTGACTAACATTGTAGTAGCGGAGAAGGAAAAGAAAGGAAAGACAGAAGTGGAAGACGTTCCTGTGGTTCGTGAATTTCCTAATGTGTTCCCTGACGACCTTCCCGGCTTACCACCAAGTCGTGATATCGACTTTCTTATCGACCTCATTCCTGGAGCCAACCCTATTGCCAAAGCTCCTTACCGACTCGCACCGTCCGAAATGCGTGAACTCTCAAACCAACTCCAGGAATTACTTGAGAAAGGCTTCATTCGCCCGAGCACCTCTCCTTGGGGCGCGCCAGTCCTTTCGTCAAAAAGAAGGATGGGTCGTTTAGGATGTGTATCGACTATCGGGAATTGAATAAGTTGACTATCAAGAACCTCTATCCCCTACCTCGCATTGATGATTTGTTTGATCAGCTACAAGGTGCTACGTGTTTCTCAAAGATCGATTTACGCTCAGGTTATCACCAACTAGGCATTCAAGAGGAGGATATACCCAAAACCGCGTTTCGCACTCGATACGGCCATTACGAATTCGTTGTTATGCCCTTTGGTTTAACCAACGCACTCGCGGTTTTCATGGATCTGATGAATCGCGTGTGTAAACCATACCTCGACCGTTTCGTCATCGTATTCATCGATGATGTCTTGATGTATTCCAAATCGAAAGCCGAACACGCGCAACATCTACGTTTGGTACTCGAGCTACTCCAGGGGAATCAAATCTATGCCAAGTTCTCCAAGTGTGAATTCTGGTTGGAGGAGGTTCAGTTTCTGGGTCACATTATCAATAGTCAGGGTATTCACGTCGATCCAGCGAAGATTGAAGCAGTCAAGAGTTGGATTACACCCAAGGTCTGAAGTCCGTTCTTTTCTCGGACTAACGGGCTATTATCGACGATTTATCGAAGGATTCTCAAAGATCGATGTACCGCTTACCGCTCTCACGCATAAAGACAAGCCTTTTGTTTGGGGAACTGAACAAGAGTCTGCCTTTCGAACCCTCAAGCACAAGCTTTGCAATGCTTCTGTTCTCACATTGCCCGACAGAAACGACGATTTCATTGTCTATTGTGATGCTTCCAACCTCGGTCTCGGTTGTGTCCTTATGCAGCAGGACAAGGTTATAGCTTACGCATCTCGTCAGCTCAAAATCCACGAGAAGAACTATACAACCCATGATCTCGAGCTAGGCGCAGTTGTTTTTGCGTTAAAGATCTGGCGACACTACCTGTATGGTACAAAGTGTACGATCTTCACCGATCATAGGAGCCTACAACATATCTTTAATCAGAAGGAACTTAATATGTGTCAACGCCGATGGGTAGAACTTCTCAACGATTACGACTGTGAGATTCGTTATCACCCAGGCAAAGCAAATGTTGTTACCGACGCTCCCAGCAGACGGAGTTATTTGGTCAGCACTCGCAATGTTCAAGCCCAATACGATCTCGAAACTCTCATCCGTGAAGCCCAGCATGCATGTTTTAATGAACGCACTTTGAAGAAGGAGAGAATCTACCACGATGGAGCCAAGCTTGTGAGTAAATCGAATGGGATATTCCACTTTCTGGACCGAATTTGGATCCCCAAACGGACCGATTTGCGACATATTTTGATGGACGAATCCCACAAATCCCGGTATTCTATTCATCTCGGTGCCGACAAAATGTACCAGGACCTTCGCTACAAGTACTGGTGGCCTGGCATGAAAAGGGATATTGCTCTCTACGTCGGAAAATGCCTAAATTGTGCGAGAGTCAAGGCTGAACATCAAAGACCCTCTGGCTTACTCGAACAACCGCCGATCCCTATGTGGAAGTGGGAGAGTATAGCTATGGACTTCATAACAAAGCTTCCACTCACGTCATCAGGTCACGACAACATTTGGGTTGTTGTTGACCGTTTGACCAAATCAGCTCACTTTTTGCCAAAACGGGAAGACTACAAGGTAGAACGATTAGCCCGAATCTACACCGACGAGATCATTTGTAATCATGGGACGCCTCGTGACATCATCTCTGATCGTGATGCTCGGTTTACCTCGCGACTGTGGGAAACGTTTCAAACGGCTCTCGGTACATCGCTTAATCTAAGTACCGCATTCCACCCTCAAACCAACGGTCAGACTGAAAGAACGATCCGTACTCTTGAAGACATGCTCCGTTCGTGTGTCATAGACTTCGGTGGTAATTGGGATAAATACCTGCCGTTAGTCGAATTCTCGTATAACAACAGTTATCATACCAGCATTCAAATGGCACCATTCGAGGCTTTATACGAAAGAAAATGTCGATCGCCTATTGTGTGGCATGAGATCGGTCACTCGCAATTAACCGGCCCCGAGCTATTACAAGAAACGACTGACAAAGTCCTCCAAATTCGAGACAACTTGTTGAAAGCTCGAAGTAGACAGAAAAGTTACGCAGATAGACGATGCAAGCCCCTTGAATTTGACGTTGGCGACTACGTACTCCTAAAGGTATCACCTTGGAAGGGTGTGGTCAGATTCGGCAAAAAAGGGAAAATAGCGCCTCGATATGTTGGACCTTTTAAGATTCTGGAAAGGATCGGAAAAGTCGCCTACAGACTAGAACTACCGGAGGAACTTAGTAATGTTCACCCGACTTTCCATGTGTCAAACCTCCGAAAGTGCCTGGCTGAGCATGATTTAATTATACCCCTCGATGACCTTCAAGTAAACGAAACACTACACTTCGTGGAGAAGCCTGTCGAAATCATGGATCGCCAAGCCAAGCAGCTCAGACACTCGCGCATTCCTATTGTGAAAGTCCGATGGGAAGGCAAACGAGGCGCAGAGTTCACTTGGGAACTCGAAAGCGACATGAAGGCGAAGTACCCGCAGTTGTTTGGAGGAGCTTGTTCTAGAGAGTGAAAGTCTAGAGAGAGAAAGTTCTCCAAACTGATTCACGGTGTTGTACATCTTTCAGCCTAATTTTGGGACGAAATTCCCTGAACAAGGGGAGGCTGTAACACCCTGTGTTTTCGAAGTCAAAGTCAAAGCCAAGGTCAAAGTCAACGACCGATTTCGCGCAACTTGACTTGTAGTGAATTTCCCTTATGTGTTTATTTTAGCTGTATTATGTGGAGTAAGTGTCAATAATTACAATGATCGACGTACGTTATTCGCTATCTAATCGACTTACGACTGTGAACTATAGAAAGTAACAATGCGATAAAGTTAACTAAACGATAATCAAGCTATGCTAATCAAATCGACACTGAATCGCAACTCGAAACACGCATTTTTGTTATTGTTATACGTGTGTGTGTGCCTTATGTGTTACTTGTGCATGTTTATTTATGTTATGTTGTGGTGATCAATCGAAACGCAATCGAAACTCGAATCGCAATCGAAACTCGAATCGCAATCGAACTCAATCGAAATCGAACTATGATAATTAGTGGAGAAGAGACAATGCTAGATATGAATAGTTGGGATTAAAAGTAATTTGACTAGGAAAATCTATCGCATTCGCATCGCTCGCAATCGAAATCGAAACAGCAAAAATCGTCGCGTCGAACACCCGAACCAAGTGCCATCAGGCCGGATTGCCCATCCGACCGGGCTGTCACTTGATCTGGTGCCATATGTCATCCGACTGAGATGTCATCCGACCTAACAAGTCACCCGGGCGGGATGCCATCCGACCGACCCACTCTTTCCTCTTTGGGAAACTCTACAAAATCCCATGTCACTCTCAAACTTTCTACTTTTGGCAACTCTCTGACCGAACAGCACGCTCTCCTCACCTATTCTTCGATTTCTCTCAATTCCGGTAAGATCTCGTCCTAAATCTTGTACTTTCTTGATCTACACACACTCCTATACCTTTCTATCTTTTAAATCTTAACTTTTAACCGTGAAATCACTAGATTTGAGGTGTTCTAGGATGACGTCATCATGGTGTTCTTATGAACTTCATGTTTTGGCTTCAACCCACCAAGAACAACTTAGATCTAATCGATTTCCACACAAATACACAAAGATCTTGCATATATCTAAACACATTCATGGTGAAAAAGGATTGAAATATGGTTTCTAACTTTCTTTCAACTCTTTTACACTCAATGCACTCAAAACCGAGAGAATCGGGCCTTGTTCTAGTCTCCTACTCATTCTTAGTGTAGTGCTAGTTCAAGATCCGGATTCTACCCTCGAGACCACCGATTCCGGGTTAACCAAGAACAACCGTCTCGAACCGGTTAACTGACCGAACTAGGGTGATTCCTGGTCGATTGGGTCATTTGGGTCAAGATGGAGTTCTGTTGGTTAACACGTTGTCAAAACATCTCGATAAAAGCAACAAACAATCAAAACAGCCAAGTGAAAGACGAACGGAACGACCAGCACGGAGTGCTATCCGACCGGACTACTGTCCGACCAGATAAGCCATCCGAGCGACTAGGTCATCCGAACGGCTTACACCTTGGGTCCCACACTTAACCAACTTTATCTGAAGTTTGAGTATTGAACGCATTGCTATCCGATCAGAATACCTATCCGATCGGATTACTCTTCGTATCATGAGATACTTGGACTTAAACAATTTTCAACATGTTCAATGCACTAAGGATGCCACCCGACCGGACTGCTGTCCGATCGAGTGACAACCTGCTGTGGATTTGTTCTCACTAAGTAACCTCGCCACTCGAGTCGACCGTCCGACCGGACAACCGTCCGACCGGATGACCATCCGAACGGATTGTCATCCGCACGACTAAGCTGCCCGATCGACCGACCTGAAAGGTGGAGATACTTCAATGTTTTCAAAATGCTACAAAGAAAACTTCAAAGGACAAGCCATCATACACAAACACATCCTTCTCAAAGGAAGAAAAAATCCACTCGAATAGTCATCCGACCGGACAACCTGTCCGACCGAATGACCATCCGAACGGATTGTCATCCACATGACTGGACCATCCAGTCGGATTACCATCCGACCGAGCTGCTGTCCGAGCCACTTACACTTTGCACCGTTTTACGCGTCACTCATCGTTATGTTATCGATCTGTTCAGGCTAACCCTACTCTCTAGCCCTCCCTTCAATCCATCATCGCTGTGAGTATACTCGATCCCTTTTTGCTTTACGCACTTTTGGGTGTTACATACGTTACAAATATTCAAATCACAACAAACACACTACTCAATACTATTTGAACGCTAACCGTTAATGCATGTTATACGTGGGCGTGGCTTATGAATGCTTGTTTATTATGTTTACACATGGAATGTTGTCTACCTGCCTTAGCAACGATAGTACTATAGTTTGGACTCAGCACCTGTTCGCAGGGGTTGTTAAGGACAATTACTTGCATGGATTACGGTGGTAATCATGTATTGCGAACTGCCTCTGGCAGTCAACCCGCAGTCATTGGTATCGATGGATATATGTTGATAACTAACGTGCTTCATTTCACTATGTGTACGTGCTAGTTATGCGTAAACGAATTTCGAACTCTATGTGCTATTATCAAACTTGTATGCTCACCTTTACATTATATGTATTGACTTTATTTTAACGTATGTGACAGGTGCTTAGGATGCACATCTGCTAGGAAATCGAAGCTAGAATAAGGCTCTAGAGGCCAACAAATAGTTGTTTGTACAAATTAAATCAAGGGTCTCTAGAAGCAGATAAACAATTGCTCTATTTGGAAATCTGAGTTGTCGGAATAGAACTATTTGCCTAGATTTTGTCTGTAATAATTTGTTTACCTTTTGAGACATGGTATGGGACATGTTATTTTAAATTGATTGGTAATGATAATTGTTATGGAAACTTCTGGACAATCTGTTTCGCTCAGTGCCATGCCCCGATGTTTCCGCCATCGGTTGGGGTGTGACACTACCTCTTAATGGAACCATTAAGAATTTTACCAATGAGAAGGTAGAAGAATGTGACATGTGATGATTTACCATTCAGAGGTTACCTCTTAACCATTCAGACTTGAGGTTACCTCTTATTTATTCATAGGTTTTAAACCATTAAGAGGTAGCATATGAATGGTCATTAAGAGGCTACCAAACAGCCCCTTACTCTTTTATCATGTGGAAAATTGACGTCTCGATAGATAAGAGGGAAAGGTCCATCTTAAAAAAAAGATTTTTTTATGACTTTTAATAATTTATAAGTATTTTTATTTATTAAATAAGTACTTTTAATAATTTATAAGTATTTTTATTTATTAAAAAAAAAACAATGTGTCACGGCCCCCATCCCGACTTTACCCGGTCCAGGAGCCGTGGGACAGAAAACCCGTGGTATTTATTAATTGAGTTGACAGCGGAAGATTTAACAGGATCTTTTAAAAACTTGAATTGCCCGATTATTTTATTTCATAAGTCGGGAAAATCCCCGTAATTTACAATAGAGGAATATCACAAGGAAATTCCCTGATTTACAAAACATGTTTATTTGTTTAATTGAGCCACTACTTTAAGCTTTGTTAGTGCTCCGTAACACTTTTCCATGGTTCACAGTAGTCACCTGAAACATGTTTTATGACTTTTAATAATTTATAAGTATTTTTATTTATTAAATAATATAAGTATTATTTATATTAAATTTATATTTATATTTGTATTTACATTTATATACACTACAAAGTACATGGATGGGAATAGTGCCAGCAGCTGGGTGGCACTTCTCATTGGTTCAGTCAAATTACGACTTTGTCTCGCTTAAATTTACAATTTTGTCATTGCTTTAGTTTTTTTCCTTCGCTGCCAAATTATGATTTTGTCCTCGGTTCAAATTTACAGTTTTGTCATCGTTTTTGGTTTTTTTCCGTTGTCAAATTACGATTTTGCCCTTATTGTAAAATTACAGTCATGCCACTGTTTTTTTTTTTTTTTTTTTTTTTGACAAAAGTATGGTAGTTTTTTTTTAATTGTTTAACTCAGTGTAAGCCGTCTGCACACGTTCATTTGTCCTGAAAAATTACAATTTTGCCTTCAGTTTAAATTTATATTCTTCCCATTGTTTTAGTTTTTTTTAGCAAAGGTATGGTAGTGTTTTGTATTAATTGGTTGACTCGATGAATTTTTTTTAAGATCCTTTTATAAATAGTATGTACAAGTAAACGAAAATAGACGTACATATGATATGAGAGAAATATTCAGCTTCGTGTCTCGCAACGCGGGCGGGGCACAAAGTACATTTCCAATAGAGTTAAATGTCATTTTAGTCTCTATGGTTTGGACCATTTTGTCAGTTTAGTTCAAATGTTTCATTTTTCGCCTCTGGGTACAAAAAGGTTTCATCATTGCCATTTTAGTTCGCCGGGTCGACTTCGTCCTTTTTTCTGTTAACGAGAAGGGCAATTCAGTCATTTTATATGTAATTCTGTTAAATAGAAGGGCAATTCGGCCATATAAAATGACCGAATTGTCATTCTCGTTAACAGAAATAATGGATGAAGTTGACCCAATGGACAAAAATTGTCGCTACCCCCGTCCCCTATCTGTCCCAGGAACGGGCGGCCGCGAGACCAGTTTTGGTGGTATCGGTGTTTATCATTTTGGCAGCGGAAATTACATCAGGACCGTAGTTAGGAAATATTTTATCAGAGTAAATACCACGATTTTATAATATTAAACATATTGGGATAAAACCCAAGTTTTCATTACAAACATTTTCATAGGGAAAATCCATATTTTATTGAATAAAACATCTTCTTTTATTTAGGTAACTTTTATAGCCATTTTTTCCAAGCCTTCAGTGTTGTCCAGCTGGCTTCTAGTTGGCTTTCACATTTTGTTACCTGAAACGCGTTTAAAACATTTTGTCAGTGGGAAATACTGGTGAGTGAATCTCAATTAAATCAAGAAGAGTTTTATCTTTTAACAGTATTGAGAGCTATTACAATGTTTATTTCTACACGATTACTCATTCAGTATTGTCAATCCTGACTGGTGGGTCATATTATCCATTGGCTAACTCTTTGTCCAATGGTAACGTGTTCCACATTTTGTATACAAAACCCCAACATACCGGTAGTAATTGAAGAACTACAAAGACTCAATCACTGCTAATCACATTGTAAAATATTTAAGGTTTTGTAAAAACAATTTACAAAAAAGGAGATTACTCACATTTCTGTCTTAGGTTTTCTTTAAGGGTTTCCTGGTGATTATCTATTAAATACACAAATGCACACGCGTTAGTATAATAACCCAATATTTACATTAGCAATACCCTCCCCGAGACGGCATTCCAACGACTACGTCGGGCAGAACCATGACAGCCGTTAGGGAACCCTGTATCAATCGGGCAGCGTATCTAATATGTAACTGGGGTTATGATACTTACAACGGGGCAGAACTTCGTTAATTAGGGGGTATTATGCCCGAGAATAGCTTTAGCTATGTGGAAATTCGAGAGAGAAAAGAAATTTGAACGGTTTGAATGAACTGCCGAACACACCTATTTATAGTTATGATTTCGGACTTCCTCGCGGCCCGTGTAAGCCGAAGGATAGTCCTTCGCGGCCCGCGTAGTAGGGTTGTAGGGCCTAGCTATGCTGATTCGTCGAGTTTAGCTTTGACACGATCATGACACGTGGCACGCTAGGGTGCCGCCCTGACTTTGGGCTCTCGCGCCCCGTGTAGACCCTGGGGTGGTCTTACGCGGCCCACCAGAGAACCATTTTTCTTGTTTTTATTTAATTTTAATTAAAATAAAGGTATTCGGGGCCCGTTTACGTATACGGGGTGTATTTTAGGACATACTGGGACGTTTTAAATATTATCAGGGTGTCGGAAATATTTAGGAGGGTTGTTATATCCTCCCCACCTTGTTTTAGAGCTCGTCCTCGAGATCTACTGAAACAGGTGCGGGTATTTCCTTTGCATTTCTGATTCAAGCTCCCATGTGTATTTTGGTCCTCTTTTAGAGTCCCATTTCACTTTGACCAGAACTAATCTCTTGTGCTTGAGGTTCTTAGTTTTCTTGTCTTCAATCTGTAGAGGCTTCTCTATAAACTTAAGTTGTTCATTTACCTCTATATCCTTAAGAGGTACCCCCAGTGATTCATCAGCTAAGCATTTCTTGAGATTGCATACATGAAATACATCATGTACTCCTGCCATTTCCTCAGGCAGTTGTAGCTGATAGGCTACAGATCCTATTCTTTTAATAATCTCAAAAGGTCCAACATACCTGGGGCTTAGCTTTCCCCTTTTGATGAATCTTACCACTCCTTTCCAAGGAGAGACTTTCAATAACACTTTATCTCCTACCTGAAATTCCAATGGCTTTCGTCTGTTATCTGCATAACTCTTTTGTCGATCACGTGCTGCTTTCAGTCATTCCTTGACTTGAATGATCTTGTCTGTTGTTTCTTGTACTATCTCAGGTCCAGATAGCTTTTCTCCAATTTCTGCCCAACAGACTGGCGTTCGGCACTTTCGTCCACAAAGTGCTTCGAATGGTGCAGCATTGATACTTGTGTGATAACTGTTATTATAAGAAAATTCTATCAATGGTAACTGATCGTCCCAATTACCTCCGAAATCAATTACACAAGCTCTAAGCATGTCCTCCAGTGTCTGAATTGTCCTTTCGCTTTGTCCGTCCGTTTGAGGATGATAAGCGGTGCTTAGATTCAACTTGGTTCCCATTGCTTTTTGGAAACTTGTCCAAAAATGAGAGGTAAAACGACTATCTCTGTCAGAAACAATTGATAGAGGAATTCCATGTAAAGAAAGTATTTCATTTACATATATTTTAGCTAATTGTTCCATACTGAAAGTTTCCTTCATGGGTAGGAAATGAGCTGACTTAGTTAGCCTGTCTACAATCACCCGGATTGTATCATTACCTTTTCTTGTTTTGGGTAATTTAGTAACAAAATCCATTGTTATCAATTCCCATTTCCAAACTGGCATTTCTAACTGTTGCAACAAACCTGAGGGTTTCTGATGTTCAGTTTTGACTTGTGAACAGGTTAAACACTTTGCAACATATGCTGCTATATCCTTTTTCATTCCTATCCACCAAAAATTCTTTCTTAAGTCCTGATACATCTTATCACTTCCAGGATGCATCGTATACTTAGACTTATGGGCTTCTTCTAATATACGATGGCGAAGGTTTCCTAATTTAGGTATCCACATTCTTTGCTTATGGAATCTCCAAATTCCATCTGTTCCTTGTTCTAATTCCTTAATCATTCCTTTCAATTTTTCAGTATCATCCTTGATTACTGATTCTTGTGCTTTTCTAATTTGTTCATTTAAGTCTACTTGTAGATTTAATTTAAGTGAACGTACTCTTTTTGGCTTTTCATGATACTTTTGACTTAAAGCATCAGCTACTACATTTTCCTTTCCTGCATGGTACTGGATGTTACAATCATAATCACTAAGTATCTCCATCCAGCGTCTTTGTGACAACCTGAACTCTCAAGGTTAGTGTCGTCTAAGTTAGTGAGAATTGTTTAGTATTATTCTATACGTCATAGTCTGCATTATAGTTGGATGAAATGTACTAAATTTGTTAAACGTGCTTATTATTTCTATGTCACAGACTACGTTATAGTTAGGAGTATGATACGTTAAACGTGTTATATGTGCTTGACTACTCGTGTTATATGTATTGATTTGGTCTAGTCACACTTGGGCCTAAGGCCACACTCCTCTCAACTCGTACACCTTGCATACTCTCGGCCAATGTTACTTGGAGCCCAATCCGAGCCCACACACACACCTATTTGTATCACGGTTATGCATGTTGTTCCCATAATTTCAAACGTACACAAGTAGCAAACCCTAATACTCGTACCCCTAGACTTGCGGTAGTCTCCTTCCCCTCTCCCTCGTTCTAACTCTCTTCTATCCGCAACCCTTCGGTTAGTATATCCTTCCTCTCCACTCGATTTACAGTAGTTAGTTGTCTTAATTTTGTATGATATGTGAATATGTGTTGATGTGTGTAGACTAAAGCATGATCCTAGGAGTTGTTTACGAATTGTATTGGAATTGGTCAACTATTGATGTGTTACTAAACAATTGGTGTGGCTTGACATTAACGATCTTCAGGAATTAATTATGATAATAAACTGATTTTGGTAGAAGGAAATCGCTTATGATATTAGTAATGATTCGATGATGATGGGTGATATGTCCATACATAGAATTTGTTATGTGATTGTAGGATAGATAGTTTACCATGATGATATGAATAATTGGATTATTAATGTCTTTGTTGTGCATTAAATGATACTAAGGGTTTCGATAATGGATTGATAGTCATGTTAATTGTTTAATGATAAATAGGACTAAGTGGGAGGTTGTGAAATTAATTGGATCTGGTGAAATTAGAATGCATAACTGTTACCCATTATGTAACCATGTTGATCGAAATTAGTGGGGAATGATATGAGAATTTATTGAAAGGAATCAAATAGGTCAATCGTACACTATCTGGGCCACACACACACACAGATTGGGCTGCACAGTTCTTTGAATTTATATTGGGCCTATTATGTTATTGGACCGTACAACTTAGTAGTCGCACACTCGGAGACAGCCGCACACTCTTTGTGGGGTGATCACCGATGGGCCGTACCCCACTAAACTGGACTTATGAAACCATAGGGCCGCACACTCTACACAAGTTACATATTATACCGAGTCGCACAGTGAAGTTGGGCCCAAAATTAAATTAGTGGATCACATAAATCGGGACTAGTCACACACTTGTGTGGGATTTAAACTTAGCTGGGCCAGACACTAGCTGGTGGGCCACAAGCAGAATGCGAACGGTAAACCGGAGCTATGGGTCGCACATTCTTGGTTGGGCCCTTAACTTGGTGGAACCGCACATTTCTGTGGATGATGAATTAACTGTGGGTATATGTATTGAAACATGAATCTTGTAGTGTAAACTTGTATAAAGCTCATATACTTGCTATGGACTGTGGTGTTGCATGATTTCTTGTTGCGTTTTGCATGACAATATGTGCCTTGCTAGTACGCTACTTGTATAATGTGAATGTGGAACACGTGGTTTATGTGCATACAAAACTGGTTGTTTTTGGTAATCACGGTAGGGTTTGGTTGACCAACTTGGAACGGGTAACATAACCAACCGAGCAAACCAAAGGTCAGTTCATCTCTCTTGAGCATGCGTCCCAGTGGGTGGGACAGTCAAATGGGTATTCCTGAGAGGAATAAATATTTTGGGGTAAAAACTGGGATGTTAGATAATACACTCTTTTCCTATCACCTTAAGTCACATCTTATACCGAATTAGTTACCTGAGAGGTAACGGGGTATTAGTTGATAGCGCTATTAGGTTTGGCACCCTCACACCGTACCTGAGAGGACGGGCGTGAACTAATGACCTTAAATCCAATGCTTAGATAGGGGGCATTGGGGACGGGCAAACAATCTGGTAGCCATCTTGTACGGTACTCGAGTTATTATCAACATTATTGTCAATGAACTGATCTAAACACTTGGTAACTAACGTTTTCGTAAAACTATGAACTCACCAGTGTTGTCTGACTTACGTGTTGCATGCTCGCAGGTCGTTAGATTTCCTGGATATGGAACTTGCTGTCTGGAGTGGCTGGAGTGGTCATGGGTCGAACTGATTGGATATACACGACATGCTTATTGGTTTTCATGCATTGGTTTTGAAACATTTAGACAATGGTTTACTTATTTCTTCCGCTGAACTTGTTGGATTTTTATTAAACTTATTGTTTGATACATTTCTATTTATAATTGATAATTCATTTGAAAACTTGTTATGAGTTCAACATGATTAGTGGCTAGATCCTGGTACGTCACACGCCTAGCGGGGGTTTCCGCATGTGGTATTTTGGGGGTGTGACAGTTTGGCATCAGAGCCACTGGTTATAGTGAACTTGGTTTTAAAACGTTTTTTTTATAAAACCAGACTATAACCGAACAGTTCCGAAATCGACCATGACACTCAGCTCCAGATTGCAAGGTTCGTCTCTCGTTTACTTATTGCATAGCATATCTAGTGTACACTTATGTCTGACATTACACGTGAATGCACACTTGGCACTACAGTATGAGTTCCTGTGTTACCAACCTATGTTATGTGTTTTGATAATGTGACACTCCTCTGAACCTTCAAGATCTATGTTATGGTGTCTTCTGTTTACTACTCGAAAATTGAGGAACCTTTTAGCACGAGTTGGGAGGAACTGAGATGAACACGCAAATTGCATTATTATTATGGGTGCACACATAATAATAATGTGGGGTGCGTGTGAGTCCCAGTGATGTTTAACGAGTGTGAAAGGGGTCCCGCTCTGTTGTCCGATGTAAACTTGGTAGTCTATAGAAGTCACCGTGATGTTTGACTCCTACCCAAGTCTGACCCTTAACCTTTTTTCCCATTCTATATAGAATCATGAGTGGACGTAATGGTGGACGTGGTGGTGGCCGCGGCAGTGGACGTGGCAACATTGCTATGACTCAGGCCGAGTTAACCGACCTGATCAACACTCGTGTGGCTGAAGCCCTAGCGGCTTATCAGGCTGGTACGATATGTGCCAATTATTCCTTATCCCTGTGTTGCGTACCCAAATTTTAACCATGTGTTGTACTCTCTTTCGTTTTTAGGTCAACCTGCGAACCAAAACACACATCTATAACCTAACTTAGAAGCGTCACAATAGACTACAAAGTCTTCAGTTCCTTCTGGTAATGCTAGTATGGGTGCATTGGTTAGTCTTTGCTTAAGAATTCTAAAGGCTTCTTCTTGTTTTGGTCCCCATTCAAACTTAACGGATTTACAGGTTAGCTTAGTTAAGGGAATGACTATTCTAGAAAAATCTCGAATAAATCTTCTATAATAACCGGCCAATCCTAAGAAACTTCTAACCTCGGTTGGTGATTCAGTGGTTTTCCATTTGGTAATTGCCTCGATCTTGGTGGGATCCACATGAATTCCTTCATGATCGACTAAATGTCCAAGAAATTGTATCTGTTCTAACCAAAACTCACACTTTGAAAACTTAGCATAAAGCTTTTCTTTTCTTAATAAACTTAGAAGTGTGTGCAAATGCTTTGCATGTTCCTCTTTGCTCTTAGAATAAATAAGAATATCATCTATAAAGACAATTATGAATTTATCCAAATATGGCTTACATATTCGGTTCATCATGTCCATAAATGCAGCTGGGGCATTGGTTAAACCAAATGGCATGACAGTAAATTCATAATGGCCATACCTTGTTCTGAAAGCGGTCTTAGGAATGTCCTCTTCCTGTACATTTAATTGATGATATCCTGATCGTAAATCGATTTTCGAGAAAAATCGAGCTTCTTGCAACTGGTCGAACAGATTATCAATTCTCGGTAATGGATACCGATTCTTAATCGTGACTTTGTTCAATTCATGGTAGTCAATGCACATACGCATTGGTCCGTCCTTCTTTTTAACAAATAAAATCGGTGCTCCCCATGGCGATGAGCTTAGCTGTATGAATCTTTTTTCCAATAATTCATCTAGCTGTTTCTTCAATTCCTGCATTTCTGGGGGTGCCAAACGGTAAGGTGCTTTGGCAATTAGTGCTGTTCCGGGTATCAAATGAATTCTGAATTCAACTTCTCTGTCTGGAGGTTGCCCTGGTAATTCTTCTGGAAATACATCTGAAAATTGCGATACTACTGGAATATCCTTTAGTTCTTTTCCTTTAGTGTTAATGATTATGGAAATCAAATACACTAATGTATGTATACGTGACACACTGTTTCGCGGACATGACCTTTTCACAATCAATTAAAATTTTGTTGTATTCAATGATTGAAAAGGAAATTAAATATATATTTTTTTGTCTTCAAGGAAGAAATGAAATACGCCGTTTGGCAAGCAAGCATAAACTTCAATATTCAGTAATCAGTATTCGTCAATAAGAAACGGGGGTGTGAAATACAACTTTATATTTGTGGTTAAAATATAGAGTTAACGTATTAGTTTTGTATTTAAAATATCACACTAGACTCGTTCGTGTTCGTATATTAAACGACTTTATCAACTATCCACGTAACTGATCAAGGTTTATATATATATAGGGAGCCGCTAAAATAAGAACCACCTCCAGTTGTAAGAACCGTGAGAACCACTCTCAACCAATCACATTGTGCCAACATAAAGGGTATATTGGTCATTTACCCCTAATGTCTAATCTCTCTATCTCTCTTCATTAATTGTAGCAGGTTTTGTATTGTATTTTATCTCTCCTCTCTCTTCACTATTCTCTTTCTTTTTGTCTTTTAAATTCATATCATTCTCTCATTTTTCATCTCTGTAATCGGAGAAGCAAATAAAAAATGCAACCCTCCCAAAAACCTCTCATCCACCCTGTTTCCGGCGACAACCACCAGCCAAAACATCCCCCCCTCCGTCTCAACAGTAATCACCACCACCCAACTGTCACAAAACCCCGGCCACTGTTCACCGAGATAGGGGACTGAAACGAGATGGGGGAACAATTCCAAGCACCGATTTGGGGGTAGTGAGTTCCGATTTGATGTTGTGGTGGTGGTGGCGGTTCGACAGCTGGGTGGTGGTCGGCGGTGGTTGGTCGGTGGCGGTGGTTCTACGGTTACGGTGGTGGTTGGTCGGCGGCGGTGGTTCTACGGTTACGGTGGTGGTTGGTTGGCGGCAGTGGTTCTAACAGTGGGCAGTGGCTGGTATTTTGATATGTGTTCTTGATATCCGTTCTTGAATGAATGATGATGATACCGATGGTATTTTGGTATGTGTTCTTGATTTTTCTGGGTTTTCTTGATTTTTCTGGGTTTACTTGATTTTTCTTGTGATTCTTGGCCTGTGTTCTTGAATGATGATGATGATACCGATGGTATTTTTGGTATATTGGTATTTTGATATCTGTTTTGATTTGTTTGGATTTGGTATGTGGGGGATTTTGATCTGTGGGTTTTTTATATGGTCAATTTTGGGTGGCGATGATGAAAAAAAAAACGTAGACTTAGATGACGATGGCGCAGCAAGGACGGCGGAGGGTAGGTTTTTTGAACCTGCAACCCCATTTTTGCAGCCTTTTGATTATCGGATAATCTGAGCCAAACCCCGTTTTATTTTCAAGATACACTTTGTTTTGATGTTGTTGTTTTTTAATTTTCCCCCCTAGTCGATGATGATAACGATATGTAACCACCCTGGTTTTCACACTCGCATTTATTCCGACTGGCATGGTAACAAATACCGTGTTTGGAATGAAACTTATTTGAACATACTTGCTTTGAGCTTATACATGCTTATACAAACACAAACACGTGAAACAATTACAAATTTGTTGAGTTTTATACTACTAAACAAGACTACATAAACTATAAGGGCCTATTATGACCTTTTGTGAAACTATAATCTGAGGGACCTAATTTTCATTCCTTGAAACTTGCTAGAAAACGTTGATTTTAAGTCCGAGGACTAAAACAGTCATTTTTAGAAAGTACAAAAGTCCGGGGACTAAAAAGTCATTTTTGAAATCTTGTAAGTTCGGGTTAAAAAATGTAAATATTGAAAACTCAAAAGTTTAGGGTCCTAATTGTCATTTTTGAGACTTATATTTTAAATAAAATAAATAAATTTATTTTTGAAATAAAAGTATAGGGTCCATTTGGTCATTTATTTAAACTTGAACTCCAGGGACTGTTTTGGTCATTTTCGAAACTATTTTAACCTTATAAGTCTAACCGGGTTAAATATCTTATAAGGTTTCTTAATTAAAGACTAACCTAGTTAATGGTTTTAACCTAACTATTTGAGGGACTGTTCTGTGAATTATAGAACCACAGGGACCAAAATGAAACTTTACATTTAATATAATTAAAAAGGTTTATTTTTGAAAACCTTGAAAACCGGCAACATGCAACTCTAACCCGCGCACACAACAACAAAGAACACGCATCAATCGGCTGGACTACCAGCTTCGTTGGTTAAATTATTAGATTATGTAATATATATATAGGTTCCGAAAACAGATCTGAATGTTTAATCAGATCTGCAGTCGCGGATAGCAACAAAAAGCCACCAAAAGCTCATGTAAAACCGATATGTTCCATTGTTTATATATAAAATTGATCCGAAATCATCACCCACTAGTTCCCAACCACTTTACAACCCATATTCGTAACTTATTGACCCAATTCGGTGCTTTTCAAATGATAACCGAAAAGTTTTATAAAAAAAATTCTAAAGTGGATCGATTCCACTACGTTATGTCGGATCTGGAACGAATTAATGGGTTATATAAATTCCCTAGACCTCCGACGAACCTCCACACACCTTCAAAACTCACAAAAACCTTCGATTTCGATCTCTGTTCATGGTCGCCGGAGCCGTCGCCGGAGGTTTAGTCGAGCCGCCGTTCAGACCGATACCGGATCTTTTTTATTCGTCCAATCGGTATGATACTTCTTGTACAATGTTCCTGCGAAGTTAATTTCATTATAATCATGTTTTAGTATAGTTTCGGGACTGTTTGACTTTCGTTGACCGATAATTGGGGAAGATGATGAATAGTTAGTTGTTTATTTATTTTCTTTTTATTTAACAGTTTTATTCATTAATTTCTAATAAATCGGTTATAAATATTTAAAGTCTAAAAATTTTAGTATAATTTCTTGAAACACTAATACATTTATTAAAAATATAATATTTGTCAAAATATTTATAAACCTATTTTATTTAATTAAAAACAGTTTTAACATTTCAAAATGTATAATAAATCGGTTTTAACGAGTTAATTATTGAAATTTTTATAGTAATTATTTTAGATGTTGGACTTTCCAGAAATAATATTGTTATTAAAATTTCACATAATTTTGATATTTTGTAATTAAATCAGTGTTTACACTTTAAAAACATAGTTTAATCATATATATCTAAAAATAAATAACTATATAATTGATGTCCGAAATTATTTTTATGATATTACATGTTTTTGTCTGAGTTTATATAAATTAGGTTACTGTTGGGTTCTTTACATACTATTTTACATAATTAAATCAGTTAAGTTATTTAACTAAACCTAACTGTTTTATTTATATAATTATACAAATTCTGCCCAAAAATATTTTTATAACAAAGTACACATTTTTCTGAGTTTATAAAATTTCAGAAACTGATTTGTTATTTACATATTATTTTTAATAACTAAAACCATATAAACGGTTATTATTATTTTAACTATTTTAATTCCATTCATTTATATAAAAATATTCAAAGGCTCTAATAATTACTGTAAATCAGTAATATTACATGTTAATAATTAAAAATGTTATTTTTAATTTTTCTGATTTAAATTAATTATTTAGATAATTATTTAGTTAATTATCATGTTATTTCATTTTAAACTATATATAATTGTTTATTTTATTTATATATTCTGCCATGATTATTATTTTAAATAAGATATATATATGTTCAATAATTAAAAAATGTATTTTTAATTATTCAGAATTAATATAATTATTTTGATAATTAATCATATAATTATCATATTTATTCTTTTAAACAAAATATTTATTATTTATCAAATAATATATATTTTTACCATTTAAATTAATTTATAATTTTTTATAAATTAATTATATCACTTGTACAATATTTTACCAATAATCATTATATTTAATTATGTTATTTAATTATACTAATTAATTATATTTGATTTATTATTACAAATATTTATATTAAAACAATTACATATCTTTGCAATGTTATTAATTATGTTAAACTAATATTTTTCATAAATAATTCCGTTACATCATATTCATTTTCCGAGTCCTCTTGTTAGGTTATCAAAATCACATAATTACCATTTAAACAAAACACTACCGAATCCTATAGATTTAGGATTTCCAATTATCCAATTAAACATTATTGTTGATACATATTCCATATTGTTGCATGTTCAATCAATTAGAGTGACGTGAAATCTTATTCCCAAGAACTCTCACACTTTGCATATTTGTTTGGACTTAACCGAAATCAAGGTGAGTTCATAGTCCCTTTTTACATTATTTTTGGGATGATACATATGTTACAATGTGATACAAACTATTTGCTATTTTGTGGTTTCCCCCGATTGCCTTTGCATTTGCTTAATACTTGTTGTTGTTGCTTAGAAGTGTAAGCGAGACCCGTCACACTTCTCATTTTGTTGCTTAGAAGTGTAAGCGAGACCCGTCACACTTCTCATTTTGTTGCAGTTGTTGTTACTCATAGACCCGTGTTACGTCATAACGCAGGCTTGAATGTACCATTAAGTAACTACATGTATTACTCTTTTGCTATAAAGACATATCGACAACCACTTTTGTTGAAACTTTAACTATATCACATTAACATTTTTGCAAAACAAAACCTATGAATTCACTCAACCTTTGTTGATCCTTTTACTCCTAACATATGTTTCAGGTGACGATGTATGATGCTATGATTTGCAAGAATATTTCATATAGGATTGATTCAAGACTTATGCCTTAGACTAAATCCGAAATCAATTGTAATTGTTATGTTGTATTTTGTTTATGTTCAAGAATTTCTTTTGGATTTGAATACAATCTATTTAATTGAATCTTAATCATATTTCAACTTAATAAAATCTCCATGTGCTCAAATGCATTCTATCAAGTTTCGTGACACCTTTGGCTTTTCCGCCTCCGGCCGGGGTGTTACACGATATATCTGAGACACCTCCCGAGTGTGCGATTTCTGGGTGCGTTCGTTTTTGCGTAAAAAAGTTTTTGTAAAAAAAAAATTAAACCGTAAACTTTTTAATGTAAAAACGTAAAACGTAAAAAGTTTACGTAAAACGTAAAACGTAAAAAGTTTTAGGTAAAACGTAAATTTTTTTAAGTAAAACGTAAAAAGTTTTACGTAAAACGTAAAAACGACGATTTAATTTAAAACCGGCTCGTAAAACATAAAAAACGTTAATGTAAAAAACCTGAATTTAAATGTTAACGTAAAAAACCGGCGCGTAAAAAGTAAAAAACATGCGCGTTAAACCTAAAAACGTAATAAAACGTTAACGTGTAAAAAGTTTTACGTAAAACGTAAAAAGTTTTACGTAAAACGTAAAAAGTTTTACGTAAAACGTAAAAAGTTTTAGTTAAACGTAAATCGTAAATTTTTTTTAGTAAAACGTAAAAAACCGGCGCGTAAAACGTAAAAACGTAAAAAATGTTAACGTAAAAAACCGGCGCGTAAAACGTAAAAAGACGCGACCTAAAAAACCGGCGTTAAAAAACGGCGCATAAAAAACGGCGTTAAAAAAACGGTGTTAAAAAAACGGCGTTAAAAAAACGGCGCGTAAAAAACCGCGTTAAAAAAACGGTGTAAAAAGTATAAAAAACCTTTTAAAAAAATCTGAATTTAAAAATGTTTTTAATAAAAAAATTATGTTTAAAAAATAAAAAGTAATATAATAATACAAAAAACTAATAAAAAACAATAAAGATAAAAAGACAAAATAGAGTCATTTTACTAAATTACCCTTTTGGATTATAATATTAAAGACATAATAAGACAAAAAGCATTTAATATTATTTTTAGTTACTTTTAATCTCATCCATTGATCTTGAAGATCTAATGGCTAGAAAGTGGTTCTCGCGGTTCTTACAACTGGAGGTGGTTCTCATTCTAGCGGTCCCCTATATATATATATATATATATCTCACATTGCCTAAAAGTCTAAAACAAACCTAACTGTAATTGACAAAACCATCTAGTATTTACACGAACTTTGTTTTTTTAAATATTGATGCAATAGTATTTTTTTTTTCTTTTGAAAATAATAGGTATATTTTTTTTAATAAAATTGTCATAGACATAACCATAGGCATACCCAAGCTAGGGTTGTGTGGTCAGGCGCCCCCCCTTACAAAAAAATTAGTATATTTTATAGGCTAAGACCCCGATCATACCCCTTGAAAATTTGGTTGAACCCCTCGTTCGCACCTCTAGAAACTAATTTCTACGTCCGCCACTAAACATAACTACATAGTTGTTTTTTTACTTGCAAAATAGTTTTAATATATGAGTCAATAGGTGTGCACAAAACGTTTTTTAAAAACCTAAATTGTCTATAATCGGCACCAAGCCATAAAATTCTGCCTTTTTGGTATTTTCTGTTATTCGGTTTGATCTGGTTTTCAAATAAATAAAAGGTATTGCTAAATGTACCCCATTTTCTACTAAATGCACCCCCTCCTTCAACTTTTACATTAATATAATTCAAACCCTTTTGTTTTTCTTTCATTTTTTTATCTTTAATTATTATTATTACTAGTATTTGTTTTTAAAACGTTATTTTATTTAAAAAGAAACTTTTTTTATTATTTGAAAAATAATCGTTTTCTTACAATTTAAACTAAAGCGAGTCATTTTAATTTTGAAATGGTTTTTTTTTGTTCATAGCGGCTTGAAGTGGGTATCCGAATTCGGTTTGTATAAACAATGATACACAAAAAAATAAATGAAGCTTTAAAGCCAGCCAACTTAACTAATGTTTTATTTTCTTTTTACGTCTTATTACTTTTAAAAAATAAAAGTTGTTAATTATATTAAAAAACATTTTAATATAATAATAATACCAATAAAAATAGAAATAGAAAGATGAGAGAACTAAAATACGAAATAAATAAAAAATACAAAAGCAACTGTTTTTTTTTCTAAAAAAAGTTCTCAAACTTTTTTATTGTATAAAAAATATCTTTTTTATTAATTTTAATGACGTTTTATAGAAACATAATAAAATACCAGTAAGAGAAAGTGTGTTCAAATTATAGAAACACAATAGTTTTCAAAAACAATCTTTGAATTGTTTAGAGGGGTGAAATTTAACAACTTTCAAATTATATTTTTAGAAAGGGGGTATGACTAGTAAAAAAGGGGGTGCATTTAGCCAACCCCATAAATATATAACCGAACCGTTGGCTTTTCGTATGGTTTGTTTATAACGGTTATTTGGTTTCCGTTACAAAATCGATTTTGTGCTCACCCAAAAAGGAGGGAGACACCTTTTGTCCCACCGTACAATATTAATTTGATAAAAAACACTACCTTTTGTCGTTATATTTTACCCTTGTGAACTTATATTACATGTATCGAAAATGGGTGGTCATTGCAAATTTGCAGTATCTTTGTCCCATTTCACACATATCAACTTCGCAAAGTCCTACCGACTTTGCAAGGTAGTTTTGTGAAATTGATTTTTTTTTTCCCAAATTGATAATTTGTTTCGCGAAGTATTTATATGCACAATTATAGGGTTTTTAACATTGTTTATCCTTAATAAAGACAGCTTGAAAATAAGGTATGAATGATATTCTATATATATTTTTCAGAATTCGGAATGGGTAGATAGGTTAGTTTTTGTAAATTTTAATGTTTCTTACTTTATTTTACAAAGTGTCTATTTTAATTTATAATTTTAGTGCTCAAAGTTTTGTTCTATGCTACTTTATGTCTTTAAATTATATAATCAATTAATCAGATTATAGAAATTTATTTACCATTTATATATTACAGTTAGGAAGAGGTTCAAGTTTTTTTTTTTTTTTTTTTGAAAGGTGAACTTCATTAGAACACACGCTGCCTCAAACCGAGGCAACCAACAATAACATTAGAAATTTACACCAATCTGCCCAAGAGATGGTCGATCTTTTAGATCTAGAAGAATACCACAAAAACCTAACTTTTTAACCTCACTGATAATGTCATCTAATTTAATCGATTTATTTTTAAACCTTGCCTCATTCCTTTTTTTCCAAATGTTCCAGCATCTAATCCTGATGAGGCCCTTCATAATCTCTTTCTTCTGCCTGTTCAGACCCAAATGCTCATGAACTTCGATTAAATCTCTGAAGGAGAATAAATTACACTAATTTAACAAGTTAACATGCTTTTGCGAAACAAAACAAAAATCATATAACAACAATAACCGAGAATCATCTCAAACTAAAGTCACATGACATAATAATTATTTTTTGTAAAACAAAATCATTAAATAACAACCTTAAAAGAACTTTTGGCACCAAATGTCATATCATATAGAATATAGAGTAAATTACAAGTTTTGTCCTTTATCTTTACATCAAATTTCAGGCGCTGTCCTTTAGCCAAAAAGTTGACAGGCGGTGTCCTTTATGTTGCCAAATCTTGCAAGTTTTGTCCTTTTAGCCAAACCCAGTTAGATTTTTTGGTTAAATCTGGTCATGTGCAAGGCACATGAGGGTACTATTGTAATTTCACCTATTTAATTTTAAAAAAAATGGCATATACAAACCCAGTATCTTTCTCTCTCCCTCAACACCCTTTCTCTCTCTAAATTCTGTGTCTCTCTCCTATGTTCTTACATCAAGAACAACTGAAAACTGAAGCTTAGTAGCAATTGACTAGTAACAATGGAAGACGATAATCTAACCAATCATCTTCACAACAACAACAATCACAACCAACCCAAAAATCAAAAAACAAAACACCCAATCTCAAACACTCTCACAAATCGCAAACACTATTTCCAACACATCAGTTCTAGGGCTTGTTCTAATAGCCCATACATTTACATACGATCTCAGTAATTTCCCAGAATCTCTGCTTCTAGAAATCATTTCAAGATTACTCCTTATTTCAACTTACAGTAGAAAAAAAAGGCCCTTATTTCAACTTACAGTAGCAAAACAAAACAACCCTTATTTGATTGATACTTGCAGCAGACACCTTCGTCTTCCCCACAAATACTCTTTAACATTCCACCACTTCACTTCAATCAATGTCCACCATTTCCAACAACCAACCACCACCACCCCCTAACAAAAACCCTTTAACAAAACCCCCAAATTTCTCCCAAATCTCATCCAAAGCGTCACTAAGCCACCACCATCGCCGCACCTTCACCACCGCACCTAACACCACCTCCACCACCGCACCTAAACCACCGCCGCACCTAACACCACCTCCACCACCGCACCTAACCCACCGCCGCACCTAACACCACCTCCACCGCCGCACCTAACCCGTCGCCCCTAACTCACCACCGCCACACACCACCTTCAATCGCCCACAAAAGCCACCTCCATCTGTTGTTTCCATCTGTTGTTAGAGAGAGAGAGGAGACAGAATGAGGGGTTTCAAATTAGAGAAGAAAGAGAGAGAGTTTGTGTTTATAGAGTGTTTTATTTTTAAGTTTTGTACAAAATGGCCCTTTAATAAAAGTTCTTTACAAAATAACCCCTGTGAAGGTGAAATGACAAATATACCCTCATGTGCAAGGCACATGACCAGATTTAACCAAAAAATCTAACTGGGTTTGGCTAAAAGGACAAAACTTGCAAGATTTGGCAACATAAAGGACACCGCCTGTCAACTTTTTGGCTAAAGGACAGCGCCTGAAATTTGATGTAAAGATAAAGGACAAAACTTGTAATTTACTCTAGAATATAAAGTAAAACAAGTATATATCTTGCCTGAATTTAACGCAAGACATTCAAAATAATAATTAGGGTGGAGATACAATAGGAAGTTTATTTGGCTAGGAAGGCTAGGAAGTGATCTTGACCATCCATTTAGTTAATCAAGGGCTAAGATTAAATGAATGAAATTGAAGCAAAAAAAAAGAGGCGCGTGGGTTTGTTAGGGGCATTCTAGTCAATCCAGCACAATAGTTTCTCTCTCCTCCAATTCCCCCCCCATTTTTTAAACGTTAATAACTTTTTCATACGACATTATTTTTTTATAAAAATTGCACCAAAAAAACGAGCGTTTTTTTATCTTTAAAACGAGTATACTATTGCTATATTTTCGAATTTTTTTTTTGAAAACCCAGTTGCGTAAAACGCAATGGAGAAAACCCAGTTGCGTAAAACGCAATGAAAAAAAAACGTAAAAAAATGACTTTTTCTAAAACGCAACGCACCAAAAACACAAAGAAATGTCTTATTTCTAAAACGCAATGACCAGAAAACACAAATAAATGTCTTATTTCTAAAACGCAATAGCCTAAAAACACAAAAGAAAGTGTACTTTCTAAAACGCAATGGACTGAATGTGTTTTACCTAAAACGCAATGCACCCAAAACACTTAAAAATGTCTTATTTCTAAAACGCAATGGTCAGAAAACACTTAAAAATGTCTTATTTCTAAAACGCAATGGCCAAAAAACACTTAAAATGTCTTATTTCTAAAACGCAATGGCCAGAAAACACTTAAAATGTCTTATTTCTAAAACGCAATGCCTAGAAAACACATAAAATTGTCTTATTTCTAAAACGCAATGGCCTAAAAACACAAAAGAAACTGTTCTCTCTAAAACGCAATGAACTGAATACACATAAAAATGTGTTTACCTAAAACGCAATGAGTAAAAACACTTCAAAAATGTTTTATTTCTAAAACGCAATGACCAGAAACTGTTGTTCACAGAACCAGAAACTGTTGTTCATAGAACCAGAATCTAACTAAAACGCAATGACCAGAACCTGTTGTTTACAGAACCAGAAACACTGTCTACGAATGCAGTTTTGTATATGAATTGTCTGAACCAGGAAGCAGGAGATAAAAAACTGTCTACGAATGCAGTTTTCCAGAGGCAATTTACAGAAAGAAAACCAATAGTTGACCCGTTGTGCTACTAATACAAGATAATACAGTTATATAAACTCAAGTAGTGATTGCATCTATACAATTGACTATATGCTCACTCCAATCATTTTCAACCAGAGTCTATTTCCTCCACACCAAAAAGATGCATGATAATCACAAAATACACAAATTATTATTACGCTATGTTTCCAATTGCAAACAAACAAATCAAATATGGTTCAGTTAATTTAATAAACATCAACAAACAGATGGACAATTGCAAATGGATGGAAGGAACTGAAACTGAAAAAAAAAAACAAAAAACGCAGTGATGAAGCAGGATAAATACTTTAGAGCCTTCACTTATTCATATCGTAACACCATAGTAGCTTTGAAGTCCATGTATGCTTTTTTTGCTTCATGTGTGAAAAGATTTTCTCATAATTATCAGTCTACAATAAAAATGGCATTAGGGTTTGATTGGAGTACATGTTAAAAACACATGAATATATGTTTATAGACTATACAACGATCAAAATCGAGCCGACTAACTAACCTAGGCGGAATCAGAAACTAAGAGCAGAATCAAGTCATTGAAATAGATTCAAACAACAGCAGTTTCAGTATCAATTTAACATAAGAACATTCAATAGCTTAACAAAATACCTGATCAAATATGTTTTCCACTTCAAAGTAAATTCTCTAACATTGAACTTCTCATCTCTTTTGATAGTAAAATCACATTGATATACCAATAGAACACATCGAATGTGATGGTTGTGCTTACCATTCTGATTACCATATAATAGGTGGCGGTCATGATTTGTGTAAATTTTTTTTATTGTTTTTGTTTAATTTCGGTTATAATACTTTGGTTTGTGGTGTTTTTATGATAGTTGTTTGGCCGTTTTAGCGCATTTTAGGAGAAAATGGTAACTTCGTATGGATACACTGACCATCATAGAATACTAGGCGAAGTGGACCGTTTGGAAGGGCTTAAACGAATTAATTTTCTCAGGTGCTCTTAATGGTCTTATGATATCCGGTTTGCCTAATCATCAATTAGTCCTTAAAGTCGGTGTACCTGTAATGTTGGTTCGAAATATTGATCAACAAAATGCTTTATGCAACGGTACGTGATTACGTATTACTAACTTTACAAACGTGTTATAGAAGCTGGGATTATCCAGACGAAACGTAGGGACAAAATGTATATTCCACGAATCTGATTGCAAGGAAGTTTTTTCTGGGATTTCAATAATTTTGTTTTTTTTGTCTTCCAATATATGTGTTTTTACATAGTATTAAATTTTGAATATAAATAATCAGTTTTTGGTTGAAACCGCGTTTCCGCGCTTCAATGTCACCGGTAGTCTACAAGGAAGTTTTTTCCGGTATTTGAATAGTTTTCTGTTTTTTTCTTCCAATGTATGTATTTGTACAGAATATTTCATTTCAAAGTAAATAATATGGTTTTGGTTGAAGCCCGCGTATTACGCGGGCATTAACCTAGTAGTTTGTTATAGCAACTCATTATGTTGATGTAGGTTGAATCAGGAGCGACATCCATGATTGAAGTTAGAATTAAACATCATGAACTGAATCACAATTGAAAAAAAGTCAACAGCTTTTAAACAGGTGATCTTAGATTTTTGAAAATTTCAATTTATGAGGTATGATTGAAAGAATCGGTAATTTTATATTGTTTTTGGGCATAACAAAATTATGTGCTTTCCTTGTGCTTTCATAAATTGTTTTGTCATTGTGAAATTAATATTTATTAGATCTTTTATGAAGTTTTCTCTGTGATTTTTTGCACGTACAGAAATCTTTAAATACATATATGTTGATAAGAAAAACTAAGTTGACGGAAGAAAAAAAATACTGAAATGATTAAATAAAACATAAAAAATAAAATAAAAAGTAGATAATAGATTAACTAAATAAAAAAATGTAAAAAGGGCCTAATATGTTGGTTAGAAAATAAAAGATAAATACAAAATATATGAAACACCATATTGGTAAATAATTTTTAAGAAACACTATTTTGGTAAATACTTTTCCCACTAACACTAGTTTGGAATAAAACTCCAATTTAGAAAGGCAGACAACTGTGGGTTACGAAATAATAAATAAATGTTCTACAATGTATGATTCAAGATTCGGACAAATTAAAAATGTACTCTACCCAAAAAATAAAAAAAGAGTAAACTGCCATTTTGGTCCCTGTGGTTTAGTCACTTTTGCCACTTTAGTCCAAAACTCAAACATTTTGCATTTGAGTCCCTGTGGTTTCAGTTTTATTGCCATTTTGGTCCAAAAATGAAATCAGGTCATATTTGTCTTATAAAATCCTGTTATTTTGTTCTTTTCCTCATGGGCAAAATGATCATTTCATTTTTATAAATAAATACTAGATTTTATAAGACAAATATGACCTGATTTGCCCCTGAGGAAAAGGACAAAATTACAGGATTTTATAAGACAAATATGACCTGATTTCATTTTTGGACCAAAATGGCAATAAAACTAAAACCACAGGGACCCAGATGTAAAAAGTTTGAGTTTTGGACTAAAGTGGCAAAAGTGACCAAACCTCAGGGACCAAAATGGCAGTTTACTCAATAAAAAAATGTAATATTTTGTTTATTTTATTGCAATTATTTAATAAAGTGTCGCTGTTGTGCTGTGAGGCAGCAATTGTGCGAACATGCACATAGAAAAGTCCAGGTTTTGTTTTAGAATTTTAATTGTAGAATCAGTGTGTTTTTTTTCTTTTTCTAGAACTATTATAGTACTTGTCGTTTTTTTTCTAGAACTATTATAAGAGGGTGGGGGCGCTCCGTGGTGGCTTGGTGATGACGCGTGAAACACCGTCGCCACTAAAGGTGACCACACGTGGTGGCAAAAACGCGTGCTCGTCATCACGCGTGAAGAAGAGAGGTGAACGTTGGGAATGTGACCGTTTGGGAGGGACCAAGCTAGTGATGGGCACCCCCACTAAAATCCATCACTAGTGATGGAACCAAGCTTGATGACGTGGCGTTTGATGATTGGGTGTGGTGAGTGATGGAAAGTGAAGCCCCCCAACTCGTAATAGTTGTCGTTCTTATAGTTTGGTTTAACCAAAAATCAATTCAGTAAGAGACTGTTTGGCAACATCTGAATGGTTAAGGTGTTGAACCAGTAAGAGGTCTGAACCATTAAGTACTGAACCAGGAAGAGGTCTGAACCATTAAGAGCTAGTATAATGTTTAACCATTCAGATGCAAATGTCTGAACCATTCAGACATTTGCTCGCGAAACAAACAGTCTGAATCCAGTGGCGGACTTATGAATTTTTCCATGGGGGTGCGGAACATTTTTAAAAATTTTAGGCCCCTAGGTATATAAGTAAAAAAATCGGTTCGTATCGGGTCGGGCCGGGTCATGTAAAACAAACGAACATCAAACTAAATTTATATAATCATCAAAAACATGTCAAACCTTGTTACAAACATAATTAAAACGTCGACGCCCTACGGGTGTTCATTTTTTGAAATCTATCCAAAACACCATATAAAACTAATTTCTTAAGCAATTCTTTCTCTATATAACATAAGTTCATCGCTCCATAATATAATGTTTCAATTTTAATTTTAATTTTCAACTATTCAAGCCCTACAAATCATAACGTAAGTTGTAATCACCCTAAAAATATATAAACAACATAATCACCCTAAAAATCATCTAAACAACCATAAACAACGTCAAAACACACAAAATTTCAAACTTATTTAACATCTTTATTACCATTTTTTCTCCTATAATATCAACCAAAATCATCAAAATAACAAAGAAACTTACCCGTGTTCGGATTCCGGTTAGATTTGGTGTCAAACGACGGTGGTATGGTGGCTGATTACGGTGGTCGCCGACTGCTCTACTGTTGTCGCTGGGTGATGTTGTTCGTTGGCAGTGCAGGGACGCAAGAGAGAGAGAGAGCGGGAGATAATTTCTAAAGGTTTTGGGCTTTAATTATTTTATTATAGTTTGAAATATTGTTGGGTTTGGTTAATGGGCTAAGACTTAGTGGGCTAGATAGTTAGGAATTATAAGTGAGTAAAGGTATGCGTATTTGGGTTTAGTTAGTTAGGTATTAGAAGTTATATAATTTAGGTAGTATTTTTTTTTAAATAAGAGTTTACTAAAAAAATTAAAATATAAATTGATAACACTTTTTACCTAAGGGGTGCGAACGAAAAGTTCCAAGGGTGCGGTTGAAAAATTACAAGGGGTGCGGACGAAAAATTCCAAGGGGTGCGGACGAAATTTTCGACGGAACTTAGCACTAATTTTTTTTCCCAGGGGTGCGCCCACCCACCTTGGGCTGGGCTTGGGTCCGCCCCTGTCTGAATCATTAAGTGTTGAACTAGTAAGAGGTATAAACCACTAAAAGACTCATTAAGAAGTAAACAAATAGCCCCTAAATCATCTAACGTGTTTAGAGTTATAGATAGATATGAATGGAGTACTAAATTGAGAATCCATATATCTCCAACACATTAACAACGTGCAAGTCGCTTGACAACCTCCTGGAAGCAGTTTTTCTTGCCACCAGACATTTCTGCATCATTTAGGAATCTGATGACGTCACTAAACACATTCCTTAAATTGTAGCCATTTTTTTAAGTGTTTATTTTTTTGGTGTCTAATCCGAATATATATCACCATTGCTCTTGATTTTCTTGACTGTATATCTCTTAAATGTCAACATATACACGTGTGATTTAGTTTACGAAGATTTTTCAATGTCGAGAACCTCGACCAGAGAGTAAAAAAGACGTAAGGTTCACAATGGTGTAAAACTAAAATGGGATATAGCGGGTTAGGATTCGAGTTACAGGAACAAAGGCAAAACTGTGACAACCCGAGATTTCAAGGTTTTCTCTCCACGTGTCACTTGTTTTATAATCTTGTATTCACAATCCGTTCTTCGTTGTAACCTTGCACGGTATATGAATGAATAAACTATTGTTATGGTGGTTGTTGTATGTTGACTTAGAAATTGTCCAAAGTATCGTTATGTCTCCACTGTTTGTGTTCCACTGTTGTTCTATGATTTTCATTAATTTTTTTAGTTTTTTTTTTAAGTTAACTATCATTCACAAAGCTAAAAAAAAAAAAAAAAAGGCGGCCACAGACCACAACTTACATGAACTTTTTCTGTTACTTGGTAATCTATCGCATATCGGTGTTACACTAAATCGTCAGTGATTACCGACAAATAAAGAGGATATAAGATGGGTTGTTAGATACAAATGTTTGTTTTTGGATTTTGATTCATCCGCCCTGAATCATCGGCAGAAACGTAGCTTGATGAAAGCGATTTCTCTAGTGCTTGTAACATGTCACCCATACATCAATATTTTATTATTATTATTATTATTTAATTTTTAATTTTGATATTTTCAACAAGTATTTCAGAATATGGTACGCAAATGTCGTATTTTATTCTAGAATATACTAGTTTAGAACCCGTGTATTACACGGGTTAAATAAATGTAATTTTATATATTAAATAATAAAAAAGTTATATCTTTATAAACCCCGTATATTGTATGGGTTAAAAAAATGTAATTTTATATATCAAATAATAAAAAAAAGTTATATCTTTAAAAACCATGTATATTACACAGATTAAATAAATGTAATTTTGTATACTAAATACTAAAAATGGCGTATCTTTAAAAAACCTGTGTATAGTCGGGTTGAATAAATCTACCAAATAATAAAAAAATTGCATCCTTAAAAACCCTGTATATTACACGTGTTGAATAGATCTAAAAAAAGTTATATCTTTAAAAACCATGTGTATTACATAGATTAAATAAATGTAATTTGGTATATTAAATACTAAAAATGTTGTATCTTAAAAAAACCCGTGTATCGTCGGGTTGAAAAATCTATCAAATAATAAAAAAATTATATCCTTAAAAAACCCTGTGTATTACACGTGTTGAATAAATCTAATTTTACATAGCAAATGATAAAAAGTTATATTTTTAAAAACTTCGTGTATTACACGGGTTATATAAATGTAACTTTGTATAGTAAATAATAGAGTTAATTACATAGTTAGTCCCTGTGGTTTGCACAAAATAACAAGCTTAGGTACTAATAGTTTCTGATAACATTCTAGGGTATTAACTTTTCATTTTGTAACGTTTGAGGGTATTAAGCTAATTTGTAGGCTTAAAATCACATTTTGTTAGTACCTAAGTATGTTATTTTGTGCAAACCACAGAGACTACCTATGTTATTACCTTAGAAGTTAATACCTCCAAACGTTGCAAAATGAAAAGTTAATACCCTAGAAGGTGATTTTAAACTATTAGTACCTAAGTTTGTTATTTTGTGCAAACCACAGGGACTAACTATGTAATTAACTCTAAATAATAAAAAAAATTATATTAATTAATAAATTAGAATAACATTTAATATTAATGTATTATTTATATGTTTAATATAAGATAAGTAGGACAGAGATGTATTTATTTTAAAAATATATTAAATTAACAATTTAGATTTGAGGATAATATTTTATTAAAGTATGATAAGATTTAATATTAATTTATATTTCTTTATTTAGTTATTATAAGATAAGTATAGATTTGAGGATACATTCAATGAATGACACGTGTCCAAAATTTGGTTTCTTTTATTATAGTAGATAGATATGCAAGTTATTGATAAATCACAATTATATAAATTAGTGATAAAGTATAAATATATAATATTATTGTTAAATTATAAATATGTAAAATATTAACTTTTTGTTTAAATATTTAAGTTAATTCGTTCATTCTTCCTTCATGACTACGCCAATCGATTTAATGCCCGTAAATTATTAAAAGCTAGTGCTAAGAGCAGTACTACAAAACTAAGCATCTGCCACCAAAATTTGCTACCGAAAAACACGGTAGCAAACTTAGCAACTATATTGTACGTAGCTAATATAACTAAAAAGACGGTTAAATGTAACACCCATACTAATTTAACGTTAATATATATAATTAAAGTAAGCATTTTATGAGAAAATGCCACTTATCAAAAACTTTTACATCTTGAGTGTTTTTAACATGTTCACAATATTCTAAACATAGTTCGAAAAGTCTACATATTCCACTTTTTACAAAACAAAACTAGATAATTGCGGAAGCTTCAAAAGTGTGTATTCGGTTCTTCAAACATGCTTGATCGCCATCCGGAATGTCCCCAATATCACCTAAGGTCAAAACTACATCAAATGTTAGTTTTGATAGTGTTAGAATGGGTATAAACAAGTCCCATGGGTCAAAACAACAAAAATTAAAAATTTTCCGGAATTTGGGGGCGTCGCGCTACGCCTAGGCCCCTTTTTCACAGATTGTTGCTTAAACAGTTGCTGCACATACCCAGCTCAATGTTTATCAAATCCCAACTTAAAATTGCCATAACTTATGATCCGTAAGTCCGTTTTTAGTGATTCTTTTTCCTACACGTTCGTAATTAAATTGCCGACGTGCCTACCACAATTATTATACCGAAAATTTGGTTTACGGGCTGAGTCACTAAAATCTCTATTTAAATATTCGACCCACTATATTTACACAAATTTTTCTACCATTACAATAGTAACCTTAAGGCGTTTTTACCCAACATCCGTGGCTTAATATCACCGGCATTTCATTACCAGTCCTATGGTTTCATGCTCTTGTGATTGTCAACGCCAAAAAGCTAACTTTCAACATTAACACTGCTTACTACACAATTATTCGACCCGTTTGGCTCATTTACGGAATCCTCCGTTTCCAATGACTACCAAACGCTTTCTAGTCTATTTACGACTCATCAAATTAATAGCGAACAGTATCACTTCAACTAGTATCAACCTTTATACCAAAACACGATTATGAACAATTAACATATCTAGTTTACATATTGTAACATAACAAGTTACACACTTTCATAATTCATCAACATTGGTTTCTAACCATAATTACCCATTCCCGGGCTTGTCAACCTTAGCGTATCACGTCCGTTCCACGGTTTACGCTTTTATACTCAAATTTTAATGAGTGACGTTTTAGTCACTTCAACACTACAAATTCAACCATTGTTCGACCCATTTGTTTATCTAGTGATCTTCGTCACTTCAACTAAGTACCAATTTCATATATTATGCTAATTTTAAAGTCTGCTAACGAAAATATATAATCGAGCATAACGTAACAAAACCGTAGTTACGTACCTTTAAAGCACACCTTTCAAGCGTGTATCACCTCCGGCTTGTCCACTTGATGACCCGGATTCTTTACCTATAGAGTTCCATTCACAACCAAATTTAGAACTCTTTTTATAACCAAAAATTGGACAATTCTTTATAATATTCGAATCTGCGTTTTTGTCCGATCTTTAACGTTTTACTCCTCACTTAGGCGTTTTAACAAACACCTAGCGGGTCAGATTTTTACATAACCATTACTAGGTTCTTGACATGTTATTTTCATCTACATTCACTTCAATTAACAAATCTATACTAAATTTTAACATAAATAATTTCAGATTCACCACATGAATTCAGATTTCACTAGAATAAGAACCCTAATTCTAGCGTTTATTTAGTTTCTACAAACTCACTAATCACCTACAATGGTGATTATAAACCCCACAAGTATAATGCTAGATTTTAACAAGAAATCATCTAGGGTTTATCCCTAGATGCCATATTACTTCTAGTTCCATCCATGCAAGACATAATCAAGCTAAATTTCAGTTTTTCACAATTAACCTATAATTTAAGATGGATCAAAACATCAAGATTTTGCATACCTTATGATCCCCTCAACAAGGTGATCACTAATTCGTGCTTGAAAATCGATTTGGAGCTGATTTGAACTCTCAATTTGATCAAATTTGACATGCACTAGGGTTTGGTGGGGAGCCTGTGTCGCCCCCTGTGTTCTTGTTCGACCAAACACACCTAAGTGTGTGTTTGGTGTGTGTTATTTTGATTATAATCACCCAATTTTCCAACTTTGTAACTTAGGTCCCTCGATTATTGTTTCGTTTATTAATTTAGGAGTTCCCATCCATTTATTTGGTTTCACAATGTTGTATCTAACTTGTTAGTGCATTAAGTGTCTATCGCCTCCGTCAATCAAAATCGTAGTATAAACCGAAGAATGCAAGACTTGATGATGTTACTAGTTAGTAAAGGCAAGGTGGCAATTTTGTAAATAATGAGATTTCTCATTATAACCTTGTGCCTATAAATAGGAGCTTTAGTTGTAAAGTTTAAGACTTTTGGCTCATTTGGAGATTTAGAGATCTAATCCTAGAGAGAGAAAGTCTAGAGAGAGAAAGTCTCTCCACGTGATTCACGGCTTTGTACACGACATCATATCAATAGAATCACGTTATTTGTACGTTCTTGTGTGTTCGGTCACGCACGTTCACGGATTCCGCACGTCGAACGTTCGTTACGCAATCGTACGGTGTCAAAACCGATCCTACAAGTGGTATCAGAGCAGGTGCTCGGTTGCGAAGATCAAACGCACAGATTCGTTCAAGATTTGATTAGATTCAGAGCCAAAATCATCCAGATTTGTCAAATTTCTCATATCTTTCTTGTTCTTCACATTTTTATCTGATTTTTGTCAATTTGAACAGGTTTTTACGGTCGAAATTTGCTGATTTTTTGATATGTTGTGCGAAAACACCTGATCTATAACCCTAGATTCAAACTCCTAGCCGTTTAGGAGAAATTCGAGTTTTTAGGTCTGTTTGAAGCAGTCCTGACCGTTTGAAGCAGTCCTGGCCGTTTGAAGCAGACCTGACCGTTTGAAACTGACACCTTCCCGTTTGAAACTGACACCTTCCCGTTTGAAACTGACACTTTCCCGTTTGAAACTGACACTACCGTTTGAAGGTGTGACAATTTGAGGGTGTGACCGTTTGAGGGTGTGACCGTTTGAGTGGTTCCCGTTTGAAAGTGTCTAAAAGTTTGAAAGTGGTTCCCGTTTGAAAGTGTCTAAAAGTTTGAAAGTGGTTCCCGTTTGAAAGTGACATCAAGTTTGAAAGTGACATCAAGTTTGAAAGTGACATCACGTTTGAAAGTGACATCAAGTTTGAAAGAGACATCACGTTTGAAACTTGATTAGTGTTGCCTCAAACGGAATAACATATTTTGTTTGAGAAGAGCCATTTCGTTAGAAAGACTATACCGTTTGAACCATTCCGTTTCAACAGATTCCGTTTGAATCTGTCATTTTTAAAACCAAGAACTTTCTAAGTGTTTGTTGAATATTTCAGGTTATTCAAGAATTTCAAATCATGGCTAAAATGTTTGACGAAAGGGAAAACAAGAATCTTGAAAATTTAAATGATTGGCCTTGTGAATCTTGGTGTGGGAGATTAAGTGATAAGGATGTTTATGTTAAAAGATTCGAAAATTTGTTGTGTATGAAGAATGAATCATTGGAGAAGTTGGAAAAACGGTTTAACGAGTTAATTTACAAGTTAGAAAGACATGGGATATATTTTTCAAAGGATGAACAAATTTCAAGATTCATTGATGCATTACCTTTGGAATGGGATAAATTTTTGCATGAACTGAAACGAAATTCTAGTCTATCACATTATGGTTTAAGAGATTTCATCAATAGAATTAAATCACACAGGGATGATGAAGAATCAAGAAAAAGGAAGTTAATGGATGAAATAAGAGGAGAATTAGAAAAGATAAATTTGGATGTAATCATTGAAATGAGAAAAAGAATCTCTGTGTGTCTTGCTGCAAAAAATGTTATGAAATACGATATTAAGAGGGGTTGTTATATTGATGAATATATGAATCCTCTTGATTTTGTTAAATTTTTTTGTGCAGGCACATACAAAACAGAGACAAAGGAGATTTCAAAGATTGAAGAATCCAAGAAGGATGAAACTTCAAAATATGAAGTTGTATGTTCAAAATGCGAAAAATCCGAAGCAGAAAATGTCAATCTCTTGAAAGATGTGGAGAATTTGACATTGGAAAACAAAGCTTTGAAAGACGAGAAGAAAGCTGATAATGAACAGAGTTTGGATTTGCGTTTGAACTGTGAAAAACTAAAATCTGAAAATGACAAACTTTTGAAGAATGTTGAGAGTCTGATACTAGAAAACAAAAATTTTAAAGAAAAAGAAAAAGATTTTGATAATGAAAAATTAAAGATTGAAAAAGATTTTCAAAGTCAAATGAAGGTTTTAGAAGATGAAAAATCTGTTATTTTTAAAAATAATCTTGAGAAACAGATTGAAATAAATTCTCATCTTCAGAAAATCATTCGACTTGAAAATGAAGCTGAATTTGCTCGAAATAAAATTGATGAGCTTGAAAAGAAATTGAAAGGTTTTGTGAACTCTACATCACATGTCTGTCCAAAACCGATCAATTCTGTTCCAATAAGTGACAATGTCACAAATTTTGACAAAGTCAAAATTGAAGATTGCGATGACAAAGCTGATGATGAAATAGAAAAAGAAAAGAAAAGAAAAATATTTTTAGAATTACAAGAAAAATTTCAAAATACTGTTTTGCAGTCTACTGAAATAGGTGAATGCTCTAAGCAAAAACCTGTTAAGAAGATTGTAGAACAGAAACAAAAAGTAAAAAATATGAAAAATTTTCAAAATGAAAATAAAAGCTCATCAGTTAAGTCATCCAATCATTATGAAAAATTACAAAAATTCAAAAATCAAAACTCAAAAATAGTTGGTAATAAGTGGTGCAGGTTTGACCACAGTGCTTCAAAGCCAAAACCAGTTTTCAAGAAGAGTGATGATTACCACAAAGCCAGACAATGTTATGATCTAAGCATATGGTGTGAAAGTAGTGAATGGTACGATAATAGAGTGTGCTACACCTGTGGTGTGAGAGGACACATTGCTGTTAACTGCCAGAATTGGAGTTATGAGACAAGAAGATGAAATAATTGTCAAATCAGAGGTCATATTGCCAGAGATTGCCCAAGGAGATCAAATGAAAGATTGAGGGTTAATTTTCAGAAATTGACAAAGAAACCAGTCAACGTCAAGCCCAAAGAACAGAAGGTTCAAGAACCTAAAGTTCAAGAAAAGAAAGTGAAGCTTTCTCAGGGGCAGAAAGACATACTGAGGAAGAAGAGGAAGAAGGCAAGAGAATATTTGGAGAAAATTTTGTCTTCGGGTTCACCGGACAGATTGAATAAGAGTTCTGATGAATCAACTAACTCGATTGCAAAGTCAAGCAAGACGAATTCATCGGATACAAATCTGAGGACGAAAGAAGAAAAGAAGAAGAAGAAAATGGTCGGCGATGAATCTGATGTGTCAAAGTCAGACAAGCCACCATCAGGCAATGAATCTGACAGGTCAAAGTCAGACAAGCCATGTTCTGGTAATGATTCTGATTCGGTAAAATCAGAGGAGCCACAAATTGAGGTAAAAATTGTCAAACCCAAGGCTGGTCAGGCTTGGGTAGATCTTTTCAAATGAAAAACCTGACTTGCCGGAGCTTCCAGGTTGGTAAGTGTGAAGCAGGTATCGGCATCTTTCTTGAGAAATTCACAGGTTGGTAACTGTGATATTTCGAATTACAAAAGGTTAATCAAGGACATTAAGTTGTACTTGATTTATCTTTCCGACAAGTGATTAAAAGAAAACAATGTGATGAAATGATCCCCGAGTTTGTGAAAAGTCAAACAAAACTAATTTTCCGGAAAAATCATTTGATTAAAACAAACTTATGTGTTTTGAAATCATAATGGGAAAATAGTTTGTTGACAGGGGGAGTTCTGATTGTTTATGCCAAGTGGATGGCGAATTGAAGTAATTCGATATCGGTTGTCAGTTTGTTTTCAAATTTTCCTTGAAAATCAAAATTGAAACATATTTTGATTTTAGGGGGAGAAAAATTTTGGAAAAAAATAGAAAATTTGAAAATGCCAAAAACATTGAAAAAGCAAAAATGAGTTTTGTTGTGAAAAAGAGGAAATGATAGTAAATCAGTGAACTATCACAGCATGCTAAAGATATGAAATGTCAAATGTGATAAACGGCTTCATTGATGATGTGTCGATAGGTTTTCGCACATTTAGTAGATTTATTCGGGATATAAACCTAAAATTTCAAACTTGTGAAATTCGTGGGGAACACTACTTGGATATATAGGTAACCCCTGAAATCTCGTTTGAAAGGTCTCGTATTCTGATATACTAGGTTTTTATACTCAATGATGTCTGGGGTATTATTCCGGGACTTCTGCTGAATGGAAGTTCTGACCTAGTCCTTGGATAATACTTTCCTCAAATGCTTGAAACATAGCATAAACCCTCAGCATGCAGATGAAACAATAAAATTGATAGTCGCTGCTGTTGTAGCTAAAGGATCCTCTAAAGGGGACATACCGTAAAGTCGAAGCTGATATCTCTCTGCGTATACGGAAGTATCGACCTGAGATCCCTCGGCCCTCGCATTACCTAATTTATGTACAGATATCATTGTAGTATACTCACCTGTAAGACTGAATATTGAGATTCTGGATACGGGAGTATATTCAAGAGGTGGGACACATGAATGAGCTAAGTTCATAAGATATCTAAATCGTATCCTGAGTAAATTGAAATTTGTGTGAGGATTTAAGATGGATCAGTATATCGACAATCAAGGTGAATCGTTTAGAACTTTAAAATGATTAAAGCTTAACGGTGCTAGTGATTTGTCTCATGAACTGATATGATCCTCTTACACAAACTCACAAAAATATTGTTTGTATATATTTCTTTACTGCATTTCTTTAAACTCAAAATCCAAAAAGATTTTAGTGTGTTTTAGCATAAATCTTTTGAAAAAGTCAAAAAGATTTTCGACAACTGATGTTGAAGAGCTGATATTCAAAATTCCAAGTGCTAAACATGATGAATTGAGTTGGGAGAATATGTTGAAAAGTTTGAATGTCATATACAAATGTTTTGAAAGATTGTGTGGTTAGTTAATCAAGGTCATTCGTTTGAACTTGATGTAACTATACAGATTGATGAATTAATGATGTCTACCAGTAAGTTTATTAAATTCAACTGTTATAAATTTGTGAAACTTATGTTGAGGTAGAGGATGTGCAGGTTAACCAGGTTTCAAATCCTGAGCAGACACAGAATAGAGCCAGGAATTGATCCTGAACTTGTGAACCGATGAAAGCCAGACTACGATCCCGACAACTGAGTCTAAGGGGGAGTCTGAAGACAAGCTCAACGCAAGAGGAAGTGTGGATTCAAAAAGCCAGATAAATATTTTGGAGGAGCTTGTATACGGAAATCAAGGTGTCGATCCCAAAAGCACGGAAGCTTGACGAAAGGGGGAGCCTGAAGAAAGAGACTACCGAGAGGGGGAGCAACGGAAGCTCGAAGACAGATCCACGGAGATTCTGTTCAAGATCGAGAAAGACAATATGCTACGAGATTGACTACGGCAATATCCAAGGGGGAGTCTGTTAGTGCATTAAGTGTCTATCGCCTCCGTCAATCAAAATCGTAGTAGAAACCGAAGAATGCAAGACTTGATGATGTTACTAGTTAGTAAAGGCAAGGTGGAAATTTTGTAAATAATGAGATTTTTCATTATAACCTTGTGCCTATAAATAGGAGCTTTAGTTGTAAAGTTTAAGACTTTTGGCTCATTTGGAGATTTAGAGATCTAATCCTAGAGAGAGAAAGTCTAGAGAGAGAAAGTCTCTCCACGTGATTCACGGCTTTGTACACGACATCATATCAATAGAATCACATTATTTGTACGTTCTTGTGTGTTCGGTCACGCACGTTCACGGATTCCGCACGTCGAACGTTCGTTACGCAATCGTACGGTGTCAAAACCGATCCTACATAACTGGGTTATTTAGTCCTAGTCAGTTTATTCTCGTTTATTTTATACTTTATAATTCTAATATAAAGTTTTATATTTTCGGGGTGTTACAAGTCCACCCCCCTTAAAAAGGGTTTCGTCCCCGAAACCTCCTTTAAGTAGGCCTTTGGTTTGGACCTATCCATCTTAGTTTCGTTTTTCAAGGCATTCTTTCTTTTCCGACATAAGGTTTTTATTCATATTGACATGTTCATCTTTTGGGCATATGTCCTATTGGACCGTAACCTTTTATCATCTATTTCCTATCTTTGTCGCCTATTTGACCGGGTTTCCTTTTGACCATCCAGTCACTGAGTCCGTCAGCATACTTACTTGACGCTAGTCTTATATTGACAAGCGCTCTACATAGGTCACAACATTATTTAAACTACAACTTGTTTTATTGCCTAACTAATTGGTCACCATTTTACCTCATACCTCGTCGTTCGGGTATGCAATATTGCCGTCATCGGCCCTTTGCGTGCTTATAATTTCATATCTAGTCATTCACACTATAACGTGATTACATTTTATATTACTTTTTGTGTCCGTGATCACATCTCTTCATGTTTAGTTTTACATCGGCTTTTCATTCTTAAGAATCTTTCCTCCGAATGCATCATCTTACAGCTTTCGGCGTTAAGACCTATATTCTTTAGTACTAACCATTTTCTAATTTCTCTCTCGGTATTTATAGGTGTTAGAACATCGTTTCTTTACTAAAACTGAATTTTCGTTTAATGTTTTTCTCTTTAACCCATGTCGATTAATCATATCAAGGAATTGACGACAAGGATTATTCTTCTGGGTTATCATTTTACGCGAGAAATCGTAATTGGTTCCCCACGCTTTATATTATCGACCCGTAGGTTCCTTTACTTAGCCTTGTAGACTATTCTATTAGGTCTTCACCTTTTTAGGGTGAGACCCCCTAGTATGTTCCTTTGTATTTGCGACCCAATGGTCATTTTGTTCCCGTAGACCTTTACATTGTTTATAATCTGGAGGTTATGGTGATCCCATGGATCATCTTCTATTCGTTTGACCTTGACCGTAGTCTAAGGCTACACTCATTTTCTTTCGGATTATCTTTCCGACTCTATGACTTCTTATGTGTCCTTCGCGTCGGTTTATTTTACTCATACCATTATTTGGTTTATGCCCTTATTTCCTTTCAACCCGTTCCCCGGGTTCTTGATCTTGATGTTTTTTTAACACTTCGGTTTCATTGGTTTGCATTTTCCCTTCCATACTCTTTTATGGCCTATCACATAGATTCAATAATATTTCACGCTTTCATTATCCAGGTTGCGCTTACTTGGGATATCAACTACTATACTTTATTCAACCCACCCAACATTAAAGTAGTTGAACATGACTATCGAAATTTCTGTTTTTTTGCAAAATTTTATCGCCTTCTTAGTCATAACTCTTAATCCGAGTCTTTTGACTTTTAATTCGCGTTCTCGACTGTTGGTTACGCATTTATCTGAAAACGTACCTATCAATTGGGTATTTTATCGATATTACTTTCATAGCAACCTTTCCGGCATTCATTAAGGCTTTGTTTCTCGATTTATTTGGTCGTATCAGCAAAATCAACCGCTTTTACTCAACCAAGTCTTTTATTCTTTCACTCGTCTGGTTTGACTTGTTCGTGTGAGTTCCATCGCCTATGACAGTCAACTTTATCCTTATGCCTTGACATTCTAAATTGTCGATTTATATTTTTGTTTACTTGATTCTTATCCCTTCCCTTGGGCTCATTATCTTAATGTAACATGCTCCCATTATCCGGCTTCCGTTTACTTTTATTATCAAGCACTTTACTTAATTAATCCGTACACCACCTTTCTTTTGTCAGCGACCCTTAGGTCTGTTTCTTTTACTAATGTCCCGAAGGCCCATGTCTCAAGTCTTATTTGGTAAACTACTGTTATTGTTATTCGGCCTTTGGGGTTTACTCGTTCTTATTCTAACGCTTTCATAATGTTTATCTTACTAATTCTTTTACATATTCACCCCCATCAATGTGATTATCGTTCTTCCTCAGGAGGAATTTATTAATAGCATGTTACTTGGGTATCTACCCATACTCGGGCTTTTAAATCCAAATTTATTGGTATTTCATTATTTACAGCAACGAATAATACATATTGTCCATTTAGTTTCTTTTTCGAGGATATTCCTATCCAAATCTTAATCTCTTGATTTTTTTTTTTGACTTTAACCCATTGTTACAATAACAAAATCAATTCATTTCATGTTATTGTTTCATATCGTTGTATGGAATTTATCCACATCGTTTGTTGACATAAACGATGTTTCTATATGTTTCATTTAGTTTGGCTTAGTCTATAACCATGTCCTTGTCATCTATTACTATTGTAAACTCCCAGGGTTCGGGTGTTATTACACTCCTCCCTATTATGACGCTTATCTTTCATTACGTTCTCGGGTTTGAGTGTGCGCGCACCCCTTCCCATGGTAATATTTATCATGATTACTTTTACCTCGATGCTCAACGTACAGTTTCAGCACCTCTTATAAACAATAGAACTTTTATTATTACCTATTTCTATTTTTCAAAGCCTTGGTAATTTCGTTAACACTAATGTAGGATGTTAAATAAATCGATATAAAACAAACAATTTATTTGCACTCGTAATAATTAAAAATTCATGCTGAAATTTTAATTTACAAGAGTATACCTGAAACGACATCAGGTTCAGCTTTAGCCTCCGTGGCTGTTATATAAAACAACTTTGTCCTTGATTTCTGGGCATCAGACCTTGTGTCGGTTGTGTCCTTAGTTCCAAGCCTCTCTGGACATTTAGACTTTGTATTTCTTGGCTTACCACATGTACCCTTGTGAATTTTTCCACAAAATCTACACTGATGTAACATACTTTTTGTAACTCCTTTCTTGGGAGCTTTATTAGACTTGGATTTCTTTACGGATCTTGGATTCATATCCAACACCTTCCTTTCTTCTATTTCTTGTAGTATGCTGTTTTTCAATTCAGCCAACATATCGTTCACCATTGGCACGATTGTGGTTTGTAATCTATCAATATACTGTGATAGACTATTTTCTAGAGCTTTTCCGATCGCCTCGGAAATCTTAGCTTTCATTTGTTCAGTCAATTGAGATGTCGAATCATCTCCGGTTACTCCAGACATTTCTTTAACTGAAACATCCATCACGATTTATCAATAATTATTTAATTCATTTCCATCTTATTATACGGAAATTTATATCACTCTCACTTAATCATAAATAATGTGTTATTCTTTTTCGGTTTGGTCAAGTATATATCTTGCCTTACCTTTCTTACTTAGTGTATTTTCCCGGGTTCGAGCGTATTTATACACTCCTCCCATCTTTCCGTCATCTTGAAATTGAAATGTTTACACTAATTGTTAAACATTTCATCTATGACATATGCGTCATTCATTTTGATCTAGCCAAGTTCACCACTTGCTTAAACCATTTATGCTTAGTGCACTTTTCCGGGTTTGAGTGTGTAAACACGCACCTTCCGTGCATATCAAATCAAATTTCCTTTTTCTAGTATTCTAGTAAGTCTACTAAAGCAATTAATTCTTACCGGGCGATCGATCAAGCTTGAACCGAACACACTTTGTTAACAACCTTGAGCTCTGATTACCAACTTGTAACACCCATACTAATTTAATGTTAATATATATAATTAAAGTAAGCATTTTATGAGAAAATGCCACTTATCAAAAACTTTTACATCTTGAGTGTTTTTAACATGTTCACAATATTCTAAACATAGTTTGAAAAGTCTACATATTCCACTTTTTACAAAACAAAACTAGATAATTGCGGAAGCTTCAAAAATGTGTATTCGGTTCTTCAAACATGCTTGATCGCCATCCGGAATGTCCCCAATATCACCTAAGGTCAAAACCACATCAAATGTTAGTTTTGATAGTGTTAGAATGGGTATAAACAAGTCCCATGGGTCAAAACAACAAAAATTAAAAATTTTCCGGAATTAGGGGGCGTCGCGCTACGCCTAGGCCCCTTTTCACAGATTGTTGCTTAAACAGTTGCTGCACATACCCAGCTCAATGTTTATCAAATCCCAACTTAAAATTGCCATAACTTATGATCCGTAAGTCTGTTTTTAGTGATTCTTTTTCCTACACGTTCGTAATTAAATTACCGACGTGCCTACCACAATTATTATACCGAAAATTTGGTTTACGGGATGAGTCACTAAAATCTCTATTTAAATATTCGACCCACTATATTTACACAAATTTTTCTACCATTACAATAGTAACCTTAAGGCGTTTTTACCCAACATCCGTGGCTTAATATCACCGGCATTTCATTACCAATCCTATGGTTTCATGCTCTTGTAATTGTCAACGCCAAAAAGCTAACTTTCAACATTAACACTGCTTACTACACAATTATTCGACCCGTTTGGCTCATTTACGGAATCCTCCGTTTCCAATGACTACCAAACGATTTCTAGTCTATTTACGACTCATCAAATTAATAGCGAACAGTATCACTTCAACTAGTATCAACCTTTATACCAAAACACGATTATGAACAATTAACATATCTAGTTTACATATTGTAACATAACAAGTTACATACTTTCATAATTCATCAACATTGGTTTCTAACCATAATTACCCATTCCCGGGCTTGTCAACCTTAGCGTATCACGTCCGTTCCACGGTTTACGCTTTTATACTCAAATTTTAATGAGTGACGTTTTAGTCACTTCAACACTACAAATTCAACCATTGTTCGACCCATTTGTTTATCTAGTGATCTTCGTCACTTCAACTAAGTACCAATTTCATATATTATGCTAATTTTAAAGTTTGCTAACGAAAATATATAATCGAGCATAACGTAACGTAACCGTAGTTACGTACCTATAAAGCACACCTTTCAAGCGTGTATCACCTCCGGCTTGTCCACTTGACGACCCGGATTCTTTACCTATAGAGTTCCATTCACAACCAAATTTAGAACTCTTTTTATAACCAAAAATTGGACAATTCTTTATAATATTCGAATCTGCGTTTTTGTCCGATCTTTAACGTTTTACTCCTCACTTAGGCGTTTTAACAAACACCTAGCGGGTCAGATTTTTACATAACCATTACTAGGTTCTTGACATGTTATTTTCATCTACATTCACTTCAATTAACAAATCTATACTAAATTTTAACATAAATAATTTCAGATTCACCACATGAATTCAGATTTCACTAGAATAAGAACCATAATTCTAACGTTTATTTAGTTTCTACAAACTCACTAATCACCTACAATGGTGATTATAAACCCCACAAGTATAATGCTAGATTTTAACAAGAAATCATCTAGGGTTTATCCCTAGATGCCATATTACTTCTAGTTCCATCCATGCAAGACATAATCAAGCTAAATTTCAGTTTTTCACAATTAACCTATAATTTAAGATGGATCAAAACATCAAGATTTTGCATACCTTATGATCCCCTCAACAAGGTGATCACTAATTCGTGCTTGAAAATCGATTTGGAGCTGATTTGAACTCTCAATTTGATCAAATTTGACATGCACTAGGGTTTGGTGGGGAGCCTGTGTCGCCCCCTGTGTTCTTGTTCGACCAAACACACCTAAGTGTGTGTTTGGTGTGTGTTATTTTGATTATAATCACCCAATTTTCCAACTTTGTAACTTAGGTCCCTCGATTATTGTTTCGTTTATTAATTTAGGAGTTCCCATCCATTTATTTGGTTTCACAATGTTGTATCTAACTGGGTTATTTAGTCCTAGTCAGTTTATTTTATACTTTATAATTCTAATATAAATTTTATATTTTCGGGGTGTTACATTAAAGCTCCTATGTTGCCTCCAATTTGCCCTAAATCTTACCCCCACATAACACATCGTCGCACCTCCAACATCGCTCCTCCACCTCCACCGTCGCACCTCCGTCGTCACACCATCTCCACCGTCACATAACCACCACCGTAGCACAAGTGCACAACCTCCACCGTCGCACCACCTCTGGCTTATTGAAGAAAGCTCACGATCTTCGTACGATTTCTCACTCTACTTCTCTAATTTTGCCCTAATTTGTTTGTAATTTCTGTTAGTATTAGTTCAATTGTGTTCGTAAAGTTCATCTTATGATATTTTGACCTAATTTTATTCGTAATCTCTGTTAGATTTAGTTTGATTGTGTTCGTATAGTTCATCTTATGATATTTTGACCTAGTTTGTTAGTAATTTTTGTTAGTTTTAGCTTGATTTTGTTCTTAAATTTCTGTATAATTGATTAATTGTTGATAACAAGCTGTTCTTTTAGTTTCAGGACACTCATAGTACATCAGCTAGTTTACTCGATGGATGTGAGCCAAAACCCTAATTGATCAGTAATGTTGTGTATGTGATGATGCCATGGATTAAGGATATCCTGAAGAATTTTATTCCTAATTGAAAGTATTCACGTTCTTATTGATTAAAATTGATTTCAGTGTTGTGTTTTGTTTCATTTATCAAACATATGGTTCTTGACAGGTGCCTCCATGTGCGAGATTACACAGTTTGATATCATCTTAGAGCTTAAAGTTAAAAAATAGTCAGAGCCCGTTGTGATTGTTCTAAGACATAATTTATACAAAACATGAAGTTTGAGTATTACAACTTTGATAGAAATGATTGAGCAACTAAAAATAGAAACTGAAGACACTTGGATAGCTAAAAAGTTAGTGTTCTAGGAAGGGAGTGTGCCACTGTTATGCAGCCAAATCAGGTACGTGTCCTATAAGACAATAGTTTCTGTAAAGTTTAGAAAATCATGATGTGAAAAGTGTGTTGAATTTGTAATTTATTACCTAGGTTCCATGACTATGTTGGACTGGTTTTGATGCCACTAGAGGGAGATAAAACAAGGATCTAGATGAATAAATAGTATTTGTTTTGACAAGAAAGCTAATATGATCTATGATGATTTTGGATATGCTTTTAGTTGTTGTAGGGCATCGAATGGTAGACCTCTTGCTTTAGTTTGTAGTTTTTTCTATCTTAGTTGGTTCATAGTGTCTTAGTATGTTCACTTAATTTTTTTTTGTAAATGATTAAAGTGTTCATTAAGATTGCAAAAACAATACTAGTACAATAATGATATAAACCTTTAAATAAAATGATTTGGGGCATTGTATGCATTAAATGATAGATGAATTGTTTCGTTTTCTTAATAGGGTAGCAACATATTTGCCCAAATTTCCGTTATTTGTCAACCAGATCCAAGTGTTGGTTGTTATAAAAAAAACTCATGTTGGTAGGTAGAAGCTTCTCAGCCACAATTTTACTTTGGAGTGCAATGCTTTTAACATGTATTTGATTTAAGTATCAGGACCAACTGAGAAAGATTGCAAAAGGGAAGAAGCCACATAAAACTGCTTATGCAAGGTTCTTATATAAAGCTGCTCTTGCCTTGGCTGAAGTAAGTGCTCCCCCTTCATTTCACATTTTCTTTTTTACAAATCATTCTCATTTTTTAACATTTCAGAATCAGTACAAATCTACAGAGCCCAAAGATTTGTGGCTGGAACACTATCATGTTGTTGCTTCATTGTGGCAACCTTGTGCTGATCAACGTGTTTGGAAACCTAGTGGTCTGTATTTATTTTCTGCTTAATATCTTGGATGTGTGTTATGGAACTCAAAAATATGAAATGCATTTTTTTAAACACCTCTTAACCGATCGGTTATTAGTTAAACACATCCTTTAACGTACGTACGTGTTCTTTTTTTTTAGAGGGAAACAATGGTTACATTTTGGTTACTGCAAATGGTGGTATAAACCAACAGAGAGTAGCTGTAAGCTGGCATTTCTTACCACTTTTTTTGACCATTTTTAGTTTGGGACTATCTGCAAACACGGATTTCAGCTTGTTTTGGTTTAACAACAGGTCTGCAATATAGTTGCAGTTGCAAGACTACTTAATGCAACTCTTGTTATTCCCACCTTTATGTTCAGTAGCGTGTGGAGAGATACGAGGTAATAACTCGTGTTTTTTGTTAATATTTTGATTATAAGGGGCTGTAGTAACGATCGAATTCTTTTATATTTTAGCTTCATTCCACAGTTGAGCTTCATTAATGGAGGTATAAATTGGAATATATCTTCATCTCCTTCATTCTTCAATCAAATTCGAACACGATTAGGTCGCAACAGGTAACTTCAGTTGAATTCGAACACAATCGGAACCGTTCTTCAATCAGGTAATTTCAGTCGATGCATTGATGATATTTGCTCAATCTGCACCTGTTTTGAATATCCTGTTTGTTTACCAATTTTCTGGCTGTTGAATCGATGATATTTGTTCTTATACATGTTTGTATTGTTTTGGTTGACAGTGTATCAAGTTAAAGATTAGCTGTTGAACATTGATTGCCATCAAAGTCACCGAGAACATTCTATAGCGGATCGATTACACATATTAGCGTTTAGCAAGGTAATATTCTCGACCTCAGTTCTCGTTAATTCGATTACACATGGTTTGCTGACTATTGATTTCGTTGAGACTATTACTAATCCGAAAACTGTTTATATGTAATCTGTTGAGAATTTAGACTTGATTTCGTAGATAATTACTTAATTGGCTCTCAATTCGTTGCAACACTGAAATTGATTTGTTGTTGTTTGGTTACTTGATTGATTAGGTTTTAGGTATAATTAGTTATATATTTTGTTGCAGCACTGAAATTGATTTGCTGAAATTGATTTGTTGTTTTAGTTCGTAATGAATTTCACAAAGAGAAGGTAGTTGGCATTGTTGGGAAGAATGCCCTTGTTTTGACAGTCATGGAATCCAAAGGTTTAGACTTTCAGGTAAAACACCAATCTTGTATTTGGCTTCCATTTTAAAGATGAAAGTTGTATGTTTCAGGTAAACCAGAAGAATTTAACGATACATGTTTTGTAGGATGATTTGTTGTATGAGTGGAGAATCATATATGAATATATGAAGGATAAAGACTTGCTCAACTCGCCTTCAACGATGATGTCTTCATGTTTTGAGTGCAAAAGCATGCTGTTTTGTGCAGTGAACTGAAACAGTTGTATGTCACTGTCACTCGAACCAGGTAGCGGTATGAAAATCGGTGTGCTTTGCGCCTTGGCTCAGGACCCTATCGCCTCTGCGTGCCTCGCGCAAACGCTTAACAAAAAGCCCAAATTGACCCTTGTACAGTTTCATTAGTACTGTATGTTTTACATTTAATCAACTGCAGGTCCAACGACTGTATCAGGGGGATCACCAAAACGCATAACCGAAGAGGATGACGAAGATGGTAGGGTCAAGAAGGCATCCCTTTGAGACGACAAGATCTAATAGTATGATTTATGATTCTCCATAATCCATTTTTTTGTGATTGTTCTTTGAGGTTAGACTCGTGGACGCACTCATGTCACAATTGTACTTTCTTATCAAGCATTCGATGCCCTCTTCATGGATACTGGTTGGAAACAGCAGATGAAGGAAATTCAAAATTCGATGCCCTTATCAAGCTCGCGTCGTCTTTAGCTAGGATGAATATCAGTTTTGGTCGACTTTTTTTATGTAAACTGTAAGCACATTAGTTTAATCCAAAATTCATCATTTTTTATGCTGATTTTACTGTATCATGTTTGTATAGGCGCTGCTGAAATGAGACATTCCTCCAGTTTAGCGGGTCAACAAGTTCAGAAGTGAGTCGATTCGTCAAGGTAAAGAATGTGGGAAGTCAAACTATAAGTGGTTCTCATTAGCTTGTAAATGAAGAAAGATGCTACACTCGCTAGGATGACACCGAAAAGATGTTGTTGACTAATCTATGCAGGTAATAGTTGGATACTTTGACTCGGGTAACGATGCTTGGTGTTTCGCTACTGTATGGAAACTTTACAAAGCTCAAGAAGATATGGTAGCATAGTATTTTACACTTTTAGTTTGAATGTTTAGATTTAGTTTTAATTTGGGTTAGTTGATGGATGAACATTGGATGTTTGTTATGATTTTCAAATTATATAAATGGTTATATTTTTTAGTTCTTCTAGTACGTTTAAATGGTAATAATAATAAAACAGCAGCTATTATGGATAAATGGCAAAATAGTGACAAAACGGTATTAAAAAGCGGTAGCAAAATGGTGACAAAAAATAGTAGCCGTAGCAAAATGGTAACGAAAAGCGGTAGCAAAATGGTGATAAAATAGTAGCGGTAGCAAAATGGTAACAAAAAATAGTATCGGTAGCAAAATAGTGACAAAAAACGGTAGCAAAATGGTAGCAAACAAACAATGGCAAAACCGTAGCAAAAAATAAAATGGTAGCAAATAGGTGGCAACAGGGCAATTGCCACGTTAGTTTTTTCTACCGATTTTTTTGTGACAAAACGGTGGCAAAAGGGCAATTGCCACCGTTTTGCGACCGAAAATACGGTAGCAAATACCCAATTTTCTAGTAGTGGAGTAGTAGATATGGTGATGGGTAGTAGTTGAGGAATGAAAATTCAATAAATCATCAATTCAAGTAAAGTGTATATAAAACCGAGTGCTATTTACTTGTTGGCACGTTATCATATTTTATTTAACCAAAAACAAAGAAAAAGTAATTAAAAATTGCATGGAGTCAAATACAAGGAACTTATAATCGATTCTCCAATTGTTTTAATTCTATTAGGTTTTTTAAGCTAAATTTTTGTTTTTCCAAATTGGTAGTTTTCTCTTTTCCTTTTAATTGCATTTAACGATTTGAGTTTACAGATTGGTTTATAAACGGGTTTTCGGCAATCTGTATCAGATTGCTCACTCAATCATGCAAATAGAAAGAAGTTACTAATATGTCATATAGTGACGGAGTTTGAACGAAAACTCAGCGAAAGCCGGACTCTTAAAATTCAAATCGGTGGAGGCCAGACTATTAAAATCCAAATTTGTGGGGCTGGACTCTTAAAAATCCAATACTTGATACTACAAAAAATAATCGGTAATTTTCGGTAAAATTAACACTACGAACGAATAACCAGTAGAGGCCGAGGCAACCCCGACCCCAATAAAGCTTAGCGCACTTCGATCTTACATTTGTGAATTTTAATCCTTCAAGTTTATTTAATCCTATAAGTTTTTTTCTTACTTGTGTATTTTTTTTAGATTTTTAACAACAATTTTTTAACACTCAAATACCACTTAACCTTACATTTGTAAAGATTTAAATCCACATTATTTTTGTTAACGGCAAATACCAACCACTAGACCAATTTGATCATAGAAATCTGTAATCCACAGTCTTAGATGGATTAAAAATTTATCTATTAGCATAAGCTAATTAAAAATATGACACATTTTAGAAATTTAGGGTCAACCAAACCATTTCAAAAATTCCATCAATACGCCAAAACCATGAAATCGAATAGTAGTATTTTTTTTAGTTTGGTTCGTTTTAATTTTTCATTCACTTCACTTTGCATCAATACGCCAAAAACATAAAATCAACTAGTAGTATATTTTTAGTTTGGTTCGTTTTAATTTTTCCATTCCTAGAGCAATAAAAACCTTTACTAACGGTGTTTCTTCTCGTTTCATATACAAACAACTAAAGTGGGATTGTGCATACCTCTAATCAATACAAAAGGTAGACGCATAACACGTTAAAGACATGTGATTTCATGTTCCCCTCTTGGTTTTATTATACTTTTTGGTGGTTAGGGTTAATTTTCTATAATCCAAAATGAGCTTTGTCTGGTTTATATACGTGTTATACATAATTACACATAATACTAATTTAGCTAATTGAAGACCTTAGTATCTACTACGATTTATAGTCATGAAAACAATACAACGACTATTAAAAGTCCCACATGTCTACAAATTTTCAACTCTAGTAAAATCGCTAGCATTGATCTAGTTGAACGCATGATGTAACTTTAGAAGCCGAATATAAAAAACATACATAAGTTCCACCGAAGCAACCTTTAAATATGATAAAAGAAAGGAACGAAAGAGTTTCAATTCAAGTATTAGGACCTAGGACTTAGGAGTGTGTTTTGAGCAATGGTAGAACCAAGATTCATTTCCACCAATTCACATTTTTTTTGTCAAATTCCCATAACCAAACGTTAGAATTTTTGAGCCGGGTAAGGAAAATAACAAAATACGATGTCATAATAAAAAATACATAATCATTATGAAACACACAATAAAATTAGGATGTCATTAGATATGAAAAAAAAATAAACATTACAAATTTTCATAGTTGTTCCCTATGAGTTCATCTTTTGAAAACGATCCATTACATCTTCGACGGAAACATTGACAAGGCCTTTTATTTGATATAACAAACGCAAGATCGTTTATATAATCATCACTCATCCGATTACGCAACTTTTGTCTAAAAGAACCCATGGAAAATCTTCTAATCCAACTTTTTTTAAGAATACTATTTGAATATGAGGATTCAAACTTTCTTTTCATTGATCTTTCTATTAGTCTTAAAATTCAAGTTTCAACAAAACTAAAATCAATAGCTAAAATCGCTAAAGTCTTAATGTTAACTATAGACCAATACGTCAAATTTCACATTCAGAAAATTACAAAATAATAAATCATAAACTCATCAGATGTTGAATCGACAACAAAAATTAAAAGAAAGTTTACCTAAAAAGTTGTTACTTTTTGTTATATTGGTTTCTCCATAATCGCCTCTTTTGGTCCTTTGCAACTTAAAATCGAGATGGAGGGCGTGAGGGCTGAAACCTTAAAACCTTGAATAAATTTGGTCGATTTTGCTGAAATCACGATGTGTCAAATTTCACATTCAGAAAATTACAAAATCATAAATCATAAATCATAAATCATAAACTCATCAGATATTGAATCGACAACAAAAATTAAAAGAAAGTTCACCTAAAAAGTTGTTACTTTTTGTTATATTGGTTTCTCCATAATCGCCTCTTTTGGTCCTTTGCAGCTTAAAATCGAGATGGAGGGCGTGAGGGCTGAAACCTTAAAACCTTGAATACATTTGGTCGATTTTTGTTGAAATCAAGATGCACGAGTTGCTGCATGCGCCTTAAACCTTAAGTTGGGTTGATTATTAGGGATGCGTTAAAGAAATTGAAAAACTTAAAAGCCTATGCCTTAGAGAGAACTCTTGATCATCTAATGCAATAAAAACGATTTACCACTAGGACAACCTTGAACTTTTATTATGGGTTACTTTAAAAGTTATTACTATGTTATTATAAAATTGGTTATATCCTCCCTATTAAAATTTTTAAAACTGATGGGCTCATGTGACCCGACCTTTCTAAGGTGGGTCCACCCTTGGTTACAGAGAAACAAAAAAAGTACTCATCTTTTCGCTTTTATTTCAAGTAAATGCAGGTATAATGGCTATAGAGAAACCAAAAAAGTACTCATCTTTTCGCTTTTTATTTCAAGTAAACGCAGGTAGAAATCACTTCACATACACAAACTCTTTTATAAACGAATAGAGTTTCTATGCACAGTCAAGTCAGGGGATGGTTATGGTATAAACCGTATTTATTCTGAACATATTATAGTACTTAAAAAGGTTAGCATTTTTAAATTATGTTAGCACGTTGTTGTTTTATCTCTTCTTTATAATTGTCGTGTCTACTTTTTGATCACATTCTTAGATTGTATTTTTAGTAAACGTACATAAATGCATGTGATACACAAATCGTAGTCACGTGTCAATTTTTCACTTTAAGTATAATCCCAATACATCATTTTTAGTTAGAATTTTGTTTGAACGGTCAACGAATCATTTAAATAGGCTACTGGCGAAATTCATCACATCGGGATACACTCGCCTCCGAACCAGGGAAAACCCTCACCTAGGGCCGAAGCCCGTGAACACTCGTCCGAAGGCACGACAGTACGGTGAGGTAAAACCCGCTCAGTTCAAGAATCGAACTAGCGATCTCCACCTATTCGCATAGTCTCCCATCATCACCATGTGATGCAGTAAATAATGGGGAGGGCAGAAATCGAACATGAGTACCTTAGAACACCAAGTCTTTCTTTTACCACCCCACCACCACCTCATTGGCTAATTAGACTAGTTAAGACCCAAAACCAATTATTTTTTGTGTCGTTTTTTTATTTTTTCGCCCCTAGTTAAATTTGTTTCCGTAAACCTCTAACCATCGAGCAAAAAAGTACCCAGGTACCTCGAGCATCCCTTTAAGAAGTAGCTTACTTTGGAACCGACGAAACCTTTCCAATTACAAGAAACTTGATTAAGAAAATTAGTTGCAAGTCATTTGTACCATATTTGTCAAGAGGTATGCATGGATATGATGCTATCGGGTTTTAGACATAATTACATAAATTAAAAGTTGCTTTTAGCATGTTAAAAGTGACTATCCATATATATCTCATTGAGTTAAATGCCATTTTAGTCCCTGTGGTTTGGGCCATTTTGCCAGTTTAGTCCAAAGGTTTCATTTTTAACCTGTGGGTCCAAAAAGGTTTCACAGTTGCCATTTTAGTCCACTTGATTAACTTCATTCATTTTTTCTGTTAACGAGAAGGCTAATTCGGTCATTTTGTATGTAATTCTGTTAACTAAAAGAGCAATTCAGCCATATAAAATGACCGAATTGGCCTTCTCGTTAACAGAAAAAGTGGATGAAGTTAACCCAGTGGACTAAAATGGCAACTGTGAAACCTTTTTGGACCCACAGGTTAAAAATGAAACCTTTGGACTAAACTGGCAAAATGGCCCAAACCACAGGGACTAAAATGGCATTTAACTCTATCTCATTATTCCATATATAAATTATCAACTTTTTTGTGCATCCTAACTTGTACCCTATGCTTAGGGAATTTTTCAAAAAAAAAAAATTTGATTTTCCACTTTTAACCTTAAAGTTTTATCTTTTACATTTTAATCCATTACTTGATTTTCCACTTTCAACCTTAAAGTTTTATCTTTTGCATTTAACCCATTTAAAATTTTTACTTTTAACTCAAACTTTTTCATCTTTTGTAATTTACCACAACACTTTATTATTTACTACTTTGGTCCTTCATACTTTTTATCTTTTGTAATTTACCACAACACTTTATTATTTACAGCTTTGGTCCTCCATACTTTTTATCTTTCGCAAGTTTTTCGTTTTACGTTTCGTTCTAAATTTTGCGAGTTAACTTGTCGTAGCGTGCATGTGAGGTTCAACGTTTTTGCTATATTTCTCCATATTTGACAGACCCGTCGCAACGCGCCATTTTTTCCCTTTTGAAAACTTCACCGCAACGGGCGGGTCCTAGATCGACTAAGTTATTATTTTCTACATTTTACGTTTCTGGTTAATTTCTTCGCATTAACACACTGTAACGGGTGTGCGTGGTTCAACGATTTTAGTCTCCTTTTCGTTCCGTGTAATTTTTACCATTTTATCTATTTTATTTTTACGATGTTGAGAGTCGATGTCGTTGTGGCATTGGTGCTACTTGCACGGTTTTACGAACGTTTTTAACCTATTAAATTTTTTACTAATATTTTGTTTCGGTTTACCCATATACTTCCTTTACATAAAAACTATTTTTACGTGCATATTTTATGTACGAGTATGTATAAATATGATTTCTTCTGCATTCCGACGTAAACTTTTTTTTATAGACGAGTCATGTCAAGTATAATACATTTTCGTTTAAAGAAACCATTTTTACGTGCATATTTTTATGTACGTTTCGTATAAATTCAAGTTATTGTTTGACATGAATTCCATTTACTTTACGTTTGATCCAATGACAATGCTTATACATGTTACATTGAGTTTAACTGGATACGTCGAAATGTGTGTTTTCATATGGTTAATGCATCATATAACGTTTGGACTAATCCATTCAATGTTTACGATGTACCCGCGCCGCAACGCGGGCGGGTCTTAACCCTAGTTCTCATTAAATACATCTAAATCAAACTTATATTTCACATGTTATTAGTGGAAAAAGTAAGTAACTATCATTATTCAGTTGTAATCTTGATATAAAGTTTGATACCAAACGGGAACCAACTACAAAGAGATCTAGGCAACGCATGAAAGTGAGAAGCAAAGAACATTCAACTTTATGCTCAGTTTATTATATATATATTTTTTTACACATAATCCATTTATTTCATATTTATTTTTCAGACTTATTGGGATTTTAAGAATGATCACTTAATATGTTAGTTGATTTTTATTTTTATAGGTTTATATGATAAAACTAGAAGGGTGTTCGCGTGATACAGCGGGAAATACAGACATTGTTAGAGTGTGCATGGTTCGGTCGGGTCGGTTATTATCCACAACTGAAGCTGATATCAAAGTCACCGGTTAGTTTATTTTATTAACCAATTGGTTTTTGGTTGATTAGTTCGGTTTATTAGGTTAGATTGTTTTTGGTTAGGTTCGTTTAATTTTCGTTAATAGTCAAAACCAAACTTGAGCTAAAACTTTTGCGTAGAATTACATGAAATGAATATATAGAATATGAAATAGTGAACTGGAGGTATAGAACTAGTAATATATTTGAAAATATGAATGGTTCGGTTTAGTTCAGTTTTGTTTAATTTCAGTTCGGTTTCATTTGTTTTCGGTTCAATTTAAGTTAACGACTTAGTTATTGCTCACACCTAGACACCGTCAATCCCGTAACATATCAATTTTTTAAATAAAAAAATATTGTAAATAATAAACTCAAATTAAAAAGAATAAATCCTCGTTTTAATGGCGTGATTTTTTTAATATAATATTAACGTATGAAAAAATTATGTTAATTTAAGAACCGTGAAGGTAGCTAATTTTTTTATAAGAGGGATAAATATTCACTATTAATTAATTAACCATAATTTGATTAAAGATGAAGGAATTAAAATGTGATTAGTGTTTAAAAGAGTAATTTACTTTTACTTTAAAAAACTCTTATTTTTTTAGAAATCTTAAAATGCTTCTTCCAAACGTATTATAAGTAGGTTCCCGATACGGATCTTTATAACACCGAATTCCACGTTTACACGGTTTAACATGCAGAATTCATTAAACCGAGTCGTAATCATACTAAGTGTAAATATAAACGTTTGAAGTTCATTATCATCATAATTTAAGTATAAACGGACAGAGCTTCGCCTCTAATTGACTCCTTTATAAAACGCGTGTAACAAGAGGTCTAAAATTGAGCAATCACTATTATATATATATATATATATTAAACCCATTAAGTCTAACCACCTCCCAAATCCATCTCCACCGTTAGATCTTGCTGAAACTAAATCCAGGCCGTTTAAACTCCATTTTTTAACCGCTATCTCGGCAGTTATGAGCAATTTTTTAGCTGGGAGTTACCTCCGCAAATTTCGTCCCCATGTTCTCCACATATGGCTCCTACAAAACTGGATTGTGGGTTGACGGTTACTCCCATCTCAGTTCATGTTATTTAAATAACCGATCCCATGGCGGTTTAGGGGAGTTTCTCACTGGTGGTTTTGCTCCTCATTATTCTGTCCATGACCTCCACTTCTATGGTGGTTATATCCTTATTTTATGGACCCATTATCTCCACCTCGATATCAAATTTGACCTTCTCATCCTAAATTATGGGAAGGATGTACCCCACCCACGTTCTATCCTAAATTGTAGGTAACCTCCATATGGTTACCTCCTAAATTAGTCTATTTAAACCCATAACCTGTAGTGTCTGTAGAACACATTTACCAGCTCATGAATGAAATCTTAGCAGCCATGGACACTGTCAAGTACTCTCTATCCCTCTCTCATAGTTACCCTTTACCAGCTTTTGTTAATGGGCATAATTTGAAATACTAATAATCATTTTGACTCATTTTCAATTTGTGTTTCAGATGCTATGCTTGGGAGAATAGTTTCCAAGAAAAGGTCCAAAGTGTTCGAACACAAGAGTTATCATGGTATCGGCAAGTACAAATGCTAGGAGCGGTATGTTACCAAACATATATATTTTTACATGATTTCATGGTTACATGTGTTTAACGGTCTCGGTTATTGTTAATAATTCTTTTGCAATTGAATACATTTATATTAAATAGTATCTCAGTGGTAGTGATTGTGGTTTCATTTGGGCTATTTACTTTACTTGGAGGCGATCTTACACCTGCTAGAGCCTTCACATCACTCTCTTTGTTTGCTGTGCTACGTTTTCCACTCTTCATGCTTCCAAATACGATTTCTCAGGTTTTGTGTAATTAGTTCATATCCTTTTTATTTTCATTCCAAGTTTCTACATATCTTTATATATGCTCATTTACAGGCCGTAAATGCCCATGTTTCCTTGAAACGTATGGAAGATTTACTTTTGGCCGGGGAGAGACTTCTTCTTTCAAATCCACCTCTTGAACCAGGACTTCCAGCTATCTCAATTAGGAATGGATCATTTTCATGGGATTCAAAGGTAGTCGTTATTTGATTTTCTTTTGATGTGTCACAATGGAGAGCGTTTATTTACTTCATTTGTTTTATTGTGCAGTCAGATAAACCTACACTGTCTAATATAAATTTGGATATACCAACGGGCAGTCTGGTGGCAATTGTTGGAAGCACGGGAGAGGGAAAGACATCACTTGTATCTGCTATGCTTGGAGAACTTCCTCCAGTTAGTGATGCACATGTTGTTTTGAGAGGAACAGTTGCTTATGTCCCACAAGTCTCATGGATTTTCAATGCAACTGTATGTCGTGTCATGTTTCTTTTTTGTTCGTGTTAACTATTTTCTGAAATAAGGGTGGCAAATGGGGCAGGCTGGGTTGATTCAAAACGCTTTTTTTCACATTTCACAAATGATTAATGTATTAAATGTTAATGAAAGTAATAAATTTATTAGGTTGTATGCATTTAAACTACACTTTGGGCAACTTTTGACCCGTTTTCTTCTTAGCTATATTTTATATTACCAATTTGAACCCCTAGAAATAAATACAACCCGAATCAACCTGTTCATAAGTATATGGGTTGGAGAAGCCACCTCTAATTATAATGAATTTCCAATACATATGCCCTTGTAAATCATTTTGTGTTGTCATTTATTCTGATTAAGATCATCGACAATAATATTTTAAGAGTTAGTGGAAGTCTAATGGGTTGATATTTGTACATTTATTTTCCAGGTATGTGACAACATATTGTTTGGATCCCCCTTTGAACCTGCAAAGTATGAGAAGACACTAGATGTAACTGCATTGCAGCATGACTTGGAATTGCTTCCGGTAAGTATCATCGTGTTTCACTAGAGAACGAGTTGATGTTACCATATCTTCATATTTAAGGTATACTTTTAATAAATAAATTTATGGTGTTTATGGCAGGGCGGTGATCTTACTGAGATTGGTGAAAGAGGGGTGAATATTAGTGGAGAGCAAAAGCAAAGAGTTTCCATGGCTAGAGCTGTATACTCTAATTCAGATTTATATGTGTTTGATGACCCTTTGAGTGCTTGCTAATTGCATATAAACACTACGCATGCTCTAACTGGAAACTAAGCACCGTAAGTGCTTGCTAATTGCATATAAACATATTAAAATGGAGTCCATTAATGACAACAATAAATTTTGGTTATATTTTATTCTAAACGGGTCAATCCGGGTTGCGTTTTATTTCAAACGGGTCAATTCGGGTTGCGTTTTATTTCAAACGGGTGTTATAAAAAAATTAGTTAAAAGGGGAACGGGTTGAGAGTCATAATGCATACTTATGTCATTAAGACATTAAAATACCCGTCCACCGGACGGGCATTAAACTAGTTTATAGGGGTTGGAGGGGCATCAAGTGATCAAGCAATACTATATGTTATGACTCCTATAAACATTAAAAACAAAATATAATATTAAAAGTTCAGATTAATCCTAGCATCAAACTAGAAACTCTAATAAAAATTATGACTCCTATAAAATCTCAACAAATCTAAAAGATAAATAATATATAAAACAATTTAGATGAAAATAAAAATAGACAATAGATTATAGTAATTATGGATTATCATTTTACTCTTCCAATCTTCTTAATGAACGTACAAAGCTCATTCGATAGATGATTTTGATATTTTTTATACCTTTTTTCAGTTTCAATCTTTTTAGTGAATGTACAAAGCTCATTCGATAGATGATTTCGATATTTCTTTTTACCTTTTTTCAGTAAATCATAGCAGGCACTCTCTTAATGATTTTGTTCTTAAACAAGAAAGTATTTTTTATTTAAGCAACAGTTTTAAATACTTGATTGATTGGTTAGACAAAACAAAATATTATATAACTGGAATATATCCTTTTGAAATTAATATTTTCATGTCTATCCTTTTGGAGAACGTGATGTTTAGTATGTAAGTTGACCGGTTTCAATAAAATACTTATTATCAATATAAATATAGAAAAAAAAATCAAATACAAATATCTTTATGGTGAAAATGTAAAAAAAAACGCGGTGACATTTTCGTAATTATTTACTCGTAGAGTAATTATCAAAATTACGATCTTGTAGGGTAATTTTAATCTTGTAGAGTAATTTTATAAAATGTTCTTGTAGGGTAATTTGATCTTGTAGAGTATCATAATTACTCTACAAATGATCTTGTATGGTAATTTTAATCTTGTAAGGTAATTTTGTAAAGTATCATAATTACGGGGAAGGATCCACTAAAAAGTGGATTTTGCCTAAGTAGCCTAAGAAAGATTGTGATAATAACATGTGACACTCCTAATAAGTAGGAATGAAGGGCATTTTGGTCCTTATAAATAGGAGTGAAAATGACATGTGGCATCCCTTTTGTTTTTTAAAAATACAACAAAAAAAAATCTAGTACAAAAAAATTTAGCATAAAAAATTTAGTACAAAAAAATATAGCACAAAAAATGTAATACAAAAAAATATAGCACAAAAAATGTAGTACAAAAAAATATAGCACAAAAAAATCTAATACAAAAAAATATAGCACGAAAAAATTAAGCAAAAAAATGTAGTACAAAAAAATTCAGCACAAAAAATTGAGAAAAAAATTAAGACAAAAAAATTCAGTACAAAAAATTTAGCACAAAAATATAGTACAAAAATCCAGCACAAAAAAAATGTTATTAAACATAGAAATACAACACATTTTAGTGGGTTTTTTTAGTCTTCATATTTTATATAGCAATATGGTACTCAAATTAAAGATAAAAAGACGCTTGATTTTACGGTGAAATTTTTATGAAAAAATAATGTCATATAAAAAAGTTATGAACGTTTAAAAAATGGGGGTGAAATATGCATGTGCCTTGCATGTGGAGAGAGAAAGTTCATAAATAGAATTTTCCCGAGATACCCTTGCACTCCTCCTTTCTCCTACACTTTCATCTTAACCATCAATTTGAAAAATGAATGGTTAATATTCCTTCTCATCCTACTTAGGCAAAATAAACTTTTTATTTGATCTTACTCCTCATAATTACTATATAAATGATTTTGTATAGTAATTTTGAATTGTATGTTGTTTGATAAACTTTTACCATACAAGATCAAAATTACTCTGCAACATCATTCTTAGAGTAATTTCGATAATTACCCTACGAACAGATAATCATGAAAATGCCACCACGTTTTTTTGACTTTTTCATGTCTTTCGTACGTTTTGTACGATAAGACACTCTGTAGGTGAACTTAACCGTATAAATATATATAAATGAAGGTAGTTATTATTATCATGAAGGATAATTATTATTATTATTTTTAATAACATTTGTTTTATAGATGACAAATTTGGCAGAACCTACGCGTTTTTTTATATGATAAATGGCATTCTTTAGAAAGTTAGATGACTTTACTTTTATTTTTAACATTTGTATTTACTATATTACCTATTACCTTTTACCTAAACACAACAAATACAGAGGTCGGCGGAAATAGTGCCTCCCGTCGATTGGAGAAAAGAGGCGGCAAGGAGAATAGGCCAGCACCTGTATGTTACTTCTCTATTGGCCCAATTAATTTATGATTTTATCCCCGCTTTAAAATTAGAGTTAATTACGTAGTTAGTCCCTGTGGTTTACACTAAATAACAAGCTAAGGTACTAAGAGTTTAAAATAACAATCTAGGGTACTAACTTTTAATTTTTTAACAAAGTAAGGTATTAACGTTAGATGGCTGTTAAATGCTAACCCTGACACCCTCACGTGCCATAAACGTGAGGGTAAAGATGTCATTTAATGCTAAGGCCTCTAGCTTTTAATTAAACTCTGCTTCATTCTTCAACCATCAGTCTATTCATCTTCACCCCTATACTCTGTAATCCCAATCGAAGAAACTAGGGTTTGAGCAATGGATCTTCTGAGACAAGAAGATGAACCATTTGACTACGTTGCCAAATACGGTAAGTCGCCTACTCAATGATGCTTTATTGGATGCTATTGACAATGGATTTGCATAATTCTCATGTTCTAAAAAACGATCAATGTTGATTTCAGGTACCCAAACAGGATTATTTTCTCTGAAGATACACTACAATGGGCAATTTGGAATCAAAAATCAAAATCTTTGCTACATAACTGGTAAGGTAATCTATGTTGATTTCATGGACACGGACATGTTTTGTATCCATGATGTCAACGACGCTATGAGCTTGTTAGGGTTTTCACAAGATAAAGTTCCTCATTTTTATTATGTGGTTCCTGGGAGTGAGATACATACTGGTCTTATGTCTTTAAGCACTGATGATGATGTACGAGGCATGAGTGAATATGTGCTACAAGGTTCCAAAGTTATAAGTCTATATGTAGAGCATGGTTTAGGCATAGCAACTGAAGATGTGACAGTCAATTCTGGTAATGTAGATGACCCTAAGAATGCACAAGTAGATGAAGATGTGACAGTCAATGCTGGTAATGTAGATGACCCTAAGAATGCACAAGTAGATGAAGATGTAACAGTGAATGTAGACTTTGATATGAATGATGTTGAAAATAGGACTGAGAAGTTTAGTAAAGAAGTTGTTGAGAATATCCTAGGACAGACTGTTGATGCTTCTTTTAATGAGTTGTTTAGTGATGTTTTAAAACCTTATGCAAGGCCAGCTGAACATAATGAAAAGGCTAATGAGACTGAAAAAGCTAATGAGACTGAAAAGGCTAAACAGACTGAAAAGGCTAAACAGACTGAAAAGGCAAAACATAGTGAAAAGGTTGAACATGATAATGAGGATAGTGGTGATGAGGACATTGTCGATGAGGAAAATGAGGTGTTTGAGGTAGAAGTTGATATGAGTCAGTTTAATGACAAGTTCCAGGCTAAGCATCAGATGAACAATGAAAAAGAAAATGATAATGCTACTGAAACAAATGTGGATGATACTGAACATGATCCCTTAGAAGAAGAATATCTTAGCAATGATTCCCTTGGCACATCTGAATCTGAAGGAGAAGTTACCATTGAAAAGCATAGGAAAAAAGCATTTAGGAGGATTAGGAAACAGCAAGAAGCTAGTAAGGAAAAATGTGCATTTTATGTAGGTCAAACATTTGGTGATAATTCACAGGTGAAGACCCTCATCAGAAGACATGCAATAGAAACAAGAAGAGAGATTATTTTCTATAGGAATGATCAGGAAAGGATAAGGGCCCAATGCAAAGGCAGAATTCCTGATTTTGAAAGGGCCCAAGAAAAAGAAGGCCCAAGTGAAAGTCAAAAAGATGGCCCAACTGAAAGTCAAAAAGATGGGGGTAGGTTAACAAAAGAAAACCCTAATAAATGTCCTTGGGTTGTGTACGTGGCTAAGCTTAAAGATGAACCTACCTGGGTGGTTAAAACCTATAACCCACAACATAAGTGTTTTCAAACAAGAACTTCAAGGCACTTCACATCTGAATGGATATCCAAGGAGATTATGTTGGATATTGAATCAAACCCCAAGATCCCAATAAAAGCCATCAAGGATCAGTTGCAGAGGAAATTCATGATGGAAGTTTCAACAATGAAGGCATTTAGGGCCAAAGATATGGCTGCAAAGCATGTGATTGGTGATTACACAAAGCAATACAGGCTGCTAAGAGATTATGGCCTTGAACTACAGAGAACAAACCCTAACACAACTTTTAAAATTGACCTTGAACCATCCAGTATTGATGCTTCTTAAAATAACAGGGTTTTCAGAAGGGTGTACATCTGTCTTGGTCCATTGAAGGAGGGATTTAAGGCTTGCAAAAGAGAAATCCTTGGTTTGGATGGAGCTTTTATGAAGGGGCCCTTCCCTGGTCAACTGTTAACTGCTGTGGCTATGGATCCCAATAATGGGATCTACCCACTGGCATATGCTATAGCTGAGGCAGAGTCAAAAGATTCCTGGACATGGTTCTTGGATCTTTTAAGGGATGATCTTGAATTACCTGTGAATGCCAATTTCACTTTCATCTCAGATAGGCAGAAAGGAATCATCCCAGCCATTGCTGCTGTCTTCCCTAGTGCAGAACACAGATATTGTGTTAGACACATTCATCAGAATTTCAGGTTACAATGGAGGGGAAAGGCATACAAGGACATGTTGTGGGCCATAGCTACAGCCACTACAGTTCAGCAGTTCCAAGACAAAATGGAGGAAATGAGATTGATGAACCCTGATGCTCATCACTATCTAAGCCAGATTCCAGCAGTTCATTGGACAAGAAGTCACTTTTCAGGTATAATATTTACTGTAATTCAATTCTTTAATCACTATTGTAATTCAATTGTTAAGTGGTATTGAACATGTTAACAGGTAGGGCTAAGACTGAGGTGTTGTTAAATAATTTGTGTGAGGTGTTTAATGCAAGATTGGTGGATGGTATGTATGATTACTGAATTTGTGTTATTATATTTATGTTATTGTATATGTGTTTAATTAATTTATGTGATTATATTTGATTATGTTAACAGGCAGGGATAAGCCCATTATCAGTGCTCTTGAATATGTTAGAGAGTATTGCATGAAAAGGATTGTCAATGTGCTGAAGGTTATTGCTAAGACTGATGGTGTGTTGACTCCAAAAGCTGCTGAGCATTTTGAGCTTGTCAAAAAACATGCTGCCAATTTAACTGTGCAGTGGAATGGTGGTGCTAAGTATCAAGTTAGTTGTTATTTGGGTGAAAGATATGGAGAACAGTTTGTTGTGGATGTCATTGAGAGGACCTGCACATGCAGGAAATGGGAAATAAGGGGCATGCCTTGTACACATGCTGTTGCCACCAACTGGGATATGGCTGCAAATGGTTTGAAGGTATTGTCATTACTGCAACTGAGGTGGCTGCAAATGCTTTAAAGTTAATGTCTTTTTTTTGTTTGCACAGGTTGACATACCAGAGAGATGGGTGGATGAGTGCTATTGGTTGTATACATGGAAGAAGGTATACTCTTCAAAAATAGGCCCAATCAATGGAAGAAGCATGTGGCCTAGGGCACGTTGTAGTACAAAACTCCTTAAACCATTGTACCACAAACCTGTTGGCAGACCAAGAAAGATGAGAAGAAAGGATGAAATGGAGAAGGAAGATAGCATGGTTAAAGATGGCAAGTTGAGTAGGAAATGGAAGACAGTGACATGTGGAAGCTGTGGAGGAAAATGTCACAATAAAAGAAGGTGCATCGGACAAGGCTCAACTGCTGCTCAATCTAGTTAAATAGGATGTTTGGGATATGGTTTCTGTAAAACTACTGTCTTTTGATGTTATTAGGCTGCTAAAACTTTTGGTTATGCTTTTTGATGTTATTAGGATGTTTGGGATATGGTTTTTTGTAAAACTGCTGTCTTTTGATGTTATGGTTTGTCTTATGGTTGCAAATTGGTCTTGTCAGTATTACTTGTCAGGTTTTAAAGGCATATTATGGTCAATTTGCCTTGTCAGTATTACTTGTCAGGTTTTAAAGGCATATTATGGTCAATTAGACTTGTGATTTCATAACAAACAAAACACAGCTTCATTATAAACAAAAAACAATTCATTACAAACAAAACACACTTCATTACAAACAAAACACTGCCTTCACATTTCATTACTGGATTAACATTATGAAGGCTTCAAAGGAAGACTGATCAAAACAACTACAAGGATTAACACTAAAAGGCCAACAAGTATACACCAACTCATCACTAATGCAGCATCCTTTCTTCTAATTTCATGCTTCAATTCTTCAAATCTGACTTCAATGCTCGAACTGTGATTTGGGGGTTTATGAAACCCTAACTCTGGGGATGGAGGAGAGTTAACAGGAGGATCAATCCACACAAAGAACTTACATTTTGATCTCTGAAAATAAAAAAATTCAGTGAATAAACGAATTAGGTGATAAGGATTCAAATACTTACCATTTGTGGGCATGTATAAAATATCCGTTCAGGGTTTTTGGAGGTCTTCGATGTCTTCATCAATGCTGCTCTACCACACTTGCACATCACCATCTTGATCGTCTTCTAATTTTGAAGGCATTGACGGCTGCTTCTTCTAATTAGGGTTTCAGATGAGGAAAGGGGGGAAAGAACATGTAGGGTTATAAATTGGGAGGGAAACCAGACATTAGCATTAAATGACATATTTACCCTCACCTTTATGGCAGGTGAGGGTGTCAGGGTTAGCATTTAACACCCATCTAACGTTAATACCTTACTTTGTTAAAAAATTAAAAGTTAGTACCCTAGATTGTTATTTTAAACTCTTAGTACCTTAGCTTGTTATTTAGTGTAAACCACAGGGACTAACTACGTAATTAACTCTTAAAATTATGATTTTACCGTCTGTTTAAAATTACGTTTTTGCCCCCAGCAAAAAATATATTTACCCTTTTGCCCCCGCTCAAAATTACGATTTTGCCCTCGGTAGAAAAACTACGATTTGACCTTCAGCCAAAATTACGGTTTCGCCCCAGCTCAAAATAAAAATATGTTTTCCCATAGCTAAAAATTACGATTTTACACCAGTTTATTATTGTACACCCACTTTAAAATTACGTTTTTCGCCTCCAGTTTAAAATTACGTTTTGCCTTTTGGCCCACGCTCAAAAATTACACTTTTACCCTCATTTCAAAAATACGTTTTCGCGCCCAGTTCAAAATAAAAATATGGTTTTCCGCTGGTTCAAAATTACGATTTTACCATCGGTTCAAAATTATGATTTTGCCCACAGTTCAAAATAAAATATAGTATTGTTTTTTTAATTGGTTGAAAATGATTCGACCATCGCCCCGCAACGCGGGCGGGGCATCAACTAGTATTAAAACAAAGGTAAGGGTCGGTAAGCACAAGTGTATACGACTACGCGTATAACATATTTTAATAAAAAAACAAAATCACTATCTAACATAGTACGCCGTCTAGCACATAGATTAAGATACAAAACCTTTTAAAATCATGTCATTTTAGTAACTTTCATCAAAACCACATCACTAGATAAATCATAAATGCCGCTACATGGCCAATATACTATTATATTTTTCTAATTTTACTCTTCATACTAATATTTTATTTATAACATTCATAATATTCATCATAGCACGTCTTTTACTGGTGTGATGAAAACTATAATTCATAAATCCATGAAACAATATGAAAACAAAAAATTGATGCTAAAAAGTAAAAATAGGAAATTCATATATATTTAATTAAAATATATTAGTGCACCCACAATATGATACTCTTTACTTGTTCGTTTCAGCATGGTAAATCGACAGACCAAGTTACTCATCCAGCCGCATTGTTGCACCCGTACAATTTGTTTCAAGTCTGGACTGCCAGACCTCTCGCGGACTTTTTTATGGGTCCTCCACTCACATCTATACTATATAATAAAAGAAATCTGTTTTGGTACACGTGTCGCATTTCTACGCATCATCAGAGTTGTTTTCCCACTGATTTATTTATCTCTAATTTAGTTAATATCCTTAAATTACTCATGATCTTCTATCTCTAATAAATATGTATTTTTTTCCACAAAATGAGCCATAATTACAGGTAATTTTATTTTTTGTTTTACGGATTTTTTAGTTTAAATATTATTATATGTTTTGTAATTGATAAGTGATAAATCATAATTATAGATAAGTTTTTATTTTATTTTATGCATTCTTTACATATAAATTTAGCTTTAAGAAAGATGATGATATAAAATCATGACATTGAATTTGTAATCTTCTGAAACTGAGAGGATGCGTTGCATAGGTGAGATATCTTATGCAATGAATTTAACATAATTTAAAAATGTGTTTACAGATATATTACACAAAAATTAAAGGATGGCTACAATTTTGTATAACACCTATACTTATCCCGTGTAACACAAAAAAATTTTGTTTTATTTATATATATTTCACACAAATTCCATATATTATTTCGGTGACTCACCCTCAAATATTAAAAAGAAATAAATAAACTAAATGATGTGTTGACATGTGGCATTAACTTATTAGAAGTTATATTAGATATTTCCTAACTGAATTTATTTGATTAATTTATAAATTTCATAATAATTTTATGAAAATTCTTAAGGTGACGGTTTTCTTTTATATTCCAGATGTAATATTTTTATTTTATTTTATTTTTTAAAGCCTATTTCTGAAACTACATTAATGTTCACCATGAGACTCTAACCCACAACCACTCTAAAGGAATATGTTTATCACACGTTATGATAGCGCTAAGCTGTAAAAGGTAAACTTTTATGTAGTTCCATTTGTGTAACATCCTGTATTTTATATCCAAGAAGAATAAACAAATAAAAATTGGAAAAAAGGACTATTATAGATAGCAATATATCATGTACTACATATGTGTAATACTACATATGCTCATTGTGGATCGCAAGCATTTTTGAATAAACGTATTTTATATGTATATATGTAATACAATTTCGGATGGAGTATTTTAAGCTTTATCATTAATAATGAGTCTTCTTATTGATCCCCTCTCTCTATGTATATATATGCATATATATATATATATATCGTACAAATGGTTTATTGGTGACCTTAAGGTTACGTTTTTTATATTCGAGTTTTATCTTTAATTTGCTACAATGTTTTTGTTCTTATTATCATCATTATTATTATTTTGCGTCATATGTTATAATTTAGTTAGCCGAAGATTTATTTTTCCTCTTATTTCACTCTCTTTCAGATTCTATTATTCAATTTTATAACTTTTATTAAAAAAATTAAAAATATGTTATCACAAAATTTATTTTATAATATTTTAATCTTTATTATTAACTAAATTTATTTTATTCAACCCGTGTAATACACGGGGTTGTAACCTAGTACACATGTATATAATATATACATATATAATATTTTTTATTGAGGTTTATACATTGTGAGAAAAATAAAAGTTTTTAAAGGATGTTATAAATCTACTAGACGTATGGTTGAGTGATCTTATAATTATAATATCACATATCATATTTATCTTTTTCTGTATATTATTATTATTATTATTATTGCTAACAAGTATATTGTTACGTGATTATGTGTCGCATTTTATTCGTGAAACAAAGGTAATGTTACGTGATTTTTGTATATTGTTACATGATTTTGTATAATGTTATATGTAATTACGTAGCACTACGTGACTATGTACCATTACGTAATTACGTAACATTACGTGATTATGTATTTTCTGCTATGTGGTAAAAAGATGAAAATACCCTTTCCTTCCTTGAATAAAAAGGACATACGTCAGGCTCAGAATCTCACGTACCATTCGTACGACTTTTGTCTCTCGTACTTGATCCAATGCCTTATTATTATTATTATTATTAGTATTATTATTATTATTATTATTATTTATTTATTAGTATTATTCAGTATATAAATTAGCAACTTTTTTTTGCATTAGGAGTTGTACCCCAAGCTTGGGGAGTTTTCCAAAAAAAAAAAAAAACTTTCATATTTCACTTTCAACCTAAAAGTTTTACCTTTTACATTTTAATCCATTTGAAAATTTTACTTTTAACTCAAAGTTTTTCATCTTTTGTAATTTAACACAACACTTTATTATTTACAACTTTGGTCCCCCATACTTTTTATCTTTCGCAAGTTTTTCGTTTTACTTTTCGTTCTAAATTTTGCGAGTTAACATGTCGTAGCGTGCATGTGAGGTTCAACATTTTTTTGCTATATTTTTTCATATTTGACAAACCAGTCGCAACGCGTCCATTTTTTCCCTTTTGAAAAGTTCGCCGCAACTGGCGGGTCCTAGATCGATTAAGTTATTATTTTCTACGTTTTACGTTTCTGGTTAATTTCTTCGCATTAACACTCTGTAACGGGTGTGCGTGGTTCAACGATTTTAGGCTGCTTTTCGTTTAGTGTAATTTTTACCATTTTATCTATTTTATTTTTTCGAGGTTGAGAGTCGATGTGGTTGTGGCATTGATGCTACTTGGCACGGTTTTACGAACGTTTTTAGCCTATTAATTTTTTTTACTAATATTTTGTTTCGGTTTACCCCTATGCTTCCTTTACTTAAAAACTATTTTTTACGTGCATATTTTATGTACGGGTATGTATAAACATGATTTGTTCTACATCCCAACGTAAACTTTTTTTATAGACGAGTCAGGTCAAATATAATACGTTTTCGTTTAAAGAAACCATTTTTACGTGCATATTTTTATGTACGTTTTCGTATAAATTCAAGTTGTTCTACGTTTCGACGTAAACTTTTTTGGGAAATGATTCATGTCAAATATAATATGTTTTCGTGTTTATTTTATGTATGTTTCGTAAAGTTTGTTTCGAACCGAGTAAAGTCAAATTATGGTTTCTTTTTCTCCCATTTTTTTGAAAACTCTAATTAATCCCTTTCGATTACATGTGCATATTTTCCTTCATACCCGTTACGTTTTCTATGTATGAGTTGGGTCACATATAATACGTTATGATTGTTCGATATGAATTTGATTTACTTTACGTTTGATCAAATCACAATGCTTATACATGTTACATTGAGTTCAACTGGATACGTCGAAATGTGTGTTTTCATATGATTAATACATCATATAACGTTTGGACTAATCTATTCAATGTTTACGATGTACACGCGCCGCAACGCGGTTACGCGAGCGGGTCTTAACCCTAGTTATTATAATATCACATATCATACTTACCTTTTTTCTCTATTATTATTATTATTACTATTACTATTATTATTATTATTATTATTATTATAATTATATTGCATGTTGCCATATATACATATATCCCTCACCTTCCCCTCCTCACCATCTCTCTCCCATCCCATCTGCTTTTCAACTCGGGTTTCAATTCAAAGGATCTGTGTCGTCGTGTAGGCTTCATAAATCTGTTCATTATTTCTCGGAACAGACTACCCACATCTTCTTCGCAGCAGGTAATCCAATTTCAAACCCCAACCCCCATCTTCTTACTTCACCCACTATTCAATCTTTCAATTACAATATTTTTCCTCTAACTCGAATCTTTTATCATACCCAATTGTGTTGTTTGATTTCATGTTGCAGATCTGACACAAAGAATCCTGTTCTCTCCATCTTTTTTGCTTGTCAAGTTTTAGAATTTTGTGATTTTTTTTAAAGATTGAATTTTTATGTATGAACAAGATGGATTCAACTGATATTTGATAACTTGTGAATTTTACTGACAAAAAGATTTATTTTTTATGCATTAACAACATGAATTGAACTGATATTTGAAACCTTCTATTTTTTCTGAAAAAAAAAGATTAAATCTTTGTGTATGAACAAGATGAACTGAACTGATATTTGATAACTTGTGAATTTTACTTACAAAAAGAGAATCTTTATGTATGAACAAGATGAATTGAAATGATATTTGATAACTTGTGATTTTTTTTAAAAAAAGATTGAATCTTTATGTATGAACAAGATGAATGAACTGATATTTGATAACTTGTGAATTTTTCTGACAAAAAGATTAAATTTTTATGTATGAACAAGATGAATTGAAATGATATTTGATAACTTGTGATTTTTTTTTAAAAAAAGATTGAATCTTTATGTATGAACAAGATGAATGAACTGATATTTGATAACTTGTGAATTTTTCTGACAAAAAGATTAAATTTTTATGTATGAACAAGATGAATTGAAATGATATTTGATAACTTGTGATTTTTAAAAAAAAAAGATTGAATCTTTGTGTATGAACAAGATGAATGAACTGATATTTGATAACTTGTGAATTTTTCTGACAAAAAGATTAAATTTTTATGTATGAACAAGATGAATTGAAATGATATTTGATAACTTGTGATTTTTTAAAAAAAAAGATTGAATCTTTATGTATGAACAAGATGAATGAACTGATATTTGATAACTTGTGAATTTTTCTGACAAAAAGATTAAATTTTTATGTATGAACAAGATGAGCTGAACTGGTATTTGATGACTTGTGAAATTTACTGAGAAAAAAGATTGAATCTTTATATATGAACAAGATGAAGATGAATTGAACTGATATTTGATAATTATTGAAGTTTTATGACAAAAAGATTGAATCTTTATCACTTTATGTATAAAGCAGATGAACTGAACTGATGTTTGTTAATGCTTTGTCTTTAAGCTAAATTAGGAGTGGGTTTTGTTTGGAATTATGTGTTCTTTTAATCTTGATTGATAAACTGTTCAGAAGAACAAAAAAAGCTATTGATTAGGTGCTGTGGTGATTGGTGATCAAAGAATATTGGAACTTTACTCTGTTTTATCTTCAAAATAAGTAAAAAAAAAAAAAAAAGAAAACTGTGAATTAAGTTATGCAGTACTGTTTCTCTCTCTCTTTCACTCACTGGGTACAATCATAAGGCTAGAGAGGGTATGGAGAGCCTCATCCCCAAGGGGATGGGCCGTCACATCACCGCCACGTAAGCGGGGCTTGAAGGGGATGGACCTAGGGGGTGGGGGATGAACCCCTTTATATGTATATATATATATATATGTATGTATAGATGTGTGTGTGTGAGGGGAGAGGAATGAGGCTCGTCGAATCCGGCTTGGGGAGGACGAAGACGACGCGCCGGGCATGAGGGGGGCGGTGTGGGGGACCGGCGCCTGGCCAGGCCGGGCCTAAGCCGGCCCCCATACCCTTTAGTCTAAGGGACCCTTTAACCAAAATTGACAAATTTGAACCCAATTTTTTTAGTCAATTTTAATTTAATTGGTGCAATTAGCATTGCCGGCAGTAGCCAATACTTGCCACCAGACTTTGACAATTTTTCTTGAATTTTCCACATCCATGCCACCAGATCTGCACTAATTTTCTCTTTAATTAATTAATTAATTTATTTATTTATTTTATTTACTTTGACTTTGACTTTTTTTTAGATTATCAAGATCTGTCTTTGAACTAGGTTTGTCTCAAAAATCTGTCTTCATGTCTTGTTTACTTTAATCTTGAGGAATTTATGACAATTAATTAAAATCCTTTTGTTTTAATCAATATGGTTTGCAAAATTTGGTTGTTGGGTACAAGTTATTGCATATTTGCTTACAAGTTGTGAACTTTTAATTAACAGATTGTGCATTAATTTGTGGGGGCAAGAAATGAAGTACAAAGATGAGAATAAGTCTGGAAGACAACCTGAGAAAAGTTCAAGGGTGGTGCCCATTGGAATAATGTTTGTGGTGCTATGTGGATTCTCATTTTATCTTGGTGGGATCTTTTGTTCTGAAAAGAACAAAATTTCTGTTGAACAGGTTTCGAAACCGGTTGACACTAGAGAAGCAGAAAAAACTGATTCTAGCGCGATACAGGTTAAATCGGTTTCTTTTCCTGAATGCAGTGCTGATTTACAGGACTACACACCCTGCACTGATCCAAAGGTATACGCTTTTCCGTGCTGGTGTATAACATTATCAATATTGCTTGTTTGTTTCTGTTGGTAAATACTGTGATTAATGCAATTGTTTATGTTGGACAGAGATGGATGAAATACGGGCGACACAGGCTTACATTTATGGAGCGCCATTGCCCGCCTGTGTTTGATAGGAAGGAGTGTTTGATACCGCCACCTGATGGCTATAAGGAGCCTATCAGATGGCCAAAGAGCAGAGATGAATGTTGGTACAGGTAAATTTAGAATCTTTTTTTTAATCCTTTTTATCTTTTTATGTCAATCTTGGATAAGATTAGACGTGGCAATGATGGGCATGTTGGAATACGCGTTAAAACTGGTTTGAGTTGAAACGCGTCATTTCTTAGCGACATGCCGGATTGGTTCCTTGGTTGACCCACAACTTTTTTTAATCTAACAATTAATGCGTTAATTATGATTAAAAACAATATTGTCCATTACAAAAATAAGAGTTGGGACTAAGGGTAACTTTCAGCGCGTTCGACCCATTTGACCTTTTTCTGTTATAGCTAACTTTTTTAATTAAACATGTTTGAGATAAAACACAACTCGCATATTGGTCCAAGTTACCGTTCGTCATCGTTTTGCTAACATTTGTATATTTAACTTTCTAGGAATGTCCCGTATGACTGGATCAACAAACAAAAGTCAAACCAGCATTGGCTAAGGAAAGAAGGAGAAAAATTCTACTTTCCGGGTGGTGGTACTATGTTCCCCAATGGCGTTAGCGTGTACGTTGATTTAATGCAAAACCTAATCCCAGGGATGAAAGATGGAACCGTTCGTACTGCCATTGATACCGGTTGTGGGGTTAGTTTTCCAAATCAGATATTTCAAATCTTAACCAAGTTGCTCAAAGTTTTAGTATTGTAAACTCAAACATTGTAACTTCAAAATTTCTAGGTTGCTAGCTGGGGAGGTGACTTGCTCGATCGTGGCATCCTAACCGTTTCTCTTGCCCCTAGAGATAACCATGAGGCCCAAGTACAATTCGCATTAGAGCGCGGTATTCCTGCGATTCTTGGAATCATATCTACACAACGTCTTCCATTCCCATCGAATTCATTCGATATGGCTCATTGTTCACGATGCCTCATCCCATGGACAGAATTCGGTATTTTTTTTCAAATCTCTTAACATGAGCGATGTTATCGTAGATGTGGCAAAATGGTCGGGTCAAATGGGTCATTTTAGGTGTGTTAACTGTTGATTCTTGGTTGATTTCTTGAATGACATTTTCAGGTGGAATTTACCTTCTAGAAGTACACAGAATCCTAAGACCAGGAGGCTTTTGGGTCCTCTCAGGTCCACCGATAAACTATCAAAACCGATGGAGAGGTTGGAACACAACAATTGATGAACAAAAATCGGATTACGATAAACTAGAAGAGCTTTTAACTTCAATGTGCTTTAAAATATACAACAAGAAAGATGATATAGCAGTCTGGCAGAAATCATCAGATGAGAGCTGTTACAAACAGCTTGATGCACCAGATAACTACCCGACAAAATGTGACGACGGGACCGAGCCTGATTCTGCGTGGTACACCCCATTGAGACCGTGTGTGGTGGTGCCTAACTTAAACCACAAGAAACTGAGTTTAGAGTCGGTCCCAAAATGGCCTGAAAGATTGCATGATGCCCCAGACCGAATTGTTGATGTTAAAGGTAGCCATGTTAGCGACTTTAAGCGTGATGAGAGTAAGTGGAAAAACAGAATAAAGCATTACAGAACGTTGCTTTCGGTTCTTGGAAGTGATAAGATACGGAATGTGATGGATATGAATACCCGTTATGGAGGTTTTGCTGCTAGTTTGATTGATGATCCACTTTGGGTGATGAATGTTGTTTCATCTTATGCTCCTAACACGCTTCCTGTGGTGTATGATAGGGGCTTAATCGGAAGTTATCACGACTGGTAAGACAAACACATAGTTTATATACTATATATGATTGATGATCTTGTGTTGTTTTCTATGCAAACTTGAACTTCTTAAATTTTTGTTAGGTGTGAGGCGTTCTCGACGTATCCTAGAACATATGATCTACTTCATCTAGACGGGCTCTTTACATCGGAAAGCCATAGGTGAATTTTGTTACTTGAAAGTGAAAGATGGTAGTAAAGAAATCTTGAAATTTTGACATTTGACATTTGAATTTGATTGTAGGTGTGAGATGAAATATGTGCTGCTGGAGATGGATCGGATCTTGAGACCAAACGGGTATGCGTTCATGAGGGAATCAAGCTATTTCGTCGATAAGATCGCCACAATTGCTAAAGGGTTGAGATGGGATTGTCATGTAGAAGACACTGAAGATGTTAATAACAAGGAAAAGATTTTGATTTGCCAGAAAAAGCTTTGGTACTCGCAGCAAAACTCATAGCAACAATAAAGATAAGAAAAAGTTTGTCATTTTTTCAAGAAACCAGCAGACAGATAGTTAAATTAAAGAATCATTAAGTTGGTATTTCATTAATATATACATAAGAGTTTTCAAAAAAGGGAAAATTAATTGGGCATAAATTTGAAATCAAGCTGGTATAGATATGTTTGTGTAGTAGAAGCAATATAAGTTGATTTTGGTTATATTTTTGTAACAAGAACCAGACATGCTTTGTTTTTCTTGTGCTTTGTTCTTCAAGTTGGTTATTTGTAAGTTCCAAATTCTTATTGTATCTAATTGGATTTGCTCTACCGATTTCTGTTTGTGCAATTTTTGCAAAAAACAAGTCCTATATGTATGTAATGATCTATATCTGTCATTATTATCTCAAGTTTGTGAAATGTTTTATTTTTGTTAATATCCAAAACCATATCCAGCATGGCTTAGTTAAGCTAAAAAACTAAAGCATATGAAATTAATCCTAGAAAGATTTTATTAAGTGGGTGTTTGGGTTAGCTTATTTTGGAGCTACTTTTGACTTATTAACTTCTTAGAAGTTAAAAGGAATCTCAAACACCTCCTGAGAAGAACTTTTATGGCTTGAAAAAAGGAGAAATTGAGAACTAAGAAATTTTAAGTTCTCACTTTTTTGACTTCTTAAAAGTTACAAGTCAGAAATTAAAAGGAATCACAAACACCCCCTAATACAATGTATTTCACTTTTCCCGAATTCCACAAGAAGATATGTGATAAAAAGCCACATCAACATGAAACTGAGGGGTACTACTAACCGAGAGAGTAAGCTTTAGGTTTATTTAGACCTTCAATTTAATGTTATGGTTGTTTTGGGTTAAATATACGTCTTAATTGGTTTGAGTGGGCAACTAGAATCGTCTTGTATCGTTGGAGACATGAAGTGTTGTGTTGATGACTACAATTGGTTGATTATTGAGCATTCGATCCCTTGACCAATTGACCATCCCTCACATCTCTCTTTGGTTTGAGCCTCGTCAGTCTGCTCGTGCCTAGATAATTAAAGGTGCCAACTTCTAAAACATAAATCAGTTCATACTCCACCACCCCACTAAAATCACATGTTCAGTTGCTAACAAATCACTCAACCAAATTTCCCACTTTTTATACAAATGAAATCAATTTCACATATTCATTACCAGTTTACCACTATCATTTTTATAAAAAAAAATGACCATCGGTCAACTAACATTAATCCTCCTCACCATCACCTCACTTCTCTCCACCACCGTCTCCCACCGTCCACTTTCCACCAACCACCACTGCAACCGTCACAACCTACCGTCACAAAAACTTCTCCGACCAGACCAATTCACCGTCCTAATCAACGGCTATTCAGAATCACGCATTCCGATCCTACACACAATCACCGGAATCTACTCATCCTCTCCATCAGTAGCTGCAGTGGTTCTGCTATGGGGAAACCCTAACACACCGTCAACAACCCTAACACACCTCTCACACAACCTCTCAACCTCATCTCCAGGCCACGCGCCTATCACCGTCATCCGGCAACCATCATCCAGCCTCAACGCGCGGTTCCTCCCGCGCGCGTGGATCTCCACGCGCGCCGTACTCATCTGCGATGACGACATTGAAACCGATACAAAATCGATCGAATTCGTGTTCAGTATCTGGAGGAACAATCCGGAACAACTCGTAGGGTTGTTTGCTAGATCTCACGCGTTTGAGTTAACCAGCGGCGCGTGGATCTACACGGTTCATCCGGATCGGTACTCGATTGTGTTAACGAAGTTTATGATGATGAAAACAGAGTATTTGTACCTGTATAGCTGCGGAGGAGGTGAATTGATGACGCAAGCAAGGTTGATTGTTGATGAGATGAGGAACTGTGAAGATATTTTGATGAATTTTGTGGTGGCGAACGTGACTAGTGTGGGGCCGGTTTTGGCCGGAGCTAAAAGAGTGAGGGATTGGGGTGACGCGAGGAACGACGGTCAAAGAGCGTTGACTGCGGCGGAGGAGGTGGCGGTGGGGTTGAGTAGTAGGAAGAAGGAGCATAGGAAGAGGAGAGGAGAGTGTATAACAGAGTTTCATAGGGTTTTGGGGAAGATGGGGCTGAGGTATAGTTATGGAAAGGTGGTTGATTCTGTTGGTGAACAGGGGCTTTGTCAAAAAGGTGGGAAATTGGTGTTTTGTGATCAATAATTTTTCAAATAAAATAATTCATGTACCGGTAAAGTGGTGCTGGTTCAAGTTCTACAAAAGTTATAGGCGGTATATTACGGGATGTGTATGTTTAACGATAACCGTTTATTACGTATTGTTTATGATGACTGTAGTTAGTTTTGAACGAGCGATAAATTATGTCGCTTTGGGAAACATAGTTTTGTAGCCATTAGGGGAGATTAGAGGGATGGGGTTGAGCACTTAAAACAAGACAATGTGCTATATAAAAAGAGGGAATGTCACTTTAGAGAATGTGTGCAATATATGAATATGAAATAGGGTGGGTTCAATACATAACTAGCTTTAAGTAAAAGAATGTGAGAGATAAAGAAGCGGTTATACGGTTATATGACCATATTATGTATCAGAGTTAAACTAATATATACATGTTCAATGAATTGTCTTATTAGTATTGATTCAATTTTCGGTATGTCTATGTATACTTGCTTGTAAGCATTTCAACGTGTGTGTATCACCAAAATAAACATGTGCCCCATATAAGGTTAACTAGACGCATCACATGTCGTATAAGGTTCCATCTCGAGACATAGACGATTTCCTATGTTGCATTTCTTGAACAAATCTATCAGTCCCATCTAACCTGACCCTAATCAGCAAGCACTATAACTACAGTGACACTACATTGGCTACAACAAACCACATTAGCTAAAGAAACATCATTTCTTAACGAAAATACTATCTACATTTAGTAAGTAGTACTGTACAAGCACCTGATACATTAATTCCCGGAGGCGTTAGGAATAGTTCCAGGCAAGCCCTGTTGGTAATTTCAAATTAAAGGTTCCTTTGCGGGCAAGGCAAGTAAACTAATTAAGGAGTGGATAATTATAGTTATAAGAGAGTGGAGGAGGGTGATGGTGGGTGGAGGTTGAAGATGAAGTGTTGAAGATGAAGTGTGGAGGTTGAAGATGGTGGGTGGAGGTTGATGGTGGAGGGTGGAGGAGGAGGGTGATGGTGGGTGGAGGTTGAAGATGAAGTGTGGTGGTGGGGTTTTATAAATAAAAATGAAGAAGATGCCCGGATAGTCCCTATGGTTTGGCCTTTTAAGGAAAGGGTATTTTTGTCATTTCACACCCTCTTAACAGAGAAAACAAACTGAAGTTAGACCCAGGGACTATCCGGGAACAAAAAATGAAAACTTGGGGACTATTCAGGTAGTTTTAGAAAGTTGGGGACTATAGGTGAAAAAAGGCGAAACCACAGGGACTATCCGGGCATTTTTCTCTAGTTATAATTATCAAGTCCAAAAATAAATAGATTTTTAGCAATCTTAGTTATAATCTAATAGGTGTGTTTACATTATAAATACCATGCTTTGGGTATTAGAGATTGTAAGTCAAGTTTTATGATAGTTTCTTGACATTAATAAAATTTGGGTGCTTAGCCAAGTTCTTATTGTTTTACTTTTTTTGTTATTGTTCGATACCGATTCATCTTGAAGCCCGGCACATACCAATTGGGCCGTATGGGCGGTTCTTTGGTGTTTATGACAAGTTTCATCTCACACAGTCTTCCTCACCTCCTAAAGAGAGTAGGATTATTGTATTGACAAAATAACATATACTTTAGTGAGCATAAACCCAAACAAAAAGTAAAACTACTTAAATTTCAAAGTAGGGGAATGTTCTTTTGCAATCTGTTTCCCTTAATTCTTTGAACAAATGATGTCAACCTCTATTTAGTTGATTTGATTAAGCAATTACAAGAACAAAAGACAAGATGGGGAACAACATATCCATTTACATGTAGAGCTCTAACAACTCTCATATAATAAGCTAGAACAATTATTATCAACTGAATGTGATCCGCTACGTAGACCAAGTTCAATTTCAGCCCTCGCGTACCATTCTGGGATACTGCTACCTCTTCCGGGAACTCTTTGTAATTGATATCCTAAAACTATGTCATTGCGTAGTCTCTGGGCCCACTAAGCTAAACATTAAGACAATAAAGTAGAATTATAACGATGGACATGAGAACTGTTTGATGTAAACAATATTAAGACTACATGGTTTTTTTTTCTTGTATTTCTATTCGAAAATTCTTCATTCGATTCGTTGAACGCCCCTAAGAGATAAAGAAGTGGTTATACGATTACATAACCATTTTATGTATTAGAGTTGAGCTAATATGTACATGTTTAATCAATTGTCTTATTGAAATTGATTCATTAGTCTTCGGTATGTCTATGTATACTTGCATTTCAACGTGTGTATGACCAAAATAACCATGTGCCCCGTATAAGGCTCACCAGACTCTTCACCCGTCGTATAATTGAACAAGTCTATCAGTCCCATCTGACCCTAACCTGAAAGCGCTATAACTACAGTAACACTGCATTGCAACAAACCACATCAGCTAAAGAAACATCATTTTCTTAACAGAATACTTTCTACATTTAGTAAGTAAAACTGTACAAGCTACTGATACATTAATCCCGCAGAGCAGTGAGATGCTCTTCTGACGAAGCCTACACACACACACATAAATATACCTTCACACAAAATTCTCAAATATAGGATGTCTCCCTGAAGAATATCAAAGTCCACATGTCTGAACAATTATTATGTTAAAAAGAGAGTATGATTATTGTACTAACAGAATAACATATACTATACTACTATAGTCAGCATAAACACAAACAAAAAGTAAATCTACTTAAATTTCAAAGTAGAAATGTTCTTTTCATTCTATTTCTCTAAATTCATTGAACAAATGATGACAACCTCCATATAGTTGAGGTTGATTAAGCAATTACAATAACAGAGGTAACAACAGCTCTAACAACTCTCACATAAACTTGAACAATTAGTATCTACTGAATGTGATCCGGTACGTAGACCAAGTTCAAATTCAGCCCTCACGTACCATTCAGGGATATTGGTATCTCCTTCGTGAACTCTTTGTAACTGGTATCCTAAAAGTCTCTGGGCTCCACTAAGCTAAACATTAAGACAATAAAGTAGGATTAAAACAATGAACAGAATACGAATACAAATGCTACTATTTGCTCTCATAATACCCATCATACTAACTCTACATTAGATTCCATCTATTTTTCTTTCATTTGTTGAAATCAATAAAATGAGGAGTAAAAGTTAGAATATGAATTGTGAACCGCGTACTTTGTCTGATGCATAATTCTTTCCATCAGCTGCATCCTGCAAAATACGAGCTGCGACCTGAAAATATTAAAAAAAAAATCAAAGAATAAGTGAAGTTGAAGGCTTCTGCTTGAATTCTTTATATCCAGGAGTGTTAATAAAAAATAACAATGAAGAAACTGGAAATACCTGGCCACCATTGACCCCACCGTCATAGTTCGGTTTTAAACTAGTTGCTCGTTCAAGGTATGGTCTCCAATGACCCGCGAACAAATCCCTCTTTATCATCTCAACTCCACCTTGATAATACTGATAAAAAGTTTGTTAGTTCACTTAGTTATAAAAATAGTGGTGGCAAAAATGTGTTTGTGGGCCAACCAGACCCATTTAACCGAACCTGTTGACCCTTAACCCGACACACCTGAACTACCCAGCTAATTAACCATTTACCTCAAGCATATTTCTCAAAAATGGTTCTTCATTGAAATTATCTCTGCGAATATATACAACAGGTAACTTGTACGCCAAGGCTTCACTAACAGTTCCGTATCCAATTTTTCCTGAAATATCATACGGATAATGAGACAAGAAAGCTTTATTTTCATATTATTATACTAAAATCTGTTAAAAGTATAAACATCCGTCACTAACCAATCATGCAATCAGATGCTGCCATGACATCAGGGGTATACGCGTCTTTTGGCAGCTTTATGAAATTGGGAGGAAGCTCATGTTCAAATGCTCCACAAACCTAAAAAGCATGTGAATTAGAACGATTTTCTAATACAACAATACTTTTCAACCGACTGAATCATAGTATCTCGGGGAACGTGCAAATTAGAACATACCAGGCAGAGCCAACCAGGAGGCAAATATTCCTCTTTTAACTTCCAACCTGCTGGCTGCAAATTTTCATAAACATTGCATTATTTGTAAAGATAAAGATAAATACCAAAACCGATCCATAACAATGCACGTATTTGACATGTAAATGAACCATTAACTTACTTGTCCACCAAAATTGAGTATAACTAGCTTCACATCCTCACTAATTCCCATTTCACTCCTCACCTGCAAGTGTAAACATTATCAAAATACCGAATTAAAATAGTTGTAGAAAAAACAATTTTATGTTACAAACCTCCTTGCGTGATTTATGCAGTCTCCTTACAACCAACGGCACATCAATAAAGTCCCTAAAAGCAGGCACTGGACAGGATATTTTTCAACGAAAAATATATTATTTAAAACATAACAAGACTATTCAAGCCCATTAAATAAAAAAAAAGTAGGAAGATTACTCGGGCTATATTCAGGTAGACGAATTAGGAGTTCGCAATGTGAATAGTCCTCAGCTATCTGTTTTAATCATCAACAGATTATATTCTATTATTCCCAAAATCGACCCGACATAAGTTTACACACCGAAAACAATAACTTATTACACAGCAAAAAACAGTACCTGAGAAATTATTGACTTATGACGATATCCAGCAGTCGCCACATATTCCGAATAAATGAAGTCCCAACTGTAGTAATGAAATTAAAGAAAAATAAATAGACAAATAACATGAGCAACGGTAAGTTTTAAATTAGAAGTTACTTTTTTGACCATCAATGCACATTACTTGAGATTAGTAAACTTGAGATTATTTTGTGCTACTAAAAGGGCATTTTAGACATTCACAGTTACCTGAAATTCCCTACACAAACCGAGCGTATGCCAGCATCAGCTGCTGCACGACATGCAACCGCAACAACATCTGTGATCTGTTATACAAAACAATTTCCACAAGTGACTCTTTAATGGTTATAAATATATAAACATGCTATGCTATTAATTACCACTAAGTCCGCTTTGATGGAGTTCAGCCACTCAACTTCTGTAGCCAAAATAGAAGCACGCGCAACAACTGTCTCAGAATACTGCATCGACCAAAAGACATACAACAACATAAAACTCAAAGCTAAAATTGAGATTAATCCCTTGACACACCTTTTCCAAAGAGGCAACCGGATCCACCGTTAAAGCATCCGCTTGAACAGCACCACAGTCCAACACTAGCTATTACAACACGTAACCCAGTCAAGAACAATCAAATCACATAATGTGTTAAAAGATTTCCACAACCACCTTTCGAAGAAAAAGGCGTGGCGATTGTATTTCGGTGGTGAAGACAAAGTCCGGTGCACCGGTCACCACATGAACATCATGGCCCGCAAGAATAAGGTGGCGTACAACCTACACAGAGCTCAAAGGATATATACAGTTAGGCTGGATGGTGTGGTTTAACTAGTAGAAGCTAGTTAAAGCGCCATGTCATTGCCACGTAGGCAGTGGGGCTTTAACTAACCCACCCTTTAACAAACTCGGCGGTGTGGGTTAACTGAAAAAAGTGTTGAGGTGGCACCACGTGATTGGTTAAAAAAATAAAAACAAACAAACAGACTCTCTCTCTCTCTCTCTCTCTCTCTCTCTCTCTCTCTCTCTCTATCTCTAGCCTATCGTGCCCGTTAACAGAATGGCCACTCGGGTGAGCCGTAGTAAATCTAATAAGGACCATAGGGGTATTTCTTGATAGTTGAGGGGTCTTGTTGTAAGAATACCAACGAACGAACTGGTAGTTAATCGGAAGTACAAATCAATGTCTCTCTCTCTAGATTTGTTTCTGTCTGTTATTTTGATCTTAACCAAAACGAAAGGATGATGATGATTCTTGAAGTAACAATAATCAGAAGCAAAAACAATTTATGATTTGATAACATAATGGAGGAGACGATTAAACCCTAAGAAAATGAAATTGAGTGAAGGAAGGAATTACCTCAACAACACGTGTGGCATGACCGAATCCATGGCCAGAAACATAATAGCCGAAAACTAGATGTTTTCGGGAGGCTGACACTCCATCTTCGATCCTCATCACAAATCTTGATTGATCCAAACAATGTGAGTAAATTGGGGGGTATGAAGTGAGATCTCAAATGGTAGTTGTTGCTACGACTAACCAGAATACGACGTTAAATTTCAAATTTGGGGTGGTTAAGCTAGTCTTAAGCCCCGAGCGTTGCGGGTGTAAAACCGTGCAACTAACGTTATGGAGTTTGAGGGGTGTAAAAACATGCTAAGTAAGTAAGTATAAACACAGTTTTGTAACACCAAGTGACGTAAAAAGTAGACGAATTCGAATTTATACCGACACGTATTAGAAAGCCGTTAGGGTAAAAAAAAACCGAGGGACTAAATGTAACTATCAAACACCGTGGTAAATAGTAATTGAACAAAAGAACACAAAACCTGAGGGATCAAATATGATCACCAAAAATCATGTTAAGTAGCAACCAAACGATTATCAAATTCACGAGAAAACATAAAACAAAAACTAATAAAAAAAAAAAAAAAACTAAACTTGTTTAATTTTTATGGCAAATATATAATAAAATCGAAGTTTTATTACAAAACTAAAAAACAACTCTAAAGTTGTAAAAAAAAAAACAAAACCACAAAAAAGACACAAATGTTACTATTCCTAATATGGTAAGTAGTTTGAAAAAGTTGTGGCCAAACAAAAAGCAAAAAACATTATTATTATTATACGTATATGAATACAACTTTTTTTCTATTATATAATTTTGTATACCAATTAATTTTATCTATATTTTTGTATACCAATTTATTTTATCTATATGTTTATATGAGTTTCATCTTAAGTCGTATCCAATACATGTAAAAGTTTGTGCTAGCAGAAGTTTACAAAAGTATTATACCAAAGTGAAGTAAATGAAAACAAAATTGTCGGTTTCTAACTTTTATCCTAGTGTATGTAACACATCCATATGCACTATGTAATGTAATTAACCTTCATATACATTATAGATTCGGATTTTCCTCCTTTCCCCTTTGGGTATTGCGGGTATACCGCCGCATGCATCTCAAATAGGGGTGGGCGGGCAGGGGTTGAGGTTAGATATCAGTGATACAGAGCGATCCAGTAAAATATGGGCCGGTAGAAAATTTGTTTGTGAATTTGCAATATGTTACAAATATTTGATTATGACATCTTTCCATTTACCCGCCTGCACCTCTACAAGGTGGCTGTGTACAACAAAATGTGCCACCCATGCCAACAGAGCCGTTCCTACGTTTTTGGAGACCTTAAGCGAACTACGAAGTAGGGGCCCTAATTTCGCCGATAAACTCTCCTCTAATCCCGACGCAATGGGTGATTACTCTTACTTTTTTCGTCTAGTGATAGCCGATAGCCTAGAAATTGAAAGAAGGTTGCGATGGGAAGTGGGAACGATGATTGCGGCTGTATTTAGGGGCTTTAGGCAGCTAAATATTGATGATTACATCGATGGTTGTGTTGTAATAGTTAGAAATCAAGGCGAAATGGGTTTTGAAACTTGGCATTTGTTTGTTAAACAATATTTATTTTGCGCTCCTTCAACGAAAATACAGTTTAGTTTTGAAATAAACGTATTATTTAGGCCTAATAATATACTATATATAAAAACTTTCTTAAAATTGGAGGCCCTTATTTTTTGGTGGCCCTAGGCCCGTGCCTAGATTGCCAAGCCTATGGGCCGGCCCTGCATGCCAAAGAGAACATATCAAACAGTTCAAACCACCTGAATCGAAAACCGACCCATGAACAAATGGTACTTATTAGTGAAATGTTCCCGTTAAAAACAAATGGTACATTTATAATGACTAATATGAAATACAAAAAGAGTCTGGTAGTAGTATCTCAATCTTGTGAAGATTAAATATTTAATGTGTAACATTCTTTGGAAGATTACGGATGACATTACTATTCATTCCTATCTTGGATCGCATCGCCTCTACCCCTGACCTATTCATCACCTTCATTCTCACCATGTTCTCTTTCGACTGCACTGTTGACAAACCCATGCTCCTATACCTGCACTCGCACATTAGAACAACACTTCAGACCAAAAACAAAGGAAAAAACAGAACACAAATTAACTACAATTCATCTTTGATTAGAACCTGTTGATATAACGAATTTAAACAACAGTTTGTTTGACCCCAAAAGTACATTAGTGTCAACCCAACCAAAATTTTAACCCAGCCCGCACGCACCAAATTTTGAACCCAAACTCATATTGACCCGTTACCCAAACCACCCATCTTGCCATTTTGAAGTTTATACAAAAATGGTGGGATGCTTAGGTTTACCTAGCAGTTAGCACAACTGTAGTGGCAATGCTATTTGGAGATGGACGTGGTTGTTGACGATAATAACGTATATATCCCCGGGAACCAATTGCTTTTGTAGATATTCCATCATCAGTTGATCTAGTAATAATGATTTCAGATCCACCACGTCCAAGTTCTATGCGGTCACCACCGACATCAAGAGTAGCGAGCTGCGTCCCATTTCCATCTACATAGCTAAAATAACAAGAGAAAATAAATCAACCAATCATTAGTGGCAATGACATAATCACAAAATTACATAAATTGAACCGCAAGATAATGAAATAACAGATTAATTAATAAGTACCTGCTGCTATAATCATAGAAGTCATCCAGTTCAGCTTCTCCTTCATCCCCATCACCATAGTGCACTCTGCAATGACTTTTTGCCACCATGTGTTTCCTAACCGCTTCTAAACTGTTGAAAGGTTGGCAACTACTGCTGCAATACAAACACATGTAATCGCGCTTCACCTGCAAAATCATCACAACAAGACATATGGTAAATCTATGCAACACAACACTTCTACATTCATATTTAACACCAAAAAGGCTGCATGTGTCTTACCTTGAGTCCAAGATAAGTAAAAAAGCCATATGGATCTTTCAGATACTCGACATCGGGTATGAAAAAACCATGACTTTTGTGCATATGAATCATGCAGCTTTCAATAGTTTTATGCTCTTGGTCACACATAAAGCAACACGTCGGATCCAGCTCCTCTTCGCCTTCATCCATATCCACATCAGAGGATGATCCATCCATCTCATTACGATTCGAATACAATAAATCAACATCTTGGTCAACCTCCTCCCATTCATCACTTTCTTCATCATCATGTTGGGGAAGTTTATTCGCCATACGGTGCGGAAGTGGCTTTATTATTGCAGTACTCTCACTTTGGTGATCAGCCTGAGAGGCCCATGCTGTATGAGCCCTAGATTTTAGATGCTGAGCATGAGCATTTGAACTTCTGTACCCTTTGCCACATAGGCCACACGTATACAACATAGGTGGCTCGTGCAGCTTACTTTTCTCTTCAGCTAGCGCGGTCTGTCTGGCTAAGAAGAGCGCTTCTGTCACTCCTGGAACCCCTGCAATCTGTTGACCAAGATTGTTCATCATATTAAGATCATTACAATTGAAAAAAAGACTCTGCACATAGTTGTGCAGGAACTATTGAAGAAAAAATAGGGACAACAATAAAACACACACTATATCATGTTACATATGTTGGTACATGCAGGAGTATTTATACCCAAGAATATGACGGTTATTTAACTGTTCTTAACTACCTAAATGTCGGATACCAAATCGTTAATTGTCAGGTCCATTTTACCCGCGTTCGATACAGTTTTGACTTTTTTTTTTCTTGTACTACTTTGATTTCTAATTTTGACTCCTAAATAACATAGAATTTCGTAATAAATTCTAAGTCTAACACAATCTGATATCTCAAAGACCAACACTGATTACTGTAACTAATCAAATGTTCATATCAAATATTAAGGTTACAAGATATCTATCTGGCTGGAGTATAGTATTGATGAATTTATACCTTGCGTTTGATGTTGTAGCGGTGCCACTCAGACTTGTAATGGGTCTTCTGACTGTTTACATCCGTGAATTCTTTGTTGCAGGCATTGCATCTTAACCCTAACATTTTTTTCTATATATATAAATATTTTTTTGAGAGAAAGAGAGATTGAAAGAAATACAGAATTTGTGGATATGAAATGGAATATATATTTTTTTCTATATATAGGCGGAGGACGTCGTTGTGTTGAAGGCGGAACGATCTGACCTCATCGCTTGCGTATGCGGCGATGATACACCAAGGTAACGCTTATTCCCGCGTTGACTGTTTACCATTTCTCAATTTTATCTTAATTTTTTTTGTCATTTTTAAACGAGTTAAATGCCCGGATAGTTCATGTGGTTTGCCATTTTTTCACCTTTAGTCCCTAACTTTCTAAAATTATAGCTATAGTCTCCAACTTTTTAATTTTCGTTCCCGGATAGTCCCTGTGCCTAACATCAGTTAGTTTTCTCAGTTAAGAGGGTGTGAAATGACTAAATTGCCCATGAACAATAAAAAATAAAAAATAAAGATGACTCACCCTCATCTCCTTCCTCCCTCTCTCTCCAAAACACACCACCACCTTGGCCATCGCAACGGGCTTTCAATTTTCGATTTGATTCGTTGAGTTTCAGTTGAAATTTTGATAATTTCGACGATTTTCGGACTGCTCCTGGTGTGTTGTTTGAAATTTTCGAACTTTCATTTAAGAATTGAAATCGTTTGGAATTGTTAATGTTTTCATTCAAAATCTGAATCGAATTTGAAAGATATAAATTTGTTAATGAATGTTATCGTTCATAGAATCAGAAGTTGTATGTGTTAGTTGATTTGTGTTTGTCAAACAGACAAGGAAAAAGATGATAGCAGATGCGATGGTTTCTTTCATGTTTACGGATTGAATCTAGAAGTAATCTTTAGAGATTTGTTGAGACACGGAAGTGAATCTGATATAACTTGTGCTAGAGTTGCAGATTGAATCGGTTAAAACTTTGTTGCTGTTGCTCATCGAGTAGAAAGAAGAAAACAAGATCGACAAGTTTTGGTAATTGCAGATTAGAAAACGAGCTCGTTTTATATTGTTTCCTCCGTCGCAGATCTCCAGCGGGATCTGGATCCGGTTAATTTTACGAGCAGAGTTGTGGTCGGGCGGCACAAGATTCGGATCCGGTGGAGGTTATGAGAGCGCATAGGATAATTGAACCGGTTAAACGAGAACAGAAGGTTCACTACGGGATTAGAAATCCAAGAGGTTTGATTGTTGTGGTCGGGCGCCGTCGATTTATCAACACTGGCGGCAGTTGTAATTTGACGCCGGAAAACATGGCGGCGGTGGAGATCCGTGGTGCCGGCCACCCTCCATCTCCACCTTCCTATTTCTCTTGCTTGAATAGTCCTTGTGTTTTATTTATTATTTCTTAATATAAAGGATATTTTGGTCATTTAACACCAAAATCTAACCCCCATCTCCTTCAGGGACTATATGGGAACGAAATTGCAAAAGTTGAGGACTACACCTGTAATTTTAGAAAGTTAGAGACTAAAGATGAAAATGAAGCAAAACACAGGGACTACCCGATCATTTTTCTCTTTTTAAACATTAAAAGTTTCTTGTGATTAAAATATATATATATATTTTTTACACCAATGAGAAATTCTCGTGAGGTCGATGAAGAGTATTTTGTTCCATGCTCGGTGTCTTGTAGGTATTGTACCGAACACAACGAAATCACTGAACACATGTTCATGCGATTTTGCGTCAGCTATTTGGAATTTTGTGAGTAATTAGTGTGGAGTTAATGTGATATTTGTTTTCCGGTTCATGCCTTCTCTTGTTGCACAAACATGCTATAATTTGGGATGGCGGAAGAACAAAGTTCTTCAAGACATTATTTTTATGACTTGGTGTTGTATTTGAAAGGCTAGGAATGATAAAGTTTTCACTAAACAGATGACTATAATTTTGAAGACCATGGAAGACATCAGTAGTAAAAACAATCAAATCAAATAAAAAAGAAGGGTATGTTTAGCATTTAGCCAATATCTAATGTGTGGAGAGTTTAAATAAGAAGAATTTTTTTGTAAGAATAAAAAAGAAGAAATTTCAACCACTAAAAATGTTTCATTTTACTTCATTTAATTTTTGTATTTCATATTAGTGTAATGGTATATTTGTAAACTTAGATGGATCATTAATTGGTAGTCTTCTTTTTTAATAGCTAACTATATTAAATTTGTAACTTATTTTCAAAAAACATATTTTTTCAAAAAAAAAAAAAAAGAAAAAAATATATAATTTAAAGTATAGCATAAATTACGAGGTGTATAAGATGAATTACGAGCTGTGTCGGATAAATTTCAAAACGTGTAGGATAAATTTTGATGTGTGTAAGCAAAAATTTAAGTGTGGAGGATAATAGTGTTTATGACTAATTAATTAGTCAAAGATAATAATAAATGAGTTGGAGAAAAACTATTTAATATTTTACATTTGTACCATTTGTTCTTTTTCTTCTTAATTTAATTTTCTTATCAAATGAACATTCCCCTATCTAATATTAATAAGAAATACTAATATATAATATTAATAAACAAGGTGCTATTTTTTAAGAAGATTGAATGAGTGCTAACTTCTATTATGATAACGCATAACAATTATTTTATTTATTTATTAAAAAAAGTTACTATAAATAACTAATTCATTTCATTATTAAAATAATATAATAACTTTTTTTGCAATTTTCTAAAAAATTAAATATCTATAATGTAAAATAATAAAATATCTTTTTACAATTTTCTAAAAAAGTAAATAACTTTAATGAAATTCAAAAGGATAAAAAACAAAGAATTTACCGAACTATTACATAATAAGATTGTAAGATCTAAAGCAGCCAAAAACCATAGAGGCACCATATTATGCCTACAGAATAAAGAGGCTCCTCACCAACAGAGCTTACATTCTTCATGATTATTAGGGCTGCAAACGAACCGAACAAACACGAACAATACCTTGTTCGTGTTTTTTTGTTAAGAAATATATGTGTTCGCGAACCGTTCACGAACACTTATCGAACGAGATTTTGTGTTCATGTTCGTTTGTTAAGGAAATGAACTTGTTCGTGTTCGTTTGTGTTTGTTTGTTACTTTTAGGCAACAAATAAAAACGAACGTTGATGAACACAAATGAGCGCAAAATAATGTTTATGAACACAAATGGAAACAAACGAACACAAACAATCGTTCATGAACAGAATATATAATACACTCACACATGTTAGATATTTAATTTTTCAAAATATTGAAGTATTTAAATAAATATAAAAACCAAAAACACTACTGAACTATCGAACACAAACGAACACGTTACCAAACGTTCACGAACATAAACGAACGAACACGACCTCTGTTCATGTTTGTTCATTTAACTAAACGAACGAAATTTCTTGTTCGTGTTCGTTTGTTTAATAAACGAACGAACACAAACGAACTTTCCGCCGAACGGTTCACGAACTGTTCGTCGAACGTTTGGTTCGTTTGCAGCCCTAATGATTATACTAACTTCAAACACTGGCAAAGCATGATCCCACTAAGAGGAGTGGGGGCGCATCGTTAATTTTCCGTGATAAAACTCCATAACGCGTTATACAATGAATTATGCCACCGCCACTCTTTGTTCAACGCGTGATACAATAACGTAAACTCGATTCCGTTATTTTCTTCATGGCGTGATGGTTTTTTTTTTTTTTTGTGAGGGTAATTGTTGGTTAGGGGGAAATTGTTGGGTGTGGTGGTGAGTGATGACCACCGCCACTAAAAAAGGTTGTGAGTGATGGAAAAATGGTTGCTGACATGGCGGAAAATGATTGGATATTGTGAGTGATGGAATTCTATCACTAGTGACCACCCCCACCCCCTAATGCTGATGACAAGTGTTAGCGGACCTCCTTGACATCCCCTTGCTCCCGCGATGACTTTAATCTTAGAACCGGATTAAAAAACTGAATACCGTATGATATAACTTATACCATACATATAGATTTTTTATCACTTCAATATACAAGTACCCAAAGTACAAATAATTACATTTATACAACTAATACATTAGCTTTTAACATGCAGCTGTGTGTATATATACACCTTAATTACCTAGTTCTTTTGAATATCTTGCTTTTCTAAATAAGCTGACGGGAACCAACCAATCTTGCCATTGCACTCACCTTCGGACCATCCATTAGGAGACACCTATCAAGTAACAATCCAAACTGAACGTGTAAATTGGGTACACAAGGGTAGATAAAACAATCCGACACAATTGATACATCAAAAAAGTATTGTATTATCTTTATGAGTCGATTTAGATTATGTTTAATCTTTGACAATCCCACATGCGTAAAATAAAAATTAACTAGAAATAAAAAAAAAGGCCAAACGGGCCGGAAGTCACCCCATGTGTTTTTGTTGAAGCACACAATCTCCTAACAGCTTTATCCCGAAAATAAGATTATAACTGTTATATTGTAGCAATGTAGTTTTTGTGATCATATTTAATGCATTAGTTTTTATGGGTCAACTTGACCGACCTTTTTTGGCTGATGTTATTAATTACCCCTTTTGACCCATCACCCGGCCTTCTGATTTGCATAACTTAATACCATACATAGCAGCAGAGCAGTACCTGGCGAACTATAACATAATCATCAACATTTAAGCTCAGCTCACCGTCTGCTTGAGCATCAAATGGATGAATGACCTAACAAGAAAAATGAACCAAATGAGTAAACACGAATGACTGAATTTACTCAAAACAACAAGAGAAGTTAGATTATAAACAGTTATAAACACTATTCAACCTTTACCTTTCCAATAAAATAATCATAATCTTTATTTTCATTTACGCGTTGAGTGACGTCACCAGATGGAACAATAACATCTTTCTCGGTAGCAGATTGAGACGATGATTCTTGCATATGCTTTGCCAAAATCAACTAACACCAATAAAAAAAAGATTTAAATCAACTGTTCTAAGTTATAGAGCATCCGGTTCTAGCTAACAACATGAAGATAGGGTACATAATGCTGACCTCAGCATGTAACTCCTCTAGAATAGACAAAACGTGGCGGTGATAAGACCTTTCGGCATCCACCTACAAATTTGAACGACTTTCAAAGAATTCACCCAAAACTAATGTTCTCCACAAAGTAAAACCCCTCATGTATATGAATTCTTTTAATACAGTTTGATGAGTGAAAAATTACTATCATAAGAAGCTTTTGCAAGGTTATTTGTTGTTGTTGTTCCTCTACCGACAACATCGCGGAGATTGCTTCTTTCTGAAGTGTGATCATCGAAGATCGGAGCTCACTTAACCGTGCTTCCATGTTTTTAAGTTTTAACGCACTCTCTGGAGTAGGATCTCGGACCTTTGTTTGCCGCCTTAATACTTCCACTGCCTGACCAAAACGTACATCTCAATCAAATTTACATGTGCACACCCCCATACTTGCATACATATGTACGTGTGTATATATATGTTAAGTATGTGGAACTGAAACGTACCTGACTCTCAACTTCTTGGCGGAGTCTATCACAACTGCGTGCCAAGTGGCGAGCATCTTCCAATGAAGCTGATTTTATTGATGCTTTTAACGGCTCGGATACCTTCAAGAAAATGAGGATAGCAAGGACTTGAACAAGTTAAGCGGCTCATTATAATAAGACACGTGTAAAGAGCATATGTATGTGTTTGTACTATTTATATTAGTGAATAAATACACAAAACCACCACATACCAAATTTTTAAACATTGTCAAATACAAATAAAAGAAAGAGTAAAATGCCATTTTCATCCTTGAGGAGAGGTTTGGCCAGTTTTGCAACTTTTGTCCAAAGATTTGTTTTTCCGCATCTGGATCCAGAATATTTGAAATCTTGTCACTTTCATCCGGCTCGTTAACTCCTTCCATTTTTCTCCCTTAAGTCAGGGGTATTTCCGTCTTTTTTGTTAACTTAAAGGGCAATACAAACTTTTTTAGGTGTATTCAGTCTTTTTACATAAAGTGAAAAAGACCGAATAGCCCTTTAAGCTAACAAAAAACACGAAAAAACCCTGACTTATGGGAAAATCATGAATGGAGTTAACGCGCCAGATGAATATGGCAAGATTTCAAACCTTTTGGATCCAGATGCGGAAAAACAAACATTTGGACGAAAGTCGCAAAACTGACCAAACCTCAGGGACGAAAATGGCATTTTACTCTAGAAGAAAAAAAAAAAGCTACCTGGTGGTTAAGTATCTCAAGCATAGTTTCCCGCTTGTCTTCAATAGAATGACGTGAAGTGCCAAGTTCCGTAGCAGCTCTTACAAGGGGGAAACTAGGATTTACATTTTCGGTCCCATATTTGCTACAATCTTCAGCAAACCTTTTTTCTAAAACATGCCGAGTAAACTATTTATATTTCACTTGTAAGAAATAAAAGAGCCAATGAAATCCCCGAAACATATACCTATTTGATTTTGCTTTTTGCCTATTGAAATAAACCCTTCAACACCACGAACAATGTCCTTTTGGAAATGCTGGCATGTAAAGAAACTAAAGCGTTAATTACATCAGTAAGGGGAGGAGGGGTGGTTCACTAGTGATAGTTTCTATCACTCCCACTATCCAATTAAATCATGCCATGTCATCACCCAATATTCTATCACTAGTGATAGAAATGTAGGCGGGGTGGTATCACTAGTGATAGAATTCTATCACTCCCAAATTTTTTTAATTTTCATTTTAAATTTATTGTAGTGGGCTGACACACTTCAGTAATATTAGCCGACAACAATTTTGATATTAAAATGTGATTGGACCAAAACAAATAATGGGCTGACAACAATTTTGATATTAAAATGTGATTGGACCAAAACAAATAATGGGCTGACACAAGATGCTTTGATGAAAGGGCCGATCAATTGAATGAATCAACAACCGTCCAATTTTTCAAACTTTCAACGCGTGATGGATTCAACGCGTTGAAATTATAACGCGTTATATCATGTGCGGCGGCGGTGTTCGTGATGGGATCACGCGTTATGGGTAGTCCATAACGGACCACCCCGCCTGCATACATTGGTTCTTGATAGTTACACCGGAAGAAAAGAACTAAACAATATAAAAACTTTAGAAAGGAATATCGAGCATACCTTAGTCTCCCTGGTCGATTTATAAAGATCTTGAAGTTTCTGATGACACCGAAGTTCTTCTTCATCGAATATTTCAGCATCTTTACCCAGTCGACTTAATACAGCCTGCCAAAAAGCAGAGTTCCGTCAAAGACGATAAATTCTTTTCTTAAGATGAAACTTATGTTGGTGCAGTTACTAGTGCATCTAAGAGAGACATTGTAAGTGATAGCTTATACAAAGCGAAACCACCCAAACAGTTACTATTTCAAACGAAGCCTGTTGATATAGCTCCAAATTAACAAACGGGATCGTATAATCTCACTAGCTAAATAGTCTACCTACATGATGGAACTGTAAGCTTAAAGCAAACTATCAGAAATTAAAATTCTATACGTCTCGTTAATAATAAATTTTCTTTTTTTTTAACTAGCACACCTAAAGAATACCAATGCTGAATGACTATTTTCAAGAATTTCAGAACCAAAAATACCACAATTTCAAGCTCAACTCAACATTTTAAATCCAAAACAACTGGCAAACACCAACAAACCTAATTAAAATTTTAAAAGCTACATATATCACAATTTCACATAGTACCAGTAAGACCGGAGGGTATGGGCTCCGTCCTCCCGCCGCCGCCCAAAAAGACCACCCCCCATGCCCGTCGCCGTCCCAGCCCCGTCCAAATCGTCCTCCCCCAGCCGATGATGACGGGCCAACTTCCTCTCTCCTCACACACACACATCTATACATACATACATACATATATATATATAAAGGGGTTCATCCCCCACCCCCTAGGTCCATCCTCTCCAAGCCTCTCCTACGTGACGGTGACGTGGCGGCCCATCCTCATGGGGATGAGCCTCCCATGCCCACTGGTCTAACAAGAGCAAGTAAACAATATTCAATCTCACATAAAGTTGACCAAATTTTCAATTGACAGTACAGTTGTTGATCATAAGTCAACCAGTCTAATTTTTCAAATTTAAAAAAAAAGATGCAACCTTTTACAAACACAACAAAAAGGGTCAATTTCTTTTCATATATAATCTCTTCAATTACAACACAGAAGCAGTTTTCCATCACAAATACACAAAATTACACCCACAAACTTAAAAAATAAATTAAAAAAAAAAAAACTAGGGCAAAAGAAAATAAAAATAATCAAACAAACTGCCCCCTTTAAGGGTAATAAGAAGAAATCAAAACTAAAATACCAAATTTAACACAAAAAAAACCAAAGTACAAACAATAAATCATTAAGTTAACTAACTTTAAAGAGTTAATGAACACACCTGCTGCTGTTTGGCTACTTGTTCCCTAAATTTGCTAGCTTGTCTTCTTAAAGCTTCCATTTTTTTTTTTGAAATTTAAACTCAGAATCGAAGTTGCTACTGAATCGGATTGATCGAGCAAGGATGAATGAAGAAAAGGTTTGATGCAGAAAAAGGTATGAACAGTGAACTGTTGTTGACGCGTAAAAAAGAATTTGTGATGCAGAAAAAGGTATGAACAGTGACGCGTATAGAAAGTTCGTCAAAGGATGATGCATCTATCAAAGTTTATAACCGTTTAGGCGCGACTGATTGATATTATTCACCTCTGTCGGTCGTCGTTTTTTTTTTTTTTTTTTTAAGGAGTTTGCTTATTTTTGTAAGAGTTAAACGGGTAAAGTAATCTTACAAAAGTCTTCTAAAAATGATAAGGGTAAAAAAACACAACGGATTGTAAAATATAACGCAATTGATCGCAAAATATAACACAATACTGAAAAAAAATAATATAGTGTCAAAGATAAAAGATACAATAACGCAAATAAAGAAAAGACACAATCCTAAAAAAAAAAATACAATGATCTTAAAAAAAATTCTAAAATCCAAAAGCGAAAAACCTACAATATCATATTGTAGAGTTCGACGAGAAGATTTCAATGCCGTTTGAATGAGGTCAACCGGAGTCCTTTTTTTGAACGAAAAATTTGGATCACTGACGGACCACTAAAGTATCATTGTGCCACCAGCGGAAACCACCCGATCATATTCATTTCCACTAAGCAATAATGTTCATCAATTCAGAAGGAAACATAATAAATCTGGGAAAATCCTCTTATGAGAATCGAACCTAGGACCAAATGCAAATTGTCTCTGAGCCTTATCGCCCTTCTAGGAATCAAACCCGAACCAAATGCAAAATGCCCCTTGTGGGGAAAAACCCCCAAAATCAAACCCAGAAATCCATTTAATACCCTTATGACTTTCTATTTTTAGGAGACTGTATTTTGAAACTTGCCCTTAGTTACATGGTTGGTCAATATGATATGTCAATATTTTGATTTCGATATATATTTATTGAAAACTATTTGTTTCAAGTTATGCACAAATATAATGTGGTTGGTCCCTACACACAAATGAGGTTATTTTTTACATGATTTTTATTTCATACTTTTTATTAAGTAATAAACTCGCACATTCATTATTTTATTCAAGTTTTATTTCTATTGTGGAGTGTGATAATGATTTATTTATTTTCATTAAGTATCTAAAATTATACTTTGTTTTATTTTTTTCACGTGACCCGATTGATCCAACCTGAACTAGACTGATTTTTTTAATATTTACGTCCTATGAAATAAATTTCTGGGTTCGTCATTTCTTAACAATTAATTAAGAATGATACAATGAGACAAAAAAGAAACTGAAGACAATATTTAGCTCTTTGTTATATAAATGATGGTTCAATATATTAGAATAAGATACATCATATAGATTGCAATAAAGGACTTAACTTTGAAGAGGCACAATCAACCGATGCGCCTCTTACAGAAATTGATTGTTTGTTATACCTATTAACTATCATAATGATAGTAATAATAATACAAATAGAATATATGCTAAGTGTTAAACATGATAATCAGAGGTGTGAAGAGGAAGAAAGAAAGGCTGAGGAAAATTGTTTTGTATTTTCTTGTATATTTTACATCAATCGTACAAGGCTTTAAATAGCCAATACAAAGGGATTACAAAAGGAAACACAATAGGAGCATTAAAAAGCTCTGCTGTAACTTTGCTGTATATTGGCGACATATGTGGGACTTGGGCTCCAAGGGTCAATGATCCAAAAAAGGAAATGATGGTAACTGATCCTTCACATCTTCAATCGTATATTTCAACATTCCCCCTCAAGTTGAGTAGTGGGATTTTCAATGCTCAACTTGCTAAGACAATGATTGAAGATTTTTCCACTAACCGCCTTTGTTAGGATATCTGCTAGTTGGTTTTCTGAGCGGACAAACGGAAGCTCTATTATCCCTGCCTCAAGCTTTTCTTTAATGAAATGTCGATCAACTTCAATATGTTTTGTGCGATCATGTTGGACTGGATTTTCTGAAATTTGAATTGCAGCTTTGTTATCGCACAAAATTTTACTAGGTTGGGTTGGCGTGTACCCTACTTCCGTCAAGAGTTTTCGTACCCATAATATTTCTGCTAGACCACGTGCTATACCTCGGAATTCTGCCTCAGCGCTTGACAGGGCTACCACCTTCTGTTTCTTGCTTCTCCAGGTTACTAGATTTCCACCGACAAGGGTGAAGTAACCTGATGTTGATCTTCGGTTTCCTTTATCTCCTGCCCAGTCTGCATCGGTATAAACGTGGGTTTCAAGATGCCCATTTGTTTTAAAAAGTACTCCATGACCAGGTGTCCCTTTGAGATATCTAATAATTCTCCACACAGCTTCCATATGGGTGACTTGAGGCTGATGCATAAACTGACTCACAACTCCGACTGCATAGGCAATGTCGGGTCTGGTGTGTGAGAGATAGATTAGTTTTCCGACTATTCGCTGATATTCTCCCTTGTCAGCCAGCTTAGCATTTTCCTCCATATAGAGCTTCTGATTTGCCATCATAGGAGTATCTACAGGCTTGCAATCGATCATCCCTGTTTCTGCCAACAAGTCAAGGATTTATTTCTTTTGACAAATGAAAATCCCTTGTTTTGATCCCATGACTTCGATTCCAAGAAAGTATCTAAGTCTCCCCAGATCCTTCATTTCAAACTCCCTGAATAGATTTACTTTTAATCTTGCCATCTCCTCTTCATCATCACCTGTGATTATCATATCATCAACATAAATAATTAGGCATGTTACACGCCCATTCCTCTGTTTAAGGAACAGAGTATGATCTGAGTTACTCTGCTTGAAGCCATAATTTTTCATGGCCAAGGTGAATCTGCCAAACCATGCGTGAGGAGACTGCTTTAATCCGTATAAGGACTTCTTCAAGCGACACACTTCTCTAGTGTTGGAATCTTTCATGAGTCCAGGAGGGACTTCCATATAGACTTCTTCCTTGAGCTCTCCATGTAAGAAAGCGTTTTTTACGTCAAATTGGAGGAGAGGCCAGTTTTTGTTTGCAGCTATGGAGAATAGAACCCTGATTGTGTCAATTTTGGCCACTGGTGAAAAAGTCTCAGAATAATCAATTCCGTATGTTTGAGTGTATCCTTTTGCCACCAGCCGGGCTTTGTATCTTTCAATCGTTCCATCTGGCTTGTATTTTATGGTGAAGACCCATCTGCATCCTACTGGTTTTTTTCCAGGAGGAAGAGTACATCTTTCCCACGTGTCATTCTTGTTCAGAGCATCCATTTCGACTTCCATTGCTTCTCTCCATTCCTTAGATTCAAGGGCTTGTTCAACTGTAGTTGGAATTTCTTCAGAGCATATAGACGCGACAAATGCTTTGGCTTCTGCAGATAAATTTCCTGCTGCTACGTTTGCCATTGGATATCGAGAGCTTCGAGCTTCCTTCTCGGGAGAGTACCTTTTTGGAGGAACTCCTCTGTTGGATCTCGGAGGTAGAACATATCTGTCTGGTTCAACCTGTTGTGACTCATCCTCAAATAACTCAGGAGTTTCAACATGTTCATGCTCTTCAAAGTTAGAAACAAAATCAGATGAATTATCATGCTCTTGAGTTTGAGAGTTACTTACCTCGGACGCCAGGTTGGGATGATCATTGTTGGTGGTACTGTCTTCAGGGCTAGTGGATTGTGACAAGTTTTTTGCTTCCTGGAAAACCCCTTCTTCAGAGGGTGACATCCATTGTATCCAACTCAATGTGTCATCAGTTGTCTTTCCCCCTTGACCAGTGCTTTGGGTATCGTAGAAATATTCAGTTTCAAGGAAGTCGCAGTTCATTGTAGTATACATATGGCGCGTGTTGGGGTTGTAGCACCGATAACCGTGTTGGTTGACCCCGTAGCCCACAAATACACACTTTTCGGCACACGCGTCAATCTTGGAACGATCTGTTTTTGGTAGGTGAACAAAAACAGAACATCCAAAGATTCGCGGTTCAAGGATAAGGTTTGATGGAGGTTTATGAAATTTAGCAAGGGCTTGAAGTGGAGTTTTAAAGTTGAGAGCTTTTGTTGGAAGACGATTCATAAGATAGTTTGCTGTGACAAGAGCCTCGGGCCAGTATGATTTTGGGACTTTGGATTCGATCATGAGTGCACGAGTTATTTCTAAAAGAAACCGATTTTTTCTTTCAGACACGCCGTTTTGTTCGGGGGTATGAGCGCATGATGTCTGATGAAGAATTCCCTTTTCTTGGCAAAATTGTTTCATTGAAGTGTTTACAAATCCCCCCCCTCCCCCATTATCAGACCTGAGAATTTGGATATCACTCTTGAATTGGGTTTTGATCATCGCATAGAACCACGTGAATTTTGAGAAAACCTCAGATTTATTTTTCAAGAGATAAATCCAAGTCATGCGGGTGCAATCATCAATAAATGTTACAAAATACCGAAAATTTTGCCCCCCCACAACCTTTGATGGTCCCCACACATCCGAATGAATTAATAAAAAAGGAGAATCAACCTTAGTATCGTTTGGTTTGAAGGTGTGTCTATGGCTCTTAGCCAAAAAACATGTCTCACAATTCAAGACTTTATTTGTTGGAAATAGTTCAGGAAATAAACGATGTAAATAACCACTCGATGAGTGTCCCAATCTTCGGTGCCATAACCAAGCTTCCCTATCTGCCGACCCATGAGCAAGCGTTACAGTGCCTTGTCGAGTCACTTCATCCACATAGTATAGCCCTTGCCGCTCAGTACCACGCCCAATGATCTTTCCCGTCCTGATGTCCTGTAAGATACAGAAAGTAGGATGCATTAGTACAACACAATTCAGTTCCTTCGTGACATGACTGATTGATAGCAGTTTGTGAGACAGAGACGGAACGTAGAGACAATTAGAAAGTTTCATATTTTCCGAGATCTGAATAGTCCCTCCCCCTTTAACTTGAAGGACTTCTCCATTTGCAGTGTGAATTTTGGATTTTTTTGGTTTTGACACCGAGCACATATCAGATTTTTCATAAGTCATTGTGTCTGTGGCACCACAATCAAATATCCATGAGGTTTTTTCTTGGTCATTTTTTGTTGCCATATTAGCTTTTCCACGATTACAAAATTTTTTGGGCTCCTTATTTTCTAAGTTAGGAGCGTAGGGGGTGTTTTCTAAAACTTGTGACTTATCTAGTAAATCGAGAATTTGGGGGCTAAAAAATCGAGGGTTCTCAAAGGTTATATTAGGAGTTGTGGGTTTGAAAAAAGAAGATTTAGAGAGAAGAGGGTTTGAAAGTGTAACTTCAAACCCTATACCTTCCACTGTCCCTGTTTCTTCTTCTTTTACAGCCGCAACATAGCATCTTCCCCCTTTCTCCTGATCTCCGGCGACACTTGAGGTGGTTTCACTGTTGCCGCCGCTGCTGGTAGTCTCCGGATTGCCCACGGCTGCAGCAGCTTTACCTCCTTTCCCCTTTTTGTGCCCGTCTGCCCACCAGTCCGGGTACCCGACGAGTTTGAAGCATTGTTCTTTCGTATGTTTGGTCATACCACAATGCTCACACTTCAAATGGCTTTTATCTACCCGGGATGATGACAGATTTGGCTTCTGTTCTGACCGGCACCCCTTCGAGATGAGCCCTGCTCCGATCGAATCTCCGGTGGAGTTTATCCCTGTAGCCGCCCCTTGTGGTAAGTCACCAAAAATATTTTGGTGTGCGGTTTCTTTTCGGACAGCTGCGTAAGCAGCCTCGGCAGACGGTAAGGGTTCCCACCGGAGTATTTCCCTCTTAAGGGAATCATACTTTCTATCAAGCGCATTAAGAAACTGGAATAACTTATGTTCTGACCTGAGTTTATTGTACGTGGTGATGTCAGTCGAACATTTCATCGGGTTTGGATCACGCCTTTCGATTTCTCCCCAGATACCCTGCATCACAATCCAAAATTCTTCTAAAGGTAAACCATTCTGCTTGAACTCATTAGCTTTAACGTGGAGATCAAAAGTCTGAAGTTTGTCTTTGCCACTGCTATATGTAACCGTGAGAGCGTCCCATAGCGTTTTCGCCGTTGGGAACTCGGTAAGGTTACTAGCAAGGCTCGGTTCGATATTTTGAATCAGCCAGGAAAAGACGATCAAGTCATCTTGTTCCCACTGATCATTCATAGGTTCTGGTGGGTTTTCTGTAAGATGGTTTAATAGGGCTTTTGATTTCCCCCCTATGGCGACTCGTATCATACGAGCCCATAGAGGGTAGTTTTGACTGGTGAGGTTAGGCTGATCTTTAGACTATCAGATGGATTTGGTTTTGGGTTCTGGGTTTGAGTTTGAACTCCATTTTTTAGGAGATTGGCGAGTTGAATGGCTAAGTTGTTGTTGTCGTCTCCTGACATTATGTTTGGTAGATGATGAGCTAAGAAGGTTTATGGATCATAAACGCTGCTCTGATACCATGTTAAACATGATAATCAGAGGTGTGAAGAGGAAGAAAGAAAGGCTGAGGAAAATTGTTTTGTATTTTCTTGTATATTTTACATCAATCGTACAAGGCTTTAAATAGCCAATACAAAGGGATTACAAAAGGAAACACAATAGGAGCATTAAAAAGCTCTGCTGTAACTTTGCTGTATATTGGCGACATATGTGGGACTTGGGCTCCAAGGGTCAATGATCCAAAAAAGGAAATGATGGTAACTGATCCTTCACATCTTCAATCGTATATTTCAACACTAAGTAATATAAATCTAGATTACTATTTTGCATAATTGGGGAACCGTCCAAGAAACTGGTCTAACCATGGCAGTTTGATTATTCCCGAGCATCTGCGTATAGTTTCGCCAATCTTGAAGCATAATTCTAATATCATGAACCTTATTTTCTAACCCACCACAACAATTTGCATGCATGGTGCACACCTTGTCAAAATCCCTACTTGGCTCACAAAATCCACCAAAGAAAGTTGTATCGAGAAACCGGATTTTTAGGCCGATGTGACGAATGAAGGGGTCAAACTTGATCTTATTGAACACATCTTGGTCATGTAAACCCGGATAAGTTAATCTTGAATCAAACCAAAATTTGTAAAATTTGATTGTCTTTTTGTTTGACTTTACATAAGTGAAACCAGTATTTGCCAAATTATTTAGGTCAATTGGGTCCCCTCTATAGTAATCACAAGCAAGTTGGAAATCACCATCGTCATGGAAGTGTGGAAATGGATCCCTAAACCACATTATGTCTGCATCCTTCGTTATATAAAAAGGAAAATATGTATGTTAGTTGTTTATATCAACCATAAACACACCCATTAAAGCTATAATTGACACCAACTTTGTACTTATATTTCACTATCTATGTAAATATAAATATACATGAGAGTGATTATAATAAGAAACCTGAAAGATACTTGAAAACTGTCCTAAAATCACTATTAACAAATAAACCGTTCTTTTTATATGTTATTGATCTTTCATGAAAAAAAATATATGCATGGTTCGTGAGATACATATATGTAGCTCATATATATTTTTTTTTGAAGGGTGACTTTCTATGTACGTGACTCAGTGTCACAGGGTTCTTGTCGAAGACAATCCCCCGTCAGCTCCGCCCTCCGGACGCGATGTTCGATTGGGCCCCGGCCGTCTCGTAAGCTGACCTTCGCCCGGAAACCATACTGCCCCCACACGGGTAAAACCGCTGGGGTAACAGCTGGGTGAAAACCGGGTTGCCCTCCGGATCGAACCATGCCTCGGTAGGAACGATCCATCATTGGGACGACCCCCCCCCCCCCCAATATGCCACAGCCGGGAGTCGAACCGGCGACCTCACAAGGAGGAAGTCGGCCCAACCACCACATGGGGAACCAACTGGGCTGGAAGGGGGTTTTGTAGCTCATATATATACCTTGTGCAATACTAATCTTTTAATTAAAAGAAATGAACAAAAAAATGATTGGTTAATAGTGGTATTCTCGGTGTTTAAGTTTATAGGTTTTCTCCTGAACCAATATATTTATATCCAATTGGGGTTGGTGGTCCAATGGGAAAAACAAAGCTTTTAGAAGCACCTAATTTGTGGAGGTCATGGATTCAAGTAACACAAGGAGTAAAAAATGAAATTTGCCGTTAATTTTTTTTTATATATTCGGGTAAAGGGTTGAGATGATCTAAGGGTGTAACATTAGCGAACTTCTTGAAATAAATGGATTGTAATGTAAAATTGGAAAAACTAAGTAACAATTTTTATGTATTACAGTATTATTTATAAAAAAGTCTTACCATAAAAATGAGCATTTTTTATTTATAATTTAAGAATATTATAGTTTTAAGAAAAATAGAAAAAGTTTTTTTAATATGTTGAGCTGGGTGCCAATTTTCAACATGGTATTTTTAATGTTTACTATGACTGTGTTTAAACTTTCAACATGGTGTTTTAAGTTCTTTCAACATAGCCAAACTTTGAAGTCAACGTGAGCTCACACTACTAGAAAAATGAAACTTTTTAACATGTTTTTCCGTCACAAATGTGTCGCAAATCTGAGTTTGCAACGCATTTGTAACAAAATCCTAATGTTGGAAAAAGCCCCGTGGAAAACTTTTTGCAACGCATTTACTACGCAAATTTCAACTTATTTGCAACAGAAAAATTGTGTTGGAAATTTGTAACGCATTTCCTACAATTCCCTAATTCCATTAAAAAATTATTTGCAACGCATTTCCTACACATCCCATAAAGAAGTTGCAACACATTTGTAACAAAATATTTATAAAAAAAAACTGGAATTTTTTTTTTTGAAAAAACCTGTTTTTTTTTCTTCTGAAAATTGCATAAAAATCAGCAAAAAAAAATACACAGAAAATATTAATAAATCTGTTTTAAAATCACCGTACTCGAAAACGAAAAAAGTACATTACGCCATTTCTAGTGTTTCTAAACCACAAAACTAACAAACGTTTAACGTGCGTATATGTCTAAAAAGATAAGCAAATGCTAACTAATTATTAGGAGGATGCCAATTCTTCATAAAGTTTTGTAATTCTCTTTCCATGTGTTGTTGGAGGTCTTCTCTCGCTTTTCTCTCACTTTCAAGATGAACTCTAAGATCTTCCCTCTCCTTCGTCTCAACTTCGAGGCGAGCTTCAAGCTTTGCCAGTTGTGTTCGCATTGCTTGAGCCTAAAAATTAGTTCAAAGGTATAATTAAAAAATAAACAATACATCAATGACCGAATATCTGACCCATTTCATTTCAGAAGTTTAGTAAACATACTAATATCAGTAAACTAAATGTAACTTACACTACAAATATATTGTTTAACACATACTATAATCATATTTTATTACTTATAAAAGACTGTTGGTGCAACACTTGAAAGCCATAAATAATCATATTTGTACATGTATGCTAAATAATCACTAAAAAACTTTAAATTATCAAATAAGAATGTGACAATTATATTTCTTTCCTGATCATCTCAAATCACTAGCAAGACATAATCAAATCACTAACGTCGCCATTAACCTTCTCAGTAACCACAACTTCCAAATCACCGACACGAGCATTAAAATCCCCCAATATTTACAATCCATACACCTTCAATTTCACAAACTAATCAAATCAATCTACAACACCTGAACATCAATCCTAACAAAAAAAAACACACAACATTTCACATCATTCACTCATTCAAACACCAAATTCCAAAAAAAAAAAGTCAACTAAAAACCGAACTAAACAATCAATCAATCATATAGCTAACAACATTCAGTCACTAATCAACTAAAAAGGTGAATAAAGTAAGCAATCAATGATATAGAAGTGGTAATGAGTACGAACCTAGGGTTTCGTAAGCACATTCAGCAGTAAAGAGAAGTGAAATTTGATACCTCTTCTATGGATCGTTGGTACTCAACAGATGATGGCGCACACCCACTAGAAGATGATGATGTCCCACTCACCATGTAATGTAGATCTGAAGATCCTACCCCAAATACCCGGGTGGTCCTATGACCTCCTGCCTGCACACGAGCCCACACCTCAGGGTCATCAGGACAATCAGTGAGGTCCGACCCGTGAATATCATGCATCGCCTCCAAGTACCCCCCCTGAAATATATCAAAATAGTGTATTTTTTATTGTACTAAATGTTTATACGAAAATTGTAAGAAAATAAAAAAGGATAACTTACATATACTTCTTTGGATCGGTTTGTACAAAACTTCAAATTCTTCATGTCATATATGCTAATCTCACCTTTCCTTAACTTTTCTTTGCATTCTTTGGTGAGGTGGGTTTGTAGGAAGAGTTCTTTCCAAGTAGGTTCCCGACCATATGTCCTTCTCTACATAAATATAGAGTATAATTATTGTTATAAGATTTATAGTACATACAATACAATTACTGAAATTCGTAAATATAATTAGCTTACCCAGTTTTCACGATGCTCATCGAAACCCATAGATCCACCGGTGTGTCGAGATGACCTGTCATTGATATCGGCGTTGTTGCGATTTGATGACCCGCACTTTGACTTACTAAGCCATGCTTTTGTGTTCCAAGCCTGCAAAGACACAATACTTCGCATTCATTTTTTGTTCATTTACATTTTTCTTTAAACAATTAAATCGTAATAATACTAACAAAGTGGATCCAACCCGATTTAAGACACCCACAACAATAATCAACCATAACAGTAATCAATCATAACATCAGATAAAACAGGTTATATGCAACAACAATAATAAGCCATAAGATAATGCCTTGGCATTTTCATTTGGGTCTTGGTGCATGCTTTCCATAACCATCTCCTCGTATTCAGTATATTCACCAACATCTTCATCATTGTCTTGACCCACATGTTGAGACAATACTGGGTTTGAACATCGACCCATGTCTTGTGTACGAAATGACTCACCATGCACATACCATACCTTATAATCTTCCACGAACCCTTTTTCATATAAGTGACCCTCAACCACATCTCTGCTCTTGAAACAGAGATTTTGGCATTTGGCACACAGGCATCTAATTTTAAAAACCTCAACCCCTTCTATAAGCTCTTTTTGAATGTTAGGTGCGTTGGTGAATGCGAAATCTAAGAAATCATTGACATAGTTGAAACGTCGGATTAAAAAAACCATTACTAGTGGTTCTCTTCGTGTACATCCAATCTCTATTTGGCAACATTTTTGTTGATCTATAACTAAAATAATATTGAAATTAATAATCCTAATAATAGCAAAAGTAATAATAATAGTAATAGTAATAGTAATAGTAGTAATAACTACAACAAAAACAAACAATAATTATCACCAAACAACCTAATCTATATTACTATATAAAACATTTCCTATGTACAAAATGATAATTTCCTATTAAATTTTGTACCTCAACCCCTTCTATAAGCTCTTTTTGAATGTTAGGTGCGTTGGTGAATGCGAAATCTAAGAAATCATTGACATAGTTGAAACGTCGGATTAAAAAAACCATTACTAGTGGTTCTCTTCGTGTACATCCAATCTCTATTTGGCAACATTTTTGTTGATCTATAACTAAAATAATATTGAAATTAATAATCCTAATAATAGCAAAAGTAATAATAATAGTAATAGTAATAGTAGTAATAACTACAACAAAAACAAACAATAATTATCACCAAACAACCTAATCTATATTACTATATAAAACATTTCCTATGTACAAAATGATAATTTCCTATTAAATTTTGTAGGATAAAGTGTGATTCAAATGAGATTCGTCTAAAGTACATAACAATGATCCTACATTGCAAATCCACGTTAACTTGCGCAATTCTTTGACCAAAGTACATTAACTTCCATCATAACATGAACAAAAAGTTAGGACTAATGAACTATATCATGAAAATTCTATTTTCTATGCATAACACAAAAGAAATATACCCTATTCTCAACTTCATTCAAGAGATATAACACTAATCATGTTCAAAACTGCAAAACTATCATTATATACAATTAACTATAAAAGGAATGAAACTATCCTAACGATAACCTAAAAGCATATACGAATTCAAACACCTGAGCGCAAGAGATAACTCCAATTGTTGATGAAATCCTAATTGTTAAGATTGAGATCGTTCCTCCTGCTCTGTCAGATCTGGCGCCTGATGTGAGATTGAATGATTCCAGAACAAAAACAAAATTGTTGAGATTAGCAAATGTAGTTGAAATAGCCTTCAAATCGTACGAACTTAAGCCCTAACAAAATTCACAAAAAAAAGAACGAGAAATCACAAAATTCAGGAAGTTTTAGAAGATAAAAACACTAGAAATTGTGAGAAAACTTACATAAAACGATGGAAGCAGGTGATTATCTACAACCAGGAGCTAAAACGTGAGTTGATTTGAAGCAATTGAGAGTGAGAATTGGGGAATTAGGTTTTGTTATATGGGGAGAGTTTGCAGAAACGTGATGTTATTGTTTATCAAACATGAGGAGAACATTTTGAGAAGGGTATTTATACGGGGGAAATTAGGGGCTTTTTTGTAATTCGTTAAAGTTGGATTTTTGGGTGTTTCTTTCTTTTTCTTTTCTTTGCTACTTGTTTGATTTTATTAACAATGGTTTTAATTAACAGATCTAGATTTTTTATGAAAATACCTTTTGGGACAAGATTTGTTTATGAATTATTATAAAATAATATAAGCGGATACTGTTGAGCATGAATCACAAATTCAATTCATTCCATCTTAAGCTTCAACTACACTTTACAACGCCTGTTACAAATTTAAAAAAAAAAAAACGTAACGCTCTTGGTACGGAAAGTAAACATATTTTAGTTGTGTTTTTTCAACTATAAATATGATATTTGATTTCCCACTTAATTTGTTTATTTAGATTTTAATTTTAAATATCAAATATTATCATATCATGTTCGATAAATGTAACATTGCCTAATTTTAAATATTGAATGAAAATTGAATACAAAATGATAGAATAAAGTATTTACATTTATTGCTATTATCTTCTTTTATTATTTAAAAAAAGTTGTATGTGCTAGCAAAACTAAATTGAGAAATACATTAACGGTTTTTAGTTTTCGTTTTGAATTGAAGTAAAGAAAACATTCCACTAATAGTCTCAGCACATTTTACAAATCGTCCGTCAAATGACGAATGATGCAGCACGTTTTACTTTACAAATTGATTTTGATATTTAATGTGTTTGTTACAAATTGTGACGCATTTGTGACGGAATAATAATAGTTATAAAATCTAATCTAATTAATATGTTTCTTACAAACTTGCAACAAAAGTGTTCAAAATTATGGTGTTTTTTTTTGTTTTTGTCACTATTGCGTCACAAATTTGCTTAAAAAATTAAGGTTTTTTCTGTCGTCAGAAATCCGTTACAATTTGGTCGAAATTTGCAACGCATTTTTTTCCGTCAGAAAATCCCGTAGCAAACTGCCACTTTTCTAGTAGTGTCAGTTAAGACAACATAGTCTGACCAAAGTGAGGCAATACGGGGCTCTTTGATTTAGATAATGTGGTAACCTTATACATGAAGTTCACCACTCAAAAAAAAAGTTATTTGAACATTGCGTCTTAATTGCTACAACATGATGTTTTTTTGTCCAAATGTTTTAATATATTTCAAATAGTGTTTTGATTATTTCAACATCACATTTTATTTGGGCCTAATTTTTTTATACCAATTTACTCTTACTACTTATAAAATGTAGCGTTTTCTAATAGTTTCTTATATTTTTAGACATTAACATGTATATTTGATTTGATGGTGAATATAGGATAAAAGAGAAAGTAGTACCGTGAGGATAAAGTTATATCCTAGTTGTAGAACATTATGTAGAAAATCGATTCTTCTCCACACCATTTTCAAATAGTCGGGTGCCATAAAATAAGCCTCTTCAGAAAAATCAACTCCCTTTGTAGTAAGATTGTAACAATAAGGATGTAACTTCAAGCAACGAGTGTATGTTGGTCTAGAGCAATGACAACTAAGTGCTTTAGAAATATTCGGGTTTCATTCCCGAATTTAAAGCTTTCAAGAAATAGATCAAAAATAAAGTTTGGTTCCGCCCAAGCATGATTTACTGCAGTTATTATAATCGTCTTGCTACTAGTTGCAGCTTCTTTCAGTATGCTTTTCAGCTCACCAACTTTCTTCTCCATACAAAAAGAATCCAAAAAAATATTAGAATGTGTATATGTATACATATGAATGAATAAAACTAATTTTAAGTAAACAATTATGAGTATTATATAAACATTTGTACTTATTGTTTAGATATGATAGATAAGGCGATTACGTAATATCTACTCTCTTTCTACCACTCATATGTATAATACAATTATTTACTTAAAATTGTTTTTTTTTTTTTTTGAACGAGCCCTATATTTTTTATTTTTTTATATCATGCATCATAAAAGTCTTAGTGCATCTCTAGCACAAGGGCCTAAAAACACATACCAAAACTCACATTCAGCTCACACATAAGATCTATACTAATCTTAAAAATGTAACACCCGTTCTTATAAATCAAGGTTTAACGTATATCTTGGAAAAATAATCATGTAATTAATGATTTGATATACATCGGAAATACGGGTTTCTTAAAACTTTTACAAATTATAATTTATTCTACATAACGTGATCGAAATTCGTTGTTTAAAATTTACAACGTGGCAAAGTGCGGAAGCGTGTATATTTATCGTGTTCGGTTCTTCGTTGAGCTTGATCGTCTTTCGGCATCCAAAATATACCTACATTTCATAAACATGAAATGCTTTAGTCATACGGAGGTTAAAATGTGGCTAAACGAGTCCGGGAAGCGAAACTTGATAAAAATAAAAATAAAAATACAATTTTGATCAGGGCCCACCGTAAATTACGGTGGGTACCGTAATTTACGGTATCCCCTGAAACATTATTCTTCCACCGTAAATCAGAAACAAACCACCGTAACATTTTTAATCCCCACCGTAATTTACGGTACCACCGTAAATTACGGTGGACTCTGCATCAGCTTATTCCATTTTGCCGTTTTTGACACGAATTCTTTCGTATCTTTCAAACCGCTTATCCGTTTGACCTACCGTTTCTTCCTACATGATTGTAATTTAATTCTCCATCATATGGAGTTAAAACCCGACTTCCGGAATAACAAATCTATAGAGTTTTAAGCTTTCGGCTTAAACTAGAATTTACCCATTTGGACCCATTAATGTATTTATCAAACAAACTTATTTGTTTGGTCCCAAATTCTCGTGAATCTCCTAATTTCTATATCGTCTATCATATTTGGCTCAAACCACGGGTTTCCTACGCATTTTAAACCCGCTTATACTCAAGTACTTATTTTGACCCGTTAAGGTCATTTAAGCAACTTTTACGCATAACTCACACCCATTTCTTTCTAGCATTTTATTTCCACATTAGTTATCAAGTGACCTTCCATCACATCTATATTTGTGATGGTTTTAATGTGACGATCTATCTAATCCGAGTTTTACCCTTCGCATTATCAATATACGGCAAAGACTCATATAGAGTCTTTTGACCAAGGATTTACATCTTACGCTATTAGACTTATTCTAAGTATTAACTTGATTATAAAACTCATTTTCAAGCGACTTCTAAGAGTTGTTTGCTTAATTGTTCTTACAAGGGCGTTTTGGTCATTTTTAACCCTTCTTTTACAACGAAGGGCTTGCTTAAGCCATGTACGCCCAAAATCTCGTTTTTAACCGAATCTTATTTTCAAGACACTCTGTCTATAATTTAAATCCTTCGGTTTGCCTTTTTAGGTAACCGAATGTTTCTTTTTACTTTGCCTATATCACATCGATGTCCAAGTCCTAAATGAGGAGTTGATCTATTATACATACCTGGCCCAGGGTCAACTTGTTAACCCGGTTTAATACCTTGCTTTATATTCGCTAATTTAGAACGATACGAATATCCATTGGATATCTATTCCTGTAAGCATATAACTCGACAAAAGAATCATTAGTCAATATTGTCAAAAGGTGATGTCTACACCTTTTGACCCGTTTGGCCAAAATGGTCGTTTATCTATGCGAGATGATATTTATTATCATCCCATCAACATGACTCGTTCCGTTTAACATCGTACGGTCATTTTACTTATAAACCGTTTATTGCTTTCGACATAATATGACCAAATTATCTATTTACTTCTTTTTAACCATTATTATGGTTTCTTTCATCTTTGATTTTCTTGTTCCGTTCGACTACACGACGGAACATCATATTTCAATTGTTTAGATATCTCATTCATAACTTATATGATAAGAAAATATTCCACAATGTAAGACTAGTGTAAGCTATACTTACCTTGCATCCGAATTACACTTTTCCTTCATACTTGCTTCGTTTGACCCGCTTCCTTTCCAAGCCTCCACCTAGCTTGTCAAGCGTCAAACTATCATCATAATTCGTAAGACGGTTATATTAGTCATCATTAATTATGACTATTCCATCTTACATATTTTCTATCACAATTACCATTCGATCTTATTAATGGTCGGTTTGACTATTTAAAAGTCAAATCATCAATTAACACATATGATTGCACTATGAAGTTCACAAGACTCAATTAGGCACATTATCAACACTTAGTTCTCATTTAGGCATTTTAACAAACACCTAATGTGCATAATTCTACATATTCACTAACTAGTTCCTAACTAGTTATTTTTACCAAGATTAACATCAAAATTCAAACTTTCATGTCTAGTGTTCATGAACTACACTTAGTACTAGTATCATAACATCAATATTCATCAATTTAACACTCTAATTCAAGTGTTCATCTTCTTGTCATAAAACCCACTTAGCACACATATGGGTAATCATCAAATTTCTATTTTTCAACACTAGTTTATCAAATTATTAACTAGGGTTGTTCCTAAACATGGATTTCATCACAATAACGCTCATAGATTCAACATTCATTCCAGAATTTTGATTATGATTGTTCATCATAATTTCAAAGTATCACTAAATCATAAGATTCAACATACCTTGTGATCCCCACAACTTGGTGATCATTAATATGTGTTCATGCATCCGATTTGGGCCAGATTTGACCTTCAATTTGATGGATTTGTTGAAGTTAGGGTTTGAGCTCCCTAAAGCTCTTCCTGGTCGATCCTCACACACGCACACACACTCTTGTGTGTGTGTTTGTGTTTTATTTTTAAGTTTGTAATTCATTTTCAAGTTACCCGGCTTTGGTCCCTCGTGTTTGGTTAGTTATTAATTAGGTTACAACCTAGATTACTTTCAATAATATTCCCACTTATTAACTAGATTTTACATTTCTAGTTAACTTAGCGGGTTCGGGAATATTTATGACTAAGTTTATTTTAGGTCCCGTTAACTCGGGCCTTTTATCCATTTTGTTTCCTTAAAAGCTTTTATTCACCTTTTAGTTAATATTAGGATTATTTATTTAAAAACCTAATATTTACCGAGTTAATTTTTACCACTAACGGTATTTTACCCGTCGTCACTATTAACGTGGCTTGATTACTAAACCCGTTTTTGGGGTGTTACAAGTCTACCCCCCTTAAAGAGGTTTCGTCCTCGAAACCTTTTCTTACATAATTCATTGAGTTTAACTCAATGTATCTGTTCCAAGAATCTTTAAAACATTACTTATACTTTAACCAATTATTAGTATTACCAGAGAAGTATGGTAATATCTTTTTGGTTAATAATCATCTACGTATTATATACGGCATAATGTAACTTGAAATAACGCAATCTCGTTATTTCCACTAGTTTAATTAACTTAGCGATATTCATCACTTTCGTATACTATCGAATTCTTTATGAATCCGTAACTTTGACCCGTTTAAAGGTCTTTAGTGAAATCTTTCACTTTTCGCAACGATTTCTTTTGTTTTCAATTTTATTTATTCGGTTCATTTATACCGAATCCACCGCTTACAAGAAAACCAAATTTATTTAAATTACCTTGACGGGTCTCACTAATTAGACTTATTAGTCCAGTTATTTTTTTTTTACCGCTAGCTTGGTTATAATGTGATTCTACTTCACATTACATTTCTTGACCATGATTGTGTTACATCATGTTTAATTTATATCAAAATTTCATTTTCGAAAATATCACTTTTCGAATATATCGTCTTGCACCTATCAGTGTCAAGACTTGTATCTTTCATGCTTACTATTTAAATCCCTATCAGAATTTATGTTTGTAAAAACATTATTTCTTACTAAAACCGAAGTTTTAGTTTTAGGATTTTCTCTTTAACTTTTGTCAATTATCCATACCAGGATATTGACGGTCCATAATTTATTCTTATTTGGTTATATCCCATTACCGGGCTCATTATTCTCTTGCATTTAACGCTACCTTTATCTGGCTAGCGCTCTTTTGTGCCATTCGGCGTTATATTGTATTCAACATGTTCGACCTATTAATGTGAAATCCATCACTTATAAACAATCAACTTTATTCTTTATTCAACCCATTCGGCTTCGAATAGTTGAACATATTTACTCACAATTTCTATATAAGAGATTTTATAGTCATAACTCGTAATCCAAGTTACTTGGATTTTTCAACCCGCGTTCACGTCTCTTGGTTTACGCATGTGTTTAATTCTTACCCATCCACCGGGTGTTTTACCGAAGTCATTATTATTGCAACCCTCCCGGTATGCATTAAGACCTCGCTTCATTTTTATATTCCGACTTTGTCCTTAAGTTTGACGTTTTACAAAAACGACTCGTTTAGGGACATATTCGCATTTTCCGGGTTCGAGTGTAAGTACACCCCCTCCCAATACTTGTCTAAATCATATTACATGTGTGCGTTTTCCGGGTTCGAGTGTAAGTACACTCCCTCCCAATACTTGTCTAAATCATTTTACACACTTGCGTTTTCTGGGTTCGAGTGTAAGTACACTCCCTCCCAATACTTGTCTAAATCGTTTTACATGCTTGCGTTTTCTGGGTTCGAGTGTAAGTACACTCCCTCCCAATACTTGTCTAAATCATTTTACATGCTTCTTTGTCCCTTCTCTCGGGCTCATTATCCTAATGTAATACGCTTCCGTCACACGGCCGTGCGTTTACATTATTATCAAATATTTTGCTTATTTGATCCATTTGGGTACTTTTTAAGTTAGTCCCATTCACCCTGCCCTTACTACATCGGATGTAAATGTGTCCGCTATAAGAAACTCATGGTATCATATGCCACTTCTTACTTGGCCAGAGTAAGCGATTAACACATGACATACACGACCCTTTTATAGTTTTCACATCACACCCTATGTAAGTAATGTCTCTATTTAGTTCTCTTGGAAACAATATCCTGGATAGGTATTCTATTCAGGTTTTTTTTTTTTTTTTTCCAAGTTTCCAATCTACATATGCAACTATCAGTTTCTACGTATTTGTTGCATATTTATATTCATGCAATAATTTAAACGTGCACCTGGTAAATGCTTGCCCTAACGGGCTTTTCTTGCCATTAGCCTTGTTAGCGACCATTACGCGATTTAGGTCCTTAATGAGCATGCTCTTCTTGTCATATCTCGGACCATTCCATCATCATATCCACAATTCGTTTGACTCTCGTCGTCTTCAACGCGAGTGTCCTTCAATTAAAACATTCACAAAAGTTAGTAACATCTACTTCAATAATCGCCCGTATTCTGATACAAAGCTTTTTCTACTATACGCGTCAATGCACGTATTTTCGCCAACTATTTCAATCATTTCAATTGGGGTACGTGTAACACACGGTAACCCTATGTGTTGTCTACAACACTTTAATACGCTAGACCATTAGCATACATGCACTTACCGGATTTGCGATCAAGCCTCGAACTGAACACTATTCTTTGTCAAGAGCATAAGGTTTAAGTCCAAGCATGGTTCCTCCCCACCATACTCGAATCTCTTAAACCAAGGCTCTGATACCAACTTGTAACACCCGTTCTTATAAATCAAGGTTTAACGTATATCTTGGAAAAATAATCATGTAATTAATGATTTGATATACATCGGAAATACGGGTTTCTTAAAACTTTTACAAATTATAATTTATTCTACATAACGTGATCGAAATTCGTTGTTTAAAATTTACAACGTGGCAAAGTGCGGAAGCGTGTATATTTATCGTGTTCGGTTCTTCGTTGAGCTTGATCGTCTTTCGGCATCCAAAATATACCTACATTTCATAAACATGAAATGCTTTAGTCATACGGAGGTTAAAATGTGGCTAAACGAGTCCGGGAAGCGAAACTTGATAAAAATAAAAATAAAAATACAATTTTGATCAGGGCCCACCGTAAATTACGGTGGGTACCGTAATTTACGGTATCCCCTGAAACATTATTCTTCCACCGTAAATCAGAAACAAACCACTGTAACATTTTTAATCCCCACCGTAATTTACGGTACCACCGTAAATTACGGTGGACTCTGCATCAGCTTATTCCATTTTGCCGTTTTTGACACGAATTCTTTCGTATCTTTCAAACCGCTTATCCGTTTGACCTACCGTTTCTTCCTACATGATTGTAATTTAATTCTCCATCATATGGAGTTAAAACCCGACTTCCGGAATAACAAATCTATAGAGTTTTAAGCTTTCGGCTTAAACTAGAATTTACCCATTTGGACCCATTAATGTATTTATCAAACAAACTTATTTGTTTGGTCCCAAATTCTCGTGAATCTCCTAATTTCTATATCGTCTATCATATTTGGCTCAAACCACGGGTTTCCTACGCATTTTAAACCCGCTTATACTCAAGTACTTATTTTGACCCGTTAAGGTCATTTAAGCAACTTTTACGCATAACTCACACCCATTTCTTTCTAGCATTTTATTTCCACATTAGTTATCAAGTGACCTTCCATCACATCTATATTTGTGATGGTTTTAATGTGACGATCTATCTAATCCGAGTTTTACCCTTCGCATTATCAATATACGGCAAAGACTCATATAGAGTCTTTTGACCAAGGATTTACATCTTACGCTGTTAGACTTATTCTAAGTATTAACTTGATTATAAAACTCATTTTCAAGCGACTTCTAAGAGTTGTTTGCTTAATTGTTCTTACAAGGGCGTTTTGGTCATTTTTAACCCTTCTTTTACAACGAAGGGCTTGCTTAAGCCATGTACGCCCAAAATCTCGTTTTTAACCGAATCTTATTTTCAAGACACTCTGTCTATAATTTAAATCCTTCGGTTTGCCTTTTTAGGTAACCGAATGTTTCTTTTTACTTTGCCTATATCACATCGATGTCCAAGTCCTAAATGAGGAGTTGATCTATTATACATACCTGGCCCAGGGTCAACTTGTTAACCCGGTTTAATACCTTGCTTTATATTCGCTAATTTAGAACGATACGAATATCCATTGGATATCTATTCCTGTAAGCATATAACTCGACAAAAGAATCATTAGTCAATATTGTCAAAAGGTGATGTCTACACCTTTTGACCCGTTTGGCCAAAATGGTCGTTTATCTATGCGAGATGATATTTATTATCATCCCATCAACATGACTCGTTCCGTTTAACATCGTACGGTCATTTTACTTATAAACCGTTTATTGCTTTCGACATAATATGACCAAATTATCTATTTACTTCTTTTTAACCATTATTATGGTTTCTTTCATCTTTGATTTTCTTGTTCCGTTCGACTACACGACGGAACATCATATTTCAATTGTTTAGATATCTCATTCATAACTTATATGATAAGAAAATATTCCACAATGTAAGACTAGTGTAAGCTATACTTACCTTGCATCCGAATTACACTTTTCCTTCATACTTGCTTCGTTTGACCCGCTTCCTTTCCAAGCCTCCACCTAGCTTGTCAAGCGTCAAACTATCATCATAATTCGTAAGACGGTTATATTAGTCATCATTAATTATGACTATTCCATCTTACATATTTTCTGTCACAATTACCATTCGATCTTATTAATGGTCGGTTTGACTATTTAAAAGTCAAATCATCAATTAACACATATGATTGCACTATGAAGTTCACAAGACTCAATTAGGCACATTATCAACACTTAGTTCTCATTTAGGCATTTTAACAAACACCTAATGTGCATAATTCTACATATTCACTAACTAGTTCCTAACTAGTTATTTTTACCAAGATTAACATCAAAATTCAAACTTTCATGTCTAGTGTTCATGAACTACACTTAGTACTAGTATCATAACATCAATATTCATCAATTTAACACTCTAATTCAAGTGTTCATCTTCTTGTCATAAAACCCACTTAGCACACATATGGGTAATCATCAAATTTCTATTTTTCAACACTAGTTTATCAAATTATTAACTAGGGTTGTTCCTAAACATGGATTTCATCACAATAACGCTCATAGATTCAACATTCATTCCAGAATTTTGATTATGATTGTTCATCATAATTTCAAAGTATCACTAAATCATAAGATTCAACATACCTTGTGATCCCCACAACTTGGTGATCATTAATATGTGTTCATGCATCCGATTTGGGCCAGATTTGACCTTCAATTTGATGGATTTGTTGAAGTTAGGGTTTGAGCTCCCTAAAGCTCTTCCTGGTCGATCCTCACACACGCACACACACTCTTGTGTGTGTGTTTGTGTTTTATTTTTAAGTTTGTAATTCATTTTCAAGTTACCCGGCTTTGGTCCCTCGTGTTTGGTTAGTTATTAATTAGGTTACAACCTAGATTACTTTCAATAATATTCCCACTTATTAACTAGATTTTACATTTCTAGTTAACTTAGCGGGTTCGGGAATATTTATGACTAAGTTTATTTTAGGTCCCGTTAACTCGGGCCTTTTATCCATTTTGTTTCCTTAAAAGCTTTTATTCACCTTTTAGTTAATATTAGGATTATTTATTTAAAAACCTAATATTTACCGAGTTAATTTTTACCACTAACGGTATTTTACCCGTCGTCACTATTAACGTGGCTTGATTACTAAACCCGTTTTTGGTGTGTTACAAAAAAACACATGTTTTCTCTACAACACCACTTCATCTTTCACAAACATCATTATCAATGTTGCAAATTTGATGTTGTCATGTCGAACGACTGGGGAGTTGTGAGTACTCGAATATGGTAAACTATAAATAAGTTAATTTTCTGGAAATTATGTAGGAATCCGTTCGTGTAAAAATAAATAAAACTTTATTAACTTGACTAACTGGAACAATTACAGAATGAAAATAAGAAGTACAATACGATAACAACTGAAAAATAGAAATACAAGAACTAAAAACTCGAACAGACGAAACTGTTCTTGGCTGAGGATCGTGTTAGACACGGGTCCCTTAAAACAAATTTCGTGTCTCCCAGGAGAACACGTTTGTTTCCAGGATACAACAGCCGCAAGCAGTTGCACTGCCGGTCTTGACTCTAACCCGAAGGTATACCTTGAAGCTTGAAAGAAAAGAATGAATTCTGCAGTGAGAAGATTGTAGAGAGAGCTTGTGTTATTCAGTATGTTTCTACAATAGGGTAGCACCCTATTTATAGTTGCAGGTTTAGGCGAAACTGAAAAATGAATTAAATGGAGAATTAAACTGCATTAGACGTCTTTAATGCACTTTAATTCGTCACTTAATTCTTAGTCAAACGCATTAACTTTGTCAGTTTCGAATGCTGAAATGTAACTGCACAGCATTAACTGCTGCTGGAAGCTTCTGCGCGCGTGTGCGCGCAAGTCACACTGGTGCGCGCGCGCCCAGGTCTGCACGTTCCACGCGCGGTGCGTCCACTTGGCTCACTGGCATGTGCGCGTGCGCCATACTCACTCAGGTCCATGCGCGCATGCGCGCGTGTGCCACGTCACCTGTGAGCCTCTACGAGCACGCCACACAGTCGCGCCGTTTTGGCTCACTTTGGTGCGCCGCGCACGTCACATCAGGGCCATGCACCATGCGCCTCCATGCCATGTGTACTCGCGCGCGGACTGCCACGTCACGCGCCTCGAACCTTCACACCACCTGGTCCTTGCAGCCTCTGTGATCCACCACGCGCACGTGGTCAAAAATACAAAGGCGGCTCTCAAGCGGCGATGCGAAGTGCAAAGTGCGCCATCAAAGCGCCACATTGCGCCTCATCGCCCACGCCACGCGCGCGCGTGTGCGAGTGCGAGTGCGAGTTAGGGTGCTCCGCACCCTTCGCGAGTACACTAGTGAGTGCTTCCATGAAACAATAAGGATGGAGAGTTCCCACTTAAATACCCCTTTAAGTTCCATCTCTCATCCGATGTGGGACAAGGTGCCACTTTCCCACTTATTTCAGCATTTAAGTTTCAAACACCAAACTTTGAGCATCGATATCTCATTCATCTTAGCTCCGTTTTGGACGTGGTTTAGTTCGTTGCGAAGCCCTTCCGACATAGAACACAAACCCACAAATAAATATATAAAACCCACTCATTTTATTATATTTATTTCTAGTCCAAAATAGGAAAAAATCATTTTCCTATATTTGTGAAAAATGCTATTTTCACAAAATTTCCAACAATCCCCCACATGAATAGAAATCGATCTATCAAGTTTCAACGATACACGTTCAACAGTTGAGTATTGCAAGATCGGTAGGTGTAACCTTTGAACCTCCTTTTGTGAAGCATACTTAGCCTCCTAGGGTCTTGTAGACGCGGGTCTTTGAACAATCCCCCATTTATGTAGGCGACAATATACATTCACACAATACTCTCCCTAGTCGAGTTAAGACCTCATGGTTGTGTCCGTTCATGGTCATGGAACACGTTCCTGGTTCTGCGAGAGCTCTAGGATTTGCGCCTCCCCACAAATCCATTCGAAGCGACCCCACTTCTCTCTAACATAGGTGATTCCTCTGAATCATTAAAAGCAACATGGTTAATTTGATTTCCTCAAAATCCTTAACCTCAACATGCTTAACCTTTCCTTCATGTCACTGATTGGAATGGACTAGGAAGTGTACAACTCCCTTTATGAATTTTGGGGCACCCCCCACAGTGACTCCCTTTGGGTTTATGATTAAGTTTGCCTATTGAACCTAGATCTTGGGATCTCCAGTCAACTAGGTTAGGTTTCCCTCATATTCCCTTCATCTATGGGCTTTAGTCCCATTCCTCTTGACAACCTATACACCTTATCTGTGCTTAAGCCTTTCGTTAACGGGTCCGCAATGTTCTCATTTGACCTCACATAGTCAACTGAGATAACACCCATTGAGATCAGTTGTCGTACCGTGTTGTGTCTACGTCGAATGTGCCTTGATCTGCCATTGTACATCATGTTTTGTGCTCTAGCAAGAGCAGACTGATTGTCACAATGTATGCAGATCGCCGTCAACAGCTTTGGCCATCTCGGAATATCTTCCACAAATTGACGTAGCCACTCCGCCTCTTCCCCGCTTTTATCTAAAGCGACGAATTCGGATTCCATCGTGGATCTAGCTATAACCGTTTGCTTGGAAGACTTCCAAGCTATAGCTGCGCCAGCAAGTGTAAACACATATCCACTTGTCGATCTATGATCCTTTATATCCGATATCCAGTTCGCGTCAGTGTATCCTTCGATCACTGCTGGATCACGGGTATAATGCAATCCATAGTCTCTCGTGTATCTTATGTATCTAAGCACCCTCGTGATAGCTTTCCAATGATCCTCGCTCGGATTACTGGTGTATCTACTTAGTCTGCTCACAGCATATGCTAAGTCGGGTCTAGTACATGTCATTAGGTACATGAGACTGCCAATGATCCTTGAGTACTCTAACTGAGAAACACTCTCGCCTCTATTCTTCCTTAGGCGTTGGGTATTATCAATTGGACTTCGAGCTATACTCGTATCGTCCGAATTGAATTTCCCAAGGATCTTATCCACATAATGAGATTGACTCAACACAAGACCATTTTGGGTTCTAGTGATTTTTACTCCAAGAATCACATCCGCGAGACCCATGTCTTTCATGTCAAACCTTGCTTTCAACATGTCTTTCGTTGAGTTGATCATCTTATCATCACTCCCAATGATAAGCATATCGTCCACATAAAGACATAGAATCACATAACCTCTTGGTGTGTCTTTAAAATAAACACACTTGTCGCACTCATTTATTTTGAAACCATTGTCAATCATGACATGATCAAACTTTTGGTGCCATTGTTTTGGAGCTTGCTTCAAGCCATACAAAGACTTGACCAATTTACATACTTTGCCCTTGTTTCCAGGAGCGGAAAAACCCTCAGGTTGTTCCATGTAAATTTCTTCTTCTAAATCGCCATTTAGAAACGCGGTCTTTACATCCATTTGGTGAACTTCCAAATTTCTTAGAGCCGCAATTGCAAGAACCAATTGAATAGAGGTTATTCGCGTTACAGGCGAGTAAGTATCAAAGTAGTCTAGACCCTCCTTTTGTCTAAATCCTTTGATCACTAACCTTGCCTTGTATTTATCAATACTTCCGTCGGCTTTCATCTTCCTTTTGAATATCCAACGATATCCAAGTGGTTTACAACCAGGTGGAAGATCTACTAACTCCCAAGTATGATTTTGCAATATAGAATCAATTTCATTCTTAATTGCTTCTTGCCATTGAGGTCCTTCGACGGAGGTAACCGCTTCGCGGTATGTATTGGGCTCACCCTCAACCATATAGCTCATGAAGTCTGGACCAAAGGATTTTTCAACCCTTTGTCGTTTACTTCGTCTAAGCTCACCCTCCTCGACCTCGGGGCGTTCATGTCTTTCATCTAATCGCGTAGATGAACTTGGTCCTGGTTCATCTAACCATGTAGACGTACTTGGACCTGCTTCAGCAACCGCTATTGATGAAGGCGCATGTGTTTGTCCTAACATAGCAAACACATTCTCAAAATATGAGACGACATTAGGATTTGCCTCTATGATAGTGTGTTTGTGTACATCCGGATTCTTGGACTCATGTACAAGAAAACGATGCGCACTACTTTGATGTGCATATCCAATGAAAATGCAATCAACAGTTTTGGGTCCTATCCTAAGAGCCTTAGGAGGTGGTACAATCACCTTAGCTAGGCACCCCCACACTTTCAAGTATTTGTACGAAGGCTTCCTTTTTCTCCATAGCTCATATGGAGTTTCGTCCCTATTTTTCAAAGGTATCTTGTTCAAAAGATAGTTTGCTGAGAGAATGGCGTCCCCCCACATTTCTCGGTTCACACCCGAGCTTATCAACATGGCGTTCATCATTTCTTTCAATATGCGGTTCTTACGTTCCGCAACGCCATTTGATTGTGGAGAATAAGGTGGTGTACACTCATGTACAATGCCACTTTTTGCGCATAAATCCGCAAAAGGTGCAACGTATTCACCTCCTCGATCGCTTCTCAAAGCTTTTATCTTCTTTTTAAGTTGATTCTCAACTTCATTTTTGTACAAGATAAACTTCTCTATTGCTTCGTCTTTACTTTTAAGTAAATACACGTAGCAATATTTCGTACAATCATCAATAAACGTGATGAAGTACTTATTTCCTCCACGCGTGGGAACCGCTTTTAAATCACACACATCGGTATGAATTAAATCAAGGGGTTCGGTTATTCGTTCAACCGATTTAAACGATGATCTCGTAAGTTTGGATTCAACACATGTCTCGCATTTGTGATTGGACTCGATATGGAATGTTGGTATCAAGTTTAATTTAATTAAACGTCGTAATGAATTAAAATTTACATGTCCTAGTCTACCATGCCAAACATTAGAAGACTCAATCATGTAAGTAGAAGAAACATTTTCATTCATATTTTTGTTTTGGTTAACAACCAATACATTCATTTTGAACATTCCATTTAGGGCATAGCCCTTACCAACAAACATTCCACGTCTAGACAAGACAAAATTGTCCGATTCAAACACTAGACGAAATCCAAACTTGTTGAGCATCCATCCCGACACGAGATTCTTCCGTATCTCTGGAACATAAAGCACGTTTGTCAAGGTAAGCTCCTTGCCCGAAGTCATCTTCAAGACGACCGTGCATTCCCCATTGATGCTTGCGGTAGCTTTATTCCCCATATAAAGCTTTTCTTCACCCGAAGCTTCCTTGAATGTAGAGAAAAGAGCCTTGTCTCCACAAACATGGCGGGTTGCACCCGTGTCAACGAACCATCCTTTTGGGTTTTCACCCATTGCGTTGACTTCTTCAATCATAGCCGCTTCCTCGGTTATCATTGCGATTAGAGGCATACCATCCTCATCAACCATGTGCGCACGCTCACGCTTAGGTTTATTGCATTGGTTACCACGGTGCCCCGTCTCGTTACAATTGTAACAAGTACCTTGGAAAGGCGCATGCTTCTTTTTCACAGCCCCCTTTTTAGGTCCAAGGTTGTTAACCTTTGCTTTCCCTTTGTTGTCCTTTTTACCCTTGCCTTTCTTGCCCTTTGAGGACTCCCCAACTTCCACCATGTTTGCCTTAGCCGAAGCTTGCAAAATGGTGCCTTTTTGGGCCACCCTGTTTTCTTCTTCTATACGAAGACGAAGAACAAGGTCCTCGACCGACATTTCCTTTCGCTTGTGTTTAAGATAATTCTTAAAATCCAACCAAGCAGGAGGTAACTTCTCGATCATGGCTGCCACTTGAAAAGTTTCGCTAAGTACCATACCCTCAGCATGGATGTCATTTAGTATAATTTGCAACTCTTGGACTTGGTTCATAACAGTCTTGTTATCAACCATTTTGAAGTCCAAGAAACGGGCGACAACAAATTTCTTTGTTCCCGCATCCTCCGTTTTGTACTTTTTATCCAAGGACTCCCATAATTCTTTGGAAGTCTTGATATTATAGTACACATTATACAATGCATCCGAGAGACCGTTGAGAACATAGCCTCGACATATAAAGTCCGAGTGCTTCCACGCCTCTACCGCGCTCAAGGCCTGAGCATCGGTCTCCCCTTCCGCAGGTTGGGGAACGGTCTCCGTCAAGAACCTCGCAAGGTTCATGGTGGTCAAGTAGAAGAACATCTTCTGTTGCCACCTTTTGAAGTGGAGACCCGAGAACTTCTCGGGTCGTTCAGCATGATTTGCCACTGTGGACGCTCCCACAGTGTTGGCAGGGGTTCCAACGACAACATTAGTGTTGCTTGTGTTCACATTTTCAGTCGACATTCTGAAAAAGTTTCAAGAAAACAAGTTAAATTCTGTTTTCAAAATAATAAAGACGCTACTTTATTATTATTAGGAGTTCAAAAATTCAGCCGTGTAGCTTCTAAGTCCAACTTTGAAGACTACTACAGTAGGATTTTTAGAACTTCAGCGACAGAAAGGAGTAGAAACAGAGTTCTGTTTTGACAAAGTCGCTACTTTGAATCAAAACAGAGAAAAGAAAAACTGTTTTTTAAAACACAACTGTATGAATTCAAAACTGGTTCGAATTCATAGCAGAATATGTTTGTGAATCTACACGAACGGTGTTTTAAAAAATTTGTTTTAAGATTGTAGGAATCCGTTCGTGTAAAAATAAATAAAACTTTATTAACTTGACTAACTGAAACAATTACAGAATGAAAATAAGAAGTACAATACGATAACAACTGAAAAATAGAAATACAAGAACTAAAAACTCGAACAGACGAAACTGTTCTTGGCTGAGGATCGTGTTAGACACGGGTCCCTTAAAACAAATTTCGTGTCTCCCAGGAGAACACGTTTGTTTCCAGGATACAACAGCCGCAAGCAGTTGCACTGCCGGTCTTGACTCTAACCCGAAGGTATACCTTGAAGCTTGAAAGAAAAGAATGAATTCTGTAGTGAGAAGATTGTAGAGAGAGCTTGTGTTATTCAGTATGTTTCTGCAATAGGGTAGCACCCTATTTATAGTTGCAGGTTTAGGCGAAACTGAAAAATGAATTAAATGGAGAATTAAACTGCATTAGACGTCTTTAATGCACTTTAATTCGTCACTTAATTCTCAGTCAAACGCATTAACTTTGTCAGTTTCGAATGCTGAAATGTAACTGCACAGCATTAACTGCTGCTGGAAGCTTCTGCGCGCGTGTGCGCGCAAGTCACACTGGTGCGCGCGCGCCCAGGTCTGCACATTCCACGTGCGGTGCGTCCACTTGGCTCACTGCCATGCGCGCGTGCGCCATACTCACTCAGGTCCATGCGCGCATGCGCGCGTGTGCCACGTCACCTGTGAGCCTCTATGAGCACGCCACACAGTCGCGCCGTTTTGGCTCACTTTGGTGCGCCGCGCACGTCACATCAGGGCCATGCACCATGCGCCTCCATGCCATGTGTACTCGCGCGCGGACTGCCACGTCACGCGCCTCGAACCTTCACACCACCTGGTCCTTGCAGCCTCTGTGATCCACCACGCGCACGTGGTCAAAAATACAAAGGCGGCTCTCAAGCGGCGATGCGAGTGTGCGAAGTGCAAAGTGCGCCATCAAAGCACCACATTGCGCCTCATCGCCCACGCCACGCGTGCGCGCGCGCGCGTGTGCGAGTTAGGGTGCTCCGCACCCTTCGCGAGTACACTAGTGAGTGCTTCCATGAAACAATAAGGATGGAGAGTTCCCACTTAAATACCCCTTTAAGTTCCATCTCTCATCCGATGTGGGACAAGGTGCCACTTTCCCACTTATTTCAGCATTTAAGTTTCAAACACCAAACTTTGAGCATCGATATCTCATTCATCTTAGCTCCGTTTTGGACGTGGTTTAGTTCGTTGCGAAGCCCTTCCGACATAGAACACAAACCCACAAATAAATATATAAAACCCGCTCATTTTATTATATTTATTTCTAGTCCAAAATAGGAAAAAATCATTTTCCTATATTTGTGAAAAATGCTATTTTCACAAAATTTCCAACAATCCCCCACATGAATAGAAATCGATCTATCAAGTTTCAACGATACACGTTCAACAGTTGAGTATTGCAAGATAGTTAGGTGTAACCTTTGAACCTCCTTTTGTGAAGCATACTTAGCCTCCTAGGGTCTTATAGACGCGGGGTCTTTGAACAATCCCCCATTTATGTAGGCGACAATATACATTCACACAATACTCTCCCTAGTCGAGTTAAGACCTCATGGTTGTGTCCGTTCATGGTCATGGAACACGTTCCTGGTTCTGCGAGAGCTCTAGGATTTGCGCCTCCCCACAAATCCATTCGAAGCGACCCCACTTCTCTCTAACATAGGTGATTCCTCTGAATCATTAATAGCATCATGGTTAATTTGATTTCCTCAAAATCCTTAACCTCAACATGCTTAACCTTTCCTTCATGTCACTGATTGGAATGGACTAGGAAGTGTACAACTCCCTTTATGAATTTTGGGGCACCCCCCACAGTGACTCCCTTTGGGTTTATGATTAAGTTTGCCTATTGAACCTAGATCTTGGGATCTCCAATCAACTAGGTTAGGTTTCCCTCATATTCCCTTCATCTATGGGCTTTAGTCCCATTCCTCTTGACAACCTATACACCTTATCTGTGCTTAAGCCTTTCGTTAACGGGTCCGCAATGTTCTCATTTGACCTCACATAGTCAACTGAGATAACACCCGTTGAGATCAGTTGTCGTACCGTGTTGTGTCTACGTCGAATGTGCCTTGATCTGCCATTGTACATCATGTTTTGTGCTCTAGCAAGAGCAGACTGATTGTCACAATGTATGCAGATCGCCGTCAACGGCTTTGGCCATCTCGGAATATCTTCCACAAATTGACGTAGCCACTCCGCCTCTTCCCCGCTTTTATCTAAAGCGACGAATTCGGATTCCATCGTGGATCTAGCTATAACCGTTTGCTTGGAAGACTTCCAAGCTATAGCTGCGCCAGCAAGTGTAAACACATATCCACTTGTCGATCTATGATCCTTTATATCCGATATCCAGTTCGCGTCAGTGTATCCTTCGATCACTGCTGGATCACGGGTATAATGCAATCCATAGTCTCTCGTGTATCTTATGTATCTAAGCACCCTCGTGATAGCTTTCCAATGATCCTCGCTCGGATTACTGGTGTATCTACTTAGTCTGCTCACAGCATATGCTAAGTCGGGTCTAGTACATGTCATTAGGTACATGAGACTGCCAATGATCCTTGAGTACTCTAACAGAGAAACACTCTCGCCTCTATTCTTCCTTAGGCGTTGGGTATTATCAATTGGACTTCGAGCTATACTCGTATCGTCCGAATTGAATTTCCCAAGGATCTTATCCACATAATGAGATTGACTCAACACAAGACCATTTTGGGTTCTAGTGATTTTTACTCCAAGAATCACATCCGCGAGACCCATGTCTTTCATGTCAAACCTTGCTTTCAACATGTCTTTCGTTGAGTTGATCATCTTATCATCACTCCCAATGATAAGCATATCATCCACATAAAGACATAGAATCACATAACCTCTTGGTGTGTCTTTAAAATAAACACACTTATCGCACTCATTTATTTTGAAACCATTGTCAATCATGACATGATCAAACTTTTGGTGCCATTGTTTTGGAGCTTGCTTCAAGCCATACAAAGACTTGACCAATTTACATACTTTGCCCTTGTTTCCAGGAGCGGAAAAACCCTCAGGTTGTTCCATGTAAATTTCTTCTTCTAAATCGCCATTTAGAAACGCGGTCTTTACATCCATTTGCTGAACTTCCAAATTTCTTAGAGCCGCAATTGCAAGAACCAATCGAATAGAGGTTATTCGCGTTACAGGCGAGTAAGTATCAAAGTAGTCTAGACCCTCCTTTTGTCTAAATCCTTTGATCACTAACCTTGCCTTGTATTTATCAATACTTCCGTCGGCTTTCATCTTCCTTTTGAATATCCAACGATATCCAAGTGGTTTACAACCAGGTGGAAGATCTACTAACTCCCAAGTATGATTTTGCAATATAGAATCAATTTCATTCTTAATTGCTTCTTGCCATTGAGGTCCTTCGGCGGAGGTAACCGCTTCGCGGTATGTATTGGGCTCACCCTCAACCATATAGCTCATGAAGTCTGGACCAAAGGATTTTTCAACCCTTTGTCGTTTACTTCGTCTAAGCTCACCCTCCTCGACCTCGGGGCGTTCATGTCTTTCATCTAATCGCGTAGATGAACTTGGTCCTGGTTCATCTAACCATGTAGACGTACTTGGACCTGCTTCATCAACCGCTATTGATGAAGGCGCATGTGTTTGTCCTAACATAGCAAACACATTCTCAAAATATGAGACGACATTAGGATTTGCCTCTATGATAGTGTGTTTGTGTACATCCGGATTCTTGGACTCATGTACAAGAAAACGATGCGCACTACTTTGATGTGCATATCCAATGAAAATGCAATCAACAGTTTTGGGTCCTATCCTAAGAGCCTTAGGAGGTGGTACAATCACCTTAGCTAGGCACCCCCACACTTTCAAGTATTTGTACGAAGGCTTCCTTTTTCTCCATAGCTCATATGGAGTTTCGTCCCTATTTTTCAAAGGAATCTTGTTCAAAAGATAGTTTGCTGAGAGAATGGCGTCCCCCCACATTTCTCGGTTCACTCCCGAGCTTATCAACATGGCGTTCATCATTTCTTTCAATGTGCGGTTCTTACGTTCCGCAACGCCATTTGATTGTGGAGAATAAGGTGGTGTACACTCATGTACAATGCCACTTTTTGCGCATAAATCCGCAAAAGGTGCAACATATTCACCTCCTCGATCGCTTCTCAAAGCTTTTATCTTCTTTTTAAGTTGATTCTCAACTTCATTTTTGTACAAGATAAACTTCTCTATTGCTTCGTCTTTACTTTTAAGTAAATACACGTAGCAATATTTCGTACAATCATCAATAAACGTGATGAAGTACTTATTTCCTCCACGCGTGGGAACCGCTTTTAAATCACACACATCGGTATGAATTAAATCAAGGGGTTCGGTTATTCGTTCAACCGATTTAAACGATGATCTCGTAAGTTTGGATTCAACACATGTCTCGCATTTGTGATTGGACTCGATATGGAATGTTGGTATCAAGTTTAATTTAATTAAACGTCATAATGAATTAAAATTTACATGTCCTAGTCTACCATGCCAAACATTAGAAGACTCAATCATGTAAGTAGAAGAAACATTTTCATTCATATTTTTGTTTTGGTTAACAACCAATACATTCATTTTGAACATTCCATTTAGGGCATAGCCCTTACCAACAAACATTCCACGTCTAGACAAGGCAAAATTATCCGATTCAAACACTAGACGAAATCCAAACTTGTTGAGCATCCATCCCGACACGAGATTCTTCCGTATCTCTGGAACATAAAGCACGTTTGTCAAGGTAAGCTCCTTGCCCGAAGTCATCTTCAAGACGACCGTGCCTTCCCCCTTGATGCTTGCGGTAGCTTTATTCCCCATATAAAGCTTTTCTTCACCCGAAGCTTCCTTGAATGTAGAGAAAAGAGCCTTGTCTCCACAAACATGGCGGGTTGCACCCGTGTCAACGAACCATCCTTTTGGGTTTTCACCCATTGCGTTGACTTCTTCAATCATATCCGCTTCCTCGGTTATCATTGCGATTAGAGGCATACCATCCTCATCAACCATGTGCGCACGCTCACGCTTAGGTTTATTGCATTGGTTACCACGGTGCCCCGTCTCGTTACAATTGTAACAAGTACCTTGGAAAGGCGCATGCTTCTTTTTCACAGCCCCCTTTTTAGGTCCAATGTTGTTAACCTTTGCTTTCCCTTTGTTGTCCTTTTTACCCTTGCCTTTCTTGCCCTTTGAGGACTCCCCAACTTCCACCATGTTTGCCTTAGCCGAAGCTTGCAAAATGGTGCCTTTTTGGGCCACCCTGTTTTCTTCTTCTATACGAAGACGAAGAACAAGGTCCTCGACCGACATTTCCTTTCGCTTGTGTTTAAGATAATTCTTAAAATCCAACCAAGCAGGAGGTAACTTCTCGATCATGGCTGCCACTTGAAAAGTTTCGCTAAGTACCATACCCTCAGCATGGATGTCATTTAGTATAATTTGCAACTCTTGGACTTGGTTCATAACAGTCTTGTTATCAACCATTTTGAAGTCCAAGAAACGGGCGACAACAAATTTCTTTGTTCCTGCATCCTCCGTTTTGTACTTTTTATCCAAGGACTCCCATAATTCTTTGGAAGTCTTGATATTATAGTACACATTATACAATGCATCCGAGAGACCGTTGAGAACATAGCCTCGACATATAAAGTCCGAGTGCTTCCACGCCTCTACCGCGCTCAAGGCCTGAGCATCGGTCTCCCCTTCCGCAGGTTGGGGAACGGTCTCCGTCAAGAACCTCGCAAGGTTCATGGTGGTCAAGTAGAAGAACATCTTCTGTTGCCACCTTTTGAAGTGGAGACCCGAGAACTTCTCGGGTCGTTCAGCATGATTTGCCACTGTGGACGCTCCCACAGTGTTGGCAGGGGTTCCAACGACAACATTAGTGTTGCTTGTGTTCACATTTTCAGTCGACATTCTGAAAAAGTTTCAAGAAAACAAGTTAAATTCTGTTTTCAAAATAATAAAGACGCTACTTTATTATTATTAGGAGTTCAAAAATTCAGCCGTGTAGCTTCTAAGTCCAACTTTGAAGACTACTACAGTAGGATTTTTAGAACTTCAGCGACAGAAAGGAGTAGAAACAGAGTTCTGTTTTGACAAAGTCGCTACTTTGAATCAAAACAGAGAAAAGAAAAACTGTTTTTTAAAACACAACTGTATGAATTCAAAACTGGTTCGAATTCACAGCAGAATATGTTTGTGAATCTACACGAACGGTGTTTTAAAAAATTTGTTTTAAGATTGTAGGAATCCGTTCGTGTAAAAATAAATAAAACTTTATTAACTTGACTAACTGAAACAATTACAAAATGAAAATAAGAAGTACAATACGATAACAACTGAAAAATTGAAATACAAGAACTAAAAACTCGAACAGACGAAACTGTTCTTGGCTGAGAATCGTGTTAGACACGGGTCCCTTAAAACAAATTTCGTGTCTCCCAGGAGAACACGTTTGTTTCCAGGATACAACAGCCGCAAGCAGTTGCACTGCCGGTCTTGACTCTAACCCGAAGGTATACCTTGAAGCTTGAAAGAAAAGAATGAATTCTGCAGTGAGAAGATTGTAGAGAGAGCTTGTGTTATTCAGTATGTTTCTACAATAGGGTAGCACCCTATCTATAGTTGCAGGTTTAGGCGAAACTGAAAAATGAATTAAATGGAGAATTAAACTGCATTAGACGTCTTTAATGCACTTTAATTCGTCACTTAATTCTCAGTCAAACGCATTAACTTTGTCAGTTTCGAATGCTGAAATGTAACTGCACAGCATTAACTGCTGCTAGAAGCTTCTGCGCGCGTGTGCGCGCAAGTCACACTGGTGCGCGCGCGCCCAGGTCTGCACGTTCCACGCGCGGTGCGTCCACTTGGCTCACTGCCATGCGCGCGTGCGCCATACTCACTCAGGTCCATGCGCGCATGCGCGCGTGTGCCACGTCACCTGTGAGCCTCTACGAGCACGCCACACAGTCGCGCCGTTTTGGCTCACTTTGGTGCGCCGCGCACGTCACATCAGGGCCATGCACCATGCGCCTCCATGCCATGTGTACTCGCGCGCGGACTGCCACGTCACGCGCCTCGAACCTTCACACCACCTGGTCCTTGCAGCCTCTGTGATCCACCACGCGCACGTGGTAAAAAATACAAAGGCGGCTCTCAAGCGGCGATGCAAAGTGCAAAGTGCGCCATCAAAGCGCCACATTGCGCCTCATCGCCCACGCCACGCGCGCTCGTGTGCGAGTGCGAGTGCGAGTTAGGGTGCTCCGCACCCTTCGCGAGTACACTAGTGAGTGCTTCCATGAAACAATAAGGATGGAGAGTTCCCACTTAAATACCCCTTTAAGTTCCATCTCTCATCCGATGTGGGACAAGGTGCCACTTTCCCACTTATTTCAGCATTTAAGTTTCAAACACCAAACTTTGAGCATCGATATCTCATTCATCTTAGCTCCGTTTTGGACGTGGTTTAGTTCGTTGCGAAGCCCTTCCGACATAGAACACAAACCCACAAATAAATATATAAAACCCGCTCATTTTATTATATTTATTTCTAGTCCAAAATAGGAAAAAATCATTTTCCTATATTTGTGAAAAATGCTATTTTCACAAAATTTCCAACAATCCCCCACATGAATAGAAATCGATCTATCAAGTTTCAACGATACACGTTCAACAGTTGAGTATTGCAAGATAGGTAGGTGTAACCTTTGAACCTCCTTTTGTGAAGCATACTTAGCCTCCTAGGGTCTTATAGACGCGGGGTCTTTGAACAATCCCCCATTTATGTAGGCGACAATATACATTCACACAATACTCTCCCTAGTCGAGTTAAGACCTCATGGTTGTGTCCGTTCATGGTCATGGCACACGTTCCTGGTTCTGCGAGAGCTCTAGGATTTGCGCCTCCCCACAAATCCATTCGAAGCGACCCCACTTCTCTCTAACATAGGTGATTCCTCTGAATCATTAAAAGCATCATGGTTAATTTGATTTCCTCAAAATCCTTAACCTCAACATGCTTAACCTTTCCTTCATGTCACTGATTGGAATGGACTAGGAAGTGTACAACTCCCTTTATGAATTTTGGGGCACCCCCCACAGTGACTCCCTTTGGGTTTATGATTAAGTTTGCCTATTGAACCTAGATCTTGGGATCTCCAGTCAACTAGGTTAGGTTTCCCTCATATTCCCTTCATCTATGGGCTTTAGTCCCATTCCTCTTGACAACCTATACACCTTATCTGTGCTTAAGCCTTTCGTTAACGGGTCCGCAATGTTCTCATTTGACCTCACATAGTCAACTGAGATAACACCCATTGAGATCAGTTGTCGTACCGTGTTGTGTCTACGTCGAATGTGCCTTGATCTGCCATTGTACATCATGTTTTGTGCTCTAGCAAGAGCAGACTGATTGTCACAATGTATGCAGATCGCCGTCAACAGCTTTGGCCATCTCGGAATATCTTCCACAAATTGACGTAGCCACTCCGCCTCTTCCCCGCTTTTATCTAAAGCGACGAATTCGGATTCCATCGTGGATCTAGCTATAACCGTTTGCTTGGAAGACTTCCAAGCTATAGCTGCGCCAGCAAGTGTAAACACATATCCACTTGTCGATCTATGATCCTTTATATCCGATATCCAGTTCGCGTCAGTGTATCCTTCGATCACTGCTGGATCACGGGTATAATGCAATCCATAGTCTCTCGTGTATCTTATGTATCTAAGCACCCTCGTGATAGCTTTCCAATGATCCTCGCTCGGATTACTGGTGTATCTACTTAGTCTGCTCACAGCATATGCTAAGTCGGGTCTAGTACATGTCATTAGGTACATGAGACTGCCAATGATCCTTGAGTACTCTAACTGAGAAACACTCTCGCCTCTATTCTTCCTTAGGCGTTGGGTATTATCAATTGGACTTCGAGCTATACTCGTATCGTCCGAATTGAATTTCCCAAGGATCTTATCCACATAATGAGATTGACTCAACACAAGACCATTTTGGGTTCTAGTGATTTTTACTCCAAGAATCACATCCGCGAGACCCATGTCTTTCATGTCAAACCTTGCTTTCAACATGTCTTTCGTTGAGTTGATCATCTTATCATCACTCCCAATGATAAGCATATCGTCCACATAAAGACATAGAATCACATAACCTCTTGGTGTGTCTTTAAAATAAACACACTTGTCGCACTCATTTATTTTGAAACCATTGTCAATCATGACATGATCAAACTTTTGGTGCCATTGTTTTGGAGCTTGCTTCAAGCCATACAAAGACTTGACCAATTTACATACTTTGCCCTTGTTTCCAGGAGCGGAAAAACCCTCAGGTTGTTCCATGTAAATTTCTTCTTCTAAATCGCCATTTAGAAACGCGGTCTTTACATCCATTTGGTGAACTTCCAAATTTCTTAGAGACGCAATTGCAAGAACCAATCGAATAGAGGTTATTCGCGTTACAGGCGAGTAAGTATCAAAGTAGTCTGGACCCTCCTTTTGTCTAAATCCTTTGATCACTAACCTTGCCTTGTATTTATCAATACTTCCGTCGGCTTTCATCTTCCTTTTGAATATCCAACGATATCCAAGTGGTTTACAACCAGGTGGAAGATCTACTAACTCCCAAGTATGATTTTGCAATATTGAATCAATTTCATTCTTAATTGCTTCTTGCCATTGAGGTCCTTCGGCGGAGGTAACCGCTTCGCGGTATGTATTGGGCTCACCCTCAACCATATAGCTCATGAAGTCTGGACCAAAGGATTTTTCAACCCTTTGTCGTTTACTTCGTCTAAGCTCACCCTCCTCGACCTCGGGGCGTTCATGTCTTTCATCTAATCGCGTAGATGAACTTGGTCCTGGTTCATCTAACCATGTAGACGTACTTGGACCTGCTTCATCAACCGCTATTGATGAAGGCGCATGTGTTTGTCCTAACATAGCAAACACATTCTCAAAATATGAGACGACATTAGGATTTGCCTCTATGATAGTGTGTTTGTGTATATCCGGATTCTTGGACTTATGTACAAGAAAACGATGCGCACTACTTTGATGTGCATATCCAATGAAAATGCAATCAACAGTTTTGGGTCCTATCCTAAGAGCCTTAGGAGGTGGTACAATCACCTTAGCTAGGCACCCCCACACTTTCAAGTATTTGTACGAAGGCTTCCTTTTTCTCCATAGCTCATATGGAGTTTCGTCCCTATTTTTCAAAGGTATCTTGTTCAAAAGATAGTTTGCTGAGAGAATGGCGTCCCCCCACATTTCTCGGTTCACTCCCGAGCTTATCAACATGGCGTTCATCATTTCTTTCAATGTGCGGTTCTTACGTTCCGCAACGCCATTTGATTGTGGAGAATAAGGTGGTGTACACTCATGTACAATGCCACTTTTTGCGCATAAATCCGCAAAAGGTGCAACATATTCACCTCCTCGATCGCTTCTCAAAGCTTTTATCTTCTTTTTAAGTTGATTCTCAACTTCATTTTTGTACAAGATAAACTTCTCTATTGCTTCGTCTTTACTTTTAAGTAAATACACGTAGCAATATTTCGTACAATCATCAATAAACGTGATGAAGTACTTATTTCCTCCACGCGTGGGAACCGCTTTTAAATCACACACATCGGTATGAATTAAATCAAGGGGTTCGGTTATTCGTTCAACCGATTTAAACGATGATCTCGTAAGTTTGGATTCAACACATGTCTCGCATTTGTGATTGGACTCGATATGGAATGTTGGTATCAAGTTTAATTTAATTAAACGTCGTAATGAATTAAAATTTACATGTCCTAGTCTACCATGCCAAACATTAGAAGACTCAATCATGTAAGTAGAAGAAACATTTTCATTCATATTTTTGTTTTGGTTAACAACCAATACATTCATTTTGAACATTCCATTTAGGGCATAGCCCTTACCAACAAACATTCCACGTCTAGACAAGACAAAATTATCCGATTCAAACACTAGACGAAATCCAAACTTGTTGAGCATCCATCCCGACACGAGATTCTTCCGTATCTCTGGAACATAAAGCACGTTTGTCAAGGTAAGCTCCTTGCCCGAAGTCATCTTCAAGACGACCGTGCCTTCCCCCTTGATGCTTGCGGTAGCTTTATTCCCCATATAAAGCTTTTCTTCACCCGAAGCTTCCTTGAATGTAGAGAAAAGAGCCTTGTCTCCACAAACATGGCGGGTTGCACCCGTGTCAACGAACCATCCTTTTGGGTTTTCACCCATTGCGTTGACTTCTTCAATCATATCCGCTTCCTCGGTTATCATTGCGATTAGAGGCATACCATCCTCATCAACCATGTGCGCACGCTCACGCTTAGGTTTATTGCATTGGTTACCACGGTGCCCCGTCTCGTTACAATTGTAACAAGTACCTTGGAAAGGCGCATGCTTCTTTTTCACAGCCCCCTTTTTAGGTCCAATGTTGTTAACCTTTGCTTTCCCTTTGTTGTCCTTTTTACCCTTGCCTTTCTTGCCCTTTGAGGACTCCCCAACTTCCACCATGTTTGCCTTAGCCGAAGCTTGCAAAATGGTGCCTTTTTGGGCCACCCTGTTTTCTTCTTCTATACGAAGACGAAGAACAAGGTCCTCGACCGACATTTCCTTTCGCTTGTGTTTAAGATAATTCTTAAAATCCAACCAAGCAGGAGGTAACTTCTCGATCATGGCTGCTACTTGAAAAGTTTCGCTAAGTACCATACCCTCAGCATGGATGTCATTTAGTATAATTTGCAACTCTTGGACTTGGTTCATAACAGTCTTGTTATCAACCATTTTGAAGTCCAAGAAACGGGCGACAACAAATTTCTTTGTTCCCGCATCCTCCGTTTTGTACTTTTTATCCAAGGACTCCCATAATTCTTTGGAAGTCTTGATATTATAGTACACATTATACAATGCATCCGAGAGACCGTTGAGAACATAGCCTCGACATATAAAGTCCGAGTGCTTCCACGCCTCTACCGCGCTCAGAGCCTGAGCATCGGTCTCCCCTTCCGCAGGTTGGGGAACGGTCTCCGTCAAGAACCTCGCAAGGTTCATGGTGGTCAAGTAGAAGAACATCTTCTGTTGCCACCTTTTGAAGTGGAGACCCGAGAACTTCTCGGGTCGTTCAGCATGATTTGCCACTGTGGACGCTCCCACAGTGTTGGCAGGGGTTCCAACGACAACATTAGTGTTGCTTGTGTTCACATTTTCAGTCGACATTCTGAAAAAGTTTCAAGAAAACAAGTTAAATTCTGTTTTCAAAATAATAAAGACGCTACTTTATTATTATTAGGAGTTCAAAAATTCAGCCGTGTAGCTTCTAAGTCCAACTTTGAAGACTACTACAGTAGGATTTTTAGAACTTCAGCGACAAAAAGGAGTAGAAACAGAGTTCTGTTTTGACAAAGTCGCTACTTTGAATCAAAACAGAGAAAAGAAAAACTGTTTTTTAAAACACAACTGTATGAATTCAAAACTGGTTCGAATTCACAGCAGAATATGTTTGTGAATCTACACGAACGGTGTTTTAAAAAAATTGTTTTAAGATTGTAGGAATCCGTTCGTGTAAAAATAAATAAAACTTTATTAACTTGACTAACTGAAACAATTACAGAATGAAAATAAGAAGTACAATATGATAACAACTGAAAAATAGAAATACAAGAACTAAAAACTCGAACAGACGAAACTGTTCTTGGCTGAGGATCGTGTTAGACACGGGTCCCTTAAAACAAATTTCGTGTCTCATAGGAGAACACGTTTGTTTCCAGGATACAACAGCCGCAAGCAGTTGTACTGCCGGTCTTGACTCTAACCCGAAGGTATACCTTGAAGCTTGAAAGAAAAGAATGAATTCTGCAGTGAGAAGATTGTAGAGAGAGCTTGTGTTATTCAGTATGTTTCTGCAATAGGGTAGCACCCTATTTATAGTTGCAGGTTTAGGCGAAACTGAAAAATGAATTAAATGGAGAATTAAACTGCATTAGACGTCTTTAATGCACTTTAATTCGTCACTTAATTCTCAGTCAAACGCATTAACTTTGTCAGTTTCGAATGCTGAAATGTAACTGCACAGCATTAACTGCTGCTGTAAGCTTTTGCGCGCGTGTGCGCGCAAGTCACACTGGTGCGCGCGCGCCCAGGTCTGCACGTTCCACGCGCGGTGCGTCCACTTGGCTCACTGCCATGCGCGCGTGCGCCATACTCACTCAGGTCCATGCGCGCATGCGCGCGTGTGCCACGTCACCTGTGAGCCTCTACGAGCACGCCACACAGTCGCGCCGTTTTGGCTCACTTTGGTGCGCCGCGCACGTCACATCAGGGCCATGCACCATGCCCCTCCATGCCATGTGTACTCGCGCGCGGACTGCCACGTCACGCGCCTCGAACCTTCACACCACCTGGACTTGGTCAAACTAGCTGTTTCAACTTGTTTAATTCTGTCATGAATGAATATGACAGTTTCGTTGACCATATTAATTCCATTTTAATATAATTAAATCTTGTTTATTACAAGATTTATTGCCTCGTTAATTGGAGAATTAAAGGCAATGTATGTTTCAATTTTGTGAATGTGTGTATATATATGAACCTTAGGTTCATATTTGAAATACACGAAAAAGATACGAGATGAGAGGATCTCATGAAAACCTTTAGAAACATTCACTACGTAATTTTAGAGTAGTACTCTAAAATAAATACAACTTCTTTTCTTTATTTTCCAAAACACCATTTTATACCCGGTGTAATCTCGGGCGTGAGAGCCATCTCCGGCAGTACAACTACTGCTTCGGTTGTTGTATCCTAGAAACAGACCGTCTGAGAGGAGGCGCGAAATCTGTTTTAAGGGCCCCGTGTCTAACACGATCCTCAACCAAAACCGTCAACGACAGTTTGTTCATTCTTGCAATGGAGGTTCATACAAGATGGTGCAGTTGAAGTTCTTCCAAAGATGTTGGCTTGAATCAAGATTGGTATAATTAAATTGTATTTTATATTGGTTTATTTATTTTTGTAACCAGTATTGTACTAGAAGAATTTCCCACAAATAACGAGAGTCTCGTTATTATTTATTTTATTAATATTTTTAATAAAAAGTGAACCTAGTTCCTACAATCTTAAAACAGACTTTCGTGAAGATTGTTGCTACAATATTAAATCCTTTCTCTACGAGGATTTAGGTTCACGGAAGTTAAAATATTTAATGAGATTTTTGTTAAAATCTTGTAAATATTTTTTGGGGAAATATTTTTTGTACAATGAGTCGGATTAATTTTATGATTGGAGTACAATCTTTAATCCGAATACCGGGTTGCAAAACGACTTTTTGATTCAAGTTTTGGAGTTCATGGTTTTTGTTCGTGTTTAGATAAACCGAACAATACACAAAATAATATGTATTTCAATAGGTTTTGAAATACTAAATTTTCTAATGAGCGTGTTAGAAAAACTTTATTTTGTAACCCCTTACAAAGTGTTTGTAACGGTTATTTTCTTTATAACAAGCTTTTAGTAACCATAATTGATATATTAATGTTGGTTTTAAAAGTCTTGATATATATTTATTTTCTAATTAGCATATTAGAAAGTAATTATTTTAGAAAATAACAAGTTCTTAATATTTTCTAACGAGCGTGTTAGAAATGTTGAGGTTGAAAGAATAACAAGTTTAAAATTTTTATATCTCTAACGAGCGTGTTAGAATTTTATAGAATAATAAGTTTTAATATCATCCTTTATATCTAATGAGCGTGTTAGATACGATGATTGTGTAAAACTAACTTGTTAAAAGACGATTAGATTTTCTAATGAGCGTGCTAGAAAATATACGTTTAGATTTTCTAACGAGCGTGTTAGAAAATATTATTATTTCAAATAATTACCGACGAGCGTGTTGGAGACAATTATTTTGAATAATAAACCTTGTAACGGTTTCGTCTAAACTATTAAATTTCTAACGAGCGAGTTAGAAACGGATTTTTTTTTCCACATACGTTTAAACGATTTTTATTTGTTTATTTCTAATGAGCGTATTAGAAATAGTTTATATTTTTTATAAACTTCGAAACAAATTTTGTAATCGATTATTTCTAACGAGCGTGTTAGAAACGATTTAAAGAGTTTGATAGTTGTTTATTTTCTAACGAGCGTGTTAGAAACTATTTTGTCAATTGTTTATTTCTAACAAGCGGGTTAGAAAACATTTATTTTATATAAACCAAAAACGGCTTATGGCAATAAATAATCGTCTAATTTTCTAATGGGCGTATTAGAATTAGTTTATCTTATAACCAACTATTTTAACGATTTGCAATCGTTAATTTCTAACGAGCGGGTTAGAACCAGGTTAACTATGATAAACTATTTAAGATGATTTGTAATCGTTTATATATATTTTCTAACGAGCGTGTTAGAAAAGGTTTATGTTTATTTCTAACGAGCGTGTTAGAAAACGTTCATTTAAACCAAAAATGAATAAATGTATTCGTTTTATTTCTAACGAGCGCGTTAGAAGCGGTTTACTTTATAAAAACCGAATATTTTGAATGTTTGTTCAACATTTAAATTCTAATTAGCATATTAGAATTGGTTATCATACAAACCACTCATTTTAACGATTGATAATCGTTATTATCTAACAGCGGTTAGAAATGGTTTGAATATGATAAACCATTTATTAAAACGATGTGTATTCGTTTTATTTTCAAACGAGCGAGTTTGAAATTGTTTTATTTATTAAACTATTATAAGGTTTATTGTCTTGATTTGTAATCAAAACATAAATATATAGTTTAATATTAAAACACTTGCAAAAACGAGAAATGTTTTGAACGAATAAAACATGTCTTTGCAAAGTATAACGTCTTGAACCATATAATAGCTTGGAGAGACTATTTGGTGAAAAACAACTCGATGTTGTTATAAATATAATAAGTTGCTCAACTACTTGCGAGTAGTTATTGTAAACAACTTTATACTTTGGACAACTTGTGATTATTCAAGTTTAGAGTTCCAAGATGAGGGAGTACCTCAAAACATGACACCGAACGAAATAATTGCGTTTATTTCGGTAAAAAGTGTTGAAGATAATAACACTTTGGCTTTTGATGTTTAGATATCATTGGTGTATCCGTTATTTTGGACTACTAATAAGTTGTCAAAAGGATACACATTTTGATACAAAGTGTAAAAAGTTATTTACACAAACACAACGAGCGGGTTGTGATCATGACTTATGTAATAAGTCACAAATCAAACATCAAATGCATAACGGCGTCATGAGAAACGTGGTGTATGGTTTGAGATGGAATACACGAAAACGAGATATGTCATCTAATGTTGAGAGCATCAACATGGAAATGCACATGTAAGTTTTCAAAGAATATAACATATGAAAGAAATATATGTTATTATTGTAAATGTTTTAATAAATTTAGGAAATTTATTAATGGAAATTTACAATAGTGATGGACTTGTAGATGTTTCTACCACCATCAATGTTGTTTAAACTATGTGGAGGCTTGGTCCTCAATTTGGGAGAGTATCCCAATACATGGTATTGATGAAACAACAACGTAAATGTATATATCACTATAGGCATAAGTGAATGCTTTGTTGTTGAGAGTCAATCTAATTGGCTATATCTCAAGACTCAAGTGATTTTATACAAAGATTTTCATCAAAGTGACTTGGATTAAGACTTATGTTTAAGTCTTTAGGAAGTCAATGATGAAACCTTGGAGATAAAAAGGCAAACGACTTATGATCCTAATGGATGGAGTTAACTATGGTTTTGAGGCCTTCCTAAAAACCGATGGTTTTGGAATGGTGAAATAAAATTTCATTATTGTGTCTAAACTAAGAAACGAATGTTCGAAAGAGATAGTGCGTTATCTCTTAAGGCTGTGAAGAATCAGAATGATGCATCTTCTGTTCACATGCTAGAGTATTGTGGTCTAAAGCATGCTAGACTAATACTTGTTAATTTATATGCTCGACGGAGATTAAATTAACGTTAAACATTCAAAATATGTGATGACACAAGAACGAATTTTGTGCTAAACAAAACTATAAATATAACTTCATTAAAATGCAAGCAATGTGGGGGGAGGAAACCATTTAAGAAACAAACCCTTTAGGGTATGTGGAAATGGTAGTTGAGAAGTTTTCTCAAACTCGAAATGAAAGGGAGAACCTTTCATCACCCCATTTGGATGTTATCCAATTACACTTAAATGTGGGGGTAACTTGCATTTGAATGTGGAAATGGTAGTTGAGAAGTTTTCTCAAACTCGAAATGAAAGGGAGAACCTTTCATCGCCCCATTTGGATGCTATCCAATTACACTTAAATGTGGGGGGTGACTTGCATACATTGCAAACGCATGACCAAGTGGAGTACACAATGGTTATATGGAGTCAATCGAATAGATTGGACTCGAATGCCAATTGGTTAGATTCAAAATCTAGTAAGATGTCAGTCATGACACACCAAAGGCATGGTGAAAACGTGTTTGGCCATGAATTGAGTTTCATGTCATTCTAAGACAAGGTACATAACTGGATCCAGGTTGAGATCACGAGTTATAAGTCTTATGAATCGACTAAAAGGCAAAAGTGACTAGCGAGTCAAGAAACACGTTAGAACAACTTATCTCAATTTAAATTGTCGTTGGTGACTTAGCGAAGTCAAAGATAATTTTGGATCCAACAACCAGTGGGTTGATAAGAGATCAGGTTGTGGAATGGGACTAAAGCCATGGAAAAAGGGACATGAGGGAAACCTAACCTAGTTGACTGGAGATCCCAAGATCTAGGTTCAATAGGCCAACTTAATCATGAACCGAAGGGTAGTCACTGTGGGGGCGTAGCTAATATATATGTTTGTATATAAGCTAGTTTATATGTTTTCATATACCCCCCTAAAACTATAAAAGGGTGTTTAAATACGTCCTAGTCCATTCCTATAATATCCAGTGACATTGTTGTGAGGCTAAGCATACTATGTGGTTAAATGATTCGTGTAAATCATAATGAACCATAATGCTTTTAATGATTTAAAGGGAAATCACCTATGTTGGAGAGAAGTGTGGTCGCTTCGAATAGAATTAGGGCATAATTCCTAGAGCTCCCGCAGAACCAGGAAAGTGCTCCATGACCATTATTGGAGACATACATGAGGAGATGGCCCGGCTAGGGAAAGTATTGTGTGAATGTATATTGTCGTTTACACAAATGGGGGGTTGTTCAAGGACATCACGTCTACAAAACCCTAGTAGGCTAAGTATGCTTCACAAAGGAAGGTTCAAAGGCTACACCTACCTATCCTGCAATACTCGACTGTCGAGTTTTCATCGGGGAATTTTGTGTGTTTTAATCGATCTCCATTCATGTGGGGGATTGTTGGAAATTTTAGTGAAAATGAGTTTTTCACTAAATATTTTGGACATTAATAATATTTATTTATGTGTTGTATAAATAATTATTTATGGTTTGTGTTCAAACTATGTTCAAATAGAGCTAAGATGAATGAGATATCGAAGCTTGAAGTTGTATGTTTGGAACAAACAAAGATGAATAAAATGGATTAGTTTTGTCAACTTGTCCCACATAGGTGGGATGACAAAACTCAAAGTGGTATATAAGGAGAAGCACTCCTTGTAAATTGTTTCCTTAAAGGCAAACACTAGTGGGGACCAAAGGGTGCGCCGCACCCGCACATATGCGCGAGAGTATGGATGGCGCATGACCAGGTGGCGTCCTGGTATGCGCAGTGGCATCCGTGTGGCGAGCGACTCCACATCTAATATGCGCGCATGTGGTGCACTTTGAACTTCGCACTGCGTTTGTATTTTTGCCCATGAGCGTGTGGTCAGATACATGGCAGGTCCGCTTTGGCGCACCCTTGGGTGACTTAGGCGGATGATGTGGCGCAGGCCTCTCAGGCACGCGACAGTTCAAGCGCGCGCAGGCGCACTGGTCTGCATACCAGGCGCATACGCAGGTTCCATACAGTGTGGCGCACGGACTGAAGAGACACTTCAGGCGCGCACACATGTTTGCAGCGGAAACAAAACAGCTAGTTGGACTTGGTCAAACTAGCTGTTTCAACTTGTTTAATTCTGTCATGAATGAATATGACAGTTTCGTTGACCATATTAATTCCATTTTAATATAATTAAATCTTGTTTATTACAAGATTTATTGCCTCGTTAATTGGAGAATTAAAGGCAAGGTATGTTTCAATTTTGTGAATGTGTGTATATATATGAACCTTAGGTTCATATTTGAAATACACGAAAAAGATACGAGATGAGAGGATCTCATGAAAACCTTTAGAAACATTCACTACGTAATTTTAGAGGAGTACTCTAAAATAAATACAACTTCTTTTCTTTATTTTCCAAAACACCATTTTATACCCGGTGTAATCTCGGGCGTGAGAGCCATCTCCGGCAGTACAACTACTGCTTCGGTTGTTGTATCCTGGAAACAGACCGTCTGAGAGGAGGCGCGGAATCTGTTTTAAGGGCCCCGTGTCTAACACGATCCTCAACCAAAACCGTCAACGACAGTTTGTTCATTCTTGCAACGGAGGTTCATACAAGATGGTGCAGTTGAAGTTCTTCCAAAGATGTTGGCTTGAATCAAGATTGGTATAATTAAATTCTATTTTATATTGGTTTATTTATTTTTGTAACCGGTATTGTACTAGAAGAATTTCCCACAAATAACGAGAGTCTCGTTATTATTTATTTTATTAATATTTTTAATAAAAAGTGAACCTAGTTCCTACAAGAACTGCATACTCTTTTATTGTTGAAACTGAGAAACACGAATCGAGCCTTAGAAGGATTTGTGGTTCCGGGTCATAGAGGTTCTGATGGGTCAGGTAAAGGGTCTAATGAACCAAAACCTTTTTATGTAATAGGTCTTTAAAAGGTTACATCTTCTCATTTCTTAAACATGTTCGTAAAAAGAATTCCACTTTGTGGTTTCAACAATAGCCCATGAGCTTTCTTTTTTAGATCACTTTTTGTTTCCCAGCTTGTGTTTTAGTAACGGTTTTGTTATTCTCGTCACTCGAAACATTATGTGAATCCAAAACGCATACATCACAAAACAAAGATACATGTATATATACATTAAAACATACACAATCAAACATAATCTAGCAATCCAAAGCTATGTAGTAAGATTATACCATAATTTGTGGCGTTTTTACTTTTATTTTTGTCACAAAGACATACATATAGTCTATATGTATGTCTTTGTGACAAAAATAAAAGTAAAAACGCCACAAATTATGGTATAATCTTACTACATAGCTTTGGATTGCTATGTAGTAAGATTATAAAAGTCTTAAAATAAAACATAAATCCATGCTCCTTAACAAATTTAAGACAAAAACACATAGAATTCTAATCAAAACATATATTGAAAACAATATCAAGTCCCAAACTTCCAAGTTCCAATTGGCCTACTGAACTCAACAGCTTATGGCTGATGCATTATAGGATTTCTAGCAAATGTAGCTGCTACTAAAAAGAAAAGAAATAAGCATTCATTAGTCTACCCCTTGTTGTACTTCGCAAAAGAATAATCTCCTGTCGGTGGAGTGCCATTTAGTCATTTACAACTCTGACCTATAAAGTTCACAAAACGAAACAGATCTTACAGTTACCAACAATAAAAGATACATGTTGCATATAAAGAAAAATGTACAGAATAATATACCCAATGGTAAAGTTGCAAGTTATCCTTCCGAGCAAAATTCATGAAAGAAAGCCATTCCGAGCAAAATTGAATGTCTACAAGTGTTACTTTGGTAAATAATTAACATATACCCAATTTAAATAGCAAACAAGCATTCATGTCCCATAAACTTAAGAGCTATAGCAGAAGACTTTTATCAAACAACTTGTGTGCAAACATAAGAAACCATACGAATCATCTCAAAGGTGTGTGTATAATGTGCAAACCTCACGAGATATACCATCTGGTTTTTTTTTTTTTTTTTTGAATAGCAAAATGAAACTTCCATATATAAGAAACAGTCTACATAACCACAAAACCACGTACCAGCAACATATCCAAACGCAGAAAGTCTCTCCTCAAGCTCAACTACATCACTCTCATTCTTCTTATAAATCTCATTGCAGTGACCAAGCAACTCCTCAAACGACACCGTATCAAACGACATGGACTCAAGGAGGTTGAGATCGCTGGTAGCAGTTGATACACGGCGGTTCAGACATTGCACGAACGATAATGAAGCACAATCTAAATAAAAGTATATAAAAAAACAAATTCATCAAAAAGAAAAAAACTAGATCTAAAGCAGAAGTCGTGCAAAACAAAAGCAAACAATTGAAATTATATTACCTAATGGAATCGAACGATAACGAAGCAGAATCTAGTTAAAAGTAAAATTCATCACAAAGGGAATCGAACGATAACGAAGCAGAATCTAGTCTACAATTGAAATTATATTACCTAATCGAACGAACGAAATCGGAGGATAACATTGCCGCCGGCGTGAAAGGGAAGGCTGGCGACGGGCGGCGACGGGCGGGGAAGGGCGGTGACGGCCGGTGACGGACTCGGAGTCGGGAGGAATCGGCTGTGTTGAGAGTAGAGAGTAGAGAGTTGAGAGTTGAGAGAAGAGAATGAGTGACGGCTGCAAAGAATTAGGGTTAAAGGTATTAGGGATAAATTAGGGATGAATGGACTATATATATTATATATATATTTATTTAATTTTAAAAATAACCAGGTACTTAACAGGTAAACAGGTATTATACCTGTTTAGACACGAAAATTAACAGGTAATTTCGTGTCTACCTGTTTAATACACGAAACCTGTTAAGGTCTTACCTGTTACCTGTTAAAGTCGTGTAGGTACGTGTCGTGTATTCGTGTCTCGTGTATAAATTGCCAGCCCTACATATAGATACATTAGAGCAACATACGTATATATATACTTCAAATTTGGATATAATAAATATATTATATAATATATCGCATCCATACAAATACATCTAACTGAAAAATATTTCATGAAAAACACATTGTTATTCTTTAAAATAATATTCTTTTAATATTGTATTATCATTACGTGAAATCGATTACAATGACACGTAAAAAGAATAGCGAAGAGATGAAAGAAAAGTAGTGTTTTATTTTTTTGCATTAAAGTGCACACTATTGGACCATTTCTATAAATTGTCGAGTTTTTTATACATTCTAATTAAAATACAAACGGTTCTTGTGGTTCTTATTACAGAACTGTCGGGTCGAACCGACCCGACTTGGAACCGATATTTCATATAAATCTAGAACCGCGAACCAATCCATATATTTATAAAGGTTTGGGTGCAAAGTTCTCGTGGATCGGTTCCAAGGTTCTCATGGGTCGGAACCACGAATCGCTCACCCCAGATTAGAGTGATCTGAGAACACAATGTAAAAGAGCTTAGTGATTTAGGTGTACTATAACACACAATAGCAATTCAAAGTATTTTACATTTGTTATTAGTTTTCAAAAGCATATAACTACACAAAATGTTTTATTACGTAGAATCGTCTTTTCATAATCGATAAAATATTAAGATTTTACAAACTCATAAAATAATTAAAAACAAAAGGACAAGAACACGTTGAAGTATTACAAAATAAAATTGTTGGTAAAAAAAATAATAAACTATATATGTATCAAAATAAAATTGTTGATATAAAAAATAAACTATGTATAATAGCAAGTGAAAAAAGTTTATTATGATCCCAATTATAAAAGTTATAGTTTCGCGTTATATTTATAAAAACTATATCCTTTTGCCTTTCGTATTATGACTCCATATTTAGTTGTGACATGCAAAGTACTTACTGAATTAGGGAGTTGCTTGGTGGCAGCAAACGAATCATATGGTACCGAGTGATACAAAAGCAAGCATGTAATGGCCACCATAGCAAAGATGATCACCGCTTTAGGAGTTCAAATACGGGATTTAAAGCGGTCAGAATGGAGACGGCGGTGGGGGCGAGGGCGGTGGAGATTTCTTACGATGATGGCCGGAGGTCGCCATGTTGGTTGGAGTCTCTGAACCCATACCGTGGTTGGTAGTTTGGAGTGGCATTTTTTGGTATGTATAATGTATATGGCAGCCAGCACCTTAAATTGGATTAAGTAATGTCTATAGTATACTAATTGTAGTTACGAAAGTATCTAGTCAAGTAATAAATGCAAACGTAACTAATGGGAAGTGTTCTAATTTTTATAATCTTCTTATCAACATTTTATAATTTACTAGCTTATAAACCTGCGTATTACACGAGTTTATACAATATAAACGATATAGTTATATAATCTTTAAAAAATGAGTATAAACCTTCCCATTAGTTATAAAACCTCAAAACGTTAAGTTCTCTCCGTCTGTCATTTTAAAATTGAGTACAATAAAATTTTAGTTTTTTTGCGAGATAGTCCTCGCGTTAGTTGCTCTTTTTTAGCTTTTATTTATATGTTAGAAAAACTTATAAATTGATTTTATATATAATCTCATATAAGGATAATAGCTTTTTTTTTTTTTTTTTTTTTTGTAATTTAAGCTAGCTATTTTATTTTAAGAAGTACTAAAATCATAGTTTATAAAATTATAGATCATTTATATATATTCTTAATAAATTAAAGATGAAAATGCCATTGGCATTAATTTGAAGGAGATTAGAGTAGAGAATGCCATGTGACATTAGAAGTAATCCTCTATTAGTATTAGATTAGATTACTATAAAAAAATCAAGAAAAAAAGTATATGAAAGGTTCTCGAATCTGTTTGCTATAGCCGATATAACTACGAGAGTATGAGACCATTAAAAACCCTTCTGAACAATGGTTTTTTTATTAATAAAGACATCCTTGAGAATTTAAATGTCTTCGTTGGGTCGAAGAAAAGGCTCTTTGGCCTAACGAATTATAGAAAATATATTTTTTTTAAACGACAACTAACTTTATAGCAATAAACATAGCAAAACTATGATATTGGAATAATAAAATTGTATGCTTTGATAGTTAATCGATGATTCATGAAGCTCTCCTAGCATTTTTGATAACAAACTGGTTGATCACCTCTTCGCAATTTATACCCTTTAAGATTTCATTCTCGATAGCTATTATCGCCAATCCACCAAGTCTTTTTATGGGACACTGTGGATCTTAAGTAAGGTTTCAATAACTTCAATTTCGAAAAACTCATTTCTGCATATGCCATCATGATATCATGATTGGAAGAGTCAACAATATTTTGTATGCAATACTCGCCTTTGGGTAATAATCGAGGTCTTTTAAATACTTCAAACATCTATGAGGTTGCTGAATTCACTAATTCTAATCTGTTAAATGGCTTCAACTCCATAGAAAGTTCATCACTATCAATATCCGATCTTCCTTCAAACTTGAGTGCTTTTTCAAGAAAATGATGAGCCAACTTAAGGTCATCATCTTCAATTCCCCCCAAGTTATATGGAAATATATAACCAAATAATTTCTCATACTTTTTGAGTTAATCAAATCTTGTCTCAGAAGTAATAGCTTGATCAACAATATATAAAAAATAATTTACTTCAACAACAACAACCACAACAGTACGTCAAGTTCCCTTTTTTGTTTTTTACTTTTTATCATTAAGGAGATTAGATATATATTAAAATAAGATTATTAGGCCCAATAAGTTATAAGATACAAACTAAGATTTACTTTTACATAGATAAATTTCCCGATTTTACATTTTTTTAATATATATATTTTAGGCCCTTAGAATTTTCGAGCCTTAGCCGGGGGTGCGGCATGGCCTGCCATCTTTGTTAATAAATGTGATGGGATTAATCACATTCTTTTGACAAAAAAATAATAATTATTATATATTAATTTGTGAATTAAATAGACAGTGATTCTTCTGATTGGTTGATGCACCCAATGAAAGATCTCCACCAAATTTGTATGTGTCCATTGCACCTCTTCTCCAGCCTACTCCTTTTATTGCCCTTATATTCTTCATGTGTCACCTCCCATGCTAGAGAGAGAGAGAGAGAGAGATGAGGGTGGGGGGAGTCGATGGGCACAAATTCGCCGCCACTTTTGCCTTGTCATTCCGTCCGTTCGTCGTTGGCGATGGTTTCTATCGTCTTTGGTGTCTTGGCATCTGTTTTGTGCTTTGAATCCTTGAGGGTTTTCAGACAACGAGAATAGTGGCGATGGGCGCGACTCTGGTTTTAATATCGGATGTGGATGGTGGTGATGTTGGCCAAATGGTGTATCTTTGTTGCCTTGGTGTCACAACCCCCGACCACACACTGGACGGGAGTCGTGAACAGTCAAGTGGTACCGGTGGTTATTTCGAAAATATTGCAGCGAAAATTTCATCAGGACCATGAGTTAGGAAAAATATCAGAGTTTAGAAACACCAGAATTTTATTTACAACCAACGGGAATAAAACCCATGTTCTACAAAGGTAGTTTTAATAGGGGATAAATCCGAATTCATAAAAAACGTTTCTTAATTTTAATTTGATAAAATAAGCCACTTCTTTAAGCCTTTTGGTGCGTATCACAACTCTTATTCAAATATACTGTAATCACCTGAAAAACATGTTTAAAAACATTTTATCAGGAGAAAATACTGGTGAGATCATTCATGTTGTATAAAAAGACACATTGTTATAATTACAGCATTAAGGGTTTCTATATTTGTTTATATCTTTCAATTACTCAAATCAGTATTTGTCACTCGGTGGCAATTCCTGTGACTATGGTCATGTCACTATTGGCCCTCAATTGTCCAATAGCAAAGCTTATCAAGTAGTGTATACAAAACCCCACATACCGGCAGTAATTTCAGAATACAAAAACTTAATCACTGTAAATACATCTGGAAAACATTTAGGGTTTTGCAAAATTGTTTTAGTAAAAGAGAATGACTCACCTTGTAGGTCTATAGTTCTTGATTTAACAGTCCTCCTGATTCTAAGCCTTCTGATAGTTAAGCATCTACTTATAGTTTTGAATCTTCTAGTAATTAAACATCTATTTTGATAGTAAGTTTATAGTTCTGAGCTTTCTAATAGTTAAACATTTAGTTTAACAGAGTAGAACACGTATTAGTGTAAAATCAATTCAAACCTAACGATGGTCACGAGATCAGAACCATAACGTAAGTTAACAAAGTATAGCCTTATTTAGGCAGCACTTTGGCATTCGTTAGTTGGTTCTCTGATCGATCAGACAGAATATCGTTTCGGTGATTATTGGTTAGAACACCAACGTATAGAGAGAAGAAGAGAAGGAATGAGCAAGGAAAAATGAATCCTAAGCTTCCTATTTATAGGTAAGGAATATGCCTTTCTTTTCTAGGAAGTTTATATATACCTCCCCTAGATAAGTCTTCCCTAGTTAGTAGGTACCCATATACTCCTTCCCCTGTTGTTATCTACCCATATATACCTTCCTTATATATATCTTCCTTATGCCTATTTAGATGTTATCTACCTTATATATATCTATTTGGATGTTAAGTTATAAAACTTACTTAACCGTTTTGTTGTTAAACTTAGCTGTTTAACTAATTAGTTTTACTTTAACTGTTTAATTAAGTAACTTAGTTAACCGATTAATAAATTAACTTGCTAAATTACTTAACTAATTAATTAATTAACTTACTTAGCTTACTTAGCTGTTAAGTTTCATTTCATGTTAAGTTTCATTTCATGTTAAGTTTCCTTAGTTATTAAGTTTACTTAACCACTAAGTTTTCTTAATTGCTAGGTTTTCTTAACCGCTATGTTTTCTTTAACCACTAAGTTTTCCTGGTTTAGCAGCCCCCAAGTTATAAGTTCTAATTTCTAGATATACCAAAATGTGATATGGATTAGCATAAGAAACAAATCAAACTTTTAACGACAATCACGAGATCAAAACCGCAACGTATAAAGTATCACCTTAATCAGGTGAAACTTCAGCTTTTCGTTGATAGAGTTTCAGATCAATTGGATAGGGTATCATTTCAGCGATTAGGATTTGGCACACAGGAATTGGGACAGAAAAACGAGAGAAAGAGATTTAGAAAATCGAATATGAGCAGTTTGGAATGCCCAAGGTGTCACACCCTGGCTTTGCGGAAGCGTGGTTAATTTTGGTGTGACTTCTTAATACCATAGCTTAATCATAACAAAGCTATATGAAGTAAAATCATGCAAGATCATCCGTTTGATTAAGTTTTAAAACCAGAGTAACATACCATTGTCTTAAAAACTTACAACATCATAACGTAAAACATTGTTTTAAACATCAACATGAGATAAACGCAGTTTAAGATTTGTGACTTGTCCAGGAAAGAGTCACATTTCCTAAACTGGGATGACCTTGGAACCCAATATGCAGCGGGAAAACACGTCATACCGTGCCAGATCCTGTTAATTTCCTGAAATACATGTAAGTTGAAAAATCAACAATAATGTTGAGCGAGTTCATGTGCAAGTGAGTATGTAAAACACTTGTAAGTATAAAAGTTCCCTGGTATGTAGCAGTGTAAGGAAAAGAGATCACCAATGGTTTGCAAGGCCATTAGCATGTTGTGAAATGCAAGTAGGAAGACTCAACCTAGCCGATTTATGCGTCGGGCACAAAGTCACTCAAGGTCCGTTCTGTTGGTCCTCTTAGAGGTCCGTTCTGTTGGGCCTAGAGTTGGGCTCGCTACACCCAGATAGATCTACCGCTTACGTCCCTCGGTGTTTCTGCCTACCCATTCACATGATCTAAGTAGTAAACCTCCTTACGTTAACCATACCATGTAAAAAGTACTTGTAAACAAAGTAACATGTATTTCACCCCCGCAGTTAAGAAAACTGAAAACAGTTAGAGAAAAGGGGGACATGAACTCACAGTGAAGCGTCTCTACCAAGTATCTCCAAATCAGAAAGCTGTGCGACGACCTACAAGTGCTAATTCTATTAGACGGACGGCCGTGCCTTAGCTTTATAGTTAAATCTTTTGGGAAATAGTTAGACAACTATTTCGTGTTTACGTTCTGTATATACTTGGTAGTTAATCTCCTTCCCAAGGATGGGGGATTCAATACATGTGCGTTCAAATTAAATCATTAAGTCTCACTTAATATATATGTATTTCCCATTCCAAAATATAAGTATTTTTCTCAAAAATATTATATTTTCATTTCACATAATTTTTCTCCAATAATACGTTGTTAAAATACGCGTTCATAAATATTTCCGTATTTGCGGAAGTTACGTTTTAACAATCGAGTGGTAATATAATTACCGGTGTAACTTATATATTTATGGTGAAAGCGTTCGTATTATTTTGGATTCGTTAACGTTCGTAAATATTATTCTTACTCTAAAAATAATATTTATGTATTTCACAAAATAATCATAAACAGTGTGTGAAAATATATATTTATCACGTTAAATTTTGTGAAAATCCCACCTCCGAGTATTTAGTAATTAAGGTCCTGGCGAAATTTATGTTCCGAAAACATGTCAAAAATAATTCTAACACTTGTAGTGTAAATAGTTCTAAGTGTTAGGTTTTTAGAAAAATTTCGCCAGAGTTTCCTCTGTAACTGGAGGTGGCCACGCTTTCAAGCGTATCATTTTCTTTAACAAATCAACTCAACAATTTTCTTTATTTGATCAGAACAACTTTTATCACAACAACAAGTCAACATATGTGTAAATTTCCAAAAATTACATGAACTTGCAGTTTTCCCAAAACTGTGGTATAAATCCCCTTAAATTTAGTAGATCTTCATATAATATAACTTGATCTTGTAAAAACCTCGTTTTTAGAGAAAATCCATCTTTTCAACTTCCCGTCATCTTTTACAAAAATTGTTATTTTGTCGGATCTTTTCATTTCACAAGTGTTTACACACTTGTGGTTTATAAAATCATGCTTGTTAGTATAAAATCTATCTTTTAAAATACATGATTTCCTTGATACGTGGTTCTTTGAAAATACCACTTGCAGATGCGTAGATCCGCTAGTTTTAAACACTATGGTACAAGTTAAAACACTTTTACACAAGTAAAACATTTTTACACAAGTTCATGTTTCATGTGTGGTAGAGTTTCACCTTTTAACCCTTGTTACTCCTAAAATAGCTTTGTGTCATGATTCAAGAACATGACTACACCGGGTTAAACGATGATTCGAGCTACCACAATCATAGATCGGGTCTAGATAATCACCACTTTCAATTACTACAACATTTACACAACATATAAGCTATTAACCACCATTTTAAGTGTTTTTAGTAGACTTTTGTGCATCATTTTGCATTTTAACGAGATTTAACCGATACAAATCCTTTTAACCACATTAGAATAGTTCAAGTATGAGTTTTAAGCATTATACCTCTAGCTCAAGGCTAGGGAAGGATCTTGACGAAAATGGCGTGGATAAAAGCAAGATAAAGAGGTCCTTCAAACTCCGAGTGCACCAAGACTCCTTGTATACGACCCTCGACACTTGTATGATCTTGTGATGGGAAGATGGAAGCCGAAAATGGATGTGTGGGGAGGGGGGTGTTCGGCCGAGAGCTCTAGAGAGCAAGAGAGGAGAGAGTTGTTGTTGTGTTGAGTTGGAAAGATTATGTTGTGTTTAGCTTAGGTCTTATAGGAAAAACATAAGTGTATTATCCAATGGTTCTTGTGTCAAGTAGATATTAGGCAAGATTAGATTAAGCAAATCTATCAAGTACAAAGCATGTCCCCTAGGGGACGGTTTCGGTTGGGGGGGGGGGTCCCTTGGTTCGATTTCAACTTGGCACAAGTATTTAGTTAGATAAACCAAGTTAGTTAAGGGTTTAACTTAGTTAGTGATGTTTAGTGCTTTAAAGCGGGTGTTAGGGCATTCAGGGACCCTAACTGGCTCAGAAAAAGATAAATAAGGAAAATAACAATATTTTCATATTCCGGGTAAAGTCCGGTTGTTTGGTTGGATAGTAATCCGTTAAAGCGTTACTAAAGCTTTAAAGTGTCGTTATTACTCTTTTTAGTGACACAGCTTATTCCTGACACTTTGGAAAGTGTCTAGTAATATTTTCTCATGTTTTGGCACTTTATTAGTTAGCTAAAAGCTGAATTGTTATGTAAAGTGCTGAGTTTTGTACTTTAAGTACGTTTTAGGCACATCCAGTCACTGTGACTTATCCCTAGAGACGCAGTTCCACAACCCTTGTATCCCTACACTCAGTACTAGTGTAGCCAAATATCTCAGGCTCTTATAGGCCTTGGAGGCAGTGTTTGCCTGATGCTGGCTTTATCAGCATGTTCAATAGGTTATCCGTTATTGTGCTACTGTGCTTTTTGTGCATCATGGTTGTCACTAGGGTTCAGCATGTAAATAATGTAGTGACGATAAGTAGAGTATGATGCAAGTAAGTACATGTATCAGATATCAAGTAGCAGTTCATCAGCTAGTTCAAACAAGCACAGTAATTAAGCAGTAATTAATTATTAATTAAGTCGTACGGATACCTGGTTTGGTGCGGGTTGTCACATTCTCCCCCCGTTAAATAAATTTCGTCCCGAAATTTAAGTTCTGCTACTAGATGCAGGGTTCTTAGGAAAAAGGTGGGGGTATTTCTCTTTCATCCGGTCCTCACGCTCCCAGTTGAACTCAGGACCATGTCTGGCATTCCAACGAACTTTGACGAGCTTGACACTGCTCCGGCGGGTCTTGTTAACTTTCCAATCCGTGACCTCAACAGGTTCTTCAACGAAGTGGAGCGTGTCGTCAACATGAATCTCGTCGGTGGGAATAGCAACGGTAACTTGAGTTGGACTTTTCTTTAGATTGGATACATGAAATGTATCGTGAACACCATTCAGTTCAGCAGGTAGGTCCAACTTGTATGCTACTAGTCCTATTCTTTCCAGAATTCTGAAGGGACCAATGTAGCGCGGATTTAACTTCCCACGCTTTCCAAAGCGTGCCACACCCTTCCAGGGTGAGACTTTCAATAACACCATCTCCCCAACTTGGAAATCCACATGTTTCCGGTTTGGATCCGCATAGGCCTTCTGTCTGTGGCGAGCTGCTTCGATGCGTTTAAGAATTTGCGCGATCTTGTCTGTCGTCTCTTGGACGATTTCGGGGCCAGCAAGCTGCCTATCACCTGCGTCAGCCCAACATAAGGGTGATCGGCACTTGCGTCCGTAAAGGGCTTCAAATGGCGCGACACCAATACTGGTGTGGTAGCTGTTGTTGTATGAAAATTCAACCAAAGGTAAATGTTTATCCCAGCTACCGCCCAAATCCATAACACACGCTCTCAGCATGTCTTCCAAAGTCTGTATCGTTCGCTCGCTTTGACCGTCAGTTTGCGGATGAAACGCAGTGCTCAGATTCAATTGCGATCCAAACGCTTCTTGGAAGGATTGCCATATCCTTGACACAAACCTTCCGTCTCTATCAGAGATGATCGAGAGAGGTACTCCATGGCGTGCGACGATCTCTCTCATGTAAATTTCCGCAAGTTTACTAGTACTGTCTTTCTCTTTGATTGGCAGAAAGTGTGCGGACTTTGTTAGGCGGTCAACTATCACCCAAATCATATCATGGCCTCTTGGCGTTCTTGGCAACTTCGTAATAAAATCCATTGAGATTTGTTCCCATTTCCACTTGGGAATCTCAGGTTGTTGCAGAAGTCCTGAAGGCTTCTGGTATTCCGCTTTAACCTTAGCGCACGTCAAACATTTGCTCACGTAAACAGCAACATCGCCTTTCATCCTAGGCCACCAATAATAATCTTTGAGATCCTGGTACATCTTATCCGCTCCAGGATGGATAGAGTACCGCGACTTGTGAGCTTCATCGAAAATAACTTTTCTTAAATCACCAAACAGAGGAACCCAAATCCTTTTCTCAAAACATAACGTTCCTTCCTCGTTTGGTACCAAAAGCTTCTCCATCCCACGGAGATATTCTTCTTCAAGGTTTCCTTCTTTGAGGGCTTCTTTCTGCGCGGCACGAATGCGCAAGGAAAGATCGGTTCGTATAATCATTTCTAAAGCTCTAACCCTTATGGGCTTGATTCTCTCTTTTCGACTTAGGGCATCGGCGACTACATTCGCCTTCCCTGGATGATACTTTATCTCGCAGTCGTAGTCGTTCAACAATTCAACCCATCGTCTTTGCCTCATATTCAACTCCTTCTGGTTGAATATATGCTGTAGGCTCTTGTGATCTGTAAAGATTGTACACTTCGTACCATAAAGGTAGTGTCTCCAGATCTTTAAAGCAAAAACCACTGCGCCGAGCTCCAAATCGTGTGTGGTATAGTTCTTTTCGTGCACTTTCAGTTGACGCGATGCGTAAGCAATAACCTTTTGGCGTTGCATCAACACGCAACCCAATCCTTGGCGCGATGCGTCGCAGTATACCACAAAATCATCTGTACCCTCTGGTAGAGCTAAGATTGGCGCATTGCAGAGCTTATCCTTCAGTATCTGGAAGGCTTCGTCCTGTTTGATTTCCCAATCAAACTTCTTATCCTTCTGCGTGAGGAGCGTCAATGGTTGGGCGATCTTTGAAAAATTCTCAATGAATCTTCGATAATAGCCAGCCAGACCCAAGAATTGCCGAATCTCGGTTGGCGTCTTTGGCGTTTCCCAATCCTTGATTGCCTCGATCTTGGTTGGATCTACGTGGATTCCATCTCCATTTACCACGTGCCCAAGGAATTGCACCTCTCGTAGCCAAAACTCGCACTTAGAGAATTTGGCATACAGCTGTTCTTTCTTCAGCAGCTCTAGAATGGCTCTAAGATGCTGATCGTGTTCAGCCTTCGTCTTTGAATAAATTAAAATGTCATCGATGAACACAATCACGAACTTATCCAAGTACGGCTTGCAAACTCTATTCATTAGATCCATGAATACCGCAGGTGCGTTTGTCAAACCAAACGGCATAACAAGGAACTCGTAGTGTCCATAACGAGTTCTGAAGGCTGTCTTCGGGATACTCTCCTCTTGTATCCTTAACTGATGGTATCCAGATCGAAGATCGATCTTTGAATAAAAGCTTGAACCTTGAAGTTGGTCGAACAGATCATCAATTCTTGCCAGAGGGTATCTATTCTTGATCGTCAGCTTGTTTAACTCCCGGTAGTCAATGCACATTCGAAAACTACCGTCCTTCTTCTTGACAAACAGGACCGGAGCTCCCCAAGGCGAGAAGCTTGGTCGGATAAATCCCTTGTCTAACAACTCTTGAAGTTGTGTTGACAGTTCCTGCATCTCAGACGGAGCAAGTCTATAAGGTGCCTTAGCCACAGGCGCGGCGCCTGGAACTAAGTCGATGTGAAACTCTACTTGCCTCTGAGGTGGCAGTCCCAGCAAGTCTTCTGGATACTCCCTTACGACAGGGATGTCTTCAATTCTTGGCTCAGCAGCCTTCTTATCCACAATGTGTGCCAGAAAAGCAACACATCCTTTCTGCAAACACTTCCTTGCTTTCAAGCAGCTGATAATCCTCAACGGCGTCTCACGCTTCTTTCCATGAACAACAATGGTCTCACCATCATCGATTGGGATACGAACAACCTTTTCGTGACAAACTATCTCAGCTTTGTTGCTTGATAACCAATCCATTCCTACCACTACGTCGAAGCTTCCCAACTGGACTGGTAGTAGATCCAAAGCAAACTCACGTTCTCCCAATTCGATCACACAGCCTCTGATAACTTCATTGGCTTCTACTAACTTCCCATTGGCCAATTCGATTGAGTAGGGAATATCTAACTTATTTGCGGCTAAACCAAGCATATTCTTAAACTCTAACGACACGAAGCTATAATCGGCACCAGTATCAAATAAAACGGATGCATAGCGTTGATTTACAGGGAACGTACCAGTTACGACATTGGGGTCCTGGCGCGCTTCCCTTGCTTCGAGTTGGAACACTCTTCCACGGGCTTGGTTTAAGTCTGGGCAGTTCTTCTTAAAATGCCCGATATCACCGCAGTTAAAACACCCAAGTCTTTGCCCGTTTCCACCAGCTTGATCATTCATTTGATTACGATTCACGGCGCCCGCTTGGTTAGCATTGTTACCTCGATTCTCGTTACCTCCATAGTTTCCTTGTGGGCGATTTCCATTCCCACCCCGGTTGTAATTTCTGTTTCCGAATCCTCCCTGGCCTCCCTGACCAGCAGTGGCCCAACAAGTGTCCTTCGAGTGGCCACGTTTCCCACATGCTTCGCATACTTTTAGCCCGCAATGACCAGAATGGTGGCGCTGGCAGGTGTTGCACTTGGGCTGGGCGCCCATATACCCTTTTCCCTTCTTCCCTCTATCAGCTGTACCCTGAGCTGGCGAGTCTGATCCTCCTTTCTTAACCGCCACACTGGCGCCCTGCTTGAAGTTCGAGAACTTCCGTTTGTTACCTCCTGATGACTCGACGTGAGTCTCTGCCTTCTTCGTCTTGATCTCATCAAACTTGTTCAAACGAATTGCCTCCTCGGTGAGAGCCACGCTCAAATCGATGGCTTCAGTGATAGTTGCTGGTTTGGATGAGGTTACCATGCTTATGATTTGAGGAGCTAATCCCCAAATGAAACGTTCAATTCTCTTGAACTCAGGAGTGACCATGTAGGGTACCACATGCGATAAGTCATGGAACCTTTGAACGTATTCTGCTATCTTTGGACCGTCCATTTTCAAGTGCCAGAACTCGGTCTCCAATCGCTGGATTTCTGCGCGGGAACAGTACTTTTTGCGCATAAGTTCTTTCAGTTCGGTCCAGGTCAGCGCGTAGGCAGCAGCTTCGCCTAGTGTCTGTACTTGCAGATTCCACCAAGAGAGGGCTCCATCTAGAAACAGCCCTGAGATATAGGTGACTTGCTGATCCAGCGCGCACTTGCTCATGCGAAGAACAGATTCGGTTTTCTCAGCCCAACGAACAAAGGCGACAGCACCTCCAGTGCCATCAAAGTTTATGGGCTTGCAGTCTAAGAACTGCTTGTAGGTGCACCCTGCACATACGTTATAACATATGAACGGCATTAGCATCATCGCTAAAGATATCCAATTAGGTCACGGTATGTCTTAATGACTTAGTATTACCGTGAGGTGGATTGTTATTGCCTTGGTTAATACTTCCGCTCGTTCCTGGCTGAGATGCTGCGTACTGTGCTATGGCAGCTGCAATGACTTGCTGTAGCTCTGCCTCATTAGTAGGCATGCGTGTCTCACGTCTTGGCGGCATCTTCTAAAAGATGGTTTAAGTTGGTCAGGCCATAGTAAAGCTCCGATGTTATAATACGTAAGTCAGGTCATATTGTAGTGTACGTATATAACGATAGTAATAGTAAAATCACATAACATCTCATGTTATCAATACATCACAAATACCAATCACACAACATCCCATGTCATCAAAAATACAAATAAGCAATCAAGCGAATCAAATATGATGAGAATACTGCGATTGCCATATATCGAGACCACATAGTAAGTGTATCAATACATCCCTGTGTCATACAATCATCAATCAACTAGGGGCTACATCACCCCTGTCCAAAAACTATATCATGTCAATGTCAAATACATGTCAACAAAAGTCAGAATCAAATGTAGTCTCCAAAAATGCTGTGCAATCCAACAATCGCCGTCTTCTCATCCTCGTCTACCCAAACAGCACTGATGAGCTCTATACAGATGGTGGTGGAGGAGGGGGAAAGTGGGTGTAAAACAAACGACGTAACTGGAGCCAGTCCTCCTCCATGGCTCGCTGAGTACGGATGATAGAAGCAACCTGCTGCTCTAGTGTAAAGAGACGGGCAGCATAATCTGGAGGTAAGGGTCGAAATGGCTGCAGAGGAGAGTGTGTCTGACCATGGCATCGGCAAGGTGGCAGCTGAGCTCTCTCAAGCTCCTGGATGCGCTGCGTGTGTGACTCGTGCTGGGCGACAAAAGACATCAAAACGTCCTCGATAGTATACCCCCTGTGGAAAGAATGGTAGGGGTCAGTAGGTGGCATACCAGAGTCTGGTGCCCAAAGGAACGGCTCACTGGTGGGGTCAAAAGGTGCCACATGAAATGGAGCGACAGAGGGTGGAATAGATGACATCTGGGGCATGAAGGGGATAGACATCGGTACATGCCCAGAAGGATGGGCTGAAGAACCCTCTCCAGGCCTCGCTGGAGGTACAAACTGAGGAACCTGAAAAGAAAAATCAACATGTCGTGTATCAGGGATCTGAGGGGGAAATGGTGGAATATCCTCATCAGCAGGTATCCAACCGTGCTGTGCATGCTCATCTGGTGGATCCATGTGTGCCGCGAACAGTGCATGCTCGGGCTCTAGTGGGATGGGATCAGGTGCAACAAAAGGGTGAACAGGTGCAATGTGCTCAACAGGATGGTCAACAGGTATATCAACAACAGGTAGAGGAACAACAGGATCAACAACAACATGATCGCCCTCTAACAAAGGAACATCCACGGGGAGATCATCAACTTGTGGGTCTGCTATAACAGGCTCAAAAGGGATGCCAGCATGTACGGGGTCATGCTCAAGTATGGGGTCTAGAGCGGCTGCCTGCTCAGGAGCGACGACAGGCTCGGGGTCATCAAAAGCCATCTCGAAGTCAAACTCGGGGTCGATAGGGTCTACTGGGTCAGCTGGATCCTCCATGGGCTGATCCATAGGGATAAACTCGATATCGCGATCCGGGTCGTATCCCGGGGGAAAGATGGGATCAGAATCCTCTATGTCATCATGGTCAAACGCAAAACTGGGTATAGGTGCAACAGAGGATGCCTGGTCAGGATCAGAATCATGCGCAAAGTGTTGTGCGCTCAATGTGTGAGAAGGTGCGGATGCCACAGACTCGAAGGAGTCTGGGACAGGAGAATATGCTGGCGAATCCTCAGCGGGAACGTCAGCGATCATCAGAAGATCGTCCGCAGGAAGAAGGGCCTCGCCCTGGATCTCATCCTCAAAAGGCTCATCCTCAAACAGGTCAACATCGCCGTCAGCCTCGGCGTCAAGAAGGAAATCATATGCTGGATAAACGGCTAAGGGTATAGGAGCCGGAATCTCTACTAGAGGTAGGTACTCAGCGGGAGGGTCATCTGCAGGCTCATCAGCACCATCGGGTAGTGCGAAGGGCTGGAAATCATCCTCGTCAGTACTGGTATAGTCAGATGTGTACACCTCATGCTCGGAGGATGTGAGGTCATCAGATACGATAGGTATGGGTCCAGTGGTGTCCGAATCGCCAGTACCGGCTGAATCCATGAGTCTGTATCACAAATATGCTCAAATAATCAGTCATATAATCAGATAATCACATAAGTCACCAAGTAAGATATCACATAATTCTCCTAGTCCCACTAGCCTCCCAGTCTACTTGACTGCTCTATCAACTACCTCGACCTCTCAGATCGAGCCTCGGTCTCCAACACCGAGCCTCAGTCTCCAAACTGAGCCTACTCTTCCTAGTCCCACTAGCCAATCCTCCTAGTCCCACTAGCCAACTAATCCTCGATCTCTCAGACCGAGCCTCGGCCTCTCAGACCGAGCCTCAGCCCTTTCCAGACTGAGCCTATAAATAATAAAATGTGCTCAACATTTGTTTGTAAAAAGTTTTGGATCTGGACTTAAGTGGTATGCAGAAAAATGTTTTCGTGAGAGCCCTAGTGATCATAGTCTAGACTCGAGAAAGAATCCTAGTTCGCTATGATCAGAGCTCTGATACCAAGATGTCACACCCTGGCTTTGCGGAAGCGTGGTTAATTTTGGTGTGACTTCTTAATACCATAGCTTAATCATAACAAAGCTATATGAAGTAAAATCATGCAAGATCATCCGTTTGATTAAGTTTTAAAACCAGAGTAACATACCATTGTCTTAAAAACTTACAACATCATAACGTAAAACATTGTTTTAAACATCAACATGAGATAAACGCAGTTTAAGATTTGTGACTTGTCCAGGAAAGAGTCACATTTCCTAAACTGGGATGACCTTGGAACCCAATATGCAGCGGGAAAACACGTCATACCGTGCCAGATCCTGTTAATTTCCTGAAATACATGTAAGTTGAAAAATCAACAATAATGTTGAGCGAGTTCATGTGCAAGTGAGTATGTAAAACACTTGTAAGTATAAAAGTTCCCTGGTATGTAGCAGTGTAAGGAAAAGAGATCACCAATGGTTTGCAAGGCCATTAGCATGTTGTGAAATGCAAGTAGGAAGACTCAACCTAGCCGATTTATGCGTCGGGCACAAAGTCACTCAAGGTCCGTTCTGTTGGTCCTCTTAGAGGTCCGTTCTGTTGGGCCTAGAGTTGGGCTCGCTACACCCAGATAGATCTACCGCTTACGTCCCTCGGTGTTTCTGCCTACCCATTCACATGATCTAAGTAGTAAACCTCCTTACGTTAACCATACCATGTAAAAAGTACTTGTAAACAAAGTAACATGTATTTCACCCCCGCAGTTAAGAAAACTGAAAACAGTTAGAGAAAAGGGGGACATGAACTCACAGTGAAGCGTCTCTACCAAGTATCTCCAAATCAGAAAGCTGTGCGACGACCTACAAGTGCTAATTCTATTAGACGGACGGCCGTGCCTTAGCTTTATAGTTAAATCTTTTGGGAAATAGTTAGACAACTATTTCGTGTTTACGTTCTGTATATACTTGGTAGTTAATCTCCTTCCCAAGGATGGGGGATTCAATACATGTGCGTTCAAATTAAATCATTAAGTCTCACTTAATATATATGTATTTCCCATTCCAAAATATAAGTATTTTTCTCAAAAATATTATATTTTCATTTCACATAATTTTTCTCCAATAATACGTTGTTAAAATACGCGTTCATAAATATTTCCGTATTTGCGGAAGTTACGTTTTAAGAATCGAGTGGTAATATAATTACCGGTGTAACTTATATATTTATGGTGAAAGCGTTCGTATTATTTTGGATTCGTTAACGTTCGTAAATATTATTCTTACTCTAAAAATAATATTTATGTATTTCACAAAATAATCATAAACAGTGTGTGAAAATATATATTTATCACGTTAAATTTTGTGAAAATCCCACCTCCGAGTATTTAGTAATTAAGGTCCTGGCGAAATTTATGTTCCGAAAACATGTCAAAAATAATTCTAACACTTGTAGTGTAAATAGTTCTAAGTGTTAGGTTTTTAGAAAAATTTCGCCAGAGTTTCCTCTGTAACTGGAGGTGGCCACGCTTTCAAGCGTATCATTTTCTTTAACAAATCAACTCAACAATTTTCTTTATTTGATCAGAACAACTTTTATCACAACAACAAGTCAACATATGTGTAAATTTCCAAAAATTACATGAACTTGCAGTTTTCCCAAAACTGTGGTATAAATCCCCTTAAATTTAGTAGATCTTCATATAATATAACTTGATCTTGTAAAAACCTCGTTTTTAGAGAAAATCCATCTTTTCAACTTCCCGTCATCTTTTACAAAAATTGTTATTTTGTCGGATCTTTTCATTTCACAAGTGTTTACACACTTGTGGTTTATAAAATCATGCTTGTTAGTATAAAATCTATCTTTTAAAATACATGATTTCCTTGATACGTGGTTCTTTGAAAATACCACTTGCAGATGCGTAGATCCGCTAGTTTTAAACACTATGGTACAAGTTAAAACACTTTTACACAAGTAAAACATTTTTACACAAGTTCATGTTTCATGTGTGGTAGAGTTTCACCTTTTAACCCTTGTTACTCCTAAAATAGCTTTGTGTCATGATTCAAGAACATGACTACACCGGGTTAAACGATGATTCGAGCTACCACAATCATAGATCGGGTCTAGATAATCACCACTTTCAATTACTACAACATTTACACAACATATAAGCTATTAACCACCATTTTAAGTGTTTTTAGTAGACTTTTGTGCATCATTTTGCATTTTAACGAGATTTAACCGATACAAATCCTTTTAACCACATTAGAATAGTTCAAGTATGAGTTTTAAGCATTATACCTCTAGCTCAAGGCTAGGGAAGGATCTTGACGAAAATGGCGTGGATAAAAGCAAGATAAAGAGGTCCTTCAAACTCCGAGTGCACCAAGACTCCTTGTATACGACCCTCGACACTTGTATGATCTTGTGATGGGAAGATGGAAGCCGAAAATGGATGTGTGGGGAGGGGGGTGTTCGGCCGAGAGCTCTAGAGAGCAAGAGAGGAGAGAGTTGTTGTTGTGTTGAGTTGGAAAGATTATGTTGTGTTTAGCTTAGGTCTTATAGGAAAAACATAAGTGTATTATCCAATGGTTCTTGTGTCAAGTAGATATTAGGCAAGATTAGATTAAGCAAATCTATCAAGTACAAAGCATGTCCCCTAGGGGACGGTTTCGGTTGGGGGGGGGGGTCCCTTGGTTCGATTTCAACTTGGCACAAGTATTTAGTTAGATAAACCAAGTTAGTTAAGGGTTTAACTTAGTTAGTGATGTTTAGTGCTTTAAAGCGGGTGTTAGGGCATTCAGGGACCCTAACTGGCTCAGAAAAAGATAAATAAGGAAAATAACAATATTTTCATATTCCGGGTAAAGTCCGGTTGTTTGGTTGGATAGTAATCCGTTAAAGCGTTACTAAAGCTTTAAAGTGTCGTTATTACTCTTTTTAGTGACACAGCTTATTCCTGACACTTTGGAAAGTGTCTAGTAATATTTTCTCATGTTTTGGCACTTTATTAGTTAGCTAAAAGCTGAATTGTTATGTAAAGTGCTGAGTTTTGTACTTTAAGTACGTTTTAGGCACATCCAGTCACTGTGACTTATCCCTAGAGACGCAGTTCCACAACCCTTGTATCCCTACACTCAGTACTAGTGTAGCCAAATATCTCAGGCTCTTATAGGCCTTGGAGACAGTGTTTGCCTGATGCTGGCTTTATCAGCATGTTCAATAGGTTATCCGTTATTGTGCTACTGTGCTTTTTGTGCATCATGGTTGTCACTAGGGTTCAGCATGTAAATAATGTAGTGACGATAAGTAGAGTATGATGCAAGTAAGTACATGTATCAGATATCAAGTAGCAGTTCATCAGCTAGTTCAAACAAGCACAGTAATTAAGCAGTAATTAATTATTAATCAAGTCGTACGGATACCTGGTTTGGTGCGGGTTGTCACACAAGGATTGCTCTATTTATAGCTGGAATTCGACGCCGTCGCGTCATGTGACCAACTCTACATTCCCCCGTCGCGTCACATGGCGAGGTGTGCTAGGGATTAGGTGGCATGAGTCACCCCTATAGGTCTACCACATGGTGACACGTGGCAACATGTGGCATCCGGGGAATCTGGACCTACCGCGCTACGCGACGGTCCTTAAGGATCTCGTCGCGTCACGCGACGACGACCAAAACTTGGATTTTCTCTTTTTTCGTGCTGGTTCTCGTCGATCGTGTTCGGGGTTTCGATTATGAATCATTGTGGGACCTTTTTGAGGGTTGTTATGTCACACCCCCAAAATACCACCTGCGGAAACCCCACTAGGCGTGTGACATACGAGGATCTAGCCACTAATCATATTGAACTCATAACAAGATTTCAAATGGAGTTGTCAATTATAAATAAAAATGTATCAAACAATAAGTTTAATAAAATCCAACAAGTTCAGCGGAAGCAATAAGTAACCCATTGTTTAAATGTTTCAAAACCGAATGTAATAAAAATCAATAAGCCTGTCACGTGTATCCAATCAGTTCGACCCATGACCACTCCAGCCATTCCAGACAACAAGTTCCATATCCAAGAAATCTAACGACCTGCGAGCATGCAACACGTATGTCAGACAACGCTGGTGAGTTCATAGTTTTACGAAAACGTTAGTTACCAAGTGTTTAGATCAGTTCATTGATAATAATGTTGATAATAACTCGAGTACCGTACAAGATGGCTACCAGATTGTTTTGCCCGTCCCCAATGCCCCCTATCTAAGCATTGGTCATGATTAAGGTCATTACTTCACGCCCGTCCTCTCAGGTACGGTGTGAGGTTGCCAAGCCTAATAGCGCTATCAACTAATACCCTGTTACCTCTCAGGTAACTAAATCGGTATAAGATGGGACTTAAGGTGATAGGAAAAGAGTGTATTATCTAACATCCCAGTTTTTACTCCCAAAAGATTTATTCCTCTCAGGAATACCCATTTGACTGTCCCACCCACCGGGACGCATGCTCAGGAGAGATGAACTCACCTTTGGTTTGCTCGGTAAGATTAGTTACTTGTTTACAGTTGGTCAACCAAGTCCTAGCATGGTCACCAATACAATTCAGGTTTCGCATACACTTAGATCACATAATTAACACATTGCATACTTATGCACATAACCTCATAATACACATTAGACATTTAGCACACGCACTGGACCAATACACAAGTTCACGTTCTCAATCAATAGATGAACATTGCATGTCATAAAGTTCATCACATAGTATATCTACATTAACTGTTTGGGTTACGTACAACACAACACAACCGTACATTCCCAATATCACTTAACAGTCCATTCTAGCTTTCTTAACAATGTGCGGCCCAACTAGTTCCGGCCCAACTTAAGTGTACGACCACCCCCAACCAGGTTCGGCCCAACCAACCTCCAACCCAGTGAACTGTGTGACTCTCATGACCCTTTTGGCCTTTTAAGGAGCAGGCCACACCAAGTGTGCGGCTCTCCTTTGAGTGTGCGGTCCGAACACATTGTTTGGCCCAATCGGTTCAATGTAAGGCCCAAGTTGTGTAACCAGTTTAGTAATCCAAATAGGTGTGCAACATTTGTGAAAGTGTGGGATTAATTTCTCTAGGCCGTAAATCACGAAATCAATTACAACATGTACATATGTTCAATTAACTCAATCAATTACCCATTTAGTTGTATTGATTCATTATTAACACATTAAGCACCATTGATTCACAAGGATCCTAACTGCCATCTAATTCATCATCGACAGTTAGCACAAGACCAACCTTCATCCGAATCAATCATCCAATGATATCCTCGAATACTCATCGTTCACATGTAGTAACTCAGCATTATCAGAATTTAACATTCTAATCACCATTCATACGGATCAGTTGCGCACTTAACTATCCATTATGCAAGTATAAGATCATACAAACCTCCTAGCATACATAACATCTTGGATCGTAGATTAACATCATAAGTAATTTCCCTCTAACAGAATCAGTTTATTATCATAATCACTTTCTCAAAACCCTTAATATCGAACCCCACTAATTGGTTAGTAACACATCAATCAGTTGTCCAGATCCAATACAGTTACAAACAAATCCTAGGATCATGTTTTAATCTCTACACACCAATACATATCAACATATCAACACATAATCAAGAACACCAGTCAATGTAAATCAAGTAGAGGGGAAATATACTAATCGAAGGTTTGTAGGTAGGAAGAAGTTAGAACGAAAGAGAGAAGAAGGAGACTGTCGTCCAGCTTGGGAGTATTAGGGTTTGTGTGTGTTTGAAATTATGAGGACATTCCATGCATAACCGTGATATAAGTTAGGGGGTGCGGGCTCAGGTTGGGCTTCAAGTACTATGGGCCGAGGGAAAGTCAAACAACACATGCGATGGGTTGGTCTCAGGTGATTCGGGTTTGACACAAGTGTGGGCCGAAACAGATTATGAGTGACTAAAGTGTGTGCGTGCAGCCCAATGCATGTACGACCCATCCCGACAACTTAACACTAAGAACAGATTCAATTACACACCCCATCATACCCAATTGTGTTTACGTTTAACAGGTTTATCATAGCAAAGAACATTGAAAAGGAATAATGAGAAGTTAGAATCACGAGACTAAACGACACTAACCTTGAAAGTTCGGGTTGTCACTTCATCCCCAACTTGAAAGAAATTTCGTCCCGAAATTTGATAAGTAAACCCAGAGAAATGAAGTGATAGATCAAGATTACTGCAGATTCTTCTCAGATGCTACATCATCCCCAACTTGAAGTGGAATTTCGTCCCGAAATTCACAAGTGACACCAGCATTAGATTGGTCAACATGGAAGAGTTGAGGATATTTGAGCTTCATCTGATCCTCGCGCTCCCACGTGAACTCCAGTCCAAGTCTTGAGTTCCAACGAACCCTCACGATCGGGATTCGACTATGCTTACGAACCTTGACCTCCCGATCCATAATTTCGATAGGTTCTTCGACAAACTGCAACTTGTCGTCAATCCTCAGCTCTTGAAACGGCACCACCAGTGTTTCATCAGATAAACACTTCTTTAGTTGTGAAACATGGTGTTGATCCCAGTACGGGCTCAAAACAACTTCTTTTCACGTAATATGGCAAGTGATTTCAGTAAATGTGAAAAAGATGTGCGGAAATGGAAATCAGACTTTCAAGAAACAAGACCTACAGAATTATCAAGTTTATATCACTTTGAAACAAAATGGTTTACAAGGTGATTGTAAGATTATTATCTAGTACAAACGAATCTTGAATTCTGTGGTGAGAGGGCAATGGAGTTTAGATGTATGTATGAATGCTAAGCTTAAAAACTCACTTTACTTCTCCTGGTTGAGCCTTCTATTTATAGACGGCTTGGTTCATGAATAAACAATAGTTTATTGATGCAATAATTCCTGCAAAAAGTAGCCAATTGACATATTCATTGATTCCAACGTTCAAGTTGCTTTTTTTCATCATGATATCAATTAATGTCAACTTGCTTCGGTAAGTGTGGCAGGACAGAGCCAATTTCAGACAAGTGGGTATTTCATCAGAATTCTGATAAACCACTTCATCAGAAATTCTGATGAACAAATCATCAGAAAATTCTTGATGATCAGAATCATCAGATACTAATGATATTTCATCAGGAATATCATCAGATCCATCAGAAATGACCTTTTCTGATAATCCAATTTAGCTCTTGATCAACTTGTGATTCTTTGAAGTAGATGCTATGCATTCCAGTTGTCCCATCTGATCTTCTTTTTCTAGTTCGTGATCTTCAGGACTGTGATCTCTTCATAGATCCAGTTGATTGTGATTTTCTTCAATACTTACAAATAAAGTTTCCTAACAGTTTCCCCCTAAGTATTGTAAGAAAATAAACTACCTCATAAACAGAAAATTTCCAAACAGTGGAAATATAATACTTGCAAAATTAAACCAGTCACTAATGTTTAAAGAAAAACAAATTACATAAAAGACGAGAAATCAAATAAATAGTTTCTTCAGTTCAGTTTCACTCTCTTATGCACATCTCCTATCTTTAACTTCTTTTTATAGGAGATATATTTGTTGCTGCTGACATACATGTCTTTGTACCATTCTCTTGCTTGGATCCATTCTTCAATTATCTGCTCAATTTCTTTTCTGCTTCCCTCCAAGTTCTTTTCTATCTTCTGAAGATGTTCTTGTCTTTTGTTCATGGTTTTCAAGATATACCTCAGAGTTTGATTTGAGTACTTGCAGATGTCAACACTTCTGAATATAGCTTTGTTATTATCATGATCTCTGAAGATTACACCATAGTCTTGTTCTTCATTTTTATTTGTCAGCATAATGATGTCTCCGGATCTTGCATCTTCCAATATGTCTGAAGGAACTTTTGTCTTTGGTGATCTGACATACACCTTCTTGTTGTGTACATGCTCAAAATTGATGCATAGATCAAAGTCTGAAAAAGCTATTCTTTCAAACAACAGTATTCCAGCCTTTGATATGCCATTTAATGCTCTTCTGACTTCTTGATTATTTTTCTTTTCCTTTTCATAATGATCCTTCATAAACAAAATGTCTAAAGGATGCAACTGGTCAGCTATTTCTTCATCAGTCACCTTTTGTTCTTCTCCATTCTCCCTCTGAAGTGTGTATCTGTTTTGCACATGAGTTCCTCCAACATCATCAATTGCACTTTTTATTTCATTCACCTTTAGAATTCTTTTTACTGGATTCCAATTTTGTTTGTGAATGCTACTTGGCCCTATTTGTATCATTTCTTCTCTTAAGTTCAGTCTGGTAGGAGATAGTGATATTGGTGCTTCATCTTCTTTTGTTAAATAATAACTCACCAGATTTGACTCCGGGAATATCATTACATCCCGGGCAATCTCTTTAACCATGATAGACTTGGTTTCAGAGATTTTTCTCTTAACAGTCTTTGATTTTGTTGCTGACTCACCTTCTTGTTCCCATTCATTCATTTTTTGAATATTCATATACTTACTTATTGCTGAGTCATCAGATATTGTTGGATTTGGGACAGATGCTAGCAATTTCAAATTAATAACTTGAGGTTTTGCAGTTGCTAACCTTTTCAGCATTTCATCTTTTGGGACATTTGGAGGAGGACCCATCACTGTGGTTCCAGCTTTTGTGATTGGTGTGGTTGATGATTGTTGAGGAGTTGACTTTTGAGCTTCTTGATGTGAGCTTTTAGCAGGAATTTCTTTCATGAGTTCTTGTGGATCCACTTTGGCCAGTTTTGCGATGTTGAATTGCATTTTCTCTATTAGTTGTTGCACCTCTTTTACCTGTTTTGAGTTGCTGTTTATGTTCTTCTGAACATTTATGAATTCTGTTTGAGCTTTTGTTTGAATTACAGCCCATTCTTTTGACAGCTTCTCAAGGGCATCTGTGATACTATTATTACTTGCCCTTAGTATGGTAACTTCTTCCAAAACTCTGTTTGTACTACTTGACTGCCTTGATTCAATCACCTTTGCAACTTGTGCTTTGATCTTTTCTATTTCTGTGAGAATCGTTTGGATTTCTGATGCAGAGATATTGGATTCTGGTGCCTTTTCTTTCATCTTTTGAAGAGACTTTAGTGCTTCAGTGTTTTCTTCAGTTTGTTTCTTCATTGCCTTCACTGATTCTGACAAAGTCTTCATATCAGCCTTTTGACCTTGTATTTCTGACAGCAGCATATCAAGTTTTTCTTCCACTGGATTTCTTTTGCAGGCTTTATAAACATTTTCCAGCTCTGCTTCTATGTTTTCTTGGTTCATGGGTTTCTCAGGGATATTTGGAACAACAGATGTTCCTTCTAACATTCCAGCTGCAAACACATTTGCTGCTGTTTTAGAGATGATGGGGTCACTCTTGGCTTTACCAGATTTTGGTCCAGCTTTAAGTTTACCAAGATTATCTCTACCAGTGATGAAAAACTCATTCTCATCCTGGATTTCCTTATGTCCTTGAATCATATCAATATATGATCCTTCATAAGTTTTTGAGGTAAACAAATTACCTTTAGCCAGATTTCCTTGATCAGTTTCCTGATCTCCATCTGTTGGGGTCTCATCCTCTTCCTCATTTTCTGATTCAGAGTTGAGATTAATGGAACTAGTAACCTCTTGATCAACATTCGTTGTTCTATATTCTATTTTGTAAGAAACATTAACTGAACTTTCTGATTTTGTTTCTTCTCTGTGAGTTTCTACTAGAACAGTGTTTAAAAGGGATGTACCAGCAATGTAAGATTCATCATAATGAATGACTTCAGTGGCTTCGATTTCAGCAGCATGTGTTTCTTCATTTTCTGGTGAGTTGGCTATCTCCAAGTTAGCTGTTTCTAGAATTCTTCTTTCTTCTACACCCTCATTTTCTGATGGTGAGGACTTCTCATCATTTCCCTTTTCTGTTGATGAAGAACAATTCACAACTTCTCTGCTGGGTTCTTCTGTGGGAGAATTTGATTTTGTCAGAAGTTTTTCATGTTGTATTATGTATTGTGAGTCTGGTGCAATGAAGCATAACATGCTTTCTGGTAACACAGGGATATCTTTGTCTGATTCCCATCCATGATTGGAACTCCAGGCCTTCATTGTTTTTGATCTCCAGACATCTTCTAAGATTGGAATCTCCATGTTTCTTTCAATAAATGCTTCAGAAATGAAAATTGAGATTAATCTTGGATAAGGCAGATGAGAGGTTATTCTTCCATTTCTGGTGATGATTGATCTTTTGAGAAGGTTAAAAATTTCTGACCCATAATCAATCTTGAACCCATTTATGAGTCCAAACATGATCGTCAGAATAGCTTGATTGATTTGATCAGTTCCTCCTATCTTTGAGGTGAGACATTTGTTTAACACTTCCATCATCACTTGCCAGATGGCTGGTAATTCACTTCTTCTTATTGCTCCAATTTTGTTGACATTTCTTTTCTTGTATCCAAGCCCAATGACGAAGTCTAATAAATCTTCTTTGCTTGGGGCTTCAGTGTAACCGCCAAGAATAGGCAGTCCAAGCCATTCTCTTACTCTTGCGGGGGTTAATGTTACATAAACACTTCCCCATACATGAGCAGACACATGATTTTCTTCCACTTCTTTAAAAGTATAAACAAATTGCTGTAGCATCCTTTCTGGTATTTCTCTTCCTTTTGTTAGTGCTCCTGTGATTGGACATTTTGTAAGATATTCTACCAAAAGTTGACATCTTTTATCATATTCTGAATGTTCTGTATTCATCAGCAGATTGTTTTCCTTCATTGGTAGAAATTATGCTTCCTCGACAAAAGGTACTTCATGTTGAACGATTGGAATATTGAGGTTAACTTCTGCCATTGTTGTTTTCTGTGAGTTAGGGTTTGAAATTTGGGGATTTTTGAATTGTGAGTGAAAAACAGGGGATTTTAGGATATGAGGAAATTAAGAGTATTGTGGGTGTATGGAGTAGAAGGAGTTGAAGGGATATAGAACGTGGTATGAAATAGTGATAACGTGATCATTAATTGTCTTTATAACCGTTAGATAGTGAGTGATGAGTTTCTGGTTCAAAATGTAACCGTTGGATCGTGGGTATTAAGACATTAATGAAGTAGTTGTATCATGAAATCGTGGTTATGCCCTCAACTCTCCAATTTGTAGTTTCTTCAAACATATCTTCTTGAAAATGTTGCATTGATTTTTGATTGGATAAAACTATCGGTTCTATGACACATTTTCTTCTTTGTGGACCCCATTTGATAGAAGGTCCAATTATCTTCCTTCACATGTACCATCTTTTCTTCATAAGTCAGAAAGTCCCATTCTGATAAAGTCATTAGAAATTCTGATGATCATATGTATCCTCCTTTTGTTTTGACTTCTGTTGACCTTTTTAGATGTGGTTATCAGAAGTAATTAGACTTTTCAACAGAATCTCTGAGATTTCCCCCTAAACTTGTGAGCCCCTCCCCCCCCCCCTTTTTTTTAAGATGAGAGGGAATGAGATAAGCTCAGAAGACTCACAATTGTTTTTCTGGTAGCATCCATGTCTCTTTGCCTTTTCTGATATTTTCTAAAAATGTTTTATCATTTTAAAGTTTTATCAGAAGAAAAATTATGATCCTATTTTGAATTACCAGATTTCGTCTTCTGTCATCAGAAAACTTGAGTTTTGAGTTATAATGTTGATTTCTGATGAGAAAAAAAAAACAACATACCAAGCAAGCACAGAATATTAATATATTAACAAAAAAAATGTACAGGCAAAACAAACAAAGACTAATCAATATCTATTCCTTCACCATGTTCTATTTCCAGAAGTAATAACAGATCAGTTATTAGCCCATAGTTGTGGTTGGTGGGTACAAGCATGCTGAGACCCATATTTTCTTGAAGTCTCATATCAGCTCTTGGATAACTTGCAGGTATGCCTGCAAAGTCTAGCTGACTCGTTATTATCTTTGTCAGAAAACGAGGATACATTAAGAATGGCTTGCCAACCCACATATTACTTGCAAAATCACTCATTAGATAATGAGAGAAGTTGTAAGGTACATTGAGTACAAGTGCTAGTATGGGCTCCATCAATCTGAGAGAAACCTCATGATGATTGATGACCTTCTTTGAAAAACATGCGCCCATCTGTGTGACCAGATATTGCCATGGCCTGATGAAGCCATGTTTGTTGATAGCTCGTTGTTGGGTTTGTGTGTGATAACCCATTTATCTCAATACATCATCCTTCTGAGCCCTTGTGAACATCAGAACATCATTGTCGTCATTGAGTTGAAGAGCTGTCCTGATGGTGGCTTCATTTAACAGAATCTGTTGATTTAGCACCACACTCTTGATGGCCATCTGTTCTCTGTTTTGATAGTTGGATAATGTTGCATTTTTCCAGAAGGTTTGAAGAATCTCTGGATGAACAGTTATATGAGCAGTAAGGGCATAGCTCAAATTACTGCTCATGAGCATCTTCAACACAACTTGACACCCTTCCCATTGAGGACCTTCCAGATTGGTCCTCAATCTAAGGTTATGATATGGATAAAGAATAAGTGGGAAGCATTCATCCTTGATGGTGTTCATTTTGTGAGTGTGTGTGTGATTGTGAAGAGAAGAGGAGTGAAGATGGCAGATTTTAACTCAAAGTGGTGATTATTTATAGTAAATATAAAATTTGCCATAAATGGAAGCTACCAACTTGTAGATTTTCTTCGCCGCAATCTCTGTTATTTTAATCATTGCCAGAGGACAGAAAAAAATAACAGAGATATGTTTCTTCTCTATTCCACATGCAATTTATTGATATAGGCGGCTAATTTCTGGTGATGTAATCTGATAGCCTACCAATATGTCACTTCATTCTTCTTAATGCATGATGGGGTGTAATAAATGAAGGAGAGAGAACGTTCTATAATAACGAGTTCCCAGAAAGTTTCTGTAGGATGACGTTATCAGCACTAAAAAAAAATTATTGGAAAAAAAATGTACAACAAATGAATATACAGTCAAGAGATATGTATAAGGATGATGATATGCAGCAATTGGTTTTACTGAATTTCGACAATTCTTTTTATCCAACATATTTTCTGTTGATTCATCAGAATTCTGATGACTTATCAGGTTTTCTGATGTTGTGTCAGATTTTCTGATGACTTCATCAGAATTCATGATAAGTTGCCAGATTTACTGATGATTTATCGGATATATGATTTTGATTGTTACTAAAGCAATTTTATCAATCATTTTCAAATATCTGAGCAATTTTTTATCATTGATCTGACCATGTTAAAGCAGATTATTTGTTGAGCCTTCAACATAGGCTACTCTTTCTTTGGTCAGACCTCTATACCTTATGCAATCATACCCCATGATCCTCCCTTTCACTCCATTTCCAAAATTTACCATTCTACCCAGCTTTGAAACAAAGTTGCTGAGTAAGCTCCTGTCCCCAGTCATGTGCTTGGAGCTTCCTGAGTCGCAGTACCAGATCTGCTACACATGATGGTCCTGAAATGAAATGATTAAAGGGTTTTTGGTACCCATGCATGCTTGGGTACTGTTTCTGATGGAATATTAATTTCTTTATTTTTTCTTCTTCTTGGTTTTGCATCAGAAACTCTGTTATATGCTGAGCCATTAACAAATTTTACATTTTTCTTTTGAAGATGGTGTTGCACAAGCTTCAGTATGTCAACACACATACAAGAGTTATCAGAATTTTCTGATATTTCCTCTTGTGATGGGATGAGTGGATAATTTTGAAAAGATAAGTGAACTGCTTCTGGAGTTTTTACAGATTCTTGACTACATTCACTCTTGTTTGTTTTGAAGTTAGGTTTTTCAAAAGAGTATTCAGAACAGGTTGTCTTGCAAGATTCAGATTCAGATTCTGATACTAAATTATCAGAAATCTGATGAGTTGCTTTTACAAAGATAGTGGGTTTATTTCTATTTGATCTTATAGAACTTGTATAGCCTAAACCCTCTCCTTTGTTCTTTGGTGTGGACTCAATAAAATTTATGAACTCTTTAGCCTGTTGAAAACCTCTTACATTGATTTCTTTGTCATTGATTTTCTTGTGAAGATCTTTTCTTTCATTTTCATAAAACTCAATTTTTGCTCTTTGATCTAAACTGTCCTCTATAAGAAGTTGGTTTTCAAGAATGATTTTATTCAAAGTCCTTTGCAACTCATCAGATTTTCTAATATCTGATTGATGTTTTTCTTGCAGATTTAGAAAATCTGACATGAGCTTGTTTAGTTTGTGTTCAAGATCAAGATTGTCTAAATTTACCTTCTGTTCTGATGTTTCTGGTAGTCCTTCAGAGAGTGCCATGAGGCAGAAATTTGCCAATTCCTCTTCTTCATCATCAGAAGAATCATCAGATAACCATGTATCTGTTCCAGCAATTAAGCTTACTTGTTGCTGCTTCTTTGCTTCTTCAAGCTTTTTCTCATAATAGGCAACATCCTTCAGCTTTTTGGTCTTGCATTCTGATGCATAATGACCTCTCTGTTTGCACTTGTAACACACAACTTCAGCCTTCCCTTTATCCTTAGATCTAATCTCTTCTTTAGATCTTCCATCCATCCTTCCTTTGTCACTCCTCTGGTATCTCTGGTTACCTCCCCTCAACCTCTGCTTAAATGTTTTGGTGAGCAGTGCTATTGCTTCAGTAAAAGCTGAAAAGTCTGATGATGCATCAGAAGTTTCAAGATTTTGGTTGTTTGATGTTTGTGGATCATTGGTTGTTGTTGATCTTTGTTGGTTTGAGATAAGAGCTAAAGATCCCCCTCTTTGAATAGTTTCTTCAAATATTTCTTCCTCTCTGGGGATCAAGATGTTGTATAAGTCATGAAGACTCATGTTTCCTAGTTCTAAGGTTGATGATAAACTTATGGTTAGACTTCTCCATTCTCTAGGAAGGGCATCAAGAAATTTTATGTTTCTTTCATCGTTTGATTTTGTTATACCAAATTTCTTTAGCTCGTTTAAAAGTTTTGTAAATCTTTGATATGTATCATTTAACCTTTCATTTGGCAAACTTTTAAACCTTTCATAAGATGAGACATTATTTGTTCTCTTGTTTCTTCTCATCCTTTCTCCTCCTTCACAAAGATTTTCCAACTGATCCCATATTTCCTTAGCTGATGCACATGCATCAACTTGTGAAAATATATCATTGGGGATGGCCATTATCAAAAGTGACTTTGCCCTTTCATCCCCAGCCACCAGATCCTTGTCTTCCGCACTCCAGTTTATTTCACTTTTGGGAGCGCGGGAGGCAGGGATGGCTGGTGATTGGTCAGTTGCTGGAATAGCAGGTATATCAGTCATTGGTGTATGTGGACCCCTTTCAATGGATTGAAACAGAGCTCGGTCATGACCATTAAGGAAATTGACCATCCTGATTTTCCATTGGGGGTATTCCTCTCTGACCAGAGTCGGAGGTTTGGACATAGAACCAATGTTAAAAGCATTATTCCAGGATTGAAAGCTGGCTATATTTAGAGAAAAGAAGATAAGCGATTGATCGTTTGAAAATAGTTTATTTGATCTGCTCTGATACCAATTGTTGATCCCAGTACGGGCTCAAAACAACTTCTTTTCACGTAATATGGCAAGTGATTTCAGTAAATGTGAAAAAGATGTGCGGAAATGGAAATCAGACTTTTAAGAAACAAGACCTACAGAATTATCAAGTTTATATCACTTTGAAACAAAATGGTTTACAAGGTGATTGTAAGATTATTATCTAGTACAAACGAATCTTGAATTCTGTGGGTGAGAGGGCAATGGAGTTTAGATGTATGTATGAATGCTAAGCTTAAAACTCACTTTGCTTCTCCTGGTTGAGCCTTCTATTTATAGACGGCTTGGTGCATGAATAAACAATAGTTTATTCATGCAATAATTCCTGCAAAAAGTAGCCAATTGACATATTCATTGATTCCAACGTTCAAGTTGCTTTTTTTCATCATGATATCAATTAATGTCAACTTGCTTCGGTAAGTGTGGCAGGACAGAGCCAATTTCAGACAAGTGGGTATTTCATCAGAATTCTGATAAACCACTTCATCAGAAATTCTGATGAACACACCATCAGAAAATTCTTGATGATCAGAATCGTCAGATACTGATGATATTTCATTAGAAATATCATCAGATCCATCAGAAATGACCTTTTCTGATAATCCAATTTAGCTCTTGATCAACTTGTGATTCTTTGAAGTAGATGCTATGCATTCAAGTTGTCCCATCTGATCTTCTTTTTCTAGTTCGTGATCTTCAGGACTGTGATCTCTTCATAGATCCAGTTGATTGTGATTTTCTTCAATACTTACAAATAAAGTTTCCTAACACATGGAAGACATCATGAACGTTACCCAACTCAGCAGGTAACTCAAGCTTGTAAGCCACCTTACCGATTCGATCCAGAATTTTAAATGGCCCTACATAACGCGGATTAAGTTTGTCGCGTTTCCCAAAGCGCACTACACCCTTCCACGGAGAGACTTTCAACATAACACGATCACCTACAACGAACTCCAAAGGTTTCTTACGCTTGTCGGCGTAGCTTTTCTGACGGTCGCGCGCTACCGCCATACGGTTTCTGATCTAGACAATCTTCTCTGAAGTTTCAAGTACAAGTTCTGGACCTGTGATCTGGCTGTCACCCACCTCAGCCCAACAGAGAGGAGAACGGCATTTTTGATCATACAATGCTTCAAACGGAGCTGCCTGTATGCTGGTATGGTAGCTGTTGTTGTATGAGAACTCTATCACCGGCAAATGTTTCTCCCATCCCTTTCCAAAATCAATCACACATGCCCGCAGCATGTCTTCAAGTGTCTGGATGGTTCGTTCGCTTTGACCATCCATCTGTGGGTGATAAGCAGTACTCATGTCGAGACGTGAGCTGAATGATTTATGCATCGACTGCCATAAATCGGATATGAAACACGGATCTCGATCTGAGATAATGAAGGTTGGCACGCCGTGCCTAGAAACAAATTCCCTAAGATAAACAGCTGCAAGTTGTGAGAACTTATCCGTTTCCTTGATTGCTAGAAAATGTGCTGACTTCGTGAGACGATCAACGATCACCCAAATGGTATCGTTTCCACTTTGAGTTCTTGGCAAACCTGTGACGAAATCCATAGCGATTTGCTCCCATTTCAACATGGGTATTTCTTGTTGCTGAAGTAGACCTGAGGGTTTCTGATACTCTACCTTGACTTTCGCATAGGTCAAACATTTACTCACGTACGTAGCGATATGAGCTTTCATCTTCGGCCACCAATACAAGACTTTGAGATCCTGATACATTTTATCTGAACCCGGGTGAACAGAATATCGAGACTTGTGCGCTTCGTCCATCACAAGCTCTCTAAGATTTCCATACAAAGGAACCCATATCCGCTCCATAAAATAATAAATGCCGTCAGATCTCTCCACAAGTTGTTTTTCCATGCCCCGCAAATATTCAGCCTCAAGTTTTTCTTCGTTTAATGCTTCGGTCTGAGCGGAACGAATCTGATCAGGTAAGTTAGAGTGGATAGTGAGCTGCAGAGCGCGAACATTCTTGGGTTTCATTTCCTTTCGACTAAGGGCATCAGCTACAACATTTGCTTTGCCTGGATGATACTTGATGGCACAATCGTAGTCATTTAAAAGTTCTACCCACCGACGCTGTCGCATGTTCAACTCTTTCTGATCGAAAATATGTCGGAGGCTCCTGTGATCGGTATAGATAGTGCATTTGGTACCGTACAGATAATGCCTCCAGATCTTTAGCGCGAAAATCACGACCCCTAACTCCAAGTCGTGAGTCGTATAATTCTTCTCATGAACCTTCAGAAGCCGAGAAGCGTAAGCTATTACTTTCTCGCTTTGCATTAGCACGTAACCGAGACCCTGAATAGAAGCATCACAATATACCACAAAATCTTCGGTAGCCTCAGGTAAGGACAAAATAGGCGCACTGCAGATTTTCTGTTTTAAGAGTTGGAAAGCATCTTCTTGCTTCGTTCCCCAAGAGTAAACCACGCCCTTCTGTGTCAATGAGGTAAGAGGTTGAGTGATCCTTGAGAAGTCTTTAATAAACCGGTGATCGTACCCAGCGAGACCAATTTCTGATAGCATCAATCTTAGCAGGATCCACGTGTATCCCCATTTCGTTAACAATGTGGCCAAGAAAGTGCACTTCTCGTATCCAGAAGTCACACTTAGAAAACTTCGCGTAGAGTTGCTCCTTCCTCAGGAGCTCCAAGATAAGACGCAAGTGTCACTCGTGGTCTTCCTTGCTCTTGGAGTAGATCAAGATGTCGTCGATGAACACAATAACAAAATCGTCAAGATACGGTTTGCACACGCGGTTCATGAGATCCATGAAAACCGCTGGTGCATTAGTCAACCCAAATGGCATAACCAAAAACTCATAGTGGCCATACCGCGTTCGAAAAGCCGTTCTTGGAACATCCTCCTCTCGGACTCGCACCTGATGATAGCCCGATCTTAAGTCGATCTTTGAGTAGAAACTTGACCCTTGCAACTGGTCAAACAGATCGTCGATACGTGGTAAAGGGTAACGGTTCTTGACGGTCACCTTGTTGAGTTCACGGTAATCTATACACATTCGAAAGGACCCATTTTTCTTCTTCACAAACAGAACTGGGGCTCCCCAGGGTGAAGAACTGGGTCGGATAAAACCTCTATCCAACAGTTCTTGGAGTTGATTTGACAGCTCTTGCAACTCTCCTGGTGCAAGACGATAAGGAGCACGAGCAATCGGGGCGGCTCCTGGTGTGAGGTCAAACTGAAATTCCACCTGACGGTGTGGAGGTAAACCAGGAAGCTCCTCAGGAAACACATCGGAAAACTCACGAACAACTGGAAGGTCTTCGATCTTCCTTTCTTCAGGTTGAGAATCCGTAACAAGAGCTAGAATAGTAGGGTAACCCTTTCGTAGGCACTTTTGGGCTTTCATTGCTGAGATAATGCCGACCAGTACGCCACCACGATGACCTTGAACTGACAGGAATTCCCCACTGGGAAAAGGGATACGCATGATTTTCTCCAAACAAAGAATTTTGACTTGATGTTTAGACAACCAATCCATGCCAATGACCACATCAAAACTTCCAACAGTAACGGGGAGTAGATCAATATCCAACACTTGACCCATAAGATCGAGTTTACAACCAACAAGAACATGTGAAGCTTCAATTGATTTTCCGTTGGCTAACTCTACAACGTGCTTGTTTACAAGAGGTGTAGGACTTAACCCTAACTGACGACTAAACTCCAGGGATACATAACTCCAATCGGCACCAGAGTCGAATAAAATAGAAGCAAATAGATTGTTTACTGAAAATGTACCGGTCACCACGTTACCATCATTCCTAGCTTCCCCAGCACCAATGGTAAACACTCTTCCACGTGCACCGTTCCCACCATTGTTCCCATTGTTGTTATTCCCAGTGTTGTTATTACCGACATTCTGATTATGCTGAGGGCAGTCCCACCTGAAATGACCCTCGTCACCACACTGAAAACAGCCCTTGCGATTACCCTGATTCTGCTGAGGTTGCTGCCTATCCTGTTGCTGTGGCTACTGTTGCTGTGGGGGTTGCTGCTGTTGCTGTCTTGGGAGTGGAGCCCTGCAATCTCTAGCCATGTGACCCACTTTGTTGCACCTGTGGCAGACTCGGGTACACGGTCCACGATGATGAAAGTTGCACTTGTTACACTTTGGCAGCTTCCCTGCGTAAGAACTCTGATTCGAATTGTTGCTCTGGTTCTGATTAACAGAAGATGACTGACTAAAGCTGCGGTTGCTACCGGTGTCTGGTTTCTTCTGTGACTGTATCGAATTGGACGCCTTGTCCACATCATTCCATTTGCGCTTGCTGACAGTAGCAGGAGTAGTAGCTGTAGCAATAGTAGCAAAGACACGTGGTGGTAGCGAGCCACGCTCCACCTCCTGATCCGTGATCTTGTGGGCTAGACGTATGATTCGAGGCAGATTGTCAAGATTTACAGCAGTGACCAAACTCTTGACTGACGGTGCTAAACCTTTGATATACAATTCGATTCTTCGGGGTGGTGGTCGTGATAAGTTAGGACACATATTCACGAGCTTATGTGACTTTTTTGTATACGCTTCAATTTCAGACCCTTCCATCTTCAAATTGTAGTGCTCATTCTCAAGCTTCTGAATCTCATCACGAGGACAGTACTCCTCTCGCATTAACTCCTTGAATCCCAAGTAGTTGCATTAGCCATTACAATGCCCAACATTTGCACCTGGGCATTCCACCAAGTTAAGGCACCATCCTGCAATGTGCCTGTAGCATACTTCACCCGGTCCCCCACGGGACAGTTACACATAGCAAAGACTGACTTAGCTTTCTCAAACCAACGTAGTAACCCCACGGCTCCTTCAGTCCCACTGAATGTCTGTAGCTTACAATCCATGAACGTCTTAAACGTGCAAACAGGCGGATTGTTTTGATTCGCATGTTGACCTAAAAAAACGAAAGAGAGTACAACACACGGTTAAAATTTGGGGTACGCAACACAGGGATAATGGATAATTGGCACATATCGTACCAGCCTGATAAGCCACTAGGGCTTCAGCCACACGAGTGTTGATCAGGTCGGTTAACTCGACCTGAGTCATAGCAATATTGTCTCGTCCACCGCCGCGGCCACCACCACGTCCACCATTACGTCCACTCATGATTATATATAAAAGAAGGGGAAAAAGGTTAAGGGTCAGACTTGAGTAGGAGTTAAACATCACGATGACTCCTATAAACTACCAAGTTTACATCAGACAACAGAGCGGAACCCCTTTTACACTCGTTAAACAGCACTGGGACTCAGATGCACCCCACATTATTATTATGTGTGCACCCATAATGATAATGCAATTTGCATGTTCATATCAACTCCTCCCAACTCATGCTAAAAGGTTCCTCAATTTTCGAGTAGCAAAGCAAAAGACACCACAACATAGATCATGAAGGCTCAGGGAAGTGTCACATTATCAAAACACATAACATGGGTTAGTAACACATGAACTCATACTGCAGTGCCAAGTGTGCATTCACGTGTAAGATCGTACATAAGTGTACACTAGATGTGCTATGCAATAAGTAAACGAGAGACGAACCTTGCAATCTAGAGCTGAGTGTCATGGTCAATTTTCTGAACTGTTCGGTTATAGTCTGGTTTTATAAAAACGTTTTAAAACTAGGTTCACTATAACCAATGGCTCTGATACCAATCTGTCACACCCCTAAAATACCAGCTGCGGAAACCCCACTAGGCGTGTGACATACCAGGATCTAGCCACTAATCATATTGAACTCATAACAAGATTTCAAATGGAGTTGTCAATTATAAATAAAAATGTATCAAACAATAAGTTTAATAAAATCCAACAAGTTCAGCGGAAGCAATAAGTAACCCATTGTTTAAATGTTTCAAAACCAAATGTAAGAAAAATCAATAAGCCTGTCACGTGTATCCAATCAGTTCGACCCATGACCACTCCAGCCATTCTAGACAGCAAGTTCCATATCCAAGAAATCTAACGACCTGCGAGCATGCAACACGTATGTCAGACAACGCTGGTGAGTTCATAGTTTTACGAAAACGTTAGTTACCAAGTGTTTAGATCAGTTCATTGATAATAATGTTGATAATAACTCGAGTACCGTACAAGATGGCTACCAGATTGTTTTTCCAGTCCCCAATGCCCCCTATCTAAGCATTGGTCATGATTAAGGTCATTAGTTCATGCCCGTGCTCTCAGGTACGGTGTGAGGTTGCCAAGCCTAATAGCGCTATCAACTAATACCCCGTTACCTCTCAGGTAACTAATTCGGTATAAGATGGGACTTAAGGTGATAGGAAAAGAGTGTATTATTTAACATCCTAGCTTTTACTCCCAAAAGATTTATTCCTCTCAGGAATACCCATTTGACTGTCCCACCCACCGGGACGCATGCTCAAGAGAGATGAACTCACCTTTGGTTTGCTCGGTAAGATTAGTTATTTGTTTACAGTTGGTTAACCAAGTCCTAGCATGGTCACCAATACAATTCAGTTTTCGCATACACTTAGATCACATAATTAACACATTGCATACTTATGCACATAACCTCATAATACACATTAGTCATTTAGCACACGCACTGGACCAATACACAAGTTCACGTTCTCAATCAATAGATTAACATTGCTTGTCATAAAGTTCATCACATAGTATATCTACATTAACTGTTTGGGTTACGTACAACACAACACAACCGTACATTCCCAATATCACTTAACAGTCCATTCTAGCTTTCTTAACAATGTGCGGCCCAACTAGTTCCGGCCCAACTTATGTGTACGACCCCCCCAACCAGGTTCGGCCCAACCAACCTCCAACCCAGTGAACTGTGCGACTCTCATGACCCTTTTGGCCCTTTAAGGAGCAGCCCACACCAAGTGTGCGGCTCTCCTTTGAGTGTGCGATCCGAACACATTGTTTGGCCCTTTTTGAGGGTTGTTATGTCACACCCCCAAAATACCACCTGCGGAAACCCCACTAGGCGTGTGACATACGAGGATCTAGCCACTAATCATATTGAACTCATAACAAGATTTCAAATGGAGTTGTCAATTATAAATAAAAATGTATCAAACAATAAGTTTAATAAAATCCAACAAGTTTAGCGGAAGCAATAAGTAACCCAATGTTTAAATGTTTCAAAACCAAATGTAAGAAAAATCAATAAGCCTGTCACGTGTATCCAATCAGTTCGACCCATGACCACTCCAGCCATTCCAGACAACAAGTTCCATATCCAAGAAATCTAACGACCTGCGAGCATGCAACACGTATGTCAGACAACGCTGGTGAGTTCATAGTTTTACGAAAACGTTAGTTACCAAGTGTTTAGATCAGTTCATTGATAATAATGTTGATAATAACTCGAGTACCGTACAAGATGGCTACCAGATTGTTTTGCCCGTCCCCAATGCCCCCTATCTAAGCATTGGTCATGATTAAGGTCATTAGTTCACGCCCGTCCTCTCAGGTACGGTGTGAGGTTGCCAAGCCTAATAGCGCTATCAACTAATACCCCGTTACCTCTCAGGTAACTAAATCGGTATAAGATGGGACTTAAGGTGATAGGAAAAGAGTGTATTATCTAACATCCCAGTTTTTACTCCCAAAAGATTTATTCCTCTCAGGAATACCCATTTGACTGTCCCACCCACCGGGACGCATGCTCAAGAGAGATGAACTCACCTTTGGTTTGCTCGGTAAGATTAGTTACTTGTTTACAGTTGGTCAACCAAGTCCTAGCATGGTCACCAATACAATTCAGGTTTCGCATACACTTAGATCACATAATTAACACATTGCATACTTATGCACATAACCTCATAATACACATTAGACATTTAGCACACGCACTGGACCAATACACAAGTTCACGTTCTCAATCAATAGATGAACATTGCATGTCATAAAGTTCATCACATAGTATATCTACATTAACTGTTTGGGTTACGTACAACACAACACAACCGTGCATTCCCAATATCACTTAACAGTCCATTCTAGCTTTCTTAACAATGTGCGGCCCAACTAGTTCCGGCCCAACTTAAGTGTACGACCACCCCCAACCAGGTTCGGCCCAACCAACCTCCAACCCAGTGAACTGTGCGACTCTCATGACCCTTTTGGCCTTTTAAGGAGCAGGCCACACCAAGTGTGCGGCTCTCCTTTGAGTGTGCAGTCCGAACACATTGTTTGGCCCAATCAGTTCAATGTAAGGCCCAAGTTGTGTAACCAGTTTAGTAATCCAAATAGGTGTGCAACATTTGTGAAAGTGTGGGATTAATTTCTCTAGGCCGTAAATCACGAAATCAATTACAACATGTACATCTGTTCAATTAACTCAATCAATTACCCATTTAGTTGTATTGATTCATTATTAACACATTAAGCACCATTGATTCACAAGGATCCTAACTGCCATCTAATTCATCATCGACAGTTAGCACAAGACCAACCTTCATCCGAATCAATCATCCAATGATATCCTCGAATACTCATCGTTCACATGTAGTAACTCAGCACTATCAGAATTTAACATTCTAATCACCATTCATACGGATCAGTTGCGCACTTAACTATCCATTATGCAAGTATAAGATCATACAAACCTCCTAGCACACATAACATCTTGGATCGTAGATTAACATCATAATTAATTTCCCTCCAACAGAATCGGTTTATTATCATAATTACTTTCTCAAACCCTTAATATCGAACACACTAATTGGTTAGTAACACATCAATCAGTTGTCTAGATCCAATACAGTTTACAAACAAATCCTAGGATCATGTTTTAATCTCTACACACCAATGCACATCAACATATCAACACATAATCAAGAACACCAGTCAATGTAAATCAAGTAGAGGGGAAATATACTAACCGAAGGTTTGTAGGTAGGAAGAAGTTAGAACGAAAGAAAAAAGAAGGAGACTGCCGTCCAGCTTGGGAGTATTAGGGTTTGTGTGTGTTTGAAATTATGAGGACATTCCATGCATAACCGTGATATAAGTTAGAGGGGTGCGGGCTCGGGTTGGGCTTCAAGTACTATGGGCCGAGGGAAAGTCAAACAACACATGTGATGGGTTGGTCTCAGGTGATTTGGGTTTGACACAAGTGTGGGCCGAAACAGATTATGAGTGACTAAAGTGTGTGCGTGCAGCCCAATGCATGTACGGCCCATCCCGACAACTTAACACTAAGAACAGATTCAATTACACACCCCATCATACCCAATTGTGTTTACGTTTAACAGGTTTATCATAGCAAAGAACATTGAAAAGGAATAATGAGAAGTTAGAATCACGAGACTAAACGACACTAACCTTGAAAGTTCGGGTTGTCACATGTTACATCCTCCCCACCTTGTTTTCAATATCGTCCTCGAGATTCAATGAAACTAGAATGGGTATTTCCGTCTCTTCTCTGATTCTAATTCCCAAGTATATTCTTGTCCTCGTTTTGAATCCTACTTCACTTTGACCAGAACTAATCTCTTATGCTTTGGGATTCTGATATTCAACTTGTAAAGGTCTTTCAATGGACTTAAATTTTCATTTACCTCTATATCTTGAAGAGGTACAGCTAAAGATTCTAAGCATTTTCTTAAGTTGCTTACATAAAATACATCATGTATACTAGTCATTTCTTTTGGTAACTTTAGTTGATAAGCTACTGATCCAATTTATTTAATGATTCTGAATGGTTCAACAAACCTTGGACTTAACTTTCCTTTCTTGCCGAATCGAACTCTTCCTTTTTCACGGAGAGACTTTTAGTAGCATTCTTTCTCCGATTTGAAATTCTAACGGTTTGTCGATCTCATGGCCTGATAGTTGTTTTTCTCCTATTCCTGCCCAACGTACTGGATGGTACTTTCATCCATAAAGTGCTTTAAATAGGGAAATATTAGTACTTGTATGATAACTATTTGTTTATTGGAGAATTCTTATGAGTGGCAAGATATCGTCCTACTTTTACCAATACCTATCATACCTGAACTTAACATGTCTTCCTATGTTTGTATTGTTCTTTCACCCTGCTCAAAATAAGTTGTACTTAGATTCATTCGAGTTTCCATGGCTTTTTGAGAACTTTCCCAGGAAATGAGAAATCAATTGACTATCTCGATCCGATACGATAGACAATGACATTCTATGTAACGAGACTATTTAGTCCACATACAACTTAGGTTTCCTTCATTGGTTGAAAATGAGCTGACTTGGTTAGTCGATCCAAAATCACCCAGATTGTGTCACTACGATTTATTATTTTGGAAAATTTGGTAACAACATCCATTTGTTATCATTCTCATTTTCATACTGGCATTTCTAATCATTGAAGTAAACCAAAAGGTTTCTAATATTCAGTTTTAACTTGCTAACAAATTTAAAACTTAGAGACATAACTTACTACATCTTTTTTCATTCCCATCTATCAGTAATTCTTATTCCCATCTATATACATATTTAGATGTTACATACCATATATATATCTATTTAGATGTTAAGTTATAAAACTTACTTAACCGTTTTGTTGTTAAACTTGGTTGTTTAACAATTTAATTTTACTTTAACTATTTAATTAAGTAACTTACTTAACCGAATAATTAATTAACTTACTTAGCTGCTAAGTTTCATTTCCTGTTAATTTTCCTTAGTTATTAAGTTTACTTAACCACTAAGCTTTCTTAACTGTTAGATTTTCTTAACCGCTATGTTTTCTTTAACCACTAAGTTTTCCTGGTTTACCAGTCCCCTGGTTATAAGTTCTAATTTCTAGATATACCAAAATGTGACATGGACCAGTGTAAGAAACCAAATCAAACTTTTAACGACAATCACGAGATCAAAACCGCAACGTATAAAGTATCACCTTAATCAGGCGGAACTTTAGCTTTTCGTTGCTAGGGTTTCAGATCAATTAGATAGGGTATCGTTTCAGCGATTAGGGTTTCGTACACAGGAATCAGGACGGAAAAACGAGAGAAAGAGATTCAGAAATTGAATATCAGTGTCACGTGACCAACTCCACATTCTGCGTCACGCGGTGGGGTGTGCTAGGGCTTAGGTGGCATGAGTCACCCTTATAGGTCTGCCACGTGGCGACACGTGGCAACATGTGGCATCCTGGAAATCTGGACCCGCCGCGCTACGCGATGGTCCTTAAGGATCTCGTTGTCACACCCCAACCGATGGCGGAGTCATCGGGGCATGGCACTGAGCGAAACAGATTGTCCAGAAGTTTCCACAACAATTATCATAACTATTCAATTTAAATAATACGTCCCATACCGTATCTCAAACAGTCAAATAATTATTACAGACAAGCATCAAGACAAATATTCTGTTCCGACAACTCAGATTTAAATAAGTAGCAATTGTTTATCTGCTTCTAGAGACCCCTAATTCGTTATCTACAGACAACTATTTGTTGGGCTCTAAAGCTTTATTCTAGCTTCCATTTCCTACCACACATGCATCCTAGGCACCTGTCACATACGTTAAAATAAAAGTCAATACATAAAATGTAAAGGTGAGCATACAAGTTTGATAATAGCATATAGAGTTCGAATTCGTTTACGCATAACCAGCACGTACACATAGTGAAATGAAGCGTGTTAGTTATCGACATAGATCCATCGATACCAATGACTGCGGGTTGACTGCCTGAGGCCGTTCGCAATACATGATTACCACTGTAATCCATGCAAGTAAAAGATCCTTAACAACCCCCGTGTGAACGGGTGCTGAGTCCAAACTATAGTACTATCGTTGCTAAGGCAGGTAGACAGCATTCCATGTGTAAACATAACAAACAAGCATTCATGAGCCACGTATAACTTGCAGTAACGGTTTGCGTTCAAATAGTTTGAGTAGTGTGATAGTTGTAGTTTGAATATTCGTAACATATGTAACACCCAAAAGTGCTTAAAGCTAAAAGGGATCGAGTATACTCACAGTGATTTATGAATTGAAGGGAGCGCTTAGCGAATACGATTAGCCTGAATAGATTCGATAGCATAACGATAAGAGAAACGTAAAACAGGAAACAAGTATTGAGGAGTCGGACAGCTGGTCGATCGGACGGCAGTTCGATCGGACGGCTGACCGTTCGGCTGATAGTCCGTACGGTCTGCTGTTCGATCGGTCGGTAGGCCGATCGTATGGCTGTACGAGTGGATTGTTTCTTCCTTTGAGAAGGATGTGTTTGTGTATGATGGCTTGTTCTTTGAAGTTTTCGTTGTAGCATTTTGAAAACATTGAAGTACCTCTGCCTTTCAGGTCGGTCGATCGGACGGCAGTTCGATCGGCCGGCAGCCCGATCAGTTAGGCATTCAACAAAATTTCAAGGTTTAACCTTTGGATCGGACAGGTGTTCGATCGGACAGGTGTTCGATTGGTTGGCAAGTCAACAAGTCAAAGAATTTAGTGAAAGTAAGGTGTGATGCAATGGATCGGATGGTGGGTCGATCGAATAGCACAACTTCTGTTCGATCGGACAGCAGGGTGTCACCTGATCGGACGGCTGTTCGATCGGGTGGCACTTCTAGTGCATTAAACATGTTGAAAATTGATTAAGTGTTGAAGCATAGTATCTCAGGATTCGAAGAGTAATCCGATCGGACAATAGTTCGATCGAACAACAGTTCGTTCAATACCATTCTTCAAAACAAGTTGTTTGTGTGGGACCATGTGCTAGCCGATCGGCTGGCAAGTCGATCGGCTGGTTTATCCGATCGGTCAGCATCCTGACCTGATCAGCCTTGCGTCTAACACCTTGGTTGTTCTGCTTGGTTGTCGTTTTATCGAGGTACTTTGACAGCGAGTAAAAACCATAGAGGCCTCGTTCTTACTTGGTCTCCCGGGTCGGACAGGAATCACCCAAATCCGGTCGGTGGTCTGTTCGGAATGAAGTTTAATATTTAACCCGAAGTCGGTTAACCTCGTGGATAGAATCCAGATCTTGAGCCGTATAATTACTGAAGTGCTTTGTAAACCGGCTCAGGTTCTGTTTCCACTGGTTTGAGTGAAAAGAGTTGAAGAAAGTTGGGAAAATCCATCCTTCAATCCTTTTCACCACGTATAAGTTTAGATCTACAAGAGATCCTTGTTTGTTTATGTGGAAATCGGCTAGATCCAAGTCATTCTTGGTGGATTGAGGCCAAAACATGAAGTTCTTCAAGAACCCATGATGACATCATCCTAGAAGACTTGATTCTTGATGATTTCACGGTTAAAAGTTTAGATTCGAAAGATAGAAAGATGTAGGAGTGTGTATAGATCAAGAAAGTACAAGATTTAGGACGAAAACTTACCGGAATCGAGAGAAATCTGAGAAAAGGCGAGTTGAGCGTGCTGGTCGGACAGAGGTTTCCAAAAGTGGTAAAGGGTGATAGTGACAGGGGTATTTATAGGAAGACAAAAGAGGAAAGGGCTAGCCGATCGGCTGGCACCTCGATCGGACAGCCTGTCCGATCGGACAGCAGTCCGTTCGGCTGGCTGTTCGATCGGCTGGGAAGCCTGATCGATCGGTTGCACCCTTCGAGTGTCTCGCACGACGATTTCAGTTATTTCGATTTCGATTACGAGCGGTTCGATATGATAGGGTTTCCTAGTCAAATTGCTTTCAGTCTCAATTACTTTGTATCTAGCGTAATCTTTTTCCCACTATCTACCATGGTTCGATTGCGATTTGAGTTCGAGTTCGATAGCATTCGAGTTGGATTTCGAGTTCGATTGAGTTCGCTTGATTACCACAACATAACGTAACATAAATAAACATGCGCAGGTAACACGTAAGGCACACACACACGTATAGTTAATAAGTAAAATTACGTAGTTCGAGTTACGATTCGATGTCGATTCAATTAGCATAGCTTGATTACTAGTTGATTAGCTTTATCGCATTGTTACTTCCTATAGTTCACAGTCGTAGGTCGATCGAGTAACGATTAACGCAATTCGATTATTGCAATGAACGACACTTACTCCACATAATATAATTAAAATGAAGACATTTCTACCAGTCAAGTCGCGCGAAATCGGTCGTTGACTTTAACCTTGACTTTGACTTTGACTTGTGAAAACACGGGGTGTTACAGCCTCCCCTGGTTTAGGGAATTTCGTCCCGAAATTAAGCTGAAGGCCGTAACAAAGCCGTGAATCACGTTTGAGTTGAAAACCGGGACCTGCAAGTGGTATCTGAGCAGGTTCTCGGTTGCGAAGGTCAAACGCACAGATTCGTACTATAATCGGTGATTCTATAGATTAATATGAAATCGTACAAAACACTAAAGTCACAATACTACTTTCTCTCTCTAACTTCACCCTTCAAACAACTGCGGGTACTTAGACTTCATATCGCTTTCGAGTTCCCAAGTGAACTCTGCGCCTCGTTTGCCTTCCCATCGGACCTTCACAATAGGAATGCGTGAGCGCCTGAGCTGCTTGGTTTGGCGATCCATGATTTCGACAGGCTTTTCCATGAAGTGTAATGTTTCGTTCACTTGTAGATCGTCTAGAGAGACATGTAAATCGTGGTCTGCGATGCACTTCCGGAGGTTTGACACGTGGAAAGTCGGGTGGACGTTGCTAAGTTCCTCCAGTAATTTGAGTCTGTAGGCGACTTTTCCGATCCTTTCCAGAATCTTAAAAGGTCCAACATATCGAGGCGCGAGTTTCCCTTTCTTGCCGAATCGGACTACACCCTTCCAAGGTGATACCTTTAGGAGTACGTAGTCACCAAAGCCAAATTCACGGGGCTTGCGCTTTTTATCGGCGTAAACCTTCTGTCGATCCCGAGCTTTCACCAGGTTGTTTCTGATTTGGAAAATTTTGTCTGTCGTTTCTTGTAATAGCTCAGGACCGGTTAGTTGCGAGTGACCGATCTCGTGCCACACAATAGGCGACCGACATCTTCTTCCGTATAATGCCTCGAAAGGCGCCATCTCGATGCTAGAATGATAGCTATTGTTATACGAGAATTTGACTAACGGCAGGTGTTTATCCCAATTACCACCGAAGTCTAGAACACACGCACGGAGCATGTCTTCAAGAGTACGGATCGTTCTTTCAGTCTGGCCGTCGGTTTGAGGGTGGAAAGCGGTACTTAGATTAAGCGTTGTACCGAGTGCCGTTTGAAACATTTCCCACAATCGTGAAGTAAACCGAGCATCACGGTCAGAGATGATGTCACGAGGCGTCCCATGATTACAAATGATCTCGTCGGTGTAGATTCAGGCTAATCGTTCCACCTTGTAGTCTTCTCGTATAGGCAGAAAGTGAGCTGATTTAGTCAATCGGTTGACCACAACCCATATGCTGTCGTGACCTGATGACGTGGGTGGAAGCTTGGTTACGAAATCCATAGCTATGCTCTCCCACTTCCACATGGGAATTGGTGGTTGTTCGAGCAAGCCAGAGGGTCTTTGATGTTCAGCCTTGATTCTAGCACAAGTTAGGCATCTTCCGACGTAGAGAGCGATATCCCTTTTCATGCCCGGCCACCAGTACTTGTAACGAAGATCCTGGTACATTTTGTCAGCACCAGGATGAACTGAGTAGCTGGATTTATGGGCTTCGTCCATGATAATCTGTCGCAAATTGGTTCGCTTGGGAATCCAAATTCGGTCTAAAAAGTGAAATATCTCATTTGATTTGCTCACAAGCTGGGCTCCATCTTGGTAGATTCTTTCCTTCTTCAAAGTGTGTTCGTTGAAACATGCGTGCTGAGCGTCGCGGATGAGAGTTTCGAGGTTGTGCTGGGCTTGAACATTACGAGTGCTAAGCAGGTAGCTCCGTCTGCTAAGTGCGTCGGCAACAACATTTGCCTTGCCTGGGTGATAACGAATCTCACAGTCGTAATCGTTGAGAAGTTCTACCCATCGGCGTTGACGCATATTAAGTTCCTTCTGATTAAAGATATGCTGTAGGCTCCTATGATCGGTGAAGATCATACACTTAGTACCATACAGGTAGTGTCACCAAATCTTTAATGCGAAAACAACCGCGCCTAGCTCGAGATCATGAGTTGCATAGTTCTTCTCATGGATTTTGAGCTGACGAGATGCGTAAGCTATGACCTTGTCCCGTTGCATGAGGACACAAACGAGACCAAGGTTGGAAGCATCACAGTAGACAATGAAATCATTGTTTCCGTCGGGCAATGTGAGAACAGGAGCATTGCAAAGCATGTGCTTAAGGGTTCGAAAGGCAGACTCTTGTTTAGTTCCCCAAACAAAAGGCTGGTCCTTATGTGTAAGAGAGGTAAGTGGTACCGCAATCTTCGAGAATCCTTCGATAAATCGGCGATAATAGCCCGCTAGTCCGAGAAAGGAGCGGACTTCGGATGGATTCTTAGGTGTAACCCAACTCTTGACTGCTTCAATCTTCGCAGGATCGACGTGAATACCCTGACTATTTACAATGTGTCCCAGAAATTGAACCTCCCCTTACCAGAATTCGCACTTGGAGAACTTGGCATAGAGTTGGTTCCCCTGGAGTAATTCGAGAACCAAACGTAGATGTTGCGCGTGTTTGGCTTTCGATTTCGAATAGATCAGGACATCGTCGATGAATACGATGACGAAACGATCGAAATATGGTTTACACACGCGATTCATCAGATCCATGAAAACTGCTGGTGCGTTGGTTAGACCAAAAGGCATAACAACGAATTCGTAATGGCCGTAACGAGTTCGAAATGCGGTTTTGGGTATATCCTCCTCTTGAATGCGTAGCTGATGGTAACCTGAACGTAGATCGATTTTTGAGAAACACGTAGCGCCTTGTAGTTGATCAAACAAATCGTCGATACGGGGCAGAGGGTAGCGGTTTTTGATAGTTAACTTATTCAATTCCCGGTAATCGATGCACATCCGGAACGACCCATCCTTCTTTTTGACGAAAAGGACTGGCGCGCCCCAAGGAGAGGTGCTCGGGCGAATGAAGCCTTTTTCAAGTAATTCCTGGAGTTGGGTTGAGAGTTCGCGCATCTCTGACGGTGCGAGTCGGTAAGGAGCTTTAGCAATAGGGTTTGCTCCAGGAATGAGGTCAATACGAAAGTCGATATCACGACTTGGAGGTAATCCGGGTAGATCCTCTGGAAAAACATTAGGAAATTCTCGAACCACAGGAACGTCTTTCACTTCCTTCTTCTCTTTCTTTTCCTTCTCCGCTACTACAATGTTTGCCAAGAAAGCCCTGTATTCCTTGCGGAGATACTTGCTGGCTTGGATACATGACATAAGCTTGAGCCCCTTTGAGGTAGTATCACCATAAACACACAATAAGTCACCATTGGCAAGCGAAAAACGAATCATCTTGTCGAAGCACACAACTTCAGCATGGTTTTCTTGAAGAAAGTCCATGCCTACTATGACGTCAAAGCTTCCGAGTTGCATCGGAATAAGGTCGATCGGGAAGATGTGATTGTTGAGCTCAAGAGTACAATCACGGATAACAGAATTAACAGCGATGGTTCTTCCGGTAGCGACTTCTACGTCGAACTTCGAGGATAGTTGGGAACGTTTACGACTAAGGAGTTTCTCAAATTCGAGTGACACAAAGCAATTATCGGCTCCGGTATCAAACAAACATGAAGCATAAATACCATTCACAAGGAACGTACCATTGACCACGTTGTTGTCGGCCTGGGCTTGACGCACGTTGAGGTTGAAAGTTCTGGCGCGTGCGGCCTGTTGTTGCTGTTGCTGTTGTTGCTGCTGTTGTTGTTGCTGTTGTGGCTGCTGTTGCTGAGGCTCTTGTTTCACGACCCTGTTTGGGCACACGTTGGCGAAATGGTTCGGGTCGCCACATGAGAAGCATGCTCTGGCTTTGATTGCGGGTGCCGGAGGAGCTTGTTGACCCTGTGGGGCAGTGAGTAGAGCTTGATTGGCAGGAGCTTGACGAATACGACAGTTGGCAGTAAAGTGGCCGTATACGTTGCAGTGAGCACAAAAGCGGCATTGAATAGCAATCGGGTGATGATAGGTGCAAGTAGGGCAGAGCGGATGTGGTCCAGTGTATGCACGCTTTGCAGGCGGTGCATTGGCCACAGGTGCTGCCACTTGACGCTGTGGGGCAGGTGCAGCTTGAATCGATGCAGCAGTAATCGCACAGTTCTTGTTGGTGGAGCTGTTCTTTCTCTTGTTTTTCCTCTTGTTGCTTGATGAGGTGGGTTCAACAGTTGGTGCGGTAGCGGTAGCTTGATGCAGATGCTTGGAAGTCTTATCCCAGACACCAGCTTTAACCCTTTTGTCATTGATCTCAGCGGCTAGCAGATAGGTTTCCTCGATCGTGGTAGTCTTAGCCGCTTGCACGAAATCAGCGACGCAGTCAGGCAAAGCTCGGATGTACTTCTTGATGGTGATTTCTGGAGTCTTGACTTGATCGGGACAGATAATGCTGAGCTGCTTGAAATGAGCAGTGAGACCAGCATTGTCACCATCCTTTTGGTGTATGTGCCAAAATTCATCTTCCAGCTTTTGACGTTCGTGAGGAGGGCAAAATTCCTCTAGCATAACTTCCTTGAGCTCGTCCCACGACAGACCGTAGGCTGCATCGTTCCCTCGCTTGTTCCTCTCGGCCGTCCACCAGTCTAGAGAACGGGACTGAAAGACGCCGGTAGCATTCAGAGTTCGAAGGTCATCAGGGCAACCACTTTGTCGCAGAGTAACCTCAATAGAGTCAAACCAGTGGAATAGTACAGTGGGACCTCCTTCGCCAGTGAATTCCTTTGGCCCACACGACTTGAATTGTTTGAAACTGAAGGGTCTTGCAGCAGCCTTAGGAGCTTCGGTTCTCGATTCCTCGGATGATTTGCTGGCATTCTCATAGACATCACTCACGGCCTTTGCCACGCTTTTCGCGATGATGGAAGCAAGGCGTTTGTCCCTCTTTTCCTGACGAGAGAGTGCATGACGGGATCCAGACGACATGGTCTGCAACAGACATTGTCACAGGACTCATCACATTGTATTCGAATCTCACCTCACACGTCTATTTCTTACTAAAGCTCAGGAACACGTGTACTTACGTAAATACTTATCACGAAATCACAGAATCACATAAGCACATAAAGCACATAGTCATTAAATTCCTAAACACGTAAAGCACAGAAGCAAAGAAACACATACACATCTTAACTAAATAGAGGCAATCAGAAAACAGAAACCTATCATTCCAAGTCTGCGATCGTTCGAAAGGAGCATAATGTAAGCTAGGGAGAGAAACTAGAGAGAAAGGTAAAAGGTAATTCACGTTTCTTGTACGTTTTCATATCTATCAAAGAATCACAGTTATAATTACGTCTCGTGTGTTCGGTCTCGTTCGTGTACGGATTCCGCACGTTACACGTTCGGTTCGCAATCGTTTCGAAGTCAAAATGAGCACATAAACAGGAAATGACACATAAAACACACATAAAATCGGCAACTAACTTTGAAATGCTTAAAAATCGGGAGGTAGATCGTCCGCGGCTAGTGGACTTCGACTATCCAAGGCGGTTCGACTATTCACAAGGATCCGTTGTGCACAATTAACCTTCAGGACTGCGCCTTTGCCTCGATTCTTGGGCACTTGGCACGCATCCCTTTGGTCATATCGTGACTTCAGGTCGTTGGAGTCCGTCGAGACTTTGGTGAGAGTTTCGTATAAAAGCGGAACAAGTCGTCAAGGTTAGGGTTTCACCCCTGGCTTAACAACTCTGTTCTTGTTTTGATAAAACTGAGGAGATTATTCATCAAAATATGGATTTCACTCCTGATTTGGTATAATTTCCCCTTGCTTGTAATTGAAATGTGAGCTGAGTAAGCAACCTTAGTCGAGAGTTTGCGGTTTTCACACCTATTCTCGACCTTATTGCTCACTCGTAGTTGGAATTTCGTGTGCAGTGAGAGTGTAGAACAAGCGAAAATAACGAGAAGTAAGCTCGTACTTAATCCCCCACCGGTTATGCATAAGTCGGTCTGTTGGTTCTTAACTATAGTCTAGGTATCTAAGACTTCGACCCGGACTAGGTCGAGTCTTGCCTAATTCCCTATAGTTATGGCTCTGATACCAATCTGTCACACCCCAACCGATGGCGGAGTCATCGGGGCATGGCATTGAGCGAAACAGATTGTCCAGAAGTTTCCACAACAATTATCATAACTATTCAATTTAAATAATACGTCCCATACCGTATCTCAAACAGTCAAATAATTATTACAGACAAGTATCAAGACAAATATTCTGTTCCGACAACTCAGATTTAAATAAGTAGCAATTGTTTATCTGCTTCTAGAGACCCCTAATTCGTTATCTACAGACAACTATTTGTTGGGCTCTAAAGCTTTATTCTAGCTTCCATTTCCTACCACACATGCATCCTAGGCACCTGTCACATACGTTAAAATAAAAGTCAATACATAAAATGTAAAGGTGAGCATACAAGTTTGATAATAGCATATAGAGTTCGAATTCGTTTACGCATAACCAGCACGTACACATAGTGAAATGAAGCGCGTTAGTTATCGACATAGATCCATCGATACCAATGACTGCGGGTTGACTGCCTGAGGCAGTTCGCAATACATGATTACCACTGTAATCCATGCAAGTAAAAGATCCTTAACAACCCCCGTGTGAACGGGTGCTGAGTCCAAACTATAGTACTATCGTTGCTAAGGCAGGTAGACAGCATTCCATGTGTAAACATAACAAACAAGCATTCATGAGCCACGTATAACATGCAGTAACGGTTTGCGTTCAAATAGTTTGAGTAGTGTGATAGTTGTAGTTTGAATATTCGTAACGTATGTAACACCCAAAAGTGCTTAAAGCTAAAAGGGATCGAGTATACTCACAGTGATTTATGGATTGAAGGGAGCGCTTAGCGAATACGATTAGCCTGAATAGATTCGATAGCATAACGATAAGAGAAACGTAAAACAGGAAACAAGTATTGAGGAGTCGGACAGCTGGTCGATCGGACGGCAGTTCGATCGGACGGCTGACCGTTCGGCTGATAGTCCGTACGGTCTGCTGTTCGATCGGTCGGTAGGCCGATCGGATGGCTGTACGAGTGGATTGTTTCTTCCTTTGAGAAGGATGTGTTTGTGTATGATGGCTTGTTCTTTGAAGTTTTCGTTGTAGCATTTTGAAAACATTGAAGTACCTTTGCCTTTCAGGTCGGTCGATCGGACGGCAGTTCGATCGGCCGACAGCCCGATCAGTTAGGCATTCAACAGAATTTCAAGGTTTAACCTTTGGATCGGACAGGTGTTCGATCGGACAGGTGTTCGATTGGTTGGCAAGTCAACAAGTCAAAGACTTTAGTGAAAGTAAGGTGTGATGCAATGGATCGGATGGTGGGTCGATCGAATAGCACAACTGCTGTTCGATCGGACAGCAGGGTGTCACCTGATCGGACGGTTGTTCGATCGGGTGGCACTTCTAGTGCATTAAACATGTTGAAAATTGATTAAGTGTTGAAGCATAGTATCTCATGATTCGAAGAGTAATCCGATCGGACAATAGTTCGATCGAACAACAGTTCGTTCAATACCATTCTTCAAAACAAGTTGTTTGTGTGGGACCATGTGCTAGCCGATCGGCTGGCAAGTCGATCGGCTGGTTTATCCGATCGGCTGGCTGTCCGTTCGGACAGCAGTCCGATCGGTCAGCATCCTGACCTGATCAGCCTTGCGTCTAACACCTTGGTTGTCGTTTTATCGAGGTACTTTGACAGCGAGTAAAAACCATAGAGGCCTCGTTCTTACTTGGTCTCCCGGGTCGGACAGGAATCACCCAAATCCGGTCGGTGGTCTGTTCGGAACGAAGTTTAATATTTAACCCGAAGTCGGTTAACCTCGTGGATAGAATCCAGATCTTGAGCCGTATAACAACTGAAGTGCTTTGTAAACCGGCTCAGGTTCTGTTTCCACTGGTTTGAGTGAAAAGAGTTGAAGAAAGTTGGGAAAATCCATCCTTCAATCCTTTTCACCACGTATAAGTTTAGATCTACAAGAGATCCTTGTTTGTTTATGTGGAAATCGGCTAGATCCAAGTCATTCTTGGTGGATTGAGGCCAAAACATGAAGTTCTTCAAGAACCCATGATGACATCATCCTAGAACACTTGATTCTTGATGATTTCACGGTTAAAAGTTTAGATTCGAAAGATAGAAAGATGTAGGAGTGTGTATAGATCAAGAAAGTACAAGATTTAGGACGAAAACTTACCGGAATCGAGAGAAATCTGAGAAAAGGCGAGTTGAGCGTGCTGGTCGGACAGAGGTTTCCAAAAGTGGTAAAGGGTGATAGTGACAGGGGTATTTATAGGAAGAGGAAAGGGCTAGCCGATCGGCTGGCACCTCGATCGGACAGCAGTCCGTTCGGCTGGCTGTTCGATCGGCTGGGAAGCCTGATCGATCGGTTGCACCCTTCGAGTGTCTCGCGCGACGATTTCAGTTATTTCGATTTCGATTACGAGCGGTTCGATATGATAGGGTTTCCTAGTCAAATTGCTTTCAGTCTCAATTACTTTGTATCTAGCGTAATCTTTTTCCCACTATCTACCATGGTTCGATTGCGATTTGAGTTCGAGTTCGATAGCATTCGAGTTGGATTTCGAGTTCGATTGAGTTCGCTTGATTACCACAACATAACGTAACATAAATAAACATGCGCAGGTAACACGTAAGGCACACACACACGTATAGTTAATAAGTAAAATTACGTAGTTCGAGTTACGATTCGATGTCGATTCAATTAGCATAGCTTGATTACTAGTTGATTAGCTTTATCGCATTGTTACTTCCTATAGTTCACAGTCGTAGGTCGATCGAGTAACGATTAACGCAATTCGATTATTGCAATGAACGACACTTACTCCACATAATATAATTAAAATGAAGACATTTCTACCAGTCAAGTCGCGCGAAATCGGTCGTTGACTTTAACCTTGACTTTGACTTTGACTTGTGAAAACACGGGGTGTTACACTCGTGGCGTCACGCGACGGTGACCAAAACTTGGTTTTTCTCGTTTTTCGTGCTGGTTCTCGTTGAACGTGTTCGGGGTTTTGATTATGAATTGTTGTGGGACCTTTTTGAGGGTTGTTACACTTGGCCACCTCTACGTATCGCTCTGGCTACAGATGGTGGCAATGGTGGTCGATATGTGTATCGGTGATGCCTTCGCTGCCTCTTCATATTGCTCCGGTGGTCATCGATCTATGTAACGGATGGTTTCCTAGGGTTTTTGAATGATGGATCGATGGTTGAAAGACCTTAGTGGTGATTTTCGATATATGTAACAGTTGTTTTCTTAGGGTTTTTGCATGACGTATCAGTGTTTGTTAGGGTTTTGCATCGAATTCTTCTTTTGTGCTCTTTATTTCGGCTGTTTTGCTTGGTTTGGGTTTCGTTGCTTGCCTGTTGTGAGTTCGGAATTTTTCTAATAACTGATCATGGGTTTTGTCGGGTGGCTGTGATGAGTTCAAAATTTTTCAGACAATTGATGAGGTGGCGTGGCAACTGGCAAGGATGGTAGATGGTAAGATTTGACATGCAACCCCCTTGGGTGCGATTTTTTGCTTCGTTTCGCTGATACTTTTTAACATGGTTTCACGCACCCCAACAAATGTATACGACTTGTAAACTTATATTGTTGTTGATTTCCATTAGATATGTTCAATTGTTACAGGTGATGATCATATAATATATGAACCACTTTATGCGTTGATTTTTGTGTGGCTAAGATGATGGAAACGCCTACATCTGAGCTAGTTTGGTTTGAACCACGGTTAAACCGGACTCGCCCGAGCAACATGTCTGAGGGAATAATCCTATTATGTTAAATGTTATTGTTGATTGTAAATCTTGTTTAAACCATTATACAATGAACTGTTTACGTTACTATTTACCTTTCCGACATATTTGTTTAGAATTGTGTTCCGTTCGTCATCCTCGCCGCAATGCATGGGTTGAAAACCACAAGTTTATTTGTAACGATTATAATGTTCTTGTTCAACTCGCATAAAAGTCAAACAAAGAGAAAGATAACATTTCATTTCTAAAAACTTCTAAAAGTTAACGCTATTTATTCCTTGTCCAATATCGTATAAATTTTATATTAAAATTAGTTTATAAACCACTTTACCTATTTTGGGACTTATACGATAAAACAATAACAATCGTACCCAGTAAGTCCCATAAATAGCAAAAGTATTGCTAGGGTCTATGAAGGGTGGGATGTAGTAAAGTTATTCGCGGAATAATTTTATTGATGATTATAAGAGTTATTAACCATAATTTTTAAAACAAACCGAATGTCTTTAATTAAATAACAAACTCATCCACTAATCCACCGTAGACGTTTGCAATATTGTGATCATTTCCGTCACACATTACTTCATAATCACTTTTGTCACACGTAAATTAATGTGACATTTATACGTAAAATACCCTTTATTAGATCAATTATCAAAGTTTTATGATATTTCTAGATATAAGAAAAGTATAATTATAATGAAGAAATACAACGGTATAAAGATGATGAAGTTCATACTTTTCTCTTATGGTAAGGGGAAACCCGTCAAACTATTATAAGTTTAACCAAGAATTACAAAAATAAAAGAATGGACGGATTAAAACTTTTTTATGGCAAGGGGAAACCCGTCAAACTATTATAAGTTTAACCAAGAAAGAATGGACGGATTAAAACCTTTTTATGGCAAGGGGAAACCCGTCAAACTATTATAAGTTTAACCAAGAAATACAAAAATAAAAGGATTGACAGATTAAAACTTTTAGAAAGTGAGGGAAAAATTACAAATAAATCCTTTAACGTTGTATACAAAGAAATATTTACAAACTTATAAATATATTAAGGATATATTTTCATTTTACAATCTCTTATTTCTTCAACCCCGTATAATACACGGGTATTATCACCAGTAACAATATAAAGATTATAAAGTTTTAATACTTTTTTTTGTAAGGGGAAACCCGTGAAACTATTATAAAGGATATTGGGGGGGGGGGGGGGGGGGGGGTAGGGCACAACCTGAACGTACCCGAATTTTCACCAATCATGTGTTGTCAACTCATTTTTATCCTATACTGTCCCAAAACGCATTATTAGTGACACCACTAACCTAAGCCATGCACTCCACCTTTTTACACTATCCTCTCTATCCCCATACATACTACTCTCTCTGGCTCTCTCCTACCCACACAACTTTGCAATTGTTAGGATCGGAGGCTCTTATGAGAGTGTTTGTTTGTGTAAATTGAACAATCAATGTATATGAAAACATGTAAAGTGCAGCGGAAATGAACAACAAACTTTGTAAACACAATCATAAAGAGAAATGGATTTGATAAACACATGAATTGCATCAGTCGAAAGATTACAAAGTAAATCAAATGATTACAAACATGCTTACAAATAAACTCCCCCTCAGCCTGATACTCCAGTGGTTGGTTGCACAAGATGAAAGGATTGAATTGAGGAGAAGAACTCACTCAAGACGATCAAATGTAACAATACAGAGTACTGCTCCATTTATAGACAAGCCAAACCACTGAGGCATCTCAGCTGACGTCACCATGAAAGCGACATCTAACAGACTAACAACCCGTATCTACTGATCTTATACAAACACTGCTAAACCTAACCACTGACTATGTATAAAACAGATGACATACTAAACTACTGCTCTCTCTTTACATCAGTGCTTTCCTCAAGGTTGATCAGTCCTTGATTGGGCAGTGCTTTGTCATCAGTAGATTGTACCAGCAGTGCTTAGTTCTCAGCAGTCTTCTAGGCTTCATCAATAGTTTTGAAGAACAGCAGCAGTTGTATCCGGGCAGTGGATATAAGACCATCAGATGTTATAATCACTTTCAAGGGAGAAGAGTTAGTGTAAACAACTGTTTATTTCGAATCCACTGTGTGAACCAGTTTTGGCTTTCATTATCTGTTCCTCTGGTAGGGTTCAATCCCAACAATCTCCCCCTGGAACAGATAATGCCAAAACACTTCATTATTTTGGATCTTTATTCCTCATCAGTAGTTCACTAGCTTGTCTTTTAAATTCTTCTTCAAAAACTTTGGAACTTGTGTCATCCTCATCCCTGCACAATGATAGTTCAAGGAGATCCTGCAAATCTTCATCACTAAGGCCTAGTGCTTCTTTCATTGATATGTACTTCATTTCACCATTGGATCTGACCAGGGTCAATACATGGGTCTTTTGATCAGAGAACCACTTTAGTACTTTTGAACCCAATGGGTTTCTTGGGAGAGATTTATTTTCTGATGAGCTTGGGGATTTTGGCCTTGAGAAAAATTGTAAAGCAGTATCCTGAACTTCAGACATTCTTTTGAAAGCTTCTTCTATGACTTTATTTGCTGCAGCTATGTCTTCTGCAACTTCTTTGTCAATTTGCTCTTGTGTCTTTTGTTGATCAAGCTCACTGTCTGAGATATCTGCTAAAGTGTTTGGTGATGCAGATTTGGTTAATACCTTTTTGACAAGGTTTTGAAGGCTCACTGAACTCTCTTCTTTTAGATCCATTTTCTTGATGGCTTTTGTGAAGTACTCAGCTTCCTTTTCTTTTTCTTCTACACTGGTCAGCAGTTTTCCTTTTTCTTGGTTTTCCACAAGGATAGGGTTATCTGCTGATGTGATCAGTGATTTAAGAGCATCCAGCTGTTGTTCTATCTTGTTATAGTCTGGCTTGTTAGAAGTGTCTGATACTATTATCCTTCTTTTCATCAGCCTTTCATATGCCTCATCGGTATACTGCTTTGTCCATTTTGCTATGGCTTCAGCAGTATCCACTTTAGCATCTACCAGTTCCTATTTTTTCTTTTTGTACTCAGAAGTAAGATCAGCAATTAGCTTTTTGTATTTGTTCCAATTTGGAGCTGTCTTCTTCTTTCTTGGATCATTTTTAATCCTTTCAATCCTGTTTGCTTCATGCTTCAAAGCGACTATTGGCCATTCTTCAAATTGTTTTTCTTCAGCTGGATAGAATTTTTCTTTCATTATATATGCAATATATTCTTTTCTCATCTCTTTTCGTTGATCTGCCTTTTCTTTGCTCAGATCTCGTGCATAATCTTCCATCAGCTTGACTTTTGTGAGTAAAAATTTCAATTTTTCAGAAATGGCTTTATCACCTTGATCTTTGCATTCGAGATTAGCCCGAATCTTTGCTTGCCTAGCTTTCATCTCGAGATATTCATCCATGTCTTCTGGAATTATGAAGCCTATGAGAGAAGGAAATCTTCTTTTTGAAGGATCATCCTCGGTGTAAAATTGTTTCATCTCATTTTTCACAGCTTCTAGTTCCAGTGGATATTTAGCAGCAACAGGATCATATTTTTCATCAGTTGCCTGAGTTGTTTCTCTTTTTCTTTTGTGAAGCTTTATGGGTGGAGGTAATTTTGGTTGTGATGTAGGAATGATGAGAGCAGTGGTGGATGGTTGGTAAACAGCTGTTGAAACAACTGGTGTTTCAACCTCTGTTGTCATTACAACTACTGATGTGTCAGTAGATGTCTTCTGCTTTTGAGCAGGGGTTGAAGGCGGTGAAGTTGTTTTTAGTGGTGGTGATGGAGAATCATCATCATGAATGAAAACCCTTCTCCTTTTTTTATTGTAGGAGAGGCTGATGATGTCTTGGGTGGATCAGTGGTTGTGGTTTGAGTGGTGGAAAGTGTCTGACTAACAGGTGTTGAAACAACTGGTGTTTCAACCACTGTTGTCATTACAGCAGATGTTGTAACATCTGTTGTCTTCTGCTTTATGGCAGGAGGCGATGGTGGTGATGTAGTTTTTGGTGGTGGTGGTACAGCAGTGGTTTTGGTGGTGTGTGGTGAAGTTGTGTGTGTTGATGAGATGACCGTTGTTTGACTAGCAGTTTTTGAAACCATTGTTGTATCAGCTGTTTGGATGGAAGTATGATATTTTGTGGTTTGAGTTTTAGAACCTTTTGGAAGTGGTTTAGATGTCTGTTTTTCTTGTTCTGGTTCAATATACAGACCATCTTCTATTCCCTTCTTCTTCAACTTGATTTTCTCCCCCTTTTTGGCATTATCTGGAAGGGGGTTATCCATGAAAAAGATAGTGGAGGGAGCTTTTCCAGTGGTGCTTTGGATGCTGCTTGAGTATCTTTAAATCTTGACTCCACCATGTTTGTCAGAATTTTTACATGCATTTCATGCTGCTGGTCAGCCATTTGTTTTTGTTTTTCAAGCAGGGGTTGAAAAAGATTCCAGAGCTCATTTGCAGCAAGTGCTTGTGGTGGAGCAGATGCTTGAGGTGGAGCAGCAGTGGATTGTGCTTTTTGAGCTTTTAACAACTGTTGCACCATATCCTTTATTTCAGCAACTGATGTTTCAAGTTTTTCAACTCTGCCCGTCAATTTCTAATATTTTGAAACATCATCCGATTTAAAGGAATCATCTGTTTCCCCACCAGCAGTGGTTGTATCAATGTGTGACTTAGGAACTGAGTCCCAAAAATCACCCATTGATGCCCCTTGTTCTCGGTACTGGGGACTTCTTTCTTCAGCACTTGAAAACCCTTTGATGTTGCCAGAGGTTAGAATAAACTCACTGGTGGTTACCGAAGGTGCTATAGAAGAAATTGCCTTCAAGGGAGTCTTATTAATGAAACAACTGTCCAAATGCAGATCTGTTGATCCATCACTTGTAGTTGCTGCTCCACTTGAACTACCACCAAGAGTTACTTGTAACTCAGGGGGTGTAACCTCCTCAGTTATTGCTGGGATAGCAGGGGTAGTAGCATCAGACCCAATCACTTGTGGGAGTATACTCTCAGTGATAGGTGATAAAGAGGAACTGATTTGTGTCTGAGCTATAGCAACTGCGTGCATCAAGGGCATTATTGATTGTGGTAATGTGATTGGTGAGGGTATGGGTGTTGAAAGAGACATGTCCTTGGGATCAGGACTGAGGAAGATGGATCCGATTGGGTCCAGAGCTTCATATTGTGGGGTCCCTGTGCTTACAACCTGATCCTTTTGTGAGGATGCAGGAGGAGTTTGAGGTAAGGGTGGAGATCTTTCTACCAACTGCTGTGAGGAAGTAGCAGCAGTGGTTTTTGGTGACATTTGTGTTGTCACTGGCAGTTGCTCTGGGATCTCATCTTCCAGAGTTGCCTTTTTCTTGGGTTTGGTGGGCTTTTTATAAGACTTCTTTTTGGTCTTTTTGGTGATGTCAGGTGTGGGTTTCAAAGCAGTGGTTGTGCAACTATGATCACCTGGAGCAGTGGGCTCAGCAGCAGATGTCTGAGGAGCAGTGGTGACTGCTGAAATCTGCTCAGGCACCTCTGCTTTTGTTTTTATTGGTGCCATCATTCTAGAAAATGTTTCAGTTGTTAACCCTTTTATTTGAAAATAGACACCTTGTTTGAGCAAATTTTCATTTTCTTTTTCAAATTTTTGTTTAAAATAGTAGCTTAAAAATCTTGGAAAAAGTAAAAATGATTTGCTATCAACATTTTTTACCAAGTCATTAAAGATCTCCTGGGAATAGTTATAATTTTCATTATTCAAAATAGCATAACCCAGACATTGGATCTTCAATGGTATTTCGTTAAAAGCAGTTGTTTTATTTGAAACACACGTCAAAAGTGTGTGGAATAAAAACCTAGGTGCAGAAGGAAAGTAACCCTTTTCTAAGGTATCCCTTTTTGTTTGTTCTGCATACCCTCTTTTTAAGAAATCCTTTTTCAATTCGGTTTTATCAAAAGAAGTTTTACCTTTCTGATCATCGAGTTTAAAGACTTCTGAGATTAATTGTGGAGTAATTTGAATCGCTTTACCCTGTATCGAGGAGTTGATGGCTATGACTTTATCGTCTTGTTTTTCAAGCGTCGCCTTTTTCCAAAACTCTCTCTGGGTTTGCAGGTAAATGGGAGCATCTGCTATCAACAAAGTTTTGTACTTTGATTCAGATAATGTGTCGATGATGGAATCAAAGGTGTGGTTGTTTGTGGGTTTTGTGAGTAGACCCAAATAATTATGCGGGGATTTGTACGGAATTTTAATGGGTTCAGCGGCCGTTTGAGCGACCTCTTTGGACGAAGATGATGATTTTGACTTTGATTTTGATTTCGTCATTTTGATGAAATGGAGGTTGGAAAGACGAAGAAAGATGAAGAATGATTTGAAATGGAAGTTGGAAACTGCTTTGAGAAGAGAATTTTTGGAATTCAATTCGACAGTGTAAAACCCTGTTTGGGGGTTTTGATCAGGGTTTTATTTAGGGAAAAAATGATTTCTGATGTGGCAGCGGTTATTAAGATCTGATGGCAAAAAACTGACCATGTGCCAACCTCTGATGATATGGATGAAGAGTGGAGGACAGTTGTTTTAAGAGCCACTGATGAAACAAGCATCAGTGGTTACAACGGTAATAATGTGATAACAGTGGATGATTTTTACTATCAGTGGATAGCATATCAGTGGATAAGACACTGATTTTGAGCATCAGTGCTTGCCAAGCAAAATGAAGGATCAGTGGCTGACTTTCATCAGTGGACCGTATTTAGGAAACAGATGTTTATACAAAACAGTGGTTAGGGTTAAAGTAATGGCAATGGTTTGAGAGTTCATTGTCAGCAACTTTTTAAAGGAATTTTCATTCAAGGTTTTGCCACACGTCAATTTCATTTTGAAGTTCTTACGAATTCCTGACAGTGGTTTAGTACCCCAGATGATGTACACTTTTTACTAAGGCAACTCATTTTTGTTAAAATATTTAAATTAAAACATGAGCACCCAAGTATTCTAAGATCTGTTAACAATCAATCTTTTGCTTAGTGTAAAAACAAACTTGAGTTTGACATGACTTTGACATATATACCACTTCCTTTTGATCCATTTTGAGGATAATATTACCAACAAAAAATAAAGGTTATACATCCTGACAGGAGATTGAGACTTTTACTATCAAAAACCAGTGAAAAGTTCAAAATATATCATTCTTAAAAAAAATAGAGAATAACATATCCTGCTTTATTCGAGAAAAACCTTTTAAAAAATAAAGGATTTACTGAAAACAGCACCAAAAGGATCTGGTATAATTTCCACTAACGCACCTAATCATATCAGTCTCAAGTTTATGAAAATGGTCAGTGGTTTGACAATAGTGGTATGAATATTGTAAATACATTTTGACCACTGTTTGGTACCATTTTCTTGTTGATGATTGACAACAGAAATAAGGACACATGTTCACATGAGTTTTTGAAAACCCTGTTATAGACTTTGTTACCATGTGAAGATTCTGAAAATTTGTCTAGTCCTCTTTTAAATTCATTTACTGGGAATACTATTGTTACCTGAATTTTCCTAAACCAATGGTTGCACATAGTTGCTTAATGACCACTGTTACCCCAAACTTTGACTCTTAAGTGTTTTATGTTTATACTCTTTTCTTCTGACTTCAAAAGTTTTAAGATAAACACACTTCTGAGTTTTTGTGAATTTTCTTCTTCCCTTTTTACCCTTCCCATTCATAAGTAATGAAATACTTACTGGGAGGTCTTTATTGAAGGAATACTCAATCCAGAATCATTTTGCAGTAATGCTTTAAGAGGATTGGCCATATTTGTACAAATTTTTGACCAATCTCACATTAAATATGATATGGACTATCCTGTTTTCTTAATGTATTTTAACACAGTTGATTTGTTCCTTTTGAGAATCTCAACCTGTTTTCAACACATAAGTTCTTATGACTAAAGTTTTAATTTCCCTCTTTTTACGTTAGCAAAAACACTAATGTTTTATGAACATAGTCTTTTGTTAATCTGAGGTTCATACTTTAGCATCTAATATAGTGACATCACAAGTTTCATAACAACAGTTGAAATCAATTTTGAAAATAAGAAATAATCCCATAGTTTAACAGATATGTTTTCAGATCTAAAAACCATGAGTGTCTTGTGCATGATATCACTTGTTGTGTGAGATTTGTGTGTCTTATGACATCTTGGTTGTTTTACAGAGTATTTGAATAGCAACTTTAAGCGTTATCACTCGTTACTCTGTTTTTCAACTAAATACAACCAACCTTAGTATCAATGAATTTTGAGCCGAACTGTTATGTCAAATTGATTGTTAGATCGAATTTGACTGTCCAGGCTCTGATACCAATTGTTAGGATCGGAGGCTCTTATGAGAGTGTTTGTTTGTGTAAATTGAACAATCAATGTATATGAAAACATGTAAAGTGCAGCGGAAATGAACAACAAACTTTGTAAACACAATCATAAAGAGAAATGGATTTGATAAACACATGAATTGCATCAGTCGAAAGATTACAAAGTAAATCAAATGATTACAAACATGCTTACAAATAAACTCCCCCTCAGCCTGATACTCCAGTGGTTGGTTGCACAAGTTGAAAGGATTGAATTGAGGAGAAGAACTCACTCAAGACGATCAAATGTAACAGTACAGAGTACTGCTCCATTTATAGACAAGCCAAACCACTGAGGCATCTCAGCTGACGTCACCATGAAAGCGACAGCTAACAGACTAACAACTTGTATCTACTGATCTTATACAAACACTGCTAAACCTAACTACTGACTATGTATAAAACAGATGACATACTAAACTACTGCTCTCTCTTTACATCAGTGATTTCCTCAAGGTTGATCAGTCCTTGATTGGGCAGTGCTTTGTCATCAGTAGATTGTACCAGCAGTGCTTAGTTCTCAGCAGTCTTCTGGGCTTCATCAGTAGTTTTGAAGAACAGCAGCAGTTGTATCCGGGCAGTGGATATAAGACCATCAGATGTTATAATCACTTTCAAGGGAGAAGACTTAGTGTAAACAGCTGCTTATTTCGAATCCACTGTGTGAACCAGTTTTGGCTTTCATTATATGTTCCTCTGGTAGGGTTCAATCCCAACAGCAATCGGTAACAACCACCCTAAGCCACTACCCAATTTGGGGTACTCGAATGGATGGCGACGGTGAACCTGATTCGGATACCCTACTTGAAACCTAAATCGGTGAGTCAGGTCCGGCCCATTGGATGTGCGGGTGGGCCACCACACAGGGCCCATAACCCTTAAGGGCCCAAAAAATCTCCGTTTTATCTATTATAAAATAAATATGAACCTAAAAATTTCAGTCATCGTTATGTAGTAGAGATGGTTTGTTCCTTCCGTAATTATACTTGGGTTAAAGGTTTATACTGTCACTTATAAGGTTTTTTTTCTTTTTCCAATGCATATTTAAAATTAATCAAATACGATGGATTAGAATGGTTAAAAGAGGCTATGGGAAGGGGAATAGCAATATTGTTTAATAAATTAATATTGTTTACACATAAAGATTTGATATCTTTCTAAGAGTAAAATATAAGTTTAATAAATTAATTCTCTTTTAAGCTATCTTTATTTTTTTTTTGTCAAGAGTAAATTACAAGTTTTGTTCTTTATCTTTACATCAAATTGCAGGCGCTGTCCTTTAGTGCAAAAGTTGACAAGTTTTGTATTTAATGTTCAAAAATCTTGCACGTTATGTCCTTTAGGCCAAACCCAGTTAGATTTTTTTTGTTAAATCTGGTCATGTGCCTTGCACATGAGGGCGTTGTTGTCTTTTCAACTTTTCAGGGACTATTATGCACAACAACTAATATTAAGGGGCTATTGTGTAAAACATAAAATAAAAAACATATAATAAAAGCCCTCTCTTCCTCCCTCACACTCTCTCTCTTTCTCTCTCTCTCCTCTATCCATTTGTAGATTGATGAGGATACGTCCTTGGTCGTACCGAATGCCCAATGAACATAAGGCCAAACCGAAAGCTCAAAGGATTGCTCGTACCTAACGCCATAGACGGAGCGGACAGACACGCTGATCCGTCGTAACTAACTGGGCCCCATGACTTTAACTGTCTGACAACGAATGGTCCGATCCTAACTCGCCACGTCAGCATACCCCAAAAGTATAAATACCCCGCCATGACTTCTCGCCAAAGGTAATCGCTACTTTCTCTCTCTAAACTCTCCCATCTCTCTCACTGACTTACTTCTCCTCACAAATACTTATTCTCACGCCCGAGCTTGGTCACAGAGAGGCCCCCCTCCCTGTGACGAGGCTAACGGTGTGTTTCTTTCATTGTGATCTTGCAGGTTCTAGCCAAGTTCATCTGAAGTCCAACTCTTACCAGCTCGCACCGACTGGTTTTTGAGTCTTCAGTGGTGTCATCCCCTCGAATTCACATAATTTACTTTGTTAATTCTGTTCATTCGAAATTATGGAATCCACAACAGCCGACTCCACAAGTAGTTTCCCGTCCTATAACGATATTTGGGAGGGAAGAGTTGCACCTGTAACAGCTGTTTCCACGACAGTTGCCACCTCGGCGGTATCAGTAGGGCCGGAAACAGTACCGCCACCTGCAAATTCTGTAGTTGCGAGCTCTGTTACCACGGTCTCAGTTACTGCTCCAGTCTCCACACCGCTGCCTAATTTCGACAACGATTTCCTTCTACGGAATGCTGACTTATTACGGCAGCTCCAACAGCAGCAACAGCGGGAGGAGATGTTACAGAGTCTCCGCATGAACTTGTTCAGCAGTGCTTATCCAGGGGCCAATCCCATCTCCGCTGGAAGTTTTGCTTCTGGATCTATGGTAAGTCCTATAATCTCCACTCCCATAACATGTGCTTCACAAGTTTCCACCCTTACGAACGCTCCAATAAATAACGATCTTTATGACCTGTTTCGCCAGGGATCTATGGGCTTAAACCCTCAGGATCAGGAGTTAATCATGCCATACCATCCTACGTCTATGACTTCTCAGTCGAAATTCACGTTAAGGATCGCTAATGCTCCGCTCCCGGCAAAGTTGAAGATGCCCCCAACGTTAAAATTTTACGATGGTACGTCCGACCCGGACGACCATATATTCGCTTTCGCTGGAGCAGCTAAGGTCGAACAATGGCCTATGCCAGCATGGTGTCACATGTTTGCTCAGACTCTCACCGGGTCAGCAAGGGTGTGGTTTGACGGGTTATTAGAAGGGTCGATTGATCACTTTGAAGATTTCCGGCGTATGTTTTTGCAAAATTTCTGTCAGCAGCGACGCTGCAAAAAAGACATTACTGAAGTTCACCACATAAAACGTCATGACGGAGAATCCGTAGAAGATTTCATTGATCGTTTCAATCGAGAGAGCATGCAGATAAGCGGGGCAGTTGATCAGCTCCGCGTTTCCGGGTTCTGTCACGGAGTCCGAAACAATCAGCTCGTAGAGAAGCTCCACGAAGATCTACCAAAAACCATGGAGGTACTTATGGAACGAGCCCGAGCCTTTGTCCGAGGAAAGAGCGCCTGCGGGCAACCGAACAAAACCGCAACAAAGAACGCAAAGGCTCGAACCGCGTCATGGAGACGGAACGCATCACCACCAAAGGATAGAAACAGCAATTGGAATCGAAGTCGTGGGCCGCACCAAAAGTCTGATCGAAACAAATTCAGAACCGGTAACGTACGTTTCAATACATTCTCCGAATTAACTAAATCGCCGAGCGAGATCCTTAGTACGGAAACCACCTGGTTTCCTACACCATCGAAGCAGAGGCCTACATCCGATAAGCATTCCAAAAAGTATTGTGAGTATCACCGAGACAAGGGGCATACGACTGATGAATGTTGGGCACTAAAACAAGAAATCGAGAAAGTTGTACGATCCGGAAAACTCTCCCACCTCGTGAAGGAAGTTAAAGGTGGCAAAAAGTCAGCAACCTCAGTTGACAATCCAAACACCGAGGCTGGAATCAATATGATTCGGTCTCTCGGATCAAGGGGTATAAAGCGGTCGAACCAGCACATGGCAGCTTGGATGCACCAACCTACGTACTTTCCTCCAATCGATCCAGAATATGCTCGAGACGGATCGATCACAATATCGGCCGTGATCGCAGGGCATTTGGTCTGGCGAATATACGTAGACGGAGGAAGTGCCTTTGAGATAATGTATTTACAGTGTTTTCAACAACTAGCTCCCCAAACAAGAAAAAGATTGATCGAGGTGTCTACGCCGTTAATAAGTTTTTCGGGAGAGGTGGTTCGTCCGATAGGACAAATTACCCTTCCGACCACGTTTAAAGATAATGACAGAAGCAGAACTGTTCAACTAACCTTTCTGGTTGTCGGTACTCATTCATCGCACAACCTAATACTCGGACGACCCGGGTTACGAGCTCTCGGAGCAATTAGTTCAACAATACACGGTGCCATAAAATTCCCCACCGAAGCAGGGATCACCACTATCCTTTCGAAGTCAAATTTATTCGTCGCAGAAGTAAGGCACGCAGCAGAAACGAGCTCCAAAAAATCTGAAGTACCCACGGAACTTTGGGCGATTAATCTGGAGTTCCCAGAGCAACAAGTGGCCATCGGTGCTCAACTCCCAAAACGAACAAAGAAGCTCCTATGGGAATTGTTGAGTAACTCAATCGACGTTTTCGCATGGAAGCATTCCGATATGCAAGGAGTTCCCAGATCTATGGCACAACACCATCTGAACGTAAAAGAATCAATCAAGCCGATAGCACAAAGGAAAAGTCACATGGCACCAGATCGAGCCAAGGCAATGCTAAAGACGTGAAGAGTCTCCCAGATGCTGGGATCATCCGAGAGGTGCGGTATCAAACTTGGGTATCAAACCCAGTTATGGTACGAAAAAAGGACAACTCCTGGAGAATGTGTATTGATTTCACCGACTTGAACGACGCATTCCCGAAAGATTGTTTTCCACTACCAGAGATCGACGAAAAGATCGATTCCCTCGCCACATTCAGGATGAAATGCTTTCTAGACGCTTACAAAGGGTACCACCAGATACAAATGACAGTCGAAGATGAGGACAAGACAGCCTTCGTTACTAATGAGGGAGTTTATTGTTTTACAAAAATGCCATTCGGCCTAAAAAATGCTGGTGCTACGTACCAGCGATTAAGGAACAAAGCTTTCAAGGATCAGATTGAACGAACTTTGGAGGTGTACGTTGATGATATCGTGATCAAAAGTCACGATGAAGAGACCATGCTGAAAGACATACTTGAAACATTCACCCGACTCCGAAGCATTAATATTAAATTAAACCCCAAAAAATGTACGTTCGGGGTAGAGGAGGGGAAGTTCTTAGGCGTCATGGTCAGATCGCGAGGCTTACGAGCCAACCCCGACAAAATAGATGCTGTCCTTACCATGAAGCCTCCAACTTCGGTTAAAGAAATTCAGTCCTTAAACGGACGGATGGCCGCTCTCCACCGTTTCTTGTCGAAAGCAGCAGACAGATCCCTCCCATTTATGGACGTACTTAGAAAAAGTTTCAGATCGGAATTTAAATGGACCGAAGAAGCTGCACGAGCCTTTGAAGAGCTTAAAGTCTATCTAGGCACATTGCCAACCCTCACCGTACCGGAAGAAGACGAGGTGCTAACGGTTTACTTAGCCGCATCACGCGGCGCCATCAGCGCAGTGTTGGTCGCCCATCGAATCGGAGCTTAGATCCCAATCTACTACGTAAGTCGAACGTTGAAGGATTACGATACAAGGTATCCAAATTTGGAAAAATTAGCTCTGGCACTGGTCCATGCTTCAAGAAGGCTTTGCCGATATTTTCAAGCCCACCCAATCGAGGTCCGAACAGATCAAAGAATCCAACACGTTCTCCGACGACCCGAAGTATCAGGTCGCATGGCAAAGTGGGCGATCGAGCTGGGCGCTTTCAACATCACCTTCAAAACCAAGGGTCCGTTAAAAGGGCAGGTGATAGCTAATTATTTAGTCGAAATGCCGGAAGACAAGGAAGTGGAAGAAACGGAGCAAGCTCCAAACAAGCCCTGGTCTTTGTATACGGATGGGGTTTCGAGCGCCGAGGGTGCAGGAGCAGGTTTAATACTCACCGATCCCGATGGCATGGATATGACATATGCACTTCGTTTAGAACTCAAGAGCTCTAATAACGAAGCTGAATATGAGGCATTGTTGGCTGGCTTGCGCTTAGCAGTCAAAGTCGGAGCAAAAAACGTCGTGGCTCATGTTGATCCGTTACTCGTAGCAAATCAAGTAAACGGGGAGTCTGAAGCGAGGGAAACCAACATGATTGAATACCTGGAACAAGTCAAGCAAGCGATGGCGTTGTTCGATTCGTGTAAGGTCGAGCACATCCCTCGCAGCAAGAACAAGAAGGCTGACGCTCTAAGCAAGTTAGCATCTGTGTCATTCAGCCATCTTGCAAAAGAGGTACGGGTAGAAGTGTTGACTGCACCCTCAATTGCCACTCCACATGTCATGCAAGTAGAGGCTCCGTCTCAAACCTGGATGACACCGATAATCAATTACTTGGTACACGATGTCCTCCCAGTTGACAAGTCGGAGGCCAGAAAAATCCAGATCAACTCGCTCCAATACCAAACGCAAGAAGGGGGTTTGTACCGAAAGACTTTCCTCGGCCCTTTGTTAAAATGCCTCGATCCGGAACAAGCTAGTTACATCATCAGAGAAGTACATTACGGCATTTGCGGTATCCACGCCGGGCCAAAAATGATTATAATAAAGGTAAAAACGCAGGATATTATTGGCCCGGGATGCACGAAAGTGCAGTAAGAGAGCTCCAACAGTGTGATGAATGCCAGAAACACGCGCCGATAAGCCTACGAGTGAAGAATGAGATGATCCCAGTAACTGCCGCTTGGCCCTTTCAAAAATGGGGCGTTGATATAGTTGGACCTTTCCCACGATCTAGCGAAAGCGCTCAATATCTGCTGGTGGCAGTAGATTATTTCACCAAATGGGTGGAAGCTCGGCCATTCACGGTTATCTCGGGCTACAATGTGATGAGGTTTTTCTGGGAGCAGATCGTATGTCGCTTCGGCCTTCCGCTATACATAGTGAGTGATAATGCAAAACAATTCGTGGAGAACCCGTTCAAGCGGTGGTGCGAGATTCTGAAAATTAACCAAGTCTTCTCCTCGGTTGCTCATCCCCAGGGAAACGGACAGGTCGAGCAGATAAACCGCCAAATCATCGATGGGATAAAAAGAAGGCTTGGTTACGAAGGCAAAGGATGGGCAGACGAGTTGCCGAACGTATTATGGGCTCACCGAACCCTACACAAGACAAGTAACTGAGAAACACCGTTTAGTCTTACTTACGGGACTGAAGTTGTGATTCCCGCGGAGATCGGACTCCCAAATCAAAGGTGCAAAAACTGGGAGGAAAATGAACAGGAGCTCCGATCCAATCTCGATTTATTGGAAGAAAGACGGAACATAGCTGCGATCAAAGAAGCACGATACAAGAAGAAGATCGAAAAGTACTACAATGCTCGTGCCAAACTCTATAAGTTCAAAGTTGGAGACTGTGTGCTCCGAAACAACGATGCAAGTCGCGTCGAAGCTCCTGGAAAGTTGACCCCAAAGTGGGAGGGACCGTATCGCGTAAAAGAAGCTAGCGATAAAGGGTCGTACGTGCTCGAGAAGATTGACGGAACCCCCATCCCAAGAACATGGAACGGGGTTCATCTGAAGAAATGCTTCATGTAAACACCTGCCCACTACGGGCCGAAAGATCGCTATTCTTATTATTTCCTTTTTCCATGTAAACGTCGGAAGGGTAATGCCCCGAACATATTTTCAATTTTCCTGTAAAACCGGGAGGGTCTGCCCCGGAACTATGATTATCGAATTATTAAATAAAGCGATCTGCGTTTTTTACAAGTACAAACCATAGCATATCTATGTATAAGTTCGAACGATATAAAAATGAGCACGAACGGGCCTCGACCCATGCCTCGCGCCGATCAAGAAGGCTTAAATAGTGCTAAAAATAACAAAATCTATTAAGCAAAAGGATCGGACCAGATACGACCCTACCACTAAAAGCATAAAGGATTGAAGCAAATAAAACAAGCATGCAAAAGTTTTTTGTCTATGATCCGGTCACCAAGATGGCTCAATAAGAATTCCGCTAAGTAGTAAAAGTTTGGACGCAAACTAAAACTAAAAAGCCAAGCATTAAGTATCATGATCAAACGTACGAAACCATAAAGTCAAAGAAAACATGTCCAGCAAAATAAAAGCAAACCTAGATTGTACAGATTACATGCGATAAAGAAAATAATATTGTACGATTACAAAACCAAGCATCAAGCTTCATAATCCCCCTTAATAATGGGGAGTTCGCTTCTTTGTTTTATGACGGACAGAGGTTCGTTCACCAATTCCGCAACCTTGTCGAGAACCGAGATATGAAAATCATCGAAAGCTTTGATCGCCGCATCTAGGGTATTTTTGGCCCCTTCATCATATCCAAGGACCTCTTCGACAGACCGAGCCGAGCCCTTGGCAGCCTGAAAGCCCTGCTTAATGCCGTCATTCACACCCACAGCATTGACACAGTTCACCAAATCTACGACCACCTTCTCCAACTCAGGGCTCTGATGAACCAGTTTAACAACCCAGGCCACTCCATCCGTCAAAAACCATTGTTTGGTAAGAAGAAGCTCCGATGAAAGACCATATAATTCGACCATCTCTTTGTCGTACCGGGTCAGCATGTCTTTCATATCCGAAACAGCGTTCAGATACGACTCCACGGCTCTGTCACGGGATCTTTCGAGTTCAACTTTATCTAAACAAAGGACTTAAAAAGGAACCAAGAAAACAAAACAATAAAGGGCGTTTAAAGAACGTACCATTAATCAAACGATGATGATCAGCCAAAAGTTGATCATAGGAAGATCGCATCTCCTTTAGCTCCGCTTTACCTCTCTCTTCAACGTCAGACAACTTCTTCTCTAACTCCTCCAAATCATGGACAGCTTTGTCACGAGCCTCGTAGGCAGCCGCAGCTGAAGCTTGTGAAGCTCTGCTAATTCTCTTCGCCTCCGAGACTTGCTCCTTCAATCGGTCCACTTGGGTATGAAGTGATGAGATCACCTGTTTTGTTTTTGATCGAATACTGTCTTCACTCTTCAAGGAGGCAACTTCGCGCTCAAACCTCCGACAGTTCGACTCCGCCTCAACCCATCGCTTATAAGTCTTGACAACCAGAGAATTGGATTGAGCCTGGTTCAGCATTAGAGCATTTCCAAGCTCCGGACCGCTCATCTTCCTATAATTTGCATGCTCGGCAGGAGTTCCAAGGTGGAATAACGCCATCTTCGCAGATAAAGCATCCATGATCCTATCCTTTTTAGCCAATGACCAATCAGGGATGTATTTCTCCAGAGCATGAGCATAATCCACATCCACAGCCTCGCCCGAACCTAGCTCCCGACATATAAAAACAGCCTCAGTTTCATACCACAGAGGAGATGAAGAGTCGCTATCCCCACCATCAATCGACTGAGGACTCGGCCTTGAAATATTAGAGGCAACCCCGGTCGTAGGCTTACCCAAAGGAGAAGGATTGACTTTCTTAAAAGCTTGAGGATCGGGCATATCGACATGGTCAATCACCTTGGTAGCTCGCCCCCCAAAGGATAAAGGACTTGGGGGAAGTGTAACGGGACGATCCCTGGGGGTCTTGCCACCATGAAGATGAGCGTCTAGGTTCTCTAGTAAACCTCCGGTGGTAGAAAACCCGGTGACTTGGTCGACTTCATCTTCCTCCAACACAATTGTTTTAAAATCTAACTTCTTCTTCTTCAGTTGTTTTGGATTTGGATCAGGCTTGGAGGAGATGGTTCGTCCTCTCTTCAAGCTAACCTGAGGACGCGCCTCAAGATCATCATCGTCACCTTCATCTTCAGCATTTACTCCTTCGTCCTCCACAGAAAGGTGTTCTAAACCATACAGAATAATCTTGGAACCGGACCCTTTCGCTTCGCTTGAACCCGTCTTCTTTCCTTTGTCACCACCAACCACTGCTGTCGCTTGAACCGAGCCCGAACCCCCTTGACCAGCCGAACCTCCTTGATCATCCGAGGACAGTCGGCTCTCTGATTGGATAAAGGTTCTCTTGCACAACATTGAGATACGGCGGATCGCCTTTCGGTGTTTTTGTAGCTCGAACATCAAGTTCGGTAGAATCAAAAGACTTCAATCTCAGGGCATCTTTCAAACCCACAACTGCACAAAACAAGCGAACAATAGTACTCATAGTCTCGCATAAACGAAGCATACAATGTACAAAAAAAAGTGTGCAAGAAATGCTATCTCTAGTTAAAAACATAACTAACCCTCTCCGTTCCATTTAAGGGTAGGATACCATGCCGGTTCGGACCAGATCATGCTTATCCGTCCCATGACTAGAATGTGTTTCGGATATTTTTGAACAAGCCCGGCCTCCCTGATCAAAGCCGCATATAAATTCTTGTCAAACGCGAAGTCTTCGGGAAGAGGATCTAGAAGGCGGGACTTTTTCAGTCTCCACGTCATCTCGGACGGAACGCACCGGTCGTCTACCAGGAAGAAACGGTCTTTCCAATCTTTCAAACTAGAAGTTATCCATGTATAACAACAGGCATTTTTCTTCCTAACTTCGAAGCTATACCAGCTACCGGACCGATTCAACTTATATAAAGCCCGGAACACATTCAAATCCGGGTCGGAGTCCAAACCACGGCAGGCCAGTTTGAAATGACACACCTTGGCAAGGCCAAATGGGTTCATTTGAGAAAGATGAACCTCATGAAACAGAAGAACATCAACCAAGAACTTCTTCAGAGGAAGACGATAGTTGCAGTAGTCGAACATACGGGTGTGAACACCTATCTTCCCTAGGACAAAAGGATAAATGGCTGTATCTTTTTTTTTGGGAAGAATATGATTTAAAGAAGCAGGAATTGCGTACTTCTCCACATACCACTTCAGGCCGTTTTTATTTAAAATATTAAAGCAACCGGACAAGTTGCTTTTATTGGCCATGGTTAAAAGAAAACACTAACCTGCTTGATAGCAACGTTTCGCCTCTAGAGAAAAAAGGAGAGGAAGACGATGAAGTGAAAAGTTAAAAAGTGAAAAGGCTATTTTCTCCTTTTTATAAGATACTCACCACCTAAAAAATGGCCAATCAAATGATGACACGTCAGGATGGGTGACGCATATCAAAAGTCACATCTGTTAGAGAAAAGATACGATAACCGACGGTCACCAAACAAAAATCACCGCCAGAATTCAAAATTCAAAAATCAACAAAACCTACGGCAAATAAAAGCCCCGAATCACCAAAACTTTGCCATTTAGTTTGAAGCTTTTGCTGAACAAACGCTACGAACTAGGGGGACTTGATGAGGATACGTCCTTGGTCGGACCGAATGCCCAATGAACATAAGGCCGAACCGAAAGCTCAAAGGATCGGTCGTACCTAACACCATAGACGGAGCGGACAGACACGCTGATTCGTCGTAACTAACTGGGCCCCATGAATTTAACTGTCTGACAACGACTGGTCCGACCCTAACTAACTCGCCACGTCAGCATACCCCAAAAGTATAAATACCCCGCCATGACTTCTCGCCAAAGGTAATCGCTACTTTCTCTCTCTAAACTCTCCTCTCTCTCTCTCACTGACTTACTTCTCCTCACAAATACTTATTCTCACGCCCGAGCTTGGTCACAGAGAGGCCCCCCTCCCTGTGACGAGGCTAACGGTGTGTTTCTTTCCTTGTGATCTTGCAGGTTCTAGCCAAGGTCGTCTGAAGTCCAACTCTTACCAACTCGCACCGACTGGTTTTTGAGTCTTCACAGATGGTTGAACAAATTGACTCCTGAAGAGATGATGCAGCTTCCAACTCCTGAAGAGATGATGCAGTTTCATAGATCGGTAGCTACTGTTCTTACAAGAATTTACAAAAAAAAAAACACGCTATTAAATTAATTACAGGCTTCGATCGTGGGTTTTATCTCCTTCTTCGGGATTAACTGAGGCAAGTTGTTTAATCTTCCACCTTCTTCTATTTCAATACTTAATATTTCAACTACTTACTTATTGCTGTTAATTCTAATATGTTTGAATCAACATACATAATCCAGTTTTGGTCAACTAGTATTTTGATTGTGTCTTCTCTTGAATTGAATCCAATTAGAAATAACCGGAGATCTTACGGTGGATTTGATGACGGTTCATGGCGTTAGCACCGGAGGACCGTTGGAGTAGGGGAGGACCGTTAGATTTGATGATGGTTGGATTTGATGACGGTTCATAGCTGTAGCACCACCACCACCTGTTAGATCTTCTAATTTTGGTTCCGGATTTCGTGATTCCGGTGGTCCGGAACAGGACCGTTGGAGCAGGGGAGAGGTGGCCAGAGACTCGATGCCGGAATTGTTTTTTGGGGTTTTTGATATTTTTGGTTTTGGGGGTTTTTGATGCAAGTAGCAGTGAATGTGGAGGAGGAGGAGGAGGTGGAGGGTGGTGGTGGCGGTGGAGGGTGGTGGTGATGGAGGTTATATATTTTTTTTGACCATCAACGACTACATATATATATAGCAAAAAAAAACCAGCAAGAAGCTAGAGAAACATACAAGGAAAGAGAGAGAAAAAAAAAAGAAACAAACGAAATTACACTATCATGGAAATATCAAATTCTACCCACTTTTTCCAGCCCAAAGATCGGCCCCTCACCCTATTGTTAATCCACATAAAGGTTTCTTCCTTAATTCCTTCCACGATTCTCTTAATCGGCACCATGTTCCCATTGAATTCTTTGTCGTTTCTGGCCAACCAAAGCTTCCACAAACATCCCAACGCAACCATGTGGACTGTCTTTTTCCATCTCTTAGAACCCACCTGTGACCGAACATGACTCAACAACTCGCCAACCGTTGCAGCGTCACTTGGAAACGGGATCTTCAGCCATCTAAGCACATTCCACCAAACACTCTTTGCCCATAGACATTCGATGAAAATGTGCTCGCAAGATTCTTCGCGCAACCCACATCTACTACAAAGAACGTCCGGAATGAACATACCTTTCTCCGCTAGCTTAAGCTTAGCCGGAAGCCTTCCTAATTCAGCCCGCCACCCGACGTAGTTTACCTTAGGAGGAGCCCACATGTTCCATTTGAAAATGCCACCATCACTGAAGACCGACGATTTCTGCTCGATCTCGTTCCGAATACACTTAGTGGAAAAACTTTCCCCCGCATCATTCGACCAAATCCACTTATCCCTATGACTCGCCATCTCTACGTGCTGCAGCATTCTCATCGGATTACCCAGTTCAGCCCACTCTAGAGTCGTACATGGGTCTTTATCCCACCCCCACCTCCAATGGCGAATCATACCAGACAATTCGTAGGATGAGGAGACCAAAATATTTTGGTCAGCCGCTATTTTAAAAATATTGGGAAACTGTTGTTTTAAAGGACTATGACCCACCCACTTATCATGCCAAAATCTTGTTTTTTCACCGTTCCCGATTTCTACATTTAATTGATCTTTGATGCTTATTCCCTTCTTGCCAATGCTTCCATCCACATCTGCTATATCTTTCCACCACCCGGTAATTAACTTGTTCACCGGCACTAGCTTCGTTCCTTTATCCGGGCCGTGAATAGATGTGATAACCCGCACCCAAAGTTGGCTAGGAGCATCCCGGAACCGCCACCACCATTTGGCCATCATGGCCAAGTTAAAAGACTCCAAGCCTCCAATACCAAGCCCTCCTAAATGTTTCGGTCTAAGCATTTTTCCCCAGCGGATCCAGCTTGTTTTATTTCTGTTTCCAACCTGAGCCCAAACGAAAGACCTTCTAATTCCTTCGAGCTTTTTAAGGACAACCATAGGAGCCTTAAAGATCCCGAGAAAATACAAAGATAGGCTCCCCAAAACTGATTTGGCAAGCGTCACTCGACCCGCGAAAGATAAAGTCTTAGCTTTCCACTCGTTCAACCGTTTCTGGAATCTTTTAATGACCGGTGTAACACCCCGAAAACGGGTTTGGTAATTAAACCCCGTTAATACTAAAGACGGGGAAAGTACCGTTAGTGGTAAAAGTAAACTGGTAAATATTAGGAATTTATTTAAATAATCCTAATATTTACTTAAAGTGAATAAGAACTTTCAAGAAAATAGAAAGATAAAAGGCCCGATTTAACGGGACTTAAAGTAAAACGGGTTACGACTTCCCGAACCTACCAAGTTAACTAGGAATAATTCTAACCTAGTTAGATAGTGACTTATGAGTGGTTTAAAACACTTAAATTAAGAATTAAGGAAAAGTGGAGGGACCTAAGTTGTTAAAATTGAAACTAAAATTGATAAAACAAATAAAAAATAAACCAAACACCCCATAAAGGGAGTCTGGTCGATCAGAAGAAAGAGCAGGGCGATCCCCATGCTCCAAACCCTAGAAACTCACAAAAACTCTCAAATTGGAGGTGCAAATCAGGTCCAAAACGAAATCCGAGCTTAGAATCGTGATCCTCATCGCAAGAGGATTACAAGGTATGTAAAATTTAAGGAAAACTCTCAACTTGAAATTCTCATGAAATTGGGAAAAATCTGAAATTCTAGTTGCATGTGTGTATTATGATGATTAGGAACAACTATAGTGTCTAGGGACAAAACCCTAGACAAATACAAGTTGAAATCATGTGAAATTTTAGTGAAACCTATGAACACCATTGTAGGTGATTAGTGGGTTATGTGTAAATTGGTGAACACTAGGATTTTGATAGTTGTACTAGTGTAAATTGAATTCTATAAAGCAATTTCAGATTTGTTGATGTTAAAATTATGTGAAATTGCCAAATTGATGTTAACCATGGTAAAGATAACTAGTTATGAATTAGTTAGTAAATATGTAAAATTATGCACACTAGGTGTTTGATAAAATGCCTAAGTGAAAACTAAAGTGTTGAAATTAGAGCGAAAACGCGCGTTTGAATGATATGGTGATTACGCGTAATATGAAGTGAGAAGGGTTCTAAATATTATGTTGATTTAGACTTAATGTTGTAAACCTTGTGATTTAAAGTAGTTAACTTTAATAAGCTAAGTTAACTAATCATGATCCATAAGATGAAATAGTCATAATAATGATGACTAATCTAACCGTCTTACGAATCATGGTGATAGTTTGACTATTAACAAGCTAGATGGAGGTTTGGGCAAGGAGTGGGTCAAACGGATTGTGTACGCGAAAAAGAGCATAACCGGATGCAAGGTAAGCGACGCTTACATCCTTTTTGTAGAATATGCATTATTTTGTAAACTACAAATGCGATTAGTGTAATATCCGAAATAAGGGTTCCGACGTTATTAACACGAGTCGGAACAAACATAAATGATAAAAACCATGGGTCATGGTGAAAAGAGGCGAAGCGGTAATTTAGTCATGTGATGACTAATAATTAATGAGTTTTCGTTAAGATCACTTTAAAATGTAACTAATAACGAGAAAATGAGTAAAAATAGAAATTTAGTCAAGTATCGACTAAAGTGAATGTTAAAAAGGGGCACCCATAGCGTAAGCCGAATGGGTAAAAATATAAGAAAAGAGTTCAAGAGAAAAAAAGGGTCTAGTGGCAAAAAAAAAAGAATCCGAAATGGGTCGGATGAGCAATTTGGTAATTAATAACCATGTTTTGCTACTTATGAAAATGCTTGGTCATATAGGCCAAACGGGTCAAATGGTGTGATAACACCATTTGACAATATTTACTAATGTGGTTATCAAGTCTTGTGTTAACAGGAGCGATTAGCGATTCGGACAATTGCGTCGCCATAGAATATGTGACAATAAAAGCGAGGTATAAATCGGGTCTATTTGTTGACCCGAGCCAGGTACGCAAACATACGAATGTAGTTAGAAGTGATATTTTGGTCAACTATTAGTGAAAGTCCTTCATTACAAAGAGAATGACTAAAAATTGACCAAAAAGGGCCTTGAGGGGTAAATTGGGCAAAAAACCTTTAAGAGTTGTTTAGAGTATGAGTTTTGTTAATTTGAATCTTTGCGATACGCATATATATCGAGATAGGATATAAACTAAAGAGAAGCGTGATTTAAGCTTGAAAGTGTTAAATACCCTTAACGGGTCAAAGTGAGTATTTACGCAAAACAGGTTAAGATTACATAAGAAATACGTAATTTGAACCTTGCATTATATTAAATTGAAATAATGTGGGTTGCATGACATTTTAAAGTTAACCAACAAGTTTGTTTGATCATATCGCAAATGGGTCAAAAAAAAAAAGTGTCAAAAATGAATTTTAAGCCGAGAGCTTGAAATCTGATATTTTGTGAATCCAAATGTTGGGTTTTTACTCCATAAGATGGAGAATTAAATTATGAACGCGTAGGAAAAAGAATCACTTAAAATGGACAACCGAGTAAAAAGTTATGATCGTTTAAAGTTAGAATTTAGACAAATTTCGGAGCTGGGCATAAGTGCAGGAAAAAGACCTGCACTCGCTGGAAATAGGTCTCCTCCGCGCCACGCGGAGGGAGACACTGAAACTGTCGCGACACGCAAGGCCTCCTAGCGGCCCGTGTAAACTTATAAGGGATCTGTCGCGGGCCGCGACAGACCCAAATGCTGAAAATTTTTATTTTCTTCGGTTATTTGATATTGGAACTTGAATTCATACATTTTATTGTTGTCAAAACTAACTATTGAAGTGGTTTTGACTTTAGGTTATGTTGGGATTGTCCGGATGAAGATCAAGCTCATTGAAGAACCGAACACGATCAAAGAAATAAGCTTCCGCATAACGTTTCGTTGTTACTTTTAAATGACGAACTTAATTACATTTTGTTCTAAACTTTTGAATTGTAAAAGTTTTAGATTACTCATATTTTCTAAGAATACTTAATCGTAATTACATGTTTATTTTCGTTAATTATACGAAAATCTTTAAATTAAATACAAGGGTGTTACAAGTTGGTATCAGAGCCTTGGTTTAAGAGATTCATGTATGGTGGGAAAACTATGCTTGGACTTAAACCTTATGCTCTTAATAAAGATTGGTGTTCGGTTCGAGGCTTGATCGCAAATCCGGTAAGTAAATGTATGTTAATAGTTTAGCATGCTAAAGTGTTGTAAACAACACATAGGGCTATCGTGTGATACACGTTACCCCAATTAAAATGATTGATATAGTTGACGAAAATACGCGCGTTGACGCGTATAGTAGAAAAAAAAAACCTTGTATTATAATACGGGCGATTATTAAAGTTGACGTTACTAACTTTTGTGAATGTTTTAATTGAAAGACACTCGCGTTTGAAGACGATGAGAGTCAAACGAATTGTGGATATGATGATGGAACGGTCCGAAGCATGACAAAAGAAGCATGCTCACCGAGGACTAAATCGCGTAACGACCGCGAACAAGGTTAATGTCAAGGAACGCCCGTCGGGGCAAACATTACCAGGTGCACATTTTAAATAATCGCACAAATAGTAATATGCAACAAATAGGTAGAAATTGAAAGTTGCATATATAGATTAAAAACTTGGAAAACCCCGAATAGAAAATGTATTCGGGATATTGTTTCCAAGAGAAACAAATAGAGGCGTTATTTACATAGGGCGTGATGTGAAAACTATAAAAACGTCATGTGTGTCATGTGTTAATCGCTTACTCTGGCCAAGTAAGTAGTGGCATATGATACCATGAACTTCTTATGGCGGACACGTTTACATCCGATGTAGTAAGGGCGGGGTTAATGGGACTAACTTAAAAGTACCCAAATGAGTCAAATGAGCAAAATATTTGATAATAATGTAAACGCACAGCCGGGTGACGGAAGCGTATTACATTAGGACGATGAGCCCGAGTGAAGGGACAAAGATTAATGTAAAAGGATTAAGGTATGCAATTGGGAGGGGTGTGCTTACACTCGAACCCGGAGAATGCAAATATGACTTTTAACGGGCCGATTTTGTAAAACACCAAATTTGAGAACAAAGTAGGAATATAAAAGCGAAACGAAGTCATAATGCATACCGTAAGGGTTGCAATAATAACGACTTCGGTAAAACACCCGGTTGGTGGGTAAGGATTTAAACGCATGCGTAAACTGAGAAACAGGAACGCGAAATAGAAAGTCAAAAGACTCGGAATATGAGTCATGACTAAAAGATGACAAGAATTTTCACAAACATAAATTTGGGTAATTACGTTCCAACCATTTCAGAGTTGGACGGGTCAAATAAAGGATGAAGTTTGACGTTCATAAGTGATGAAAATTCACCCAAAATGAGTCAAACGAGTCAGTTAAGGAATAACGCTTAATAAAATAGGAAAACGCAAACCGGTGAAACCGGAAAGCTAAAAACAATAAGATGGAAGGACCCGGGTAATGGGTTGTAAAGGAGTATAAGTATGAACCGGGTAATGGTAAGCGTAAGACAAACCGACGTGTAAATGACGCTAGCAATCGTAAAGTTGGAAAGGATAGTCTGAAAGTAAACAAATGAAACCTTAGACTACGGTCAAGGTCAACTAAAACTCAAAAGCAAAATTTAATGATTTCAAACACAACAAAGGATGCTTTAAAGCTATATATGTATAAATAGACAATGGAAGAAATACTAGAATAAAAGATGATCTACGGGATCATCATAACCTACGGGATATTAATTAGAGCAAAGGTCTACGGGGCCAAAATGACCCACGGGTCATGAATTAAAGCAAAAGGATCATAAGGGCATCGCCTCAAGGAGGTGAAAGCCTAAGAAAATAGCCTACGAGGTTAAGTGAAGGAACCTACGGGTCGATAGTGTGAGGTAAGGGAACTTGTTACAATTCCCCGTATAAGACTAAGATTGTAAAAGAGTAAATTATGGAGTGTCAATATCATGGTATGGATAATTGACAAAAGTTAAAGAAAAGATCCTACAACTAAAACTTCGATTTTAGTAAGAAATAACGTTTTTACAAATATAAATTCTGATAGGAATTTGAATAGTAAGCATGAAAGGTTCAAAGTCTTGATACTGATAGGTGCAAGACGATATATTCAAAAAGTGATATTCTCGAAAATAAAAAGGTTGATATAAATTAAATATAATGTGACACGATCACGGTCAAGAAATGCAATGTGAAGTAGAATCACATTATAACTAAGCGAGCGGTAAAAAGTAACTGGACTAATAAGTCTAGTTAGCGAAACCGGTTAAGGTCAGCAATTCAAGTTAAGAAATTTGGTTTGCTTGTAAGCGGTAAATTCGGTATAACTGAACCGAATAAATAAATTTGAAAATAAAAGGATTTGTTGCTAAAAGTGAAAGATTTCACTAAAGACCTTTAAACGGGTCAAAGTAACGGATTCATAAAGAATTCGATAGTATATGAAAGCGATGAATATCGCTAAGTTGATTAAACTAGTGGAAATAACGAGATTACGTTATTTCAAGTCGCATTATGTCATGTAAGATACGTAGATGATTAATAACCAAAGGGATATTACCATATTTTTCTGGTAATACTAACAATCGGTTAAGATATAAGAAATGCTTAATTGATTATCGAGAGCAAATGCATGGAGTTGAACTTGATAAATTAGGTAAGAAAAGGTTTCGGGGACGAAACCTCTTTAAGGGGGGTAGACTTGTAACACCCCGAAAACGGGTTTGGTAATTAAACCCCGTTAATACTAAAGACGGGGAAAGTATCGTTAGTGGTAAAAGTAAACTGGTAAATATTAGGAATTTATTTAAATAATCCTAATATTTACTTAAAGTGAATAAGAACTTTCAAGAAAATAGAAAGATAAAAGGCCCGATTTAACGGGACTTAAAGTAAAACGGGTTACGACTTCCCGAACCTACCAAGTTAACTAGGAATAATTCTAACCTAGTTAGATAGTGACTTATGAGTGGTTTAAAACACTTAAATTAAGAATTAAGGAAAAGTGGAGGGACCTAAGTTGTTAAAATTGAAACTAAAATTGATAAAACAAATAAAAAATAAACCAAACACCCCATAAAGGGAGTCTGGTCGATCAGAAGAAAGAGCAGGGCGATCCCCATGCTCCAAACCCTAGAAACTCACAAAAACTCTCAAATTGGAGGTGCAAATCAGGTCCAAAACGAAATCCGAGCTTAGAATCGTGATCCTCATCGCAAGAGGATTACAAGGTATGTAAAATTTAAGGAAAACTCTCAACTTGAAATTCTCATGAAATTGGGAAAAATCTGAAATTCTAGTTGCATGTGTGTATTATGATGATTAGGAACAACTATAGTGTCTAGGGACAAAACCCTAGACAAATACAAGTTGAAATCATGTGAAATTTTAGTGAAACCTATGAACACCATTGTAGGTGATTAGTGGGTTATGTGTAAATTGGTGAACACTAGGATTTTGATAGTTGTACTAGTGTAAATTGAATTCTATAAAGCAATTTCAGATTTGTTGATGTTAAAATTATGTGAAATTGCCAAATTGATGTTAACCATGGTAAAGATAACTAGTTATGAATTAGTTAGTAAATATGTAAAATTATGCACACTAGGTGTTTGATAAAATGCCTAAGTGAAAACTAAAGTGTTGAAATTAGAGCGAAAACGCGCGTTTGAATGATATGGTGATTACGCGTAATATGAAGTGAGAAGGGTTCTAAATATTATGTTGATTTAGACTTAATGTTGTAAACCTTGTGATTTAAAGTAGTTAACTTTAATAAGCTAAGTTAACTAATCATGAAGTCGAATAGTAGTTTCGACTTAGAATCCGTAAGATGAAATAATCATAATAATGATGACTAATCTAACCGTCTTACGAATCATGGTGATAGTTTGACTATTAACAAGCTAGATGGAGGTTTGGGCAAGGAGTGGGTCAAACGGATTGTGTACGCGAAAAAGAGCATAACCGGATGCAAGGTAAGCGACGCTTACATCCTTTTTGTAGAATATGCATTATTCTGTAAACTACAAATGCGATTAGTGTAATATCCGAAATAAGGGTTCCGACGTTATTAACACGAGTCGGAACAAACATAAATGATAAAAACCATGGGTCATGGTGAAAAGAGGCGAAACGGTAATTTAGTCATGTGATGACTAATAATTAATGAGTTTTCGTTAAGATCACTTTAAAATGCAACTAATAACGAGAAAATGAGTAAAAATAGAAATTTAGTCAAGTATCGACTAAAGTGAATTGTAGTTAAAAAGGGGCACCCATAGCGTAAGCCGAATGGGTAAAAATATAAGAAAAGAGTTCAAGAGAAAAAAAGGGTCTAGTGGCAAAAAAAAAAAGTATCCGAAATGGGTCGGATGAGCAATTTGGTAATTAATAACCATGTTTTGCTACTTATGAAAATGCTTGGTCATATAGGCCAAACGGGTCAAATGGTGTGATAACACCATTTGACAATATTTACTAATGTGGTTATCAAGTCTTGTGTTAACAGGAGCGATTAGCGATTCGGACAATTGCGTCGCCATAGAATATGTGACAATAAAAGCGAGGTATAAATCGGGTCTATTTGTTGACCCGAGCCAGGTACGCAAACATACGAATGTAGTTAGAAGTGATATTTTGGTCAACTATTAGTGAAAGTCCTTCATTACAAAGAGAATGACTAAAAATTGACCAAAAAGGGCCTTGAGGGGTAAATTGGGCAAACAACCTTTAAGAGTTGTTTAGAGTATGAGTTTTGTTAATTTGAATCTTTGCGATACGCATATATATGGAGATAGGATATAAACTAAAGAGAAGCGTGATTTAAGCTTGAAAGTGTTAAATACCCTTAACGGGTCAAAGTGAGTATTTACGCAAAACAGGTTAAGATTACATAAGAAATACGTAATTTGAACCTTGCATTATATTAAATTGAAATAATGTGGGTTGCATGACATTTGTAACACCCCGAAAAATATAAAACTTTATATTAGAATTATAAAGTATAAATAAATGAGAATTTACCAACTAGGAATTTTAACCTAGTTAGTTACAAGTTAGAAATAACCTATATTAGGGTTAAAATCAACTAAACTAAATGTTGATCAAAATGGAGGGACCTGAGTTGTAAAAATTAAAAATTTATTTTAATTAAATTAATAAAACACACCAAACACCCCACAAGGAGGTGTCTGGTCGATCAGAACATCAGGGGGCAACACCCCACTTCCAAAAACCCAAGAATTCTACTAAAACTCTCAAATTGGAGGTGCAAATCTGGTCCAAACGAAAATCCGAGCTTAGAATCGTGATCCTCATCGCAAGAGGATTACAAGGTATGTAAAATTTAGTGAAAACTCTTAATTTGAAATTCTCATGAAATTGGGAAAATCTGAAATTAGGGTTGCATGTTTATGTTGTGATGATTTAAGAACAACTATAGTGTCTAGGGACAAACCCTAAACAAACACAAGCTGAAATCATGTAAAATTTTAGTGGAAACTATGATCACCATTGTAGGTGATTAATGGGTTATGTGTTAATTGATGAACACTAGGATAGTGGGTGTTAATCTTGTGTAATTTGACAATTTGGAAGTGAATTCAGAAATCTAGAGGCTAACAATCATGTAAAATGTTGATTGAGGTGAAATTAGGGCTAAATGATAAGCTATAAACTTGTCATATAATCATGTGAAAAATCTGCCCTTAAGATGTTTGTGAAAATGCCTCAAAGAAGGCTTAAATTAGAAATTTAAAGATTTAACGCATAATTATGATGTTTCGGTGTATTATGCGAAGTAAGGTTTAAATAGAGTTCTAAACATGTCTTGAATTGAACTCTATAGGAAAGGATACCGGAACGTCAAGTGGACAAGCCGGTAGTGATTTGCGGTTGAAGGGAGTACACTAAGGTATGTAATTTGACCCGTTACACTAAGTAGATTTTGATGATTATATAATGCGTAATTGAATTTTTGAATAAGAGTTGTTTAAAATTTAGCGGTGAAGTCGCTATATTGAATGATTGGTCAAATTTGGTTGGAACTCGTTGGTAGTCGTCATATGGGAGGATTCCTTAGACGAGCCAACGGGTCGAATAATCAAGTAAAGTATGGTTAATGCTCCAGAATATGATGGATTGATCTTTGATATAGGTTAATATATAACATGTTAGAAATACGAGAATTTAATGTATTGGTTTGTTAGAAAAGCGAAATCCGAGAGTTGGGTTTGAGTCCAATGAACAAAACAAACGAATTATGGATTTCCAGGAACTACCGTAAGTTACGGTAGTACCGTAACTTACGGTGGGGGTCAGGTGTTTACGGCAGATTTCCCCTGGTTTACGGTGATCCAGGAAATTCCAGAACCTACCGTAACTTACGGTGACACCGTAAGTTACGGTGGAACCAGAAAACAAAACAGTATTTTGTTATTCAAATTTTGATGTTGGAGCTTGTAATTATGTGCTATATAAAAATGTCAGAACTAATGTTTTAAAGGTTTTGACCATAGGTAACAAGGTGGATCTTATGGATGGCGGTCAAGCAAATGATGAAGAACCGAACACGATTTTTTTGAAGCTTCCGCAATGTTTTAATCATACTTAGATTTTGTTCATGGGTTGTAAACAGTTTCTTAAAAACAATTTTGAATGTTCCAACTTAGTCATTAATTGACTAAGGTTTATGTTACTTATGAAACTTATGTTAATTTATTATCTTTTGGTATAAAAATGTATAAAATTAGTGATTAAATCAAGTAAAAATTTAAGGGTGTTACAACATTTTAAAGTTAACCAACAAGTTTGTTTGATCATATCGCAAATGGGTCAAAAAAAAGTGTCAAAAATGAATTTTAAGCCGAGAGCTTGAAATCTGATATTTTGTGAATCCAAATGTTGGGTTTTTACTCCATAAGATGGAGAATTAAATTAAAACGCGTAGGAAAAAGAATCACTTAAAACGGACAACCGAGTAAAAAGTTATGATCGTTTAAAGTTAGAATTTAGACAAATTTCGGAGCTGGGCATAAGTGCAGGAAAAAGACCTGCACTCGCTGGATATAGGTCTCCTCCGCGCCACGCGGAGGGAGACACTGAAACTGTCGCGACACGCGAGGCCTCCTAGCGGCCCGCGTAAACTTATAAGGGATCTGTCGCGGGCCGCGACAAACCCAAATGCTGAAAATTTTTATTTTCTTCGGTTATTTGATATTGGAACTTGAATTCATACATTTTATTGTTGTCAAAACTAACTATTGAAGTGGTTTTGACTTTAGGTTATGTTGGGATTGTCCGGATGAAGATCAAGCTCATTGAAGAACCGAACACGATCAAAGAAATAAGCTTCCGCATAACGTTTCGTTGTTACTTTTAAATGACGAACTTAATTACATTTTGTTCTAAACTTTTGAATTGTAAAAGTTTTAGATTACTCTTATTTTCTAAGAATACTTAATCGTAATTACATGTTTATTTTCGTTAATTATACGAAAATCTTTAAATTAAATACAAGGGTGTTACAACCGGCTCCCAATGTTTTATACGTTTCATGTTGGCCCCAATCGGAAGCCCCAAATAAGAGAACGGGAACTTGCCAATGCCACACTTTAGAATTCCCGCTACCTGCTCAATTTCCGCTTCCGAAGTCCCAACCCCAAACACTTTGCTTTTCTGAAGGTTCACGCTTAACCCTGTGAGAAGGCTGAAACACCGTAATAGCCTATTAATGTTTTTAGCGTTTCCCACAGTCCACTCGCAAAGGAACATGACATCGTCAGCATAGCTAAGATGCGAGAGGATTGGGCCCCCTTTGGGCAATTTAATGCCTGAAATCAATCCCGCTTCTGTCGCCCTACTCATAATCATATTAAGCACTTCCAACGTGATAATGAATAGAGCCGGAGAAAGGGGATCCCCTTGGCGAAGACCCCTCTTGTATGCAAACTCTCCGGTGGGGGAACCGTTGAGAATAACTGAACCCTTCCCGGATTTCAAACAAGTCGACACCCAATCAATCCATTTAACTGGAAATCTCATACATTCCATAACCTTCAACAAAAACTTCCAGTTCAGGGTGTCATAGGCTTTAGCAAAATCTACTTTGAAAATAAGAACTTTGGTTTTATTTTTTTTCGCCCATGAGACGACTTCGTTGACAATCATAGGTCCGTCAAGGATGTTCCTATTCCCCACAAAAGCTGATTGAGAAGGGGAAATTAACGTACCTAGGAGCGGTTTTAACCGATTCGCCATAATCTTTGCAATGATTTTATAAAGCAGGCCAATCAAGGAGATCGGACGAAACTCGCCCAGCTCAGAAGGGTCTTCCACTTTTGGCAGCAACACAATAAAAGAGGGGTTGCATCCAGCATTAATTTCGGCTCTAGTGTGAAAGTCATCCATTAACGACATAACAAACGGTTTTAGCTTCTCCCAGAATCTTCTCAAGAACCGAACCGTGAAACCGTCCGGGCCAGGTGCCTTACTCCCGTCGCAACCCCAAATGGCTACTTTCACTTCAGATTCTAAAAAAGGTTGGACGATTGCGGCTGCTTGTTCAACATTTAAGGCATTAAGACCCAAATTCTGGAACGTAGGTCTTCTACGGATCGGCTCCGCGAAGATCTTCTTGAAGTGGCTTTTCACCGCTTCCTTTAACGCATCTGGTTCTTCGACCCGAACCCCACCAAATTGTAACCCGTTTATACGATTCCTCACTTTATTAGTATTACACACCGCCTGAAAGTAAGATGAATTTTCATCGCCGTCCCGTATCCATTTTTCCCTGGCCTTTTGTTGTAAGTCCCTTGCCAAATTAACATGGAACTTTTTAATTTGCAACCTCATGTTAGCCCGATCCTCCCTTTCTTGATTAGTTAAATTTCTTACTTCGGCCTCTTGTTCCAGAGCTTCTACCGCCTCCACCCAGCCCCTAAGAGTCTCTTCTTCCTTAACCTTCATAATGTTTCTCCACTCCTTTATGCCAATTTTAAGAGCCTTTAGCAAACCAGAAAAACCCCTCACTCCACCCTCGAAGGAGGCCTCCGAAATTGTTTTTTCAATGCACTCTTTCAGGCCCTCCTTCCCAATCCAAGAGTTGTAAAACTTGAAGGGTGCCAGACCAAAGTCTACAGCATCACACAGAAGAACCAAGGGGCGGTGATCGGATAAACCCCTAGGCAACGCTACCAAAGACGCATGCGGCCATTTTGACATGAAATCGACATTCACCAGAGCCCTATCAAGTTTACTCAGCTTAATACCACTTTCGGACATATAAGTGAACTTTTTTCCTTGCATTCTATACTCCTGAAAGCCGATTTCAGCAATAAAAGTATTGAATATGGAAGCCCGGTTATGGTCGAAAAAAGAATTCACCCTTTCCTCCTCCGACCTCACATTATTAAAATCCCCAATAGCGATCCAGAGACCAACCCGATTATGAACGAGCAACGCAATTTCTTGCCATAACCTCCTTCTCATGGGGAAATCATTCGGCGCGTACACATTAAGAATATTGAGACGGTCACCTGAATTAACGAGTCGGCCAGCCGTCAAGATGTATGATCTCCCTTTCACAATCTCCTCTGCGCAAAACACACTAGGGTCCCAAATCGAAATAAGCCCTCCTGACCTGCCATTCGAGTCAACTGACTCTACTGCCATCGTGGAATTACCCCAAAAGTTTGAGATAAACTGATCTGAAAGACCTGCCATCTGCGTCTCTTGCATAGACAAAAAAGAAATTTTGTTGGTCCTCCTCAGCTCCTTCACCCAAGCTGGTTTATGCGACCCCCTGCTCCTTTCAAGTTGATAGACATAATATTCATGATGATCCGGCTTTCTCCTTTTCACCCTGTACCAACTTGTTCACGTGATTGTCCAAACCCTCCGTATCAATTCCAACCATGACCCCAACACGAATAGTTTCACGGACTTATTCTTCCCCTATGTTGCAATCCCCCATGGTAACAGCCTCCTGCAGATTCCCCCCTTCGGAAGACTGCCCCATCGCTTGCCCTAAACCTTCCCCTGTTTCAGTCGTCGATGGCGTTTCGCTGTTGTTGAAAGGAACCGTCCCTCTGCCAGCCCCTTGCATTTGAGCTTTATTCTTTGATTTTTTCTTCTTTCTCATAGTAACCTTAGAAGTATCACGAATTATCTCATCCAGGCCAAAAGGGTCTCCTGGTGTTGTGTTTAAATCTAGCGGGCCCATATTATCTAAAGAACTTTGTTGTCCAATTTCAATATTAGTCCCAACTGGATTGTCAATGGGTTTACAGGCTTCCAACACTGGCCCACTAGTCGAAAAACTATGTGCCTCCCTGTTTACCTCGGAACCATTCACATTGGGCCCCACACCCTCATCTTCCACCTGCAACGTAAACACTAGGTTTTCTTGGTATTCCCCATGCAAACCTCCCTCGGTGGTCTGTTCATCTACCCTGCCGTCCGACCTTTGATATCCCCTATCGACATCCGCCCTAGTCACTTGCTCGAATACTCCGGCTGCCGGAGTCGGCCGGAAAAGTGGCGGTACCCACTCAGTCTCCACCTCTTCAATCCAAATCTTAATCCTCTCTCCTCCCCACACCAGTATAGCTTCTTTAGAAATCAAGCCACCCTACTTCACCAGCACTGCCACTTTGTTCTCAGTTAATTCCCCGTCACTGATATCGGCTGTCGAACGCCGAACTAGCTTACCCACACTTTTACCGATACGATCAAACACCGTTCTGTCCCAAAGACACACCGGGACTCCCCTTATCCTTTTCCAGGCAAGCCTCTCATACACTACCGTCCCACCTTCCCACACGTAAAGCCTGCTGAATAAAGATGTCCAAAATTCTGCTTCATTTCGCCAGAAATCAATCGCAATATCTCTCGTCGGGAAAGATAGGAGAACTTTCATGTAACACCCCGTGTTTTCACGAGTGAAAGTCAAAGTCAAGGTCAAAGTCAACGACCGATCTCGCGCGACTTGACTCGTAGAAATGTTTTTATTTTATTTATATTATGTGGAGTAAGTGTCGTTCATTACAATAATCGAATCGTGTTAACCATATTTCAATCGACCTACGACTGTGAATGATAGGAAGTAACAATGCGATAAAGTTAATCAAGCTATGCTAATCAAATCAACATCGAACCGCAACTCGAACTGTGTATTTTACTTGTATTTATACGTGTGTGTGTGCCTTACGTGTTACCTGTGCATGTTTATTTTGTGTTATGATGTGATAATCAAGCGAACTCAATCGAACTCGAAGCCTAACTCGAATGTAAACGAACCCGAACCCGAATTCCGAGTCGAACCATAAAAGAAGTAGTTGGGACTGAAAGTAATTTGACTAGGAAACCCTATCGAATCGCTCGCAAATCGAAACCGAAGCGTCGTCGCACCGAACGTACCAAGACAGGCGACATCCGCACGGATTGCCAATCCGCACAGATTGCCAATCCGCACGGATGACCAATCCACGCGGATAGCCTATCCGGGTTACGTGCCATGCGCACGGCTCACCCTTTCCCCTTTTGGCATCCTATAAATACACAGGTCACTCTCCAACTTTTCCACTTTTGGCAAGTGACGTCCGAACCACACGCATTCTTCACTTTTTCTCAGATTTCTCTCAATCCAGGTAAGATCTTGCACTAATTCTTGTACATCCTTGATCACTACATAATTCTACACCTTTCCATCTTTCAAATCTCCACTTTTAACCATGAAATCATCAAGGTTTGAGGTATTCTCGAGTGACGTCACCATGAAGTTCTTATGAACTTCAAGCTTGACTTCATTCCACCAAGAATAACTCAGATCTAAACGATTCCCACAAGATTTCACGACAACTTCACCTAAATCTAAACCTTTCTAAAAGAGTTGAAAGAAATAAACCTAAGTTCTCTCCTTCTTTTACCCTTAAAATCAGTACGAATCTGATCGGTTCTAGTGTTCTACTCGTTAATAGTAAAGCACTAGTCCTAGATCTGGATTGTCTCTGCCCGCGCGCACAGACTGTCCGCACGGATTACCATTGTCCGCACGGACTACCGTCCGTACGGATTGTTGTCCGCGCGACCGACTTGAAAGGTAGAGACACTTAAATGTTCTCTAAATGCTTCAACGAAAACTCCAAAGCACAAGCCATCATACACAAACACATCCTTAACTTAGGAAGAAACAATCCACTTGAACGTTTATCCGCACGAACAACTTGTCCGTACGGATAAGCAATCCGCACGCATGACTAGTCCGGACGGATTACCGTCCGCACGGACAGCCCACGCGCACGGATAGTTCACCCGCACGGATGACTTCCTCTCACGGATAGCTGATCCGCACGATCAGTTATCCTACCCACTCGCACTTTGTACTGTTTTGCGTGCCACTTATCCTTACGTTATCGAATCTATTCAGGCTAACCGTACTCGCTGTAAAGCGCTCCCTTCAATCCATAATCGCTGTGAGTATACTCGAACCCTTTTTGCTTTAGCACTTTTGGGTGTTACATACGTTACGAATATTCAACTACAACTATCACACTACTCAAGCTATTTTAACGCTAAACCATTTACGCATGTTATACGTGGCTTATGAATGCTTGTTTGTTATGTTTACACATGGAATGCTGTCTACCTGCCTTAGCAACGATAGTACTATAGTTTGGACTCAGCACCCGTTCACACGGGGGTTGTTAAGGATCTTTTACTTGCATGAATTACGGTGGTAATCATGTATTGCGAACTGCCTCGGGCAGTCAACCCGCAGTCATTGGTATCGATGGACCTATGTCGATAACTAACGTGCTTCATTTCACTATGTGCACGTGCTGGTTATGCGTAAACGAATTCGAACTCTATATGCTATTATTAAACTTGTATGCTCACCTTTACATTTTATGTATTGACTTTATTTTAACGTATGTGACAGGTGCTTAGGATGCATGTGTGGTAGGAAATGGAAGCTAGAATAAAGCTTTAGAGCCCAACAAATAGTTGTCTGTAGATGACGTATTAGGGGTCTCTAGAAGCAGATAAACAATTGCTACTTATTTAAATCTGAGTTGTCGGAACAGAATATTTGTTTTGATGTTATCTGTAATAACTTGTTTGACTATTTAAGATACGGTATGGGACGTATTGTTTTAATTGAATGGTAATGATAGTTGTTATGGAAACTTCTGGACAATCTGTTTCGCTCAGTGCCACGCCCCGATGATTCCGCCATCGGTTGGGGTGTGACAGATTGGTATCAGAGCCATAACTATAGGGAATTAGGCAAGACTCGACCTAGTCCGGGTCGAAGTCTTAGAGACCTAGTCTATAGTTAAGAACCAACAGACCAACTCACGCGTATGCGTAAACTCGCCACTATCACTCGCTCTTTCCTATCACTGCACTCGAATTTTCAAGTTATGAACAGGTAATGAGGTCGAGAATAGGTGTGGAAACCGCGAACTCTCGACTAAAGTTGCCTAACCATCTTGCGTTTTCGCTACAAACGAGGAGAATCATACCAAATTAGGAGTGGAATCCATATTTTGATGAATAATCTCCTCAAATTTTATCAAAAACAGGGACAAAAGTTGCAAGATAGGGGTGAAACCCTAACCTTGACGACTCGTCCTGCTTTTATACAAAACTCCCACCAAAGTTTCGATGGACTCCAACGATCTAAAGACACAATATAACCAATGGGAATTGCGCCAACGCCCAAGAATCGAGGCAAAGGCATAGTCCTGGAGGTAATTGTGCACACAGGATCCTTGCGAATAGTCGAGCCACTTTGGTTAGTCGAAGTCTATTAGCCGCAGACAATCTACCTTTGATTTATCGATCTTTATGAAGATTTTATGTATTTTCTGTTTATTTGTTAACGTTTTGAGGTACTATTGGTTTCGACCCAACACTATTGCTTCTGCAAAAACACAAAACCCACACAACTCATCGCTAACAAATCGACAATAGAGGCATTCAGAATGCTTGGTATGCTCGTATATGCCTTAGTGACTAGGAGTATATGTGTGTTTTGCTATTGTGCTTACATGTTAGGAATACTGTGATTATGTGCTCTATGTGTTATGTGATTTTGTGCTATTCTGTAATTTTGTGACCATATGCGTTTACATGGTACGTGTTACTGAGCTTTAGTAGTAGTAGACGTGTGAGGTGAGATTCGAATACATGTGTTGAGTTCCGTGGCGATGTCAATTGCAGACAATGTCGTCTGGATCTCGCCATCCACTCACTCGTCAGGAAAAGAGGGACAGACGTCTTGCTTCTATCATCGCGAAGAGTGTAGCTAAAGCTGTGAGCGATGCCTACGAGAACGCCAGCAAATCATCCGAGGAATCAAGGACTGAAGGTCCTAAAGCTGTCGCAAGACCATTCAGTTTCAAACAATTCAAGTCATGTGGGCCGAAGGAATTCACAGGCGAAGGAGGTCCTACTACACTATTTCACTGGTTTGACTCTATCGAGGTTACTCTGCGACAAAGTGGTTGCCCTGATGACCTTCGAACTCTGAACGCTACCGGCGTCTTTCAGTCCCGTGCTTTGGACTGGTGGACGGCCGAGAGGAACAAGCGAGGGAATGATGCAGCCTACGGTTTGTCGTGGGACGAGCTCAAGGAAGTCATGCTAGAGGAATTTTGCCCTCCTCACGAGCGTCAAAAGCTTGAAGATGAATTTTGGCACATACATCAGAAGGATGGAGACAATGCTGGTCTTACTGCTCATTTCAAACAGCTCAGCATTATCTGTCCCGACCAGGTCAAGACTCCTGAGATGACCATCAAGAAGTACATCCGAGCTTTGCCCGACTGCGTTGCTAATTTCATGCAAGCGGCTAAGACTGCCACGATCGAGGAAACCTATCTGCTGGCCGCTGAAATCAATGACAAAAGGGTTAAGGCTGGGGTGTGGGATAAGACCTCCAAGCATCTGCATCAAGCCACCACTGCTGCACCAACTGCTGAAACCACCTCGTCAAGCAACAAGCGAAAGAACAGCTCCACCAACAAGAACTGTGCGATTACTGCTGCACCGATTCAAGCTGTACCCGCCCAACAGCGTCAAGTAGCGGCGCCTGTGGCCAATGCACCGCCTGCAAAGCGTGCATATACTGGACCACACCCGCTCTGCCCTACTTGCACCTATCATCACCCGACAGCTATTCAATGCCGCTTCTGTGCTCACTGCAATGTGTACGGCCACTTTACTGCCAACTGCCGTATTCGCCAAGCTCCCGCCAATCAAGCTCTACTCGCTGCCCCACAGGGTCAACAAGCTCCTCCGGCACCCGCAGTCAAAGCCAGAGCATGCTTCACGTGTGGCGACCCGAATCACTTCGCCAACATGTGCCCGAACAGGGTAGTGAAACAAGAACCGCAGCAGCAGCAACCACAGCAGCAACAACAGCAGCAGCAACAACAGGCCGCACGCGCCAGAACTTTCAATCTCAATGTGCGTCAAGCCCAGGCCGACAACAACGTGGTCAATGGTACGTTCCTTGTGAATGGTATTTATGCTTCATGTTTGTTTGATACTGGAGCCGATAATTGCTTTGTGTCGCTCGAATTTGAGAAACTCCTTAGTCGTAAACGTTCCCGACTCTCCTATGCATTCGATGTCGAAGTCGCTACCGGAAGAACCGTCGCTGTAAATTCTGTTATTCGTGATTGCACTCTCGAGCTCAACAATCACATCTTCTCAATCGATCTCATTCCGATGCAACTAGGAAGCTTTGACGTCATAGTAGGCATGGACTTTCTTCGAGAAAACCATGCCGAAGTTGTGTGCTTCGATAAAATGATTCGTTTTTCGCTCGCAAACGATGATTCATTGCGCGTTTATGGTGATACTACTTCGAAGGGCCTCAAGCTTATGTCATGTCTCCAAGCCAGCAAGTATCTCCGCAAGGAATACAGGGCTTTCTTGGCTAACGTCGTAGCAGCGGAGAAGGAAAAGAAAGAGAAGAAGGAAGTAAAAGACGTACCCGTGGTTCGAGAATTTCCTAATGTTTTTCCTGAGGATCTTCCCGGACTACCTCCAAAGCGCGATATTGATTTTCGCATTGATCTCATTCCTGGAGCTAATCCCATCGCCAGAGCTCCTTATCGACTCACGCCGTCCGAAATGCGCGAACTCTCAACCCAACTCCAGGAATTGCTTGAAAAAGGCTTTATTCGCCCGAGCACCTCTCCTTGGGGCGCACCAGTCCTTTTTGTCAAAAAGAAGGATGGGTCGTTCCGGATGTGCATCGACTACCAGGAATTGAATAAGTTGACTATCAAGAACCGCTATCCTCTGCCTCGAATCGACGATTTGTTTGACCAACTGCAAGGCGCTACGTGTTTCTCGAAGATCGATCTACGTTCAGGATACCATCAGCTGCGTATACAAGAGGAGGATATACCCAAAACCGCGTTTCGTACTCGTTACGGCCATTATGAATTCGTTGTCATGCCTTTTGGCCTAACAAACGCACCAGCAGTTTTCATGGATCTGATGAATCGAGTGTGTAAACCATATCTCGACCGTTTCGTCATCGTGTTCATCGACGATGTCTTGATCTATTCCAAAACGAGAGCCGAACACGCGCAACATCTACGTTTGGTTCTCGAGTTACTCCAGGGGAACCAACTCTACGCCAAATTCTCCAAGTGCGAGTTTTGGTTGGGGGAGGTTCAGTTTCTGGGTCACATCGTAAATAGTCAGGGTATTCACGTCGATCCTGCGAAGATTGAAGCTGTTAAGAGCTGGGTTACGCCTAAGAATCCGTCTGAAGTCCGCTCCTTTCTCGGGCTAGCGGGCTATTACCGACGATTTATCGAAGGATTCTCGAAGATTGCTGTACCACTTACCTCTCTTACTCATAAGGACCAGCCTTTTGTTTGGGGAACCAAACAAGAGACTGCCTTCCGAACCCTCAAATTCATGCTTTGCAATGCTCCTGTTCTCACACTACCCAACGGAAACGATAATTTCATTGTCTACTGTGATGCTTCCAACCTTAGTCTCGGTTGTGTCCTAATGCAACGAGACAAGGTCATAGCTTACGCATCTCGTCAGCTCAAAGTCCACGAGAAGAACTATACAACCCACGATCTCGAGCTAGGCGCAGTTGTTTTTGCATTAAAGATTTGGCGACACTACCTGTATGGTACAAGGTGTACGATCTTCACCGATCATAAGAGCCTACAGCACATCTTTAATCAGAGGGAACTAAATATGCGTCAACGCCGATGGGTAGAACTTCTCAACGATTACGACTGTGAGATTCGTTATCACCCAGGCAAAGCGAATGTTGTGGCCGACGCACTTAGCAGACGGAGCTATCTGCTTAGCACTCGAAATGTTCAAGCCCAGCACAACCTCGAAGCTCTCATCCGCGACGCCCAGCATGCATGTTTCAACGAACGCACTTTGAAGAAGGAAAGAATCTACCACGATGGAGCCCAACTTGTGAGCAAATCGAATGGGATATTCCACTTCTTAGACCGAATTTGGATTCCCAAGCGAACCAACCTGCGACAGATTATCATGGATGAAGCCCACAAATCCCGATATTCTATCCACCCCGGCGCTGACAAAATGTACCATGATCTTCGCTATAGGTACTGGTGGCCGGGTATGAAACGGGATATCGCTCTCTACGTCGGAAAATGCCTAACCTGTGCTAGAATCAAGGCTGAACATCAAAGACCCTCTGGCTTTCTCGAACAACCACCGATTCCCATGTGGAAGTGGGAGAGCATAGCTATGGATTTCGTAACCAAGCTTCCAACCACATCATCAGGTCACGACAGCATTTGGGTTGTTATTGACCGTTTGACTAAATCAGCCCACTTCCTGCCAATACGAGAAGACTACAAGGTGGAACGATTAGCCCGAATCTACACCGACGAGATCATTTGTCGACATGGGACGCCTCGCGACATCATCTCTGATCGTGATGCTCAGTTTACTTCACGATTGTGGGAAACATTCCAAACGGCACTCGGTACAACGCTTAATCTAAGTACTGCGTTCCACCCACAAACCGACGGTCAGACTGAAAGAACGATTCGTACTCTTGAAGACATGCTCCGTTCGTGTGTTCTAGACTTCGGTGGTAATTGGGATAGACACCTTCCGTTAGTCGAATTCTCGTATAATAACAGCTACCAGGCTAGCATCCAGATGGCACCTTTCGAGGCCTTATACGGAAGAAGATGTCGATCGCCTATTGTGTGGCACGAGATCGGTCACTCGCAACTAACCGGTCCGGAGCTGCTACAAGAAACGACAGACAAAATTTTCCAAATTCGAGACAACTTAGCGAAAGCCCGGGATCGACAGAAAGTTTACGCCGATAAAAAGCGCAAGCCCCGTGAATATGGCGTTGGTGACTACGTACTCCTAAAGGTATCACCTTGGAAGGGTGTAGTCCGATTCGGCAAAAAGGGGAAGCTCGCGCCTCGATATGTGGGACCTTTTAAGATTCTGGAAAGGATCGGAAAAGTCGCCTACAGACTCGAATTACCGGAGGAACTTAGCAATGTCCATCCGACTTTCCACGTGTCAAACCTTCGAAAGTGTGTTGCCGACCACGACTTACATGTTCCTTTAGATGATCTACAAGTGAACGAAACATTACACTTCGTGGAAAAGCCTGTCGAAATCATGGATCGCCAAACCAAGCAACTCAGGCGCTCAAACATTCCTATCGTGAAGGTCAGATGGGAAGGCAAACGAGGCGCGGAGTTCACTTGGGAACTCGAAAGCGACATGAAGGCAAAATATCCACAGTTGTTTAACTAAGAAATTTGTAGATTTATAGATCAGGTGTTTTCGCACAACATATCCGAGTTTTAGCAATTTTATCCGTAAAAAGTTGTTTAATTTGGCGATTTTCAGAGAAAAACATGATGAATATGAAAGATGAAGAACTTGATCAAATCTGAGTGTGTTTAATCATCACAATCGATCACCTGCTCAGATACCACTTGTAGGATCGGTTTTGACTCCGTTACGATTATGATTAGTCACACACGTTCACAGATTTCCGCACGTCTCCGAGCCAACAAATATCCGCGCGAATAGGCTAAACAACAAGTCAATACGGATATGTTATCCGCACGGATTGCCATCCGTACGGTGAACATCAACAGCAACATTCAACATTTTTCTAACAAAATTCAAATTTCTCACAAACGGCTTCGAATTAAGATCTGAAACTTTATAGGCTTTTAGATCAGACAATTTCGCATAACATATCCAAAAATCAGCGATTTTCATCTGTAAAAGTCGAGTTATCTGACTATTCTCAGTGGTCCAAACGAAGGACTCTCACATGTGATCCACGGTTAGTTACGGCTTTCAGCTTAATTTCGGGACGAAATTCCCTAAACAAGGGGAGGCTGTAACACCCCGTGTTTTCACGAGTGAAAGTCAAAGTCAAGGTCAAAGTCAACGACCGATCTCGCGCGACTTGACTCGTAGAAATGTTTTTATTTTATTTATATTATGTGGAGTAAGTGTCGTTCATTACAATAATCGAATCGTGTTAACCATATTTCAATCGACCTACGACTGTGAATGATAGGAAGTAACAATGCGATAAAGTTAATCAAGCTATGCTAATCAAATCAACATCGAACCGCAACTCGAACTGTGTATTTTACTTGTATTTATACGTGTGTGTGTGCCTTACGTGTTACCTGTGCATGTTTATTTTGTGTTATGATGTGATAATCAAGCGAACTCAATCGAACTCGAAGCCTAACTCGAATGTAAACGAACCCGAACCCGAATTCCGAGTCGAACCATAAAAGAAGTAGTTGGGACTGAAAGTAATTTGACTAGGAAACCCTATCGAATCGCTCGCAAATCGAAACCGAAGCGTCATCGCACCGAACGCACCAAGACAGGCGACATCCGCACGGATGGTCAATCCGCACGGATTGCCAATCCGCACGGATTGCCAATCCGCATGGATGACCAATCCGCGCGGATAGCCTATCCGGGTTACGTGCCATGCGCACGGCTCACCCTTTCCCCTTTTGGCATCCTATAAATACACAGGTCACTCTCCAACTTTTCCACTTTTGGCAAGTGACGTCCGAACCACACGCATTCTTCACTTTTTCTCAGATTTCTCTCAATCCAGGTAAGATCTTGCACTAATTCTTATACATCCTTGATCACTACATAATTCTACACCTTTCCATCTTTCAAATCTCCACTTTTAACCATGAAATCATCAAGGTTTGAGGTATTCTCGAGTGACGTCATCATGAAGTTCTTATGAACTTCAAGCTTGACTTCATTCCACCAAGAATAACTCAGATCTAAACGATTCCCACAAGATTTCACGACAACTTCACCTAAATCTAAACCTTTCTAAAAGAGTTGAAAGAAATAAACCTAAGTTCTCTCCTTCTTTTACCCTTAAAATCAGTACGAATCTGATCGGTTCTAGTGTTCTACTCGTTAATAGTAAAGCACTAGTCCTAGATCTGGATTCTACCGCGAGACACCTGATTTCGAGGTGAACCGGAACGACCGTTCTGAGCCGCCGACAAGTCGAGTCAGGGTGGTTCCTGGCCGGCTTAGTCATACGAGTAAGAACACGATTCCAAGTGGTTGCCACGTAATCAGAACGCCTCGATAAACGACAACGGAAACCAAGAGTAGACTAACGGAACAATCAGACCAGAGACTGTCCGCACGGACCAGTTGTCCGCACAGACAAGCTGTGCGCACGGACTAGCTGTCCGTACGTACAGGCCATACGGACGGGTTGTCACCCGGACGAGCTACCCTTGGGACCCACTTTCCAAACAAGGTTTGAGTATCGACGAATGAGCAATCCGGACGGACGACCTCTGAATGAATTACTCTTCGGACAGTGAGATACTAAGGCCTTAAAATAAATTCAAACAACGTTCATCCGCACGGCCAAGTCGTCCGCACGGACAGGCTATCCGGACGGATTGTCTCTGCCCGCGCGCACAGACTGTCCGCACGGATTACCATTGTCCGCACGGACTACCGTCCGTACGGATTGTTGTCCGCGCGACCGACTTGAAAGGTAGAGACACTTAAATGTTCTCTAAATGCTTCAACGAAAACTCCAAAGCACAAGCCATCATACACAAACACATCCTTAACTTAGGAAGAAACAATCCACTTGAACGTTTATCCGCACGAACAACTTGTCCGTACGGATAAGCAATCCGCACGGACAGCCCACGCGCACGGATAGCTTATCCGGATGGGTCACCATCCGCACGGATTACCATCCGCACGGATAGTTCACCCGCACGGATGACTTCCTCTCACGGATAGCTGATCCGCACGATCAGTTATCCTACCCACTCGCACTTTGTACTGTTTTGCGTGCCACTTATCCTTACGTTATCGAATCTATTCAGGCTAACCGTACTCGCTGTAAAGCGCTCCCTTCAATCCATAATCGCTGTGAGTATACTCGAACCCTTTTTGCTTTAGCACTTTTGGGTGTTACATACGTTACGAATATTCAACTACAACTATCACACTACTCAAGCTATTTTAACGCTAAACCATTTACGCATGTTATACGTGGCTTATGAATGCTTGTTTGTTATGTTTACACATGGAATGTTGTCTACCTGCCTTAGCAACGATAGTACTATAGTTTGAACTCAGCACCCGTTCACACGGGGGTTGTTAAGGATCTTTTACTTGCATGAATTACAGTGGTAATCATGTATTGCGAACTGCCTCGGGCAGTCAACCCGCAGTCATTGGTATCGATGGACCTATGTCGATAACTAACGTGCTTCATTTCACTATGTGTACGTGCTGGTTATGCGTAAACGAATTCGAACTCTATATGCTATTATCAAACTTGTATGCTCACCTTTACATTTTATGTATTGACTTTATTTTAACGTATGTGACAGGTGCTTAGGATGCATGTGTGGTAGGAAATGGAAGCTAGAATAAAGCTTTAGAGCCCAACAAATAGTTGTCTGTAGATGACGTATTAGGGGTCTCTAGAAGCAGATAAACAATTGCTACTTATTTAAATCTGAGTTGTCGGAACAGAATATTTGTTTTGATGTTATCTGTAATAACTTGTTTGACTATTTAAGATACGGTATGGGACGTATTGTTTTAATTGAATGGTAATGATAGTTGTTATGGAAACTTCTGGACAATCTGTTTCGCTCAGTGCCACGCCCCGATGATTCCGCCATTGGTTGGGGTGTGACATTTCAGACCTCCCAAGTACCTTACTGTTGCACCATTAAACTTGACGTTGTTTAATCCCTGACCCAGATTCATGAGGATGTCAAAATCAGCAATCTCGCCGACCAATGACCTCATCTCCCACCTTTTCTTTGCATCAGTGACCATACCCGAAAGATTAAAAATAATATCCCCCGACCAATGACCTCATCTCCCACCTTTTCTTTGCATCATCATTCCATCATCATCATCAGTGGTGTACGACTATATAAAGTAAACAATATTTTAGGGTACGATTTTCACTACTCTTCCCGGATCTAAAATTTATTTAGAATTTGGTCCTACGGTTAATGCAACCACACCCTTAGACTATGCGGTGTGGAGGGATTGGGTTGGGGGTATTGCTCAACACGTGGCTAGTGTGGGATCCACAAGGTAATACTAAAAAATTAGGGGTGTGGTGTGGCGCACCAGGCTCAATACCTACACCAAAATGGCAACGCTATACCCAACGCCAACCCGGGATGGAGCAGCTTGCGTTTAGGAGCCAAAACGCCCCCAAACCAACGCCCACACCCACTAGTCTTAGAATTTCCAAAGATAACGCCCCCCCCCCCCCCCTAAGTACTTAAGTCTAACTCCCGACTCCCGAGACCAAACTTCTGGATGGACCCTAAATAATTGGGTATAAACACCGATGTAATCCATAACAACATTAAAAAAAGCCCAATAATGACCCATATCGGACAAAAATTATTGAAGTTTTATTTTAAAAAAAATCACACAAAAATTATATATAATTTATTTACTTTTCTTTTTCATATATTTTACATTTTTCTTTTTTTTTTTTTGGTGTCTTTTTTCATTTTTTTTTTACTTCCACACTTCAGCATTTAATATTGGCACTTACAACCTCTAAACCTTTTAAAGACTTTGTATTCAATTTTTACGTGCTTATTTTTAAATATGTATCAGTATAAATTGAAGTTAATTTAAATTTCAATGTATTTTTTATTGAAATTGGTAGGCTCAAATATAATACGTTTTTGTGCTTTTTTCATACCTTTATAGGTGGTTTACATTCTGGCATAAATTTGTTTTAAAACGGGTTGGATCAAATGTATTACGTTTCGATGCTACCGCAATGCGACGTAGCATTATTTAACATAAAAAATAACTTAATTTTCTTACGTACTTATTTTTATGTAGGTGTCGTTATAAGTTAAAATTTGTTAACGTTTCAACGTAAATTTATTTCGCAAATTAGTCGGATCAAAGATAATACCATTTTCGTACTTATTTTTATGTACATTTTTAGTTTTGTCTACGTTTTAACGTAAGTTTTGTTCAGAAACAAGTCGGGTCAAATATCATACGTTTTTATTCGAATGTACAAATTCGAGTTACTTTATATTCCGAACCCGCCGCAACACGCGAGAAAATTTACTAGTGTAATTACAATTTACATCGCGAACTACAATGCCCTAATTTGTTTTTTATATTATTTAATCATTTATTTATTATAGTATTATATTATTATAATTACTTTTAAACATATTTTATTTTTCGTTTATAGCTTTTAGATACAATATTTTATAAAATTACGACAACGTCGTTGTGACGTGCTTATATTTAACATGTAAATTTTACTCAATATCGAGTTACGAAAAACAAAGTACAACTGACTGTATCACAAACGTAAATATCTCAAAGTTATCTCAGTTTTAATACATTTAGCAACATATATACTAAAACATGTAAAAGGGGAAGGATCCACTAAAAAGTGAATTTTGCCTAAGTAGTCTAAGAAGGATTGTGATGATGACATGTGGCACTCCTAATAAGTAGGAATGAAGGGCATTTTGGTCCTTATAAATAGGAGTGAAAATGACATGTGCCACCCCTTTTGTTTTTAAAAATACAACAAAATAAATCTACTACAAAAAAATCTAGCACGAAAAATCCAGTACAAAAAAATATAGCACAAAAAATGTAGTACAAAAAAATATAGCACAAAAAAATCTAGTACAAAAAAATATAGCACGAAAAAATTCAGCAAAAAATGTAGTACAAAAAATCTAGCACAAAAAATTGAGAAAAAAAAATTTAAGATAAAAAAATCCAGCACAAAAAATTTAGCACAAAAATATAGTACAAAAATTTAACACAAAAATATAGTACAAAAATTCAGCACAAAAAAATGTTATATAACATTGAAATACAACACATTTTAGTGGGTTTTTTTAGTTTTCATATTTTCTATAGCAATATGGTACTCAAATTAAAGATAAAAAGACGCTCGATTTTATGGTGAAATTTTTATGAAAAAATAATGTCGTATAAAAAGTTATGAACGTTTAAAAAATGGGGGTGGAATATGCATGTGACTTGCATGAGAAGAGAGAAAGTTCATAAATAGGATTTTCCCAAGATATCCTTGCACTCATCCTTTCTCCTACACTTTCATCTTAACCATTGATTTGAAAAATGAATGGTTAAGATTACTTCTCATCCTACTTAGGCAAAATCAAGGTTGGAGAACTCGCTAGTCGCTAGTCGGCCGGTGAAGTGGGGACTAGCGACTACTCGGGATTACTCGGGATTAATCAGGATTAATCGGATCGGGTTTTTTATATGTAATTTTCAGTTTTATGTATAAATATATACATTTTTATAGGTAAATATTTTAAGTAGCTAGGTTTTAAATCTTACTCAACTCATTTATTTAAGTATACATGATTAATTGTTGGAATTCAAATGATTTGGTTGGAAACTGACCGGAATTTAGAGGTTTTGGCCGGAATATACAGGTTTTTTGTTGGAATCGTCGACTTTTGGCTGGCCTAGTCGGACCTAGTCGTGCCTAGTCGGACCTAGTCGGTTAATGGACCGATTTAAGAAAAATTACTCAGTAACTGGACGACTAGCGATTAATCGCCGACTAATCGTCGCCTAGTCGCGATTTTTACAACACTGGGCAAAATCAACTTTTTATTTGATCTTACCCCCTAAAACAATACAGGAAGCATACAACTCTCTCAATGCCGACAATAAGTGTCAATAACCAAATATAAGCCACACTAAACTTCTCACAATTAGTTTTAATACTTACACGGAAAGGACAATTTAAGTCCCCACCACATCTCTTAGACTAAGCGGTATGGGGGCCGGCTTAGGCCCGGCGCCGGTCCCCCACACCGCCCCCCTCATCCCGTCCCGGCTAGACCGGCTACCCACAGACGAAGTCGACGGGCCATGATTCAAATTAATAGCCGTTACAAACGGCTAGATTTAATAAAAAAAATTTTACTTTTTTACTTTAAATATATATCACTTTCATCTAGGGCTGTTCAAATTGCTCGACGCTCGTTCGATGCTCGCTCGGAAAATGTTCGGAATTTGCTCGTTCGATTCAGCTCGATTAAAAAATTGCTCAGTTCAGATCGGTTCGGTTTGTAAATGAACCGAGCACGAGCAATGGTCCGCTCAGTTCGGTTCGGCTCGGTTGGCTCGATTTATTTTTTAATAAATATATATATATTTACATATATATATATATATATATATATATATATTTACATATATATTTGTGTTTGTGTGTGTATCATTTTTAATGAAATGACTAGAGACCAACATTAACAATGTTTGGTCCAAGATCCAAATAGAGCTCATTTAAGTAATTAGAATTGAGATCCAATATCAATAGTCCATTATCCAATACTTAAATGTCCACTTGAGTAATTGAGTCAAAATTTCAAATACTAACATGTGAAGCGTCGATCAATACTCAAGTCTCAACCCGCCATTTGATTCAGAAGTTCAAGACCCTAATAAAAAACCCCCATTGGCCATCGTTATTCGATTCTCCATCGTCACTCGCCAAGACGCAAACTCGCCAGAGTTTTGCTTCAATCGATTTGTTCAATTTCAAACTTACGATAGAACAAGGGTATGTTTCAATCGGTCGACGATTTATCTTCCCGATTAGTTAACCTCCATAGAACTAGTTGTGTGTTTTTGTATTCCTTGTTATTTGTTAAATTTTTACTTGTGTTCTATTGGACGAAACATCAGGGACGAAACCTGCACTTTATTCTAATAACTAACACTCCCATCATCACTTTCCTTGTTTATTCTGCGACGCTCGATACTCGCTCGACGTTAGTTCGAAAAATGCTCGGATCGAAAGACGCTCGCTCGAACTTGGCTCGGTTGAAAAAACGCTCGGTTCGGTTCGGATCGGTTTGTAAACGAACCGAGCACGAGCAAAGGTCTGATCGGTTCGGTTCGGCTCGTGAACAGTCCTACTTTCATCCATTTTTTATGCCATTCTCATCCATTTCTCCCATTCTTCTCCCATTCTCTCATCCATTTTTATAAAAAAACACTCCCATGTTTTATACAATCATGAATCCCTTCAACCCAAACAACCCCAACCCGAACAATCCCAACCTGAACAATCCCAACCCGAACAATCCTAACTTTTTTTCGAGTCCCGCTTACACTCCGACTATGGATCCTTCGTGGGGGTCTCCACCATTTACGTTTTCGGGTTTCCAACAATCACCTAACGCCTTCTCCCAAATGTCCCAAGTTCAACAAATGCAACAATACCAAGCACTCCAACAATTCATGCAACGCAACTCGGTTCAACTTGATCAATTCCAATCGCAACCGCCAACTTCCCAACCGCAACCCTCGGTTCAACTTGACGATGATGATGAAGTCGTCCCCGGATCGCCAACTAAAGAACTCAAGCGCAAAAAAAACCACGGGGAAGGGGAAGGCGGTTGAAACCGAACCCGACACCGCAAAAAAAGCGGTTCGAGAGCAAAGCCGAGACAGTGGATAAAAGTAGAGGAGGAGGCGCTAGCAATTGCGTATGTTAAGGCCTTAACTTGCCCGATTGTCGGTATGAACCAAAGTTAATTTTTTTTAATTTAAATTTAAAAATATTTATTTTTTAGTTTTACTAATGCTTTTTTTTTAATTTTAGGGAACAATCAAACGGGTTCTAGTTTTTGGAAGGCATGTACGGATAGATTTAACGAGCTTATGGGGCAAGGCCCGATACGTGATCTCGATTCCGTATCGGACAAGTGGCGGAAAATGAACAAGTGCATGAATGATTTTTGCGCGTATTATAACCCACTTTACATCAATCGTCCTAATGGGAGTAGCGACGAGGACGTTCTTAACCTTGCGATGGCTAAATGGGAAGCAAAAAATCCGCCTTTCCCGCACCTCCGAGCATGGAACATTTTAAAGAAAGAACCTAAATGGGCGCCTGTTCCAAATGAGGTCGCAACCGCCAAACGGACTAAAACTTCCAAGTCCGGAAGTTATAGTGCGGGAGGCTCCACCGCTCGTTGTCAAATCGACATAAACGACGACCCGGAATATGACGAGGATGTGTTGCCTGCTCACGAGATCGAACGTCCCGACGTAAGGGACAAAGCAAAAAAAGAGGCGGCCGGAAAGCGCAAAGGGGCCGGCTCGAGTGGAGGGGGCGACTCGGGTGGAGGTGGCGGCTCGAAGGCGTCTTCGAAAATGGACGAGTTGATTTCCGAATTCCGTTCGTTTAAAGACTTTGCGGCCGAAAAATATAGTCACAAGAAAAACGTGTCGGCCGACTATGCTCGAGCGGAGGATTTTAGGATAATGAGGTTGGATCTCGACTCGGTTCCGGAGGATGAACGAGAGGTTTATCGGAGGATGAAGGAAGAGGTGAAGAAAAACTGGACGTCGTAGGTTTTTTTTTTTTTTAGGAAATGTAATTTTTTTTATGTTATGAAATGAATTTATTTATGTTTTATGTTGTATTTTTTAATTTTTATAAAGTTTTTATTAAGTTAATAAAAAAAACTTAAAAAATTATAAAATATTAAGGTGGGGTAGCCCCATCCTCCACCTCCCTCAAATTGGGAGGAGGCCCATCGTCCATGAGCCGGTGATGTGGCGCCTACGTGGCGGCCCATCCTCATGGGGATGGGCCTCCCCATACCCTCTAGTCTTAGAGTATTCATATCCTTTCCACCATTTATACACCAATATGAATAAGAAGAAACTAGATAAAAGTGTTTTAAAAATAATTTCTATTTGATTTTATAATATAAATAGATGTTCAAAAGAAAAGAAGTTATAGAATCGTTAAAAAAAAACAAATAATGACAATAACAATACAAATAAAGCAAAATTTTGTTAAGTTTGAAAAAGCATAGCTTAAAATATTTTGTATATAGGATACTAGGTTAGAACCCCGTGTATTACACGGGTTGAATAAATGTAATTTTATATATACTAAATTAAAACAATTATTCATTAAAAATCTCGTTTATTACAAGGTTGAACAAATGTAATTTTATATATTAAATAATAAAAAAATTATATCTCTAAGAACCCCATGTATTGTACTGAATAAATGTAATTTTATATACTAAATAATAAAAACTCGTATATTGTACGGGTTGAATAAATCTAATTATATATACTACATAATAAAAAAAGTTATATTTTTAAAAACACTGTGTATTACACGTGTTAAATAAATGTAATTTTGTAACCTTGTATATTACACGGTTTGGATAAATGTAATTTTATAAACTAAATAATAAAAAAGTTATATCTTTATAAACCCCGTGTATTATATAGGTTCAATAAATCCAATTAGCAAAGCTAAGGTAGGGTCCGAGAATGGTAAGATGTAGACAGCCTTACCTCTACCCCGTAGGAATAGAGAGCCTGCTTTCAGTGAGAGCCCCGGCTCGATAGTAGTTTTGCATCAAGCCTTGGATATAAGGCACATAACACTCAACAATCGAGACAAAGACCGATTAGTGCATGGTCCCTTTTGTCTTTCGACTATCAACGACACCACATGATGATGCTGCATGATTAACCGTCCTCCGCTTATAACGTTATTTTCACGAACTTAGTAAAATAATGTTAAAATTAGTGCAATTTCACTTTTACCCTCCGAGCGTCCACACATATATACATTATATGCGCATACCGCAAGCGGGGCGAATCTATACTATATTGGATTCGTTTAAAAAAGCATAAATTTGGTTCGGTTTAATTCGAATCAAGTCATAAACTTGGTTAAGTTTAATTCGAATTGATTAGAACCCCAATTTGGAAAATCTAAAACAAAATTATATTATAAGCTTCTCTTACTAATTAGTGTTTTTTAAAGTTTGATCTAATGTCTAATAAGTTATTTTGTATATTTTGTTTGTACTTTAAATTTTTTATATGAGCGTATTATTGTTTTTTAAGTTTAAGATTATTGTTTTGTGCTATTATTTAAAAAATCTTTAATTTATAATTTAAATTTGAAGATAAAATATTATTAGATTAAATAGAATGATTCTATCCGACATTCAAAGTAAGATAAGATTTAATATTAATTGATTATTTATTATTTAATTAATTGATATAAATAAGTATAAAAAAGCAGGAAATTAAAATGTAGACGCCTTCAATGAGTGACACGTGTCCCAAAGTTGGTTTCTTTTATTATATAGTATAGATTCTCCTATATATTAATAACCCAAGTTAATGAACAGTAAATCTTGGCATATCGTAATTTTTTTTTCATTTAATGAATTGTATCTTTTCCATTCAAAGCTTGCCACGTGGCAAACTTTTTTTTTTTTCATTTATCCATCTTTTATCAAAATACCGGTATGATCATGTTCGGTCTTGGTAAATGAAGGTAAAAACCGGCACCAGCCTGGTACAAAAAACATCAAACATCAGTACCGAATTGATATTGAAAATTTTTAGTTCGGGAAATTCGGTACCCCAAACCAATACCATTTGCTCATCCCTGATCACGGGTACCGTACAAACACCAACGGTATCGTACAACTTTTTTTTATTGATTTTCTTCAACTTTTAGTGTTTTCTATTTTTTTTAGTTTCAGGGCTAGGGATGAGCTCGGTGCCAACCGATACTAAATCGGTACTGGTACCGAAAATACCGGTTACGGTATAGGTATATGAAGGTAAAAACTAGTAGCAAACCGGTACCAGGAACGCCAAAAGTTGCTACCGAATTGACTTAAAATCTTTCAGTTCGGAAAATTCGGTACCGGTACCCAGAGTCGTTCCTACGTTTTCGGAGGCCCTAATCGAACTACGAAGTGGTAGCCCTTTTGCAAAATTATCATTTTCAACATATTTAGTAACAAAACCCTCCTCCTTCATCCGGGCTTGGGACCGGCAATTATAAACTAAAAAGTTTATAATTGGCGTAGTTAATTTTTTTTTTTTTAAAGTCATATGTTTTCTATAATTATAGTATATGTTTAAATAAAATCTACTTTTCTAGCTTTACCGAGGCAAATTGTTTGATGAAATTATCGTAATCAAGTTCTTCTAAAAAATCTTTTTCGATTGACATAATAGCTAAACCGTTTAATCTTTCTTGTAACATTGTAGATCTTAAGTAATTTTTTATTAGTTTTAATTTGGAAAAGCTACGTTCTGCGGTAGCAACGGTTACAGGAATGGTTAACACAATTCTATAGGTGATATATGCATTTGGAAAAGAATTAAAGTTTTTAATATAAGTTAATATATTAGTAAGTGTGTCAGATTCTACATGTATAATTTCTCTTAGCATTTTTAGTTCTTCAAATAAATCTAAACCATCAATATCAATATGATTATCATAGTTCCAAAACTTCTCCAGATAAATGCACTTCTCTTTTAATTTTTTTTTTATTTAAAGATTTTAACTTTTTATACGAAACAAAAAACCAAAAATTTGTTCGAACTCTTTAAATTGTGCAAATCTACTTTCGAGTGAAACACTAGCTTGATCTACTATGTATAAAAAAGTAATCCGTTCTAAAACAATCAATAGGAGTTTTCAAAGTCTCATTATCAACATTTTCATCAAATCTTCTATTTCTACGAATAACACGTTTTTCACGAAAACTAGGTTCAATGCCCATCTTTAAAGCAAGTTCTTTAGCCTCAATCATAGCATTTTCAAATCCTTCATCCCTAAACTTTTTAAAATAAATAATAAGCCAATCTAGTTGTTTTATAGCAATATCAATACACATATCTTTTGATTGTAAGTTTTTACTAACTACATTAATAGCATGTAAAACCTCACACCAAATAACCATAGCTAATAAAAATTCAAATATTTCAAACTCATTTTCAACTAAAGATTTAGCCTCACTTTTAACATTAGCCTCGGTACTATCACGATACAAATCCATCAATGCATCTGTTAGTTTTGGAGCTTGAAACCTAATTGCTTTGACACTTTCTAATCGACTTTCCCAACGTGTTTGTGATAATGATTTAAGAGTTAAATACGGTATATTATCTTGTAAAATTTTCCATCTTTTAGTGGATGATGCAAAAATAGAATAAATACGTTGTATGGTTCCAAAAAAATCTTGAACTTTGTCACAAGCGCTAGCCATATCAGAAATAACTAAATTTAAACTATGACAACCACATGGAGCATAAAAGGCTCTAGGATTAACTTCTAACAATCGTTTTTGTACTCCCTTATGTTTTCCTTTCATATTTGAACCATTATCATAACCTTGACCTCTAATGTCATCCACATTAAGTCCTATTCTATTAAGTTCCTCAGTAATAGAATTAAAAAGACCTTTACCGGTTGTATCATTCACTATTAAAAATTCTAAAAAGTATTCTTTAACTTCTATTGAAGTTGGCGAAACATCTAAACATCGTAAGATAATGGACATTTGTTCTTTGTGGCTTATATCGGGTGTGCAATCAAGAATAATTGAAAAATATTTAGCTTCTTTAACCTTTTTAATAATTTTTGTTTTGACCTCATTTGATAATAAATGTATTAGTTCATTTTGCATTCTGGGTCCAAGATAATGATTATGAATTTCTTTATTTTGTATGCGTCTAACATGTTCTTGCATTATTGGGTCAAATTCTGCAATCATCTCAACACCGGCTAAAAATAAACCATTGTTTTCTTCATACAATTGTTCATTTGTCCCACGAAATGCTAAATTATGTGTGCCAAGACTCTTTACAAGGGCAATAATTCTTTTTAGCACATTTCGCCAATGTTCTTTTTCTTTATTTATTTGATTTTGATTTTGTTTATCGATTGTCTTATTTTTCGCCAATCTTATCTCTAATTCCATCCATGTTCTCATATTGTTAATATGTACTTTACTTTTTTCATGTTCTTTTAATTTACTACTAATATTTTTCCAATCGTTATTACCTTCTTTGGCTAAGCTACTAGTACATTGATTCACGTTAAACAATTTACAACAAAAACAAAACGCTCTATCTAAATCTATAGAATAAATCAACCATTTTCTTTCTAGCGTTTCACCATTTGGTAATGTTCGCATATAGTGAGATGTATTAAAGCTTCTTGAGTGTTCATCTTGTGGAAAATCGTAATCATGAATTTTAATCGGACCTTTTTCTACGAGTATATCTCTTAGATCAATACTAATATTATTCCATTGACTTGGATCAACAAAATTTATAGGTATTTCATCGGTTGTAAATTCATCATTTGTAGGTTTTTCGTCGTTTGTAGGTTCATTATTTGTAGGTGTATCACTATCGTTTGTAGGTTCATTATTTGTAGGCGTATCACTATCGTTTGTAGGTTCATTATTTGTAGGCGTATCACTATCGTTTGTAGGTTCATTATTTGTAGGCGTATCACTATCGTTTGTAGGTTCATTATTTGTAGGTGTATCACTATCGTTTGTAGGTTCATTATTTGTAGGCGTATCACTATCGTTTGTAGGTTGACTTGTTGTAGGTGTACAAAATTTTAGAAGTGCTCCCTTTTGTGATTCGATTAAAGCTTCTTGTTTACGTTTTTTTAGCCTTTTTGAATGACCGGATTCAAAAGTTTGAATTCGATTTGACATTACTAAAATATAAATCTATTTAAGAGATGGATAATGAGACCTAATTCCCTAAACAACAACTTTATTCAGAAAAATAGCAAATTATGAAAGAAGAATAAGCCCTAATTCCCTAAACAACAACTTGATTCAGGAAAAAAAATCAGATATCTAACATGTGCGTGCCACTGACTTTCAAGAATCTAAGTGTCTGAGACTCTGTGCCACTGAGTTCCGACTTCCGAGAACAGATAAATAGATAATCCACGTCTGCCACAGTGCCACAAATAAACTAATCAAGAAGACAAGAACTGGCGACGATTCTGTTCCACAAATCAACTAATCCACAGTGCCACAAAATTAACTAATCGTATATCAGTAATTCAGTATATGAGAACAGAAAACTGAGGGTTTGTTAATTTGTTTGATGATTGACAAACTCAATCGAGAAGAATCAAGAATATATAAACGTAATACGTTAATACCTGTAAATACTCGACGATTCAGCCATTCAGGCGACGATTCAGCCGTCGATCCAGGCGACTACATCGTGAATTCCAACCTGCAAAGACGCGTTTCATTGTTTAAGACTGGCGACGATTCTGTTCGTGATTTGTGGGAGACCGAGACAGCTCATCACTCATCAGCAGCGACTTTTCATTGTTACTTTGGGCCTCTTATTTTCTCTAATTCCTGCTCTCCCTGATTTAGTTCTTTGTGGGGTATAGTACTCATCCAAAAATTGTTGCTGCAGCTCTTGCCATGTATGAATACTAGCATATGGCAAAGATGTAAACCAATCCCTCGCAGCATCATTTAGTGAAAACTGAAATACACTAACTTAACCTGATCTGACGTGAACCCGTGTCCAGCAATCATACCACAAACTGCCTCAAAATCCGCTATGTGTGCATATGGCTCCTCAATACCTTTCCCGTGAAAGGTAGGTAGCATGTTCAGAATGTGTGGTTTTGATTCAAACGAACGTTCCACATTACCCGGTGCTACTGGCATCACTATCGGTGATGCATGCTCAGCAATGTGTGGTCTGAAGTGACTCTCAACCCCTCGAATATTCGGATCCGGAAATCGAGGATCTCTTTGTCTTTGACGAGGTGCAGCTGGTGCCCTATGAACCTGTGGCGGGGTCTGATAAGCATCTACTCCCCGTGGCTGTCTCTGTTGCTGATACATCGGGTGATTGCGATTAAATGCCTGATTTTGGTACCCACCAAGATATCCCCCATAACCATCGTTTATCCCCCACTCCTTGTCTCCATAACCATCATCCCATGTATCTGTTCTCGCCCTATTATCCACTTGCTCAAACATAGCACCCGACCGGTTCGGGTGTGGTGCTAAATTCGGTTGATTCACGGCCCGCAACGGATTGGGTTGTGGTGGTAGTCGGCTTTCTAGAGAATATAGGGGTTCACCAATAACATGAAATTCTCCGGTAGGAGCAGAAGTTGGTTGGAAGGTTGTGCTTGATGATGGTGCAATGGGTGGGGTTTGTTGGGGTTGGGTTTGTTGTTGTGGTTCAGATGTAAATGGAGGTGGTGGCATTGGTGGCATCTCAGTAATCGGTGGTTGTTGTGTTGTTTGTTGTTGTGGGGTGGATTGGTTTTCTGATGGATTCATTGTGGAAACCGGTGCTTTTCCTTTTAATGCTGAACGAAGCAGTAGATTTTGGCGCGTGGTCTTTTCAATTTCAGGATCGTATAGCAGTGGTGAAGATCTTCCTGAAAACCTGGTATGCATGCAATAAGAACTCACCTGCACACAAGTAAACAAGAAAACAACGCGTAATACCGAACGAAACAAAATAAACAAAAAAGAAATATTTTTGGGTTTTTATGATTTAAAAAAAAAATGAAAGAAACAACTATTACTAAACTAACACTAAGCGCACGAATTCCCCGGCAACGGCGCCATTTTGATGACTGTCGTAAGGGTCAATCAAAAACCTAATTAAACTACGTAGATAGCGTAAGTAGGGTATCGTATCCACGGGGAATTTGTGGTTAGCGTAAAAAAATTTAATTAAAACTAAACTATCTAAATTGGGGGTTTATTTGTTTAATTGTAAAGAAAACACAATTTGTTACGAAAAGTGTTATCAAGATAAGACGAAGTAACTTCCACCCGGAATCCCGAATACCCGTTTTAATATAAAAATCCGTTTTCTGATTCAAAACACCACATAGACATGGCCTCGGAATTAATGAATCTGATTAGTTATCAAGGATAGTTTTTAAGATTCACTATGCAACCTAATAACCCGTTTGATTGTATCAATTACCCACCAATTTACCAACCCGCTAACAATGCAAGAAAGTTGCCAATACGCTTAATAAACGACAAGTAATTCAAATACAAGAAACGTTTATCAATAATCCAACACAAGTGGTCAAGCTGTACCAGTTTACAAGAATCAGAAAACAAATAATTATGTCAAACCGCGTAAACGTTCATTCGGGCGGAAGTCGCGAGGAGTTTAGTCGCGCATGGTGATCTTTGCCGCTTCGGTTGTCATCCCGATTAGGTTAGACATCATGGATTGGCTTGAGATATGAAGAATGATGATGGAATTCGTCCCTGATGTTGAGTTCCACGGCTGCTGATGAATCTAATCTTCCCAAAATTGCCGTCCAAAGCCTTTATTTATCCTCCCAAAACTCACCGCCCCCTTTTCCTATTAACTGTTGTCTTTTAATTGAAGCACAATTTCTTCATAATCCATCATGTTTCTTCTGATCCATAACTTGCGGCCCAAACAAATTACCAACTTTCTCATGGAACCAATTTCCTTCCTTTTATTTTAGTCCCATCATCACACCCAATAATTGTAGTGACAATTTGCCTTGATTCTCGAGTACCTACAAAAAATGTCATATCTCCATTTTAGTTTCCTATAACTTACACAACAACCTATCTGATTTATATTACTAAGAGCAGGCGGGGTGGTCCGTTATGGACTACCCATAACGCGTGATCCCATCACGAACACCGCCGCCGCACATGATATAACGCGTTATAATTTCAACGCGTTGAATCCATCACGCGTTGAAAGTTTGAAAAATTGGACGGTTGTTGATTCATTCAATTGATCGGCCCTTTCATCAAAGCATCTTGTGTCAGCCCATTATTTGTTTTGGTCCAATCACATTTTAATATCAAAATTGTTGTCAGCCCTTTATTTGTTTTGGTCCAATCACATTTTAATATCAAAATTGTTGTCGGCTAATATTACTGAAGTGTGTCAGCCCACTACAATAAATTTAAAATGAAAATTAAAAAAATTTGGGAGTGATAGAATTCCATCACTAGTGATACCACCCCGCCTACATTTCTATCACTAGTGATGGAATATTGGGTGATGACATGGCATGATTTAATTGGATAGTGAGAGTGATAGAAACTATCACTAGTGAACCACCCCTCCTCCCCTAACTACATAAAATATTTAATTTGAATAATTCTTGAGCTAATAATATGTAATTTTAATCTTGGTTGCAAATTATTAACATTTATTTTTATCTCTAATTTAATCGTTTTAGCTCGTTTCCATCTTAGCCCGCACGATAATAAAACCACATCAAATAATCATCTTTTATAATATTATCAATGCATTTTTATCATAATTAAAATCTAATAACATGTATCTAAAATGCACCGATCAATCACTCATCAGCAGCGACTTTTCATTGTTACTTTGGGCCTCTTATTTTCTTCTACACGATTCGGGCTTGTATTTGTTTGGGCTTCTTATTTCAGTTTAGCATAAAAAATGGGCCTAGTATAGAATGAACCATCAAAAAATTTGGAGTCCTTACATTTTGGGTGGCCCTAGGCCTGTGCCTAGGGTTGGAAGCCCATTGGGCCGGCTCTGCCGGTACCCAATACCATTTGCTCATCTCTGACCACGGGTTTAATACGAACAACATCATTACCATAAAACTTTTTTGGTTGTTTTTCTTTCGGTTATCTTATACTGTTTTTTTTTTTTTACATTTTCTTTTTTATTCTTGTCAGCGGTTCTGTGCGTAACGTGCTCGTAGTGATTTCAAAACACATGTAAACACAGACTAAATGACAAAAGAAGTTCGCGGTGATAAACCTAGTTCTTGTTAAAAAATAATGGGGTGCTTTGTAAATAAGAAACGGTGTAGCGGCTAAATTTGGATTCACACAAAGACAAATGGTTTTGCCTAGACCTCACTGGTTTTGTTGCTTATTAAATGAATAGGACAAAAAACGCCTATAAATGGTGTATAATTTTTTTTAACGGACAACGAATCCTTTAAATGCGCTACTAGCGAAATTCACCACAACGAGATACATCTATCTCCAAACTGGGAAAAACCCTCACCTAGGGCAGAAGCCCGTGAACACTCGCCCGAAGGAACGACAGTGCGGTGAGGTAAAACCCGTTCAGTTCAAGGATCGAACTAGCGATCGCCGCCTACTCGCCTAGTCTCCCATTATCACCAGGTGCCGCTGAAAACTAATGGGGGAAGCAGGATATAAAGTTTAATATAAAGCGATAGAAGTTTCGTATCTCTAATGTTTCTACACTATAATCAAAGTTATAAATCCATTCCTAATGATAAAAGAGAGAAGTATTGCCGTATTGGTGTCAAACAAGAAGTGGAGATGGTACCCCTATATTTGGTTCGATTCAATGGGATTTGGTCCACCCAAATCGACGCATTATAGTAGGGGTATGCACGGTTCGGTTCGGTTATTAGCATTATCCGTAACCGTAACCGAAGTCATCGGTTAATCGGTTTAGTTAATTCGGTTAATTTGTCAGTTTTCGGTTCGGTTCGGTTAATAACCAATTCAAACAAAGGCTAATTTTTTTGCTTAGAAATACTTGAAATGGAGGTATAAATACATGAAATAGATGTATTAATACATGAAATGGATGTATAAATAAATGAAATAGAGGTATAAATGCATGAATAGATGTTTAAATACATAAAATGGATGTATAAATAAATGAAATGAAGGTATAAATAAACGAAATGAAGGAATAAATAAATGAAATAGAGGTATTATTACATGAAATGAAAGTATAAAACATGAAATAGAGGTATAAAAGCTATAAATATATAAAGAAATAAATGATTCGGTTCGGTTAATTTCGGTTAACCGATGGTAAAAAAAATATCCGTTAACCGATTTTCGGTTAATTTCGGTTCGGTTTTATTGGTTTTCGGTTCGGTTTCGATTAACGGTTCGGTTATTGCACACCCCTACATTATAGTTGGCCGACTGACCACCTATAGAGGAAGTTAAACATCCTTTTCATAGGATTGCATCTCCCAAACCTCTTTTGGAAACTCTTTCTCTCTCTCTCACTAAAATAATTCTATCTCTCATACTTATAGTAGATATATGTTTATACTTGATACATAAGATATAGAAAAAAAACTGTTCAAATAGTCGGATGGTGGTACTTTATGCTACGAATTTGAGACCCTTATAACGTGTAACACCCCAAAGATCGTAACAAAGGATTCAACTTACCATGCTTGTCAAGGATATGAGTTTAATTAGAATAATTAGGTTTTAAGGCCTAAATGGGTAATTTAAATGGAAGGTCTATGAGGGCAAAAGTCACCACATATACAAAGGAAGAAATCAACCACCATCACCTTCATTCACCATAAGGCGGGTTTTTACCCTGATTTTGGGTGGGATTCAAGCTATAGTAAAAAAATATCAACGAGGAATCATTCCTAATCCATTTACGGACTTTGGGGAAGTTGTCCGGGTATGCTTCAATGAGGAACTCGAAGCTTTCACGTTCGGATTGGAGTTTGGATAAAAAACGAGGTAATTTCATGTTAAAGTTTGCATGTTTTCATGTGTTTACGATTATAAAGGTGGTATACATCAATTTGACATTTTGGCTTGAATAACATCAATCTTGACATAAATATGATGAGCGAGCAAGTAATCCGTCATTAATGGAGGTTTCTAGGGTTTTCGGAGGTGGCACCCCGCTGTGCAGGCGACACCTGACGAAGAGGCGATACTTGGTGTCTTTTTAGGTGTCTCATGAAGTGTCATGAGAAACCCCAGTTCAGGCACAACATGGTTATGTTCCAAGCGCGTATGGGAATGTGTCCTCTTTGACCTGTTTCCCTTACGAACCATAAATAGGATGATTTCGAGACATGGCAACATGGTATCAAATAAAGTTTGACATCTACGCATGTGAGTTTCAGACCCCTCCTTACTTTATGTTTCTGAGGCGATGTGTATACTCACTACATTTTCAGAGTAAAGTATATATGTTTTCTTTTATACATGATAGTTTATGATAAAGTAGTAGCTAAGACATAGTATATGTTTTTTAGGGCTGGCAATTTTGACAAGAACACGATAACATGAAACGAACCTACACGAAGTTAATAGGTTTCGTGTTTAACCTTAACATGTTTCGTGTCTATAACAGTTCGACACGATAAAACCTGTTTAATTTCGTGTCGTGTTCGTGTTTACCTATTTCATGTTCGTGTCTTATCGTGTCCGTGTCTTAATAGGTCATGTTCGTGTCTTAACAGGTCGTGTCAGACACGACACGACTTGTTAAGACTTAAGACCACTATACAATACATGTTAATGGCTAAATATTAGATATATAGTAACAAGTCGTGTTCGTGTCTTAACAGGTTGTATGGTACATTGATAATTTTTTCGTGTATTAACAGGTCGTTTCGTATAACCTGTTTATTATCAGGTTCGTGTTCGTGTTTGGAAAATCTGACACGATATGATTTCGTTTTGTGTTTAATTGTTTCGGGTTCGTGTCTTATCGTGTTCGGGTCTTAACAGGTCGGGTACTAAAGTGCTATAGTAATAAGTGTGAAGTGTTATTATAGTATGATTACTGCACAATATAGATGGTGACCTATCGGGCCGTGTTACAAACAGTTACCTACGGGACCGTATTATAGGCGGTGACCTACGGGGCCATATTATAGTGTCAGTGCATACATTTGTTATTTGCCGGTGGTTGATCAATTGCGTAGAGTATAACATAAATATTACGGTTATTTTGTACCCTTATAGTTAACTGACTTTGACGGCATTAGTAATTAGATTCAGATAGTTATAAACTTATAATTGGACAAATCAGGTGCTTAGGTAGTAAAAGATTTTTTATTTGAGTCAAGTAGTTAAAACCACTATAACACAAAGACTCAAATAGTAATCAACTCAATATTTTTTTTTAAATTTCAATTTTACTCCATAGGGAAAAGATCAAATATGAAGTTTATTTTTGCTAGGAAGTCTAGGAAGCAATAGGATTAGGACATGTGGCAACATTTAAAATAAAGAAAAAGGGTATTTTAGTCAATCCAACCCTTTTCTTCTTCCTTTTCAAAGCCCAGTAACTTCAAAACCCACCATTTTCAAAACCCACCATCTTCAACCATTTCTTCACTTTCTATCTCAATAATCACTACATTATATTGCGATTTTCATCACCAATCAATGATTCAAACACCCGATCAACGTGTTCTTCAGCTTTTTTTTGAAGAAAACCCAGTTTAATTTCATACAAAATCTCGTTTTTTTCGGTGATTTTGAAGATAATCACTCGATCCGTTCGATTCGAGCGCTGATAAGTGTTTCAATCATTCAAAAATCGTCAACTGTTGAAGAAATCACTTCGATCCATGTAAGAAATTCTTTAATTTCATTTTTACGATATGGGTTTTTGATTTAGTCATTGCGTTTTACGATCTTGGCGGGGATCCGGGGGCAGCGCCCCTGGTAGCGGGGTCCTAGGGGCGGCAGCCCCTGGCAGTTCACAGCACAGACAATTCACTTTCTTTGGTGTTTTCTGGCCATTGCGTTTTAGAAAAACACATTCTTGAAGTGTTTTTGGAGCATTGCGTTTTAGGTAAAACACTTTTTTAGGTGTTTTCAGTCCATTGCGTTTTACACAGAACACTTTCTTTTGTCTTTTAGGCAATTGCGTTTTAGAATGAGTCATTTTTAAGTATTTTCTGACCATTGCGTTTTACAAATAAGACATTTCTTTGTATTTTTTGTGCATTGCGTTTTAGGTAAAACACTTTTTTATGTGTTTTCAGTCCATTGCGTTTTAGAAAACAGACATTTTAAGTGTTTTCTGGCCATTGCGTTTTACAAATAAGACATTTCTTTGTGTTTTTTTGCATTGCGTTTTACAAATAAGTCATTTATTTGTGTTTTTTGTGCATTGCGTTTTAGAAAAATGTCATTTTTAGGTTTTTTTTAATTGCGTTTTACGTAACTGGGGGTTTTTCTATTGCGTTTTACGCAACTGGGTTTTAAATTATTTTTTTTAAATATAGCAATAGTATACTCGTTTTAAAGATAAAAAAACGCTCGTTTTTTGGTGCAATTTTTATAAAAAAATAATGTCGTATGAAAGAGTTATTAACGTTTAAAAAATGGGGGGAATTGGAGGAGAGGGAAACTATTGGCTTGGATTGACTAGAATGCCCCTAAACAAACTCACGCGCCTCTTTTCTTCTTTTCAATTTCCCTGATTTAATCTTAGCCCTTGATTAACTAAATGGATGGTCAAGATCACTTCCTAGCCTTCCTAGCCAAATTAACTTCCTATTGTATCTCCACCCTTACTCCATATACTTTAAATAATATGCGACTTTAAAGCACTTAGATTTCATTTAATTTGACTTTTCTCTAATAATTTGTGTTTGTTAACTTACAAAAAATTAAATACACATGTTTGTTTGTATATTTGCATTCTGATATAAATTATGTTGAAAACCAAGTTGTATTTTAATTTGGTATCGTAAATTATACCAAGTACCATTAATGTAATGAAACAAACCGATACCGAGAAAAACCAAAATTTGCCGCATAGCGCTACCACTGGTTTAAATTAAATAATTTTTTAACGGCAAATTTGGATGACTAACGAACCACTAGAGTGTCATTGTGCCACCAGCAAAACCACCACTCAGTCATATCCAACTCCACTAGGTAATAATGCATATAAAAGAAACCCCAATAAATATAAGAAAAACCTCCATTATAGGAATTGAATCAATGACCTACTGTTTTACGAGCCTAATCCCATCCCCATAATATAATACCACTAGCCTAGGCCTGTTCACGAGCTGAACCAAGCCGAGCTAGGGCAAAACTCGGGTTCGGCTCGATTAAAAACCGAGCTGGCTCGGCTCGGATTTGAAATCGAGCTGGAAATCAAAGCTCAGGCTCGGCTTGGTTTGGCTCGATTTTGAAAAGAAATATTAATATATGGCTTTTAAAATCAGTAATCTAAAATATTATTCAATAAGAACATCTCCAAAATAAGCTCAACCTAATACATTACAAGCCAAAATACGTACCTAATTTCAACGAAATACAATATAAGTTCATTAGCATGATAATCAACCTTTAAATGTGGTATAGATATCAAATTAGACTCCTAATCACATGTAAATAATAATCAAGTCTTTGTGATATATTATAATGTGTATAAAAATAAAACATTTTAAAAGTAAAATAATACGAGCTAAGCCGAGCTGAGCTGGTATGCGAACCAAACCGAGCCAATCTGGCTCGTTACGAGCTAAACTCACTTTCAAATCGAGCCCCATCAAACAAGTTTTTTTCGAGCTAAATTCGAACAAGCTTCAGGCCGTGAGCTTTCTGTAGAGCGCTACACTGGCCTGTAATTTCATGTGCTCAAACGAAAAAAAAAGAAAGAGTAAACTGCCATTTTGGTCCCTGTGGTTTGGCCAGTTTTGCCACTTTAGTCCAAATCTCAAACTTATTACATCCAGGGCCCTGTGGTTTGCATTTTTTTGCCATTTTAGTCCAAATTTCAAATTTGCCCCTTTTTGACTGTTGAGAGCTGCCTATTTTGTCCTTTAGTGCAGGGGTATTTTGGTCATTTATGTTTTATTTAAAGCAATTCAACAACAACAACAACAAAACCCAGAAAATCAAGAACATCTTCAAAGTTCATCATCAAAACCCAGAAAATCAAGAACATCTTCAAGAAAAAACGAGGCTCAGATCTGTATCTTCAAGAACATCATCAAACATCATCATCAAAACCCAGAAAATCCACCAAATCAAGAACATCATCACAGCCTAAAAATCAAGAACATCATCACAGCCTAAAAATCATATACATGTATAAACTTTTTGAACATCATCTTCAAGAAAATCAAGAACCCAGAAAATCAAGAACATCATCTTCAAGAACATCATCAAAATCGAAGCAAAGGCCAAGATCTGTGTGACTGAACAAAAATCCTTGCTGTTTCAGATGAAGAAGTGGGGGTGGTGTCTCGTGCTAAAGATATTTAAAGTGCAAACCTATGAACCAAACAATTGTCTTCCTATTAAAGTTATTTTAAATCGATTTAAGAATAAGAGAGGCGAAGAAAACCCCTTAATCTCCTTCTTCAACTTTGACTTTCAAGCAATACCCATGTATCTTACCTTCTTCCACCATACAGTATACAACTTTTTGAGAGAACATACAATTTGTAATGGTGTCAGCTTTTGTAGAACATAAAATTTGTAATGGTGTCAAGTGTGATGATATTTGAGAGCATCCCACCCTTCTGCCACCATGGCCAGCGGAACCTCCGCCGCCACTCTAGCCACCCTGCCCGACCACGACAACCACCCGGCCACCGCCATCCAACCCCAACCACAACCAACACCCGGCCACCACTACCCATCCTCTCCAATCTTAGATCTGTAACACCTCCGCCGCCACCACCGCCATCCAAGCCCTAATAATTTTCAGGTGAGGAAGAGGAAGTGGAAAACGGTGTTGTTTCTGCTCAGAAAGAGGAAGAGAAACATCAATCATCATGTTAAACAGCCGATCCGTGTTGAGATTTTGAACGGAATTCATGGCGGAGATTCACGGCGGCGTAACGATGTTCTTCGTGTTGACGGTGCTTATTGTTCTGGTGGTGATGAGAGAGATGTAAACCCTAGGAATTATGTTGATCGGAAAGGTAAACCCTAGGTTAGGTTATGATGCTTATTGTTCTGCTGTTGATGCGAGAGATGTAAAGTTGTTGATGTTGGTGTTTGTAGTTCTGGTGTTGTTGATGAAGGTTCTGGAAAGGAAAACTCTAGGTTAGGTTTAGATCATGTTGGCTGGGGATGATGCTATTTCTGATGTTGATATAAGCTTTTAAATAAAATAAAAAGAAAATGACCATTTTGCCCCTGAGAAAAGGACAAAAAATCAGGGTTTTTTTTTGAAATCTGACCTGATTTGAGATTTGGACTAAAATGGCAACAAAATGCAAACCACAGGGCCCTGGATGTAATAAGTTTGAGATTTGGACTAAAGTGGCAAAACTGGCCAAACCACAGGGACCAAAATGGCAGTTTACTCAAAAAGAAAAAAAAAAAAAAAAAAAAGAAAGAGAAAATAGTTTTCCTCTGATATTTATTGTAAACACGAGAGTGGGAGAGAGACGATGAGAATGGAGATGGCGGGAGGCATCTGCTTCCATGCGCGGTTGCCATTACACCCTCCTATTATTCAACCACACCCGCCAGTACAACACTTCTCTTCATCTTTAAACATTATATGCTTCTTTTTCCTCAAATTTATAGAATTTCACTGAAAATGTCTGCAGAGGTTTCGTAACGGTATTCGATGCTCGAAGACAAAAGAGACGCCACAAATCTTGAAATTTGTTGTTAGTGGAGCTACAGAGATCCTTAGGCTCTTCTCTTCCTTCAACAAAAACGAGTAAGCACTGCTAATTTAGTTGAATTCAACACGGTAGACAGGTTTAGGGTTCCTATTTATTTGGTGATTGTATTTTAAAGTATGGAAACATAATAGAGTATAGGAATCGAAGTTTGTTTAGTTGAAAAACTTTTTGTGACAGATTATAATATTCAAAATGCCAAGATGGCTGGCTATACCAAAAATGAAGTTGATCAAAGGATGCTTGAATCTTGATGAAGTTAGTCCCGAATCGGGCTTAGCATCCAGCCCGGGTCGGTTGTCGGATGCTAAGCCCAATTCAAGAATAGCGTCATCAAGACTAACTGTACCCAATACTAAGCCCATTTCCAAATCTAACTGTAATATCAATCAATGTTTTGAAAACCGGACCGGACCGGCCGGTCGGACCGGTCCGGCCGGGAACCGTAAGCTTATCCGGGCCGGTTCACATGTATAGCCGCTACCAACATTGGGCCGCCGATCGGGTCGGGAACCGGCGGTCGGGCCGGCGGGTCTAAGCAAACAATTGGGCCGGTTTTGGGTGGAGATCTAGATCTGGTGTTGATGAATGGCGGTTGGGTAATGATGGTTCTTGTTGGTGGGTGTTAATGGTGATGAACGGCGGAGGTGGGTGTTATATGGTTATGGTTGTGATAGTGGCGGATGTGAGAGGTGGGGATGGTGGTGATGGTGCTGGTGTGTGGGGGGATGGTGGTGGGGGTGCGATGGGGATGGTGATGGTGGTGCTGTGTTGTGAAGATGGGGAGAAAGAAAGAAAAACACAGCAGGTGTGTTTTGTTTGTGTGGTTAGTGTATGTATGGAGAAAAAAGAAACTCCATAACCTAACATGTCTCGTAAATGCCAAAAAGGCATGGCATTTCCCATAAAGTTTTTAAGTTCCCAATGTGTCATCAATAAAAAGTCCAGCTAATATTTCTAAAACAACTATACATTTAAATATTTCAGTCATTTATATCTAATGTGAATCCGGTTCTTAAATCCGGTCGAACCGGTCGGACCGGTCCGACCTTTGACCCCGTAAGGCGACCGGGTCGACCTCCGGTCCGGTTCTGAAAACATTGAATATATAATAATAAAGCTGTTTGATGCTCTAGCTTTAACAAGTCATTGCCTTTAGGGAGGTGATAGTGGAAGTTGAAATGTAGAATACGTCACGTAGCTAACGGAATCAGATTTAAAGTTTCTTGAAAAATAAACCATATTTACCCTCGGTTCTTTTCTTGTTATTGCAGATTGAATAAAGTGGTTCCCGAAAAGAAATATGAAACCGATGCTACTTGCTTAGATGATGTTATGATAATATTGAAGTCAGATTATGATAACGCTTATTTTGTTACAGGTACCATCTTGCATTTGTTTACAGTTCATACTATTAGACTATATTATTATGGGCCCACGGGCTCAGTAGGTTGCTACACGAGGATTTCCCAAGGGGTCACCCATCCTAGTACTACTCTCGCACAAGCACGCTTAACTGCGGAGTTCTGATTGGATCCGGTGCATTAGTGCTGGTATGATCGCAACCTACTGAGCCCGTGGGCCCATAATATTTAGTCAAAAAGTTATGATATAACCCAAGCATATTATGGCTTTCTGTAATTATGTAATATTGAACTCTGCATATTACAGTTTTCTTCGATAGATTACTTGTTTCCCATAGACTCATACTCTACTTATGCTGGCATTTTTGGTAATCTTAGGAAATTTTACTTCTGGAATTTACGCAGAAGATTGTATATTTGAAGATCCAACCGTTAGATTCAGTGGTAAGAACTTCAAAATCTGTTTCTCCATTGAAGTGCGATATAAATTACATGATTTTACAATCTTTTTTTTTTCCATGTGTACACCGATGTGTATATCCTGATAGCGTGGCCATGCAGGCAGGGATTTGTACTCTCGCAACTTAAAATTGCTCGTACCTTTCTTTGACCATCCCTCAATCTCATTGCAAGGCATTACAAAGGTATTTTTTTCTTTATATTGTCGTTCATTAACCTAAAGATTATAGCTTTAGTTGCTCCGTTAATACATTATATTCATTAGCACATTTTATACATTTCTTATGTTTCATAGGAACATCTCATCATCCTTTGCGAATATGTTTTGATGCAGGTATTGAGTGGTGAGACAGAGTCTGTAAAGGCCACATGGAAACTAAGGTGTTAGCTACTTGTAACCCTTATTTTCCATTTTAAAATGCATGTTATCGGTTTCGTTCAAAGCCGGATTGGATCCCCACAATACGAAGCTAATCATTTAGAAACTTTGATTTGCAGGACTTATCTTAAACTACCTTGGAGGCCTCTTATTTCCGTTGATGGGACTACGGTCTATGATTTGGACAATCAGTTTAGAGTAAGTCAAACTGAATATGTACTTATTTACGTTGAATGCGTCACAATAGTAACACTGTTTCACATTACAGATTGTTAAACATGTAGAAAGTTGGAGTGTTTCCCCTTTAGAAGCAATTGGCCAGATATTCACACCTAGCTCCGGCCGCTCCATTTGATTTGGTAAATATCCTTAAGGGAAAAGTTTGTTATAGCTAGTTACATCATCCTATTATAGACTTACCATGTTTCAAGGTCTGAATTCGGTTTAGTATATACAAGCATGTACTGCGTATGTTCTAACTTGTATTATAACTTGAGTTGGTTGGTCTCATTTGCAAATCAGTTGCATTAACGTATGTTGATAACAATTAAATCACCATGAATTATATGGTTTTTTAATCAATGACAGGCCACTTCAACATGAGGGAATATCTTTTCAGATGATTAAGAGAGCTCGAGCTCGAGCTCAAGCCCTCTCATTCCAAGTCTTATTTTTAAAGCTAAAGTTCCGTGCGTTAGTATTGTTTTTTTAAGCTCAAATTCGAGCCGAATGTGGGACGTGGGTATATAGTTATAGGTTATGTGTATAACTGGACATGCATATAATTATTTTTAATATATTCATCTGTAATTATAATTATACATGACACGTTATATATATTATTTGGCTGGTTGAAAATTTGATGATATTATAATTGAATCTTCAATACATGTGTATATTTATTCAACAACTTCATATTTCCCTGTAGATCCAAAGGGCCAATTTGGTTATTAGCAAAATAGTTCGAGTCAAATGATAGTGGGTGTGTTGTAGGGGGTGGTGAAGGTGACGACGGCGAAAGGGGCGGAGACGGAGGCGATGGTGATGGTGGCAGCAATGATAGTGGGTGTGTCAGTGGCGGCGAAGGGAGGAGGTGGTGGTAACGGCAATGGTGCATGCCAACGGAAATGAGTAGGTGGTGAAGACAAACAATGGTCATGACTCTTGAGTGGTGCTAATGTTGTCTAGTGGAGAACAAACACAACAATTAGGGTTTGAATTGTATTGAGAATTGTATTGTTCAAGAAATTAGGGTTACAAGAATGGTGTTTATATAGGACACCACTTTACACACTAGCCCCTACACTATCTATTATTCTCATTTCCGACACTCCCCCTCAAGTTGAGTAGTGGGGTCACCAATACTCAACTTGCTCAAACAGCTACTAAGCGCGTTTCCATTGACTGCCTTTGTGAGTATATCTGCGAGTTGATCTTTTGACGAAACATGAGGGAGTTCTATGATTCTTGCTTCCAACTTTTCTTTGATGAAATGTCGATCTACCTCCACGTGTTTTGTTCGATCATGTTGAACTGGGTTTTCTGAGATTTGTATTGCAGCTGTATTGTCACACATGACTTTACTAGGAGCCTTTTGGGAAAAACCAATGTCTTCTAGCAGCTTCCTGATCCACATAACTTCGCTTAACCCTCGAGCTATACCTCTAAATTCCGCTTCTGCGCTCGATAGAGCGACTACTTTCTGTTTCTTACTCCTCCAGGTAACGAGGTTCCCACCAACCAAGGAAAAATATCCTGATGTTGATCTTCGGTTTCCCTTATCCCCTGCCCAGTCTGCGTCAGTGTAGAGTTCAACATTTAAATGTCCATTTGTTTTGAACAACACTCCATGGCCTGCCGTTCCCTTGAGATATCTTAAAATTCTCTGAGCAGCTTCCATGTGGGCAACTTGAGGTTGATGCATGAACTGACTCACCACTCCAACAGCATAAGCTATATCAGGGCGAGTGTGAGAGAGATAAATTAACTTGCCCACAAGCCGTTGATACCTTTCTTTGTCTGCAAGTTCTCCATTGAGTTCCATGTGAAGATTGTGATTCACCACCATTGGAGTATCTGCTGGTTTACAATCAATCAACTCAGTTTCTGCTAGGAGATCAAGGACATACTTCTTTTGGCAGATGAAAATCCCCTGCTTAGACCTGAGAACTTCTATCCCGAGGAAATACTTAAGATTCCCAAGGTCTTTCATTTCAAACTTTGAAAACAGATTCTTTTTCAGCCGTGCTATTTCTTCTGTATCATCTCCGGTAATAATCATGTCGTCTACATATATGATCAAGCAAGTTACAAGGCCGTTTCTTCTCTTGAGGAACAGAGTATGATCAGCGTTACTTTGGTGATACCCATACTCTTTCATGGCCAAAGTGAACTTCCCAAACCATGCCCGAGGAGACTGCTTTAGCCCATAAAGGGATTTTTTCAACCGACAAACTTCCCCTTCTTTAAAACCCCCTGAAAACCCTGGAGGTGCTTCCATGTAGACTTCTTCTGTTAGGTCTCCATGGAGAAAGGCGTTTGTAACATCAAACTGGTGAAGAGGCCACTTCTTATTGGCTGCTACGGAGAAAAGAACTCTAATGGTATCCATTTTTGCAACCGGAGAAAAAGTCTCAGAGTAATCGATCCCATACGTCTGAGTGTAACCCTTGGCTACAAGCCGAGCCTTGTATCGCCCAATGGAACCATCTGGTTTATATTTAATCGAATACACCCACCTGCATCCAACTGTTTTCTTTCCTTTAGGAAGAACGCACTTCTCCCATGTGTTGTTTTTCATGAGAGCACGCATCTCCACTTCCATTGCTTCTTCCCAGTTCTTCTTACCTTGAGCTTCCTTTACGGAATTAGGTATTTGTTCAGTGTATAGAGAAGTAACAAACGCTTTCGCACTGTTAGATAAGTTCCCGTTGACCATATTAGCTACAGGATATCTTGAATTTCTGGTCTCCCTCTCTGGGGAGTACCGTTTTGGAGGAACCCCTCTATTGGCTCTAGGAGGAAGAGAGTATCTTCCGGTTGTCTCTGCTGCACCTGGTGGTTCAACATGTTCAACCACTACTGGCTCATTTTCAACCTGATTTTCAACCTGTTCAACATTTGGATCAACATGTTCTGTATCTGTTGGTTCTATGTTTTCCCCTGTTGTCTCATAGTTATAAGACGAAGAACATTCAGGGTTCTCAGTATTACTTACCTCAGGCATCACGTTGGATGGACTTTCTTCAGTGGTACTGTGCTCCGCGGATTGTGTGTCTGTGTTTGAAGGACTCGTAGTACTGTGATAGTTTTCTGTTGTGACTTCTTCAGATGAGGGAATTTGAATTAACCAGCTCAGAGTGTCTATACTGTCATTCTCCCCCTGAGCACTGAGTTGGGTGTTATAAAAGTATTTTGTTTCAAGAAAGTCAACATTCATTGTGGTGAACATTTGACGAGTTGTTGGATTATAACATCGGTAACCTATTTGATCGATCCCATAGCCGACAAATACACATTTTTCAGCACATGGGCCGAGCTTGTTTCGATTGGTTTTGGGTATATGAACGAATGCGGTACACCCGAAGATTCGAGGTTCAAGTGTAAGAGGATGAGGAATACTGGCAGACTTAGACAGACAATCTAAGGGAGTCTTAAATTTAAGAGCTTTTGTGGGAAGCCGATTCAGCAGATACACGGAGGTTGCAACTGCCTCCGGCCAGAAGGATTTTGGAACCTGAGATTCAATCAAAAGGGCACGAGTCATTTCAAGAATAATACGGTTTTTCCGTTCGGAAACACCGTTTTGTTCGGGGGTATGAGCACAAGAGGTTTGATGAATTAATCCTTTGGTTTTAAAGAATTGTTTCATAGATGTATTGACAAATTCCCCCCCATTGTCGGATCGAAGGATTTGAATTTGAGTTTGAAATTGAGTTTGAATCATAGCATAAAACATGACAAATTTTTCGTACACTTCGGCTTTATTTTTTAAAAAATATACCCATGTCATGCGAGTGCAATCATCCACGAATAGTATAAAGTACCGAAGACCCTGTCCCCCCATCACAGGAGCAGGACCCCACACATCGGAATGGATAAGCGAGAAAGGTGAGGCCACTTTCGTATTGCTAGGTTTGAACGATTGTCGATGGCTTTTAGCGCGAAGACAGGTTTCACACTCTATTTTCCCATTTGAAGGGAAGAGTTTTGGAAACAAAAGGTGCGAATAACCATGGGATGGATGTCCCAAACGTCTATGCCATAGCCAGGCTTCCCGGTTATCAGTTCCATGAGCCAACATCACAGTACCATGTTGAGCCACTTCATCCACATAGTATAATCCTTGGCGCTCAGTACCACGTCCAATAATCACACCCGTCCTGATATCCTGTAAAAGGCAAAAATTAGGGTGCATTAGTACAGTACAATTTAGCTCCTTGGTAATGTGGCTAATGGAGAGCAGTTTGTGTGATAATGATGGAACATAGAGACAATTTGATAACTTCATAGTTGGTGAAATTTCAATTGTTCCTCCTCCTTTCACTTGCATCATTCCATTGTTTGCTGTATGTATTTGAAATTTTTGAGGTTGGGTCATTGACCGTATGTCTAATGGTTCAAACGTCATGGTGTCAGTGGCACCAGAATCAAATATCCAAGAATTGTTTTTTTCATGATTGATTGCCATTTTTTTTTTTTTTTTTTTTTTTTTTTTTTTTGTAAATAAGCTGTCGGTACGGATAAGACGGCAGACCAGCGTATTTAATAAATATGCTGGACACTTGAACTCGCGTTCAAGATTTATCGATTACACCGGGACCAAAACTGGGCAACTTAAATCCGCCAGAATAACAACGCCAGAGAAAGACGTTATCTTACCGGCGTATTTATCAAATACGCCGGGCAACTCGAACTCGCGTTCAAGATTTAAAACACCCGCGAAAAATAAATCCGCTCCAATACGATATCACTTCTCCCAACGAAAATAAATCCGTATGAAAAGGAAAGTTATATCCGCTCCAATACTAGAAAGTTATATTTATAACAATAATGTTAAATATAACATTAAATCCTCCCCACTAGCATATTTATCACATGGAAAGTCATATTAGAAAAGGAGTTTCCAAAAACTGGTTGGATTTAAGGTTTGCAAAGAAAAAAGGCTACGGCTGTTTTTTTTACGGTTTCGGTGGAGTTCAAAAATGGTGGTGATGGGGGTTCTTGGTGTAATAAGGGATGGTGGTGGAGTTTCGATATTCCAAAAGCTGGTGGCGTTTTTTGAAAGATTTTTCTGGTTTTGTTGAACGATTTTCTGGTTTTGGTTTGAGAGCGATTTTCTGGTTTTGGTTTTGGTTTGAGACTTGATTTTTCGAAGTTTGATTTTGGTCTCGTTGGTTTGAGACTGGGTTGGCTAGGATAAATTGTAGATGATGAACAGAGTTTTCAAGGATCATTAACTCTGCTCTGATACCATGTTGTCTAGTGGAGAACAAACACAACAATTAGGGTTTGAATTGTATTGAGAATTGTATTGTTCAAGAAATTAGGGTTACAAGAATGGTGTTTATATAGGACACCACTTTACACACTAGCCCCTACACTATCTATTATTCTCATTTCCGACAGCTAACCCATAAAGACCCTTCGTTATAAGTTAACAAGTTTTATTATGGTGGTTCGTTTTGACCCATTAACTCATCTGAGCAGACGTAACTAGACCCGATGAGGCGATGACTAATTTGAGATGACCCAAATGAATCCGATGACTAACTTGAGATGACCCAAATGAATCCACATACAGTAATTTTTGCCCAGCTTATATAATTGTCACCTACACTTTATGTTAGAATAATCTCATATATGTAGCAAGGCTATCATGCGTGCCGGATGGTTAGCACATGTGAAGAAAAAAATGCGAGCAAAGTGCCACGTAAGTTTTCACACCTCATGACATGATGAAGGAAATGATTTTCACATATCACACGGTTTCACAATTCACACCCTCTCACTAGGTGCCATATGGTCTAAGAAAGGGACGTGAGGAAAGGGGGTCACCCCTGTGAGAAATCTCACGCAGTAGTCATGGCCTGAATGATAAAGAGGGCGGCATGGTGTAGCATGCGTGAGAAAAAGGGGCCATCTTGGATCCACGAGTGAAAAAGAGAGGGCGGGTCGGATGGTCTAATAGCGTACACATATATAAGTTCATATATAAGTTCGTGTATTAACTTTTAACTCTAGTACCATGTAACACAAAAGGGGTTGAATGGTTGATTATAGTTGAATGATATTTGAGATGAAATATGTTTATTTACTTAAAGGTTCGTATGTTATTCTTAGAATCATAATATCACTAGTATGTTTTTCCAACATAACATCCAATCTACTTTTGATTACAATGGTAACACCCAAAGGATAATATGAATCTTTTATAAGACTTGGTTTATGTTTTGATTACAATGATAAAATTACGCTTCAATTTATGTTATGCCAAAATTCTGGAATAGGTTAAGTACACGAACCACGTAAAATTTATTGGGTTCAACTTATGCGACCTAATTACACCTTAAAGATATCTGAAGGGGTATGGTCCCAAAAAGCCGCGCAATCCTCCTGCAAGGTCGCGCGGGACCATACTCCTTAGCCAACAATTTTCTTATTTTGCCAACCTCGCGCGAGATACACCACATCTTGTAATGCGGCGCGAGGACAGAATAACAAGAAGCTCCAGTTAACAACACTTAGCATTATAAAAAGAGTGTGCAGTAGACCAATACCACGCGCGAGGTTATTACGTACCCAACAAGTGCCTCGCGCGTTAACAGCGCAAGGCTGTTCCAAAATAGTACACAAAGTACAAGTGGCAGAAAAAAGAGCCAATAAGCGCCCTTCTGACCCTGCTCAATCGTGCTCCACGATCGTCTGACATGCAGGAGACAAAAAGTACTCAAGGACGCCTACATGGCACCAATCATGAGGCAGAGACAACTGCCCCACGATCTCCACTTACCTGCTGATGGCAGGACGGCGGCCAGGCCGACAACCATGACACGTGGCTCCAATCGCTGTGCGCCAGCACCAAAGAACTCTCAGAAACCACTAACGGTCGAGACAAGTGAGACAAAGAGCATATCGCCCAAGTTGTCGACTTCCGGCCCAAGGCCCATCAGCCCATATCCTCTTACACCTCTCCGGCTATAAATAGAGACCTCACTCCACAGGTTAAACATTCCATTCCCTCTACTCTCACTTAATACTTAATTATCTCCTAAGCACAGTCGCTTATTCTCACGCCGGAGCCCGGTTAAGAGGGAAACCCCCACATTCCCCTCTTAACGAGTAACGGTGTTTTGTTTTGCAGTTAACCACGGTCCTTAAGGAGCTCAGGAAACCATAAGAAGATTAACCACTATGCAAGGAACATAAACCAAACTGATTATCCTCTAATTAGTTCTGTGTTTCTTCATTGGCGCCCACCGATTTTTTCTACAAACCACTCTCATCTTCGTTCCTGAGTTTTTCGTTGTTTTTCTTCCTTCGATCCATGGCTGGTCAAGGAATCGTACCTGAGTTCGTTGGTTTCGGTGAAAACCCAAATGCAGCGTTGGGGGAAGGTAATCAAAATGGCCAACCCCAACACTTTGAAGAAGTTGGTGAAGTCGAAGTAGCCAACACCGGGGGTCCGCGCGGGAGCTTCACCCGCATCACTCAAAACACCCCAGGAAACAACGGTGCTGGACCTTCAAACCCAGCTCCACCTCAGAACATATCGGCGCTATTAGGGCTACCAGAAGGCGAAACCTCAGCCTCATGGTACGCCAAGCAACTGGCCACTATTAACGAAGCGTATCAGTCCTTGAGCGCTCAGCAAGCAGTTTTAACGGCAGAACCGTCCTTGGTCACACCAACCGGCCCCAGCCACGGGCCGCGCCAGATGCCGGTCCCGCAATACATTCCAAGAAGAATTAACAGACCTCCCCCCACCCGAAGGTTAAGCGTGCAGGACACGCGAGATACACGGGGGGAGACAGAAAGCTACTATGACGAACCGTCAAACTTCCAAAGAGGCCCAGTTCATAGCCGGCTCACGCCGCGCAACATAAACGACGAGTGGGAAGAAACTGACCCGAATGATCCAACCTGGGAGAACGATGACGAATCTTCGGTTTTCAATCGTTTGCAAAGAAATCATGAGTACTACAAACCAAGGCAGCACGTTGGATATACCGAAGAGGCAGAGCGTGACTTTCGCCTCGCCTATCGACCAGAGGAAGCTATAGAGCATTCAAAGTTCATCCCAAAGATAGCACTCGCGCCGCTCAAGAGAGAGAAATTACCTCCGACTGTCGGAAAGTTTAACGGTTTGACTGATCCCGATGATCACGTCAGAGTTTTCACAAGCGTGGGCTGCATGGGAGGATGGAATATGCCCATGTGGTGCCACCTGTTTATCCAAACACTTACCGGGGCTGCTCGCGCCTGGTTCGACAGCCTTCCTCCGGGAAAGATAAAATCATGGGTAGATTTCAGGACTCAGTTTTTGAGTCACTTCAGTCAACAAAGGCGATACCAGCGCGACACAGCTGAAGTTGAAGATATCTGGCGAAGAGATAACGAGGGTTTGGAAGATTTCATTACGCGCTTTAACAAAGAATGTTTAGAGATCGGTGGCGTGAGTGAACAACTCATGCGCTGCCACTTCAAGAAAGCCATCCGCTGCGATAGCCTAATTCGAACCATCACTGGGAAGGATGGAATGCCCAAGGAATGGGACAAGCTCATGGAAGCCGCGAAGATAGTCGCGCAAACTGAGGAATCACTCGCCGCAAACAAGAATTATTATACTAAAGATCAGTTTTCCAAGGGAAGCCAGTCGCGCGATTATCACGCCAGAGAGCATTACTCATCTCAGCATTACTCCAGGGATTACTCCCGCGATTCTACCAGACACGACAAGAGGAAGAGACACTCCGACTGGAGTGCAAGGTCATATGAAGACAGCAGCAGGCGAGAGGGAGACGCTCGCTCGACAATCGAAAGAGATCGTTATAGAAAGACAGACAGAGAGGAAAACCAGGAAAGGAAGTGGACCCAACTAACCAAATCGCCTCTCGAAGTCCTCAACACAGAGAAATTGGATCTTAAAGATCCACTACCAATGCGTAGCAAGAAAGGCCAGGACCTTAACCTGTTTTGTGAATTTCACAGGGACACAGGTCACTTAACTAATGATTGCTTCCAACTGCGCATAGAAATCGAGAAGGCTCTGAAGAGTGGCAAACTGGACCACCTGCTAAAGAGTGTGCGCAAAGACATCAAGAAGATTCAGAGAAATGGGAGATCGCTGGTCTCGCCACATCACCCACCAAGAATAAACTCCGGTTAAATCACCGCGCTTGACGGCAGTCAGCGTTCTCAGGTGGTACACCGTGAAGAATCAAAATTCCACCACACTCGACGGCAGTCGGTGTTCCCAGGTGGTGTGCACAAGAAAGGCGTCCCCTACGACGGATGAACGTACTTAGGACCTAAGGCAACAGAAAAATGTAATGCATCACCACTGTAAACAGGGCCCACGCGCCCATCAAGTTTGCTAATACGAGTGTTCTTTACATATTGAATCCTTGCTATCTCCTACAGTACTTTCCAGTTACAAATGCATGTTAAACTTCTGATTAGCACGAAAACACTCCAGTCATGCCTCCAAGGTCCTCCGCGAGCATAGCGCGAGACCGGGCAATTACATTCACATGAGCCACACTTACATTTATTCGCGCTAACTTAACCGAAGTTTCTAGCAACAGCGCAATAATTGTAACAGGAAAGAATAAACGAGCACTATCTTAAACAAGCAAGATCGCAACAGTTACTTAAAAGACAAGTGTCATTCATTAAAACGCGCGACCGCGCAAGAAGTTACATCAGAAACCTACAAAAATTTTTACAAAGCACGAAGCCATACAAACCTACCTACTCGGAAACAATCTCAAACATCATCACCATCATGCTTGTCGCCACCATCGCCTCCATCATCGCCATCATTCCCAGCTGCCTCCTCATCTGATAACTCAACCGTTATAGGTGGATCAAGAATGCCCTTAAGGCGCTGGCACCAGTCATCATGTTCCAAAGCCTTGGCAACTAAATCCATCACAGGCAGTGACAAGTGGTCATAAGCATGTTCAGCGCGTGTCAGCGCGGCACTAGCCTGGTCAGTAACCGAACAATGACTGACGTCAAACTCCTGTCCAAGTGCTTCTTCAACGTGTTGTGCGCATTCTAGGTACCCTCCTCGGTGACCAACAGCGCGCGCAGCATCAGTCAAAGTAGCCACAGCACGATCCAGCTCTCCAGCATTGAGAATGGAGTTGGCAATCTACAGCAGAGTTTGCGCATTAAAAATAGCTTCTAACAATATACCCTTTGGAAGGGTAAAAGGATAACATACCAGCACTACTCCACGGCCGCGCACCCATTCGGCCTCAGAAACGAGAGTGTCAACAATGCCCTGAGCTTCAGCGTAATTAGTTTGTGCTACATTGAGGGCAGAGGTGCTAACATCACGCGCTTCCTCAGCTCGTTGCTTGGCCTCCTCAGCAGTTGCGGCCTTAACCTTCTCAGCCTCCAGATCAATCTCCAAGGACTCGCATTTATCAACCTGATCATTCAGGTGGCGTTTCAATTCCGCAATCTCGACATCCTTGGCATGCAGGTCCTTATCTTTGCTTGACAACTGAGCCTTCACCTCAGCCAACTCAACCTAAAAGGAAGGAAGGGACTTAGGCTATTTTATAAAGCAAAGTACAGAGAAAAGGTATAAATTGCACAAACCTCAACCTGCTCCTTAGCAACCTGTGCAGCTTGCGCATCCTCGACCTTGCCGGTCAGTTCAACAACCTTGGCTTCAAGGTTGACAATCTTGTTACGATCCGCAGCCGCGCGCTCGTTATCTTTCGCACATATGCGCTTGAACTCGGTTTTTTCCTTAGCCAGTTGCTGTTCAGCAGTATGAAGTTTATTTTTCAGGGCCTCGCGCCCCCACTCTTCAGACTTTCGGTCAGCCTCGAACTTCGCCTTCTGCTCATCAAACGCAGCTCTAGACTTCTCCAAGTCAGCAGCACGCCTCAGTATGCGATCGCGATACTTCTCCCAATCATCCCTCTCCCTAACCATGGTTCGCCATTCCCGGACAATTTCTTGGTTAGCGGCGCGGGTGTTGGCTTCACCAACAACATAGGCATGATAGAGCCCACTGTGAGTCCGCGCCCGTTGACGATCCATCTCCCCCGGAGGAATCGAATTCACCAACCAGTCATGGCAAGGCGCGAACTCGAGGAAAGTATCCTTCTGCTTCAAACCCCAAGGCGGATTGTGCGGAGCGTCACCGCGACTCTCTTCAGTGTAAGACTTGTAATAGATATCCCCCACAGTATCCCGGGGGCCTATCGGAGAGCGCGGCGGCACGTCAGCTCTCACACCACCCCGACCAGCAGATGAACCTGAACCCGCGCCTCTGGCAATAGAAATACCAGTAGGCCTTTCAGCAGCAAATTTCTCCTTCTCCTTCTCCAGGGTTCTCCCCTTTCCCTTCTCCTTCTCAGCATCAGCAAGAGCCTTCTCAGCAGCTCTTCTCTCCTGCTCAGCCTTTTTCTTCTCATCATCGGCTTTCTTTCTTTCCTGCTCCGCCTTCTTCCTCTTTTCTTCAGCAGCTTTGTTCTTGCGCGCCTCTTCAGCCTGGCGCTGGTCTCCCTCAGCTTTCTTCTTCGCCTCAGCTTCTTTCCTCCTGTCTTCATCAACTTTCTTCCTACGCTCCTCATCAGCCTTCTTCTTCTCTTCGGCAGCCTTTGCCTTATCGACCTCAGTAACATGTTTGCCCTTGTCATGCTCAGCCCCAGCAGTCTCGGATGATTTGATGATAATCTTAGGCCTTTTTGGCTCTGGCTCCGTAAAAACAACACCCTTCTCAGGGGTCTTCTTCTTGCCCTCTGCATAAATCAAAGGGTCAAGACAAGGAAAGCCACAAAAAAAAAAGAACTAAAAACGAACTTTACCAGGAGAGAACTGATAGAGTGAGCGCAAATTGCTCTGTTTACCAAGCACCAGAGCTCCTCCAGCCTTCGACGCCACAGTCACACCAGCAGTCGCCCCGCTCCTGGTCCTTTTTCTGCTGACCAACTTTCCAGCAGCTTCTTCTTCTTCCTCCTCTTCTTCCTCTTCCGCATGCTCAGCAGAGGAAGGAGTAGCGCCAGCATCCGGGTTGCGAGAACCCGCGCCACCTTCACCTTTTGAGCGACCTGCTCCGTCTTTAACTTCGCCTACGCGCGTCAAACCCTCTAATGAGTCACTAATTATCACATAATCTTTTAAGTCACTTTGACGAAGACGAAGACTACCTTTACCAGCAGCTGCGCGGCTACTCCCGCCCTTCTTGCTTGTCACTTCGGGCTCACCCGTCTTCTTCTTCTTTGGGGGTTTTTTCTTCTTCTCTTCAGGGTCGATACCCAGGTCGCGCAACACACCTGCAAAGATGGTAGACCAGGAACTTAACTCCCCGGTTGAAGACCCCACAGACTCTTCGCTGGAAAGAAAGACAACCTCTTTCCCAGCAGAAGTGATAGAGCGCAAGGGACGAGGGTTAGGTATATGCGCACCTTCAGTAGCGGTAGGCGGCGTGGCAAACGCATCAGCAACAGGGTACATAAAGTTAACCCTTATCTGGTGATACCAGTATTCTTCCCCGTCTCGAAGCGGGCGCACACTCATGGAACCACCAAAAGTGGCAAAGGCAGCTTGATATAAACACGCCTCTACACGACAAATCACATAAAACAAAAATCAAGCAACGAAAAAAGATCAGTGACGATAAGGAAATTACTCACCTCTATCTTCGATCATCAAGATAGGAACTTCCCGGCTATCAGGAAGCCATTGGTCGCTCATCCGCGCCGCCACCAAGACATTCTCCCCGAACACCCGGTTAGGGGTGGGGGTAAGCTCCCGATACCAAGCCTCGGTCTTGGGGATTGGCAGGTCTTCTTTAACAATCGCTTCATTCCAATCGCGGAACGTCATAGCAATGGGAAGAACCTCCTCTCGAATATAAAAGAATTTCGGTTTCCAGTCATGGAAACTCTTGGGAGGATTTAGCAATACCTTCTTGGCGGCGCCACGACTGGCAAAAGAGTAGAAGCCCATATTTCTCTGAAGTTGATAAAAGGCCCGAAATTTCTCAACAGTCGGCTCAATCCCATGAGCCCAACACAAGAACTCGAAGTGTCTGACACGGACCATCCCGGGTGGGCTCATCTGAGAGATATGAAACCCATAATATTGAAGGATATGTGCCATAAAGTTCGTCGCCGGCAACCGGAAATTACCTTGATGGAAGAAGTCTTCGAACAAGGTAATGTACCCCGGCGGTGCATCAGCGGCCGTCTGGTTCTGGCCGGGGTACCGGGCATCCCACTCCGGTGGGAACCGGAAACTTCGGGAAAGCTGTTCAAACAGCCCTAGATCCCACCGGAGAACAGGCACAGGACCTTCTTCTCCGGGATTATCTTCATGGTGTTCTTCAGCCATCGATAATCAGCAAAGGGATCTCGAATATACTGGAAACCACCTCGACAATCTGCTACAACGTTCTTCAGAAAATTGAAGATCTGCTGCAACCGTGTTCTTCAAACTTGAAGATTCAAAGAAGCTTTGAAAGAGAAGAAGAATAGTAGGAGAAAAAGTGGGGAGCCTCAAATCTCTCCGGATATATATACCCATCGCATTTAATGCGATGGGTAACCGTGCCGAAGTCGCCGCAAGCAAGGCCAACCAGAAAGTGCCACGTAGGGCGCGTTTCCCGGAGTGATGGTTACCACGCGCGCGTGGGCCTCACTCTCCTGACGAAAATCTGAACCGTCAGCGACAAGTTGATGACAACCGCCAGGGATCAACTCAAACGTCACCAACCGCGACTTTTTCACCAACCTGTCAGAAAATTCAAACTTCGAGGTTTCTCCCGCCCAAAATCATTAGAAACCTCATGTAAAAGCCAACAACAAGCCTGGTAACCGCGCCGTAGTAATTAACAACTTACACGCGCGACGTCTACCAAAGCCAAAAGCATCATTCTACTTCATTTTCTTAAGTCCAGAGCTCCAACCACTTGCCTTGCGCATGGTGCAGCACTGGACTGGGGGGACTTGAAGGGGTATGGTCCCAAAAAGCCGCGCAATCCTCCTGCAAGGTCGCGCGGGACCATACTCCTTAGCCAACAATTTTCTTATTTTGCCAACCTCGCGCGAGATACACCACATCTTGTAATGCGGCGCGAGGACAGAATAACAAGAAGCTCCAGTTAACAACACTTAGCATTATAAAAAGAGTGTGCAGTAGACCAATACCACGCGCGAGGTTATTACGTACTCAACAAGTGCCTCGCGCGTTAACAGCGCAAGGCTGTTCCAAAATAGTACACAAAGTACAAGTGGCAGAAAAAAGAGCCAATAAGCGCCCTTCTGACCCTGCTCAATCGTGCTCCACGATCGTCTGACATGCAGGAGACAAAAAGTACTCAAGGACGCCTACATGGCACCAATCATGAGGCAGAGACAACTGCCCCACGATCTCCACTTACCTGCTGATGGCAGGACGGCGGCCAGGCCGACAACCATGACACGTGGCTCCAATCGCTGTGCGCCAGCACCAAAGAACTCTCAGAAACCACTAACGGTCGAGACAAGTGAGACAAAGAGCATATCGCCCAAGTTGTCGACTTCCGGCCCAAGGCCCATCAGCCCATATCCTCTTACACCTCTCCGGCTATAAATAGAGACCTCACTCCACAGGTTAAACATTCCATTCCCTATACTCTCACTTAATACTTAATTATCTCCTAAGCACAGTCGCTTATTCTCACGCCGGAGCCCGGTTAAGAGGGAAACCCCCACATTCCCCTCTTAACGAGTAACGGTGTTTTGTTTTGCAGTTAACCACGGTCCTTAAGGAGCTCAGGAAACCATAAGAAGATTAACCACTATGCAAGGAACATAAACCAAACTGATTATCCTCTAATTAGTTCTGTGTTTCTTCAATATCCAAAGGCATCTCAACTGTCACGAGATGAAACTCTCACCTGTGAACCTCTTTGGTCGATCGCTCGTCCCAACTATTAAATATAAGTAAAATAAACATCTACAATAACTCCATAAACATTTGTATCATTTGCTTTAACTATTAAATATGACTAAAGATCCCGTATAAAGTATCTTATCATACAAAACGTATGAATGGCGTGGAAAAGTAAAAAAATGAGGTGACATTTTCGTAATTATTTTAGTCGTAATTACGCTACAAGATCAAAATTACCCTAAAGAATCAAAATTACCCTACAAGATCATTTGTAGAGTAATTATGATACTCTACAAAATTACCCTACAAGATCAAAATTACCCTACAAGATTATTTGTAGAGTAATTTTGATAATTACCCTACGAGTAAAATAATTACAAAAATGTTATCGCGTTTTTTTTTTTTTTTTACTTTTCCACTCCATTCGTACGTTTTGTACGCCTTATATTTGATCTTTTGTCATTAAATATAAGGCGATAATATGACCGTTTAGCTATCCTACTTCCTTGTTTATGTCAAGTATAACTACAATATATGTGAGATAAAACTTTCGTAATAAATACGAAAATAGAACTACAACTCCGTATGTGTTACAGTTAACTTTTCTTAGAACTACAAATTCATAATAAATACGAAAAATACTAAACTGCATTTTTTTGGTTCTAACACGGGGGGATTAAACTCTCACCATTTGAAAAGTCAAAACAAATTTTCAACATCTTGACACTGGTAGAACCTTTGGTTGTTACAATTAACTTTTAAAGTAAAACATAAAAATAAAATAAGAGATCACAATGGCTTTTGTACAATTAATATTGGTTTAAATTACATGATCAACTTACTTTTCACCATTTCATTCACAAGATTATCAATCAACTCTTACTTCCATCATCTTCTTTCTTCTTGGGAGCACGAGGCCTTTGGAAAGACCCCCTACAAAAAAAAAAAAAAAACCACAAATTATTAGGGTGAAGGGAGTGGTTAGACACTTGAAAGTGGCAAACTTTAAAATGGACCAATCAGAGTGTGCCATGTCAGCATGTGTGAATAGTTTAAACTTTGATGAAAAGTGTTGGCATTGGTTAAACACTTGAAAGTGGTAAACTTTTTTTTTTTTCATTTAAAAAAAATATATATATGTGTTAAAGTCAACAATACACACACACATCACTTTTGTTTGTCGATCGGTGTGGGTATGCCGCACATCAATTTTGCCGATCGGTGAAAGTGGGGTGGGGGCGGTGTTACCGCGCGGCAAAGGGAGTTTGCCGACCCTTTTGCCGCCCACTCCCTTCACCCTTATGATTTTTTCGTGTAACATTAAAAGGAATTTTAATATCACATGCAAAATCGTTAAGATTTTTTTATCAACCTAGTTTGTTGATCTAAAGAAATATTTTGTTGATGAAGATGCCGAGTTGCTCAGTTATAAGTTATAACCAAGGGAATTCGAGCATCAACTTTATGCTTACTTTCGTATATTCAAATCGAGTCGAGCCGCTCGGTTTAAAATCGAGCTAAGTTCAAGCAAACCCTCGCCCGATTTGACTTGACTGGTAAACCAACCCTAATCCAACATTATGGTGCTGCATTCAAATTCCTAAAATTTGTTTATACATCGTTTACAAAGGGGTATTTATTTTTATCATTTTGTGCTATCTTTTGAAAATTCATTAAAAATGTGTTGTTTACTTGTATGTATTTTTTTTATGACGGAGGTTTTTGTCTATTCCTATAGGCTATCACATGCTTACACTGAACAAAATAAATTTTCATCATTACCTATATATACAATTACCATGAGGGGGGTAATAGTGACTGTTAGCTGGCAGCAGGCTATTTACAACTTTTTTTTAGATATCACGGTTGAACATCCTTACAATTATAATTTATACACGTATTTGAATAAAGTTTGAGTGTTGCTAGTGGTTTCAAGCGTGGTTTATCTTCTGCTCAGCTTGACAAAGTCATTTTTTGTGTTTTTTTCCCTTTGTTATTTACAATATGCTTTTTTTACATATATAATTCAACAAATCTATATTCTTGGTTGCAAAGAAATTTAGGAAGCTAATCATTGAATGAAAACGCAAAAACACATGTTAAAGAACGATGCGGCAGCTCACGACGGGAAATCAACTAGTTGATCACAATTGTTATAAATCAAATATATAATTTGGTGACCTAATAAATGTAAGCCGTTTTATTATAAAAAAAAAAAAAACAATATAAGAATTTCTTTACTGGTGCTGGCCTAGTTAATTTGGAGGTAATTTTATATATTCTCCTTTAAATTCATAAAATCATAAATTTTCTTAAATCATTCTTCAAGAGCATTTTAAATTATGCATGAACAACTTGTTCTTAAAAAGTTAAAATTTTTCAAGTTTAATGGGGATATAAAGTTCCCCCAATCTAATACCAAAAACAACTGTATGGGTCAGTTTGAGCCCAAACTGAATAAAAACAAAAAATATTGTTTTTTTTTTATTTTTTTTCATTTTAGCCTTTTAGGTAGTATACGCATGGGTTCGGTTATGGGTTGGTTTTATGTTTTACAATGGCTTAAAATGTGACCAAAAATAATGAATTTAGTGTTGGGGAAATAGGAATGTAACGGATGATCTGTATGTAGTTATTTCAGATCGAATTATTTCGGTGGTTTTCCCGAAAAATCTAGTCGGATACAACTCAGATTGAGATCAAGAACTAGTATGCGATTTTGTGTTAAATTTGTGAACCAGATTAGAGTGAACAAAATGCGATTACAATAGCCAGGGGCTCTGCCTGTTGGACCCTGCTAGAGGCTGCCGCCCGTTGGACCCTGCTTCCAGGGGCACTACCATGGACCCCGCCAAAGGGGCGTTGCCCCCTTGGAATCCCCATTGATTAGGGGCTCCGCCCAAACACGTAAAACTATAATAACTCAACAAGTGTGTGTTCCCCGCACCTCCAACTTGATTGATGTATATTACGATTCACTTTGATCACATAGGTTCGGTTATGGGTTGGTTTTATGTTTTACAATGGCTTAAAATGTGACCAAAAATAATGAATTTGGTGTTACGGAAATAGGAATGCAACGGATGATCTAAGAGGCATGTAGTTATTTCAAATCGAATTATTTTGGTGGTTCTCCCGAAAACTCCAGTCGGATACAACTCAGATTGAGATCAAGAACTAGTATGCGATTTTGTGTGAAATTCGTGAACCAAATTAGAGTGACCAAAATGCAATTACAATAGCCAGGGGCTCTGCCCGTTGGACCCTGCTTCCAAGGGCACTACCCCAGACCCTGCCAAAGGGGTGTTGCCCCCTTGGAATCCCCATTGATTAGGGGCACAACTCAACAAGTGTGTGCTCCCCGCACCTCCAACTTGATTGATGTGTATTATGATTCACTTTGATCACCAAGTCAATCCTGATTACACTAAAATATCCAACATTTGGTTCAAAAATTCAATAACAAAACATTCAAACAAGTTGGGCGTGGTTCTGTTCAATTTTGGAACAAGTTATAACCAAACCATAGTTATCGGTTTCCAAAAAACCACGAATTGTCGGTTATTAATTTGGGTCGTTTGGTTTTGTTAGTTAATTCGATTCGATTCGGTTAATCAAGTAATGATAAAATGAGACCAAAAAGATATCAGAAGACAATATATACCTGCATGATTGAGGAACTGTCCAAGAACTTGATCTAACCATGGCAGTTTGATTCCCAAGCACCTGCCTATATTTTCGCCAATCTTCTAGCATGATTCTTATATCATGAACCTTATTTTCTAACCCCACACAACAATTTGCATGCATGGTGCACACCTTATCGAAGTCCCTACTTGGCTCACAAAATCCACCAAAGAAAGCTGTATCGAGAAACCGGATTTGTAGCCCGTTGTGACGTATGAAGGGGTCAAACTTGATCTTATTGAACACATCTTGGTCATGTAAACCTGGATAAGTTAACCGTGAATCGAACCAAAATTTGTAAAACTTGATCGTCTTTTCGTTTGACTTTACATAAGTGAAACCACCATTTGGCAAATTATTTAGGTTAATTGGGTTCCCTTTGTAGTAATCACAAGCAATTTGGAAATCACCATCCTTATTGAAATGTGGAAATGGATCCCTAAACCACATTATGTCTGCATCCTTCGTTATAAAATAAAAATATATATTAATCGTTTGTACTTAGTTTATTTCAACCATTAAGACACCCCTTAAACATCAACTTTATGTTCTCTATATTGGTTTTGAAAAAAAAAAAAAAAAAAACTCATCTTTCTTTATATTTTGACTTGATTGTAAATATAGAATAATAGAGAAAGCAGTAGTACCGTGAAGATGAAGTTATACCCTAAATCTAGAATAGTACGTAAGAAATCGATTCTTCTCCACATCATTTTCAAATAATCGGGTGCCATAAAGTAAGCCTCTTCAGAAAAGTCGACCCCATGGGTACTAAGATTGTAGCAATGAGAATGTAACTTCAAGCAACGAGTATATGCCTTTTGGTCCAAAGCTATGACAACTAAGTGCTTTATAAATCTTTGGGTTTCATTCCCAATTTTGAAGCTTTCAAGAAAAAGATCGAACATAGAGTTTGGTTCCGCCCAAGCATCATTTATAGTAGTTATTATAATCGTCTTGCTACTTGATGCGGCCTCTTTCAGTATGCTTTTCAGTTCATCAACTTTCTTCTCCATACAATAAGAATCCAAAACAAAATTAGAATATGTATATGTATACATATAAAGGAATAAAACTAAGGGTAAATTACACTTTTCGTCCTTTATGTTTGTATCAGATTGCAATGGATGACCTTTAACTTCAATAATTACAGTCACAGTTCTTTTTTTGTAAAACTCATTACAATCTAAGTCCTTTAACACTAACCAGGTTAAAACTTCAAGTTAAATCTATCCACTTAAGAGTATTCTGATCATTTCATAATTTTGTTTAAAATGTTTCTTAATAAAAAAAATTACATATATGTATCATCATCCCCAATTCTGCAAAAAACCCTAGAACACCAGATCCATCACAACCACCACCAACTTTACGACTTTTAACAAATAACACCACGAAGATTCAGAAATGGCTAGACTGATGATTAAAATTCTATGTTCAATGATCTGCTAATCCTATCCCCTATCTGAATCTAGAGTGTACAAAAACCATGGCCACCATAAATCACTCAACCTCTTCATTATGACTGTCACTTTTAAAACCCCAAACCCCAAATTTACACCCCTCCCCATACAAACAATCCCAACTACTTCTACTTCAAACAAACCTATCTCCAGCCGAGTTTTCTCTGTTTACTCAGCCACCATTGTGGACGGTCAGAACTGGTTGAGACAAAGACGATGCTCATGGTGTTGGAGGAGAGTGGTAGAGAGTTTGAAGACGGAGATCGATTGAGACAAAGACGATGCTCATGGTGCTGGGGAGTTTAGAGAGAGAGGTTCAAAGAGAGAGAGATCTAGAGGTAATATATTTGGATCTGATGTGTATACAGGTGGTGGGGTTTCTTTGCTGGCCGGCATTGACAGCCATAGATGGTGGTGATGGTGTTTGACTTAGCTTCTATTTCAATTTATTGACTTATTGAACAGTGAAAAAGGGTGAAAAGGACTTATTGAAGTGTTTGAAAAATGTGTGTATGTGAGGCAATAAGTCAATAAGCAAGAAATTCTAGCTTATTGAACAGTGAAAAAGACTTATTATAAGTCACAAATAAGCTAAGCCAAACACCCCCTTGGTTTAAGATACAGAGAAGATGAGGAGAGAGAGGGGGAGAGTTGTTGATAAGGCTTTTTGATTTAAGCTTTATTATAAATATATTTTAAATAAAAGGGTCAAATGACTAATCTATCCTCATGTGCAAGACACATGTGATATTTAACTGAAAATTTTAACTTGGTTAGTGCTAAAGGACGAAATGTGTAATGAGTTTTTCAAAAAAAGGACTGTGACTGTAATTATTGAAGTTAAAGGTCATCAATTGCAATCTGGTACAAACATAAAGGACGAAAAGTGTAATTTACCCTAAAACTAATTTTTAAGTAATATAATGAGTAAAATACACAGATTGTCCTTGTAGTTTTCCAAAATTTTGATTTGGTCCATAGTTTTTCAAAAGTACATGGATGGTCCCTATGGTTTGCACTATGTAACTCAATTCATCCGCAGCCAACAAATTTAAAGGTTTAAGTAGGTCCAAGTTAGGGGTTACATGCATTACAAAATGCAAACCACAGGGAGCATCCATGTACTTTTAGCAAAGCTGGGGACCAAATGCATTACAAAGTGCAAACCAATGGGCTATCCGTGTACTTTTGAAAAACAAGGGACCAAATACAAATTTTAGTAAACCACAAAGACCATCCAGGTACTCTTTACTTGTTATAACATTATTTTTGCTAATTGATACGATTTAAAAAGATTTATGTAATATATTAATTTTTTTAATGGCATATTTGGATCCCCGATGACTGCGAAAATTACATATGCAAATAATACTTTCTATATTTAGGTAAGGTAGGTAAAATCGTGTTTGTAGTGAGGGGTTTGAATTAATCGAATCAAATAACGAATTTTCAAATTATTCGAATCGAATTTTTCGAATATTTATTTTTTTTACCTGAATTCGAATAAATTCGATTTAATTCAAATTCACCCTAAACAATAAATAATTATTTTACTTTCATTTTTTAAAAGTATTACAAACTAATTATATTCAACATAAAATATAATAATCTGCAAAATTAATTAACTATCAATATGTCAAAACACCAAAAATCAGATGATAGTTTGGTTATTAGTAGCTATTTAAGTTAGGTAAAAATTTAGAAATAAGTAGTATGGGCTATTTGTCGGTAGGTTTGGTAATGTTATGAATAATAAACTTATCACTTATGGAGGTAGTTCATACTTTGTCCAAGTTTAGAAGTTATATGTGTGTGTAATTGTGTATATACATATATTAAATAATTATATATAAATTGAATTCGAATTTCAAATCGAATTCAAAATCAGAAATTTGTATTCGATTCTAATTCGATTACTCGACTCGAATTCGAACCTTTTTAATCGAATTCGAATCGAGTCGAATTTTGAATTTTTCGAATCCGAAGAGCACCCCTAGTTTGAATTGAAAGTATAGAAAAAGATAATGTGTGTTTCATGGTTATATTGAATTCTTAGCACCCCTAGTTTGAATTGAAAGTATAGAAAAAGATAATGTGTGTTCCATGGTTATATATTTTATCATATATACTCATGCCTAGGGGTGTAAACGAGCCGAGCAGAGCCCGAGCCCGACTAGGCTCGAGCTCGGCTCGTTATGTTTTTATGAAGCTCGAGCTCGGCTCGGTTCGAGCCTACTTCTCTGAGCTCGAGCTCGGCTCGCGAGTAAAACCCAAAGCTCGAGCTCGGCTCGAGCTATTTCGAGAACAACCTCAAATGAGCTAAAAGCTCAGCTCGAGCTCGTTTCAACAGCGATTAAGCGAGCCTTGGTATTTCAGGCTCGATAACTAAACGAGCTCTATTTCAGGCTCGAGCTCGGGCTCGTTAAGGCTCGACTCGTTCGAGCTTTTAACCGAGCCGATCACGAGTAGCTCTCGAGCCTCTGGGCTTGTTTACACCCCTACTCATGCCATAAGGGTTTATTTTATTGGTTTTTGTTTAAATATATACTATGTTTTATTTTTGTTCTTAAATCCTGCTGTTGATTGGGTTGAACCAGAGGGGTCCGGGGTCCCTTCACCCTTCTGCATACAACATTTGCACTAAGGCCATCCGGGGTGGCAAAAGAATTGTCCGTGATAAAAGAATATCACGCGTGGATGTATACAAAACACCACCGCCACCTCCTTGCCATCACGTGTGGAAGTGAAATCTCGTTATATTTTTGACGCGTTATTATTTGATTGATGTGAGGGAAATTGTTGGTTGAGGGGAAATTGTTGGGTGTGGTGGTGAGTGATGGACATTTCCACTAAAAAAGGTTGTGAGTGATGAAATAAAGTTCGATGACGTGACGGAACTTGATTGGAAGTTATGAGTGATAAATGAGAGGTGAGTGATGACCACCCCTACCCCCTTAAGGTTTTAAGATTAAGAGACGTGTGTGGTTTTTTTTTCATTCTACTTTCGAGTAAATTTTCATTATTATTATTTCACAAACTTGTAATTAACTGTGAAAATTTTTATCACTTTCACAGCTTCACCAAATGACCAAAATAGAAGTTTAATTGATTTTAAGTATTTATAAGTGTGATAAATAAATAGTATATATAAATTTACGTTAGCATATTGGCTTCTTATTTCTTCAAGAAGTTTTTATATCTTGATATTTAAATTTGAAGTGCTGTCCAAAAAAGAAAAATAATGAAGTTAAAGTCAAGATTAAAGAACACATACAAACCAAATCAAATAGAAAAAACCTATATCTGGACTCAAAATCAATCCAAAAAAAATTCTATGACCCCACCGATAAAAATACCTTTTATTTTTTTAGTAAACTTCCCTTTTGCTCCCTTTGGTTTGGTCACTTTAACGGTTTTGCCACAAACCTTTAAAAATAGCCATTTTCCTTCAATAGTTTGCTATGGTTTTTTCATTTTACTCCCTGCGGGGAGCAAAATGGAAAAACAGACAACTTGGATGGAGTTAGAGGCGGAGAGGAAAATGGAAAAACCATCGCAAACTATTGGAGGAAAATGACTATTTTTAAAGGTTTGGGGCAAACTGTTAAAGTGACCAAACCACAGGGAGCAAAACGGAAGTTTACCGGCGACTTTTTTTGTATTAGGCTACCGCACTCCGCAAATTAGAAAGCCCCGTTACCCCACTCCAGCCAGACTATATTGTCTTAACCGGGCGCACACTGGCTTCAGAGTTTGGCTTGGGCGTTCCCCTAGGAAACATACCGCCGACTGCCACTTGACAGTCGTTGTGCCACCACAAGAGCAGAACTCTCTGGCGTAACACACGGTAAAAATACCTTTTGATACAAATATGAAGACTAGAAAAACCGTGACACCGGTAAAAGAAAATTACTACAACCAACCATCCATGTAAATCCTATGCAAATAGTTTGACAGAATTTGACGGATTCAACTTTATTAACCAGTAAAAAAAGATTAGAATTGCTTTGATTACTCCAGATTAATTAAATTTGACATGTAATATAGTACAGAAATGCAAAATATATACTTACTGAACTGGGCTGGTGTTTGGTAGCTGCAAACGGATTATAGAGGACCCGAAATGGTACAGAAGGAGAAGAGTGATACAAAAGTAAGCAAGAAAGCGCCACCGTAGCAAAGATGATCACTGCTTTAGGAGTTTGAAGGCGGAGTTTGAAGCAGTTGAATAGGATATTATGGTCGTTGTTGAGCTCCGGCGGGGGCGGGGGTGGTGGAGATTTCTGATGTTGATGGCCGGAGGCCACCATGTTGGTTTGAGTCTCTAAACCCATATGGTGGCAGGTGGGTTGGAGTGGTATGTATGTATATGGCAGCCAGCACCCTTAAATGGATTAAGTCAATACTGATTTTAGTTAGAAAAGTATTTAGTCAACTAATAGATGCAAACGGAATGATAGGGAAGTGTTATGACTTCTTTATTAAAATTTTATATTGGTATTTTGTTTTAGTGGTATCAAGGTGTTGTCGTGTTATTGAATTAGTGGTGATGGCTCAATCTACGCTAGGGCTGTCCAAAAAGCTCGGAGCTCGCTCGGATTTAGCTCGGAAAAAACTCGCTCGATATGGCTCGGTTTGAAAGTGAGCCAAGCCGGCTCGGCTCGGTTAGAAAGTGAGTCTAGCTTGGCTCGGCTCGTGACGAGCCAAATTGGCTCGGTTTGGTTCGCTTGGTAGCTCGGCTCGGCTTAGCTCGATTTATTCTACTTATAATATATTTTATTTTTATATACATATAATATATTACAAAAAAGTGATTATTATTTACATGTATTTAGGCTTGTAGTTTGATATCTATGACATATTTAAATGTTGATTATCGTGCTAATGAACAAATATTGTATTTACTTGAAATATAAAACTTATTTTGCGTTGTTGAACGTGATTTTGGCTTGTAATATATTAGGTTGAACTTATTTTAAATATGTTCTTTTGAAGTATTGAATAATATTTTAGAATACTGAACTTTGAGAGCTACGTATTAATTTTTATGTTTAAAATCGAGCCAAACCAAGCCGAGCCGAGCCAGCTCGGTTTAAAACCAAGCCGAGCCCGAGCTTAGATTTTTAGCTTGGTTTCAAATCTGAGCCGAGCTGAGCCAGCTCGGTTTATAATCGAGCCGAGCCCGAGATTGCCCTAGCTCGACTCTGCTCATGAACAACCCTAATCTACGTTGAGGAGTGTTGTCGTGTTATTGAATTAGTGGTGATGGCTCAATCTATGCTGAGGAAAAAAAATGTAGTTTAATAGTAAAATTAGAAGAATAAAAAATCACTAACATTCTATAAATTTCATTACTATATGGAAAAGATAAGAACAAAAAAAATATATGAAAGGATCCTGCTAAACAATAAGATATGGTATAGTGATTGATAAATCACATTCATAAATTCATTGAAAAACTTTTAATTATATATTTCTTTCTAGTAAATGGGGTGGTGATCTATTGGCAAAGGCAATGCCTTTAGATACTTTAAGATGAGAGGTTTTTGGTTCAAGTCTCAGACATAATTAAAGAAATTTGACATTTAAAAAAATATATATATATATTTCTTTTATAACAGTTGGTATTCTTATTCAATTAGCATGAAAGCCAAACAAAGAAAAAGATGACATTTCGTTTTCTAAGGAGATTTTAAAAGTTAATGCTATTTTTTCTTTGTCAAATATCACATGCCAGAAAAGTTAAAAATTAGAGTTAACTTTCGTTTTGCTCCCTGTGGTTTGTTCATTTTAACGGTTTTGCTCCAATAGTTTAAAAATAGCCATTTTTGTGACAACTGTCACTTTTCCGTACATTCCGTACACTAATTGAACAGTAATCTGTGCGTTAATAACTGTGCATGATCTAGTTTACAAGACAAATGAATTTCTGATTAGTGTTATATACATACAATGGTACTTCATGTTGCAAGACTTACTACATGCAACACGATATAGTTCTAATAATGCACAGAACAGAATTGACACCATTATCAGGCAAACTAAAATGCTGACGAAGTCCAGTACATAGACAGACAGTGTTTTGAGGCCCAGTATGAGCCATAGACTAAGTTCTACACTAGTATAGTGTGTAGGGAAGTAAGGACCACAAAACTGTTTTTCTAGGTGATAGATAAAGTGCCGGAAAGTGCCTAAAACTCACCCAAAGTGCAGAATTCTGCATAATTCAACAAAAATCAGCTTTTTTAACAAGTTTATTACATGCAAAAATATGACTAAATGGTCCTGAATGTTTTCCTAAGTGTCGGGAATTAAAAGTGTCACAAAGGGGTACATAAAGAACACTAAACGGAATAGTTTGACACTTTAACGAACCGGTAACTAACCGAACAATCGGACATTACCCGAAACACCAAAATTATACTAGAAGCACTGTTTTATTATTTCTGAGCTAGTTATGATCCCCGAACACCCTAACACCCACTAAAAATATCAAGTAACTAACACTTATAACTAATACTTGGATTTGGACCTTAATTTAACTAGATGGTTGGAATTTACACTTAGAACCCCCCCCCCCCCCCATATATAAGTGGACGGTCATGTGACCCCACCACAATCTTTACAAGATTTCCTTAGATCTTCTCTTGATCTTGCAAGATCCATCTTGATCTTCAATGATCTTGCTTGGATTCTCTAAGATTTCTTAAGATCTTGTCATATAAACTAATGGATATAAGGAGCTCTAGAGTTCATTCAACTTCACCACAACTCACCTTCTCCTCCTCTCCCCCTCACTTGCGGCCGAGAACAAGCACACCCACACCACCACTTTCATCCAATCTTCCATACAATCTATGTATCTACAAAGGTGTTAGAAGGTGTATGAGGAAGCTTGGTGCTCTTGAAAGTTGAAGGACCTCCATCAATTGCTTTTATCCATCACTTTTATCATCTTCTTCATCAAGTGTTCATCCCTAGCCTTGTGCTAGTAGTAAGACCCTTATGATCTCTTGATTCTTCATATTTTGATGGTTAATAGATGATGAACAATGTTAAACAAGATGAACATTAAAAGACATATTCATGAATCTCTAACATAAGCTTATAAACATATGAAATCTTGTTGATTTATGATTGTTTGTTTCTTGTTGATTAATTATTAGTGTTTGTGATGCTAGACATCATAAGTAACCTACTAGATTGTGATTAAACACATGATCTAGTAAGTTAAAGTGATGATCTTGTGAAAGACCAAGATCACCATGCCGTATGTTTTCATGAACTTGAATAATGAAAGTTGTTTTCATGTAATGATGATTTAAACAAAATACAAGTCTTGTGAATGGATAATTTCTAAAGTAGTTTTCCAAGGAAACCAAGCTAAATCACAAAGATTTACATGAACATTGTTTAAGAGAACTAATTATGTTTCTAGTATTGAAACAAGTATAAGACTACATTGTTTACAAGAAAAATACAAAAGAATGATTTTTGGAAAAATCATCTAGTAAGTTGTAAACACCTAAATCTTTCAAGAATGAGATTTTTAAAAGAAATAAACACACTTTAAAGGGTAACTAAACCCACTAAACATACTACCAAGTTACTACAAGTTTTTATGAAAACTCAAGTTCATGATCATTATGTAGATGGCTTTGTTTTAGCACTTGGTAAGTATAGATTGATTGTCGATTGTTTATGATGGTTTTTGAAAAGAAAATGATATGCTTTAATAGCATGGACACCTCCATTTTTAGGGGAAACTATGGCGAAATTTTCTAAAAATACAAACACTTAGAAAGATATTTTCTAAACAAGTATTTACAAGTGAGTTTTAACTATGGTTTTCAATACAAACTTTGCCATAGATTTTGTTACAAAAATACAAGTATCGGAGGTTGGTTTTTACAAATAAAAATGGATAAATATGTATTTAGAATATATATCTACATTTATAACACATTGTGTTTGATTATTTGTATACTTGGTGTAATAGTTATGTTATTTTAGGGATTAAAGTAGTATAACTTAACAAAATACCAAGAGCTTACAATCCAAAATAATACCAAAAATCACAAGGAATAAATATATAAGTTACACACTTAATATTGTGAAATCAAACGCAAGAACGTAACTTACAAAATATTCCGGAAAATACCGTTATAAATAAGTTTTTGGTAAATATTATTTTGGACACAAGAAATGAAAATATGATTTTCGTTATTATTACAAAGTATATCATATTTTCGACAAAGAGAAAATATATTAATTTTTGGAAGTAAAAATATATTTTCTTAGAATATTTAGAAGATATATGATTTTTGGGAAAATATATATTTTCTTGAAATATATTATTTTGGGATTACAAATACAATAATACGAAAATACATGTATAAGATACTCCCATCCTTGGGAAGGAAATACGAAAATAAATACTCGAGAAGTATTGTTACAAAAATATTGTTTAATGATTATTCCAAAAATTGAATATAATTTAAAGTTAAAAGAATTATTATTTTAACAAGTAATTATAACTTGGAATAATATTGGGAACATAAGAAACGTAACTAAAAAACGTTAAACTCTAAGCCAAGGCACGGCCCGTTCGTCTAATAGACATTAGTACATTGTAGGGAGTCGTGTTTGCTAAGGAGATTTGAGTTACGAGTATCGAAGACGCAAAACAGTGAGTTCATGCTCCACCTTTTCTCTTAACTTGTTAGGATCGTAGGCTCTCATGATTGTGTTTGTTTCTATAATTTGAACCATGAATGAATATGAAATAATGTAAAGTGCAGCGGAAATGGAAACAAACTTTGTAAACACAATCAAAAGGAAGAATAGTTTTGATAAACACATGCTTTTCATTAGGTCGAAAGATTTACAAATCAAATCAAAAGATTACAATGCATGTTTACAACAAAACTCCCCCTCAGCCTGATGCCCCCTGGTTGATCGCACAAGATGAAAGGATTGGAGGAGAAGAACTCACTCAGTCAATCAAATGTAACAGTACAGGGTACTGTTCCATTTATAGGCATATCAAACCACTGAAGCATCTAAAGCTGACGTCACCATGAAAGTGACATCTAACAACCTAACAACCTTTAACCACTGTTCTTACACAAACACTGCTAACTTAACCACTGATTCTATACAATACAAGTGACACACTAAACTACTGCTTTCTTCTTCCATCAGTGCTTTCCTCAAGGTTGATCAGTCCTTGAGTTGGCAGTCCTTTAGCATCAGTAGATTGAACCAGCAGTGTTTACTCCTTAACAGTCTTCAGGGCTTCATCAGCAGTTTGAAGGACCGCAGCTGTTGTATTCGGACAGTGGATAGAGGACATCAGATGTTATAAACACTTTCAAGGGGGAAGCCTGGTGTAAACTACTGCTTACGATGAATCCACTGTTGTGAACCAGTTTTGGCTTTCATTATCTGTTCTTCCAGAGTTGCCTTTTTAGTGGGTTTGGGGGGCTTTTTGGATGGTTTCTTTTTAGGCTTTTTGGTGATGGCAGGTGTGGGTTTCAAAGCAGTGGGTGTGCTGCCATGATCACCTGGAGCAGTGGGCTCAGCAGCAGATACTTGAGGAGCAGTGGTAGCTGCTAAAGTCTGCTCAGGCACCTCTGCTTGTGTTTTTGCAGGTGTTAACATTCTAGTGAATGTTTCAGATGTTAAACCATGTATTTGAAAAGATTCACCTTGAATGAGCAAATTTTCATTTTCCTTTCCAAATTTTTGTTTAAGATAGTAGCTTAAGAACCTTGGAAAAAGTAGAAATAATTTGCTATCAACATTTTTTACCAAATCATCAAAGATCTCCTGGGAATAATTAAAATTTTCATTATGTAAAATAGCATAGCCCAGGTTTTGGATCTTTAATGGTATTTCATTAAAAGCAGTTGTTTTATTTGAGACACACATCAAAAGGGTATGGAATAAAAACCTTGGTGCAGAAGGGAAGAAGCCTTTTTGTAAGGTGTCCTTTTTCATTTCCGCACCATACCCTCTTTCCAGAAAATCAGTTTTTAACTCGTTTTTAGGAAAAGAAGTTTTACCTTCCTGATCATCGAGTGCAAAGACTTCTGAAATTGATTGTGGAGTGATTTGAATCTTTTTGCCCTTTATAGAAGAATTAATGGCTATAACTGTGTCACCTCGATGTTCAAGTGTGGCATTTTTCCAAAATTCTCTCTGGGTTTGTTCGTAAATAGGAGCATCGACAGTCAACAAAGTTTTATACTTTGATGCTGCAAGAGTGTCAATGATGGAATCGAAGGTTGTGGTGGTGGTGGGTTTTGTGAGTAGACCCAAGTAGTTGTGAGGTGCTTTGTATGGTATTTCAATGGGTTCAGCGGCCTTTTGAGCGACCTTTTTGGAAGATGAGGATGATTTTGATTTTGATTTTGTCATTTTGAAGAAGAAGCACGAAGAATGATTTGAGACGGAAGATTGGAAACTGCTTTGAGAAAAGAATTTTGGAATTCAATTCGACAGTGTAAAACCCTGTTTGGGGGTTTTGATCAGGGTTTTATAAGGGAAAAGGTGAATGCTGACGTGGCAGCGGTTTACAAAGATCTGATGACTAATAACTGACCACGTGCCAACCTCTGATGAAAAGATGAATAATGGAGGACATTTGTTTAGGGAACCACTGATTAAGCAAATATCAGTGGTTGCAACGGTTATAGTGAAGACAGTGGATGATTTTTAACTATCATTGGATAAAACACTGATTTTAAACAACAGTGATTATCAAGAAAATGAGAGAACAGGGGCTGACTTTCAGCAGTGGACAGTAGTTAGGAAGCAGATGTTTGAACAAAATAGTGGTTATGGGTAAGGTAATGGTAAGAATTTGAAAGGCTAGTATGTCAGCAACTGTTAGTGCACCAGTGGATAAGCTTTTGTCAAAAATTTGAGCATCTGCTGTTCTGATGAAAGGAATGATTTTATCTTGTGAAATCACAATATCATGTCTAACATCTGTTGATGGTGATTCTGAAATATCTGCAAGATTGCTATCCTCAACAAAATACATTTTAGATGCAAATTGTCAAGTTCAATATGTCAGCAGTTTTTACAGAAATTTTCATTCAAGATTTTGCCACATGTCTATTACAGGTTTTGAAGCTTTTATAGATTCCTGACAGTGGTTTAGTACCCCAGATGATGGAAACCCTTTTTACTGAGGCTACTCATTTTGTGTCATAATATTTGAATTAGAACATGAGTAGCCAAGTATTTTAAGGTCTGTTAGCAATCAACTCTTTTGATCAGTGTTAAAACAAACTTGAGTTTGACATGACCTTGACACTTGCACCATTTCCTTTTGACCTATTTTCAAGGATAATATCACCTAAAATAAGGGTTCTACATCCTGACAGGTGTTTGTAACTTCTGCTATTAAAAAAAGTAAAAGTACAAAATATATCACTCTTAAAAAATAAAGAATAATATATCCTGTTTTATTTGAGAAAAACCTTTTCAAGAAAAAAAAATAATTAAAGGTTTTTCTGAAAACAGCATCAAAAAGGATCTGGTACATTTTTCAAGTAAACTCATAATCACATCACTCTCAACTTTTATGAAAATGGTCAGTGGTTTGAAATACATTGTAATAACCACTGTTTGAGACCATTTTCTTGTTTAATTGATTGCAAAAATGAGGAGACATGTTCACATAAGTTTTGAAAGTCCGGTTATAGACTTCGTTAGCATGTGATGGCTCTGAAAAACTTGTCTAGTCCTCTTGTAAGTTTGATCACTGGTGATACTATTGTTACCTGAACTTTCCTGAATCACTGAATGCACACAGTTGCTTGATGACCATTGTTCACCCAATTTTGGACTCTTAAGTGTTCTACATTTATGCTCTTTTCCTTTGACTTCAAAAGTTTTGAGATAAACACACTTTTGAGTTTTTGTGGTTTTTCTTCTTCCCTTTTTACCCTTCCCATTCATAAGTACTGAAATACTTACTGGGAGGTTTTATTTAAGGAAAACTTAATCTAAAATCATTTTGTAGCAATGTTTTGAGAGATCTGACCACTTTTGTGCATGCTTATATCAAATCTCACATTACATATGATTAGGACTATTTTAACACCTGATATTCTTAATGTGTTTTTAACAAAGTTGATTTGGTCATTTTAAGGATTCTCAACCTGTTTTTCAACACACAAGATCTAATAACTAAGGTTTTTATTTCCCTCTTTTTATGTTAACAAAAACACTAATGTCATTTAATCGAACATAGGTTTTTGTTGACCTGAGGTACACACCTTAGCAGCAATCATGATGGAAACATCACGAACTTCATAACAACAATTGAAATCAATTTTGTAAGTAAAATAATCATACCATAAGTATCAAACACATTTTCAGATCTGAAAACTATAGGTGGTTTATGCATGACATCACTTGTTATGTGAAGTTTGTGTGTCTTATGACATCTTGGTTGTTTTACAGGGTTTTTTGAATAACAACTTTAAACGTGATCACTCGTTACTCTGTTTTTTCAACTAAAAACGATCAACCTTAGCATCAATGAATTTTGAGCTGAACTGTTATGTCAAATTGATTGTTAGATCGAATTTGACTGTCCAAGCTCTGATACCAATTGTTAGGATCGTAGGCTCTCATGATTGTGTTTGTTTGTATAATTTGAACCATGAACGAATATGAAATAATGTAAAGTGCAGCAGAAATGGAAACAAACTTTATAAACACAATCAAAAGGAAGAATAGTTTTGATAAACACATGCTTTTCATTAGGTCGAAAGATTTACAAATCAAATCAAAAGATTACAATGCATGCTTACAACAAAACTCCCCCTCAGCCTGATGCCCCCTGGTTGATCGCACAAGATGAAAGGATTGGAGGAGAAGAACTCACTCAGTCAATCAAATGTAACAGTACAGGGTACTGTTCCATTTATAGGCATATCAAACCACTAAAGCATCTAAAGCTGACGTCACCATGAAAGTGACATCTAACAACCTAACAACCTTTAACCACTGTTCTTACACAAACACTGCTAACTTAACCACTAATTCTATACAATACAAGTGACACACTAAACTACTGCTTTCTTCTTCCATCAGTGCTTTCCTCAAGGTTGATCAGTCCTTGAGTTGGCAGTCATTTAGCATCAGTAGATTGAACAAGCAATGTTTACTCCTTAACAGTCTTCAGGGCTTCATCAGCAGTTTGAAGGACCGCAGCTGTTGTATTCGAACAGTGGATAAAGGACATCAGATGTTATAAACACTTTCAAGGGGAAAGCCTGGTGTAAACTACTGCTTATGATGAATCCACTGTTGTGAACCAGTTTTGGCTTTCATTATCTGTTCCTCTGATAGGGTTCAATCCCAACATAACTGTTTTCGGTTTTATAACTCTCGGGGGTGAAATACATGTTACGAATGCTTAAACGGTATGAAATGCCTATGAAACACCAGATCATGTGAGCATAGACTAAATATTGAAATGTCATTAATACTTAATTAGGGACGAGGGTGAGATCTAACGGGTACGACCGAGCCCCACTCATGGTCCTCATGTGATTACTTGAATGCTTCGGTGTCCCAGTCGAGGGAAATCGACATAGTCAAGGGAAATTGACATAGTCAAGGTAAATTGACATAGTCGAAGGGAAATTCGACATAGTCGAGGGAAATCGACATAGTCGGGGGAAAATCGACAAGGGTATATGCCTACTCATTTCGAGTGATCCCTATGTCCTCACATGCCATAATGTCCTTGTAGAACATTTATTTGATATATTCATAAATGCTTTTCATACCTGTTTTCAAAGGAGTCTCTCAAAGGTTTACAAGATTACAGTACTCCCACAAAACGCATGAACTCGCTCAACTTTTGTTGATTTTTCCAAATTACATGTATTTCAGGTGACAGGTTGGATCTTGGGCGCGGGTGTTGTTTCCAGAAATAGACTTCAAGATAGTTGTCATCCACTTTTGTTGGTCTGTAACCTAGTCGAAGGTCGTGTTTTAAAACTTAAATAACCGGTATTTGTAATACTCAAATTTTATGAATGGATGAACATCCTTTTAATTATGTAGTTGTTTATTATGATTGAATGCAATGATATTAAACCAGTCACACATCATACGCTTCCGCAAAAGTCAGGGTGTGACAATTTTCCTCCCTGATCTTTCGAGTTTGTCGCCAGTTTGCTCCCTAATCTTTCGAGTTTGTCGCCAGTTTCCTCCCTGATGGAGTTAGAGGCGGGGAGCAAAATGATGATAAGTTAGAAAAATCAGGGAGGAAAATAGCTATTTTTAAACTATTGGGGCAAAACCGTTAAAATGACCAAATCACAGGGAGCAAAATGGAAGTTAACTCTAAAAATTAAAATCAATTTATAAGCTAGTTGCCTATCTATATTCTGTGGGACTTATTCGATAAATGTTTCATATTTAACTTTAAAAGAGCTATTAACCATAATCTTTAGAACAAAGAACTATGATTGATTCTTACTTATTATTATTATTATTATTATTATTATTATTTACTATTTGTATGATAACTAGTTGGTGCCCCGCCCGCGTTGCGGGGCGATGGCCAAATAATGAGCGAGTGTTAGTCAGCTCGTTGACACGAAAAACAATTAAATCGAGTCAACCAATTAAAACAAAACACTTTTATAGTTTTGATAAAAAAAACTAAAACAATGGCAATATTGTAATTTTTAACTGAGTGGTTGTATTTTTTGACTGGGATAAAATCGTAATTTGACAAAAGCTAAAGTAATGGCAATACTGTAAATTTGAACCTGGGCAAAATTGTAAATTTTCACAGGGACAAATTCGTAATTTTTAACTTGGGGTAACAACGTAATATAAATTTGAACTAAGGGCACAATCATAATTTTAAGCTTGAGGCAAAAACACAATTTTATTTTGAACCGAGGGCAAAATCATAATTTTGAGTTGGGGGCAAAAACATAATTTTATTTTGAACTGGGGAAAAAATGTAATTTTGAATTGAGGGCGAAATCATAATTTTTAAACGGGGAAAAATCACATTTTTGAACAGAGAGCAAAATCGTAATTTTTAAGTTGGGGCAAAATCAAAATTTTATTTTGAACTGGGGGCGAAAAGGTAATTCTGAGCTGAGGGCAAAACCACAATTTTATTTTGAATGCAGGGAAAATCGTAATTTTGAGCTGGGGACAAAAGCGTAATTTTATTTTGAGCTGGGGGCAAAACCGTAATTTTAAAGAGGGACAAAAACGTGATTTTAGAATAGATATAAAATAATAAACTGCTTGGTCCAATGGGAGAGTGCCAGGCAAAGTCGTAATTTTGAATTGAGGGCAAGATCGTAATTTTGAGATGGGGACAAAAAGCGTAATTTTATTTTAAGCTGCGGACAAAAACGTAATTTTAAAATGAATATAAAACAATAAACGTGTTGGTCCAATGGGGGAGTGCCAGGCAGCTGCCTGCCTGGCACTATTCCCCATTTGGTTTTTGTATATGTAGGAAATATAGGGAAAAAAAGTGGTTGTAGTAGTTGCATATGAGCCGTTATTTTAGGGTGGTGTTTAGTTCGGTAAAAAAAATGCTTATTCTATACGCACCCCCCCTATTACTTTCTACACCCCCCTCCTCTCACATACACTGTCGGTCCCACGCAGGCCCCACCTGTAAGTATATGAGAGAAGGGGGTGTAGAAAGTAATAGGGGGGTGTGTATAGTAGCACCCTAAAAAAAATGGTGTTTATTTTAGAGCAAGTTACTATTCATCCATCTCACTACATTATAAAACTCATGAGTGTTTATTTTAGAAACTTTTAAATATAAAATATATGTGCTACATAAAGAAGGGGATGCACTAAAAAATGATTTTACCTAAATAGAACAAAAAAAAAAAATATAGGCATCCATTTCCAATCTATGGTTGTGAAGGAAAAAAACGGATCAAAGAGTTTTTTTTTTTTTTTTTTTTTGAACATAGTCACTTTTGTTTATCTTTTTCAAGTTCCCTTACTTTATTTTTCTAAGGAGTTAAATGCATGATTGGCCTCTATAGTTTGCAAAATTTGAACTGTTGATGCTTAACGTTTAGTAATTACACAGTTGGTCCTGATGATTGTAAACTTATTAATCCGATGATCCATGAGTTGGATGACCGTTACCTTATTCTGTTAAATGCATGTAAAATGACTAAAATACTCTTGCTATTAAAATGTAAAAATAAATAAAATGACTATAATACACGGTTGGTAACATGTGAATTTTAAGTTCACTACAAAAAGGCAAGTCTTCAGAGATACGCACTACAAATTTATGACCAATGGTGTGTTGTTTGTGGATTAGGTTTGAGGAGTCGATCATAGCAAACATTGGTGTGTTTTTTTCATTTTATGTTTATATTTATTTGATTATTATCGTGTTTTTATTTCAAGTTAAAGTTGCATAATGCAGTTATGCCACCATATGTAACAATAAACAAGTACATACAAAATAGAAATTGACTTGAGTTTGCATGCGCGCTCGATGAAGTTCACCTAACCTTGAAATGAGAATTTGATGATAATGTACTTCAACACAATAATAATCCATTTTTATTAGCTTTTTTTTTTGTCTAGTTAGCCTTCATTAACCATTTACATCTTATGATTTCTTGGATCAATCTCTTTTTGGTGTAACAATCTAATTTTATGTAGTTATTATGAATTGTGACACATACTAGTCTATACTTACTAGTTACTATATAATAAAAAAAATATTTGAGGACACTTGTCATTATATTAGGCCATGTCTTATGGTAATTATTATTTTATTTTAATCTCTTCTAATTAGTTATAGATAACCATCCTACTAAATATTATTTAGTTTAATATCTTATGGATAATTATTATTTAATTTAATCTCTTCTAATTAATTATAGATAACTCTCCTACTAAATATTATTTTGTCTAATCTCCTCTACTTAACTATATATAATTATTATTTAGTTTAAATTTAAGTATACTTCTCATTTATAATATTATTTATTTGATTTAATTATTACTTTTATATTTATCTATTTACTTCAAATTCAAAGTTAGTTATCTAATTTGATATTAACTATAGTCTTACAGAGTTTTTGAACGTTTTGTTTAGTTTGTATCAAATAGATTTTACGAAACTCAAAATAAAATTAGCTAATATTATTTATCATTTATACATTTACATAGTTTTAAATAAAGGGTTAAATTTATTGAGACTTCGTTAACAAATTTTGCTATAACAGAATAATCTATTTATATCAATCTAAATCTATATCTATACTTCTATACTATATAATAAAACATTAATGTGTGACACCTTTCATTCATATAGGCATTTATTTTATGATTTTTTCGCCTCACTTTCAAACTTATCATATATTAATTAATTAAATAAATAAATGAATAATGAGCTAATATTAATTTTATCCTACTTTAAGTTTCGAATACAAGTCTTCTATTTTTCTAATAAAATATTATTCTAAAATTTAAATTGTTAATTTAAGATATTTTTAAATAAAACAAATTATTTATCACGAAAATCAAACTTTGTATTAATATATTAAATATTTTTATTTTCATTACTAAAAAAATTATTCTATCAATTTTATTACATAATTTATAGAGTTAATTACATAGTTAGTCCCTGTGGTTTGCACAAAATAACAAACTTAGGTACTAATAGTTTAAAATCACCTTCTAGGGTATTAACTTTTCATTTTGTAACGTTTGGAGGTATTAACTTCTAAGGTAATAACATAGGTAGTCCCTGTGGTTTGCACAAAATAACATACTTAGGTACTAACAAAATGTGATTTTAAGCCTACAAATAAGCTTAATACCCTCAAACGTTACAAAATGAAAAGTTAATACCCTAGAATGTTATCAGAAACTATTAGTACCTAAACTTGTTATTTTGTGCAAACCACAGGGACTAACTATGTAATTAACTCTAATTTATAAATCAATTGATACCAACATTTTATCACTCAAATGGCTGCTGATTTGCTTCTTGAATAACGTATCTTCTTTTCAAGAAACATCTTCATAATCACCCTATCCATCGCGTATCGAGTATTATCCATCAGCATATTGAATGATATGACTTTTTTATTATTTGGTATATAAAATTAGATTTATTAAACCCGTGTAATGCACGTGGTTTTTTAAAGATATACTTTTTTTATTATACAAAATTACATTTTTTCGACCCACGTAATACATGAGGCTTTTTAAGATATAATTTTTTATTGTTTGATATATAAAATTATATTTATTCAATTCGTACAATACACGTGGTTTTTTAAGGACGTATATGTTTTTTTATCATTTAGTATAGAAAATTACATTAATTCAACCAGTTTAATACATATATTTTTAAAGATGTAACTTTTTTATTATTTTGTATATAAAAATACATTTATTCAACCCGTGTAATAAATGAGGTGTTTCAAAGATGTATTATTTTATTATTTTGTAAACAATATTACATTTATTCAACCCGTGTAATACACGTGGTTTTAAAGATATAACTTTTTTATTTGGTATATAAAATTACATTTATTCAACCCGTACAATATGGTTCTTATAGATATAAGTTTTTATTATTTAATATATAAAATTACATTTATTTAACCCGTGCAATAAAGGAGATTTTTAAAGTATTGTTTTAGAGTTAATGACGTTTTTCGTCCCTGTGGTTTGTCAAAAATCACTAATTCAGTCCATTAGTTTAAAAATTGCGAAAACAGTCCCGGTGGTTTCATTTTTCGTAACTATTTCAGTCAAATCACTTAACACCGTTTAATTATTCTGTTAAGTTTTAGTGAAATGATCAAATTGCCCCTGTTAACCCAATTGGCATTTAATAAAAAAAACACTTGTCACAGGATTCGAACCTGTGACCTTTGCTTTAAAAAGTAATTTTAAACCAATGAGCCGTGTATTCAACTTGCCTAAACATCCTATCCTCTTCATCCCCATCCTCCACCAAAGTTCACCATCTCTCCGGCGATGTTCATTATGCAAATCCACTGTCCCAAAGCCATATCGTTAGATGCATAATCGACAGACGTTAAACTGTTATTCGGGATGCCCTTCAGCTACTGAGCTTTCTTCGATTTGGTTCTTTATGTCGGAACCTTGTGAACAAGAAATGGGTTCAATGAGGATTGAGGATGACAACACACAAGAACCTTCAGGAAACAACAAGATTCAAAATCTAAACGTTGATGCCAGCAAGTGGTTGATGATGGGCTCTACGATGACTACACAATTGATGATTTGGATGGGAGTTTCATGGAGGAGGAGTGGTGGCAAGAGGTGAAGCAGATGAAGAGGTTGCAGGTGAATGAATAGTGAGTTGCAGAGAGAGTAGAGTGTGAAGATTGTGACAGTAAATGAGGGTTAGAGAAAGGGTTAACAGGCAGGGTTTTATGTTAAAACAAAAACAATATGTGTCTAATAACAAGTTGGATACATGGCTCAATGGTTTAACATTTACTTTCTAACATAAAGGTCACAGGTTCGAATCTTGTGACCAGTGTTTTTTTTATTAAATGCCAATTGGGTTAACAGGGGCAATTTGGTCATTTCACTAAAACTTAACTGAATAATTAAACGGTGTTAAGTGATTGGACTGAAATAGTTACGAAAATGAAACCACAGGGACTGTTTTCGCAATTTTTAAACTAATAGACTGAATTAGTGATTTTTGACAAACCATAGGGACGAAAAACGTAATTAACTCATTGTTTTATTATTTAGTATATAAAATTCATTTATTCAACGCGTGTAATACACGGGGTTATAACCTAATTTATTATTAAAAAAATACATCTTTGATGCTTTCCTATGTTTCTATTTTTATGGTTTTCAAATTAACCTCTCTATTTATTTGATAATGTGGTCTTATCCACTTGTATAATGTGGATAATATTAATTAAATTTAAAAAAAGAAGCTTATTAATTTGACAACCAATGATAAAGTCTACACAAAATTGAATGTCTTAAATCAAATGACAAACTCATCCACTGGTGTTGCTGTTGCATTATGCTTGGACCACATTAGACGGTTGTAATTATTGCAATCTACGTTGCATTATGCTTGGACCACATTACACGTTTATAATTATTGCAATATACAGTAAAACCTCTGTAAATTAATAATGTTGTAATCAAGATATTTTATTAATTTAACGAGAAATTATTATATCGATAAATTAATAATATATTAATTTAAAGTGGTTTTACATAATAAAACATTTAAATTTCTAAGTCCAATGTATATTCACAAATTAATTGAATTTGTCAAGTTTATTGTTTTTTAATACAAAACGTTAGTTCATGATACCAAAACAAGTTTCAATACACATTTCTTAAGTGTATTGCAAGCGGCAACAACACTTCGCAACTTTTTATTGTAATACGAGAAGACAATGCCCCAACTCTTATGTGCAATAAGGAGATTTAAAGATGAACTCAATATAGATTTGAAGTTCAACAAAAAAAACAAATAGATTCATTTCTTACTAGACAATCTTAGAATTTGGAATATTTTAGTAATTATTAATTTATAGTTTCGTTGGGACCAATATATATACATGGAAATTTCAAAAACGTTATTATCTTATTATTTTATCGACTGGGGTCCAATTTTGTACTGATCCCAAGTTGGGACTAGACAAAGTATTAATTTTATCGAGGTTATTAATTTATCGACTATTAATTTACAGAGGTTTTACTCTATTTCATCACACACTACTTCATAATCACATATGTCATACATAAGACCGTGGGGTATGGTGGGGCGTGGGTTGGGGGCATGGTGTGACACGTGGAGTATGGGGCACCCAAGACCAAAAGCCAATTTCAAAGGGGTATGGTGGGGCGTGGCTGGGGTGGCGTGGCTAGTGCTCTTGGCCAATGAGGTTTCACCATGTCATGTGGGTAGCCCCGCCTAACGCCCGGGCTGAATCCCACGCCAATGGGGCCACACCCAAACCCAAGCCCACCCGGGGTGGTGACTTGAGCGTTTCTCTCCAACCCACGCCTCAACCCCGCCCCATACCCCATAGTCTAACATATGTTGAATTATATAAGAGAACTATAATTTTGATGACTGAAACATAACAATATAAAGATGATAGAAATTTTAATACTCATATTCATTCATTTGTGTACGTTCGTTTATGTTCATTAATATTAATATTAATATTAATATATGTTTGTTCGTTTATGTTTGCGATTGCTCTTTTAGAATGTTAATGAACGAACACAAACACATTTATTTTTAAACGAATGATGCTGAACACGTTAATTAACCATTTTATTTACTACCAAACAATACGAATTAGAAAAAACAAACACTCTCTAAAAAGAAACAATTTTTAGAAAAAAAATGTCTTTTTGGAAAAATAAGTAAAATAACGTTACACGAAAAAAAAAACTAAACGTTTTACAAAAAAAGAGAGCACAAAAATAACTAGTAAATTGCTAAAATTGTCCCTGACGTTTGTTTACATTTGCTAGATCCATCCAAAAAAGGTTTTTTTCTCATAGGAACCACTGAGTTTTCATAAAAGTTGTTAAATCCATTCAAAATGACTAATACTCTAACAATACTAGGTTGATAAAGGGGTAATTTAGTCATCCTTTTAATTCATTTAATTTACCCTTTTTTAACAGGTTATTACATGTCCCCGCCCTTTTATAAACAAAACCCTAAAACCTAATTGTTTCAGTCCTCAACATTTCCGGTTCTCATTTTACATGTAATGGTTTTTTCGTTTTACACTACTACATAATGAAACATCAGACGTGGTCAAAGTGTTTTTAGACACAGTCAACAAAAAAACCCGTCATAAAAAAGTGAGATAATTATTGTTAAAAAATTGTTTAAGAAACAACCAAACCCCGTCTAAAGGGTTTTATAATAAACCAATTTATAATGCTTGCATCTTCCGAGCCATCCTACTTCATTTGCTGGATGAAACAAGTTTGAGTTTTAAGTTGATTTTTTTTTAAATTTATTTATTATTTGTATCAAGGTTATTATATGTAGTATTTTGTTCAATAGAACTTTGTTTTCTTTCTCTAAGTAACATGAATATTTCGATTCTGTTTCTGAGAGTTTAACAAGAAAATAGTCCGTCGTGAAAAGTGTTTATCACAAAATAGGGATTTTCTAATGGCACACCCCCTGTCTATCCGCACACTTTTTCAATTCAATACGCATCGTATATTCCTATACGATGCGTATTGAAATAAAGTAAAAGACATGACAGACTGACAGGTGCAGGTTATGTCTGGCGGCGGGCTTGATACGCATCGTATAGGCCTATACGATGCGTATCAAGGCACTGATTTTTTTAAGTTTATTTTTTGATGTGTTGTGTCGAATGCGAACCCGAGAAACGAAAGGGATTTCGAGCAGTTGGTCGATGACATGATAGATAAAGATCTTGACACGATCATATCCATTTTCAAGTATTAGACTAGATAGTCCAAGATGAAATATATTAAAACCATTCAAGCCCACCAGTCTACATTGTGTTATGGTGAGATTTTTCAAGTTTGCACAGTAGGAGAAAAGATCAGCACCCCTGTCAGTATTGTCCTTTAAATTCACATAAACATATATTCGTTTCATAACCTCCTCCTATAAATCAACCACAACTTACTCGAGACCGACCTCTGGATCACACATGTGGTAAACAAATACCATTGATATATTCAGATCTCTATTCGGTCATCTTTCCGAGCTTCACACACGAATATGTGGTTCCCAATTTGCGAAACATAATCCCAGATTGTCTAAAGAAGCACTTTTATCATGTTTCATATTAGATGTGTATCAAGGCACTGATTTTTTGAAGTTTATTTTTTGTTGTGTTGTGTTGTGTCGAATGTGAACCCGAGAAACGTATTCTCTGGATCACACGTGGGAGAAACTAGGTAGGACTAGACCCCTAAAGTTGTCATTTGATAATCAAACGTGACAGTTCATTTGATAAAATACGTGGGAGAAAAGACCAGCACCCTTGTCGTTCCGTATTTTCTCATTTTCTAATTCTCGAAGAATCTCATAACATATTCTCTATTTCTCTAAATCGTCTGTAAAATTATGTTTCTCTAATATGACACATGATAAAATCGCTTCTTTAGACAATCTGGTATTATGTTCCGTTTTATGACACATAATACGGCACGCTTACCTTAATCACATCTTCCATGGAGTCACAGATCCGACAATAGGGCCCACAGATCTTATGCCCACCCGAGACCAACCTCTGGATCACACATGGGAGAAAAGACCAGCTCCCTTGTCGTTCCGTATTTTCTCCTTTTCTAATTCTCGAAGAATCTCGTAACGTATTCTCTGTTTCTCTAAATCGTCTGTAAAATAAAAAAAACAAACTAGTGGTTTCTGTAACCAATTGGGAACCACATATTTGCTTTAATATTTACGTCTGATGTCCAAGTTTGATCATATTTGACTTCGTCTGCGGCAGTCCAATGACTTTCTTCCCATGTGTCTGCACCGTGATCTTCATATTCTTGGTTCAATACCAACTCATCTTTATTGATCTTCATATTCTTGGTTCAATAATCCATTCAATTTCGAGAAACGAAAGGGATTTCGAGTAGTTGGTTCAATAATCCGTTCAATATCTGCGTTGTTTATCACCCTATGAGAGCATTGGAAGCCCGACAAACAGTCTTGCAATTACATCTTCAATCGAGAATGCATTATTAATTATAATGAAGCAATGAAGATTGAATGTGCAAACCGCAACCGTTTTTTACTACGAAAAATGTGGCTATGGGAAATACAAACCCGACAAGAACCACAATGACTCAGACTACTCTAATATGACACATGATAAAAGCGCTTCTTTAGACAATCTGGGATTATGTTCCGTTTTATGACACATGATACGGCACGCTTACCTTAATCACATCTTCCATGGAGTCACAGAACCGACAATAGGGCCCACGGATCTTATGCCCACCGGGGACCGACCTCTGGACATTGTTAAAAGGGAGAATCTATTCGAACACCTAACATTAACAGTTTGTCTTTGTTACCAAGCATGTCATCTGAAACAATTAACTGGACATTGTTAATAGGGGAATCTATTGGAACACCTGATCGAGAGAAACTTCTTCGAGCTAACTGTCGATATCTCGTCCTTTTTATCTTGTTTGTGCGATTTACAAAAATAAGGATGCATTCCACGGTAAACGATGTAGCTAGTGAAACCGAAGCTGTTATTTCGGTTGTTCAGTACTTCCGAGATGATTCAAGTGAGTCCTATGAAGCAAATGTCTGCACTATTCAATTGAGAGGAATCATTATATGCTTCTTTCCTGACGCATGTCTGTGTCAAACAGTTTCTCCGTCGCTAATTTCTTCACTCACCGTGAAATCGAACCGTTTCTTAATAGATTCCGTCCGGTTTCAAAGCCGGTTCAGGATTACGAGTGTTCTAGACTCATTCAAGGCATGCTTGTTTGTGCGATTTACAAAAATAAGGATGCATTCCACGGTAAACGATGCAGCTGATGAAACCGAAGCTGTTATTTCTGTTGTTCAATACTTCCGAGACGATTCAAGTGAGTCCTATGAAGCAAGTGTCTGTCTATTCAATTGTGAGGAATCATTGCATTGCATCCCCGTTGAAAACAAGTGGTTGTAATGATGGAACCCTTGATTTGAAACACATTTTTGAGACATTTATAGTTTAATGCGCATCGTATAGGCCTATACGATGCGTATTAATCGATGAATTTACTGAAATACCCCTGTTATTCTGATAAATTCAGGGGTATTTTTGAGAAAATTCAAAGTTTAATACGCATCGTTTAGGCCTATACGATGCATATTAAGCCAATATACAATGCGACATAGGCCTATACGATCGTATATGGCATTATTTCAAATTTAGTTTTATCGTGTTTCCCTCGGTTCGACGCGAATACGTGTCGTTTTTTGCCGAACTTTTGCATATTTTGTCGTTTTATGACGTATACCTTCAACATAAGTCGTTTCGGTGCCGTTCGGTTGCGTGCGAATATCGTATTCTATGATTACGTACAGTTTTGTTTGAATTCCACTTGTACTCCATAGTGCCGTGTTATATGTATACGTGTGTGGAAATATCGTTAGTCACGTATTTTGACGTATTTTTGCGTATTCTAGCATATTGTTGCGTATTTAATAGTATTTTTGACGTATTTGAGCGTATTCTAACGTATTTTAGCTTATTTTAACCTATTTTAGGGTATTTTTACGTATTTCGGCGTATTTTAACGTATTTTCATGCATATTTTCGTAATATGACTTATATTAACATATTGCAGCGTATTTTAGCATATTTTCATGTATTTTATCGTATTTTAACGTATTTTAGCGTATTTTAGCGTATTTTTTCGTATTTTAGAGTATTTTAGCTTATGTTGAAGGATAAATCAAACAAGTTCTCCACAGTTTGTTATTCAGATCTCTATTCGGTCATCTTTCCAAACTACAACACATGATAAGTTTAAACTTTATAGTGTGTGATTTGACCAGGAAAGGATTGGAGGTGATTTATACTTTTAATAAGCTGTCATAGTTGTCAAATTCGTTGCGTGCATTCATATTGTTTAGACAACAACAGATAATGAACAGATTGTTGGACTTCTTGTTCCAAATGCAGCTGTAGGATCCGTACTTAAAGGTCTCTCTAAAACATACCAACTGATTCAGATTTAAACAATGCACGCCTCAATTCATTTTTTTTACTCTATTATTCGATTTCAACAAATCTTTTCAATAATCAGTACGCAACAAATCTTTGTGTAGTTATTCGGAATGTTTGGGATCATCATAGAAGATGAAACTTCAGTAACCATTTTTCCTTTTCCTTCAATTTCGAGAACATTCTCCGTAACATGAAGACGTGTTAGGTTCTTCTGCTAGTGGTTTCTGTATTGAACCGAGAATATGAAGTTCACGGTGCAAAGAGACCGCCTTGTTAATTTTAATGAAGCAATAAAGATTGAATCTGCAAGCCGCAACCGTTTTTTTACTACGGAAACGGTGGCTATGCGAAATACAAACCGCAATCGTTTGTGACTATGGGAAACACAAGTTTTCTTTTTTAGCTTGATGGATGTCCGTTATCTCAACGCTTTTCTTTACATTACTGATGTGGAATTGGAGAACCGTTGTGTATTTGCTTGCTGATCTGGAATTGGAGAACCATGTGTATCTGAATCAGGTTCTCAAACAAACACTACTAAAGATGAGTTGGTATTGAACCAAGAATATGAAGATCAGGGTGCAGACACGTGGGAAGAAAGTCATTGGACTGCCGCAGATGAAGTCAAATGTGATCAAACTTGGACATCAGACGTAAATCTTGAAGCAAATATGTGGTTCCCAATTTGCGGAACATAATCTCAGATTGTCTAGAGAAGCGCTTTTATCATGTGTCATTTAGTAACAAGAGTATGCTGTTCCAAGATCAATTCCAATTGCAGTTTTTTCAACTCTCCTGTTCCAAATGCAGCTGATGAAACCGGAGCTGTTATCTCGGTTGTTCAAGTAGGCACGGATGCTAAACATACTGTTATTACGTCCGAGACGATTCAAGTGAGTTCTATGAAGCAAGTGTCTGTCTATTCAATTGAGAGGAATCATTGCATTACATCCTCGTTGAAAAACAAAATCGATAAATTTAGGGAAAATGGGGTTGAAAGATGATAACCCAACAGTGGAGGATCTCATTCTACAACTTCGATAAATTCAGGGGTATTCTCAAATAATGTTTCCTAGATGTTTGAAGACCAACAAATGTCCAAAATGCTGCTTCTTCGTTCACGTGACGAAAAGCTACCGCGTGACAGGAAGCTACCTTACAAAATTAAAAAATAAAATCGACACCTTCAATACGCATCGTATAGGCCTATACGATGCGTATTACTTTTTGATAAGGGGACATTGTCAGCCTTTGGCAGACATAGAAGTTTGAACCCACCTCAATACGCATCGTATAGGCCTATACGATGCGTATTGAGGGTGTCGATTTAATCCCCCAAGGTGTGCCAATAATACGACCCCACAAAATATTAGATGAGTTTGAGCTATAGGTAGGTTGATCTTTTAAGTCATAATGATGTTACTTTATTATCCTAAATTTAAATTTTGCTTACAAATACCAAAATATGATCGAACATACATACATTGCTGTAATACGACAGGTGGTATTATTTCAAAAGAGCAGTTGCACTGAACATAAAATTTATTATCCCCTTCAGCACTACTGCACGTATCCTTATTCAAACTCCATTCCTTCTTCCCCGCCACTCCTAACTTTTCCCATATTTTTTTGAGTACCTCCACTGGACCAGTTACACAAACAATCACCATTTTGTTCATGGATGGAAAAAACCAAGTAATCAAAGAAAATAGAAAACACCATCAACCTTCTTGCTTATTGAGTTTTGGCAGTTATGAGAATGCAAAATATGAGAATAAAATCCAGCAAAGTCCGGAGAATAACAATTTTTTCATGATGTTGTTTGTTGGATTCTTAACAGAAAAGAGAAGAAGAGTACCAATAAGATGCACATGCGGATGATATATATAGTATACATATTAGAGATGAAGATGAGGTTTGGTTTGTTTTGTTGGGCCAATCATGTGATATTAATATTATTTTATGGATGGAATTGAAAGTTTCTGGCATCAGTACATTACCAACTAATTTTATTTGGTAAACCATAATTGGACGGTCACTTAACCTGTATGTTGAGGTCGAATGCAACAATTAGGTTTTAGGGTTTTGTTTATAAAAGGGTGGGGGCATGTAATAACCTGTTAAAAAAAAGGTAAATTAAATAAATTAAAAGAATGACTAAATTACCCCTCTATCAACTTAGTATTGTTAGAGTATTAGTCATTTTGGATGGATTTAGCAACTTTCATGAAACCTCAATGGTTCCTATGAGAAAAAAATCTTTTTTGGATGGATCTAACAAATGTGAACAAACATCAGGGACGATTTTAGCAATTTACTCAAAAATAACCTTCTTTAAATACTTTTTTTTTTTTGAAAGGTGTGGATCAGCTGGTTTTTGGAAGAGTCCCCAAGGCCGCAAGACGCGCGCCCACCCGAGTTCGAATCGCCGGCCAGCAGTGCCGTACCTCCCGGTTCGACCGGAACTCGAGCCCCCGTGCGGGAACCCCACAAGCCATTCTCAAGACGAGAGCCGGGATCGAACCCGTGACCTATGGGTAAACCCTCACACCTCCGACCAGCTGGGCTGGCCATCATTGGCACCTTCTTTAAATACTTAACTACGTTTTTTTTTTGTATAAATAAGAATAGAAGATAACAATATGACAAAAACAAAGGATTGAATTGTACTAATGTGAAACTTAAAAGTAAGAGTAGGCTATAATAAAAATAAAGATTATGCAAGTGTTTTCTTTCTGTTCCTAATTTTGTTTCCCTGAAGATCCAGAACCCTAATTTTGTTTCCCTGAAGATCCAGAACCAACCATGCCATAAAAAAGGAAGGTACTTTTTTTTTTTTTTTTTTTTAAAGTGAAACTTAAATGAAGCCCAGCCCACTTCATCTGCAAATTGTGAGTTTGTGACCATGCCACCTTAGCGGCTGGGCCGATGGCATCCTACAAGATGGCCAGTATTGATACCAATGTTTTAAAAACGGTTTACACCAACCGTGTACCGGTTGAACCGCCCGATTCACCTGGTTAAATCGTTTCTGAGCCAAATCCGATAGGATATAAAAATCGGATTTTAAAACGTTGATTGATCCTCCTATTGGGCCTTTACATGTCCTTGTAAGGCATAAGCAGTGGCGGACCCAGGAATTTTTCCGTGGGGGTGCGGAACATTTATAAAAATTTTGGGCCCCAAGGTATATAAATAAAAAATCGGTTTGTATCGGGTCGGTTCGGGTGGAGTCGGGTCATGTAAAACAAAAGAACTAAATTTATATAATCCAAAACATCATCTAACCTACTTTCTTAAGCAACTCTTTCTCTATATAACATATATACAACCTTCACTTAAATTATCATCGCCAATCCGATTACGCAAGTATCCACATCAACGAATCCGGAAGACGTATCAACTTTCCTCTTGAGAAATCGCACCATAACGTCCCTGCTCATTGTTCCTATCGGCTATCACAAACAAATTGATCTATAAGTTCATGGCTCCATAACATATTACATAATGTTTCAACTATTCAAGCCCTAAATATCATAATGTAAATCACCATAAGAATCATCTAAACAACATATACACCATAAAAAAAAGCCAAACGTTCTTCACTAAAAAAAAACAAACATACTGTGGTATGCGGCTATAAAAAATAAAAGGCAAAATATCATCACTAACAAAATATAACCCACCATAACATAATGAAAACAAAACGAAGCACATCTCTACTATGGTTAGTATGCGGCTATAATAGGCTGCTGGAGGTGGATAATATCAACCAAAAATCATCAAAAATAACAAAGAAACTTACCCGTGTTTGATCGGCGGTGGTATGGTGGCTGATTACGGTGGTATGCGGCTGCTGACTGTTCACTGTTGTCGCTGTTGATGTTCTGATCGCTGGTGTGCAAGGACGACAAAGAGAGCATGATAGAATATGTAAGTGTTTTGGGCTTGTTTATTTTATTTTAGTTTGAAATATTGTTGTTTGTTGGGTTTGTTTATTGGGCTAAGACTTAGTAGTGGGCTAGTTAAATGTATTGGGTATTTGGGTTTAGTTATTTAGGTATTAAAAGTAATATAATTTAGGTAGTATTTTTTATAAAATAAGAGTTTACTAAAGAATATTTTTAAAATATAAATTGATAATATTTTTTACCTAAAGGGTGTGGACGAAAAATTCCAAGGGGTCCGGACGGAAAATTCCATGGGGTGCGGACGAAAAATTCCAATGGGTGCGGACGGAATTTTCGACAGAAATTAGCACTAAATTTTTTTTTTCCCGGGGATGCGCCCGCCCACCTTGGGCTGGGCTTAGGTCCGCCCCTGGGCATAAGGGTACTATTGTAGGGTGGTTGTATATCCGGAAAAAAAGCCTTAATAAGTGGATAAGCCCTCTCATCCAAAACTCTTGAAACAAAGTCGTATTACACAACATAATCCAGAAATGAAAAAAAAAAAAAAAAAAAAAAACCCAACTGCTACTCAGGTGAATCCTAAAGGTTGATGTTAAATAAACACCACTCCCGTTAATGTACACCAATACATGTCATATCATACGGGTTTGTTAGTGGTCACATCAATCATTTATTTTTTAGTCAAAACTTCATACAAATTACAAACCGTATAATTTGGCCCTCATTATGATATGATCACTTTTCGCCATGTCATATGGCCATTTCTCCATGTCATACGACCCGTATGACCATTTTTTCGCCATGTCATATGACCAACATGACCATTTTCTCCATGTCATACGACTCGCATGATACGATAGCAGTGTCCTGAATTGTGTGTCAGTGATGTTTGTTGACTATCCCCATCCTAAATCCCGGGACAAACTACTTTATATTGGGTACATGAACATCTGCCAACTAACCCGAGTATCGTATAAACACTTGTATATCTTCTCCTTTAATTGTGATTATAAGGCAGTTATGTAGCCACTTATCCTACTCCTTTTCGAACTTCCATTATATCAGTTAGGTACTCCCTAAAAGTACATTATACAGTTCCCACAGTTTTCACATCAAAACTTTGTTCAGTTTCGCAAGAATGTCTTCAAAAAAGCTTCATGCTTTTACTAACAAAATTGTAGAGTTAAGGTTTTCTAACAACATTTTAAGCTAAGGGACTACAAAAAACCTGTCTTTAAACGAAAATATATAGAAAAAAGTATTCATATTATCATCTGTACACCTAAAGAAACTGCTTCAAACTCACCAATTTCAGATTAAATCAATACCCCAAAAATTCTGGTGCAAAAAGAAGCAGTTGTTGTAAAGTACTAGGAGCAAACTTCCTAGCAAACAGATAACATACGAAAGATGGCTCATCGTTATAAAGACATTCTCGTCCTTCACGAAGTTTATTCATGAACACCTCTGTAATATCATTTGCCCCAAATGTTGCAGGGTGGGCCCCACCTCGTGACCAGTCAACCCAAGTCAAACTCCTGTTTGCTAACAGATTCTGTGCCCTGATCGCTAACAGAGTCGGGAAATAATGTTCATCGACGTAACAAGGGGGCCTGCAAAACTCTGAGAATTTTGGGTGATATGTAACGTCGGATATTATGATTGATGCGAGTTTACGGTTGACTTCAAACCATTGGGACCCTTTTCTCCATTGGGAGATGTTGACTTCTGGTAACATGTTCGGGTCATACCGACCCCGACCATATGGTCCCGGGTCATCAAAAGAGCCCATGAAACTGTATTTGGATCGAGTTATGTAATGATAAATTGTAGTGAAATTGTAGAGGGGAATACATGATTCGGATACAAGAATAAAATATTCATTTGAGATGTCGAGAAGTGCGTTTGCTAATAATCTTCTTTCGGCATCACATATGCTCATTCTGCCCCATTCGGCTATCTGCATGATCATCAAAAATTTTCATTAAATTTGATTATATATGAATTGTGTTTGATTATTAGTCAAAAATTTACAATGCCATTTAATAAACACTATAATACTTCGTACAAGTGTATTATGCGGTCCTCTACTTAAAACCGGTTCTATACTTAGTGTGCCCTTGTATACATATAGCATCTAAAACTTAAGTCTAGAGATTCTTATTCTATAAGAAACTGTATGCACTATGATTAAACTGTTGGGATTTTTAATATAAAGAGAGAATCAGAAAGTAGCCATTTTCTGAGTATGTTATACCTCTATAGTCATGTCAAAACAATTTCACGCATATAGGATGACTACATGAGAAAGGCGAATCTACTTTTATTCGCCTAAAGCCTAAACCCTAATTGTTTTCATTGTGTGTGCGAATTACAATACATACATGAATCTATACGTGAATAATTATACATACACGGTACGGTGTCGTGTATATAAATAGTTTAATGTAACAGGAAACAAGATGGACAACATACCTGACTTGGTATCTGTCTGTTATAAAAAACAGATGTCGATGGAAAATGGGGCTCATACGATGGAAGCGAATGAATGTATATCGAATAAAGACTCTCATGCCCCTTAAAAAACCTTTCCCACAAAGGAGCCAATGGTAACGGCCCTATAGTCAAAAACATAAACGCAATCTTCGGGACTCTTGCAAATGGATATCTCTTCACTTGTGGCACAAAAGAAGCTCTCCAAAACAGCTCTTTGTCACTCATTGTATGGATAAGGTTCGAAGGAGGCGTGATCCAACGGTCAAAATTGTTGTTCGGTTGTTCATGGATACATGGTTGTAAAATGGGGATTGCTGTAGTTACCGTTGTAACAACTCCAGTTTTACGGATCATATATATACTAAATAACGAAACGGTAAAACACAAAATAAGAAATAAGGCAAGGAGCTGTATAAGCCTTTGTGGCAAAGCCCTAGATTGGTTCGGTCTACTGATAACTGTAGTGATAGTAGTAGGGTCTTTGCCATCCTCCATTGATAACAGTAATTATCAAGAATTTATCTTCATAACACAAAAAAATAAGATTTTGCTTGTGGGTATGGTGATTTATGGATCATCAATGGATTTCTGACCCTTCTTGTACCCTGCAATGTCATAATAATGGATACAGTTAAAAACAAAAGTCTAATATTGATTGGGCTGTACACGAACTGAGCTGAGCTTAGCCAGGGTGGGCTCAGACTCAGCTCGTTTAAAACCGAGCCGAGCTAGCTTGTTTTCCTTATTGAGCTGATTAGCTGAAATCTTGAGCTCTGGCTCGGCTATAATCAAAAGCTCGAGCCAGCTCGTTTATTTTGTTCAAGTTAGAAAAAAGGTTGATTGAAAGAAAATAAAAATAGGGTATTGCTATTTCTTTTCTTTGCTATTAAACACTTATATTTTTTGGTTTTCAATAAAACTGAATTATATGCAACTGAGTTATATTTTTTTCATTAAAGTTAACTATATTAGTATTTAAAAACTATGGTTTAAAACTATGTAATACATTTGGGTTATAATTTGTATACATATAAAAACTTAGGCTTAAGTATATTCGAGCTAAACGAGCGAGCCAAGGAGCCAGCTAACGAGCAAGCCACGAGCCGAGCTTACATTGGCTCAGGCTCGGCTCGTTCACAAACCCAGTCGAGCTGAGCTGGCTCGTATACAAATCAAGCCGATTTCTAGCGGGGTTTTTAAACAGCCGTAATTCTAATTTTGATAACCAAATTTGCAGAGTACAGCAATAACAATTAAGGGTTTTCTAAAATAATGTAATTAAAACCCTATCAATCTGCTCAAAAGAGCATAAACCCATTTACAAATTGACAATAACATTGGATTCTACGCAATAAATACTTCAAGAAAATAAAAAAAAAAGTTGAGATTTTTAAGAATCTAACCACAGGGAGGGGGCATCAAACAAGAAGCATGTATCAATGAATTGGCAGCTAACAGCAGAAGTCAGATACAAATTGGTATTACTTAACATGGGCATTGGGAAAAAGATGAAAATTCTCCAATGATGAAAGCAATTAAAGGAAAGGGGATACCTTGGCAGGCTTGAATTGGTGGGGAAAAGAGACCATGGAACAACAACAATAATAGTAAGTAAGAAAAGAAAGGGTGGTACTATTGCAGCTTATTTTGTAACCAACACGCCAACTGGTTGATAGAGAAAAGGACGTTGTGTCTGATTTACAAGGATGCAAAGAGTATATACGAGAGAATGCCAAACTTATGAAGAGATTTGTTTATGTTATGGAATGTGGTTTTGTTTCAGAATTTCTTACAACACCGCTCATGCTTATGTGTATCCGAAAAGGATTTTACATCAATTAGTATTCTTATTCCGAAAACATTGGTTTGTAACTTGGAAAAAAAAAAAATAAAATAAAAACTTAACACCGTTATGTTTTCTTAACGGCGGACTATTTTACAAACAAAATGGAAAAGTTTGGACCACTATAGGTAAATAACTGAGTTGGGATTATTACCGGGCAGAAAAACCGGTTTAAATTATTTGAATCCATTTTGCCTTGATAAAAAAACACCAGTATGAACAATTGGGCCGAGATCGTGATTGATGAACGGCGGTAGGGGTCCATGAATCCATGGTGGGTCAAGAAGTAGTTTGGAATTGGGCTGGTGGTGGACAAATTTCATATTGATGGGATCGTGATATGTTCTAGTGAGCTAAGGTTTTGGATATTATATCATTGAGGCCCGGTTGTTCAACTCTATACTTGTCATCTGATTGACGATTTGACGGATCCGGGCCTGCCTGTTTTACCCAATGAAGTGCACAACCCTCTTAACCCATCATTTGTAATAATTTTTTAAAACTTATGTGTAATCAATAGGGCATCCAACTTCACCAAAAGTGACACTTTATTAATAACTAGTGTCGAAAAACAAGTATAATGTGATAGGTTAACGAAGAAACCAACTATCAATAACTTACCAAATGAGCTTTTGACTAACATAAGTCTATCAATTTATTTATTTTTAACAGTGAATACATACCCCTAAAGCCTACTCCTAAAATCCATATATTATTCACTTTGTGGGGTTTGAATCCGTACCACTTTAATGAAGATAAACACACGATGCCATTAGGCCAAGAGGCCACCGGCTTAAATGGTTTATATGTTAGACATAATACGGCCATCAACTCATTATGTCACACACAAACACCATCTTGAATTGTGTAACAAGGTATGGTTGGTGTTCGCCACCTTCACTCATTTTCGTATATATGGCAGGGTGTAAGTAAGTCTTGTTGAGTCTGACTAAGCTTGTGCTCATATCACTTGACTTGAAAGAGCTTAAGCTCAAGCTAGGATGGGGCTCAACTCGTTTATTATATACTTTTGAATATGTATAAGTATTTGTTGATATATATATGTATATATCGTATATTATATATTTTAACTTTTATAATTATATGTATAAAATTTTATTATGCACTTATATATTATGACAAAAGATCAAATACAAATACCCTTATCATACAAAACGTACGAATAGGGTGAAAAGGTAAAAAAACGCGGTGGCATTTTCGTAATTATTTACTCGTAGAGTAATTATCAAAATCACCCTACAAATGATCATGTAGGGTAATTTTATAAAATATTCTTGTAGGGTAATTTTGATCTTGTAAGGTAAATTTGTAAAATGTTTTTGTAGGGTAAATTTGATCTTGTATGGTAATTTTGATCTTGTAAGATAATTTTGATCTTGTAGGGTAATTTTGTAGAGTATCACAATTACCCTACAAGTGCATCAAAATTACTCTCAACGTTTCAAAATTACCCTACAAGAACATTTTGCAAAATTACCTTACAAGATCATTTGATAATTACCCTTCGAGCAAATAATTACGAAAATGCCACCGCGTTTTTTTTTTTTTTTTTGCTTTTTCATGTCTTTCGTACGTTTTATACGATAAGACTGTTTGTACGTGAACTTAACTCTATATATTATATCTCTTACTATATTTAAATAACAAAATACTCGTTTAGTCTCGTGGATGTGTAATGTATGAAACTAGGGCTCGACCTTATTTATTAAACCTCCTCAATTTAGGCTTGAGCTCGGCTCGATTCAAACTTTTTACAATCTCATCTCGAGTAGCTTACGAGCGGCTCAACTTGTTAACAACCCTAATCTTTACGATCTTTAAATGTTCTTAGTTATTTCATATGTCAATTTCACAATCTTTAATATCCTAATTTACATATTCCGGTCCCGATAATGATAGTTCAAACACGTCCACACTATCTTAATTGGTGGCATATCTCTACACTAGGTAGGCCACATGACTAATGGGTCAAATAGGAAAAAAAAGTGGGGAGGGGGTATGAGGGGGTATAAGGTATTGTAAGGGGAGGATGTACTTTTCACTTTAGATAGAATCATATATATGCAAATCTCATAGTCCAGAGTGCATGCATGTTCTTAGATTGTGGTGATGTCCATGAAAATGAAGGAACAAGCCACAAGTGCTATACATGGACCCAATTATCAAGAGAATGAGTCATGATGGTCATGTTACTCGATAATGGTTCAAACACTTTCTTCTTTAAGTGCTTAGTTAAGGCTGCCAATTACACCCCTTGGTGGCTCCACCCCTTGGCCATGCATTTTGCCCATTGACCGGACCTTATATGAAGATTAGTAAAAAGCTATCACTTTCTATATTTGGTGTTGAGCAAACTTCAACATAGATTACATGATAGATGTAAAAAATATATAAATGGGATGTATAGCTCTTTCCTTTACCAGAGTTTTGTTATGGGTAAGTTGACATGTTGATATAAATATGTAAATCGGCTTAGGTAGTGTAATTAGGAAGGAATAAGTATGTTGCTTTGAGTGATCATATTTATCATTTGAGAATCTTAAAAACTTTAGGTACATAGAGCTAGTTTATAATTAAAAAAAAAATCCGAAAATTCAACTAGGCTCCATTTAAGGCAAATAAGTAAAGAGTTAAAACTTCGATTAAAAATTAGCTAATTCAATTCAAATTCGTCTTTGAAAAAAAATTCCGATTCGAATCGAATTCGGATAAATTCGAATAAATTCAAATTCATTTAAAATTTGTAAAAAACTACCAAATCATAACTTTAACACCAAATAGAGATTTAAAGTAGACACAAATCGCATATCACATTAAAAAGTTCAAAACTGGTGTGACGATGCGTGACGGTAGTTGGTGCAGCAATGGGATAAGGGATGGTGGTTGGTGCGCTAAGGGGGATGCGGAATTGTGGCTGGTATGATTCAATCACTTTTGCCACCTTTATCCAAAATGATTTTTCCTTGCATTACCGCCCCTATGGTTTTAAAAAACTTGCCGTTTTCATCTACTTTGTTAACCTCATCAAGTTTTTACCGTAATATGAGGTGTAATTATGTCCTTTTACTTATTTTATTTTTGAGTAAAATGCAATTTGCGTCCCTGTGGTATGTCTCAAACATCAACTTGAGCCCCTAAAAACAATTTTTTGCATTCTGAGCCCCTGTGGTATTCATTTCATAACACTCTGAGTCCTTCTGTCAAGATTCCGTCTGTTTGACTGTTTGACTATTGCTAAATGTCCAATATACCCTTAATGACCTTATACATATAATCCCTTATCCCCTATACTTGATCAAACTGATTCATAAGAACACTGAGGTCATACGAACCCTAACCCCAATTCCCAAATCGATCGATCCAGTGTTAAACGATTGTGAAGATGTCTCAAAAATCAGCTTCAAGCTCCAACAAGAAATCAGCTGGCGGGGAAGCTTCTCAATTCCTGTGTTCTTGTGGTGCACCTACTTGGTACAAGGTATCAAAGACGGAAGCTAACCCAAATCGACGTTTCTTATGCTGTGTAAGTTAAAATTCTATAAGAAAGATTGAAGTTAATTATATTGCAACATTTCCTGATTGATGTGTTTTTACAGAAGAAAGATTGTGGATTTATAAGGTGGGCTGATACACCTTCATCTCCACCTTCAAATTCATGCTCTGCTTGTGAGAAGGTAATACCCGCATTGTTAAGGAGCATGGAAAAGAAAGATGATTTGGCAATGAAGAAAGCTAACGAAGTGATGTTTTTGAAAATGTGTTTATTGTTTAGTTGGTTAATGATTGTGGTTGTTTATGTGTATTTTTAGTTAGTTTATTGTAAGACTCTGTTAATGTAATGAATGAACATTGAACAAGTTTTGGTTAGTATCACTTTAATGCTGTGAATGTTGCCGTTGATGTGTAGAATAACGAATTGGTTGAGGAAGTGGCTGACAATGAGGAGGACTTAGTTCCGTCTGTGCTGAAGGAGGAGTGGTTTGATGACTATGATGCTGTGATAGAAGTGTTGGAAGCAGAGTATGAAGCGTCTCTTCCAGATCCAGCAGCGGACTACGACTCAGAAGAGTTGGAAAGGGCTAGGTGGGAATGTGCAGTTCAACCACCGGAGGATGATTGGTACCATGATCCGTACCCGGGGGAGCATTCTTCTGACTCCGAATGGTCAAATGATGATGCACATTGGAAGTAGATTGTTAGGATGCTCATTGGAAGTAGATTGTTAGGTTTTTAAATGTTTGTATTGGCCGATTGGATGAGACTCGGCATGTGTTTGATACGTTTAATGAAATTTAGTTGTGGTTGACACTCAATGTGTATGCTACATAAACTGCATAAACTGCATTTGAACTGCATTACAGACACTCAATGTGTATGATACATTAACTGAATAAACTGCAGTTGAACTGCATAACATAAACTGTATTACAAACATAAACTGCAGTTACCAAGATCAGCATAACATAAACTGTATTACAAACATAAACTGCAGTTTCAAAACATAAACTGCATAGTTGAACTACATAAACTGCATAGTTGAAACAAACATAAACTGCATACTAGAAACAAACATAAACTGCATAGTTCAAACAAACATAACATCTCTTGAATTGCCTAGTAGGAAGACAAGGGTTAGCACAGGGTTCACAATCTATTCTAATTGTGCTACCTGGATTTGCCCTCAACAGTGCTTCACAATAAGACCTTAGGATATCATACTGCTCTCTATAATCTCCAAAGATCCTTGTTGTAGCAATTCTTTTAGCCCTAAAGACTTTCTGGATTGAAACATTCACCTGATGGTTCTTCACAAGCATATCCTGTATGGCTGGCAAAGGCATGTCAGGGTTTGACTCGATCATGGGTTGGATCTCATTAGCTATCTCAGACATGGTGTACAGGCCCACTTCTCTTGTTTGGAGGCAATGATGTTGTGAGGTAATGGTTTTCACACACCAAGATTCCTTTTCATTTCTCCTGGAGATCTGAACCGCCCAAGGACAAGTGGGCTTCAAGTGCCTTTTATCTTGTTTTAACCCTAGCCCTCTAAATTTACTATTCTGCCCCTCACCAGAACCCAAAGTAGGATTAGTCCCAAGACAAATAACTCTGAACCTCAACTTATCATTTTTTAATATATAAATCTGCCTTCTACTCTTAACAGCATATGTCTTAACCATGTCATTCAATTGTTTTTTATCTGGTATTAATTGACCAATTGAAAATGGGAGGTATGAGTCACTAACATTACCTGTATTTTTTCTCTTCTTCCTTACCTTGTTGGCAACCTTCTCCAGCAGTGTACAGTTATCATCTTTATCACTATTGTCCTCATGATCACAAGTTATGTCTTCCTGCCTAAGTTCTTCTTCAGTATTCTCATTTCTAGCATCCTTAATTGTCTCATTGACCTCATCAAGATCAAAGTCAACACATGCTATGAAGTGACTCATATCTACTTCATAATCAAACACTGGATTACCTGGTTCCTGATCAAATGTGTAATCTGGATCTTCTTCATCACTGTTCTCTTTATCACTTCTTTCAGCCTCACCCTCAGAAACTGCCTCGCTACTTTCTGACTCACCCTCAACCACATTATCTTCACCCACATTATCTAGTAAAGCTAGGTTCATTGCAGTTGAATCCTTGATTCTAGACTCTCCTATTTCAACATACAAATCTACTAACTTGCATCCTTTTCTAACTTGGTCATACACATAATCTAACTCATCATCATCACTAAAGCGTCTAAGACCAAAATCCAAACACACATTAGGATCTTTAACAAAATAATTGAACACATCATCTATAGAGTAACCTATATCTTTCAGCATTTCACGAAGCACAGCAACACTTAAGTTTTCAAAATCAACCCAGTCAATGTAACTAACCTTACCGTTGACATACTCCCTTCCTGGATAATCAGTAAACTCACCTCCATGGTTAATCTTTAGAGAAAATAGTCTGGGTTCATTCCCTGTTAACACAAATGATCAACACATCACATAATATTCAACTTACCCAAAACAAACTATACCCCTGAGGAAGAAGACACAATCAACGTACCATATATATCTTCAGGGTCGTAGTATTCACCTTGAGGACGAATTCGCCATGTGAACTCCATCGATTTGGGTTTCTTTCTTGCTGGCTCAACTGTCTTCGTCTTTTGGCGGGAGGAAATTAGGGCATAATAGTGATTTTTGGGGTTTTAGAAAGGAATTAAATCAAAAAGACGGTCTTACCCCTGGCTCAAACAGTCAAACAAACGGCAGCTTGACAGAAGGACTCATACTGTTATGAAATGAATACCACAGGGGCTCAGAATGCAAAAAATTGTTTTTAGGGGCTCAAGTTGATGTTTGGGAGATACCACAGGGACGCAAATTGCATTTTACTCTTTATTTTTTTTTTTTCATTTTTTATACTCTCGATTATTCACCACTTTTAAACCCTTGCAAAGAACAACAAATCATCTTATTTCAAAGCATCTAAATTTACCAATTTCTTCAAAAAGCTCCACCTCACTTTTGCACAAATCTACTTGATTTCAATCACATAAACTACTCAAAACAAATGAACAAATTCCTCAACACCCCTCGCCTGAAACACCACCACAACCAATCTCGTTTTTTTTTCCATAAAAAATGTCGATTTGATGATGAAGGAAATGAAGAACCAAACTTAGATCACAAACGGACCATCATTGACAAACCAAAAATCGTTTTAACTGATGCTCATGAAGAGCCAGATACTTTGAAGAAGAAGCATGATCAATTTGTAACTGGAAAGAAGAAAAAGATGGAGAGGAATAAATGGGGTGGCGACGCTTCTTTGTGGGGGTGGTTGTCGGAGACGGTGTGCTCACCGCCGAGGGGAGGCGGATGTGGCCCGACGATTGGTGGAGCTAGATTTCCCTATGGCTGGGGTAGAGTAAGAATGTGGTGGTGAGAAATTGCCAGAGCTGACTAAACCACGAAGATGAAAATGACAGTTTATTCTATACAAATATAATAAATAAATACGTATAATTAGAATTCGAATTTCGAATCGAATTTAAAATTATAAATTCGTATTCGATTTACTGGACTCGAAAGAACTGAATTCGAATTCTTATAATCAAAACAAATTCTTGATAATCAAATCGATTTAAGTCGAATTTCGAATTTTTCGAATTCGCATCGAATCCTAAACACCCCTAAATTAGGGTACCATTGGTAACATCTATATTAAATTCATTCACAACAAGTAACTTTAAAAAAATTAACTTCGCCAACTATAAACATTTTAGTTTATAATTGTCGGACCTAAGTCTGGGTAAATAAGGAGGGTTTTGTTACTGAAATTATTGAAAAGGGTTATTTGCGGCTTAAAAAACATATAAAATAGTCTTGATTTTGTAGTTTATTTAGGGCCTCGAAAAATGTTAGACTTACCCTGATTCAAAGGAAACATAATTGAAAGAATAGTGTTATTCAACCGGATCTCTAACCAACATGACTTTAAAATTTTCCTATTTTTTATCCACCGATTTTTAGTTAAAACAATCGCTTTATGCAAAACTTTTTAAAATTTTACTTACTGAATGCGTTTTTTAGAAGGAAGTGCGCTCTATTTGTTTTTCATTTTCATTTACATTCGAGAATATAAATTTCCTCAAATATCAAGTTTTTTTTATTAGAATTTAGAAGTGACCATTTTTTTTCTCGAAAGTGACATGCAAGTAACCAAGTGTTACATAGTAGACTCATCATAAATTCGATCACATTTTAGCACTTGATAAGTTAAAAGTTGAAAAAAATAAATTACCCGTTGGTCAGGGGTTTTCCACTAAGTGGTTTCCTCCTGAAAGATCTTTAGTTCGATTCATACTAAATGCAAATTTTGTAAACATGGGCGATCATCATTGGGAAAGAATCGAACTTAAGGAGAGGATTTAAGAGGTTGTTCTCACCCTTTGAAGTAAGCTGGATACCAGCTCGTCGTTCAAAAATATATATAAAAGAAAACATTCATCATCAACCTTATTGGGATTTATTGTATCAAAGTTATACTTCCCACGTAGAGGAGCTTTGTTTTTACCCCTTTGAAACTTCCATTCATCCTATTAGCCAATATGAAAATGAAGAAATGTATCAAATAGAAAAAGAGTCAACGAAGAAGTGGCAAATAGAGCCAAGAGCCACCGAATGCTAAACCATTGGTTGAGTTATTTTTTCATGCACATTATTAGGCTTGCTAAACTATTGGTTGAGTTGATCAGTTGAACCATAGTTCGTCATTTAGCAGGAATAAGGAACCGCATCTCATTTGTAAACTTTTTTTTCGTAACTAAAGACTAACATTTTTATATTAGCAAAGAACGAGATTAAGTGCTGGAAATGAGATTCTATAGCTAGATATGATATATCAACAAATATATCCAAAAACTTATTTTTTTAAACAAAAAAAATAAACAAGTGATTTCTAAGGGGCTGTTTAGTTCGTAGAATTTTTTTTTTAAGAATTGAAATCTTAAAAGGCATTGGAGTTTGGTGGAACTGGCATTAATTCCACTCAAATTTTGTGTTTGGCTTGTAAATTTATAAATGGAATTAGATTGGTACTTTTGGTAATTAATTAACATCCATTGGAAAGTTGAAAGTAGAATTTCCATTATTGATGTGAAGGATTCTTAAATTCCAATGAATGGTGGAATATATTCAAATTCCAATTAATCATGTGCCAGCCAAACATTAATTTTCAAGGGAATTAATTCCAATTCCATCACAATTCCGACTGGATTCTGCAAACCAAACAGACCCTAAATATCACTAGAGTCCGTTTGTTTATATAAATTTGGGTTCTAATTCTTTACTCAACTTCCCATGGCGAGGTACATGGACGGACCCAAGTGGAAGCTTGGATGGGCCGACGCCCCTTAAAAAAATTAATGTATTTTATAGGCAAAAATCCCGACCACACCACTTGAAAGTTTGGTTAAATCCCTCATCTGTACCCCATATTATAGTTCTTGGGTCCATCACTTGTAGGGTAAACAGAGACGAGTTGTTTGCCTACAAATAACAAGGTTCAAAGGTTTATTAAATGCCGGTTTTTTATAGGTCGATAGAATCTGGTTATTTTTAGTGTTTACCATGTTTTTGAAACGGTCCAACTTAATACCAGAAAATTTTTCTTCAAAAGTAGAGTTATACTTGAAGGAATAAATCAAATATTTTGTAGTAGTATCAAGAATGGGATTGGTTTATTTTGTTGTTTAAAGAGCATGTAATAATTTTTTTTCTACAAATATTCAAACATTTCAATAAAACTAATAGCATTAGCCATTAAAAAAATCATGTAAAATACTTTTGGAAAAAAAATACATTTTGATCTTTGATGTTTTCAGTGAAAAAGAAAACAGAACAAACAAATAAAAAACGTACCAATAACATCTCACTTAGAATAAAGTAGTGTATTCTCTAATCAAGTGGTAGTGAGTTCAAATCATGTAACGGTCAGGCATTATGTGATTTAGCCGTTCAAAAATAAAAAATAAAAACGCCTAATTATTTTGAAGAGCTCATGGTAAACAACTCATAATTACTCATAAATTACACCAAATTATTAACTTTATTTGGGATTGAAACCAAAACCTCATGTAACAAGTAACCTCCCACTGGCATAGACTGTTAATGAAAAACATCTAATTAGTTTTCATGATTTTGTGAAATAAAAACGTATAATGCAAAACTTGGCATTTAATCATCGAGTGCTAAAGTTTGCATATTATTATTATTATTATTATTATTATTATTATTATTTTGAAGTTTTGATGAACAGTATTCCTACTTTGAATTTAATAATAAGCTATTATGCTTTTGCCATTTGAAGCCTGTAAACAATAGTTTTAAGAGTAAATTACAAAGTTCGTCCTTTATGTATGTCATTTATTACAAAGTATGTCATTTATCTTTAATAAGCTCAGAAAACATACTTAATGTTTGAAAAACCATTCAGGTTATGTCCTTTACCCTAAACCTAGTTTGTTTTCCCAGTTAAGTCAGATCACGTGAGAAGCACATGAGGGCATTAATGTCATTCTACCTACCAATTAATGTGCCCTGTTATAAAAACCCTAAACCCCCTTAGATTTCAAGAACACAGCCAAAGCCCTAGCTTGTCTATTCCCATTAACCGTCAATTCCGATTCCGGACACCTACCACCGACCAAATCCGGCCTCAAATTCACATGACACTCAGCTTGACAAATCAAATACACCTCCGTCGTAGCCCTATCTTCCTCCACCACGTCGGAAAAGCTACGTGTAAACTGCGGCGGCGGAGACAGCACGTTGCAAGGGTCCCACACCTTGATTGACGGCGGCAGCCGCGGCGTACCGAACGACGACGGTTGAGGAGATAACGGTGACGTTGATGCGTGACACGGTAACATCTCTGGTTCTTGCTCAACAACTTTCTTCATTAAGTTGTCGTCTTCAACAAGTAATCTTCTTCTGGAATCATCGTGAATGTTTTGTTCTACTTGTTCGGTTTCTTCATCGTCATCTTCTTCTGCTACTTGTATAGATTCAGATGCCCCCATTTGGACTTGGATTTGTTAGTTTTACGATACGGATCTAAGATGTTGAAATTGAGGATACATAATAATAATAATAATAATGATAATTGGAGATTTGTGTAGTTGTTACGGGGAGTGTGGGAAAAAGGGGGATTGATGTAGATCTGAAGGTGAAGGTGTGATGTGCTGGTGTTTCTGGTTGCGTAGGAGATTAGGGCCAAAAAGAACAAGTGGGTTTGTGACGAATTGGGGATTAGGGTTAGGTATGTTCAGCTGATTGAAAGATGGAGAAGATGATGGTGGGGTTTAGGGTTTTTATAACATGGCACATTAATTGGTAGGTAGAATGACATTAATGCCCTCATGTGCTTCTCACGTGACCTGACTTAACTGGGAAAACAAACTAGGTTTAGGGTAAAGGACATAACCTGAATGGTTTTTCAAACATTAAGTATGTTTTCTGAGCTTATTAAAGATAAAGGACATACTTTGTAATAAATGACATACATAAAGGACGAACTTTGTAATTTACTCTAGTTTTAATTCTAATTTAATAACAAACCATTATAGCACAATAGATTGGGCTAATACCATATGGTCAACTTTTTTATATATATTTAATCTTTTGATCGTAAAAACATAATTCAATGAATACAATATTTTTAAAATAATTAATGTAATATGGTTTATAAATATTTAGTTGTTCTATAGATATTAAAATCGAATTCATTTTTTATGGTATCGGTTTTGATAATTTACCTATATATTAAAAACTGAATGGAATGAATATTAATAAAATATATCTATATTAAAAACTGAATGGAATTAACAGTAATAAAAATAGAATTGGATGAATGGTATCGGGTACCGGTATTAAATTTACCAAACCGGGTGTATTTTCGGTACCGGTATTTATCGGTTTTTACCCTCAAATACCGGTGTCGTACCAGTACCGGCCGGTACCGTACCAGGTATATTCGGTACTGGTACCCACTTTTGGGGATTTCGGTAATGGTATTTTCGGTACCGGTTGGTACCGAGCTCATCAAATCCTGTAGCAACGTACCGTTTAGATTACTTTTCATACATACAATAAGTAAACTATATTTCGTATGAATGAGGTTTTATATACACAACAGCTTATTTTGCTTTATTTTTTGTCTTCTTCTGTAATGAATGCATTGTAGCATATAAAATTAACTTGGATATTTAGATTATTGATGAGCAATCGTATCAAATCCTGTAATCAAACCGGTATCGTATCGGTACCAAATTTGCTATACCAAATCATTTTCGGTACCAATTTGGTACCCACCTTTTGGCGTTTTCAGAATCGTTACTTTCGGTTCGACACCGGTCTAGCACCATACCTGTATTTATTGATTTTTACCTTCAAATACCATACCGTATGGTACCGAGCATTTTCGGTGCCGGTACCTAATTTCGATGATTTTCTGGATCGGTACATTCGTTGCCGTTATCGGTACCGAGCTCATCCATATTTTAACGTGTTAGCACCGTAATAACTGAACTAAAAACAACCGAATTTCCAACGTGTAGGACGTGTGGGTCCTATTATTATATATTAGGTTATTTTAAATCGTTTTTTAGGACGGAGTGACTATCCTTTTCACGACATTTTTATTATGTTTTGATATTCGGTATCTGCTTGCCGTTACTGACACGCGTTTTGCAGTCATTGGGTCCCTGCCGCAACGCGCGGGCAGAAAATCAACTATTATTATTATTTTAAAGCTACGATGAATAGTGAATTCACTTAAATTTATTTTCTTATAGTATTTAATTATTTTAAAATAATATTAATTATTGTTGTTGTTTCTATTAGTGCCATCAAATTGTTTAATATCTGATGTATTTAATTAAAATATACATATTTGTCGTAATGAGACTTATTTAAACAAACTAATAGCATAAAAGTAAATAAGCGTAGAGTGTTTTTTTTTTGTCATAACTTATAATGAGTGCTGATATCGTACCGGTATCGTGGCTAATTGATCTTATTCAAACAAAATATTGGCACCGTTATTGGTATTATTCAAACCGGTATATGTATCAGTTATATACGCTTTATCCGATTTAATTTCTATTTAATTTGATTTTTCTCTAATAACATGCATTTGTTAACTTTTTTTAACTGAATACGCAATTTTGTTTACTTTTTTTTCTCGCTATTTCAATATAGTTTTGTATTCAAAATAGAGTGTTTTTGTTGCATCGTAAGCTATACACGTCCAAGTATCGTATGGTATCGTGATGAACTGAGCCGATTCCAATTGAACAACATCGGAACCAGTATCGGTACTCAAAATGATCGGAAACTGGTACCGTAATTGTTTTTATGGTTTTCAATCAAAATTTGTATTCAAAATAAAGGTTTTTTTTGTATTGTAAGCTATACAAAGCAGGTATCGTAGAGTACCGTGATGAACCGCGCTGATTCCACGCGAACAACATGAGTCCGACATTGATATTGAAATAATCATAAGCGATACCGATAATTGTTTTTATGGTTTTCAATCGATATATTTTGTTTTCTTTTTTCGATTGCTATATCGAGGGTCGATAGTGTAACGAACCAAACCGATATTGACCGAATTTCCGCTGCATAGTGCGGGGGAATTCTACTAGTTATTATTATTAGAGTAAACTGCCATTTTGGTCCCTGTGGTTTGGGCAGTTTTGCCATTTTAGTCCAAATCTCAAACTTTTTAAATCTGGGTCCCTGTGGTTTGCATTTTGTTGCCATTTTAGTCCAAAATTCAAAAACCCCATTTTTTTTACTGTTGCAACCTCCTATTTTGTCTTTTAGTTCAGGGGCATTTTGGTCATTTTGCTTTTCATTTAACATTTTCATCTTCCCCAAATAAATCATCATCATCATAAACAACAATGGCTACCACGGCCATCTTCATCTTCTCTCTCTCTCTCTCTCTCTCTCTCTCTCTCTCTCTCTCTCTCTATAAACAACAGGTCCAAATAATCATCTTCATCTTCCCCAAAAAAATCATCATCATCCCCAAATAAAACCCTAACTAGAAAGAAACTCAGCATCATCCCCAAATAATTACAACCCAAAACTCTGAAATCATGCCAATCAAGCAGCACAATCAGACATTATTACAATCCAAATTCCTCAACAATAACAAAATATATTATTCCAACCTAAATTCCTCAACAATAACAGAAAATATTTTATTACAACCTAGAGATAAAGCTAACAATTTATAGAAATTTACCTCAAAAATAACAGAAAAAACAACTGAATTTCTGGCAGTTCTTCTCCACCTCAAAGATCTCCTTTTCAACCTAGAATGCAGAGCTTGAAATCGAGCAAACAGGTCATCTACATCTACATCTTCATGAGCGGTGGCGATTTTAGGTTTAGGTTTGGATCTGAGAGCTTGAAATCGACGATCGAGATCTGGATCTATTGCGTTGGAGGATTCAGAGACGAAATCGAATTCAGGGACGGTTAGCTTGAGAAGAAGGTCGGTGCTTGTTCCTGTTCTTTCTCTTCCGGAGCTCGTGGTGGTGTGGCGGTGTTGATGGAGGTGGTTGTGCGGTGGTGATGGTGGTGGAGGTGGTGCGGTGGTGATGGTGATGGTTGTGGTGCGGTGGTGGTGGCTTTTGTTGAGAGAGAAAGTTAGGGAGAGAGTGTGATTGTTGTGAATCTGTACATTGTATGTTTATAAATTGTATTTTTGTGTGAAGAGTTGATCTGGGTTTGATGAAGGTAGTTCAGGTTGGATGAGGGCGGTGGTGGTTCAGGTGCTTCTGGTTCTTCTTTGCTCACTGTCATATAACCCTAAGTGAAGGGTAATAGACTATAGATAGAGAGAGAGAAGGGAGAGATATAGGTTTTTTTGGTGATGATCTGCAAATAGAGAGAGAGAAAAGAGAGAGAGACAGGGGTTTTTTTTGGTTATCTGCAGATAGAGAGGAGAGAAGAGAGACAGATAGGGTTTTTTTTTGAAAATGACCAAAATGCCCCTTCAGAAAAGGACAAAATAGCAGGGGTTTTTTTGAGAAATCTGATCTGATTTGAGTTTTGGACCAAAATGGCAACAAAAACGAAACCACAGGGACTCAGATGTAAAAAGTTTGAGATTTGGACTAAAATGGCAAAAGTGCCCAAACCACAGAGACCAAAATGGCAGTTTACTCTTATTATTATTATTGTGGTTGAAAAGATATGTAAATAATTACTTGGGAAAGAAGAGAACGAAGAATAGTGACAAATTAAAGGCTACAGTTAACAAAATCTGAAGTGAAAGTGCATCATCATGTGCTAAATGAATGGTGTTGGTGGATGCATCCTCACAGGCCTGCATGACTTTTTCCATATCATATGCACTTCACTTATTCAAAGCCCCAGTTTGTGGGTCATGCACATGCTGACATGCACATATACTATACGTATGATTATGATGTGTTTGACATGCATGCATCATAACTAATCTCAATGTGTCATTCATAAAAGCTGATCAGCATTACTTTAGCATATGATTATGATGTGTTTGATATGTATACTATGAATCATATTTCATAACCAATCTCAATGTGTCATTCGTAAACAACGTTTGTTTGAATCATATTTCAATCACAACCGAAGCTTATAATATACTATTTTAAGGATTAGGATCAAATACAAAGGCTCCTTATTGTAAGAAGGGTATAAAAGCTTCTAAAAAAATCCATTTTTTTTTTTGTCGAGAGTGGGTGGGTGGGTGGGGGGGGGGGGGGTTGGGGGGTTTAGGTTTTTGGATGGTGGTAGGGTGGGGTGGGTGTTTAGGTTTTGGGTGGTGGTGTAGTGGGTTTAGCTTTTATGCTACTGGACACTTGTCACTCTATAAATGTTTCTTACACTTCTTACAATTAGAAGTTTTTATGAAATAACTTTTTTTTTTGAACGACAAATTTGGATCACTGACGGTTACTCATTAATTCAATAAGCATATATAGTTGGAAATGATATACATATTTTTTATTTTATTCTTCTAATGAATATGACCTTAACCATGTCTAGTTATTTTTCTTTCTCCATATCTATTTATTTACACGTGTCATCATCACATTATACCAAGGATACATCTAAATAATATGACCTTAACACGTCTACTTATTTTTCTTTCTCCATATCTATTTATTTTACGCGTACAATCATACTATAACAAGGATAAAATAGAAATGAGCCTTTCTCTATGGGCAAAGTCATATATGGTGTTCAATAATGATGTGTTGACATCAGCCATAATAATTTTTATTGGATTATAAACTTAATTACATTCGTATTATTTGTATTTCTTGTTAATTAGTATGATTAACATTATTATGGTGTTGTGGAGGAATGACCCGGTCCGGGTCGGATAACCATCATTAAAGATATAATAATAACTAAGATACGAGAGATATTCCCATGCAAATATAGGTACAGAAGAATCTCCGAAAAGTTAGGAGATGTCGTCAACCGACTTCCCGACTTAAGGGGAAACCCTAATTCACCCATAAGTATAATTAGGAGATGTTATTGTAAAGGTAAGATATACAATTCTCTCATTACGTTCTCTTTTACTCCCACATACGAATACTAATTCTCACGTTGGAGGGTGGTTACAGGAATAACCTCATTCCTGTAATGAGTCCTAACGGTGTTCTATTTTGTAGACCGAAGATCGGGCCACTCTTAATCGGATTAACCAGTCAAGGTACGTAACTCAGGTGACATTTCTACATTGGCGCCATCCGTGGGACCTGAAATACTAAGAATCCATTACCACGATGAGTGCACCGAACGCAACTACTGAAATGGCTAGCACCGTTTCGACTTCCATCGAGAAAGGAAATACAACGTCAGTGAATATTACAACGGCAGTTTCTGCTCCGGCAATAACTAGGTCTTTAGCACTTGAGTTTGATGCTGAGATGCCTCCAGGATATGAGTGGGGGCGTTTTAACACATCGACCCCTAGCACGGGACCTTCTTCCCTCAACGCTGGCTCGACACAACCTCCCGCCGTGTCAGCAACAATGACGACCATCCCGTGTGTCTCCACGCAAGGGATGTCGCTAAGCACCAGTTCATTGGCAATTACACCAGCTTCAAGCTCAAGAGGTTACTACTACCAGCCAGCCCAACCCGTTTACATGACCGCGGTTGAAAGAGCTGCTCAATACTTCTCACCGGCGGATAACTTTTAGTTCCCTCCATTGTACTCAGCGGCGTTAACCGCGACAGTGTCCACACCGCCCCATCAGCCGGTGGTAATGCAGAGAGCTGTGTTGAACACCCCAATCACTCCTGGAAACCAGGCTTACATCCCACCCTATTACTATATGCCAGGGTTATGTGCCCCCCAGATGTACGGTCTCGAAAACCCTTGCGAAGGAAACCAGGTGGCTCAGTGGGGTTTTCAGTACCCACAACCCCCGTTTTGGCACGGAGGTTCTAGTCCATATTTTATGACCAGCCAAACCACTACAGTACCCGCACCTGGTGAAAATACCTCCAATGCCAGACAACAACTCAACTATGGCCAAACCGGGCCATCGTCAGTGACCCAGACAGTAACTCCTCCGGTTACTCAAGGTTCGCCTGTAGTAATCACAATAGATCCAGAGGAAGATGAGTTGACCATCATATAAGCCGGCATAAAAGATAAACCAAAGATGCCTACTGTGGGAAAGTATGATGGGACTAGTGACCCTGATGACCGCATCAATCCGTTTAAGAGCGCGGGGGAAGTGGCCTCGTGACCAATTGTAAGACCCTTACTAAATTTATAAATACTTCATCATTCAAAGTATGCATTTTACGACAAAAATACCGTTTTACAAAAACTTTTACATAACTATGTTCAGCTTGAGTTTAAAACATTCAAAATATAGTTAATAAGTGTTTACACAAGTCATAGCTACTAAAAAGAGACTAAAATAACGCGGAAGCTTCATTTGATGTGTGTTCGGTTCTTGGACGATGCTTGATCTTCATCCAAAAGCTTATAATGTTCACCTATAATCAAAACCGTCATAAACATTAGTTTTGAGAGTTTTATAATACTTTTAATCAAGTTCTCAAAGCAAAATAATCAAAATAAAATTTTTTGCCAGTTATAATAGCCCTCGCGGGGCGCGACAGGCTTCAGGTATTGCTGTCGCGGGGCGCGACAGCCGTGGCGGGGCGCGACGGCTATTAGCCTAACCCGTCGCGTGACGTGACACCCCTATTTCGACAGAAAATTGTTTTTCCTGGAGCTGCATTTGCCCAGCTTGCCATTATTCACATGTTATAACTTATAACTTGCATAACTTTCGCAATACCTATCCGATTTACACGAAACTTGTTTCTAAACGTCTATAATACATTTACCTATGTATTTAACACTTCGGGTTCACAAAATCTTGATTTGTAAGCCATACTTATAATATATTTTATAATTATTTTATAAATCCCTTATGAGGTTATTCGACCCGCTTGGTTTGCCACCATTTCTAATAACTTATGGCGAGGACTAATCCATTGTCATTTTACCTACTTCCGAGCTTATTAAAAACTAGCGTATTTCGCTCCCGTTACATGGTTTGCATACGCGTTTATGTCCGCTTGATATCTTTGATTCAAGCATACATTTTTCCATCAATAATTCAAGAAATCTAGTTATCTAAGTTTTAACCCAAATCTAAGGTTCGTCAATCAAACTTTAGCGTGTCCGATACTCGGCTTACGCATCCAATTTACCGGTTTATTGGTGTGACATTCAAATCACATAAAACCACCAATTATCTAACTCTTTTGTTTTGACCCGTTTGGTTGTTTTAATTAATTCCATCATTTTGCAACATACCAAACGCGTCCAATTTTGCTATTATCTTACATAAGACGCATCAATAACTAAACTTGTCTAAAGAAATGTAACGAAAAAACACGTCACGTACCTTAGAGCTTATCCTTCAAACGTGCATCCGCTCCCACTTGTCCATTTGACGCTTCGCCCGACTTGCCTATAGAGTTTAAACAACCTTATCGTTTAGAACTCATATTATTACATATCGCACGCAATTTACGAATTTAGTCAATTACGTGATTGTTTCATATTTCCTACATTTCAAGATTCTCTTAGGCATTTTAACGAGCATCTTGTGGGCGAGATTTTTATGCATCTATTATCAAGTTCATGGTTTATTTTAACCAGATTTTTGCATCACATTCAAGCCTCTATGTCTAGTGTACATAAACAACATCTAGAACTTGTATCTCAACATCAAATTTCACAAATTTATCATCATATTTTAAGTGTTCCTCATGTTGTCATAAAACCCACTTAGCACATACAAGGTTAATCATTCAATCCCTAGTTTGTGGCACTATTTCACCAAATTCATATCTAGGGTTTGTTCCTAGACTTGTACTCATGTCAATTTCATTATAACATTCAACATTCACACTAGAATTTCGTTTATGAATGTTCATCACAAATTTAAAATATCACCAAATATCAAAATTCAACATACCTTGTGATCTCCTAACTTGGGTGATCACGAATTCAGTTAAATCCCCGATTTCTAGCTCGATTTCCCTTTGATTTTGATGAATTTTAGTGAGTTTAGGGTTTTGAAGAGAACCCCTTTTTTTCTCCTAGATAGATCGACCAAACACACACACATGTGTGTGTGTTTTGGTTTTTATTTGTTTTAATTAAAATATCTTTCCATCCTTGCCCTTTTTAGCCCATCAAGTTCAAAACTTATTTAAAAGGTGCATTTATATATGTTTTCTTTGTTATCTACAAACATTTAGTTAACTAGGTTATTTATTCCTAGTTACATTACCCTTGGTTATGACCCAGTTATGTTTATATACATATAATTTAATATTTTTGGGGTGTTACACCAATGCTCCTTTGGTGCAAGATGTTTGTTCAAAATCTTGTGGGGGCGGCTCGTGTCTGGTGGGACAGTCTCCCTGTTGGAGGAATTGATAGTTTTAATGAACTAATAACGAAGTTTTCACAACAATTAACATACCAAGGATCAGAATGAAGTATTGCACATATGCCAACGGGACAACGAGACAGTAGAGAATTTCTTAACAAGATTTAACAAAGAAAGCATTGCCATTCCTGGCCTAAACCAAGATTTGGCGTGTGGCGCCTTTTTACAAGGCATGAAAGATGTTGAACTCCTCAGGAAGTTACATGACAGGAAAGGAGTCTCGGATACTATAGAAGAAATTATGAGAATCTCAAAGGTCTATATACGCCAAGAAAAGTCAATCATAGCCAGTCATGCTGCAAACAAGAAAAAAGAATCGTACAAGGCGCCTGAGGAAACAGATCATCGCGGGGGTAAGATCAAGAGTCAGAGCGGAAGATTTACAGGGGGGGGGGGGTCACACTGAATCTCAGGGGAGATACGATAGAACTCGAAGCACATCATCAAAGAACGAGTACTCTTCGAGTGGAACTAAGTCAGACTTCCCTGCGTTGAGTAAGACGCCAGCGGAGATTCTTGCCTCGAAAAATCTCAAGCTCAACCCACCTAAACCTCTAAAAGATTCGGCCGGGAAGGACTCTTCCAAATACTGTGAATATCACAAAGGACGCGGGCATGACACCAACGACTGTTATCAGCTAAAGAAGCAGATAGAGTATTATGTCAAATCTGGGAAGTTGGCTTACTTGGTCAAGGACATTAAGCAGGATCCTTTACAGGTGAAAGATGAGGATGGTAAGATGGGTAGAAAGAAGCGCGACATGAACATGGTATACGTCGAAGATGTGCGAGAAACCAAGCGAGGGTTTGAAATCCTCAAACCGAGGATATCGGTCGACATGCACGTGGGCTCTCGACAGCGGCATACCCATCTTAGCACGGATCCCCTTATAATCGCCATAGCGGTCGGTGATTATAACATGCGAAGAATCCTGGTAGATACAGGGAGCTCAGAAGACATTATTTACGAACACTGATATAACCAGATGCAGAGGGAAGATCGAGCCCTCCTAAAGCTAGTCACGTCCCCATTAGGGTTTTACAAGGAAAAGGTTGACCCAATAGGGCAAATCACTTTCCCGGTAACTTTCGAAGAGGCACCATGTGAAAGGACTTTGGTTATCCCATTCCTGGTAGTTAGGGCTGAGTCCCATTACAATGTCATCATTGGGTGTTATACCTTGGGTAAATTGGATGCAATTGTCTCCACGGCGCGATGATTAATCATGAAAATCCCAACCCCGAGGGGGGGGGGGGTGACAACAGTGCACCGTGATCACATAGGCAAAGTAATGAACACAAAGAGATACTGACACAGACCAGCGGATGTAATCAGACCTAAGAGATGGGTACTGAGCACTAAGCACCCGGACCAGATGGTCACGATTGGCGAAAGTCTTTCTCCAGACGTAAAAGAAAGCCTCAAAATGTTACTCCGCAATAACATGGACGTTTTCGCCTTTGAACATGGTGACATGACGGGCATACCCCGTGACAGGACAGAACATCGGTTGTCCACGCTAACTGGAATTGAACCCATAGCCCAGAGAAAGCGTAATATGGCTCCAGATAGGAAAGAGGCAATAGTAAAGGAAGTACAAAAGTTAACTACGACGGGGATCCTACGGGAGACAAATTACCACACCTGGGTAGCCAACCCAGTCATGGTGAAGAAGACTGATGACACATGGAGGATGTGCGTAGATTACAAGGGCTTGAATAAAGCATGCCCCAAAGACGCGTACCCGCTTCCTGAAATCGACTTCAAAGTCAACTCCTTGGTTCCTTTCCGTTTCAAGCGCGTGCTCGATGCCGATGGTGGAAGAGGATGAAGAAAAGACGGCTTTCCACACAGACATTGGGATTTTTGGTTATACAAAAATGCCTTTCGGATTGTAGAACGCGGGGGCAACTTACCAGAGGTTGATGGATATGGCATTCGCAAATCAAATTGGGCGGATCTTAGAACTATATGTCGACGATCTGGTAATCAAAAGCATGGAAGAAAAAAATCATGTTACAGGACATCGAAGAAACGTTCCGGACACTAAGGGTGTACAACATTAAGTTAAACCCCAAAAAGTGCTTGTTTAGGGTTGAGGAGTGCAAATTCATGGGAGTCATTCTCACACGCGATGGTTTTTAGGCAAATCCTGAAAAAGTCATGGCCATCACCAGCATGCCTTCACCGCGCACACTCAAAGAGGCCTAGACGTTAAATGGTATGTTGGTAACAATTAACAGATTTTTGGCCAAACACGCCGAACGGTCCCTGCATTTCATAAAACCATTGAAGGATTGCCTGAATAAAAACAACTTCCGATGGACGGCGGAAGCAGAAAAGGCACTGCAAGAAATGAAACATTTTTTGGCACACTTACCGACCTTAACAGCCCAGAAACCAAACGAAACACTGAAGATATACCTATCCGCGGTCCATTATGCGGTCAGTGTTGTTATCATGGTGGAACGTGGGGGGTTGCAAATGCCGATTTACTACGTCAGCAGAGTACTAGCGGATCCATAAACCCGGTATCCCACGTTGGAAAAGTTGGTGTTGGCACTGGTCCATGCCTCCCGGCGACTTCGAAGATATTTCTAAGGGTATAAAGTCCAAGTTTTGACGAATTATTCGCTACAACAGGTTTTGAACAAAACGGATATTTCAGGCCGGCTCGCGAAATGGGCTGTCACACCCCCAAAATACCACATGCGGAAACCCCCGCGAGGCGTGTGACGTACCAGGATCTAGCCACCAATCATGTTGAACTCATGACAATTATTCCAAATAAAACTTTCATTTATTATTGATAGAAGTGTTACAAAACATTATTTAACGTTCAGCGGAAGTATAATACATTAATTAAGAAATTCATAAACCAAGTGTGTGAAAGCCATTAGATTCGTCTCGCGTTTCCATGTATCTCAACCCATGACCACTCCAGCATCCAAGACAGCAAGTTCCAAAAATATGCACCTAAAGGCCTACAAGGCATGTAACAACGAGTCAACAACAAAGTTGAGCGAGTTCACAGTTGGTTGTCCATTTTAAAGTTGTTCCAAAAACCATAAGTTCTTTCGAAAACCATGTGTTAACCAATTCCTTGTTTCCCAAACCATAACCAGTGGGGGCTTCCCCATGTTAACCACTAGACCCAATACCATATCGACAACTGACTGAAGTAAGTTGTGCCCTACGTCAATGTCTATCATCATTGACTAAGTGCCCAGATCCATTAGTCCACTCCCGTCCTCTGCGGCACGGTGTGAGGCTTGTCAAACCTAATAGCGCTATTTAACTAATGACCCGCTCGCCATTGGCCCGGCGATTAAGTCGATACAAAAATGAGGGACTTAATGATAGAGTTTTGTCTAGTAAGTTATATGTTTTCGTCCTTCCAACTGAGGACGGAGGTACGTAATCTACCCAAGGAGAATACGCAGGTTAAATGTTGTCATCCTTCCCAACGAGGATGGAGGTACATATCCTACCCAAGGAGAATATGCAGGTTCCATTTTAGTTTCTTAACCCATTCCCAAACCACCAGGAATCCCATGCCTTGTAGAAAGTGTGAACTCACCTCGGTTTGCTCGGTATGATTAGTTACTTGTTTAACAGTTGATCAAACACGTCCTAAAAAGGTTACCGATAACAGTCAGTTCTACGTGCACATGAACCACATCTTTCACGTACAATTAATTCACGTATTCATTGTTCACATAACGCACATTTAATGTACATGTAAATCACACATGTAATTCCAGTCATGACAGTTAATCCATTCACCTAGCGTCATCGAAAAATCGCTTAACATGTAATAGCTCAAACATACTACATACATACATATATACTTTACTCGCCCACTTCAAGCCCAACTATTAAACATGTGCGGCCCGTTATTTAAGCAAGGCCCGAACAGACAGTGGGTGGCCCGACTTCCAAAACAGCCCATGTGAGGATGTTACCTAACACTGTTATCTGGCCCAAGTAGGTGTGCTCTATTTCCCATCAAGTTTTATATACTCATAAGAGTTTCCATAATTATCATATGATTTTTATTTATCATTAATCATGGATTCATTATATGATCATCAGTAATATTTAGCATTCAAGTTCGATATTCAATTGGCCCAAATAGCACAAACATCATTTAACTAAGGGACCCTAGTTCCTTGCCATAAGATCAGAACACCTAATCAGATTCATCATCCTGTTGCTTAACAAACTCATCAACATATACATGAACTTTCAATTTCACATAACATAATCATCATCATTATCCTCAACGTCTACTGTTCACCCATTCAACACCTTGGTGAAATATCAAAGCGACAAAACACTACATGTTTCGTCGAGTTTGCCTATGACGAAACACCATGGACTTTCGTCGTGACAAGTTTCGTCGGACAACACAAGGGTTCGTCGAGGGTCACTCTCCGTCGTCCTCACAGGTATCAAATATTCATAACAGTTTATCAATCATCTACACGATAACATTCATCATTATCCATTCATATTTATCATAAATCATTCATTACCACACATGGCAATTCTGAATCATATCAACCCGAGATTGTCCTAACAAATCATAACAATCTACAAGTGGTCAAGAACAATTAACCAGAAACTAAAATCATATGTTCATCATCGTGCAAATCAAAATCGCTAATAGAACATCAAAACAATTTTTAAAACATAAACACACAATCCTTTCAGTGAGTGCTTATCATGACTTCGTATTTGTAAGCATCACCCTATCCGAATTCAACAAACACTACATCATCTCATCATTTAATATACATAATATGCTTACTGACAATATTATCAAAATGTCTATATTGTTTGATTAGATCAACACATGGGCCGCCACTTTTAGTCAAGGTTATCCACTTTATTAGGTCATTTACCTTTAATACTACTGGACCTTTAAAGACTACTGATATATCAACATGGGTATTTGGAATTTGCGAATTCAATGGTAAGCACTTTAATTGACCAAGCACAATCAGCGGGTTCGAGATATCAACCAACACATATATTATATTCTTAACTTAACCCCTAAAGAATGAAGGCAAACAAAGATGGATATACTAACCTTATTACCCGGAATACACAAGCAAAAGATCGCAGGAATGAGGAAGAACAAGCTTCCTGTTTGCTACCTTCGCCGAGAAGAAGAAAGAAAGAACTAGGGTTGGTTTGTTACGATCGCACAACTAATCTCCTATTTCTACAAGTCTACGCAACCCCTAAAGGGTTGGGCTCATGTGTTTTCGGGCTTGACACTAAACGTGGGCCGAAGTGTAACGTAAACCGTGACATAGAAATAATAGGGTGGAAGTAGGGTGGAAGACTAAGGTGTGTGTGCGGCCCAATCGTGACTAGCCCAAAAATAAAACAAATACAAATACTAACCCTACTATGCACAAAAGAATACATCATTGTGTCGCAAGTAGTCAAACACATATGCAACATGTTTAACGTATCTTACATCTAACTGTAACGTAAACCGTGACATAGAAATAATAAGCATGTTTAACAAATTTAACGCATCAGCCAATTACAATGCAGACTATGACGTATATAAAAATATAACACTGAAACACCGAACCAATGGTCACTGGATTAGACGACACTAACCTTGAGGGTTCGGGTTGTCACATGGGCCATCGAGTTGGGGGCATTCGACATCGAATACCGTAAAAGAATAACAATCAAAGGGCAGGTGGTGGCGGATTTCATTGCTGAAATCCCAGAGGGAGAGCATATTCAGGAAACGAACTCTGAGAAACCAGAAACAAGCATCACCAACGAAACTTGGAAGCTGTATACGGATGGTTCTTCCAACAGCAAAGGAACGGGGGCCGGTCTCATGCTAATCAGCCCGGAAGGTGTTAAGCTGATGTACGCCTTAAAGTTCGACTTTGAGTGTTGGAACAATGAGTCAGAATATGAAGCGCTGTTGGCAGGGTTACGAATGGCGCATGCCATGGGAACTACTCGGGTCGACGCATACGTGGATTCTTTGTTGGTGAATAACCAAATCCATGAGACTTATGAAGCTCGTGACGAAATGATGGCCAAGTATCTGGCTAAAGCAAAAAGTCGTATCTCCCTATTCAATAACTTGAGCTTGATACATGTTCACAGAGGTAAAAACCATATTGCTGACCCGCTTAGTAAGTTAGCAACATCAGGAATGGAGCATCAAGTGAGAATAGAGACACTACACACCCCATCTACGACGGAGGGGGAAGTTTCAGCCATGAGTACGGCAGAGGAATGTTGGATGACACCCCTTGTAAAATATCTGACAAACAGGGAACTACCAGTATCAAAAGGCGCATCAAGGAAGATACAGGCAAAGCCCTGCAATACGAATTGCAGGGGGGAATGTTGTACCAAAAGTCGTACCTGGGTCCGCTTTTGCACCGTGTCTCTCCCACAGAAGCGGAATATTTGATTAAAGAAATACACGAAGGAATCTGTGATATTCACGCTGGATCGCGTTCTGTAGTGGCCAAAATAACAAACGTTCGATACTATTGGCCCGAGATGTATGATGATGCAGTGAAAGAACTACGTAAATGCATGAGCTGCCAACACTACGCACCACAAACTTCTGCCACAAGAACAGTATGATACCAGTAACAGTGGCATGGCCTTTTCAAATGTGGGCCGTTTTTATTGTGGGTCCTTTTCCCCAAGCCCCAGGAAAAGTCAAATTTCTCATCGTTGCAATAAATTATTTCACTAAATGGATTGAAGTTAAACCCCTGGCAAAAATTGGGGCGGATAATGTCAAGAAGTTTTTATGGGAACATATAGTTTGTCGTTTCGGCTTACCGCTATACTTAGTCAGTGACAACGGAACTCAGTTACCTGATAAAACGATTCAGGAATGGGGTAAAGACCTTGACAAACAGCAAATTTTCACCTTGGTGGCCCACCACCAAGGCAATGGCCAAGCGGAGAGAGCTAACAGAAGTTTGCTAGACGGCATCAAAAAACGCCTTAATTGGGAAGGCGGGTGTTAGGTGGATGTGTTATCGACGGTCTTATGGGCTCATCGAACAACGCCTAAATCAGGAAATAAAGAGACGCCGTTTAGCCTGACATATGGCACAGAAGCGATGATTCCGGCAGAGGTTGGACTCCCGTCATTAAGGCGTTTGACCACAAAATTTAACCCTCCCATATATATATATTTATAGGGTGGAGTTCCTCTACAAAGTGTGTTTTTCCTACAAAGTGTAGGAAGTGTTTTGGACCATTGGATGAGTGCTTTTAATGGTTGAGATCATCTTGGTGGCATTTATGTAATATTTATCTTTTAAAATAGGGTCCGAATTAATTGATATAGGGCAAAAAAGTCATTTAGCATGTTTTAGAAAAGGAAATAACTGTCATTCATTAAACCCTTCCTTCAATCTCGCGAATTTCCCTTTCTCTCTCTTTCTTTCTCCCATCACCTCTGAAACTCAAAAACCTACCAAAATCTCCTAAAATCATGGATAAAGATTAGTTGTGTTTTTTGTAAGTTAAAATGTTGTGTGTGTTTTATATTTTGTTTTCAGGCGTTGGTGTGTTCTATGTCTAAGGGATGCTATTGTGAATACAGATATAACACAATGTGAAGAAACTAGAAACTGATAAAACACAACATCAAGAAATAATTAGTGTTTGTATTTCGAACTTTGGATGAAGGATAGGATGAATGCGACATGAAGGATGCTATGTTTTATTGTGAAACTAATATAACACAATGTGAAGAAACCGAAAACTCATAAAACACAATGTGAAGAAACTAGAAATTGATAAACACGGCTTCAAGAAATAATTAATGTGGTGTGTTTCGAACTTCGGATAAGGATGAGATGAATATGACATGAATGATGCTATGTTTTATTGTGAAATTGATATAACAAAATGTGAAGAACCTATAAACTAATAAAACATAACCTCAAGAACTAATTACAACGTCAAGAACTAGTTAATGTGTTTTACGTTTGCGAACTTCAGATGAAGGATGAGGTGAATGTGAGAAGAAAGATGCTATTATGTGGTGTAGATAACAGAATCAATCATGGATTTAGAATACGGAGTTTCCATAAATATCATAATTAGTTATTTATAATTATATCTACCATAAATAACTTATTTAGTCAATTACAATTGTACCCTTTTATTAAAATACTAAAGATGACATGATGTGTGCAAAATGCAACATATAAATTACATCTAATGAGACATAAAACTAACCCTTTTTTAGTACTAATGTTGGAAAAAGTGTGTTTTTGTCTTCCTTTTGTATTTTCAGGATTAAATGAGCTCAAATGAACAAAAGAAGCAAAAAGGCAGCTAAATGTAACAAAAATACAAGAAAAGGGATAAACGTGGCATGCCCGACCCCCCGACAACATCTTCCCAAGCAAAACAAGAAAACAGAAGGCTGAACACGCCCCGTGCTCAGTGAGCACGGGGGCGTGCCCAAGTGTCTGCAGAAAAGACAAAGCTGTAGAAGCTTCTATCACCCACCACGGGGGCGTGCCCAACGGACACGGGGCCGTGGTCAACTCTAAGATTCGCAGAATCTGAGGAAATCTTGATAGTACAGATACACTTCTGCACACGGGGTCGTGGCCAGCGGACACGGGGGCATGGTCAACTAATGCAGACAAACTGCAATTAATGAAGAAAGAGAATGAGGATGGACACGGGGCCGTGCCCGAGCTGCTGTTCAGGCTATAAATAGGGGTGCTTGGCTCATTTGCAAACCATCCCTTGGCACACCATGTCACGGCCCCCGACCCACCCTGGACGGAATCGGGAGTCGCGAACAGCCCAGTGGTACCGATGATTATTTTGAAAACGTTGCAGCGGAAATTTCATCAGGACCGTGAGTTAGGAAAAATATCAGAGTTTAGAAAACACCGGATTTTATTTATTAAATAGATGGGATAAACCCATGTTTTACAATGGTAGCTTTAATAAAGATAAATTTAATTACATAAAACAATATTTCTTAATTTGATTTAATTTAATAAATAAGCCACTTCTTGATGCCTTTCAGTGCCATATCCATCTTTTACTCCAATCTACTGTAATTACCTGAAACGCGTTTTAAAAAGGTTTTGTCAGCGGGAAATACTGAGTGAATCATTCTATTTACATAAAATGATGCATAGTTATTAATTACAGCATAAGAGCGATTACAATGGCTTCTATCTTATTTTTTATCTGGCGCATTGTCACAATGGTGGCATGTCACAATGGTGACGATGGTCATACCACTATTAGATCAATGAACCTAAATAGTGATGATTATCCCTAGTAGGTCAATGAACCTAACTGGGAGAAAATTAGTAATGTGCACAATACCCCACTAGCCAATGATTCAAGATATCCACGACTTAGTCCCTATAATTATAACTTTTGAAAATAATTTGAGGTATTGTAAAATAGTTGATAAAAAGAGAATGACTCACTTTATGATCATGCAGATTCATACGGCCAAAGTTTAGTCTACAGATAAGTCTTGATATATTGCATATTTAACACGGACAGAGTCTAGTCTATGGATTAGCCTTGTTAACCTAATTTAAATAGTAATGCACACAAAACTGGGTTATTAATCAATACAGCATTTACGATAACTCACGAGATCAAACCCTCACAACGAATGATAAAGTGCGATACTTAAACATCCATCGAATTAACGACTAATGACAAAGTATCACCCTAATGTGGGCAGCACTTAAACATCCATTGGATTATTGATCGATCGGAAAATGAATCGTAATAGCGATCGAGTTATTACCCTGTTTTGTGGTAGCAATTCGGGATTCGTGTGTGTTAATTGTGGTAAACAGAACATAACTCGGTGCCTGAAGCGAATTTCTTCGTCGAACGTACGCAGAATATCAAGTGCCAATGTCTGCTATTTATACCCAAAATTTGGTCAGGCTTGCGCACCGTAAGACTTATTCCTTGCGGTGCGCAAGGGACACATAATGATCATAGGGTTGCCACGTGTGGGACTAGCTCAGCTGAGTCGACAGTTTCTTAAAATTCGAATTGGACAGTTATTTAAGTGGATAATCGTAACTAGGAAATACCCCCCCTGAGTTTTAGGGGTCCTGATCCTGATTCCGATTGTTCTGAAAATTTTAGGGTTTGTGCAGAATCACTTGGGTGTCTTAATTAGGGTTTCCTATTGGATAAAATACTAAATTAAATAGGACTTTTAATGAGGGTTGTTACATTCTCCCCACCTTAATAAAAATCTCGTCCTCGAGATTTGGGTTATGATATTTCTTTTAGACTTATGTCATATTTTAGTCAACAAAATGACACATATTTAATTATCAAATTTTGTGAATACGAGTGGTACTATAAGTAAGATTCAAAGGTTCAACTGAATTAGTTCAAGAAATTGATGACAAACGAATGAGATGAAATGATATAATTTCCAAAGTGACTAGGTTCAAGCCAAAAGATATATGATCAATAGATTTTAAAGTGAATGTGAAGGACTTTTAGAATCAATAAAATTCTTTGTCAAAAGAAAGCTTACTTTGAATTGGCAACTGAGGAAGACTTAAGATCGACATGTTCAAAATGAAATAAAAGTGTGAAAATGATTTGTCAAATATTAAATTATAATATGAGAAAATCAATGTGCTGAGATGAGTGAATTGCAAAGATACACCAAAAGACAATAGAGTTAGTGTATCATTGTTTAGAGTTCCAAGTTATTTTAATTGCGAAACAATGTGATAGTACACTATTTAGTGATCATATTTTTCATACTATGTTTTAGAGATCAAAAATATAATAAGAACAAGTTGTTTTGGCATAACCAACTATTATATTATATTTTGTAAAGCAAATGTAATATATATTATTTGTGTTCCTGTCTGAACCGTATCTTACATATCAAATATAAATATTATGTAATATATATTATTTATTACGCATTTTTATTATATGTAAATGGTCACCACTTTTAAATAAATGTTATTTTAGTATTTTACTATATTATGTAAAATAACTTATAGTTACTATGTAATATATATTACAAAACATCGCAATGAAGTTATTACTTTACAAAATATTTTAGTATTATTATTTTTGTAAAAGAAATTACTTTTATTTATAACGTTAAATAAAGGTGTAAAAATATTTATTGTACAAAATATTCGTACAAATACTTTTGTACATATATTACACTTAATGGGTCGATTCTATGGGATTACTTATTTTTATTTTGAAACCATATAATGTTGTGAATGTATTTACAAATGTTGTAAATAAGTAAAAACAGAAATTATTCTTATATATTATAATGTTTCCTTAATCCAACGTAGTTGATGACTATCATATTATTATTATTTTTTTTATAGTTATTTTCTTATCAGATCGTTACTGTACCACAAAACATGTGATAGATTATTATTTATATAGTATTATTTGTCCCTCTAATTCTTATATTATTTTATGAAAATATGTCTTCTCCTTACAATACAAAGTATATATATTTTCATATATAATTAAAATTTACTAAATAAGTATGATGACTTAATTTATATATATTAACTAGTCATTATCATGGTGGATATTGGTTAGTGCTGCCTTGTTTAAGCATAGGTGGCCAGTCCATACCTAACTAAGGCTAGGCTATCCAATATCTGCCCTTGACAATAACCCTAGTATTTTAAAATAATACTAATACTTCTGTTATTAATTTTTTATTAATAATAAAACTAATATTAATTATTAATAATAAATAACTTAAACATAAATTTAAATGAGAGTATACCTCAAATAAAAATATAAATTCTTCACCTTATTGGTTTAAGAATATAGTAATACTATTTTGTAAATTAGGTAATCACTTATGTAAGTTTCCATATATAATTAATGTTTTTCGTTTGAAGATTGTTAAAGCAATAATTATCATGAAAGACTCGATTGATGTTGTAAGAATCATTAAGAGATACACTGAAATATTTGTGTATTATTATCTTAACATATGATTTGTGTTAAGATGGCTTATATAAATAATTAAATCCGTATATGATATATATAAACGAGATTAGTGCAAGCTTTAAATTTTGTGAAAATGTCAGTACAAGGTGATCATGATTAAAGAAATGATTCAATGAAGTCAAAGACTAAACAAGCCTATTATGGTTCAAAACAAATGAAGTACTTGTTGAGACTATTTTGAATATGATAGCTTCCATCCATCATATGTGATCTTGAAATGAATATGTAATGTGACCAAGTCAAATAATTTGAACTTGATTTAAACAAAACAAGTTTTAATAAGAAAGTTCGGACATGGTTACTATAGAAACTATGTATGCAAAAAATTTTTTTTTCCAAGAAATTCATTGACTCGATATCAAGGAGTTATTGTTTTGCAATAATGCGGTTCACAGTACAAAAAGCGGAATGATATTTGAGTTTGGATAAAATAATAAATCGGAATGAAGCCCTCCTGTGGTCTTTATAAATCAAATGAATCACATGCGCAACAAACAGTGCATGTGTAACGTGTGAATTTACCAAGAAATGAAATAGATCAATATTTGTTATTATGAAAGAAATCCTCATGGTATAATGACTATTACGAAAGTCAACTTATTATATGCAGAAGTCAGAATTTCAACGAAAGAAATATAAGAACTTTATCTGGAATTTTGTGTGATAACTGTAGTTAAGTGACATTACCAGGGAATGTCGAATAAAAAAAAAATAAAAAAAAATTGCAAAGGTATGTGATTCCTTTTTGCAGTGATAATAATTATGACTCTGATTAGACTGTGCACCAATGATTGTGAAATCCTGTTCTAGCGTACCTTAGCGAGATTCATGTTGTTTATAGGATCATGTGGCAAAAAGTGCCGCTTTTAGTTCTTCTACTGACGGAATTAGCATTGGTGTCATTATACCCAATTTATATTTTCCAAAGGTTTTGCCTTGGAAGTTGTGTGTGATATACTTCAACTTCTGTGGATTTATAATTAAATTTTCATGTGTTTTCTTATATATTATCACAACTTTATCTGCTTCTTACTTGCGTTAATAGTTTATGGTAATGCTTTAGAAATTCTTTTGATGGCGTTTTAACTTAAAGGTTTTCCATTGTTTATTTTATCACACGAGCTACTAGACAGATGATCAAACGAAATAATGTTTGATATGGGAAAAGAGATTCCTAATAAAGAAATCTAGACACAGATGCTTGTGCTTTATTCCTAATTGACTTTTTGGAATTTCTTATAGATATACGTATCTATATAATCACATATTTCACATGCTGTAATAAACATACCATCTATCAGGTTAATGTATTTAACAGATTCATATTTCCAAAAATAAGTCAGATATCAGATCATGATACTATTTAGGGAAATCTTGTCACTTGTTTGACATATTATATACCCCGTCTTATCCGATTCGCGTCGGAGTGGTAACCTCAGTATATCCGAACAAACTGGAGAGTCTGCTACACCATACCCAGTCTTACCGAAGAAAATTTTCTATTTCCCATAATAATATTTTTAAAAGTGCATCTTTTATTAGGCTTTTATCCAGAATTAGGGAAATTTGTATTCCCGTAACATATCTTATTCTAGCCCAAGTAAATATCACTAAGCAATAATTACTATTAATTCTTGCTTATTTATCATATCTTGCAATATTCTAATTACCATTCTTATGGCATACAAAAACCCATCATAATTTATTCACACCAGTACTTAGCTTATCTTGAAGCTGATACTAAGGCATCTTTTCTTAAGTTCAAGTCTAAATGTTATCATGTGTGCTACCAGTTAATAGAAATCTCCTAACTCTTTTATACAAACTTAGGTATTATTGTTACAACACCTAAAGACTTAAAGCAGTGGCTCTGATACCACCTTCTGTCACGACCCCCGACCCACCCTGGACGGAATCGGGAGTCGCGAACAGCCCAGTGGTACCGGTGATTATTTTGAAAACGTTGCAGCGGAAATTTCATCAGGACCGTGAGTTAGGAAAAATATCAGAGTTTAGAAAACACCGGATTTTATTTATTAAATAGATGGGATAAACCCATGTTTTACAATGGTAGCTTTAATAAAGATAAATTTAATTACATAAAACAATATTTCTTAATTTGATTTAATTTAATAAATAAGCCACTTCTTGATGCCTTTCAGTGCCATATCCATCTTTTACTCCAATCTACTGTAATTACCTGAAACGCGTTTTAAAAAGGTTTTGTCAGCGGGAAATACTGAGTGAATCATTCTATTTACATAAAATGATGCATAGTTATTAATTACAGCATAAGAGCGATTACAATGGCTTCTATCTTATTTTTTATCTGGCGCACTGTCACAATGGTGACATGTCACAATGGTGACGATGGTCATACCACTATTAGATCAATGAACCTAAATAGTGATGATTATCCCTAGTAGGTCAATGAACCTAACTGGGAGAAAATTAGTAATGTGCACAATACCTCACTAGCCAATGATTCAAGATATCCACGACTTAGTCCCTGTAATTATAACTTTTGAAAATAATTTGAGGTATTGTAAAATAGTTGATAAAAAGAGAATGACTAACTTTATGATCATGCAGATTCATACGGCCAAAGTTTAGTCTACAGATAAGTCTTGATATATTGCATATTTAACACGGACAGAGTCTAGTCTATGGATTAGCCTTGTTAACCTAATTTAAATAGTAATGCACACAAAACTGGGTTATTAATCAATACAACATTTACGATAACTCACGAGATCAAACCCTCACAACGAATGATAAAGTGCGATACTTAAACATCCATCGAATTAACGACTAATGACAAAGTATCACCCTAATGTGGGCAGCACTTAAACATCCATTGGATTATTGATCGATCGGAAAATGAATCGTAATAGCGATCGAGTTATTACCCTGTTTTGTGGCAGCAATTCGGGATTCGTGTGTGTTAATTGTGGTAAACAGAACATAACTCGGTGCCTGAAGCGAATTTCTTCGTCGAACGTACGCAGAATATTAAGTGCCAATGTCTGCTATTTATACCCAAAATTTGGTCAGGCTTGCGCACCGTAAGACTTATTCCTTGCGGTGCGCAAGGGACACATAATGATCATAGGGTTGCCACGTGTGGGACTAGCTCAGCTGAGTCGACAGTTTCTTAAAATTCGAATTGGACAGTTATTTAAGTGGATAATCGTAACTAGGAAATACCCCCCCTGAGTTTTAGGGGTCCTGATCCTGATTCCGATTGTTCTGAAAATTTTAGGGTTTGTGCAGAATCACTTGGGTGTCTTAATTAGGGTTTCCTATTGGATAAAATACTAAATTAAATAGGACTTTTAATGAGGGTTGTTACACACCACCTCTCTCACACTTCACCCACACTCCACCACCACCACCACCACAACACCATCATCCACCACCATCATCCATCATAGAGTGTGTGAGTCGTCTCGGGATCCAAGATTGATCGTAAGAGTTCTTGACAATCAAAGGCCATGTTTGCCTAAGTCTCTTACATCACTTGGTGAAGACAAGTGTCTAGTGTAATACTTTTTATTTTTAATCTTTTCGCACTTTTTATTTGGTTATGTATTAATGACTTTAATAACTAGTTTCTTATGTTGAAGGTGATTCTTCCTTATCGTTTGTCCGTGGTGTCTTGGCATTATTTTACTGTCTATATAAAATAAAAGATTTTCACCATTCATATCTCCACGGTCTATATGGAGGTATGTTGGCAACCTGGTCGGGGGTTAAGGGAACGGTTTGGTAAGAGTCTTGCCCTGTTCAGTGTATAGATCCTGCAAGGACCTGGGTCAAATTTAGTAGGACCTCCTTCAATACCCACTAGTATTGGATGGCGGGGGTCCAAACTCTTTGATCCCCTCATATGTAAGCTACTATTAATACTTTAACCCGGCTACTTAGGACTGTATCCCTCCTGACTCAGACTACTTAGCCGATGGTAACGTCATCTTCAAAAGAGGGGCCTACCACATTATGCATTAATAACTTAATTAATTATCTTTCAATAATCCGACCCTTTAGGATTGTATCCTTGCTGACTCAAACTACTGGGTTGAGGGTAACGTCACCTTCAAAAGAGGGGCCTACTACAATTAGGGGTGTTCATGAGCCGATCCGATCCGATCGAGGGTCTGCTCATGCTCAGATTGAATTACAACCGATCCGATCCGATCGGATCGGATCGAATTTGCAAAACCGAGCACAAAAGTGATGCTCATGCTCGGATTGAATTAGAATCGATCGGATCGTTTTCGCTCGGTTTTTATCAAATCCTAAAAAAATCGAGCGGATCGTTTTCGCTCGGTTTCGCTCGATTGAATTATAAGGCTTAGTTCAACAAAAACAAATCTTAACTTAATTAAAACATGTCCAACACTTTACTAACAAAAGCAATACATAACTAAAATCATGATTCTAAAAATGTTCTTAACAATATCAAGAAGCACAAAATAAAGTGCGAAATACAAATTGTCATTTAGTTCAAAAGCCATAAACTTCTTCTTTAAGCTTGATCATCTTTATCTACCATTAAGTTCAAAAGCCATAAACTTCTTCATTAATCTTTAAAATCTATAATATATATATATATATACCTTAATTATTAATAAAAATAATTCGAGCGAGACCGAGCGATCGACGAGCGAGCGGACCTTTGCTCATGCTTGGATTGAATTTGAATCGAACCGATCCGAGCGGCTCATTTACAAACTGAGCGGGAATCGAACGAACATTTTTCGAGCGATCGTCGAGCGATCCTCGATCGTCAAGCAGTTTGGACAGCCCTAACTACAATAACTAAGATAATCTCTTAAAAAGTGCAAAAGTGCGGAAATAATCAAAGGTTACACTGCACACGTGTCGGATCCAAGTGATTCATCTTGTCTATCTGTTTTTACTTTTATTTTATTTTTCAGCATTTTAGTTAGTTTTATTTTTCTAGTTTAAAAACTTTTTTCTAACTTTTGATTTGATTAGACGTTGAGGATAAACCGGTACTAAAAGCTCTTGTGTCCTTGGACGACCTCGGTATCTTACCAACACTATACTACGCTCACGATGGTGCACTTGCCCATATGTGTGTTTAGTGTTAGTAAATATTGTGTTTTATAAATTTAAAACTTGACTAAAAAGTGTAAAAGGGCTTAAAATATACATTAAAAACCTATAACATTTCACACGCATCAGGACACATGTCATCACCAAAACACTTCCTACACTTTGTAGGAAAAACTCACTTTGTAGCCAACTCACACCCTATATATATATATAAGTTTCTATTTTTTACTTATGCCACAAGGACTTGAAATCTTAGGCAACAACCCTGCTTCTTCTCTCTAACTACCGTTGATCTTAAATTTAATATATATATATATATATATATTGAGTGGCTAACGTTGCACACCATGGATATTGAACCCCTGACCTCTCATATTCTAAGCTCTATCTAAACTCACCAACACCACTGGGGAGATTGGTTTTTAAATGTAAAATCAATCTAGAAGTTTAAAGACATCAAAGTGGGGTTTAATTGGGTATTTAAATAAAGGGTTATTGGATTTTATTACTCCAAACTATTGGTTATTGGCCGCTGTCACCTCCAACTATCACTTTGACGCCCGCCATTCCTAACTTAACACTTAGTGTGTTCTGTCATTATGTCGTTAACTGCTCACTAACTTTTGATCATGTTACTATACTTTTGGGGGTGTCCTAAGATCCCTATAACCTTCCTAAAATCCCTATGACACCCACACAAGTATAATAATATGATCAAAAGTTAGTGATCAATTAACGACGTGGTGAAAGAACATACTAAGTGTTAAGTTGGGGGTGACGGACGTCAAAGTGATAGTTGAGGGTGGCAGCGGCCAATAGCTAATAGTTGAGGGGGAAAAAATCCAATAACCCTTAAATAAATAAAAAAAATTGAAAATCTGAGGAAAGAGAGCACAAAGAGAGTCGTTGCCGTTTGATCAAGTTCACACTTAATCTCAACTTTAAAATAACGATTATATTATATTATATAAATATTGTTGACGAACTATGATGAATAGTTATATAAATATTGTTGACGAACTATGATGAATAGTAACTTTATTTTTATAATAATATATAGTTTTTTGTTTTTCTTTTATTTAATATATTACTACAGTTTAATATTATATTTACTTTTAATAACATATTTTTATTTTTTTCCCTTTTTAAAACTATATATTTTCTATACCATTTTTTAATAATTCTTTTTTTAGAAAATATATTAATTTATCGATTAATTTGATACTTCTTTAATAATTTACATTTATAAAATTTTTTTCTAAAAACTTAAGTACGTAGTTGTGCTTGATTTTTCCATGACATTTTGTTATAAGTTTTGTTATAAACGAAGTTGTATTGTAAATAAAGTATTTATTTGGTATATGTTAACGAAGGACGATGAATAGTAACTTTATTTTTATAACAATATATGTTTTTTTTCTTTTATTTAATATATTGTAATAGGTTGTTATTATATTTACTTTTAATAACACATTTTAATTTTTTTCCCTTTTTTTCCTATACCATTTTTTAATATTTATTTTCTTTTTTAGAACATATATTAATTTATCGATTAATTTGATACTTCTTTAATAATTTGCATTTATAATTTTTTTCTAAAAACTTAAGTACGTAGTTGTGCTTGAATTTTTTTCCCGACATTCTGTTATAAGTTTTGTTAAAAACGAAATTCTACTCTAAATAAAGTATTTATTTGGTATCATAAAACGGTACGATGATAAAGTAAACCGTTCTATTGGTTTGACTTTATAAACAACATGCTTTATTTTCAAATCACGTTTGTTTTACATTATCATTTGCTCGGTTTCGCCGAAATGCGCCCGTAAAAAAACTAGTTTAAAGCACTTTGGAAGGTTGTAATGAGTTTCACAATTGTAAAGATCTAATAATATTATAGAGAGTTTAGTTAATTAAGAACTAAATAAATTTAAAGCTTTCCTAAACACAAAATTTTTATCTAGACAAGGCTTTCTTACCGATAGAGGATAGTATTGGGCAACCCCCACTAGAACATTTCTTTAGACCATATATTAGTTTAAAGAACTTTACAAATGTTAAATTACTTTATAAATGTGAAATATATTTATATATCAAGATGACAAGATGTGTGATTCAGTAAGTTATGCAATATGAAAATAAGTTTACTTTTGGGTGGTTCTTAAAAAGTCTCCATCACCAAATCATTTACTCTTAATTTGAATCAAGGTTGGAGAACTCGTTAGTCGCTAGTCGGCCGGTAAGATGGGGACTAGCGACTACTCGGGATTAATTGAATCGGGTTTTTTATATGTAATTTTCAGTTTTATGTATACATATACATATTTTTATAGGTAAATATTTTAAGTAGCTAGGTTTTAACTCTTACTCAACTCACTTTTTTAGTATACAAGATTAATTGTTGGAATTCACATGGTTTGGTGGGAAACAGGCAGGAATTTAGAGGTTTTGGCCGGAACATACAGGTTTTTTGTCGGAATCTGTCTGGAATCGCCGATTTTGGCTGGCCAACTAGGTCCACCTAGGCCCGATTAGGTCCGACTAGCAATTAATGGACTGATTAACGAAAAATTACTTAGTTACTAGCCAACTAGCAATTAATCACCGCTTAGTCGCGATTTTTACAACACTGATTTGAATATATCTTGGATGTGTCAGGATGTCCAATCTTGATCTTAGCTTGATAAATGATGTTTGGAAAAATCGTTTTTGCTAGAGGGAACACGATCACATCATGATCAAACTTTGCATTAACCATCCTGAATCACATCACTTTTATCCGGACTAGAAATTCTATTAAAGCATAGTTGATGTGATGATGTTGATCCATCATCAAACTATGCACCTACCATCTTCTATCTAGCCACTTTTCTTCTTCTTCCTTGTTTACTTTTCTAGTGTTCATACGAGTTTTGTGTTTCTTAGGATACAGAGTGTAAACATATAAATATTTATATCTTCCAAATTATGTAACATGTACTTCAAATTCTATAGACAAAACTGTAGAAAAACCATTATGTTTGCCTCAAACTACACTTTATACATTTCACTATGAAATCGGCAAAAACCAACCTTTATATTCATGTTTTATTACAACCTATAACCTTTAGCACTAACCACGTCAAAAAATTCAGTTAAATGGACTCACATGCCTTGCACATGAGGGCATTTAAGTCTTTTACTTTTAAATTAAAATAATTTTTTATTTGTTAATAAAAACCCATTTCTTCTTCACTTTATCTTCATCTTCATCTTCTCCTTCTCCTTCTTCCTCTTCTCACTCTTCAATGGAGTCAAAACACACCCCCAAAAAGACTCCAAATCTCACTGTAATCCTCCACCGTAATTCAAAAGGACTCAATACTTTTTGAATTCTTGGATGTTTAAGTTATGAATTTTTGGTTAGAAGGTGTTTTATCTACGTTTGGTAGTGCCATTCATCAAAAACAACAACTTTTGTTAATATGTTTCGTCAAATTTTTCACTCGGACACTTTATCGAACACTTGGTGTGCAAAGAGATTAATCATGGATAATAAACATTATATTGAAGCACAAACACCCCATCAAGCATGAAATACTTGCAAATTCGTATCCACTATTACAAAACTACTTAATATACAACAAACATATTATACTTGCATGGTCAAATTAGTTCAAGTTAGGCTTGACTATCAATAACATTTGAATGAAAATTAACAAAGAAATAACTCACCACCGTTAATAGATTGAAATAGAAACATAGATTGAAATGTATATAAGGCCGAAATCAAGGAGAATGTTGTGTTTCTTCATCATCGAATGGTTTGTGAATGTACAATAGCCTTCCCAAGTTCATAACAAAACATGCTCAAAAAAATGAAATATGTCGGGTCGGTTCTTATACTTAGTACCCGACAAACCCGATTACATAAAAACCCGGAACCGACCCTATCTTTAGGGTAGTGAATCGGTTCTGTATTTTATGTTTGATCGGTTCTCGAGTCAGGTCGGGTAGGGTCGGGTTTTACCTTTTGCTCACCCCTATATCACGTTAACCTTTTGTGCTGATGTCACCCCCCCCCCCCATTAAATATTTAATGGTTGAATTAGTTATTAGCGATAAATATTTTGAATTTTAATGGTTGAATTAGTTATTAATGATAAATATTTTGAATGGTTGAATTAGTTATTAACATCTTCCTAAATATTTAGGTCACCAAATCGGCCAATTTAGAAAAGACTTCTAAACCTAATACATTAGTTAATTTTAACAACCGTAACTGAAATAATAGGGACCATTGACTCTATAAATGTAGGTGGAATCTAGTTATTTCTTTTTTTGAAAAGAAAAATTGAGGATAATCGAAGTTTGGGCGTAAAAAAGAAGGTTGTAATTTGACTTTATTTTATGAAGGTTGTAATTTGACTTTATTTTATTATTTGTGATATTATCTACTTATCTATTTGTATTATTATATAAAGAGTAAACTGCAATTTTACCCTCTGCTGTTTAGGCCAATTCGTACACTGACCCCCTCTAACGAAATAATTGCAATTTACCCCCCCAACGTTGATGTTATGTCGCAATATTACCCCCTGCTGTCTAATTCTGTTTAAAGTCAACATAAGTTATTAACGGTCAAAGGGTATAATCGTCTTTTCCACACTAGTTTTATATCTTACTCAACATAACACCCTAATATATCACACTCGCTGCAATCTTACCCCCCACCTATTAAGCTCTCCTCGTTTCTTCTCCGGCGACATCAACTGCGATGTTTTTCACCACCAATGGACCGGAAAATCTGGTTCAAACTCCCCATCGAACTCCTGGAACGCATCCTGAGAACGATCTGTTAACTGGAATGTTTTTCACCACCGTGTCGTCTGAGTTTTCATCGCTAGATACCGTCTCCTTTTCATCGTCTTCTTCAAATAAACGACACGGTGCGTAATGGATACCTAGGACCAGACAAATCGTTATGACAAGTTTGTTTGTGTAGTCGTTCCAAAGGTATCTCCCTGTCTTAGTCAACGTAATAGGTGCTGTGATAATGGCTGCACCTGACCCAAATCCCACCCCGGTGAATATGAACTGCCAGTCATATCCGTTCTTCGATTCTTGAAACGGTGGTACATTTTCTGTTGTGGGAATGTTTGAACCAGGGCAGTTTCTGGTTAATGGAAGCCCACATAATTCCTTGTTGCCTAAATAGGAATCATTCTCAAAAGTCTGAAATTGGTTGCTTATTGGGATTCTTCCTTTCAACTGATTGTTTGACAAATTAAGTGTAGAAAAAAACGTAAGACTTGCAAGTGTATATGGGATCTCTCCAGTTAACTTGTTTGATGACATGTCTAATGATTCCAGCTGACTCAAATTTCCCATAGATGACCGGATGGAGCATGTGAACGCATTACGTGATCACGTTGAGAACATACAGTGGTGGTGGGTGGTGGCTGCTGATGGTGGTGGGGGTGGGTGATGGCGGCTGATGGTGGTTTAGGCGGGAAAGGTTTTTTTTTCTGCAGGGGGTAAGGATTGCAAGAACTATTTAACATCGGGGGTAATATTACAGAGTAGAACAAACCATATGGGGTAATAAGAAAGGACAATTTAGTCATTTTACACCAGGGGGTAATATTACAGAGTAGAACAAACCATAGGGGGTAATATGAAAGGGTAAGATAGTCATTTCACATTCCAGTTAACAGATCTGTTAACTTATTAGACAGCAGGGGGTAATATTGCGACATAACATCAACGCTGGGGGGGGGGGGTAAATTGCAATTATTTCGTTAGAGAAGGTCAGAGTGCCAATTGGCCTAAACCCCAGGGGGTAAAATTGCAGTTTACTATTATATCTATTTTTCCTACGTAATTACACAAAAATTTCTAAGATATATACCACAAGTTTTATTATGTAAGGTATAATTTGTCAATGCATGAAATTGATTTCTTCTCATTTAACCTTATTAATTTCACTCCTTTATAGCATACAAATTTCATTTTCAATTAATTTTTAAAAAATCCAAAACTACATCAAGTAATAAATAAATTATGTCACACCCTAACCGATGGCGGAAACATCGGGGCATGACACTGAGCGAAACAGATTGTCCATGAGTATCCATAACAACTATTCATTTCCAGATAATTAAAACGTCATGTTCCATACCACAACATATCCAAATAAAAACAGTTATTACAAATAATTGTCTCATAAACAAATACTGCTCCGACGACTCAGATTTAAGCGTGACATAACTAGACTCCTAGCTTGATTCATCAAAGCACAACAATCCCTAGCATCTTAAGCACCTGCCACATACGTTAAAATAAAGGTCAATACACATAGTGTAAAGGTGAGCATACAAGTTTGATAATAGCATAATAGAGTTCGAAATCGTTTACGCATAACCAGCATGTATAACGTATAATGTGAAGCATGTAAGTTATCGACAAAGATTCTATCAATACCAATGACTGCGAGTTGACTGCGAATAGCGAGTGCGCATCACATGTTCACCACTGCGAACACGTGAAGTAATTGTCCTTAACAACCCCTGAGTAAACAGGTGCTGAGTCCAAACTATAGTACTATCGTTGCTAAGGCAGGTAGACAGCAATCAATGTGTTAACATAACCAACAGGCATTCATCGAGTCACGTATAACATGCATTAGAGGTTAGCGTATAAATAGTGTTTGTTTTATGTGATCGATGTGATTTAGAATAGGTAACGTATGTAACACCCAAAAGTGCATAAAGCAAAAAGGGATCGAGTATACTCACAGATAGCGTTTAACATAATAAACACTGCCTTGGATTGAAGGGAGCGCTGAGAGAGATTAGCCTGAACAGTTAACGATAGCATAAACGATAAGCGGCGCGTAAAACGGTGAAAGGTAACCAAGTATCGGTTGGTAACCCGATCGGATGGCAATCCGATCGGATGGCCAGTCAATCGGATGTCGATCCGTTCGGATGGTCATTCGATCGGATGGCCATTCGATTGGATTGACACCTCGTTTGGTAAGGATGTGTTTGTGTATGATGGTTTATCCTTTGAAGTTTTCGTTGTAGCATTTTGAAAATAAAGAAGTATCTCTACCCTTCAGGTCGATCGATCGGACGGCGGTTCGATCGGACGGCGATCCGATTGGCGTGGCTTCTCAGTTTGAGAACAAGTTCACAGCAGGACGGTAACTCGATCCTATGGCTATCCGATCGGGTGGCAATCCATATCTATTGAACATGTTGAAAATTGACTAAGTATCAAGGTCCCAAACGTCACACTATCGGATGGACGTTCGATCGGATGGCAATCCGACCGGACGGCAATCCGTTCGACGTTCAGATCCTTGTAATCTTTAAATAAAAGTTCAAGTATGGAACCAAGTGCAACCCGATCGGATGGCCGGTCGATCGGATGGCAATCCAATCGGACGGCAATCCGTCCCAACGATCTGATCGTCTTGACACTCGATTCTGTTTGAAGTTTTGTAGTTTTGAACGAGACGTTATGATATCTTGTTTGAACAACAGGAACCCCATCTCGTCCCAAGTGACCCGATCGAACAGGAACCACCCTAGTCCGGCCAGTTCACGGTTCGTGACGGTTGTTCATGTTCAAACCCGAAATCAATTGTCTCTCGGATAGAATTCAGACCTTGAACTAACCCTTCACTAAGAAAGAGTAGAAGATCAGAACGAGCTCCGATTCTATCGGTTTTGAGTGCATTGAGTGTAAAAGAGTTGAAAGAAAGTTGGAAATTCTTCTTTTCAATCCTTTCAACCATGAATTTGTGTAGATCTATGCGAAAACATTGGTTAATCTTGTGGAAATCCTTCAGATCTAAGTTGTTCTTGGTGGAATGAAGCCAAACCTTGAAGTTCATAAGAACTCCATGATGACATCAACCTAGAACACCTCAAATCCGGTGATTTCACGGTTAAAAGTTGAGATTCAAAGGTGAAAATAGTGTAGAAGTGTGTGTAGATCATAGAATTACAAGATTTAGGTTGGAAACTTACAAGAATCGAGAGAAATCGAGAGGAATGAGGGCTTGAGGTCGACTGGTCGAACAAGGGAGCTGTCACATCACAAATGATGTGACAGGTGGGTATTTATAGGGTTTCCCAAAAAGGAAAGTGGTGAAGGTGTCGGCCGATCGGTTGGCAATCCGATCCGGCGGCAGCCCGATCGGGTGACAACTCGATCGGATGGCAATCCGATCGGATGGCCACTCGATCCTAATGTTCGGCGAGACGAGTTTTGTCGTTTCGATTTGCGTGTTGAGCGTTGCGATGCGATTCGGGAGAGCGATGCAATAGTGTTACCCATTAGTTACACGAATAACATAACCACTATATCTAACATACAATCACTATAATTAACTTGCGTTTAGCGTTTGCGATTCGATTGCGATGCGATAGATTTACGATTGCGATTAACACCTCAACATAAACATAACATGCACAAGTAACAAGTAAATAGAACACACACGTAAAACAATATCAAGAACACATAATCCGAGTTGCGATGCGATAGCGATAAGCGATAAATCGATTAAACATGCGATTAAATAGCGATTAAACCTCGATTATTAATAGATACTCCACATTATACAACTAAAGCAAATAAATAAATAGATTCGATTACAAGTCAAAGAAGTCAAACAGTAGTTGAGCAAGGAGTGACAGATCGCAATTAGCAATCTTTTCTTCCTTTGACTTCAATCTTGACTTTGACTTTGACTTTCGAAACACGGGGTGTTACAAATTAAGAGGTGAAATAAGGTATTTTTAAAATAATAAATAAGTAAATCAATAATAATAATAATAATAAGAAAAATACATGAATTAAGTATGATTTTATAACTTTAGGGTCAATTTTTTAAAAGGTTTAATTTATATTTTACCTATTAATAAAAATAAAGGCCTGAGTAAAAAGGAAACATTTTAATTATTAATATAAGAGACGAAATGAAAAAATTCACCCCGTGATCAATGCGTGGTTTTCCGGACGGGGTAAATTTGATTTCATCAAAATAAAAAAGCTATGCAAAGCGAGGGTAACGTTTTGTCTTTTTTATATTACGTTTTCATTGAGAAGTACTGATAAAAAAAAATATAAAAACGCTACGCAACGTGCATGTTAGGTTTTCATTGAGAAATGTGTAAATGATTTTGTTGACAAAATAAATAGCATTGTCGATCTCCTCTTTGTGACAATGACCATTTCTTTTACCCCTTGTGATCACCCTTTCATGCTTATACCTTTTTTCAAAAAAAAAATCAACAATAATACGTATGTATAGGTGTTCTTCGTGTTGCAGTTTTTGAGAGAAAAAAGTGACCCCATAATTAACCTATATTAAGTTCGGGTTATTTTGGTCGGTTTGTTCGGTTTTAGATGTAAAATGTAAAACAAATTTATAAAATTCATCAATATTCGTATTGATACTAAAAAATATTATCAAAATTCAAATGTCATCTAACAATATGATATGATAATGTTCAAAAGTCCCAAAACTTAATATTCCAAATACAAGAGACTCCAAACCAAAACACATCTATTAAAAATGACAATAGATGTTGCATTTGTTTTTGGATTTCGGGTTTTTGGTTGGGAAAAAGTAACCCCATAGCAGACCCATATATGGTTCGGGTTGGTCGGGTTCGTCGGGTTCGGGCTTTTCAGGATTTTGTAATTCAGGTTTGGGTGACTTTGGATTTGGGTTACGGGTAAAAATAGATAGCTATGCATGCATGCATGTATGTATGTATGCGTGTATGCGTGTAAGTTTCCAACCCAATCGGCCGACACCTTCCCCACTTTCCTTTTTGGGAAACCCTATAAATACCCACCTGTCACATCATTTGTGATGTGACAGCTCCCTTGTTCGACCAGCCGACTTCAAGCCGTCATTTCTCTCTATTTCTCTCGATTCGTGTAAGTTTCTAACCTAAATCTTGTACTTCTATGATCTACACACACTTCTACACTATTTTCACCTTTGAATCTCAACTTTTAACCGTGAAATCACCGGATTTGAGGTGTTCTAGGTTGATGTCATCATGGAGTTCTTATGAACTTCAAGGTTTGGCTTCATTCCACCAAGAACAACTTAGATCTGAAGGATTTCCACAAGATTAACCAATGTTTTCGCATAGATCTACACAAATTCATGGTTAAAAAGATTGAAAAGAAGAATTTCCAACTTTCTTTCAACTCTTTTACACTCAATGCACTCAAAACCGATAGAATCGGAGCTCGTTCTGATCTTCTACTCTTTCTTAGTGAAGGGTTAGTTCAAGGTCTGAATTCTATCCGAGAGATAATTGATTTCGGGTTTGAACATGAACAACCATCACGAACCGTGAACTGGCCGGACTAGGGTGGTTCCTGTTCGATCGGGTCACTTAGGACGAGATGGGGTTTCTGTTGTTCAAACAAGATATCAAAATGTCTCATTCAAAACTACAAAACTTCAAACAGAATCGAGTGTCAAGACGATCAGATCGTTGGGACGGATTGCCGTCCGATCGGATTGCCATCCGATTGGATTGCCATCCGATCGACCGGTCATCCGATCGGGTCACACCTGGTTCCACACTTATACTTTTATTCAAACTTTTCAAGGATCTAAACGTCAAACGGATTGCCATCCGATCGAACGGCCATCCGATAGTGTGACGTTTGGGACCTTGATACTTAGTCAATTTTCAACATGTTCAATGCATACAGATTGCCACCCGATCGGATAGCCATCCGATCGAGTGACCGTCCTGCTATGAACTTGTTCTCAAACTGAGAAGCCACGCCAATCAGATCGCCGTCCGATCGAACCGCCGTCCGATCGATCGATCTGAAGGGTAGATATACTTCTCTATTTTCAAAATGCTACAACGAAAACTTTAAAGGATAAACCATCATACACAAACACATCCTTACCAAACGAGGTGTCAATCCAATCGAATGGCCATCCGATCGGATTGCCATCCGATCGGGTTACCAACCGATACTTGGTTACCTTTCACCGTTTTACGCGCCGCTTATCGTTTATGCTATCGTTAACTGTTCAGGCTAATCTCTCTCAGCGCTCCCTTCAATCCAAGGCAGTGTTTATTAAGTTAAACGCTATCTGTGAGTATACTCGATCCCCTTTTGCTTTATGCACTTTTGGGTGTTGCATACGTTACTTATTCTAAATCACATCGAACACACAACACAAACACTATTTATACGCTGACCTTTAATGCATGTTATACGTGACTCGATGAACGCCTGTTTGTTATGTTAACACGTTGATTGCTGTCTACCTGCCTTAGCAATGATAGTACTATAGTTTGGACTCAGCACCTGTTTACTCAGGGGTTGTTAAGGACAATTACTTCGCGTGTTCGCAGTGGTGAACATGTGATGCGCACTCGCTATTCGCAATCAACTCACAGTCATTGGTATTGATAGAATCTTTGTCGATAACTTACATGCTTCACATTATACGTTATACATGCTGGTTATGCGTAAACAATTTCGAACTCTATTATGCTATTATCAAACTTGTATGCTCACCTTTACACTATGTGTATTGACCTATATTTTAACGTATGTGACAGGTGTTTAGGATGCTGTGCTTTGCTTGCTATTTGATGGAACCAAGCTTAGGAGAGTCTAGAAACAAAGACAATTTATATTTTATTTGAATATGAGTTGTCGGAACAGTTTTACTTGTTTTGGAGATATCTATGTCTGTAATAACTTACTTGCTTAATAGGTTATGGTATGGGACATAATGTTTAACTATTCGGTAAAGTAGTTGTTATGGAATTTCTCTTGAACAATCTGTTTCGCTCAGTGCCATGCCCCGGTGTTTCCGCCATTGGTTGGGGTGTGACAGATTGGTATCAGAGCCATAACTATAGGGAATTAGGCAAGACTCGACCTAGTCCGGGTTGATGTCTTAAAATGACCTAGTCTATAGTCTAAGAACCAACAGACCGACTTGTGCATGCCCAGTAGGGGTTTTGTACGAGCTTACTCTCTACTTCTCGCTCGAACTCGCTGTACACTACACATTTGCGCGAACATCACATACTACAGTTCCGCGCAAGATCAGCTTTTCCTAAGGCTGATTGCACATACAAACGGATGATCTGGTTAAGATTAGGTGTAAAAACCGCAAACTCTCGACCAGATTACTCATTCGAATTGCTATTTTTACTATAAAACAAGGGAATTTGCGTTGAATCAGGAGTGAAATCCATACTTCGACGCAACTCTCCTTATCAATCTCGTGATTTTATCACTCAAGCAGGAACGTAGTCGCTAAGTTAGGGGTGAAACCCGAACCTTGATGACTCGTTCTACTCTCTAATGTGATTTTACAAAACTCTCACCAAAGTCTCGACGGACTCCAACAACTTAAAGTCACGCTGTAACTGGAAGGATGCGTGCCGATCGCTCGAATCGAAGCGAGGGCACAGTTCTGAAGGTCAAAGTGTGCACTTAAAGTCCTTGTGAATAGTTGAATCGCTTTGGGTAGTCGACGTCTACCAGCCGCATACAATCTATTCTCGATTTCTATGTGTTTCGATTCTGAGCCCGCAACTGCTGACTCTGATATTTGTCGCTTTTATGTGGATTTTGTGTGCTTTCATGTGATTACGTGTTTCGATTTTGGTGGATTATTCGTTTTCGCTGTTCATTTCGATCAACACGCACCACTCGCACCGCACATCCACCTCAAAACGCTAACAAATTGCTGGTCATTATTCGCAATCGCTGCTCGATACTCGCAATCGCTATATTTAATCGCTAAACATGCTGTGAAGGATAGGGAGTACGTGCAACATATAGTTAGGTTTCTGTATTCTGACTGCCTTATGTGCTTCTGTGCCTTATGTGCCTACGTGTTATGTGATTCTGTGATTATGTGTTTATGTGCTTATATGATTGATGTGTTCCTGAGCTTTATGGTAAATCGCTAGACTATACTAGGAATGATCGAATAGTGTTTTGAATCCTATGGCGTTGTCTGTTGCAGACAATGTCGTCATCTGGATCCCTACACTCACGAGCTGCTAGGCGTAAGCACACCGATAAGCGACTTGCTTCTCTCGTCGCCAACCAAATCGCTAAAGTCATTCCCCAGATCGTGAGTGAACTAAACGAGAATGCAAGCAAGTCTTCTGAAGAGTCCAGGACCGATGCTCCCAAAGCTGCTTTCAGCTTCAAACAGTTCAAGGACCGAAAGAGTTTACTGGTGAAGATGGTCCTAAGGCCATGTTCCAATGGTTTGATTCTATCGAAGTCACCCTGCGTCAGAGTGGCTGTCCTGAGAATCTCCATACTCTCAATGCAACTGGTGTCTTCCAGTCCGGTGCTTTAGACTGGTGGACGGCCGAGAGAAACAAATGTTGTCGCAACCCCCGCCCCCTATCTGTCCCGGGAACGGGCGGCCACGAGACCAGTTTTGGTGGTATCATTTGTTTATCATTTTGGCAGCGGAAATTTCATCAGGACCGTAGTTAGGAAATGTTTATCAGAGTAAATACCACACTTTTATAATATTAAACATATTGGGATAAAACCCAAGTTTTCATTACAAATATTTTCATAGGGAAAATCCCTATTTTATTGAATAAAACATCTTCTTTTATTTAGGTAACTTTTATAGCCACTTTTCCAAGCCTTCAGTGCTGTCCAGCTGGCTTCTAGTTGGCTTTCACATTTTGTTACCTGAAACGCGTTTAAAAACATTTTGTCAGTGGGAAATACTGGTGAGTGAATCCCAGTTTAAATCAAGAAGAGTTTTATCCTTTAACAGTATTGAGAGCTATCACATTGTTTATTTCTACACAATTACTCATTCAGTATTGTCAATCCTGACTGGTGGGTCATATTACACATTGGCTAACTCGTTGTCCAATGGCAACGTGTTCCACATTTTGTATATAAAACCCCAACATACCGGCAGTAATTGAAGAACTACAAAGACTCAATCACTGCTTAATCACATTGTAAAACATTTATGGTTTTGTAAAAACAATTTACAAAAAAAAAAAGATTACTCACATTGCTGTCTTAGATTTCTTCTAAGGTTTCCTGGTGATTATCTATAATTTACACAATGCATACGCATTAGTATAATAACCCTTTATATTTACATTAGTAATACCCTCCCCGAGACGACATTCCAATGACTACGTCGGGCAGAACCTCGACAGCCGTTACGGAACCCTGGATCAATCGGGCAGCATACCTAATACGTAACCGGGGTTATAATACGTACATCGGGACAGAACTTCGTTAATTAGGGGGATATCATACCCGAAAATTATGCCTACTATTCAGAATTTCGAGTGAGAAAAGAAGTGTGAGCGACGGAAAATGAAAGCCGAAGCCCTCTACTTATAGGGCCTGATTTCGAGTTTTACGCGGCCCGCGTAAGACGTAGCAAGGGGCTACGCGGCCCGCGAGGCTCTCTAGGGTAGGCCCTAGGGTTGCTGATTCGGACCATAGACTCCACACGTGTTATGCCACGTGGCACCTCAGGGTGTGACCCTGGTCTCAAGCTGTCGCGGCCCGCGTAGCTCAAGGGGATGGCTTACGCGCCCCGCGAGAGACCATAAAAATTTGTTTTTAATTAATTTTAATTAAAATAAAGGTATTCGGGCCCTGTTTTCGCATATGGGTGTATTTTAGGACATATTGGGGTATTTTAAATATTGTTAGGGTGTCAAAAATTCAGGAGGGTTGTTATATCCTCCCCACCTTGTTTTAGAGCTCGTCCTCGAGATCTACTGGAACAAGTGTGGATATTTCCTTTGCATTTCTGATTCAAGCTCCCATGTGTATTCTGGTCCTCTTTTGGAGTCCCACTTTACTTTGACCAGAACTAATCTCTTGTGCTTGAGATTCTTAACTTTCCTGTCTTCAATTTGTAGAGGTCTTTCTACAAACTTTAACTGTTCATTTACCTCTATATCCTTAAGAGGTACTACAAGTGATTCATTAGCTAAACACTTCTTGAGATTAGATACATGAAATACATCATGTATTCCTGCCATTTCCTCTGGCAGTTGTAGCTGATGAGCTACAGGTCCTATTCTTCTAATAATCTCAAAAGGTCCAACATACCTGGGACTTAGCTTTCCCCTTTTAATGAATCTTACCACTCCTTTCCAAGGAGAGACTTTCAATAACACTTTATCTCCTACTTGAAATTTTAATGGTTTTCGTATGTTATCAGCATAACTCTTTTGTCGATCACGTGCTGCTTTCAGTCGTTCCTTGACTTGAATGATTTTTTCTGTTGTTTCTTGTACTATCTCGGCTCCAGATAGTTGCTTTTCTCCAATTTCTGCCCAACAGACTGGCGTTCGGCACTTTCGTCTATAAAGTGCTTCGAATGATGCAGCATTAATACTTGTGTGATAACTGTTATTATAAGAAAATTTATCATTGGTAAATGATCGTCCCAATTACCTCCGAAATCAATTACACAAGCTCTAAGCATGTCTTCCATTGTTTGAATTGTCATTTCGCTTTGTCCGTCCGTTTGAGGATGATAGGCGGTGCTTAGATTCAACTTGGTTCCCATGGCTTTTTGGAAACTTGTCCTAAAATGAGATGTAAAACGACTATCTCTGTCAGAAACAATTGATAGAGGAATTCCATGTAATGAAACTATTTCATTTACATATAATTTAGCTAACTGTTCCATACTGAAAGTTTCTTTCATTGGTAAAAAATGAGCTGACTTGGTTAGTCTGTCTACAATCACCCAGATTGTATCATTACCTTTTCTTGTTTTGGGTAATTTGGTAACAAAATCCATTGTTATTAATTCCCATTTCCAAACTGGCATTTCTAACTGTTGCAACAATCCTGAGGGTTTCTGATGTTCAGCTTTAACTTGTGAACAGGTTAAGCATTTTGCAACATATGCTGCTACATCCTTTTTCATTCCTATCCACCAGAAATTCTTTCTTAAGTCTTGATACATCTTATCACTTCCAGGATGCATCGTATACTTAGACTTATGGGCTTCTTCTAATATACAGTGGCGTAGGTTTCCTAATTTAGGTATCCACATTCTTTTCTTATGGAATCTCCAAATTCCATCTGTTCCTTGTTCTAATTCCTTAATCATTCCTTTTAACTTTTCAGTATCATCCTTGATTACTGATTCTTGTGCTTTTCTAATCTGATCATTTAAATCTACTTGCAGATTTAACTTAAGAGAACGTACTCTTTTTGGCTTTTCGTGATACTTTCGACTTAAAGCATCAGCTACTACATTTGCCTTTCCTGCATGATACTGGATATTACAATCATAATCACTAAGTATCTCCATCCAGCGTCTTTGTCTCATATTCAATTCCTTTTGTCCAAAAACATACCTTAAACTCTTATGGTCGGTGAAAATGGTAAACTTACTACCGTAAAGGTAATATCTCCAAATTTTAAGGGCAAAAATTATAGCTCCTAACTCTAGATCATGGGTTGAATAATTCTCTTCATGATTCTTAAGCTGTCTAGAGGCATAAGCTATAACCTTTTGACGTTGCATTAATACACATCCATAACCTAACTTAGAAGCGTCACAATAGATTACAAAATCTTCAGTTCCTTCTGGTAACGCTAGTATGGGTGCATGGGTTAATCTTTGCTTAAGAATTCTAAAGGCTTCTTCTTGTTTTGGTCCCCATTCAAACTTAACAGATTTACAGGTTAACTTAGTTAAGGGAATGACTATTCTAGAAAAATCTCGAATAAATCTTCTATAATAACCGGCCAATCCTAAGAAACTTCTAACCTCGGTTGGTGACTCAGGGGTTTTCCACTTGATAATCGCCTCGATCTTGGTGGGATCTACATGAATTCCTTCATGATTAACTAGATGTCCAAGAAATTGTACCTGTTCTAACCAAAACTCACACTTTGAAAACTTAGCATAAAGCTTTTCTTTTCTTAGTAAACTTAGAAGTGTGTGCAGATGGGCTGCATGTCCCTCTTTACTTTTGGAATAAATAAGAATATCATCTATAAAGACAATTATGAATTTATTCAAATATGTCTTACATATTCGGTTCATCATGTCCATAAATGCAGCTAGGGCATTGGTTAAACCAAATGGCATGACAGTAAATTCATAATGGCCATACTTGTTCTGAAAGCGGTTTTAGGAATGTCCTCTTCCTGTACATTTAATTGATGATATCCTGACCTTAAATCGATTTTAGAGAAAAATCATGCTCCTTGCAATTGATCAAACAGATCATCTATTCTTGGTAATGGATACCGATTGTTAATCGTGACTTTATTCAATTCACGGTAGTCAATGCACATACGCATTGATCCGTCCTTCTTTTTAACGAATAAAATCGGTGCTCCCCATGGCGATGAGCTTGGCTGTATGAATCCCTTCTCCAACAATTCATCTAATTGTTTCTTCAGTTCCTGCATTTCTGCGGGTGCCAAACGGTAAGGTGCTTTGGCAATTGGTGCGGTTCCTGGTATTAAGTGGATTCTGAATTCAACTTCCCTGTCTGGAGGTTGCCCTGGTAGCTCTTCTGGAAATACATCTGAAAACTGGGATACTACTGGAATATCCTTTAATTCTTTTCCTTTAGTGTTAGTGATTATAGAAATCAAATACACTAATGATCCTTTCCTTATATAACTTGTTGTTTTCATCACAGAGATGAACTTTGTGGATTTAGAGGTTTTATTTCCTTTAATTGTGATCTTTTCACCCCTTGGTGAATTTACTTGAATTGACTTTTGATCACATAAAATACTGGCTTTATTGGTTATTAACCAATCCATTCCTAACACAACATCAAATCCTGCCAAATTCATTGGGTAAAGGTTTGCAATAAATTTCTGAATTAAAATTTATATTCTTGCTCCCTGCAAGATTTCAGAAATCTTAATGGTTTCCCCATTTGCTGTCTCTACTAGACATTCTTATGGAAGTTTAGTTAATGATTGATTAAGAAGTTTGCAAAATGAAGTATTAATAAAACTTTGGTTTGCACCAGAGTCAAATAATACTTTAGCAAAAACATCATTAACTAAAAACGTATCGACGATCACATCCGGCATGGGCGGCTCTTTAGGTGTGCGGGGAGGACTTCCACACAAGGCCCGTTTTCTCGAGGGGCACGAGATTTTTTTTTAAAAAATTCGATATATATATGTTATTTAAAAAAATGTACACACATAACAAATCCAATATAGAGGCCCATTATCAAAAGATTTGTATTTTTTATAATTTACCCAACTTAACAATAGGTTTATTAGGCCCAATCCAATACTAAAATGATTAGAAAAAAAAAAAGAAAAAAATGAAATACGCAGCAGCCCCAGCCTGCTGGAAACTGGACGGACGAACTTCGAAATACGCAGCAGGAAAATCGAACGACGAAGGCACTACGGCAAAAGATCAGGTGAATTTCCGATTGAACTTTGATATATTGAAACTTTGATTCTCAATTTTTGATGATTGATGAACTGTTCGTTTATAGAATATTGTCGTATTGATTATACTTTGATTCTCAATTTCTGATGATTGATGAAACTTTGATTGAACAGTAAAAGTTGTGAGTTGTGACATCAGAATTGTTGATGTTGATTATTATTCATAATTTCATATTCATATTTATAGAACTGTTAGTTTAATTGTTGAAACTTTGATAGAACTGATCATCATATATTCATAATTCCATATTTATATTTATAGAACTGTTAGTTTAATTGTTGATGTTGATTATTATTTTATTGAACATCAGAACCGGTATCGTATATTATCGTATTGATTAAGTGTTGTCGTTTTTTTAGGCGTTAATGAATAATGGCTCCTAAACAAGCTTCTGGATGGTAAAAATGTCAAAAAAGGAAACGAGCGGATGAATTGGTTATCGTTAAAGCATATGGGCCCATTTTTCGTAATTATGTTGTTTATCGTTAAAGCATATGGGCCCATTTTTCAAGCTCAAATAGGGTACGTGAATTCTCAGAGACGCCACTGACATCCGGGATCATTTTTGCTTCTTCTGCAGTTAGAACAAATGCTCTAGCATTTTTAGTATTCTTGGTGTTCGTACCTGGAGCCAGCTTTGGACAGTTAGGCTTGATATGACCTTGTTCTCCGCAGTTGTAGCATATTCTGTTGTTAGGCTTTTTCCTGCAGTCTTCCTCCTTGTGTCCCGATATTTTGCAAAAGTTACAGTATATGGAGCATCTTCCTGAATGCTTCCTTTTGCAATACTTACAGTAGGGTGTAGAGGTAGAACCTGCATTTCTCCCACGGTTAGAATTTCCAGAACGGAATTCTTGGGTAAGCTTCTGGGTTAGGTTCCTCCTTTGATCCTCTTCTCGTGTACGGACTAATTCATCTGTGAAGGTATTGGTTAGTTCTACAGCTTCTTCTATGGTTTGAGGTCTAGCTGCCTTGACTACATGTCTAATCTCTCCAATTAATCCCCAGATGTAACGGGAGATTAATACTGGTTCAGGTGAAGCAAGGGTTGGTACTATTCGGGCATATTCAAAGAATAATGTAGTATAACCCTTACTATCTACCCCAATCATTCTAAGATTTAGGAATTTATTGGCTATCTGTTCCTTTTCATCAGGAGGGCAGAATTTCCTATCTACCATGTTTTTAAACTCCTCCCATTCCATATTGTAAGTTCTATCACTTCCCCTAGACTGGAGGATAGTGTTCCACCATTCTAGTGCTGAATTCTTAAACAGATTGGAAGCAAACATTATCTTATCCTCTTCTGCACATTTACTTATTCTTAAGACTGCCTCAGTCTTTTCTATCCAGCGTTAGAGATGCAACGGCCCCTTCATTGCCCGAGAAGACAAGAATTCTTTATAAGAACAACCGTAAGACACGGTTCTTCTTCTTTTGGGAATGGGCACTTGAAGTACGGGTCCATTGTTCACGCTGTGTTCAGGTTCAGAGGGTCGTTTGCTATCATGCTTACTTTTATTTTCTGCTTCCTTAACCGTTTTGATAATATATGGCATCGCATCTATTATCCCTTGTGCCACTATATGTTGCATGACACTGTTATCTACTTGGTTTCCATTGTTGTTGTTCGGGTTTTCGTTATCCAGGTTAATGTTACTCTGGTTATCATTATTCTAGTTTTCTTGGTTTACTTCGTCGTCCATCTGAATTTTAAACATTTGCCAATTATTAATATCACAAAATAATTAATAATTTAGGCAATAATCACACAACACACGTATTGGTCAAAAGCGTCGAGCATTGCGACTTTACTCTTTCTTATATAGTATGCGTCTAATACACAATAAAGCTGGAATTAAAATTACAACACTACTATGCATCGCTAACCACTAAGTGGTCTATACTACATCATATATTATTATTATTATACATATATATATATATATATATATATTTTCATACAAACATATTATATATTATATTATTATTATTAGCGTAAATTACAAGTTTTGTCCTTTATGTTTGTAGCAAATTGCAGGCGTTGTCCTTTACCTTTAAAATTGATGACTTTTGTCCTTAATGTTTCAAAATCTTGCACGTTATGTCCTTTAGCCCTAACTCAGTCAGATTTTTTGGTTAAATATGGTCATGTGTCTTGCACATGAGGGTAGAACGGTCATTTCCCCTCCCCACTTGTGTTCCCCCTTTTTAAAACCCTAATAACACCCCCAATTCATCTTCAACCCCAATTCATCTTCAAACCCTAATTCCAAAATCAACCATCTGCAACAAAATTCTCAACCCAATCCTCACAACAATCATATCATTCATCTTAAGACTATGCGTATTCTCTGAACCATCATCAGTTGGATATTAATACCCATTTTAATACCTATTGTTCCTTCACCCAAAACAGAGCTCCAACGTACAGTGAGAATTTTGAGGAGACTACCACTAGATGAATAAAAAAATTACCAGTTTTCTTCTGTGATTAATAAAATTACCAGTTTTCTTCTGCGATTAATAAAAAAATCATCACGACTTCCACTAGATGATTTGTTCGGCGTATAACAAATCTTCTTCCGTGATCGAAACGGAAAAGGTTCGGTGATGAGAGTGAGTGCTCATTGAAGACGTTTGAGCAAAAGAATTCGATGGTGATGCTGATTTTGAGGATGCGAAAATCAAACCTCTCATGATTTCAGGTTTTGTATAACTGTTTTTTTTTGTGAAGTTTTGTTGTGAAACAGAGTGTGAGATCAATTAGTAAAAACTATTGAATTGTAAACCGAATTGAAATTTTGGAAGTGGGTAAAGTGAAGGATGAGGAGTGAGTATTTATAGACAAAGGTTGGTCAAAGGGATTGAATTGGCATCTTGTAAGGGCAAAAACGTGGTGGGTGGGTGCGATGGTGATGATGGGTGGCGGTGAAGGAGGTGTACGGTGGTGGGTTATGGATGGTGAAGGTGAGTTTGCGGTGGTGGAGGTGGTGTTAGGGGTGTTTCAGGTGGTGGCCGGAGTGGTGGGTTCTGGATGGTGATGGTGGGTTAGGCAGTGGTGCGAGGTGTTCTTAGGGGTGTTGCAGGTGATTGATGTTGAAGAAGGTAGAGTTATATATTATTTTGTTTTATTTATTAAAATGATATTCATTAAATGGGGTAAAAAGACTAAAATAACCCTGGGTGACCAAATTTAACAAAAAATTAACTGCCGTGCAAGATTTTGAAACATTAAGGACAAAAGTCATCAATTTTAAAGGTAAAGGACAGCGCCTGCAATTTAGTGTAAACATAAAGGACAAAACTTGTAATTTACTCTTATTATTATTTGTTAGGATCGTTGAATCGATCAAACGAGACGTTCAGAAGAGTTCTCGGTCAATACGAAAGGCGAAAACAGACGTATCGATGTTGTATCAGCTTGATTCACACAAAGAAGTAGATTAAATGTCGATTAGATTGATATCACAACGTTTTACAGGCTTGGCGACACTTCGGCAGAGCTTCGCTACCGGAATCCAAAGTTCTACAAATGAAATGACAAGACCCATATATATAGGGACACCAGTTAGCACGAACCAGCACTTGTCTAGTTCGCACGAACTGGTCAGTTCGTACGAACTGGCCACTTCGTGTGAAACTGCTGGTTCGTCCCTGTTTCCCTATTCTTTCGAACTACGTGTCTTGTTCTATCTAATCTATTACATGACTCGATACAAGACGAAGTCGACAGACATATGCACCAACAAACTCCCCCTTAGATGTTGACGAGTCTTCAGTACGAGTCTTCAGTATGTCGAGTCTTCAGACTTGATCAGTCTTCTTGCTCTCTCCAAAATGTCTTTCTCTGTAAGCATCCTTCAATCTCTATCTTCTCTTTCTCAGAATCTCAATCTGACTCTTCTAATTCTCTTGATCAGATCTCTTGATTTCTTAATCTTATCAGCATCAGCAGCTAAACTCCCCCTTGGATGTTGATTCAAAATCTGTATCTGGCTCTAACGATCTTCAAACTCCCCTTTGCTAACAGACTCCCCCTTAATTCGTTCCGGGTTGGTATCCTGGCTCAAACTCTGCTCAGGCTTAGACACGGGGATCTCGTTTTGCAGCCTTCACAGGTACAGGAACGTCTCCTGGCTCTCTGTAGCATTAGGATCAGAAATTTGGCTCTAATCTGCATATCCTCAGGAGTCGAACCTTAGCTCTTTCAAAGCTTTTTCCTGCACAATTCTCTACCCAAAAGTAAAAATTTTATTTATAACAATTTAATCTCTGCTTAACCACTTGTATTTGAAACTCTCAAATTTGACATTTCATTAATTTGAAACCATTTAATCATTTCTCTTTTCAAACAAACTCTCCCAATCCTGTTCATCATGTTTAGCACTCGGAATTTTGAAAATCAGCTTTCCAACATCAGTTGTCGAAAATAAGATGAAATAAAATCTTTTTGAATTTTCAAAATTTTATGCTAAAACACACTAATGAAACTTTCAAAATAAGATATTTACAGACAATATTTTTGCGAGTTTGTGTAAGAGGATCATATCAGTTTATGACAAATCACTAGCACCATTGAGCTTTAAACACTTTAAGATCTAAACGATTCACTTAGATTGTCAGTATACTGATCCACTTAAATTTTCAGACAAAGTTCAACTGTTTCAAGATACGAGATTAGTGTTTTAAGGACTTAAACTTATTCACGTGTCCCACCTCAGAATATACTCCCGTATCCAGACTCCTATATTCAGTCTTACAGGTGAATGTACACTAATGATATATGTAAGGGGTAAATGCGAGGCCATGAGAGCTCAGGCTATTGCTTCCGCAAAATTAGAGAGATGATGGCTCGACTTTAGGTGTGTTCCCTTTAGAGAATCTTTTCTTCAACAGCACATGATTAGCATTTTTCAATGTTTCATCATTTTTTATGCTGAGGGTGGGGTTTATGATTAAAGCAGTGCAAAGCATTATACGAGGACTAGGCTATTGCTCCCGCAAAATCAGAAGTCCAAGTATAATACCCCAGATATCATCACACACAAAGACCTAGTATGTCAGAAATAGAAAGCCCTTCAAACAAGATTTCAGTGGTTACCTATATATCCGAGAGATGTTCCCCACTAAATAAGTAAGTATTTGAAATTTAGGTTTATATCTCGACAAACAATCTACTAAGCGTGTAAAAACCTGCTGGCATATCATCAGTGAGACCGTTTATCACATTTTAACTTTCCAATTCTTTAGCGTACTGTGATTGTCTACTGATGTACTATCATTTCCTCTTTTTCACAACAAAAACTCATTTTGAAAATTTGAAAATGAAAGCAATAAACTGTGCAAATAAAAAACTGACAAACTGGTGTGAATTGCTTCAAATCGCCATCCACTTGGCGTAAACAATCAGAACTCCCCCTAACAACAAACTATTTCCCATTATGATTTGAAAACACTTAAGTTTGTTTTAATCAAATGGTTTTTCCGGAAAATAAGTTTTGTTGATTTCACTTGTAGAATCAGGGATTCATTCATCACTTTGTTTTCCAATTATCACTTGTAAAATTTAACACTTGTAGGTTTTTCACAAAAACATTTTTCAAGAATGATGCCGATTCATGCTCCACGATTACCAACTTGGGAGCTCCGGCAAGTCAGGATTTTCAGTTAAAGAGATTCACCCAAGCCTGATGGTCCTTGGGTGATTCCGAGTCATCATCACTCGGTTTCTTTCCTTTCTTCTTCTTTTCATAAAATTCTTTTACCCCTTTAACCTTTCCGTCAACCATTTTTCCAAAAATATTTAGAACTTGAGGGTTAATGGCTTTTTCAACATCAAATTCTTTCTTTTCAGAAAAGAATTGATTTGAAATCTCAATTTTGCCAACTTTTTGCTTTAAGTTTCCGTTTGACAATGGTGGAAAATTTGCATCATCCATTTTCGGAATGGAATTATCACTTTTTAGCTCAACTTGTGGCTCTTCTGACTTTGACGAATCAGATTCATCGCCAGAAAGTGGCTCCTTTGCTTCCAAAGAAACAAACTCATTGCCAGATTTATCATCTGATTTCTTAGAAACCCACATTTGGTTGTTAAGATTCACCTTTCTTTTGTAAAACCTTTTTGAACTCTCACCAACTTCAAATATAGAATTTTTGAACACTTTGAATTTTTCAGTTGGTGGTTCAGTTTTATCAACAACTTTTTCTTTGAGTTTAGACGACACTCCCTGTTGTGTGTTGGTTGCCTTTGGACAGTTCAAGGCGATGTGACCAACTTTTCTACATTGATAACAGGTTCTTGTCTCCTTCTTCTGATCAACATCATTCTTCATTCCCTCTTGCTTCTTAGCAAGGAATTATTTGTTCGATTGCTTCCAGAATGAACTCTTTTCCTCTTCTTCAGAACTTGCCCCTGAAACAAATACAACTTTTGATTTAAAATCTTTTACATATTTTTCATTTTCTTTTGGAATAAAACCTAATCCTTTCTTTTTGAAATTACTGTTATGGTTTGGTTTCTTTCGATAACTCGAACCAGAACTGTAACCCTTTTTCTTGTTCAATCTTTGTTTAACTCTTGAGGTGTATTTTTTAGGTTTTTCAGTAAGATTTACATCTTTTATTTCAGAAATATTAATTTCTGTTAATTTGAAAACCTTGTTAATCATTTCAGTTTTAACACCTCTTATTGGAAATTTTTCATCAGAATATAATTTGTCAGAATCATTCAAAGTATATGCTACTTTGAATGTTTCATCATTCAAATTATTTTGTGACATCAGAAAATCTTTATTATAAACCCTTTTGTCCTTTTCAACTGTTGGACTTGAAGTTTCAGACTTTGACTTTGAACTCTTAGATTCAGACTTTGACTCTGACTCCTCATCCTTATCCAACACCTGATCGACCACCTTCTTTATTAAGTCAGACTCATGATCATTGTCAGACGATGTGAATGTGACATCAATATTATCTGGCAATCCATCTGAAGGTTCAGATTCTCACTTTAAATTGGTTGCCTTTTTTACTCTTTCTGAATTAGGATTTCGTGGAGAATATCCTTCTTCAAGCGGCGGTGGACACTTTGTATAATCGGTACTATGTTTCTTACCAGTATCCTTTTCTTCAGGTTGCTTTTCTTCAAACGCTGCCATACCTTCTACTGTAGCATAAATCCTGTCAATCACATAAGAAGCACATGAATAACTTTTCAATAACCTGTTTACCCTCTCAGTTTCTATCTTCTGAGTTTCCAATTTTTGTTCAAGTTCAGCACATTTCTCAATATACTGATTGATGATTTTCTGCTTTGTCATGAACGCTCCATTGAGTGTCTTCATAGCTATCGCTTGTTCATTGCTTGACTTGTTATATTGATTCATAGCTTTGTTTAAAACATCATAAGATTCTTTCAATCTGTTCATGTTATGAATCAATTTGTTGTTGTGCCTTTTCACAGTATCACAATTTTCACACTTCTTAGGCATCTTTTCAGTATCAGCTTCCTTCTCAACCTTGATAGCTGGAATTTCTTTAACCTGCCTTTTTACTTCTTGAACATTTTCCTCAGGTTTGACCTTTTCTTTGACCTCTTCCATTTTACCTGCAAAATACAAATTATAATCATCATTATCTGATGAAAATTTTCTTTTATAATATTCAAGTTTTTGAATTTCTTCACTCTCATCATCACTCTCTTCATCTGATGAGTGATCAAAAATTGGTGCTTTTACTGAAGCCTTTTTTGTTGAAACTTGTTCTTCTTCTTTCTTTTTCGGACTGAATTGCTGAGATTCGTAATAAGCATATGCCATTTCTTCTTCAGCAGTTGAATCTTGAAAGATTTGAGCAACAAATGCTTTAAAATTTGAAGGTCTGTTAGGATCATAATTATCCCAATTGAAGCCTTCTGGAATTCTCTCATCATCTTGATCTATCAGACCATAACAAGCTCTCTTTGATGGTTCTTCGATCCCCTTCCTAGCATGTGAAGTTTGTGGCTGTTGTTGTTGATGTGGAGCAACTTGATGATAAATCGCTTTTCGATGATAATCATTGTTGCCGAATGGATTTTGAGCTCCACTTGTTTCGCGGTTTGTGCACTCTCGCTTGAAATGCCCCTTCTCCCTGCAACGAAAACAAGTAACTTTAGATTTATCAAAACCTAAAGGTGAAGTTCCAGCATCACGAAAATCATCTCTTCCTGTGATCTGTTTAAACTTCTCAGCTCTTCTCAACACACTAGCCATACACCACTTTATATCCATTAATTCCATCTCTTCTGCATCAATCTGATCATAATCCTCTTTTGTCAACATAGGATTTCCGATTTTTCCCGCAACTAAACTTTCATAAGATTCTAACAGGGTCACCAGTAAAGACATATGACCTTTGGCAACCTCTTCCGAGAAATTTTGACCATTCTCAAGATTTAATGCAATGTTGCATTGTAGTACTTTGCCATTATTGGTTGCTGAATAACTTGGATCAACTGATGGATATGACGAGAATCTATTATTGTTGTTTGATCCTTGAGATGACCCTCCAGAATAACTTTTTACGTTAAAAGCAGTTTCGATCTTTGGTGCAATGTTGTTTTTATCAATCGTACTTCCTTTGTAGTACAGACCAATGTCTTGTTCACCATTAAAATCCTTCATTTTCGCCATCTTCCGTTGTTCCATCTCTTGAACTTCGAGTTTTTCAATAAACTTACTCAATGATAGATCTGCAAAATCATCATTATTCTTCAACATCATAAGATATGTGCCCCAAACATCTTATGGCAATGCATCGGCCATTTTTTCAACCCATTCTTCTATATCTTTCTTGATATCCAATCGTTTCATGTTAACCACCAAATTGCAATATCTTTCTATAATCTGCTTGGTGTTTTCAGTTTTTAATCCACGAAATAGATCAAATTCTTTCTTCAAAAGCGATTTTTTGTTCTTGATCATGTCTTGACTTCCAACAAACTTCGTTTTTAGTGCTTTCCACATTGAGTGTGCACTTCCGTTGTGTTGCAATAAAATCAAGATGTCTTCCTTAATAGCTTGTTGCAATATACTGATCATCATCTTTTCGCTTTTGTATTTCTTTTTCTCATCATCATCTAAATCTTTAATAGCAACAACCTCTCTGTATTCATCAATCGGTCTAACATATCGTTGTTCAACACATTCCCACGCATCTAAATGATTCGCTTGAACCCAATTTTCAAAACGTTCCTCCCATCCGTTATACTCCTCGATATTCATGAGCTTAGGCGGTTTTTGCATGGTGCCCATTTCATTTTCTAAGTTCACGTTCTGAGCCATAGTGATCGGTGTAGCAAATGCGTTGTAAAATTCAGAATCCATGTTTCGGTTTTAAAAATTTACAAAGTTCAGACGAGCTGAGTTTCAAACGAACTGATTTGGTGCGATCTGGGTCACTTCGTACGACCTGGATCAACTACAAATAACCTGAACCCTTCAAACAACCTCGTGCGAACTGAGATGGTGCGAACTGACTAACCTCCAAACCGTGCGAACTGAGTCAATTCCAAACCGTCCGAACTAAGTGTATTCAAATCGTGCGAACTGGTGGCGACCTCGTGCGAACTGGATGATCAACTCGTGCGAACTGGATTGCTTAATTCAAACGAACTAAAGCATCTTCGAACGATCTGATGAGTTTTTCACACGATTTGATCAATTTTATCAAGATATAGGTTGAATTAGGTCCTGATTTGTTCAAGGATTGTTTAAAATAGTGTTTCGCGTGTTATATTACAAAATCAGTCCATTTTAACCGTAAAAACTCAGTTAATTTTGAGAAAATGTGAAGAAAGTGAATAGAAATGAGTAGAAATCAGAATTTTCGGTGAAAACAAGCTGAATCACTAAGAACTCTTCCTCCTGAGCTCTGATACCACTTGTTAGGATCGTTGAATCGATCAAACGAGACGTTCAGAAGAGTTCTTGATCAATACGAAAGGCGGAAACAGACGTATCGATGTTGTATCAGCTTGATTCACACAAAGAAATAGATTAAATGTCGATTAGATAACGTGTTACAGGCTTGGCGACAATTCGGCAGAGCTTCGCTATCGGAATCCAAAGTTCTACAAATGAAATGACAAGACCCATATATATAGGGACACCAGTTCGCACGAACGAGCACTTGTCTAGTTCGCACGAACTGGTCAGTTCGTACGAATTGGCCACTTCGTGTGAAACTGCTGGTTCGTCCCTATTTCCCGATTCTTTCGAACTACGTGTCTTGTTCTATCTAATCTATTACATGACTCGATACAAGACGAAGTCGACAGACATATGCACCAACATTATTATTATTCTCTCCACCATCACCTTCACTGATCTGGATTCATCCAGTAATCCATATTGCGCTCGTCTAACTTCCAGACGAGTCGCTCCCCTACCTGCCTCATCCTCTCACTATTCTCTAAAATCTCTTCTCCGAAAATTCGGAGCTCTTGCACATTTTTTGCACTCATTGGGGGTGCAGGTGCTGGTACTGGGTTTGGGTACTAGGGCATGGGATTCTCCTGAGGGTACGGATTCTCTAAGATCTCCCTAATGTATTCATCGTTATCGTAGTAGTAGGGATCTAGAGTGTCCAGACCTGGATAGACTGCTAAGTTTGGCATGGGTTCGTCGTTTAGGTGGTAGCGTGGCACATAATCCCTATGATCATCGAACCATGGATCATAATCTGGGTCTAAGGGATTAGGGGCTGGTATCCTAGGTATCTCCTCAGGGTTGAAATCATGCATTTGGACTTGGTTTTCTGGGTTGTTTTCTATCTCCATCGGCTGAGTGGGGAACAAAGGTAAGGGTTGTGGGGCTACTAGTTATTCCAGGTTTGGGTCGGCAGCTGTTGTTGCTAGGATATGAAAATTGCCTAAGCTCCTATTAAGCATATCCTGTGTATGGGCATCTGACTCTTGCTTAGCGGCTGCTAGGACTCTCTGCTGTTGCAACTTTCGCATTCTTTTCCTACGCTCGAATGCTCCCTTACTGAACCATCCTCTCTTTTTCTGAGGGAATGGCTCTTCAGACTGAGCCTTAAACGCAAACATCCCTTCTTCCTGGTCAGCTGAATACCCAGAGAGGGCAGGCTGTGAGGAAGTACCTTCACTCCTAGGTGAATCGGACAACTGACGATAAACGTCCGAGGGTCCTTGATCACTCATACTGTAAACTAACAAATAGTTAAATAACACACAATAATAAAATACAGTTATGCACGTATTTCCATAATTAATTTCCTAACAATTTGGATAATATATTGGTGTCAGCAGAACACTTCTGTGGCTGAATCAGTGGCTTAGCTCTGATACCACCTTCTGTCGCAACCCCCGCCCCCTATCTGTCCCGGGAACGAGCGGCCGCGAGACCAGTTTTGGTGGTACCATTTGTTTATCATTTTGGCAGCGGAAATTTCATCAGGACCGTAGTTAGGAAATGTTTATCAGAGTAAATACCACACTTTTATAGTATTAAACATATTGGGATAAAACCAAAGTTTTCATTACAAATATTTTCATAGGGAAAATCCCTATTTTATGGAATAAAACATCTTCTTTTATTTAGGTAACTTTTATAGCCACTTTTCCAAGCCTTCAGTGCTGTCCAGCTGGCTTCTAGTTGGCTTTCATATTTTGTTACCTGAAACGCGTTTAAAAACATTTTGTCAGTGGGAAATACTGGTGAGTGATTCCCAGTTTAAATCAAGAAGAGTTTTATCCTTTAACAGTATTGAGAGCTATCACATTGTTTATTTCTACACAATTACTCATTCAGTATTGTCAATCCTGACTGGTGGGTCATATTACACATTGGCTAACTCGTTGTCCAATGGTAACGTGTTCCACATTTTGTATACAAAACCCCAACATACCGGCAGTAATTGAAGAACTACAAAGACTCAATCACTTCTTAATCACATTGTAAAACATTTAAGGTTTTGTAAAAACAATTTACAAAAAAAAAAGATTACTCACATTGCTGTCTTAGATTTCTTCTAAGGTTTCCTGGTGATTATCTATAATTTACACAATGCATACGTGTTAGTATAATAACCTTTTATGTTTACATTAGTAATACCCTCCCCGAGACGGCATTCCAACGACTACATCGGGCAGAACCTCGACAGCCGTTACGGAACCCTGGATTAATCGGGCAGCATACCTAATACGTAACCGGGTTTATAATACTTACATCGGGGCAGAACTTCGTTAATTAGGGGGATATTATACCCGAAAATTATGCCTACTATTCAGAATTTCGAGTGAGAAAAGAAGTGTGAGCGACGGAAAATGAAAGCCGAAGCCCTCTACTTATAGGGCCTGATTTTGAGTTTTACGCGGCCCGCGTAAGACGTAGCAAGGGGCTACGCGGCCCGCAAGGCTCCCTAGTGTAGGCCCTAGGGTTGCTGATTCAGACCATAGACTCCACACGCGTTATGCCACGTGGCACCTCAGGGTGCGACCCTGGTCTCAAGCTGTCGCGGCCCGCGTAGCTCAAGGGGATGGCTTACGCTTCCCGCGAGAGACCATTAAAATTTGTTTTTAATTAATTTTAATAAAAATAAAGGTATTCGGGCCTTTTTTTCGCATATGGGGTGTATTTTAGGACATATTGGGGTATTTTAAATATTTTTAGGGTGTCAAAAATTCAGGAGGGTTGTTATAAACGCGAAAATGATGCAGCTTACGGGCTATCATGGGATGAGTTGAAGGACGTGATGTTGGAAGAGTTATGCCCTCCCCATGAGCGCCAAAAGTTGGAGGATGAATTCTGGCACATTAAGCAGAAAGAAGGTGACAACGTTGGTTTGACTGCGCGCTTCAAGAAGTTGAGTATTATCTGTCCGGACCAAGTCAAGACGCCCGAAATTGCCATCAAGAAGTATATTCGTGCTCTTCCGGATTGCGTGGCTGATTTCGTCCAAGCTTTAAAGACGTCAACGATCGAAGAAACCTACTTGCTTGCTGCTGAGATCAACGCCAAGCGAGTCAAGTCTGGTGTCTGGGATAAAGCTCCCAAGAATCTGCATCAAGCTACCACTGCTTCAACCGCTGAAACCGCCACCGCTCCTCAGTCATCCAAGCTCTCGAGACGCAAGAGAAAGAACAACAGCAGTTCCAGCAACAAGAACTGCACTGTGACCAATGCTGCCCCGCTCCAATCAGTTCCAGCTCCCCAGCAACATCAACACCGCCAAGTAGTGGCCCCGGTTACCAACGCACCGCCGGCAAAGCGTGCGTATGCTGGTCCTCACCCGGCTTGCCCTACTTGTACTTATCACCACCCAGTAGGAATCACCTGCAGATATTGTGCGCATTGCAACATGTACGGCCACTTCACCGCCAACTGCTGTATAGGTCCGAGTCAAAACCCTGCTCCAACCCAAGGTCAAGCTCCTGCTCAACAAGCTCTACTTGCTGCTCCTCAAGGCCATCAAGCGGCTCATGCACCCGCAGTCAATGCTAGAGCTTGCTACGCGTGTGGTGATCCCAACCACTTCGCCAACATGTGCCCGAACCAAGTGGTCAAGCAAGAGCCACAACAGCAGCAGCCCCAGCTGCAGCCTCAGCAACAGCAGCAACAACCAGCGGCCCGCGGACGTGCATTCAACATAAACACCCACCAGGCCCAAGCCGATAACAATGTGGTCAACGGTACGTTTCTCATGAATGGTATATATGCTACGTGTTTATTTGATACTGGAGCAGATAACTGTTTTGTATCGTTTGAATTCGAAAAGCTCCTCAATCGTAAGCGCGCTCATCTCCCCTCGACGTTCGATGTTGAAGTTGCCACCGGAAGAACCGTTGCCGTCAATTCCATTCTTCGTGATTGTACTCTCGATCTCAACAATCACGTCTTTCCTATCGACCTTATTCCGATGCAACTCGGTAGTTTTGACGTCATAGTAGGCATGGGCTTTCTTCGTGAAAACCATGCTGAAGTTGTTTGCTTCGATAAGATGATTTGATTCTCGCTCGCTAATGGTGATCAATTATGTGTTTACGGTGAAGTCGCGTCGAAGAAACTCCAACTCATGTCGTGTGTCCAGGCTAGCAAGTATCTTCGTAAGGAATATCAAGCTTTCTTGGCGCACATTGTAGTAGCGGAGAAAAAGGAAGTTAAGGGAGTAAATGATGTCCCCATAGTTTGTGAATTCCCTAACGTGTTTCCCGATGAGCTACCAGGACTACCACCCGCTCGTGATATCGATTTTCGAATCAACCTCATTCCTGGAGCTAACCCTGTTGCTAAAGCGCCGTATCGTCTCGCTCATTCCGAAATGCGCGAACTCTCGAGTCAGCTCCAGGAACTTCTTGATAAAGGCTTTATTCGCCCTAGCACCTCTCCATGGGGCGCGCCTGTCCTTTTCGTCAAAAAGAAGGATGGTTTATTCAGGATGTGCATCGACTATAGGGAGTTGAATAAGTTAACAACCAAGAATCGCTATCCATTGCCTTGAATCGATGATTTATTTGATCAGCTACAAGGTGCTACGTGTTTTTCCAAGATCGATCTACGTTCAGGCTATCATCAATTACGCATTCAAGAGGAGTATATACCCAAAACCGCGTTTCGAACCCGCTATGGTCACTATGAGTTCGTTGTCATGCCTTTTGGTCTGACTAACGCTCCTACAGTCTTCATGGACTTAATGAATCGAGTGTGTAAACCCTTTCTTGATCGCTTCGTAATCGTATTCATCGACGATATCCTGATCTATTCCAAGTCAAAAGCCGAACACTCGCAGTATCTACGTTTGGTTCTTGAGTTACTCCAGGGAAACCGTCTCTACGCCAAGTTCTCCAAGTGCGAATTTTGGCTAGAGGAGGTGTCACGGCCCCCGACCCGGTTTGACCCGTTTCAGGAGCCGCGGGACAGAAATTCCCGTGGTATTTATTTAACAGCGGAAGTTTTCTTCAGGATCTTTTTAAAACTGCAATTTCCCAATTTATTTTATTTCACAACTCGGGATAAAAAAAACCCCAGTAATTTACAATCATATGATTTCACAGAGAAATCTTTATTTTTACAAAACATGTTTCTTTATTTTATATTGAGCCACTTCCTTAAGCTTGTAGTGCTTCGCGGCACTTTTCCTGGATCTCAACAGATCACCTGAAACATGTTTGAAAAAGGTATTGTCAGCGGGAAATACTGGTGAATTATTATTTTTATGAAAACGACTCGTTTGTTATAATTTACAGTATTAAGGGTGATTACATTGTTTCCATATATCAACCAACTACCCACAGTATTTGTCACTCGACCGGATCTGTGACTATGGTCATATCACCATTGGCCACCCGTTTGTCCAATGGCAAAGATTATCAAGTATTGTATACAAAACCCCACATACTGGCTGTAATTTGGTGATTACAAAGACTTAATCCCTGTAATTATAACTTTGAAATAAATAGAGTTTTGTAAAATACTTTGATAAAAAGAGAATGACTCACATTGCAGATTTAACACAGGCAGAGTCTAGTCTATGGATTTGCCTTGTGACCTAAATTAATAACATGCATACGAACTGGGTTAGTAACTAATACAGCATTTACGATAACTCACGAGATCAAACCCTCACAACGAATGACAAAGTGCAATACTTAAACATCCATCGAATTCACGACGAATGACAAAGCATAAATCCTAATGTGGCCAGCACTTAAACATCCATTGGATAGTTTTAATCGATCGGACATTGAATCGTAGCAGCGATCGAGTTAATACCCGGTATCGGAGCAGCGCCTCACTAATATTGAAGTAATTTCGACCTCAGAGTACTAAAACTTCGTTTTTGAAAGTTCGTTTCGACACCAGTGGACTGTGCAAGTGACAAGCTATTTATAGGTGAAATTAAGACCTCACGCGGCCCGCGTAAGCCTTCGGCTTAACCTTATGCGGCCCGCGTGGCCGCCCAGTCTACGAGTAGGGTTGACTAGTCATACGTAGGTGCACCAGATGGTCGACATGTGGCACGGTTACGCTTATCCGGTCAAACCCAACGTTGACGCGGCCCGCGTAAGACCATGCTTACTCTTACGCGGCCCGCCTGAAACCTATAAGTTTTTGTTTTTCTTGATTTTTAATATTGTTTAGGGTTTCAGGGGTCCGGGTTTATACTTACGGGTATTTTTAGAACAATTTTGAGAGTCCTTACATTCTACCCACCTTATTTAAAATCTCGTCCTCGAGATTTTTGGAATAAGTGAGGATACTTTCGCTTCATCTCTGATTCCAACTCCCAAGTGTATTCAGCTCCTCTTTTTGAATCCCACTTGACCTTGACAAGTACTAACCGTTTGTGTTTGAGAAACTTTACTTTTCTGTCTTCTATTTGAAGAGGTTTCTCAACAAATTTCAACTTTTCGTTTACCTCTATATCTTGGAGAGGTACTACCAAAGATTCGTCTGATAAGCATTTCTTGAGATTGGATACATGAAATATATCATGTACTCCAGCTAACTCTTCTGGTAGTTGTAAACGATAAGCAACTGGTCCTATACGTTGGATTACTGGAAATGGTCCTACGTACCTTGGACTCAATTTTCCTTTCTTACCGAATCGAACTACTCCTTTCCAAGGAGAAACTTTCAATAGTACTTTGTCTCCTACTTGGAACTCCAATGGCTTCCTTCTATTGTCTGCATAACTCTTTTGACGATCTCGAGCCGTCTTTAATCTTTCCTTGATTTGTGAAATTTTGTCTGTAGTTTCTTGCACAATCTTCGGACCTGATAATTGACTTTCTCCTATTTCTGCCCAACAAACTGGAGTTGTACACTTTCTTCCATACAGTGCTTCAAATGGGGCAGTTTCAATGCTTGCATGATAACTATTGTTATAGGAGAATTCAATTAACGGTAAGTGATCATCCCAGTTTCCACCAAAATCTATCACACATGCTCGGAGCATGTCTTCCAGAGTTTGAATTGTTCGTTCGCTTTGTCCGTCGGTTTGAGGATGATATGCAGTACTTAAATTTAGTCGTGTTCCCATTGCTTCTTGAAAACTAGTCCAGAAATGAGAAGTGAAACGACTATCCCTATCCGATACAATGGAGAGTGGAACTCCATGTAAGGATACTACTTCATCTACATACAACTTTTCCAACCTTTCCATGCTAAAGGTTTCTTTCATAGGTAGAAAATGAGCTGATTTGGTTAATCGATCCACAATTACCCAAATCGCATCATTAGCTTTTCTGGTTTTGGGTAACTTAGTAACAAAATCCATTGTTTTGAGTTCCCATTTCCATACAGGCATTTCTAATTGTTGTAATAGGCCTGAAGGTTTCTGGTGTTCTGCCTTAACTTGTGAACAAGTAAGACACTTAGAAACATATCGAGCTATGTCCTTTTTCATTCCTATCCACCAAAAGTTATTTCTTAAATCTTGGTACATTTTATTGTTTCCAGGGTGCATGGTATACCTAGATTTATGGGCTTCTTCTAAAATTTTATTTCTTAAGTCTCCCTGCTTAGGTACCCAAATTCTTCTTTTGTGGAATCTCCAAATTCCATTAGCTCCTTGTTCTAATTCTTTTATGCGTCCCTTCATTCCTTCAGCATCATCCTTGATTGCTGTTTCTTGAACATTCTTCAATTGTTCCATTAAATCTAACTGTAGATTTAACCTAAGAGCACGAACTCGTCGTTGTTTCTCATGGTACTTACGACTTAAGGCATCTGCAACTACATTTGCCTTTCCTTCGTGATATTGAATATCACAATCGTAATCACTTAGGATTTCCATCCATCTCCTTTGCCTCATGTTCAATTCTTTTTGCCCAAATATGTACTTTAAACTTTTGTGATCCGTATAGACAGTAAACTTACTTCCATACAGATAGTGTCTCCAAATTTTAAGGGCAAAAATTACGGCTCCTAATTCTAAGTCATGAGTCGTATAGTTTTCTTCGTGCTTTTTCAATTGTCTTGATGCATACGCAATTACCTTCTTGCGTTGCATAAGCACACATCCTAATCCTAATTTTGAAGCATCACAGTAAACTTCAAATCTTCAGTTCCTTCTGGTAAGGCTAGGATTGGAGCATTGGTTAACTTTTGTTTTAAAATTCTAAAAGCTTCTTCTTGCTTAGGTCCCCATTCAAACTTAATTGCTTTACAGGTTAGCTTAGTTAATGGTACAACTATCTTGGAAAAATCCTTAATAAACCGTCTATAGTATCCGGCTAGACCTATAAAACTTCTAATTTCCATTGCGGATTGCGGAACCTTCCATTTGGTAATTGCTTCTATCTTAGCAGGATCTACATGTATGCCTTCATGATTCACCATGTGTCCTAAGAATTGTACTTCTTGTAGCCAAAATTCACACTTCGAGTATTTGGCATAAAGCTTTTCTTTTCTTAACAAAGTTAAGAGTGCATGCAAGTGCTTACAATGTTCGTCTTGACTTTTGGAATAAATAAGTATATCGTCTATAAAAACAATTACAAATTTATCCAAGTACGGTTTACAGATCCTATTCATCATGTCCATGAATGCTGCAGGTGCATTCGTTAATCCGAAGGGCATGACTGTAAACTCGTAATGACCATACCTAGTTCTGAAAGCAGTTTTAGGTATGTCTTCTTCTTGTACTTTCAATTGATGATATCCGGAGCGTAAGTCGATCTTAGAAAAATATCTAGCTCCTTGAAGTTGATCGAAAAGATCATCAATCCTAGGTAATGGGTATCGATTCTTAATTGTAACCTTATTCAATTCTCTATAATCAATACACATTCTCATTGAACCATCCTTCTTCTTCACAAACAATACTGGTGCCCCCCACGGGGATGAACTAGGTTGTATGAAACCTTTACTTAGTAATTCATCTAATTGCTTTTTCAGTTCTAACATTTCTGTGGGTGCTAACCGATACGGTGCCTTGGCTATCGGTATAGTTCCTGGAATTAGATGAATTCTAAATTCTACTTCCCTTTCTGGTGGTAATCCTGGTAATTCTTCTGGGAATACTTCCGGATATTCTGAGACTATAGGAATTTCTTTAAGTTCTTTACCCTTAGTACTAATGATAACTGAAATCATATATACTATTCCTTTCTTTCGTTCATAACTAGCAACTTTTATTACTGATATGAACTTCATGGGTTTACGTGGTTTATCTCCTGTAATCATGATTACTTCCCCAGTAGGTGCCTGAATCTCTATAGAGTTCTGGTCACAAAGGATCCGAGCATGGTTGGTTACTAACCAATCCATTCCTAACACAACATCGAATCCAGCTAAATTCATTGGTAATAGGTTTGCATGAAATTTATATCCTAAGAGTTCTATATTTTCTTTTTGCAAAACCTTATCTATGTTAACTGAATTCCCATCTGCTGTTTCGACTGTAAAGATTTTCCTAAGGTTGGTTAAAGGTAAATTAAGAGCTTGACAGAATGAAGTATTAATAAAACTTTGGTTTGCACCAGAGTCAAATAATACTTTTGCATACACGTTGTGAACTAAGAACGTACCAGCTATCACATCTGGAATAAGTTCTGCTTCTTGAGTGGTCAGCTGGAATGCTCTGACATTCTTCTTAGTAGCTCCATCGGTCGTCTTGGCTTTGTTATCTGCTGGTTTGACCAATTTAGGACATTCTGGTTTGAAATGCCCATTTTCTCCACAGTTATAGCAGATCCTTGTTTTCCTTCTGCAGTCTTCTTCACGGTGTCCTATGGCTTTGCAAAAGTTGCAGGTCACATTACATCTTCCATAATGTTTCTTTCTACAATTCTTGCAGAACGGTGGATTTGTGGATTGCCCTGTTCCTCTTCTCTTAAAGTTGTTATTATTACCCGTACGAAATCCTTGGGTAATTTTCTGAGCCAGTTCCTTCTTCCTGTTTTCATCTCTTGTACGTACCAGTTCGTCAGTTAGGGTGTTAGCTAGTTCTACCGCATCGTCAATAGTACGAGGTCTCGCAGCTTTAACGATGTTACGGATTTCACTAATCAGTCCCCAAATATAGCGAGAAATAAGTACCGGTTCTGGCGAAGCCAGTGTTGGTACTACTCTAGCATATTCAAAGAATGTCGAAGTATAACCGCGACAATCTACACCCATCATACGATGATTTAGGAACTTATTTGCCATTTGATCTTTTTCGTATTCGGGACAGAATTTTCTTTCTATTAACTGCTTAAATTCTTCCCAATTCATGGCATAAGCTACAGTTCTTCCTTTAGCTTGAAGTACCGTATTCCACCATTCTAGCGCCCCTTCTTTAAAAAGATTCGACGCGTACATAACTTTTTCGTTTTCGGCACATTTACTAATTATAATCACTGCCTCGGTTTTCTCGAACCAACGCAGTGCTGCAGTCGCTCCTTCATTGCCTGCAAATTCAGTGGGTTTACAAGCAAGAAATTCTTTGTAAGTGCAACCAGGTGTTGCATCTTTCATTTTCTTAGGGAGTGGAGCTTGCCGTGGTTCATTATCATGATTAGTATGATTACTACCTTCGTTTACGCTGTTACTAAAGTTATCTTCAGAAATACGTTTATTGGGAATTATTTGTTGAGGTTCAACAGGTTTCTGTGCAGCAGCAAGTATTGCTGGAATAGCATTGGCTATCCCTTGAGCAACGATATTTTCTATATCTTGCCTAGTCATAAATTGATCCCCAGGTTGTTGCTCAGATTGGTTAACCTCATTTACTGGTTCATTATTAGCGTTTTCCATCTGTTAATTGATTTATATAAATTATTAGTATCAAATAAATAACAATCATACACAAATAATCGTATAGATTTCATAATACACATATAGCCAGAACTATCGATTTCTCGATTCCCATTTATATTTTATAATATGCGTCATTACACACCATTATCTTACAAAGTTTTATTTTAGGTTATTTCACAAGCTACATTCTACTTATTTATTTTACAATCACAGTTTCACATTCTTATATTACACTATCCCTCGTCAGTTGTTATTTCAGTAACGGCGTTCCCTCTCATCGTACTTCCAGGAGATCTGTTCTCCTACTTCCCTGATCCTATTTCCTGCATCCACCAATTCCTCACCAAAGTGGCGGAGTTCAGCTAAATTCTCATTGCTCATTGGTGGGTTTGGTATAGGTTCTGGGTCGAACTGAGGGAGAAAGGAATAAGGACTGTTGAGAAGGTTTTGGAACTGCCAATCATTAGTCCACCATTCATCCATTCCTAGAGGTTGGGTGTGGATTATTGGTTCTGGGATTGCTGGTTCTAAGTTTATAGGGAGTTGATTTTCAACAGGATAAGAGTAAAAATTATTATTAATAGGCCTGACAATATCACAGCTTGCCAATGCACGATCTAATTCTTCCTGAAATGGTAACTCCTCGATCTGTCTAGAGCTTTCCCCAATTTCTCTCTGGGTTTGCCTAGAACCTTCTCCAAATTCCATTTCCATCTGCCTAGAATATTCTTCAAATTGCATTTCCATCTGCCTAGATCCTTCCTCGACTTCAATCCCCTTCCCTTTGTCTAATGGATTTTCTATTTTGGGAAGTCTCTTGGCTGGCTTTTTCCTACGTACACGCCTCCCCCATACATATCTCTTTCTTTTCTGAGGTTTTGGCTTTTTCGGAGGTGGTGCATTGAATTCCATAGGTTCTTCTATATCAGGGATATACCTATTGAAATCTCTGGAAACCTCTATTTTTACCGGATAGAGATTTAGATTTTGAAGGGCTTCAGACAAGTCACTCATGCTGTTTAGCATATATGCAAAATACAAAAAAAATTTGCTAAGTTAAAATTTTATAACAAAATTTCATAAATAACTTTTAAATATTATTTCATAGTGTGTAACTAATTTAACATAAAGACAACTGACAATTAAAACATATTAAGTTTTATTGTAAACTTATTTATTTACTGGGTAAAGATTCTAGCTTGTAGGTGATAAGGGTGCTAAATCTTGAGTCAAAGTATTTAAAGATTTGCATTTACTGCTACAGTGGCTAGCATATAGAGATCTGCCCATTTTTCATTTAACTTGTCTTCCCATGGTGGGTTACTGTCTAGTTCTTGGGTTTTCTGATTAACTCTTTCTCCTTTGGATTTCTTTAGTTTATCTTGACTTTTCCTAATAATTAAACTTCTTTTATTAGGAGAAAGTGGTTCCTCATATTGGGCCTTTCGAACAAATATTCCTTCTTCAGGATTTGTATAGGGTTTTGAGGAATTTGTTTGAGATGAACTTCCCTTCTCGTTTGATGACCTATCTAATTTAAGATAGATGTTTGAAAGCTTTTGCTTACCCATACTGTAACTAACAAATAGTCAGTTAATAAACACATAATCACATAATGGTAATCAGAAGATTTTAAGTATTTCTAAATACTTAATTAGCTTAACTCAGTGGCTCTGATACCACCTTTTTCTGTCACGGCCCCAGCCCGGTTTGACCCGTTTCAGGAGCCGCGGGACAGAAATTCCCGTGGTATTTATTTAACAGCGGAAGTTTTCTTCAGGATCTTTTTAAAACTGCAATTTCCCAATTTATTTTATTTCACAACTTGGGATAAAAAAAAACCCCAGTAATTTACAATCATATGATTTCACAGAGAAATCTTTATTTTTACCAAACATGTTTCTTTATTTTATATTGAGCCACTTCCTTAAGCTTGTAGTGCTTCGCGGCACTTTTCCTGGATCACAACAGATCACCTGAAACATGTTTAAAAAAGGTTTTGTCAGCGGGAAATACTGGTGAATTATTATTTTTATGAAAACGACTCGTTTGTTATAATTTACAGTATTAAGGGTGATTACATTGTTTCCATATATCAACCAACTACCCACAGTATTTGTCACTCGACCGGATCTGTGACTACGGTCATATCACCATTGGCCACCCGTTTGTCCAATGGCAAAGATTATCAAGTAATGTATACAAAACCCCACATACTGGCTGTAATTTGGTGATTACAAAGACTTAATCCCTGTAATTATAACTTTGAAATAAATAGAGTTTTGTAAAATACTTTGATAAAAAGAGAATGACTCACATTGCAGATTTAACACAGGCAGATTCTAGTCTATGGATTTACCTTGTGACCTAAATTAATAACATGCACACGAACTGGGTTAGTAACTAATACAGCATTTACGATAACTCACGAGATCAAACCCTCACAACGAATGACAAAGTGCAATACTTAAACATCCATCGAATTCACGACGAATGACAAAGCATAAATCCTAATGTGGCCAGCACTTAAACATCCATTGGATAGTTTTAATCGATCAGACATTGAATCGTAGCAGTGATCGAGTTAATACCCGGTATCGGAGCAGCGCCTCACTAATATTGAAGTAATTTCGACCTCAGAGTACTAAAACTTCGTTTTTGAAAGTTCATTTCGACACCAGTGGACTGTGCAAGTGACAAGCTATTTATAGGTGAAATTAAGACCTCACGCGGCCCGCGTAAGCCTTCGGCTTAACCTTACGCGGCCCGCGTGGCCGCCCAGTCTACGAGTAGGGTTGACTAGTCATACGTAGGTGCACCAGATGGTCGACATGTGGCACGGTTACGCTTATCCGGTCAAACCTAACGTTGACGCGGCCCGCGTAAGACCATGCTTACTCTTACGCGGCCCGCCTGAAACCTATAAGTTTTTGTTTTTCTTGATTTTTAATATTGTTTAGGGTTTCAGGGGTCCCGGTTTATACTTACGGGTATTTTTAGAACAATTTTAAGAGTCCTTACAGGAGGTCCAATTCTTGGGTCACATTGTCAATAGTCAGGGTATCCACGTTGACCCTGCGAAGATCGAAGCTGTTAAGAGTTGGGTTACACCCAAGAATCCGTCTGAAGTCCGTTCTTTTCTCGGACTGGCAGGCAATTATCGCCGTTTTATCGAAGGTTTCTCCAAGATCGTCGTACCGCTTACCTCTCTAACGCACAAGGATAAACCTTTTGTTTGGGGATCTAAACAAGAGGAAGCCTTTCAATCCCTCAAAACCATGCTCTGTAATGCTGCCGTGCTCTCACTGCCCGACGGAAATGACAATTTCGTAGTTTACTGCGATGCCTCAAACCTGGGTATTGGTTGTGTTCTCATGCAACGAGACTAGGTTATCGCGTACACTTCTCGACAGCTCAAAATCCACGAGAAGAACTACCCCACACACGATCTCGAGCTTGGCGCAGTTGTTTTTGCGTTAAAGATTTGGCGACACTACCTTTATTGTACCAAGTGTACGATCTTCACCGATCATAGGAGCCTACAACATATCTTTGACCAGAAAGAATTGAATATGCGTCAACGCCGGTGGGTAAAACTGCTCAACGATTACGACTGTGAGATCCGTTACCATCCAGGCAAAGCAAATGTCATTGCCGATGCTCTCAGTCGACGAAGCTACTTGCTTAGTGTTCGCAATTCCCAAGCCCAGTTTAATCTCGAAGCTCTTATCTGTGACGCGCAGCATGCTTGTTTTACCGAGCGAACTCTGAAGAAGGAAAGAATTCTAAACGATGGCGCCCAACTCGAGAATAAATCTAATGGTATTTTTCATTACTTGGACCGAATTTGGATTCCCAAGCGTACGAACTTGAGACAACTTCTGATGGACGAAGCCCACAAATCTCGATATTCTATTCATCCCGGTGCCGACAAGATGTACCAGGACATGCGTTACAAGTACTGGTGGTCGGGCATGAAGAAGGATATCGCTATCTATGTTTCGAAATGCCTGACCTGTTCCAAGGTCAAGGCTGAGCATCAAAGACTCTCTGGCTTACTCGTCCAACCCGAGATCCCGATGTGGAAATGGGAAAGTATAGCCATGGACTTCATAACGAAACTTCCGCGTACTCAATATGGTCGTGATAGCATATGGGTTGTGGTTAACCGTTTAACCAAGTCAGCTCACTTCCTGCCAATACGAGAAGACTATAAGGTAGAAAGATTAGCCCGAATCTACACCAACGAGATCATTAGTCGACATGGGACGCCTCGTGACATCATCTCTGACCGCGATGGTCGGTTTACCTCACGTTGTTGGGAAACATTTCAATCTGCTCTCGGTACTACTCTTAATCTAAGTACCGCTTTCCATCCCCAAACCGACGGTCAAACTAAAAGAACGATTCGCACCCTTGAAGACATGCTCCGTTCGTGTGTCATAGATTTCGGTGGTAATTGGGACGCGTACTTACCTTTGGTCGAATTCTCGTACAATAACAGTTATCATTCTAGCATACAAATGGCACCATTTGAGGCTTTATACGGAAGGAAATGTCGATCGCCTATTGTGTGGCACGAGATCAGAGACGCACAAATTACCGGTCCCGAGCTGTTGCAAGAAACGACAGACAAAATCCTCCAAATTCAAGACAACCTGTTGAAAGCTCGGAGCCGACAGAAAAGTTATGCTGATAGACGCCGCAAGCCCCTTGAATTTGACGTTGGCGATCACGTACTCCTAAAGGTTGCACCTTGGAAGGGGGTGATCAGATTCGGCAAGAAAGGAAAGCTCGCGCCTCGATATGTTGGACCCTTTAAGATTCTGGAAAGGATTGGAAAAGTGGCCTACAGACTCGAACTACCAGAGGAACTAAGTAACGTCCACCCGACCTTCCACGTTTCGAACCTCAGAAAGTGCTTGGCCGACCAGGAATTACATGTCCCTCTTGAGGACCTACAAGTGGGCGAAACATTACACTTCGTGGAAAAGCCTGTCGAGATCGTGGGACGAGAAACCAAGGTACTCAGATGCTCACGCAATCCCATTGTGAAGGTTCACTGGGAAGGCAAACGAGGCGCCGAGTTCACCTGGGAACTCGAAAGCGACATGAAGGCGAAGTACCCGCAGTTGTTTGTTACGGCTAAAGCCTAATTTCAGGACGAAATTCCCTTAAGTAGGGGAGGCTGTAACACCCCGTGTTTCAAAAGTCAAAGTCAAAGGAAGAAAAGATTGCTAATTGCGATCTGTCACTCCTTGCTCAACTACTGTTTGACTTCTTTGACTTGTAATCGAATCTATTTATTTATTTGCTTTAGTTGTATTATGTGGAGTATCTATTAATAATCGAGGTTTAATCTCTATTTAATCGCATGTTTAATCAATTTATTGCTTATCGCTATCGCATCGCAACTCGGATTATGTGTTCTGGATATTGTTTTACGTGTGTGTGCTATTTACGTGTTACTTGTGCATGTTATGTTTATGTTGAGGTGTTAATCGCAATCGCAAATCTATCGCATCGCAATCGAATCGCAAACGCTAAACGCAAGTTAATTATAGTGATTGTATGTTAGATATAGTGGTTATGTTATTCGTGTAACTAATGGGTAATACTATCGCATCGCTCCCTAGAATCGCATCGCATCGCATCGCAATGCTCAACACGCGAATCGAAACGACAAAACTCGTCGCGCCGAACACTAGGATCGAGTGGCCAACCGATCGAGTGGCCATCCGATCGGATTGCCATCCGATCGGATTGCCATCCGATCGAGTTGTCACCCGATCGGGCTGCCACCTGATCGGCCGACACCTTCCCCGCTTTCCTTTTTGGGAAACCCTATAAATACCCACCTGTCACATCATTTGTGATGTGACAGCTCCCTTGTTCGACTAGCCAACTTTAAGCCCTCATTTCTCTCGATTTCTCTCGATTCCTGTAAGTTTCCAACCTAAATCTTGTACTTCTATGATCTACACACACTTTTACACTATTTTCACCTTTGAATCTCAACTTTTAACCGTGAAATCACCGGATTTGAGGCGTTCTAGGGTGATGTCATCATGGAGTTCTAATGAACTTCAAGGTTTGGCTTCATTCCACCAAGAACAACTTAGATCTGAAGGATTTCCACAAGATTAACCAATGTTTTCGCATATATCTACACAAATTCATGGTTGAAAGGATTGAAAAGAAGAATTTCCAATTTTCTTTCAACTATTTTACACTCAATGCACTCAAAACTGATAGAATTGGAGCTCGTTCTGATCTTCTTATCTTTCTTAGTGAAGGGTTAGTTCAAGGTCTGAATTCTATCCGAGAGATAATTGATTTCGGGTTTGAACATGAACAACCGTCACGAACTGTGAACTGGCCGGACTAGGGTGGTTCCTGTTCGATCGGGTCACTTGGGACGAGATGGGGTTTCTGTTGTTCAAACAAGATATCAAAACGTCTCGTTCAAAATTATAAAACTTCAAACAGAATCGAGTGTCAAGACGATCAGATCGTTGGGATGGATTGCCGTCCGATCAGATTGCCATCCGATCGACCGGTCATCCGATAGGGTCACACCTGGTTCCACACTTAAACTTTTATTCAAACTTTTCAAGGATCTAAACGTCGAACGGATTGCCGTCCGATCGGATTGCCATCCGATCAAACGACCATCCGATAGTGTGACGTTTGGGACCTTGATACTTAGTCAATTTTCAACATGTTCAATGCATACGGATTACCACCCGATCGGATAGCCATCTGATCGAGTGACCGACCTGCTGTGAACTTGTTCTCAAACTGAGAAGCCACGCCAATCGGATCGCCGTCCGATCGACCCGCCGTCTGATCGATCGACCTGAAGGGTAGAGATACTTCTCTATTTTCAAAATGCTACAAAGAAAACTTCAAAGGATAAACCATCATACACAAACACATCCTTACCAAACGAGGTGTCAATCCAATCGAATGGCCATCCGATCGGGTTACCAACCGATACTTGGTTACCTTTCACCGTTTTACGCGCCGCTTATCGTTTATGCTATCGTTAACTGTTCAGGCTAATCTCTCTCAGCGCTCCCTTCAATCCAAGGCAGTGTTTATTAAGTTAAACGCTATCTGTGAGTATACTCGATCCCTTTTTGCTTTATGCACTTTTGGGTGTTACATACGTTACTTATTCTAAATCACATCGAACACACAACGCAAACACTATTTATACGCTGACCTTTAATGCATGTTATACGTGACTCGATGAATGCCTGTTTGTTATGTTAACACATTGATTGTTGTCTACCTGCCTTAGCAACGATAGTACTATAGTTTGGACTCGGCACCTGTTTACTCAGGGGTTGTTAAGGACAATTACTTCACGTGTTCGCAGTGGTGAACATGTGATGCGCACTCGCTATTCGCAGTCAACTCGCAGTCATTGGTATTGATAGAATCTTTGTCGATAAGTTACATGCTTCACATTATACGTTATACATGCTGGTTATGTATAAACAATTTCGAACTCTATTATGCTATTATCAAACTTGTATGCTCACCTTTACACTATGTGTATTGACCTATATTTTAACGTATGTGACAGGTGTTTAGGATGCTGTGCTTTGCTTGCTATTTGATGGAACCGAGCTTAGGAGAGTCTAGAAACAAAGACAATTTATATTTTATTTGAATCTGAGTTCTCGGAACAGTTTTACTTGTTTTGGAGATATCTATGTTTGTAATAATTTACTTGCTTAATAGGTTATGGTATGGGACATAATGTTTAACTATTTGGTAAAGTAGTTGTTGTGGAATTTCTCTTGAACATCTGTTTCGCTCAGTGCCATGCCCCGGTGTTTCCACCATCGGTTGGGGTGTGACATGTATGTATGTATGTATGTATGTATGTATGTATGTATGTATGTATGTATGTATGTATGTATGTATGTATGTATGTATGTATGTATGTATGTATGTATGTATGTATGTATGTATGTATGTATGTATGTATATGTATGTATGTATGTGTGTATATGTGCATGTATGTGTGTGTATGTATGTGTGTGTGTGTGTGTGTGTATGTATGGGTTCGGCTACAAAGTCAATTTTGCCTAGAAAGTGTAAAAATGATTCTTAAGTTGGGTTCTATAACTTTAGGCATGAGATTTTAAATTTCTTTATCAATAGCCTATAATCATTACCTTACACAAACACACATACACACACATATATTAAGGCAATTATAGAGTAAAAAGCTATGCGAGTTCAAAAAACTCAAGAAACCCAATGGATGGATACAATTTTACCACATGTTACAAGTTTTTCAGAATTCTGACATGTAACCAATGTTTTAAAAACTAGTTTTTAAATCAAACCGGATTAGACTAAAATATGGTTCAACCGGTTGAACCAGGTTGTACCGAGCGGTTCAACCGAGTTGAGTGGCTAACTCTATTATTTCATAAATTACAACATCAACTCAAAAATTAATCGAAAAATGCATGATTACATATTAAAAGATGATCCAAAAGTAAATCTATAATAAAAAATAATCCAAAAGATAATCAAAAATCATTCAATTTTCCAACAAGCTCTTTTAAATGAAAGTGTATGATATGTTTAAGCCATTTGAGTGTTGATACATCAAGTTCACGATCGCATAAAAGATGAAATTCACTATTATCGCCATCCTCATCAACTAGAGGATAACTATTTTCGTTTCAAACAATATTAAATAAGAACTTTTAGTTACGAATAATCATAATATATAAAAATTACGTAAGATAAGTAACATATATAATAAAAATAAGTAACAACCCAAACTAAAATAACCCTGGCAGGTACTGATATTACGTTTCAAACCGGTATACCGGATTTTACCGCCGGTACAAACCTTATGCCGTTTCACTTATTTACCGGGGTGTTTCATACCATATTTACATCTTTTGTCAGAAGAGAGAAATTTGATATGTTATGTGACACCCCGCGAAAACGCTCAACTACACCAGCTTCTTCAGTGACTGCATGCTAAATTTCGGGATGAAATTTCGGATTTACATTCAGTTTAGTAGCTTAATGATGGGGTAGCTCCCCATGACATGTTTTATAAACTAAGTAATTTAACAACCTGTTTTTGAAACAACGCCTAAAAACCGTGAACTCGCCAACTTTATGTTGACACACCTGTGCATGCTTTGCAGGCCGTTAGGTACAATGTAGGAGCTTGCATTGGGGGAGTGTCGTTGTTGCGAAAGAACTGTTATTGGGTTTTTATGCAATGACTATGGTTTTAAACTATTGTTTGGAATTTAAACAATTTTCTTCTGCAAATAAACTTAGACATTGTTTTTGAACCTTAAATACTTAGTCACTAATCGTATTAATGATGATGGGTTTCTTTATTTTAATTAATTGTTCAATATGATTGGTGGCATGATCCTGGCCAGTCACACGCCTCGTGGTAATACTTCGCACGTGGATTTGAGGGTGTGACATGTTATACCTTTTTACACCCGTTTACATATGTGTAACATCACATGTTACGCTTTTTTTTTGTTTTCAACAGCAGGTTTTGCGAAGTAATGTTCGAACTTAAAAATTATGAGTTTTTAATGTGTAGTGCATGTAAAAAACATAAAAAACATGTTTCATGTTTTTGTAGGAAAGTTTTAATGTAACAGACAAACATACATGTCAGTGTGTCAGACAGAAAAGTGTAAAAGCAAAAAGTTGTGTTAGTTACTTTTGTCAATCTGTTACATGTTCTGAAAAAGGAACTTTTTGTAACATGCAATCTCAAAACTTGAGAAGTATTCTGGACCACACAAATTTTTTTACTTCTAACCGCACGTTTTTAGGAGGTACTTTTGTGTGTGTGTATATATATATATATGTGTGTGTGTGTGTGTGTGTGTGTGTGTGTATTGTCAATTTTGAATTATACACATACGTATATAGTCAACTTTTAAACTATACATATATGTATATTATGAAAAATATACATCCTTAACCTAAGAAGTGTAGGAAACCGGGTCAAACAAATTACTATTGAGCTTATTCCAGTGGTGTTGGAACCGGCTCGTCGGACACTAACCAAAAACTTTAAACCCTAAACTGTAACAACCCGCACTTTCGTGCGTTGTTACTACTCGTTATACTCTTTATGCCTAGCACCAGAGATTCGGATCATAATGTAACTATATCGTATATATCGCTATTCGAAGAATAATCGCATATTTTCGAAATACAATATCGCTATACTACACTATTATCACAAACACTAACACTCACGGAGGCATTGAGTGAGGACCTATTCTACCCTCCTCAGTAGCCGTGAGGTGTCGAACGTAAACAACTAACGCTAACCAGGACTCTCGGGTGAGTGCTATAGCTCCAGTCGTCGTGACGATGATGACAATACGAGTGAATGGTACCCCGTCAGTCATTGTGGCACAAAACACTATAACGTTCACGATGACATCAAGAAAGGACCTATTCTACCCTCCTTGATGGTCGTGAAACGTCGCTAATAATCGCATACTCGAATCGGAAACCGAAGGTTATATCGAAACTTTGGAATATGGATACGTATATACGACCTTTTGTGATTAATAATAATATATATACATATATAATAATAATATAACTCGACTATAGAAGCGCGCACCTCAAAAACTATCAAAACGATCAAAAACGGAAAAGTCCATCGCGTCAGGATAGCCATCCGGACGGATAGCCATCCGGACGGATAGCCATCCGGACGGATAGCAATCCGGACGGATGGGCAATCCGGACCAGAACTCCCTTCTCCTCTCTGTTGCCTATAAATACCATGTAAACATCACTTGAACAGTGATGTGACAGCTCCTACTCGACCAAACACGCTCAGGACCCTTTTCTCTCGATTTCTCGCGATTCCGGTAAGATTTCAATCTAGAAACTTGTACTTCTATGATCTACACTCAATTCTACATCATTCTATCTTTCAAAACTCAATTTCTAACCGTGAAATCTGCGGATTTGACGCGTTTTGAGGTGATGTCACCAAGAGTTCTTATGAACTTCCAGTTGTGACCTCATCCCACCATAAACGACTCAGATCTGGGTGATTTCCACATGTTTTGGTAACAAATCTCGCCTAAATCTATGTATTTACCCACGGAACTGTGCGATTTCGAGTTAACCATGAAGAACCATCACGAACGGCCAGATCTGATGGAACGGGGTGATTCTCGGCCGTTAGAGCGGGTCGGAATTGACGGAACTTCAAGTGTTAGTGCGAGATTACACTGTCCCGGTAACTCTACACGTATTCCTTCCGTTAAACACTCAGAAACAGTAGTTAGAATGCGAAACAGACGTGTTGTCCGCACGGATCACATGTAATCCAGACGGATAACATGTAATCCGCACGGATAACATGTCATCCGGACGGATACATGTCATCCGGACCGAATACATGTCATCCGGACGGAATACATGTCATCCAGACGGATGACGCTTATTCGAACGGATGACAATCCGTACGAATCACCACTTATTATGAACGGACAACAATTCGGACGAGTCACCACTTATCCGCACGGATCACACATTATCCGCACGGATCACACATCACCCGCACGGATCACCTGTTATCCGGACGGATAACATGTCATCCGGACGGATAACTTGTCATCCGGACGGATAACATGTCAATCCGCACGGATGAGCACCATTCGACCAAGTGAGTGACTTTTCAAGGCTAATCTCGCTTAACCGTACATCGTTTACTCTATTCTTCAAGGATCAACCAGACGTACTCACAACCAACTCAATCAAGTTGTATTCTCGCTAAATACGCATTGTGAGTATACTTGACCCCTTTTTAATCGAATTTTGGGTGTAACATACGTTTCTAACAAACCAATCTTATCAAACGAATTATTCAAGCAATCGAATTATCACTTGCGAATAACTGTTATGCATAGATATACGTGATACTAGTTGCATATGTGCTAGGGCTTATACTCGCGACGTCCCACCATGACTAGTATAGTACTATTGCGCCCGACGGGGTTTAGTTTGCCATCGCATATTCGAGCATCGAGGACTTAGTTGGTAGTATCAGCTTTGTGAGTATATATGTCGTGTGTTACGAAATTCGCTACACTTTTATCTATTATGCTACTTATCAAACCTGTATACTCGCCAATACTTTTGTATTGACAAATATTTTAACGTATGTTGCAGGATAGACCGCTGACCGTATCAAATCAAGCTAGGAGGTCTAGAAACTCAACTAAAATCTAGGTTGTCGGATTTGTATTGTTCGAAAGGACAAGAAATCTGTGATAACTTATGTGATTGTATTATTTGTTAGTATGGGATAACGAATGTATTAAATATTATCGCAATATAGTTGTTATGGATTCTCTTGAGCAATCTGATTCGCCTAGTGCCGCGCCCCGATGATTCCGCCATCGGTTGGGGTGTGACAGATTGGTATCAGAGCCATAACTATAGGGAATTAGGCCAGACTCGACCTAGTCTGGGTCGAAGTCTTAGAGATTGACCTAGTCTATAGTCTAAGTACCAACGGGCCGACTCGTACGAACCCAGTAGGGTTGTATCGGGCCTACATGATACTCTCGATCGAAATTGCTAAAAGCTACAACCTTGTGTGAACACCGCATACTACAACTTCACACGAAGGAGCCTTTCCTAAGGCTGAAATACTTCTTAGCCTTTCCTAAGGCCGACACAATGCACGTGTTTTCGAAAATACTCGCATAACGAAACCGAGCGATCCAGTCGAGATCAGGTGTGAAAACCAAGAACTCTCGATAGGATTGCTCACTCAGCGCATTTTTCTAGCACGAGAACTTTTCATCGAGTTAGGAGTGACGTCCACATCTCGACGAAAGTCTCCATTTTGAAATCTAGTGGAACTCACGAATTTATTCGAAGAGCATAACCACAATTAGGAACGAAACTGTTAAGTCAGGGGTGAAACCCGTACCTTAATAAGCCGTTCCACTCTCTAAATTGGTTTTCAAAAGCTCTCACCAAGGACACGACTATCATGATAACTCGAGCCACGTGATGACTAGGAAGACGAATGCCATGAGCTGCATCCCAGTGGAAGCATGGAGTCTTCTAGGTCAACGCGCGCGCACGAACTTGTTAAATATAGTTGGGTTACCTTGGGTAGTCGACGCCTAAACACCCAAGGCACTCTATCGTATGAACCGCCGATCTTACAAATGGTTGGAACTTATTTACGCTTTGAAACTTTACGCTTTATCGATTTCTCGACTTAACGATTTTCACTCCCTGCTTTAAAAACGCACAAGTCGCACAGCCATCGTAATCTAAAATGAAACCCGAATGTTTGCAACAAAACAAATGCATAATCTATCGCCTTCGCTATCGTTTTCTCACCTCAACACGTCCTCGCCTATTCTAAGTCGACCTGTATGTGCATGATTACAAATTACAATTATAAAAATATATATATATATATATATATATATATATATATATATATATACGTTTAAACCAACAAGTCATTGTGTGAGAACTTAGGAATTTCGTGTTTCCTATATGGCTCCTATGTGATTCGTATTACTACTATACTATGGCATCAAGTTTTGAACGCGCTCAATCGCATCGCAAAACTCAAAAATCATTATGATCGAATCTCATTCCAAGTCTCTTCCTGTCTAGATGCCTTCCAACAACTCTACCTCGAGACGAGCCGCTAGGAGGGGAGCCAAACGAAGTGTCGATAAGAGGATTGCATCACTTGTGACTAAGGAAGTGAGTAAGCTTATTCCTCGAATTGCCGCTCAAGTGCACTCTCTCAGCAACTCTCGAGCCTCGGAAGACTCCAAGACGGAAGCACCGCAATCTACTTTTCTCTACAAGCACTTCAAAGCATGTGACCCAATGGAGTTCACGGGTGAAGGAGGTGCGACTCAATTACTCCAGTGGTTCGATTCTATCGAAGTTACCCTTCGTCAAAGTGGGTGTCCCGATAGTTTCCGTACTACTTGCGCCACCGGAGTATTCCAATCACGAGCACTCGACTGGTGGACCGCCGAACGTAACAAACGTGGGATCTCCGCAGCTTACGCTCTCTCTTGGGATGAGCTGAAAGAGCTTATGAAGAAAGAGTACTGCCCTCCCCACGAAATCCAGAAGCTAGAAAACGAATTTTGGGAAATCAAGCAAACCGAAGGTGACAACACTGGCTACACCGCAAGGTTTAAACAGCTTAGCATGATCTGCCCAAGTCAAGTCAACACTTCAGAAAAAGCCATTTTGAAGTACAATCGCGGCTTGCCTGAGTGTGTGGGTGATTTTGTCGAAGCTGCAAGACCTGCTACCATCGAAGAAGCCTACCGCTTAGCCGCAGAAATCAACAACAAACGACTCATGGAAGGGTTCTTCTCAAAGAATCCTGTCAAGCAAGCTTATCAAGCGATCGACATTAATCCCTCAGACGATCCTGTCAACGATTCTCCTGACGAATCTGCTAACGATTCTCCTGATGAATCTACTGACGATTCATCTGACGGATCTGCTAACGATTCTTCTGATGAATCTGCTGACGATTCATCTGACGAATCTGCTGCCGATTATTCTGGCAAATCTGCCGACAGTTCTTCCAACGACAAATCGGCCAAAGACTCTGCAAGTGAGTCCTCAGACGAACCCTCCAATGACGACATCTCTTCGCAGGGCACCGACAAACCCAGCCGCAAACGAAAGGTTTCAAGCCCGAGCTCATCAACAACCGAACTGCTGCAACCGAAACCTCTTCGAACAGTTCCGGCATTTCCAAAACGAGCTTACACTGGAGCTCATCCTCAGTGCTACTCGTGCACCTATCATCATCCAGTTGGGGCTGACTGTCGCTATTGCAATAACTGCAATCATTACGGTCACTTCACCCACAACTGCCGCATCAAACCGTGAATTTGAGTACAACAACAACAGCTCCAGCAAAAAGTCTTCAGCATCAGATATCTAGCAAGCGTAGGATAAAGTTGTAATGATACGATTTTCGACATTGATTTCTAAGTTTTGAACCTACTCCATTACTCGATGTTGCCACAATGCGTAACATTAACTCTCGCTTTCGTTTTCTTTATCACACTCTAGTCGTCGCACTTAGACTAGATTCACACACATACTATATACTATATACTATATCACGAAATAATGTGTTTTACCCTCACTACACTCTTGAAACGAGGTACGATAAACGTGCAAGGAACAACTAATCACGGGTGCACACGGGATTATTTGGGTCAGTGCACGGAGATCGTATTGAACTCTAAGGTGCCATAAACGTTTGAACGAAATACGACACCAAAACACGAGATTTAAGTAATAGGGGTAAAGCAAGGTGTGCTTTACCATACTACCGTAGTTTCATGCAGAAAGTGCCGTGTGGAGTTGAACGTTATTAGACCTATTATACTATTGTGATTATTTTCAACACACCACACTCAATCGCAAGGCGTAACAACCGAAATGGCATCATCACAAGACTTGTCGTAAGCCTGCAAACGCAATGCAATCGCCTCATCGATGGACTCTGGAGAGTCTACCTCGCAGGACGAATTGCATCAACGCAAGACTGGTCGTAAGTCTGTAGCAATCAATCTCATCAAGTACGTAAACGCTCACGACATTCTTGAGTGAGGACCTATTCTACCCTCCTCGATAACCGTGATGCGTCGCAACGCAACGTAAAGCTTATTCGAAACAAGACTCGACTAACCGCAATCACTTATCTTGTGTATCTCGCAATCCCTATCACTTATTGTGTGAATCTACATCGTTTGCTGTGTATCAATCTATCGCTATGCCGTTAGCTGTGTTATTCGTGTTAAGTTAGCACGCATGACCTCGCTTCACGAAATGGAGCTCATATGGCTAAAGCAAGGTGTTTTAGTCATATCAGCGACCTTTCGTGGAAAAAGGTCATGTGGGGCCGATGATAGTTAAACTCTGTGGTATCAATCAATCAAATCGAACCGCATAAATCGTGTAAACCTCCATCGATTGCAACGCAACAACTGCCGCCTATCGTAAATCGATTATCGACGCCATCGTTACTAGTGTCGTGTGTGTGTTCTACGCTTAATCATCAAATCGCTTATCGCTTGTCGTGTATAGACTACCGCTTAATCGCTCATTGGTGTTCGTTACAGTCTGTGTGGTATTAGTACACATGACACCGCTTCACGAGGCGAACTATCTTGGTAAAACATGGCGTTACACCATGCTAGCAAACCCTCGTGGAAACGTGCCATGTGGGTTTAATATGGAATCTAATCGAAGACACGCTATTCGCTTATCGCTTATCGCTTATCACTCGACGCCTACCCAGACACAACACATAAATGTTTTGTGTCATCAGACTACTCGCGTACGTTGTTGTAGCTACGTTCATAACTCAACTCGCTGGTTTAACCTATTTGATTCTATCTTATGCTCGGTCCGACTTCCTATCGATCGGGCCGAGTAAGCGCAAATTCTATCCGTGTCATATCGGCACACCCGACACCGCCTCACGAAACAGAAGTAATATGGGCAAAGCATGGTGGATACGCCGCTGGTACTTCCTATATATAAGTGTTTTAAGCATATTAACAAACTTTCGTGGGAAAGTGCCAAGTGGGGCTCGGTGATTAACTACCTTTTGTACTAATTTAAAACGTCTTTTTTTTATATAAAAATTTTGATTTAAAACCAGTGGACAAGTGAAATTTTCCCACGACGTGGAGATAACATCGAATCAGCTTAACCCCATGTCCAAGAAAAGTTTCATAAATCCAAGTTTTCCTTAAAGCTTTTACAACATCCAAACAAAATCCCTCTTAAGACATTGGTTCGACATCGAGTTCAACTTGAACCCGTGCCATAGGAGAGTTTTTGTAACCTCAGTTTTCATCTTCGAATTCCTTAGAATGTTTAAAACCTAAAACTTCCTTGCAACATTGGTTAACATCGACTCAGTTGACCTTATGTTAAAAGGAAAATTTTCAAAATTCCATCCTAATTTAACTTTTAAATATCTAAAATAAACGCTTCTCGTAACGTTGATTAACGATCGACTCAGTTAATTCTTCGCAACACGAAGTACTTTGGACCGCCAACTCGTGGGATATTACTTTTGTCTTCTACGTCGCCTCCTCGCTATCGCAATCGATCTCTCTTATCCGAAGCACTCTCGTTGTCAACTCCCAATCGAATCACTCGCTGTACCGCTATCCATACAGGATCAACTCTCAAAGGTCTACCTATTGGATTAATTTCGGGAAGAAATTTCCTAAAGTAGGGGAGACTGTAACAACCCGCACTTTCGTGCGTTGTTACTACTCGTTATACTCGTTACGCCTAGCACCAGAGATTCGGATCATAATGTAACTATATCGTATATATCGCTATTCGAAGAATAATCGCATATTTTCGAAATACAATATCGCTATACTACACTATTATCACAAACACTAACACTCACGGAGGCATTGAGTGAGGACCTATTCTACCCTCCTCAGTAGCCTTGAGGTGTCGAACGTAAACAACTAACGCTAACCAGGACTTTCGGGTGAGTGCTATAGCTCCAGTCGTCGTGACGATGATGACAATACGAGTGAATGGTACCCCGTCAGTCATTATGGCACAAAACACTATAACGTTCACGATGACATCAAGAAAGGACCTATTCTACCCTCCTTGATGGCCGTGAAACGTCGCTAATAATCGCATACTCGAATCAGAAACCGAAGGTTATATCGAAACTTTGGAATATGGATACGTATATACGACCTTTTGTGATTAATAATAATATATATATACATATATAATAATAATATAACTCGACTATAGAAGCGCGCACCTCAAAAACTATCAAAACGATCAAAAACGGAGAAGTCCATCGCGTCAGGATAGCCATCCGGACGGATAGCCATCCGGACGGATAGCAATCCGGACGGATAGCAATCCGGACGGATGGGCAATCCGGACCAGAACTCCCTTCTCCTCTCTGTTGCCTATAAATACCATGTAAACATCACTTGAACAGTGATGTGACAGCTCCTACTCGACCAAACACGCTCAGGACCCTTTTCTCTCGATTTCTCGCGATTCCGGTAAGATTTCAATCTAGAAACTTGTACTTCTATGATCTACACTCAATTCTACATCATTCTATCTTTCAAAACTCAATTTCTAACCGTGAAATCTGCGGATTTGACGCGTTTTGAGGTGATGTCACCAAGAGTTCTTATGAACTTCCAGTTGTGACCTCATCCCACCATAAACGACTCAGATCTGGGTGATTTCCACATGTTTTGGTAACAAATCTCGCCTAAATCTATGTATTTACCCAAGGAACTATGCGATTTCGAGTTAACCATGAAGAACCATCACGAACGGCCAGATCTGATGTAACGGGGTGATTCCCGGCCGTTAGAGCGGGTCGGAATTGACGGAACTTCAAGTGTTAGTGCGAGATTACACTGTCCCGGTAACTCTACACGTATTCCTTCCGTTAAACACTCAGAAACAGTAGTTAGAATGTGAAACAGACGTGTTGTCCGCACGGATCACATGTAATCCGGACAGATAACATGTAATCCGCACGGATAACATGTCATCCGGACGGATACATGTCATCCGGACGGAATACATGTCATCCGGACGGAATACATGTCATCCGGACGGATGACGCTTATTCGAACGGATGACAATCCGTACGAATCACCACTTATTTCGAACGGACAACAATTCGGACGAGTCACCACTTATCCGCACGGATCACACATTATCCGCACGGATCACACATCACCCGCACGGATCACCTGTTATCCGGACGGATAACATGTCATCCGGACGGATAACACGTCAATCCGCACGGATGAGCACCATTCGACCAAGTGAGTGACTTTTCAAGGCTAATCTCGCTTAACCGTACATTGTTTACTCTATTCTTCAAGGATCAACACAGACGTACTCGCAACCAACTCAATCAAGTTGTATTCTCGCTAAATACGCACTGTGAGTATACTTGACCCCTTTTTAATCGAATTTTGGGTGTAACATACGTTTCTAACAAACCAATCTTATCAAACGAATTATTCAAGCAATCGAATTATCACTTGCGAATAACTGTTATGCATAGATATACGTGATACTAGTTGCATATGTGCTAGGGCTTATACTCGCGACGTCCCACCATGACTAGTATAGTACTATTGCGCCCGACGGGGTCTAGTTTGCCATCGCATATTCGAGCATCGAGGACTTAGTTGGTAATATCAGCTTTGTGAGTATATATGTCGTGTGTTACGAAATTCGCTACACTTTTATCTATTATGCTACTTATCAAACCTGTATACTCGCCAATACTTTTGTATTGACAAATATTTTAACGTATGTTGCAGGATAGACCGTTGACCGTATCAAATGTCACACCCCGATTTCCACGTGTCACCGGTGGGCCCGGTGGGGGAGTATCGTGACGTCATGGTTGGTAACGTAATAGTCAAACAACACAATATCAATATGCACAGCGGAAGCAAATTTAAAAATATGATACAACCGAGTTTAATATTGTTTATCAATGTAACAATATCCGGAAGTTTATCCACAGTCGGATCGAAATAAAAATAATATTGATGGTTCAACAGACTTCAGGCATCCTAAGCTTGCGAGACTTTTTATTGATGCTAAGGAGACAATCCAGCCAATTTCGTTTAGTACCTGCATTCAGTCTTTTTGGGAAAATACGTCAGTTTACACTGGTAAATACAATCAACTGACTCATTTTGAAAAATGATTTAAAATTGGTTTGGATGCACATGGCATAAACATTTTTATAACTTGGGAGAATTATTTAATATTATAATCTTGTGAACGAATTACATGTTACTTATGCGTTCAGTAGCCCGGATCTAGTCTGGGTTAAAGATCAATAGACACACCACATTATTGAGTTATACACTGACAGGTGTACGCCTACACCCCGTGCTCAGGTCGTGGCCATCTCGTAAGATGATGCCAAGGATATCCGGGACATGGTCATTAACCCCCCAAAGGCTGTAAAGTAAACAAGACTGTTTAAACGAGCCGATCAAATTATTCAACTACCCACTTTAACGGTGGAGATTTGATGCCCGATCAAGCGGTATGCTATATACCGTAACCCAAGCCCGTATAGGGAAAATAAGTTAAAAGTATTTACCTGAGCAAGTATTAATCACAATAAGCAAAATGCACGTAGCTTTTACTGGTTCTCCTAATCTGGAACGAAGGTTTAATATAACCTATTAGAATCCTAACGGGTCTTTAATTAAGCTTAAGCTTAGACCGGCTAGTTTTCAAGATACGGTACGTACGCACGATTAAGCGAAGACCGGACAGAATGTGATTTAGACCCGACAAGTTTGAAGACTTGTTTAATATGGGTTTATTATTCACATTCTGGATTTTGAGATAAAACCGATAAGGTTTGACCCGTTTCGGCTAATTTATGTAAACTTGTTACATAAACCGAACCGAACGCGTAATAAGCGTAACGGGTATCCGCAAGAGCCATATACAGGTTTCCTAAGTTAATTATGTTTCCAATATGTTGTGACATCAGTAAGATGTCTTTCATTATGCCCGAAACGTGTTTAAACACAAACTAGGCCCCGTAGGGGTAGTTTGGTAATTTCACATAAGCCGAAAAGCTCAAAACCGGAGTCTGAGTTAATCAACCTTTGCCTACTGTTAAAATATTCTAATTTGTCTAAAATATCAGTAGGTATCAACCCGGGTATGTTCAATAATATTTTATTACATACTATGCGTTAAAAACGCTAAATAAGGCGATTAAAGGCCATTTCCGGGTTCGATACTTAAATCTGATATTTTTATATTTCCAGAAGGCTTAAAATAATTTATTTATCATATGTGATCAGTAGCAAAAGGTTTGGAGTCGTTTAGATATGAAAAACTCATTTTATGGCCCGTAAGGGCAAAACCGACAATTACCGGATTAAGCCTACGACTATGAGTTATGCTCAGCCTAAAATTAATTAAAAATCTTTAAAAATCCCAAAATAATATATTACATCAATGGGTAAAAGATTTGATATCAAAAAGTATGTTTAAGTAGGCTATACGCTAGTTACGCCATTTTATTAACATAAAGCTTTAAATTTGCGATAATGAGCATAACTCTTAATCTACAAGTCAAACTGATGTCAAACTTTGCATACAAGTTTATATATCAGTATTTAAGGTTTCTACGCTTTTACATTTTCATAAATCACGTTTTTAAGGTAATAAGGGCATAACGGTCAACATATGAGCAATTAACGAAAACATGCATATTAATTGGATAACTAATGAACCAAGGTGCATAATCACATAGGGTTGTTCTAACATGTAACCTAGTCCAATTAAAGCTCTGAGGCATTTCTAAACCATGCCTAAACGGGTCAGAACTGAAAGTCAAAGTGAAAGTCAAACTATGCGACTTTCGGTTCCGAACCGGGTTGAACATGTTTAGACATGTTCTTACACTTATTACTAAGTTATAACAATGATCAAACAGGTTGTATATGGTCTATAATGTTAATTATGCAAAAATGACATTTTAAGCTTCCTGTTGACTTTTTCTAAACTAGTTTGACCCGACTTTTGACCTGGTTAGAGTGGTGATCAGGGGAAACCCTCTTGAGGTTTTATTACCCACATAAATACCAAGCTATAACTACTTTTAAATTCGAGATATGACTGAGCCATTGTTGACTAATCTCGAAGTCAAACCGTAATTACGACGGTTTGACTTTTAGCTAATTAAACAAGCTAAACTCAATTAAAGAAAGACTAGCAGACTTACAAGAGTCCTATGCACGACTTATGATCAGTTGGACCTGCTTGAGAGCTCCAGAGTTGATCAGCTTGCAAGAAAATGGTGTGAAGAGCAAGTGTTGCAACTAAGGCCTTATATAGTGGTTTAATCCACCATAACATGTTGACAACAAAGTCTAGGACACACCACAACCTTCCAACATGTGTCCTAGTGCTCTAAGACTGTTTAGGGGTCGCCCACATAGCATTAATGTCGTTAAAAGATCGGTTCTCCGCGTTTAAAGGCAACTGTCCCGCTTTTCTGCTTCTGGGCGCCTGACGCGGCCCGCCTCCCGATTCAGCAAAACCCAAGCGGGCCGCCTGGCCCTGAAAATCAGAATTTTCCATTTTCTTTGATTTGCAACTTGACCCTTGGCTTCACGAAGGGGTAACTAAGGTTATTTCTTGCATTTTGACCCCCTTATAATTACCCACAAGGGCTTTAGGACCTAAACCCACTTTGCCAAGTCCCTGAATACTTCCGGTTAACCCGAAAAGTCTTAACTTTCAATGTTTGCACTTTAACCCCTCGCACACGAATTTGATCATAACTTTCTCATACGATAACGAAACTTTATGAAATTTATATCGTGCATTCTAGTGAGCATATTTAACATTTACAAAGCTTCGGGTTTGTCAAAAGGTCACTCAGAGGTATATCTTTAAACATGTTGACACATTTAACCCTTGTAGTTTGTAATCTCTCACTTTTTGCTTCGTATGATCCATGATTTATTCGTTTGATGTTATAAACATCATGTAGGGTTATTATGAAGTACATTTATTCACTGTTGACATTCAGAACCCGTAAAATCACATACTTTCCATGTTTGTCAACTTTAGTCCTTTTATAACATTCTTTCACACGTTCAAACTTGATGACACGTGTCTACACATTATAGGACGTGAATTTTCGAGGTGTTACATCCTCACCCCCTTAAAATAAATCTCGACCCGAGATTTACTGAAATAAGTAAGGGTACTTTTCTTTCATCGTGGATTCAACCTCCCACGTGAATTCGGGACCTCTACGGGCATCCCATTTGACCTTTACAATAGGTACGTGCTTCCTTCGAAGCTTCTTTACCTGTCGATCTTCAATCGACAAAGGTTTTTCCACAAACTTCAAGCTCTCATCTATATGCACATCTGTATGTGGTATAACCAGTGATTCATCAGCGAAGCACTTCTTAAGATTGCAGATGTGGAACACATTGTGAATTCCACTGAGCTCTTCTGGTAAGTTTAACTTATAGGCAACTGACCCGACACGTTCGATAACCTCGAAAGGTCCTATATATCTCGGGCTTAGCTTGCCTTTCTTACCAAACCGCATCACTCCTTTCCAGGGTGACACTTTAAGTAGGACTTTGTCACCTACTACGAAGTGAAAATCCTTACGCTTAGTATCAGCGTAACTCTTCTGCCTATCCCGGGCAGCTTTGAGACTGTCACGAATCTGGACAATCTTGTCCGTCGTTTCGAACACGATCTCTGGTCCTGATAATTGGACATCTCCAACTTCCGCCCAACAAATAGGCGATCTACACTTTCTACCGTATAATGCCTCGAAAGGCGCAGCCTTAATGCTGGTATGGTAGCTATTGTTGTAGGAGAATTCGATTAATGGTAGGTTTTTATCCCAATTACCTCCCAAATCGATCGCACATGCACGTAGCATATCTTCCAACGTTTGAATAGTACGTTCACTCTGGCCGTCAGTCTGAGGATGGTAGGCCGTACTAAAGTTCAAACGTGTGCCCAAAGATTGTTGGAAACTCTTCCAAAAATGTGACGTGTATCTAGTATCTCTATCAGAGATAATAGCTACAGGTATGCCATGCAAGGCTACAATCTTGTCAACGTATAACTGGGCTAACATGTCGGAGCTATACGTCTCCTTGATGGGTAAGAAATGAGCTGACTTAGTCAGTCTGTCAACTATAACCCATATTGTATCATTGCCTTTCCTTGTCTTTGGCAACTTGGTGATGAAATCCATCGTCACCATTTCCCACTTCCATGTAGGAAGTTCAGGCTGTTGTAGCAAACCTGGCGGTTTTTGATGCTCGGCTTTGACTTGCGCACATGTCAAGCATTTTGCTACATGGGTGGCCACAGACTTCTTCAAGCCTATCCACCAATAATTTGCCTTTAAATCCTGGTACATCTTATCAGCTCCAGGATGAACGGAGTATTTGGAACTATGGGCTTCCTGGAGGATGACATCTCGAAGACCTCCATAAAATGGAACCCATATTCGTCCATTTAATCGTAAAATTCTGTCCTTGCTAAGAGTTAACTGCTCCTCAGTTACTCCTAGCTTTTCATTTGGATAGTTAGCTTCCAACACAGCTTCCTTCTGTGCAGCTAACAACCTTTCAATCAAATTATTCTTTATCTCCATGCGCTTGGCATTGATTCGGATGGGTTTAACCCTTTCCTTCCGACTCAAGGCATCGGCGACTACATTCGCCTTGCCGGGATGGTATTTGATTTCACAATCATAATCATTTAAAGTCTCCATCCAGCGGCGCTGCCTCATATTCAATTCCTTCTGATTAAACAGATGTTGGAGGCTCTTGTGATCCGAATAAATCACACATTTGACACCATATAGATAGTGCCTCCAAAGCTTCAGTGCGAATACAACGGCACCCAACTCCAAGTCGTGGGTGGTGTAATTCTTTTCATGCACCTTTAACTGTCTTGAAGCGTAGGCAATAACTTTGCCTTTCTGCATAAGCACACACCCCAGGCCAGTGTGCGAAGCATCACAATAAACCACAAATTCTTCTATTCCGTCTGGCAATGTCAGTACTGGGGCGTTGCTCAACTTTTGCTTCAAGATATCGAAGGATTCTTGCTGCTTAGGGCCCCAAACAAACTTAACCTTCTTCCTAGTTAAGGAGGTTAGAGGTGCAGCAATCCTTGAAAAATTTTCAATGAAACGCCTGTAATATCCTGCCAATCCCAGGAAGCTACGAATCTCTGTAGGCGTCTTCGGCTCTTGCCAGTTCATTACGGCTTCGACCTTAGCGGGATCCACCTGGATACCACGCTCACTAACCACGTGTCCAAGAAATTGGACTTCTCGTAGCCAAAATTCACACTTAGAGAATTTGGCATAGAGCTTCTCCTGATGTAGAAGTTTGAGAATACAACGAAGGTGTTTCTCATGGTCAGTTTGATTCTTAGAATAAATGAGAATGTCGTCGATGAAAACGATGACGAATTTATCTAAGTAAGGCTTGCAGACGCGATTCATGAGATCCATGAACGCGGCTGGTGCATTAGTGAGCCCAAAAGGCATCACTAGGAACTCGTAGTGACCGTAACGAGTCCTAAATGCAGTCTTGTGAACGTCTTCATCTTTAACCTTCAACTGATGGTAGCCTGACCTCAAATCAATCTTCGAGAAGTAACTTGCCCCTTGAAGCTGATCGAACAAATCGTCGATCCTGGGCAAAGGATACCTATTCTTGATCGTGACTTTGTTAAGCTCGCGATAGTCGATGCACAGACGCATCGACCCATCCTTCTTCTTGACAAACAAGATTGGCGCTCCCCAAGGAGATGAACTAGGTCTAATGAAACCTTTAGCCAGCAATTCATCTAGCTGCGTCCTCAACTCCTTCATTTCTGTGGGTGCCAATCTGTATGGTGCTCTAGCAACTGGTGCCGCTCCGGGGATGATATCGATCCTGAATTCGACTTGTCTATCTGGTGGTAGACCAGGTAGATCTTCTGGAAACACTTCTGGGTATTCAGAAATGACAGGGATGTCTTCTATCTTCGGTTTAGGCTCATCAATAATCACTTGCGCCATGTAAATGACACACCCCTTCTTCAAACACTTAGAAGCCTTGAGCATAGTTACCTGCTCAGGCAGCCCATACTGGGTATCTCTCCGAATGGTAAGTGTTTCACCAGACGGAGTCTTTATTACCACTTGTTTCTGGTTACAGACAATTTGGGCCTGGTTATGAGATAACCAGTCCATACCCAGAACTATGTCAAAACCGGCCAACTTAAAGGGAAGTAGAGACAGAGGAAAAGAATGGTTCTTAATGGATATAACACATCCATCTAACACAGTAGAGACGGTTTCTATGGTACCATCTGCTAACTCTACCTCATAGTTTACGCTTAAGGTTTTGACGGGTAAATTCAACAATTTACAAAACTTATGATCTACGAAAGACTTATCTGCACCTGAATCAAAAAGTACTCTTGCAAAGACATCATTTACAAGGAAAGTACCTGTTATGACATTATCGTCTTGCACAGCCTCTTTCGCGTCCATTCTGAAGACTCTGGCATTAGTCTTCTTAGCCTCTTCAGGCTTCTTGTTGTATTTCGGGCAGTTGGTCCCTTTTCATTGCAACGGTAGCACGTTGCGTCTTTTATCTTCTTGCAATCCAAGGTTTTGTGTTCCTTGGACTTGCACAACCCGCAAGCAAAAGACTTTGACTCATTATTCGAGTTCGATCCGAGTCTGCACTTTCCAAAGTGTTGTTTCTTGCAAATATTGCACTTGGGCTTCTCACCAGACCGGTGCCCATCTCTTCGTGACTCAGACCCCTTCTTGCTATCACCGTTCCCACGGTGCTTCTTGCTCGACTTTCGTGAACCATCATCTTCACGCTTCCTCTTCTCAGCCTCCTTATTCCTCAGCGATCTCTGCCTGACCGCATCCAGAGTGAGGGATAAGGAAATGTCAGCTACAGACCTGAAGGTAGCTGGCCGAGAAGCTTTTACGCTTGCCTTGATTTCCGGGGCTAAACCACCGATAAAACGAGCGATTCTTTTTGGCTCCGGGGTTACCAGATACGGAACCAACCGGGACATCGTATTAAAGCTCGTCAGGTAAGCTTGACAGTCAAGGTTCGTCATCACCAACGATAGAAAGTCAGATTCTATCTTCTCCACCTCATGCTGAGGGCAGTAATTTTCCCTGATAAGGGCAACAAATTGATCCCACGACATATTATACAATGGGATTTTTCCGGTGGCCTCAATCAGAGATCTCCACCATGCTAACGCTTCACCCTTAAAAGACTGCGACACATACTTGACCACGTCTCTCTCAGCACATCCGCTGATGTCTACAACCGTATCCATCTCATCCAGCCATGTCATACAGTCAATGGCTCCCTTCTCCCCAGTGAAATCCCGGGGCTTGCAGGAAACAAAATATTTATACGAGCAACCCTTGTCACGGGGCCCTTGATTTCGTACAACCTGCTGAGATGGAGCAATGTGGTTCGAGGAGCGTCGATCATCATTTTTCTTCGGGTCTTCTTTCTTGGGCGGTGGCTTTGAAGGCTGTGTAGATTGGGTCCTACTACGAGTCCCAATGTACTCTTCATACTGCCTTTCCAAAGCCTGTGTAACAGCGCCGTCTATGATTGCTTTTAATTCAGCACCCGTTAACGTAATCTGGGCGTTCTCATTTTGCTCCACTGGATGGCTATTTATTTCATTTGAGTCAGCCATTTGAATTGAACTGTTGCAGAAAACAAGTACAATATTTTATTTGGGAGTTTATTATGGAATTACCCCTTAGGGTAACTCGTCAACCATGGTAAACAGAGACCATATTTGGTTAACTTATTAATCGTATTAATTTAGGATTTCAATTAAAATTTATCCTAATTATAACAATAACAATATATATTAGCACATAAGGCTTAGTCACATGGACAATTTAAATTATAAGCTAGGATTTCAGAGAATCAAAGCATTTGAGGTTTGAACCTAGTTCATTACCTTTATTTGACAGGGAGTTATAGCTACCACTGTCTTTTGGCTCATTTAAAAATGAGCAGGGCCCGTAGGCGCTATATTACCACGTATGGTAAACATATGATCATCTTAATTGATGATGTAAACCCAGGATTCGGAGATCATTAAACTGGGTTAGGAAATCTTCTAGAGAATTCCCTTTATAAAAATGACGTGTGATTTTAACAAATCACGTCTGCCAGGAGTATTAACATGTTTTAAGATGTTAACAGGGATTTGAATCTTTTAAACAGGTCTTACCATCTTGGCCCGGTCTTATATTTGACACGAGGCTAGGTTTCACACTTCAAGATTCTTAATTTAATAATTATTTAGGCATATTATTTTAAAAAGGAATGATTTTAATTTATTTATTTCATATATAAATTATTTATGCACAAAAGGCAAACATGAAATTTATAAAACAAACACTCCATTAATTTATTCAAAATATTACATACTGCCCTAAACGGGTCTTTTCAACAAACAACCTTACCCACGCAGGGGTTAAACAAGTACTTACCCACGCAGGGGCTTAACCACACACATGCCCACGCAGGGGCTTAATAACATGATTGTCCACGCAGGGACTTATACAAATAACACACCCACGCAGGGGTTTACAGAAAGATAGACCCACGCAGGGGTCAATACAAACAATCATACCCACGTAGGGGCTAATACTGCAATTACAAGGAAAAACAATCAGTGGAAGGATTCAATGATCCTTCTTACTCTTCCCTTTGATCAAACTTGCTAATCCTTGGAAGAAAGTCTGCCTCTCCCTACGGTCCCTGTGCACTTCCCGTTCAACCTGATCCAGCCTCTGAAGGAGTTCTTCATGCTCAGGTGGGGAGAACCTAGGTGGCTGCGATTGAGTCCGCATGATAGGCCTAGGTGGTATCTGGTACCCTTGTGTTGGGTACCCAACTCCCCATGGAGCTCCGTATGGTCCTTCTGGGTGCAGGGCATTGTAGTTAGCTGCCACCAAGTAGGGGTCGGCCTCTGCATACCCGTAGTTGTTGTGGACTGGCGGCTCAAACGGGTCGTATGCCATGGAACCTGTATAAGCTGGGATTGGGTTATCAAAACCCATTGGCGGCGGCTGCGGCGGCATCGCGGGGTTGGAAGGTCCACCCATTTGTGGGTCCTCCTGATGTGGCGGGTAGTGGCTGGCACTTGACTGACGTGGGGAGCTGAAATGAAAGTCTCCCGCACGTGATGACATACGTGCACCTGACCTCATGTGCCTCGGTGGTTGAGGAGGTGCTGGCTGAACTGGTGGCGGTGGAGGTGGTGGTGTAACTGCCACAAACCGGTGATCCTCAGAGGAATCTTGATGATGCTGCTGATGCTGCGGCTGCTGCTGCTCATGAGGCGACGAGTGGTGAGAAGGTGTATAATACCACTCATACTGAGTGAACAAGGCTTGGAAGCTATCCGGACCAACATAGGGCGATCCGTGGAATGAAGATCCGTCGGAGATCTCTATCGGGTGGTTCGGAGTACCACTTGCCGGCAAGACGGGGTCCGTATCCTCGTCCATGTCATCCGCATTATCACCGGAGAAGTGGTCGTCTGGCCCTAGTGGGTTGAAACCCACGGGTTCTGGTATGAATCCTACCGGGTTAAACTGTCCCCGAAAAACAGGTGTAGGGTTTCCATAGGAATGATGGGACAAAGACCTCTGCAGCGGTATGAAGGAAGGCAGAGGGTTGTTGGGTTCGTCTTCCGAATGCGGTCCGTATGAATTTTGGACCGGAGGTGTAGAGCTGTGCGAAATGGATCGTCTCGCCGGCTCGAACAGGTTCCTCCTGTTCTGACGTGGATCGTCGCTCTCCGTAACAGATGGAGCTCGTATATTGGACGGTCCCGCTTCATTGTCGTTGGGGGCGGTGATCGGCCCCTTTCCTCGTCCTCGTCTACGGAAAAATCTTGGAGGCATTTTGATATTCCTGTCAATGAAGCATAAGATAACAATAACAAAATATAAAATTTAAAGGACAAAACAAAACCCGAATAAGGTGGAATTTGTCCTATGTTATAAGTCTAGACTCGAAGGTTTAGATATGTGCAATTGTGTAACTGAGATTAAACACAAAAAGCTAGTGTTTAATTCACTCAGAGTTGGCTCTGATACCAACCTGTCACACCCCGATTTCCACGTGTCACCGGTGGGCCCGGTGGGGGAGTATCATGATGTCATGGTTGGTAACGTAATAGTCAAACAACACAATATCAATATGCACAGCGGAAGCAAATTTAAAAATATGATACAACCGAGTTTAATATTGTTTATCAATGTAACAATATCCGGAAGTTTATCCACAGTCGGATCGAAATAAAAATAATATTGATGGTTCAACAGACTTCAGGCATCCTAAGCTTGTGAGACTTTTTATTGATGCTAAGGAGACAATCCAGCCAATTTCGTTTAGTACCTGCATTCAGTCTTTTTGGGAAAATACGTCAGTTTACACTGGTAAATACAATCAACTGACTCATTTTGAAAAATGATTTAAAATTGGTTTGGATGCACATGGCATAAACATTTTTATAACTTGGGAGAATTATTTAATATTATAATCTTGTGAACGAATTACATGTTACTTATGCGTTCAGTAGCCCGGATCTAGTCCGGGTTAAAGATCAATAGACACACCACATTATTGAGTTATACACTGACAGGTGTACGCCTACACCCCGTGCTCAGGTCGTGGCCATCTCGTAAGATGATGCCAAGGATATTCGGGACATGGTCATTAACCCCCCAAAGGCTGTAAAGTAAACAAGACTGTTTAAACGAGCCGATCAAATTATTCAACTACCCACTTTAACGGTGGAGATTTGATGCCCGATCAAGCGGTATGCTATATACCGTAACCTAAGCCCGTATAGGGAAAATAAGTTAAAAGTATTTACCTGAGCAAGTATTAATCACAATAAGCAAAATGCACGTAGCTTTTACTGGTTCTCCTAATCTGGAACGAAGGTTTAATATAACCTATTAGAATCCTAACGGGTCTTTAATTAAGCTTAAGCTTAGACCGGCTAGTTTTCAAGATACGGTACGTACGCACGATTAAGCGAAGACCGGACAGAATGTGATTTAGACCCGACAAGTTTGAAGACTTGTTTAATATGGGTTTATTATTCACATTCTGGATTTTGAGATAAAACCGATAAGGTTTGACCCGTTTCGGCTAATTTATGTAAACTTGTTACATAAACCGAACCGAACGCGTAATAAGCGTAACGGGTATCCGCAAGAGCCATATACAGGTTTCCTAAGTTAATTATGCTTCCAATATGTTGTGACATCAGTAAGATGTCTTTCATTATGCCCGAAACGTGTTTAAACACAAACTAGGCCCCGTAGGGGTAGTTTGGTAATTTCACATAAGCCGAAAAGCTCAAAACCGGAGTCTGAGTTAATCAACCTTTGCTTACTATTAAAATATTCTAATTTGCCTAAAATATCAGTAGGTATCAACCCGGGTATGTTCAATAAAATTTTATTACATACTATGCGTTAAAAACGCTAAATAAGGCGATTAAAGGTCATTTCCGGGTTCGATACTTAAATCTGATATTTTTATATTTCCAGAAGGCTTAAAATAATTTATTTATCATATGTGATCAGTAGCAAAAGGTTTGGAGTCGTTTAGATATGAAAAACTCATTTTATGGCCCGTAAGGGCAAAACCGACAATTACCGGATTAAGCCTACGACTATGAGTTATGCTCGGCCTAAAATTAATTAAAAATCTTTAAAAATCCCAAAATAATATATTACATCATTGGGTAAAAGATTTGATATCAAAAAGTATGTTTAAGTAGGCTATACGCTAGTTACGCCATTTTATTAACATAAAGCTTTAAATTTGCGATAATGAGCATAACTCTTAATCTACAAGTCAAACTGATGTCAAACTTTGCATACAAGTTTATATATCATTATTTAAGGTTTCTACGCTTTTACATTTTCATAAATCACGTTTTTAAGGTAATAAGGGCATAACGGTCAACATATGAGCAATTAACGGAAACATGCATATTAATTGGATAACTAATGAACCAAGGTGCATAATCACAGAGGGTTGTTCTAACATGTAACCTAGTCCAATTAAATCTCTGAGGCATTTCTAAACCATGCCTAAACGGGTCAGAACTGAAAGTCAAAGTGAAAGTCAAACTATGCGACTTTCGGTTCCGAACCGGGTCTAAACAGGAAATTGTCGGGTTGAACATGTTTAGACATGTTCTTACACTTATTACTAAGTTATAACAATGATCAAACAGGTTGTATATGGTCTATAATGTTAATTATGCAAAAATGACATTTTAAGCTTCCTGTTGACTTTTTCTAAACTAGTTTGACCCGACTTTTGACCTGGTTAGAGTGGTGATCAGGGGAAACCCTCTTGAGGTTTTATTACCCACATAAATACCAAGCTATAACTACTTTTAAATTCGAGATATGACTGAGCCATTGTTGACTAATCTCGAAGTCAAACCGTAATTACGACGGTTTGACTTTTAGCTAATTAAACAAGCTAAACTCAATTAAAGAAAGACTAGCAGACTTACAAGAGTCCTATGCACGACTTATGATCAGTTGGACCTGCTTGAGAGCTCCAGAGTTGATCAGCTTGCAAGAAAATGGTGTGAAGAGCAAGTGTTGCAACTAAGGCCTTATATAGTGGTTTAATCCACCATAACATGTTGACAACAAAGTCTAGGACACACCACAACCTTCCAACATGTGTCCTAGTGCTCTAAGACTGTTTAGGGGTCGCCCACATAGCATTAATGTCGTTAAAAGATCGGTTCTCCGCGTTTAAAGGCAACTGTCCCGCTTTTCTGCTTCTGGGCGCCTGACGCGGCCCGCCTCCCGATTCAGCAAAACCCAAGCGGGCCGCCTGGCCCTGAAAATCAGAATTTTCCATTTTCTTTGATTTGCAACTTGACCCTTGGCTTCACGAAGGGGTAACTAAGGTTATTTCTTGCATTTTGACCCCCTTATAATTACCCACAAGGGCTTTAGGACCTAAACCCACTTTGCCAAGTCCCTGAATACTTCCGGTTAACCCGAAAAGTCTTAACTTTCAATGTTTGCACTTTAACCCCTCGCACACGAATTTGATCATAACTTTCTCATACGATAACGAAACTTTATGAAATTTATATCGTGCATTCTAGTGAGCATATTTAACATTTACAAAGCTTCGGGTTTGTCAAAAGGTCACTCAGAGATATATCTTTAAACATGTTGACACATTTAACCCTTGTAGTTTGTAATCTCTCACTTTTTGCTTCGTATGATCCATGATTTATTCGTTTGATGTTATAAACATCATGTAGGGTTATTATGAAGTACATTTATTCACTGTTGACATTCAGAACCCGTAAAATCACATACTTTCCATGTTTGTCAACTTTAGTCCTTTTATAACATTCTTTCACACGTTCAAACTTGATGACACGTGTCTACACATTATAGGACGTGAATTTTCGAGGTGTTACATCAAATCAAGCTAGGAGGTCTAGAAACTCAACTAAAATCTAGGTTGTCGGATTTGTATTGTTCGAGAGGACAAGAAATCTGTGATAACTTATGTGATTGTATTATTTGTTAGTATGGGATAACGAATGTATTAAATATTATCGCAATATAGTTGTTATGGATTCTCTTGAGCAATCTGATTCGCCTAGTGCCGCGCCCCGATGATTCCGCCATCGGTTGGGGTGTGACATAAACCCTAATGCTAAACCCTAAATCTAAACCCTATGCTAAAACCTAAAACCTAAACCCTAAAGCTAAATAAGATACCCTAATGCTAAACCCTAAACCATAAAGCTAAACCCTAAAGTTAAACCCTAATACTAATGCTAAACACTAAAACTCAATATAAAACTAAGCCTAAATAGTAATGATAAACTCTAAAGCTAAAACTAAATCCTTCCCCTTAAATATAGATGTACAATACTTATGTTTCAATTTTAAACACGTATATACATATATGTATAGTTAAAATATTGACAATATACATATCCGTATATATCTAAAAAAACCCTTACAGAAAAAGCTCTGATTTTTACAAAAACAAATTGCATTTTTTTTTTTTTTGCATTTTTTTTCTCTCAAGGAAAATGTATGATTAAGAACGCTTCTTAAGTTTCTCAATTAGCCTGGTGTTTCTCACACGATTGTATCATAACAAATGATACTAGACAAAATTGCAAAAATCAAACTTTATGTTATACCTAAACTGTACTTATACATTTCACTATGAAATCGGCAAAACCCAACCTTTATGTTCATGTTTTGCTACAAAGTATAACCTTTAACACAAACGACGTTTGAAATCTTGGTTAACACCCCTCATAGGCAAAACATGTGAGGGTATTTTTGTCATTTCCACTATGTTTTTTATATTAACAAATTAAACTATATCCATTAAATCCCCATCTATAAACCAGCCACCGGAATCTACTTTAACCCCATCCATAAAATCTCCAATCCTTCAATCCCCATCCATAAAATCCAGCAACATAACTCCCCATCCATAAAATTCATCGCCGTTCCAAAAGTGTTGACAGATGGAAGAGATGCAGATCATCTACAAGTTAATAAAGAAAACGATGTCGTTTGAGTTTCCTCTCGACGAGTTTCTCCTAAACCTAATTATCGAATGACTCTCGTTTCAAATTATCAGATACAACAATCAACGAAGGTGAATCGGTTTCTTTTGGTCTAGAAATCACTTGGTGCATTAAAAATTTAGTAACAAATGATGCAATCAACGATGATCAAGTGGAGAATTGTGGAGAATCAAATTTGATTTCAGCTGAGGTTGATTTGAGTTATTTAGAACATATATCCAACAGATATGAGGAGTGTGATTACTCATCGGTTAAGTATATGGATGCTGATATTGAGAGTTCTAAGTTCGAGGTTTCATCGGACTTTGATACACCGATGTGGTATGATTCCGACAGTCAGTTTTCTGATAAGTCCTTTGGTAATACAACTCCGTCACCGACACCGACATTCAACACTTTCGGAAAAACATCTGATGTTCATCCGATCATCTGATATATGTATGTATGTTGAGAATGTAAATATATAAAAAGGTTTGTATAGTGAAGAAAATTGAAGATTTATGCTCGATCCTAAAGAAAGTTGCAGAGGTTGTAAATGGTGACTTTTGGAGCAAGACAATTTAATGAAAAAGAAACAGAAGGACCCTTTGGACTTTGGGAAAACTCTACTTCGCCCCCTAGTTCTGTATTTTTTTCTAAAACAAAATACTATTAAAAAATTCTAATTAAAAAATAAATAAAATGACAAAAATACTCTCACATGCTTTGCATGTGAGGTGACTTAACCAAGAAATTTAACGTCGTTTGTGTTAAAGGTTATACTTTGTAGCAAAACATGAACATAAAGGTTGGGTTTTTCCGATTTCATAGTGAAAGGTATAAAGTGCAGTTTAGGTATAATATAAAGATTGATTTGTTCAATTTTGTCATGATGCTATGTGACTATCTATTAGATAATACTACTTAACAAACAACCATAAACAACCAACCATACCCAGTAAATCCCACAAATAGCAAAGCTACTTATAGGGTCTGGGGAGGGTGGGATGTAGGCAGACCTTGCCTCTATCCATAGGGATAGAGAGGCTGCTTCCAGAGAGACCCTCGGCTCGAAAACGCACAACAAACCAACACACCAAGTAAAAGAATATACAAATAAGAAGTCCCCATACCAAGAAATTGATCCGAGTTGACACAATATAATGTAAATCATGTATAATAGCATGCATACAACATCATTTAGGCATAAACACAAGAAGGCAATCACCGGAAAAGTCCCTTAAAGACTAGGAAAAACCTACCTCATTAAAATACACCTAAGACCTTACTGTAGTATCTTCTAGAAGTCCTTAACCCTAATCCTATGCCTCCACGCAGTCCTATCTTGGACCATGTCCTCAGAAAGATGCAACTCTACTAAATCATGCCTAATCTGCTCATCCCATGTCAGTTTGGGTCTGCCTCTTCCTCTCCTCCCCTCGACAGCAAGAGTTTCCACTACTCTAACTGGTGCCGTCGTTTCCCTCCGCTTCACATGCCCAAACCATCTCAATCTCCCCTCCTTAATCTTCTCCGATATACTAGCCACTCCTAATCTTTCCCTAAAAACCTCATTTCTTATCCGGTCTAACCTCGTGTGTCCACACATCCACCTCAGCATCCTCATCTCTGCTACCTCCATCTTGCGCACTTGTGTCTTCTTGATAGCCCAACAGTCTGTTCCATATAGCATAGCGGGTCTGACTGCTACCCTGTAAAATTTCCCCTTTAATTTAGTTGGGAACCTCCTATCGCACAATACCCCACTGGCTGCCCTCCATCTACACCAGCCGGCCTGTATGCGATGGGTTACATCACTATCTATGTCACCATCTCTTTGAAGAAAAAAAAAAGATAATTAATGATGCTACAAACCTAACTAAAGTATGAGAGCTTTATCAACAAATGGGAAAGGTGTTGGCAATGGTGTTTAGGTGGTATATGGTTAAGAGCTAGGTGTGTTTGTTTCTCACAAATTTTGAAAAATTTGAAATTTGCCAACTAGAATTGGAATTTTTTATGTATATGAAAATTTATCAACAACTATCTGGAAGGGTGTTGGGAATGGAGGTTTGCTTTACGACGGTGATTATATTTTTGTTATCCTTGTCAAGGGTTAACTGTTTTAGTTTCCTTGATTTGAGAATGGCTCTATTGGATTAGTTTTAATTAAATATTATATGTATTAGCAAGTAGAGTTTAAGTGAATCAAGAACAATTGATATCAAGAATGCATGACAATGATTATCGAACCTGCAATCAGTTACAGATGAGCCCTCGTGTGTTTGTTTAGTTACAATTCCTATGCATAATACTAGCCAACAAAATCAATATATAATCATAGAAGATAATTACAAACGGAAACACGATTGCGAGAGATAAATTTCAAATAAAGATAAGCGGAGCTTCATCAAATCTTTATGTTCTAGACTAGGGATGAGCATATGGGACTTGGTGCAAGTATCGAACTGGTACCGAATTTTCCGTATCTATTTTTTGGTCCCGAATCGGTACCCACTTTTTAACGTTTTCGGTACCGGTTCGGTAAAGTACCGGTATTTTACCAAATTTTACCTTCAGATACCGGTAATGTACCGTACCGAACATTTTCGGTACCGGTACCGACACCCATACTTGACGAATTTTGGTACTGGTATTTTCAGAGCTCATCCCTATTCTAGAATGACCATGAACGTATCCTTTGAAAGAGACGTGCTTCAACTCATAAAGAAATTTAACCATGAGTATCTAGTAGCACATCAATCACTTTAAAGGCTCATTCAATTTAAAACAACGAATTTTCCAATTGTGCCAATACTCAATGTAAGGTCGATCGTTTTTAAACACATTTTCTGTTGAAAACCGTTAACTGAAATTATAGTGCTATGAACTAGTTGAAAATAAGATTTTTGCTACCATAGAATAAAAAACATAAAACTAGACCAGACCAGTCGATCGAGCTTGTTGGACTGGGAACCAAGCATGAAACCAGCTTGGTTAAGCCCCTTTGACAGTTTACCATTTAAACCTACTGATTACATGTTGGACTAGTGAACCCCCTGGTCGGAACGAATTTTAATTCTTTTTGTTGCTTTAAATACCTTTTCCTTCAAAACTCATTTTCTTATCTAGTTAGTTAGTGCTCGAGACTCTATATCTTATTTATCTACGTCTTCATATATTATCAAATTTGTAAATTCACACCAAAACATAAAGTATTTTCATATTTTGTTTTGTATTAGATATATGTATATGGTTTCAATTTTTATATTATGTATGACGTCGTCATTCATTTGGTTCTTAATACGGTATGACCAGTCGGATGGGTTCGACAAGTGAACTTGTAAAGCGACCGGCTTGCTATCTGGCCCAGTTCTGAAAACATCCCAACGACTTAGTGTTTTGTACAACTGAATGTTCATATGCCTCTTGAGCACATAGTTACACAAACTACCTTTTTGTACATTCTAGATATACATTTTTGAAAATTGGATAGGAAGAAAGTTATATTTGTTAGATGGATATTACTTGTCATCAAATATCAATCCTTACAAGAAAAGAAAAACTAAGATTCAATCAAGCTCTTAACTTAAATACAAAAAAAAAATATACATTTAAAGAGAAAACAAAACCAATCCTACTATCGTTACCCCTATCCCCCTCTCTTTCTTTCTCTCTGTCAAAGAAGTTAACGTGGCAATGTACAAGATGTGTATACATACACTACCCTAGATCAAGATAGAGGTCCCCTCCCCAAATCAATAAATATAAAATACCCTAACTGGTTACTAGCTAGAAGTATTTCCACCATAATACTTCCTCAATTTTCTACAATTGGATGGCCAACATTTGGTTGATTTTAGTGTCAAAATCTTTTGTAGTTAAATGAAACTAGTGTCCTCTAGGTCATTGGTGCATGAACGACAAAAACTAGCATTGGAGTGCGAAAGATCGTCCAATGGTCTTAGAAAGATGTTTGGCTTCTGCTTTCCACAACCTTTCTATGTCTTCTGATACTCGCTTAGCATCCATGGATGAACCAAACAAGCCCCGTCTAGAGAACCCTACTGCGTATAGCCCGTATTCACCTTTCCAACCTTGAGGAAATGTTTTCCGAGGCATCCCATCTTTTTCTGAGAACATTTGGTTCTCCTATAGATAAATATAGTAAGCTTATGATGCAAATTGATTGATAATAAAAATGGGAATTGTAGGAATAAAAGAGAATGAAAATGATATAAAGTACCTTTAGCCAAGAGGGAGTATTGCTTCGGTATCCTGTTGCTAAAATGATTGCATCAAATTTCTCTACTCTTCCATTCACAAATCGTACATCATGGTTCCCAACACTTTGAATGCTTGGATGTATCTATACAAGTTAAAATACAAATTAATTATGAGGGTAAAAATGCAATTTTAAAAGTAATTTATTCCACATCAGAAATAAGGGAAAGTCCAAAGATATGGGAACATGTTTAAGGAAATGAAAAGAGCAAAGGTAACACAAAAACCTATATAGATACATATTGTATCTTGGTTTACCTTGATGTCTCCACTTTTGATCTTGGCTAGGGTTCCCACATCCAAAACTGGTGTTTTTCCCGTCTTGCCTTTTAGTTCGAGGGGTCCTACTTTGGGGCGTTCGAGTCCAAAGCTAGCCGTGTCTCCAAAGATCAGCCATGACATGATCAATAGAAAGCGATCAACGAGTCTTATGGGTAGCCACTTGAGCAACCACATTGACAACCCAAAAGTCGATCTTCCTAACATCTCTCGTGGTAGGACATGGACCTGTCATCCAATATATCGCGCATTGTCAGTTGTGATTTTTGTTTAATTTGAAAAGATGATAAAGATAAATAAAGTGTTATTTTTGTAAGTGTGAGAGCACTTTTTGTTCTTGTGGAGTAGTAGTTTCACTATCATGAGGGCCAAGGACACCATATGCTAAAGGGACCTTTACAGTAAAGAAACACTCATGTAACAATAATTAATTTTATTTCTTTTACCTTTATTTTGTTTTTCCCAAATTGTTTATGGTTTTTTATGAATATAGTCTTATGTTATTTGCTCGCATGCTAGTGAGTTCCAAGAAAGTGGCGATTTTACTCACTTTTCTACTCATTACAAAATCTTTGATATTAGTGTGTGTATGTGTGTGTGAGAGAGAGAACATATGATATTTTGAATACAAATTTTATGATAAAGATCATGGCAGGTATGAGAATGTCATTTTCACAAAACAAAGCAGGTTCGGTTTTACTAATTATTTAAGATTTCATTTCCAGATTTGTTAAGGTAAAAAGTTTACACTAATGCACAAAAAGCAGGTTTAAAAGTACAATCTATAGTAATGTGACCAAATCCATCATAACCTTATTTCCACCCTCCATCATTAAATTCTACTTAGATACCATATACCTTTGAAGTAAATAACAAGCTCTATATTAACTGAAAGTATGATTTTCGAATTTCAATAACAATTATAGTAACGCTAACAGTAACGGTAACAATAACAGTAACGGAAGAAACTTACAGAATCTCTAACAATAAGAGAAGGATGAGCATTGTAATTGCATAGATCCAAACATACTTCCATTCCTGAATTCCCAGAACCTACAACCAACACTTTCTTCCCGCTAAACCGGCTCCCATTTTTATACTCCGACGTGTGTCGAACCTCCCCACGAAAATTCGCCATCCCTTTAATCTCCGGGACGACCGCCTCAGCATTCTCTCCGGTAGCCACCACCAACCACCGGCAAACATACTCCATCTCCTCCCCTTTCAACCCTACACTCTTCACTCTCCATAACCCTACACACTCATCATACTCCGCACTCTCCACCTCCTGCTCGAAAATCGGCTTAATCCCAAACCGCTTGGCGTAATTCTCCAAATACTCCACAAACTGCTGCTTTGAAGGGTACTCAGGATAATCCTCTGGAAAGGGCATCATGGGAAGTTCACAAAACTTCTTGGGGAGATGCAACCGGAGCCGATCATACGTCTTGTTTTGCCAAAGCGATGCGATGCAATTCGACCGCTCCAACACGACGCTGGGAACCCCTTTCTCCTTCAAACAAGCTGCAGCCGCAAGCCCAGACGGTCCAGCCCCAATGATAACCGGGCCGGGCACCCATACACGTCGTGTGGAGCCGGTAAAGTGAGGATCATTAGCCATTTTCCCTTGTAATTCCCTAAAATATGAAATAGTCATGATGGATATGATAGATGGATGTTTTTAATAGCTAAACAGATAATGGAATCTGGATATATGTTGAGTAAATGTATATATATGAAGCAGGTGATGGATTATGGGTTAATATGAGTGGTTGATATTGTGTCAGATTCGAAGAAAAGGGTTCAGTCAAAAGCAACGTGTTGTTTGAATTGAAGTGATTATTAGGGTTCCTGAATCTTCGGGAGATGGTTTTTTTAACGAGAAAGTTGTGTTTGGATAAGAGATTAAGATGAGTATTTGAAGTGAATGATAATCGGAGTGAAGATCGTTTAATGGATCACCATTAATATTGGATGATAATCAGAGATGGTGATGTACATACATTCTTTTTGTAAGAAAAGAAAAGAGAGAGTGAGATGAATTTATTTGGTCACTATATATGAGAGCCAGGGGAAGAGATTGTGAGCCCAAGTGGTAGAGAGGAGCTAATGATAGTAGGGACATATATATAGTATCCTACCTGTTTCATAAATTCAAATTTAGGTTTTTTTTTTTTTCGAATATATTTAGTTGCTTTATATGTCAATATCTTGTTTCTTTTTCTTATTAAGTTTGTTGTCAATATCTTGTTTCTTTTCTTATTATATTAAGTTTGATTTGCAATAGCAATATACGCCTTATTTAATCTGTTATTCAGTATGTTTTTTTTAAAGAAAAAATTTCTTTTATTCCCTACTGTCTGTGTGACTTGAACCCAAGACCTCTCTCTCCCAAAGTATTTAAAAGCTTTGCATTTCTCAATGGACCACCACCCCATTGGTTGTTATTCAGTATCTTAATATCGAAATTGATTGAATAAAGTCGGATACATACTACGTAGAGTAAACTGCCAAAATGATTCCTGAGGTTTAGTCACTTTTGCCACATTAGTCCAACCTCAAACCTTTTGAATCTGAGTCCCGTTGGTTTCAATTTTGTTGTCATTTTCATCCAAAATCAAAATCTAGTCAGATTTTTCAGTTAACATCTAGCTTTTCGGTCTTTTTCTTCCCTTTTAATGAAGGGCAAAATGGTCTTTTAACGTTTTATTATCACAAATTAAAAAACTGAACATTTTGCCATTCATTAAAAGAGAGAAAAAGACAAAACAGTTGGATGTTAATTAAAATATCTGGCCAGATTTTGCTTTTGCATGAAAATGGCAACAAAATTGAAACCACAGGGACCCAGATTCAAAATGTTTGAGTTTTGGACTAAAGTGGCAAAAGTGACCAAACATATGTGACCATTTTGGCAGTTTACTCTACTACGTATATAGCCTGTAAAGTAGGGATGCTAAATTGGTTGTATCGACTGGTTGACTAGTCAAATGCGGCATACACATGAAGCAGGAAACGACACAGGTATTCGAGGGTTGATGTGAATATTGTGGTGTCAATTAAACCAGAAGCATTGTTGATGAAAGAAAATGCAAGATATATACAAGAGTAAACTGTCATTTTGGTCCCTGAGGTTTAGGCAATTTTGTCATTTTATTCCAAATTTCAAACCTTTTGAATCTGGGTTCCTGTGGTTTCAGTTTTGTTGCCATTTTGATCCAAAAATGAAATCAGCTCAAATTCCTCAAATTAAATACTGATGTTTTGTCCTTTTCCTCATGGGTAATTTGGTCATTACAAGTATTATTTTAAGAAATTATTAATTAAAATAATTAAATTAATTAATCCCTTTAGCTTATAAAAGAAGCACAGACCCAATCATCATCTTCTCCAATCCCATTTTAATTTTACACCATTGTGAACCTTACGCCTTTTTTACTCTCTGATCGAGGTTCTCGGCATTGAAACATCTTCATAAACTAAATCACACGTGTATATGTTGATATTTAAGAGATATACAGTCAAGAAAATCAAGGGCAATGGTGATATATATGCGGATTAGACACCAAAAAAAATCTCTCAACAAAATGGCTACGTATGAGATCGTGAACCAGGCGACGGCGCCGGTAATGATTCCGGCCGGCAAAGATCACGATTAGATGAAATCTCCGTCAAATAGAAACCCTAGATTACAGATTTCTGCAACCTGAGAGTCTGGAACAACGTAACTGGAATGATGTGATGATATTTAGGGTTTGTAATAGTGTTAGGTGTGAGATCGTGAAGCAGACGATGGCCGGCGGAGAAGTCGGAAACAGTGGTCTGCTTAGGGGAAGACGTTTGATGAAATAGCGGCAAACGGTACCGTCGAGACCGGGAATGGCGGCAGATGTGAGATGCAGTTGGCTGTGGTGAGAAGAATGAGATGGTGGTTGTGGTGAGAAGGAGGTGGTGGAGGCGGTGGTATTGAGGAGGGGAACGATGGCTGTGGTGAGAAGGAGGTGGTGGTGGCGGTGGTGAGGAGGTAGTGGTGACGGTGGTGAGAAGGGGGGGAGATGGCTGTGGTGGAGTTCATGGTGGCGGTGGTGTTAGACAGGGGAGAGAGTGGTGGCGGTGGTGAGAAGGGGGGTCTGTGCGTCTTTTATAAGGTCAAAGGATTAATTAATTTAATTATTTTATTTAATAATTTGTTATAATAAAACTCATAATGACCATTTTGCCCTGAGGAAAAGGACAAAAAACCAGGATTTAATTTATGAAATATGAGCTGATTTCATTTTTGGATCAAGATGACAAAAAAATGAAACCACAGGGATGCAGATGTAAAAGGTTTCAAATTTGGACTAAAGTGGCAAATTAAAGTGATCAAACCTCAGGGACCAAAATGGCAGTTTACTCTATATAAAAAAAATATGGAGTAAATTGCCATTTTAGTCCCTGAGGTTTGACCAAAATTGCCACTTTATTCCAAATAGTTTTTTTCTTGCCATTTTAGTCCAAATAGTTTTGTTTTCTGTCATTTTAGTCCTTGACTTTTGTCATTTTTTGCCATTTTCATCCAACCCATTAACTCTATTCAAAAACTATTTGGACTAAAATGGCAAGAAAAAAACTATTTGGACTAAAGTGATAATTTTGGTCAAACCACAGGGACTAAAATGGCAATTTACTCAAAAATATATACATTTATTCGGTTAAAACGAAAATGTGTATAGCCGATCGATGGTTGCATGCCTGGGACAGTATGCGCTTTCGTACTATGAAATGAGGATCATATAAAAGAAATAGAAAAGTTTTAAAGAAGATGGGAATGATTGTAATGAAAGTCGCAAGGTGACCATATGTTTTATCTATACTATATTATAATGCATGAGGGAGTAGTATTTTAATATACCCAAAAAATAACTCTTTATTTATAGAAAGACCCCTAAAATGAGGGTAGTTTAGTCTTTTAAACATTATTTATTTTTTAGCCCCTAAACTTGTTACACTTAAATCACTAAGGTTTTAACAAAATTATAGATAATTAGTTACAATTCACCCTTACACAACAAACTTATAATTTTTTTTACGTATTTTTGACATATCTTATAAAATATATTGTTTAAAAAAATCTAAAGATAGCATGACGACCTACACATTTTTGTCGACGTTTCGATAGTTGTCTTGTTCAATATCGACGCACGGATTAAAAGTTACAAGTCGATAATGCTTTAATGTACAAGTAATTAATACTTATGATCTAATGCGCCTAATCTACAAAGATGAACTCCATCTATGCAAACAAAAACAAAAAAAAATTAAAAGTATCGTAACATAAAATGAAGATATTATGTGTCACATTTTATTTTATTAAAACTGCCTAATATTTATACTTAGATATATCTTATAAAAACTTAAAACTAACCACAACAAACTTCCTAAATAACGGGGTGACAAATCTAAAATTAAACCCTAATGCACTTCTATAATTACTACTATAAATGCACAACAGGACACCCCTATATCTATTGCTAAACAAAGTTAAGAGTAAACTTCTGTTTTGCTCCCTGTGGTTTGATCATTTTAACGGTTTTGCCCCAAACCTTTAAAAATAGCCATTTTACTCCATGATGTTTTGGTTTTGTTGCCAGTTTGCTCCCTGCGGGGAGCAAAATGGAAAAATAAACAATTTGGATGGAGTTAGAGGCGGGGAGCAAACTGGCAAAAAAAAACGAAACATCAGGGAGTAAAATGGCTATTTTTAAAGGTTTGGAGCAAAACCGTTAAAGTGACCAAACCACAGGGAGCAAAACGGAAGTTTACTCCAAAGTTAAAAAATGGATACAGTTCTGAATTCAATTGTTGCGAAAAACCAAGCATGCGAGATTGAAAATTCTAAGGTCAGTTCTGTTATATCACAGCAGTGAATAATTGTTTTTTTTTATTTACTTTTATGTGAATGTTAACTTATTTGATTTTTCAGATTCAGTTGCATGATGAACATGCCAATTTAAACAACTCAGTTATCGAACAAGCTTCTAAGGTATTGATTTTGCTGGTTTTTAAGTATTATTTTTTCCGTATATCTTTCATATTAACATGTTCGTTATGTTATTATATGTGTGTTTTATTGCAGGATGATGATGATGATGATGATGATAAAAGTGTTGATATTATTTCTTATTGTGCAATGTTTAGTCCATCCAAGTCTATTCTTCAACGTGAATTTAGTGAAGAGGTAATTTTAAGGTCTATTTAATCTTTTTTTTAACTTTTGTATTCAATTTTTGTCCTTTTAAGGATCAGAAGTTTGAGACTCAAAAGAAGAGATCCAAGAGACTTTCTGAATGAAAATTGAGTGAGTTTATTAATTTAGACGATTCTGAGGACAATAACAAAGAAGAGGAATTGGAAGATACTGCCGATTCAAGCACAAACCAGAAAACCTGATTAAAAATACCTCGATGTCAATTCAGAAGCGGAACAGATTTCATGCAGTCTAATATGAAATATATCAAGTTTTTTTATGTTTTTTTCGTTTTCAGTTGTTATGTTTGGTCTAGACGTATGAATAAAGTTTATTTTATATTTGAACTTTATTTTTTGTGTTAATATAATGCACTTATTGACCATATTAATAAACTTCAAAATAAAGTTAGTATTCTAAATTTACAAGTCAACTAAACTTATAGAAGTTAATATCCTAAAGTTGCAATAAATGAATACTGCAGTTAGATATAGTAAAGCTGAAATTATAAAATATTGCAGTTATTCTTGTATTTTAATCTAATATTTGTATTTCTTAATTGAAAATTAATAAAATAATAAAGTAATAAACTTTAAAGCTAAACTAAAAACTGAACTTACTATGATATAAAGTTAATAAAAATATAAATTCCTAACATCCTATTTTTTATAAAAACTGTTTTTAAAGTTTTATAAAAATACTTTTTTTTTATATATATAAAAACGAAATTTAACAATTAAAGGTAAAGGTGTAAAACGTACTTACGAGTCAACTACTATTTTTTTTATAAAGACAAAAATTTTAAACTTAAAGTTTATTGGATGAGTAACATGTGGATATTTAAAAAAAGTTATGAACTTTAAATAATAGAATTATAAACTTTATCATTTAACCAACAAAATAAACTTACTTTACAACTATAACAACTTATCTTTTATTTTTCGTCATTTGATTATTATTTTTTTATTAAAAAACAAAACTTTACATGTGTAAAACAATTTTTTTACTTTATTTATAAACAAAACATTTTGTTTTTATAAAAAATAATTCTTTTATAAACATTTTTTTAACAAGTAATATAAATAAAATATTCCAGAAATTTACAATCTTTACTAGATAAATACTAAATTGTGTAGCAAATTTTTAGGAATTATCAGTTCAACTATATTGTTATAGATAATATTAGTTAGTTTCAAAAGAATTTTTTACCAACCTGACTAGATACATAGTAGATTCTGTTGCATATCTTTAAGGATTATAAGTTAAAATACAATCATATAGATAAGATTAGTTAGGAACTAAAAATCTGAACTTGGTATGATATAAAATAAAGATACTAACATCCTATTTTTTTATAAAAACTGTTCTTGAATTCTTATAAAAATATAACTTTTTATATCTGTAAAAAATGAAATTTAACAATTTAAGTTACAGGGCTAAAACGTACTTACGAGTCAAATACTATTTTTTATTTTTATAAAAACAAAAATTTTAAACTTAAAGTTTATTGGATGAGTACTATTTGGATATTTAAAAAAAGTTATGAACTTTAAAAAATAAAATTATACTTTATAATTTAACCAATAAAATAAACATAATTTACAATTATAACAACTTATCTTTTATTTTGTCTTTTGATTATTAATTTTTATAAAAAAAACAATATTTTTTTGTCTTTTGATTATTAATTTTTATAAAAAAAAACAAAAGTTTACATATGTGTAATACTTATGACATATATCCACAACAATATGAAAACTACTAGAAACGAGTGCCGCAATGCAAAGTGTCGTCCCCGCCGCATCGCACGGACACCATACTAGTACGTACGGTATACATATACAAGTAGAATGGTTAGACATGTACAAGGCTAGAAGTTAAGGACACTCAACACAGAAGCAAGAAAGACTAGGGGTGTGTGTAATTAACTTAACTAGAACAAAAGTTTGGTGGTGCTTTCTAGATTCAAGTATGGAAGATTAAAGTAGTTGGGCCGGTTGGTTTTCTTGGAGACTCCGGTTCGACTCTCGGGTGTAGTGAAAGGTGTGGGGACCAGGCAATGATGGTAAGCGCTTGTTAGCCAATGTTGCGCAAGTTCGAGCCTGAGCCGCCCCGGTTTTATCCGGCCATTACTCCAGCGAGGTATCTCGTGTGGAGGTGGTACGGTTCCGGGCGATAGCCGTAGCAAACTCCGACTACACCCAGCGCAGGCCCGGTTAAGACAACGTAGTCTGGGTTAGATTTTGGTTAGAGTCCCCGACTTGGGGATGTGAATAACCACAAAAGAAGTTCACCTGTCAAAAAAAAAAACAAAAAAAACAAGGGTTATTTTATAGTTTAATTATGTAGTACATAGTCACGGGTGAAGTTCTTAATCTTTTTATATTATATGGAAAGGGAAAAGATCAAATAGGAAGTTTATTTTGGCTAGGAAGTGTAGGAAGCAATAGGATTAGGACATGTGGCAACATTTAAAATAAAGAAAAAGGGTATTTTAGTCAATCCAACCCTTTCTTCTTTCTTTTCAAAACCCACCATTTTCAAAACCCACCATCTTCAACCATTTCTTCACTTTCTATCTCAATAATCACTACATTATAGTGCGATTTTCATCACCAATCAATGATTCAAACACCCGATCAACGTGTTCTTCAGTTTTTTTTTTGAAGAAAACCCAGTTTAATTTCATAAAAAATCTCGTTTTTTCTGGTGATTTTGGAGATAATCACTCGATTCATTCGATTCGAGCGCTGATAAGTGTTTCAATCATTCAAAATTCGTCAATTGTTGAAGAAATCACTTCGATCCATGTAAGAAATTCTTTAATTTTATTTTTATGATTTTGGGTTTTTGATTTACTCATTGCGTTTTACGATCATGGCGGGGGTCCGGGGGCAGCGCCCCTGGTAGCGGGGTCCCAGGGGCGGCAGCCCCTGGCTGGGGTTGAATTGCTGTAATAAAAATCATCTGAAAAATTAATTTTTCAGAAATTGGCTCATTTCGAAGACAGTAATTCGTAGACAATTCAGACAGTTCACAGTCACAGACAGTTCCCAGACAGTTTTATATGTCCATTGCGTTTTAGAAATAAGAGAGTTTTATGTGTTTTCTGCTATTGCGTTTTAGAAAAAAAACACATTTTTAAGTGTTTTTAGTCATTGCGTTTTAGGTAAAACACATTTTTGAAGTGTTTTTAGTCATTGCGTTTTAGGTAAAACACATTTTTTAGGTGTTTTCAGTCCATTGCGTTTTAGAATTAGTCATTTTTAAGTGTTTTCTGGCCATTGCGTTTTACAAATAAGACATTTCTTTGTGTTTTTGGTGCATTGCGTTTTAGGTAAAACACATTTTTATGTGTTTTTGGTGCATTGCGTTTTAGGTAAAACACATTTTTATGTGTTTTTGGTCCATTGCGTTTTAGAAAGTACATTTTCTTTTGAGTTTTTAGGCTATTGCGTTATAGAAATAAGACATTTCTTTGTGTTTTCTGGCCATTGCGTTTTACAAATAAGTCATTTCTTTGTGTTTTTTGGTGCATTGCGTTTTAGAAAAATGTCATTTTTTAGGTTTTTTTTTTCATTGTGTTTTACGTAACTGGGGGTTTTTCTATTGCGTTTTACGCAACTGGGTTTTTAATTTTTTTTTTGAAAATACAGCAATAGTATACTCGTTTTAAAGATAAAAAACGCTCGTTTTTTTGGTGCAATTTTTATAAAAAAATAATGTCGTATGAAAGAGTTATTAACGTTTAAAAAATGGGGGGAATTGGAGGAGAGAGAAACTATTGGCTTGGATTGACTAGAATGCCCCTAAACAAACTCACGCGTCTCTTTTCTTTTCTTCAATTTCCCTGATTTAATCTTAGCCCTTATTAACTAAATGGATGGTTAAGATCACTTCCTAGCCAAATAAACTTCCTATTGTATTGAAAAACTCTAGTTTACATACCATTCACGTTTTGTTCTCTTAGGTTTTGTTCTCTTAGCATCTCACATGTGTGTTAAATTTTATTAATACGAGTTGTAGATTTAAACACCCTTTATACTCATCAGTAGATATTGTATTTATATTTAAACACATTTAAGGAGATAACTTATTGATGACCATCGACATCCCTGGTCACGAGGAAATAGGTATATAATTTAAATATAAAAAAATCATCGTGGTTGGTTATAAGGTAAGGTTGATCATCAATTTCAGCCACCGTATGATCGTAATAAAAAAAAGGGTTCAATTGGGGTTCCACATATGCTAATCTAATAGATGACATCACTATGATTGTTGATTAGTTGTTTTTGTTTAGCGTTTCTGATATATGTGGTTAAGTGGTGTGTTTATCACTTTATAACGAAGATGGGCCCTATGTTAAACAGACATAGGGGTGTAAACGAGTCGAGCTCGGAGTCGAGCTTTAGCTCGTTTAGCTTATGAGAGCTCGAGCTTTATTTTTAAAACTTGAACTGAATTCGTGAGTGTGTTTTCAAGCTCGAGCTTAGCTTAGGTTCAACTTGTTTATGAGTTATTAATTGATCTATATATATTTCTAACTAGCTTATAAAAACCCGTGTATTACACGAATTAAATATAAAAAAACTTAGATTGAATAATATTTTAATTTATAAGTGTTACGAGTGTATCAAGGATGATTTAGCAAAAAAGATTTAATTATTGTATTTTTTTATTTTACGGTAATATTTTATAAAATATATTGTATTTATCTAACAATATTAATTAATTAGTGCATCAATATATTTAAATTAAATTTACTATTTTATTAAGGATAAGGATTAAAAAATATTTTAAAATAAAATGTAAGTCAAATTATAATGTGGAAGGAGAGAGTGACACATGATAATAATTGGAATCATATATTAAAAGTTAAATTAGATTTGATATTTTATTTATAATTTTATCATCTTTATCAATAATTAATAGTTTAAATCATTTGGTTTTAAAAATTTATGTGGTTAATATTAATGAGGTGTTATATTACCGAATAAAGTTATTATAATAAGGCATAAATAATTAAATTGGAGAGATTAATAATAACAATAAAATAATAATAGTTTTGTTACTGATAATAATAAACTAACGATTAAAAGACTTTTGATTTTAAAATATATTCATATTAAATACAGACATATTAAAAAAATATAATGACCCTTTATCGTATGTAATAAAGGCGAAGATAATCTTGATCTCTAATATGTAAAATCGTTATGTTCAATAGATAAAGTAATTCTTATATTTTTATCTTTATATCATTTAGTATAATTTATTAATCCAAGTATCATGATATATCAATTTCTTTTGAGGGAGAGGAGATTTATTTAGAATTATTTATTAAGGTGAATAATGGTCCTTATATTAATTTATTATTATTTATTATGGTTGAGGTAGCATGAGAAAATTGGCACATGACATTTTGGTGGAATTCTTTATTATGAGAGAATGCCATGTGGCATTAAGTGAACTCTTTTATTAGTACAAGTAGTAAAGCCCGTGTGCAAACACGGATGGTTTTTAGAAAACCATGCATAACACATTTTATGTTCATTGTGTAATCGTATTCTGCAAAAAAAATAGAAAAAAAAATTCATACATGAATTTATCTTTTTAAAGTGATTAACGAAAATATTCTTATAATATGAATATTTAGGATTAAGTTAATCATATTAGATATTCTTGTTCCTCAAGTGGTCTTTAAAATACATGTCAATTTCAAGAGACATGTCAAATAAAAAATCAGGTAAAAAGAAAACGGGTCAAATGGGCCGAAAACATTGCCCAAAACATATTTTTGTGCAAAAAAAAGTTTAAAACATACCTGATCACTATTGTGATATTATAGTTTTTTTAACAAAAGAAAATATGTAAAATGTATCCGAAACCTGGTATGTTAACCAAAGATTTAAATGTTTTGACCCATTACTCAACCCGAAAAATAACACTCTTAACGTTTGTACACCATGTTCAAGGACAGTATCTATAGGATTGGCTACCTGTAACACACAAACTAATGGGTTTGACCTGTTTCAAACGGGCTGAAAACAATGTTAATGATTTGAAGCATTTTGATCGGTTATAAACAACAAACTAAATCCACTGGTTAGAATGATAATTAGCTCGTGATTCAACGATAACAAAAAAAATACTTGCCTAGAGCGATGTATCCATATGATCCAGCGACCCGTGACATGGAATAAGCCCTTGAACAACATATCTAACAACAGTGCATAATTATTCATCCCGTCATTTTTCTCATCTTCCAACTTTAACTCACCTTCAACATCTTCCTTCTCCTTTTACATATCATAAGCCTTTCGAACCTCCTTCAACTCCAAGAATGAAAACATCATATCATAAGAATGGGTCGGCTTATAGTAAAGTGCATTTTCGACTATACAAAATTGTAATGTGAAATGCGATTATGCCCTTAACAACCTTGACTCAGTTGTTTTTGCTACGTAGCATACTGTAATTTGAGACCGAAACTTACTTTAAAAACTTCTAGAAAAAGAATGCATAATCGTTTTCTTCATAAAGATAGCAACACACTTTCATTTTACTTACCAATAAAATGCAACACAACTTACCTCATGGTTGTAGTGATCACTATATTCAGTAAAGAGTTGGTCAAAACTTGTGGAACCCTTGTCTGATCACCATACACGGTCAACGATTTGACGTCCTCCGGGATATCACAGATCAGTTGTATGCCTCCATCTCTAAAGCAAACATTACTTGGCTAACCACAGCGTCGATGACACTCCAGAGTACAAAATCGTGTTTTTCAAGCCCCAAATGACCGCCATTGAAACTCAAAATTAGCAATTGCTTTATGACCCGTTTCATAGCATAAATCTGAATATAAAATAATCTTAAATTGATAATTTCTAAAACATAAATAAAGTCAATTTCAAAAATCTAATTTACTTGTTCACAATAGAAATTTGATACTGCAGGTCGGGCTTGTGGTCTGCATCCAGATGACGTCTGCGTGGTCTGAAAAACCCCAAACCGCAGACTATTGAAGCCTCAACAAAGCTTTTGAACCAATAGAACCCTTCTCGGTTTCTTGGTAGGTCCTAGTGCAAGAAGAAGTTAGTCAACTCTAGTCTGGCCACAATCTCTCTCGCATCTTCGTTTGACGTTACCTTGCCCTCTGTTTTGAAGACCTCCAGCTTCACCCTAACCCCATTTTGAAAAACCCATGGTGCATTCATATAGTAGGTAGGCCTTCAGATAACATTAAAGCTAGGGCTGCAAATGAACCGAACGAACACGAACAAGACCTTGTTCATGTTCGTTTGTTAAGAAATATATGTGTTCGCGAACCGTTCACGAAACACTTATCGAACAAGATTTTATGTTCGTGTTTGTTTGTTAAGGAAATTAACTTGTTCGTGTTCGTTTGTGTTTTTTTGTTAATTTTAGGCAACGAACAAAAAACGAACGTTGACGAACACAATTGAGCACAAACTAATGTTCATGAACACAAATGAAAACAAACAAGCACAAACAATCGTTTCATGAACAGAATATATAATACACCGACACTTATTAGATATTTAATTTGTCGGAATTTTGAAGTATTTAAATAGATATAAAAAGTAAAAACACTAATGAACTATCGAACACAAACGGACACGTTACCGAAAGTTCACGAACATAAATGAACGAACACGACCTCTGTTCATGTTTGTTCATTTAACTAAATGAACGAAATTTCTTGTTCATGTTCGTTTGTTTAATAAACGAACGAACACAAACGAACTTCACGCCGAACGGTTCACGAACTGTTTACCGAACGTTTGGTTCGTTTGCAGCCCTAATTATAGCATCGGATCCAAATCAGATGGTAACTAATGGAGTTTATCTTATATTAGTGTCACAAATAGACTAAATCTGTGAGTGATTTATGATTCTGTTCACAAAACTCCATTTTAATCACATCTAAAAGCCATTTAACTCTAACTCTATACTAAAACACCCAGATCTGCTGTAGCACATGTGTATATGCAAACAATGAAATAACACATACTATAACCCATGCTTGGTTGATAAGATTAAAAAAAAGAAGGCAAATTGCATTTTAATTAACAGTTAAAACTTTATATAAAAAGAAACCTTTAATCAAATCTATTACGTAAACTAAATTAAACATATTTTAACCAAAACATTGAAGTATCTCTATCCCAATAAGATGCAAGAATATCAAAATGAAAAGAAAGCATATTAAATAATGTAAATTATAAGTGATCATTGTTGTTTACCTTTTCTTTTTGGTTGTCCACCAGATTAATTAGCTCAATTAATCCATCAGTTGTATAAACTGGAAACTCGTTGAGCAAGGAATTTTGGTTCCCCAAACATGAAACATTGCAAATTCTCAAACTCATAGTCATTGATAACTGGATCATGTATTGATGCATTTTCTACATATCTTCCATCTACTTCGAGATGAAGGCAACAATTTGATCCCCACACTACAGATTACATGGATTCATCACATTCCCACATGTCATCCAAAACAACTTTTTTGTACCATATTGCCCTTCGCTTTTGAGACTTTTTTGCCATTTTCATCCAGACGTCTAACTTTTTTGCCAAAATCGTCCTTTAGTTTTGGGATTTTTTGTCATTTTCATCCAAATGTCTGATAGAAAAAACAAAGCAAATTAGATGTTTGGATGAAAATGGCAAAAAGTCTTATTAGTGAAGGATAATATGGTACAAAATAGTTGTTTTGGATGAAACTGAGAAAACATTCGTAAACCTCGGGGACGATTTTGGCAATTTACTCTAAAAAATAACTAAGTCCAAGTAATTGTCGTTCTCAAATCTTTTTTCAAAGTCAATACATATAATTGCCTTCAGTTTTTCATGCAATATTACAGAGATGTCATTTTCACCAACTAATTATGCAGAAGCCATTGTTGCAATAGCTAGGTGCCCTATGTAGTCTTCAAGTAACTCACTTCCCAAAAGAAAGCAAAAGCAAAAATAGCATTATCCAACTTAATTGGCTTGCATTGTGTCGCAACCCCCGGTCCGTAACTCTTGGGAACGGGCGGCCGCGAGCCAGTATCAGTGGTATCGGTGTTTATCAGTTTGGCAGCGGAATTTACATCAGGACCGTAGTTAGGAAATATTTTATCAGAGTAAAATACCACATTTTTATAATAATAAACATATGGGAAAAACCCAAGTTTCCATTACAAACATGTTTATAGGGATAAACCCTAATTTATTGAAATAAAACATCTTCTTTATTTAGGTAACTTTTATAGACATTTTTCCAAGCCTTCAGTTCTGTTCAGCTGGCTTCTATCGGGCTTTCACATTTTGTTACCTGAAACGCGTTTTAAAAACATTTGTCAGTGGGAAATACTGGTGAGTGAATCCCAATTTAATCAAGACAGGTTTTATCATTTTACAGTATTGAGGGCGATCTCGCAATTACATTTGTTTATATTTCTACTTTAATTACCACCCACGGCACTGTCAATCCTGACTGGTGGTCAGGTTACTACTCACAGTGTAGTAACAAATTTTGTATACAAAACCCCAACATACCGACGATAATTGTAGAATTACAAATACTCAATCACTGTTCATCATAATGTAAAACAATTGAGGTTTTGTAAAAACAGTTTATGAAAAGTATTTACAAAAAGATGATAAACTCACATTGCTAATTTAGGTATTTTCCTTGTGACTTCCTGGTTATAATCTATTAATTAAATAATGCACACGCGTTAGTATAATAACCCAATTTACATTAGTTATACCCTCCCCGAGACAGAACTCCAACGACTACGTCGGGCAGAGCCTCGACAGGCGTTACGGAGCACTAGATCAATCGGGCAGCGTATCTAATACGTAACTGGGGGTTATAATACTTAAAACGAGGCAGAGCTTCGCTAATAAGGGGGGTATTACACCTGATTATTATAATTGCTATGTAGAAATTGAGAGAGATTGAGAAAGTTTTGAACAATTTGGGACTGAAGGTCGATCCCTTCTATTTATAGGGCAGATCCACCACTCTCTCGTGGCCCGCGAGAGAGAAGGCTTTGGCCTTCGCGGCCCATGAGGCTCTCTAGGGTAGGCCCTAAGGTTGCTGATTCGACCACTAGACCCAACACGTTAACGACACGTGGCGGCACCGGGTGCCTGCCTAGCGTTGAGCTGTCGAGCCCCGCGACTAATGTGGCCAAGGGGGTCGCGCCCCGCGAGCGCCCCTTGAATTTCATTTTTATTTAATTTTTGTTAAATTAAAGTATTTCGTGATTGTTTTTCGTATACGGGGTGTATTTTAGGGCGTATATGGATATTATAAATATTTTAGGATATATTTAGGAGGGTTGTCATATCCTCCCCACCTTGTTTTAGAACTCGTCCTCGAGGTCTACTGGAACAGGTGTGGATATTTCTTCTGCATCTCTGATTCAAGCTCCCAAGTGTATTCTGGTCCTCTCTTAGAATCCGATCTTACTTTGATTAAGACCAATCTCTTGTGTTTGAGATTCTTAACTTTCCTGTCTTCAATTTGTAGAGGCCTTTCTACAAACTTAAGTTTCTCATTTACCTCTATATCTTTAAGAGATACCACTAATGATTCATCAGCTAAGCATTTCTTGAGATTACATACATGAAATACATCATGTATTCCTGCCATTTCCTCTGGCAGTTGTAGCTGATACGCTACAGGTCCTATTCTTCTAATAATCTTAAAAGGTCAAACATACCTGGGGCTTAGCTTTCCCCTTTTGATGAATCTTACAACTCCTTTCCAAGGAGAAACTTTTAATAATACCTTGTCTCCTACTTGAAACTCCAACGGTTTTCACCTGTTATTAGCATAACTCTTTTGGCGATCCCGTGCTGCTTTTAGTCTTTCCTAGACTTGAATAATTTTGTCCATTGTCTCTTGTACTATCTCTGGTCCAGACAATTGTTTTTCTCCAATTTTCGCCCAACAGACTGGAGTTCGGCACTTTCGTCCATAAAGTGCTTCAAATGGTGCAGCATTGATACTGGTATGATAGCTGTTATTATAGGAAAATTCTATTAATGGTAAGTGATCGTCCCAATTTCCTCCGAAATCAATTACACAAGCTCTAAGCATATCTTTCATTGTCTGAATTGTCCTTTCGCTTTGTCCATCCGTTGGAGGATGATAAGCTGTGCTTAGATTTAACTTGGTTCCCATTGCTTTTTGGAAACTAGTCCAAAAATAAGAAGTAAAACGGCTATCTCTATCAGAAACAATAGATAAAGGAATTCCATGTAATGAAACTACTTCATTTACAAACAACTTGGCTAATTGTTCCATACTGAAAGTTTCCTTCATTGGTAAGAAATGAGCAGACTTGGTTAACCTATATACAATCACCCAGATTGTATCATTACCTTTTCGTGTCTTGGGTAATTTGGTAACAAAGTCCATTGTTATCAATTCCCATTTCTATACAGGCATCTCTAAATGCTGTAATAAACCTGAGGGTTTCTGATGTTCAGCTTTAACTTGTGAACAAGTTAGACACTTGGCAACATAAGCTGCTATATCCTTTTTCATTCCTATCCACCAAAAATTCTTTCTTAAGTCTTGATACATTTTATCACTTCCAGGATGTATCATATACTTAGACTTATGGGCTTCTTCTAATATTTTGTGACGTAGGTTTCCTTGTTTGGGTATCCAAATTCTTTTCTTATGGAATCTCCAAATTCCATCTGTTCCTTGTTCTAATTCCTTAATCATTCCTTTCAATTTTTCAGTATCGTCCTTGATTACTGATTCTTGTACTTCTCTAATTTGTTCATTTAAATCTATCTGCGGATTTAATTTAAGAGAACGTACTCTTTTTGGCTTTTCGTGATACTTTCGACTTAAAGCATCAGCTACTACATTAGCCTTTCCTACATGATATTGGATACTACAATCATAATCACTAAGAATCTCCATCCGGCGTCTTTGTCTCATATTTAACTATTTTTGCCCAAAAATGTACCTTAAACTCGTATGATCTGTGAAGACTACAAATTGATTTCCATATAAATAGTGTCTCCAAATCTTAAGGGCAAAAATTATGGCTCCTAACTCTAAATCATGGGTTGAATAATTCTATTCATGATTCTTAAGTTGTCTAGAAGCAAAGGCTATAACCTTTTGACGTTGCATCAACACACATCCATAACCTAATTTAGACGCATCACAATAGACTACAAAGTCTTCAGTTCCTTCTGGTAACGCTAGTATGGGTGTGTTGGTTAATCTTTGGTTAAGAATTCTAAAGGCTTCTTCCTGTTTTGGTCCCCATTCAAACTTAACAGATTTACAGGTCAGCTTTGTTAAGGGAATGGCTATTCTAGAAAAATCTCGGATAAACCGTCTATAGTAACCGGCTAGTCCTAGAAAACTTCTCACCTCCGTTGGTGATTCAGGGATTTTCCATTAGTAATTGCCTCAATTTTTGTGGAATCCACATGAGTTCCTTCATGATTAACTAAATGTCCAAGAAATTGCACTTCTTCTAACCAAAATTCGCATTTCGAAAATTTAGCATAAAGTTTTTCTTTTCTCAGCAAATTTAGGAGTGCATGCAGATGCGCTGCATGTTCCTCTTTACTCTTAGAGTAAATGAGAATATCATCTATAAAAACAATTATGAATTTATCCAGATATGGCTTACATATCCTGTTCATCATGTCCATAAATGCGGCTGGGGCATTGGTTAAACCAGATGGCATGACGGTAAATTCATAATGGTCATACCTTGTTCTAAAAGCAGTCTTAGGAATGTCCTCTTCCTGTACCTTTAATTGATGATATCCTGAGCGTAAATCGATCTTAGAAAAGAAATGAGCTCCTTGCAATTGATCAAACAGATCATCGATTCTCGGTAATGGGTACCGATTTTTAATCGTGACTTTGTTCAATTCTCGGAAATCAATGCACATACGCATTGACCCGTCTTTCTTTTTGACAAACAGAATTGGTGCTCCCCATGGCGATGAACTTGGTTGTATGAATCCTTTCTCCAAAAGTTCGTCCAATTGTTTCTTTAACTCTTGCATTTCTGCTGGTGCCAAACGGTAAGGTGCTTTGGCAATTGGTGCTGTCCCTGGTAGCAGGTGAATTCTAAATTCAACTTCCCTATCTGGCGGTAGTCCTGGAAATTCTTCTGGGAAAACATCTGAGAATTGAGATACTACAGGAATATCTTTCAATTCTTGCCCTTTAGCGTTAATGATTATGGAAATCATATACACTAGGGATCCTTTTCTTGCACAACTTGCAGTTTTCATCACAGAGATGAATTTCGTGGATCTAGATGGCTTATCTCCTTTAATTGTGATCTTTTAACCCTTTGGTGAACTTACTTGGATTGACTTTTGATCACATAGCATACTGGCTTTATTGGCTACTAACCAATCTATTCCTAATACGATATCAAATCCAGCCAGGTTCATTGGGTAAAGGTTTGCAATAAAATTATGTTTTGAAATTTCTATTCTTGCTCCCTGTAAGATCTCAGTAATCTTAATGGATTCCCCATTTGTTGTCTCTACTAGACATTTTTGTTAAAGTTTAGTTAATGGTTGATTGAGAAGTTTGCAAAATGAAGTACTAATAAAACTTTGGTTCGCACCAGAGTCAAATAATACTTTAGCAAAAACATCATTAACTAAAAACGTTCCGGCAATTACATCCGGAATCATTTTCGCTTCTTTGGCAGTCAGAACAAATGCCCTAGCATTCTTAGTAGTCTTGTTGTTCATGGCTACAGCTAGTTTCAGACAGTTCGGCTTAATATGTCCCTTTTCTCCACAATTGAAGCATACTCCATTGCTGGGTTTCTTCCTACAGTCTTCCTCCATGTGCCCTGGTATCTTGCAGAGGTTGCAGTAGGTGGAGCATCTTCCTGAATGCTTCTTCTTGCAAGCCTTACAATAAGGTGTAGAAGTAGAACCTACATTCTTCCCACGGTTGGAATTTCCGTAGCGAAATTCCTGGGTAAGTTTCTGAGGTAGGTTCTTCCTCTGGTTTTCTTCTTGTGTACGTACTAGTTCATCAGTCAAGGTATTTGCTAGTTCTACAGCTTCTTCTATGGTTGGTGGTCTAGCTGCCTTGACTACATGTCTAATCTCACTGATTAATCCCCAGATGTAACGGGAGATTAATACTGGTTCTGGTGAAGCTAGGGTTGGCACTATTCTAGCATATTCGAAGAATATGGTAGTGTAACCCTTACAGTCTACTCCAGTCATTCTAAGGCTTAAGAACTTATTAGCAATCTGTTCTTTTTCATTAGGATGACAGAATTTTCTTTCAACCATAGTCTTAAACTCAGTCCATTCCATATTATAGACTATGTCACTTCCCTTAGACTAGAGAATAGTGTTCCACCATTCTAGAGCAGCATTCTTAAAAAGATTGGAAGCAAACATGATTTTGTCTTCCTCTGCACACTTGCTTATTTTTAAGACTGCCTCAGTCTTTTCTAACCAGCGTAGAGCTGCAATGGCTCATTCTGTCACCACACCCGATCCCACTTCCCCGGGAACGGGCGGTCGCGAGCCAGTTTCGGTGGTATCTCGTATTGTCTAATTTGGCAGCGGAAATTTTCATCAGGACCGTAGTTAGGAAATATTTGATCAGAGTAAATACCACATTTTCATAGTATTAAACAAATGGGTTAAAACCCAAGTTCATAGTACACACGTTTTCATAGGAATAAATCCTATTTATTTAATAAAAACATCTATTTTATTTTTAGGTAACTTTATTGCCACTTTTCCAAGCCTTCAGTGCTGTTCAGCTGGCTTCTATTTGGCTTTCACATTTTGTTACCTGAAACGCGTTTTAAAAACATTTGTCAGTGGGAAATACTGGTGAGTGAATCCCAGTTTAATCAAGTTTAAGTAAAACAAATCCCAGTGTACAGTATTGAGGGCGATCCCACAGTTATATTTGTTTCCAAGACATAACAATTAACATCCATGGTACTGTCGAACCCGACTTGTGGAAATGTTACTCCTTGACCAGGTGGTAACAAATTTTGTATACAAAACCTCAACATACTCATCATAATTGTATTCTTACAAATACTCAATAACTGTTATTCGCATGGAAAAGTATTTAAGGTTTTGTAAAACAGTTAACAAAAAGGTTTACAAATAGTGGATCAACTCACAAAAAGGTTTACACAAAAAGAGGATTACTCACATTGTTGTCTTAGATTTTCCGTAAGGATTTCCTGGTGACAATCTAAAATTTACCCAAATGCACACGCGTTAGTATAATAACCCATTTTAACATTAGTAATACCCTCCCCGAGACGGCATTCCAACGACTACGTCGGGCAGAACCACGACAGCCGTTATGGAACCCTAGATCAATCGGGCAGCGTATCTAATACGTATCCAAGGGTTATAATACTTACAACGGAGTAGAACTTCGCTAATTAGGGGGTATAATACCCGCGTATTATCTCTACTATTCAGAAATTGTGATTGAGAAATGAAAATGGGACGAACAGACTGAATATCCGATGGCTCCTTTATATAGTCGCTGAGTTTGGTCCTCTCGCGGCCCGCGTAACACAAAGACAGGGCTTACGCGGCAAAGTCTAATATTTCCCTAATATTTCCCTAATATAGTCATCTTGATAATAGGGATCTAAAGGGTCCATACCTGGGTAAGCTTCTATGTTCTGTATGGGTGGATAATCCTGGATAGGGTAACGTTGCACAAAGTCTCTATTATTATCCCACCAGGGATCATAATTCGGGTCTAGAGGGTTTGGTGCAGGTACCCGAGGAATTTCTTCTGGGTTAAATTCATACATCTCCTCTTGGTTTTCCTGGTTTTCTATTTCCATAGGTTGTTCTGGGTTTTGTGGTTGTGGAGCTACTAGTTGTTCCAGACCAGGGTCAGCAGCAGTCGTAGCTAAGATATGGAAATTAGCTAGGCTTCTATTAAGTATTTCTTGAGTATGGGCATCTGTTTCTTTCTTAATAGCTGCTAAAGCCCTTTGCTGTTGCAATTTCCTCATTCTTTTTCTACGAGCAAAAGCCTCTTTACTGAACCATCCTCGTTTCTTAGTAGGAAATGGTTCTTCAGATTTAGCTCTAAAAGCAAATATCCCGTCTTCCTGATCAGCAACATACCCCGAGAGGGCAGGCTGTGATGAGGTTCCTTCACTCTTAGGTGAATCAGATAACTGACGGTTCAGATCTGATGGTCCTTGATCACTCATACTGAAAACTAACAGATAGTCAAATAACACATAACACATAATTACAGTTATGCATATATCTCCTTATTTTATTTCCTAACATTAATTCAAAATTTAAGTGTCAGCAGAACACTTCTTTGGCTTAGACCAGTGGCTAGGCTCTGATACCACCTTCTGTCACAACCCCCGATCCCTGATCCCCGGGAACGGGCGGACGTGATCACAGAGTTTGGTGGTATCAGGTTTGTTTAATCTGGCAGCGGAATTTACATCAGGACCGTAGTTAGGAAATGTTTATCAGAGTAAAACCACCTTCTTTTATATTAATAATAACATGGGCAAAACCCAAGTTTCTCATTACAATACATTATAGGGACAAACCCTATTTTATTGAATTTAAAACATAGTTTATTTAGGTAACTTTTATAGCCACATTTTCCCAAGCCTTCAGTGCTCTCCAGCTGGCTTTTTACTAATTGGCTTTCACATTGGGTTACCTGAAACATGTTTTAAAAATATTTGTCAGCAGGAAATACTGGTGAGTGAATCCCAGTTTAATCAAGTTTAAAGTCACAGTGAACAGTATTGAGAGCGATCACATTGTTTATGTCTACAAAATTACTCCAATTGGTATTATCAGACCTGACTTGTGGGTCATATTACCCATTGGCTAACTCATTGTCCAATGGTAACGTATTGTCATACTCGACTTACTACTCGCAAGTAGTACAAATTTTGTATACAAAACCCCAACATACCGGCAGTAATTGAATAACTACAAAGACTCAATCACTGCTAATTTTCATAGTAAAACATTTAAGGTTTGGTAAAACATTACCAAAAACATTAACAAAAAGAGGATAAACTCACATTGCTATCTTAGGTTTCACTTGAGGGTTTCCTGGATATAATCTATAATTTATACAAATGTACATTGGTTAGTACCATAACCCATTTGAAATTATTAATAATATCCTCCCCGAGACGGCATTCCAACAACTACGTCGGGCAGAACCACGACAGTTGTTACGGAACCCTAAATCGATCGGGCAGCGTAACTATTATGAAACCGGGGTTATAATACTTACAACGGAGCAGAACTTCGCTAATTAGGGGTATAGTACCCGACTATAATTCTTAATATTTCAGAATTTCGTGATTGAGAAGTGTGAATGAGCGACGGAAAACGAAGTCTGATGCGTTCTATTTATAGTTGTGAAATCTGGTCCTCACGCGGCCCGCTTTAGATAAAGCTAACCCTCAGGCGGGCCGCATTAGCCTATAGCTTTGCTGAGTCGTATACTAGGCTCGACACGATTACGACACGTGTCAGCACCGGATGCATCCGCGTAACATGAGTCCGCGCGGCCCGCATTGATGTACGCTTAAGTTGAAGCGGCCCGCATGAACTAAAGAATTCAGCGGAGTCCGGTCAACACTCTCATTCGGCCCGCTTGAGCTTGAGGTGGGATCCTAAGCGGCCCGCCTCAGCTCTAAATTCGGATTTTTTATTTTATTTTTATAAACTATAACATAATACGGGCTCGGTTTTCGCCTACGGGGTATAATATAAAACATATTGAGACATTTTATAGTATATTTAAAGAGTCGGAATATTATGAGGGTTTTGGTTTTTACCGAGGGTTGTTACATTCTCCCCACCTTGTTTTAGAGCTCGTCCTCGAGTTCTACTGAAATAAATGCGGATATTTCCTTTTCATTTCTGACTCGAGCTCCCAAGTGTATTCAGGTCCTCTTTTGGAATCCCACTTCACTTTGACTAAAACCAATCTTTTGTGCTTGAGATTCTTAACTTTCCTGTCTTCAATTTGTAGAGGTCTTTCTACAAACTTGAGTTGTTCATTTACCTCTATATCCTTAAGAGGCATTATCAGTGATTCATCAGCTAAACACTTTTTAAGATTAGATACATGAAACACATCATGTATTCCTGCCATTTCCTCTGGCAGTTGTAGCTGATAGGCTACAGGTCCTATTCTTCTAATAATCTTAAAAGGTCCAACATACCTGGGACTTAGCTTTCCCCGTTTGATGAATCTTACCACTCCTTTCCAAGGAGAGACTTTCAACAACACCTTATCTCCTACTTGAAATTCCAATGGCTTGCATCGGTTATCAGCATAACTCTTTTGTCTATCACGTGCAGCTTTCAATCGTTCCTTGACTTGAATAATTTTGTCAGTTGTTTCTTGCACTATCTCAGGTCCAGATAATTGTTGTTCCCCAATTTCTGCCCAACAGACTGGGATTCGACACTTTCTTCCATAAAGTGCTTCAAATGGTGCAGCATGGATACTTGTGTGATAACTATTATTATAAGAAAATTCTATTAAAGGTAAGTGATCATCCCAATTACCTCCAAAATCAATTACACAAGCTCTAAGCATATCTTCCATTGTCTGGATTGTTCTTTCACTTTGTCCATCTGTTTGTGGATGATAAGCTGTACTTAGTTTTAACTTGGTTCCCATTGCCTTTTGGAAACTTGACCAAAAACGAGAGGTAAATCTACTATCTCTATCAGAAACAATTGATAAAGGAATGCCATGTAAAGAAACAATTTTATTTACATACAATCTAGCTAATTGTTCCATACTAATTGTTTCCTTCATTGGTAGAAAATGAGCTGACTTAGTTAGTCTATCTACAATCACCCAGATTGTATTATTTCATTTCCTAGTTTTGGGTAATTTAGTAACAAAATCCATTGTTATTAATTCCCATTTCCAAACTGGCATTTCTAATTGCTGTAATAAACCTGAAGGTTTCTGATGTTCAGCTTTAACTTGTGAACAAGTTAAACATTTAGAAACATAGGTTGCTATGTCCTTTTTCATTCCTATCCACCAGAAATTTTTCCTTAAATCCTGGTACATTTTATCACTTCCTGGATGTATTGTATACTTAGATTTATGGGCTTCTTCTAATATACGATTACGTAGATTTCCTAATTTAGGTATCCACATTCTCTTTTCATGGAATCTCCATATCCCATCTGTTCCTTGTTTTAATTCTTTTAACATACCTTTTAATTTTTCAGAATCATCCTTGATTACTGATTCTTGTGCTTCTCTTATTTGATCATTTAAATCTACTTGCAGATTTAATTTAAGAGAACGTACCCTTCTTGGCTTTTCCTGAAACTTTCGGCTTAAAGCATCTGCCACTACATTTGCTTTTCCTTCATGATACTGGATATCACAATCATAGTCACTAAGAAACTCCATCCAGCGTCTTTGTCTCATATTCAATTCTTTCTGTCCGAAAACATACTTTAAACTTTTGTGATCAGTAAATATGGTAAACTTACTACCATAAAGGTAATGTCTCCAAATTTTAAGAGCAAAAATTATAGCTCCTAATTCTAGATCGTGGGTTGAATAATTCTCTTCATGATTCTTAAGTTGTCTAGATGCATAAGCTATAACTTTCTGACGTTGCATCAACACACATCCATAACCTAATTTAGAAGCATCACAATAGACTACAAAGTCTTCAGTTCCTTCTGGTAATGCTAATATAGGTGTATGGGTCAATCTTTGCTTAAGAATTCTAAAGGCTACATCTTGTTTTACTCCCCATTCAAACTTAACAGATTTACAGGTTAACTTAGTTAAAGGAATGGCTATTCTAGAAAAATCTTTAATAAATCTTCTATAATAACCGGCCAATCCTAAGAAACTTCTAACCTCAGTTGGTGATTCAGGGGTTTTCCATTTGGTAATTGCTTCAATCTTTGTTGGATCTACATGAATTCCTTCATGGTTAACTAAGTGTCCAAGGAATTGTACCTGTTCTAACCAAAATTCGCATTTTGAAAACTTAGCATAAAGCTTTTCCTTTCTTAATAGACTTAAAAGTACGTGCAAATGTTTTGCATGATCCTCTTTACTCTTAGAATAAATTAGAATATCATCTATGAATACAATTATGAATTTATCCAAATATGGCTTACATATTCGGTTCATCATGTCCATAAATGCAGCTGGGGCATTGGTTAAACCAAATGGCATGACAGTAAATTCATAATGACCATACCTTGTTCTAAATGCGGTCTTAGGAATGTCCTCTTCCTGTACCTTTAATTGATGATATCCTGACCTTAAATCGATTTTAGAGAAAAATCGAGCTCCTTGCAATTGATCAAACAAATCATCAATTCTCGGTAATGGGTACCGATTCTTAATCGTGACCTTGTTTAATTCACGGTAATCAATGCACATACGCATTGATCCGTCCTTCTTTTTAACAAACAGTATCGGCGCTCCCCATGGCGACGAACTTGGTTGTATAAATACTTTTTCCAATAATTCATCTAGTTGTTTCTTCAATTCTTGCATTTCTGCAGGTGCCAAACGGTAAGGTGCTTTGGCAATTGGTGATGTTCCTGGTAATAAATGAATTCTAAATTCAACTTCTCTGTCTGTAGGTAGTCCTGGTAATTCTTCTGGAAAGACATCTGAAAACTGAGATACTACTGGAATATCTTTTAAATCTTTTCATTTAGTGTTAGTGATTATAGAAATCAAATACACTATAGAACCTTTTCTAATACAACTTGCAGTTTTCATCACAGATATGAATTTTGTGGATCTAAAGGGCTTATCTCCTTTAATTGTGATCGTTTTACCTTTTGAAGAATTTACTTGGATTAACTTTTGATCACATAAAATTTTGGCTTTATTGGCTATTAACCAATCCATTCCTAGAACAACATCAAATCCTACCAGATTCATGGGATACAGGTTTGCAATAAATTTCTGATTTAAAATTTCTATGCTTGCTCCCTGCAAGATTTCAGAAATTCTAATAGTTTCTCCATTAGTTGTCTCTACTATGCATTCTAGTGGTAGTTTAGTTAATGACTGATTTAAAAATTTGCAAAACTATGTATTAATAAAACTTTGGTTTGCACCAGAGTCAAATAATACTTTAGCAAAGACATCATTAACTAAAAACGTACCAGCTATGACATCTGGAATCATTCTGGCTTCATCTGCTGTCAGAACAAATGTTCTAGCATTTTTGGTATTCTTGTTGTCTGTGGCTGGAGCTAATTTTGGACAATTTGGCCTGATATGACCTTTTTCTCCACAGTTGTTGCATAATCCATTACTGGTTTTCTTCCTGCAATTTTCTTCTTTGTGTCCTGGCATCTTACAATGATTGCAGAGAATGGAGCATTTTCCCGAATGCTTTTTCTTGCAGACCTTGCAGTATGTTGCAGAGGTAAATCCCATATTCTTACGATTATAATTTCCAGAACGAAATTCTTGAGTAAGCCTTTGAGTTAAGTTCCTCCTCTGATCCTCTTCTCTGGTACGGACTAACTTATCAGTCAAGGTATTGGCTAGTTCTACAGCTTCTTCTATAGTTTGAGGTCTAGCTGCCTTGACTACATGTCTTATTTCCCCAATTAATCCCCAAATATAACGGGAGATTAACACTGGTTCTGGTGAAGCAAGAGTTGGCACTATCCTAGCATATTCGAAAAATAGCTTTGTGTACCCTTTGCTATCTACACCCGTCATTCTAAGATTTAGGAATTTGTTTGCTATCTGTTCTTTTTCATTGGGTGGGCAGAATTTCCTTTCTACCTTGTTTTTAAATTCTTCCCATTCCATATTATAGGTTTGATCACTTCCTCTTGTCTGAAGGATAGTGTTCCACCATTCTAACGCTGCATTCTTAAACAGATTAGAAGCAAACAATATCTTATCTTCTTCAGCACACTTACTTATCCTTAAGACTGATTCAGTCTTTTCTATCCAGCGTAAGGTTGCAATGGCCCCTTCATTGCCTGAGAATTCCATTGGTTTACAAGACCAGAATTCTTTATAAGAACAACCATTAAACACGGTTCTTCTTCTTTTAGGAATAGGCATTTGAAGTACAGGTCCATTGTTCACGCTGTTTTCTGGTTCAAGTGGTCGCTTACTGCTATGCCTACTTTTATTATCAGCATCCTTAACAGTTTGTAGTATAAATGGCATTGCATCAATAATTCCTTGTGCTACTATGTGTTGGATAGCACTATTATCCATATGGTTTCCATTGTTATTGTTGTTCGGATTTCCATTATTCAGATTATCATCATTCTGAATATTATCATTCTGGATTTCAGGGTTATTATCCAAATTGACTTGATTTTCTTGGTCGGCCATCTGAATTTTAAACATTTATCACATATTAATATCACGAATAATATATTAATATAATAAATCACATGACACGCAGTTTTGTCAAAAGCGTAGATCATTGCTACTTTTACTCTTTTCATACACACTAGTACAGAAATGAAATTACAATACCAACAGAAATAAAATAATAATATGCATCCGTACACACATATCTTATTTTATTTTATTATATTATTATTACTACCACTTCCTCCATTCTAACATTCATGGATATGGATTTATCCAAAAATCCATATTGCGCTCATCGTATTTCCATACGAGACGCTCTCCCACCTGACGCATCCTCTCACTACTTTCTAAGATCTCCTCCCCGAAAGTCCTAAGTTCTTGCACGTTTTCTGCACTCATTGGGGGTGCAGGTTCTCGGACTGGGTTCGGAATCTGGGGTACATGTTCCTGATATGGGGGGGACAGTTCCTGAAAATGGTAAGGATCCTCTAATATTTCCCTAATATAGTCATCTTGATAATAGGGATCTAAAGGGTCCATACCTGGGTAAGCTTCTATGTTCTGTATGGGTGGATAATCCTGGATAGGGTAACGTTGCACAAAGTCTCTATTGTTATCCCACCAGGGATCATAATTCGGGTCTAGAGGGTTTGGTGCAGGTACCCGAGGAATTTCTTCTGGGTTAAATTCATACATCTCCTCTTGGTTTTCCTGGTTTTCTATTTCCATAGGTTGTTCTGGGTTTTGTGGTTGTGGAGCTACTAGTTGTTCCAGACCAGGGTCAGCAGCAGTCGTAGCTAAGATATGGAAATTAGCTAGGCTTCTATTAAGTATTTCTTAAGTATGGGCATCTGTTTCTTTCTTAATAGCTGCTAAAGCCCTTTGCTGTTGCAATTTCCTCATTCTTTTTCTACGAGCAAAAGCCTCTTTACTGAACCATCCTCGTTTCTTAGTAGGAAATGGTTCTTCAGATTTAGCTCTAAAAGCAAATATCCCGTCTTCCTGATCAGCAACATACCCCGAGAGGGCAGGCTGTGATGAGGTTCCTTCACTCTTAGGTGAATCAGATAACTGACGGTTCAGATCTGATGGTCCTTGATCACTCATACTGAAAACTAACAGATAGTCAAATAACACATAACACATAATTACAGTTATGCATATATCTCCTTATTTTATTTCCTAACATTAATTCAAAATTTAAGTGTCAGCAGAACACTTCTTTGGCTTAGACCAGTGGCTAGGCTCTGATACCACCTTCTGTCACAACCCCCGATCCCTGATCCCCGGGAACGGGCGGACGTGATCACAGAGTTTGGTGGTATCAGGTTTGTTTAATCTGGCAGCGGAATTTACATCAGGACCGTAGTTAGGAAATGTTTATCAGAGTAAAACCACCTTCTTTTATATTAATAATAACATGGGCAAAACCCAAGTTTCTCATTACAATACATTATAGGGACAAACCCTATTTTATTGAATTTAAAACATAGTTTATTTAGGTAACTTTTATAGCCACATTTTCCCAAGCCTTCAGTGCTCTCCAGCTGGCTTTTTACTAATTGGCTTTCACATTGGGTTACCTGAAACATGTTTTAAAAATATTTGTCAGCAGGAAATACTGGTGAGTGAATCCCAGTTTAATCAAGTTTAAAGTCACAGTGAACAGTATTGAGAGCGATCACATTGTTTATGTCTACAAAATTACTCCAATTGGTATTATCAGACCTGACTTGTGGGTCATATTACCCATTGGCTAACTCATTGTCCAATGGTAACGTATTGTCATACTCGACTTACTACTCGCAAGTAGTACAAATTTTGTATACAAAACCCCAACATATCGGTAGTAATTGAATAACTACAAAGACTCAATCACTGCTAATTTTCATAGTAAAACATTTAAGGTTTGGTAAAACATTACCAAAAACATTAACAAAAAGAGGATAAACTCACATTGCTATCTTAGGTTTCACTTGAGGGTTTCCTGGATATAATCTATAATTTATACAAATGTACATTGGTTAGTACCATAACCCATTTGAAATTATTAATAATATCCTCCCCGAGACGGCATTCCAACAACTACGTCGGGCAGAACCACGACAGTTGTTACGGAACCCTAAATCGATCGGGCAGCGTAACTATTATGAAACCGGGGTTATAATACTTACAACGGAGCAGAACTTCGCTAATTAGGGGTATAGTACCCGACTATAATTCTTAATATTTCAGAATTTCGTGATTGAGAAGTGTGAATGAGCGACGGAAAACGAAGTCTGATGCGTTCTATTTATAGTTGTGAAATCTGGTCCTCACGCGGCCCGCTTTAGATAAAGCTAACCCTCAGGCGGGCCGCATTAGCCTATAGCTTTGCTGAGTCGTATACTAGGCTCGACACGATTACGACACGTGTCAGCACCGGATGCATCCGCGTAACATGAGTCCGCGCGGCCCGCATTGATGTACGCTTAAGTTGAAGCGGCCCGCATGAACTAAAGAATTCAGCGGAGTCCGGTCAACACTCTCATTCGGCCCGCTTGAGCTTGAGGTGGGATCCTAAGCAGCCCGCCTCAGCTCTAAATTCGGATTTTTTATTTTATTTTTATAAACTATAACATAATACGGGCTCGGTTTTCGCCTACGGGGTATAATATAAAACATATTGAGACATTTTATAGTATATTTAAAGAGTCGGAATATTATGAGGGTTTTGGTTTTTACCGAGGGTTGTTACAATTTGAGGCCCGTTTTCTCGTATAGGGTGTATTTTGGGACATATTGGAATATTTTAAAATATACCAGGGTGTCAGAAATATTATGAGGGTGTCGGTTTATTGAGGATTGTTACATCCTCCCCACCTTGTTTTAGAGCTCGTCCTCGAGATCTACTGGAACAAGTGTGGATATTTTCTTTGCATTTCAGATTCAAGCTCCCATGTATACTCAGGTCCTCTTTTGGAGTCCCACTTCACTTTGACCAGAACTAATCTCTTATGTTTGAGGTTCTTGACTTTCCTGTCTTCAATTTGTAGAGGCCTTTCTACAAACTTGAGTTGTTCATTTACCTCTATATCCTTAAGAGGTACCATTAGCGATTCATCAGCTAAGCATTTCTTGAGATTAGATACATGAAATACATCATGTATTCCTGCCATTTCCTCTGGCAGTTGTAGCTGATAGGCCACAGGTCCTATTCTTCTAATAATCTCAAAAGGTCCAACATACATGGGACTTAGCTTTCCTCTTTTGATGAATCTTACTACTCCTTTCTAAGGAGAGACCTTTAACAATACTTTATTTCCTACTTGAAATTCCAATGGCTTACGTCTGTTATCATCGTAGCTCTTTTGTCAATCACGTGCTGCTTTCAGTCGTTCTTTGACTTGAATAATTTTGTCAGTTGTCTCGTGTACTATCTCAGGTCCAGATAGTTGTTTTTCCCCAATTTCTGCCCAACAGACTGGGGTTCGGCACTTTCGTCCATAAAGTGCTTCGAATGGTGCAGCATTGATACTTGTGTGATAACTATTATTATAAGAAAATTCTATTAAAGGTAAGTGATCGTCCCAATTACCTCCGAAATCAATTACACAAGCTCTAAGCATGTCCTCCATTGTCTGAATTGTTCTTTCGCTTTGTCTGTCTGTTTGAGGATGATAAGCTGTGCTCAGATTTAACTTGGTTCCCATTGCCTTTTGGAAACTTGACAAAAAATGAGAGGTAAATCGACTATCCCTATCAGAAACAATTGATAAAGGAATTCCATGTAATAAAACAATTTCATTTACATATAATTTAGCTAGTTGTTCCATACTGAAAGTTTCCTTCATTGGTAGGAAATGAGCTGACTTAGTTAGCCTATCTACAATCATCCAGATTGTATCATTTCCTTTCTTTGTTTTGGGTAATTTAGTAACAAAATCCATTGTTATTAATTCCCATTTCCACACTGGCATTTCTAACTGTTGTAACAAACCTGAGGGTTTCTGGTGTTCAGCTTTAACTTGTGAACAAGTTAAACATTTAGAAATATAAGCTGCTATGTCCTTTTTCATTCCTATCCACCAGAAATTTTTCCTTAAATCCTGGTACATTTTATCACTTCCCGGATGCATTGTATACTTAGACTTATGGGCTTCTTCTAATATACGATGACGTAGGTTTCCTAATTTAGGTATCCACATTCTCTTTTCATGGAATCTCCAAATTCCATCTGTTCCTTGTTCTAATTCCTTAATCATACCTTTTAATTTTTCAGTATCATCCTTGATTATTGATTCTTGTGCTTTTCTGATTTGTTCATTTAAATCTACTTGCAGATTTAATTTAAGAGAACGTACCCTTTTTGGCTTTTCATGATACTTTCGGCTTAAAGCATCTGCCACTACATTTGCTTTTCCTTCATGATACTGAATATCACAATCATAATCACTAAGCATCTCCATCCAGCGTCTTTGTCTCATATTCAACTCCTTTTGCCCAAAACATACCTTAAACTCTTATGATCAGTGAATATGGTAAACTACTACCATAAAGGTAATGTCTCCAAATCTTAAGGGCAAAAATTATAGCTCCTAATTCCAAATCAATACACATCCATAACCTAATTTAGAAGCGTCAATACACATCCATAAACTCTTATGATCAGTGAATATGGTAAACTCTTTATGATTCTTAAGTTGCCTAGATGCATAAGCTATAACCTTTTGGCGTTGCATCAATACACATCCATAACCTAATTTAGAAGCGTCACAAATGACTACAAAATCTTCAGTTCCTTCTGGTAACGCTAATATGGGTGTATGGGTTAATTTATGCTTAAGAATTCTAAATGCTTCTTCTTGTTTTGGTCCCCATTCAAACTTAATGGATTTACAGGTTAACTTAGTTAAAGGAATGGCTATTCTAGAAAAATCTCGAATAAATCTCCTATAATAACCGGCCAATCCTAAGAAACTTCTAACCTCAGTTGGTGATTCAGGGGTTTTCCATTTGATAATCGCCTCGATCTTTGTTGGATCCACATGAATTCCTTCATGGTTCACTAGGTGTCCAAGAAATTGTACCTGTTCTAGCCAAAACTCGCACTTTGAAAATTTAGTATAAAGCTTTTCCTTTCTTAATAGACTTAAAAGTGCGTGCAAATGCTTTGCATGATCTTCCCTATTTTTAGAATAAATGAGAATATCATCTATGAAGACGATTATGAATTTATCCAAATATGGCTTACATATTCGGTTCATCATGTCCATAAATGCGGCTGGGGCATTGGTTAAACCAAATGGCATGACAGTAAATTCATAATGGCCATACCTTGTTCTGAATGCGGTCTTAGGAATGTCCTCTTCCTGTACCTTTAATTGATGATATCCTGACCTTAAATCGATTTTAGAGAAAAATCGAGCTCCTTGCAGTTGATCAAACAGATCATCGATTCTCGGTAATGGGTACCGATTCTTAATCGTGACTTTGTTCAATTCACGGTAGTCAATGCACATACGCATTGATCCGTCCTTCTTTTTAATGAACAGTATCGGCGCTCCCCATGGCGACGAACTCGGTTGTATGAATCATTTTTCCAGCAATTCGTCTAATTGTTTCTTTAATTCCTGCATTTCTGCGGGTGCCAATCGGTAGGGTGCTTTGGCAATTGGTGTTGTTCCTGGTAGCAGACGGATTCTGAATTCAACTTCTCTGTCTGGTGGTAGTCCTGGTAATTCTTCTGGAAATACATCTGAAAACTGAGACACTACTAGAATGTCTTTTAGTTCTTTTTCTTTAGTGTTAGTGATTATAGAAATCAAATACACTATAGAACCTTTTCTTATATAGCTTGCAGTTTTCATCACAGAGATGAATTTTGTGGACCTAGAGGGTTTATCTCCTTTTATTGTGATCGTTTTACCTTTTGGTGAATTTACTTGAATTGACTTTTGATCACATACAATACTGGCTTTATTGGCTATTAACCAATCCATTCCTAAAACAATATCAAATCCTGCCAGATTCATAGGATAAAGGTTTGCCCTAAACTTCTGATTTAAAATTTCTATTCTTGCTCCCTGCAATAATTCAGAAATCCTAACTGTTTCTCCATTAGCTGTCTCTACTAGACATTCTTGTGGTAGTTTAGTTAATGACTGATTTAGAAGTTTGCAAAACGAAGTATTAATGAAACTTTGGTTTGCACCAGAGTCAAATAATACTTTAGCAAATACGTCATTAACTAAAAACGTACCAGTTATCACGTCTGGAATCATCTTGGCTTCATCTGCAGTCAGAACAAATGCTCTAGCATTTTTAGTGTTCATGTTGTTCACAGCTGGAGTCAATTTTGGACAATTCAGCTTGATGTGACCTTTTTCTCCACAGTTGTAGCACAGTCCGTTACTGGATTTCCTCCTGCAATCTTCTTCCTTGTGTCCTGGCATCTTGCAAAAATTGCAAAGAGTGGAGCATTTTCCCGAATGCTTTTTCTTGCAGACCTTGCAGAAAGGTACAGAGGTAGAACCCATATTCCTACGGTTGTAATTCCTAGAACGGAATTCTTGAGTAAGCCTTTGGGTTAGGTTTCTCCTCTGATCTTCTTCTCTAGTACGGATTAATTCATTTGTCAAGGTATTGGCTAGTTCTACAGCTTCTTCTATAGTTTGAGGTCTAGCTGCCTTGACTACATGTCTAATCTCTCCAATTAATCCCCATATGTAACGAGAGATTAGCACTGGTTCAGGTGATGCAAGGGTTGGTACTATTCTAGCATATTCAAAGAATGTGGTAGTATAACCCTTACTATCTACCCCGGCCATTCTTAAGTTTAGGAACTTATTAGCTATCTGTTCCTTTTCATTAGGAGGGCAGAATTTCCTTTCTACCGTATTTTTAAATTCCTCCCATTCCATGTTGTATACCCTATCACTTCCTCTTGACTGGAGGATAGTGTTCCACCATTCTAAGGCTGAGTTCTTAAACAGCAAACATTATTTTGTCTTCTTCAGCACACTTGCTTATTTTTAAAACAGCCTCAGTTTTCTCTATCCAGCGTAGGGCTGCAATGGGTCCTTCATTGCCCGAGAATTCTATTGGTTTACAGGACCAGAATTCTTTGTAAGAACAACCATAAGGCATGGTTCTTCTTCTTTTGGGAATGGGCGCTTGAAGTATGGGTCCATTGTTCACGCTGTTTTCTGGTTCGATTGGTCGCTTACTGCTATGCTTACTTTTATTATTCGCTTCTTGAATCGTTTGAATAATAAATGGCATTGCATCTATGATTCCTTGTGCCACTATATGTTGAACGGCACTATTATCCATTTGGTTACCATTGTTATTGATGCTCGGATTCTCATTAACCACGTTAATGTTACTCTGGTTATCATTATTCAGATTTCCTTGATTTCCTTCGTCGGCCATCTGAATTTTAAACATTTATCCCATATTAATATCACAAAATAATATTTTAATATAGTCAATCACATGACACGCAATTTAGCCAAAAGTGTCGATCATTGCGACTTTACTCTATTCATCTACTATATATCTATTACACACCAGTACTGAAATAAAATTACAATACCAACTGAAATAAATAATAGTAGGCATCCGTACACACATATTTTATTTTATTATTTTATTATTATTACTATTACCGTCTCCTACCATCACAATTACGGATATGGATTCATCCAAAAATCCATATTGCGCTCGTCGTATTTCCATACGAGTCGCTCTCCCACCTGACGCATTCTCTCACTGCTTTCTAAAATTTCCTCACCAAATGTCCTAAGTTCTTGTACGTTTTCTGCACTCATTTGGGGTGTAGGTTCTAGGACTGGGTTCGGAATCTGGGGTGCGGGTTCCTGGTATGGGGGTGTAGGTGCCTGAAATCGGTAAGGATCTTCTAAAATCTCCCTAACGTATTCATCGAGGTAATAGGGATCTAAAGGGTCCATACCTGGATAGGCTCCTATGTTTTGCATGGGTGTGTCTTCATGTATCAGGTAGCGTTGCACATAGTCCCTAACTTCATCCCACCAGGGATCGTAATTTGGGTCTAGGGGTTTGGTGCAGGTACCCTAGGGATTTCCTCCGGGTTGAAGTCATGCATCTCTACTTGGTTTTCAGGGTTTTCTATCTCCATCGGTTGGTCAGGGATTGGTGGCTGTGGTTGGGGTGCTATTATGTGCTCCAGATTAGGGTCAGCTGCAGTGGTTGCTAGGATGTGAATATTGGCTATACCCCTATTGATCATATCCTGGGCATAGGCATCTGTCTCTCTCTTGGCTGCGGCTAGTACCCTTTGATCCTGTAACTTTTTCATACGTTTTCTACGCTCGTGTGCCCCTCGACTGAACCATCCCCTCTTTTTCTGAGGAAATGGCTCTTCTGACTGAGCCTTAAACACAAAGATTCATTCTTCCGTATCAGCAGAATACCCTGAGAGGGCAGGCTAAGAAGAGGAGGTGCCTTCGCTTCTAGGTGAACCAGACAATTGACGGTACGCGTCAGATGGTCCTTGGTCGCTCATACTGTAAACTAACAAATAGTCAAATAACACATCGCAATAAAATACAGTTATGCACGTACTTCCGTAATTTATTTCCTAACACTTTACATTTTGATGCCAGCAGAACACATCTGTGGCTGAATCAGTGGCTTAGCTCTGATACCACCTCCTGTCGCCACCCCCGATCCCACTTCCCCGGGAACGGGCGGTCGCGAGCCAGTTTCGGTGGTATCTCGTATTGTCTAATTTAGCAGCGGAAATTTTCATCAGGACCATAGTTAGGAAATATTTGATCAGAGTAAATACCACATTTTCATAGTATTAAACAAATGGGTTAAAACCCAAGTTCATAGTACACACGTTTTCATAGGAATAAATCCTATTTATTTATAAAAACATCTATTTTATTTTTAGGTAACTTTATTGCCACTTTTCCAAGCCTTCAGTGCTGTCCAGCTGGCTTCTATTTGGCTTTCACATTTTGTTACCTGAAACGCGTTTTAAAAACATTTGTCAGTGGGAACTACTGGTGAGTGAATCCCAGTTTAATCAAGTTTAAGTAAAACAAATCCCAGTGTACAGTATTGAGGGCGATCCCGCAATTATATTTGTTTCCAAGACATATCAATTAACATCCATGGTACTGTCGAACCCGACTTGTGGAAATGTTACTCCTTGACCAGGTGGTAACAAATTTTGTATACAAAACCCCAACATACTCATCATAATTGTATTCTTACAAATACTCAATAACTGTTATTCGCATGGAAAAGTATTTAAGGTTTTGTAAAACAGTTAACAAAAAGGTTTACAAATAGTGGATCAACTCACAAAAAGGTTTACACAAAAAGAGGATTACTCACATTGTTGTCTTAGATTTTCCGTAAGGATTTCCTGGTGACAATCTAAAATTTACACAAATGCACACGCGTTAGTATAATAACCCATTTTAACATTAGTAATACCCTCCCCGAGATGGCATTCCAACGACTACGTCGGGCAGAACCACGACAGCCGTTACGGAACCCTAGATCAATCGGGCAGCGTATCTAATATGTATCCAGGGGTTATAATACTTACAACTGAGCAGAACTTCGCTAATTAGGGGGGTATAATACCCGCGTATTATCTCTACTATTCATAAATTGTGATTGAGAAATGAAAATGGGACGAACAGACTGAAGATCCGATGGCTCCTTTATATAGTCGCTGACTTTGGTCCTCTCGCGGCCCGCGTAACACAAAGACAGGGCTTACGCGGCCCGCGTCAACCCTGGTCAACAGGGTAGCTTGTCCGGGTCATCTACTAGGCTCGCCACGATGATGACACGTGTCTTCACCGGGCTGCGCCACTATCTTGAGCTCACGCGGCCAGCGTTAACTAACGGGGGGTCTTACGCGGCCCGCCTAAACTTAAAAATCACATAAATCAGGTTTTAACCTTTAAACCGCCCGCGTAAGGGTTGAGGTGGGGTTACGCGGCCCGCCTCAACTTAACTTTCTTGTTTTTAATTATTTTTAATACTATTTAATATATTTGAGGCCCGTTTTCTCGTATAGGGTGTATTTTGGGACATATTGGAATATTTTAAAATATACCAGGGTTTCAGAAATATTATGAGGGTGTCGGTTTATTGAGGATTGTTACACCCTCATTGCCCGAGAATTCTATAGGTTTACAGGACCAGAATTCTTTGTAAGAACAGTCATAGGTCATGGTTCTTCTTCTTTTCGGAATATGCAATTGAAGTAACGGTCCATTGTTCACGCTGTGACTGGGTTCAATTGGTGGTCGCTTACTTCCATTATTACTTTTATTTTCGGCCTCCTTAACCGTTTTGATAATATATGGCATAGCGTTTATAATCCCTTGTGCCACTATGTGTTGGATGGCACTATTATCTATCTGGTTGCCGTTATTATTGTTATTCTGGTTTTCTTGATTCACTTCGTTGTCCATCTCGATTATAAACATTTATCAAATATTAATATCCTCGAACAAGGTTTAATGCGAATAATCACACAACAAGCATATTGATCAAAATCGTCGTGTATTGCGACATTTACTCTATTTGATATATTATGCATCTAATACAAACCGCAACTGGAATTTAAAATACAATACGAGTTATGCATCAGTAGCTATTGGGTTATCTATTTTAGTCGATATATATATATATTCAAGTTACACACATATATATATATTTATATTATTATTACTACTAGTGGGGGTTCATCCAATACTGCATATTACGCTCGTCATACTTCAAAACGAGTCTCTCCCCTATTTTCCTTATCTTTTCACTTTCATCTAACAACTCCTCACCAAAAGTGCGGAGTTCCAGCACATTTTCGGTACTCATGGGTGGTGCGGGTGCTGGGATTGGATCAGGGTACTAGGGCATCGGTTCTTCGTAAGGGTATGGGTTCTCTAGGATTTCTTGAATATACTGGTCATTATCCCAATATGGATCTAGAGGGTCAAGGTTTGGGTAAGGTGCTACTGGGTTTTGTATGGGCTCCTCCTGTGGGTAGAGTTCTCGATAATCTCTATGGTCGTCAAACCATGGGTCATAATCTGGAGGATGGGGTGCTGGGAATCTAGGGATTTCGTTTGGGTTGAAAGCAGGTAAGGGAATCTGGTTTCCTGGGTTAGGTTCTATTTCCATGGGTTGAGTTGGGAACAATGGTAGTGGCTGTGGTGCAATGATTTGTTCTAAATTTGGGTATGCGGCAGTGGTAGCTAGTATGTGGAAATTGGCTAATCGTCTATTAATTATATCCTGGGTCTGGGTGTTCATCTCTCTATTTGCAGCTGCTAAAGCTCGTTGCTGCTGTAACTTTCTCATTCTTTTCCTATGCTCATAAGCTCCCCGACTGAACCATCATCTCTTTTTGGTAGGGAATGGCTCTTCGGATTAGGCTTTGAATATAAAGATCCCTTCTTCTGTGTCAGCTGAATACCCCGAGGGGTAGGCTGGGAAGAAGTTCCTTCATCTCTAGGAGAACTAGACAATTGACGATAGGCGTCTGATGGTCCTTGATTACTCATACTGTAAACTAACAAATTTGTCAAACAACACAAAACAATAATATACACGTATGCACATAATCACATAGATTATTTCCTAACAGAATTGACAATTTCAATATCAGCAGAACACTTCTGTGGCTTAAATCAGTGGTTGTAGCTCTGATACCACTCTCTGTCGCAACCCCAGACCCCTAACTCTTGGGAACGGGCGGCCACGAGCCAGTATCAGTGGTATCGGTGTTTATCAATTTGGCAGCGGAATTTACATCAGGACCGTAGTTAGGAAATATTTTATCAGAGTAAAATACCATATTTTTATAATAATAAACACATGGGAAAAACCCAAGTTTCCATTACAAACTTGTTTATAGGGATAAACCCTAATTTATTGAAATAAAACATCTTCTTTATTTAGGTAACTTTTATAGCCACGTTTCCAAGCCTTCAATGCTGTCTAGCTGGCTTCTATTTGGCTTTCACATTTTGTTACCTGAAACGCGTTTTAAAAACATTTGTCAGTAGGAAATACTGGTGAGTGAATCCCAATTTAATCAAGACAGGTTTTATCATTTTACAGTATTGAGGCCGATCTCGCAATTACATTTGTTTATATTTCTACTTTAATTACCACCCACGGCACTGTCAATCCTGACTGGTGGTCATGTTACTACTCACAGTGTAGTAACAAATTTTGTATACAAAACCCCAACATACCGACGATAATTGTAGAATTACAAATACTCAATCACTGTTCATCATAATGTTAAACAATTGAGGTTTTGTAAAAACAGTTTATGAAAAGCATTTACAAAAAGAGGATAAACTCACATTGCTAATTTAGGTATTTTCCTTGTGACTTCCTGGTTATAATCTATTAATTAAACAATGCACACGCATTAGTATAATAACCCAATTTACATTAGTTATACCCTGCCCAAGACAGAACTCCAACGACTACGTCGGGCAGAGCCTCGACAGGCGTTACGGAGCACTAGATCAATCGGGCAGCGTATCTAATACGTAACCGGGGGTTATAATACTTACAACGAGGCAGAGCTTCGCTAATAAGGGGGGTATTACACCCAAGTATTATAATTGCTATGTAGAAATTGAGAGAGATTGAGAAAGTTTTGAACGATTTGGGACTGAAGGCCGATCCCATTTATTTATAGGGCTGATCCGCCACTCTATCGCGGCCCACGAGAGAGAAGGTTTTGGCCTTCGCGGCCCACGAGGCTCTCTAGGGTAGGCCCTAGGGTTGCTGATTCGACCACTAGACCCAACACGTTAACGACACGTGGTGGCACCGGGTGCCTGCCTAGCGTTGAGCTGTCGCGCCCCGCGACTGATGTGGCCAAAGGGGTCGCGCCCCGCGAGCACCCCTTGAATTTCATTTTTATTTAATTTTTGTTAAATTAAAGTATTTCGGGATCGTTTTTCATATACGGGGTGTATTTTAGGGCGTATAGGGATATTATAAATATTTTAGGATATATTTAAGAGGGTTGTTATACATTGGCCTCTTACCCTGATCCAATCACCAAGTTAATCTTATGCAAAAATTTATAAAGAGTTCAATAGTCTAATTTACATACTACACCTAATCCATCACTTCCACTACAATTGTGATGTTTGCTAGCATTAAAGTTTTACAGTTCAAACAAAGAGTTCACACAAAACTATTGTTGCTCCAGATCTCAACTGAGTCTCGAGTAAACATATTATTTATAACTTTGTCGGTCTAAACTCACAAATCGGAGGACGGCGGTGATTAGCTGTTATGATGCAGCGTTTGACGGCTAAATGAGCTAATTATAAGTTCGTTAAAAATGTTAAACTTCATATGCATGAAGTTTATACACACGAGACTGAAGAGGAAAAACATAATCAAACCTTATACAATGCCTCAATGAACATCTGCATACAAAAAGGATAAATACAACAACCTCTTTTTTGTGAATTTAAGTAAGAATAATCTGAGGAAGATAAGAAATCTAGTTCCTAAGAGTTTATTAATGTGCTTTAATAATAAAATTTATCAGTCGACACTTGCTAAAGAAAAGACATCATTGGTTCCGCCTAATTTTACGACCCCTAGAGCCTCGTCAAAACCTTAATTGCCCACCATCGGATTTTCCAACAACAAACTCCTCTACTCCACTTCCTTAGGTTAAACCCTAATCCTCAAAAGCGTGGTAAACCTAACCCTAATCTCTCGCCTCAATGGCCACACCGACATCGACTACCCCACATGGTTATTCGACTCGCTACATCTACAACTCGCGCATTAACGAATGCGTCAAAACCCTGCGCGACCACATCAATTTTGTTTTCTACATCAACTTTAGCGTTTAATCAAAGCATATCATCCCTCAATCATTTGATGAGACGAAAAGGGTTAGTGTGTAAAAACAGAAATCAACCAGATCATTAGACCTTACTCATTACCTGTTACATCTGTAACATTTTGACCATGACCATAGCTCCTTGAGGCCGCTAAATCGCTAATTCGCGATAATGTCCCAGTAGTTTCGTTCACTAAATTCCCACCTAAAGGGAACTTAATTCCCATGGCAACACTGAGACCAATAGCACTCTAGAGAGTAGAGATCTAAAATCAGAGATCCGCTTAGGCTGCTGACCTGTTGTATAAAAAAGAGTTATAAAGGCTAGTTCATTTCGCTGACTGCTAGAGTTATGCTTGTTTTGTGCAAAATCGATCTAGTAGTGGGCAAAAATGGAGGCAAATTTAATACTAATGCAATTGAATATGATCTTATAATAGTTTACAATTTACATACCAAAAAAGCAACCTCCTGCCAGCTGTGCGATGAGCGTGTCCAGCCAAATATTATGAGTTGTTTCTTAAGCAAATGTGTCTTCAACACCGCTGGTAACTTTCTTTCTCGGCTCAGCAATCATTTCTGTATAAGCCTGGAACGGAAAAATATATATCATTACATTAGATCTAGAAACCAATTTCCTTTTAACATACTTTGTGTGATAGTTCTGGTTAGGGTTATAAACAGACCGAGTCGGAGCTCTATAAATCTTAAGTGCATCTTGTTTCAAGTGCAGATCTTGAGGTCAGCCAGTGATTGGTTTTACAGGCTCAAAGTCCCCCAGATTGAAACTTATCTATGTACCGACCGATTCCTGTTGTGCGTTAAAACCAACTTTTCGGTATCCAAAAGAGCGGCTCTGGGATTCACATTGATTTGGTCAAAACTGATGACACCCCATCGTTCCTACCTACAGTTTCCATCACTGTGGCAAATTTTACAATTTTCTACTGATTCAAAAAGCTTTTTGAGCTTCTCATGTTCTAAAGAAAGCTCCCCTTGAAAATCTTTGAACCATTTTACACACAACCTAAGATTTTTTATGTACTCCATGAATTAATAACAATTTTTTCCTGAAAACCCATAAAAGGCAATTTCTTCAAAACACCATGAAGCCTTGATCGGTCAAATAGACTGAACAAAAAAGATTTGAAAAACTAAATCACTTATCTATAACAACCTCAACAGAGATACTTAGGGTTATCTGAACATCAACTCCATATACAAATTTTAATTCCTTTTCACAGCAATCACTCGACACCTACAATCTACAGCAGATCACAAATTCAATAAAAACATTCGCTGTAAATTAATAACAATAAGACACACATACATACACATATATGTGTGCATCAACATTTGTTAATGGTTCAATAAACTGAATAGCATAAAAGAAAGAATTACCCTGATTGAAGAGCCTGGGAAAGTTTGAAATGATCGATGGAGATGCCATCGGAATTAAAACAACAACAATCGCCGGAATCCTCCTGATGGTACGGGCAACAATCGCAGGTCCAGCGGTGGTAATTTTCACCCAAACCCTGAGCACTACCATCAACCTGAAAGCGTCCATTTATCATAGGAATAGGATGGATCTTCAAGATCTGAAAGCAAGTTGAAGATGATAAAGGTACCTGGATGAGAGCTTTTGTGTTTGAGACAATCGAAAGCAAGTTGAAGATGATAAAGATACGTGATTAATTACTAAGAGAAACCCTAACCGAGAGATGAAAACTCACCTAATCAACAGATTCAAAGATCTGAATGGTGTGGAAGTAATCCATGGTTAGGTTGGTGTGAGAAGGGAAAGACAATCAGAGAAGAAGAAGAAAAAGAACGAAGATAGATCAAAGATTGATTTAGGGTTTCTAAATCGAACAACAGAAGGAAAGGAAATAGGAGGAAGAGAGAGAGAGAGCGCGTGATGATGAAGGAATGGTTTTAGAGTGCCAAGTGGCAAAAATTGGTTTTAAAGTGCCAAGTGGCAAAATTGGTTTAAGATTATGCCAAGTGGCATAAGAATGTTTTGTTTTAATATACTTTATAGATTGTAAAGAGATAATGAATAAAATTCATTTTGGCAAATATTCACGCGTAGCATTGTGCATTTAGAATCCTGCTTTTCATTCGACCATCTTGACTCCGTTATGATACTCTTATGAGTCATCCATAGACTATTAGCAACATTCTTTTTTTCATGGCAATCCTATTTTTTGTACATTGTTGTTCCCTCCTCCCCTAACCGGGGTTGGTTGGGTTATGTTAACAAAATACCCTCCCTGCCTTTGAAAACACTGAAACAAAAGTCGTCAGGGGGATTTTGACACTAGGTAATTTGTATGTGGTGGTGAAGTGGAGGTGTTATGTCTATTTCGATGGCCAATAACACACATCATGTGCATTCATTTAGGTGGGGGAAGGGTTTGCTTAAATGTAATTTATGTGTGGTAGTGAATATGATGGAGATTTTTTATTAGATGGTGTCACTTCGATTTAGCTAATGGAGGTTGCTGGCGAGGTTGATGGTTGGACGGTTGGTGGTGGTCAAACAAACATGAAAACATTCATCAATTAAATTCAAAAAGATAGATAAACGTAAAAACCATTATTGCTTAAAAGGTAGTATAAGGACACGATGTGTATTTTTTTTTTTTATTAGAAAGGCATAATGATTATTCATATATTTGAGCACCGTGTAATATAATATGAAACAAATTAAAGCGTGCATGGTTGTAGAGTACATAACGCTCTTTGTAACACCATCTTTGATTTAAAGGCACTATCATATTAGATTTTCACTCCAACCCTACAAATGTTATTTATATAATCACTACTTTTATATTTACTTATCATTATTAATTTTCTGTAATAACTTAAATTATTTAAAAGAATAATTAACTTATTATAATAAACATATATATGTTGGTAAAATAGCTTATATAATTAAAGTATTGTATAAGAGAATCAAGAATAGTGTAAAAAATTATATATGTTAATGTTTTCAATTTAACACATTACGTAATATTATTGTTTTACCCGTTTACTATGATTAAAACAATTTAAAAAAATAATATGAAGTACAAATCATTAATACACATGATACAAGCCATGAACTGAATAAAAATCATCCAAAACAAGGTATACATTAGGTGTGAGAACCAAATAAAACACTTGTACATAGAGATAGATGATTAGGTAACCGCTTTATGTATTACACCTAAAGCAAAAGATACAAGTTCATTATACGGCTCATACAGTTCTCAACATAGTTATTGGTTTTAAAATAAGCATGCCGATCATTAATATGAAACGAAATTAAAAGAAAAATTAAACATTCTCCCTCACGGATTCACATGGCCATCTTCTTTACGGGTTTTGACTTCTAGTTGTGCCCTCCTTCCACCACACAAACTTGAGGTTTGAGATGTTCCATTGTTGATCACTTTTAAATTCTATTATGATTATCGCAATTTTGACTAAACCCAGGCCAACCCTTGGAAGAGGCAAAGTGGGCGACTAACCATGGCCCACTCTCCTCATAGCCCAAAATTTTGAAATTATTATTTTTATATTGTGTGTGTGCGTACGTGTGTGTGTGTGTATAGAGAGAAAGGAGGGTTATAAAGAAAACCAATCTTAGTTAAACAAACCTAGAAAACCGCATCTTCATCATCCATCCAATTTAATCTATGGTGGAGATTAAACCACATTTGCTTTTTAAATAAAAATTACTATCCAAATACAAAAAATATATTTTTCAGAACTTGTAATAGTTTGTGCCCTTTCTCTCTCCTCTGACACAAAATGTAACAGGTTCTGTAATTATTAAACAAAAATCTTCCTATAAAAATGTAACAATTTTTTTACGTGCACTGTAAATTAAAAACTTCGTAAATTCTAAGTTTTAAAATCGATACACTTCATAAATTCTGCAAAACTAAAATCAAAACCGAGAAAAAAGTGTAACACGTCAGGTTAATGTAACAGGTGAAAATATAACACATTCTCTCTCCTCTCTTCTCTGACAAAAAAGTGTAATAGTGTCAGACAAAAATATAACAGTCAAAGTGGATATGTTTATTTACAAAAATACCCCCACGGATTTTGTAACATGTTACATATGGCATCTTTGTGTCTACCCTTGGTGGAGGTTGGGTACAATGGTGATGATGATCATGATGATGAGGATGGTTTATATTTACAGATTTGGTCCCTATGGGTATTAAAGTAATTTCACCAGAATGTTAACGTTGTTGTAACGGTAGTTTGGAAGAAGGGTGTGATTGCTTCAAATCGACAACCGCAGGGACTTGATTGTTCAATTTTGCAAAATAGAGGCTTAACGTGTCATTCGTTGTTAACCACGGGAACTCAAATTGTAGTTTACTCTATGTATTGACTCTCATGATGCGGTGGCGATTTGGCTTAGCATTCATGTCCTCCATTGTACTTATAAAGTCATTGTTTTTACCGCTGAAAGTTAGTTGTTTTTTTTTCCATCGACTGCCACTTTGGTTATCATCCATGTAACAAAGATTATTAAGGAGATATACATAACAATTATTGTGTTTTTCTCTTGTTAATAGCCTAAAGTCCATAGTGTGAATTTGTGAATACCACCAGATTTCATTAAACGCATACAAAATTTTCAAACTTATACGTTTTCTTTATTGAATTCTTAATTAGTATAACATGTTACTGTTATGATCAATTGTTAATAATTTAATAGTTTAAGCAACTAGAATCTTTTTAAGTACCCGTTTGGTGAACCCATTTGCATAAATTATCAAAGGTTCGAAAGAGCTTCCCTTTCTTGCCTTTTCTTTATGGAGTAGGCATGGTGTGAAATTGAATTATAGGGAGGATTTGATTTGGACGCTAAAAGAATATTATAATTTTAGATGTCACATTTTCAATGTTATATGTTTTATTAGTCCATAAACAAACTAATTTATTAATAAAAAATTTTTTTTTTTTAAATCAGAGTTAACTCTTTGTTTATATATAAAATACTGGCCGAGTTACATCAATATCGCAGGTAAGCGAGCAACAAGCTGCGCCGCTACCCCTTTCTGAATAGCAAACCCTAGCCTATTAAAGACAAACCTCTGCCCCCCTGTTGATGAGCAACTGCTGTGGACAACCTTTTGGACCCTAGTCAACAAACGGATAGCTTCTGGAGCTAGGGAGCCAAAGGTGTCGAAGGCGAAGGGGACAAATGCATGTTGGTTATCAGCACATGCTTTAGCGTGTTTATCCACCTTTTTAGATTCCGCTTTCCTTATAGCATGTCCTGCTACAAACCCGCTTTCCCTTAAACCAGCTAAGGGGAGACTCCTGTGAGATCCACACAAGCATGTTTCCCTCCCGCCCAACCAAAGACGAGCAGATCCGCTGGTCTCAATGTAGATCTCCCTTCCATGGGATCTGTAAGGAAATTCACAGGGGCCTCCTTCTTGGCAGAAATCCCCGCTCTCCTCAAGATGTCCCCCAAAACATCTCTCACCCAGTCGTGCCGATATTTGAAACTAGGGAGCTCCTTACAATGAATAGCATGCTACCCGTATTTATCCATGCAGGCTTTACGGCAAATTGGGCAGGTTTCGTATTCGGAATACATAGGGATCATCAGCCGGTATTTGAGGATAGCCCTATACTCAACAGCCGACATGCATTGCCCCAGCCCCTCGATCGGGATAACAGTCAAAAAATCTTGCGCATGGGGGCCTTTCAAGCACTCAATCACCGCCTTCTGGTGGGGAGACAAATCGAATGCTTCTCCCAGACTCCGAGCGATTTTGTCAAATTGGGCATTCGCCAAAGTTTTTTGTGGCTTTGGGGGGGCGGTGTCCATATTAGAGAAACCGCCAATATCAAAGTCTGGAAGAGAGATACTTAAGTACTCAAGTGCCTGTTTGTAGTCTACGTCAAGCTCAACAACCCCACTGTTCCGAAGGATATGGTCTTGCAATACACACGACTGAGCTCTAGACGCCACAAAAGCATAAACTCCAACATCCCGAGCTGAGAGGAGGCCCAAACCACCCAGACGCATTGGCAAAGATGCCAATCGCCACTGAAGGTCACCGAAGTTGGACCCCCCGCAAACAACAATGTCTTCGATAGCCTCTCGAAGACCATCATCAAAACAAGATGCCGCATTGACCATCAAGTGGGGTTGGCAGGTCCGCAGCCCAAACAGTAACTTCGCTACCCCCATGCATGACCTTAAAAGAAGAAGCTCCCACTGGGGGTCCTGGAGGCAGGGCAAGAGTTTCATTAGGTCAACCGCTGCCAATACCCGCCGCCCTGCTAATTCACCGATAAAAACAGAATCTCGGCTAACCCCCCCCCCCCCCAAGGAGCTTAACCCCCCTCTCAGGTCTACCTATCCCTCGCGGGAAAAGGCCGTCCTGAACCTTGAGACCGTCACACGATGGCCAGTACACTTCCGTTTTCTTAATATTGAGATGGAGCCCTAGGGATGGTCCCTCCGTGTTGATGATGTCCAAGGCTTTAGCAACTTCCATTGCATTACCTATAATCGTGTCATCATCCAAATACCAAGCATGAAAGGGGAGGTTACAGTGCTCCTGGACACGGAGAATAAGTGGGTGTAAGGCTAGGGCAAATAGAAGGGGCCCCAAGGGATCTCCTTGTTGCACTCCAGTGGTGGCCCCAATACAATCGCTGCCAACATACAACCTAGCGGGTTGGGCGTACAAGAACTGGACCCACCGATAGATAGATGGACAACGTTGGTGGACCTGTTGGAGGAACGCTGAGCGGTCAACCATGTTGAAAGCATTGGTGAAGTCTACCGTGAGCAAGGCCATGGACCCATCTTCATGAAAAGAGTTCAGGAACCTGTTCGCACTATGAAGCACCGCCTCCGTCTCATTTGGTGTACCAACCCCGAATTGAAAATCCCCCAAATACTGGGCCATGTCCTTCCCAACCTTCTTCATAGCCACCTTAGAGACCAACCTACGCCAGATGCCCCCCACGGCGATAGGCCTAATACCCTTATCGGGTTTCAATAAGGGGGTGGGGGGGGGCTGAGGCCACAAACTCGGCCAACACCTTAGGGCAAAGCCCCTCAAGCCATAGGTTGACAACTCCAGTAATGGCTGTGAGCAGACCCGAGGAACTTACCGAACCCTCACAGCCAATAGCGTCCAACAAGTGTTGGGCCCGCATCCCATCTCTGCCACAAGATGTCCCTCTAGGGAAGGATTAGATACATTTAAGCACACAATCCTCTGCTGCAATAATAGTGGGCTGGGCAATAGGGTTGGAAGGCAATGATGGGGGTGGCACCACAGGGTGTTTATCAATAAGAGCTTTCATGGTCGATTCTCCAAAGGGGGCAACCCCACTGGAACATAAAACTTTGACCGCCGCCGTAAAATGCCCATCCCTGACCTTCCGCAGACATTGCTTGATATTGGGATCCTTTTTATACTCACTATTTTAAAAACGGTTAGATAATAAAATAGTGAGTAGAATAGACTCGACCCTATATTTTTCAAAACTATATTTTAATTTCCAGATGTATTTAAATATTTCGCATACAGTTATTAAATTGCAAATGAAAATGAAATTTCGTATATATGGTTCAATGCATGAGTACAGTGATGCATTTTCGTTACTACATGACACCTCTCATGCATTTATTTATATTTTTTACCCACCACAATTCAAGAAAATCATTAACAAGAATTCAATTAACAACGATGGCCGCAAAAGGTGTGACCACATAGTTTGGGCCCTAAATATAAAAAATTAATTAAATAAATTAAAATCAGGTGAAAAAAGGGCGGTCACAAAAATATTAACTAAAATTAAATTAAAAAAAAAAAATCAGCCAAAAGTTACGACCGCTTGTAAAAAAATTAATTAAAATTAAATTAAAAAAGACCGATCACAACTTTCGTAACCACCTAAGACAATATTGTTTTTTGAATAAGGATATGTACATGTTTATACTGAATAAACGCATACACATATTGACAGGGCCGGCCCAATGGGCTTCCGACCCTAGGCACAAGCCTAGGGCCACCCAAATTGAAAGGCCTCAAATTTGTTGTTGGTTTTTTGTATAGTAGGCCCATTTTGAGTTTTAAAAAAACAGTCCATAACATGAAAGGCCCGTTTTGAGTTTTAATGAAACACAAAAGGCCTCACACAGATTCATTCACGCGCGCAGATCAATGAATTGAAGAACCAAAGGTCGGCGGCTGTACAATGATTGTATTGAAGAACGAATCGTCATCCGATCAGGCGCTAATCGTCGGTAAGTAATTCACTAATGGCTCTTTTAGCTTTTTTACATCTATATCTTCTTCATCTTCAGTTCTTCCATTTGATTACAACAGTTGTTACAGTTCTTCTATAATCGATTACAAACAAACCATTAACCAAACCGTGGGATTACTGTCTTACTGATTAAATCAGTTCTTCGATAAAATATATGTTGTTCGATCGATTCAGTTCTTGTTCTTCGATTTGTGGTAGTGGCAGAAGTTGATTAATTTGTGGCAGACGTTGATTGATTCGGGAATTAGGGCTTAATCGTCGGTTGTTTGTCTATTGAATTTGTTGTTTAGGGAATTAGGGCTCATTATCAATCTCTCAAATAGATTTATATTTTATTAGAACTTTTAAAGTTAATGATTTTTGGAGGTGATTTGTGGTTAGGTTAGTTTCTTGATGTGAATTATTCCTCTGAACAAAGTATGGTGATCTGATCATGAAACATAGAAAATTATTGATGTGAAGTTTTCTAAATAAAATATGGTGATCTGTTTATTAAACATGGATAATTCATGAAATTTGTCGATTTTTCGAGGTTACTTGTGCTTAGGTTAGTTTCTTTATGTTAAGTTTTCTGAACAAATATGGTGATTTGTTTATAAAACAATGAAAAAATTTAAATTTATTGATATATAGAGGTGATTTGTGCTTTGGTAATTTCTTGCTGTAATTGTCTTTGAACTTATAGTAATATGTTTATAACCATCGATAATGTTTGAAGTTTATCGATTTTTGTAGGCGAATTATGCTTATTAGGTTAATTTCTTGATGTAAATATTTCTGAACAAAATATGCTGGTCTGATCATACATCATAAAACATTGTTGTAAATTTTTTTTTTTTTGGATCTTAGATCTGATATCCTCATTCTTAATAAACAAAATATGCTGGTCTGACCAACTATAAACTTTTTAGTTTATATGTTGAAAGGGTAATTTTGCGAAAAAGGCCTCCACTTCGAAGTTAACTTAGGGTCTCCAAAAACCTAGGAACGGCCCTGCATATTGATATATGAGTATACACATATAGATATATGAGTGGGTTCAAATGAGATCAATTAAATAATCATGTATAATTTAAAATACTTGATATATTGTTATATTTTCCGGTCACTTTGATCATAGAGTGAACACAAGGCTACGAATGTTAGGGTTCATGAAGTAATATAACTATATATTTTAATACATTCCGGCAACTTAGATCATAGAGTGGACAAGGGCAAATGCTAACCAAAAGGCAAAATCCGACCCTACCCGATCATTACTCAACTCGATCTTAGATCCGATCAAACATAAAATACATAACCGATTCACTACCCTAAATATTGGGTCGGTTCCGGGTTTTAATGTAATTGGGTTTGTCGGGTACTAAGTTTAAGAACCGTCTCGACATATTTCATTTTTCAACATGTTTTTTTATGAACTTGGGAAGGCTACTAATAAACAACAAACTTAGTATCAATGTATATGTCAAATTTACCTTTTCCAATATCATCAAAATTGGTTATTCTTATGATACTTATCGCTAATCAAGTGTATTAAAATAAATAGTATCTACTTTATTGTTTTCGCTTTGACTCTGTAAAGTCAAACTTATTAATATAAATTCTATGCTTTCTTATCGCTTAATTGATTATTCGCCTTATACCTTATTGTATTTGTGTTGACTCCGAAAAGTCAATTGTTAGACCTTTATGTTATTCACTTTGACTCTGTAAAGTCAACGGTTATACCTTCTTGTTATTCACTTTGAATGTTATACCTTCTTGCATTCGCTTTGACTCCGAAACAACAATAAAATGACACCGAATAAAAAAATAATGATACATATCATATCACGTACCTCGTCAATGGTTTCTTTCTCTATACGAATGTATTCATGTGAACATCATGCCGCCGTTGTATGTTATATATTTTAGGGATTCAAGCCCCAATCGCTACTCGGCTACGGCCCAGTCTTTTTTAAGTAGCACTTTAGTTCGGTCCATAGGTCCAAGTCGGGTGTCACCATGAAAAGAACCAAGAACCGACCCGACCCGGTTTTGTATGAAAAATTGGAACCGATCTAAATACCTGGGGTTTAGGTTCGAGTCGGGTTGGATATATTTTCGGTTCGGTTCTCAGTTATTTTTTGTCCGAACCTAAACTTGCTCACCCCATGCTAGGGTACATTAAGTGAAATAAATAATATAACTATTTACGTCTTAGTAATATATCAAAATATGATTTGATATATCCAAATGGCTCTTTTATATGTATATGGATTAAAACAGGAACTCTTTTATTTTATAAACTTGAAACTTAATAAATAGTTCAATTTACAACCTACGAAAAATCGCACAGGGAGCAAGGGCGGACTTAAGGGTGGCCCAAGGTGGGCGGGCGCACCCCCGGGAAAAAAAAATTTAGTGCTAAGTTCCGTTGAAAATCCCGTCCGCACCCCTTGAAATTTTTCGTCCGCACCCCTTGGAATTTTCCGTCCGCACCCCATGTAAAAAGTGTTATCAATTTATATTTTAAAATTTTTTTAGTAAACTCTTATTTTTTAAAAAATACTACCTAAATTATATAACTTTTAATACCTAAATAACTAAACCCAAATACCCAATACCTTTAACTAGCCCACTACTAAGTCTTAGCCCAATAAACAAACCCAACAAATCAACAATATTTCAAACTAAAATAAAATAAACAAGCCCAAAACCCTTACATATTCTCTCCGCTCTCTATATCGTCCCTGCACGCACGCCAGCGATCAGAACATCATCGACAACAGTGAACAGTCAGCAGCCACATACCAAATTCAACTAGTTGTTGTGGCGGTGGCTCACAAACACACACCACTTTGGAGAGTTTTTTGAAACGATAACATGCTTAACAAATGTCGTTTGTGCATCTTCTAAACGACAAGATATGCTTCGTGAAAGCCAAAGATGTTTTTCGGCAATGAAGAATGTGAAGACCGACTTGCGTAATCGGATTGGAGATGAGAACTTAAATGATAATTGTATATTTATATAGAGAAATAGTTGCTTAAGAAAGTCGGTTTAGATGATGTTTTGGATAGATTTCAAAAAATGAAAACTCGTAGTGCGATGTTTTAATTATGTTTGTAACAAGGTTTGACATGATTTGATGATTATATAAATTTAGTTTGATGTTCTTTTGTTTTACATGACCCGACCCGACTCGAACCGACCCGATACGAACCGATGTTTTTACTTATATACCTTGGGGCCTAAAATTTTTAAAAATGTTCCGCACCCCTTGGAAAAATTCCTGGGTCCGCCACTGACAGGGAGTGAATGTAAGATAAAGTTATAAAGATGTAAACGACCATGGTCACTTGTGAGGCATTCAAGTTTTACTCGTGAAAAATTTGGTTCGAGTCAAGCTTGAACGATCTAAAATATCGATCTCTATACACCAAGTTAAAATATTATGTTTATTTCCACACCAACTTGTTACTTGTAGAAATATAATATTAGAAAACATAAAGCTTTGTGAATGGTAATGATGTGGAATTATGGCATATCATTATAGAATGTGCCTACCAAATATTACGAAAAGGCCAGATATCACATTAATAAATAATTAAAAGCCAAATGAACCAAAAATGATTTAGAATTAGAACAATCATGAAGCTTTTTATAGGATGATTCTGCCTTCACAATGGTTTTCTTTTCTTTATTTTTATTTTTGACAATCATAATAAACAATTTAACCGAAAGCATTACAAGGATATCATATTATAAATGTTAACTAATTATGTCAATCATAAGTGATTTGACATTCAAATTTATGAATCAAATTCCACCTGAGAAAGATGATTCATACCATGATTACGACTCGTTTTAATAGTTCATCAGTTCATTAAGCACCATGGATTAAAGTATATATCTCATATGTTCTCAACCAATGGCCATCAAAATGTGTAAAAATATAATTTAATGTCAAGTTTCGAATATATGAATAGCTATCGAACGTCTTCTTAATATTAAAAAATAGTATACACACATTCATCTTATATTTGTTATAAGTGGCGGAGCTTGACCAAAAGTTTCAAGGGGGCGGAAAGTCACAGGACCCATTTTATATATTGTATAAATATTTAGACAAAATAATTGGGGGGCGATCCTATATAATTTTAAAACTTTCGGACGAAAAATCAGAAATTTAACACTTCTAACCGAAACATTGGGGGGCGGGTGCACCCCCTAAGCTCCTCCCCTGTTTGTTATATGTCCAAACATAAAACCATTGTATCCTCAACATTTATACGTGTCTGTCAAAATGAATATTTTATATACAACAATTTCATGAATAATAAACACTCAAATAATATATGCATATGTACATGTTACATCTTCATAATATATACAAAGAACTATCAATCTATAATAGCTACAATATGCATACATACACCTAAAATCGAGCATTTAGAATGAAGATTGCACGTATAATGTTTTTTTAAAGGAAGACACTTAAAACAAACCGACATGCAACACAAATACACAAATCAAAGTCAAGTAAAATAGCAAGAAAAATACAAATGGGCCTCAACTGATACATTTTTGGAACTCCAAATGGGCCTTACAGAAATACCTGTTTTGGATATCAAATGGGCCTTGATCCAGATCATTTCCATTGTGGAAAGAACATCTAGTTTACTCCATATACATTTACAACTTGAGGGAATAGTGAGCATTTACTACATATACATTTACAACTTGAGGGAATAGTGCCAGGCAGCTTGCTGGCACTTCCCTATTAGACCAGCTTATTTTTAATTTAAGAGTAAATTACAAGTTTTGTCCTTTATGTATGTCTCAAATTACAGGCGCTGTCCTTTATCTTTAAAATTGATGAGTTTTGTCCTTAATGTTTGCAAATCTTGCACGTTATGTCCTTTATGGCAAACCCAGTTATATTTTTCAGTTAAATGAAGGCATGTGCAGGGCACATGAGAGTAGAAATGTCATTTCACCTCCCACTTGTCTTTCCCCTTATTTAAAAAAGGTTTTAGAAAATAAAAAAAGGCATGTGCAGGTCACATGAGGGTAGAAATGTCCTTAATTTTGTTCTATTTGCTTCCCTGCCCTCGTAGGTGAACCAGGTTTGGTGGTGGGCTTTTTTAAATAAGGGGAAAGACAAGTGGGAGGTGAAATGACATTTCTACCCTCATGTGACTTGCACATGCCTTCATTTAACTGAAAAATATAACTGAGTTTGCCATAAAGGACATAACGTGCAAGATTTGCAAACATTAAGGACAAAACTCATCAATTTTAAAGATAAAGGACAGCGCCTGCAATTTGGGACATACATAAAGGACAAAACTTGTAATTTACTCTTAATTTAATTTTATTCCCAGTTTAAAATTACGCTTTCGTCCTTTGTTTAAAATTACGTTTTTGCCCTCAGCTCAAATTTACTACATATACATTTACAACTTGAGGGAATAGTGTCAGGCAGCTTGCTGGCACTTCCCTATTGGACCAGCTTATTTTTAATTTAATTTTATTCCCAGTTTAAAATTACGCTTTCGTCCTTTGTTTAAAATTACGTTTTTGCCCTCAGCTCAAAATAAAATTATAATTTTGCCCCTAGCTTAAAATTACGCTTTTGCCCTCGGTTCAAAAACTCACTTTTAATTTTGTTCCCAGTTTAAAATTACGGTTTCGCCCTCCATTTAAAATTACGTTTTTGCCCCCAGTTTAAAATTTGTCTGGCACTTCCCTATTGTACCAGCCCATTTTTAATTTAAGAGTAAATTACGTTTTTGGCCCCTGTGGTTATATCACTTTTACTATATTAGCCCAAAATAAGAGTTTTTAACATATCTGCCCCCATGGTCTCTATAACTAACCATTTTGGCCCCTAAGTCTAACCATTTTAGCCCCCATTGAAGGGGTATGGTCCCAGATCTCGCGTCAGCACGACCGCGAGTGACCATTACCCTTATCAAAAACCCCCACCAGCAAGAACTTATCTGTGTCCGTGCGGGCACGCGCGAACACAGCGGTTGAAACCAATTTGTCCATTGATGAGAAGACTTACCTTAAGTACGAGAATGAATGTTACGCATAGCGATGCGGCCTGGCACCGCATCCTATGAACATTTTCGTCACGACAAGGGATCTGGACAACAGTAACAGTCACCAAGCGGCGATGCGGCACGGCACCGCATCCCGCATCCATCTTGGCCAGAACAAGAACGCGGGAACAACATCAGTTACCACAAGCAGCGATGCGGCCCAGCACCGCATCCTGCCCACAAGGCAAGTGGGTCTGACACCACAGTGCAAGTGGCACTGAGAACAGACACTTGTCAGCCCACATGTGTGCAACAGTCTGACACCACAGCAGGACGTGGCATCACCACCGTAACCGACAGGTCTGACACACCTGTAAGAGACTGTGCGATGTCAGACTAGCTACTCAACTACCCTCCTTCACTCCTCGGCTATAAATACCCATCCCAAACCATGTTTGAGGTATCGCTTCACAACTCTCTCACTACTACTACTATCACACTTTGCTTCCCAAGCAAATTACTGATTCTCACGCCGGATAGTGGTAACAAGGTGCACCCCCCACCCCATTCTTCTTGTTACGAGTCACGGTTTGTTTCCTTGTGCAGGAGATCAACCAGCGGACGATCCAGCCAGCGATCCTCGGAAAGAAGGGATTAACCCTACTTGACGAGACCAGTGTGTTAACCACTTCGGTTAACCATTGTTTCATCCCCCATGGTCTCTATAACTAACCATTTTGGCCCCCATGATCTCTAGAGACCAGTGTGTTAACCACTTCGGTTAACCATTGTTTCATCACCCATGGTCTCTATAACTAACCATTTTGGCCCCCATGATCTCTAGACTTAGGGGCCAAAATGGTTAGTTATAGAGACCATGGGGGCAGATATGTTAAAAATTCTTATTTTGTGATAATATAGTAAAATTGATATAACCACAGGGGCCAAAAACGTAATTTACTCTTAATTTAATTTTATTCACAGTTTAAAATTACGCTTTCGTCCTTTGTTTAAAATTACGTTTTTGCCCCCCAGCTCAAAATAAAATTATAATTTTGCCGCTAGCTTAAAATTACGCTTTTGCCGTCGGTTCAAAAACTCACTTTTAATTTTGTTCCCATTTTAAAATGACGGTTTCGCCCTCCGTTTAAAATAACGTTTTTGCCCCCAGCTCAAAATAAAATGTTGTTTTTTCCTCTAGCTCAAAATTACGCTTTTGCCCACAGTTCAAAATGAAATTATGTTTTTTCCCCTAGCTCAAAATTATGATTTTGCTCTCAGTTTAAAATTATGATTTCGCCTCCAGTTCAAAATATAATTACAATTTTGCCCTCTGTACAGACATACATTTTATGAGAGAGAAATATTTGACTTATTATTACCCTGCAACGCGGGCGGGGCAAAAACTAGTTCAATACATTCTAGCATATTTCTATCAAACCAATAATAGTGTTGCAGCTAGGCGTTAAACCTTGAAGAAAATTAACAGCAGTAAGTTTGAAACTTTATAAAAAAAAGTGATAACTTTTTACATAAACCCATCTCCAACAGTGAAAAACGGGTGAGGTGGCAAGGAATAAAGATCAAATACAAATAGATTCATCATACAAATGCTACAAAGTGAAAGAAATTTAAAAAAAAAATAAACATGGTGGCATTTTTATAAATATTTGCTTGAGTACTCTAGAGTAATTTTAAAATTACCCTTGGATATGTTTGAGTTGGATTAGAATTACTGTAGATAAGTTGTTTACTCTAGGATATGTTTAAGTCAAATCAAAATTACTACAATTACTCTAAAGAAATTATATATATATATATGCGCTAGAGTAATCTATCTATACTATATAATAAAATAAACCACTTTAGGGACGCTTGTCATTATATTAGGCCATCTCTTATAGATAATTATTATTTTAGTTTAATTTTCTTCTAATTAATTATAGATAATTATCCTACTAAATATTATTTAGTTTAATATCTTATATTATAGATAACCCTCCTACTAAATATTATTAGTTTAATATCTTATGGATAAATATTATTAGTTTAATTTCAGTGAGTTTTATATATTCATAAATCTTAAGTATAAAACGACTTATTTCACTCTTCCATATTTAGACCATGCACACTTTACTTTGTTATTTCACTTTACTCCATATTTAGATCATATACTCTACTTTAGTTCAATTTTTTTATAGTCTATTCGGTTAACTTGATACTCGGTATTTCATATCCACCTCCCTTTTTGTAGTGTTGGTTGTCACATTTGTAGCGTTGGTTATCGATTCATGATATGAAAACAAATTATCGATTGAAACAACCGATGATGATGATGATGTGAACATCTGTATCTATATCTATACTATATAATTAAAGAAACCAATATATGACACGTGTCATTTATTGGAGGCACCTATTTTTTGGGTTTTCCGCCTTTCTTTTATATTTATTATTTAGTATATAAATTAGATTTTTTACTATTATTAGTATTTTTATTATTTATCAAATATATTGATTACTTAAAATTTATATATAAGACTTTATCCAAAATTATATTTATTTAATACACCATTAATCCAAAATTATATTTATTTAATATACTATTAATCTAAAATTACATTTATTCAACTCGTGTAATACATAGAGTTTTTAAAGATTTAACTTTTTTATTATTTGGTATATAAATTACAATACACGAGGTTCTTCAAAATATAATATTTTTTATTATTTAATATATAAAATTACATTTATTCAACTCGTGTAATAAATGAGATTTTTAAAGATATATTCTTTTATTATTTAGTATGTAAAATTATATTTTTTTTTCAACCCGTGTAATACACGGGGTAATAATCTAGTTATAAAATACTTGAAAGTGAGTATAAAAATACTTTAGAGTAATTATATGGATAGGGTTAGGATATAATATGAAGTTTATTTGGCTAAAAAGGCTAGGAAGTAATCTTGACCATCCATTTAATTAATCAAGGGCTAAGATTAAATGAGTCAAATTGAAGGAAAGAAAAGAGGCGCGTGAGTTTGTTTATGGGCATTCTAGTCAATCCAAGGCAATAGTTTATCTCTCCTCCAATTCCCCCCCCCCCCCCCCCCATTTTTAAACGTTAATAACTCTTTCATACGACATTATTTTTTTATAAAAATTGCACCAAAAAAACGAGTGTTTTTTTATCTTTAAAACGAGTATATTATTGCTATATTTTCAAAAAAAAAAATTTAACCCAGTTGCGTAAAACGCAATGGAAAAAACCCAGTTGCGTAAAACGCAATGAAAAAAAACCTAAAAATGACATTTTTCTAAAATGCAATGCACCAAAAACACAAAGAAATGTCTTATTTGTAAAACGCAATGGTCAGAAAACACAAAAAAATGTCTTATTTCTAAAACGCAATAGCCTAAAAACACAAAAGAAAGTGTACTTTCTAAAACGCAATGGACTGAAAACACATAAAAATGTGTTTTACCTAAAACGCAATGCACCAAATATACAAAGAAATGTCTTATTTCTAAAACGCAATCGCCAGAAAACACTTAAAATGTCTGTTTTCTAAAACGCAATGGACTGAAAACACATAAAAATGTGTTTTACCTAAAACGCAATGCACAAAAAACACAAAGAAATGTCTTATTTATAAAACGCAATGGCCAGAAAACACTTAAAAATGTCTCATTTCTAAAACGCAATGGCCTAAAAAAACAAAAGAAAATGTTCTCTCTAAAACGTAATGGACTGAAAACACCTAAAAATGTGTTTTACCTAAAACGCAATGACTAAAAACACATCAAAAATGTGTTTTTCTAAAACGCAATGGCCAGAAACACATAAAAATGTCTTAGTTCTAAAACGCAATGGCCTAAAAACACCAAAGAAATTGTTTTCTCTCTAAAACGCATTGAACCAGGACAATAGTTTTGTCTGTGAATTGTCTGAACCAGGAAGTAGGAGATCAAAAGACTGTCTACGAATGCAGTTTTCCAGAGACAATTTACAGAAAATCAAATTTTCTGATGCAGCTCAACCCCAGCCAGGGGCTCTGCCCCTTGGACCCCGCCAGGGGCTGCCGCCCCTGGGACCCTGCTACCAGGGGTGCTGCCCCCGGACCCCCTCCAAGATCGTAAAATGCAATGACTAAATCAAAAACCCAGATAATAAAAATGAAATTAAAGAATTTCTTACATGGATTGAAGTCGGTTTCTTTAACGATTGGCGAAATTTGAATGATTGAAACACTTATCAGAGATCGAATCGAACGGATCGAGTGATTATCTTCAAAATCACCGGAAAAAACGAGATTTTGTATGAAATTAAACTGGGTTTTCTTCAAAAAAGCTGAAGAACACGTTGATCGGGTGTTTGAATCATTGATTGGTGACGAAAATCGCACTATAATGTAGTGATTATTGAGATAGAAAGTGAAGAAATGGTTGAAGATGGTGGGTTTTGAAAATGGTGGGTTTTGATGTTACTGGGAAGAAGAAGGAAGAAGAAAATGATAAGATTGACTAAAATACCCTTACTCTTTATTTTAAATTCTGCCACATGTCCTAATCATATTGATTCCTATACTTTCTAGCCAAAATAAACTTACTATTTGATCCTCACCCTATATAGATATATCTAAATTGGATTAAAAATACCCCCATAATTACCTAATACACCCTCTTCATGTCACATACAGGTGGGGCCCCTATGGGACCGGTACTTTTCCGCTCACAAAGGGAGGAATAATTAGTAATGGGGGGTGCATTTAGACCGCTGGATGTGGGGCTTGCGTTGACATGTGACGGAGATGGGCTCCGCCAGGTCACCAAAAAAAAGTAGGGTGTGGAGGGGGCGTGAGCTATCTGGCGTGGGTTGACATTTGGCAGCAATTTTTTTTTATTTTAATCATAGAATTTATTAAATTATCGGTCACATGAACTTAGCCAATCCCAGCCATCCACATCAGCTCCCCAACCCACCCCACGCCAAGCTTCATAGCCACACTAGAGGGGCAATACCGTTACCCAAGATGGCCCGGTGTGGCTAAAGCGACGTTGGTTTGGTTCTCACGCCCCAAACCCAAGCCCACACCCTGCGATGTTAGATCGAGCCTTAGTCGAATTACATAAAATAAAACTGAACACAAGATGTTAGTCGCATGATTACATTGAAAAGAATTAAATATTCATGATATCGTGCTACATATTTAAAATATATTCATAACTAAAAGAAATTTAGATGCGTATACGACAAATGGACGTCTGTATAATTCTTTTTTACTAAAAGAACAAGGTAGAAAAAGAAAAGAAGTGGTAAAAATAAATACAGAAAAGACGACAAAAAGATGTTGCAGGCACTTAATAAGTGGATTAAAGAGGGCAAAGCATCATCATTCATGATTGAAGTAAGGAAGTTCATTATACTTAAGGTCGGGCGGGGTGGTTCACTAGTTATAAAATCTATCACTCACAAGCACCAATCAAGTTCCGCCATGTCATCAACCATTTTTCCATCACTCACAACCTTTTTTTAGGCGGGGTGGTCATCACTCACCACCACACCCAACAATTTCCCCCCAACCAATAAATACCCTCACAAAATAAATCATCACTCGTTGAAAAAATAACGAAAATCGGATTTCGTGGAAGATTAACGCGTTGAAGTTTATGCCGGCGGTGGAGATCACGCGTGATGGATGGTGGCCGTGATGCTATAACGCACGAGCCCGCCCCCCCTAACACCGGTTAAAAGTAAAACAATTAAAGTTCGGTGGTTTAATGGATTTTTTTTTTTTTTGCAACCTGAAGGTTGCGAGTTCAAGTTTAGCAGATGTTCAATTTTTTTATTTTCTGCAAAACGAAAAGTATACTAACCATTGAATTCGAACCCGGGTAAATTTGTTAAAAGATGAAGCTCTAACCAAATGATTTACTTGCTTACTTGGTTTATAAGGCTTGGGTTGTGGTTTAAAGCCTCTAGGGCTTTCTAGTGCTACGTTAGATCCATGTCATCGTCATGTCACATAGGGGGCTTTAAAATCCCTCCTTTTAACTTGCATTCAATGGTTTAAAGTCTCATTTATATATAAAGAAAAAAATATGATTGGCTCTTGAAAAGTTGCCCCCACATATGCAGCCTTTAACGGCCACCAACCCCATAGTGAAGCCGTCTATGGTAATGGCGCCCCTTTTGGTGCCCAGAGAAATGGGAAAAGGGGCGCTAACGAAGGTGATGTGGCAAGGGCGCGAATCCACACCCATTGGACTAAGTGATATCTATTTTAGTTAACCATTGTAATTTAACAAGTTAGACGCAGCCCGCGCGTTGCAGCGGGATGTTGATTATGAATGTCTTTATTATCACTATATGAGATGTTGATTAGAATGCCTTTAGTACACGTTGATACACGCTTTTCTTCAATTTTGACATCGATACCGGTATGGTACCTATCTCATCCCTAATTACACTTGCATAAAAATATATCTGAATTTTGAATGCCAGCGACATACCCCAGCCAAGCCCTGGTTGATTGAAGATAAGAGGGATATTTGAATGGAATTCCTTTATAAGATATATGCCCATTCTTGTTTTCCAATAATATTGTTCACTGAGCAGAAAAAAAAGATCCATGTTTATACGCAATTGTTAGCACGGGGAGGTTAGGTATTTCATCATCGGAGAACAAATTATGTATACTATAAAGGAATTCCATTATGTATACGGATTGAAATAAAATTGTAATAACACATCAAGTTAATCGGCAAAGCAAAAAACAATAGACAGTGCACCATTATCATGTATCAAAATCTACCGTCTATGATCTGAAGGATTTGCGAAACATGGATCTGACGGAAGATAATTCTTGAAACATACATATGAAATATTCATCTCCCGTGAAGCAAAATGTACAATCAAATCCGAATAGAACAATTCTAAATGCAGATATCTACTAATTAAAAAAAACTAAACAAAATTACACTAACTGAAAAGACAAAAGGGTTTAAGAAGCCTTTTTTATACAAAAAAACCTCAAAACGAATTTTATAACTTTCTAGTGAAAAAATATAATTCTAATTTTGACTGAACGTGAACGTGATTGTGTTTGAATACTATTTAAACACCTTTCTTTAGTTTTGAATTTTGGTCAAACTTTTGATTCACAAACAATTTGCAAACGCATCATTCTGCTTCTTCCTTGCCGGTTCTCTCTTCCAATCACTTTGTGATTTTTCTGCTGTCGGCCTCAAGCGAATGCTCAAACCTATTGCAATCGGCGGTTCTAATTCTTCTTCGTTCTTATTTCTTGTCGCTGGGCCCCTCTGCGATGTTTCTTATGCTTCTTCTCCGTTTGATTAACACCCGTTCGAATGCCGTTTCGCCTGTCTTCTTCATTTTCGCAATTTATGCAATTCTTTAAATACAACAGAAGACACATGCCGATTTCAATAATAAATCATAGCCTGGTTCTTTTCCTTTTTCCGATTTGATCGGTAATCGAAATCACTCACTTCCTGATCATGTTATCCTTCTTGATTCGTTCTTGGTGACCTTTGCTCTAATACCAATTCGATGGCCCTTAAAAGGATCAATGACACATAATAACCAAATCAAGAACAACACATAATCAATTGACATAAACTAATTCGTAATATAATTTCTATATGAACGAATATACAAATGATCCTACCGGCGTGTTTATACCTGCCTGAACCCAACCGGTGAACCGTCATGTCTTCACCAAAGAACACGACGTGACATAAGTCTCAAGAACTTCAAATTCCGCAAGGTAAGTTAACGATATGAATTCCTTATTACTGCGGTTTCCTGATAGCCATTAACTCGTATCATGTAAGAGGAAAAGATAACGTATGAAACAGGTTGTAAAATTTCTATGAAGCATTTCGTCAAACATGGTCTGCAAACACCAAAGTGTTAATTTTGTTGATAGAGGGAATATAATGTTGTCTAAAAAGTAACAAACATGAACACAAAATTGAGGGTTAGATGCAGAATTTACCTTCTAGAATTCAAGTGGAGACTCTGAACAAAATTACCCTAAGTGCGAATAAAAAGGAGGGGTAATGATGAACAGCGAATTTGGAATTGATCAATCCGAAACAAATTTCGAATCACACCTTCAAGTCAAACTTCATAATCCAAAATAAACAAATAAAAAATCCGAGTCTTTCAATTTATATTATTAAACGGAAACCAAAACATCATACTTGATCATCGATTGAACCGGATTGATCAATTCCACATTCAAGTCAAAATTCACAATCCAAAACAAAGAAAAATCTGAATCTTTCAATCGATATCATTAAACCGAAACCAAAACATCATACTCGATCATGGTTTGAACTGGATTGATCAATTCCAAAGAGAGAACATCAAATAATCACTATACGTATGGCATGAGTATCAAGTGTAAAGATCATAGATTGTAACTCAAGAGAGAACATTAAATAATCACCATACCTTTAATGTCGTAGGGATGCTTCTGGAAGGAAGAGTGTGAAATCTGGATTTGGAAAATGGAGCAATTTGGGAAACGAAACGGTTTTCTAAATAATAAATATGGGGTTTGGGGAAATAAACCGTTTAAAGAATATTAATATTATATACCCTTATAATAAATATGGAATAAAGATAATGAGCATAATAAAACATAATAAAAAAATTAAGTAATTAATTAAGTGGACACATAATGGATGGCAGTCAAAATTCAATTGACACGTAATGGACGTTTAAATCACACGTAATACTTTGTTCAATAATAATAATCCATCTTTATCTTTGTTCGATAATTTATATATGCAATGGCAGTTAGTGACGGTTTATTTTTTCTGAATAGTTTATATATGCAATGGTAGTTAATAAAAGGTCGGTTCTTGAAACGGTGGCGGTGAATTGCAAACCGTCGATTTGTGATTAAGGACGCAACGTTTATTTTTCTGACGCAACGGTTGAGTATGGTAGGAATTTTGGTTGGTAAATGTATAATGGTATAATTTGATTGTTCGTCTTTTTCTTTTTAATTCAAACTAAATGTATTTATATAATCAATGATATTATTTTAATATATACGTTTTTCAACTTATGGGTTGTTCTTCGGTTTCGTATGATTTTATTATTTATTTTAGATTTCGAAATAAAATATCTTGCTTATTTCTATTAGCATTTTGACGTGAACCTTTTTCGTGCGGTTGATGCCTGTGTACGACTATGATTTTTTTTAAATTACCACGAACTTTTTCATCGTTACATTTCGATGTTGAGAGCTGAGCCACAGATGCGGCTAAAACTAACACATATGTAGATAAATATTAGGACTTTTTCTTTTTGTTTTCTTTATCGGTGGTATAATGTGCAATACCGATCAAATTCTCACCATGTTCCCACCATTAGGGCTGACATATCATGTAAGACATTACCTGTTAAGGCACGAACACGACACGCAACCGAAAGTTCGGTTTTCGGTTTTTGAAAACCGTTCGATTTCGGTTTTTTCAGCTTCGGTTTTTTTCGGTTTTAGCAGCGGTTCGATTCAGTTTTTTGGTTTTTGAAACAAGTTACGTAAGATTCAAAAATAAAATGTATAATTCAAAGTTTAAGCATCTTTTTAAAAAGTTTATAATTAAGTTAATATATTTAGTATTTTTAATTAATATTGTTCACATAAAACTAACCTTCTAATCTATTTTAATGTTTCTTCAAACCTTTTATTAAGACGTTTGTTTTTATAATACTTTGAAAATCATTTAATTTTTATCTTAAATTTTGTTATTTCTTGTAAACAATGGATAAATTATTTCAATAATAAATTAACATGTTAATGTTCTTATATAAATATTTAACAATCAAGAATAAAATTAACAATTCTTAGCAGCATGGGTTAAACACTTAAACAACTTAAACTTAAACATAAAAATATATGGATTTCGCATATATTATAACTTATCTGTTCGGTTCGGTTATTTTTGGTTATTGAAAATGGTTATTCGAAAACCGAACCTAAACTTTCGGTTATTAAAAATCCAAAAACTGAACCATCGGTTTTTGTTTCGGTTCGATTATTTCGGTTTTCTGCTTACCCCTAAAAAAACCCACCACGTTTCCTTTTTTTTAATAAAAATTATTAACATGTTAACGGGTTTTTAACATGTTTTTAACACGTCTTATCATGTCAACATGTTTAAGACGCAAAACCAGTTGAATGTCAAACATCAACATGTTATTGCCGTATCATTTTAGGTTTTCATGTATGTGTCTGAAATGATCAGCCCTAGCCGTCACAACACGCGGTTATTATAATTAATAAAACATTTTAAAGTTTTCTTGAAAATTAAGTTGGATGAGGACATTGAATCGAATTCGTAGAAAAGAAAAGGTAAAGAGATGTTTCCTGTAATGAGACCCACTGGTAAAGTTAAGTCAACACGTGGCACCACGGAAGTAGCTGCTGAGTTACGTAGTTAACGGACACAAACGCCGAGCCGTTTGTTGTCGGTAGCGAGCGGAAGTAATCGGTAATTTCAAAAAAGGGTATTTAGTCGGTGGTGGGTACACTTTTTTTCCGTACGTTTGCTCCTGCAATAATATTTATATAATAATGAATTTCTGACTACTATTAATAAAACAAAATTACTTTATCGGCCGCATTCACTCACTACATACACATTTCTAAGGGGACACGGGGTGGTTCACTAGTGATAGAATCTATCACTCACAAGCACTAATCAAGTTCCGCCATGTCATCGACCATTTTTCCATCACTCACAACCTTTTTTAGGCGGGGTGGTCATCACTCACCACCACACCCAACAATTTCCCCCCAACCAACAATTACACACACAAAATAAAACAATAACGGCGTTGAAAATATCACGAAATCGGGTTTTCGTTATAATATAACGCGTTGAACAATATGCCGGCGGTGGCCCATCACGCGTTGAACAATATTCCGTTATACAATAACGGCACCGCCCCGTCCTCTCTAAGACCGTGGGTATGGTGAGGATTGGGTTAGGGGCATGAGTTGACACGTAGAGTTCGAGCCCCCCATCGGTGAGTGACGTGTCCGTGGGGTATGGCGGGGCTTCGGTTGGGGCGTGGCTTGGCAGTTTATTAAAAAAAAATTACAAAAAATTAAAAAAATACACACAACATTAAAAAAAAGCCTAAAATTTTATTAAATTCTTAAAAATTACATAATTCCTAAAAATTACAAAAAAACCTAAAAACGATTACAAAATAAAAAAAAACCTAGAGCGTTAGGTAAATTTCAAAAAGCGCGAGCTTGTCGAACGGCCTTCGCTCCTTGCCCCGAAACTCAATGTTCGCCACCGCCACCCGGTCCTCGTGGCTTAACTCACCGCTCGGAACGGCTTCGTAGTAGGCCTTGAAACGATCAAGCTTCGGTCGTAGCTCGCGCCATTTATGTTGGCACGCGTTTAGGTTGTGGACAACGATGGTTTGGGATGGGGTAGTCGGTGGGGTTGGGGTTATATTTATAGTGGATGTTGACTGTTGGGTTGGGGTGACCGCTTGGCTTGGCCAAACGGTTACAATTTAAATTTTAAATTACCCGGCCCCGCTATGACATGGCCAACAAATCGAATAGGAGCCCGCCACATATGATGGCTAGCCCGCCCCACGCCCGGCTTCAAACCCCCGCCCCTTGGGCCACGCCCCAACCCAAGCCCACCCGGGGTGGTGGCTTGGGCGTTTTCCCCCAACCCAAGCCCCATACCCCACAGTCTAAGTTAGGGGAATAGTGCCAGGCAGCTTGCCTGGCGCTTCCCTATTGGACCAATATTTTTTTTAATTTAATTTTATTTTCAGTTTAAAATTACGTTTTCGTCCTTTGTTTAAAATTACGTTTTTACCCTCAGCTCAAAATAAAATTGTAATTTTGCCCCTAACTCAAAATTATCCTTTTGCCCTCGGTTCAAAAACTCATTTTTAATTTTCGCCCTCCGTTTTTTTTGCACCCAGTTCAAAATAAAATGTTGTTTTTTCTTCTTGCTCAAAATTACGATTCTGCCCTCAGCTTAAAATTACGTTTTTGCCCACAGTTCAAAATAAAATTATGTTTTTCCCCTAGCTCAAAATTATGATTTCGCTTCCAGTTCAAAATATAATTTACGATTTTGCCCTCTGTACAGACATACATGTTATGAGAGAGAAATATTCGGCTTATTGCCCCGCAACGCGGGCGGGGCAAAAACTTGTTAAAAACAATTAAATGTGTTTGAGTGTCTTTTAAAAACAACTATTAGGCTGTAGGGTATGGGGTCCGTCCCCATCCCCGTCGAGGTTAGGCGCCGGCGAAACACCATCCCCCCCCCCCCACCCCGTCTAATTTAGGGGAATACTGCCAGGCAGCTTGCCTGGCGCTTCCCTATTGGACCAATATTTTTTTTTAATTCAATTTAATTTCAGATTAAAATTACGTTTTCGTCCTTTGTTTAAAATTACGTTTTTACCCTCAGCTCAAAATAAAATTGTAGTTTTGCCCCTAACTCAAAATTATGCTTTTGCCCTCGATTCCAAAACTCACTTTTAATTTTCGCCCTATGTTTAAAATTACGTTTTTGCACCCAGTTCAAAATAAAATGTTGTTTTTTCTTCTAGCTCAAAATTACGATTCTGCCCTCAGCTTAAAATTACGTTTTTCCCCACAGTTCAAAATAAAATTATGTTTTTCCCCTAGCTCAAAATTATGATTTCGCTTCCAGTTCAAAATATAATTTACGATTTTGCCCTCTGTACAGACATACATGTTATGAGAGAGAAATATTCGGTTTATTGCGCTGCAACGCGGGCGGGGCAAAAACTAGTTAAAAACAATTAAATGTGTTTGAGTGTCTTTAAAAACAACTATTAGGCTGTAGGGTATGGGGTCCGTCCCCATCCTCGTCGAGGTTCGGCGTCGGCGAAACACCATCCCCCCCTCCCGTCCTCTCCGTCCTGCTCAAGACGTTGGCGACGATCCAAAAAAGTGGGCCCTCCTCTTCAAAAGTTACCGTTAAATAAAAAAATTAAATTTCCAATTTTAATTCAAAAAGCAACGGTCAAAAATCCCCAAATATATAAATTTCAACCATTTTTTCACCTCCATTCATCATTTTAACCCCTTTTTTCTCATCTCTCTCACTTTATTTTTTATAAATCATCTTTCACTTTTATAAACTTATATTCTACCATAGATCCCTTCAACAACCCGAACGTCCCCAACAACCCGAACAATCCCAACAACCCGACCCAACCAAATGTTTTCTCGGTTCCGGGATATTATCCGACGCTCGAACCGAACCAATTCTTTCAATATTCGTCAAACGCTTTTGCCGCATTCCAACACTCACCGAACAATTCTCTCAAAATCAAGCCCATCAACAAATGATGATGCGGGGTGCTTTTAATCTCCAACCGAACCCGACGCCACCCGTTCAACCCCAACCGATCCCGACGCAACCCGTTCAACAATCCGAACCTGACGACGATGTGGAAGTTGTTCCCGAAACCCAACCGCAAAAAGAAAAAGGCAAACGAAAAAAAGGCAAGCAAGTGGTGGGTGAGCAACCGTCCAAACCAAAGGCCAAACCGTGGACGCCAATCGAAGAAGAAGCCTTAGCTAAGGCTTACATAGGCACGTCTATACACCCGACAAAAGGTTCGTAAAACTAACTTTTTTTTTAAGTTTATATTTTTTTTGAATTAGTTTTTTATTTTTTGTAACATATTTTTTTGTACCATATTTTTTTAACATATTTTATAGGTAATAATCAAACGGGTGACGGGTTTTGGACCAAGGTTTTGGCGAAGTTCCTTGAGCTAATGGACCAAGGCCCGTATCGAGATATCGACTCGGTGTCATCAAAGTGGCGAAAAATGAACGGGTTCGTCAATAAGTTTTGCGATGAATATAATAAAATATATTCAAGTGGGCGTCGTAGCGGCATGAGCAATGAAGATGTGTTTAAAAAGGCGTCGGAGATGTACAAGGCGAACAATGGTAATACCAACTTCGCACACGTTCGCGCGTGGGAAGTTTTGCGAACGCACCAAAAATGGGCGCCGATTCCCAACGAGGTGGAGATGGCGAAGCGGCAAATGACATCGGAATCGGGTAGTTTTAGCGCCGGTGGATCGGACGCGAGGTGTCACATAAACGTAAACGATGAAGCCGAGTTCGACGAAGAAGAATACGCCGTACATGAAGCGGAGCGTCCACCGGGCCGGGACAAATCAAAGAAGGAGCGGGCGAAGGGGAAAGAAAAAGAAAAGGTGGACCCGAAGATGGACGAGTTTATGGAACAATTTAAAACATACACGGACGTCTCGGCCCAAAAGGCGAAGGCGAATGAGCGGGCCATCGAAGAAAAGACTCGTGTGTCGGAAGAAAAGTTACGCAAAAAGGTCCGATTGTCCAATGAAAAAATCCGATTGTCCGATGAAAAGATTCGGCTCAAGGAATGGGAAATATTAACGATGGATGTCGATGATTATCCCGAGCCGAAACGTTCGATGTTGGAAAAACTAAAAACCGACATCATGAAGAAGCATCAAATTATTTAAGTCTATGTTTTTTTATTAAGTTTATGTTTTTTTAAGTCTATCTTTTTTTATTTTTTAAGTTTATGTTTTTTTTAAGTTTATGTAATGGTTTTTAATATTAATGAAAATATTTAGTTAATTTATTTGTTAAATGTTAAAAAAAGTAGAAGATTAAAAAAATAAAAAATATAAAAGTGGTGGGGTAAGATCATCTAGGACCATCCTCCCATACCCTCTAGTTTTGTGGGATGGATCATCCTTGGGAGAACTATGATGTGGCGCCTACGTGGCGGATCATCCTCCAAGGGAGGACCATCACCATACCCTCTAGCCTTAGGCCATGTGTAGTCATAACGCCCCTTTGTGGGCGTTATGCGACACGTGGCGCGCCACGTCAGCGTGGGGCGTTATGGGGCCTTATGCATTTTAAGTCCGTAGTCATAAAGCCCCCGTCTAATCATTACTCAATTATTAATTTTTAATTTTTTATAATTATTTTCTAACTTTATAAAATTAAAATTCATTTCATTAAATTAAAAAACATTACACTAAAAAAAAAAAAAAAAACATTACACATAAAAAAAAATACAGTAACCTAAAAAAAAAAAAAACGGTTCCAAAAAAAAAAAAAGTTGGACTAAAAAAATAAAAAAAACAACACTTCAAAGATTAATCTTCTTCGTCTTCGTTCTCTCCTTCTTCCTCTTCGTTTTCTCCGGCATCCAAACCTACGTCTTCAAAGTTCCCGTCTTCGAATTCCTCAACCTCTTCTTCCTCGGAATCTTCTTCGTCTTCATTGTTGTATCCAATTGGGCGAATCGCCCAAGCATGCTCAACCAAATCTGCCTTCAACGTGTTATGTATGTCCCTAGATCGCAATAGTTGAGCATTTGCGAGTCTCTCTTCCATTGTTGCTTGGGTTCCTTCGACTAAATCTTCCGGAATGTAGTTTTGGCATATCGCTTTTCCATCATCCTCAATGATCATATTATGCAAAATGATGCAAGCATACATGGTCATTCGTATTTTATCCTTATGCCACATGCGACAAGGATTTCTGATAAAATGCCATCGTTGCTGTAGAACCCCAAAACACCTCTCGATATCCTTTCTCGAAGACTCTTGTAATTTTTTAAAATACTTTCTTTTTTCATCGAACGTTTCAGAAAACGTTTTAGCAATAATCGAATACTCCGGGTAGATACCATCGGCCAAGTAGTAGCCATGCTCGTAGTCGTTCCCGTTTGCATGAAAACCGGCCTTTGGTATAGTTCCAGAAATGTAGCCCTCTATTAATGGTGAAGCCTCTAACGTATTAATATCGTTAAAACACCCGGCTACACCAAAGAAGGCCGACCAAACCCAAAGGTCGTATGACGCAACAGCTTGTAATACCAAAGTTGGCCCTTTTTGATCACCCCGTGTATGTTGACCTCGCCATGCGGTTGGACAATTATACCAACGCCATTGACGACAATCCAAGCTACCAATCATGCCGGGTATTCCATGCTTTTCTAGATGCACCTCATATATTTGTTGAAGGTCGTTCCAAGTGGGATTTCTCAAATAACGTTTTCCATATAACTGGCATATACCTAAAATATAATTTAATATATAAAAGTTTTACTAGTAAGCTACTAAAAAATCAATATATAAAAGTAAGTAAATAAATAAATAAAAGTCAATAAAAAATACCATAGCAAAAATGTTCCACGCAATCTCGGGTTGTTTTCTCCGCCATCTTCAAGTACTCGTCGTTGATGTCGTACGTGTTTCCGTATGCTAATATGCGTAACGCGGATGTGACCTTTTGAATTGAGGTGAAGCCTAAATATCCTCGCGCGTCCATTCTTTGCTTAAAGAAATCATACGTATTTTCCAAATCATTAGAAATGCGCAAAAATAACCTTTGGCTCATACGAAAACGCCGTCTAAAAACATTGGGTCCGTGAACCGGTGTCGCATCAAAATAGTCTCTCATCAAACGCTCGTTCGCGGCTTCACGATCTCGCAAGATATAGGTGCGCCGCAAGATGGGTCGTGGAGGGGGAGTAGGCCGAACGTGCTCAAGTGCTTGCGTCATAAAAGTACACACACTCGTAACCGCTTCTTCCTCCTCCGCGTCTTCTTCGGGCGAAAAAAATCTTCGGTAAATATTGGTGAACGAGTCTTCCGACGGGGAACCCATTTTTTTGAATAAGGTGAGAGTAGCTTCAACACTTTTTAAAAAATATAGAGAGAATGAGAGTTGGAATGTATTGATTTGTAAAAAAAATGGAAGAGTTGGAATGTATTTATAGTGTGAAAATTAAAAAAAATGAATTTTTTTTTTTTTAAATATGACCGTTTGACAACGGTCAAAAGTCCAAAAGATCGAAAGATAGCGCCGCGATATCCTTCGCGCTCTGAATTTTTTTTTGGGCATAGCGCCCTTCGTCCCGGTGTGGCCGGCGCCATCTCGGCGCTATGTGGGTTAGTCGCGCCCCAGTACGCAAGGTCTTAGGCCTTATGGTATACTTTAACACTTCTCAACTCCACCTAGGTGCCACATCACCCGCTTTTTCTCACTTCACTTCACTTTATCTCAAGGAAATGGTCTACTCCTATTAACTCCACCTAACTTTATTTTTTTAGTAGCTTTTTGTTTAAAAAAAAAGGAAAGAAAATTAATTCAATCTTTTAACATTTGGTTAACAAGTAATCCTTTTAACACTCATTAACACAAGAAGGGAATGGCATGCAAGGCCGGTTAACATGACATGTCACCTTTAACACCTCATGTGTTAAGGTACACCCCAAGATCGACCATGCATATTAGACCATGCGTAGCGGTAAGAGTGAATAATGCCCCCACCATTATGCGTTTTCCGTCATATGTCAGTACAGTCAGCAGGGCATTATTGGGCTTTTTTTTTTCTTTCTAAAATGGGTATAGTGGAGATGTGGGCATTATGTTAAAGGGTGTACGAAATTAAATAAAAATAAAAATAATCAACAAAAAAAGCTATTGGACTAAAAAAAAGAAGATTAAATGCTATTGGCCAAGTTTTCTCCTTCAAAGCTTGATTTAAAACACGCCAGGGAGGTTTTTTTTCAAAAATAAACGCCAGATCACGCCCAGGGGGTGGGGATATGGCGTTTTCGGGCGTGATTAAGGGGAAAAAAGGCCAGAATCATGCCCACTACGCATGGTCTTATAAATTAAATTAAATTACTAGTTGATTTTCCGCCCGCGCGTTGCGGCGGGGACCTAATGTCTGCAAAACGCGTGTCGGCAACGGTAAGCAGATACCAAATATCAAAACATAAATAAAAATGACGTTGTAATGATAGTCACTTCGTCCTTAAAAACGATTTTAAATAATCTAATATATAATAATAGGATCCACACATCCTAACGTTGGAAATTCGGTTGTTTTCAGTTTAGTTATTACGGTGCTAACACGTTAAAATATGGATGAGCTTGGTACCGGTAACGGCACCGAAAGTACTGATCCAGAAAATCATCGAAATTAGGTACCGGCACCGAAAATGTTCGGTACCATACGGTATGGTATCTGAAGGTAAAAATCGGTAAATACAGGTATGGTGCTAGACCGGTGTCGAACCGAAAGTAACGATTCTGAAAACGCCAAAAGGTGGGTACCAAATTGGTACAAAAAATGATTGGTATAGTAAATTTGGTACCGATACGATACCGGTTTGATTACAGGATTTGATATGATTTGCTCATCAATAATCTAAATATCCAAGTTAATTTTACATGCTACAATTAATTCATTATAGAAAAAGACAAAAAAGAAAACGAAATAAGTTGTTTTGTATATAAAATCTCATTCAAACGAAATACAGTTTACTTACAGTGTGTATGAAAAATAATCTAAACGGTGCAATTACTTACGTTGCTACGTTGCTACAGGATTTGATGAGCTCGGTTACAACCAGCACCGAAAATACCGTTACCGAAAATCCCCAAAAGTGGGTACCGGTACCGAATATAACTGGTACGGTATGGTTCGGTACCGGTCGGTACTGGTACGGTACCGGTATTTGAGGGTAAAAACCGGTGAATACCGGTGCCGAACCGATACCGAAAATGTCAAAAGTCGGTACCATTCGGTACCGAAAATATACCCGGTTTGGTAAATTTGATACCAGTACCGGTACCCAATACCATTTGCTCATCCCCTTGATGATGTTACTATTCATTTGGTTGTGTATGAAAAGTAATTTAAACAGTGCAATTACTTGCGTTGCTACGTTTCTACAGGATTTGATGAGCTCGGTACCAATTGGTACCGTAAATACCGTCACTGAAGATCCCCAAAAGTGGGTACCGGTACCGAATATACCTAGCACGGTACGTTTGGATACCGGTCGGTACTGGTACGGTACCGGTATTTGAGGGTAAAAACCGGTGAATACTGGTGCCGAACTGATACCGAAAATGTCAAAAGTCGGTACCTATTCAGTACCGAAAATATATCCGGTTTGATAAATTTGATACCAGGCACCAGTACCCAATGCCATTTGCTAATCTTGTTGATGATGTTATTGTTGATTGTGTTCTCATTTTAATATATAGGTAATCAGATAAAGAGAGGTTAACCAGTTTTCATTACTTTTAAAATCTGAAATTACTATTACTATATGTTAATAACCAAAGGTAAATGAACAGTACATATTATGCTGGTGAAACCTGATTAGGCCTACTTGAATGTGAAGGCCTCATCAGCATATGAGACACGTGTTGTCTCGTCTGGAGGACGTCTGGAGGGAGGTGGTAGAAAACCACCAAACCCTCCAAACATTAATGGTGATTCCCATGGATTAAACCACGATTACCACGGCCCTCCCATTTGATAATTTTAAGACAAAAATAAATTAAAAAAATAAAGGGGATAGTGGTTTGGGTCATGACCACACCTTTAGGATAGTGGTTTTAAATGATGAATTAAAGATGGATGATATGGTGCCTATGTGGAGGGTCATGGTGGTCATGTGGGTCATGACCACACCCTATAGCCTTAGAGAAACAGAGTTTAAACTAAAAATAAGGAACCACCTTTTTAGTATTATGTTTAAGGTTGTCTCAAAACTCACATAAATCCTTGTTGAGACAAAGTATGTCGAGAGAAAGGGCCCCTACGGCCTAAAAGTTCAGTGAAAAAAATTCGTTTTTTTTTTTTTTTTTCTATTTAGCAACCCAATTTTGACTACGACTCGACCTGAGGGAAGAAAGATAATTTACTCCAGTAATTGTTTCTTTTTTTTTTATCGGCAATCTACTGCTATTAGCACTAGTTATTTATTTTCTATGATTGACTATTTTTACAAACTTTTTTAAGAGGATTTTGTTTTAAAATCAATTTTTTTAACGCTAAGGAATAACGTGTCAATCACCGTGACACCGGGCGCTGTGCCAAGGTTGACTACTCGACTGCCACCAGCCCCTTGCCTCTCCCAGATGCGCGGAAACCCGACCTCCACCCGCCCAAAGGCACGACAGTAGAATAATCGGTAAAAACCTCGTCTCTCATCCAAGACGAACCGGCGCCACCTATATTTGCCCTTCACCTGGATGCCGCAGAAAATAATGGGGAGAGTGGAAGTCAAACCTGGGTCACAAGGAACACCAAATCTTTCACCAACCACTCCATCACTATCTCATTGGCTGTTTTAAAATCGATTAGTCTATCAAGTTTTAAACAGGTCTTAGAATCCTGTATTGAGACCCTCAGACACTTCTTAGTTAAGGTATACTAGCTTGTTAAGCACGTGCGTTATGACGGGTCGGTTTAAAATAAAAATATATAATGAAACATGGATAACTACATATATATATATAAACGGGATCAGGAGAAAACACTCAAAAGTGTGAGAACGGTGAGAACGCATCCTGGCCCAACACGTGGCGCGCGATATAATTAGGGCGTATGTGCTTTTTTATCATTTTATCTTCTGCTTTTCCAGTTTCGCTTTTCACAATATTGTTTTATTTTTGGGGTTTAAGATTTTTGGCATTAACCAAATTCAATAATTAATGGCGTTTTAATGGTTTCATTGTATTAACATTTTGGCGTTTTTGGCGTTTATGGCGTTTTTCAAATCGTATGCCATTGAAACCCCAGGGGGTCAGAAAATCTATCTGAATTGCGTTTTTCAAGGCGTTTTAAACAAGATGGCCCATTGTTCTATTATTTTTATATACATTTTGGCGTTTGTGGTATTTTAACGTTTTACAATTGTAAAATTATATTACAACCACAGGGAAAAAAATAAAAGCGAAGAAAATAAATTAAAAATCCTAATCGGATCTCTCTTCACAATCTTCACTGTCATCAGTCTCTCTCTTATTTAATAGTACAAGAACTGTCACCAAATATATAGCGTTTTATGTAAAACTTAACAAACACACCGGTTTGATTATTTTGCCTCCTCGTCTGTTGAAGTGGCTTTTTGTGAATGTTTGGGGACATAGATCTATGACGTGTGGGTGGGTTTTGCGCTTTTTCTTCATCTTGATCTTCATCTTTATAATCATCCCACTCTTCAGTTGTAACAACCCGCTTTTTGGAAAATCAAAGTACAAGTCAAAGTCAAAGTCAAAGGAAGAAAAGATTGCTAATTACGATATGTCACTCCTTGCTTAACTGATTGTACGTTAATGACTTGTAATCGAATCTTTTTATTTAATCGCTTTAGTTGTATTATGTGGAGTATCTATTAATAATTGAGGTTTAATCGCATGTTTAATCGTTAATCGACGTATCGCTAATCGCATCGCTATCGCATTCGCAACTCGAATTATGTGTTCTGGATATTGTTTTACGTGTGTGTGCTTTTATGTGTTACTTGTGCATGTTATGTTTATATTGAGGTGTTTAATCGAAATCGCAATCGCAATTCTATCGCATCGCAATCTAAATCGCAAACGCTAAACGCAAGTAATTATAGTGATTATATGTTAGATATAGTAGTTAGGTTATTTGTGTAACTAATGGGTAATACTATCGCATCGCTCACTCGAATCGCATCGCAACGCTCAACACGCAAATCGAAACGGCAAAACTCAACACGTCGGACACTTGGATCGAATGGCCAACCAATCGAGTGGCCATCCGATCGGATTGCCATCCGATCAAGGCGCCATCCGATCGGTGCACCATCCGACCCTCTCTCCTCCTTTCCATTTTGGGCAACCTATAAATACCCCTCCTGTCACATCACAAGTGATGTGACAGCTCTCTCACTCGACCAGCTCGCTCAAGCCCTTTTTTCTCTCGATTTCTCGCGATTCTTGTAAGTTTTCAACCCAAATCTTGTACTTCTATGATCTACACGCACTTCTTCATCATTTTCACCTTTGAATCTAAACTTTTAACCGTGAAATCAATGGATTTGAGGTGTTTAAGGATGACGTCATCACGGGGTTCTTATGAACTTCAAGATTTGACTTCGTTCCACCAAGAACAACTCAGATCTGAAGGATTTCCACATGATTTCACAATGATTTCGCATAGATCTAAACATTTTCAAAAGATAAAAGGATTGAAATATGGTTTCTAACTTTCTTTCAACTTTTTTACACTCAATGCACTCAAAACCGAGAGAATCGGAACTCATTCAGGCCTTCTGCTCTTCTCTAGTAATGTGCCGGTTTGAGATCCGAATCCTATCAACGAGACAACTGATTTCTCGTTGAACATGAAACCACCCGTCACGAACAGTTAACCGATCGGATTGGGGTGATTCCCGCTCGATCGGATAGTCTGGGTCTGATGGAGTTTTCCGTTGTTTAACACGTTGTCATACCGTCTCGAGCAAACTTTCAAAACTTAGCAAAACTCCCAAGTTTCAAGACGAACAGGTTATGGACGGATTGTCGTCCGATCGGATTGCCATCCGATCGAAATGCAATCCGATCGGATTGCACTTGAGCACCAACACTTAATCAATTTCATGATTCTCAAAGAACAACAGTTCCAACGGATTGTTATCCGATCGAGTGACCATCCTGCTGTGAACTTGTTCTCACTAAGTGTCTTGCCAATCGGATCGCTATCCGATCGAAAGGTAGAGATACTTCTCTATTTTCAAAATGCTACAACGAAAACTTCAAAGCCATCATACACATCCTTACCAAACGAATGTCAATCCGACCGAATGGCCATCCGATCGGATGGCCATCCGATCGGATTACCGTTCGACACTTGGTCACTTTTCACCGTTTTACGCACCACTCTTCGCTTACGCTATCGTTAACTGTTCAGGCTAATCATTCTAGCGCTCCCTTCAATCCATTTCCATCGCTGTGAGTATACTCGATCTCTTTTTGCTTTATGCACTTTTGGGTGTTACATACGTTACTTATTCTAAATCACATCAATCACACAACGCAAACACTATTTATACGCTGACCATTATTGCATGTTACGTGTTACTCGATGAATGCTTGTATGTTATGTTAACACAGTGATTGTTGCCTGACGCCTTAGCAACAATAGTACTATTTGTTTGGACTCAGCACCTGTCGTGGACAGGGGTTGTTAAGGTTACCTCTTCACGTGTCACAGTGGTGATATGTGTTGCGCATTCTACAACTCGTAGTCTAGTCTGTGCATATTTCATTGTCGATAACCTACTAGCTTCGCATTATACATGTTACATGCTGGTTACGCGTAAACACTTTCGAACTCTATTATATCTATCAAACCTGTATGCTCACCTTTACACTATGTGTATTGACCTCTATTTTAACGTATGTGACGGGTGCTTAGGATGTTTGCTTGCTGTTTGGTGAAATCGAGCTAGGATGGAGTCTAGAAACAAACTAAATAAAATCTGAGTTGTCGGAATGGATATTTGTCTTTGAGAACAAAGTCTGTAATAACTGTTTTTATTTTATATGTTTGTGGTATGGGACATGAACCTTTAATATATTATAACAAATAGTTGTTATGGATTCTCCAGGACAATCTGTTTCACTCGGTGCCATGCCCTGATGTTTCCGTCATCGGTTAGGGTGTGACAGATTGGTATCAGAGCCATAACTATAGAGAATTAGGCAAGACTCGACCTAGTCCGGGTCGATGTCTTAGAAACGACCTAGTCTATAGTCTAGGTACCAACAGACCGACTTGGGCTTAACCAGTGTAGGCTTTGCACGAGCTTACTCGCTATTTCTCGCTCGAACTCTCTGTACACTACACTCTTGCGCGAACATCGCATACTACAGCTCCGCGCAAGACTAGCCTTTCCTAAGGCTGGGTACACACACAAACGGATAAATTGGTTGAGATTAGGTGTGAAAACCACGAACTCTCGACCAAAACACTCGTTCGATTAGCTATTTTTACTATAAGCAAGAGAAATTTGCGTTGAATTAGGAGTGAAATCCATACTTTGACGCAAATCCCCTTATCTATCTCATGATTTTATCATACCAACAGGGATGAAGTCGTTGAGTCAGGGGTGAAACCCGAACCTTGATGACTTGTTCCGCTCCATACTTTTGGTTTTTGCAAAACTCTCACCAAAGTCTCGACGGACTCCAACGACTTGGGTCACGCTGTAACTGGAAGGATGAGTGCCAGTTGCTCGAAATGAAGCGAGAGCACAGTCCAGAAAGCCAAAGTGTGCACTTAAGGTCCTTGTGAATAGTCGAATCACTTTGGGTAGTCGACGTCTAAGACACCCGAGACAATCTCTTTTCGATTTTATGTGTTACGATTCTGGAATTGCCGCCGCTGACTCTGTGATTTATCGATTTTATGTGATTTCATGTGTTTATGTGTTTCGATTTTGGTAGTTTGCTCGCTTTTCGCTGTCCGCTTTGATCGACACGCACCGCTCGCACTGCACATTTACCCCAAAACGCAAACAAATCGCTGGTCGCTGCTCGTTAATCGCAATCGCTATACTTAATCGTTATACGCTGTTGTGAAGAATATGTGAATACGTGCAACATATGTGCTTATGTGTTTATATGCTTATGTGATTCTGTGATTATGTGCCTACGTGAATTTTGTGAATGGCTGTGTTCCTGAGCTTTATGGTGAATCGCTAGACTATACTAGGAATTAATCGAAATTGTGTTTGAGTCCTATGGCGATGTCTGTTGCAGACAATGTCATCGTTTGGATCATTCCACTCCCGAGCCGCTCGCCGAAACCATGATGACAAACGTATCGCCGCTCTCGTCTCTAAGCAAATGGCGAAAGTCATCTAACAAATCGTCAGTGAACTGAATGAGAATGCTAGCAATCCTCGGAAGAGTCCAGGACTGATGCTTCTAAGGCCGCTTTTAGCTTCAAGCAGTTCAAATCCTGCGGACCAAAAGAGTTTACCGGCGAAGATGGTCCTACGGACATGTTTCAATGGTTTGATTCTATCGAAGTCACCCTGCGCTAGAGTGGCTGTCCAGAAAACCTGCGCACCGTCAACGCTACCGGCGTCTTCCAATCCCGCGCTCTTAATTGGTGGACGGCCGAGTGGAACAAACGAGGAAATGATGCAGCTTTCGGATTGTCGTGGGAAGAGTTGAAGAACACCATGATTCAAGAGTTCTGCCCTCCCCATGAACTCTAAAAGCTTAAGGATGAATTCTGGCACATAAAGCAGGATGGCGGAGATAACGCTGGTTTAACTGCTCGCTTCAAGCAGTTGAGTATTATCTGCCCTGGTCAGGTTACTACCCCAGATATTACAACCAAGAAGTATATCCGTGCTCTTCCGGATTGCGTTGCAGACTTTGTTTAGGCTGCAAAGACGACAACAATTGAGGAAACCTACCTGCTCTCCGCTGAGATCAACGATAAGCGAGTCAGGGCTGGTTATTTTGACAAAGCTACTAAGAATCTGCATCAAGTTACCGCTGCTTCAGCCATAGAAACCACCGCCGCACCGCAATCTTCGAAGCTCTCACGACGCAAGAGGAAGAACAATAGCAGTTCCAGCAACAAGAACTGTGCAATTACTGTTGCCCCGCTCCAAACAGTACCTGCCCAACCGCAACCTCAACACCACCAAGTGGCGGCACCTGTGGTCAACGCACCGCCTGCCAAGCGTGCATACACTGGGCCACACCCGCTTTGCCCTACTTGTACTTATCATCACCCGGTGGGTCTCGCATGTCGGTTCTGTGTTCATTGCAATATGTACGGCCACTTCACCACAAACTGCTGTACAGGTCCACGTCAAGCTCCAGCTCAAGGTCAAGCTCCTGCTCAACAAGCTCTACATGCTGTTCCTCAAGGCCATCAAGCAGTTCCTGCACCCGCAGCTCACGCTCGATCTTGCTTTGCATGTGGTGATCTCAACCACTTTGCAAACATGTGCCCCAACAGGGTAGTGAAGCAAGAGCCCCGCAACCGCAACAACATCAACAACAGCAGCAGCAGCAGCAACAACCATTAGCCCGTGGACGTGCCTTCAACATCAACGCTCGTCAGGCTCAAGCAGGCACCAATGTGGTCAATGGTACATTCCTTGTGAATGGTATATATGCTTCGTGTTTGTTTGATACTGGAGCAGATAACTGTTTTGTATCGTTTGAATTCGAAAAGCTCCTTAATCGTAAGCGCGCCCATCTCCCCTCGATGTTCGATGTTGAAGTTTCCACCGGAAGAACCGTCGCCGTAAATTCTGTTCTACGTGATTGTACGCTCGAACTCAACAATCACGTCTTCCTTATCGACCTTATTCTGATGCAGCTCGGTAGTTTTGACATCATAGTAGGCGTGGATTTTCTTCGCGAAAATCGTGCTGAAGTTGGTTGCTTCGATAAGATGATTCGTTTCTCGCTCGCTAATGGTGATCAACTTTTTGTGTATGGCGAAACTCCTTCGAAAGGTCTCAAACTCATGTCATGTGTCCAAGCAAGCAAGTATCTCCGCATGGAATACAGAGCTTTCTTGGCTAACATTGTAGTAGCGGAGAAGGAAAAGAAAGGGAACATAGGAGTGAAAGATGTTCTCGTTGTTTGTGAATTCCCCAACGTTTTCCCCGATGATTTACCCGGTTTACCTCACGCTCGTGATATCGACTTTCGAATCGACCTCATTCCTGGAGCAAACCCTGTTGCTAAAGCGCCTTATCGTCTCGCTCCTTCTGAAATGCGGGAACTCTTGAGTCAGCTCCAGGAACTACTTGATAAAGGATTTATTCGCCCTAGCACCTCTCCGTGGGGCGCGCCTGTCCTTTTTGTCAAAAAGAAAGATGGTTCGTTCCGGATGTGCATCGACTATAGGGAATTGAATAAGCTGCCTATTAAGAATCGCTATCCCTTGCCTCGAATCGATGATTTGTTTGATCAGTTACAGGGTGCAACGTATTTCTCGAAGATCGATCTACGCTCAGGCTATCACCAATTACGCATTCAAGAGGAGGATATACCTAAAACCGCTTTTTGAACCCACTATGGTCATTAGGAGTTTGTTGTCATGCCTTTTGGTTTGACTAACGCACCCGCAGTTTTCATGGACTTAATGAATCGAGTGTGCAAACCCTTTCTTGACCGCTTCGTCATCATGTTCATCGATGATATCCTGATCTATTCCAAGTCAAAAGCCGAACACTCGCAGCATCTACATTTGGTTCTTGAACTACTCCAGGGAAACCGTCTTTATGCCAAATTCTCCAAGTGTGAATTTTGGCTGGAGGAGGTCCAATTCCTGGGTCACATTGTCAATAGTCAAGCAATCTATGTCGATCCCGCGAAGATCGAGGCTGTTAAGAGTTGAGTTACACCCAATAACCCGTCTGAAATCCGTTCTTTTCTCGGACTAGCGGGCTATTATCACCGATTTATCGAAGGTTTCTCTAAAATCGTTGTGCCGCTTACCTCTCTTACGCATAAGGATAAACCTTTTGTTTAGGGAACTAAACAGGAGGAAGCCTTTCAAACTCTCAAAGCTATGCTTTGTAATGCTCCCGTGCTCTCACTGCCCGACGAAAACGACGATTTCATAGTTTACTGCGATGCCTAGAACCTTGGTCTTGGTTGTGTTCTCATGCAACGGGACAAGGTTATCGCGTAGGCTTATCGACAGCTCAAGATCCACGAGAAGAATTATACAACCCACGACCTCGAGCTCGGTGCAGTTATTTTTGCGTTAAAGATTTGGCGACACTACCTTTATGGTACCAAGTGTACGATCTTCACCGATCATAGGAGCCTACAACACATCTTTAACCAGAATGAACTGAACATGTGCTAACGCCGATGGGTTGTACTACTCAACGATTACGACTGTGAGATTCGTTACCATCCAGGCAAAGCAAATGTCGTTGCCGATGCTCTCAGTCGACGAAGCTATTTGCATAGCGTACATAATTCTCAAGCCCAGTTTAATCTCGAAGCTCTCATCCGTGACGCGCAGCATGCTTGTTTTACCGAACGAACTTTGAAGAAAGAAAGGATTCTAAATGATGGCGCCCAACTCGAGAATAAATCGAATGGTATCTTTCATTATTTGGAACGAATTTGGATTCCTAAGCGTACGAATTTGCGACAACTTCTGATGGACGAAGCCCATAAATCTCGGTATTTTATTCATCCCGGTGCTGACAAGATGTACCAGGACATGCGCTACAAGTACTGGTGGCCGGGCATGAAGAAGGATATCGCTATCTATGTTTCGAAATGCCTGACTTGTTCCAAAGTCAAGGCTGAGCATCAACGCCCCTCTGGCTAACTCGTACAACCCGAGATCCCGATGTGGAAATGGGAGAGTATAGTTATGGATTTTATAACGAAACTCCCGTGTACTCAATCAGGTCATGACAGCATCTGGGTTGTCGTTGACCGTTTGACCAAATCAGCTCATTTTCTGCCGATACAAGAAGACTTTAAGGTAGAAAATTAGCCCGAATCTACACTGATGAGCTCATTTGTCGACACGGGATGCCTCGTGACATCATCTCTGACCGCGATGGTCGGTTTACCTCGCATCTTTATGAAACGTTTCAATCTGCTCTCGGTACTACTCTTAATCTAAGTACCGCTTTTCATCCCCAAACCGACGGTCAGACTAAAAGAACGATTCGCACCCTTGAAGATATTCTCCGCTCGTGTGTCATAGATTTCGGTGGTAATTGGGATGCGCACTTACCTTTGTTCGAATTCTAGTACAATAACAGTTATCATTATAGCATACAAATGGCACCATTTGAGGCATTATATGGAAGGAAATATCGATCCCCTATTGTATGGCACGAGATCGGAGACGCACAAATTACCGATCCTGAGCTGTTGCAAGAAACGACTGACAAAATCCTCCAAATTCGAGACAATTTGCTGAAAGCACGGAGTCGTCAGAAAAGTTACGCCGATAGACGCCGCAAGCCCCTTGAATTTGACGTTGGCGTTCACGTACTCCTAAAGGTTGCACCTTGGAAGGGACTGATCAGATTTGGCAAGAAAGGAAAGCTCGCGCCTCGATATTTTGGACCCTTTAAAATTCTGGAAATGATTGGAAAAGTGGCCTACAGACTCGAACTACCGGAGGAATTTAGTAATGTCCACCCGACTTTCCACGTTTCGAACCTCAAAAAGTGATTAGCCGACCAGGAATTACATGTCCCTCTCGAAGATTTACAAGTGAACGAAACATTACACTTCGTGGAAAAGCCTGTCGAGATCATGGGACGAGAAACCAAGGTGATCAGACGCTCACGCATTCCCATTGTGAAGGTTCGATGGGAAGGCAAACGCGGCACCGAGTTCACCAAGGAACTCGAAAGTGACATGAAGGCGAAGTACCCGCAACTGTTTGTTACGCTTACTTCTTAAATTTCGGGACGAAATTTCCTAAAGTAGGGGAGGCTGTAACAACCCGCTTTTTGGAAAGTCAAAGTACAAGTCAAAGTCAAAGGAAGAAAATATTTCTAATTGCGATCTGTCACTCCTTGCTTAACTACTGATTGTACGTTAATAACTTGTAATCGAATCTTTTTATTTAATTGCTTTAGTTGTATTATCTGGAGTATCTATTAATAATCGAGGTTTAATTGCATGTTTAATCGTTAATTGATGTGCGTTAGGTGTGATAGGTTTTTAATGTATAAATTAAGCCCTTTTACACTTTTTAGCCAAGTTTTAAATTTATAAAACACGATATTTACTAACACTAAACACACATATGGGAAAGTGCACCCATCGTGAGTGTAGTATAGTGTTGGTAAGATACCGAGGTCGTCCAAGGACATAAGAGCTTTTAATACCGGTTTATCCTCAACGTCTAATCAAATCAAAAGTTTAGAAAAAGGTTTTTAAACTAGAAAAATAAAACTAACTAAAATGCTGAAAAATAAAATAAAATAAAAACAGATAGACAAGATGAATCACTTGGATCCGACTCGTGTGTAGTGTAACCTTTGATTATTTCCGCACTTTTGCGCTTTTTAAGAGATTATCTTAGTTATTGTAGTAGGCCCATCTTTTGAAGGTGACGTTACCCTTAACCCAGTAGTTTGAGTCAGCAAGGATACAATCCTAAAGGGTCGGATTATTGAAAGATAATTAATTAAGTTATTAATGCATAATGTGATAGGCCCCTCTTTTGAAGGTGACGTTACCCTCGGCTAAGTAGTCTGAGTCAGCAGGGATACAGTCCTAAGTAGCCGGGTTAAAGTTTTAATAATAGCTTACATATGAGGGGATCAAAGAGTTTGGACCCCCGCCATCCAATACCGGTGGGTATCGAAGGAGGTCCTACTAAATTTGACCCAGGTCCTTGCAGGATCTATACATTGAACAAGGCAAGACTCTTACCAAACTGTTCCCTTAACCCCCGACCAGGTAGCCAACATACCTCCATATAGACCGTGGAGATATGAATGGTAAAATCTTTTATTTTATATAGACAGTAAAATAATGCCAATACACCACGGACAAACGATAAGGAAGAATCGCCTTCAACATAAGAAACTAGTTATTAAAGTCATTAATACATAACCAAATAAAAAGTGCGAAAAGGTTAAAAATAAAAAGTATTACACTAGACACTTGTCTTCACCAAGTAATGTAAGAGACTTAGGCAAACATGGCCTTTGATTGTCAAGAACTCTTACGATCAATCTTGGATCCCGAGACGACTCACACACTCTATGATGGATGATGGATGATGATGGTGGATGATGGTGTTGTGGTGGTGGTGGAGTGTGGGTGAAGTGTGAGAGAGGTGGTGTGCCAAGGGATGGTTTGCAAATGAGCCAAGCACCCCTATTTATAGCATGAACAGCAGCTCGGGCACGGCCCCGTGTCCATTGGGCACGGCCCCGTGTCCACCCTCCTTCTCTTTCTTCATTAATTGCAGTTTGTCTGCATTAGTTGACCACGCCCCCGTGTCCGCTGGGCACGACCCCGTGTGCAGAAGCGTATCTGTACTATCAAGATTTCCCCATATTCTGCGAATCTTAGAGTTGACCATGGCCCCGTGTCCGCTGGGCACGCCCCCGTGGTGGGTGATAGAAGCTTCTACAACTTTGTCTTTTCTGCAGACACTTGGGCACGCCCCCGTGCTCATTGAGCACGGGGCGTGTTCAGCCTTCTGTTCTATTGTTTTTGCTTGGGAAGATGCTGTCGGGGTCAGGCATGCCACGTTTAACCCTTTTCTTATATTTATGTTAGATTTAGCTGCCTTTTTGCTTCTTTTGTTCATTTGAGCTCATTTAATCCTGAAAATACTAAAGGAAGACAAAAACACACTTTTTCCAACATTAGTACTAAAAAAGGTTAGTTTTATGCCACATTTGATGTAATTTATATGTTGCATTTTGCACACATCAAATACCCCCACACTTGAATCTTTGCTTGTCTTCAAGCAAAACTCTTTATAATGTGGATTTACACTCCCAAATGGAATGGGTAGAAGAGAAGGTTTTTGGGCTTGTCATAGAGTGTCGGGATTTCCAAGATTCTTTATTAAGTTTTATTTTTATTTATTTACAATCCTATTCGTCATGATTTATTTAAAACATTACATAAGATAAATTACTTATTAGGGCATAACATGCCTTTTTAAAATTCCACTTATATACAAGTTCACATACCTCACGGGGATCACTCAACACTCGGCCGAAGATGTTTTTTTTTATTTTAGTGAATCACTCGAGAGCGGCATGGAACTTACTCCTACCATAAGCTTGCCAAGCAATCAATCCTCCTCCTTTTTAACTATACACCTTTGTAAATATCAAGAGGACTTTTTGGGTGAAGGGTTAGGCTTGTTAAAGGTAGGTGGTTGGGTTAGTGGTTAGTAAAAGGGCGAAAGGCGTAAAAAGCGTCGGTTTTCGTAAGACTTTTTATTTTTTATTTTTTGTAACTTTTTTATTTTTGATGAAGCACTTTTTTCAAACAAAGTTCTTTTTGATAAACTTGTTTGTTTACTTCTTTTTGCTTCATCATCATATATATATATATTTTTTTTTCATAAGGAAGACTTGAGAAAAACCGAGCTTTTTACTAAAACAAAGGGTTAAAAATAAAAAAAGGAAAGTTTTGGTGGGTAAAAGGGTGTTTGTTTTGGGTTAAGAAATAAAAAGGTTTAGGCTCAAAGGGGTTAACTTGGTGGATTTTGGGTAGGTGGTAAAAAAAATAATGGTGTAGAAATAAAAAGGGTTAGTCCTAATGCCTCCATCATTTACTTACTCGGGTTTAAGTTGGTAAGGAACGGGAATGTATTGTCGTGGCAAGTTCTAGAGTCGTAAGAACCAAGCGGCTATTCACACAAGAAACGAAAAATGAACAATTAGTTTAAAGATATGTATTTGTATGCTCAATAAAGGCTCAAAACTCACTTTTTGTGGGAATGGGTTTTTATGTGATCAAGTATATATAATCAAATTTTAACTAAACTTGTCATGCCGTTTCATAATTTTCTTATGTTGGTTCTTTTTATCACGACGCTATCGGTTGTAAATTTGTAAAAATATAACCTTTTTAGAACTTGAAACTCCCAAATTAAACCTAGACAAGTAAAAAAAATGAAAATTTTTTTTGAAAAAATTTGGGGTGATTAGCGGTTCCAATAGGGTTTTGTGTAAGGCTTGTAATTAGGACTTGCAAGATTCAAGGTTTTAGCATCCCCCCCCCCCCCCCACACTTAAATTACACATTGTCCTCAATGTGTCCCAAAAATAAGTTTTTAGGTTGATTGAATGTGTAAAAAGATGTGAAAAAAGCAAAAAATTATGTTACTGGGCTTCTGGACACGGCCCCGTGTCGGATGAACACGACCCCGTGGTTAGAGTGCCAGTAACGTTAACTTACAGAAGGTGGACACGGGGGCGTGTCGGTTGAGCACGACCTCGTGTCTGGCAAAAATCTGCAGAAATTTTACAAACAGCAGGTCTGGGGTAATGGGCACGGGGGCGTGTCGGCTGGACACGACCCCGTGTAGACAGTCTGCAAGGGTGAAAAACAGGTTTCTGGCTTCGGTTTTCCTGTCCCGGCTTTAGTAGCACTAATGTTTAGTACTCTAAGCCTCGTATGTACCTGTTTTTATCAATAAACACTACACCAAACCATAACAAGCATCCTAAATTACCATAGCTCCAAACATCCACATCACAAAGTTAAAAAGAAAAAAATGCAGAAAATAAAAGAGTTAAAGGAAGTAAATTGTTCAACACACGGCACGCAGGCCGTAAATTTTTCAACACACGGCACGCAGGCCGGAAATTGTTCATAAGAAAAGAGGGTTAACCTGTGGGTTCACCAACCAGCTGCTCCTAACTCCGCTCCTCGCGCCTAGTCCATGTCCTCGTCTTCATCATCACCTCCTCCTCCGTGCCCCGCCATGTACTCCTGAATGTTCCCAATGTCATCCTGAATGTCGGAGATGTTTCTCTCAATTGCTCTGGCCCGGGTGTACGTATTGCTGGCCATATTGTAGGTGTTCCTGGTGCACATGAGGTTTTCCTGCAACAAATCATGTAAACTTTGAAAATTAGGAAAACCGCCTCCTTGCGAGGAGGACTGGCCCGGATCACCATGGGGCTGATACTGGTATTAAGGAGGAGGCTAAAAGTGTGGAGCGTGAAGGACGAGTGCCTCTTGCGGGTTCCATGCATGCCCCTGGACTCTTTGGAAGCTAACTGTCCCGTCTTCGGCTTCATAAATCAAGTTCATGGAGCGGCAGATGTGTATGTCCACTCTTCCCGACCATGGGCTCTTTTGGAAAGACCTGGGCATGTTCACGAAATGATTGAAGAGATGGTATATCCACTCCCCGAAGAAGATAGGGGTTGGTGGAGTAGCAAGCTGGTTCCAATGCATGTTTCGGAGCAGGAGGTACGGAACATCGAGGTGGGTGCGGGTATGAATGCAATGAAGGACCACCAGATCTCTCAACCCAACAACGCCACTGCTATCATGCCTTTGGCTAAGAGAGTAAGTGAGGACCCTATGGATGTAACGGTAAAGTGGGTCCCTCAACTTAGTGCTCTTAGTGCTGCTTGGGTTGTAGTGCCCTTCTCCTATTTGAGCCCAAGCAGTTTGGCGTTCCTTTACTGATAACTCGCGTAACCCTCCGGTGTTTTCTTCATTACCCGCATCTTCCTCCGCATACAACCCAACTATCAACCCAAACTGTGCCATCGAAATCGAGTACTTAGTCCCCCCACATCGGAATTCTACCCCCTCATTATCAAATGGGTCGCATCTTGAGTTGAACACGAATGTGCTATAGAATTCCAGATTATATTCGTGGACTGAACGAAGTCGAGTGGTTAGGGCGGCTCTTAGTGGGCCAGTGACTAGGTTGTTAAACCGGTCAAGCTGGTTCACTATTGCTAAAAGATCCATGCACACTTGTCGTGGGTATTCCTCCGGTCTGGTTCGAAGCACATCGTATCTTGCTTTAGCATCCAGCTCATTTGCATTGAACCGTGTGAATTTCTTCGACATCTGAAAGGAAACACCAAACAATTAGCATGAAACATTGAAATTTTCGGAGAAAACTAAAAACAGTCGGCTGAACACGACCCCGTGTTCAGCGGACACGCCCCATGTTGGTCAGAAAAAAGCTGGACACGCCCCCGTGCTCAGCGAACACGACCCCGTGTCCAGACGTCTGTTTCCCAAAAATCACATTTTTCGACCTGGTCCTGAAAACTTGAAAATTTTTGGTCCAGTAGGGGCGGTTTTCCCCGAAAATGAAACCCCAAGTGCCGTTTTTCCCAAAACAAACCGTTTACCCTTTCGATTTTATCTTTTTTGGTTCAAAAACAAGGGTTTGGGGTTTTTGTGAGAAATCGGGCAAATCTATGAACAATACAAGTGGATTTACTTCCTATAACATGAATCTAAACTAATGCTAACAGATTTATGCAAAAAATTGAGGTTCGATCCGGATGAAGTTCAAGAACCCTAGATTTTTCCCCAAATTTTTGATGTTTTAACTACATGCAAATGCTTAATATAACTACTAATGATGATAGAATCATACCTTGATGTTGTTAGAAGTAGAGGAGACGTCGAAATCTTGCAGAAAAATCGCCTGAACCAGAGAGTTTTCGGGGAAACGGGGCGTGTTGAAATGAAGAAACTGTTTGGAAAAGGGGTTTTATCCAGACAGTTACGCGTACACGGCCCCGTGCCGGGCGATTTTTTTGAAATTTTTTTTAGTGCTCGTGTGAGTGCCCTTGTTTCCCAAAAACTCGGTTAGAAGACTTACCAATTTAGAGGTCAACCCGTTTGTTCGTAACTTACCAGGTATGATGTTGATGCTTTTATTCTTCGACCGTTTGAAGCGAGATTTCTTCCTCCTCATCCTCAATCAATCCTTGATAGAGCTTCAGCCGTTGGCCATTGACTTTGAATGGAATGCCATTCCGAGATTTAATTTCTACTGCACCGTGTGGGAAAATATGGGTGATGGAAAAAGGTCCTGACCACCTAGACTTTAATTTACCAGGAAACAATCGAAGTCGTGAATTAAACAATAGAACTTGATCCCCTACTCGAAATTCATTTGGTTTTATGTGTTTGTCGTGCAAATTTTTCATTCTTTCCTTATAAATTTCATAGTTTGAGTATGCATAATTCCTTAATTCGTCTAATTCATTTAGTTGACAAAATCGATTTTTACCGGCAAATTCTAAATCAAGGTTTACATTTTTAATTGCCCAGTAGGCCTTGTGAGCTATTTCTACTGGCAGATGACAACTTTTTCCATAGACGAGCTTATATGGGGTTGTACCTATTGTTGTTTTATAAGCAGTTCGAAAAGCCCATAAAGCATCATCTAATTTATCGGCCCATTCCTTTTTATTTAACCCTACGGTTTTTCAAGTATTCGTTTTAAACCTCTATTAGTCACTTCGGCTTGTCCGTTTGTTTGAGGGTGATATGCTGTTGAGACCCGGTGATAGACCCCATATCTTGTTAAAAAAAATTCAAGTTGATGATTACAAAAATGGGTACCTCTATCACTTATTAATGCTTTAGGTGTTCCAAAACGAGAGAATAATTTTTTCAGAAATCTTACCACGACTCTTCCATCATTTGTTGGAAGTGCCTCGGCCTCGGCCTATTTAGACAAGTAATCTACTGCCACAAGTATATATTTGTTTCCTTTTGACGGTGGGAAGGGTCCCATAAAGTCGAGTCCCCACACATCAAAGATTTCACAAACAAGAATGCCATTTTGTGGCATTTCGTTTTTGGAAGAAATATTACCTGTCCTTTGGCAAGCGTCACATGTCTTGACAAGACTTTGGGCGTCTTTGTAAATGGTCGGCCAATAAAATCCTGAATCAAATACCTTTCGTGCGGTACTAGCGGCACCACGATGTCCTCCGTATGGACCTTCATGACAATGGCGGATAATTCTTCTTGCTTTGCTACCATGTACGCATCGTCGGATAAGTTGGTCGGCACACATTTTGAAAAGATAAGGATCTTCCCAAAAATAATGCTTTACATCAGCAAAGAATTTCTTTCTTTGATGATGTGGCCAACCTTTTGCGACTATACCGCTAGCTAGGTAGTTAGCATAGTCGGCGTACCATGGTTCTTCTCTGTATTCCACCATTTCTAGGGACTTCGTTGGAAATTTTTCGTTGATTTGCTCGTCCCTGGTTGCCACCAAAGCTGGGTCTTCTAAGTGTGAAAGATGATCTGCTGCAGTGTTTTCTGCTCCTCTTTTGTCTTTGATTTCAATATCAAATTCTTGGAGGAGTAGAATCCACCGAATCAAACGTGGTTTAGCATCCTGTTTCTTGAAGAGATATCGAATGGCTGCATGATCTGTATAGACTATTGTTTTAGAAAGAACAAGATAAGAACGAAATTTATCAAAAGCAAATACCACAGCTAGTAATTCTTTTTCGGTTGTTGTGTAATTTTCTTGTGCATCGTTAAGTGTTTTACTAGCATAATAAATTGGGTGAAAATGATTTTCTTTTCTTTGTCCCAAGACAGCTCCAACTGCAAAGTCACATGCATCACACATGATTTCGAAAGGGAATTTCCAATCAGGCGCTATCATGATAGGTGCATTGACTAGCATTTCCTTTAGGGTTAGGAATGCTTGATTGCAATCCTTGTCAAATATGAAAGGGGCATCTTTTTCAAGTAATTTTGTTAGAGGCCTTGAGATTTTAGAAAAGTCTTTGATAAACCGCCTATAAAATCCGGCATGCCCTAAGAAACTTCTGATAGCTCTAACGGAGGATGGGGGTGGTAATCGAGAAATAGTGTCTATTTTGGCTCGATCAACCTCCATTCCTTCGCTTGAGATTTTGTGACCGAGTACTATTCCCTCCGTTACCATGAAATGGCATTTTTCCCAGTTAAGGGCGAGGTTAGTTTCCTCACATCAGGATAGCATTCGTTCAAGGTTATCGAGGCATTGGTCGTATGAATCCCCAAAGATAGAAAAGTCGTCCATGAAGACTTCCATTGTCTTTTCTATCATGTCATGGAAGATGGCTACCATGCAATGTTGAAAGGTTGCGGGGGCATTGCATAGACCGAATGGCATGCGTCGATAAGCAAAAGTTTCATAGGGACATGTGAAGGTTGTCTTTTCTTGGTCTACGGGTGCTATCGGGATTTGAAAGTAACCTGAAAAACCATCCAAGAAACAATAAAATTTATGACCGGATAATCTTTCTAACATTTGATCAATGAAGGGCAAAGGAAAGTGATCTTTCCTTGTTGCTTCATTTAATCGTCTATAATCTATACATACCCTCCATCCAGTGACGGTTCTCGTTGGTATTAATTCATTCTTTTCGTTAGTTATTACCGTCATACCTCCTTTCTTTGGAACTACTTGGACGGGACTTACCCAAGGAGTATCGGAGATAGGATAAATAAGTCCGGCGTCAAGTAGTTTGATGACTTCGTTTTTAACCACTTCTTGTACATTTGGATTTACTCGACGTTGTGGTTGTATTACCGATTTGTAGTCATCGTTCATTAAAATTTTGTGCGTGCACATGGAAGGACTTATTCCTTTAATATCTACAAGCTTCCAAGCGATCGCATTTTTTTTTCAAAAGTTTAATTAATTTTTCTTTTCTAAACTACCTAATTTAGACGAAATAATTACAGGTGATTTACCATCTTTGTCTAGAAAAGCATATTCCAAACCTTTCGAAAGTTCTTTGAGCTCAAGAGGTGGGTCTTTAGGAGACTCCTTATTTGGTTGCTCATTTTGATCAAGAACTTTGAAAGTTTGTTCTATGGCGACCTCTTCTTCAACAAAGTGGTCAATCTTTTCACTTGTATCGGGTGGTTCATCTTCATCTTTAATTAGGGGGTCATTGTTCAGTGAACACGGCCCCGTGTTCAGGTTACTGTAAATGCAAAACTAAACTAAAATGCAGAAAAATGTGCGCGCGTTTTTTAAAAAGGTTATGAAAAAAACTGATTAGGCCGTCGATTTTAAGCTTTCTTAAAATCTTTGTGTCCCCGGCAACGGCACCAAAAACTTGATGTGCGTTAGGTGTGATAGGTTTTTAATGTATAAATTAAGCCCTTTTACACTTTTTAGCCAAGTTTTAAATTTATAAAACACGATATTTACTAACACTAAACACACATATGGGCAAGTGCACCCATCGTGATTATAGTATAGTGTTGGTAAGATACCGAGGTCATCCAAGGACACAAGAGCTTTTAATACCGATTTATCCTCAACGTCTAATCAAATCAAAAGTTTAGAAAAAGGTTTTTAAACTAGAAAAATAAAACTAAATAAAATGCTAAAAAATAAAATAAAATAAAAACAGATAGACAAGATGAATCACTTGGATCCGACTCGTGTGTAGTGTAACCTTTGATTATTTCCGCACTTTTGCGCTTTTTAAGAGATTATCTTAGTTATTGTACTAGGCCCCTCTTTTGAAGGTGACGTTACCCTCAACCCAGTAGTTTGAGTCAGCAAGGATACAATCCTAAAGGGTCGGATTATTGAAAGATAATTAATTAAGTTACTAATGCATAATGTGATAGGCCCCTCTTTTGAAGGTGACGTTACCCTCGGCTAAGTAGTCTGAGTCAGCAGGGATACAGTCCTAAGTAGCCGGGTTAAAGTTTTAATAGTAGCTTACATATGAGGGGATCAAAGATTTTGGACCCCCGCCATTCAATACAGGTGGGTATCGAAGGACGTCCTACTAAATTTGACCCAGGTCCTTGCAGGATCTATACACTGAACAAGGCAAGACTCTTACCAAACCGTTCCCTTAACCCCCAACCAGGTAGCCAACATACCTCCATATAGACCGTGGAGATATGAATGGTGAAAATCTTTTATTTTATATAGACCGTAAAATAATGCCAAGACACCACATACAAACGATAAGGAAGAATCACCTTCAACATAAGAAACTAGTTATTAAAGTCATTAATACATAACTAAATAAAAAGTGCGAAAAGGTTAAAAATAAAAAGTATTACACTAGACACTTGTCTTCACCAAGTGATGTAAGAGACTTAGGCAAACATGGCCTTTGATTGTCAAGAACTCTTACGATCAATCTTGGATCCCGAGATGACTTACACACTCTATGATGGATGATGGATGATGGTGGTGGATGATGGTGTTGTGGTGGTGGTGGAGTGTGGGTGAAGTGTGAGAGAGGTGGTGTGCCAAGGGATGGTTTGCAAATGAGCCAAGCACCCCTATTTATAGCCTGAACAGCAGCTCGGGCACGGCCCCGTGTCCATTGGGCACGGCCCCGTGTCCACCCTCCTTCTCTTTCTTCATTAATTGCAGTTTGTCTGCATTAGTTGACCACGCCCCCGTGTCCGTTGGACACGACCCCGTGTGCAGAAGCGTATCTGTACTATCAAGATTTTCCCAGATTATGCGAATCTTAGAGTTGACCACGGCCCCGTGTCCGCTGGGTACGCCCCCGTGGTGGGTGATAGAAGCTTCTACAACTTTGTCTTTTCTGCAGACACTTGGGCACGCCCCCGTGCTCATTGAGCACGGGGCGTGTTCAGCCTTCTGTTCTCTTGTTTTTGCTTGGGAAGATGTTGTCGGGGTCGGGCATGCCACGTTTATCCCTTTTCTTGTATTTATGTTAGATTTAGCTGCCTTTTTGCTTCTTTTGTTCATTTGAGCTCATTTAATCCTGAAAATACAAAAGGAAGACAAAAACACACTTTTTCCAACATTAGTACTAAAAAAGGTTAGTTTTATGCCACATTTGATGTTATTTATATGTTGCATTTTGCACACATCATTAATCGACTTATCGCTATCGCATTCGCAACTCGAATTATGTGTTCTGGATATTGTTTTACATGTGTGTGCTTTTATGTGTTACTTGTGCATGTGATGTTTATATTGAGGTGTTTAATCGAAATCGCAATCCCAATTCTATCGCATCGCAATCTAAATCGCAAACGCTAAACGCAAGTAATTATAGTGATTGTATGTTAGATATAGTAGTTAGGTTATTTTTGTAACTAATGGGTAATACTATCGCATCGCAATCTAAATCGCAACCCCCGCCCCCTATCTGTCCCGGGAACGGGCGGCCGCGAGACCAGTTTTGGTGGTATCATTATTTATCAATTTGGCAGCGGAAATTTCATCAGGACCGTAGTTAGGAAATATTTATCAGAGTAAAACCACCATATTTTATATTAATAATCACATGGGTAAAACCCCAGTTTCTTATTACAATATATTTATAGGGATAAACCCTATTTTATTTAAAACATCGTCTTTTAGGTAACTTTTATAGCCACATTTTTCCAAGCCGTCAGTGCTCTCCAGCTGGCTTTCTACTAATTTAGCTTTTACATTTTGTTACCTGAAACGCGTTTTAAAAACATTTGTCAGTGGAAAATACTGGTGAGTGAATCCCAGTTTAATCAAGAAAAGTTTCATCCATTAACAGTATTGAGAGCAATCACATTGTTTATTTCTACACAATTACTCATTCAGTATTGTCAATCCTGACTGGTGGGTCATATTACACATTGGCTAACTCGTTGTCCAATGGTAACGTGTTCCACATTTTGTATACAAAACCCCAACATACCGGCAGTAATTGAAGAATTACAAAGACTCAATCACTGCTAATCACATTGTAAAACATTTAAGGTTTTGTAAAAACAATTTACAAAAAGGAGATTACTCACATTGCTGACTTAGGTTTCTTCTAAGGTTTCCTGGAGATTATCTATAATTTACATAATGCACACGCGTTAGTATAATAACCCTTTATATTTACATTAGTTATACCCTCCCCGAGACGGCATTCCAACGACTACGTCGGGCAGAACCCTGACAGCCGTTACGGAACCCTGGATCGATCGGGCAGCGTATCTAATACGTAACCGGGGTTATGATACTTACATCGGGGCAGAACTTCGTTAATTAGGGGGGTATTATACCCGAGAATTATGATTGCTATTAAGAAATTAGAGAGAGAGCTCGAGAAATGCGCGAATTCGAATGAAGGCCGATGCATGCAATTTATAGGGCTGCATTTGGGGTCTCTCGCGCCCCGCGTAAGCTGAGGCAGAGGCTTACGCGGCCCGCGACATAGGGCAGTAGGGCTTAGGGTTGCTTGGTCACGGGTGTAGGTTCGCCGGGTATAGTGCCACGTGGCGGCCTGGGGTCGTGCCAGCCGTCACTCGCTCGTGGCCCGCGTAGACTCAAGCAGAGTCTGTCGCGGCCTGCCAGGGCCCCTATTTTCTTGTTTTTAATTAAATTTAATAAAAATTAAGGTATTCGGGGTCCGTTTTTACATATGGGGGTATTTTAGGACATATTGGGATATTTTAAAATATTTTAGGGTGTTGGAAAAATTCAGGAGGGTTGTTATATCCTCCCCACCTTATTTTAGAGCTCGTCCTCGAGGTCTACTGGAACATGTGTGGATATTTCCTTTGGATTTCTGATTCAAGTTCCCATGTATATTCTGGTCCTCTTTTAGAGTTCCACTTCACTTTGACTACAAGTAGTCTTTTGTGCTTGAGATTCTTAATCTTCCTGTCTTCAATTTGTAGAGGCTTCTCTACAAACTTTAACTGTTCATTTACCTCTATGTCCTTAAGAGGCACTACTAACGATTCATTGGCTAAACACTTTTTGAGATTAGATACATGAAATACATCATGTATTCCTGCCATTTCCTCTGGCAGTTGTAGCTGATAGACTACTGGTCCTATTCTTCTAATAATCTTAAAAAGGTCCAACATACCTGGGGCTTAGCTTTCCCCTTTTGATGAATCTTACCACTCCTTTCCAGGGAGAGACTTTCAATAACACTTTATCTCCTACTTGAAATTCCAATGGCTTTCGTTTGTTATCAGCATAACTCTTTTGTCGATCACGTGCTGCTTTCAGTCGTTCCTTGAATTGAATGATTTTGTCTGTTGTTTCTTGTACTATCTCGGGTCCAGATAGTTGCTTTTCTCCGATTTCTGCCCAACAGACTGGCGTTCGGCACTTTCGTCCATAAAGTGCTTCGAATGGTGCAGCATTGATACTTGTGTGATAACTGTTATTGTAAGAAAATTCTATCAATGGTAAGTGATCTTTCCAATTACCTCCGAAATTAATTACACAAGCTCTAAGCATGTCTTCTAGTGTCTGAATTGTCCTTTCAATTTTTCCATCAGTTTGGGGATGATAAGCGGTGCTTAGATTCAACTTGGTTCCCATTGCTTTTTGGAAACTTGTCCAAAAATGAGAGGTAAAACGAGTATCTCTGTCAGAAACAATTGATAGAGGAATTCCATGTAATGAAACTATTTCATTTACATATAATTTAGCTAACTGTTCCATACTAAACGTTTCTTTCATTGGTAGGAAATGAGCTGACTTGATTAGTCTGTCTACAATCACCCAGATTGTATCATTACCTTTTCTTGTTTTGGGTAATTTGGTAACAAAATCCATTGTTATCAATTCCCATTTCCATACAGGCGTTTCTAACTGTTGCAATAAACCTGAGGGTTTCTGATGTTCAGCTTTAACTTGTGAACAAGTTAAACACTTTGCAACATATGCTGCTATATCCTTTTTCATTCCTATCCACCAGAAATTCTTGCTTAAGTCCTGATACATCTTATCATTTCCAGGATGCATCGTATACTTAGACTTATGGGCTTCTTCTAATATACGGTGGCGTAGGTTTCCTAATTTAGGTATCCACATTCTTTTCTTATGGAATCTCCAAATTCCACCTGTTCCTTGTTCTAATTCATTAATCATTCCTTTTAACTTTTCAGTATCATCCTTGATTACTGATTCTTGTGCTTTTTTAATCTGATCATTTAAATCTATTTGTAGATTTAACTTAAGAGAACGTACCCTTTTTGGCTTTTCATGATACTTCCGAATTAAAGCATCAGCTACTACGTTTGCTTTTCCTGCATGATACTGGATATCACAATCATAATCACTAAGCATCTCCATCCAGCGTCTTTGTCTCATATTTAACTCCTTTTGCCCAAAAACATACCTTAAACTCTTATGGTCGGTGAATATGGTAAACTTACTACCTTAAAGGGAATGTCTCCAAATTTTAAAGGTGAAAATTATAGCTCCTAACTCTAGATCATGGGTTGAGTAATTCTCTTCATGATTCTTAAGTTGTCTAGAAGCGTAAGCTATAACCTTTTGACGTTGCATTAACACACATCCATAACCTAACTTGGAAGCGTCACAATAGATTACAAAATCTTCAGTTCCTTCTGGTAACGCTAGTATGGGTACATGGGTTAATCTTTGCTTAAGAATTCTAAAGGCTTCTTCTTGTTTTGGTCCCCATTCAAACTTAATGGATTTACAGGTTAATTTAGTTAAGGGAATGGCTATTCTAGAAAAATCTCGAATGAATCTTCTATAATAACCGGCTAATCCTAAGAAACTTCTAACCTCAGTTGGTGACTCAGGGGTTCGCTACTTGGTAATCGCCTCGATCTTGGTGGGATCTACATGAATTCCTTCATAATTGACTAGGTGTCCAAGAAATTGTACCTGTTCTAACCAAAACTCACACTTTGAAAACTTAGCATAAAGCTTTTCTTTTCTCAATAAACTTAGAAGTGCGTGCAGATGGGCTGCATGTTCCTCTTTGCTTTTGGAATAAATAAGAATATCATCTATAAAGACAATTATGAATTTGTCCAAATATGGCTTACATATTCGGTTCATCATGTCCATGAATGCAGCTGGGGCATTGGTTAAACCAAATGGCATGACAATAAATTCATAATGGCCATACCTTGTTCTGAAAGCGGTCTTAGGAATGTCCTCTGTCGCAACCCCCGCCCCCTTATCTTTTCCGGGAACGGGTGTCCGCGAACATTCGTTTGTGATGGTATCAGTTTGTTTAATTTATTAATTTGGCAGCGGAAATTTACATCAGGACCGTAGTTAGGAAATGTTTATCAGAGTAAAACCACCTTATTTTATATTAATAATCACATGGGTAAAACCCAAGTTTCTTTATTACAATACGTTTATAGGGATAAACCCTATTTTATTGAATTTAAAACATCGTCTTTTTGGTAACTTTTATAGCCACATTTTTCCAAGCCGTCAGTGCTCTCCAGCTGGCTTTTTACTAATTAGCTGTCACATTGTGTTACCTGAAACGCGTTTTAAAAACATTTGTCAGTGGGAAATACTGGCGAGTGAATCCCAGTTTAATCAAGAAACATTTTATCAATTAACACAGTATTGAGAGCGATCACATTGTTTATTTCTACACAATTACTCATTCAGTACTGTCAATCCTGACTGGTGGGTCATATTACACATTGGCTAACTCGTTGTCCAATGGTAACGTGTTCCACATTTTGTATACAAAACCCCAACATACCGGCAGTAATTGAAGAACTACAAAGACTCAATCACTGCTTAATCACATTGTTAAGCATTTAAGGTTTTGTAAAACAGCTTACAAAAAGGTTTACAAAAAGCGGATAAACTCACTTTGCTATTTTAGACTTCGTGTAAGGTTTTCCTGGGATTAATCTATAATTTACACAAATGTACATATGTTAGTATAATAACCCTTTAATTATATTAACGATACCCTCCCCGAGACGGTATTCCAACATCTACGTCGGGCAGAACCACGACAGTTGTTACGGAACCCTAAATCAATCGGGCAGCGTATCTAATACGAAACTGGGGTTATAATACTTACAACGGAGCATAACCTCGCTAATTAGGGGGTATTATACTCGAATATTTTACCTACTGTGAGAGATTTACGTTTAGAAAGATAGAAATAAACGAGTTTTGATGAAACCCGATGCTTGCTACTTATAGTGCTGAAAAACGAGTTTCTCACGGCCCGCGTAGATGTAAGCAAAGGCTTACGCGGCCCGTGTGGCCTAGGGGTCTAGGCGTAGCTTATCCGGGTCATTACTAGGGTCAACACGTTGCGTGACACGTGTCAACACCGGGGTGTGCTGGACCTTTAAGTTGTCACGGCCCGCGTAAGGGTTAGCTAAGGGCTACGCGGCCCGCCTAAAACCAAATTTCTTTGTTTTTTATTTATTTTTAATGTTATAACGTATTTTGGGCTCGGTTTTCACATACGGGGTGTATTTTAAGACATATAGGGGTATTTAACATATATTAGGGTGTCAGAAAAATATTCGGGAGGGTTGTTATATCCTCTTCCTGTACCTTTAATTGATGATATCCTGACCTTAAGTCGATTTTAGAGAAAAATCGTGTTCCTTGCAATTGATCAAACATATCATCTATTCTTGGTAATGGATACCGATTCTTAATCGTGACTTTGTTCAATTGACGGTAGTCAATGCACATACGCATTGATCCGTCCTTCTTTTTAACGAATAATATCGGTGCTCCCCATGGCGATGAGCTTGGCTGTATGAATCCCTTCTCCAACAATTCATCTAATTGTTTCTTTAGTTCTTGCATTTCTGCGGGTGCCAAACGGTAAGGTGCTTTGGCAATTGGTACGGTTCCTGGTATTAAGTGAATTCTGAATTCTACTTCTCTGTCTGGAGGTTGTCCTGGTAATTCTTCTGGAAATACATCTGAAAACTGGGATACTACTGGAATATTCTTTAATTCTTTTCCTTTAGTGTTAGTGATTATAGAAATCAAATACACTAATGATCATTTACTTATATAACTTGCGGTTTTCATCACAGAGATGAATTTTGTGGATTTAGAGAACTTATTTCCTTTAATTGTGATCTTTTCACCCCTTGGTGAATTTACTTGAATTGACTTTTGATCACATAAAATACTGGTTTTATTGGCTATTAACCAATCCATTCCTAAAACGACATCGAATCCTGCCAGATTCATTGTATAAAGGTTTGCAATAAATTTCTGATTTAAAATTTCTATTCTTGCTCCTTGCAAGATCTCAGAAATCTTAATGGTTTCCCCATTTGCTGTCTCTACTAGACATTTTTGTGGGAGTTTAGTTAATGATTGATTAAGAAGTTTGCAAAATGAAGTATTAATAAAACTTTGGTTCGCACCAGAGTCAAATAATACTTTAGCAAAAACATCATTAAACGTACCAGTGATCACATCCGGGATCATCTTTGCTTCTTCTGCAGTTAGAACAAAGGCTCTAGCATTTTTAGTATTCTTGGGGTTTGTAGCTGGAGCTAACTTTGAACAGTTAGGCTTGATATGACCTTGTTCTTCGCAGTTGTAGCATATTATGTTGTTAGGCTTCTTTCTGTAGTCCTCCTCCATGTGTCCAGATATTTTGCAAAAGTTACAGTATATGGAGCATCTTCCTGAATGCTTCCTTTTGCAATACTTACAGTAGGGTGCAGAGGTAGAACCTACATTTCTCCCACGGTTAGAATTTATAGAACGGAATTCTTGAGTAAGCTTCTGGGTTAGGTTCCTCCTTTGATCCTCTTCTCGTGTACGGACTAATTCATCTGTCAAGGTGTTTGCTAGTTCTACAGCTTCTTCTATAGTTTGAGGTCTAGCTGCCTTGACTACATGTCTAATCTCTCCAATTAATCCCCAAATGTAACGGGAGATTAATACTGGTTCAGGTGAAGCAAGGGTTGGTACTATTCTAGCATATTCAAAGAATAATGTGGTATAACCCTTACTATCTATTCCAATCATCCTAAGATTTAGAAATTTGTTTGCTATCTGTTCCTTCCTCATTAGGAGGGCATAATTTCCTTTCTACCATGTTTTTAAACGCATCCCATTCCATATTGTAAGTTCTATCACTTCCCCTAGGCTGGAGGATAGTGTTCCACCATTCTAGTGCTGAATTTTTAAACATGTTGGAAGCAAACATTATCTTATCCTCTTCCGCACATTTACTTATCCTTAAGACTGCCTCGGTCTTTTCTATCCAGCGTAGAGATGCAACGGCCCCTTCATTGCCCGAGAATTTCATTGGTTTACAAGACCAGAATTCTTTATAAGAACAACCGTAAGACATGGTTTTCCTTCTTTTGGGAATGGGCACTTGAAGTACGGGTCCATTGTTTATGCTGTTTTCAGGTTCAGAGGGTCGCTTACTATCATGTTTACATTTATTTTCCGCTTCCTTAACCGTTTTGATAATATATGGCATTGCATCTATTATCCCTTGTGCCACTATATGCTGCATGGCACTGTTATCCACTTGGTTTTCGTTATTGTTGTTGTTAGGGTTCTCATTAACCAAGTTATTGTTACTCTGGTTATCGTTATTCTGGTTTTCCTGGTTTACCTCGTCGTCCATCTGAATTTTAAACATTCACCAATTATTAATATCACAAAATAATTAATAAATTGAGCAACAACCACACAACACACATATTGGCCAAAAACGTCGAGCATTGCGACTTTACTCTTTTCTATTATAGTATGCTTCTAATACAAACCAATACTAGAAATTAAAAATTACAATACAATACTACTATGCATCGCTAACCACGGAGTGGTCTATACTACAACATATATTATTATTATTATTACACACATATATATATATATTTTCATACAAACATATTATATATTATTATATTATTACTATTATTACCAACTCCACCATCTCCTTCACTGGTCTGGATTCATCCAGTAATCCATATTGCGCTCGTCGTATTTCCAGACGAGTCGCTCTCCTACCTACCTCATCCTTTCACTACTCTATAAAATTTCTTCTCCGAAAGTTCGGAGCTCATGCACATTATCTGCACTCATTGGGGGTGCAGGTGCTGGTACTGGGTCCGGGTACTGGGGCATGGGATTCTCCTGAGGGTACGGATTCTCTAAGATCTCCCTAATGTATTCATCGTTATCGTAGTAGTAGGGATCTAGAGGGTCCAGACCTGGATAGGCTGCTAAGTTCGGCATGGGTTCGTCATTTAGGTGGTAGCGTGGCACATAATCCCTATGATCATCGAACCATGGATCATAATCCGGGTCTAAGGGATTAGGGGCTGGTATCCTAGGTATCTCTTCAGGGTTGAAATCATGCATTTCTATTTGATTTTCAGGGTTATCCTCTATCTCCATTGGCTGAGTGGGGAATAAAGGTAAGGGTTGTGGGGCTACTAGTTGTTCCAGGTTTGGGTCGGCAGCAGTTGTTGCTAGGATATGAAAATTGGCTAGGCTTCTATTAAGCATATCCTGTGTATGGGCATCTGACTCTCGCTTAGCGGCTGCTAGGACTCTCTGCTGTTGCAACTTTCGCATTCTTTTCCTACGCTCGAATGCTCCCTAACTGAACCATCCTCTCTTTTTCTGAGGGAATGGCTCTTCAGACTGAGCCTTAAAGACAAACATCCCTTCTTCATTATCAGCGGCATACCCAGAGAGGGCAGGCTGTGAAGAGGTACCTTCACTCCTAGGTGAATCGGACAACTGACAATACGCGTCTGAGGGTCCTTGATCACTCATACTGTAAACTAACAAATATTCAAATAACACACAACAGTAAAATACAGATATGTACGTATTTTCATAATTAATTTCCTAACAATTTAAATAATATTGGTGTCAGCAGAACACTTCTGTGGCTGAATCAGTGGCTTAGCTCTGATACCACCTTCTGTCGCAACCCCCGCCCCCTATCTGTCCCGGGAACGGGCGGCCGCGAGACCAGTTTTGGTGGTATCATTATTTATCAATTTGGCAGCGGAAATTTCATCAGGACCGTAGTTAGGAAATATTTATCAGAGTAAAACCACCATATTTTGTATTAATAATCACATGAGTAAAACCCAAGTTTCTTATTACAACATATTTATAGGGATAAACAATATTTTATTTAAAACATCGTCTTTTAGGTAACTTTTATAGCCACATTTTTCCAAGCCGTCAGTGCTCTCTAGCTGACTTTCTTCTAATTTGGCTTTTATATTTTGTTACCTGAAACGCGTTTTAAAAATATTTGTCAGTGGGAAATACTGGTGAGTGAATCCCAGTTTAATCAAGAAAAGTTTCATCCATTAACAGTATTGAGAGCAATCACATTGTTTATTTCTACATAATTACTCATTCATTATTGTCAATCCTGACTGGTGGGTCATATTACACATTGGCTAACTCGTTGTCCAATGGTAACGTGTTCCACATTTTGTATACAAAACCCCAACATACCGGCAGTAATTGAAGAATTACAAAGACTCAATCACTGCTAATCACATTGTAAAACATTTAAGGTTTTGTAAAAACAATTTACAAAAAGGAGATTACTCACATTGCTGACTTAGATTTCTTCTACGGTTTCCTGGAGATTATCTATAATTTACATAATGCACACGCGTTAGTATAATAACCCTTTATATTTACATTAGTTATACCCTCCCCAAGACGGCATCTACGTCGGGCAGAACCCTGACAGCCGTTACGGAACCCTGGATCGATCGGGCAGCGTATCTAATACGTAACCGGGGTTATGATACTTACATCGGGGCAGAAATTCGTTAATTAGGGGGGTATTATACCCGAGAATTATGATTGCTATTCAGAAATTAGAGAGAGAGCTCGAGAAATGAATGAATTCGACTGATGGCCGATGCGTGCAATTTATAGGGCTGCATTTGGGGTCTCTCGCGCCCCGCGTAAGCTGAGGCAGGGGCTTACGCGGCCCGCGACATAGGGCAGTAGAGCTTTGGGTTGCTTGGTCATGGGTGTAGGTTCGCCGGGTGTAGTTCCATGTGGCGGCCTGGGGTCGTGCCAGCCGTCACTCGCTCGCGGCCCGCGTTGACTCAAGCAGAGGCTGTCGCGGCCCGCCAGGGCCCCTATTTTCTTGTTTTTAATTAAATTTAATAAATATTAAGGTATTCGGGGTCCGTTTTTACATATGGGGGTATTTTAGGACATATTGGGATATTTTAAAATATTTTAGGGTGTCGGAAAAATTCAGGAGGGTTGTTATAATTGCCATCCGACCGGATGGCAATCCGATCGAGGCGCCACCCGATCGGTGCACCATCCGACCCTCACTCCTCCTTTCCATTTTTTGGCAACCTATAAATACCCCTCCTGTCAGCTCTCTCACTCGACCAGCTCGCTCAAGACCTCTTTTCTCTCGATTTCTCGCGATTCTTGTAAGTTTTCAACTCAAATCTTGTACTTCTATGATCTACAGGCACTTTTTCATCATTTTCACCTTTGAATCTAAACTTTTAACCGTGAAATCAACGGATTTGAGGTGTTTAAGGATGACATCATCGCGGGGTTCTTATGAACTTCAAGATTTGACTTCGTTCCACCAAGAACAACTCAGATCTGAAGGATTTCCACATGATTTCACAATGATTTCGCATAGATCTAAACATTTTCAAAAGATAAAAGGATTGAAAGATGGTTTCTAACTTTCTTTCAACTCTTTTACACTCAATGCACTCAAAACCGAGAGAATCGGAGCTCATTCAGGCCTTCTACTCTTCTCTAGTAATGTGTCGGTTTGAGATCCGAATCCTATCAACGAGAAAACTGATTTCTGGTTGAACATGAAACCACCCATCACGAACAGATAACCGATCGGATTGGGGTGATTCCCACTCGATCGGATAGTCTGGGTCTGATGGAGTTTTCTGTTATTTAACACGTTGTCATACCGTTTCGAGCAAACTTTCAAAACTTAGCAAAACTCCCAAGTTTCAAGACGATCAGGTTGTGGACGGATTGTCGTCCGATCGGATTGCCATCCGATCGGATTGCTATCTGATCGGATTGCTATCCGATTCGAACTGCAATCCGATCGGATTGCCCTTGAGCACCAACACTTAATCAATTTCATGATTCTCAAAGAACAACAGTTCCAACGGATTGCTATCCGATCGGATGGCTATCCGATCGAGTGACCATCCTGCTGTGAACTTTTTCTCACTAAGTGTCTTGCCAATCAGATCGCTATCCGATCGAAAGGTAGAGATACTTCTCTATTTTCAAAATGCTACAACGAAAACTTCAAAGCCATCATACACAAACACATCCTTACTAAAAGAATGTCAATCCGACCGAATGGCCATTCGATCGGATGACCATCCAAACGGATTGACATCCGATCGAATGACCATCCGATCGGATTACCGTTCGACACTTGGTCACTTTTCACCGTTTTACGCACCACTCTTCGCTTACGCTATCGTTAACTGTTCAGGCTAATCATTCTAGCGCTCCCTTCAATCCATTTCCATCGCTGTGAGTATACTCGATCCCTTTTTGCTTTATGCACTTTTGGGTGTTACATACGTTACTTATTCTAAATCACATCAATCACACAACGCAAACACTATTTATACGCTGACCATTATTGCATGTTACGTGTTATTCGATGAATGCTTGTATGTTATGTTAACACAGTGATTGTTGCCTGACGCCTTAGCAACAATAGTACTATTTGTTTGGACTCAGCACCTGTCGTGGACAGGGGTTGTTAAGGTTACCTCTTCACGTGTCACAGTGGTGATATGTGTTGCGCATTCTACAACTCGCAGTCTAGTCTGTGCATATTTCATTGTCGATAACCTACTAGCTTCGCATTATACATGTTACATGTTACATGCTGGTTACGCATAAACACTTTTGAACTCTATTATATCTATCAAACCTGTATGCTCACCTTTACACTATGTGTATTGACCTCTATTTTAACGTATGTGACAGGTGCTTAGGATGTTTGCTTGCTGTTTGGTGAAATCGAGCTAGGATAGAGTCTAGAAACAAACTAAATAAAATCTGAGTTGTCGGAATGGATATTTGTTTTTTAGAACAATGTCTGTAATAACTGTTTTTATTTTATATGTTTGTGGTATGGGACATGAACCTTTAATATATTATAACAAATAGTTGTTATGGATTCTCCTGGACAATCTGTTTCGCTCAGTGCAATGCCCCGATATTTCCGTCATCGGTTGGGGTGTAGCATCAGTGTCATTGATTTCTTCTCCTCATCCAAGCCTTATTCAAGAACAAAGAACACAAAATGACATTCGATTGTCATCAGTATCTTTTTCTTGAAGATTTGTCCATCTCATGCAGCAAAATCTTACTGAGTTACTCCCCTCACCTAACAATCTATTCAGTGAAACTTCACGAAGAATAATACTGAATATCCAAGAAAGCATATTAATATCTTTAATTTTTTTTAATTTTTTGGCGTTTTACAGTGAGTGGTATTTAGAAGTATTGGCGTTTGTTTTTTTTGTTTTGATTAAATGGAAGTTGCTGAGAGTTATTATTTTATAGGATTTCTTTTGGCGGCGTAGGTTAGGCGGTGCATTATTATAATAAACTATTCGTCGTTTCAGTTACTGTTTGTAATTATTGTTTTTGATAAGCTTTTATCTCTGAAGTCTGTAACACGCCCCGTCTTTCAAGTTTGGCGTTTTAGATTCTAATATAATAAATTTTCCGTCTCTTCATTTTTACTGTTTTGTAGTTACTGTTTCTAGTTACATTTTCAAGTTTGGTTTTTTTTTTTTTTTTTGGGTTTTTTATAATACTTTTCCAAAGTAATTTTATTATAGTTTGACAGTTTTTGAGGCGTTTCACGGTATGATAGCGTTTTAACAAGCATTTGACTGTCTGGCGTTTTTATTATATATGGCGTTTTTATTATATAACAATCAACTGAAAAAGAAAATTAAAAAAAAGAATATATAAACAATTGATCTTCCAAATCTTCACTGTCACCAGTCTCTTTCTTCTTTTTTTGAATCATCTTAACTTGGCTCTTTCAACTTTCGTATGATTCATTTTGTTTTTTTTTTTCAAGTAGTTTTTTTGTGGCCATTTGGAAGCACAAAGTCTAACATCAGCATCTTTTTCTTGAAGACTTGTCGATCTCATGCAGCAAAATGTTATTGAGTTTACACCATTCAGCCAACAATCTTGAATTTTCCAATGAATGATGTTTGATTTTTTAATTTTGGCGTTTTACCGATAAAAAGAACGCCGCTAAATAAAAACACCTTAAACCTCAAAATTTGATCATGCTAAAATCAATAATGTTTTGCTGTATGAGATGGACAACATTGTTAATTCTCGGTTAAGAAAGATAACTGACAATGTTGTCCACCCCATATAGCTAAACTTTATTGACAACAAACCTCAATAATGTTTTTGTATGTTTTGGCGTTATAAATTGGATTGAAGTTGAGGATAAAGTCAATAAGATTTTACTCAATGAAAAGGACAATATCCTCACTTAAGGATTTTTGTCCATTACATTGAGTGAAACCTTACAGACAACCAAACTGAATTTCAAATAAACATTTTGGTTTAGAAGATATTTGATGTTTGGTTTTTTGGCGTTTCTAAGACGAATGGTATATATTAAATATGACGTTTGGGGTTTTGCGTGTGTTTTTAATTGAAGGTCAGAGATGTTGTATATGTAGGATTTTTTTGGCGGTTTTTTTAGGTGGGATTTTATTATAAATAAGTTTGGCGTTTTATATTTATTGGCGTTTTTAGTTAGAATGGTGTGTGCTATTTGCTTGGCGTTTTATTTCATGAGATGACGTTTTGTGTGGAGAAGTCAAAAGACCTTTTTACCCTTAATGAAGCGCGTCCACATAATAAAATTGATGTTATTTACGAAAACGCCACCGCGCCTGAAGAAACACGTAACTAATTTTAGGGGTTGATTAGTTTGGTTTATGTTTCTACCATAAGGGTTAATCTTCTTATGACTTTCTGAGCTCCTTAATGATCCGTTAATCCTGCAAAACAGAACACCGTTAGCTCGTTAAGAGGGGAATATGGGGGTTTCCCTCTTAACCAAACTCTGGCGTGAGAATAAGTAACTGCTTTGAGGAGATAATTGTGTGTTAAGAGTGAGAGTAGAGGGAATAGAATGTTTAACCTGTGAACTGAGGTCTCTATTTATAGCCGGAGAAGTGTAAGAGGATGTGGGCTGATGGGCCTTGGGCCGGAAGGCGGCAACATAGAGGATATGCTCCTTGTCTCATTGGTGTCGACCGTTTGTGGCTTCTAGAAGCTCTCCGGTGCTGGCGCACCGTGATTGGAGCCACGTGTCACAGTTGTCGGCCTGGCCGTCCTTCTGCCATCAGCAGGTAAGTGGAGATCGTGGGGCAGGTGTCTCTGCCCTATGATTGGTGCCACGTAGGTGTTCTTAAGTACTTTCTGTCTCCTGCACATCAGACGATCGTGGAGCACGATTGAGCAGAACCTGGAGGACGCGGATTGGCCCTTTTCTTCTGCCACTTGAATCTTGTGTACCTTTTGAAGTGGCCCTGCGCGGCCCTTGCTGAAAACGTAACTTAACCCGCGCAGGGTATGGGTGGTTGAAGGCTCTTATTCAGAATGCTAAGTATTGAATGTGGAGTTTTCTCCTGGTGAGACCTCGCGCTAGATCAATACATGATGATGTAACGCGCGCGAGGTTGGTAGTAAACAACCTGATGAATAAGGAGTATGGTCCTGAGCGCGACCTGAATGAGGTCTGCACGACCTTTTTGGGACCATAGCCCTTCAAGTCCCCCCAGTCCAGTGCTGCAGCATGCGCGAGGCAAGTGGTTGGAGCTCTGGACTTAGAAAAAGAAAAGTGCTAAAAATGCTTGCTTTGTGTTGGGTAGGTGCGCGCATGTAAATGTTTGACAGTTGCTACGGCGCGACTACTATGCCTGGCTGTTGGTGATTCTTTGCTTCTCATTGTAAGCGCGCAGGTTCGTTGGGTAACCATGAATACTGCGCGGCCTGAGTGACTTCTGCATGAAGCTTTTGGTAATTTTGGGCAGCAAAATCCTCGAATTTTGAATTCTAACAGGTTGGTAAAAAATGTCGTCGATGGCGACGTTTGAGTTGACCGCTGACATGGCCATCATCAAGTTGTCCCTGACGGTTTGGCTTTCCGTCAGGAGAGTGAGGTCCACGCGCGCGTGGTGACCGTCACCTCGAGAATTCCGCCTTACGTGGCGTCTTCTTATTGGTCACGTGCGCGGTGATCTTGGCACGTTTACCCATCGCATTAAATGTGATGGGTATATATATCCAACGAAGGGGAGAAGATCCTTACCTCTTCTACTGTTGCTACCTTTTCTCTCCACTTTGTCTTCTTCATATCTTCAAATCTTCAAAACCGCAGTAGCAGATCTTCAAGTTTTTCAACATTTTCGAAGTTTCTTCTTTAAATATCCATGGCTGAAGAACGACATCAAGAAGAAAATCCTGGTGAAGAAGGTCCCGTTCCTATCCTTAAGTGGGACTTAGGGTTGTTCGAGCAGATTACACGAAGTTTTCGGTTTCCACCGGAATGGGATGCACGATACCCCGGCCAGAATCAGATGGCCGCCGATGCACCGCCGGGGTATATTACCCTTTTTGAAGACTTCTTCCTTCAGGGTAACTTCCGGTTGCCGGCGACGGAGTTCTTGGCTCACATCCTACACTTTTATAGGTTCCACATCTCTCAGATGAGTCCACCCGGTATGGTAAGGGTGCGGCACTTCGAGTTCTTATGTCAAGCGCATGACATAGAGCCCACAGTTGAAAGGTTTCGGGTATTTTACCAGTTAATTCGAAATATGGGTTTCTTCTCCTTTGCTAGCCGGGGGTCTGCTAAAAAGATCTTGTTGAATCCACCCAAGAGTTTCCATGATTGGAAACAGAAGTTCTTCTTCATTCGCGAGGAAGTGATGCCTATTGCCATGACCTTCCGTCCATGGTCCGAAGTGATCGAGAAGGAGGAGCTGGCAATTCCCAAGAAGGAAGATTGGTATGTGAAGCTTACCGCCACTCCAAATCGAGTGTTTGGTGAAAATGTTCTGGTTGCGGCGCAGATGAGTGACCAGTGGCCGCAGGATAGCGAAGAGGTGCCAGTATTGAAGTTTGAGGATAGAGGTTAGTTGCTTCCTTAATTTTTTGTTTAATTTCGTTGCATTTAACTGTTGAATTTTGAATGTAGAGGCACACCTTTACCAAGCTGCCTTTCCCACTTTTGGTGGATCTATGGGTGCGCGCCCGCTGAGGTCAGGGGAGCAATATTGGTACGAAACGATCAAGCCGCGCTTCATGTACCATGTTGCTGGAGCCTTCGCCAATCCTCCTACCGCAACTGAAGGTGCGCATCTTCCCAATCCCCAACCCTTGCGAGCTGTGACTTCCGCTGGGAAAGAAATTCTTTATCTTTCCAGCGAGGAGTCTGTAGGGTCTTCGAATGGGGAGCTAAGTTCGTGGTCTAACATCTTTGCAGGTGTGTTGCGCGACTTGGGGATTGACCCAGAAGAAAAGAAGAAAAAACCCACCAAGCGGAAGAAGGTGATTACCTTAGACGCTGAGGTGACCAGCAAGAAGGGCGGGAGTAGCCGCGCAACTGCTGGTGCTGCTGACAAAGGTACTCTCCGCCTTCGTCAGAGTAACTTGGAAGATTACTTTATTATCAGTGACTCACTTGAAGGTTTGTCGCGTATAGGCGAGAAGAAGACAGTAGCTGCTGGTTCAAAGACCTCAGGTAGCGCGGGTTCTCGCAACCCAGATGCTGGAGCCACTCCATCTTCTATCGCTCTTGATGAAGAAGAGGAGGAAGAAGAGGAGGAGCCTGCTGCAAAGTTGGTCAGCAGAAAAAGAAGTAGGGAAGAGACCACGGCTGGTGTGTCTGTCGCGCCGAAGGCTGGGGAGATTCCCTTGATCAGAAAGCAGAGCAACTTGCGCTCTCTTTATAAATTTTCTCCTGGTTAGCTTCTTAATTACCTTGTTTTCTTTGCTGTTCTATTTCCTTTTAACACTTCGTTTTTGTAGAGGCCAAAAAGAAGACCCTTGAAAAGAAGGGTGTTGTTATTAAAGACCCTCAGGAGCCGGCGCAGAAGAGGCCCAAGGTTATCATAAAACCCTTCAAGACTGCTGGGGTAGAGTCTGAGAAGGAGAAGAAGAAGAAGGCTGCTGAGAAGGAGAAAGAGAAGGAGAAAGAAAAGGAAAAAACTGCTGAAAAGCCTGTCGGGGCTGATCCGAAGGATACCAGGACCGCTGCTACAACTGCTCGTGATAAAGCACAGGGTCCGGAGGTTGTTCATATCACGGGGCTTGACCAGCCCCATCATGAGAAAAGGAAAGAACCTGAGGTTGAGAAACCCACCAAAGCTGCGCAACCTGATGCCCCCTCCAATCCGTTAAAGTAACTTCTACTACTGGGGGATCCGGTTCTCCAATTCATAAGGAAAAATCTCATGCTGCAGGTGGTGCGAGTTTTGGCGGCGCTAGAGGATATATGCCACAGATAATCGGCCCGAAGGATACCCTTGGTGATATTTATTACAAAACTTATACCGAGGAGGCGCGCGGTAATGCTCCCCACCAAGCTCCCTGGGGTTTGAAATAGAAAGATACCTTTCAGGAGTTTGGCCCGTGCCGTGACTGGTTTTTGAACTCCTTCCCTCCCGGTGAGGTTAATCGGCAAAGGGCGCGGACTCACGATGGGTTGTATCAGGCCTATGTGGTTGGAGAGGCCAATACTCGCGCCGCCAATCACCAAATTGTACGTGAGTGGCGCACTATGGTAAAGGAGCTAGCTGATTGGGAGAAATATCGTGAGCGCCTTGTGAGGCAAGTGAAGGAGTTTGAGAAGGCTAATGCTAAATTTGATGAGGAGAAGGCCAAGTTCGAGGCTGATAGGAAATCAGAGGAATGGGGCCGCGAGGGCCTTAGGGGAAAACTTCGTGCTGCTGAAGATCTCCTGGTGAAGGAGCGTTCCGAGTGGAAGAAGATTTGTGAGAAGGACAACCAGCGCATGTATGCGGCTCGCGCCAAGATTACCGAGCTTGAGGGTAAGGTTGCTGAGCTGACCGGGAAGGTAGAAGATGGGCAGGCTGCTAAGGAGCATGCTGAGGTTCGGAAAGTGTTGACCTTTTCTGTCCTTGTGCTTTTTGTTTGTAGAATTATCTAAGTCTTTTATCCTTTGCAGGCTGAGCTGAAAGCGCAGTTATCCAGTAAGGATAAGGACCTGGCGGCCAAGGACGTTGAGATTGCAGAGTTAAAATGTCGCCAGCAAGAGCAGGTTGACAAAATTGAGTCCTTGGAGATCGACCTTGAAGCTGAGAAGGGCAAGGCTGCCACTGCTGAGAGGCCAAACAGAAGGCTGAAGAGGCGCGAGACGTCAGTACAGCAGCTCTCAACGTAGCGCAAACTAACTACTCCGAGGCTCAAAGCATCGTTGATACTCTGGCTTCTGAGGCTGAGTGGATGCACGGCAGGGGAGTAGCTCTGGTATGTTCTCTTTTTTTTTTTTACTTAGGCTTTATTTGCTAAAACCTACTTCTAATCCATTGCCTTTTTTGTAGATGGCCAACTCTATCCTGAATGCTGGAGAACTGGATGGAGCTGTTGCTGCTCTCATAGATGCCTCACGCGCGGTTGGTCACCGTGGAGGTTATCTAGAGTGTGCGCAGCATGTTGAAGAAGTGTTTGGACAAGAGTGGGACACTAGTCATTGCTCAGTGACTGATCAGGCTGATGCTGAGTTAGCGCGTGCTGAAAAGGCTTATGACCATCTATCATTACCTGTGATGGATTTGGTTGCAGAGGCGCTGAACCATGATGATTGGTGTCAACGGCTAAAGGCCATCCTCGATCCACCAAAGACTGTCGAGCTGTCTGATGAAGAAGAGCCAACTGGTGACGACGATGGTGGAGATGATGGTGATAAGCATGACGATGATGATGATGGTGGTGACGGTTATGAGTAGGTAGCATTGACAGGCTTTATACCTTGTAATTTTTATTTTTAGATGTTAAATGTAACCCGTTGCGCGGTCGCGCTTGTTTTGGATTGAATCGACGATGGTTTTTTTTTCTATGTAACTATTGCGCGGTTGCGCTTGTTGAATATGATGTTTATGTTTGCTCTCTTTATCCAGTTACAATTATTGCACTGTTGTTAGAAACTTTGGTTAAGTTAGCGCGAATAAGCGTAAGTGTGGCTCTTGTGCGAGTGTAACTGCCCGGTCTCGCGCTATGTTCGCGGAGGACCTTGGAGGCATAACTCAAGAGCTCGTAATTTACTGAAGTGTTTTTGTGCTAATCAAAAGTCTAACATGCATTTGTAACATAGAAGTCATCATGATAAAAGAAAACATAAGGCATATGCTTTCATTGATTAAGAAACAGGCGCTTAGGCCAACATACATTGTATGCAAGTAACACAAAGGGCGTTTAGCCAACATAGTAATTAAAAAAGGCGCGTGGCCAACATGAGTGAGTAGAGGCGCAAGGCCGAGAGTAGTTACATATAGCACTTGCGCAGTTGTTGCGCGTTCCACGTGCGTGGGATGATGTATCCATCCAGAGTGCGCAACTTGTATGCCCCTTTCCTTAGCACCTCGTGTATTAAGTATGGGCCTTCCCATTTGGGTGCTAGCTTTCCTGGGCGTTCAGCGTTTGAAGCGTCATTGTCTCTGAAGACATACTCACCTGGAGTGAAGGTACAAATGCGCACTCTTGCATTGTAATACCTTTCCAACTGTGTCTTGTACTTGGCTTCTTTAATTCGCGCAATTTCGCGCCTTTCTTCGAGTAAATCCAAGTCAAGACGACGCTCTGCCTCGTTATTGATTGTGTTGACTGCTGTCAAGCCCCGTCAGTGTATAGCAACCATAGTTCGTCTGATGTATCCCTGATAGGAGTATCCACAACTTCACAATCTTTGATTTTATCTTCTGGGACCTCTGTGATGAAGTCCGCTAGAACTTGACCCTTGATCGCTGGGCGCGGCCTGTAGAGTATGTTGTGGCCCCCCAGTTCGATTGCCCACTTCGCTAGGCGACCTGACGTCTCTGGCTTTTGTAGTATGGTGCCGATGTGAAAGTTGGTGAGTACGGTGATGACGTGACCCGTAAAGTATCTGCGCAGCCTCCTGGAGGCATGTAGCAGCGCAAGTACTAACTTTTCCATCGTTGAATATCTCGTTTCTGGATCAGTAAGCACCCTACTGACGTAATAAATTGGAGTCTGAACTCCATTTCTCTCCACAAGCAATACCGACCCCACTGCCTTATCCGAAGAAGATAAGTACAGGATGAGTGGTTCTTTTTCGAACGACGCAGTCAGAGTAGGGAGCTTTATCAAACATTCTTTCATTTGCTGAAAAGAGACTTCTGCTTCAGGCGTCCACTTGAATTCTTTCTTTTTTACACAGTTGCGCAGGGTGCTGATAAAAGGATATGATTTTGCAGCGTCGTTTGACAGAAAACGGTTAAGCGCGGCTAGGCGGCCGGCCAACCTTTGCATCTCCTTGATCGTTCGCGGTGATGGCATCTGCTCTATGGCTTGAACTTTTTCTGGATTGACTCTAAAACCGCCATTTGTAACCACGAAGCCCAAGAATTTGCCCTCCTCCATACCAAAGGAACATTTGGCTGGATTCAGTTTCATATTCACGCTTCTCAACGAGTTGAATGTTTTCTCGATATCTTTTAACATTTGGTCCTCCTCAGGACTCTTAATCACCAGATCATCGATGTAAACCTCGATATGCTTACCAATATCACCAGCAAAGGTCTTGTCCATCAGGCGCTGGTATGTTGCGCCATCGTTTTTGAGGTCGAACGGCATCTTTGTATAACAGAAGATCCCGAGATCGGTGCGAAAAGCTATCTTATCTTCGTCCTCAAGCTTCATTTGAACTTGATGATACCCCTTGTAACAATCTAAGAAGCATTTCCATCTGTACGGTACGAGAGAGTCTATCTTTTTGTCGATCTCGGGCAAAGAGTAGCAATCTTTAGGGCATGCCATGTTGAGATCGGTATAATCAACGCACATTCTCCATCCTCCATTAGACTTCTCCACCATCACGGGGTTCGCAACCCAGCTTTGATAGCGCACCTCTCTCAAGATCCCTGATTTCAGCAGCTCACACACTTGCTCATTCATTGCTTTAGTCTTATCCGCCCCTAAGTTGCGCCTTCTTTGCACTTTTGGTTCAACGGAGGGATAAGTATTCAGACAATGTTCAGTAATGTCGCGCGGGACACCGGTCATGTCAGCCGGAGTCCAGTCGAAGATATCCATATTCCTGAACAAAAGTTGCTTGAGGTGCGTTCTGATGTTTGGTGAGATCGCGTGGCCAATCGTCACCGTTTGCTCTGGGTATTTACGGCTTAAAACCCACTTTTCTGGCTCAGTCGTTGAAACTTTCGCCGCTTTTGTTGGGCGCGCCTCTTCTGCTGACATTACTTTTTTCTTCGCATAGATGATTGCCACCCCCGTCTCAGTTGGAAACCCGATGGCTGAGTGGGGTGTGGAAGTTACCATGTTCAATTCACCTTGGGTTTCTTTCCCCAATCAAAACGTCATGTCTTGATTTGACAGGCATTACCATGAAGCAGTGTTGCAGAAATCGGCCTAGGCGGCCGATTAATCGGCGCCTAGGCGCTAGGCGGCCACTTACTGCCTAATTTTGAGCTAGTCGGTCAATTAATCGGCCATGGTCAAAGTCGGTCAAAGGCGGTCCTAGGCGGTCAAAAATCGGATTAATCGGACTATATTAACTAGTCTTTTACTACTTTCACAACCCTACATCTTTTTGATACACTCTTTTTCATTATCTCTCTCTATATATAAATATATATGTATAGAGAGAGATAAAAATGAGAGATGTATGAATAGTAACTCTCATAAATAACCATAAGATAACTTACTCGGATAATTACCACAAACTTTGTAATAAACAACTTATTTCATATAAGGGGTAGGGGCGTCCTAGCGCAACCATAGGGCCAACCAATAATATAATGTCATATCATTTTCATCCTAACTCCTAAGTACCCTAAAACCGCAAAAACCGTGATGTCTACCCACAAAAACCATGGATTCCACCCTTTAATAAGCCCACTAATCAAACACCCTAAAATGGACCCTACCTCCTTTTCTTTTGTTTCAAGCGACAAAGAGTACCCATGTGAACTACCCCTAGCAAAGTACCCTAGCGGGTGGGGCGATGTTGTCTAACGGCAAAGTACCCTAGTGGCCTTACCCGCATGGTGCCCCGTCCCCCTAAGACATTTAACTTTTTTTTTAATAACAAAGGGCTTTTTGCCTAGCGATACCTTGGTGTTTAATATTGTTTTACTCTTTAAATGGTGAGGCTTTATTTGCTCCTTTTGAAATGTATAGTATTTTTTTTAGCTTGGTATATAAAAATTTTGAAAATAAAAAAATATATAAAGTGAAAAAAGGTATTTTTTATTCAATATATAACCATAATATTACCATCACCAATGTTCAAATTCTCCATCTAGCAACAGTTTCATGATCATGATTCTTATCTTGCTATCAAATCCCATGGCAACGCTCTAGGCACTGCATTGTTTCCGTGTAAGACTATGGGTGTGGAGGGATTTGGGTTGGGTCATTGCTCGACACGTGACAGATGTAGGCTCCACCATTCCACACTAAAAAAAGTAGGGTGTGGAAGCGGCGTGGGGTGGCATGTGTTTTTTTTTAGTTGACAATCGTATAAGAAAACACAATTTATAGTTTAAAGAGTAAACTGCCAAAATGGTCCCTGAGGTTTGGTCACTTTTACCACTTTAGTCCAAAACTCAAACCTTTTGAATCTGAGTCCCTGTGATTTCAATTTTGTTGCCATTTTCATCTAATAGCAAAATCTGGTCAAATTTTTCAGTTAACACTCAGTTTTTTTTTTTTGGGTCTTTTTTCTCCCTTTTAATGAAGTGCAAAATGGTCAGACTTTTTAAATTTGTTATAATAAGATGTTAAAAGACCATTTTGCCCTTCGTTAAAAGAGAGGAAAAAGACAAAAAACTGGATTTTAACTAAAAAATCTGACCAGATTTTGATTTTGGATGAAAATGGCAACAAAATTGAAACCACAGAGATGCAGATTCAAAAGATTTAAGTTTTGGATTAAAATGGCAAAAGTGACCAAACATCAGGAACCATTTTGGCAGTTTACTTTAATTTAAAAAACTTTACATAAAACACAAATTTAAAAAATAAAAAAAAACCTACTTATTTAATCCTAAAAAAACCATACTTATTAAATCCTTAAAAAAAAACTACAGAGTATGATAAGTATTAAAGTGGGGAACCCACTTAAAATCCGTATTCCCATCGTGCCTATACTTGATCTTCGCGATTTCGACTCGTTTATCGTGGGTCAAGTCGGTCTCAGAGACGCGGTCGAACCAAACTTTAAAGCGATCCAACTTCGGTTTGAGCTCACGTCATTTGTGTTCACACGCGTTTAAGTTGTGCCGCTTGTTGCCGACGTGTTGTTGGTATTGTTAAAACGCTCGATTCCAATACGTGGGTATGCGACACGTGCATAATTTCAGGGCCTAATACATAATAAAATCTTAAAAGATATGTAATGTAAGGTGATTGACCGTATTCAAGAGTTTTTAATTGTTTTTTTACATTACAAAATATACCCTAAATTGATTTTAGATAATGATTTCGATGGTGATGTAGTTGGCTTTTAGGTCAAGATCTACCTTTTCGAATGGATCCATGAATTTCAGCAAAAAAAAAACGATTTTGTTTGCTTAAATAAACCTATCTTCATAATTTATATCTTTTCAAAAAAATAAAATAAAATAATTTAAAGTGTAGTAGGATAAAATTACGAGTTGTGTACGATAAATTTTAACGTGTTGGATGAATTTCGAAATATGTAGGATAACTTTTGATGTGTGTAGGCAAAAAAAGTTAATGTGGAGGATAATAGTATTTATGACTAATTAATTAGTAAAAATGATAATAAATGAGATAAATGAAAAAACTATTTAATGTTTTACAAAATTACTCTTTGTTCTTTTTCTTCTCAATTAAATTTTCTTCTCAAACGAACATTCCCCTTATCACCAATATAACTTATTCTTTTTCTTCTCAATTAAATTTTCTTCTCAATTAAATTTTCTTCTCAAACGAACCTTACTCTTATCACCAATATAACTTAAACTTATATATAATCAACATCATAGAGAATATAATAATGGTTATTCATAAGAAGATGATATTATCACTTAAATTACCCTGTGACGAGCACTTTTGAGGCAGGCAAGGATAGTAGAATACAATGATGCACACACGTGGTACAACACTTGATTGCATGAGTTTTGCCTGCCGAGAACAAAATTATTTCCAAGCAGGAATAATCAGGATTTCATTTGAATAAACTAATGCATAAATTAGCGTGTAAAGAATTAAAAAAATCCTGAGCTTAGTTGTAAGGTGCGTACACTGTTAAAGTTCCATTTCTTTATATCATTTAAATTAATTAATACAATATATAATTTGATATAGACCAAATAATTAGAAAGATCTTATGAAAATGTAATCAATTTCACTATAATATTTATTAATAGGAAAATAGACCAAATAATACATAGGTATTTTGGATTATATATAAACTTACGTTGGAAGTGCCGTAATCGTTGGTTCTTTACTATGATCATAGTATCGTATTTTTTGTTTGAAAGGCAATAATATTATTAAAAATTGGCAACCTACAAGAAGCTAGGAACCACCGAACTTCAACTTGAGAATACAAAACGCCAATGCTCAAACCAAAATGGAATTTTATGTGTTAATGGCATCATAGTTCTGGTGGTATTTTATGGATAGGATAAGGCTTTAGAGACAGTGGCGCAGGTTAGAAAGGGTCGGGGGGGGGGGGGTCGGGGGACGTCCGACCCTCTGAACTTTTCGCTTAGTAATTTTATGTATGTAGCTTTCGTATAGAAATTTTTGAGTATATACATTTTTGACCCTCCGGTTCTATAGAATTTTATGGTATATAAGTTTTCGACCCCCCATCGGAAATCTCAAGTTTTGCCGCTGCTTAGATATCAATTAGTCCTTGGTTTAATAACAAGTGAGTTTTTCTCATATTTATTGTGTTCCTTTTGAATTGATGTATAAACATTATAGCCTATTGAAGATGGATATGATATGATAATTCCACTGATGACATGATAATAATTCACTATTTAAAATTTACCGTTAGATAAAACAAAAAAAATGGAATTCATGTTCTTTAGCATAAAAAAATATTTTAAAATAAAATAAAATCGAAATTACGTGTATCTGACATAACTTACTACTAACTACTAATCTATTATATTATGTTTTATCATAATTGGCTTTTTAAATAACCTTTTAAAATAATAAATATAATGAAATGATGAAATAAAATAAACAAGGAAAAAATCATTAACAAGAAAAAAGTCATTAACTAGCAAAAATTATTTATCAGGTAAAGATTTCTATAATTATAAATAAACCAACCATGGTTAAAAAAGGTGAGGAATCGGCTTTGTCACTTTGTGAAATGTAACGGAGTAACGGAGGGTTAACGTGATGTTTACTGCTGAAAGTCAGTCAGTATAACGGACCCCACGTTTAATGGTGGGCCTCATTTACTTTGTCGTTTTCTAATAGTATTCATCGTACCATCCATATAGGTTTTTTTACCCTTCTATTTTTTTGAATCACTCCTATTATTGTTATAGTTTTAAAAAATAAAATAAAATTCGAAAACCCATTTGCGTATTACACTTACATAATGGATATAATGTAAAACACAATGAGTATCAAATTAAAAGCATAATGAAAGGTAAACAAAAAACGCAATCGATGACAACAGATAAAAGATGCAATTGACAACAGACTAAGCACAATGGACATAACATGAAACACAATGAGTATCAAATTAAAAACGCAATGGAAGGTATACTAAAAACACAATTGATAACAGCCGATAAAAGACACAAAAGACAACAGACTAAAACACAATGGATAATAACAAAAAAAAAAACACAATAAATAACAGACTAAAACACAATGGATAACAGACTAAAAACACAATAAACAACAGATTAAAACGCAATGAATAACAAAACAAAAACATAATGGACAACATATTACAAAACAATAATCAAAACTAATAACACAGTGTATAGAAAACCCAAATATTACACCATCTTCATTGTGTCATAAATTGTGTTATAGATTTTGATAAAAACGCAGTGGCCAGAACCCAAATTAACATTGTGCTATAAGTATTGATAATAACACAGTGTATAGAAACCCTAGTAAAAACGTAATGAATAAAACCCAGTTGAAATGCATAATGACCTGAACATTTAACACAATGCAAAGAAAACACTGTAAAAATGATTTATTTTATTTTATTTTTATATAGCAATATCATATTCATATTAAAGATAACAAAGCGCTTGTTATTGTTGTGATTTTTTATAAAATGTCGTATGAAAAAAGTTATGTGCGTTTTAAATTGATGGGGGGGAATTGACATGCGCATTGCATGTGGAGAAAGGGAGTGAATAAATGTATGGTTTCTTTTATACCCTTCTACAATTTTTTTTCTTTAAAACTAATCTTAAACCTCTAAATCTAAGATCAAAGGATTAAAATCTTTCTTAATTTTTTAGGTTTTTTTTTTTTTTGTGGGGTGGGGGTTAGGTTTTTCTAAGGTTTTTTTTTTTTTTTGGTGGGGGGGGGGGGGTAGGTTTTTGGGTAGCGGTGAGGTGGAGGATTGATTATTTGTTTTGGGTTTATTTTTGTTTGTGTTCACACTAGTTCTCAAGTTCTCTCATTAAAGTTAGTTCCTGTAGGATTTGTTAGCAACCATCCTTTATTGCGAGAACCAATGAGAACACAACAAAAAATACCTAAAAAATATAAAAAACACACAATTTTTTTTAATAAAATCGCTACTTTTTGTCAATAAAAAAATATTTTTTTTTGGAAACTAAAACTAGCGATTTTTATTAAAAAAATATTAAAAAAATGTGTGTGTTTTTCAGATTTTTTAAGGTTTTTTTATAGGGTTTGTCTTTATGGTTTAGTTTTTACCATTTAGGTTGGGGGGGGGGGGGTTAGGTTGTTGTGGGGTTTAGTTTTTAGCATTTAGCTTGGGGGGGGGGGGGGGGGTTGGTTTTTTTAGGTTTGGGGGGGGGGGGGGGGGGGTGGGGGTTAGGTTTTTTTAGGTTTTGGGTGGTGTAGTAGGTTTATTTTGTTGTGTTTACACCGTTTCGGTTTTTTGGCGTGTAAGTTTTTTTTTTGCGTTTAGTTAGATTCAATAACTACATGGCGTTTTATTGTTTTTTAGATCTGGCTCGACGAATTAATTGTTTTTGTATTACATAGTGAATTTTTTGGCGTTTATGGCGTAATTAGTAATTCTAACTTCTTTTCGTCCATGGCGTTCCCAAATTCAATTAGTAATTCTAACTTCTTTCGTCCATGGGGTTCCCAAATTCATTAGGCGTTTTTGTAGATTTCAACAGTTCAATAAACCTCATATATGTTATAAAGGTAAATTTATTGGCGTTCATGGCGTTTTTAAATTCATTATAATTCATTAGTAATTCAAAAGAGTACAACTAAGAAGAAATTAAACAAAAACTAATAGTCTTCTGTGGATGGTATAACATCAGAGATGTAACCATCGCTTTATTCATCACTCTCATCAGACTCATCATCATTATCTTGTTCATTGGCGTATAACGCCATAATCTCGTTTCATCTTTGTTGCATCCTATACTTAAATATCATCACAACGTTGGATCTTGCATCGTTCGAAGGTGCTAAATCACAGAGCTGTTCAAGAAGATGTAGTCTATCTGTTTTCTCCAGGAACACACCCGCCACCACCGGTGACCTCCCTCCCCCATTAATCGTTAGCCACAAAAACCATTCACCATCGAATCTGGTTGCTGTTTTAGATTGGATCTGGTTGTTTTACGTTTACGAGGCGAAGAAGACGGCTCAACGCAGATGTGCCGTGAAGTACAATTTTCATCTATTTATAGATTTGCTTCTAGAAGAATTATTCGTGTTTGAAATCATATTGTTCTTCACAAAGTTATACGCACAGATTTTTTATATTTAGGATAAAGATTTGAAAATTTTATTATGATTTGTTGCTGTTTTAGATCGGATCTGGTTGTTTTACGTTTCATTTTTTGTGTAATTAAATGTACAATTGATGTGATTTTAATTGTGAATTTACAGGCACAGAGGGATGGAGGAGAAGAGCATCTGAAATATCTTGATTTTGTGCAAAACGCTGTGATCTATTTGGTTGTTTGTTTCTCGACTGTTTATGGATATGCAAAGGAGAAAGCCGGTTCGTTGAAGCCTGGTGTTCAAACCGTTGAGAACACTGTTCGAACCAGTTTACGAGAAGTATCATGATCTTCCTCTTGAGGGAAAAGGATAAACCGGTGGTTGTGACGGTTGTTTTAGGTCAAGAAGATAGATCTTAAAAGTTCCTTTTTTTTTGGAGATTGCAACTCCGGCAAAAAATCCACCTGCCGCCGTCCTTTTTATTATTCAAGTATATGCAAAAAGAGGTGTGAACTCGCCGAAGATGATGGATACAATCAGAGGTGGTCTCCTTTGTGTGCCAAAGTTGTTTGTCAGGTATGAAGAAGAGATGAGGGTGGAGGTGGGTGGTGGTGAATTGGTGGTTGGAGGGTATGAAGGAGAAGTGAGGGTGAGGGTGGGGGTGGGCCCATAAATTTTTTAATTAAATTTGTTTTTATTATTCAGGTGGGGTCTACATGAGTTTAAATTTAGTGTTTTATTTTTAATAGTAAGTGTAACAACCCGCTTTTTGGAAAGTCAAAGTACAAGTCAAAGTCAAAGGAAGAAAAGATTGCAAATTGCGATCTGTCACTCCTTGCTTAACTACTGGTTGTGCTTCTTGACTTGTAATCAAATCCTTTTAATTGTTCGCTTTAGTTGTATTATGTGGAGTACTTATTAATAATCGAGGTTTAATCGCATGTTTAATCGCTAATCGACCTATCGCTAATCACAATTACAACTCGAATTATGTGTTCTGGATATTGTTTTACGTGTGTGTGCTATTATGTGTTACTTGTGCATGTTATGTTTATATTGAGGTGTTTAATCGCAATCGCAATTCTATCGCAACGCAATCTAATCGCGAACGCTAAACGCAAGTTATTATTAGTGATTGTATGTTAGATATAATAGTTAGGTTATTTGTGTAACTAATGGGTAATACTATCGCATCGCGTACTCGAAACGCATCGCAACGCTCAACACGCAAAAAGAAACGCCAAAATCCAACTCGTCGGACCACTCGATCGAATGACCATTCGATCGAATGGTCATCCGAACGGATGACCATCCGATCGGATGGCCATCCGATCGAAGTGTCGTCCGATCCGATTCAAGTGCCACTTTCCTCTTTTGGCAACCTATAAATAACCCCTGTCACATCACCAAAGTGATGTGACAATTCTCTCTCGTTTGACCAAGCGTTCCAGCCCACTTTTCTCTCGATTTCTCGCAATTCTTGTAAGTTTTTTCAATTCAAATCTTGTACTTCTATGATCTACACGCACTTCTTCATCATTTTCACCTTTGAATCTTAATTTTTAACCATGAAATCGACGGATTTGAGGTGTTTTAGGATGATGTCATCATGGAGTTCTTATGAACTTCAAGTTTTGGCCTCATTCCACCAAGAACAACTCAGATCTACATGATTTCCACATGATTTAACACTATTTTCATCTAGATCTAAACACTTTCAAGGTTAAAAGGATTGAAAGATGGTTTCTAACTTTCTTTCAACTCTTTTACACTCAATGCACTCAAAACCGATAGAATCGGAGCTAGTTCAGGCTTTCTACTCGTTCTCTAGTGAAGTGTCGGTCTCTGATATGATTCCTATCAACGAGACAACCGACTTCGGGTTAAACATGAACAACCGTCAAAGAACAGTTGACTGGTCGGATTAGGGTGATCCATGTTCGATCGGATGACTTAGGACTTGACGAGATTCCGTTGTTTAGTACGTTGTCATACCGTCTCAAGCAAACCGCAAAAACTTATCAAACTCATCAAGTTCAAACGATCAGATCGTCGGGACGGATTGCACTTGGACTTCAATACTTAAACTTTTTTGCAAATTTTCAAAGATCATTGGTTTCTAACGGATTGCCATCCGATCGAATGACAATCCTGCTGTGAACTTGTTCTCACTAAGAAATGTCTCGCCGATCGGATCGCCATCCGATCGAACGATCGTTCGATCGAACGACCTGAAAGGTAGAGATACTTCTATGTTTTCAAAATGATACAATGAAAACTTCAAAGTCACATCATACACAAACACATCCATCCCAAATGAATGCCAATCCGATCGAATGGCCATCCGAACGGATTGTCATTCGATCGAATGACCACCCGTTCGGATTGCCATCCGATCGGATGACCATCCATCACTTTTATAACTTGCACCGTTTTACGCGCCGTTCTTCACTTATGCTATCGTTAACTGTTCAGGCTAATCTCTCAGCGCTCCCTTCAATCCATTAACTTCCATCGCTGTGAGTATACTCGATCCCTTTTTGCCTTACGCACTTTTGGGTGTTACATACGTTACTTATTCTAAATCACATCAATCACACAACGCAAACACTTTATACGCTGACTGTTACTGCATGTTATACGTGTTACTCGATGAATGCTTGTATGTTATGTTAACACAGTGATTGTTGCCTGACGCCTTAGCAACGATAGTACTATTGTTTGGACTCAGCACCTGTCATGGACAGGGGTTGTTAAGGTTATTTCTTCACGTATCGCAGTGGTGATATGTGTTGCGCATTCTACAACTCGCAGTCATGTCTGTGCATATTTCATTGTCGATAACCTACTAGCTTCACATTATACATGTTACATGTTGGTTATGCGTAAACGCTTTCGAACTCTATTATTGCTATTAAACTTGTACGCTCACCTTTACACTATGTGTATTGACCTCTATTTTAACGTATGTGACAGGTGCTTAGGATGTTTGGTTGTTATCTGCTGAAATCGAGCTAGGATGGAGTCTAGAAACAAATTAAATAAAATCTGAGTTGTCGGAACACCTGATCTGTCTTGAGAAAACAATGTCCGTAATAACTGTTTTTATTTGATATATTATGGTATGGGACATAATGGACAAATATCCGGTAATTTAGTTGTTATGGATTTCTCCTGGACAATCTGTTTCGCTCGGTGCCGCGCCCCGATGTTTCCGTCATCGGTTGGGGTGTGACAGTAAGGGCGTTTTTGTAATTTTACATCCACTTAACACAAAAAACTAACCTCCATCCAGTGTAGGGACTATACGAGTAACAACTTGTCAAACCACAGGGAGCATACATGTAATTTTGAAAAGTTGGGGACTAAGGGTGAAATTTTACCAAACCACAGGGACTCTCCGGGCATTTTACTCTATTTCATATTTTAAGGAACATAATTTTGAAGTTTGTAATATCTGAATAATTAAATAGAAGCTTTTAAGTAAAAAAAATAAAATTTATACAGTTATTTTGGATGCTTAAAAATAGTTAATTGGTGACTTAAGTAGTTATCGATAATTACATAAACGTTATGGTCATAGGGTATAATCGTGGGGGATTAATACCCTCATTATTATGATCACGTTTCAAAGTTCAATTAGAACTTTGACTTGATCGAAGTGGTTAGAACCGAAAGTCAAAGCAAAAGTCAATTTGCTTGACTTTTGGCTAATAACTAGCTAATAAACTGAAATAGACTAGAAAGAACACTTACTGGTGTTTAGATGGACAAGATTATAACTCAGAATGGAGGCATCAAGTCTAGAAGCAAGCTCCAAATAGATGAGAAGAAAAAATGTGAAGGTGTGAAGAAATGGTTCATGAATAACCCCTATTTATACTAATCTTGGAGCGATTAGAGCATGATAAGTGTCATGAGAAGTGTTAAGAGGAGGATTAGTGGCACCCCATATATCCAAAGGAGGAGGAAATGTGGCACAGACTGGAGCTTGTTGGCACAAGGCTGTAGCTGCCAACTGCCAATTTACTGCTAGTGACACCCTTGCGATTCTGATGACTTAGACACATTAAAGATACAACGATCACTGATGACGGGGGTAGCCCAAGACCAAATAAAATGACTTAGACACATTAAAGCTTAAAAGGTTAAAAGGTTAAAAGGTTGGAAATCCGGGAGTTTAGATAAAACAATACGTGAACAGTAGGTAGTCACATCTCTGATTGCTTCACCAACTTCCCCAGCCGCAAAAGTAACACGAGTCCACAGAGCACAGCCTTTTATCCGCAGGTCAAAAGGCTTTAACCCCCAAAAGGGCAAAACCCCCACTGCAAGCATGTTCACTAGTCAAACAGCTTCCTCTTTGAGCTAAGGCTTTCCCTATAAATGTGACACTTCATTAAGTGTGAAAAACATTCCAAGATCAGCTCTGATTCCTGGCGAATCTCTGGTCATTGTTCTTGAATACTTGCTTCATGCAAGTCACTTTCTTTCACATTCAACAAACACATTCCTTTTGCTCCTACATCCAAAGCTGAACACATTTCAGTGTAGGATCTCGAACAAACAACAAAATCAAACTAGTGAACCTCTCTCCACGTCTTGCAAACGTGGGGGGACCCCACGACCTGCGTTAGGCAAAGTTGAACCCTTCAACCCTTTTTCCTGACCGACCCGGCTACTATCCTTGGTCTAATATCTGTTGCATCAACAAGTTGGCGCCCACCGTGGGGCTACGCCACTAATTTTCTTCAAAAGGACCTAGTAGTGTAGCTCCATCTTCTTGAAATCACCATGTCAGAAAGTGAGTCTCCGGGAGAGGTAAATCAAGTTCCAAATACCTCTACCCCAAGTACTGGCCAAGCTCATGTGGCTATACCATCGTCTTTCTCGACACCGGGGAGCACTCCCGAGTTTCTCACTTTTCACACTCCAACTCCATCTAGATCAAGGGTCCCTTCCCCTAATGTCGGTGTCTCAACATCCCCTCACATGTCGAACTTACCCCTGAAGGGGTCGCCAACAATTTCCTGGAGTTGAGATCTCTCCTCAACCAATATGTGAGTAGGGAGAGAGACAAGGGAGTGAGGATTCATTTGGACTATGACGAACCAGAACCAACTTTATCTCCGGGACCCCCCATCCCTCCTTTTGCAAACTCACAACCTTCTGTATCTAGGGATGAAGCTGGTCCCAGTAATCCTCCTCCTAATCCTAACCCATACCTGTACACGAGGCCAAATCCAACAACATTTCCTCTTTTCTCTTCCCAACCAACTACAGCAGGTGCTCCACTAGGGCACGAGCTGACTTTGGACCAGCTCCTACAATCTCCAGTAGCAATCCTTCCACCCTCAACAACAACTACATGGGAACAAGCTCTGTCTGTACTCCCCTTGGCACGAAGTGCCGTTATGAGTACTCCTTTGGGAGTTAGTGCCCAGTTGCACCTGGAAGCCTTCAAGGCTTCAACCTTATGCCCCAGATGATGGCCAGCTTCCCGTGGCAGCACTTTATTAATCAAGTGTTGGCCACTCAAGGGAACAATAACAACAGCAACAACATGGGTGCAAGGGTTGAGGAAGATTTGGGCAAGCCTTACAAGCCAAGTAATCTCTCATGCTTCTCACAGCAAATAGCCGATTATGATTTTCAAATGAAGATCAAGATGTCATCCCATATCAAGACATATGATGGGACTGAGGATCCGGAAGATCACCTTCAGATCTTCACTGGTGCCGCCAGAATCGAGAAATGGTCAAATGTTGAATGCTGCCTTATGTTTATGCAAACTCTCGTTGGTTCAGCCCGGATATGGTTCAACGATTTGCCTGCCAGAAGCGTTCGAAGCTTCGATGACCTAAGTAAAGGGTTTTCGCCAATTTCTCAAAGCAAAGGCGATACGTCAAAGATGCTACAGTAATCTTTCAGATAAAACAAAGGGATGACGAAAGCCTTCGAGAGTTCATTGAAAGGTACAAGAAGGAAGGTCTCACATATGTAGGGGCAGACGAAAAAATGAGAGTGGCTGGTTTTATGAACGCCATTACATCCAAATATCTCACAAGAGATTTCAACAAATCCCTGCCCAAGACCTTGGAAGAAGCTCTCGAAAGGGCTGAGGCCCACATCAGAGGAGAGGAGGCCGTAGATATTAAAGAGAAAAGAAAAAGGGGATCAAGCTAGCGAGGCAACAGCCCTGCTAGGAAAAGGGGAAGCTTCCATTCCTATGACAGACGCCAAAAGGGTTCAGATCAGCGAAGGCCTGAAGGCCGGAACCCTTCCAGCAGGGAAAAGGGGATAAGCTTCACACCCCTCACCAAGACCCCTCAAGAGATTCTTGCCACAGAAGAAGTAAAGCAAAGCTTTCGGCCTCCAAGACCTCTCCCCAAAAGCAAGAGGAAGGAGAATTCCACCCAATTATGTGAATTTCATGAAGAAAAGGGCCACCACACTAATGATTGCTTCCAGCTTAAAAAGAGGATTGAAGAGGCCGTTAAGTCCGGGGAACTCGCTCACTTGGTCAAGGGGGTGAGGGACAAGATGGCCAAAGGAAAGGGTAAGGAATTTAACATGGTGGATTTTGATGGAAAGGTTCCTCACAAACGACAGAGGTTGGAAGTTTGGGAGCTTCAGTGTGTTTGTTTCCCTCCAACGGAAAAGAACCCACTTGCAATCCCTCTTGTGGTTGAAGCAACCGTGGGCACACTACAAACAAACAAAGCATACATAGACACTGGAGCAGCCACTGAAATCATGTTTGAAAAGTTCTTCAACCGTTTGAGCAATGATGAACGTTCGAAGCTTCAACCCTCTAGAACCTCCATAAAAGGTATTGCAGACATACCCCTCAAGCCTTTAGGGCAACTGACCCTCGATGTCCGTTTCAACGAAGGAAAGATGGAAAGAGTTCAACCTCTCACTTTTGTGGTCATCAATATACCTTCAAACTATGATATAATCATAGGAAGACCAGGGCAGTGTGCTTTCTACATGGCTGTTTCTGTCGGTCATGGCACTGTCAAATTTCCTACCGAGAGGGTGATCGCAACCCTTCAACCTATTCAAGAGGCCTACATGGTTGAAGGTGAAAGCTCCAAGAATGAAGAAGACAAGCAAAGGCTGATCATAAATCACAAGTATCCTGAGCAAAGGATAAGGGTAAATCCAAGCCTTTCACAAGAAACCCTCTCATATCTCGAAAAGCTCTTGGTACACTATAGTGATGTCTTTACTTGGTGCCCGGAAGATATGACGGGTATCCCTCGAAGAATTGCTGAGCATGAGTTAAGAATACCACCTAATGTCAAGCCTGTTGTCCAAAAGAAGCGAAGTCTAGCACTCGAAAGAAGCTTGGCTGCATGCCAAGAGGTTGAAAAGCTTGTATCAGCTGGTATTCTCCGAGAAGTCAAGTATCAATCCTGGGTTGCAAATCCAGTCATGGTTCGAAAGCCCGACAACTCTTGGAGAATGTGCATAGACTTCAAAGACTTGAACAAGGCTTGTCCAAAAGATTGTTACCCGTTGCCAGAAATTGATCTCAAGGTTGACTCCCTCACTGGTTACCCTTTCAAGTGTTTCCTAGACGCTTACAAGGGTTACCACCAAATTCTCATGAAGGAAGAAGATGAAGAGAAAACCGCCTTTCACACAGATAAAGGGATCTTTTGCTACAAAAAGATGCCTTTTGGCCTCAAAAGCGCGGGTGCAACCTACCAACGCCTAGTTGACAAGGCTTTTGTTAGTCAAATTGGCAGGAACATGGAAGCATATGTTGATGATTTGGTCATCAAAAGCAAAACGGAATACCAAATGCTTGATGACATCCAAGAAACCTTCAAGAACCTAAGGAATGTCAACATGAAGCTCAACCCCGGAAAATGTTCATTTGGGTTCGAAGAAGGAAAGTTTTTGGGACACATTGTGGGAAAACAAAGTATAAAAGCAAATCCAAACAAGGTAAAAGCTGTCCTTGAAACCAAGCCACCAAGAAGCAAGAAAGAGGTAGAAAGTCTAAATGGGAAGCTTGCAGCCCTGAAGCGTTTCACCTCAAAGTTGGCTGAAAGGTCTTTACCTTTCTTCAAAACGCTCAAGGGATGCTCCGACAAGAAAGACTTCAAATGGACTGATGAGGCTGAGGAAGCCTTCAACCAGATGAAGAAACACCTAGCTTCTCTACCTGATATTGCAGCCCCGAAAACAGGAGAATTGATCTCGGTGTACCTTTCAATTGCTGAAGAAGCAATAAGTGCGGTCCTCACCAATGAATGAGACAAAGTTCAGGTACCCATTTATTTCTTCAGCAAAACTCTAAAATTGGCAGAAATCAAATATCCTCCTTTGGAAAAACTTGCTTTAGCCCTAGTCCAAACGGCTAGGAGGCTTCGAAGGTATTTCCAAGCACACCCTATACAAGTGGTCACCGACCAACCAATAAAAAGTGTGCTTGAAAAACCAGAGAATTCAGTGTGATTAGCCAAGTGGGCTGTTGAACTCGGTGAACATAACATCACCTATGTTCCCAGAAAAGCCATCAAAGCCCAGGTCTTGGCTGATTTCATTGTAGAAATCCCAAAACAAACAACTGCTGAAGTAAACACAGCTGCCACTGAACCTTCAGACCTTGAAGCCTGGAAGCTTTTCACCGATGGGGCTTCAAGCGTTGAAGGATCAGGGGCAGGCCTTATTCTAATCAACCCAGAAGGGTTAGAATTCACGTATGCTCTTCGATTTGATTTCCAGACCACCAATAACGAAGCTGAATACGAAGCACTTATAGCTGGCTTAAGGTTGGCTAAGGAAATGAAGGTCCAAAAGCTTGAAGTCTTCATGGACTCGCTGTTGGTGTAAAGTCAAGTGAATGACAGTTATGTTGCAAAGGAACCTAACATGAAGAGATACAAGGAAAAAGCCAAGGAACTGATGAACACATTTCAAACGTGCACCATCAAGCAAATTCCCAGGTCTCAAAACAAGAAAGCTGATGCTTTGAATAAACTCGCTTCCTTCACTTTTGCCCACCTCACTAAAAAGGTGTTGGTAGAAGTACTGAAAACTCCATCGATTGAAGAATTGGAGGCTCAAGACGTAATCACCGAAGAAGGTCCCAATTGGATGACTCCAATCAAGAAATTCCTTAAAAATGGTGAATTACCTGCTGATCAAACAGAGGCTGAAAGGGTTACAATCAAGTCTAGACAGTACATGTTGCAAGGCGAAATCCTCTATAAGAAGGGTTACCTTGCACCCTTGCTGAGATGTGTTGTGTAACAGTCCCAAAATTTTTATTTAAAATATATATAAAAACTTATGTTATTAAAAGGATGCATCATGGGTAAGTTGACCGATAGAAATATAAGGTGGTTTGACAAAACGTAGAAACCATTGAAATAATTAAATTATACATGGTATTTGAACCTACTCTGTTTTTAATGAAACTTGGTTCAAAATGTAGATAAAATTGTTCTAGTTCTAATGGCATATTTATTATTTTATAAAACGTCGTACTTTAAAAATTATAAGCGCCAAATAAGTGAAGCAGTTAAATTAATTATAATAAAATATTAACATTTAAAAACTCAACATTTGAAATCTAAAGTGTACGTGTGTGTTTGGTGATATACATGAAATTTAAAAGAAAAATAAAATAAACTAAAAACAATTAAGATATTATAAATTAAATGTTAAAACCAAAACTAATATATTTGTTTTCTACGTATGAAAACAAAATCAAAACAAATAAAGAAATAAATTAATACATTTGAATTAAGATTTGTCTGTGTATGTGGATAACAAAGATAACTTAGCCTCCAAGCTATTTTTAGGATTCAACTATAAATAGCACCACTTCTGAGCTTCCAAATTTTTCAGTTCGTTCATTTCTTTCTCTCTCGCTTACACTGTGATATATTTACACTTTTCTTTAGTAATTCACCTCTAATATTACAAAGCCCTACCCCGTTTTAAGTGTTTTAACCCTTGACCACTGATACCCTGTCCAAGTGACGTAGAGCCCCGTAACGTATGTCAAGGCTCTGCCTAAATTCGTTGGGGTTTTGTCTCATGACGTAGGGAAAAGTGGAATTGGGTTACTATACTTAATGTAAGTGCACTATATATTCTATTAAATAATCCAGGAGTTGTACCAAGATATATCAACCCTCCAAAATATTTCTGACACCCCTAATATATTTAGAATACCCCTATATGTTTTTAAATACACCCCGTACGTGAAAGCCGAGCCCGAAATACCAAATAGTATTAAAAATAATAAAAAACAAGAATTATTAAGTTGAGGCGGGCCGCGTAGGACCCACCCCAATCTTACGCGGGCGGTATGAAGGTTAACCACTGAATTTGTTGAGTTTTAAGCTTAGGCGGGCCGCGTAACCCAACCCAGTTAGTTAACGCGGGCCGCGAGAGGTTCAGAATGGTGGCGCAGCCCGGTGATGACACGTGTCATCATCGTGTCGGGTCTAGGCGATGATCAGGACAAGCTATACGTTGACCTGGAGTCAACGCGGGCCGCGTAAGCCCTGCCCGTATGTTACGCGGGCCGCGACAAACCTAGAATCAGCATCTATAAATAGATGGCCTCGGATCTCAGTTGAATTCGTTCATTCTTCGTTTCTCAATCCCAATTTCTGAAATATAGGCTTTAGAAAGCTGGTATTATACCCCCTAATTAGCAAGGTTCTGCTCCGTTGTAAGTATTATAACCCCAGTTTCGTAATAGATACGCTGCCCGATTGATTTAGGGTTCCGTAATAACTGTCGTGGTTCTGCCCGACGTAGTTATTGGAATACCGTCTCGGGGAGGGTATCATTAATATTTTCAAAGGGTTATGATACTAACCTATGTGCATTTGTGTAAATTATAGATTATTCCCAGGAAACCCTTACACGAAGTCTAAGATAGCAATGTGAGTTTATCCTCTTTTTGTTAACCTTTTTGGAATGTTTTACAAAACCTTAATTGTTTACAATGTGATTAAGCGGTGATTGAGTCTTTGTAGTTCTTCAATTACTGCCGGTATTATGGGGTTTTGTATACAAAATTTATATTACTACGAGTAGTAGTAGTAAGTCGGAATGACAGTACATTACCATTGGACGACGAGTTAGCCAATGGGTAATTTGACCATAGCCACAGATCCGGTCGAGTGGCAAATACTGAATGAGTAATTGTGTAGACATAAACAATGTGGTCGCTCTCAATACTGTTTTAATTGATAAAATGTTTCTTGATTAAACTGGGATTCACTCACCAGTATTTCCCACTGACAAATGTTTTTAAACACGTGTTTCAGGTAACAAAATGTGAAAGCCAAGTAGTAAGAAGCCAGCTCGAGAGCACGGGCGGCTTGTTAAACTGTGGCTATAAAAGTTATCTAAAATACGATGGTTTAAATGCAATAAAGTAGGGTTTATCCCTATAAGTATGTTGTAATAAGAAACTTGGGTTTTACCCATATGATTATTAAAATAAAATATGGTGGTTTTACTCTGATAAACATTTCCTAACTACGGTCCTGATGAAATTTCCGCTGCCAAATTAATAAATATTGATACCACTGCCACTGAGTTCGCGGCCGCCCGTTCCCGGGACAGATAGGGGGCGGGGGTTGTGACAGAAGGTGGTATCAGAGCCTAGCCACTGGTTCAAGCCAAAGAAGTGTTCTGCTGACACTTAAATTTTAAATTCTGTGTTAGGAAATAACTTATGTGATTATGTGTTTTATATTCTTTGACTATTTGTTAGTCTACAGTATGGGTAACCGAAGAATTTCGGACATCTATCGTCAACTAGATAGTTTACCAAAAGATAAGGGAACCTCATTTCAACCAAATCCCTCAGGATACTCAGCAGATATTGAGGAAGGAATATTTATTCGTAAGGCACAGTCTAAGAAACCATTTACCACTAAGAAAAGAAGTTGGATTATTAGCAAAAGTCGAGAGAAAATAAAGAAGTCACAACCAAAGGGAGCGATAATTAATCAGGAAATAAATACACAAACTCAGGAAACAGGCAATAACCTACTAGGGGAAGATGAATTAGATGGACAATGGGTAAATCTCCATATGTTAGCCACTACAGCAGTAAATGCTAACTTATATTAATAGTTGAACGGCCAAACCAGTACCAGCACCCATGCCACCTATGAGCTAGAAACTTTAAAGGAACTTTGCCCATTAGATAACAACTTAGTAGAAACAGGAGATGGAACAAACCTGACATAAAAGCATGTTGAGCATAATACTCCTATAACTTAGATAGACTAAAATAAGTTATGGATGCATAATCACTAGTATATTTTGAATTCCAGTTGTAGTTTGTAATAAATATATATATATATATATATATATAACAACTTAGTAGAAACAGGAGATGGAACAAACCTTACATAAAAGCATGTTGAGCATAATACTCCTATAACTTAGATAGACTAAAATAAGTGATGGATGCATAATCACTAGTATATTTTGAATTCCAGTTGTAGTTTGTAATAAATATATATATATATATATATATATATATATATATATATATATATATATATAGGGGTAGGTTAACGTACAAATGTCCTTATCGTACAATACGTAGGATACAATCTCAGCCGTCCGATCATCTTCTCGCACTGAATTCGCATGTTGTTTTTTTGTAACAATTTCGCATGTTGGTTTTTTAACATGCGATTTCATCAAAATTACCACATGCGAAATTGTTACAAAAAAACAACATGCTATTTCATCAAAATTATCACATGCGATTTTATTTTATAACATGCGAATTCACTATATTGTACGTAATGTACGTTAAGGAATATTGTACAGTACTCTTCGCCTATATATATATAACAACTTAGTAGAAACAGGAGATGGAACAAACCTTACATAAAAGCATGTTGAGCATAATACTCCTATGACTTAGATAGACTAAAATAAGTTATGGATGCATAATCACTAGTATATTTTGAATTCCAGTTGTAGTTTGTAATATATATATATATATATATATATATATATAGGGAGAAGATCATGCGAGAACCACCTCTTATTGTGAGAACCGCAAGAACCAATGTGAACACAAAAAAAATGCCTAAAAATAGCTAAAAATCACACAAAATTTTTTTTTTTTGAATTTTTTAATATTTTTTATAAAAAAACCGCTACTTTTCGAAGCCAAAAATAAAAAAATTTGTTTTTAAAATTTTTTTTTTTTAAAAAAAAAAAACTTTTTTTTTTTTTTGCTTCTAAAAGTAGCGATTTTAACATAAAAAATATTAAAAAATTCAAAAAAAAAAAATTTAGATTTTTTTTTGATTTTTTTAGATTTTTTTAGGTTTTTTGGGGGTTTAGTTTTTAGCATTTTAGCTTTGGGGGGGGGGGGGGGGTTTAGGTTTTTGGGGGGTGGGGGAGGGGGGTTTAGGTTTGGGGGGGGGGGTTAGGTTTTTTTTTAGCATTTAGCTTGGGGGGGGGGGGGGTTTAGGTTTTGGGGGGGGGGGGGGTTAGGTTTTTTTTTGGGGGGGGGGGTTTAGGTTTTTTGGGGGTGGGGGGTGGGGGTTAGGTTTTTTTAGCTATTTTAGGTTGTGTTCACATTGGTTCTCAAGGTTCTCACAATAAGGGTGGTTCTCGCATGAGCCCCTCCCTATATATATATATATATATATATATATAATACAATGCTCGTCGTTTTTAATCAATCTATTTTTATGATTATACCCAAATATTTGTACTAGAAATTTGTCTGTGATAATTAATACCACCTACTCAAATAATATCATAATATACATCAAACTAAGTTAGTTATTAACAAAGCAGTCATGTTTATGATTCTCTTTTAAAACCAATCATTTACTTTGGTTTAAAATGCATATTGAAATATATGGTATAAAGCTTTAAAACTTTGTAGTTTTAATAATATTGTTTCAAAATAATTTATATTTAAATAAATAAAACCAAAGCGATTGAATTAACTAAAAGGATTTTAAGAAATAGTAAAAATTTAAAAGATTGCTTTAGTGGATCTAGCCAAAGCAAGTTTTGAAAACCAGGTGTACCAATTTCTCACTCTATTTTATCATTTCTGGTTTATAACTAGTTGACCATAAGACTTCATACTTTCATAGTTTTATGAAATAATTGATGTTGGGATTACTTGTAAAAGTTTCTATTGAAATACATAGTAATAAAATAGATGGTTAAATGAATATGATGGGTATTCATGATTTAATAAAATCATTTAAATTTTTTAAGAGATTTGGGTTGGTTGGACTATGTAAAAAGGCCTAACTAAATGTTGAAAACATTTCTACAAATCTTTAAGGTATGTCCAAGATAGGTCTTATGCCCGAAAATAATTAATATAAGATTATAAGATTAACCAGCCATATTAGTTATAGGATTGTGTATCCTAAATTATAAAGAAAAATATTCGAGTCAGCTGGCTGATGTATAATAGTTAAATAATACAATATTAGTAAATGAGTGGAGTTGATAAATTGTATGTTAAACTTACCCTAAGTAGTTGCGAAGTTTTTGATTTTTGGTTTATATATTAGCACATGGTTTGTTGGTTTGCCTAAAACCACAAATTAATTATTTTTATTAAGATGTTCTTTCTTAAAATAATTTATTAGTTTAAACTTAAATTTATTTTGTAGTACATCTTTGGAGTATCTTTAACGAAATACTTGAGGAAAATATTCATTTTTCAAACAGGTGTTAAAATTTGACCAAAGATAGAAATCCACTAGTACATATGGGTATCTATCCTACACGGTTTTCGGTTGGAAAAATAATTTGATATCTAAAATCTAATATAATTTTTTTTCAAATATTCGACTCGTACAGTAAGTCAAATATATATTTTTGATTTATATATTACACTTATAATCTTATAACTCATAATATTTGAGTTCATCCGTACCTTTTATATTATTAGTATAATGATAAAACATTTTACAATGAAATATGAACAGTATATTTTACTATAAGATAGTACAGTAAAAGATATATTTTATATCTAAAATTTTAATAAATTATCATGGTGTAATAAATTCTAATAAGTGTAATATAGTATATAGAATAGTATATGCACTTATGTTATAAGTCCGTCGCGGGTTTATTAAAATGTAACAAGGCTATTAGATCTTTTTACTAGAATATGTATACAAATCCTATCTTCTCATAAGTATAAGTACATTATACTATACGAAAATAATATACTGTATATTTTTTATCCTTGCACATTTACTTATGGTAAAAGATCAGATAATTAAATTTTTAGAAGTAAGGATATTGCAACAGTGAAAACATCTTTTCTTATCCTACTTAAATCAATAATTTAGTATCTATTTATTTATTTTACCTGGCACGTTAAAATGTTCCTAAACATTCATTTTTCTCACACTAGAATTAAAAATGGATGCCCCACATAAGAATAGTTGAATCAAATGTGTGTTTAGTACGTTTGTCCTTTATAAAACTTTATTTAAAAATCAGATTACAATTTTAATATTGTAATATCTTTAAATAAATTATTATTGTATGGGATATACATACATATTCTAATACATGTATATTACTCAAATATATTTTAAATCAATTTTAGAAACGTCAAACTTTGTATTACTTACTATGTTATGTGTTTTAAGTTTATACTATATAGTAATATTTAATCTTATATATAGCTCCGCTATATTGTTATGAATTACAGAAAGTAATTTATGTATAGTATATATATATCTCTTGGTAACCCATAAATACAATATCATGGGTCACGTATGCACATATTTTTCTAAATAATGTTTCTCAATCTTAAATGTATATTATAATTGATTCTTATAAAGGAAAAAGGTAGGAATGTGAAAATTGGAATAGATATATAGATGGTTACTTGAGGAAAATTTTTTAAGGTAACATACATAGTGAGTCTGGTATAGTTTAAACCACTAGTTAAAAATAAATTTATTTATATGAATCCAGAAAATTTATATTTTGAGTAATTTATTTCCCTAAACTTTTAATTCCAAAATATTATATTTGATAGAAATTTATTTCGATATACTACTTTTATAAAAAGATAAAGTAAAGTCATGGAAATAAGCTTGATGATTGGTACCATCGGATGTATAGTTATTATTTTATATATGTGTGTATATATCCCGTAAGTTTAATATTAACTAGAGATTTGAAATTTTATACACATATATGCATATACCCAATAGAATTTCTTGATGGTATACCCAATATAATATCTTCTGTAAGATAAACATAAGAGAAAATGTCATTGGTAATTCATATGAAAATATGAAGTTATTATAAGAATAAACCATGAAACCTACTATGTTTTAAAAATGCCATTTGTCTCAATGAAATATTCCTTGTAACGGGATCTAAGATCTTATATATGCATAAATAGAGTTAGCTGTAAGTATACTTATTACATTGAACCTAGCTATAGTGTCAATGGAGACAATGATATATTTGAAACTCCATTCTCCAACCAAAAGAAAACCACAACCATAATAATATCTATGCTTAAATGAAAGAGTTGGGATATTGATATTCACTAGTAACAACCAGGACAGTATTTAGACTTAACCTAAGAAGAATGCCTTAGTATAAAGCTTTGAGATAAGCCAATTACTTGCGTAGATAAAGTGTGATGGTTATTGGGATTCCGTGAGGATGATGACTAGAACAGTGCCTGTATGATAAATAAGCAATAACAAATGGCCACTGTTATTTCTTATTTATTGATACTACTCGGTTCTAGAATATGATCCATCATGAGAATACTGATTTCCTTGTTTCTTGATGCAAACTATAATAAATAATGTACTTTCAAAATCCTAATTTGAGAAAAGTCTATTTATGGGAAATACCATGATAATTACCTCTCCGGCAAAACTGGGTATGGTGCGGTAGACTCTCCAGCTTGTCCGGGTGAGATGAGGTTACCTCTCCGGCGAGACCGGGTGAGATGAGGTATATGTTATGATAATGGAATTCCCTAAATAGTACCATGACCTGATGTGTAACACCTGTGTCACTTCAACCATCAAACAAATACCAAACCAATGAAATATTGTATTTCATATTTGGGATTTGTAAAAATATGTGTATCGTTTGCACATATCAACTCTTGTTCGATTTTAAGCTTTAAATCGCTTTCTGGAGGGTTATACGCGCTCTGACGCGTAAATATAACCAGTTTAATGCAACGAACACTCCGGAATAGTGAAATAGGCTTAACATACCTTAAATAACCTTTACATAACTTAGAAATAAGTTTTGAAGGCTTTGGTATGGCAAAATCAAGTTAAATCGCTTACAGGGACTAAAGTTGACAAACTGCGAAAGTATGCCAATTTGAACTGTAACAGACATTCCGGAACATGACCATAAGTTAAACATACCATAAATATCCTTTACATAGCTTAGAAATAGGCTTTGAGGGGTTCGGTGTGCTAAAATAAACTTTTGGGTCATTCAGGGACTAAAAGCGTCAAAAAGTGCACAAGTTTGCACTTTCGCGCATAACTTACGTTCTGAATACATCCGGACATCCAAAAATTTATGTAAGCACTAAAATATTTTATTTTAGTGTTTGGCATAAGAAAAATCCATTCGTCGCGCCATTTGGATCGTTTTTCGCGCTTATGCGCATTCTGTCGTAATTAAGCGAACATCGCGATCGTACGACCAAACAAACCGACATCCTAGATATTTTTGAGCATGTTTTGAGTTCCCTATACTTTAACTTCATTTTAGAGCCTTGAAATGAGGTTAACGGGGTTCAAACGCATCGAAAATCGCTTAAACGGGCTGCAGGGACCATTTCTGCCATTTTTGAAACATTTCTGAAACTGATAGGCAGTGGCGTAGCGCGAGCACCTCATGCCTAGGCAGTGGCGCTACGCGACTGCCTAACCTGAACAGAAAAACCAGATTCGATGTATCACAGCTGTTTAACTCACAACCACACACTCACACATGCCTAGTCAGCTGATAAGAACCCATTTTTAAGCACCACAACTTTCCAACAAGTGTACGCACAAGATTCGATCACGTTATTCAAGAAACGATCTTAACGGTTCGGGTATTCCTATAAATACCCAACCCATTCCATAACTAAAACCCACTAGAATCTGATTTGAGGAGTTCTAAGTTGAAACCTTTGTTTCATACCTGAGCTACTTGAATCACGATTAGCATTCGGGGACCCTTCGTAAGTATTCTTTCGTTCTTTTATTTCTTTTCGAGTCTGAAAGTCAAACTTTGTTTGACTTTCTGCGTTGACCAGTTTATGGTCAATGCGAAGTTCGTTTGAACTTCGCAACGTGATTGTAATCACGATGGTTATAGTCCCTTGTGACTATGCCTACTGATTACCACGTTCTCTAGGGTCGTAAGGGTAAGCGATCTACTAAATCGCTTATACCTTCGAACCCGACCCATTTTGGTCGATCATTAGGATCCGACCAAATACATTAGGTGACCATAGTAGGTAGGGAATAACCTTCCGAGGTTATACCCTATGGTCACATCGTTTGAGTAGTTGTATGATAGGTAGTTTATATGCCTTAGGTAAATAACCAGAATACCCTTTTCATGTATAATTGGTAATTAAGCATATGTAACTTAAACTTTTGTCACATAACTGATTATGTAACATGTTTAGGCATATAACACTTGTCATAGGGCTAGTTAGACGTCTCGAGTGTGCTTTTGCGCGCACGACGCGTTAAAGTAGCATAGGCTACCTTAATGGGTCGCGATGGGTCGAAGACACTTATGTTAGGTTTCATTTAGTATGTAGGCTTTGTTAAACCATATGACACGAGTCTCTATACTCGTTTGGTTTACAAACCCTCATTCTATCTAAATCCTCCGATTTAGGTCCGGTTTATTAACATAGTTACCTATATTAGGTGCCGTTTGATTTCCGTGATCTCTAGCATTGCTTGGTGGTTATCTTAGGACTTCTGAGCAATCTCAAGTGAGTACATAGACCCCTCTTTTACTGTTTTCCAAACGTTTTGGGGGTGAAACACATGTGCCTACTTGTTACTTTCATGCTTTCCTGTTTTCACATCATATACTTGCTATGTTTATTAGTACATTTATAGTACATGATTTCATTACAATTTATGCTATGTATGCACATTGAGTGCGTACTTAGTACATCGTTTTACATTACATTTCATGCTACGTGTGCCCATTGTGTGCATTACTTAGTACATCGTTTTACATTACATTTCATGCTACGTGTGCCCATTGTGTGCATTACTTAGTACATCGTTTTACATTACATTTCATGCTACGTGTGCCCATTGTGTGCATTACTTAGTACAGCTGATTTCATCACATACTTACATTTTGACATTTGATTATACATAAACATTTCTACAATTGGTTTAAACATAGACATCTTACATTGTTGGTTTGGTTTGAGTAAGTGATTAAGTAACGAGGCGTGTGTAATATGATACAAGCATGGTGGATACGCCGCTGGTACTTCCTATATATAAGTGTTTGTATGGTATTACATATTGTAGCGTTATTTGAATCATTTCAATTTGAGACATAGAACATTTTATACAAATAACATATTTTTCACAAGACATTGATTTACAAACAACTTATCTAATACAAACTCATTTTACATGGCTATTAATTTAACCATACATTATTCTCTTATTTATACATACCATCAGATCTTATCGTTTTTCAAATGATTTACAAGACAAAGCAAATTACAAGGTTCATGACTAAACATTTTCTCAAACATAAGTCATGAATTCGGTTTTCACAAAACCTATGTATCTCACAGGCATTTTTATGCTGACGTACCTATTTTCACATGTGTTTTCAGGAGATGATGCATAGGACTTATCAAGACATACTTAGGCGGACCTGTGCCTTAGTGACTTAAAACGAGACAAGAACTAGTTAAATTTTGTTATGTACTCTTTATTTCTTGTTTAAAGACAATGTAACTCGCTTGTTTGATGAATAAAACGAAACTTTAATTTCCATGGTTATGAAACATTAATTCTGTTACAACACTCCTCGACGTTTCCGCCACGTTTTGTATGTTCTACGTGGTCGGGGTGTGACAGAAAAGATGGTATCAGAGCCAATGGTTATAGGGAATTAGGTTATTAGTAATGCTTTGACCTAGTCTATAACCTTCTTAGGACCCTAACGCGAGTTTACTTGCGTTTAGTCATAAAACAATACCGTCACCTATCCTTAGGCGACGACCACAACAAGAACATAAATTTCAAGACCGCTTTGAAAACTAATCATCTGTTCTAGGATGATTGATTACTAGGTTTTGAACCCTCTATTGTAAGGTTTTAAACCCTCTGTTATATGATTTTGAACCCCTTTGAGTTTTCAAAACTCTCGTCAAAGTTTTGGGTCCTAAATAGTGTGAACACGTGCAAACTGGAAGGGTGAATGCCTGTACTCTGGGTTTTCTGTCTAGGCAAGCACTTCGTATATATCTCATCAGACGCGAGACCAGTTGTGCTTACCTGGGAATTCTTGGGGTGAGTGTCCACTTATAGGCGAGCATGTCTTCGCGATACACTATTAGGATCTATTTGCTTTGATTCAGCCTTTGTGTTGTTTGTTTGCTTCGTGGTTCAAACAAATGACCATCAACCATGATTTTGGTCGGTAATTGTAACATCCTATTCTTACCCAATGCCATTTCATTTGTTTTCTCTCTTGTTTCCCTTTTAGAATGCCTCCACGACGCGAAAATCCGGTATCTATTGAAGAGCTGGCAGCTGTCATTACACAGCAAATGACTGCTGCAATCCCGAACATCGTTGCACAATGTCACCAAGCTCTCAACAATAATAATGCCCCTTGCAACTTCAAGACGTTCAACTCGGCTAAGCCATCAAAGTTTTCTGGGTCTCAAGGAGCGACTGCACTTCTGCAATGGTTCGAGAGTTTAGAGAGCACCTTCAGGCATGTTCAATGTCCAAATGATCGAAAGGTAGATTTCGCATCTAGTGCCTTTGAGAAACGAGCTTTGACATGGTGGAATGGTGTGGTGAGAGATAGGGGTGCCGAAGTGGCACTGGCTCAAACGTGGGAAGAACTTCGAGCTCTAATGATGAAGGAATTCTGTCCTCGTCACGAGATCAGGGCCTTGGAAAGGGAATTCGACGATCTTAAGCAAGACAGCGGTGAACATCGAGCATACACTGATCGATATGAGGAGCTGAGCCTGTTGTGTCCTACCATGGTTACGCCTTTGGATAAGGCGATCGAAAAATACATTGATGGTCTCCCTGACTCAGTTCAGGACATTGTTACTGGTAGTAACCCCACTACTGTTAGGCAGGCCATTGAGCTATCTGCAACCTTGACTGAATCTCAGATCAGAAAGCATAAACTTTTTTGAAAGGGTGACAAGAAGCCAATCGAGGAATCAAAGACGATGGATGAACAGACTGGATCCCCTGAGAAGTCTAAGAAGCGTAAGGCTTCGCAGAATTTTGCGATTGCTGCTCAACCCAACCAAAACACCCGCAATCAACCAACTCAACCTCCTGCAAGGAAACCTTATGCCGGTACTGCACCGATATGCGACAAATGTAATGCACACCACTTAGCTCACCTACAGTGTCGCTTATGTGCATCATGTGGGCGACTCGGTCACCTGGCAAATGCTTGTCGATTTACCCCAAACCAAGGTGGTCCAAACCAACCTCAAGTAAATCCTGCTCAAGCTCATCTTCCACCAGGTCCTTGCTTCAACTGTGGCGAGATGGGCCATTTCCGAAGAAATTGCCCAAAGACTGCTAATGCGAATCCAGCGCAGGGATGAGCATCGGACCAACTAAAAGACAATGTTGCTTAGAAATAATCAAGCCTTATGTATTATTTCCTTTTGTTGTCAAGGTCCATGGAACAGTTGTTGTTGTTTATAAATAAATCTTTTTATTTTACATTGCAATGTACAAATGTGATGGCATGTATAAACAACGTATCCTCTACAATACCGACAATCAAGGAACCATATTCCTTGAAGAACAGACTACCCCGTAATTTCTTCCATTTTATTATCTCTTGCGTTTTCCACGGAAATCCAAAGTACCCGTTTCTTCCAAGGAAACGAAGTACAAGGCGCAAGTTACAACTCTGTACGAATACCCAAAGTACCACTATAAATTCTTAATAGGGTACCTAAGGGTATTTCCGTATATTCAAAAATTATTGTACCTAAATTCGAATATTGCGTTTTCTTGAAAACGAAATTGAATTTTTGGAAGATCTTTCTATCCTCATAGTTAGATTCTTGCTAATGTTTAAAGTACCGAATGAAATCCATGAAATGGATTCCTAGTGTGCTTTAAATGCATGTACGTAATAGACAAAACAAAACTTACAAATTAAAAATCTAGATAAACAATTTTGTGGTTAGGTGACTATGTGTTTATGCATCTTGTCTTTCCTTTTATGCATTTTGTGTTTTTGTATACTCTGGATATTCGCTATCCAAATCCTCGTAGAATCTTTCATACCTTCATATGAGGGATTCGTAGTAGGATATTCAAAAAGGTACTATCTTAAATCCTTAATGGACTTCTACGTTGTAGTTAAGTCCCTTGGATTATAAAGTACTATTCCAAAGTTTAAGGACAACATGTGTTGATATAGTTGAAGAGATTGGTCCGACAATCTAGTTAAAGGCATCCTACGTCGATGAAGTTAAATATTCTCCGTGAGTAGTTCAGTTAAAGAGATCCTACGTCGATCTAAGTTAAATATATTGGTTCGACAATCTAGTTGAATATATCATGCGTTGATATAGTTAAATAGGCCCTCTGGTGGTCCAGTTAAAGAGATCCTACGTCGATCTAAGTTAAATAGATTGGTTCGACAATCTAGTTAAATATATCATGTGTTTATGTAGTTAAATAGACCCTCGGGAGGTCTAGTTCAAGAGATGGTTCGTTGATCTAATCCTTTGGTGACCTAGTTAAAGAGACTCTATTGCAGTCAAGTTAAAATCACCACAGGATTATTCATTGATTTTTCCCATACGCATTATGAAATGAACTGTGCGGACTGTGCAAGGAAGTACGTAATTATGGAGGCCTACATAATTATGGAATTCAGTGCACAGAAACCACAGGAAGTTTTGTCATGTGTTAAGACCTACAGTGACAAGAGTAATGATACGGAAGAAGTCTTGGACTTTGACCGATGTCATTTTATTCTTACACTCCCCAATTCTGATTTCAAGCACACACAAGTTTCCTATGATAATTCTTCACGGGAAACGTTCTTCTGTCCGTAGTTCAAAACTCCATGTTTTGCTGCTACAAGGACTTCCCAAGTTTCCTCTAAAACTAAATTTCGGGACGAAATTTCCTAAAGTAGGGGAGACTGTAACACCTGTGTCACTTCAACCATCAAACAAATGCCAAACCAATGAAATATTGTATTTCATATTTGGGATTTGTAAAAATATGTGTATCGTTTGCACATATCAACTCTTGTTCGATTTTAAGCTTTAAATCGTTTTCTGGAGGGTTATACGCGCTCTGACGCGTAAATATAACCAGTTTAATGCAACGAACACTCCGGAATAGTGAAATAGGCTTAACATACCTTAAATAACCTTTACATAACTTAGAAATAAGTTTTGAAGGCTTTGGTATGGCAAAATCAAGTTAAATAGCTTACATGGACTAAAGTTGACAAACTGCGAAAGTATGCCAATTTGAACTGTAACAGACATTCCGGAACATGACCATAAGTTAAACATACCATAAATATCCTTTACATAGCTTAGAAATAGGCTTTGAGGGGTTCGGTGTGCTAAAATAAACTTTTGGGTCATTCAGGGACTAAAAGCGTCAAAAAGTGCACAAGTTTGCACTTTCGCGCATAACTTACGTTCTGAATACATCCGGACATCCAAAAATTTATGTAAGCACTAAAATATTTTATTTTAGTGTTTGGCATAAGAAAAATCCATTCGTCGCGCCATTTGGATCGTTTTTCGCGCTTATGCGCATTCCGTCGTAATTAAGCGAACATCGCGATCGTACGACCAAACGAACCGACATCCTAGATATTTTTGAGCATGTTTTGAGTTCCCTATACTTTAACTTCATTTTAGAGCCTTGAAATGAGGTTAACGGGGTTCAAACGCATCGAAAATCGCTTAAACGGACTGCAGGGACCATTTCTGCCATTTTTGAAACATTTCTGAAACTGATAGGCAGTGGCGTAGCGCGAGCACCTCATGCCTAGGCAGTGGCGCTACGCGACTGCCTAACCTGAACAGAAAAACCAGATTCGATGTATCACAGCTGTTTAACTCACAACCACACACTCACACATGCCTAGTCAGCTGATAAGAACCCATTTTTAAGCACCACAACTTTCCAACAAGTGTACGCACAAGATTCGATCACGTTATTCAAGAAACGATCTTAACGGTTCGGGTATTCCTATAAATACCCAACCCATTCCATAACTAAAACCCACTAGAATCTGATTTGAGGAGTTCTAAGTTGAAACCTTTGTTTCATACCTGAGCTACTTGAATCACGATTAGCATTCGGGGACCCTTCGTAAGTATTCTTTCGTTCTTTTATTTCTTTTCGAGTCTGAAAGTCAAACTTTGTTTGACTTTCTGCGTTGACCAGTTTATGGTCAATGCGAAGTTCGTTTGAACTTCGCAACGTGATTGTAATCACGATGGTTATAGTCCCTTGTGACTATGCCTACTGATTACCACGTTGTCTAGGGTCGTAAGGGTAAGCGATCTACTAAATCGCTTATACCTTCGAACCCGACCCATTTTGGTCGATCATTAGGATCCGACCAAATACATTAGGTGACCATAGTAGGTAGGGAATAACCTTCCGAGGTTATACCCTATGGTCACATCGTTTGAGTAGTTGTATGATAGGTAGTTTATATGCCTTAGGTAAATTACCAGAATACCCTTTTCATGTATAATTGGTAATTAAGCATATGTAACTTAAACTTTTGTCACATAACTGATTATGTAACATGTTTAGGCATATAACACTTGTCATAGGGCTAGTTAGACGTCTCGAGTGTGCTTTTGCGCGCACGACGCGTTAAAGTAGCATAGGCTACCTTAATGGGTCGCGATGGGTCGAAGACACTTATGTTAGGTTTCATTTAGTATGTAGGCTTTGTTAAACCATATGACACGAGTCTCTATACTCGTTTGGTTTACAAACCCTCATTCTATCTAAATCCTCCGATTTAGGTCCGGTTTATTAACATAGTTACCTATATTAGGTGCCGTTTGATTTCCGTGATCTCTAGCATTGCTTGGTGGTTATCTTAGGACTTCTGAGCAATCTCAAGTGAGTACATAGACCCCTCTTTTACTGTTTTCCAAACGTTTTGGGGTGAAACACATGTGCCTACTTGTTACTTTCATGCTTTCCTGTTTTCACATCATATACTTGCTATGTTTATTAGTACATTTATAGTACATGATTTCATTACAATTTATGCTATGTATGCACATTGAGTGCGTACTTAGTACATCGTTTTACATTACATTTCATGCTACGTGTGCCCATTGTGTGCATTACTTAGTACATCGTTTTACATTACATTTCATGCTACGAGTGCCCATTGTGTGCATTACTTAGTACAGCTGATTTCATCACATACTTACATTTTGACATTTGATTATACATAAACATTTCTACAATTGGTTTAAACATAGACATCTTACATTGTTGGTTTGGTTTGAGTAAGTGATTAAGTAACGAGGCGTGTGTAATATGATACAAGCATGGTGGATACGCCGCTGAGTGTTTGTATGGTATTACATATTGTAGCGTTATTTGAATCATTTCAATTTGAGACATAGAACATTTTATACAAATAACATATTTTTCACAAGACATTGATTTACAAACAACTTATCTAATACAAACTCATTTTACATGGCTATTAATTTAACCATACATTATTCTCTTATTTATATATACCATCAGATCTTATCGTTTTTCAAATGATTTACAAGACAAAGCAAATTACAAGGTTCATGACTAAACATTTTCTCAAACATAAGTCATGAATTCGGTTTTCACAAAACCTATGTATCTCACAGGCATTTTTATGCTGACGTACCTATTTTCACATGTGTTTTCAGGAGATGATGCATAGGACTTATCAAGACATACTTAGGCGGACCTGTGCCTTAGTGACTTAAAACGAGACAAGAACTAGTTAAATTTTGTTATGTACTCTTCATTTCTTGTTTAAAGACAATGTAACTCGCTTGTTTGATGAATAAAACGAAACTTTAATTTCCATGGTTATGAAACATTAATTCTGTTACAACACTCCTCGACGTTTCCGCCACGTTTTGTATGTTCTACGTGGTCGGGGTGTGACATGATGTCTGACTTGTGAATCTGTTTACATTATGGATAATGTGCATACTACAGTATATGAAATATTATATAGACATGTATGTCTATGAGGAAATCCAAAGACCATATTGATTGACAATTAGGAATAAATCATGAACAAGTGTGTCAATGATAATTTTAGACTTATTTATTAGGAATCTCCCATATACGTCTATAATTTCGATATCAAACATTATTTCGTTTGATCATCCGTCTCGAAATTCGTGCGACAAGATGAACGACAGAAACTCTTTAAGTTAACGCATTAGGAAACCTGTAACTAAAAGTTGTGCGAAAGCTTACACTAACAATAATGTTACCTTCATTCAGAATTCTTGAGAAGATAAGAATCTCAAAACATAGAGAATAGTTCTGGTCAAAGTAAAGTAGAATTCAAAACAAAGACCAGAATATACCTAGAAACTAAACTAACTAAAAATATTCATCCATATTTCAAGGAATCTCGAGGACGAGATTTAAAACAAGGTGGGGAGGATGTAACAGTCCCAAAATTTTTATTTAAAATATATATAAAAACTTATGTTATTAAAAGGATGCATCATGGGTAAGTTGACCAATAGAAATATAAGGTGGTTTGACAAAACGTAGAAACCATTGAAATAATTAAATTATACATGGTATTTGAACCTACTCTGTTTTTAATGAAACTTGGTTCAAAATGTAGATAAAATTGTTCTAGTTCTAATGGCATATTTATTATTTTATAAAACGTCGTACTTTAAAAATTATAAGCGCCAAATAAGTGAAGCAGTTAAATTAATTATAATAAAATATTAACATTTAAAAACTCAACATTTGAAATCTAAAGTGTACGTGTGTGTTTGGTGATATACATGAAATTTAAAAGAAAAATAAAATAAACTAAAAACAATTAAGATATTATAAATTAAATGTTAAAACCAAAACTAATATATTTGTTTTCTACGTATGAAAACAAAATCAAAAGAAAGAAAGAAATAAATTAATACATTTGAATTAAGATTTGTCTGTGTTCGTGGATAACAAAGATAACTTAGCCTCCAAGCTATTTTTAGAATTCAACTATAAATAGCACCACTTCTGAGCTTCCAAATTGTTCAGTTCGTTCATTTCTTTCTCTCTCGCTTACACTGTGATATATTTACACTTTTCTTTAGTAATTCACCTCTAATATTACAAAGCCCTACCCCGTTTTAAGTGTTTTAACCCTTGACCACTGATACCCTGTCCAAGTGACGTAGGGCCCCGTAACGTATGTCAAGGCTCTGCCTAAATTCGTTGGGGTTCTGTCTCATGACGTAGGGAAAAGTGGAATTGGGTTACTATACTTAATGTAAGTGCACTATATATTCTATTAAATAATCCAGGAGTTGTACCAAGATATATCAACCCTCCAAAATATTTCTGACACCCCTAATATATTTAGAATACCCCTATATGTTTTTAAATACACCCCGTACGTGAAAGCCGAGCCCGAAATACCAAATAGTATTAAAAATAATTAAAAACAAGAATTATTAAGTTGAGGCGGGCCGCGTAGGACCCACCCCAATCTTACGCGGGCGGTATGAAGGTTAACCACTGAATTCGTTGAGTTTTAAGCTTAGGCGGGCCGCGTAACCCAACCCAGTTAGTTAACGCGGGCCGCGAGAGGTTCAGAATGGTGGCGCAGCCCGGTGATGACACGTGTCATCATCGTGGCGGGTCTAGGCGATGATCAGGACAAGCTATATATTGACCTGGAGTCAACACGGGCCGCGTAAGCCCTGCCCGTATGTTACGCGGGCCGCGACAAACCTAGAATCAGCAACTATAAATAGATGGCCTCGGATCTCAGTTGAATTCGTTCATTCTTCGTTTCTCAATCACAATTTCTGAAATATAGGCTTTAGAAAGCTGGTATTATACTCCCTAATTAGCAAGGTTCTGCTCCGTTGTAAGTATTATAACCCCAGTTTCGTAATAGATACGCTGCCCGATTGATTTAGGGTTCCGTAATAACTGTCGTGGTTCTGCCCGACGTAGTTATTGGAATACCGTCTCGGGGAGGGTATCATTAATATTTTCAAAGGGTTATGATACTAACCTATGTGCATTTGTGTAAATTATAGATTATTCCCAGGAAACCCTTACACGAAGTCTAAGATAGCAATGTGAGTTTATCCTCTTTTTGTTAACCTTTTTGGAATGTTTTACAAAACCTTAATTATTTACAATGTGATTAAGCGGTGATTAAGTCTTTGTAGTTCTTCAATTACTGCCGGTATTATGGGGTTTTGTATACAAAATTTATATTACTACGAGTAGTAGTAGTAAGTCGGAATGACAGTACATTACCATTGGACGACGAGTTAGCCAATGGGTAATTTGACCATAGCCACAGATCCGGTCGAGTGGCAAATACTGAATGAGTAATTGTGTAGACATAAACAATGTGATCGCTCTCAATACTGTTTTAATTGATAAAATGTTTCTTGATTAAACTGGGATTCACTCACCAGTATTTCCCACTGACAAATGTTTTTAAACACGAGTTTCAGGTAACAAAATGTGAAAGCCAAGTAGTAAAAAGCCAGCTCGAGAGCACGGACGGCTTGTTAAACTGTGGCTATAAAAGTTATCTAAAATACGATGGTTTAAATGCAATAAAGTAGGGTTTATCCCTATAAGTATGTTGTAATAAGAAAGTATGTTGTAATAAGAAACTTGGGTTTTACCCATATGATTATTAAAATAAAATATGGTGGTTTTACTCTGATAAACATTTCCTAACTACGGTCCTGATGAAATTTCCGCTGCCAAATTAATAAATATTGATACCACTGCCACTGAGTTCGCGGCCGCCCGTTCCCGGGACAGATAGGGGGCGGGGGTTGTGACATGTTGGTCCCGAACAAAGCCAGTATTTGGTAAAAGAGGTTCATGAAGGGATATGCGGAGCCCATTTTGGAGCAAGAACGGTGGTTGCCAAACTAATGAACCTTGGGTATTTTTGGCCCTCCATGCACCGAGACACCACCGAGCAACTAAGGAAGTGTGATTCCTGCCAAATTCATGCACCAGTCCCGAAAATTCCCAAGCATGATCTTGTCCCGATAACCTCAGCATGGCCATTTTATAAATGGGGGATGGACATCGTTGGCCCATTCCCACCAGCCAAAGGTGGAGTGAAGTTCTTGTTAGTAGCCATAGACTACTTCACCAAGTGGCCTGAGGTCAAACCACTTGCAAAAATCACGGGCAAGCAAGTCATTGACTTTGTTTGGGAGAACATCATTTGTCGCTATAGGTTTCCAGGAGTGCTTGTCACCGATAATGGAAAACAATTCGCTGAGAAGCCTTTCAGCGTTTGGTGCAAAGAATTCAGAATAGCTCAGGTTTTCAGCTCAGTGGCATATCCACAATCAAACGGTCAGGTTGAAAGCATGAACCGAAGCATAGTTGAAGGGATTAAAGCCAGATTGGGAAGATATGAAAGCAATTGAGTTGAAGAATTGCCAAGTGTTCTATGGGCCATAAGAACAACAGAAAAAACAAGCCACAAAAGAACACCTTACAGCTTGGTGTTTGGATCTGAGGCCGTGATTCCAGCTGAAGTAGGAGTTGTAACGCAAAGAACGGTCAACATGGATCCCGAAGCTAACCAAAAAGAGACCATGTTGAACTTACAACTCTTAGAGGAAGCACGAGACCAAGCTGCAATCCAAGAAGCCAAGTACAAGCAAACGATAGAAGCCTATTACAACAAAAGAGTCAAATATGAATGTTTCAAGCCAGGAGACCTGGTGCTTAGAAACAATGAAGCTAGTAAGAAAGAGAACCAATGAAAACTTGGCCCAAAATAGGAGGGGCCATATACAATCCTTGAAGCAAACAAGGGTGGATCCTATAAACTAGCAGACTCAGAAGGTAAAAGGCTTCCAAGACACTTGAATGGAAAAACCCTTAAGAGGTTCCATGTGTAATCAAGAAGGATTGGTTTGTATTTCACAAAGTTGTATTTCAAGAGTTGATCACCTTTTGTAACATAATGTCTCTTGAATGAATGAAGTTGTTTTATCAAATTTGTCTTTCTATCCTAAAATCAGGTTGAGAACCTAGCAAAAAACTCCATGGCAAGGGCCATGTAAGGGGATGAGCTCCCAGGCCGCATCGCTCAATAGGTTCAAGGGTTGAATGGACCTATATAAGGGGTGAGTTCCTAAATCAATACAACTCCATGAGACTTATAATTGAAATACAAAATTGTCTCATAGACAGGTTTGAACAACCTACATCAAATGTTCCTTAAGCCTTAGAAAAATATTGAAAAACAGGCTTACGAAATAAAACCAAACTAAGAAAGATGATGAATATGATAGGTGCTATGCCTTTTTGTTAAAAATACCAAGGCTAAGTGACTGCAGCACTGAACCCTTTAAGGTATGAAAAACATAAAGACAACACAAACCAACAAAGACAAAACCACAAGGAAAAGAAATAATCTAAGGAACAATATAACAACATGAACAAAAAGGTTACACATAACCCAAAACTCAAAGATACAAACCAAGTCATGAAACTAAAGTAGTAGCCAAGTCATGAAACTAAATTAGTAACCAGAATCCTCGAAGGCTTCAAGCTACATACGTGACAACCAGAAGCCTCGAAGGCTCCAACCTACATACATGACAGCCAGAAGCCTTGAAGGCTTGAAGCCAACCAAGCTGCCTTAACAAAACAGGCACAAGCATAAAAGACAAAACACAAGGCAAATAGTTAAACTTAGTAGCATAATAAAGGAAGCCTTAAAGACTTCCAAACATCCAAACAAAGTTAAAACAAGCCCTAACAATTTGTAAACTTAGAAATTGTTCAAATGGCCATACAGGCCTAACCACAACCACATAACAGGAACCTTAAGGGTTCCTGTGAAACCTAAAATTGTTTAAGTAAACATTACAAACCATAAATTGTTTTCAAGGGTGCTAAGAAAGCTACGAATGTCCATCAAGCATCAGCAGGAGGCTTGGAAGCCTCGGAACCATCACTTTTAACCTTCTTTGCTTTCTTTGACTTCTTAGCTTTCAAGCCACCATCACCACCTATTGCTGAACCTTCCAAGCTCGCATCCTTCGAAGCATCAGGTCCTCCTGAAAGGGTATCATCACTATATCCAGAATAAGATCGCTTTCTTGAAAGGGAACCGAGTACTTCAGCACAAACTTTTTCGTTAAGACCATCCGGTTTTAGCTCCTGCAAGACAGTAAGAGGCTTACCAAAACAAGTAGAAACCTGATTAACATACAGGTAGGTCAGCCTCTCCATCTGATCAACAGAACCCTTGAAGACCTCAGAAGCTTCAGGACGATATAAGGGAGACTTTTCTAAAGAATGGCCAGACTCATGAATGTCACACCCCGATATTTCTACGTGTTACCGGTGGGCCAGGTGGGGAGTATCGTGACGTAGTTGATATCATCATAGTTCAACGACACAATATTTAAATGCACAGCGGAAGCAAAAGATAGATTCATTCCAACTAAATAAATTGTAATATTAAGTATCACAAAATAGTTGAAACAGATCCACATGCGGATCAAAATAAAAAGAAAACTGTTCCACAGACTTTAACATCTAGAGCTTGCGAGACTTAATTATTGATGCCTGGAGTATCCAGCCTATTACGTATAGTACATGCACTTAGCCTTTTTGGAAAAATACGTCAGTTTACACTGGTAAATACAACTTAACTGACTCATTTTGAAAAGAGTTTGAAAATTGATTTGAATGCACTTCGGCAAAAATATATTTTATAACTTGGGATAATTATTAAAATAATCTTGTATACAGTTTTACTTATTTGTCGTCCATCAGGGCCGGTTTGTAGGGCCGGTCTAGATTAACTGACACGCCACAGGTATAATGCCCACAAGGATTATTTCCTTTAAGTGGATTACCAGTTTTTACATAATGCAACTGTCAGGTGTATGCCTACACCCCGTGCTTAGGTCGTGGCCATTTCTTTGAATGATGCCAAGGATATCCGGGACATGGTCATTTAACCCCCAAGGGCCATACACCAAATAATACAGAATAAAACAGGTTATGTAAATACATCAATCACAATACGATTTAAATGACTACATACCCGACCAAGCGGTATTATTATAATACCGTATCCCAAGCCCGTATAGGGAAATTAAGTTAAGAGTATTTACCTGAGCAAAGTATAAATCAAATACAGCAAGTGCACGTAGCTTTTTCTGGGCTCCTAATCTAGAACGAAGGTTTTAATAACCTATTAGAATCCTAACGGGTCTTTAAGTAAGCCTAGACTTAGACCGGTTAGTTTTAAAAGAGGATGCGGTCCAAAACGCATGATTAAGCGAAGACCGTTTTAGAATGTGGTTTTGACCCGACAAGCTTGGACACTTATTTAAGATGGGTAACTTAACACATTCTGGATTTTGAGAGGAAAACGATATGGTTTGACCCGTCTTGGCTAAATTATGCAAACTAGTTACATAAGCCGATCCGAACACGAAAAGTGCGTAACGGTAACCAAATGAGTCATATACAGGTTTCCTAAGTTAATATGCCTTAAATATGTTGTGACATCAGTAAGATATCTTCTATTATGCCCAAAACGGATTTAAACTCAAATTACGCCCCGTAGGGGTATTTTGGTCATTTTAAAGGTTATAAAAGAGTTTAAATAATAAACTGAGTTACGGGTCTGATATAATCAGTAAAAATACTTAATTTACTAAGTTATATCAGTAGGGTATAACCTATATGTGAACATTATTATTTCTAACCATACTATGCACCGAAAGGGCATTTTGGTAATTTCACTTAAGCTTAAAAGGTCAAAACTGGAAATCTGAGTTTAAAACTTTTGCTTACTGTAAAAACATAAAAATTTACTGGAATTATCAGTAGGCACCAAACCTTATATGTTTAAAATAGTTTTAATACATACTATGATTTAAAAACGCTTAAAAAGGCGATTTGGGGCCAATTCCGGGTTTTCAAAGGAAAGCTGATATTTTTATTATTCCAGAAGGCTCAAAATATTTTATTTATCATATAAAATTAGTAGCAAAAGGTTTGGGGTCAAAGGGATTTGTAAAACTCATTTTATAGCCCAAAAGGGCAAAACCGGCAATTACCGAATCAAGCTTAGAACTCTAAGTTATGCTCAGCCTAAAAATAAATAAAAATCTCCAAAAATCCCAAAATATTATTTTATATCAGTGGGTAAAAATTTTGGTATCAAAAACCGGGTTTAGATAGGCTATACGCTAATTACACCGTTTAATTACTAAAAAGCTTCTCATCTACGCTAATGAGCATAACTCCTAATCTAGACCTCAAACTGATGTCAAATTTTATGTGCAAGTTTATAAATCAGTAACTAAGGTTTCTACTCTTTTATATTTTCAAAATCACGTTTTAATGTCATATGGGCATAATAGTCAACATATAAGCAATTAACGGAAATATGCATATGAATCGGATAACTATTGAACCAAGTTGTATAATCACAGAGGGTTATACTAATATGAAACCTGGTCCTAATATGGCTCTAAGGAATTTCTAAAACATGCTTAAACGGGTCAGAACTGAAAGTCAAAGCATAAGTCAAATTATGCGACTTTCGGTTCCGAACCGGGCCTAAACTGAAAATTATCGGGTTGAACATGTTTAGACATGTTCTTACATTAATTACCAAGTTATATTAATGATAAAATAGGCTGCATAGCTTCTACATTGTTAATTATGCATTTATTTGAAATTAAGCATTCTGTTGACTTTTTATGATTTAGTTTGACCCGACAATTGACTTAGTTAGAGTGGGAATCAGAGAGTACCCTTTTGAGGGTTTATTACCCACATAATTACCTACTTATAGGTACTTTTAATTCGAGATTTTACTGAACAATTTTTGATTAATCTCGAAGTCAAACCTTAATTATGATAGGTTTGACTTATAGTCATTAAGCTAATTAAAACTGAATTCAGGAAGTTAAGGACACTTAAAAATGTCCTAAGCACGATTAGGTAGCCTAAGGAAACTTGTTGCTGATCAGAGGAGCTCCAGAGAAGTCCTTGAAGTGAGCTTGAATGATCAAGCAAAATGGTTGCAACTCAACCTCCTTATATAGTGACCCTAAGTGTCCAAGATCATGCCAACATAGTCTACAAGTGTTCCCTGATGATCCCCATGTGTCCCTATGCATGAAAATCTGTTGGCCACACTCCTGTATTCGAATACCATGCTAATAAGGCGGTGTAACAGGCTGAACAGGCAGCTGCCCAAAATCTGCTGCCAGCGACAGTCTTACGGACCGTAAGCAAGAATCCTTGCGGTCCATAAGAACCTCTTGCGGACCGTAATCTCTCGGTCTTGCGGTCCGTAACCAACCTTGATAAAAAATTGCCCAGTTACAACCTTGCGGACCGTAAGCGTTTGGCTTTGCAGTCCGTATCCGCTTTTTATTTTTCGAATGCCCAGCTCCTCCATCTTACGGACCATAAGTGTTAGCCTTTGCGGTCCATAAGGCTTCATCAGAAGACAAAACTTTGCAAACTTTTAGGCTTGACCATGCATTCCTTTAAAGCTCGAATCTTCAGTCATTTATCAGCAGAAGAGGACCATGGATCAGATCTTGCAGGTCCTTGAGAGTGTTGCCATGCATCTTTGTTGTCTTGGATTCTTTTGAAAAGGTCTTGAATGCCAAATTTGTCGTGAACACTCATAGGATCCATCTCTTATGCCAATTTGAATTATATATTATCAACATAACCGGATTTGAATCTATTAGATGTTTATAAAACATATTAAGGTTTGGGATTTTATAAAAAGGTCACTCAGAGGTATTAATTAACATGTTGACACTTTTTGATCCTACCATACCTCTTTTAACTTGATCCGGTTTATGACACGTTTGCTCTAAACGACACGTGTCTTAATTTTATTGGACATAAATTTTCAAGGTGTTACATCCTCACCCCCTTAAAAGAAATCTCGACCTCGAGATTTACTGAAACAAATGAGGGTACTTTTCTTTCATGGTGGACTCTACCTCCCACATATATTCGGGACCTCTTCGGGCATCCCATTTAACCTTTACGATAGGTACATACTTCTTCCAAAGCTTCTTAACCCGTCGATCCTCAATCGATAAAGGTTTTTCTACAAATTTCAAGCTTTCATCTATGTGCACATCCGTGTATGGTATGACTAGCGATTCATCCGCTAGACATTTCTTCAGATTGCAGATGTGGAATACATTGTGAATACCACTGAGCTCTTCAGGCAAGTTCAACTTATAAGCCACTGACCCAACGCATTCGATAATCTCGAAAGGTCCTATATACCTCGGGCTTAACTTACCTTTCTTACCAAATCGCCTCACCCCCTTCCAGGGTGATACCTTAAGCAAAACTTTATCACCAACCTCAAACTTTAGAGGTTTTCGCCTTTTATTAGCATAACTTTTCTGCCTATCCCTGGCAGCTTTCAGGCGGTCGCGAATCTGGACAATCTTGTCCGTCGTTTCAAAGACTATGTCAGGTCCTGATAATTTAGTTTCCCCTACTTCTGCCCAACAAATAGGCGTTCTGCATTTCCTACCATATAATGCCTCAAAAGGCGCAGCCTGAATGCTTGTATGGTAGCTATTGTTATAGGAGAACTCGATCAAGGGCAGGTGGTTATCCCAACTACCACCTAAGTCAATTACACATGCACGAAGCATGTCTTCCAAAGTTTGGATGGTACGCTCACTCTGCCCGTCCGTCTGAGGATGGTAAGCCGTACTAAAATTTAAGCGCGTGCCCAAAGATTGTTGGAAACTTTTCCAAAAATGTGATGTGTATCTGGTATCTCTGTCAGAGATAATTGACACTGGTACGCCATGCAGAGATACAATCTTATCCACGTACAATTGGGCTAACATGTCGGAGCTATAAGTCTCCTTAATGGGTAGGAAATGTGCTGACTTAGTCAGTCTATCTACTATCACCCATATAGTATCATTTCCTTTCCTTGTCCTTGGCAACTTGGTGATGAAATCCATTGTCACCATCTCCCACTTCCATGTGGGAAGTTCAGGTTGTTGTAGCAAACCTGACGGCTTCTGATGTTTAGCTTTGACTTGCGCACACGTCAAACATTTAGCTACATAGGCAGCTATAGACTTCTTCAAGCCTATCCACCAATAGTTTACCTTTAGATCCTGGTACATCTTATCAGCTCCAGGATGAACATAATATTTGGAACTGTGGGCTTCCTGGAGGATAACATCCCGAAGTCCTCCATAAACTGGAACCCAGATTCGTCCATTTAATCTCAGGATTCCGTCCTTGCCATAGGATAACTGCTCTTCAGTTACTCCTAGCTTTTCCTCAAGGTAGTTAGCTTCTAGCACAGCTTCCTTCTGTGCAGCTAACAACCTTTCGTTCAAACTATTATTTATCTCGATGCTCTTGGCATTGATTCTTATAGGCTTCACTCTTTCCTTTCGACTTAAGGCATCGGCGACTACATTCGCCTTGCCAGGATGGTATCTTATTTCACAGTCATAATCATTCAAAGTTTCCATCCAACGTCGTTGCCTCATATTCAAGTCCTTCTGATTAAACAAGTGTTAAAGGCTCTTGTGATCCGAATAGATCACACATTTGGTACCATACAAATAATGCCTCCACAGTTTTAGTGCAAATACAACAACACCCAACTCCAAGTCATGGGTGGTGTAATTCTTCTCGTGCACCTTTAACTGGCGTGAAGCATAGGCAATGACTTTTCCTTTCTGCATAAGCACACACCCCATACCGGTGTGTGATGCATCACAAAACACCACAAATTCATCAATTCCCTCAGGCAACGTCAATACAGGAGCGTTGCTCAACTTCTGCTTCAAAATATCGAAAGATTCTTGCTGTTTAGGCCCCTAGTCAAACTTGTTATTCTTGCGGGTGAGTAGAGTCAGGGGTGCTACAATTCTCGAGAAGTTTTCAATAAATCGCCTATAGTATCCTGCCAGTCCTAGAAAGCTACGAATCTCTATAGGCGTCTTGGGCTCTTGCCAGTTCATAATAGCTTCAATTTTAGCGGGATCCACTTGGATACCATGCTCACTAACAACATGTCCAAGGAATTGGACTTCTCGAAGCCAAAATTCACACTTTGAAAATTTGGCATAGAGCTTTTCTTGTTGAAGTAGCTTAAGAATGCAACTGAGATGCTTCTCATGATCAGCTTGGCTTTTCGAGTAAATGAGAATGTCGTCGATGAAAACGATGACAAATTTATCCAAGTAAGGCTTGCAGACGTGATTCATGAGATCCATGAATGCGGCAGGTGCATTAGTGAGCCCAAAAGGCATCACTAGGAACTCGTAATGACCATAACGAGTCCTAAATGCAGTCTTGTGTACATCTTCATCTTTAACCTTCAATTGATGATAACCTGACCTCAAATCGATCTTAGAAAAGTAGCTTGCCCCTTGTAATTGATCGAACAGGTCGTCGATCCTGGGCAAAGGATACCTATTCTTGATAGTGACCTTATTAAGCTCACGGTAATCGATGCACAGACGCATCGATCCATCCTTCTTCTTGACAAATAGGATTGGCGCTCCCCAAGGAGACGAACTAGGTCTAATGAAACCTTTGGCTAGCAATTCATCTAGTTGTGTCCTCAATTCCTTCATCTCTGTTGGTGCCAACCTATAAGGTGCTCTCGCGACAGGTGCTGCTCCAGGGATGATGTCAATTCTGAATTCTACTTGCCTATCTGGTGGCAGACCAGGTAGTTCTTCTGGGAAAACATCAGGGTATTCAGAAATGACGGGAATATCTTCAATCTTGGGTTTCTGCTCATCGATAGTCACCTGTGCCATATAAATGACACAACCCTTCTTCAAACATCTAGATGCCTTGAGCATAAACACTTGCTCAGGCAGTCCATACTGGGTATCTCCCTGAATGGTAATTGGCTCACCAGATGGAGTCTTGATCACCACTTGCTTCTTATTGCACATTATCTGGGCTTGGTTACGAGATAACCAATCCATGCCTATAACTATGTCAAAACCGGCAAGCTTCAAAGGAAGTAAAGACAATGGAAAGGAGTGGTTCCTAATGGATATAACACATCCATCTAACACGGTTGATGCGGTTTCTAAGGTACCATCAGCTAATTCCACCTCGTATTTCACACTTAGGGTTTCAACAGGTAAATTCAGCAACTTACAAAACTTATTATCTACAAATGATTTATCAGCACCTGAATCAAACAATACCCTTGCATAAACATCATTTATGAGGAAGGTACCTGTGATCACATTGTCGTCCTGGACATCTTCCTTTGCATCCATTCGGAAGACCCTTGCATTGGTCTTCTTGACCTCTTCAGGCTTCTTGGCGTATTTAGGGCAATTGGTTTTAATGTGCCCTTTCTCATTGCAGTTGTAGCATGTGGCATCCTTAATCTTCTTGCAATCAACAGTCTTGTGCTCTTTAGACTTGCACAACCCACAGGCAGGTGATCCTGACTTAGACTTGGACTCAAGTCTGCACTTTCCAAAGTGGCGTTTTTGGCAAGTTTTGCACTTTGGCTTTTCCTCACCTTGTTGGCTACCCTTGTTGGATCCAGACTTCTTCCTGAAGTCAGTGCTACCTTTATGCTTCTTTTCAGATCTTCGTGAGTTATCATCCTCATGCTTTCTCTTGCCTTCTTCTGAATTCCTGAGTGATCTTAGCTTGACGGCGTCTAAGGTAAGAGACAGAGATAGATCAGCTGCTGATCTGAAAGTAGCAGGTCTGGATGCCTTAACACTGGCTTTGATTTCTGGGGCTAAACCCCCAATGAAGCGAGCAATCCTTTTGGGTTCCGGGGTTACGAGATACGGAACCAGCCTAGATAGGGTATTGAAGCTGGTGAGGTAAGCTTGACAATCTAAATTTTTCATCACCAACGATAAGAAATCTGATTCAATTCTTTCAACCTCATGTTGCGGGCAATAATTCTCCTTAATGAGAGCAACGAACTGATCCCATGATAAATTGTAGAGCGGGATCTTTCCAGCAGCTTGAATGAGAGACTTCCACCATGCTAGTGCCTCTCCCTTGAATGATTAGGATACATACTTCACTACATCCCTCTCAGCACAACCGCTGATGTCAACTACTGTGTCCATTTCATCTAACCAGGTCATACAATCAATTGCCCCTTTCTCCCCAGTGAAATCCTGGGGTTTGCAGGAAACAAAGTACTTATAGGTACCGGACTTGGTACGTGGTTTATCATCAAACACTATCCTTTTAGATGGAACACTGTTTTGGTTAGATGAATGTCGATCATCATCTTTCTTTGGCTCATCTTTCTTGGAGGGTGGCTTGCTGTGAGCCTCTGATTGAGTCTTAGGCTTGGAATGCGGTGCGGATAGGGTCCTACTTCGAGTCCCACTAGATTCATTATACTGCCGCTCTATAGCTTTTGTAACAACATTATATACTAATGCTTGCAGCTCCGCACCGGTCACATGTATCTTTGTATTTTCATGGTTTTCCACCGGATGACTGTTTCCCTCTTCTGACCTAGTCATGTAGCTTTAATTGCTACGTAAAGAAAATAAGGACAAGCTTTATTTAGAAACCTAAACAGTATGATCGTTCTTGACGATTTATTAACCATGGTTTTAATAGCCATTTTAGTTAATTTGTTAAATATATAATTATTCAGGATCTTTATCAAAATCCTAAATTATAAGTTAGTGATGGCACAAAAGGCCTAGTCACGTAACAAGTTTAATTTATAAGCCCAGATTTTATGGAATCAAGGCATTAAGGTTTGAATCAAAGTTCGTTACCTTTTCTTGACAGGGAGTTGTAGGCTACCACTGTCCTTAGTCCCAGAGGACGTTAATTATAGCCCGTGGGCACTTCATCCTTAAGGGATGATTATTTTAAATAAGGGAAATTTAGAATATCCCAATTTAAGGATGACTTATGTGATTTTTATCGATTCACATTTTTGCCAAGAGTGTTAACATGATTTCAGATGTTAACTAGGATTTGGAATCTTTTGAATAGGTTTTACCATCTTGGCCATGTCTGCAACGACATAAAGGCTAGGTTTACCTTTAAGATTCTTTTTTAATATTTAACGCAGAACAATCCTAAAGTGAGAGATTAATATGGATCTAAACCTAATTATGGAACTACCATTTTGGCCTTGTCTTAAGATGACATGTGGCTAGGTCTGGTCCCTTTTTAGATTTTGCCATTTTATTATAATGGTAGATCTTTTAGTAGGAATGTTATTTTATTTATTTCACATTTTATGTTTATGCACATAATTAATAAAATGAAAATTTAAATTAACCATTCCATAAAAATTTAACAAGTACAATTTTGCCCAAAACGGGACTTCTACTGAAATAACACGCCCACGCAGGGGCTTAACCAAACAAATATACCCACGCAGGGGTCAACAGAAAGACATGCCCACGCAGGGGCATAATACAAAAAGACATACCCTCGCAGGGGTTAAACAAAAGGCATGCCCACGCAGGGGCTGTATTGAAAATAAGGAAATACAACCAACAATTTAAAGGATTCAATGGTCCTTCTTGCTCTTTCCTTTTATTAAGCTTGTCAATCCCTTAAAGAAGCCTTGTCGTTCCCTGCGATCTCTGTGAACTTCCCGCTCAACCTGATCCAACCTTTAGAGAATTTCCTCCCGTTCTGGCGGGGAAAACCGAGGTATCTGCGGCTGCGGCTGATGTGGAGGTCGAAGAGGCGGCTGTTGTTGGTATCCATAAGCTGGGTACCCAACTCCCCAAGGAGTTCCGTAGGGTCCTTCGGGGTTGAGAGCGTTGTAATTCCACGCTGCCAAGTATGGGTCGACCTGGGCATAATTGAAGCTGGTGTGAGCCGGCTGCTCAAAGGGATTATACGCTGCTAAGCCAGCGTATGTGGGAATTGGGTTGTCAAAACCCAACGGTGGTGGCACGACAGGTGCAGAGTTCACTTCCGGGACGGGGTTTGAAGGTCCCCCCATGAGCTGATCTTCTTGGAGTGGCGGGTAGTGGCTGCCACTCGATGGTTGCGGGGTGCTGATATGCACTCTCCCTTGCACGGACATCCGTGCGTTCGTTCTCCTTTGCCTCGGTGGCTCAGGAGGCTGTTGCTGAGGTGGTGGTGGTGGCGGGGTAACTGCCACAAAACGTGAATCCCCGGAAGGATCCTGTTGCTGCTGCTGGTGAGGCGATGAATGGTAAGAGGGTGTAAAATACCATTCATACTGGTTGAATCTTGCTTGGTAACTGTCTGGACCACGGTAAGGTGATCCTTGGAAGGATGATCCATCAGAGATTTCAATAGGATGTGTGGGGGTACCGGTCGGTGGTTCGGTAGGGTCGGTATCCTCATCCATATCCATGGCGTGATCTTCAGAAAAGTGATCTTCCGGTCCCAATGGGTTAACACCCACTGGTTCTTCGAGGTAGTTGGCCGGGTTGAACCGGCTACGGAAGATATGTGACGGGTTATCAAAGGAGTGACGAGAGTTGGACCTCTGGAGAGGAATAAATGAAGGTTGTGGGTTTTCGGGCTCATTTTCTGAATGGGGTCCAAAAGAGTGAAGGTAAGACGGTGACGAGCTTAACGAGACAGACCGCCTCGATGGCTGTAGATGTGCCCTCCAGTCCCCCTGTGGACTTGTACGCATGTTGACGGGTGAGGTTTGCCTTTGAGACGGCCCGACCTCATGGTCGTGGCCTGCTATAGGTGCCTTTCCCTTTCTCCTAAAGAATCTTAGTGGCATGTTTAAACCTGTCAACATAAACACAGATAACAACAAAGAAAAATATAAAAGACAAAAATAAAACAGAATCAGGATTTGTCCTATGTTCTTTGTTTAGACTCGAAAATTTGAGGAATGTGCAATTGCGTATCTGATATTAAACACAAAAGGCTAGTGTTTAATTCACTCAGTGTTGGCTCTGATACCAACCTGTCACACCACGATATTTCCACGTGTTACCGGTGGGCCCGGTGGGGAGTATCGTGACGTAGTTGATATCATCATAGTTCAACAACACAATATTTAAATGCACAGCGGAAGCAAAAGATATATTCATTCCAACTAAATAAATTGTAATATTAAGTATCACAAAATAGTTGAAACAGATCCACAGGCGGATCAAAATAAAAAGAAAACTGTTCCACAGACTTTAACATCTAGAGCTTGCGAGACTTGATTATTGATGCCTGGAGTATCCAGCCTATTACGTATAGTACATGCACTTAGCCTTTTTGGAAAAATACGTCAGTTTACACTGGTAAATACAACTTAACTGACTCATTTTGAAAAGAGTTTGAAAATTGATTTGAATGCACTTCGGCAAAAATATCTTTTATAACTTGGGACAATTATTAAAATAATCTTGTATACAGTTTTACTTATTTGTCGTCCATCAGGGCCGGTTTGTAGGGCCGGTCTAGATTAACTGACACGCCACAGGTATAATACCCACAAGGATTATTTCCTTTAAGTGGATTACCAGTTTTTACATAATGCAACTGTCAGGTGTACGCCTACACCACGTGCTTAGGTCGTGGCCATTTCTTTGAATGATGCCAAGGATATCCGGGACATGGTCATTTAACCCCCAAGGGCCATACACCAAATAATACAGAATAAAACAGGTTATGTAAATACATCAATCACAATACGATTTAAATGACTACATACCCGACCAAGCGGTAATATTATAATACCGTATCCCAAGCCCGTATAGGGAAATTAAGTTAAGAGTATTTACCTGAGCAAAGTATAAATCAAATACAGCAAGTGCACATAGCTTTTGCTGGGCTCCTAATCTGGAACGAAGGTTTTAATAACCTATTAGAATCCTAACGGGTCTTTAAGTAAGCCTAGACTTAGACCGGTTAGTTTTAAAAGAGGATGCGGTCCAAAACACATGATTAAGCGAAGACCGTTTTAGAATGTGGTTTTGACCCGACAAGCTTGGAAACTTGTTTAATATGGGTAACTTAACACATTCTGGATTTTTAGAGGAAAACGATATGGTTTGACCCGTCTTGGCTAAATTATGCAAACTAGTTACAAAAGCCGATCCGAACGCGAAAAGTGCGTAACGGGTAACCAAATGAGTCATATACAGGTTTCCTAAGTTAATATTACTTAAATATGTTGTGACATCAGTAAGATATCTTCTATTATGCCCAAAACGGATTTAAACTCAAATTGCGCCCCGTAGGGGTATTTTGGTCATTTTAAAGGTTATAAAAGAGTTTAAATAATAAACTGAGTTACGGGTCTGATATAATCAGTAAAAATACTTAATTTACTAAGTTATATCAGTAGGGTATAACCTATATGTGAACATTATTATTTCTAACCATACTATGCACCGAAAGGGCATTTTGGTAATTTCACTTAAGCTTAAAAGGTCAAAACTGGAAATCTGAGTTTAAAACTTTTGCATACTATAAAAACATAAAAATTTACTGGAATTATCAGTAGGCACCAAACCTTATGTGTTTAAAATAGTTTTAATACATACTATGCGTTAAAAACGCTTAAAAAGGCGATTTGGGGCCAATTCCGGGTTTTCAAAGGAAAACTGATATTTTTATTATTCCAGAAGGCTCAAAATATTTTATTTATCATATAAAATCAGTAGCAAAAGGTTTGGGGTCAAAAGGATTTGTAAAACTCATTTTATAGCCCAAAGGGGCAAAACCGGCAATTACCGAATCAAGCTTAGAACTCTAAGTTATGCTCAGCCTAAAAATAAATAAAAATCTCCAAAAATCCCAAAATATTATTTTATATCAGTGGGTAAAAAGTTTGGTATCAAAAACCGGGTTTAGATAGGCTATACGCTAATTACACCGTTTAATTACTAAAAAGCTTCTCATCTACGCTAATGAGCATAACTCCTAATCTAGACCTCAAACTGATGTCCAATTTTAGGTGCAATTTTATAAATCAGTAACTAAGGTTTCTACTCTTTTATATTTTCAAAATCACGGTTTAATGTCATATGGGCATAATAGTCAACATATAAGCAATTAACGGAAATATGCATATGAATCGGATAACTATTGAATCAAGTTGTATAATCACAGAGGGTTATACTAATATGAAACCTGGTCCTAATATGGGTCTAAGGCATTTCTTAAACATGCTTAAATGGGTCAGAACTGAAAGTCAAAGCAAAAGTCAAATTATGCGACTTTCGGTTCCGAACCGGGCCTAAACTGAAAATTGTCGGGTTGAACATGTTTAGACATGTTCTTACATTAATTACCAAGTTATATTAATGATAAAACAGGTTGCATAGCTTCTACTTGTTAATTATGCATTTATTTGAAATTAAGCATTCTGTTGACTTTTTATGATTTAGTTTGACCCGACAATTGACTTAGTTAGAGTGGGAATCAGAGAGTACCCTTTTGAGGGTTTATTACCCACATAATTACCTACTTATAGGTACTTTTAATTCGAGATTTGACTGAACAATTTTTGATTAATCTCGAAGTCAAACCTTAATTACGATAGGTTTGACTTATAGTCATTAAGCTAATTAAAACTGAATTCAGGAAGTTAAGGACACTTACAAATGTCCTAAGCACGATTAGGTAGCCTAAGGAAACTTGTTGCTGATCAGAGGAGCTCCAGAGAAGTCCTTGAAGTGAGCTTGAATGATCAAGCAAAATGGTTGCAACTCAACCTCCTTATATAGTGACCCTAAGTGTCCAAGATCATGCCAACATAGTCTACAAGTGTTCCCTGATGATCCCCATGTGTCCCTATGCATGAAAATCTGTTGGCCACACTCCTGTATTCGAATACCATGTTAATGAGGCGGTGTAACAGGCTGACAGGCAGCTGTCCAAAATCTGCTGCCAGCGACAGTCTTACGGACCGTAAGCAAGAATCCTTGCGGTCCGTAAGAACCTCTTGCGGACCGTAATCTCTCGGTCTTGCGGTCCGTAACCGACCTTGATCAAAAATTGCCCAGTTACAACCTTGCGGACCGTAAGCCTTTGGCTTTGCAGTCCGTATCTGCTTTTTATTTTTCGAATGCCCAGCTCCGCCATCTTACGGACCGTAAGGGTTAGCCTTTGCGGTCCGTAAGGCTTCATCAGAAGACAAAACTTTGCAAACTTTTAGGCTTGACCATGCATTCCTTTAAAGCTCGAATCTTCAGTCATTTATCAGCAGAAGAGGACCATGGATCAGATCTTGCAGGTCCTTGAGAGTGTTGCCATGCATCTTTGTTGTCTTGGATTCTTTTGAAAAGGTCTTGAATGCCAAATTTGTCGTGAACACTCATAGGATCCATCTCTTATGCCAATTTGAATTACATATTATCAACATAACCGGATTTGAATCTATTAGATGTTTATAAAACATATTAAGGTTTGGGATTTTATAAAAAGGTCACTCAGAGGTATTAATTAACATGTTGACACTTTTTGATCCTACCATACCTCTTTTAACTTGATCCGGTTTATGACACGTTTGCTCTAAACGACACGTGTCTTAATTTTATTGGACATAAATTTTCGAGGTGTTACAATGAAGCTTGCAACCGGCAATGAGACCTTGATGTTTCCCCAAGTTGAGCAATTTAGTATAAACTTCTCCAAGAGCAGAATTGAACTCCTTGGAGTGAAGAAGGTAAGTAACAACTTGCTGGAAACCTTGCTCAATTAGCCATTGGTTATCACTGGTGGCTTGAGCAACCGAAGCCTTCAGGCCTTCCTTCTCTTCATCAAAGGCTCTCTGTTGAACAGACAAAGCCTCCCTATCAGCCTTTAGCTTCAACCGATCGGCTTCGAAGCTTTTATTGAGATCACTTATCTCAATTTCATGCCTTCTAGTCAATTCACCAACCTTTTTGACCCAGGCCTCTTCCTTCTTAGCAAACCCATCAATCTCTTTCTTCATTGCAGCCATCGAAGATTTCATTTTCTCCTTCTTTTTAGAAAATTCCTCATACTCATGCATCCTCTTACGAAAACGAGCAACTCCTTGAGGAAGCATGGCAGCAAGGTTGCAAGTACTTAAAATCATACGAGACAGCATCATGTCATCATCCATCTCAGCAATAGTACCATGAACCGAAGGAGGAGCAATATGGCTCAACACATCCTCACAAACAGCAGCATCCTTAAAACTATCACCAACTTTCACAGACCAATCAGGCACATAAACCTCATCCTTATTTAACCCTTCAACGTCCCTGCTCGAGAAACCCTGAACAGGAGTAGCCATAACCTTCTTGGCTGGAGTCTTCTTCTTACCATGAACAACCAATTTCTTTTCCTTCTCAACATCCACATCAACACCTTGATCTTCAGAAACCTCAATATCATCACTCAATTCCACTGGTTCAGAAGAAGTGGATTGAGGAGCACCCTTCAACAAACGGCGAGTAGATCGACGGGTTGAAGCCTTGGGAGCAGCAGGCTTAGAAAAACCCTTAACATTGGAGACACTAACATAGCCAGCATCCTCAAACCTCTGTTCTATACCCCTAGCAATAGCATCATCCCCTTCAGCGGCTTGGGCATCCGTAAAAGCAACGTCAGATATATCATCACTCTTGATAAAGTCCAAAGCAGACATGACTGCAAAATGTTTCAAAAACAAAAAACAAATAAGTCACTAAACAAAGATGTTCCAAAAAGGCAGAACAAGGAAAAAGCATACCCTGGCCATTCCTCATAAGAACCGGATCCCGATTGGCCTTTTCCCACAATTTACTAATCCCCAACAGAACTAGCAAATGCTCAGGGAAAGGACGAACCCTTGAAGGGCACCCTCAGATGGCTTTAAGAAAAACTTCATTCAAATCGGATTCGGAAGGTTCCGGTTCATTGAGAACGGCATCCGGGTGCCTCCACACCATTTTGAAGGGGATAATAGAATCGGAGACCCAGAAAAAACGATCTTTCCAAGTACCAAGTGTGGTAACCATGGAAGATATTAGGCAAGTATCAACCTTGGATGTTTCAAAGGTGAACCAATCACCTTTTTTTGCCAAACGAAAAAACCGACGGAATAACAACAACGAAGGATCATAACCAAGGGCACGGCATAAAACCTCGAAGTGTAAAACCCTAGCCATGCCCTTCGGATGAATTTGGCCAAAGGAAACACGGTAATACTCCAAAACATTCAACACAAAAAGAGAAAAAGGATGACGAAGGTTGGAAAATTCAAAGTGCCGACAATACAGAGCAATCGAACAGGGGGACATTGATCAACAGATTTATCACAAGCCGGTGCAACCGGATTGAACTTAAGACCAATGCCCCAATCAATACAAAAGTTCTCCACTTCCTCTTGGGTGAGGCGTGAAAATCTAACGGAAAGATCCTTCCGTGCACCCATGATCAAAATAAAGAGCAAAAATCGGACTAACCTGGTAAACGGAAGAGGGAATATAGAAGAAACTTGAGAGAGAATGAAGAAGTATTGATAATTGCCTTGAATAATAAACGAAAATAAAACCAAATAGGGGTTATGATTACACGGCGGTTAATTAACCTGCCCCCTGCAAAAACCGCCGAACTGCCACACATCAATCACATCTGTTGTCAGTTTTGAAATTCAAAAAATTCTCAACTGTTCTCAAGCCTTCAAGCCTTCAAGCAATAAAAATAAATGTGCAAAAGTCAGAAGTCTTTGAGCTCACTTCCCAAAAACCTCTGACTTGGGGGGCTGATGACGGGGGTAGCCCAAGACCAAATAAAATGACTTAGACACATTAAAGCTTAAAAGGTTAAAAGGTTCAAAGGTTGAAAATCCGGGAGTTTAGATAAAACAATACGTGAACAGTAGGTAGTCACATCTCTGATTGATTCACCAACTTCCCCAGCCGTAAAAGTAACACGAGTCCCCAGAGCACAGCCTTTTATCCGTAGGTCAAATGGCTTTAACCCCCAAAAGGGCAAAACCCCCACTGCAAGCATGTTCACTAGTCAAACAGCTTCTTCTTTGAGCTAAGGTTTTCCCTATAAATGTGACACTTCATTAAGTGTGAAAAACATTCCAAGATCAGCTCTGATTCCTGGCGAATCTCTGGTCATTGTTCTTGAGTACTTGCTTCATGCAAGTCACTTTCTTTCACATTCAACACACACATTCCTTTTGCTCCTACATCCAAAGCTGAACACATTTCAGTGAAGGATCTCGAGCAAACAACAAAATCAAACTAGTGAACCTCTCTCCACGTCTTGCAAACGTGGGGGGACCCCACGACCTGCGTTAGACAAAGTTGAACCCTTCAACCCTTTTGTCTGACCGACCCGGCTACTATCCTTGGTCTAATATTTGTTGCATCAACAATCACACAAAAGTAATTTTTTTCGTAACCAGATCATCATTAAACTAGTCGTCTTACTAGTATACCGGTTAGGTTGGTTTCACAAAACAAACGGACTTAAAAATCAAGCACACACCAAATTCAAAATAAATATGGAACTATTTTTATTTATTGTTGTTGCTTTGCAATGTCATAATATGGAAGATAAAAATAAGTACAATATAATATAAAGCATGAAGTATAAAGAAGTAAGAAATACAAAATTTGAAAATTTGGTAGAATCGCCTGTCGGTTTTATTAGACCAAGATTATATTTAGCGAAAGCATAAGGAAAAGAATTAAAATATTGTGTTCTATATATAAACCACCCCGCGTGTAATCATACTCACATCCCTATAATAATTTAATACAATTTTCTACTTTGATTCATTTTACCGATTTCATAGATAACTGACGCGGTTCAAAAACACCGGGTCAGACTGATTTCTTAGATAGTTCTGATCGGCAAGTCCGGCCAGTTATGAAGCTAAATAGTGTGGTCATTACTCTCATGACTCTCTATATAGACGTCATGTTACCCATGGGGTAATTTGTAGAATAGTAACCAAGTTTTAAAAGTGTTCCAATTAGGTTACTCAAGTTTCAAAAGTGTTCCAATCAGGTCACTCAACATTTATTTTTTCATTAAAATTAAGTGTTTTTTCATCCATTTCATAAGTAACCATGGTTATGTGGATTTTTGTTTCTTTTTTCTCTTTTATTTGATGCTAACTTTGAGTGATGACGTGAATTGTAACTTGTTTTTTTTAATTTTTAATGTAATTAAAGTGTTTTTATTTTTAATAAATATAATTTCACATATTAAAATAACTAGGTGAATTACACGGGTTGAATAAATGTAATTTTATATACCAAAAAATAAAAAAATATATCTTTAAAAATCTCGTTTATTAGACGGGTTGAATAAATGTAATTTTATATACCAAATAATAAAACAATATATATTTAAAACTCTTGTTTATTACATGGGTTGAATAAATGTAATTTTATATATTAAATAATAAAAAGTTGTATTTTTAAGAACCCCGTGTATTGTACGGGTTAAGTAAATTTAATTTTATATATTAAATAATGTAAAATATTACATTTTTAAGAAACTCATGTGTTATACGGGTTGAGCATATGTAATATTATATATCAAACAATAAAAAGTCATATCTTTATAAACCCTATGTATTATATGGATTGAATAAATCTAATTTTATATACTACATAACAAAAAAGTTATATTTTTAAAAACCGAGTGTATTACACGAGTTGCATAATGTAACTTTGTATAGTAAAAAATAAAAATGTTATATCTCTAAAAAACCTCGTTTATTACACGGGTTGAATGAATCTAATAAAAAAATATATCTTTAAAAAAAAACTAACGGATATACTCGATACACAATGGATGGGGTGATTGCGGTGATGGTTCTTATAAATCTCACGTAAACATAGTGATTACCGTATTTGAGTTGAGAGTTGAACAAAAAAATAAAAGTATAGAACCAATAAACATTGATTAATATTTTTGTTTACCCCTTATAAACATTTTTGAAATAGATTTTACCCTTAACTACTTTAGTTTAATAAAATAAATAAATCATTTACATAATATTTTAAAATATTATATTATCTCCTATACGAATTGTTTAAATTTATATTAAATTTAATTTTATAATTATCTTCTAACTGATATTAATTATCTATAAAAAATAGATGCCTTCAATGAATGACATGTGTCCTCCAGTTGGTTTCTTTTATTATATAGTACTAGCGGTAAGACTCGTGTGCAAACACAGGTCGTTTCTTAGAAAACCATGCATAACACATTATTAAAATGTAAAAAGTTTTTATTTATATACAGATAGACACATCTAAGACTAACATGGCTAAATTTATTATTCTAATATCAACTGTTAGAATTACATTATTGAATACATAATCCTGAATTTTAACATTTTGTATGCATTCAAGCTAGTTACAAATATTTTGTGGTTTTCAATGGTGAACACTAACATCATTAAAACAGCATTTTGAAACCACTGGTTAACCTAACAGTGGTTTCAAACACTGTTTAATCTAACAGTGGTTTCAAAACACTGTTCTAACCCAAAACAGTGGTTTCAAACACTGTTTTAACCCAAAAGTGGTTTCAAACCACTGTTTAACCTAACAGTGGTTTTAAAAGTGGTTTGAAAACACTGTTGCTTTCTTCAACTCTTCTTCTGTGAAAATGGTCACTTGGTTGGCAGTATCTTTGCTTCTGTAAATAACATTATGTTCCTAAGACTCACACTCGATATCTAAACTAAAACACGAAATTAACATTTGTCGTAATAACAATATCTTGCATATACATCATTTAATGCAAAACCAATGTTGCATATCTTTGTACATAATAGACTTTAGATATCAGCAGACTTTAGAGATCATCATATGTTTGATGCCACTGCCAACATGAATCTCTCTGTTGGTGACTTATCTTGCTCTATATGAGCCATCTTAGCTTCACTGTTTTCTTTCCATTGATCAAGTAGCACCTGTAATTTTGAGTTGCAGAATCAAGTGCCACCCCCAAAGTTATATCCTGCATTCATAAAACTCGTATTTTAATATATTATTTTAATAATAAATACTAATATATTATTTTCAGCATACATACCAGCATATTCTTAAGAGAAAAGATGATGGCTCCAGCATGTTTAGCTCCATTTCCCACAATTGGTAGCAAGATGATACTAATGAAGCTCAATGGCATTCCCCACGACGTTGAAGCAACCTGTTTAAAGTATTAAATTCAAATAACTTATAACTTCTTTTAAAGATATACAGGAATCACAAATTTAAAAGCAAACCTATTACCTCAATGGTGTCCACTAAATATTCTGACAACAATGCAATGAAAGCGGTCATTCCCGTTAGCCAAACGATTGCACCCCAAAGCCCTATTACCGGACTTTCATTTTGGCTTGTATCCAGTTCAGTCTCTTCCTCTTCCTATATTTAATTCCGTCAGTTAATTGTATCGTACACGTGGTTCATGCATAACTACCAAGTGTTCTGTAACTGATTATTGTTTACTGTTCGGATAAACACCTGCTGCTTCTCGTTATTTAATTACATAAGCGACACGGAGTGCCTTGCTTTTCGGCACCGGTCTCACTGAAAAACGTGTTGAAAGCATCATCACTGCCTCCAACAGTCTTGTCACCAGGCAATCTAAACAAAACATACATTTCACTAACAGATTAATAATCAAAGAGGGACTATATGAAATAGTATTAGTAATACCAAAAGTATGGAGAAAAAATGTTTAATTAAACTTCATACAATAGGAATTTCTGTAACATTTCTCATCCTTGACTGGTGAGTTTTTCTCCATCCATGTGACTCTGCGAGAACTTGTGATGTTAGCGTCCTTATCATTATTTGCAGCTTCATATCAACCAAAGTACCAAACACATCCTTAAAATTAGGAACTTACCTAGGTAGTAAATGTTATCATCAAACAACACGTTTAACATAGATGAGGTCTCTGAACCAAATAAATCACGACGGCAAAGATAGTAGCCTCCTCTGGTCACCTCGAATTCAGACAGGTCTCCTCCAATCACTTCTTTGTCACACCCCGATATTTACAGCTCAGCCCGGTGGGGAGTATTGTGACGTAAGATTGGTATTGTCATAGTCAAACATACACATAATAGCACAACGAAAGTCTTGGAATATAAAATATTATTACAAACCCAAGTATCTGAAAATACCGAAAGAATAATTACATACGAGCTTGCAATATTAAATCCACAGGCGGATCTTTTATAAAATGTACAAAACAAAGTTTAGCAGACTTTAGGGCATCCTAAGGATTTGCAAGATCCTTTATTAACACCAAGAAGCTCCCAGCCAATTACGAGTAGTACCTGTCACTTAGCCTTTTGAAAATACGTCAGTTTACACTGGTAAATACAATTAACTGACTCTTTTGAAAACATTTAAGAAAATTGATTTAGATGCACAAGGCACAAATATTCTTTTATAACTTGGGACAATTATATAAAATAATCTTGTATACGTATTTACATGTTTGTCATACGTTCAGGGCCCGGGATAGAAGCCGAGTCATGATTAATCAACACACCACTAATATAGTCCACAAGGAGTTATCCTCACGTGTGGTTATATCTTATATCTTAATTCCCTTTTTGGGGAAAAGAAACCGTATCGCAACTGTCAGGTGTATGCCTACACCCCGTGCTTAGGTCGTGGCCATTTGCATTTAAATGATGCCAAGGATATCCAGGACACGGTCGTTAACCCCCAAATGCTTTGTATCAAACAAAACAGATTAAAACGAGTTATCTCAATGATTTAACCACTAATCGATTAAATATTCAATACCCGACCAAGCGGTAATAATTTACCGTATCCCAAGCCCGTATAAGGGAAAATAATTTAAAAGTATTTACTTGAGCTACTACTCGATTTACAGCAAGATTTATATAACTCAGTCGTATCCAATCTAATTAAATGCAGATAGCTTTCACCGGGAGGCTCTAGTCTGGAATGATGGTAATATATAACCAATTTAGAATGCTAACGGGTCTTATTTAGGTCATAGACCTAGACCAACTAACTTAAAGTATTAGAAACGGTGCGATACGCTAGATTAAGCGATGACCGGAATAAAATGTAATTTAGACCCAACAAGTGTGAAGACTTGTATAATATGGGTAAACTAAACACATTCTGGATTTTGAAGATTTAATGATAAGGTTAAACCCATTTCGGCTAATTCATGTAAACTAGTTACATAAACCGAATCAAACGGATAAATGCATAACGGGCAACCAAATGAACCATATACGAGTCCCATATGTTATTATGCTTAAAATATGTTAATACATCAGTAGGATGTTAACATATATGCCCAAAAAGTATTTAAAACCAAATTAAGTCCCGTAAGGGTATTTTGGTCATTTTAATATTTATAAAAGAGGTTTCAAAGTAAACTGATATTCTGGTCTAAAACATTCAGTAAAAGTATTTATTTTATGGTGTTAAAACAGTAGGATATCATTCATATGTGTGGTTTACCATTTATGGCCAAACTATGCCCCGAAATGGTATTTTGGTCATTTCACATATGCTTTTAAGGACATAATTAGAAATCTGAGTTCATGACTAATACCTACTGTAAAAATATTAAAATTTATTTATAGATTCTGTAGGTAACAAGTCTTAGGTGCTAAATATGGTTTTAAACCATACTATGCACCTAATTAGCGTAAAAGTCGATAATTGACGATATTTGAAATGTTTATGTGATTCTGAGATTTTGATCAGCCTTGAATGTTTAAAATATTTTATTTTTCATATCAAATCAGTAGAAAAAGGTTTGATATGTTAATCATATGTAAATCACATTTTATTAGTCAAAAGGACATTATCGTCAATTAAGAAATTTATACAAGAACTCTAAGTTATGGTCAGTATCTAATCTGACCCAACATTCCAAAAATTCCTAAAAATGATATCATAACAGTAGGTAATGAGCTTTGGGTCAAAATCTATGTTTAAACATGAGTTATGCATAAAAGCGTAATTTAATATTTATAAAAGCTAAATTTGCGATATCTTGCATAACATCAGTTTGAGACCAGAAAACAATGTCAAATTAATTTAGACATATTTATACATCAGTACTTAACCTATTTGTAGGCTCACATATTCAAAAATCTCATTTTTAGATCAAAAGGACATAATGGTCAATTATAAGCATAATAACGGAAACTAGCATATAATTCAGAATATTAAATGACCAGGTAATATAACCTTAGAGGGTTATACTACAACATAATATGATCCTAATGGAAGCTTAAAAGATAAAGGATTTAAGCTTAATCGGGTCAGAGCTGAAAGTCAAAGCAAAAGTCAAGCTTTTGCGACTTTCGGTTGCGAACCGTCCCTAGACTCAGAATTGTCGGGTTGAACATGCTTAGACATGTTCTAATAATATTTACCAAGTTGTTTAAGTGACAAAACATGATTCATAACTTCTACATTATCAGTTTTAATTATTATTTGAAAATCTGACTAGTTTGACTTTTTGACTAGTTACTTTGACCCGACAATCAACTAAGTAAACGTGATAATTAGGAGGTGCCATTTTGAGGGATTAACACCTACCTAATTACGATCACGTAGCCATATTTGCCTCGAAAAATGGTTGGACCGTTTAGGTCTAAACCGAAAGTCAAAGCGTTATTACGATGACTTTGACTTTTGGTCTTTAAACACATAAAAACCAAACTAGAGTGGCTAAGGACACTTACATTAGGTCCTTGAACGAAAATTGAACTAAGGTGGGCTCCCTCTTGATCAGGAATCCCAGAGAAATGCACAAGAATGCTCAAGCAAGTGAGATGTGAGAGTTTAGAGTGAAGGTGCAAGGATTATGGCTGCCCAAAGGGCCTTTATATAGTGCATGGAGCCTCCTTTAGATCATTACAGGTGTCTAGGGGTGTTGTAAGATAGCTCTAGATGTCCCAAGTGGTTTTTAAAACCATCAAACAGCCATAGATTTCGAATTAGTTTGGTTTGGAGCACAAGGAAGAAGAAACCTGCAGCTGTAAGTGAGTTTCTGTCCAAAATCACCCGTCGCGCCACAGCAAAAAGGGTGGGCGGTGGCGTCGCTCTACCACCCCATATCTCAGCAAACAAGTTTTAAACTTGTCACTTTTAGTCCCTGAACCTTTTAATGCATAGTATCTTTCATTTTAGGCACTTTTAACCCTCCTAGTTAATTTGTAGATGATCTAGGGAGTATAACCAAACACCGTTAGGTCCGGTTTCGTTAATTGATCACCGAAAACACTAGTTTCTGCTCGTTGACGCTTTTAACCCTTATTCTTGGGAATTTGCGTAAATAACACCTAACGATCTCAAAATCTCATGAATTTGATATAACTTATTCTTGGGAGTATAATCGAACATTACGAAGCCCCGGGTTCGTTAAAAGGTCACTCAGAGGTAAGAATTAACATGTTGACACGTTTAACCCCTGTATCTTGTAAACTTTCGTTTACTTTCACAAACGGTTTCTTATATCCGAACAATTACTCGTTTAAGAATATATTCATCGTGTGTGGTCAATCAGAGGCACAAATTTGGCATGTTGACACTTTTAGTCCCTCTATATTCATAGTTTTCGTTTTTGACGAAATTAGTCCCTCATAGTCAATGTTTGATTTTATTAGGGTTTAGTACACGTGTCAACACATCGTTGGACACGATTTTACGAGGGGTTACATTCTTTCTCTTTAATCATGTTAATCTCACAGTTTTCTTCTTCCTCTACTCCACCATCCCTGTACACGAGGTCGGCACAACACTCGCTTACTATCACTCGATCATCAACAATGATACCAACCTGGACATCATCACCAACATCTAATATGTAAAAATACCAGTTTCGGCCAAATTATGATAATACTATGTTGATAATAAGTCTTTTCTAAAAACAGAAGAATGGACTGTTCTTATAAAGATGAAACTGGGTAGAAAGTGACAAGTTCCAAAAAGTTAATAAGTCTTGTCTAAAAACAGAAGAAAGATAGAAGCTCAGGGACTGTTCTTATAAATATGAAACCGTGGTCGTTACAGGTCGTTATTAGCTAGTGTTAGGGCTATAATTAGGCATCTTTTCTGTAGAATAATGATAGTTCTATTCTAGAAAATGCAAGTAAAAATTATAAAAGTAGATGACAAACCGGCAATAAACTCATGTTAAGTATACTAAGATTCAAATGTACATACAAGTTGAGAAAAGACCACTCCATCATACTCATCACCATGAGCACTGCTTTCAATCATCTGTCCATTCAAATATATTTTAATTCAAGTGTACTACTTGTCAATACTGGAACTAAAGAAAATATCATCAGGCCTTTGAAATGAACATGAAAGATAACATATAAGCATCTGATTAAAAACAAAAAAGGCAGAATAAAAACAATTCTACACGAGTTAACAATAAGCAATAAACTAAAGACACACCAGAGTAAATATTGTATGACTACGGCTACTAAGAAGATTAAAATTATTTGAACCTATGTGGCTGTGCTCTGCAACAGAAAGTAGTAAACAGAAGATGAAGATTACAAAGAGTCAAAGAGTGATAATACATTTATGCAGCAACTGTAATTGTCCAGTCAGAATGTCAAATTCAGCAGTACCTTCGCCAGCTGCAATTTATCCGACTCCAATTGCAATTTGCAAGCAATAACTCAAATTGATTTACTAAAACTATTAACCCTTGGGAATCTAGCTTAGAAACAAATAACATCAACTTTAAAACACAAACAGAAACGAAATTCTAATCTAAAATCACGTTCAAGTTTCGATATGTAGTATTAACAGTTCGTAAAGGTTTCGAGACTCACCTACAAGCTAAACCTTTTTAAATTGCTTTAAGACCTTTATGCCAACTCCCGCACATCATTCCCCTTTGTTTTAGCCCAAAGAAAATGCCGAATCACTTATGACTTATCTCCTTCATACTGCAACACGACACATGTTATTTTAATACATTTTCTATTTCAGTGCGAAAAAAACGTCTTTTGTAATCTGTGAGTAAGAGCATTGTTCTATGAAGAAGAAAAAAAAGCTGATCAACCAGGTTCATCACATAACCATGTAAATCAACAACAATGACCAAATTTCTAATAATCTGGTAGTGAGTGCTTAATACGATTTCAAGTTACCGTGTTTTGCTTTTTGGTATAGCTGTAATTATCATGCAACGACTCACCTCTAGTTTAAATGTAATCTGAAGTTCCGGTGATGGTGATGGTGACGGTGAAGATGCAGGTCGTTCTTTCTATCCAAGTGCTCTTCTGGACAATAAGCCGAGCTCTTTACTATTTTGGATGCCACCATGCTTCATTTCTCCTGGCAAAACATACAAAAAGTTATTCAAAAGATCTCTCTTGAATTTACAAAACTACATACCATTGTATACCAAGAGGTTTGCAGATGCAGACAACCGAATGAGAATAGGCGTGATGACAGCGAGAGCCACCCAGAAGAACAGTATTACAAAAAAGGTCCTCCCCAACATTTCTTCAAGAAAAGGTAGGTAAAACAAAGCTTGAAAACCTTTTTGGAGAGTATAATTTAAAATGTGGGAAAAAACGATACATATAAAGAAATGAGCTATAAGAAATGAAAATGATTAAATAAGATATCGTTGTTAAGAATAAAAGATTATTAAAACCAGTACTCAACTACTCATATAACTATGATTTTCATTGGACATGAAAAAGTCAGAAGTACTTCACAATGAACTTGGTGACTTTCTCTGGTTGGTGAGGACAAATCTGTAATTATACATACCATCTGGCATCTTCATGGACCAAAATTCTATTTGGTGGTGACAAAACTGTAATTATACCTACCTTATGCTATTATGAGGTTCTAAAACAAAAATCACACCTGCGAACTCAACTGACACATATATTGCAAATAAATCAACAAACAATATTATTATTATTAGGGAATCATTTGCGCTTAATCAACAAAACATTAGAACTCAAGAGCTCCTAAAACATCTTTCATGAACAGATTAACCAAGAACTCGTTCATGTTTCTGTATTCACTTTCTTCAATAACCTAAATAATCAAATAACTGTAACAATCAAATAACTGTAATAATCAAATAACTGTAACAATCAAATAACCTAAATCAGAACACACCTCTTTGTCCTACTGAGATTCTTCCGGCTGGTGGCTCATGTTTATCCAGATTCTCGTCCTTTTCTAAGATCCGTATGTCTTCCTTGAACTTCAAACCGACTGAAAAGGAAATCGATGATCATGTTAATGTCAATCATTTGGAAAGAGTTACTAAGAAGCATCCGAATTTGACTGGTTATAATTTGGAACAACATAATATACCTGATTCTAATAGTGTAAATGTAAATGAAACCCTAAGTTGTAGAGATTCGGGGAAAGTTGCGAAGAAACACCCGAACCTAATTGGAAGTTGTGTTTATGTTACTGAGCAGGTCAGCAAACCTAAACCGGTAAATGAAGGTAACTTTGTGAGATTGAACATCAATGGTCATGGAGGTCGCAAAAAGTACGCAAACAAAGTTAGGAAAAGGAATCCGAATGAGATGAGTTGATATTGAAGAAAATAATTAATAGATTGATGCATAATTAACAACCTGAATTTAAAGTGTAGAACAAAGATTTACCATCATCCGAGCATAAGCAGATCCAATACGCCCAGCTCCAATCACACCAACAGTTTGCCCTTTGAGCAAACAGAGCAAAATTAGGGTTTAGAAAGATAATATTCTTGATCATGTGGAACCAGTTGGGGTTGAGCTGCTTCGTATTCTTCATCGAAGAGAGAGAGAGTAGAGAGAGAGATTGGAATGGGTTTTTGAAATTATGATCTGGTTTGGATTTGGATTTGAATTGATATTTGAGAGAGAGAAGAATTAAGCTCTGATGACATTAAATGCAAATTACATATCCCTATAAGTTTTAAATTTCAAATTACCCTCCCATTTTAATGAAACATCAGTGGTTTTGAATTTTGAATGAACATCAGTGGTTTCATAATTGAATGTAGGCCAGACCTTTAAAATTTGAAAGTGGGGCAGTTGTTTAATGGCAGATCTTTGAATTATGATGTCACTATGGCTCCTCTATGGCTGCCACCTCATCGTTGATGACATAAGAAAAACATTGTTGGACAGCCTCTATGCCCGCCACATAAGCTTTGCTTATGTCACTGAGGTTTCTCTTTTTATTGAAAGTATAGATAGATCCGACCCCAACATCTTATTCTTCATTTTTTTCTTGACACATAGAAAAAAGGACATGACTCGATTTGAATGTTAAGTTATCTAATTGGGACAAAAACGATACGAGTGACCTAATTAGAACACTTTTGAAACTTGATTAGTATTCTGTGACATATTCCCTCATTTCAAAACCATTACCCCTTAGGGTATAATCATGACCCAAACCACTATCCCCTTTATTTTTTTAAATATATTTTTGTCTCAAAATTATTAAATGAGAGGGTTGTGGTAAACGTGGTTCAGTCCATACGAACCACCATCATTAAGAACATGGTGTTGTATCCTTTGATAAATGGTCGTATATGTGGCAAATAATATCTCAATCCATACCCCATAGCCTAATAATTGCACAAAGACATTGGTAACGGGTTTACAAATTTTCAATCTTATTTCTGAATGAATCCAAGGCCTGAAATACTAATACATATTATAATCATGTTCACAAATAAAATATATGATAACTACTTGAAGTCGAAGTAGATACAAAAATATTAGAAATTAAACTTTAATGATCACGTGACTTTCAATAACGTTTACATACATTAATAGCGTACACATATTAATATTTTTATTTTATCGTCATAAATAAGAACTATATAAATTCTCTGATCACCCATACTATATTTTGATCATAAAAAACAAAATCCCTTCTTCCTCGTTCAATCAAGTGAACCAACATATATCCAGGCATATTTTTAATAATTAAAATGAAGCAAAAATACATATATCTAATGACTAAATTAGACCCAAATTAACTAGTGGACCAAAATAAAACAATGATATAAATATCGATCTTTTTTTTTTTGTAAGAATAGTGTGGTTTACAGAAACATATACACAACTAGTGTCTGTCTTTATAATCTGAGGTGATGTGTGGTGTAGTAAGATAAATCAAGTCCGGCTTTATAGCTATTGAAAAAAAAAATTGTAAACTATACTCTAAACTATAAATTTTTATGAGTTTTATGAAGTGCATCATACATGGTTGCAAAAGTAGCTAGACGCTCCCTCGTCGGTCGACCAGGGAGTTGAGAATACTCGGCATAGGCGGAGAGTACTCGGACATGTTAAATTATAAAGAAATTAGTTTTTAGAAATTAAATATATGTCTAATAACATAAATTTACTATTATTTATAACAAAATACGTGAAAATGATATTAATTATTTAATATGATAGTCATATAAATTATGTTTTATTATTTTTTAAGTCAAACTCGGCCCGAATTGACCTACTAGATCCGATTTTGGCCGAGTTTGACCGCGTTTGATCGATTTCGAGTAATTAGGTGGAGTTAGAGAAAGTCGCATCGGCAGCCTACCTTGTAGCGACTATTCGGGGAGTACTCGGCCTTGAAAACCTTGTTTTACAATCATCGAGCCATAAAAAAAGTAAAGTTAGACTTAGTTGAGTTCCTAAGTATGACTTTACCATAAAAACGCAACACCTTTAACCTAAAGCCAGGATTAGGTAACAGGACTTTATTTTTTGTACTTCAACTCAAAATAATTATTTCGATTTGCATTTTTTGAGACTACATCAGACTTAAAAATTTGATTACATTTGAAACACAAAAAAATAAAAAAAATTGGTATGTGTCCAATTTATTCTCTAAAACACACTAATTTCTAAAAGAGTAAACTGCCATTTTGGTCCCTGTGGTTTGATCACTTTTGCTACTTTAGTCCAAAACTCAATCTTTTTGCATCTGGGTCCCTGTGGTTTCAGTTTTATTGCCATTTTGGTCCAAAAATGAAATCAGGTCATATTTGTCTTATAAAATCCTGCTATTTTGTCCTTTTTTCGTAGGGGCGAAATGATCATTTCTTTTTTATAAATAAATACCATATTTTATAAGACAAATATAACCTGATTTGCCACTGAGGAAAATGACAAAATTGCAGGATTTTATAAGACAAATATGCCCTGATTTTATTTTTGGACCAAAATGGCAATAAAACTGAAACCACAGGGACCCAGATGCAAAAGGTTTGAGTTTTAGATTAAAGTGGCAAAAGTGACCAAACCTCAGGAACCAAAATGGCAGTTTACTCTTTCTAAAAAAAAGATAATAATCTATAAATATCTTTTTTTTTTGTTTTGTACAATTTGCCCATATTTTTAACTCCTTATAAAGACCAAATTACAGTTTTTTTTTTCTAAAAGGAGGCAAAGTGAAAAAAAAAAAAAAAAAAACAAAAATAAGATTTTTATTTTATAACGCACAGTCTTTTTAAAAGTTCTTTAAGTTCCTTCTAAATTGAGTTACACTCTTTTATATTTTCAATCATAAAGCAATTCTTTTATATTTTTAATCATAAAGCAATTAAAAAAGAAATAACTTGCTCCTGTTTTTCTTCTTCTCCTTGAAATTTCCGAATATTAAAACACTTCAAAGATACAACCTTTCTACTATTAATGATATGTTTGGCAAAAATAGCTGGTGACTGTTGGTTGAAAGCTGATAGCTGAAAGCTGATGGTTGATAGATGTAGCTGGTAGCTAGTAGCTTTAGCTTTTTAGATATATTTGGGGTATGTTTGGCATGGAGCTTTTAGAAGTTTCTAACTTTAAGCTTTTAAGAAAAAACTTCTACTCAATAAAAAGTCTTGTTTGGTTGAAGGAGCTTGAAGTTTTTAGGTTATGAGCTTGAAGCTTTTGCTTGAACGCTCCTACTAGTAGCTTTTAGGAGCTACAAGCTTTTAGGAAAAAAATTGACTATTTTAACCTCTAAAGATAATAAACTTTTTAATGCACAAACTTTTTAAATTTTTAGTTATGTCCATTTTGGTCATTTTATACATTTTATTAAAAGTTCCAGGTATTTTGCCAAACACCAAATATATCTAAAAAGCTACAGCTACAACTACCAACCACCAGCCACCAACTACTTTTGCCAAACATACCTGTTTGACAGAGTAGCTGGAGCTTTTAATAAAATGTATAAAATAACCAAAATAGACATAACTAAAAATTTAAAAAGTTTGTGTATTAAAAAGTTTGTAGTTCCTTCTAAACGCTACTAGTAGGAGCGTTCAACCAAAAACTTTAAGATCCTAACCTAAAAGTTTTAAACTCCCTTAACCAAACAAGACTTTTTATTGAGTAATTTTTTTTTTAAAGTTTAAAGATAGAAGCTCGTAAAAAGTGTACCAAACATATCTTAAATGAGAACAAATATAAATATATAATAATAATATATAATAATAATAAAGTAAAATCATTGCAAATTACTCTGTACATAAATAACTATACGTATATATACACACCTACAGTAAAATAAATCCCCAGTCCCCACTACACAGAGAGAGAAGAGTATCCGAGAAGCTCATATTTTCTCTGATTTTGATGCACGAGATAGAGAGAGAGTAGAGAGAGAGTACTGTACAAGTTTCATATAACAATAGTGAGGGAGAGTGGGGAAGTTGAGAAAACACTTCTGCAATTTGAGGTGGGTTTTCTTCAAGTTTCACCCCTTTTCTTCTTCTTCACTTCATTTTGGGGTTTTTTCTTCTTGTTTAGAGAGAATCATAAAGCTTTAATCTTGAAGTTTCTTTTCACTATTTGGGTCATCATTTTCTTTATTTGTGTATAGATTCATCCACTTCAGTAGCTTGATTTCATGGGTTTGCCCTTTTGGGGATGAACTCAAAAATTATTGTGTTAATCTGTTTATAAAATGGTAATCTTATGGATTGTGTGCTATTCATCCCTTTTCGGGTTGAATCTTGAGTAGTATTTTGGGCATCTTTTGATTTTCAACACAAGCAGTTAACACTTTGACTATTTGATCTGCAAAACTTTGTGGGTAGTTTGTATATTTGGTCAACAAATCTGTAATGTATATTGCTAGCTCCATTATTTGTTATATTGATCAAGGGTCTTAACTTTTAACTTTTAATCATCTTCCTATAGTGTTTGTTCTTGAAATTTGCATCTGATTGTTTTCTTTTGATACTGATTGCTTGCATTGGATGATGATTTCTTGGTTAGGGTTTTGACTTTTGACTTTTCAACAGGGTGTGTGAAAAATGCTGAGGAAGAGAAGCAGGTCACACCAAAAAGATCAACAAAACATGGGTCAGGTTCATAATCTGAACCCTGATTATCATTCCATTGAGTCTTGTTACTCAAATCCTGAAACTTTCTTGAAACAGAAGCAGAAAATCAATTCTTTTTTCAATGTTCCTGGTGTGTTTGTAGGGATAAACCCTAAAAATCCAGAATCTGATTCAGTTAGAAGCCCCACTTCCACTTTGGATTTCAAGGTTTTTTCAAAACCAAACTTTGGGATTTTACCAATTAGGGCTTGTTCTAAACCGAATGAAGTGACTCAAAAGAGTTGGGATTGTAACAAAGTAGGCTTAAGCATGATAGAATCTTTAGAGGATGAAACAAAACCGTCGTCCGGAAAAATACTCCGGTCATCGGATAGTAAGAGCGTTCTTTTTGGACCCCAAATGAGAATCTTGAACAACTCGAGTTTGAAACCTGTCGGGTTTGACTCACTGTCGAACTCACTCCCTAAGAATTACGCAATTTCCCCTCATAGTAATATAAGATCCAATCCTAAAGTGATTAATCCATTAGCACAGGAACCATTTGCTAAATTTTGGTCTAATTCTTTGGATTCTGCAAATCTCGGGTCAAAATCAACCCATTCAACGACCCGTGTGACCAATCTGAACCCGGGTAGGGATTTAGTTGCTTCACTCTCTGCGAGTGAGATTGAGCTTTCTGAGGATTATACATGTGTTAGAAAACACGGGCCTAACCCGAAAACAACACATATATTTGGTGACTGTATTTTAGAGCGTCACGATAATGAGTTTATTGCTAAATCTTTTAAATGTGAAGAACACGCGTTTAAACTTAATCCCTCTGAAGTTGTGAATTCTTACCCCTATGATGATTTCTTGAGCTTTTGTTACTCTTGCAAGAAGAAGTTGGAGGGCGAAGATATCTACATGTACAGGTTCGGTATTTCGGTCTCCAAACCTCTAATCATATTTGGTTCATTTACGTGTGTTTGCCTTTTGTTACAAACCGATCGTTTTGTTCTGCTTGTAGAGGTGAGAAAGCGTTTTGCAGTTGGAATTGCAGATCAGAGGAGATTTCGATTGAGGAAGAGATGGAGAAAAACAACACCGAGGCGGGTTCGTCTTTAGAAACGGAGATTACGCGCAAACCGGACAGCTGTGAGGAACTTTTCGAGACCTCCATGTTCATTGCTGCATAGACGGATAGATAAAAATTAAAAAAGTTGGTATTTTTGTTAACTTTCGAGTATTACGCCCATGAACAATGAAACTCAATTCCATGACATATTAGGGGAAACCACACCGTGAATGATTACCCGTTCGATAAGAGCTGTGTTTCCTGTATTTTTATGGCAGCCATGGATAATCTTGTTTTAAAGTGTGTGGTTACTTATTATATGTTGTTGAATGTGTTTCATATTTCATGGTCTTAATGGTTGATGGTAACTGCTAAACCAGCTAGTTTTGTATCCTTATATTCTGCACTTTTTTTTGACATTGATGATATCTCTACTCTTAAGGCTTCTTTTACTTGAGAGTCTTAATATGAGAATGAAATGGTTCTACCCCTAATACCTCATTGTAAGAAGTTGATGTATTATTATACCTCCAAAATCAAATCTTTGAATGAGTATGAATCATCTTTTTACATAATGTTAGCAAGCAAGTCTTGATCTTGAAAATAGGTTTGGAAAATCTTGTGATGTAATTGCTTATATCAATATTCTCATGGTATAGAAATTGATCTTTTTACACAATGCAAGCAAGTAGTCATCTAACATTACAGTTGCATTTGATAATCAAATGGTACAGGCATCTTAAATGCATTATTTCTTGAACAACTTGATGGTTTATAAGTTTATTGGCATTTTGATATGGGTCTGGAAAATCTTGAGATGTAATTGCTTGAATCAAGATTCTGGTGGAATATAAATGATCTTTTTACTATGTTATCAAGCAAGTCTACATCTTGTACCTCAACATCACAATTCCATTGATAGTTGTAGGGTACAAGTGTACTAAATGCAGTTTTTCTTACACAACTTTGTGATTTATTAGACTTCATTTAATATTTGTACTTAATGTAACTATAAGGGTATATTGGTAAACTTACATACATCATTAATTGGTAGTTTCATCTTTAATAACTAACTATATTAAATTTGTAACTTATTTTTAAGATATATATTTTTCTCAAAAAATAAAAATAAAAATTCATTTATAGTGTAGGATAAATACGAGGCGTGTAGGGTAAATTACGAGTTGTGTAGGATAAATTTCAATATGTGTAGGATAAATTTCGAAATGTGTAGGATAACTTTTGATGTGTGTAGGCAAATTTTTTTAGTGTGGAGGATGATAGTCTTAATGACTAATTAATTAGTCAAACATAATAATAAATGAGATGAGAAAAAAACTATTTAATGTTTTACAATTGTACCCTTTTGTTCTTTTTATTCTTAATAAAATTTTCTTCTCAAATGAACCTTCCCCTTTATGTTATGAATATAAGTGACTTTTTTTACACAATGTTACTGAACTTGTACCTTAACATCACAACTCCATTGATAGTTGTACCGTAAAGCATTCTAATGCATCATTTCTTCCACTACTTTGTGATTTCTTGGCATTTAGATATGGGTTTGGAAAATCTTGAGATGCAACTGCTTGTATCAAGATTCTCATGGAATATAAATGACCCCTTGGCACTCTAATGTAATGACATGAGCTCGGTACCGGCACCAAATATACTGATCCCGAAAATTGCCAAAGTTGGGTACTGTCGTACCGGTACCGAAAAAGATCGGTACGGTACGGTATTTGAAGTTAAAAAGTAGATACTGAATTGGCATCAAAAAAATTTCGGTACTGTACCATTCGGTATCGGTATCTTTCAGTACAAGTACCAAAATGCTCATCCCTAGGTTAGGCCATGCGTTGTGCATTGGCGCCCTACCTCTAAATGGAGGATTTTAATTGGTGGAAAACCGTGGCGTCAACCCATTACCTTTCACGCCTGCTAAACCACTCACTAACCCACCCTTAGCGCCCACAGGTCGGTGTTTTGGGCGTTACAAGATTGATGTGATTGGGGGCGCCAGACCACAACACACAGGCCTTCTGAAAGTATGCAATTACATGAATGAAAATGCTAATGGGATATTATGATCTTTGAAACAATGTTAACAAGCAAGACTTGATCTTGAACCTCAACATCACATGTTGGTGATTGTACATACACAAGTGTACAACTCTCTGATTTCTTGAAATTCTGACATTGGTTGGAAAATCTTGAGATTTTGATAGAATTGATTTGTGGATCTTCCTCATCATGTTAGCAAGAAAGTCATCATCTTGACATCACAGTTCCATTGCTAATTGTACCGTACAAGCATCCTACTGCACCTTTTATTGTACAACTTTGTGATTTCTGACATGGGTTTGGAAAATCTTGAAACTTTAATGGAATTGATTTGTGGGTTGTAACTTGTAAGGTACAAGTAGTTGATGCATTGATGTGGTTTCCCCTTTTCCATCATGATTGGCCCTTCAATTTTTCAAGAACTTGTTAGCTTTTACAGAGTTGGCCCCTCACCCATGTGTGCATTATTGTCATTGCATCAAATGCATCTTTCTTGTAAAGACTCAATACAACTTTTATCTTCATTGGCCCATGTTATGATGTTGCATGCCTTTATCTTGAAACAGAAAACAACAACAGCCACTGCATTGCATTGTACACACTTTTTGTGTACAAACAAACTTATGATAAAGTGGCATACTCAAGACATGAGGGTTTAAACAAAACTACCTCAAGGAGCCAATAAATGTGTTTTAATATGGTGGTGTAGAATCATATTCTTAACAAAAGCTATAGTTACTTTCTAGATTTCAAAATCTTTTCTAATGACAAGTGCAAACACAGCAGTGCATGTAAGAGAGTAAGGCTGTGGGGGTGGGGTGGTGTGGAAGAGGCTTGGAGATGAGGTGGCTGGCTTCAATGGCGTGGAACACTGCGCCACCTTCGCGTGGTCACGGCGTGGAGATTTCCACGGGGGTAGAGATTTGGCGTGGAAGAGGTGATTGATTCAAGACATGGCGTGGAGCAATCAAGTGTAGACACGTAAAGTGAAACACCACACCCCCTATTTGTGAAAACCATGTGTGAATGATGTGGTGCCTATGTGACACTTTTCACACCCCATTTCCACTCGGGGTATACCCATGGTCCCATTTGGTTGAAAGTGGTGTTAAACTATGTGGTATGGTTCCACACTCCACTGCAATGAAAACAACCACATCAGCGTCACATCATATTCACTATTTTTACATTTTCCACATTTGGAGGGTGTGGTTCCTTACCCTGTTCCGGTTTACACCGCCACATCATTTTTATTTTTTGAATACAAATAATTGTTTTATTTCTAACAATTTATGACTAAAAAATTACTTAAGTATAACTAAAAACATCATATAATAATTAAAAACATTGCATAATAACTAAAAACATAATACAACACTAAAGGAAATTTAGTGATCCAACCCGAGTCGTTTAAGAATCTTCGCCTTTAACATTTCAACCCCTTCATGAGCCGCCCTTTCAAGGTGATCGATGTAGCTTGAGAGATAGGACCACACCATAAAAATTATCATGCCTCAAATGACACGACTGAAGCCGATCAAGCTTAAGCTGGCGATCTTCTTTATTCTATCTGTACATACAATCTAGATCATGCAAATCTCAAATTATACGTTAATTCGTTCAATTTAAGAGCTAGTCAGGATCACAACCATTACACAAACAACGCAAGGTGAAGGCTTGGCATCGACCACCACTCATAGCACCTTCAGCCTTGCAAATGATATCACAGTTTCTATTAAAGAAGCACAAGCCTTTATATGTTCTGCTCAAATATTTGCATGATTTTGTCTTCTCTCCTGTGCTTGAACTTATCTCTGCCATTGTAAATATACATCAAATAAAGACATAATTCAAGTTATATGCTTTCGAAAATCGCTTAATGTACAAATGATTAACATATGCTAAGTATTGTAGTTCATTTCTTAATAATAAACCAAGTAAATTCTATGAAGATTGATATTTTTAACAAGATGATTGGTATCCTTAGCACTAAAAATAGAAACAACTTGACACCATATCATAAATTGTCATTCTTGAAGTTATTTGTAAAAATGGCAAGTGGTTTACAACAAGAAAACATATACAACAACTCTATACATAGAGAAGAAGAGTAGGAGAGACCTGAAATTATAAGCATCGCCAACAAAAAGAAGCATGTTAGGAAACAATATAGAGAACGGTCCATCAAAACATAACAACGTTGGGTTGTAAATGGCAACTCGAGACGAAATAATTCATTCACGAAAAAATGGCCAACTTTCGCATGCACATAGAATGATGGCTTCATGTGGTAAACATGTACCAACTTCTACATTATAGGTCCAAATCTTGGCTCACAAGAAACAATTTACCAATGTTCGTCGATAATGGAATCACAAAGAACTAAATGCATGCTTATTAACAAGTTTTTCTTACATGAATGAACTTTGTTTGGAACACAAATGTCTAGAAATATAACAAACAACAAAGGTATCCCCTAAAATTCCACTCAGAGCAAGAAGGGCCGGCCCATGACGGCATGACATGTGAGGGAGGTGCGACCACACATTGCCCAAAAAATTTAGGGGCCCAGACAAAAGTTCTCTTTATATAGAGATAACATATAGGACCCCAACAAATTATAACAATAATGTGATGCAGGTATGCAGCTTGGTGTAGGGCTTCCTTATATTTGAAGTGCAAGTTTGAAACTTAGTAGCACCCACACTTTTTTTGTTTTCAAAACCGCAGGGAGCCCATTTAATGTATAAGGCCCAGATGCAAAACCATGAACTGCAGGGCAGCCCATTTAATTTTCTCTTATTTTTTTAACTAAATCTTTTACTTATTTAACTAAATAATCTTTTGAAAGTTAAGTTTAATTAACTAAAATATTAAATTAACAATTTAGTTATATAATAATTAAATTTAAAATAAAGCTATGACGTAAATAAATTTAAAACCCGACTAAAAAATAGTAAAACAATAGCCTATTTGGTTTTGGTCCATTTATCGTCCTATCACTGATTTTTTTATATATAAGTTTAAATTTAAGGGGGACTTTTTTTCAAATCGCATTGTACACCCGGATTCTCATGAATGGCGCTGATTGTAACGCCACGCCTTTCGTTCTACGCCTTTTTCTTTCATTTTAGCCACAAGTGTTATCGTGTCTAATCATGTCTGTTTTTCTGTACATTGCAATTATGGTAGAGCACGCCACTATTTTCCATTTTCCAAAATACCCCTGTGGCTTTTTCATAGAGCTCAGTTCTACAATTACACGTACTTGGCCAGGTGGTCCGGTATCCAGCGCTCAGAGCAAAACATTCATACACTTTGGCTGCAAAACTCAGGCCTTTTCAAACATATTAACAGTGTGTGTACGAATTTTCGTGTTTGTAGTGGGTTTGGCAGTTTTGCAAGTGTTTCTAGGTGGTCCATGGGATGTTTTGTGTAGGTTTTCACGGCAAAATTGAAGGTTATACCAGCAACTTCTTTTTACAAATTTTAAAACATGAAAACTGTTAGGAAGTTTGAATCATCTAGCTCTAATGCAACTACTGATTAATCTACAACAGGATGAAGCATCTAGGCACACTTTAAGTTTTCTAAAATCTTCAGAATTCAACCAAATTAAATTCCAATTTTTCAAATGCATCGACTGCCTGATGAGACGATGCAAAGTTGATCTTTTGGGTACAAAATCTTGAATCTGATATGTGAGATTAAATATTATTTATGTAATATTTAATCTTGTAGCCTTTATAATCATTTATATTATATTAGATCAAAATATATTAATAACCTATTATAATTAGTTGGTAATTGTTGATGGACCATATTACCCTTATTAACTAATTAGGTTTCCTCTTGGGTGTATAAATAAGGGGCTTATTAGAGAGTTGAAGGGTTAGACACATTACACAATTACAAACTCTCATAACATCATAATTTCGTATCTCTCTCCCAAACCGATTCTACCCTACTTTCGGTTTTCATCACCATCATAACTTTACACCCTAAGGAGGAACCGGATCATCCTGACAAAGATGTCGAACTCGATGGCTGGATCTCTGACTGGATTCTCCACTGCTTTGAATGCTATAACAGGTATGTTATTCATGTTTTCCATTACGTTTAAACAGAACTGATCAACATGTGGTATCAGAGCATATGTTGATAAATCAGTTCTGTTTTCGTATCCATTATTCTGGGATCATAAATCTGGAAAACAGAAAGTTTTTAAAGCCTTAAAAATCTCGGCTGTTTTGAGTCCATGTTGCCGAAATCCCTGTTTTCGGAAAAGAAAAATTTGATATATTGACTCGAGACAATAATGGACAAACCTTAATATCCGAAATCTGTTAATAAAAGTCTAAAATTTAAGGTTTCGGATCCCAGATTATGTTTTTTAATTTTTTAGGGTTCATCGCTTGTTCTTAATAAAACTAGAAAATTCCCTAAGATTTGGAATATAATTTGGATTAGTGGGTGTTTTACTGATTTTGATCTGAATTTTATCTACTAAAATTTTCGAAAACTGTTAAAGAGATAATCAGTTATTATTTTCGAAATTTTTTGATAAGTTTAGATCAGCATTAAAACAGGAAACACTATCCCACAATCCCTAAAATTTCGAGTTTCAGTTATTATCACAATAAACAGCTGTTAACAGAGGATTCGAGACCATCAGACTACGACTCGAGACCATCAGATCTCGACTCGAGACTACAAGGTCTCGACTCGAGACCACAAGGTCTCGACTCGAAATCATAAAGGTCATCAAATCTCTACAACTCGAGAACAGAAGCTTACAACTCGAGACCATCAGGTCTCGACTCGAGACTACAAGGTCTCGACTCGAGATCATAAGGGATCAAAACTTCACAACTCGAGACAACAGTCTCGACTCGAGATCACTGCGTTTCGACTAAAGGCTTCATTCTTCGCCACTCGAGACCATGGTTGCGACTCGAGATCTCAGTATGGACTCGAGATCTCATAAAACACACTAGTCAAAACCATGATTACGACTCGAGACCAAGGTTGCGACTCGAGATCTCATAACTTAGTCGAGACCCAACTCGAAACCTCATTATTTTTTAAGCTGTTTAATGTGATTTTTTAAGCTGTTTAATGTGACTTAGTTCGATCCGCGCTAACAGGTGGTTTGCTATTAAATACTTGGTTTTGTTTATACTTAATTAATTAATCAGAATCAGATAATTTTTACAAAACCAAAATAGCTTAACTTGAATGAGCTTCTGATGTGTTAATTCTGGCCAAAGCTGATTTAATACATCTATTTATTGTTCAAGTATTATAAAAAGCTATGTTAAGTATGCATTACAAACGTGAAATGTCTTAATTCTGGCCAAAGCTGATTTAATTCATTTATGTTTAGCATGCTTGACAAGTGCATAACTAAAGTGATTGTCTCATTTCTGGCCAAAGCTGATTTGTCACAATTACTTTGCACACATATTTAAATGATTACACTTCTGGCCAAAGCTGTTTTGTCTTCGTTTAAATAGAATTTTACTAAGTCTATTATTTTGATGTTAGTAATAGACATTATCACAGCTTCATAATTAAAATGGTCATTACTTATGCCTGCCTTAGTATAACATGCCCTTAGATCACATTAAGACTTCTTTCTTAGTATCATAACTTGCTCACCTTATTTCCACTATCAGCACCCAATCAGGGGATTCCACCTTTGACTGGTGATAACTTTGCTGCATGGAAGGATGCCCTCATGCTTACACTTGGACTTTGACTATGCTCTAAGAGAGAATAAGCCAGCGGACCTTACTGCCACAAGTACTGCTGCTGAGCAGTTACTTCATGATAAATGGACTAGGTGTAACCGCATGTCTCTCATGTTCATGAAGCAGTCCATTCATAACTCAATCAGAGGGGCCATTCCTGATTCTGAAGATGCTAAAACCTATTTGGCTTCTGTGGAGGATCAATTCAAGGGAACATCAAAAGCACACGCTAGCACTCTTATCCTCAAGCTGGTGACAACTAAGTATGATGGGAGGAGCGGCATTCGCGAACACATCATGATGATGCATGACATGGCCAATAAGTTGAAGGGCCTAGAGATGGAGATCAGTGATGGTTTTCTAGTTCACTTCATCATCACTTCGCTTCCTTCGTCCTATGAAGCGTTCAAGATCAATTACAACACTCAGAAGGACAAATGGACGATGAGTGAGCTGATCGCTATGTGCGTGCAGGAGGAAGAGCGTATGAAGATGGATCGCACTACTGATGTTGCTAATTTCACCACCTCCAGCTCAAAGAAGAGGAAGCACAATTATCAAAGAAAGGATGCTTCTAAGGTTCAAAAGCCAAATCCAACTCCTAATACAAGTGCACCTTCCAGCTCTAAGAACTCCTTAGGCAAACCCTACTGCAAGTTCTGTAAGAAAACAGGACATAAGCAAAAGGAATGCCCTGACTTCAAGGAGTGGCTGGCTAAGAAAGGTAACGATTTTTTCATGATACTTGAGTCCTTTAATTTAAATGTTCCTGCTAATTCTTGGTGGTTTGATTCTGGTTCTATGGTTCATGTTACCAATTCACTTCAGGGATTCCTTACAATCCGGAAGCTGGGAATAAACCAAAGAACACTTAAAGTTGGAGATGATCGAGAATTAGAAGTGAAGGCCATAGGAACATTACAATTATTTTTGAAAACTGGTTTATGTATTAAACTTTATGATACCTTATATGTTCCTGAGGTAACTCGGAACCTTGTATCAGGACCAAAGTTAGACATGGACGGTTTTGTCGTTTCTCATGGTCATCGCAAACTCTCTATTCTCTATGATTCCATTGTTTATGGTACTGGCATTCTGGATGGTGGTCTCTATAGATTAGAACTAGATGATGATTTTTCCAAATCTTTGTTGTCATATAATATTAATAAATCACTCACAAAGATGAAACAAGTTCGAGACTTAGAGACTTCATCTATGTTGTGGCATCAACGTTTAGGCCACATCTCAAGAGAACGATTAAATCGTCTCGTAAAGGATGAAGTCTTACCTCCTCTCGATTTTACTGATTTTGGAACATGTGTCAAATGTCTTAAAGGCAAAATGACATTAGCAAATAAGAAAGGTGCCACTAGGAGCTCTAATTTATTAGAACTCATTCACACTGACATTAGTGGTCCTTATCAAATTGCTGGTATAACAGGACATACTTCATTTATCACTTTCATTGATGATTATTCTCGTTACATGTACTTGTATCTTATAAAGGAAAAGTCTGAATCTCTTACAACTTTTAAAGATTATAAAGCTGAAGTTGAAAAGCAATTAGATCGTCAGATTAAAGTTGTGAGATCAGATAGAGGCGGTGAATATTATGGAAGACATACTGATGTGGGTTAAGCTCCTGGTCCATTTTATGAGTTTTGTAAGGGCCAGGGGATTGTGAACCAATACACCATGCCTGGTACACCTCAGCAGAATGGTGTCGCTGAACGAAGAAATCGTACCCTTATGAACATGGTGCGCAGTATGTTAGCCAACACTAATTTACCATTATTCCTCTGGACTGAAGCGTTAAAAGCAGCTGTTCATATACTCAATAGAGTTCCTTCTAAGTCTGTCCCTAAAACTCCTTATGAACTTTGGACAGAAAGGAAACCGAGTCTTAAATATATGAAAGTATGGGGCTGCATTGCTGAAGCAAAACTCTATAATCCTTTCCTAAGGAAACTTGACCCTAAAACAGTTACCTGCTTCTTTATCGGGTATCCTGATCATTCGAAGGGTTATCGTTTCTATTGTCCTTCCCATGTCACCCGTATTGTTGAAACCAAGCGTGCTGCGTTCCTGGAGGATTTCAAGGTCAGTGGGAGCAGTACCAACCCTTACGAAGAATTGCAAGAAGTACAAGACGCGGGGGGGAGAGACTCGTCGCTTATCATTACTCCGTTTACTCCTCTTGTACCCCATGCAACAACTACACTTGAAGCCACTGCACAAATTCCACCTCCACAATCAGAACCCATTATACCTCATAACGAAGGCACATCAAACGCTCAAAACCAAGACAACGCTGAACCCGATAATCAACTCAGGAGGTCATCTAGGCAAAGAAGGCCTACTAATTGGGATGATTATGTTACCTACCTGACTGAAATGGATGCTGGAAAGCTCAATGATCCTATCTCTTATAACGAAGCCATTAGTAGTGATCAGTCTTCTGAATGGAACAAAGCAATGATTGATGAGCTTGAATCCATGAAGAAAAATGACGTTTGGGATTTAGTCGAATTACCCAATGGTGCCAAACCTGTAGGTTGTAAATGGGTGTTCAAAACAAAACTGGATCCGAATGGGAACGTTGAACGCTACAAAGCGAGATTGGTTGCAAAGGGCTACACTCAGAAAGAGGGAATTGATTATCAAGAGACGTTTTCCCCTGTCTCTCGTAAAGATTCATTAAGGATCGTTATGGCCCTAGTAGCTCATTTTGATTTGGAGCTGCATCAAATGGACGTCAAAACTGCTTTCCTTAACGGAGACTTAGACGAAGATGTTTACATGAAACAACCTGAAGGCTTTAAACCTGAAGGTCAGGAGCATCTAGTCTGTAAGTTGAAGAAATCCATTTATGGGTTAAAACAAGCATCACGTCAATGGTACCTCAAGTTTGATGAAGTCATGAAGAGGCAAGGTTTTATGAAGAATCAAGTGGATCAATGCACCTACCTCAAGATGAGTGGGAGTAACTTTACTATACTTGTCCTTTACGTAGATGATATTCTATTGGCAAGTAATAGTTTAGACATGTTGCATGAGTCGAAGCGGTTACTCTCGCATAACTTCGACATGAAGGATCTCGGAGATGCTTCTTACGTCATTGGCATCGAAATTCACCGAGATAGACACAAAGGGATCTTAGGATTGTCTCAAAAGACTTACATAGATCGTGTCCTTACACGTTACAACATGCAACAATGCAAACCCTCCGTCGCTCCAGTAGTTAAGGGAGATGTTTTCGGTTCATTTCAGTGTCCGACAACAGAGGTTGAAAAGGAGCAAATGAGCCAGATACCTTACGCGTCAGTAGTCGGGAGCCTGATGTATGCTCAAGTCTGTACTCGCCCAGATATCGCTTACATTGCTGGAATGCTAGGTCGTTATCAGACTAATCCTGGCCTAGATCACTGGAAAGCAGCTAAGAAGGTCCTTAGATATCTGCAAGGGACGAAAGACTATAAACTGACTTATAGAAGAAGTGATCATTTAGAAGTGGTAGGTTATTCTGATTCTGACTTTGCCAAATGCAAAGATGACAAGAAATCCACTTCGGGCTACATCTTTATGTTAGCAGGCGGACCTATCTCATGGAAGAGTCATAAACAACAGTTAACTACAACTTCCACAATGATGGCAGAGTACATTGCTGTTTACAACGCAACCTGTCATGGAATGTTGCTTAGAAATCTGATCACTGGACTCAAAATCGTTAATTCCATTACTAGACCATTGAAGCTTTACTGTGATAATTCAGCTGCCGTTAGTTTCTCAAACAGTAACAGTTCGACTGGAGCTGGTTTATATCTTGATACGAAGTACTTGTTCGTACGTGAACGAGTTGAGGAAAATAATCTTTGTATTGAGTATATTAGTACTAAAGATATGCTTGCGGATCCGATGACTAAAGGTCTCCCACCTAAAGTTTTCGAAGAACATGTATCGAATATGGGACTTATTAAAGACCTTGTTTAATGGCATATTGTACTAGCTTATGTTTTAATTAATAAAATTTTCTCAGTTTGATTTTGTATGTCTCTAACATATGTTCTGCCGGTGTAATGACATATAGACAAATATAAATACAAATCAGACGCTAAAGGGCTTATACATATTTTGATCGTAACTGTTAGGTTTTAAATTGAGGCTATAGTATGACTAATGGGGGTCCTGAGTCGAATGATGATTCAACGGCTGTATTTCTCTGCTATAGTTCTTGGTTTAAGGCTAAAATGAGTGTTAACTCCTGGCCAGGCTTACCTAATACTCATGATGAATGATTACTTGGCTAAGTGGGAGAATGTGAGATTAAATATTATTTATGTAATATTTAATCTTGTAGCCTTTATAATCATTTATATTATATTAGATCAAAATATATTAATAACCTATTATAATTAGTTGGTAATTGTTGATGGACCATATTACCCTTATTAACTAATTAGGTTTCCTCTTGGGTGTATAAATAAGGGGCTTATTAGAGAGTTGAAGGGTTAGACACATTACACAATTACAAACCCTCATAACATCATAATTTCGTATCTCTCTCCCAAACCGATTCTACCCTACTTTCGGTTTTCATCACCATCATAACTTTACACCCTAAGGAGGAACCGGATCATCCTGACAAAGATGTCGAACTCGATGGCTGGATCTCTGACTGGATTCTCCACTGCTTTGAATGCTATAACAGGTATGTTATTCATGTTTTCCATTACGTTTAAACAGAACTGATCAACATGATAGCTTTCCGGTAACATTCAAACCACCATTTCTTCGGTTTTGGATCTTTAAAGAATTGCAGATCAAGCCATTAAGATTCTCTAATTCGGGAACAAAAGAATGTCTAAAAGTAGTGGACTCATCTTCTAAAATGGGTGGTGGATAGCTACTGCTGGAAGAATTGAGGATCAAGATTCTTGAAGATGTAGCCTTCAAGCATATAGGCAAAATAGGTGGTGGGGTGGACCATCCATTTATTTATTTAAGTTTCAAGTAGGTAGCCTTCTCTATCAGAAAATTCCACCAAATTTTGCAGTCCAAAATTGACAAAAGACCTCATATAATATATTTGATCCATACATATAATGGTAAACTTCAAAGACTTGATTAAACCTCTCTCTATAAATTCCTCGTGATCGAACTATAAAAGTCTAAAACGAATAAAAGGCGACTCTATACCTATACGGGTCAAGAAAGGATGGTAGTGGTGGTTATGGTAGATAGCTAGTTGCAATGGGGGGTCACTAAGTGTGTAACATACATTAATGCATAATTATAATTTATAACTTTCTAATCAAGCTTTTAGTTTGGTAAATCTTCTCCTTCAATTTTTGGGTTAGTTTTACTATTGTTAGTTGGAAAATAGTTGCCGAGTATACAAGCATACATCTAAGCTGTCTCGCTATTATTGAAACAATCAAATTGTAACAATAAGCTATATTCAACAAAGGCTGCAAGAGGGTACCATATAAAGTTCATCTTTAACAATGAATAATCATATCATCATGTTTATTATGCAAGAAATTATACCACTTAACAACACAAATATGCTGAACCTCTAGCTAACAAGGATTCAATCATAACAAAAAAACATACCGCCTGCGATCTTTAAATCTTTAATCAAGATCAAATCACAACACCTCTTTATTTCAAACTCTATATGACTTAATTCTGTTCATCAGTGCCAAAAAGCTTCATTCTTGACGACGATGTCCGAATCTACCCTTCCACCTCAAACTTCTTGGGCGAAAGCTCGCGATACTTAGCAAACTCAACTTTTGCCTCATCGCTCTTATCAATCAAACTATAGATCATTCCTTTACAAAAATAAGGTCTAAAATCATCAGGATCTTCACTAACAAGCTCATCATATCTCTTCAATGCCTCATCAACATTTTTCTTCAAAAACTCAACTTGTGCTATTATCAATCTTACATCTCTTGCCTCTTTCTCGTTCTTTTCTTCTACTTCCTTCTCTAATCTTTTAATCACCACTTCACCCTCTCCACATTTGTCCATCAACACCGCGTTTTCAAACAATGCCTCGAAAGAAAGCGGCTTTCGTGTTAAAATCTGTTCTAAGTCCTCTCGACCCGTTTCGTTTAACAATCTCTCCATTAAAAACTTCCAATCTCCGTTTTCGGGTTGGGCCAAAACGAGTTTCTTCAAGATTTTCAAGCTTTCTTGATCCTCCCTTGTTTCCAATTTCTTTTCAAGTAATGTTTTCATGGCATCAATCGCTTCGGAATTTGATTCCAGAAACTCAGAAATTTCGGATTCAGATTCAGATATTGTTGTTGTAGCAGTTTGGGTAAGTGGTTCTGCTATGGCAGGGCATTGTTGGAACTTGGAGATTACGGCTGCGGCAGCCGCAGCGAATACGATGGTGCGGGCGGTGAGCTTGAGGGTTTGTGTGATGGGGTTGTTGTTGTGTTTGGTAGCGGCGGAGATGACGGTGGTGGTGGTTTTGATGGTGGGTTGTTTGAAGGGTTTAAGGAGGGGATAAGGGGGGTTTGATTTGATGAGGTTGATGTTTGGGGGATTTGAAAGTGGGTGGTGGAATGTAAGTGAGAGAGCTGACTCCATTGATGCAGAATGGAGGTTTTTGGTTTAAGTGTTTAGGTATTTGATCAGGTTGGTTGTGAGTTGTGAGGGGGGAGATGTAAGGGAAAAAAAAGTAGTTGAGCCAACAAACAAGACTAACAAATTTTTAAAGAGTAAATTGCAATTTTGGCCCCTGTGGTTATATCACTTTTACCCTTTTAGCCCAAAAAGAATCTTTTAACATCTGAGCCCCTAACGTCTTTTTTTTCTAACCCTTTTGGCCCCCAACGTCTTCTTTTCTAACCCATTTGTCCCCTAAAAGCAAATGGACGGGGTTAGTGTTAGGCTAAAAGGGTAAAAATGATATAACCAGAGGGGCCAAAATCGTAATTTACTCATTTTAAATATATATATTTAACATGTATCTTTTTTATTTAGTAATTTTCAAACTGGTAAAGTCATAGATACATGCCTACTAAATAATGTAATATATATCAATGTGCCTGGTGGTTGGTGTTTGATTAGGAGGATGTCATGGGTACAATACCTAATGAAACATTTAGCAGTTCAATATAAGATTGGCTCATTCATTTGGGGTTTATCATGTATATATTTGTACTTTATTTACAGTGTATATGAATGTTAAACATGCAATTCTATTTTAAGGAAACCATGTTAAACACGTGCCTCCGTCTTTACGTTTCATAATTACTGTTTCCGACTTCTACTCCTATACATGTTTGTACTCGTATTCTGCACTCGTAATACGAATTATTGAATTAAAGAACAAATTTTTCAATATTTTATTACTACAGATGAGATGAGAGATCAGTTTCTTTAAAACCCTTTCATAATCTTTAGACTCCATGGATTCAGCTTCTGGAGTCTTGCATTTCTATTCTCTCCAATAGAAAATCAGTTCCATTTTCAAGAAATCTTTTCTTCATTTCATATCGTCGAAAATTCATAATATTTCAGCGAATATTGTGATATTGGTTTATCCCTCGTTTAGGCGGCAACTTCTTCAATATAAAGAGAACTAGAGCTGAAGGTAGTATCTCCACCAACTGTTCAAACGAAAATAATCAGTCGCACAAAATGCAGCAAGATTTCTCGAAATAATGCGCTAATTTTTTTCAAAGAGTTAAACATAAGACAGATTAAATTAAATCAAGGAAGATTACCAAGTAGTACATGAGGTTCATAACAGGATGTTCCATCACATCCAGGTCAGCAACTCTATGAAATGCATTAAAGCACATCTAACCATCAAAAACAATAATAAAATAAGATTAAATTCATATATATTATGTACATGTAACGGTTATAGCAACGAAATGCTAACTTACCATGACAGATCTTATGAGGAAACATGTAAAGCAGATACTTGTCACATATCCAACCTGAATGAAGAAAACAAATCAAAATATCATATATATATACACACACACATAGATGGAATAGAACGGGCCAGTTTGAAAAAAAAAAAAAAAACGGTTTAACATATATTTGCCTCCTGCAACTTCTTTCGCCGGCCTTTTGATTCCACAGGAAAACGTTGCAACATTAAAAAGAGCCTGCAAAACATACATGAAGTATGAGATTGTAATTTATACATTTATTAAATATGATATGAAATTTTGAAGTACCTTCCTCCATATAGCAGAAAACCCAAGGCAGCAAACAAGCACACCCCTGCAAAGAACATCTTGGAAAGGATCACCATAACCCGCACGGGCTTCCACCAGATTGCTAGCCACAATGCTATCTGTTAAGAAATCAAATTATACGTTAACGTTAATTACCCGCTCCATGTTTCATCCAAAATATAATATTTTTACCTGAATTGCATAGATTATTCCATTGACCGTATAAAAGGCAGGCCGAAGACAATCAGTCGAAACAGCCCGTGCCTGTCAAAGGTCACTTGCATCAACAATCTGATTATAATATTTTTGAGTGTTTGGATGGAGAAATCTGATTCTTATTGTGTTTACAAATCAAACAATCCGGTTTTATGAAAAATAGATAAATAATAATCTTAACCGAACCTGGTAGTAAATTTCAGCCCAAAATAAAACCAAGAGTGCGTAAGTAGTGAAAAATGCAAGACTTGGCACATCAAGCAAGATATGTTTCAGAATCTGATCAAAATGAACAATACAAGATCAAAGATTGATATAACCGCCTTAACGAACCAAACGGAGGATTAACAAACATTCTAACCTCCTGTTTCAAGTCTTGAATATCGCGACGAAAAACAAAAATCAAACATCTAACTGCAACAGTAACACATCACAATCAGTAAACATCAGACAACATATGTTTCACAAATCATATATTTTTTATCACAAAAAAAAAATTAGTGAGAATATGAATATACAAAATTACAAACCTGCATTAACCACAAAGTTAAGAAAATGAAAAACCTTCTGTGTGGTCCAACCATACTCCGGCACTCTTTGTTGTATCCGAAACAATTGCATCTGTGCAACATAAACAAGATCACACAGATCGTTTACTAAATCACAATTATTATTATTATTATTCTAAACCAAACACTATAAACATGAATAAATTAGACAACATAAGACTCAATAAACAACAAAAGCAAAATGTAAATGACCATTGCAACAATGGCAACGAGGCCATAAAGAACCGCCATTCCGTGAAAGATTCGATCTTGCCAAACTGGTGTGTCGTTTAATACATGCCACCAATCAGAAGCGTCTTTAAGGGTGAACATCATGATCATTGTGGGATCAAATGGGCCAACGAAGGCCCTATACATATTGCCTGAGTTTCGGTTATCGGTGACGGTTGAATGGGTGATCTGAGGGGAAAATGTGTTAGTGTTGTTTGATGGTATGATGATGATCAGGATCGGAAGTTTTGTAGATTTACGGTTGGAAGTTGTAAATAGGGTGGCGAATGTGTGAAGGATGAGGGGAATTTATATGTTAGGGATGAACACAAGTGCTTTAAATAATGTTTTATAACTACTAGGAAAAATTTGTTATACGTCAGTTGTCATTTTAAATTTGTTTTTATAAAGATATTTTTATTTATTTGGGTTGCTAAACATTTGGTGTTAAAAATGTAATTAAATAAATGTATCACGTATGTAAATATAGAAACACTATTCTTTTCAGAACCAGTATTATGTTAGAACTGCGAGAACCATATAAATCTTTTTATGCATAGTGTATTGATTATTTAACAGAAAAGAGAACACTAGTTGAGTAGTCACTTATCAACATAACTATTGGTTCATTGTTTAGATGTTACCGCCTTGTGCTTTTTGCATATAAACACATGTAGAAGCTTCTTTAATAAACAAAATTGAATAATAAAAAAAGTATTTAAAACAGTTCAAAAAGTGTAAACTTTTTTTTACAAATTTTTTTATATGAACGGTCTCTACATGTGTTTGTACGAAACATAACTAATAAAATATAAATAAATACATAACTAATAAAATATATATAAAAACAACCCTACGCAAATCCAATATTGAGAAATGTCTAAACTAAACTATTTGATCAATTAAATATTTTCAAAACAAATAAAGTATGTTGATAAGTGCAAAAACTGAATAAATGAAGTTGTATGTTTTGTTTTAACTATGATAGAAATTAATTTTTTTACACGTACAAATGAATTTTTTATAGGTTTTTTACATGGTTTTCAAGTTCTCTACTTTTTTTTAGTTCCCCATTGAACCTACTAATGTGAACAAGTTTCTTTTTTGAATGATGGATGAAGTCATGAAAAGAAAAACTATTTTTGCTGTCTTTTCTTAATGAATGAATACAAAAATAATTATTTTTCAATTTTTTGTTTTCGCTAAATATAAAATAATAATAATAATAATTTAAAAAATTAAAAACAATCATCTGAATTCCAAAACACAACATTACAACAAACTAATGCTACCAGTCAACTAGTCAAGAAACAAGAAATTTGAAATCCAGTGCTACATACATGTAGCAACCTTTTAACTATACATACAAGCTCTTACTACAATATACATATACCCTGCCTGCATAACACAAAAACAGAGTGCAAAGAGTAGATTAGGAATGGAATTCGCATAAATAACCTAATCGTAAAAATACTACTGATAAAAGATATTTAAAATAACGTACCTGGAAAAACATTACGTTCCCAGCCTCTTGACACCGCATTCTGAGCAGAACTTGGAAGTTTCTCGCAGATATGGAGCACCGCATTCATCACAAAACTTTGCAGGGCTTGTTGGCTATACCGCCAAATTACAAACAATTAACAAACTAAAATGGTTAACAGAACAAAATTTAACAAATAAAAACGAGAGTTAAAACAATCACCAGTACATGCAAGCGACCTCCCAGGTGACCAAGTGGTTGTAAACACGCCATCTGTTGAGACATGGTGGATGCACTCTGTGTGTGCCCAATCTCTGAACCACATTGATTGTGTTGAGAATATTGACCATGGCCCATAGATTGGTGGTTTGGATTCACCATATGAAATTGACCCTGGTGTGGAAGACTTTGCATATGCTGTTTTGATGGTGTCTGTTGCTGACTATGCGGCTGCATACAATTATAGACAAAAGATCAAGAACATGCATCCTTAGGGGGTCTTTCTTGTGTCTAGGGGTGTTAAACGAGTCGTGTTCGCAGGTTCAACCGGACCCGAACCCGAAAAATTTAGATGAACCTGAACACGACCAGACCCTGAAAATCGTGTCATGCATATGAACCCGAACACGACGCGTTCAACCTGAAATTTGTTTATTTTTTCCCGCAAATTAATATAATTAAAATTAAAATTTACTACAAAAAAACACAAATGTATATAATACATTTAAATTATAAAAGCTTATGTCAATTTCTCTTTTTAAGTTATAGTTATGGAATAAAATACACACCCAACTTAATTTATAACGTAAAACACATTGTAAAAAATATAATATAATATAATACAAATGGGTTACCAACCCGACCCGTTTAGCTAAAGGAGTTCGTGGGTTCAACCTGAAATTGACTCGAACCCATTTAAACTAAACCCAAACCTACGAAATTCGTGTTAGGTTCGTGTCGTGCTTTCGGGTTGCGTCAGAAACTCACACCCCTACTTGTGCCTTGTAAATGATTGTGTGATATTAAATACTCAGAATCATATAATAATCAACTGTAAAAAACAAGAATATTATAAAATAAATCAAATTAATATTTCTAAGGAGCAGATCTTACTTGATAGTCTTGAGCAACAGACATTTGAGAAGAATTATCAGCACCAGGAAATGTCTATACAAATTAATAAAGGCGATATATCATCATTACCTCCGATATTAATATACATAAACAGAAATACTATATAAAAATATCAGATTAAACTTACTGGAAAACCAGGAATGCTTGAAACAGAGTTGGAACCAGTGCGCCTGTATTTGTGCCTTGGGGCGTAAAACTTGTAGTCAACAGGAGAGATAGCTACATCACTTCTACCAGTCAACCTCTTAAACCTATATTAAACCACAGTTAATCTAGTTAACCTATAACTTAATTATAATCTTGAAGTTCAATTAACACTTGAAGCTTACCACTCTGCATCATCTGTATGTGTAATTGTTGGCTTTTCGATGATATCCAAACCATTGACTACAACGAAACGAACTCGTTTCTCTTCTTGTATCACTAATTCAGGAAACCTTGATCTTGTTTCAAAAGATGTTGCTAGCTCCCGTCTTTTGAATGTGCAAGCTCCTGCTTGCCATACATTAATAAATTTCCGTCACTAATTACATGCAAGAAGTAATATCAGTTAATATATGTCATTTTTATTTGTATTGATATAGACCCTATACGTTTTAACAAAAAAACTGCACGAAAGGAAACACACTGTATGCTTTTTCTTGGTTTTAGCAACCAATTATAATTCAAGCGCAAAATAACTACCTTTTCTAGGAAATTTCTTTGCTAGCTTCCTATACAAACCACCAGCAGCTTCAAGTGCTACTCCAATCGTCTTTTCACGCATGCCATCCAGTGAAGCAAGCCTCATATTTACTTCATTAACCAAAGTTTCGTACACGTTTGCCACATACATTAACGGCAGTACAAACTGTGGATCACCTTCATATTGAATGTCTCTTGTCTTTCTCTTGCTCGTTTTTTCTTCCACAGATTGAGACATATCAGTCTCAGAATCTGTTACTTCAACAACATGTGAACCAATGAAAGTATCCACAATGAAATCCAGAAATCTTGCTCTTGCTGTTTCTATTGGTGAAATATCTATTAAATAATACAGTTTAACTTCAGTAATAAGCACGACTAAAAGTCATCTAATCAAAACTCACAAGGCATACATACAGTGGAAAGTTTAATAGTACCATTGACTGATAAAATATTATATGAATCTCTTGATGACCCACTAGCATCAAGACTTGAGTGACCTCCCTCCACCCCTACATTATGAAGCGGTAAACTATTCTGATAGCTCTCATGCATGCATTCCTGCATATGAAAGAAATAAACTATAAGGGGGCAATGTACATTCTTTGTATGCTGTTAATCGCCTGAAATTAAAAGAGGTGTTTGGCATTGCATTTTGAAAGTGATTATCTATTTTTGTTTTTTCCAGTGTAAGTCTACTGATCCTAATTATCTAGGGATCAAACTGGATAATCAGTTTTGGAATAGCTGCAAAAAAACAGCTGATTATAATTCCGTGATTCTTAAATTAAACGACTGATTTATCTGCCGTTTCCACACCTTTAAACAGCACTAGCACTAACACATCCAAACACTATTTGACTGATTATTCCATAGCACATAATCACTTTCAAACTAAACGCCAATCACCCCCTAAGACGAAAACAATATTTGGCAACCACCCCTAAAACAGTACATATTATGCATTAAAAGTAAACAATAATCAATAACATATGTTAATCAATAAAGAAGTATTTAAACTCACAACAGCACCAGAGTCATCTTCATTGTCCAAGCTCCCATCTGTAACCGCATCGCGGTCAACCATGGGTTCAATAATCTCACCACCACGTCCATCCACAGTATTCAGATCATGCAAAGAAGTCTCGTCTATATACGAATCAGCCGATCTCAAATTGTACTGTTGCACCGGAACCCTAGTCCCCATCTATCTATTCACATACAACTTCCCCAAAACCAAAACCCTAGAAATCGAAAACCCTAAACACACAACCTGTGTAATTGAATTTGAATTTGATTCTTCCACGTGTTCTGGTTTGAATCTTGATCAAGCATCTGGATGTAAAGATGAGATGATATATGTGTGAAGACATTAAAGATTGTGTAATTGAGTGATGAAATTGGGGAAATTTGAAAGTTGAGATGATAACGGCTATATATATATGTATTTGTGTGAGAGAGAGAGCAAAATACGAACCTGAGGTTGAGCTTCCGGGAAGTGTAAAGCTGTTACCGAGCCTGTGGGCGATCTCCGTACCAGTTTCCGAACCGGTGATATTGAATGTTTTGTAGTGTGTTTGAGAGGGGTTGAGAATTTACATATTCACCCTTGAAGAATTTGTAAAAGGATAGACACGTCCATGGATTTTGACTAAACCTAGTTGTTGAGCTTATAGAAAGCGTATTGGAGTCGCTTCCCATGCCCACTTGCCCACCTTGCATTTTTTATTCTCCTTCACGCCCGCCCTGCACACCGCTTTCAGAGGCTTTAGTGAAGCTTGGGAAGTTGGAGGCGTGATGTAGTCCACACTGCCAAGGAGAAAGGTGGCACCCACTTTTTGATCATTCACTCATTTTTTTTACAAGTCACCTACTTTTTTTTTTAATTTTATTTAAATGTTATTTTAATGGGTTGTGGGTAGTGAAAACTTGTGAAACAACTACACATATAGGTGAAAAAAGTGAGAGATTATGACTATGTAGCAGTGATGTGACACTCACTTTCTGACGTTGCAGTGAAAATGTATAAAACCATTACAATAATTTTAGAGCATTCAGGATTGTATGTTTTTAGGCACTTTTAGCTCACATGAAGAGAGAAGGCGTGATGTGAAGAAAAGCGAGTCTTGGATGTTCTTGTGCAAAACAGGTTTGTGAAAGGGAGAGGAGAGAGGTATTACACATTTTTAAGACTCTTTTTTGGTTGTAGGAGGCAAACCCCAGGCAAGACGAGCATGGTTGACATTTTAGCCTTTATACTCTTAGGGTTGCATGTTAGCCATATACGTGACATTCTAGAGTCTGCAAATTTGGCGTATGGACAAACTTTTTTAATTAATAAATAAACTTAGTAACATATGTGATTTTAGACAGCTAACTTAAGGATACTTAAAAAAATTAACAATTATAACTTTAGTTATGATAAAACTATAAAAGTAATAATAATTAATCTCATCTACTTGATAAAAATACCACTCGAAGTCGGAGCGAGATGAGATCAAACGCTAGCAACCGTATTGAAGGCGTTGAGCAAGATGAAACCATGGTAACAACCCGTTGTCCTTTCTTATCAAACCGGAGAATGAGCCCTGAATCAACCTCATTTCCTTACCAATATCCCCAACAGTAGTTAAGTTTTTTATCCTTGATTACTTTGATATTAACCTTCTTTTAATGAGCTATTTCGCTTATACGGTTCACTTACAATGATTATAAAGATCTCTCAAAACTGAGGAAAAAAAACAATCAAAAGAATCAGACATCTATCTACATGATGAGATTACCGAAACCTCATTTTACCCGCAAAACTTTCTCATTGACTTCCAGCAGGACCTCATCAATTGAATTTTGACTCGAGCTCATGAGAACCATCAACTACTTCGACAAAACATCGTTTAAGAAAGACAATAACCTTTGATTTCCCATGCAGTTCAAGTCTTTAGCTATACTATGTACCTGTAATGATGACAAGCAGATATATGATTTTGACTTTAGAATCTTTTCAACAAAGCAAATGAGCAATTTCTTGAGAAACATGAATTTCAAATAATATGTTGAAAGTAACAACAAACTAATGCATACCAGATATGAGAATCGGGTTTATGCTTGACAGACGATGGAATCCTGATCAGGTGCTGAAGAAGGCTTGATCCAAATTTATGACTTCCGGTCTTTCAAGATCAGTAAGTTTGACTGATTGCCAAAGTCAACAGCAGGATTTCCATAAGCATCTCGACCCAAATTCATGATACTCACATGTAAAAAACTGCAAGCAACAAAGAATTTCTCACTTTTTATATCATTTCTCACTAACACCATTCATAAGTTGTCTTCCGATCATCTCATTTTGCAAATCCTCTGCTTCTCGGGTATTACCGAGCTCATTATACTTCTTTACAAGACAGCCGTAAATAATATCATCCGGATGAACATTGTTTGTAATCATCTCATTAAAAATATTTCTCGCTTCCACAATTTGATCACATTTACAAAGCCCACAGATCAGAGCAGTGTACGCGTAAAGATCAAGCTTTACACCACTTTTTACCATTCTATCCCTCAAATTCATTGCTTCTTTAACATTCCCATTTTTTAAGTTCCCATCAATCAAACACGTGTAAGCAGTAATATCCGGAATCAAACCCTTTTCACACATGTCATCAAACAGTTTCATGGCGACTTCTAACCGATCATTTTTACAAAGCCCGTCAATAAGAGCTGTATACACAATGATATTCGGTATTAATCGAGCATCCAACATTTTATAAAAATATTCTAGACCCTCTTCGGCATATCCAAGTTTGCACAAACCGTCAATTAACACACTGTATGTCACAATCGATGGGGCCATACCGATATCATTCATCTCTTGAAACAAATCAAGAGCTTCTTTTCGTAGTCCCGATTTAAAATACGCATCCATAATTGTCGTGTAAATCACAAAATTTGCATCCGTACCGCTTTTCTTCATTTCCGTAAGTACAACCTTAGCATCTTCAAACTTTTTGTCGTTGCAGAGTCGAAGAACAAGAGTGCCGTATAGCAACAAGTCGGGTTTAATGTTTTTAGATTCCATTTGTTCCCAAACATCGATAGCTTTACTAGTGTTTTTGTTTTTTATGTACCCGTGAAAAAGAGTCGTGTAGCTTTCTAAATTTGGTGTTATACCGGTTTTAACCATTTCTTCGAAAAACTCACCGGCTTCCTTCATTTTACCTTCTTTACAAAGACCATCAAGTAATGCTGTACAAGTAACGGTATTAACTGTAATACCTGCCTCGGACATTTCTTTAATCAACCGCACAGCTTCTGCAATACAACCCGCTTTACAGTTTGCATCAACTAAAGAAGTATATGTGAACTCATTGGGAAAAAGGCCAACACGTCTCATATCCATGAAAAACTTGATTGCTTCTTGCAACATTCCTTCTTTACAGAAAGCATCGATAAAAGTGCTGTAAGTTGCAACGTTCGGTTTTAACCCGTTTTTCTTCATGTAATGAAGATACTCAAACGCTTGTGGCATTTTCCCAAACTTACAGAAACAGTTAATCAATGCATTGTACGTGATTACATCGGGACGGCAGCCACTACTTTTCATATCGTTATACATACAAACTGATTCAGTTAACTGCCCAAGCTTACCATGCCCATCTATAAGCGTGTTATAAGTAACAACATCCGGTGTAACGTTTAACAACTTCATATCGGAATAAAGCCTTTGCGCACCTTCCATATCACCCTCTTTACACAAATAGTCAATCATAATATTAAAAGTAAACACCGAAGGCTTAACCCCAGCCCCAATCATATTATTAAAAAACCTCTTCGAAAACTCCCCTTTACCCATTTTCGTCAATCTCCCCAAAAGCAAATTGCACGAACGCGCTTTCGGAAGAACTTTACACGCTCTCATTCTATCAAAACACGCGTTCGCCTCTTCAAACCTCCCCAACTCCACCAACACGTTAAACAACGTGTCGAACACCCCCCAACCAAACCGACAAGTATCCCTAGTTGCCCACATTACATCAAACACATCCCAACCGGGCAAAACAAGATTCGAACTAATCAAATCTTTCAAAACACCATGAGCATCACTATAACATCTATGAAAAAACAAAATGTGAGCAAGAATACAATACCCCTCACTCGTATGTCGAAAATCCGGTCTACTTTCCGCTAACTTAAACAACTTTAAAGCTAACATTGGCTCTTCTTTCAACTGCAATAACATATTTGAAACACAAATTGGGGCTAAAGCTGAAGCAAACAACTTTTTAATCCTACAATCATCCCAACGCTCATTCTTAACAATATCATAAACAGATTCACGATCAAGACCGTGCCCTAAGTTTTCACAACTGGGTTTGCTCGAAAAAGATCGGAAAAAGTAAAGAAAACCGGTGAAACAAAACAAGAAAGTGTATGATGATGTGGGTGATGAAGAATTGGAATAGTAGATGTTATTGGGGTTGAATAAAGATTGTGAATTTGATAATAAGAAGCTTACGCGATGATTTGGGTATCTGGTTTTTGTTCCCATGATGACAAGACTGCGAAGAAAGATGAACATCGTCCGGGTATATTAGGTGGGTGAGCTTCCATTCATTGGTGGTCCATTGATTAGGGCTTTAGTTCAGGTGGTGGGTTAGGGTTTAGCCACCAGGGTTCAAGAAGACAAGCGGCAAGCTTCATTGTGTTAAGTGTGTTACTACTGTATGTACGGGTCGGGTTTGGATAGATAGATGGGTTTGGGCTAGTTGTTAATTAGTGGCCCAATATTGCATTGGTATAGGGGGTGTTTGGCTTAGCTTATTTGTGACTTATAATAAGTCCTTTTCACTGTTCAATAAGCTAGAATTTCTTGCTTATTGACTTATTGCCTCACATATACACATTTCCCAAACACTTCAATAAGTCATTTTCACACATTTTCACTGTTCAATAAGTCAATAAGTTGAAATAGAAGCTAAGCCAAACACCCACATAATATAAAAATAGACAAATATGGTTATTTTTTTGGTGCAAAAAAAAAAAAAAAAAAAAAAAAAGAAAACCGAATCGTATCGTTGATTGAAATGGTCCAAAATGTGAATTTGGTTTTTGTTTGGTGTGAACCGCAATCGAATTCACAATTCAGTTTCGGTTCAACTTTCAAATCTATATGTTTTTTTAGAAAATTTGGGTTATTCGGTTACGTAATTTAACCAATTGAACCAACTGGGGTAGCTCAGTTGGCCACCGACACCCATATTCCAACACTTGGATCGTTGGGGTCTCGGGTTCGAGACGTGGCAACCCCACCTCTCTCGAACCCCAAGTGTTGGGAGGGTATTTGCCGCCAGGGATCCTTGTCGGGTGGTGAACTGGGAGGGGAGATCCCCTCCGCGGTCAGGGGTACCGTGCACCTACCCTTTTTTTAATTTAACCAATTGATTGTGTTACTGTGCAAGTATTAACTGTTTTGTTTCTAAGTTTTCATTGAGGTAGCCCAAGATTGATGGACTTAATGAGCCCAATCATCATGTGGATTCTCGTCAGACATCCCCACCCTCTTTTGTCCAACCCAACATGAAGTAAAAAATCTAGATCGAAATTCGAATTGATTACATTTTGGTCTCTAGTTCCACGACTCCACGGGCTTCGACACTAACTTCAGTAGGTAATCTTCCATGTCCATTCGTCCCCACCCTCTGATTGCAGCGTTTCTCCCTGGCAAAGAAAGTGAATGTATAAAGAAGGTGAAGATTTAAGTTAGTTATAGTTAGACACGAGCACAAAAAAAAGACAATTTGTAAAAAGAGTTGGAATATAATAGGAAGTTTATTTGGCTAGAAAGGCTAGAAAGTAATATTGACCCTCAATTGATTTAATCAAGGGCTAAGATTAAATGAGGGAAATTAAAGGGAAGAAAAGAGGCGCGTGGGTTTGTGTAAGGGCATTGTAGTCAATCCAGGACAATAGTTTCTCTCTTCTCAAATTCCCCCCAATTTTTTAAAGGTTAATAACTTTTTCATACGACATTATTTTTTTTTTATAAAAATTGCACCAAAAAAACGAGCGTTTTTTATCTTTAAAATGAGTATACTATTGCTATATTTTCGAAATTTTTTTTCGAAAACCCAGTTGCGTAAAACGCAATGGAAAGAAACCCAGTTGTGTAAAACGCAATAGACAAAAAACGTAAAGAAATGACTTTTTTTTTAAAACGCAATGGCCAAAAAACACTTAAAAATGTCTTATTTCTAAAACGCAATGGCCTAAAAACACAAAAGAAAGTGTACTTTCTAAAACGCAATGGACTGAAAAAGCATAACAATGTGTTTTTACCTAAAACGCAATGCACAAAAAACACAAAGAAATGTCTTATTTGTAAAACGCAATGGATAGAAAACACTTAAAAATGTCTTTTTTCTAAAACGCAATGGCCTAAAAATGTAAGGTCTAAAATTTTGATATAAACTAAGGTGTCTAGATTGACAAAAATACCAAACGGGTCGAGTAATCAACATGTAAAATTTCCGCGTTAACTTCATAATAGCTAATGAGTTAATTACAAAAAGTTTACAACCCAAACCTTTCTTAAATTACTAACATAATCTTTAACTACAAAGTTTCAACATCTATTGACTTCCGGGTTTAGTTTCTTACAAAAGACCCGTTTCAACAAAACGATTCATCAAAAGTTTAGACCCATAACTAGTATCATCACGGAAGCGTGCATCATGAGTGTGTTCGATCCAAGTAGCGTCATCCATTAAGATGATTTACCTACATACAACCAACCAATTAGACATTTTAAATCATAAATTCATATGATCCAAAATTACTAGTCGAGCTACAAGAAAGCTTTTTAAACCTTCATCCGAATTTAAATTTCCCAACTTGACATATTATCCCTTCTACTCATTCGACCCATATCCTCAACATGTCTTCGACTTACTGATGTGCGTGAGTGTTATTAGTTTTTAATGTATATATTAAGCCCTATTTAACACTTTTTTAGCCAAGTTTTAAATTTATAAAACACGATATTTACTAACACTAAACACACATATGGGCAAGTGCACCCATCGTGAGCGTAGTATAGTGTTGGCAAGATACCGAGGTCGTCCAAGGACACAAGAGCTTTTAGTACCGGTTTATCCTCAACGTCTAATCAAATCAAAATTTTAGAAAAAGGTTTTAAACTAGAAAAATAAAAACTAACTAAAATGCTGAAAAATAAAATAAAAGAAAACCAGATAGACAAGATGAATCACTTGGATCCGACTCGTGTTTAGTGTAACCTTTGATTATTTCCGCACTTTTGCACTTTGTTAAGAGATTATCTTAGTTATTGTAGTAAGCCCCTCTTTTGGAGGTGACGTCACCCTCAACCCAGTAGTTTGAGTCAGCAAGGATACAATCCTAAAGGGTCGGATTATTGAAAGATAATTAATTAAGTTATTAATGCATAATGTGGTAGGCCCCTCTTTTGAAGGCGACGTTACCCTCGGCTAAGTAGTCTGAGTCAGCAGGGATACAGTCCTAAGTAGCCGGGTTAAAGTTTTAATAGTAGTTTAACTTATGAGGGGATCAAAGAGTTTGGACCCCCGCCATCCAATACCGTTAAGTATTGAAGGAGGTCCTACTAAATTTGACCCAGGTCCTTTGCAGGATCTATACACTGAACAATGGCAAGACTCTTACCAAACCGTTCCCTTAACTCCCGACCAGGTAGCCAACATACCTCCATATAGACCGTGGAGATATGAATGGTGAAAATCTTTTATTTTATATAGACAGTAAAATAATGCCAAGACACCACGGACAAACGATAAGGAAGAATCACCTTCAACATAAGAAACTAGTTATCAAAGTCATTAATACATAACCAATTAAAAAGTGCGAAAAGATTAAAAATAAAAAGTATTACACTAGACACTTTGTCTTCACCAAGTGATGTAAGAGACTTAGGCAAACATGGCCTTGATTGTCAAGAACTCTTACGATCAATCTTGGATCCCGAGACGACTCACACACTCTATGATGGACAATGGATGATGGTGGTGGATGATGGTGTTGTGATGGTGATGGGTGGTGGGTGAAGTGTGAGAGAGGTGGTGTGCCATGGGATGGTTTGAGCTTGAGCCAAGCACTCCTATTTATAGGCTGAACAGAAGCTCGGGCACGGCCCCGTGTCCATTGGGCACGGCCCCGTGTCCATCCTCTTCTCTGTCTTCATTAATTGCTTTTGTCTGCATTAGTTGACCACGGCCCCGTGTCCGCTGGGCACGACCCCGTGTGCAGAAGCATATCTGTACTATCAAGATTTGTCTGGATTCTGCGAATCTTATAGTTGACCACGGCCCCGTGTCCGCTGAGCACGGCCCCGTGGTGGGCGATGGAAGCTTCTACAACTTTGTCTTTTATGCTGACACTTGGGCACGCCCCCGTGTTCAGCCTTCTGTTCTCTTGTTTTGCTTTGCTTGGGAAGATGCTGTCGGGGAGGTCGGGCATGCCACGTTTGTTCCTTTTCTTGTATTTATGTTAGATTTTGCTGCCTTTTTGCTTCTTTTGTTAATTTGAGCTCATTTAATCCTGAAAATACAAAAGGAAGACAAAAGCACACTTTTTCCAACATTAGTACTAAAAAGGGGTTAGTTTTATGCCACATTTGATGTAATTTATATGTTGCATTTTGCACACATCAAATGCCCCCACACTTGAATCTTTGCTTGTCCTCAAGCAAAACTCTTTATAATGTGGCTTTACACTCCCAAATGGAATGGTTAGAAGAGAAGGTTTTTGGGCTTGTCATAGAGTGTCGGGATTTCCAAGATTCTTTATTAAGTTTTATTTTTATTTATTTACAATCCTATTCGTCATGATTTATTTAAAACATTTCATAAGATAAATTACTTATTAGGGCATAACAAGCCTTTTTAAAATTCCATTTATATACAAGTTCACATACCTCACGGGGGATCACTCAACACTCGGCCGAAGATGTATTTTAGTGAATCACTCGAGAGCGGCATGGAACTTACTCCTACCATAGGATTGCCAAGAAATCAATCCTCCTCCTTTTTAACTATAAACCTTTGTAAATATCAAGAGGACTTTTGGGTGAAGGGTTAGGCTTGGGTTAAAGGTAGGTGGTTGGGTTAGTATAAAAGGGCGAAAAGCGTAAAAAGCGTCGGTTTTCGTAAGACTTTCTTTAATTTTTTTTATTTTGATGAAGCCATTATTCAAACAAAGTTATTTTTGATGAACTTGCTTGTTTATTTCTTTTGCTTCATCATCAACACATTTTTTTTTGAAAAGTCATATGAAGAACCGAGCTTGTTACTAAAAGAAAGGGTTAAAAATAAAAAGGGTTTTGGTGGGTAAAAAGGGTGTTTGGTTTGGGTTAAGAAATGAAAAGGTTTAGGCTCAAAGGGGTTAACTAGGGGGATTTTGGGTAGGTGGTAAAAAAAAGAAGAAAAATAATGGTGTAGAAATAAAAAGGGTTAGTCCTAATGCCTCCATCATTTACTTACTCGGGTTTAAGTTGGTAAGGACCGGGAATGTATCATCGTGGCAAGTTCTAGAGTTGTAAGAACCAAGCGGCTATTCACACAAGAAACGAAAAATGAGCATTTAGTTTAAAGATATGTATTTGTATGCTCAATAAAGGCTCAAAACTCACTTTTGTGGGAATGGTTTTTATGTGATCAAGTATATATAATCAAATTTTAATTAAGTTTGTCATGCCTTTTCATAATTTTCTTATGTTGGTTCTTTTTATCATGACGCTATCGGTTGTAAATTTGTAAAAATATAACCTTTTCAGAATTTGAAATTCCCAAGTTAAACCTAGACAAGTAAAAAAAAATGAAAATTTTTTGAAAAAATTTGGGGTGATTAGCGGTTCCAATAGAGTTTTGTGTAAGGCTTGTATTTAGGACTTACAAGATTCAAGGTTTTAGCATCCCCCCCCCCCCCCCACACACTTAAATTACACATTGTCCTCAATGTGTCCCAAAAATAAGTTTTTAGGTTGATTGAATGTGTAAAAGTGGGTTAAAAACAAGATTTTATGTTACTGGGTAGCTGAACACGGGGTGGTGTTGGCTGAGCACGGCCCCGTGTTCAGACTGCCAGTATCAAATTTAAACAGAAGGCTGGGCATGGGGGCGTGTTCAGTGAGCACGGCCCCGTGTCCAGTTACCTGAACTGGGCATTTTCTCCAGAACCTCGGGCACGGGGCGTGTTGGGGTGAGCACGGTCCCGTGCTGAACTTGCTGTAATGAAGAAAAATTGTCGGGAGGCTCTGTTTTTGTGCGTAGAGTGTTGGTTCAAGCTTCCCTTAGCATCCTTCACCATCCCGAGTGTGTTTTATTACTGAAAATTAAAAACTAAACTAGAAAACATAAAAGTTAAACTAATCTAAAACTAAGGATAGTTCCGCGGAATGCCTCCGTGGTGCGCCACGTTTATAAGGGTCCTTGGCTAGACCCTCCTTATCGGGTGGTTCTGGCTCATCTTTAATTAGGGGGTCGTCATTGCCGAATGGATATTTCATTGAACGCTCAAGATCGACACTCTTTTTAAATGCCCCTAATTGAATAGGTAGATTGTTGAACTTCCGGTTTTTCAAAGCTTCGTGAGTTTTTACAAAGGGTCGTCCCAACACTAGAGGAGCGTCATCAAGGATGACAAAGTCGGTTGGGATTACCATTTGATTTGTTTGAACCAAGACATCCTCAACTATACCGATTGATTTTATTACTTTCCGATTAGATAGAAAAATGGGTATTTGAAGTGGAGAAAAATCACTAATACTTAATTTTTCGAAAATGTAGTTGGGCATTATGTTAACACAAAGATCTTTATCAATTGTGACGTTACTAATAAACGAATTTTGAAAGAAACATGGAACCGGTGTAATGTTAATTTCAAATGGGTCTTCTTTTATTAGCGAGGTTTGATCATTAGTTAACTTAACACTTATCGTTTTGTCAATTTTAGTGTTAGTGTTCAACTCTTTTAAAAACTTAGCATGAGTGGGAACTAAACAATGATTTTCAAAAGAAGGTGACAAGAGATTAATTTCTTCAAAATTAGACTCTTCTTGAATTTTAACGTTGTCGGACTCACCTTTTCTGTTGTTTAACTCATGTGTCGGTTTTTCACTTATTTGTTCTTTCATTTTTACACTTTCAGTTATCTCTTCTTTATTTAATTATTCTCTTGCGCGGGACTCCTCTTCTCTTGCGCGAGATTCTTTTATATAGCGATCGATAACTCTAAGGTGTTCTAATATCCTATCGGTCACTTCGGTTATAGAAAAAGGATCGGGATTTTCAAAGCTTGAATCCGGTTGTTCGATCCTTTGTTCCTCATAATAGTAATAGGAAGTAGATGGTTCACACCATTGTTCTTCATTGTAAGCATATGATGGATAAGGGTCGTAATTTTGTTCTTCATAATACTCATATGAGGTGGGTTGTTCACGCCATGGTTCCTCATAATAAGCCTATGAAGATGGTGGCTCATATCTTGGTTTCTCAAAGTATGAGTAAGAAGGCTCATACCTTGGTTCATCAAAATATGAGTATGAAGGAGGAGGTTCATACCTTTGGTCTTCATAGGATGTGTATGAAGTTGATGGCTCGTACCTGGGCTCCTCATAGTAGGTGTATGAAGTGGACGGTTGATATAAGTTACAATATTGAACCGAGTGCGGGTCACCACAATTAGTGCAATAATTATTTCTATAATCATCCTCCTCATAGGTGTAGTTGTAACCTCCTGAGTATTGATCCATAAGAATCACTCAGCAGATCACAACCAAGTCTCGAGATCAGAAAACAAAAAAATAAAAACGGAAACAGAGGCTGGACACAGCCCCGTGTTCAGTGGACACGGCCCCGTGTACAGAATCTGTATCTGGGCGTTTTAATTAAAGTTACTGATTTCGTTGAGCACGGGGCGTGTTCAGTGAGCACGGCCCCGTGTTCAGTTTCTGTTACTGGGTGTTTTATGAAAAATATGCAGCACGACCCCGTGTTCAATGAGCACGGCCCGTGTTCAGGTTACTGTAAATGCAAAACTAAACTAAAATGCAGAAAAATGTGCGCGCATTTTGAAAAAGATTTGAAAAACTGATTAGGCCGTCGATTTTAAGCTTTTCTTAAAATCCTTGTGTCCCCGGCAACGGCGCCAAAAACTTGATGTGCGTGAGTGTTATTAGTTTTTAATGTATATATTAAGCCCTTTTTAACACTTTTTTAGCCAAGTTTTAAATTTATAAAACACGATATTTACTAACACTAAACACACATATGGGCAAGTGCACCCATCGTGAGCGTAGTATAGTGTTGACAAGATACCGAGGTCGTCCAAGGACACAAGAGCTTTTAGTACCGGTTTATCCTCAACGTCTAATCAAATCAAAAGTTTAGAAAAAGGTTTTAAACTAGAAAAATAAAAACTAACTAAAATGCTGAAAAATAAAATAAAAGAAAACCAGATAGACAAGATGAATCACTTGGCTCCGACTCGTGTTTAGTGTAACCTTTGATTATTTCCGCACTTTTGCACTTTGTTAAGAGAATATCTTAGTTATTGTAGTAGGCCCCTCTTTTGGAGGTGACGTTACCCTCAACCCAGTAGTTTGAGTCAGCAAGGATACAATCCTAAAGGGTCGGATTATTGAAAGATAATTAATTAAGTTATTAATGCATAATGTGGTAGGCCCCTCTTTTGAAGGCGACGTTACCCTCGGCTAAGTAGTCTGAGTCAGCAGGGATACAGTCCTAAGTAGCCGGGTTAAAGTTTTAATAGTAGTTTAACTTATGAGGGGATCAAAGAGTTTGGACCCCCGCCATCCAATACCGTTAAGTATTGAAGGAGGTCCTACTAAATTTGACCCAGGTCCTTTGCAGGATCTATACACTGAACAATGGCAAGACTCTTACCAAACCGTTCCCTTAACCCCCGACCAGGTAGCCAACATACCTCCATATAGACCATTGAGATATGAATGGTGAAAATCTTTTATTTTATATAGACAGTAAAATAATGCCAAGACACCATGGACAAACGATAAGGAAGAATCACCTTCAACATAAGAAACTAGTTATCAAAGTCATTAATACATAACCAATTAAAAAGTGCGAAAAGATTAAAAATAAAAAGTATTACACTAGACACTTTGTCTTCACCAAGTGATGTAAGAGACTTAGGCAAACATGGCCTTGATTGTCAAGAACTCTTACGATCAATCTTGGATCCCGAGACGACTCACACACTCTATGATGGACAATGGATGTTGGTGGTGGATGATGGTGTTGTGATGGTAGTGGGTGGTGGGTGAAGTGTGAGAGAGGTGGTGTGCCAAGGGATGGTTTGAGCTTGAGCCAAGCACTCCTATTTATAGGCTGAACAGAAGCTCGGGCACGGCCCCGTGTCCATTGGGCACGGCCCCGTGTCCATCCTCTTCTCTGTCTTCATTAATTGCTTTTGTCTGCATTAGTTGACCACGGCCCCGTGTCCGCTGGGCACGAACCCGTGTGCAGAAGCATATCTGTACTATCAAGATTTGCCTGGATTCTGCGAATCTTATAGTTGACCACGGCCCCGTGTCCGCTGAGCACGGCCCCGTGGTGGGCGATGGAAGCTTCTACAACTTTGTCTTTTATGCTGACACTTGGGCACGCCCCCGTGTTCACTGAGCACGGGGCGTGTTCAGCCTTCTGTTCTCTTGTTTTGATTTGCTTGGGAAGATGCTGTCGGGGAGGTCGGGCATGCCACGTTTGTTCCTTTTCTTGTATTTATGTTAGATTTAGATGCCTTTTTGCTTCTTTTGTTAATTTGAGCTCATTTAATCCTGAAAATACAAAAGCAAGACAAAAGCACACTTTTTCCAACATTAGTACTAAAAAAGGGTTAGTTTTATGCCACATTTGATGTAATTTATATGTTGCATTTTTCACACATCACTTACACTAACCCATTACACGTATAAAGATTCGACACTAGGATAATAACGTATCATAATGTTACTTCTACTAATACTTTGTAAGCAAATGAACTTACCTTTATCGTTCTTCGTTTATGACCCAGATTGGCTTGAGCTTTCTTCCTTTATTCCTTATGCTTTAGTAGGACTAGATGATCAAGAATTCATTAACATGCAAGAGTTATGGCCATGATTAGGGCTTCAATTGTTCAATTTTTGTGAAGATGAGAAGGGTTTCTTCCTCCTTCTTGCTCCTGGCGACCAAACACGCACGTATGTGTGTGTGTTGTGAGTTTTTTGTGTTTTTAATTATTTAACTTTCATCATTTAACATTTCACCCCTCATATATGCATACTTATTTTTAAATGGCCAAAACTTGTTTCTTTTTAGTTAAAAATCCCAATTCACATTCTAGCTAGGTTCACCTCCTAGTTATTTCTTAAAACATATTATAGAAATATATATATAAACACATATAATTAAATTCTGGGGCGTTACAAGTCCACCCCCCTTAAGAAAGGTTTCGTCCCCGAAACCTGATTACGTACCGAACAAAGACGGGTAGAACTTTTTCATTTCATCCTCCGGTTCCCAAGTGAGATCCGACCCCTTCCTGTGTTGCCATTGAACTAGAACTTGCTTGATTTCTTTGTTGTGAATAGTCTTTACCTTGGAATCTTTTATAGCTACCGGTCTTTCAACGTAATTCATTCTCTAGTCTACCTTAATGTCCTCAAGAGGTACATGAGCTGTTTCATCCGCAAGACACTTCCGTAATTGTGACACATGAAAGGTGTTGTGAATCTCTTCTAATGTTGAGGGTAGTTCTAATCGGTAGGCTACTTTTCCAACTCGAGCTAAAATCTTGAACGGTCCGATATATCGGGGACCCAACTTTCCTCGCTTACGGAATCGAATTATGCATTTCCACGGGGACACCTTCAACAATACTCGGTCCCCCACTTGGAACTCAATAGGGCGCCTTCTTTTGTCCGCATAGGACTTTTGTCGATCTTGCGCTGCTTTTAATCGGGCCCGTACCATGTCGATCTTTTCATTAGTTATTGCTACTACATCTTTGGGTGCGAGTTCTCTCTGTCCCACTTCTCCCCAACAAACAGGGGTTCTACACTTTCTCCCATACAACATTTCATACGGCGCCATCTGTATGCTACTTTGGTAGCTGTTGTTATACGAGAACTCCACTAATGGCAAATGTTCATCCCAATTTCCCCCGAAATCCATAACGCATGCTCTCAACATGTCCACAAGAGTTTGAATGGTCCTTTCGGATTGACCATCCGTCTGTGGGTGATACGCGGTACTTATGTGCAATTGTGTACCCATTCCTTCATGAAATTTCTACCAGTAGCGTGAGGTAAATCGCGTGTCCTGGTCCGACACAATGGACACAGGCACACCATGGCGGGAAATGATTTCATTCACATAAATTTCCGCTAACCTTTCCGAGGAATAAGTCTTCCGAATGGGTAGAAAATGAGCGCTTTTGGTAAGGCGGTCAACAACGACCCATATCGCGTCATGCCCCTTTCTTGTTATAGGAAGTTTGGTTACAAGATCCATGGTTACATCCTCCCATTTCCATACCGGGATCTCTAAGGGTTGCAATTTCCCGTATGGTTTTTGATGTTCCGCCTTTACTTGGGAACATGTTACGCATTTAGATACATACTTAACTATGTCGCGTTTCATTCCCGGCCACCAATAATTCTCTTTCAAATCCCGGTACATTTTATTGGCTCCCGGATGAACCGAGTAACGGGACTTATGTGCCTCTTCCAATAATAACTCTTTTGCATTGCAGAAACGTGGTATCCATATCCGCCCATACCTCGTCCTTAACCCGCTTGCGTTTACTTCTAGTTTATCGACAAACCCTTTCGTTCTTTCGCCCTTTGGGTCATCTGCATTCAATGACTCGTCTTGAGCCTTGCGTATTGTTTCAAAGAGGTTCGGCGTGACTATCATTCTCATCGACTTCACTCGAATAGGTGGTGGGTATTCTCTTCGGCTTAATGCATCCGCCACGACATTGGTCTTACCCGGATGGTAAAGAATGTCGCAATCATATTCTTTAATCAATTCCAACCACCTCCCTTGTCTCATATTAAGGTCTTTCTGCTCGAAGAAATATTTGAGACTTTTGTGGTCTGAGAATATCGTGCATTTCGTTCCATACAAGTAGTGCCTCTAGATCTTTAAGGCAAAAACTACCGCTGCCAACTCTAGATCATGAGTCGGGTAGTTATTTTCGTGATGTTTAAGCTGCCTCAAAGCATAAGTAATGACCTTGACTCGTTGCATCAATACACATCCCAACCCCTGATGCGATGCATCTGCATAAACCACTAGGTCTTCCGTTCCTTCCGGTAAAGTCAATATCGGAGAACTCAATAACTTTTCCTTTAATATTTGAAAAGCTTTCTCTTGATCGACACCCCATACGAACTTTTCTTCTTTCTTTGTCAACTTAGTTAGAGGTAGGGCTATTTTGGAGAAATCCTGGATGAATCTTCGATAATAGCCGGCTAGGCCAAGGAAACTTCTCACCTCATTAACGTTCTTTGGTGGTACTCACTTAACTACGGCCTCAACTTTAGATGGATCCACCAAAATCCCATTCTCATTAATAACATGGCCTAAGAATTGCACTTCACTAAGCCAAAACGCACATTTAGAAAACTTAGCATATAATCTTTATTTTCAAAGCGTCTCGAGTACCTCACGTAGGTGACTCGCATGTTCAGTCTCGCTACGAGAGTATACCAAAATGTCATCAATGAATACTATGACAAATTTGTCTAGCATGTTTCGGCATACCCTATTCATTAAATCCATAAAAGCAACCGAAGCGTTAGTTAACCCGAAAGACATTACTAAAAATTCATAATGTCCGTAACGGGTTCTGAACGAGTCTTAGCTACATCTTCTTCTCTTACTCGTACTTGATGGTAACCCGATCGCAAGTCGATTTTCGAAAACCAACTTGCCCCTTATAATTGATAAAAAAGATCATCTATTCTTGGTAGGGGATATCGGTTCTTTACCATGAGTTTGTTGAGCTCATGGTAGTCGATGCACATTCGCATCGACCTATCCTTCTTTTTAACGAACAAAACAGGCGCTCCCCACGGAGACACGCTAGGGCGTATGAAGCCCTTGTCGAGAAGTTCTTGTAGTTGGACCATTAATTCCCGTACCTCCGCGGGTGCCAACCGGTAAGGAGCTTTGGCTACCGGTTTGACATTTGGTTCCAACTCAATTCGGAATTCAACTTCTCGCCCGGGTGGGAGCCACGGCAAATCATCCGAAAATACATCCGGATATTCATTCACAATTCTAGTATCTTCAATCCTTAAAGCATCTTGTTTCGTATCGACTACGTAGGCTAAGAATGCTTTACTTCCGTTTCTCACATACTTAACCGCTTCCAAGATAGTACAGAATTTTGCCCCTACCTCCCTTTCCCCATGAATAGTTACCCGCTTCCCTTTAGGAGACACCACATGAATAATTTTGCTTTCACATAAAATTTCAGCATGATATCGGGATAGCCAATCCATACCCACTAGTACTTTGAACTCTCCCAAAATCATGGGGATCAAATCAATGTCAAAATCCTCATCCTCGATAGTCATCTTACAATTTTTACATATCTCATGTAAAAGGTAACTCTTACAATCGGCTATTTATACTTCTAATGGTGTAGGCATTATTTTTATCATGAATAAAGGGGAATGTATAAACTCTCTTGAAACAAATGATCTACTAGCTCCGGTATCAAACAACACGTATGTAGGTATAGAGTTTATCATAAATATACCTGACACAACGTTCGGGTGAGCCCTTGCCTCTTCCGCTGAGATTTGGAACATTCTTCCTTTAGCCTTAGAGGGCTCCTCCTTCTTCCCTTCTTTCTTTGTCCCTTGTTTGAGCTTTGGGAAACCAGCCTTCACATGACCCGATTCATTACAGTTGTAGCACACTCTTTTGGGATTTGGGCAATTATAATATGGATGCCCTTCTTGCCCGTAATTGTAGCATCCCTTCTTCCCCATTAAACATTCTCCCGAATGGAGTTTTCCACACGTTTTACACCGTGGAAACCCTCCTTTAGATGCTTCTTTCTTTCCTTGATCGTGTGTCTTAGGCTTCTTGGGAGTGCCTTGCGTTGATCCCTTCTCGATTTGTCTCTTCTCTCCACGTTCTACTTGTCTTTTCAGCTCGATCTCCCTATCTCTTGCCCAATTAATAAGCTCGTTCAACGTTTCACATTTGGAAGGAGTTATAAATTCTCGATACTCGGCCTTCAACATGTCGTGATAACGGATAATCTTTATCCTTTCCGTTCCCACTATCTCTTTGCAAAACTTCAACTTGTCGAGGAAAATATTCGTGATCTCATCGATTGTTTCATCCTTTTGTCGAAGTCGGAGGAAATCTTCTTGAATTCGATCTACGGCCGATTGAGGACAGTGATACTTAATAAAAGGTTCTTTGAATTCTTGCCAGGTTAGAGTTTGGAGTTTATCTTCGCCAATTTCTTTACTATACGCATCCCACCAATCTTTAGCTTGCCGTAACAATTGCCCCGTGGCAAACATAACTTGATCCTCTTTACCACAATGACTTCGAATGAACACTCCTTCAATATTGGCGATCCATCTTTGGCATTCAATGGGGTCTATTTCTCTGTTATAAGTTGCAGGTTTACATACCATAAAATCCTTGTAGGTGCACCGTCGTGCTTCCTTCTTGACTTGCATTTCGGTTATCATTTCCTTCAACTCATCTATTTTGCTCGTCATCGTGGTTTCCACCACGCTCAACACTTGACTTTCTACTTCTTGCGCTATTCTTGGGACGTTTGCATCGAATGTCTTTACCACTTCATCCGAAATTATCATGTTTAGTTCGTTTCGAGTTATCCGTTCCGTGGTATCCGGATTTCCTCCGCTTGCCATCTACAAATTCATACTTGTGTTAGATATCCTTTCCATTCATTCTCTTTAACATCCTATGCATTTATTGTCCTTAACGATTTATTCTCGTAGGTCCTAAACCCACGCAATTCTTCATTACGAACATTCTAAATGCATTAATCATTTCATACATTCATCCATGTACTCAACTTCCTTTCCCTTTATACATTCTATGTTGGTAATCACGTTAACTGACTTAAACTCATGATTTCACTGGCATTTAAGGGTGTTCCTGTAGTTTAACGAAGGTTTGGAACGGATTTGGGAGCCTCGGAACCATAAACAAAGCAAATCAGAAACGCAGCTCAGGAGAGGGCGTCGCCGACGGCACAAGGCTGCGTCGGCGACGGTGCTCAGAAACGTGCGTCGCTGATTTTTTTGCGTAGGCAGTAAACTAAGCCGTCGGAACTTCTCAAGTGCGTCGCCGACGGTATTTCTGACCTGCATTCACTGTTTTAACTCATTTTTGCTCAAAAACTTCGTTTCCGAGCCCCGGTTCAACCCGAAATGGTTCCGTGAAGTCCCGAAACCTCCCGTAATATTCCGTAATGTCCCTAGCCCAGGTCTTTCTAGTGAGTTAACTATAATTCTTCCTCCCGTTTCCAACTTTAAGCATATATCCGAAATTTATAATTTACTTACTTGTATAACGCTTCGGAACGAACACACCTTCATACGAGCTTTCTGTTTGAGTTCAAATATTTTAACTCTAATATTTGAATCTCTCAAATCTTGGCTCTGATACCAACTTGTAAGGTCTAAAATTTTGAAATAAACTAAGGTGTCTAGATTGACAAAAATACCAAACGGGTCGAGTAATCAACATGTAAAATTTCTGCGTTAACTTCATAATAGCTAATGAGTTAGTTACAAAAAGTTTACAACCCAAGCATTTCTTAAACTACTAGCATAATCTTTAACTACAAAGTTTCAACATCTATTGACTTCCGGGTTTAGTTACTTACAAAAGACCCGTTTTAACAAAACGATTCATCAAAAGTTTAGACCCATAACTAGTATCATCACGGAAGCCTGCATCATGAGTGTGTTTGATCCAAGTAGCGCCATCCATTAAGATGATTTACCTACATACAACCAACCAATTAGACATTTTAAATCATAAATTCATATGATCCAAAATTACTAGTCGAGCTACAAGAAAGCTTTTTAAACCTTCATCCGAATTTAAATTTCCCAACTTGACATATTATCCCTTCTACTCATTCGACCCATATCCACAACATGTCTTCGACTTACACTAACCAATTACACGTATAAAGATTCGACACTAGGATAATAACGTATCGTAATGTTACTTCTACTAATACTTTGTAAGCAAATGAACTTACCTTTATCGTTCTTCGTTTGTGACCTGGATTGGCTTGAGCTTTCTTCCTTTATTCCTTATGCTTTAGTAGGACTAGATGATCAAGAATTCATTAACATGCAAGAGTTATGGCCATGATTAGGGCTTCAATTGTTCAATTTTTGTGAAGATGAGAAAGGTTTCTTTCTCCTTCTTGCTCCTGGCGACCAAACACGCACGTATGTGTGTGTGTTGTGAGTTTTTTGTGTTTTTAATTATTTAACTTTCATCATTTACACATTCCACCCCTCATATATGCATACTTATTTTTAAATGGCTAAAACTTGTTTCTTTTTACTTAAAAATCCTAATTCACATTCTAGTTAGGTTCACCTCCTAGTTATTTCTTAAAACATATTATAGCAATATATATATAAACACATATAATTAAATTCTGGGGCATTACAAAAAACACAAAAGAAAGTGTACTTTCTAAAACGCAATGGACTGAAAAAGCATAAAAATGTGTTTTACCTAAAACGCAATGGACTAAAAACACTTCAAAAATATGTTTATCTAAAACGCAATGGCCGGAAAACACTTAAAAATGTCTTTTTTTCTAAAACGCAATGGCCAAAAACACAAAAGAAAGTGTATTTTCTAAAACGCAATGGACTGAAAACACATAAAAATGTGTTTACCTAAAACGCAATGGATTAAAAACACTTCAAAAATGTGTTTTTCTAAAACGCAATGGCCAGAAAACACATAAAACTGTCTTATTTCTAAAACGCAATGGACACATAAAACTGTCTGTGAATTGTCTGAACCAGGGAGTAGGAAATCAAAAACTGTCGTAAAAACGCAATGACTCAATTCAAAAATCCAGATCGTAAAAATGCAATTCAAAAATTTCTTACATAGATCGAAGCCGATTTCTTCAGATTTCTTCAACAATTGACGAAATTTGAATGTTAGAAACACTTATCAGCGATCGAATCGAACGAATCGAGTGATTCGCTTCAAAATCACAGGAAAAAATGAGATATTGTATGAAATTAAACTGGGTTTCTTCAAAAAAGCTGAAGAACACGTTGATCGGGTGTTTGAATGATTGATTGGTGACGAAAATCACACTATAATGTAGTGATTATTGAGATAGAAAGTGAAGAAATGGTTGAAGATGGTGGGTTTTGAAAATGGTGGGTTTTGAAGTTACTGGGGAGAAAAAGGAAGAAGAAAGGATACGATGGACTAAAATACCATTCCTCTTTATTTTAAATTTTACCACATGTCATAATCCTATTGCTTCCTATCCTTCCTAGCCAAAATAAACTTCTATTTGATCCTCACCATTTGTAAAAAAAACCCTCCGATTTGGGTTTTTGTTTAAACCAGTTTTTCGTAAAACCGATTTGAACGCGGCTTGACCCACCGATTTGTTACCTGGTTCGACATCCCATTATCAAAAACCGGTTCTTAAATAAAACGTTTTTTTACAGTTAAAAACCAGGAAAAAAAATAGAAAAACGTTACTGTTGTATAACGGTAATAAAATCGTTTTTTGACTGTTGGGCCTCTTTTGGCCCCTTTTTCATCCATATTCCATACCAAACTAGTATAAATAGTTTGTGGTTGTTTTGGTTCAATTACACCACTCTCTACTATTTTAATTTTCAAAAATGCTCACTAATCTCTTTACTAAAAAAAACCTCTTAAATGGCATATTCGGTTAATGTTGGTGCTTCTTCAAGCAACATGGTGAGATGACCATGGGTCCACAAAAGGCTCGTTGCAAGTATTGTTCTAAATTTTATGCAAAAGACGCAAACTCCACTTTGAGAAACCACATCTAAAAGCCATATTGCAAGGCGTTGAAACAAGAACCGGCTACCGGTCAACCTTCGATGACAAGTGAAAGAAACTTGTGGGCTTACAATGCTGAAGCGGCTCGGGAGGAAATTATAAAGTTTGTGATCCAAGAAAGCATGTCATTCAACCATTTAGACAACCAACGTTATACTCGACTTATTCAAAGAACTCTCCAACCGCGCTACACCCATGTAAGTTGTGCTACTCTTAAAAAAAATTGTTTAAAAAGTTGGAAAAAGCTAAAAATGAATTAATTTTTTATTTTAAAAACTTATAAACTGGTGTTAACTTAACTAGGGATGTTAGGTCGACACCGTACGGTTCACCCGACTCGTACATTTGTGTCACCGCCTATTGGGTTGAACTGACGTCGTGGCAAATGATGAAATGTACGATTGCGTTTGAATTGTTCGATTATCCTCATACCGGTGAAAATATATTTAAGGTTATTGACAAAGTTAATTCAAACTTATAAACTGCAAGATAAAGTTTTTTCAATATCTTTTAATAATGCCTCAAACAGTATGGTTGGGGTAACACATTTAAAATTAAAAAATCGGCCGATTTGTGACAGGGTTTTTTTTTCCATAGATGTTGTGTTTCACACATTATAAATTTGGCCGTTCAAGACAGTTTAAAAATCATTGAAACAAAAAACGATGGTTTTAAAAGAATGTTAAGCGATATTTCTAGCAACAATGCAAGATATATAGTAAATATATCAAGTTTTGTAGAAACACGAATTCCTTATGCTTAGGTCCGAATTGGGACTATCCTACAAGATGGAATTCCACTAGTAATATGTTTGAAAAAGCTATTCTGCAAAAAGATAGTTTAATAGGTTTCGGCTTACCGGTTGGGCTAGTATTGAAGTTGTAACCCAAATGCTTCAAGTTTTCAAAACCACAACAACCATTTTATCCGGAGTTTACTATCCAGCAAGTTCTTTTTAACACTTCATAAAATATATACAATGTGTTTAAAATTAAGCGAGTTAAAAGTTAGAGACAGACCATATTCGAATATGGTAGACTAATGAAGGAAAAGCTTAAAAAATATTTTAAAGAACTACTTGTGGTTATCACTTGTGTTGCCACCTTAAGCCTTTGCTTAAATATAACGGGGGTTGAAAAATTAATTGAAAAAATTGCTCACGAGTTGGATTTAAATACCCCTCGGGACCCATTTTAAGTCAAGGTTTAAGAAGTCAATTTAACGATCAACTTACAAATATTTTAAGGTTTATTTAACAAGATATGGTACAACCTCAAACATTCATAAGTCAATCAGAAATGCGGCTTTTGCTGAAAGTTCAAGTGATCCGGATTTTGCTTTATATAACTATTTATGGGATGAGTTTACTAAACGTCAACGTAGTAACACTACGAGTAGTGAACTCAGGAGGTATGATGGATCGAACTTTTTTTATAACTTTGACTCCACAAGTGTCACACCCCTTTCTGCGGCGGAAGCACGAGGTGTGATCATGAAAGGTTCTCATTGCATACGAAAGGTAAACATGCTACATGCTCGTAAAAATACTTCAAATACCATAATTTGAAAACATAAGTTTAGCGTTTACATCGCTAAGTCGCATAAAACATTGTCTTAAAAGTTTACAACTTTATTTAAAGATAAACATAAGCGACATCCAAGAGCATAAGCAAGACCGCGCGCACATCCATCCTAGTTACCTGAAATACATGTGAGTTTTGGAAAAACGTCAACATAATGTTGGTGTGAATTCATGCAGTTTTGTATTTCACGTTTGTATATTTTGTATGAAAACATAGTTTGTGTATAAATCAAGTTTTCATATATAAATCAAGTATTCATGTGTACACCACGTACTTATGTATAATTCAGGTTTTTCTTGAGTACCCCACGTACTCAAGTGTAATTCCCGTTTTCTTGAGTACCCCACGTACTTCAAGTTACATATCAAGTTTTAGTATGGTATGAATTTTATGTAAATAAAGTATTCCTGTATGTATCAGGATTGTTAATGGGTTGCAAAGCCATTAACATGTGACACGACATAGGAAGTCACCAAACCTTAGGCATTTAATTGGTATATTCTGAGACACAAAAGCACTACTCGATTCTCGCCCTCACCGAGAGTGTGGCTGCCCGGCACCCGTTAGATCTAACCTTTTGTTCTGCGGTCTAGGTATATTGTTGATTAATGGTGCTTCTGTACCCTATTCGTGACACGATTTCTCGCATCATTTCTCATAACGCCTCATACTTGGTTCTCGTTCTCACCAAGTGCGCTTCTCATATTCTTATATTTCGTCACACTTGGTTCTCGTTCTCACCAAGTGTACTTCTTGTATTCTTATATTTCGTCACACTTGGTTCTCGTTCTCACCAAGTGTGCTTCTTGTATTTATATCATACCAATTATAAATATTGTACATTTGTACATGTATTTCACCCCCGAAGTTATAAAAACTGAAAAACAGTTAAAGAGAAAAGGGGGAGCATGAACTCACAACTTTGTGTTCCTGTGCGTCGTAAACTTCACCGGATTTGCTTAATTAACGCCGTAACCTATACGCGTTTTCTTAACGTTAGTCACTAGACTTGTGTCGCACAAGTACAGTCACTCTCTTTTGTGTATATATTCTTGTGTTAAAAATATTTTATATTTTTAACTAAGTATCTTACTTATATTATTTTCTCTAAAATTAATATAAGTATCTCGTGTTTTGCACTTTGCACCCGAATTATGTATCTTGTATGTTGTATGTGTATTTTTATGTTTATACTCCTCATGAGTATTTAGCGTATTTTTAAGTCTTAATACACTAGCACGTATAACACATACTTTATACATTTAGCACAAAAGTTGGTGATAAAATAATATATATTTTTCTCTCAAAAATATACATACTTATATCCATTTTTATTCTTGAAGAAATCCTCATTTCTTATCACCAAAAATTAGGGAAACCTTGGTAATACTTTTAAATACATTTTTAGGGAATAAGTTTCTCAAAAACTTATATTTTTTTCTAAGTGTCAAAATTTATAAAAATTTTGACAGAGTTTCCCCTAAAAATGGAGGTTTCCCATGTTTTCAGAACATGTGTTTATTTTCTTTTAAATCGTCAACCATCAACAACAATTATCAACAATAATCATCAACAACAATTATCAACAATAATCACTAATTTCTCCATTTCATGAACTTGAATATTTACAAAAATGTGTAGTAACTTACTAGCACATTTAGTAAGTCTTTCCATCTTTAAAAATAAAATCATTATCTCGAAAACTTTATTTTTAAAGAATATGAAGTTTTACAACTTCTAGTCGGTATTTACGAAAATGTTTCTTTGTTAAATCCTTTCGTTACACAAGTGTCTACACACTTTTTGGTTCTAAAAAACACCTCTAGTTCATGAAAGATCCGGTTTTAAAACATGGTTTCGTCTTACAGTTGGTTCTTCGAAAATACCACTTGTAGATCTTTAGATCTACTAGTTTAGAACCCCATTTCATAAGGAAAATTGTTTTTACACAAGTTCATGTTTATGTTTGAAAGGGTTCGTCATCTAAAAATTTTACGACTTAACATAAGGCTAGTTCATGTTCCAAGAACATGATCTAGCGTGGTTTGATGACGATCCATTCCAACACTAGCAATCCACAACAATAAATAATCATAACAAAACCAGTTTCAAAAGTTTTACACTAACATTCATTCATTAACCACCATGTTTATTATTTTTAGTAGACTTTTAGTTTTGGTCTCTAGTGTTCATAATTTTTACCCGTTAAATTTCTTATTAACCACTTTAGATATGAACAATAGAGTGTTTAGAGTCACTTACTACTAGCTCGAGGCTAGGGAAAAAACTAGACGAAAAATAGGCGGTTAATAGCGTTGTGGTGAGGTCCTTGCGATTCCGTATGCACCGAGCCTCTTCGTATAAGCTCTAACACCTTGGGTTGTATGTAAAATGGCAAGGTTGAAACTTGAAGGTGGTGAGGTGAGTATGGTTGTGTTCGGCCGAGAGTAGCCAAGGGGAAAGAAATCAAAATTTTTCGTAAAGTGTTGAGGTAATGAAGTTGTGAACTTGCATGCAATTATAAGATCCATTCTCCACTAATATCCATTAGGTTTTATGTAGTTTATATATTTAGCAAGCTTACTAAAATAATCAAATAATTCAAGAGTGTGTCTCACATGGGGGAACCGTCCAAGGGGTGTTTGGTTGAATTTAAAATGCTAGTTAGTAACTTAGTTGGATTTTAATTAAATAGTTAGGCACTAGATAAGTTAGTTAGGAGTTTATATTAGTGTAATAGTGTGTGGTGTATTATAGCGGGTGTTAGGGTATTCGGGTACCCTAACTAGCTCAGAAAAGGAAAAATAATGTCATGGATAATATTTTTATGTTCCGGGTAAAGTCCGGTTGTTCGGTTATAAACCGGTTCGTTAAAGTGCTAAATCACACTTTTTAGTGTCTTTTAAGTACCTTTTTGTATCCCTTTCGATTCCCAACACTTGGGGAAATATTCTGGATAATAAAACGACATTTCTGCATAATATTCACATGTCTAAAAGCTAAATTATTGCTGAATTATACAAAATTCTGCACTTAAAGTACGTTTCGGGTGCTTTTTAGTGCTTATTTTTGCTTTCGCAATGTCTATAAATTAAACCCTTATATGTACTCTTGGGTTTTAATGTACTTTTGTCGTCGGACCTACACCTAGGCCTCAATTCTAATGTCTGACTGCTTTCTGCAGTTCTGTTGACACAGTGTGTCTTACCGGTGAGTTTACTATTATTTCTGACGTAACGCTCTTGTTTATGCATAAAGCAATATACTTTTTTTTGTATACAACGTGCATGAATTCACTTGTTTAATCATGTGTTCAGACATTTCTGACAATTAAGCACATAATTGCAGTCATTAAATAATAATTAAAGTGTACGGAAATTACCGGTTTGGTGCCAGTTGTCACAGTCTCCCCCCGTTAAAAGAATTTCGTCCCGAAATTCAGGCTGAACTAACTCTCGCAGGAGTCTTCTTGAATAGGTGGGGATACTTTTCTTTGAACTAGTCTTCACGTTCCCATGTGTACTCGGGTCCGTGCTTAGAGCTCCAACGTACTTTGACAAGTTTTACGCTGCTCCTCCTGGTCTTGTTGACTTTCCAGTCGGTAACCTCAATGGGTTGTTCTGTAAATCGGAGGGCGTCATCAACATGCACTTCATCCATCGGGATGATCACGTTTTCTTGTGTTGGACTCTTCTTCAGGTTGGATACATGAAACGTATTATGTACTCCATTAAGTTCTTCCGGTAACTCCAATTTGTATGCCACGGTACCAATTCTTTCCAATATTCTGAATGGTCCGATGTATCGTGGATTCAGCTTTCCACGCTTTCCAAATCTGACTACGCCCTTCCAAGGTGAGACTTTTAACAACACTTTGTCTCCCACCTCGAATTCTACTGATTTTCTTTTCAGATCAGCGTAGCTCTTTTGTCGATCTCGAGCCGCCTTAATGCGCTCTCAGATCTGCGCAATCTTGTCGGTTGTCTCTTGTACAAGTTCAGGACCAACCATACGTTTGTCTCCGGCATCTGCCCAACATAAGGGCGATCGGCATTTGCGGCCATACAGAGCTTCGAACGGTGCGGCTTTTATGCTCGTATGATAACTGTTATTGTAGGAAAACTCAACTAAAGGTAGATGAGTATCCCAGCTACCGCCTAGATCCATGACACATGCGCGAAGCATATCTTCTAACGTTTGTATAGTCCGTTCGCTCTGGCCGTCTGTTTGCGGATGGAATGCCGTGCTTAGATCTAACTGAGATCCAAAGGCTTCCTGAAATGATTGCCAGATTCTTGAGACAAAGCGCCCATCTCTGTCTGAAATAATTGAGATTGGCACTCCATGACGTGCCACAATTTCCCTTAAGTATATCTCTGCAAGCTTTCCAGTGCTATCCTTCTCTCGGATCGGTAGGAAATGCGCAGATTTCGTCAATCGATCAACTATTACCCATATCATATCGTGCCCTCTCGGGGTCCTGGGTAATTTCGTTATGAAGTCCATCGAGATTTGTTCCCACTTCCACACGGGAATCTCTGGTTGTTGTAGTAGGCCGGACGGTTTCTGATATTCGGCCTTAACCTTGGCACAGGTTAAGCATTTTCCAACGTAAACAGCAACGTCGCTTTTGAGTCTCGGCCACCAATAGTACTCTTTCAAGTCTTGATACATTTTGTCCGATCCTGGATGGATCGAATATCTCGATTTGTGGGCTTCATCAAGGATGACTTCTCGTATGCCACCATAGAGCGGAACCCAAATACGCTTCCCAAAGTATAAGGCTCCCTCTTCATTTGGCACCATGTATTTCAGCATACCCCAGAGGTATTCAGCTTTACGGTTCTCTCCTTTGAGAGCTTCTTGTTGTGCATCCCGAATGCGTGTAGTGAGGTTCGTTCGAATGGTCATTTCCAATGCTCGAACCCTTAGGGTCTTAACCCTTTCTTTTCGGCTTAAAGCGTCTGCTACAACATTTGCCTTTCCAGGATGGTACTTAATCTCACAGTCGTAATCATTCAGCAGCTCGACCCATCGCCGCTGTCGCATATTCAATTCCTTCTGATCAAATATGTGTTGTAAGCTTTTGTGATCTGTGAAGATTGTACACCGAGTACCATATAAATAATGTTGCCAAATCTTCAAGGCGAATACCACCGCACCTAGCTCCAGGTCGTGCGTGGTGTAGTTTCTTTCATGTACCTTCAGTTGTCTTGAAGCGTAAGCGATGACTTTTTGACGCTGCATAAGCACGCAACCCAAGCCTTGTCGTGAGGCGTCGTAGTATACCACGAAGTCTTCAGTGCCTTCGGGTAATGATAGTATCGGTGCATCGCAGAGCTTGTTCTTAAGTAGCTGAAAGGCTTCTTCCTGTTTAACACCCCAGTCATATTTCTTGTCTTTTTTAGTAAGGGTCGTTAGCGGTTGAGCTATCTTTGAGAAATTCTCGATGAATCGCCGATAATAGCCTGCTAAGCCCAAAAATTGTCGAACCTCAGTTGGGGTCTTGGGAGCTTCCCAATTCTTTATTGCTTCTATCTTGGACGGGTCTACATGAATGCCCTTCTCATTCACAACGTGACCTAGAAATTGTACATCGCGAATCCAGAATTCGCATTTCGAGAACTTTGCATAAAGCTTCTCTTTCTTCAGTAGTTCCAAGATGGTTCTGAGATGCTGCTCGTGTTCTTCTTTCGTTCGCGAGTAAATCAGGATATCATCTATAAATACAATCACGAATTTATCGAGATATGGTTTGCATACGCGGTTCATCAGATCCATAAAGACCGCTGGTGCATTCGTCAGCCCAAACGGCATCACAAGAAATTCGTAGTGCCCATATCGCGTTCTGAATGCAGTCTTTGGTACGCTTTCCTCTTGGATTCTCAGCTGATGGTATCCAGATCGAAGGTCGATCTTGGAATAGTAACTTGATCCTTGCAGTTGATCAAATAAGTCATCAATCCTTGGTAGCGGGTACCGATTCTTGATAGTGAGCTTGTTCAGTTCCCTGTAATCAATACACATCCGCAGTGATCCATCCTTCTTCTTCACGAATAATACTGGAGCTCCCCAGGGTGAGAAGCTTGGCCTTATAAATCCTTTATCCAACAACTCCTGGAGTTGTGTAGATAGTTCCTGCATTTCGGATGGTGCAAGCCGATAGGGTGCCTTGGCTACAGGAGCGGCTCCTGGAACCAAGTCTATACGGAATTCGACTTGTCATTGCGGAGGTAGTCCTGGCAGATCTTCGGGAAAAACATCAGAGAATTCCTTCACCACAGGAATATCTTCGAGTTTTGGCTCCACATCCTTCTTGTCTATAACGTGTGCTAGGAAAGCGACACATCCTTTCCTTAAGCACTTCTGTGCCTTCATGCAACTGATGATTCGAAGAGGTGCGTCTCGTTTTTCTCCATGCACGATGAGAGTTTCACCATTCGCTAAAGGGATGCGAATGATTTTCTCATGACAAATAACTTCAGCTTTGTTCTTGGATAACCAGTCCATCCCGACTACTACATCGAAGCTACCCAATTGAATAGGTAGGAGGTCGATGCTAAATCTTCGTTCACCAAGTTCTAGTGTGCAGCCTCTAACAACTTCGCCCGATTCAACGAGTTTACCATTGGCTAGTTCTATGGAATAAGGAATTTCTAATCTACTAGATTCTATTCCGAGTATACATTTAAATTCCACAGACATGAAGCTATAATCGGCGCCAGTGTCAAATAATATGGATGCAATGTGATTGTTAATGAGAAACGTACCGGTGACCACGTTAGGGTCCTCGCGTGCGTTCTTTGCTCCAATCACAAATGCTCTAGCCTGAGCATTGTTTCCCTCTGGGCAGTCCTTCATGAAATGATCATTGCTTCCACACTTGAAGCATCCTTGGTTCCGCCCTTTCCCGTTACCATTCTTGTTACCAGCACCGTTTCCATTTCGGTTCTTCCCTTTTCCCCAACAGTCTTCTGTTTGATGACCCAATTTACCACATTTGTCGCACCTTGGAATGCGACAAGCTCCATCATGATGATACTTACATTTTTGGCACTTAGGCATGGAGCCTTGGTATGCTTTGGTTGCATGGGTTTTCGCCTCCTGAGACGGGTTAGCGTCACGCTTCTTGCTGAAACCCTTGTTGTTACGAGTTGCTTGGTTCAGGTTTGCATGTTTTCTCTTCTTGTCACCGGACGACTCAGCATGTGTCTCGGTCTTCTCTGTTGGGTTCAGTGATAACTTCTTCATACGAACACAATCTTCAGTAAGGCTGACAGCCAGAGTTACAGCCTCGGTGATTGTTTGTGGTTTGGCCGACGTCACCATGCCACGAAACTCTGGGGCCAGTCCCCAAATGTAGCGTTCAACGCGCTTGAATTCCGGAGTCACCATGTAGGGAAGCACTCTTGTCACGACCCCCGACCCACCCTGGACGGAATCAGGAGTCGCGAACAGCCCAGTGGTACCGGTGATTATTTTGAAAACGTTGCAGCGGAAATTTCATCAGGACCGTGAGTTAGGAAAAATATCAGAGTTTAGAAACACCGGATTTTATTAAATAGATGGGATAAACCCATATTTTACAAAGGTAGCTTTAATAAGATAAATTTAATTACATAAAACAATATTTCTTAATTTAATTTAATTAATAAAATAAGCCACTTCTTGATGCCTTTTTGTGCCGTATCCATCTTTTACTCCAATCTACTGTAATCACCTGAAACGCGTTTTAAAAAGGTTTTGTCAGCGGGAAATACTGAGTGAGTTCATTCATTTTGCTAAAATGACTCTTTTGTTATAATTCTCAGTATTAAGAGAGATTACAATGTTTATTTCAACCAAATACCCACAGTACTTGTCATCGACTCGTTTCGGTGACTGTGGTCATATTACTATTGAGTCCGTTCACCCAATAGTAACGAGTATCATTAATTAGGTTCGCCCACCTAAAGTGATAAAAACAGTAATGTGCACAATACGCCACATACCGGCTGTAATTTGGTGACTACATAAACTTAATCACTGTAATTATAATCTTGAAAATAAACATACTTTTTGTAAACAGATTTGATAAAAAGAGAATGACTCACATTATAAGCATGTAGATTCATACGGCCCAAGTTTAGTCTATAGATAAGCCTTGATATATTGCAGATTTATACAGGCAGAGTTTAGCTTATTGATTTATCCTTGTAACCTAGTGCACACGAACTAGGTAGGTAACTTAATACAGCATTTACGATAACTCACGAGATTAAAACCCTCACAACGAATGACAAAGTGCAATCACTTAAACATCCATCGGATTCACAACGAATGACAGAGTATTCCCCGAGTTTGGGTGGTACTCAAACATCCTGTCGGAATCACGACTAATGACAAAGGATAGCGCTTAAACATCCATCGGATAGTTTCCATCGATCGGACATTGAATCGTAGCAGCGATTGAGTTAATACCCTGTATCGTAGCAGCACCCCCTCTACTAATTAGTGATTTTGTGACTGTTTCGACTATAACTCGACGTACAGATCGAATTTGAACGTCGTAATGAAACCAGAAATCAAGTCCCAGACGCTGCTATTTATACACGAATTTGGTCTAGCTTACGGACCGTAAGACTCTTCCCTTACGGTCCGTAAAGGACACGTTTTATTTATAGAGTTGCCCCGTGTGGGACTAGGCCTGCTGAGTCGACGAAATGAATAAATTCGATTTTTATAATAACTTATAAGGATAATCGTCGAGTAGGGAATACCCCCCCTGAGTTTTAGGGGCCCTGATCCTGATTCTGATTGTTCTGAAAATTTTAGGGTTTGTGCAGAATCACTTGGGTGTCTCAATTAGGGTTTCCTATTGGATAAAATAATAAAATAAATAGGACTTTTAATGAGGGTTGTTACATTCTCCCCACCTTAATAAAATCTCGTCCTCGAGATTTACTGGAATAAGTAGGAATACTTTTTCTTAATCTCAGATTCCAGCTCCCAAGTGTATTTGGGTTATTATATTTCTTTTAGAATTATGTCACCTTTTAGTTAATAAAAATAATATTAGGGTAGATGATACAGAATTTAAAATATCGAATTTTGTGAATACGAGTTGTATCATAAGTAGGATTCAATGGTTCAACTGAATTAGTTCAAGAAATTGATTGTCAAATGAATGAGATGAAATGATATGATTTCCAAAGTGACTAGGTTCAAGCCAAAAGATATATGATCAATATATATGAATGTGAAGGACTTTTAGAATTAATAAAATTCTTTGTCAAAAGAAAGCTTACTTTGATTGGCAACTGAGGAAGACTTAGAATTGACAATTTCCAAATAAAATAAAAGCATGAAAATAATTTGTCAAATATTTATGATATAAGAAAATCAAAGTGTTGAAATGAGTGAATTGCAAAGATACATCAAAAGACAATAGAGTTTGTGTATCATTGTTTTTAGAGTTCCAAGTTATTTTAATTGTGATAATATACTTTTTAGGGATCATATTTTTTTTTTCATACTATGTCCTAGAGATTGAAATATGATAAAAACAAGTTGTTTTGGCATGACCAACTATTATATTATATTTGTAAAGCAAATGTAATATATATTATTTGTTACACATTTTTACTATATGTAAATGGTTACTACTTTTAAATATTATTTTAGCATTTTACTATACTAGGTAAAACAACTTATATTTACTATGTAATATATATTACAAAACACCGTAATGAAGTTATTTCATTTATAAAATATTTTATTTTGTAAAAGAAATCACTATTATTTATAATGTTAAATGAAAATTGTAAAATAAAGGTGTAAATATATTTATTGTCCAAAAGTATTTGTAAAAATATTTTGTAAATATATAACACTTAATGAGTAAATTTTATATGATTATTTATTTTTATTTTGAAACCCTATAACGTTGTGAATGTATTTACAAATGTTATAAATAAATGAACACGGGTACTATTCCTATATAATACAATGTTCCCCTAACCCAATGTAGTTGATGACTACCATATTATTCTTATATGGTCATTTTCTTGCCAGAGTGTTACATAGTTACCATAAAATATATGATACTTTAATTTATTAAATATCTTTTCCTTTTATGTTATCATAAAGAAAATACTAAATTAATATAGATCGTTTTTTAAAACTTGTGGTAATTTTGACAAAATAACGATATACGTTTTATTAATATGTTGATCCAAATATCCTAGAATTCACGATTATCATTTTTAAACTCAAATATGTTAAACTGTAAGATTTACAATAAAATATTTTAAATCATAAAAGTAAAATAGTAAATGTTTATTTTAATATCAAGCATACTTAAATATTGGCTTGAGTAAATAACATTTGATATTTTAATATATATTAAAATACATATATATTATAAAAGTATTGTAGACTATTTAAACAAGATGAACAATTACATATAAGTATAAATGTCTTTTTCATGAATACTTAGACAGTTATTTAGATAGTTTTATTCGTTCCTCTAATTCTTGTATTGTTTTATGAAAATATATCTTTTTCTTATAGTACAAAGTAAAATATTTTTACATATAATTAAAATTTACTAAATAAATATGATGACTTAATTTATATATATTAACTAGTCATTATCATGGTTGGATATTAGTTAATGCTGCCTTGTTTAAGCATAGGTGATCAGTCCATGCCTAACTAAGGCTAGGCTATCCAATACCTGCTCTTGATAATAACCTTAGTACTTAAAAATAATATCAACACTTCTGTTATTAATTTATTACTAATAATAAAATAAATAACTTAAACATAAATTTAAATGAGAGTATATCTCATTCATACTTTTATAAAAATATAAATTTTTCACCTCAATGTTTTAACAAGATTTTTTTTTTTTTAAATATAGTAATACTATATTGTAATTTAGGTAATTACTTATGTATATATAATCAATTAAATTTATCATGAAAGGCTCGATTAATGTTGTAAGAACCATTAAGAGATATACTAAAATATGACATAACTTTGTATATTATTATCTTAGCACATAATTGTTTTAAGATTGCTTTTATAGAATAAATCAACAAAGCGGATTCAATATAAATGAACAAATAATCAAATCCGATATTTAGAGCAATCTTCAGATTTTGTGAAAACGTCATCACAAAGTGATCGTACTCAAAGAAACGATTCAATGAAGTCAAAGATCAATTAAGCATGTTATGTTTCAAGAGAAATGAAGTGATTGTTGGGATTATTTCTTAATATGATAATTTCCATTCACCATATGGGATTTTAAAATGAATATGTAATATGAGCAAATCAAATAATTTGAATTTAAACAAAACAAGTTTTAATAAGAAAGTTCGGACATGGTTACTATAGAAACTATGTATGTCAAAGAAAATTAAAATTTTCAAGAAATTTATTGACTCGATATCAAGGAGTTATTGTTTTTGCAATAATGTGGTTCACAGTACAAAAAGCGGAATGATAATTGAGTTTGGATAAAATAACAAATTGGAATGAAGCCCTCCAGTGGTCTTTATAAATCAAATGAATCAAATGCATAACAAACAATGCATGTGTAACATGTGGATTTATCAATAAATGAAATAGATCAATATTTGCTACTATGAAAGAAATCTTCATGGTATGATGATCTTTAGGGGAAGTAGAAACACGAAATTCAATTCATTATATGCAGAAGTCAGAATTTCAACGAAAGAAATATAAGAACTTTTATCTGGAATTTCGTGTAATAACTGTTGTTAAATGACATTACCAAGGAATGTAAATAAAATGAAATTGGGATTTTGCAAAGGTATGTGACTCCTTTTTCAGTGTTAATAATTATGACTCTGATTAGACTGTGTACCGATGGTTGTGAAATCTTATTACAACGTACCTCAACGATATTCATTTTGTAGGATCATGTGGCAAAGTGCTTCTTTTTTATTAGTAGTTCTTCTACTGATGGAATTAACATTGGTGTCATCGTGCCCAATTTATATTTTCTAAAGGTCTTGCCTTGGAAGTCGTATGTGGTATACTTCATCTTCTGTGGGCGTTTAAATTTTTATGTGTTTTCTTGTTATCACAACTTTACATGCTTCTTATTTGCATTAATAATTTATGGTAAAGCGTTAGAATTTTTTTTTTTTTTTAGCGTTTTAAAGGTTTTCCATTGTTTATTTTATCACACGAGTTACGAGACAGATGATTAAACAAAATAATGTTTAATGTCGGAAAAGAAATTCCTGATAAAGAAATCTAGACACAGATGCTTGTGCTTTATTCCAAATTGACTTTTGGAATTTCTTATAGATATACATATCTATATAATCACATATTTCACATGCTGAAATAAACATACCATCTATCAGGTCAATGTTTTTAACAGATTCATATTTCCAAAAACCAGTCAGATATCTGGTCATAATACTATTTAGGGAAATCTTGTCACTCGTTTGACATATTATATACCCCGTCTTACCCGGTTCGCGCCGGAGAGGTAATCTTAGTATATCCGGACAAACTGGAGAGTCTGCTACACCATACCCAGTCTTGCCGGAGAAAATTTTCCATTTCCCCTAAATAGTATCTTTTCAAAAGTGTCTCTTTTATTAGGGCTTTTATTCAGAACCAAGGAAACTTGTATTTCCCGTAACATATCTTTATTTTAGCCCAAGTAATATCAATAAGCAAGATTTAAGTGTTATTGCTTATTTATCATATCTTGCAATATTTTAATTACCATTCTTATGGCATATCAAAACACATCATAATTTATTCACATAAATACTTAGCTTATCTTGAAGCTGATACTAAGGCATCTTTTCTTAAGTTCAAGTCTAAATGCTATCATGTGTGCTACCAGTTAACAGCAATCTCCTAACTCTTTTATATAAACTTAGGTATTATTATTACAACACTTATTGGCTTCAAGCAGTGGCTCTGATACCACCTTCTGTCACGACCCCCGACCCACCCTGGACGGAATCAGGAGTCGCGAACAGCCCAGTGGTACCGGTGATTATTTTGAAAACGTTGCAGCGGAAATTTCATCAGGACCGTGAGTTAGGAAAAATATCAGAGTTTAGAAACACCGGATTTTATTAAATAGATTGGATAAACCCATATTTTACAAAGGTAGCTTTAATAAGATAAATTTAATTACATAAAACAATATTTCTTAATTTAATTTAATTAATAAAATAAGCCACTTCTTGATGCCTTTTTGTGCCGTATCCATCTTTTACTCCAATCTACTGTAATTACCTGAAACGCGTTTTAAAAAGGTTTTGTCAGCGGGAAATACTGAGTGAGTTCATTCATTTTGCTAAAATGACTCTTTTGTTATAATTCACAGTATTAAGAGAGATTACAATGTTTATTTCAACCAAATACCCACAGTACTTGTCATCGACTCGTTTCGGTGACTGTGGTCATATTACTATTGAGTCCGTTCACCCAATAGTAACGAGTATCATTAATTAGGTTCGCCCACCTAAAGTGATAAAAACAGTAATGTGCACAATACCCCACATACCGGCTGTAATTTGGTGACTACATAAACTTAATCACTGTAATTATAATCTTGAAAATAAACATACTTTTTGTAAACAGATTTGATAAAAAGAGAATGACTCACATTATAAGCATGCAGATTCATACGGCCCAAGTTTAGTCTATAGATAAGCCTTGATATATTGCAGATTTATACAGGCAGAGTTTCGCTTATTGATTTATCCTTGTAACCTAGTGCACACGAACTAGGTAGGTAACTTAATACAGCATTTACGATAACTCACGAGATTAAAACCCTCACAACGAATGACAAAGTGCAATCACTTAAACATCCATCGGATTCACAACGAATGACAGAGTATTCCCCGAGTTTGGGTGGTACTCAAACATCCTGTCGGAATCACGACTAATGACAAAGGATAGCGCTTAAACATCCATCGGATAGTTTCCATCGATCGGACATTGAATCGTAGCAGCGATTGAGTTAATACCCTGTATCGTAGCAGCACCCCCTCTACTAATTAGTGATTTTGTGACTGTTTCGACTATAACTCGACGTACAGATCGAATTTGAACGTCGTAATGAAACCAGAAATCAAGTCCCAGACGCTGCTATTTATACACGAATTTGGTCTAGCTTACGGACCGTAAGACTCTTCCCTTACGGTCCGTAAAGGACACGTTTTATTTATAGAGTTGCCCCGTGTGGGACTAGGCCTGCTGAGTCGACGAAATGAATAAATTCGATTTTTATAATAACTTATAAGGATAATCGTCGAGTAGGGAATACCCCCCCTGAGTTTTAGGGGCCCTGATCCTGATTCTGATTGTTCTGAAAATTTTAGGGTTTGTGCAGAATCACTTGGGTGTCTCAATTAGGGTTTCCTATTGGATAAAATAATAAAATAAATAGGACTTTTAATGAGGGTTGTTACAACTCTAGACAGATCGTGGAACCTTCGAGTATAACCATTGATGTCAGCACCTTCCATGGTCAAGTGCCAGAACTCCGTTTCCAGCCTTTGGAGTTCAGCGCGAGAGCAATACTTCTCTCTCATTCTTTCCTTCAGTTCCTCCCAAGTTAGGCCATAAGCGACATCGTCACCCAGGGTTTGGGCTTGCAGGTTCCACCAAGTCAGGGCTTCATCGACAAACAGCCCAGTGGCAAAAGTGACTTGCTGGTCCGCGGTACATTTGATCATGCGGATAGTAGCTTCAGTCTTCTCCGTCCAACGCACAAATGCTACTGCACCTCCTGTGCCGTCATAGTTCATCGGCTTGCAGTCGAGGAACTGCTTGAAAGTGCAGCCTGGAATTGATTCAACCAATTCACATGTGAGCAATCGAAGAAATAATGAAACAAATACCGTTCATAAATTTCTCCATGCTTAGCAAATCGTCTTAAGGTTACCTTGAGCTGCGTTTCCTCCAGACGAATCTCCATGCCCGTTACGTCTAGCATTGCTTGGCCCTCCACTGTCTTGAGTACGGTTCGCCTCGTACTGGGCGATAGTAGCGGAGATCCTTTCTTCCAGTAGAGCGTTAAGCTCTTCAGCAGTTCTTGGCAGTGGGGGAGGAGGAGGTTGATCATCATTGCGAGTAGGGATGAGATCGGTACGATACCGGTACCGTACCGTTACCGATACCGTAAATACCGTTACCGAAATTGAGAAAATGTGGATACCGATTACCGTACCGTATTTATAGATTCGGTACGGTACCGGTATCGGTACCGGTATTTCGGTACTTTACCACATTGGTACCGCTTTGGTGTCATCCATTGTTTCACCTAAAAAATATCATGCGCAACCCATCCATCCATTGTTAATAAAATACATAACAACTAATCAATATTAATAAAATACATAACAACTTGTGAAAGTAGACATGACAACCAAATTTTTTAGATTTTGACCACTAATCTTACAATTTACATAAATGATAGTACTAAATAAAGATACAACTATATTGTATTGTAGCCTTATATGAAAGAAACCACATCAGCGAATCACAAGAAAATCTTGAATTATAAAAATATATATCTAGCTTTTCATATTCTTGTCATCCTAACAATTAGATCTTTTGAGAATATCAAATATCTCCTAATCTAAAGCTACTGTTACCCACAATTATCCATACGAGTTCATAGAAAAAAGAAGCAAACATGAATATTATACCTACTAACTACTAAGAACCTTGTGAGTGAGGTTTAATGTTTATTCTATGAACCTGTATGTGTTCCATTGAATTACAACATGAGTTGAATAGGCAAGGGTTTGTTATATATTAGTTTAGTACATTGTAGTAGTAGCTAGTAAGATTAGTTCGACTCTTCGTAATCCAACCTAAAAACCCCTTGGAATTCATTATTAAATTCGGTATTAATACCGGTACTTACCGTAAAATACCTTTACCGATACCGTTTTTTACGAATACCGAATTTCAAAAAATCTATTACCGATACCGGTACCGTTTATGATCGGTACGGTACGGCATCGGTACGGTACCGGTAAGGTACCGGTATTTCGGTAAAAAATCTCATCCCTAATTGCGAGCATTCACAGCTTTCCTGGGTGCCAAGTTCTGACAGAACATAACACAACAGGGTTAAACATTTGTTTGATATCGTCATACTAGACAGTAGTAGTATATATATTCACAGGTATATACCACACAAGTGACATCAAACAATTATTACTCTGGCAGAGTACTTAGTAGGCTTGCACTGAGGGAATCTATACGTGACAAGACTTGCTGTGGTTTCTGTGCACTGAATTCCATAATTATGTATGCATCCATAATTACGTAACTCCTTGCACAGTCCGCACAGTTCGTTTCATCCTCGTATTTCTTCCTTCAGATGGGCCATCGCTTTCAGACAAAGTCACGTATACTTGTGACATTCTACTTCTAGTATAGGCTAATTATCACACATAATTGCAAGTAGTTTCTTAGTTAAAGACAAGTGCTACTTCTGTGCACCCTAAGTCTCGTAGTGTCTTTTCTAGATTCTTGTAACTAGTTTCAGGTAGTGGATGTCGCGGGACGTTTTATGCAATGAAAACTCTTTGAAAAATTGTTTTCGTGAAAGGGTCCTAGAGATTGTAGACTAGACTCGAGAAGGAATCCTGGTTCACTACAATCGCAGCTCTGATACCAATCTGTCACACCCCTTTCTGCGGCGGAAGCACGAGGTGTGATCATGAAAGGTTCTCATTGCATACGAAAGGTAAACATGCTACATGCTCGTAAAAATACTTCAAATACCATAATTTGAAAACATAAGTTTAGCGTTTACATCGCTAAGTCGCATAAAACATTGTCTTAAAAGTTTACAACTTTATTTAAAGATAAACATAAGCGACATCCAAGAGCATAAGCAAGACCGCGCGCACATCCATCCTAGTTACCTGAAATACATGTGAGTTTTGGAAAAACGTCAACATAATGTTGGTGTGAATTCATGCAGTTTTGTATTTCACGTTTGTATATTTTGTATGAAAACATAGTTTGTGTATAAATCAAGTTTTCATATATAAATCAAGTATTCATGTGTACACCACGTACTTATGTATAATTCAGGTTTTTCTTGAGTACCCCACGTACTCAAGTGTAATTCCCGTTTTCTTGAGTACCCCACGTACTTCAAGTTACATATCAAGTTTTAGTATGGTATGAATTTTATGTAAATAAAGTATTCCTGTATGTATCAGGATTATTAATGGGTTGCAAAGCCATTAACATGTGACACGACATAGGAAGTCACAAAACCTTAGGCATTTAATTGGTATATTCTGAGACACAAAAGCACTACTCGATTCTCGCCCTCACCGAGAGTGTGGCTGCCCGGCACCCGTTAGATCTAACCTTTTGTTCTGCGGTCTAGGTATATTGTTGATTAATGGTGCTTCTGTACCCTATTCGTGACACGATTTCTCGCATCATTTCTCATAACGCCTCATACTTGGTTCTCGTTCTCACCAAGTGCGCTTCTCATATTCTTATATTTCGTCACACTTGGTTCTCGTTCTCACCAAGTGTACTTCTTGTATTCTTATATTTCGTCACACTTGGTTCTCGTTCTCACCAAGTGTGCTTCTTGTATTTATATCATACCAATTATAAATATTGTACATTTGTACATGTATTTCACCCCCGAAGTTATAAAAACTGAAAAACAGTTAAAGAGAAAAGGGGGAGCATGAACTCACAACTTTGCGTTCCTGTGCGTCGTAAACTTCACCGGATTTGCTTAATTAACGTCGTAACCTATACGCGTTTTCTTAACGTTAGTCACTAGACTTGTGTCGCACAAGTACAGTCACTCTCTTTTGTGTATATATTCTTGTGTTAAAAATATTTTATATTTTTAACTAAGTATCTTACTTATATTATTTTCTCTAAAATTAATATAAGTATCTCGTGTTTTGCACTTTGCACCCGAATTATGTATCTTGTATGTTGTATGTGTATTTTTATGTTTATACTCCTCATGAGTATTTAGCGTATTTTTAAGTCTTAATACACTAGCACGTATAACACATACTTTATACATTTAGCACAAAAGTTGGTGATAAAATAATATATATTTTTCTCTCAAAAATATACATACTTATATCCATTTTTATTCTTGAAGAAATCCTCATTTCTTATCACCAAAAATTAGGGAAACCTTGGTAATACTTTTAAATACATTTTTAGGGAATAAGTTTCTCAAAAACTTATATTTTTTTCTAAGTGTCAAAATTTATAAAAATTTTGACAGAGTTTCCCCTAAAAATGGAGGTTTCCCATGTTTTCAGAACATGTGTTTATTTTCTTTTAAATCGTCAACCATCAACAACAATTATCAACAATAATCATCAACAACAATTATCAACAATAATCACTAATTTCTCCATTTCATGAACTTGAATATTTACAAAAATGTGTAGTAACTTACTAGCACATTTAGTAAGTCTTTCCATCTTTAAAAATAAAATCATTATCTCGAAAACTTTATTTTTAAAGAATATGAAGTTTTACAACTTCTAGTCGGTATTTACGAAAATATTTCTTTGTTAAATCCTTTCGTTACACAAGTGTCTACACACTTTTTGGTTCTCAAAAACACCTCTAGTTCATGAAAGATCCGGTTTTAAAACATGGTTTCGTCTTACAGTTGGTTCTTCGAAAATACCACTTGTAGATCTTTAGATCTACTAGTTTAGAACCCCATTTCATAAGGAAAATTGTTTTTACACAAGTTCATGTTTATGTTTGAAAGGGTTCGTCATCTAAAAATTTTACGACTTAACATAAGGCTAGTTCATGTTCCAAGAACATGATCTAGCGTGGTTTGATGACGATCCATTCCAACACTAGCAATCCACAACAATAAATAATCATAACAAAACCAGTTTCAAAAGTTTTACACTAACATTCATTCATTAACCACCATGTTTATTATTTTTAGTAGACTTTTAGTTTTGGTCTCTAGTGTTCATAATTTTTACCCGTTAAATTTCTTATTAACCACTTTAGATATGAACAATAGAGTGTTTAGAGTCACTTATGTGACAACCCGCACTAAACCAGGTATCCGTACGACTTAACTAATGATTAATTACTACTTAATTACTGTGCTTGTTTGAACTAGCTGATGAACTGCTACTTGATATCTGATACATGTACTTACTTGCATCATACTTTACTTATCGTCACTACATTATTTACATGCTGAACCCTAGTGACAACCATGATGCACAAAAAGCACAGTAGCACTATAACGGATAACCTATTGAACATGCGGATAAAGCCAGCATCAGGCAAACACTGCCTCTAAGGCCTGTAAGAGCCTGAAATATTTTGCTACACTAAGTGGTGAGTGTAGGGATACAAGGGTTGTAGAACTGCGTCTCTAGGAATAAGTCACAATAACTGGATGTGCCTAAAACGTACTTTGAGTACAAAAATTCTGCACTTTAATACAAAAATTCAGCATTAAGCTAACTAGTAAAGTGCCAAAACATGAGAAAATATTACTAGACACCTTCCAAAATGTCGGGAACAAATTGTGGCACTAAAAAAATAATATTAACGACACTTTATATATTTATTTAGCGCTTTAACGGAGTAATATCCAACCGTACAACCGGACTTAACCCGAGACATAAAAATATTGTCATTGACATTGTTTTTCTTTTCTGAGCCAGTTAGGGTCCCCGAATACCCTGGCCCCCGTTATAAATCACTACACATTAGTAACTTAATTCAAGTACCTAATTAAAATAACTAGTGATTAATTCATTAGTTGAAATTGAACTATGTAGTACCCCACCCAACCGATTGGATTTCCCCAAGGGGACAACCTCACATTTTTTTCGATTATTATATTGAGATTGGTCAAATATCTACACTACATGGTAACCAATGGACAATTAGGAGAAATGGGCTATAAGAAAGTATGATGGGTCAAGCATTTCATTCATCACACCACATAACAAAAATCAACTCTCTCTTCCCTCCTCTTGAACATTCGGCCGTGAGCACTCACATACCCACCATCTTTTTTTTTATTTCCATCTTACAATTTAATATACAACCAAGGGTGAAGGATCACATACGAGGAAGCCCGGTGCTTGCGGATTGCCAAGGACCCCTCTACGTCGCTATTAACCACCCGTTTTTCGACTAGTTTCTTCCCTAGCCTCGAGCTAGTAGTAAGTTACTTGAATCACCTTCTCGAACTATTTTGAAGTGGTTAAAATGATATGTAACGGCTAAAACTCGTAATCTTACAAGATGAAGCACAAAAGTCTACTAAAAACACTAAAAATGGTGGTTAATAACTCATATGTTGTGTAAATGATGTAGTATTCGAAATGTATGGTTATTTAGGCCCGATCTACGATGTGGTAGCTCGGATCATCATTTAACCCGGTTTGGTAAGATCATGGATCTTAACATAAACTTGTTTTGAATGATACGAGGGTTAAAAGGTGAAACTCTACCACACATGAAACATGAACTTGTGTAAAAGTGTTTTAACTTGTACAATAGTGTTTAAAACTAGTAGATCTACGTATCTACAACCGGTATTTTCAAAGAACCACGTATCAAGAAAATCATGTATTTTAAAAAGATGGACCTTACACTAACAAGCATGATTTTTATAAACCACAAGTGTGAAAACACTTGTGAAATGAAAAGATCCGACAAAAAACTAGTTTTGTCAAATGTTACTAGAAGTTGTAAAGATGGATTTTCTCTAAAAACGAGGTTTTTACAAAATCGGATCACTTACACAAAAGATCCATTAAAAGTAAAGAGATTTACTACGTATTTTTAGACAAACCACAAGTTCGTATATTTTTGCGATTATGTCTATCTCTGACTAGTTAAAATGTTGAAGAGTTGTTTGATAATGTTGAGAACATTGGTTGATTTGATTTGTTGAAGAAAATGATACGCTTGAAAGCGTGGCCACCTCCAGTTACAGAGGAAACTCTTGCGAAATTTTTCTAAAAACCTAACACTTAGAACTACTTACGCTACAAGTGTTAGAATCATTTTTGACATGTTTTCGCAATATAAATTTCGCCATGACTTTATTTACCAAATATTCGGAGGTGGGATTTTCACAAAACTTAACGTGGTAAATATATATTTTCACACGCTGTTTATGTTTACTTTGTGAAAATACAAAATATTATTTTTAGAGTAAAAATAATGAACGTTAACGAATCCAAAATAATACGAACGCTTTCACCATAAATATATATAAGTTACACCGGTAATTACATTACCACTCGATTGTTAAACGTAACTTACGCACTTACGGAAATATTTATGAACGCACATGTATTGAATCCCCCATCCTTGGGAAGGAGATTAACTACCAAGTATATACAGAATGTAAACACGAAATAGTTGTCTAACTATTTCCCAAAGACCTAAACTATAAAGCTAAGGCACGGCCGTCCGTCTAATAGAAATTAGCACCTGTAGGTCGTCGCACAGCTGCGTGAGCAGGAGATACTTGGTAGAGACGCTTCACTGTGAGTTCATGTCCCCCTTTTCTCTTAACTGTTTTCAGTATTTAACTGCGGGGGTGAAATACATGTTACTATGATTACGAATGTTTCTTACATGGTATGGTCAGCTAAGGAAGGAACTGTTAGGTTATGTGATTGGGTAGGTGAAACCTTAAGAACATTAGTCCTCGTAGTACGATCGAGGGATACGAGTGATAGGCCTATTTGAGCATAACAAACACCACCCATGCGCCCGCAGGTTGGACCATGTGGTGACCTTGTCCTATCCCCCCCCCCATGCGCCCGCAGGTTGGACCATGTGGATACACAATAACTGATATGTTTCCTTATTTGCTTTCATACCAGAGTTTACAAAACATTCATACTTGCAATGATTACAAAGGTTTATTCGCGCGCACAAACTAAACACATGAACTCGCTCAACATTATTGTTGATTTTTCAACTTACATGTATTTCAGGAAATTAAAGGATCTGGCGCGGTATGACACGTTTTCCCGCTGCACTAGTTACGAGGTCATCCGGGTTTGGGGAATGTGACTCTTTCCTGGACAAGTCACAATCCTTAAACTGTGTTTATGTCATGTTGATGTTTGTGATTGTTAAGACAATGTTGTTGTATTTGGTTTTTAAAACTTAATCAAATGGATGATCTTGCATGATTTTACTTCATATAGCTTTGTTATGATTAAGCTATGGTATTAAGAAGTCACACCATAATTAACCACGCTTCCGCAAAGCCAGGGTGTGACAGCTTGGTATCAGAGCCAGGTTCATAGCGAACTAGGATTCTTTCTCGAGTCTAGACTATGATCACTAGGGCTCTCACGAAAACATTTTACTGCATACCACTTAAGTCCAGATCCAAAACTTTTTACAAACAAATGTTGAGCACATTTTATTATTTATAGGCTCAGCCTGGAGGGCTGAGGCTCGGTCTGGAGGATCGAGGCTCGGTCTAGGTGACCGAGGTAGTTGAGCACGTTGATTTATTATAGGCTCAGCCTGGAGGGCTGAGGCTCGGTCTGGAGGATCGAGGCTCGGTCTAGGTGACCGAGGTAGTTGGCTAGTGAGGCTAGGAAGAGTAGGCTCAGTCATGAAGGCTGAGGCTCGGTCAAGGGGACCGAGGCTCGATCTAAGAGGTCGAGGTGGAGGATAGAGCAGTCTTAAAGACTGGGAGAAATTGGCTAGTGAGACTAGGAGAATGATTTGAATGCTTACTTGGTGACTATGTGATTAACTGATTATATGATTGATTATTATACGTATATGTGTTTGTGTTACAAACGTCATGCTTTCATCAAGTACTAGAAAGATGGACACTACGAATCCCATGGCCATAGTATCAGATGACCTAGTTTCATCGAAGCACGAGGTGTACATTTCAGATACTACCAGCACAGACAATGACGACTTTCAGCCCTTTTGCGCTGCCTGAAGTCGTAGCAGAGCCTACTGATGGCCATCTTGTTGGGAATTTGCCCCCTTGCCGCTTATCCTGTTGTTGATATGCCCCCTCCCGACGTGGCCTCTGACGACGATAACGATCTACTGGAGGAGGACCCATTCGAGGGCAGGGCCCTATTGCTGCTGGTATTAGACTACTGCATGCGGACGCTCCTGTAGGGGAAACTCATGTCCATTCCCCTATCCCAGGCTCATTTGAGTTTCTGACATCCGCATCTTCGCACATACAGGGAATGCAGCACCACTCACACGACGCCGACCCAGATATGGCATCATCAGCTGCACCGGATCCCGCCCACAGCTTTGAGTTTGATCACGATATTGAGGTTGATCCTGCTTTTCCACATGGTTTTGATCCAGACCATGACCTTGAGTTCATACACTTAGACCAGCCCTTGGAGGATCCTGTAACCCCCTGTGTTTGTTGATCCAGCTGATCTTGAGATGGAGTTTTTGATCCGGAGCCAGCCGTGGCCCCTAAGCCAGACATTGCTCCTGACCCCGCATTGTAGCATGACCCTGTTCATGCCGATGCACCTGCTGTTGCTCCTTGATTGATCATCTGCTTGGACGAGAGAAAATTTGGGGTAACTGTGCAAGACAATTTATTATTATGGGGGCCCACGTAATAACGACTTGTAGTACACAGAAATCCTGGTGGACTCTGCGGGTCAAGCTAATGAAAACCAATGTAGCAGGAAATATCTAAAACACGAATGACCAAGGCGAGGCGATGTAGCCTCGAGTTCATTCCATTACAAGCAACAAGCCAAATTGGCAAGCCTATGTGAAGGCTCAGAAATTTATTTCCCCACTCCTACATTGAGTATATTTGCGTGTGAAATTGGGTGACTTCATGATGGCTTATGTTGCTATATACACCTCATAGACAATTGAAACGTTGTCTAACCCGCTTCACACCACTTCGACAAAAGGGAATGTCACCCAGACGCGACACAAACACCAGTACGTTGCCAAGGACAGAAGCCGAGCTGCAAAAACGCATCTCACAGATAAATGCACGACATGAAGCCCTCCGCTCTAAGTACAACGATGGCATTACTGGAAATAACCCTCCAACTGGCTGCACCTATAAACAGTTCCTGAACTGCAAGCCTTTGAACTTTGACGGAACAGGAGGCGCCGTTGCATTTGTTCGTTGGTCCGAAAAGACCGACTCCATTCTAAGAATGAGTAACTGTTCGCCCCAACAGAGTGTTACCTATATCTCAGGGATATTTCTAGATGGCACACTCTCTTAATGGAACCTCCAGGTTCAGACCCTTGGCACAGACGCTGCTTATGCACTGAGCTGGGACGAGCTCAAGGAAACGATTGAGAAGAAATGTTGTTTTAGGACTGGAATTTAGAAGCTTGAGGTGGAGTTCAGGAATTTGAAAATGGACGAACCAGAAATTCCTGAACTTGTCCAGCAATCGCACGACTTATCTAGGGTCGCCCCCCCTACTTAGTCAAACCGGAGTTCAAAAGGATTGAACGATTCATTTGGACACTTGCACCCCAGATCAGGGGTATGGTTACTACCTCGAAGCCCTCAACCATTGCAGAGGCTATCAATATGGGTGATTAATTTATAACATGAGATATTATGTGATTGATTTATTTATAACATGAGATGTTATGTGTTGATATTGTTGTATCCTTACGTACACTTTACTTACTATGACCTGACCCATACGATCATCATTCAGAAGATGCCTCCAAGACGGGATGTACGCATACCCACCAACGAGGCGGAACTTCAGGGAATCATTGCTGCAGTCATCGCACAATACGAGGCCCATCACTCCGAGCGCAACGGAGGTACCTCAGGAAATAACCCACCCAACGGCTGCACTTACAAGCAGTTCTTAGGCTGCCAGCCCCTACATTTTGACGGCACTGGGGGTGCCGTAACCTTCGTACGCTGGATTGAGAAGACGGACACTGTTTTGCGTGCGAGCAAATGCGCCCCAAGAGATCAGGTCACGTACATTTCCGGGCTGTTCCGAGATGGGGCTCTGTCATGGTGGAAACTTCAGGTTCAGACAATGGGCGAGGCTGCTGCGTATGCTTTATCATGGGACGAGCTGAAAGAGCTAATGCATAAAAAGTACTGTTCGAGAACAGAAAGCCAGAAGGTAGAAACTGAGTTCTGGAACTTGAAGATGGAAGGTCCAAAAATAGTTGAGTATGTGGAGAAGTTCCAAGTTCTATCGCGTATCGTTCCTTACATGGTTACACCAGAATACAAGCGAATCGAGCGCTTCATTTGGGGTTTAGCTCCTCAAATCATAAGCATGGTAACCTCCTCCAAGCCTGCGACAATCACTGAGGCCATCAATCTAAGTATAGCCTTGACGGAAGAGGCAGTCAGGATGAACAAATTTTCAACCTCTGAGGAGAAGAAGGAGACTCATGTAGAGTCATCTGGGGACAACAAGAGGAAGTTGGCAAATTTCAAACAGGGTACCCAGTCGAGTAGCAACGACAAGGCCAAAAAGAGAAAAGAGTACACGGGTATCCTACCAAAGTGCGACAACTGTCGACGACCCCATAACGGGCGATGTAGATATGGAAAATGTGGTAACTGTGGCAAGGTGGGACATGTCAAGGAAACGTGTCGGCAAGGTACTAAACATGGAAATAGAGGTCAAGATGGTAACGGAAATCACGGAGGAAATAACGACGACAACAACTATCAAGGCAGGGAAGCTGACAATCAAGACTGTGGCCAAGCATGTTTTAATTGCGGTGATGTGGGGCATTTCAGGAAGTATTGCCCTAAGAACACTCAGGCACGTGGATGAAAGCCCAACAGCGGGGATAGAATCCAAGCGTGGATATCGGTACGTCTCATAAGAGTTAATGTTATGCTCTATTTGACAGTATTGTCAAATTTTAGCTTCAGAAAATATAGTTGTTTTAGTAGTAAGTAACCTAGATACCCAGTTCTCGATAGAACAAGCCTAACGGAAGCTTCGATGTGATAATTGGGATGGACTGGTTGTCGAACAACCCGGCGGAGATTGTCATCCGCGCCCCGATGACGAACGGAGAAATGATTGTGATTCATGGAGCAAGATACGCTCCTACGGATTATCAGGCAAAGAAGACACAAAAATTTTCGCACAAAGGATGTGATGCATTCTTGGCTCATGTCGTGGAAGAAGAAGCCAAAGAACCAAAACTCGAAGATATCCCTGTGATTGGAGAATACCCCGAAGTCTTCCTCGAAGACTTGCCGGAATCGTCTCCTCAACGACTAGTCGAATCCCGCGTCGATTTAATTCCGGGCACTGCACCCGTAGTCGTTGCATCGTAGCAACTTACATTTTCGGAGATGCAAGGATTGACAGAGAAGTTTTAGAAATGGGTAGAGAAGGAAGATAACAGACCAAAATTCCCTTTTGGGGTAACCCCATTTCTACTCGTCAAAAAGAAGGATGATGATTTTCAAATAAACATCAACTACCGGGAGCTGAACAAGCTGACGATCAAGAATAGATATCCTCTGCCAAGGATTGATGATCTATTCGACCAACTGCAAGGTTCAAGCTTTTATTCAAAGATCGACCTTCGATCTGGATACCAACAGTTAAGGATGCAAGGGGAGAGTATACCAAAGACAGCCTTCAGAACTCGTTATGGACACTACGAGTTCCTTGTTATGACGTATGGTTTGACAAACGCACCTGCAGTCTTTATGGACTTGCTGAATAGAGTTTGCAAGCCGTACTTGGACAAGTTCGTGATTGTATTCATCGATGACATTTTAATTTATTCAAAGACGAAGGCTGAACACGAGCAGCATCTTAGAGCCATTCTAGAGCTGCTGAAGAAGGAACAGCTGTATGCCAAATTCTCTAAGTGTGAGTTTTGGCTACGAGAGGTGAAATTCCTTGGGCACGTGGTAAATGGAGATGGAATTCACGTGGATCCAACCAAGATCGAGGCGATCAAGGATTGGGAAACGCCAAAGACGCCAACCGAGATTCGGCAATTCTTGGGGTTGGCTGGTTATTACCGAAGATTCATTGAGAATTTTTCAAAGATCGCTCAACCATTGACGCTCCTCACGCAGAAGGATAAGAAGTTTGATTGGGAAATCAAACAGGATGAAGCGTTTCAGATATTGAAGGATAAGCTTTGTAACGCGCCAATTTTAGCTCTACCAGAAGGTACTGATGATTTTGTGGTATACTGCGACGCATCGCGTCAAGGATTGGGTTGTGTGTTGATGCAACGCCAAAAGGTTATTGCTTACGCATCGCGTCAGTTGAAAGCGCATGAAAAGAACTATACCACACACGATTTGGAGCTCGGCGCAGTGGTTTTTGCTTTAAAGATCTGGAGACACTACCTTTATGGTACGAAGTGTACAAACTTTACAGATCACAAGAGCCTACAGCATATATTCAACCAGAAAGAGTTGAATATGAGGCAAAGACGATGGGTTGAGTTGCTGAACGACTACGACTGCGAGATAAAGTATCATCCAGGGAAGGCGAATGTAGTCGCCGATGCCCTAAGTCGTAAAGAGAGAATCAAACCCATAAGGGTTAGAGCTCTGGAAATGATTATCCGAACCGATCTTTCCTTGCGCACTCGTACCGCGCAGAAAGAAGCCCTCAAAGAAGGAAACCTTGGAGAAGAATATCTTCGTGGGATGGAGAAGCTACTGGTACCAAACGAGGAAGGAACATTATGCTTCGAGAAAAGGATTTGGGTTCCTCTGTTTGGTGGTTTGAGGAAAGTTATTTTTGATGAAGCTCACAAATCACGGTACTCTATCCATCCTGGAGCGGATAAGATGTACCAGGATCTCAAAGATTATTATTGGTGGCCTAGAATGAAAGGCGATGTCGCTGTTTACGTGAGCAAATGTTTAACTTGCGCTAAGGTTAAAGCGGAATACCAGAAGCCTTCAGGACTTCTGCAACAACCTGAGATTCCCAAGTGGAAATGGGAACAAATCTCAATGGATTTTGTTACAAAATTGCCAAAAACGCCAAGAGGCCATGACACTATCTGGGTGATAGTGGATCGATTAACGAAGTCAGCACACTTCTTACCTATCAGAGAGAAGGATAATACGAGCAAATTGGCCGAAATTTACATGAGAGAGATCGTTGCACGTCATGGAGTGCCTCTCTCAATCATCTCTGATAGAAACGGAAGGTTTGTGTCAAGGATATGGCAATCCTTCCAAGAAGCCTTTGGCTCACAATTGAATCTGAGCACTGCGTTTCATCCGCAAACTGACGGCCAGAGCGAGCGAACGATACAGACTTTGGAAGACATGCTAAGGGCGTGTGTTATGAATTTGGGCGGTAGCTGGGACAAACATTTGCCTTTGGTCGAATTTTCATACAACAACAGCTACCACACCAGTATTGGTGTCGCGCCATTCGAATCCCTTCACGGACGCAAGTGTCGATCACCCTTATGCTGGGCTGACGCAGGTGATAGGCAGCTTGCTGATCCCGAAATCGTCCAAGAGACGACAGACAAGATCGCGCAGATTCTTAAACGCATCGAAGCAGCTCGCCACAGACAGAAGGCCTATGCGGATCCAAACCGGAAACATGTGGATTTCCAAGTTGGAGAAATGGTGTTATTGAAAGTTTCGCCCTGGAAAGGGGTGGCACGCTTCGGAAAGCGTGGGAAGTTAAGTCCGCGCTACATTGGTCCCTTCAGAATTCTGGAAAGAATAGGACTAGTAGCATACAAGTTGGACCTACCTGCTGAACTAAATGGTGTTCACGATACATTTCATGTATCCAATCTAAAGAAAGGTCCAACTCAAGTCACCGTTGCCATTCCCACCGACGAGATTCATGTTGACGACACGCTCCACCTCGTTGAAGAACCGGTTGAGGTTACGGATTGGAAAGAAAACAAGACCCGCCGGAGCAGTGTCAAGCTCGTCAAAGTTCGTTGGAATGCCAGACATGGTCCTGAATACACCTGGGAACGTGAGGACCGGATGAAAGAGAAATACCCCCACCTTTTTTTTAAGAACCCTGCATCTACAAGCAGAACTTAAATTTCGGGACGAAATTTATTTAACGGGGGGAGAATGTGACAACCCGCACTAAACCAGGTATCCGTACGACTTAACTAATGATTAATCACTACTTAATTACTGTGCTTGTTTGAACTAGCTGATGAACTGCTACTTGATATCTGATACATGTACTTACTTGCATCATACTTTACTTATCGTCACTACATTATTTACATGCTGAACCCTAGTGACAACCATGATGCACAAAAAGCACAGTAGCACTATAACGGATAACCTATTGAACATGCGGATAAAGCCAGCATCAGGCAAACACTGCCTCTAAGGCCTGTAAGAGCCTGAAATATTTTGCTACACTAAGTGGTGAGTGTAGGGATACAAGGGTTGTAGAACTGCGTCTCTAGGAATAAGTCACAATAACTGGATGTGCCTAAAACGTACTTTGAGTACAAAAATTCTGCACTTTAATACAAAAATTCAGCATTAAGCTAACTAGTAAAGTGCCAAAACATGAGAAAATATTACTAGACACCTTCCAAAATGTCGGGAACAAATTGTGGCACTAAAAAAATAATATTAACGACACTTTATATATTTATTTAGCGCTTTAACGGAGTAATATCCAACCGTACAACCGGACTTAACCCGAGACATAAAAATATTGTCATTGACATTGTTTTTCTTTTCTGAGCCAGTTAGGGTCCCCGAATACCCTAGCCCCCGTTATAAATCACTACACATTAGTAACTTAATTCAAGTACCTAATTAAAATAACTAGTGATTAATTCATTAGTTGAAATTGAACTATGTAGTACCCCACCCAACCGATTGGATTTCCCCAAGGGGACAACCTCACATTTTTTTCGATTATTATATTGAGATTGGTCAAATATCTACACTACATGGTAACCAATGGACAATTAGGAGAAATGGGCTATAAGAAAGTATGATGGGTCAAGCATTTCATTCATCACACCACATAACAAAAATCAACTCTCTCTTCCCTCCTCTTGAACATTCGGCCGTGAGCACTCACATACCCACCATCTTTTTTTTTTATTTCCATCTTACAATTTAATATACAACCAAGGGTGAAGGATCACATACGAGGAAGCCCGGTGCTTGCGGATTGCCAAGGACCCCTCTACGTCGCTATTAACCACCCGTTTTTCGACTAGTTTCTTCCCTAGCCTCGAGCTAGTAGTAAGTTACTTGAATCACCTTCTCGAACTATTTTGAAGTGGTTAAAATGATATGTAACGGCTAAAACTCGTAATCTTACAAGATGAAGCACAAAAGTCTACTAAAAACACTAAAAATGGTGGTTAATAACTCATATGTTGTGTAAATGATGTAGTATTCGAAATGTATGGTTATTTAGGCCCGATCTACGATGTGGTAGCTCGGATCATCATTTAACCCGGTTTGGTAAGATCATGGATCTTAACATAAACTTGTTTTGAATGATACGAGGGTTAAAAGGTGAAACTCTACCACACATGAAACATGAACTTGTGTAAAAATGTTTTAACTTGTACAATAGTGTTTAAAACTAGTAGATCTACGTATCTACAACCGGTATTTTCAAAGAACCACGTATCAAGAAAATCATGTATTTTAAAAAGATGGACCTTACACTAACAAGCATGATTTTTATAAACCACAAGTGTGAAAACACTTGTGAAATGAAAAGATCCGACAAAAAACTAGTTTTGTCAAATGTTACTAGAAGTTGTAAAGATGGATTTTCTCTAAAAACGAGGTTTTTACAAAATCAGATCACTTACACAAAAGATCCATTAAAAGTAAAGAGATTTACTACGTATTTTTAGACAAACCACAAGTTCGTATATTTTTGCGATTATGTCTATCTCTGACTAGTTAAAATGTTGAAGAGTTGTTTGATAATGTTGAGAACATTGGTTGATTTGATTTGTTGAAGAAAATGATACGCTTGAAAGCGTGGCCACCTCCAGTTACAGAGGAAACTCTGGCGAAATTTTTCTAAAAACCTAACACTTAGAACTACTTACGCTACAAGTGTTAGAATCATTTTTGACATGTTTTCGCAATATAAATTTCGCCATGACTTTATTTACCAAATATTCGGAGGTGGGATTTTCACAAAACTTAACGTGGTAAATATATATTTTCACACGCTGTTTATGTTTACTTTGTGAAAATACAAAATATTATTTTTAGAGTAAAAATAATATTTACGAACGTTAACGAATCCAAAATAATACGAACGCTTTCACCATAAATATATATAAGTTACACCGGTAATTACATTACCACTCGATTGTTAAACGTAACTTACGCACTTACGGAAATATTTATGAACGCACATGTATTGAATCCCCCATCCTTGGGAAGGAGATTAACTACCAAGTATATACAGAATGTAAACACGAAATAGTTGTCTAACTATTTCCCAAAGACCTAAACTATAAAGCTAAGGCACGGCCGTCCGTCTAATAGAAATTAGCACCTGTAGGTCGTCGCACAGCTGCGTGAGCAGGAGATACTTGGTAGAGATGCTTCACTGTGACTTCATGTCCCCCTTTTCTCTTAACTGTTTTCAGTATTTAACTGCGGGGGTGAAATACATGTTACTATGATTACGAATGTTTCTTACATGGTATGGTCAGCTAAGGAAGGAACTGTTAGGTTATGTGATTGGGTAGGTGAAACCTTAAGAACATTAGTCCTCGTAGTACGATCGAGGGATACGAGTGATAGGCCTATTTGAGCATAACAAACACCACCCATGCGCCCGCAGGTTGGACCATGTGGTGACCTTGTCCTATCCCCCCCCATGCGCCCGCAGGTTGGACCATGTGGATACACAATAACTGATATGTTTCCTTATTTGCTTTCATACCAGAGTTTACAAAACATTCATACTTGCAATGATTACAAAGGTTTATTCGCGCGCACAAACTAAACACATGAACTCGCTCAACATTATTGTTGATTTTTCAACTTACATGTATTTCAGGAAATTAAAGGATCTGGCGCGGTATGACACGTTTTCCCGCTGCACTAGTTACGAGGTCATCCGGGTTTGGGGAATGTGACTCTTTCCTGGACAAGTCACCATCCTTAAACTGTGTTTATGTCATGTTGATGTTTGTGATTGTTAAGACAATGTTGTTGTATTTGGTTTTTAAAACTTAATCAAATGGATGATCTTGCATGATTTTACTTCATATAGCTTTGTTATGATTAAGCTATGGTATTAAGAAGTCACACCATAATTAACCACGCTTCCGCAAAGCCAGGGTGTGACAACTTACTACTAGCTCGAGGCTAGGGAAAAAACTAGACGAAAAATAGGCGGTTAATAGCGTTGTGGTGAGGTCCTTGCGATTCCGTATGCACCGAGCCTCTTCGTATAAGCTCTAACACCTTGGGTTGTATGTAAAATGGCAAGGTTGAAACTTGAAGGTGGTGAGGTGAGTATGGTTGTGTTCGGCCGAGAGTAGCCAAGGGGAAAGAAATCAAAATTTTTCGTAAAGTGTTGAGGTAATGAAGTTGTGAACTTGCATGCAATTATAAGATCCATTCTCCACTAATATCCATTAGGTTTTATGTAGTTTAGATATTTAGCAAGCTTACTAAAATAATCAAATAATTCAAGAGTGTGTATCACATGGGGGAACCGTCCAAGGGGTGTTTGGTTGAATTTAAAATGCTAGTTAGTAACTTAGTTGGATTTTAATTAAATAGTTAGGCACTAGATAAGTTAGTTAGGAGTTTATATTAGTGTAATAGTGTGTGGTGTATTATAGCGGGTGTTAGGGTATTCGGGTACCCTAACTAGCTCAGAAAAGGAAAAATAATGTCATGGACAATATTTTTATGTTCTGGGTAAAGTCCGGTTGTTCGGTTATAAACCGGTTCGTTAAAGTGCTAAATCACACTTTTTAGTGTCTTTTAAGTACCTTTTTGTATCCCTTTCGATTCCCAACACTTGGGGAAATATTCTGGATAATAAAACAACATTTCTGCATAATATTCACATGTCTAAAAGCTGAATTATTGCTGAATTATACAAAATTCTGCACTTAAAGTACGTTTCGGGTGCTTTTTAGTGCTTATTTTTGCTTTCGCAATGTCTATAAATTAAACCCTTATATGTACTCTTGGGTTTTAATGTACTTTTGTCGTCGGACCTACACCTAGGCCTCAATTCTAATGTCTGACTGCTTTCTGCAGTTCTGTTGACACAGTGTGTCTTACCGGTGAGTTTACTATTATTTCTGACGCAACGCTCTTGTTTATGCATAAAGCAATATATTTTTTTTGTATACAACGTGCATGAATTCACTTGTTTAATCATGTGTTCAGACATTTCTGACAATTAAGCACATAATTGCAGTCATTAAATAATAATTAAAGTGTACGAAAATTACCGGTTTGGTGCCAGTTGTCACAACAAGAATATAAGAATTTTGATTTTTTGGCTAGGTGGAAAAGTAAGGAAGCACAATTTCCGATCTTAGCCACCATAGCCCAAGATTTACTAACGGTTCAAGCTTCAACAGTAGCTTCGGAATCTACTTTTTCTATTAGTGGCGGGGTTTTATCGATAAGGAGAACTCGACTAACTCCACCGGTGGTAGAGATGTTGATTTGCTTGAAGGATTACTTAGATGCGGCCGAGAGAGTATAAGATAAACGCTCTGAAAGATGGCAGATTGACAACCACAATGACCGACGAAGAAACCACATTTGATGAATATCTCTGAAAGAGCTCCGGTTCAGGCGAAGATTAAAAGCCGGTTTTCCAGATTTAGTAGTTTGCTTATTTAGTTCCACTAAAAATAAAATATATACTATGTATTTTATTTTTTTAATTATGTATTTTTTTTTAATGTTTGTTGAATGTTTAAGTCTAAGTTTCAAGTATTAAATAGAGAAAAATGCCCGGATAGTCCATGTGGTTTCGCATTTTTTCACCTATAGTCCCAAACTTTCTAAAATTACCAGAATAGTCCCCAACTTTTCATTTTTTGTTCCCGGATAGTCCCTGGGTCTAACTTCAGTTTGTTTTCTCTGTTAAGTGGGTGTGTAATGACCAATTTATCATTTCCTTTAAAAGGCCAAACCACAGGGACTATCCGGACATCTTCTACATTTTTAGAGAAAAACCCCACAACTCATCTTCTTCACCTCTCTCTCTTCTCTCTCTCTCATTCTCCTCTCCCTCATATCTCTCTCTCTTCACCCATTACCACCACTTTCCACCACCACCTCCATCTTTCACCACCCATTACCAAATTATAAACGAGATGAACCCTAATCTGTCAAACTGCAAAATTTAGACGATCAAGCCCATGTAATGCCCAATTGATAGAGGGCTTTTGATCTTCAGTTAAAACAGATCGAGAGACACAAAGGAATCACTTACAATGATGACGAAATGATGAAGACCGAGACGATCGGAGTTACGAGGTGTTCGACGATCCAATTCCGGCCATCACAGGAAGACCCGAGCGAAATTTTGAGACGTAAAGGGCTGCGGAGTAATCCGAGGTCTCAATTTATACTGATCATGCGGTTACAGTTCGAGTTGTTCTTGTGTTTGAAGGTCGGGTTTAGACCAGATGTTTGATTGGTTTAGACCAGATGTTTTCAGTCAAAGCAAGAGATCGAATTTTAATTATTTTTGAGTGTTTTATTATTGTTCCACTGGTTCTTGATATTTGATTGGTTTAGACCAAATGTTTGCAGCAAGAGATCGGATTTTAATTTTTTTTGGGTGTTTTATGTGTGAACTTGTTGTATGTTGTTTGTTCTAGTTTTTTGGGATATCTGCTTATTCATATCGGATATCGATTTTTAAGAAAATACTCTTTGTAAAATTTAAATTAGTTATGTTGCAATGGCCATTGGGTGATTTTGGGATGAAGTCTGATGGGTTGAACTCTTTAACCCGTGGGTGTTGGTGGTGGGAGGTGGAGGTGGAAAGTGGTGGTAATGGGTGAAGAGAGAGAGAGAGAGATAGGAGGGAGAGGAGAATGAGATAGATAGATATAGAGAGAGAGAGATTAGAGAGAGGTAAAGAAGATTAGAGAGAGAGAGAGAGAGAGAGAGGTGAAGAAGATGAGTGGTGGGGTTTTTCTCTAAAAATGTAGAAGATGTCCGGATAGTCCCTGTGGTTTGGCATTTTAAAGGAAAGGGTAAATTGGTCATTTCACATCCACTTAACAGAGAAAACAAACTGAAGTTAGACCCAGGGACTATCCGGGAACAAAAAATGAAAAGTTGGGGACTATTCAGGTAATTTTAGAAAGTTGGGGACTATAGGTGAAAAATGCGAAACCACAGGGACTATCCGGGCATTTTTCTCTATTAAATAAAGAGTATTCTTTTATGTATTTGTTTACCAAATAAATAAATAAAACCGTTTTTATACCGGTTTTTTAATCCGAGTAGTTCACATCACCACCATAAACCGGTTAAAGACCTAACCGGTTTGTGATGAACCGGTTTAGTTTTGCCAAAAAAAAAAGCTCAAATTGGTTTGTGATGAACCAGTTAAAAACCCAATCGGTTTGTGATAAACCGGCTCCAAACCAGTTTTTTAAAAAACTCGATTTGTCCACCTCTAGTTATGATTATCCAAGTCACATATTTTTAGTAGCTTTTAAAAAGAGTGAAGGTTTACGTTACTTCTAAATATCATTATCTCACCAAAAGTTTAATTTTGATAGGTTAATATCCATACGGACACCTGGAACGAATTGTGGATTCGTTGAACACACAATTGCTGCATTTAAAGATAGAACAATTCAAATTGTTTGTTTTAGAGGGTGTTTGGTATTACGTTTTGAAATGATTATTTGATTATTGCGTTTGTAAAACATAAATAATCAAAAAAAGTGTTTGGATGAAAAAGTGATTATCTGCCTCCAAAACGCAGTTTTGGAGAAGCATGTACCTACATGCCTTTTCAAAACACAGTTTTGAAAACGCATAATCTATTTTGAAAACGCAACACCAAACACCCCCTTAATGTTTTGTTGTGGTTCTAAAGTCTTTCCTCATAGAATATGTTGTGTCATTTAGAAATCGATTGCTTTGATGTAGTCTGGAATACAAACAAGAACAAAAACTAGGAAAACATGTTTATTCAGATATTTTTATTGAACCAAATTTAAATTGGTTTAGTTTACAAAATTTCAAATCAGTTTGGTTCAGTTTCAGTTAGTGGCAAAAAAAAAAAAAAAAAAAAAAAACGAACCGATGAACACCCCTAAGTGAAATTAGAAAGTTTTATCGCGCAATATGCCGCGAAAATTGTATATTAGATTATCACACAAAAATGATTTTACATATTTACACTGTGGAAGGGTTAGAATGAAAACACATTTTGATTACCGTGAAAACCTTGTGGTGCACCATTTGAAACAACATATTTTTATGAAAATTTATACAACGTAATACATATTTCCGAGCGTTTTTAACGAAAAATAAAAAAAATAATAAAAAGTTGAATGAATAAAAAAAATAAAAAAATAAAGTTCCTATGCAATAAGTGAGTAACATTGTCTTTATAAACAACATTTGCTACATATGCAACACATGAAACTTTTTTTAAATTTCTACTCGACGTTTTCTTTAATTTTTTATATTTGCTCAGAACGCTCAAAAACATGTATATTACATGCTCTAATTTTTTTATAAAAAAATGTTGTTTTAGATAGTGTAACACAAAGGTTAGTGAGAATTTCCAAAGTTTTCTTAATTTAAGTTAGTTTTTATTCTAATTTTCCCCTATTTACACATAAACATATATAAACAGAAAAAAAAAAATCATAAAACGCTAAAGTATTACTAAAACTCAATCCTGTAAAAACTCATTATTCACCACCCCTCACCAATCTACCATTTTTATAATTTTATAAATACAAATAATATTAACAATTTAAAAGCAATTATCTAGCGAAAAAAATATTTCTTAAACACAAATGTAAAATACAAAAAAAAATAACAGTAATAGGTATCTTGTTTTCACCGTCATCGGGTAGTCGAATTGCATAATTATACAAGCACGTATGGAAGCTGTTTACGATACCAAGAAATACTTATTTTGAATAAACATAACTATATCGGAATCTTGAACAAGAAAAATAAACATAACTATGTATTTAGAATATATAACAAAAAATAAACATAACAATGTTTTCAATAAAATTTATATCAGAATCTTAAACAAGAAAAATAAACATAACTATGTATTTAGAATATACAACATATAAACTGATGCTCATTAGTGCATTGGCCTATCGTAGTGTTTATGCTCAATTAGCACTAGCTGATTCGAGTTATAAGACTTTTCCATTAGAATAAACTGATGCTCATTAGTGCATTGGCCTATCGTAGTGTTTATGCTCAATTAGCACTAGCTGATTCGAGTTATAAGACTTTTCCATTAGAAGAGGAATGGGTAGAGGTGAAAACAATCACAAAATTGAGAATCCTTTTATAATATCCTAACTTTGTTTTCTCTTACTTCTAATTTATAATTATAATGTGTGGAAAATTCAAAAGAGTGTTGAAGATGTTACAACAATGTTGATAATTGTAGGTCCACTAGCGGAGGATCTAGTAACCTTATCCTTGTTGTACAAACAAACCCGGTTGTGCGGAAACCAACCGGAAATATTAAACCAAGCACATAAACACAAAACACAATACAAGAAACGATTCAAAGTTAAAGCTCAACTTGTATTCAACCAGAAGTGTTTGATACAAATGATAAACTAAGTAACAACTCTCAAACTGTATCTGGTGTGTGTTCTCTCTGTTCTCCGTGTTATCTCAGTCTGTATTTATAAACCCAAAACCCATTTACCCTACGAAGAATGGTAACCTCGGAGTATCATAACTGTAGGAGCTTGATGATGAACTTCGTGATCTTGAGGCACTTGGTCCTATATCACAACAGTTTGTGTGTAGTTGTTTTGACTGTTTCTTTTCAAAATTTTCTTTTGCATAACAAAATCTGTGTTGGATTTGTTTTCAAAAGATTCAATTTTATTAGTCCCTCGAGACTTCACGAAGTTTATCTTTTGAAGCTTTTTCTTGTTTTGGCTTTGTTTGCCTTTTCCCTTTCCTTGGTGAGCGTGACTTTGCTTTCGTTGATTGTTTTGTGGTTGCAATTTTTGATTCCCATTTTTCTTTCTAACTTCGGATTTTGGGATAGGAGCACACTGAGTTACTACAACTCCTGGGCTCGACTTTCCCAAAAACTTACTAGTAGAATCTTCGAAAACTTTATCAATCAAGGATTGATTGACATTCTTGTTTGGGAAATCCTTGTCTGAATATATCTTATCAGATCCAATCAACGTGTAAAGCAAATTCACGCTTTCACAATCTTGTGCAGACGTGGACTCAACTAGAACAGTCTTAGCAGGTTTTGCGAGAGGATCACATAGAATATGATTCTCAAGAGGTATGTCCTCTTCTTTGATTACCGCATCGGACTGTGTTGAGTCAGTATCCTCGGATTCATCATCTGAAGAATCAGCATCCTCAACAATGACTTGAGGATCCTGATTTTGTTCAGCAGTTGATACTTTCGTATCTGCTGACACATCCGAATCTGACGATACTCCTCTTTTTGTAACCAAGTCCAGCTGCAAACTCCTCAACACTTAGCGGGACAGATGGCTCAAATTTAGGTTTATCCTCCTCATCAGTCATTGCGGTATAATTGTGTCTGTACGGTGGAGGACACTTCTTATATCCAATGCACGTGACATCTTTTTTCTCCTTCTGTATGTCAATGATGTGATCCAGCACATACCTAGAGTTTGAGTAACTATCTAACCTAAGCTGGATCGCCTCATTTTCACACTTGACACAGGCCAACTCCTTTTGTGCTTCCTCGAGCCTAGTGATGTAATTGTTTATGGCAGTTTGTTTTCTGGAAACTGCTTTTACTAGCTCGGACTTATCTTCCCTTAATGTGTCAATTACCTTTTTAAATTCTTTTTCATGATTTTTATGGAACAAGTTAGCCTCTGTGCATTTTGCAAGATCCACGATCAAACTTTGATTGTGGATAAATGTCACGTCATACTTGCTTTGCAAATCGTCATATTTGCTTTGCAAATCAGGCAATTTGCTCTGCAAATCAGACAATTTAGCACTAAATTCAACACAACTATCACACCTATCAGATTTTGGTTTATCGACACATACCTGACTGGATTCAATCTAAGATATTGACTCATTTGCCTCAGAATCAACAACCTCCCTTGATGATTCACATTCAGATCCATCCTCGCTTGAACTTGAACTTGTACCATCTTCAACTGAGCTTGTAACATCTTCAATTGAGCTACCGTCATGTTCAGAACTATAATCATTTCCCGAGGACTCACCATTGCTGACATCCTTGACAATTTTGGCATAAAACACTGTTCTTGTTTGACCATTGTAGTTTGGATCAAGAAATGATGATACTCCAGTAGACCAATAGCTTTGCTCTGAGGCAACTGGTTGTGGTGTTCCATACATATAGGTTCTTGAGACAAAAGCCGTTTGCTCTGAGGCAACTGGTTGTGGTGTTCCATACATATCGGTTGCTAAAACCTTTCTCGTATACGTGTTATTTGACGGTGTGGGAGACTGAAGCCAAGATGGCACTGAACCCTTTTGCGTATACAAATCGTCCGCATTTGAATCTGGAACCCAACGACCATACATATCTGTTGCCATTTTCGGTTTACTTTGATGAGAAAGATCATTTGAAGATTGAGATCCTAAAAGTGCTTGACCCCAAAGGTGTGTACTCATGATGGATTGAAAACAAGCAACTTAAAAACTCTCTGTAAACCTTCTGTGAAAATTAAATGTCCACGAAAAATAATTGCTAACGAAAGATCTAACCCCGAAAAACCGTTAAGCCAATTTTACCCACGAAAAATAAACAGTTCCACGAATAATGGTTGTGCATTATGGATTCACGAAATGAAGAGAGGCCCACTTATAGAGAACCAGACGAAAAATCAAAATGACACAAAAAAGGAATTCCTCCAAGACTCGTGAAACCCAGGCCTAAAATAAATTGTGAGCCCAATTATGTATTCGTAACTTGTAGGTTTGAACAATTAACTAAACCAAACTTTGGCCCACCCAAGAAAATAAACAAGTGGAAATTTGGGCTCAGTAAGTCCACGAGAAACAACAAAATAGTTTTCAAAAAAAATTTGGCCTGAAGTATTCTTGATCTTTCGTGAAGAAAGGGACAAAAACATATATATTTTGTTGACTTTTAAGGGTTTTTCGTTGACTAATGTTTTGAAATTAGTAGGTATGGAGGTTGTGTAGGTTGGTAAAAGTTGGTGAAAAGAATTCTATTTTAAGCAAAAGTTGGTGAAACTTTTCAAGATTTTAGAAAATCTTATCTTCAACAAAAGGAAGGTTGGTGAAAAGCAGTTTGCAACTTTCTAGGCTATCATTCAAAACACAGGTAATCCGGTGACTTTTCCGGCCAAGTACCTCACCGGAAAAAATGGCGAAACAAGATTTTTTGCAAATATTTTAAGAAAAACCCGATTCTAACATGTCTCCATGTGATTTGACAAGGTTTTTGTGAAAATTCTTTGCAAACAACAATTTTTCTTAAAAGTTTAAATCCCTTTTAACTTAAAAAAAAAACTCGAAATATCCAGTTTTAAACACAAACAAGGTTTCAAACCTTCAAAGATTTTGATCGAAAAACACGATGCACGACACGGTTTAAACAAGGATGAGAGCCTAGGCTCTGATACCACTTGTAGGTCCACTAGCGGAGGATCTAGTAACCTTATCCTTGTTGTACAAACAAACCCGGTTGTGCGGAAACCAACCGGAAATGTTAAACCAAGCACAGAACACAAAACACAATACAAGAAATGATTCAAAGTTAAAGCTCAACTTGTATTTAACCAGAAGTGTTTGATACAAATGATAAAGTAAGTAACAGCTCTCAAACTCTCAAACTGTATCTGGTGTGTGTTCTCTCTGTTCTCCGTGTTATCTCAGTCTGTATTTATAAACTCAAAACCCAGTTACCCTACGAAGAATGGTAACTGGTGTCACGAACCTTCATCAGACCGACGAAGAATCAAGTCTTCGTCACATTGATTCTTCGCCGCATGAGAATTTGGACGAACATCAAGTCTTCGACGAACATTAGCATACCACGAACATTGCACATCCACGAACCTTTGATTGTTCGTCACATGAGATCACAACAAACCTTGATTGATTCTTCGTGGTATGAATTCAGTCTTCGTCCACAAGAAGTCTTCGTCACAATGAGACTCTTCGTCTAGACCAGTCCTCGTGAGTATGAAGTCCTCTACGAACAGTTAATCTTTGTTGATATGGAGTCTTCGTCACAATCCGTCTTCGTCAAAAGAGACTCTCACGAAGACTACTCATTCTTCGTGGATGGCTGCAATCTTGCAGATACATAGATACACAGCAAACAATATCATGAACTATCCGAAACTCGATGGAGGATATCGAGTTTCGGTCTTTATCTCGAGATGTAGATGAACCGAATGAGCCGTATCCACAAAATGTGCATCAACAATAATGTGATAAGTGGCATGGAAAAAGAAATGAAAAGAAAAGTGTTGACAAGTATTGGGAAAATTATAGAATGGTATTATCTTTTTCAGTCGTTTTAGATTTGCGATATAAGTATAAAGATGTTGAGCTTTGTTCAAATTCACATCAATTAATTTTTATTTTTAAATGCTAAGAAAATACGTTATTTAATTATTTTACCGTATTTTATAAAATTTTATCTATTGGGGCATAATACTCTACAAATGGTGAAAACCCTACAAACGCTAGGAACATATCATAGCCATCGGATTAAACAAATAAAGGGACAAGATTGACGCGGTGGCGTTTTTATAATTAACTGGAACCCTAAAAAAGATACGGAAGGTCATTAAGGGTAAAATAGTAATTGGGCAGTATAAAAACAAAACATAGTGGATTTATAACATACAGTATGAAAAACTACAAAATGCCAAAAGAATATATTAAAAACGGTAAAAGCTTTTACATGTTTTTTTTCAGAACCATAAATAAATGTTGATGGTTCTGAAACGTCACAGTAAAAAAAGGCGGGCATATTGTCTTTGCAGTTATGGTTTATTAGGCCAACATTGTTTCATGGAGGTACGGATCATCAACTAATAGATTCGTTATCTGGTTTGCAGACAGAATAAGGGTGATGGTGAGGAAAACTAGCGCCATACTCAATATGGTTGAAGATGTTCAGAAGGGAATACCCGATCTTGGGGTTCCTCTTGATAACGTGTGTGACAAAACACAAACCTAATTAAGAAGAAAGTTTCTGGAAAATGTTGATGATGATTTTCAGGAAGAAACAATAACAGGTTGGACTTTTGATGAAGAAATGGGGATGGTAAAAGTTATGTGGAACGACGGAGTGGAAGATCATTACCTAAAGAGTAAATTACAAAACCCCTCCTTTATGTTGACACCGGATTGCAAAGTGTGTTCTTTGTCTTTAAAAAGTACAAAAAACATACTCGATGTTTGCAAACCCTTGCATATTATGTTCGTTAGCCCTAACTCAGTTAGTTTTTATGGTTAAATCTGAACAAGTGGACCCCATACGAGGGTATTTTGATCATTTTACCCTAAACACTAAAATAAATAATAAAAAAATAATAAACAAAACAATTTAAAAAAACATAAATATAAATCCCCCCTTCTTTCTCTTTTAACACCACCTAACCTCCACCTTAACTCCATCACCATCAACCACTATCAACCACCACCCCACCTCCACGACGGATCTGAATCTATTCGTTTCGAAGACGGCAACGCTGTTATGGTGCAATGGCATCAGATGAAGAATGTGGTATGTGTTATTGTGTTTAGCTATAAACTAATTTTATTAGCTGTGTTGAAATTGTTGTTATTTTGGGGTATAATATTATGAGTTTGATGAACAGGGCTTGGTTTTCTGATGGTGGTGGAAGGATTGGGCTTTTTTTTTACAAACGAAAGTGATGAACCCAGCCATTGCAAACCCTAGATTTTCAGGTTTTTTGGATCGATAAAAGAAATATAGTGGCCGACGACTTCAGCCGACGATCGATGACAATGGTCAGCGGTTGCGAAACAATCGAGGCAGACTATTTTGAACTAACACAGTACCTGTTTCGTTTTTCCTCACAAAGTACTTTCAGAGCTTGCTTTGTTCTTAATTATGATAAGATTCTCTAAGACAATCATCGGGATAACCATGAGTGGCAAAAACCTATCTAATAGCCGGACAGGTACATCCATTGCCGAAAATGTTGTTTATAATCCTCCGGTGGTGGTGGTGGCGGCCCTTGATTGTAGAGAGAGAGAGAGAGAGAGAGAGAGAGAGTTTTGGGAAAGAGAGAGAGTTTTGAAAGAGATGGAAAGATGAGTTTTTGATAATTTATTTATTTTTTAGGGTAAAATGATCAAAATACCCTCATGTGTGGTACACTTGGTCTGATTTAACCATGAAAAATAACAGAGTTATGGCTAAAGGACATAATGTGCAAGGGTTTGCAAACATCGAGTATGTTTTTTGTACTTTTTGAAGACAAATGACACACTTTGCAAGTTGGTGTCAACATAAAGGACGAGTTTTGTAATTTACTCTTACTAAATGACACCATCCTAACCAGAGAGTCTTGGCTTTCTGTAACAACTTTGTAGTTTTACGGCTTCAAACACTGTCAGATCTTCGGCAGTTGTTTCATTTGAAGAAATGTTTCAATGGAGGCTTTGAACACTGCTGGACTTAAACGCCAATGAGTCTAAAGATGAAGATGAAGATGAAAATATGAACAAGAAGAAGTGATAGGTACATCTCTGATGTATAAATTTTGTTTTTTTAATGTTTTGGTTGTTTGATTGTTATTGATGACAAATGAAATGTTTTCTTTTTCATTAAAAGGCCATGATATATTGAAATGAACAAATAAACATCAAAGTTTGTTTAAACAAAAAACATAACACTGAGAATATTAGAGAAATTTTAAAACTCCACTGATATATTGAAATGAACAAATAAACGCCAACATTTGTGTAATAAATATGTAATGAAACATGTAATACTGACCACATGTTCCTCGTGGATATGAAAACTGACTTACTCTAGGTACCTAAGCTATTTAGGTTTTTTGCATGACCCCCAACAATCGGTCATCACATCCCAAGAATAGCTTGTTCATCGTCAAGGGTTTTGATGGATTGCATATAGTTAGTGACAGTTTGTTGGGAATTTTGAGCACGGCTTCTATCGATATTGCAATTGTTTGATGTGGTCTGGTAAAGGTGATGCGAAGGTGTTGGAGAGAATCTTCCATGTTTCAAGAGAGGAGGAAGCTTGGTGATTAGGGGAATGATAGGAGAGAGACTACCCACAATGGATCAAAAAAGAGGTCTGACTGGGTGAACCCATGCAGAATAGTCCTTTTGAGGTGTGGATGATCCATTGGTTTCGATGGTGATGGTGCAGGATGAGTGCCATCTATGAACTTGAAGAGATCAAGTCCATATAACAAAGCCTCGATTTGGGTTTTCCACCCAAAATAGTTGGTGGATGAAAGTTTTAATGCAGAGGGAAGCTTTGATCATTGTTGTTGGTGGTCAACATTCTGTGGGTTAGGATGAAAGGTTATTGGCTGAAGAGAAGAGAAAATATGAAGGATGGATTAGAAATGCTCTAATACCATATGAAGGCTCAATGAATACTTTCATTAAGGAAATGCAATAAAAATAGGTACAATGAAATAAAGAAAGAGAGTTATACATGGAAGAGAGATACGCCAAAACAAACTGGAGATACACAAGATATCTACAATCATATACAAATATATGCCGGTGATTTGAATTTGATTTATCCTTGATATGAACAACTAGCAATGAGATGACAGTGAGAAGGAAACCACTCCCAAACCCAGTCAATACAAGAAAACGAAGAATGGAGAATTCATCATCTTCATCCTCAAATGCTGAAGTTTCTGATGAGTCTTGATTTTTCGGACATTTCACAAAAAAATACCACATAAACCAGGGTTTCTAGTGATTGTTATAAGTGACGCTAAACTTGGAGCAGAAACTTAGTTTTGCCAATGATGGAGGGATTGTTCCTGTTAAATTATTATATGACAACGACCTTATAGCTTTTAGACTTTGTGATCTTAACTCACTGTCATGGTTGGTATCTCACTATTTTATGCCACAATGATAGGCATGTGGTCAACTTCACAGGAAAGAAATTACGTGGATAACATATTTCATCCTTGAATAACATATGCATAAATGTAAACTTTTGAATATAAGAAAACATTTTCGCGGCAATCTACATTCGTTGCAGAGGCACACTTCATGACACAAAAACAACTAGTGGTGCAGCAACACAGGCAATAACTGCCGCGACATACAGGACGACGTGAGAAGAGTGAGGGATGGTGAAGACATTGACCTAATACCACATAAGCATTTATATTAATTATATTCATCATGTAAATAAAGTACAGATATAGATGATTAACACTAAATGAAGGAGACAATCTATAAATTGAGAGACGATCACATTTATACAATAAATCTAATCAATTAATAACCGTAACCAGTATCTATCTCAGAAGACTGTCAAGCAAAAACAACTCACTTTCATTACCTTCTGCCCAAACGTCACTATTTATGCAACTAAACCATAATACCACACATTTAAAGGCCAATATGATATTTAATAGAACTTGAGCTACCTATTCAGAGTGGATCATCACCAATCATCGTTACTCCAATTTATCCATTCTTTATGTTCACCTAATTCTCGGAACAACTAGCAATGAGATGACAGTGGCAAGGAAACCACTCCCAAACCCAGTCAATACAAGAAAACGAAGGATGGAGAATTCGTTATCATCATCATCATTTTCATCCTCAGATTCTGGAACTTGTGACGAGTCTTGATCTTTCGGACATTTGACAAAAAATTCACCACATAATCCGGGGTTTCCTTCAAAACTAGAGTTTGAAAAGGTTGAAAGTTGGCCTCCGGTAGGAATGACTCCCTTTAGATTATTGTAAGCGACACTGAACTTAGACAAGAAATTCAGTTTCGCCAATGATGGAGGGATTGTTCCTGTTAAATTATTATATGACAAATACAGTGTCTCTATGCTCCTCATACCTGATAAAGAACTCGGAATTGTACCAGATAAACGGTTGTATTGCAAATCCAATTCTTGTAGTTTTTGCAAGTTCCCAAACTCCGGCCAGATTGGGCCAGTGAGGAGGTTTCCACTGAGGGCTAATAGTGTCGGAAATCTCATGATCTGTTTGTACTGTAATGACTTCGGCTTTAAGAACGGGAAATCCAGTGGCGGTTCTTCTGATGAGATACCTCTTGAAATCATGCTTTCTAACCGTAGGATACTCTTGGGTATCTCTCCTGACAAGGAATTGTATGCTAAATTCAAGTAAAAGAGAGACTTAAAATAGCCTAAATAGGCCGGAATCATTCCTGTCAACTGGTTAAATGACAAATCCAACATCTGTAACTCTGTTAAACCGTTTAGCCACGATGGAATGCTGCCTTTAAGCTTGCAATTGCCAATCACAAGAGCTTTGAGTGCTTTGAACTGTAGATCATCATCAGCAGGCAGCGCTTCAGCGTAAAAGTTCATGGTGAGAACCAATAAAGTTAAATTAGGGCAGTGTTGGAGGATTCTAAGAGATGAAGAGAGGTTATTGAAGCTGCAGTTGGAAAGTGAAAGGTAAGAAAGAGACTCAAAATTCTTGAAACTTTCTGGAATTTGACCTGTCATGAGTTTGTTTCTTGCAAGATTTAAAGCTTTTAATTTGGGGCAAGATGCAAGATTTGCAGGAATTGTACCTGAAAAGTTATTAATGCCCAGATCAAGGGAGGTAAGATTGACCATCATTAAACAGTTAATATCAACTGAACCATCCAAAGAGTTGTTTCTCAAGTTGAGAGAAGAAATGGTTCTTGAATTTGACAACGATTGAGGTATCATACCTGACAGATTATTAGAATGAGCTGAGAAATAACTTAACTTTGGAAAGCTATGAAAGATATCAGGTATATTTCCTGAGAGCCTGTTGGATGAAATGTCCCAGTGGACCAGCTGACTGAAGGAATCACCAATTCCGCTGATGGCGGTGAACTCATTGTTCTCTAGAGCCAGTTCTTGCAATCTTGGTAATCTAAGTAAGAAGTCCGGTATGATACCTGAAATAGAATTGGAAGCAACAGACAGATGTTCAAGAAAAGTGCAATTCCCCACTTGAGGTGGAATGATTCCAGTGAAGTAATTTGAAGCGAAATTAAGAACTCGAATTCTGCTGGAGTTAACGCATAAACCAAATGGAAGGAAACCCGTGAGGTTATTATCTGAGATGTTGAATACTTGAAGTGCGGGTAGATTTAAGCTATCCGGTAAATCGCTATTAAACTTATTACCACTCAAATCAAGTGCTTCCAAATGGGTGAGATGAAAAAGTGAATTTGGAAGAGGGCCTAGAAGGGAATTGTATGAAAGATTGAGTGTTGTAAGCTGGTCTAAATAGGCTACTGAATGAGAGAACACTCCATGTAATTTTTTATTTGGTAGTTCTAACTTAACAATCCTGCCAGAAGAGGAATTGCAAGTGATGCCTACCCAGTTGCAACAATAATAAGAAGAAGATGAATTTGCAGGCCACCATCCATCAACGGGTGATTCTAATCCTTTCATAAAACCCGCTAATCCTCTTATGTCGTTTGAATTGCATGTTAGATTCTGTGAAATCACAGCAACTTGAGTTTGTAGAGAGAACAGAAGAAATGCCCATATCCTTAAAACTACAACCATCTGAGTGTATATTAACAATAAGAACTAATAACAAGATCAGAAGGCTTCAGGTTTTGTTCCGGAGTTGGTTGCTTTTAAATAGAATACGCCGATTATATAGTTTCATAAATCTTTTGTTTGGAAATGAAAGAGTTAGGTGGTTTCTCTTTTGCATGTTCGACGCTTCTTTTTACGCGGAGAAACAAGTCAAATCTTCTTTTTTCGGCTGGAAGACTTGAAGTCGTTGGTAGAAATGAAAGTTGAAAATGGTGGAGGAGTTGGTGAAGTAGTTAATGTTCGTCTTTATATATAACTAGTATTAAGCCCCACCGCGTTACGGTATGGTGTAAAACTGTTTCAAATAGTAATAATGTCCCACCACCGTCAACAACCAGCACACATTAATGTGAAGAAATTATATTGTAACGTAAAACATATAAAATAATAACTAAGTCGACTTAGTACCTGCTCGTTGTGGCGAACCTGTTATGTTAAACAGGAAAAAACGACGTAAAAACGTTGAACCATACACGTACGTTGCGTCGTGTTAACTCGCAAATTTAGAACGAAGTGTTAAACGAAACATAATAACGTTGAACCACACACGCACGTTTCACCGAATTAATTCGCAAAATTTACAACGAAACGTAAAATAAAAAATTTGCGAAATATGATAAGTATATGGGACCAAAGTTAAAAAAAATTGTGAGATTAAATTGTAAAAGATGAAAACTTTTGGGGTAAAAGTGAAAAATTAAATATTTTTGGATTCAAGTGTAAAATCATTTTTTAAACACCCCTAAACATGGTGTACAACATTCAATGCATAAACATGTTGGAAATTTATAGTATGTAAAATTTTATAGCTTAAAAAGCAACTCATTTGATAATCAAATTCTTTTTCGAGTAAAGTATAAATTTAGATTATTGTTGGAACATTCTTTTTGTTTTGCCAGGAAATGGGGAACAGTGTGAAAGCAAATAGCGCATGGAGATCAGATGATTACACGTGATTATATCTTATCTAAAATAAAATTGCTATGATTTTAGTAACCAATCTATTACACAGGTTTGAATAAATAAAATATTAAATGATTAGTATTCATCATCATCATCGTACTCAGTATATCCCACCTATAGCAAAGCTAAGGTAGGGTCTGAGGAGGGTGGGATGTAGACAGCCTTACCTCTACCCCGTAGGAATAGAGAGGCTGCTTCCAATGAGACCCCCGGCTCGATTGTGGTTTTGCATCAAGCCTTGGACATAAGGCACATAACACTCAGCAATTGAGACAAACGCCAATTGGTGCATGTACCCCCTTGTCTTTCGGCTATCAACGCCACCACATGATGCCTGATTAACGATCCCCTCTTTTTAACGTTATTTTCACGAAATTAGTAAAATAACGTTAAAAATTAGTGCACTTTTGCTTTTGCCCCCCCGAGCGCCCACACATATATTACATTATATGAGCAGACCGCAAGCGGGGCTCTAAATGATTAGTATTGTCTTTTTCAAATTAACATTTTAAAAATTTTAAAGAGTAAATTACTGTTTTGGTCCTTGTGATTTAGCTAGTTTAACCATTTTAGCCTCAAAAGAAATATTTTAACATATCAGACTCCGATGTTACAGTTTATATCGGTTTTGTCCCCTAACACTAACTTTTTTACTTTTTTGCAGTTAAGCGTAAAGGTAATTATGTCACTATATACCTTAGGGGCTGTTTTTGATAATGACAAAGTTCTTTTAATATTTGAGAGATTATTAATGCAATTACTCATGTTTTTTGTTTATTATTTCGTTATTTTCATGATATTATTATTTACCAAAATACGTTTTCAATATACAAATAAATATGCACTTTCATTAACCGTTTGTTTTTATAAAAGTCGTTTTAAAAATATTTTTTTTTACATTTTGTTTAAACCATCTATCGTTTTTAAAATTGTTCCTTTAAAACCATTTGTTTTTTTTTTAAATCGTTCTTTTCAAATCCGCTTGTCTTTTAAAGTTTAATAAACACTTCATTTTATACCATTATTTTTAAAATCATTTTTTAAATATTTTAAACTACTCACTTTTTAAGTCGTTTTTTTTTAATTTTACAAAACGACCTGTATAAAAAACAGGGGCGGACCTACCTCTTTGGTAGGGGTAACCCCCGCTACCCCTTAACTTTTCGGCCGAAGTGCAAAAATTATATGTTTTTTGACATTTTTTGTATTCCGCTATCCTAAAAGAATATTATGTTACCCCTTCACAATTTTTTTTATTGGTGATGAACTCTTACATAGTGTTTTTGTGAAGAGACGTATACCTGCAACTTTTGTTTTGAAGTTAAGTGTTGTATGAAGGAGGAGAAGACCTATTAATAATCATATATATATTCCCAATAAATATTAAAAGAGGAAAAGTAAAATATATAAAAAAGGTAATAAAGTATGTTAATAAAATGAAGATATCGAGGCGGAGAGAGTTATTCTATCAACCTTAATCACTCAATTTAGTTTGGCTAATTCTATACACACTCCCCCTCTTCCTGATTATACCCCCCTTGTGAGAGGAAAACTGTCGGTCCCACGCAGGCCCCACCTGTAAGTATGTGAGAAGAGAGGGTGAAAAAAGTAGATAGGGGGTGTAGAAAGTAGCACCCTTTAGTTTAAGGTTTTTTGTTTTATATTACTTTATTTTTGGATTTGTGTGGTCTATTTATACTATTGTTTATTACCCATGGCATTATAGCCTAGTGGTATCTTGGGGGTGGGATAAGGCTTATGACCATTAGGTCATGAGTTCGATTCCCACAAGGAGGGTTTTTACCAGATTTATTGGGTTTCCTCCTGAATTGGTGTATAGACATTATTGCATAGTGGAGATGGATATGATCGGGTGGTTCCGCTGGTGGCACGATGATACTCCAGTGGTCCGTCAGTGATCCATATTTGTCGTTCAAAAAAAAAAATACTATTGTTTATTTGTTTTATTTTTTTAAAAGTTGGGAAAAAAATTGGTGTTACTTGTGACTCAAGTTCGAGGTCTTCATTCTTGAGTCATTTTTCGTAGTTTTCCTTTTAGTTTTCTTTTTCTTCACTATTATTATTATTGTTGTTGTTGTTGTTGTTATAAATACTTTGAATCGTTCATCGTCTATCTAATCAGCTTAGTGTTTTGATGTGATACGCTTTATTTTTATCTAATTTATACCCTTTTATGTTTATCATGATATTACGATATTTTACGTTTCTTTTTTGGTTGCCATAACGAGTGCGCGTATCGTAACACATCTAACCGTGATATCAATTGAATTCCGCCGCGTAGCGCGGGGTATCCCGCTAGTTATTATAAAACAACACTAGCGAGAAGTTAGACTATAAAGAAAAGATTACAAAACATCGTAAACAAGCCAACCCAACCCAACCCAACCCAACCAATCTAATGAATACATTTATACTGTTGTTTATTTGATAAGGATGTTTGTTTACTTTCAATCTATTTGCATTTTGTTGTAAATTGTTTATTTATTTTAAGTGAAATAAGCCTATTTTATTTGATAACCTTGAAGTACACATAAATAAAATTATTACATTTGCGTAGAGAGCAATTGTAAAGGCTATATTTAGAAAAAAATGAGGAGAAATAAGATTATTACGTTTGCATAGAGAAACTTTTGATAAAATTATTACGTTTGTATAGAGAAACTTTTGATAAAGTAAAAAAATGATGTAATGACTCGATTTGAATCATTCAAAAAGCAAAGATGAGAAATATATTAGATATGTCTTTAACTTAATTTATTATCGTATTTTCTTTTGTTTCATTTACATCGTATAAAGTATGGTAAAAAATTTTTTTGAACGTTACCCCTATAGTTTCAGTCTAGATTTGCCACTGATAAAAAACAAAAGAAATTTAACATTTGAAAAAAAAAAAGAAAGATTCCAATAAAAAGTTTGAAAAAGATCGTTCATTTTTCAAACATTTTTTAGAATGATTTATTTCTTTTTTAAATCTTCCATTTCTTTAGACCGTTTGTTTATTCAAAATTCGTTATTTTTTTAACCTTTCATTTATTAAATTCGTGCATTTTTTAATACCTTACACCTGTAACATATTTTTTTAAGGTTTTGTTTTTTTTTTTTTTTTATAAAAGTCCTTTTTTAATCTTTGATTTTTTTGAAATCGTTCATTTAAAATCGACCGTTTTTAAATTCCTTCGATTTTTGAAATCGTTCTTATTCTGAAGTTCTTTTTCCCTAACGGCTCTTAGTAAACTAAATACAAACTTTCAAAAATGAACGATTTCAAAAACAGTTCTAAAAGAAACGGTTTAAAAAGAAACGTTTTTAGAAGTTAACGACTTAAAAAGGTGAGTTGTTTGAGAATATTTTAAAAATAAATGATTTTAAATAGAACGGTATAAAATGAATCGTTTAAAAAAACTTTAAAAGACAAACAACTTAAAAAAGAACGATTTTAATAAACAAGCGGTTTAAAAATGAATAATTTTAAAAACGATAGATAGTTTAAAAAAGGTTAAAAAACAAATGATATTAAAAACGACGTTTATAAAAAATAAAAATACATATTTATTTGTATATATAAAACATATTTTGTTAAATAATAATCATGAAAATAACGAAATAATAAAAAAAAACTTGAGTAATTGCATTAATAATCTCTTAAATATTAAAAGAACTTTGTAATTATAAAAAACAGTCGTTAAGGTATATAATTACCTAATTACCCTTACACTTAACTGCAAAAAGAGTAACAAAGTTATTGTCAGGAGCCAAAAATCGTTATAAAATGCAACCTCAGTGTCTGATATGTTAAAATATATTTTTTTGGCTGAAAGGGTTAAAGTAACTAAACCACGGAGCCAAAACAGTAATTTACTCAATTTTAAATTAAGAAATAGAATATGAAGGGGTGTAATAAAGAAAAAACAAGAAAAAGAATTTTCAACTCGCAAAATTGTAACACGTGTCACAACCAGTTATTTATTAGGTATGGATATTGACTTTGTAACGTTAGGAATTGTCGATTAACACTTGCTTATGTTACGAAGTGTGGTATGATTTTTTTGATGTTTTTTGTTCGGCACTTCGAACATTGTTGGCTATATGATATGTCTAAGGTTAATTACTTTATGTTGATCTGTGTTAGGCGTTGAAAAGTTAGACTTATCTTAGGTGTTTATGGTAGATGATTTAGTTTTTTTTTTTTTTTGGAACCGCAACTATTTTATATAAAGCATAAAATAGAACAAGGGGCCAGCAAGAAACTGGAGGACCCGAAAACAAAAAACAGAAAATTTAAAGATGAAATCACGGATATTGAAATCTCTCCATCTCTTCCACTTGATATCGCTGAACCGCGTTCTATTTTTAAGCCAAACGAAGGATTCCTCTTTTATCTCTTCCACGACCTTACAGACAATAAAAGGCATGTTTTCGAAAAGTAAGCCGTTCCGAGCCTTCCAAATTTTCCATACAGCTGCAGCAAAAACCATCTCCAAAACTTGTTTCCAGATTGACGAACATGTCATGTTATGTAGTCCTTCCAGCAAGTCTTGGAAAGACGAGGCATGCGTGTTGACTGGTGTCTTCGTCCAAACGCTTATATGCCACCAAATTGATCTCACAAAAACACAAGAGGCCGCGATGTGATCTGCAGTCACCTCACCATACCCGCAGAGCTTACATGATAAATCGGTAATCGGGATTCCCCGCGAGGCCAAGGCTCCCTTAGAAGCAATACAACCTAAAGACAGTTTCCAAACAAAGTAACCCACCTTATGAGGGACCCATTTGTTCCATTTTACTTTGCCCAGCTCCACTTTCTCCCCAATTCTCTCAGCCACTTCCCCTCTTAATTGAGCAATTGAAAAAGTGTTATTTTTTTTTCGTCCCCAACAATTCGGGATTATCAATCCCATCTTTGCGAAGGTCTTTTGCCACAAAAACAATATCTTTCCAAGTCCCAGTTAAACCGATTTTTAGAGGGACCTGGTCCACCTCCCCGTGATCCCCATGGATGGCCGTTACGACTCGAGCCCAAAATTGTTTTTACTTTCTCGAGCAAAGGATGTGTATGGGGGGTTTTTGGGTTCCGGTGGATGTGATCACACTTATAGCATGTGCCTAGTTTATGCAAGACATGTGTACATTATGATGATGGGTATTTTCTAAGTCTTTGTGTTATATTATAAATATAAATACTAGTAGTGAAATCCGTGTGCAAACACAGGTTGTTTTTAGAAAACCACGCATGTCACATTTTAATAGAAAGTATAGATAACTGTATATATATTGTAATTTTTTATTTAGTTTTACGTTTGATTAATATTAAAATATGAGTTAATTACATAGTTAGTCCCTGTGGTTTGCCTAAAGTAACATACTTAGGTACTAATATTTTAAAATCACATTCTAGGGTATTAACTTTTCATTTTGTAACGTTTGAAGGTATTAACGTTATTTGTAGGTTTAAAATCACATTCTATTAGTACCTAAGTATGTTATTTTGTGCAAACCACAGGGACTAACTATGTTAATACCCTAGAAGTTAATACATCCAAACGTTACAAAATGATAATACCCTAGAAGGTGATTTTAAAGTATTAGTACCTAAGTATGTTATTTTGTGCAAACCACAGGGACTAACTATGTAATTAACTCTTAAAATATAATACTAAGTTGAAGGGTTAAGATTGTTAATCTTAAGAACTTTATTTGTAACGGTGGTGTAATTTTTCTTTGTTTTTTTAACGACAAATCCTAAATTTTTTGAGATTTGTATTTCTAACCTTTTAGTCGTGAGATACATAACTTAATCATCAAGATATCTTATTGGAGACAACCTAACAACTCTCGAAAAACGCCCTATTATACCCCGAATAGACGTAAATGGACTCGTTTAACCTTAATTTCAGTAAAAATCAGTTAAAATAAGAAATAGGTGTCGCTCACGGGCCGCGATGTAACACCCCGCGTTTCCAAAGTCAAAGTACAAGTCAAAGTCAAAGTCAAAGGAAGAAAAGATTGCTAATGGCGATCTGTCACTCCTTGCTTAATTATTGATTTGTGCTTCTTGACTTGTAATCAAGTCTTTTAATTTGTTTATTTTAGTTGTATTATGTGGAGTATCTATAATAATCGCAGTTTAATCGCATGTTAATCGCTAATCTATTTATCGCTTTACCGCTAATCGCATCGCAATCGCATTCGCAACTTGATTTATAGGCTCTGTATATTATTTTACGTGTGTGTGCTATTTATGTGTTACTTGTGCATGTTTACTTTATGTTTGTGGTGATTAATCGAAACGCAATCGAAACTCTATCGCAACGCAATTTCATCGCAAACTGGAAACGCAAGTTTAATAATATTGTTGTGTGTTAGTTATATTATTTGTGTGACTATTATTAAATCTATCGCATCGCTAAATCGACACTCGCTTAAACACATCGCAACGCTCAACACGCGAAACGAAAACACGAATACCAACTCGCGGCAACCTTCGATCGAATGACCATTCGATCGAATGGTCATCCGTACGGATGTCCATCCGATCGGATGGCCATTCGATCGGGTTGCCATCCGATCCGCACACTACACCGCCTTTCCCTTTTTGGCATCCTATAAATAGCACCTGTCACACCACAAACAGTGACATGACAGCTCTAGTGCGACTCTTCAACTTCTCAGGCCTTTCTTCTGACAACCCGTGATTTTGAGGTAGAAACAAGTTTGTTTCATTTCTTTTAAATCAAATTGCACACTTTTATTATTTGATGAACTAGTTATATTTTATCCATATCGCGTTGAACCGACCCAAACTGTAACTTGATTAACATATATATTATTAATCAATGTGATGCCTAACTAAATTATTGTTATTAGTTGTTTTCTAAAAAAAATAATAAAAAATAAAACAAATAAATATACTCATACATACTATGAATTTAGTCAACACCACACCTCCTTGAGGTTCTGTGTTTACATTAATTTGCATGATATTGAATTATGGGCAGCCACATCCCACTTCTCTCTAGTCTCTCGGCCCAAAACTCTACCCCTTTAATCCTCGGTCCAAACTTGTGCATCTCCAGCCCACTTAAGCTATTAAACCGCCTGTGCTCCTCAATTTAATAGGTTACGTTCTTGTATGCATCTTAGTATATATTACACCCTACCCAAAACCCTAGTATGCGTTTACCACTCTTGCTTTCCTTCTTTTTTTTTGCTGCTGCCCAGACGAGCAAGACTCAAGGGACCCTCACAAGCATTCAGTTTCAAGGCTTAGTCGACATCTTGGCACAATCCATCCCCAATCATCACTAGGTATCGTATCTTGGGTTTTGTCTATAACTATAAGAGTTCATGCATGATTTCGGTTACTAATGTTAGGTTATCACGGCTGTGTTCTATGTTTTTCTTGATGATTCTCGATGTATGTGGTGCTACTTGTTGACTAGGTTGTTAGAAAATTGTGTATGATGGGCTCTAAGATCAAAATAACCTGATATGAGTTATTAGGGTTTTGTTTCTTGCATGAAAGTAGCATAAAACTTGATGATTTAGTGGTATAAATCAGATATAAGTAATTTATAACCTGCTGTGATTAATGTTATGTGTCGTGATCTTGTGCTTATACGAGTTGTGATTTTATGTGGGTATGGGATAGTGTATGACTGTTTACATAAGCGAACTTTTGTGATATCGACTTTGCAATCTGATGTAGATACCTTGTATTATGTTTACACAAGTTCGTTATGCGCTTACGACACCTAGAAACTTGTTAGGATGCATGAAAAAGTGACTAAATCGAGTAAATATCAGTTCAGCAATTTTTTACAGAAAATACGCTGACTTGCGTAGCCTATTCCGGGACTTTAAATTATCAAAACCTTACGATTTCAGAGTCTAAAACCAAGTATCTGGAAATAGCTTTCAAACAGAAGTGGTTTCCTATTTTTCGGACAGGTCTAGGTATTTTTAGCGGAATTGTTTGTAAAACTGCTATGAGCTGCCATTTTCTGCAGAAAATGCAGCTCACGTTTCGTGTCATAACTTGGTATGTGTTTACTGTTTAGACTTGAAAATTTTACTGTAGATGCATTAAGTGTCCATGCAAGCCTCCAACTAGAATTTCGTTAATCGGATAAACGTAGATTTTTAAATAAATAATTCGGCAAACATGGTCAGATTACGACGAATCTGATCATTGTTTGGCGCAAGATTTGTCACGGGAAATCCGTAATGAATTTGATCACCAAATTTTAATACAATGGTCTCTGGTTCGATTGAAACGTTCTGTAATTCTTCGGGAGCTATCCGGTGCCCGAACGGTCCCGATTAACGCACCGCAAATTGTCCGAAAATGCACTTGAAAGCTGAAATTTTGTGACAAGATTTATTAGGTGAATTGTGACGAAAATGTGGTCACTATTTCGAATAGCGACACTTTGCATGCATGTGCACACACACACATATATATATATATATATATGTATGTATGTATTATAATATTTTACGTGCTACGTGTTAGATACGTGTAGGATCCGCGTCTCCGTGTGTGTTCACACACTAACTTTTAACCAGTAATCATGTTAGGACGTGAGTGACCCGTTCCACTCCGCACTTATTTTCTGTCTTTTAACCGAGCAAACTAAGGTGAGTTCATTGCTCTTTTTTTTTCAAGCATGCATCCCGGGGAGGGACATCTGGTAAATATTCCGGGGAGGAATATTGGGTAAATGGGTTTAACTGGAATGTTAAACTAGGATGTTGGATAGTACACTCATTTTCTATGACTTAAGTCCCATCTACTACCGAATTAGTTGCCGGGGAGGCAACGGGGTATTTAGTTGATAGCGCTATTAGGTTTGGCACCCTCACACCGTACCGGGGAGGACGGGCGTGAACTAATTACCTTAACCACTCGACCAATGTTTGATAGAGCATTGGGGAAGGGCAAACAAACTGACGCCATCTTGCGGTATTGAGTTATTATCAACATGCTAAAACTTATATTCGGTAACTAAATGTTTTTGATAAACTTTGAACTCGCCAGCGTTATGCTGATACACTTGTCTGCATGCTTGCAGGTCGTTAGATTCTTGGACATGGAACTTGCTATCTGGGATTGCTGGAGTGGTCATGGGTCGAGCCTCTTGGAAACGCGTGACAAGTTTATTTGGTTTTCGTACATTTGGTTTTGAAACATTTGAACCATGATTTATTTTATGCTTCCGCTGAACGTATTGGTTTTAAGTTATGTTTGAAATTACAATATCGTAATAAATGGAAACTTTTATTTAATATCTTGTTATAGTTCAATGTGATTGGTGGCTGGATCCTGGTACGTCACACGTCCCGCGGGGTTTTCACATGTGGTATTTTTTGGGGGTGTGACAGTTTGGTATCAGAGCCACTGGTTATAGTGAACTTGGTTTTAAAACGTTTTATAAAACCAGACTATAACCGAACAGTTCTGAAAATCGACCATGACACTCAGCTCCAGATTGCAAGGTTCGTCTCTCATTTATTTATTGCATAGCATGACTAGTGTACATCCATGTATGACATTGCATATGATTGCACACTTAGCACTACAGTATAAATTCATGTGTTATTGGTCTGTGTTATGTGATTAATAGTGTGACACTTTCTCTAGACTTTCGTGATCTATGTTTTATGTTGCCTTTTGTCTTGTTACTCGAATCTGAGGAACCTTTTAACGCAAGTTAAGAGGAGCTGAGATAAACATGCAAATCACATTATCATTATGGGTGCACACATAATAATAATATGGGGTGCATGTGAGTCCCAGTGAGGCTTAACAAGTGTGAAAGGGATTCTAAACCATTATCTGACATAATGGTAGGATTTAGTAATATGTGGAAGTTATAGCGATGTTTGACTCCTACTCGATCCCGAACCCTAACCTTTTTCCCCTTTTCTTATATAGAATCATGAGTGGACGTGGTGGACGTAATGGTGGACGTGGTGGTGGCCGCGGCGGTGGACGTGGCAACATTGTTATGTCCCAGGCAGAACTAATCGACTTGATCAACACTGGCGTGGCTAAGGCTCTAGCGGCTCAGCAAGTTGGTGCGATATATACCGAATGCTCTTATTTCCTGTGTCGTGTACTCGACTCTCACTCGTGCATTGTATTTTCTCTTATCTTAAGGTCAACATGCGAACCAGAACCAGAATAACCCACCTGCTTGCACTTTTAAGACCTCCATGGATTGTAAGCCACAGACCTTTAGTGGAACCGAAGGAGCAGTGGGGCTACTTTGTTGGTTTGAGAAAGCCAAGTTAGTCTTCACTATGTGTAACTGTCCCGTGGGGGACTGGGTAAAGTATGCTACAGGCACACTGGAGGATGGTGCATTAACTTGGTGGAATGCCCAGGTGCAGATGTTGGGCATCAAAATGGCTAATGCAACTACTTGGGATGATTTCAAGGAGTTGATGCGGGAGGAGTACTGTCCTCGTGACGAGATTCAGAAACTAGAGAACGAGTACTACAATCTGAAGATGGTGGGGTCCGAGATCGAGGCTTACATGAAACGATCTCATGAACTTGCGAACATGTGCCCTAACTTATCACGACCACCACATCGAAGAATTGAACTGTATATCAACGGCTTAGCGCCGCAAGTCAAGGGTTTGGTTACTGCTGCAAACCTCGACAACCTGCCCTGAATCATTCGTTTAGCACACAAGATTACAGATCAAGAGGTCGAGCGTGGAACGCTACCTCCGCGTGTTACTACTTCTGCTACTGCTACTGCTACCCCTGCTAGTGATAACAAACATAAGTGGAATGATACGGACAAGGTGTCCAACTCGAACTAATCGCAGAAGAAGCCAGACAACAGCAGCAATCGAAGTTTCCGCCAGTCGTCCTCTGTTAACCAAAGCCAGAACAGCAACGCGAACTCAGGATCCTACGCGGGAAGACAGCCAAAGTGTAACAAGTGTAACTATCATCATCGTGGACCGTGTGTCCGAGCTTGCCATAGGTGTGATAAGGTGGGCCATATGGCAAAGGACTACAGAGCTCCGTTCCCAAAGCAACAGCAGCAACAGAATCAGCAACAACAACAGCACCAGCAACAGCAGAGGCAGCAGCCCCATCAGAACCAAGGCAATAGGAAGGGGTGTTTCCAGTGTGGGGACGAGGGTCACATTAAACGAGATTGCCCTCAGCTGAATCAAAATGCCAATGATAACAACAACCGTTAGAATAACAATAACAATGCTGGGAACAATAACAACAATGGGAATAATGGTGGTAATGGTGCACGTGGAAGGGTATTTATGATCGGAGCTGGTGATGCTAGGAATGATGGCAATGTCATGACTGGTACGTTTTCTGTGAACAACCTCTTTGCTTCTGTGTTATTTGAATCTGGTGCCGATTGGAGTTATGTGTCCTTGGAGTTCAGCCGACGGTTAGCGTTAACTCCAACACCCCTTGAAACCAAACATGTAGTAGAATTGGCTGATGGCAAGTCAATTGAAGCCTCACACATTCTTCTGGGGTGAAAACTCGACCTTGTGGGTCAAGTGTTTGACATTGACCTTCTACCTGTTACTCTTGGTAGTTTCAATGTAGTGGTTGGCATGGATTGGTTGTCCAAGCATCGCGCTGACATACTTTGTAAGGAGAAAATCGTATGCATACCTCTCCCAAGCGGAGAATCGTTGTCCATTCAAGGCCATCAAAGTGGAGCAATGGTTGGCATCATTTCGGCTATGAAAGCCCAGAAGTGTTTACGGAAGGGCTATCCTTCTATTCTGGCACTTGTCACCGACACTCAGCCTGAGGAAAGAAGGATCGAAGATTTACCAGTGGTCCGCGAGTTCCCTGATGTATTTCCTGAAGAACTTCCAGGTTTACCCCCACACCGTCAGGTGGAATTCCAGGTTGATCTTACGCCAGGAGCAGCCCCGATTGCTCGTGCTCCTTATCGTCTTGCACCAGGAGAGTTGCAAGAGCTGTCTAATCAACTTCAAGAACTGTTGGATAGGGGCTTCATCCGACCCAGTTCTTCGCCTTGGGGAGCCCCAGTCCTATTCGTGAAGAAGAAAGACGGGTCTTTTCGTATGTGTATCGACTACCGTGAACTCAACAAGGTGACAGTCAAGAACCGTTATCCCTTACCTCGCATCGACGATCTGTTTAACCAGCTGCAGGGGTCAAGCTTCTATTCAAAAATCGACTTAAGATCGGGCTATCATCAGATGAGGGTCCGAGAGGAGGATGTTCCTAAAACGGCTTTTCGTACGCGGTATGGTCATTACGAGTTTCTGGTTATGCCATTCGGGTTGACTAACGCACCAGCGGTTTTCATGGACCTCATGAACCGTGTGTGCAAGCCGTATCTTGATGATTTTGTCATCGTGTTTATCGATGACATCTTGATTTACTCTAAAAGCAAGGAGGACCATGAGCGGCACTTGCGTCTTATCCTGGAGCTCCTGAGGAAGGAGCAACTCTACACGAAATTTACTAAGTGTGACTTTTGGATTCGGGAAGTACACTTCCTTGGCCACATTGTTAATGAATTGGGGATGTTTTGGTCAAAAATTACCTAAGCAATTTAGTGAACAAATTAGTTAAGTGAGGTAGTGTGCTAAGAATGTGTATCGAAAATATGTTGATTAAGTTGTTTGTGAAAAACAGTTTTCAGGATACGGCTCAGGATATCGAGCTGTATCTACAATCAAACAATGAGCAAAAATGTAAAGTATGACACGGGATGTACGAGGAAAGCCCTTGATCAATCTAGATCGCCGGCATAAAACCTCGGGAGCTGACAATCGCAGCTGCCTTGTTCTTCTTATTACTTCAATCGTCAGAATACAGTGCAGGATATTGATCAGATCGCTAAGTGTTACAATGCTTTTTCAGAAAGTGTAAGTTGCGAGAGAGTAGAAGTGTATGAAAGTGATAAGTGTTGTTGTGTCCTATTCGATCTGATAAATCCGTCTATTTATAGCTAAGAAATGAAAACAAAAATTCCTATAAACGGGGGATGCCCTCGAATATTCCTTAGTAGACGTTGGAGACCGAGTAAACCGGCTTCAACGTCTTTCTTCGAACAACCTAGACCGAGTCTTCCAGGGAAAAGGTCCTCGTGAACGTTATAAGCTTGGACTCGCATTCCTGCACATAATCCGTTAGTGATCCTCAGGATACCATTCAGGATGTTACCAATATCCTGAATCAGCATCCCGGGCATGAACATATATCGTACAATCAAGATATATAACTTAAGATATTATCCAGGATATGGGCTCAGAATTTCACTCATAACAATTGTCCCCAAAAAATGTTACCGTTAAGTATCCTGATACTAACGGTTATATTTTTTACGAATAACGAGGCAATAAGAGATTAGACCTTGATGTGACAGCTTGTAACCACTTAGTCTATAATTACTCATTACCTCCCTATAACTTCTCATCCTCATCCTCATTTAACCATTACCGAAGAGAAAAAAGGTAAAAGATTTCTTTCTCATCTCCATCTTCATCCTCCCATTTCGCTTAATATTCCGGCAACTACATGGCAAGGCAGACAAGGTCCAGCTCCGGTGACTCCGCTTCTACATTCATCCGCCAGAATCTTCTCCAAGAACCGGAGAAAGAGATATGCTCCTTTGATAGTGCCCACTTGTCGGCTCTTAAAACTTCCGGCATCTTCTCGGAAGGGACGGTGTTCCGGCCGTTTGACCGGGAAATCCGGTCGGACATGGTTTCCGACGAGTGGTTGTGTTTTAATGCTTTTCCCTTTACCTTAGGGTTGCGATTTCCCTTTCCAGATTTCATCACTGAGTTCTTTAATACCACGAAAATCTGTTTTAGCCAAACAATGCCGATGCTCTGGCGAGTCTTGTCTGTTCTTGATCAAATCAAGAAGAATCATATCCCTGACCTTTCCATTCATGACCTCCCCTTAGCATATCGGCTTAGATGCCATGGTTCTTGTAGATTCTTGTTCTATTCTACCTTCGGCGATTCACTGATACTTCGTGCCACCAGGAATGAGGAGAAATGGCAATCCAAATTCTTCTTTGTAAAAAGAGACTCAATCCCTGGTGGAACGGAATATCCAGTGAAGTGGTTGAGAAAGGGTAGGATTTAGGGTTTAAGGATGATCCTGTCTTATATCCTATTTCATATCTTGTACTAACGTTTTCATTTTCTTGTACACATCCAATTTCAGGAAGCTTGCACCTCCCCTAGCTGACTCACAGAAGAGAATCGACGCCATCAGACTCCTCCCAGAGGCTGAAAGAAGTTTCAACCCGTTTCCAGCAACTCCAAGTCCACTCTCTAGTTCAAACATGTCTGGTAAGGATCCTGCACAATATCCTGCATACATGTTCTTATTTGATATGTTTAGGAAAGAGTTTTACTCCCTGTATGCAGACTCCAGCAAAGTTCCAATCCTCCTGGACCTTGATGAGCTTGACAGTTACCCCACTCCAGTCAGTGTCAAGAAAGAAACTCCTGCTACTACCAGCTCCAAACCGCTCCCGGCTCCCAAGCCTAACTTGAGATCCCGTGCTTCTACTTCCAAGAAGAGGAAAGGTTCTGAGGTCAGCACCCCAGGTTCTGAAGGGTTCTCATATGAAGAACTCAGCTTCACTGACTCCTTGGAACCGATGACGTCCTTCCTCAATAAGGTAATATCCTGATACTATATCCTGCATATATATCCTGACAAAATATCCTGACAGAATATCCTGGTTAGTAAGTTTTGATTCATACCTGAATTTTGATTTGCAAGGTCTCCAGCATCTACTCCACCTCTACACCGATGCATGCAGTACGGCCAAATTTCAAGAAGCCAGGATCAAGCAGCTTGAAACCACCGTTGCTGAACAGGGTGCCATTGCTGAAGCCAAAAGCCGGCACTACGAAGATAAGTTGAAAAAGGTCACCCAGGACGCCGAGATAAAGCTGGCAGCCGTCCAGGTGGAGCAGGAATAGGCCATGGTCTCTTTCTGGGAAGGGATCAAAAGTTCAGCCGTTGTCTCCCTGCTACAAGCTCGCATCAAAATGGCTTATGAGGCCAAAGAGACAGGTCTGGAATGCCCATCTTGGCCGGTTGACTCTTGGGTGGCAAAGCTGAAGGAGCTTGGAGGCAAAGCTGTGCCATATCCTGCTGGGGCTGGTGAATCCTCGAAGCCAGCAGAGGTGGTGGACAAGGATGGAGAAAAGAAGGATGCTGGAGAGGATGCTGGCGAGGATGCTACTCAGGATGCTAAAGCTGAGAAGACGGAGAAGGCTGGTGAAGATGCCGCTGTGTGAGGGCATTCAAGTGGGCGATGATGGATGTTGATGCCTAGGCCGGAACCCACTTTTTAAATTTGAATGTTGGTCTGTAACCCCTAAACAATTTACTTTTCCTGCATTTTACTTTAGCTGCACTTGAACAATTTATATTTTCTGCATGCATTTTGAACAATATAACAGTTGGAAGTGGATGGGTCTCGGTTAGAGACGAAACTTTCAACTGTTATGTAAATATAACTAAGAACTTATTGTGCTTTTGGTTGACGGATCTCAGTTTGAGATGAAACCAAAAGCACAAACTTTTGCCATGTTAATAATATAACTCTCTTTTTGGCCTTATTTCTGTTGTTATAACTTTATTGCACAAATAGTTTTGTTTAGACATTCCTGGGAACATATTCTGAGAGATATCCTGGTCAGAATACTGCTATATAATATAAAAAATTTAAGTTACCTTAAAAAATAAAAAGGAGGGATCATACCAAGGACTCTTAGAGAGTCAATTCCATTTTTCCATCTTAAGAATGTCCCCAGTGCAGATTTAGAAGTTTGAACCCATCCTTTGAATTGTACGATGCATGTCCCCTGTGTTCAGCATATTTGAAAACTTAGGAGTGCAAACATAGTCATCCTGGGGATAAACCCTTAATATCCTGGGGATAAACCCTTAATTTTCATGCGCTACAGGCGGGAGTGTATAAACTCCAAGACTTAGAAAGGTGAAAACCTTTAAACCTTAGAGAGTATGAAAATACCCTTTCGTGAGAGAGAGTGATCAATCCTCATATACCTTTAGGATCCAGGATATAGCCAACAATAACGAAATTGTCAGCCACTTTTACATGGACTGGTCCCGCTATCTTGAACTATTCCCGGACAGCTTGCGCTCCAGGCGGGGTGTTTAAACCCAATTCGTAAGAAAGGTGAATACCTTTAAACCTGTGAAGGGACCGGAATCCCTTAATCGTGAGAGAGGGGGCCAATCTTCTAGTCTTTCGAAATATCCTGAGAGTATATCTTGGAGCTATATCCTGGAGCATATGCTGCAAAACAATTGTAAACTAAGGTGGGTGTTAGCCTAGCTAACACCCCTCCGATGCTTAAGTTAGTATTGGGTTCAAAAGGAATAAAAGAAAATTATATTTAATAGAGATAGAATTCATACCATCCCGAGTTAGAAATTAAATTCTAAACTCACTTGAAATAGAGCTTTAAGTGTATAGCATTCCAGGATCTTGGTAGCATATCCCCGTTTTGGTCAAAAATTACCGAAGCAATTTAGTGATCAAATTAGTTAAGTGAGTTAGTGTGCTAGAAATGTGTGTTGAAAATATGCTAGTTAAGTTATTTGCAAAAACAGTTTCAGGATATAGCTCAAGATGTAGAGCTGTATCTATGATCAAACAATGAACAAAAATGTAAAGTGTGACACAGGATGTACGAGGAAAGCCCTTGATCAATTTAGATTACCGGCACAAAACCTCGGGAGCTGACAATTGCAGCTGCCTTGTTCTTCTATTACTTCGAATATCAGGATACAGTGCAGGATGTGATGCAGATCAACTAGGTGTTACAATGTAATTCGAGTACAAGTGTTTGCGTGTAGTGATTGTTTGCAACAGAGAGAAAAAGTGTGAGTGAGAGTGTGTGCCTTAATCTGATCCGATCCATCTATTTATAGTAAAAGAAATTTAACAAACTACCCTATTAAACCGGGATTCGGCGGATATTCCCCATACGAACGTTGTAGACCTGGTCTTTCGGGTTCAACGTCTACCAGCTAACTAATTTACCCGAGTCTTGAGGGGAAGAAGTCTTCTTGAACGTTGGAGACTTGCACCTCCTAATCTGCACGTGGTTAAATCAATTACTACCATGATATCGTACCAGGATGTTACCAATATCCTGATCCGGTATCCTGGTCACATATAAACAATCAAAGCCAGAATATTAGTCAGGATATATGCTTAGAAAATGACCCATAACAATTGTCCCTAAATATATTTGTTGGTGTACCAATCCAACGAATATATTTTAAACTTTATCTCGTAAACCGAGGCAATCAAAACGAAACGACGATTGAGGTGACATTGTGCAACTTCCAATGCAACATTTACTCTTTACCCCTATATCCAGCCTATATCAGCCGAGGGATTCTTCATTATGATCATTTCCTCCCAAGCCATTTCACAGGTATTTCCTCTCTCTCTTCTCTATTTTTCTTTCATCAAGTTTCTTGTTTCTTGTTTCTTAATGGCATCTCGAACAAGATCTCGTTCAAACGATCCGGTCACAACCCTTACGAGTCAAAACCTTATCTGAGAACCACAAAATGCAATATGTTCCTTCAATAACGCTGACATCACCGCTTTAAAGGATTCCGGTGCCTTTCCTGCCGGAGTGATCATTCGCCCTTTTGACCGGGAAGTCCGATCAGATGCGGCGTCAAACGAGTGGGTCTGCTTCTTTGCCTATCCCTTTTCTTTGGGACTCCGGTATCCATTTCCACCCTTCATTTCTAGTTTCTTTGAGCTTATCGGCCTCAGTTATGCACAAACTATGCCAATGGTGTGGCGAGTTTTATTGGTGCTAAACCAAATTAAATCTCGTCATTGCCCTGAGCTTTGCATCGAAGACCTTCCCATAGCATATCGATTGAGATCCCACGGCAACAGCCGTTTTCTTTTGTACTCCACCTCCAAGAACCCCCTAATTCTCAAGGCCACTAAGAACGAAAATCAGTGGCACCGGAAGTTCTTTTCGTTAAAAGGGAGTCTATTGACAGGGGTTTTGACCTGCCGGTTAGATGGTTAACTCAGGGTAGGATCTAGGGATTTAGGAATATCCCCAAATATATCCCTAAACCGTATCCTTAACTGATATCCTAATATTTTGTGCAGCGAATTTCAGAGACCTAGCACCCCCAAGCGCGGAATCGGAGCCCAGGATCAAAAGGATCTATCGTCTTCCTGCCAGGGAAAGGTCCTTTTCTCTGTCTCTCACAAGCTCAAGTCAGAAATCAAGCTCAGAAATGTCAAGTAAGTATATGATTAGACTAATTATAGGATATGAGTGTGAAGGATTAATCATTTCTTCCCTTTTGTAGCGCCGGTGATTAACCTCGAAGGCTTCCAACTCGACAAGCTGGACAGTTACTCTAGCCTTGCACCTGTCAAGCAAGAATCCAACCCAAAGCCAGCTGCCACACCTAAGTCCACTGGTTCGAAGACCATTACTGCTCCCAAGGCTCCTCCAGCATCCAGGACCCGGGCCTCCAGCTCCCGGAAAAGGAAAGAAGTAGAGCCTCCTGCTACACCCCACGTTTTCTCATTTGAGAATCATTGGTTTGCGAAATCCAGCAAATTCATGACCGGCTTCTTCAACCAGGTTAGTATCCTGAACCTATATCCTGCACCATATCCTGGTTATAAAAGTTAACTACAGTCAAAACCTGTTTCCTTATTTTGTAGGGTCTCGAGCGCCTGGTATTCCTCTATGAAGACGCATGTGGCCTGAACACCATGTTAGAGAGCAAACTGAAGAAGGCCAAAGGCACCATTGCAGATCAAGCAGCCATTGCCACCGCCAAATCGGAACACTACGAAGCTAAGTACAAGGAAATGACCCAAGAGCATCAGTCTACCATCCAGAAGATCACCCAAGAGGCCCAGGCTAAGTCCTATGCTACCCAGGCTCAACATGAGCAGGACATGGCTTCGTACCGGGAAAGCCTCAAGAACTCAGTTGTCAACTCCCTCCTCCAGGCCAGGCTGAAAATGGCTTATGAGGCTACGGCTTTGGGCGTTGAATGCCCTTCGTGGAATATCAAAGCTTGGGAGATGAAACTGAAAGATCTTGGTGGCAACCCTGTGGAGCCCCCTTCAAAGCCTGCTGCAGAGGAGCCTGCTAAAGTGACCGAGAAGGTAGATGATGCTGGTGCTTCAAAGGATGCTGGTGGTGATGCTGGGATAATTCTATTCGTGTACGAGACGTTTGAGAACCGATATTTAAACAGTGAAGATGGATAACATTCGAAAAGATTCAGTGATGTTACACTCTCTATCACCTCTACACGAACAACCCCATCTCTGGGAAAATATACACATCAGTAAAGCTAAAGACCTAAGAAAACCAATGTAGTAGGGAATAACTGAAACTTGAAACGAGGGCGATGTATCCTCGAATACATTACTACAAACAATAAGCCAAGTAACCAAGCCTATGAAGGCTCAGTAATTGTTTCCTCGCTCATACATTGTTGATTATATATATACATGTGAAATTGGGTGATTACATGATGGCTTATGGTGCTATGTACCTCATAGACAATTATGGAATATTGTCTAACCTACTTCATACCTTTTGACAGAAGAGAATGCCGCCCAGACGAGACACAAACACCAGTACGTTACCAAGAACAGAAGCTGAGCTTCAAGAACGAATCTCACAGGCAATTACACGACATGAAGCCCTCCGCTCCGAACACAGCGGTGGCACTACCGAAAATAACCCTCCAACTGGCTGCACCTATAAACAATTCCTGGACTGCAAGCCATTGAATTTTGATGGCACAGGAGGTGCCGTTGCATTTGTTCGTTGGTCAGAAAAGACTGACTCCATTCTAAGAATGAGTAACTGTTCGCCCCAACAGAGTGTTACCTATATCTCACGGTTGTTTTTGGATGGCGCACTCTCCTGGTGGAACCTTCAGGTTCAGACCCTTGGTGCAGATGCTGCTTATGCACTGAGCTGGGACGAGCTCAAGGAAATGATGGAAAAGAAATACTGTTCTAGAGCTGAACTCCAGAAGCTTGAGGTGGAGTTCTGGAATTTGAAAATGGACGGACCGTAGATTCCTGAATATGTCCAGCGATTTCACGACTTGTCTAGGGTCGTCCCCTACTTAGTCAAACCGGAATTTAAAAGGGTTGAACGATTCATTTGGGGACTTGCACCTCAAATTAGGAGCATGGTTACTACCTCAAAGCCCTCAACCATCACAGAGGCTATCGATTTGAGTGTCACTCTTACTGAAGAAGCTCTACGCATGGGAAAATTTTCGAAATCTGAGGATAACAAGAAAGAGACTCATGTGGAGTAATCAGGCAACAAGAAGAGGAAGTCTTCAAACCTAAAGTCAAGCACCCAAGTCAGCTGTGGAAGTTCTAAAGCAAGCAAGAGAAAGAAAGTGAACCCGCCTCGTGGCAGGAAAACTGATGGAGCCACTAATAAAGCTGGTGGTAAAGGTTACTTGGGGACTAAGCCGAGGTGCGGGGAATGCAAATTTCACCATGAAGGTCGATGTCGGAGGCCTAAATGCGGAAAGTGTGGGAAAGAAGGACACAACAAGGATGCCTGTTGGGCGAAGGATCCAGACAAAGGAAATGAAGGTAGAGTACCAGGTTGCTACAAATGTGGTGAAGCAGGGCACTTTAGGAAAGATTGTCCTAGGAAGAAACAAACAACGAAGGGTTTTCACGATCGAAACTCGTGAAATACGCCAGGATCCAGATGTGGGTACGGGTACATTCCCTATTAACCAACCTTATGCATCTATTTTTGATTAATACTGGCATCAACTTTAACCTTGCATGCTTAGAACTTAAGAAACTGCTTGGACTAGTTTCGAGTAAAATAAATGTCCCGTATTCTTTAGAAATGGGCGTATAGAAGGCTAGTTTAAGCAGACGAAGCAATTAAGGATTGTATTTAGGGACTCAGAAGGCCGGAACCTTTTGTTACCATTAACTGGAGATGTCATAATATGATAGTCAGCATGGATTGGATATCCAAGTATAGAGCCTGAGAACATCCCCGTTATGAAGAAGTTCCAGAAGCATTTTCTGATAACTTGCCAGGAATACCTCCACAGCGCCAAGAGGAGCTTAGGATAAATATCGTGCCAGGAGCGGAACCAATGCCGAATGACGCCTTACCGACTAACTTCATCCGCGAAGCATTACAGGAGCTGCTAGACAAAGGAAATTAAGGACTTGACACCTGTAGTTAAGGGCACAAAGAGAAAGCTGACAGTTTCCACTTTGTATAAAATCCAGAGAATTGGATATCAAGGATTGTTATCCTTTGCCAGGGATTGATAACATGAATTGACCAATCGTAAGGTCCTAGCTACCACTTAAAGATCGACTTGAGGACAGGATGCCCTCAACTGAAAATACAAGAAGGGAATATCCCTAAAACGACCTTTAAGACTCGCTTCGAGCATTACGAGGTCCTTGTCGTACCATTTGGCTTAACACATGCATTGACAATATTCATGGACCACATGAATCGAATGTGTAAGCCATACCTGGATAAATCATGATTATACTTATTGACTACATTCTTATATGGCCAACGACCAAGGAAGGTCGTGAGCAACAACTGCAATTTACCTTGCAACTCTTAGAGAAAAGAACAGTTATGTGCCATGATGACGAAAAGCGGATTTCGAATTCGCGAAGTGAGAACTTTAAGATACATGGTGGATAAGAATGAAATTCATGCCAACCCTGCAACCAAGAGCCAAGGAGCTAGAGTTGCAATTATGTGACGCTTCTTGACAAAGTCTCGATTGTACGTCGATGCAACGAGATCACAACATTGCATACGCGGCACATTGATTAAGGAATCATAAGAAGAAACCTTGATCTAGACACAGTGATTGCGCACCGCAAATTTTACGTCGTTACCTGTAAGAAAACGCTGCACGACCTATTAATCACAAGGGTTGCAGCACACCGTTGATCGTAAAACTTGAATATTAACATAGATGGACTAAGCTACTGAACGATGCAGACTGTATGAACATGATACGTGCTTGTGTGATAAATTTTGATAAAAAGTTGGAACACTCACTCGCCCTTAGTAGAGTTTTCCTACAACAGTATTTATCACACCGCTATTTAAACCGCTTCGTGTGAAGCTTTAGATGGAACATAATAAATTGATCCCCGTCGTGTTGATCAGAGACCGGGAATAAACAATCTACTGACCCGAGTGGGTTCAGGAAAACTAGAGGCAAACCGTTTAGATATGTGAACATATCAAGGCAGCCCGCAGAATACAGAAAGGTTACGCCGATGAGCGGCGGACATCGTAGGAATTTAAAACGAGAAGTATGGCTTTAATGAGAACCTCGCCTAGAGAAGGCATGGTGTGATTTGGAAAACGAAAAGGTTGAATGCCCGGTGTAGGGATCGGAACCACTGCTCACAAGATGAAACTTCCAGAAAAAGATCCGTAGTGATCGCGACACATTATATGTGTCTAGTTTTTAAAGGAGTCTGACTCAAGGCACAGTCGTAGTTCCCACAAATAAGATTCACGTCAATGACAAAGCGACAATACTATAAAACCTGTTAAGGTTATGGACCAAGAGTCCACAAGATACAGAAAGACATAATTGATTTACTTGAGTACGATAGAATTCATAACATGACCCAGAGTACATGGGAACATGAAGACAAATCTTGAACATAAGTGACCACACGTGATTCACAACCCCCCTGCGACCGATGGCATCGCTTGAATTTCGGGACGAAATTCTTTTAACGGGGGAGACTGTGACAACTGGCACTTTTCCGTACATTCCGTACACTAAATAAACAGTAATCTATGCTTTAATGACTGTGTATGATCTAGTTTACCAGACAAATAAATTTCTGATTACTATACAAGTGAATTCATGCACGTTATATACTACAAGAATTACTTTATGCATTAATGAACAGCGTTGCGTCAGAAATACTAGTAAACTCACCGGTAAGACACATTGTGTCAACAATTCTACAGAAAGCAGTTAGACAATAGAATTGGAGCCTAGGTATAGGTCCAACGACAAGAATACATAAAAACCCAAGAGTACGTACAAGGGTTTATATATAGACATTCCGGAAGCTAAAATACGCACTAAAAAGCACCCGAAATACACTTTAAAAGCTGAATTTTATATAATTCAACAATATGACAAGATTGTAGCATGCAAAGATATGGAAAATTGATCCAGAATACTTCCCTGAGTGTTGGGAATTGAAAGTTTCATAAAAGAATACTTAAAAGACACTAAACGGTGCAATTTAGCACTTTAACGAACCGGTATTTAATCGAACCACCGGACATTACCCGGAACATCAAAATATTACTAGAAGCATTGTTTTAATGTTTTTGAACTGGTTATGGTCCCCAAACACCATAACACCTCTTATAACATGATAACACATCAAGTCCCTAAAAATTACACATAAAAGCTAACTTATTTTTAAGTTAGAGATTGAAAGTTACATTTTACCCCCCCTTATATGTTCACGGTTCAAAGGGGGTGACCCCACCAAATATTTGCCAAATCCTTCCATATCCCATTAGATATTATTTGGATTTACTTTGATATTATTTAGATTTTAAAAGATCACAAAAGATATGGTAGATCTTGCAAGTGTATTATAAGTATAACCATCACCATTTCACCACACAACCTCTCCTCCTTCTCCTTCATACCTACGGCCTCCATCCACCCACCATACATCCACCATTTTCATTCCATTTCAATCCATTTCAAGGTTCACATAAGGTGCTAGAAGGTGAATTAGGGAGTTGGAAGCTTGTGGATCTTGAAGGACCTTCTTCGTTTGCTTTTAACCAACATTTTTGTCATCTTCAAGTCCTAGTAATCTTCCCTAGCCTTGTTGCTAGTGGTGAGCCCTCATAATCTCTTATTACTTCATATTTTAGTGGTTAAAAGATGATATATATTGTTAAACACAAGAACACTAAAGAACATGATCATGATACTTTAACATAAGCTTAAAAATATAAGAATACATGTTGAATATGTTGATTTGCTTCTTGTTGATTTATTATTAGTGTTGGTGATGTTAGATAGCATATGGAGCCTACTAGATTGTGATTAAACACATGATCTAGTGAGTTAAAGTGGTGATCTTGTGAAAGACCAAGATCTTCATACTTTATGTCTTCATGAACTTGAATAATGAAATGGGTTTTCTTATGTAAAGATGGTTTAAACAAAATACAATTCTTGTAAATGAGTGATTACAAAAATAATTTTCTCAAGAAACCAAGATTATTTACAAGACTTACAAAGTCATGGGTTCTAAGTAAACTAATAATATTTTTTGTGTTTAAACAAGAATAGAAACATGTTTGTAACAAAAAAAATATAAGAGAAGTTTTTTTTTAGAAAAATCATCCTACAAGATTGTAAATGACTAAATTCTCCAAGAATGAGATTTACAAGCAAACAACCATGTTTTTAAGAGTAACTAAACCTACTAAATAACATGGTAAGTTACTACAAGTTGTTACAAAACTCCAAGTTCATGATGTAGTGTGATTTACTTGATTTTGGCACTTGATAAGTGTAGAATAAGTTGTTGATGTTTGATGATGATTTAAAAGAAAATAAACACATGTTTTGAAAACATGGGAAACCTCCATTTTTAGGGGAAACTCTGTCAAAATTTCTATAAATTTTGACACTTAGAAAAATTTAAGTTTTGAGAAACTTATTCCCTAAAAATGTATCCAAAAACATTTACCAAGGTTTCCCTAATTTTTGTGTTAAGAAATGATGATTTCTTCAAGATTAAAATTGATATTAAGTATGTATATTTTTGAGAAAAATATATATATAATTATTGATCACCAAATTGTGTGCTAAATGTATGTAGTATCTATTATACGTGATAGTGTATTAGGACTTGAAAATACACTAAATACTCCTAAGGAATGAAGATACAAAAAACACATACAACATGCTTAGACACATACAAGAAAATATATATTTATGAAAATATATTACTTGATAGAATAAATAACTTGGAGAAGTTATGAACATGAAGTGAAGATTTAGACAAAATACACAATTCGGGTGAAAAATACAGGACACTTATATTTATTGTTGAGAAGATAATATAAGTGAGACACATAGTTAAAAATATAAAATATTTTTAACACAAGAAAACATATACAAAAGATAGTGACTTGTACTTGTGCGATACAAGTCTAGTGACTAACGTTAATAAAACACGTTTAGGTCACGACGCTAGATAAGCAAATCCGGTGAAGTTTACGACGCAGGAACGCAAAGTTGTGAGTTCATGCTCCCCCTTTTCTTTAACTGTTTTCGGTTTTATAACTCTCGGGGGTGAAATACGTGTTACAAATGCTTAAAACGGTATGAAATGCCTATGAAATACTAGATCATGTGAGCATAGACTAGAAACTGAAATGCCATTAAAACATTCATTAGGGACGAGGGTTAGATCTAACGGGTACGGCCGAACCACACTCATGGTCGCAACTAGTACCTAGTAGTGCTTCGGAGTTCCAGTCGAGGGTAATCGACACAGTCGAGGTTAATCGACACAGTCAAGGGAAATTGACACAGTCAAGGTAAATCAACACAGTTGAGGTTAATCGACACAGTCGAGGAAAATCGACAAGGGTATAAGCCATTACGAGTGCTCCCCATGTCCTCAAGGAGTCATAACAAGTACTCCCCATGTCCTCAAGGAGTCATAACAAGTACTCCCTATGTCCTCACATGCCTTAAAGTCCTTGTAAAACATTCATGTTTATACACGCTTTTCATACCTGTTTACAAAGGAGCCTCTCAAAAATTTACAAGAAGTACAGTACACAAACTAGCCCCATGAACTCGCTCAACTTTTTGTTGATATTTTCCAAAATTACATATATTTCAGGTGACAGGATGGATCTTGGGCGTAGGTGTCATAACTAGAAGTAGACTTTAAGTTTAGATGTCATCCACTTTTGTTGATTTGTAACCTTGTCGAAGGTTGTGTTTTGAAAACTTAAATAACAAGTGTTTGTAATACTCAAATTTTATGAATGGATGAACATCGTTTTAATCATGTAAGTTGTTCGATTACGATTGAATGTAATGATATTAAATTAGTCACACATCATGCACTTCCGCAAAAGACAGGGTGTGACATTCTAATGGCTTGCGTCGATTGTCTACATAACTCTTCTGGCGGTCTCGAGCCATTTTCATTCTTTCTTTGATTTGAGTGATTTTGTCGGTAGTTTCTTGCACTATTTCAGGTCCTGATAATTGATTTTCTCCTATTTCTGCCCAACAAACTAGAGTTCTACACTTTCGTCCATACAGTGCTTCAAATGGGGTAGCTTCTACGCTTGCATGATAGCTATTATTATAGGAGAATTCGATTAAGGGTAGGTGGTCATCCCAATTTCTACCAAAATCTATCACACATGCCCTAAGCATGTCTTCCAGGGTTTGGATCGTCCTTTCACTTTGTCCGTCTATCTGAGGATGATATGCAGTGCTTAGATTTAGTCGGGTTCCCATTGCTTCCTGGAAACTTGTCCAGAATTGGGAAGTGAAACGACTATCCCTATCCGATACAATGGAGAGTGGAACTCCATGTAAGGATACTACTTCATCTATATACAACTTTGCCAATCTTTCCATGCTAAAGGTTTCTTTCATGGGTAGAAAATGAGCTGATTTGGTTAATCGATCCACAATTACCCAAATCGCATCATTACCTTTTCTGGTTTTAGGTAACTTAGTAACAAAGTCCATTGTTATGAGTTCCCATTTCCATACTGGCATTTCTAATTGTTGTAGTAGACCTGAGGTTTTCTGATGTTCTGCCTTAACTTGTGAACAAGTTAGACACTTAGAAACATATCTAGCTATGTCCTTTTTCATTCCTATCCACCAGAAATTATTTCTTAAATCTTGGTACATCTTGTTGTTACCCGGGTGCATGGTATACCTAGATTTATGGGCTTCCTCTAAAATTTTATTTCTTAAGTCTCCTTGCTTAGGTACCCAAGTTCTTTTCTTATGTAATCTCCAAATTCCATCACTTCCTTGTTCTAATTCTTTTATTCTTCCCTTCATTCTTTCATCATCATCCTTGATTGCTGTTTCTTGAATGTTTTTCAGATGTTCCATTAAATCTAACTGTAGATTTAATCTAAGAGCACGAACTCGCTTTTGCTTTTCATGATACTTACGACTTAAAGCATCAGCAACTACGTTTGCTTTTCCTTCGTGATATTGAATATCACAGTCGTAGTCACTTAAGATTTCCATCCATCTTCTTTGCCTCATGTTCAATTCTTTTGCCCAAATATGTACCTTAAGCTCTTATGATCTGTATAGACAGTAAACTTACTTCCATACAGATAGTGTCTCCAAATCTTAAAGGCAAAAATTATTGCTCCTAATTCTAAGTCATGTGTCGTATAATTTTCTTCGTGCTTTTTCAATTGTCTTGAGGCATACGCAATTACCTTCTTGCGTTGCATTAGCACACATCCTAATCCTAGCTTAGAAGCATCACAGTAAACTTCAAAATCCTCTGTTCCTTCTGGTAAGGCTAGAATTGGAGCGTTTGTTAACTTTTGCTTCAAAATCCTAAAGGCTTCTTCTTGCCTCGATCCCCATTCAAACTTAACTGCTTTACAGGTTAGCTTAGTTAATGGTACATCTATTTTGGAAAAATCCTTAATGAATCGTCTATAATATCCCGCTAAACCTATAAAACTTCTAACTTCCATAGCTGATTGCAGGACCTTCCATTTGGTGATCGCTTCTATTTTGGAGGGATCTACGTGAATACCTTCGTGATTCACCATGTGTCCTAAGAATTGTACTTCCTGAAGCCAAAATTCACATTTCGAGAATTTGGCGTAAAGCTTCTCTTTTCGAGAATTTGGCGTAAAGCTTCTCTTTTCGTCGATGAAGACAATTACGAATTTATCTAGGTACGGTTTACAGATCCTATTCATCATGTCCATAAATGCTGCTGGAGCATTTGTTAACCCAAAGGGCATGACTGTAAACTCGTAATGACCATACCTAGTTCTGAAAATAGTTTTAGGTATGTATTCTTCTTGTACTTTCAACTGATGGTATCTGGAGCGTAAGTCTATCTTAGAAAAATATCTAGCTCCTTGCAATTGATCAAAAAGATCATCAATCCTAGGTAATGGATATCGATTCTTAATTGTAACCTTATTCAATTCCCTATAATCGATACACATTCTCATTGACCCATCTTTCTTTTTCACAAACAACACTGGAGCTCCCCACGGGGATGAACTAGGTTGTATGAATCCTTTGCTTAGTAATTCATCTAACTGCTTTTTCAATTCTAGCATTTCGGTGGGTGCTAACCGATAAGGTGCCTTGGCTATCGGTGTAGTTCCAGGAATTAGATGAATTCTAAATTCTACTTCCCTATCAAGTGGTAATCCAGGTAGTTCTTCTGGGAATACATCCGGGTATTCTGATACTACTGGAATATTTTTAAGTTCCTTACCCTTAGTGTTAATGATTACTGAAATCATATACACCATTTCTTGTTTCTTGAATAACTGGCCAACTTCATTATTGAAATGAATTTTAGTGGTTTTCGTGGCTTGTCTCCTGTAATCACCACTAATTCTCCTGTGGGTGTATGAATTTCTATGGAATTTTTATCACAGAGAATTCGAGCATGGTTGGCTACTAACCAGTCCATTCCTAATACCACATCGAATTCGGCTAAATTCATAGGTAACAGGTTTGCAGAGAATTTATGGCCTAATAGTTCTATCTTTTCTTCTCGTAAAACTTTATCTATGTTAACAAAATTTCCATCTGCCGTTTCTACTGTAAAAATTTGTCTAAGGTTGGTTAAGGTTAGGTTAAGAGCTTGGCAGAATGAAGTATTTATAAAACTTTGGTTTGCACCAGAGTCAAATAATACTTTTGCATAAGCATTGTGAACTAGGAACGTACCAGCTATCACGTCAGGAATTAGTTCTGCTTCCTGAGTAGTCAACTGGAAGGCTCTTGCGTTTCTCTTGGTAGCTCCTTCTGCAGGTTTGGTTTTGTTGTCAGCTGGTTTGGCCAATTTCGGGCAGTCTGGCCTAAAATGTCCAGCTTCTCCGCAGTTGTAGCAGATTGTTGCTTTCTTCTTCCTGCAATCTTCTTCTTGGTGCCCCGGGATTTTGCAGAAATTGCAATACCCCTTGCATCTACCAAAATACTTTCTTTTATAGGCATTGCAAAATGGAACAGTGGAAGATTGCCCAGTTCCCTTTTTCTTGAAATTACTACGGTTACCCATACGAAATCCCTGGGAAATCTTTTGGGCCACTTCCTTCTTCCGGTTTTCTTCTCTTGTGCGTACCAGCCTGTCAGTTAAAGTGTTAGCTAATTCCACCGCATCGTCAATAGTGCGTGGTCTCGCAGCTTTAACGATATCACGGATTTCGCCAGTCAATCCCCAAATATAGCGAGAAATAAGTATCGGTTTTGGCGAAGCCAGCGTTGGTACCACTTTAGCATATTCGAAGAATGTCGAAGTATACCCTCGACAATCTACATCCACCATTCGGTGGTTCAGAAATTTATTCACCATTTGTTCTTTTTCATATTCAGGGCAGAATTTTCTTTCCACTAGCCGCTTAAATTCTTCCCAATTCATGGCATAAGCTATATTGCTTCCCTTGGCTTGAAGTATTGTATTCCACCATTCTAGCGCCCCTTCTTTAAAAAGATGCGACGCGTACATGACCTTGTCTTCCTCAGCACATTTACTTATTTTAATCACTGCCTCGGTTTTCTCTAACCAACGTAGTGCAGCAGTTACCCCTTCGTTGCCTGCAAATTCAACCGGTTTACAGGCAAGAAATTCCTTATAAGTGCAACCAGGCGTTGCAGCTTTCATTTTCTTAAGGAGGGGGGCTTGCATCCCATCGTTATCATTATTAGTATGGTTGCCGCCTCCGTTTACACTATTACTAAAATTGTTGCCGTGTGTACGTTTGCTAGGAATAATTTGTTGAGGTTCAACTGAATTTCTGGCAGCAACAAGAATTCCTGGAATAACATTGGCTATTCCCTAAGCAACGATATTCTCGATATCTTGCCTATTCAGAAATTGATCTTCATGGTTTTGCTCAGATTGATTCACTTCATTAACGGGTTTATTACCAGCGTGTGCCATCTGGTAATTAATTTATATAAGTAATTAGCATAAAAATTAACAACCAAACATAATAAAACAATCGCACATAATCATGTCAACACGTATAGCCAAAAATTGTCGATCTTTCGACGTTCGATATTTTATATCTTATAATAGGCATCCGTACACACTGGTTATCTTACAAAAGTTTTATTTTTAAGTTATTTCACATAATTATATTTTATTATTATATTATTATTATACATATATTCCTACAACCATATAACCATGATCACGCCATCCCCTTCAGCTGGCATCTTAGAAACGACGTTCCCTCTCGTCGTATTTCCAAGATATTCTTTCCCTTACTTCCCTAATTCGATTCCCTACATCAATCAGTTCCTCTCCATAATGACGGAGTTCCGCCAAGTTTTCCGTGCTCATAGGTGGGTGTAGTGGAGGCTCCGGGTCGAACTAAGGGAAAAAGGTATTAGGGTTATTTAGGAGATTTTGAAACTGCCAGTCGGTGGTCCATCATTCTTCTAGCTCTGCTGGTAGAGATTGGGAGTGGATAATAGGATCTGGGATTTCAGGTTCTAGATCAACTGGAAGTTGTGCTTCCGCTGGGTAATTAAAAAGGTTTTCACCGGCAGGTCCGATAAGGTCACTAAGTGCCAGTTTATGATCCAACTCCTCCCAGGGTGGCATTTCCTGGTCTTGCCTGGAACTTTCCCCAATCTCTATTTTCTTGCCTTTACCTTTGGGATCCTCCGTCTTTATAACTTTCTGTGTTGCTGGTTTCCTCCTACGCACACGCCTCCAGCCCACTAATCTTCTTCTTTTCTTTGGCTTTGGTTTCTCCGGAGGTTGGGTTTGAAATTCCATAGGTTCCTCCATGTCGGCACAATAACCGGTAAAGTCTCTGGAAACTTCCACATTAATAGAATAGAGATTGAGATTCTGAAGGGCTTCAGACAACTCATTCATGCTGTTTAGCAGTTATGAAGAAACACACAAAATTTTAGGTTAAAAGTTTGTAACTTGGATTCTTACATAACCACAGAATGGCAATCAGAAAATTTAAGTATTAATAAAAATATGAAATATTACGATTTTATATATATATATATATATATATATATATATATATTACAAATTACAACTGAAAATAAAAATATACTAGGGATTGTGCATTAATAATTTATTTTGGTCTATCTTTTCTTACTAAGTTGTTTATCTAATGGGCAAGTTTCTTTAAAGTTTCTGGCTTATGGATGATATGGGTGCTAGTACTAGTTCAAGGTGTTGGCAGTTTAACTTAATTAAAAGTTAACATTTACTGCTGTAGTGGCTAACATATAGAGATTTGCCCATTGTTCCTCTAATTCATCTTCCCATGGTGGGTTAGTGCCTATTTCCTGAGTTTCCTTATCGATCATCACTCCTTTTGGTTGTGATTTCTTTATCTTCTCTTGACTTTTTCTAATAATCCAACTTCTTTTATTAGGGGTAAGTGGTTTCTCAAACTGTGCCTTACGAACAAATATTCCTTCCTCAGTATCTGCTGAGTATCTTGAGGAATTTGATTGGAATGAGGTTTCCTTATCTTTTGGTGAACTATCTAATTGACGATAGATATCCGAGATTCTTTGCTTACCCATACTGTAACTATCAAGTAGTCAGTTAACAAAAACACATAATCACAAGATGGTAATCAGGAAATTTAAGTATTTCTAAATACTTAATTGGCTTAAATCAGTGGCTCTGATACCACCTTTTTCTGTCACGGCCCCCGTCCTGGTTTTACCCGGTCCAAGAGCCGCGGGATTGAAACCCGTGGTATTTATTAATTGAGTTGACAGCGGAAGATTTTACAGGATCTTTTAAAACTTGAAATGCCCGATTATTTTATTTCATAGTTCGGGATAAACCCCGTAATTTACATTAGAGGAATTTCACAAGGAAATTCAGTGATTTACAAAACATGTTTACTTGTTTAACTGAGCCACTACTTCAAGCTTTGTTAACGCTCCGTAGCACCTTTCCTTGGTTCACAGTAGTCACCTGAAACATGTTTTGAAAATATTTTATCAGCGGGGAAATACTGGCGAGTCACTCAAATTTGATAAAACGACACATAGTTATAAATTATAGCATAAGAGCGATTACAATGGTTTCTATCTTATTTTTATCTGGCGCCGTGTCACCTCCTGGTGACGATGGTCATACCACTATTGGGTCCTTTCACCCAAGTAGTGATGATTATCACTGTTAGGATTTATTAGCCTAACCGTGAGAAATTAGTAATGTGCACAATACCCCACTAGCCAGTGATTCAAGATAACCACGACTTAATCCCTGTAATTATAACTTTTGAAAATGATTGGAGTATTGTAAAACATTATTGATAAAAAGAGAATGACTCACATTGCAGATTTAAACGGGCAGAGTTTAGCCTACCGATTAGCCTTGTAACCTAATTTAAATAATAATGCACACGAACTAGGTCAGTAACTAATACAACATTTACGATAACTCACGAGATAAAACCCTAACAACGAATGACAAAGTGCAATACTTAAACATCCATCGAATTCACGACGAATGACAAAGTATGACCCTAATGAGGGCAGCACTTAAACATCCATTGGATAGTTTCAATCGATCGGACATTGAATCGTAGCAGCGATCGAGTTAATACCTTGTATCGTAGCAGCGCCTCCCTAATAAAAATTATGTTTTTGAGCAGTGTATCTTCGTTTTTATGAAAATATTTCGACACCAGATGAAAGCCCCATGCATGGGCTATTTATAGCCTGATTTTGGGTTTCACGCGGCCCGCGTAAACCCATACTCAACTCTTACGCGGCCCGCGTGGCCACCTAGTCTACGTGTAGGTCTGATGGGTCATGAGTAGGGTCGCCATGTGGATGATACGTGGTCCGGATGCTTATCCGGTCAAACTTCAAGTTGACGCGGCCCGCGTAAGCTTCCCTGATGGCTTACGCGGCCCGCCTGAAACCCAAAAACTTTGATTTCTTAGTTTTTTATGCACAGTAGGGTTTCAGGGGTCCGGGTTTTCACTTATGGGTCGTTTTTGGGACATTTTTGAAGGTCCTTACAACACATAATGACACATTGACTTTGCATGTTATTTAATCAAATAAAAAACAATAGAAAACATGACACATGATACACCCAAAAATATATAATGACCGAAAAAGGGAGAAAAGTAGATCTACTCACTAGTTGCGAAGATATGATCCACGAGAGTTACCGTACGAAACGGGAGAAAGCGTCGAACAAATTATCCTAAAAATATGGACAAGGGAAATATGCTAAACGACTAATAAATGAAACAACAAAATCAAAATTATATCCTGACACTTGTGGACTTTTGTATTGTCTAATTTATATATAATAATCCTAACATTAAGATTAGGTTAATAATCTAGACTAAATAATTGTGGCTGCGACAAAACTAAATAAAACCCTAAATATATATGTGTGTGTATATATATAGGGGAAGACTATAGAAAAAACCCACTTGAGTTGTATAAACTCAAGAAACCTTTGTAAAAAACTCATGTAACATTTTTATTTTTTTTCTAAAAAATAAGAAATGTAATTTATATATATTTGAACATTTTAATAAAAGAAAAAAAAAAAAAAACACAGAGTAGTTTTTTTTAAATGTTAAAAATTTTAGGTTACATAATATATATGTCCAAAAAAAATGTAACATACAAATTTTGAACATTTAAAAAAAAACTAGTAGGCGTTTTTTTTCATTTATTTTTTCATAAAAATGTTCGAGTACATTTATTTTACATTCCCTGTTTTTTTAGAAAAAAAAAATAAAAATGTTACATAGGGTTTATTTGGGTTTTCTCAACTCAGGTCTTCGATTTATCTTTCCCCTCTCTCTATATATATATATATATCAGGTGAAGGCTACGTGAAAGTTGTACAATTTATTCCTAACCACAATTTATATATTTAGACCTATTACTGAGCTTATAAATTAATAAGTCTAAAATTTGATAATTAACCTAGTATTACAAATATAATACATTTAATGTATATTTATATTCATGTATATGTTAAAAATTTTAGTTTTAGCCAAACATTTTATAAACTCGGAAAATATATATTTAGGTTCTACCTTTTTATCTTAAAACAAATACATTTATTAAAAATGTCAATAAACTCGGAATAGTTTATCTATGTTTTATATTTGTATTCTATGGTTTGTCGCATTTTTATTTTGAATGGTTTGTTGGATTTTTAATTATTAAGAAACTAGGTTAGAACCTCGTGTATTACACGCGTTGCATAAATGTAATTTTGATAATAAAAAAGGTATATCTTTAAAAAGGTCATATATTGTACGTGTTGAATAAAATATAATATCATATTAAGATCTCTTTAAATGGAGTATAAAATTGTTATATTTAAAAACGGTGTTCTTTCTACATGTTGATGCAATGTGCGATAAATGATGGGGTTAAACCAATTATAACAATACGCTTACCATTATAGCGATGCGTATAAAAACACTTACAATCCCCTACGCTTCGTACGTTAACGCATTTTGTACAATAACCAGCCTATATATATAGTGTGAGGTTCATTGGGGAACAATAAAAAAGTGGGGAACCGGGAAACACTCTTAAAAATTAAACTTAACATGTTAAAAATCAATCTTTTTAAAAAAAATTCGGCGCTTTTCCTTATAAATACTTGTAGAAACATTTTTAATAAAAAAATCAAAAACTGTTATTATTTAATATAATGATTATTATTATTATTATTATTATTTAATATGATCATAATAAAAACAAATGTTTATCCTTATCTAAATATTTATTCTTATCTAATATTTTTTGTTTAAATTATTAATATTATTTAATATGAGAGATAAATAGGAAAATAAGGTAAAAAAACACCAGAGAGTGACACATGTCAAAAAAGATTTTCGTTTATTAGTATAGGAAGATGTATTTTTTTTAGGAATAATTATTTATGTGTTTAATTATTTATATTTGGAATAATTATGAATGTTTTTAATTATTTATGGACCAACACTTTTATTGAATGCTTTTAACGACAAATTTGGATCACTGAGAGACCACGAGAGTATAATTGTACCACTAGTGGAACCATCCGATCATAACTCTACATGGCAATAATGTCTATATAACAATTTATGAGAAAACCCAATAATATAAATGCAAGTGAAGTATACTAATTCATAACTTAAAAAAAAAACTTATCCAAATTTAAAAAAAAAACTAGTAATTTTACCAACCGCGCGTTCCGGCGGCGTCGAAACGTACAGTAACTCGAATTTATACCATCGAATAAAAACGTATTATCTTTAAGTCAAAATCTAAACCCACTGAAATAACACCAAAACGTATAATATTTGATCAGACCTTATTTTCAATTTTTTTACATTAAAACGTAAATCAACTTGAATTTATACCGACATGTAATAACTAAATGGAAAACACGTGAAATAATTATATTATTTTTAACAGTGTGAAATAATTACATAACATAGTTGGATGATCATCTCTCATGATATTTAAACTTTAGTATCCTACAAATTTTCTATTCAAAATAAATCACAAAATGCTCTAGAGTTTGGTTAAGAACATCAACGCAGAGAAGTTGTAAATAGTCAAAGTATAATTAATACATTAAAAGAAGAAAAAGAAAAAAAAATAAAAGCTTATAAGCAATGCATGAAGGACCGAGGCAAACAACAAAGAAAAGCAAAAGGTTCAAATGTAAAAATAAGGAGGGGCCAAAATAGTAAATACCACTGAAATGCACCTACATAGCCTTTTTATAGGTTATATAAATAGATTCTTGTTCAATATTTATCATTCTCCGAGAAACAAATGATTTAAAAATAAAAATATTAACCTAGAAAATAGATTCTTGTTCAACATTTATCATTCTCCGAGAAATAAATGATTTAAAAATACTAACCTTATAATCCCTTCCTATTATTTGCAACTAAATGCAGTTAAGATTAACGTATCCAATGATTTAGAGGGTGTTTGGAATTACGTTTTGAAGTGATTATTTAATTATTGCATTTGTAAAACAAAATAATCTAAAAAAGTGTTAAGATGAAAAAGTGATAATCTGCCTTAAAAAAACAGTTTTAGAGAAGCATGTACCTACATGCTTTTTTCAAAACGTAGTTTTGAAACGCAACACCAAACACCCCTTAAAAGTATTCCAACTTTACAATCACTCCCTCTTTACTTGTAACTGTAATTTTTTTTTCTTATCGTAGCTATTATATCAGAGGTTAAATTTTTCGGTGTTGTAACTCTATGCCTCTAATATAACTTTCGTCCACAAAGTTACTAACCATAACAGAATGATCACATATCGGAGAACATAATCGAAGTCAATACTCAATCGAAGACCAAAAATGTGAATTTCTTGTGTACTCTATTGGACTGTAGTAAGAAAGAATTGGTGTATAGGCATTATGTCTAGTGGAGATCGATATGATCGGGTGGTTTCGCTGGTGGCACGATGATACTCCAGTGGTCCGTCAGTGATCCAAAATTTGCCGTTCAAAAAAAAAAAAAGAATGAATAGTTTATTATATCCAAGAAAAATTGGGGGTAAAGTGGGTCACGCAAGAAAAAAACTATAATATTATTCTCCTCTTAAATTAAAAAGAACACATGTCACTATGGGTGAGCAGAAATCTGAAAAAACGAATCAAAACCAAACCGCATAAAAAACCCAAAAAAAAAAAAAAAACGAACTGAAATTTACGGTTCGGTTTCACTTTCGTATTTTATAAAAACCGAACCGGATAACCAAAAAGACCATTCTTTTAAATTTTTTATATACTAATATATGAATTATCATTTTTATTCTTGAATATATATGAACATTATCATGTTATTTTGTCGTTAAAATGATTTATCCGTTGCTTACACGAAACAACAAAATTGAACACATTAAATAAGTGATATTCAAAGTGTTATAAAAGAAAATGTGTTGATAAAAACTTTGAAGAAACATAAAAATAGTTTAGAAGGTTAAGTTATTTGAATAAAGCAATTTCAAAAGGTTAAAAATATTAACATGCAAGTAGAGCTAGCTCACTTGGTAGAGGCTTTTACCTTTTTACCTAATAGTAAGGGTGTATCATCTAATCTAATACTAACATTTTCTCCTCTAACATACTTTCAATTAATGACACATGACATTTTCATCTTTAATTCATTTATAATATATAATAATTAATATCTAATTCTAATTTATGATAATTCATTAATAATATATAATAATTAATATCTATTTCTAATTTATGATTAAAAATATACATAAGTGATCTATAATATTTAAAACTATGATTTTAGTACTTTTTAAAATAAAATAGTTTAAATTACAAAAGAAAAAAAAACAAGTACCGTTACCCATATCTGAGATTATCTATAAAATCAATATATGAGTTTTTCTAACATATGAATAAAAGCTAAAAAAAGAGTAACTAACTAGGGGACTATCTCGCAGCAATACTAAAATTTTATTGAACTCGGTTTTAAAATGATAGCCAGAGAGAACTTAACGTTTTGAAGTTTTACAGATGAGATGATATTAAGATATGTAGCTATATTGATTTATGATGTGTTTTCAATTTAATAGAGCTAAGAAATATATTAATTTCATTTTATACCCATTTGTGATATAATCAAGTAACCTTTAATAATGAAAAGATTGTATTCATCATATATAAACCTTTAGCTTATATTGTAACTTAACAAATACTATTTATTAATTAAATTTACATAACAATTATTAGTAAGAATAGCAAATATAATTTATGTCAAACCAATAAAATTAACTTTTTACCAATAAAGAGAAAAAGAACAACTTAAATAATGAATTTTGTAAACATAATTGAGGTTTTAGAGATTTATTTTAAATAAAAGTTATATTTAAAATATACAGAATGATAAAAAATATTATTAGTTATACATTGTTATATGTAACGTAATACGTAATTTAATTCATATTAATAATATATACATTTGTTTATTACATTTTTTTCAGTATCCAACTTTTGTAATACATGACTATTATGGTATTTTCGGTATTACTAATTAAAATGGGTTTTTTTGTAATAAATTCAAGTTAGTTGTGTGAACGATTATATGGTAATAGAAATTCGTATATATAAAGTTTCGTTACTAATTAACATAGGCCGTTAGTAATATAAATTTTTTTCAGATTATATAACTATATCATTTATATTGTACAAACTCGTGTAATACGCGGGTCTATAAACTAGTTTGTAAATATATGAGTTAAGGAGAGTAACATTAGCTATTCAATATTATACACACACACACACACACACACACACACACACACATATATATATATATATATATATATATATATATATATAACCATAGAAAATGATTCTTAAATCTTGGATTGTCTTTTTAATTTTTTTTATCTTACGAAATTTTGTTCCAAAAAACGAACCGACCCGTTATTAAAACCGAACGGTTTTTAAAAACGGCAAAACCGAAAAATTCGGTTTCAGTTATAGTTTTACCCAAAAATCAAACCGTACACACCCCTACATGTCACCTAAATTTGTCTCTTACACTTCACACATAGTAATTCCATCTTTAACATAATCCAGACTCTAATTATCTAACAAATATGTATAGAATATTTTCATTGCAATTAAAAACCAAAATCACATATTTGTTTTTTATAGCTCTGCCTTGCCTATCTGTTAATTTTTTTATCTCCCTTTCTTAACGTATTTAAAGATTTTATCATTGTCAATTAACCATTTCGAATATAAATAAGTAATCGCTTTGAATTTGAATTCATATCATATATATCTATACTTTCTATAAAAGGAGAAATCCCAATGACATAAGAAAAGCTGATGTGGCAGCCAGAGAGGCTGTCCAACAATGTTTTTCTTATGTCATTACTGCATCATAAAACCTAATATATAAAATCATTTAAAATTCACTCAAACCTCTGCCAATAACATCTACACTTCATTCACAATTAAAACATCTGCTATTCACTTTACATTCAAACCTCTGCTCATCGTAACCAAAGTAAACCTCTGTCCAGATTCAAAATTTTGGCTCCAGATTCAAAATTCAAACCATATATTCGAACCCTATAAATAAGATATATGAATCTGGCTCCACATTCAAATTTCAACTCTATCTCTCTCGCTCATATCTGCGAGCGTATCTCTCTCTCTCAAATGCATAACTCTCGTGATTCAGCCGGCTAATCTCCGATTACACTTCTTTGTTCGAACGTTCGTTGATTCTGTTTACACATCATCGTTCCAATATCATGTGTTTGAACTTCTGTTTACATATTATCGTTCCAGTATCATTGTTCCAACATCGTCGTTTCAATGAAGCTTCCCTTCACACATCAACCTTTCAACATCGATGTTGCAGTATCATTATTGCAACATCGTGAAAAGTTGCATGTGCTACCTTCTTTGATGGGAGAGTTGCATTGTTCACACATCGTTAAATCAAAACTCAGCTTTTCTTATGTCAGCGAGATTTTCTTCTTTTATACAGAGTGTAGATTGGTGCAATATCGTGAAAAGTTATATGTGCTACCTTCGTTGAGAGGAGACCTTTGCATTTTAGGTTTGTTTCTTATTTTGATTACCTGTAGTTTAATTTGATTATGAAGAAACAAGTGTTGATAATGTTGATAGTTTTTATTGACAGTGACATTTTAGAATATGTTAAGATGCATATTGAGATTATTAAATTAAATTAAATAAACATACATAGAAAAATAAAAATTTACTGAAATATTCATAAACTATTACACGCTAGAGTTAACACTTGCTAGGTTTTCATAGACTCTGGCATTTCTCCATGTGATTTCATGCTCTTTTTTGTTCTTCAGATCAGTTAGCATGTTGCAGATTTTCTGATCCTGTTATAGTAGTTGTTTCAGAAACTCTTCTGCATTCTTCTGGAAATCTGATGGAAGAGAGTGGAGGACTTCGTCGAGCAATGCTATGCTGTTCCAGGTTTTGTTGTAATTAGTGTCATTGATTATGTCGACTTTCCTGTTTAGTTCTTCGTCTATTCTTTTTTCTTTGAGTGACCACATCGAGAATTTTGTTTTAACATCGCTGGTGTCTGCCCAGTGGTAGAAGCTGAAGTTTGCCATGTAGATTTTTGTTGGATTTTCTGATTTGGAACAATTTTTGCCAGACAGTGATTTGTAAGACAATTTGTTGATGTTTTGAATCAAAAGTAATCATCAGCCTTTTATAGAGTTTAAAAACGCGTCTACATGGTAAATGAAGAGGTTAATTGAAATTATGATAATCTGCTTTTTTTCTTTGAAGTTCTAAAATTTATCCCTTGGGTTTCTTGATATTTAATTTTATAGTTTTTCCATAAAAGTTGGGGTTTGAAAAGGTTTTTACATTAAAAGACTGTTGTTTTGAAATATACATTAATATGTTTATATTAAATCGACACGTTTTTATTGATTAGATTATTAAATGTACAATGAGTTTAATTGTGATTTCTTTAACTGTTAGATATTTCAGTATATAAACTCATTGCCACTTCAATATTTTTCATTACGTTTTCCTACAAAGATATCATACTTTCAGGAAAGTCGAGTAATATAGTTTATTGAAATGGCGTCATACACTTCTGCAAAATTAGATGATTTAAAGCAGCGTTTTATCAGGCAAATTGAGGAACAACTGTATGAGGATAGGGCTACTCTTCGAGAGCTGAAGAGATGTTTTGATGGACTGCAAGTTGGCCTGTTCACGAGAGAGCAGGTTTTCAGAAATCTGATGCGGATGCCTTCAACTTCCGTTCGTGAGCTTTGTGTTGTTAGTAATATAGAGTGCGGTGATAGAGACGTGGAGTTCATAGCGATGCTGAAGGACATACATCGAGAGGTTCAGCAATCGATGGAGTTGAAGCTAAAATTTCTTAATTCTTGTTGTTATTGTTAGATTTGAAAGTTTAATTGTTCAGTATGTTATGTAATTATTGGTCTTTTAATGTCATGAATAAATGAATAAATTTTAATCTTATGAATCTATGTTGTTGCGTTTTACTTTTACTTATTTAGTGTTTGAGTTTGACTTAGATTATGTTGATGTTGAATTGTGTGTGAACAGATGTTTGGTAAGTTAACAGAGGTTTAATAGGATCAAGGGTTGGTTTAATGGTGAACAGATGAGTGCAAAGATAAAACAAGGTATAAAATTTGATCATTGATAGTAGTTTTTTGAAGAAGTTGCTCCTTCAAATTACAGAGAGTCAATATTTGGAGTTGTAAAAGGTCTGTTGGAGTTAAAGTCTGGTAAAAGAGAACATCTGCTGATGATGAAAGATTGAAGAAGGAAAGGTCTATATGGGAGACCAGATGTTAAAGAACAACAAGTGATATTCAAAATATGTTGAGCCAACAAAAGGTTTTTATAGTAACAGTGGTTAGGTTAATAGCAGATGTTGGGAGTTTGTTAGTCCGTTAGATTAGATGTTGCACAGTATGTGAAATTGTAATTATAGACCTTTGTATAAGCATGCTGCTGTTATCATATATTCGAACATTCTTATGAAACAATTGTGTATGCTAACGACTGTTGATTTACCACTGCTGAATAAATGAATAAATTTTAATACTATTAATCTTTGTTGTCACATCTTCATTTTAATTATTTCAGTTATTCCTAAGTATTATTATATAACTTTGAATAACATCTAAGGATTGCAGAATGATATTGATGTTGATGTGTAATTGTCTCTGGGTTTGATTTAGATTATGTTGATGTTGAATTGTGTCTGAACAGATGTTTGTTAGTCAACAGAGGTTTAAAAGGATTAAAGGTTGGTTTAAGGCTGAACAGATGATTGTAAAGACAAAATAAACTAGAATATTTATTCATCAATAACAGTTTTTTGGAAGAATTTGCGGTAAGACCAAATTACAAAGTGTTAATATTTGCTGTCGTAAAAAGTCTGTTGTAGCTAAAGTCTGACAAAAGAGAGCATCTGCTGATGAATAAATGTCTGAAGATGCAAAGGTTTGCTATTGGCCAACAGATGTTAACGAACAACAGATGATATTCAATCTTAAAATGCTCAACAGAGGTTATGATACTAACAGTGGTTGGGCTAATCGCAGATGTTAGACTAACGACTGTTGAGTTACAACTGTTGAAAACAACTGTTTTTGAAACTTCTGGTTGCCTAAAAATACATCCACTGCTAAAAGGTACCATCTGTTCTCATAACTTCTGTTTATCCTAATCACTGTTGATTTACTACACTGCTAACTGTCATCCATTATCACAAGATAGGTTCTTACATAGACAGATGTTAGCTAAAAATAAAACCACTGCTGAAAGTTATCATCTGTTCTCATAACTTCTGTTTATCTAATGACTGTTTAAATCATCATCTGTTCTCATAACTTCTGTTTATCTAATGACTGTTTGACTCACACTGTTCCCAACTTCTGTAGTCGGCCAACAGAGGTTTCCAAACAACTGTCATCGGTTGTCACAAGAGAGGTTCTGACGTGGACAGATGTTAGCTAAAAATAAAAACACTACTGAAAGTTATCATCTGTTCTCATAACTTCTGTTTATCTAATGACTGTTTGACTCACACTTTTCCCAACTTCTGTAGTCGGCCAACAGAGGTTTCCAAACAACTGTCTTCGGTTGTCACAAGAGAGGTTCTGACGTGGACAGATCTTAGCCATCAGATATTTGTAACTACTGCCACGTCAGCCTTCACTTTTTCTCTTTATATAAAAGCTGTTTCATCCCTAAATCGAGCTTCTACCACTGCCGTCTCGAATTCAAAATTCATAAAAAAGCAGTTTCCAACATATTAAAAACCCTCCAACTTAAACCCTGTTTCATCCCCAAATCACCTTCTTTTTCGATCATGTCTCTGAACATCAAAAACCCTCACAACTACGTCCCCATCTTCGAGAAAACCAGAAAAAATACCAGCTTTCACTCAATAATTGACCTTTTAACATCATCAAAATACAAATCAATCCTTACTGCTGATGCTCTGGTTCATAAGGAAACACTCCAACAATTTTGGTTTAATGTTGAAATAGAGTCTGAAGATAATAATCCAGTTGCCATCACATCTAAGGTCGGGAAAAGTGTGGTACGAATTTCTCCATTTACAATTTCCACTACATTCGATTTGGATGACTTGGGAGGTAAAACCAACTTTAAAAAACCTGAACTTCATACAGAGTTCATTGAAAGAGGGTATGGTGCACAATTAAAGGAAGTTACTATGTACAAACCAAACCTCCCTCCGCCAATGAAATTTTTGTTTCATACTCTTTTAACTTGTCTCTCAGCCAAGACCACCGCATTTAATGAGATACCTTTAAACATTCAGTATTTGGGTTATGCTATTTTAACAAAATCTGATTACAATTTATCACAAGCACTATTTTCTGATTTGTTGACTAATGTGAAAAAATTGAAAAAAGGTGTTTGTAATAATGCTTTTCTGTTGTATCCAAGACTTCTAAGCTACTACCTATGAAAACAAGTGTCACAAACAGATTTTGAACAAGGTGTAGCTTTTCAAATAAATAGTCTTACAAGTAAAATTTTTACCAGACTTATGGATAAAGAGTCAAAAGTTTCAAAAATAGAAACAAAGGGGGATGAGCCTGTTTTAGATGCGTCCACATCTGTTGCTCAAACCTCTATTGTTGAGCCAACTGCTCCTGGTGATCATGACACCAAACCGGTGTTGTGAAACACACACCAGCAAAACGCAAAAAGAAACCTGCCACATCCAAAAAGCCCACCAAAACCAAACAAAATAAAAAGGTTCCTCTGGAAGATGAGATCCCAGAGGTTAATCCAGTGACAACACAAATGTCACTTGAAACCACTGCTGCTACTTCCTCACAGTTGTTGGAAATATCTCAACCCATCCAAGCTCCTCATGTATCCTCACAAAAGGATCATGTTGTAAGCATAGAGACACCACAACATGAAGTAGACCTTTCATATGAAAGTATGTTTAAAAGCCCCTCTCCCAGGGCAATCTCGCTTTCTACACCACAACCCTCTTCTCAAGTTCCATCAACAATATTACCTCTGTTTGAAGCAATTGAAATTCAGAAACAATACAATTCCTCGCATCCACACATTACTGAGAGTAGAGCCCAACAAATGACTGTGTCTGAACCAATTCAATCTGCTATCCTACAAACAGTTGAGGAGGTTATCCCCGTTGAGTTTTACGAAACTCTTGGTGGTAGTTCAAGTGGAGCAGCCACTACAACTGTTGAACCCATTGGTGATCAGTTGGACAGTGGTTACATCATTAAGACTCCCTTGAAGGCAACCACTGATGAGGTTACAACTGTAATCTCTACTTCAGTGGAAAGTCCCCAGAACCAAGAAAAAGGGGCATCTGTTTCTGATGATATGGAGTCTTCTCCTATTATCAAAACAAATACAACCACTACAGGTGGGAATTCAGATGATCCTATTAAAGTAGGTGATGAATTAAGTTATAAGGATTTGACGGTTTGAGTGTCTACCATTGAAACAGATGTTGCTGAAATGAAAGAATTGATTAAGCAGATGATAGAGCTTTTTAAAAGTCAACCTACCACACAGGAAATTGCCAATGAGCTTTGGAATTCTACGCAACCCATCCTTCAAGCTTAGAGGAATTTGGCTGAAAGTAACCACAATTTCAGTTGGAATTTATCAGAAAATTTGGTTGATGCTTGGTATAAAGACACACAAGCAGACGTTATGAACATTAAGGAACATCTGTTGAAACTTACTGGCTCCACCCCTACATCAATCTTTGAGAAAGATGATGATGCCAAAAAGAGGGAGAAAGATTCACTGAGAAAGTTGCCAACAGATTCAAAAGCTAATCCTACAGAAATTATATCCACTGCTGAACCTAAATCCGAACCTTCTCCAAAAAAACCACCACAAAAGAAGGAGTAAATAGCTTCAACACCATCATCACCCATTCTGTCAATAGATGCTGATATAACAAAAGTATCAGCAGATGTTAGCCAAACAACTGCTGAGACACCAGTTATTTCAGCAGAAGTTTGTCAAACATCTGCCATGATCATTTTCACTAAACCATCTGTCACACCCCAACCGATGGCGGAAACATCGGGATGAGACGAAGTGTGTAGATTGCAAGAGACTTCATAACGCTATTTTGTGTCAAGTATTTAATAATTACATTTAACATGGTTTGAACTAGAATACCATAAGATTAAAATAAATAATGCACAATACGTATTCAAATAATTAAATTTCATTTCATTGATAATTAATTATTACAAGTATTGGAAACAGAATACAACATGTTTGAAAATAAAGTACAGTACAACAAGTATTAGAGTCTAAATGCGTTTCTAGACAATCCTACTAAATTCCTTGTATCATCCAAATCCTGCAATACATGTTAAAGCATAGATCAATACAAATAGTATTGGCGAGCTTACAAGTTTGAGTATAAGTATAAAATGTTTTAAACAGATTTTTCATGGCAATAACTAAGTATAAGCATATAAATTTAAACACGTATGATTGAAAGTATAACACGTATGTTTGCAAGTATAACACATATGAGCATCAATAGAGATTATTTCTATAAAATTCTAGCATGTATGTGTATTTAATTCAAAGTACATGTATTGCATCCCAAAGGTAATAAAGCGTAAAAAGGGATCGAGTATGCTCACATTTGTTGCGTATGAGAATCCTTTGAATTATCGCACGAGTAAAGGTTGAGAAAATCCAAGAGAACGAGCAAAACGATTATCCTAGATATTGAAATACCACATACGATCTCGTTAAATGATATTCCTAATATTTAAGGTTTACAAATTATTTAATTGAATATTAGAATTTATCTCATTAATTAACATTTAATGTCATAAAAGAGATAAGTTATTAAGAGTTTAAAATTTTAGAGGTTTAATTATATAAGAAAAATGTGCTAATCAAAATTGATAATTATTTATTTTATTAATGGATATTAAGGGTTAAAGAAAGAAGTAAAATAAAAGAAAAACTATTGACTTAAAAGGATTTGGAAACTGTTGAAATTGTTGAATCAATATTAAAATGGAAACTGTTGTTTCTTTTTAAAAGAAAACTAGGATTACGACGGGGATTATTTATTTATAACTAAGTCGATCTACGACCCACACGTTATGTTAAACCTGTCAAACGGGGTAAAAATAGACGATGTAAAAACGGTCACCCACACACGCACGTTGCGTCGTGTTAACTCGCAAAATTTAGAACGAAACGTAAAAACGTTAAGCCAAAGACACAACTGTGATGTGTTAAGTCACAAAATTTAGAACCAAGCATAGAGCGAAAAATTTGCGAAAAATGGAAACTATAAATGGCCAAAGTTGAAAGTAAAAAAAGTTATGAGGATAAATTGCAAAAGATAAAAAGTTTTGGGTTAAAAGTAAAAAAACAAATAGTTTTGGGTTAAAAGTAATTTATGAAATACTTTTGGGTGAAAAGTAAAAAAAAAAAACATTTTTTTTGAAACCCCCCAAAGCCAACGTTACGACAACAATATGCATAACATTTTTTCTTTGAAACCCCCAAAGCACACCCCGCGTTGCGGCGAGACGTAAAACGGTGTCAAATAGTACTAATGTCACACAACCGTCATCGACAACCAACACAGACTTGACCTATAATATGCGTATTGCGACGAACCTGTCAAACATGGAAAAATAGAGGTAAAAACGTTGAACCACACATGCACGTTGCGTCGTATTAACTCGAAAAATTTAGAACTATACGTAAAACGAAAATTTACGAAAGATGAAAAGTATAAGTGACAAAAGCTGTGAAGTTAAATTGCAAATAATGAAAAATTTTGGGTTAAAGTTAACAAAACAAATTATGTAGGGTTAAAATTGGAAAAGGTACAAACCTTTGGGTTAAAACTAAAAAATCAAGTTTTTTTTTTTTTTGAAAAACTCATAAGGCATAACTTACAACTAATAATGCACAAAAAGTTTGCAAACTTATATAGGTTTTAATGAATTAATATAAAAAGAATCCCCAAAAAAAGTATTGGCCAAACCCATTCATATATTTGATTTTAGTTAAACAGTGGCTAGAAAGTTTTATATATTGGTTTTAATACATAAAAGGAAAATGATGTGAATGATCTTTATGACTAAATCACCCTAGAAAATATAACCAAGATTTTAAATAATCGGAACGACAAAATAAGTCTAGTAATTCAAGTTTTGTTTCAAATACAATTTGAATAGAAATTATTATCGTTATCTCCTTTAACCAGAAGCATTGTCTACAAAATTGATTTAAAACAATTATGCTACTAAAATCCATATTTTCTAACAGTTAAATATTCGTTTAGTTTCAGTTGGTGAATGATCTTTATGATAAGAAATACCAATTCATTTTATACCAAAAAAATTGTCATCTCATAGCATAGCATGTATAATAACATGAGTTATTAAATATTAAAATAAGTAATCTTGTTTTCATTAAAATATATAAGTATATAATATCATATTAAAATAATAAAGTTTATTTGTTTATTTTTTTTTTCAAAGCACATGAATATATGTATTCACGTAGGATTTAAAAGCTTAAATGGATTTCACAATCTATTTTAGACCACTGTTATTGTTTTCCTTCTTTTTGACAAACCCGCTGAACAACCCATTATGCTATGTTGCAGATTTAAAGTGCTTCCCTTTCCTTCTCACTCCGTCACTCTGTCTCACTCTCTCTCCTGTTCTTCGAGATGGGGGTGTGTGTGAGCAACGGTTACCATCAGCTGGGGGGTGCGGCTGTTGTCGGAGAACCGCGCCGGCAGTCGCCGGTTATTCCGATCGCCAGAACACGAACTGTGGGAGGGAGTGGATGTAGTGTGAAATAACACTAATCTTTTGTAGGTTGTGATTGAGTATAATGGGTTTGGGTGTGTAAGCTTACAGTTGTATCGAGAGGGAGAGGAGAGTAATGAGGGTGTTTCATGTTTGTCTGTGTTGTGAGGTTTCTTTCTTTTTTTTTTTTTTTTTTTGTGGAGAAGATGAAGCCTACTTCTTTTGTGGATGTATAAAAGTGCACACAAAAAGACAGAGATGAGAGGGAACAATCTTGCAATGTGTGGCTGATGTAAAAGAATGAGAATTAGGTTTGTCACTTCCTTCCAATACTAGGTTTAGTTAGTGGTCTTTGGGTTTGGGCCCAAGGCCCACAAACCCACTTTGCGTGTTACAAGTGGCCCGTTAATTCCTACGAACCCGTTTTCACACCCAAACTTCATAAAATCTCGTAATATTTTATTTAGAGTTGAAAATACGTAAAATGTATGTTGGAAGTCGGTTTTGACCCGTTCGTTGTCGATTGCATTAAAAGCGCGTAAAAATGCGTAGTTTGACGTTTTTATTCCGTTTTTCGATCTGATTTTCTAAAAATAGAAAACGAACTTGAATTTTCTAAAAATATAAAAATATGAAAATACGAGGCATTTCACCAACCACAATCCAACCACCTCCAACGTCACAAAGATTTCCCATACATTCATCTTCACTACTAAAACGTTCTCCTTCATCAGAAATCATGTCCACATGTAAGAGAAAAACTCATATTGTGTTAGAAAATGATGAGGAGATTAAATCAGCAATCCCTGTATCATTTGCCTCCATTCAAAACAGTCCATGCTCATCATTTCCACCCAGAGAACCTATTTCATCTCTTCCAATTGCTACACTACCATCAGTCATTCCTCTGGAAGCTCAATATCCTCTGGAGTTAGTCATTGTTAAAGGTGAAATTGAATCATTCTTCACAATAGAGGATCCTTCTAAAAGATCATTCCCATCTCTTTATGGCTATAAGAAGCCTCAAAACTTAGATGAATATCTGAAATTAATGGTATCACAAGTTGAGATTATAGCAAGAGAGAATAGCATAGGGATGGATGACAGGGAATACCAGAGGTTCTTATCATTTCAGCTTAGCAAAGTCATAAAACTTGAAGACTATGCTAGGGACCTGAGTAAATCCATGTCTGAGAGGCCAGTAATTCCTGAACTTCAGATGCAACTAAGGGATGATTGTATTGGACACATTATGAAGTACAAACCATATAATGCAACCGAAGATTAATTCAAAAACTGGTCAGCAGATGCTCTTAGAGAAGAGATCGACAGAATCACAAAAATGCGTAATGATCCTATGGTAAAGCCAACTCCACCTAATTGGAAGAAAGTCAAAAAAATGGATTCAGATGAGGCATTGAAGTTTAAAAGAATGAGAGCAGAGCTTGTGGCTGTTGGTTATGGTCCAGCTAGATCCATTGCCAAATGGTCTAAACTGAAGATAGTTGAGACCTACAAAAAGTTGGAAGAACTTAGAGCTGAAGATTCAAATGTTCTTCAAAACTCAGTCTATCCTACAACTGCTGCTCTGTCTCTAAAGATCCATACTCCGAAAAACCTTCTCTCATCATCTGCTTTATCTGAATCCATTGCAAATTTAGTTAGTAGACCACAATCACTAAACTCATCTTCAATAATTCTTTTCCCAAGAAAACCAACTAATCCAAAAATAGTAAAGTGGAAGTCATGCTCAAAAACCCAAGTATTGACTTTGATCAGATCAGATGGTAGTGTTGAAGAGATTAAAATGGATAGCGCATATAATCTGAATGTATACGATCTCCAAGATTTGTTGGACCTTCAACATGAAAGGGGTGATGAAGAAGACATGTTCTCCCTAGACTTTGAACTACAATTTAAAGGACAAATCAGGGAGATGTTGATGTAACACCTCGCAAAATCATGTCCAATATAATGATGACACGTTTCATAAACACTAATCAGGTAAAAAGTCAACTTTGAGGGACTAAAGTTGACAAACAGTGTAAATATGTATGTGGAAGGATCAAAAGTGTCAACATGCCAAACTTGTGCCTCTGATTGACTTCACACGATGATCGTATTCCTTAATGAGTAAATTGTCGGACGCAAGAAGGTGTTTGTGATTAAAAATCAAAAGTTTATAAAATACGGGGGTTAAACGTGTCAACATGTTAATTCTTACCTCTGAGTGATCTTTTAACAATCCTGAGGCTTTGTAACATTTTACTTTATTCTCACGAATGTCAGATAATGATTTCGTTAAATTTCGATACAAATAATTGATTAAAGTTGCAAATCCCAAGAAGAAGGATTAAATGAGACAACTGTCAAATTTCAGGTATCCGTACAATTATTAAACCATGATTAGTGCTTAATGACTATGTTGAATTACAATTAACTGCTTTCTAGCTATTGCTTTATACATACATGTGTATCATATATTGCTAAATGTTATGACATGAATGCATGAGAGCTTTATTGACTCAAATGATGCACGAAACATAGTTAGCACAGTTATCTGATAAATCAGGAAAATGCTGACATAACTCAGCACATAGATAGACAGTGCATTGAGACACAGAATGAGCCAGAAACTAAGTACCACACTAGTATAGTGTGTAGGAAAGTAAGGATCATAAAACTGCCTTCCTAGAGATAGTATAAGTGCCGGAAAGTGCCTAAAACTCACATAAAGTGTTGAATTCAGCAAAATTCAGCATAAATCAGCATTTAAACAATCTAATTTTATGCAGAAATATGGTTAACTGGTCCTGAATGCTTTCCTAAGTGTCGGGAATCAAAAGTGTCACAAAAAAGTACATAAAGCACACTAAACTACAAGTTTAGCACTTTAACGAACCAGTAACCAACCAAATAATCGGACACTACCCGAAACATCAAATTTACACTAGAAGCACTGTTTTAACATTACCAAGCTAGTTATGGTCCCCAAACATCATAACACATCCTAAATATCTAGTAACTAGAATAACTAACTAGATACTTGATTTTTAACCTAAACAAACTTAGTTTAAACCTACCCTACTACCCCCCCCCCCACACCTAGTAATCGGCCATACATGACCCCTTACCTCAAGATTTTATTACAATTAAAAACTAGATCTTGTCTTGCTTTGTGTAACATATTATACAAGAGTTAAAATGGTAACATGGGTTATAAGAAGGTCTTGTGAGTTCTAAACTTCATTTCATCACACACTAGAACACACACTACTCTCTCTTCCTCTCGGCCGAGAACCATCACACACACACTCACCATAGTTGATCAAGCTTCGTCCATTCCAAGTATATACAAGGGTGTTAGAGGTCACATAAAGAAGCTAGGAGCTTTCGGAAGTGCAAGAACCTCGTTCAATTGCTTTTATCCATCTCATAACTTCACTTGATCATCCCTTGCCTTGTGCTAGTGGTAAGAACCTTGATCTTGCTATTTTACTTCTATTTTAAGTGGTTAAAAGAAGAATCATAATCATAATCTTGAAGAACACTAAGAATCACAAGATGTAATCTTGATGAATATGAGTTGTTATGCTTGATGATTGTTGATTTGTTTGTGAAAATGATGTTGATCATCATATGATCTTGCTAGATCATGATTAAAAACATAATCTAGCAAGATGAGAGGATGAACATGTCAGAAATCAATGGATCATTCACCCAAAGATCCTGAACTTGAAAGAATAAAGTTGTTTCTTGTTAAGAAATGATCAAAGTAAGTTGCTAATCATGTAGATCTAAAAATTTCATGGATGATTTCTAAAGAAACCAAGTTAAAAATATAAGTTTTACTAAATCTTGGTTCTTACATAAACAAACCTTATTTTTGGTGGTTAAACAAGTGTAGAAACACTTGTGTAACAAGAAGAATTCATAAAGAAACATTTTTAGAAAACATGATCATAAGTTGTAAAGATCAATCTTCTTTAAAAATGAAGTTTTTAAAGAATCAATCACACTTTAAAGGATAACAAGGCTTACTAATAACACTAGTAAGTTACTACAATTTTTTGTGAAATTTCAAGTTCATGAAGTATTGGATTATACTTGTTTTTGGCAAAATTGCTAAGTAAAGGTTGTTCATTATTGTTTATGGATTGATTGTGATGATTTTTACAAAAGAAAATGATATGCTTGAAAGCATGGAAACCTCCATTTTTAGGGGAAACTATGGCAAAATTTTCTAAAAATCTAAACACTTAGAAAAATATTTATAAACATGCACCTACAAGTGTATTTTCAACCATAAATTGTTACATAAGCTTTGCCATAATTTTTGCTACAAAAATTATAATTATTGGAGGTTGGTTTTTATAAATAAAAGTGACTAAATATGTATTTAGGAAATATATATTTAGAAGACACCATGTGTGTGATATTTGTATATTTTGTGTATTAGTTATATTATTTTAGGACATGAAATAATATAACACATCAAAATACCAAGAATTACAATCCAAAATATTACCAAAATTCCAAGTAATAAATATACAAGTTGTACACAAAATATTGGTGAAAACCGAACTACAGAATGAGACTTATAAAATATTCTGGAAATTATATTCATAAGTATATTTTGGTAAATAATATTTTGGACACCAAGAGACAAAAATATGATTTTTACAATGACTACAAGAATATATCATATTTCTGACAAGGGAAAAATATATTATTTTTGGCAAGTATAAATATATATTTTTCTTAGAACTATTAGAAGATGCATTATTTTTGGGAGAAAATATACATTTCTTAAACAAACGTGAACTACAATATTTTTGGGTGAAAAATATATTTTCTCAAAAGAATATGAAATATATCATTTTTGGAGAAAAATGAGTTTATATATATTATCCAAGTTAGACATGAAAATATAGTATTTTTGAAGCTCATGAGAAAATACAAATATTTTCGCCAAAAGTAATTTTTCTAAATAATATTTAGTACAATATATATTTTGGAAATATATATCAGAGGACTTTTTATTAAGAATATTATTCCGGAAAATTAGTACGAAATTAAGTATAAGAATACTTAATGAATACAATAAAAAAGCGTATTCTCATACGTATAAATACACACTGGAATACGGCCTAATACATGACAAAATTATACAAGTATACGAATACAAATACACCTATCCTTGGGAAGGATATACAAGTATAAGCACTTGGGAACTATTAAGTTAAAATAATTGTTTTAACAATTATTCCAAAATTTAGTAAATATAATTTAAGTTAAAATATTAATTATTTTAACAAATAATTATATAACTTGGAATAATATCGAAGACACAAAAGAAACGTAACTCAAAGACCTTAATACTAAGTCAAGGCACGACCCGCCCGTCTAATAGATCATAGTACGTTGTAGGTAGTCGTGTTTACCCTTTTCTGTGAGCTTGAGTTACGGTGGTTGAAGACGCAAGACTGTGAGTTCATGTCCCCCCTTTTCTTTTAACTGTTTCGTTTTATAACTTCGGGGGTGAAGTACATGTTACAAAATGATTACAAACAATTACAAATGGTATGGTTAGCTATGGAAAGTACAGTAGATCATGTGAATGGGTAGGCGCACTCCTAAGACCATTAATCCTCGTGTTAGGACCGAGGGACATGAGTGATAGATCTATTTGGGTGCGAGCCCACACCCATGTGGACCGGGGATTGGCCCATGAGGTGACTATGTCTCACAGCCGGAGGCCCGGTACAAAATCTGCTAGGTTTGAGCCTTCCTACGCCGCTGCACGCATGTTAATGGCCTTGCAAACCATTAATCGATCTGTTTCCTTGTTTTGCTTTCATGCCGGGATTTACAAAACATACATACATACAATGATTTCAAGGTTTCATTTATACACACAAACAAACACATGAACTCGCTTAACTTTTGTTGATGTTTTCAAGCTACATGTATTTCAGGGAATTAAAAGTGGATCTGGCGGGCGTTTGGATGTTTCAAGTTGCGTTAAGAATAAAGGATGTCATCCGTTGTCTTAGGTTCTGGTTAGTGTGTCTTATCCTGGACGAGACACATCTACCAAAGCCTGATTTTATTTAGAGTCTTTTGATGAGTCCTTAGGGAACTCTAAACAATTCGTATGGTTTGTAAAACTTGAATTTGAAGTATATGTTTAAACAATGATGTGTGTGATGTTTTTAAACTTAATTAATGGATAACCATCCATGGTTTTATCATATAGTTTTTGTTATGACTGAATGTAATGATATTAAGCAAGTCACACCAAATCACGCTTTCGAAAAAGACAGGGTGTGACAGTTTGGTATCAGAGCTTCGATTGTAGCGAACTAGGATTCCTTCTCGAGTCTAGACTACAATCATTAGGGCTCTCATGAAAATGTTTTCACAACATGTTTTCATTGCATACATGAAACGCCCAGATCCAGGAAAACAAACATTTTTACAAACAAAAAGGACACGAAACACTTTTCAAGGTTTATGTTTGTGGTTCAGTCTGAGCGACTGGGTGGTACAGTCTGGGAAACTGGGAGGTTTAGTCTGGGAGACTAGGTGTTTTAGTCTGGGAAGACTAGGTAGTTCAGTCTGGGAGACTGGGTAGTTTAGTCTGGAAGACTAGGAAGGATGCATGATTACATGATTACCTTGTCATTGATAACATGCTTAATGTTAGTAGTTAATATATGTGCATATGTGGTGATTGTTATGTTACAGATACCATGTCGTCATCTGATAGCGGATTGTCCGATGACCATGATCCTATGGCTATTGTTTCTGACGATGAGATTGTCCCGAAGCAAGAGATCTTTACCTCCGATACAGAGAGTGACCCGGAGATGATGTCCGACGACGACGACGATTTTCAGCTATTTGCGCTGCCCGATTTCGGAGATGATTTACCGATTGCTGATGGTATCCCGGACGAGGATCCATTTGTTATTCCCATTCCTGTGCACGATCATCTTATCATTGGTCATCCCGATGGTGAGCATGTCGTGGCACCGATCCTCGCTCCTATTCCTTTAGTGGTCATTCCTCCTGAGGATTGGCCATTCGATGACCTTTTTGACGATGATTTTGATTTGTTTGTCGATGGTCCCCTTGATGATGCTCATGGCGATGGGGAGCTCGATGAGGACGTTATTGATGTTCCACTTCTGGGGATTCCTGTTGTTGAGATTTCTTCTGACTCTAGCTTACACTCTGTTCCAGATTCCTTTGAGTCTGTGTCATCTTCCGCCCTACAGGCAGTTGGTTTGCGATGTTACGCCACTGATACTGATGATGATATAGCCATGTCAGCTGCACCGTCTCCTCCACATGACATTGAGCCTAGACTTGAGCTTGATTTTATCCCTGTTGATCAGCCTGTTGATGCACCTGCTGATCCTGAGCCGATACCTGCTCCTGAGCATTTGCCTGATCATGACCCTGTTCCATTTGGCATACCTGATATTGCACCCCTCATACCCGATCCAGTTCCTGCACCCGCTGACCCTCCTATTATTGAGCCAGTCACTCCTCCACTTGCACCTGCACCCGTTGATGTTGCTCCTTTTCACCCAGTAGAGTCAGATGTGCACCGTGTCGACCTGCCGATTGTTTACTTGCAGGATATACCCGCACCCCGTCCAGGGGAGGGCACTTCTAGCTAGCAGCCTGGCCATGACCCTCATGTTTCAGTAGCCTTCCCTCACATGCCTCAGTCTGCACCTTCTGCTCATTTTGCTTCTTCACCACTTGACGAGCCACTTAGATGGTTCCCACCTTACACCATGCCGATTTCTGATCCCTACCATCCCTCACATTTTACTGGTTATACACGGGATGAGTTACTTCTATCATTGTAGCTCCAGTATGAGATCATGAGTCGCAAGATTTTAGAGCTTGAGATGATACCGCGACCTTTGCCATGTCCGTGTCAGCCTGCATTTGTTCCTCGTTCATCACCATCCCCATTTTCACATCCTCCCACACCGCTTACTCCATTTCCTGAGTTTGATACTCGATTTCTTACCGTTGAGCAGCAGATCAGTTATCTGTTGCGTCATGTTTATGATCTTGAGGATGAGCTAACGCATGTGCGCAGCTTACTTTTTGTTCCTCCACCTTCTCCTCCACCACCATCAGCATAGCCGGTTTTTGGTTTTATGTAGGTAGCTTGCTTTTGAGGAGAGCACCACTATTGAGCTGAGCTAGTGAAGCCTTTTGGAGACCACTTTCTGATTGTATGACTGCTGTAGACTGATAGACATTTTGGACAAGGGTAGTGTGACCCTGTGTTCCCTTTTGATACAATACTTTTGTAAAACATGTAACAATATGTGTGGTCGATGATTAATGAAAGCTCAATCGTAATGTTCTCATTAAATACGTTGTTAAAATTACATACTTGTGTTATAATTGTGTTGATTACCTGATAGCTTGCTACAATAAATGCTACTACATATACATACTATATACTTCTTATATAATTAAGACCTGACCTGTCCCATCTTCTTATAGAAGATGCCTCCTCGAAAGAACACTCAGTTGCCCACAACAGAGGCAGAACTGCATGAACGGATTTCACAAGCAATCGCACAACATGAGGCCTTGCGCTCCGAGCACAGCGGAGGTACCTCAGGAAATAACCCACCTCACGGTAATGTTTAAGTCACTTAAGACACATTACGATACGTTTGGACATTCCATGTGCGTTTGCTAATGCTTGTTGTGAATGATGTTGCTGGTACAGGCTATACTTACAAGCAGTTCCTTGACTGTAAACCTCTGAACTTTGACGGCACTGGAGGTGCTGTAGCTTTCGTTAGATGGGCTGAGAAGACAGATTCTGTGCTGCGAATGAGCAAGTGTGCGCCTGAGCACCAGGTCACTTACATTTCTGGACTATTCCTAGACGGAGCTCTATCCTGGTGGAACCTTCAGGTTCAGACTCTAGGTGAGGAAGCAGCATATGGTATGACCTGGGATGAGATGAAAGAACTGATGCACAAGAAGTACTGCTCGAGAGCTGAGATTCAGAAGTTGGAAACCGAGTTCTGGAATCTGAAGATGGATGGGCCTAAGATTGCTGAATATGTGTAGAGATTTCATGACCTGTCTCGTGTTGTCCCCTACATGGTAGAACCGGAATTCAAGCTAGTTGAACGCTTCATCTGGGGATTGGCACCCCAAATTATGAGCATGGTGACTACTTCGAAGCCTCCAACGATCACTGAGGCCATTGATTTGAGTGTGGCATTGACTGAAGAAGCGATTAGATTGAACAAGTTTTCGATCTCCGAGGGAAAGAAGAAGGAGACTCATGTTGAGTCATCAGGAGAGAATAAAAGGAAGTTCTCAAATTTCAAGAAGGGTACCCAAGGGAACAACAACGGTGGTAACAAGAAGAGAGATGCGAACCCACCAGCCGAGGTTAAGACTGGTGCTGAGGTTAGAGGAAAAGGATATATGGGCACCCTGCCCAAATGTGATGTGCGTCAGTTTCATCACACTGAACGATGCAGAGCTGGAAAGTGTGAAACGTGGTGGTTTTGGAAACCAAGCTGGTAGTGGAAACCGTGGAGCAAATAACAACCCGGGCGGTACTGGAAACAAACAAGGTTGTTTTAGTTGGGGAGATGTCGGGCATTTCAACCGAGATTGCCCAAAGAACAATCAAGCCCAAGGAAGAGTTTTCAACATTGGAGCTAGGGAAGCTCACCAGGATCCGAACGTAGTTACGGGTACGTTCCCTATCAACCAACACTTTGCATCTATACTATTTGATACTGGTGCCGATTATAGCTTCTTATCCCTAGAATTTAAGAATATACTCGGGTTAGTTGACAGTAAGTTAGAAATCCCGTACTCAATAGAACTAGCTAATAGAAAGCTAGTAGAGGCAAATGAAGTGATTAGAGGTTGCGTAATAGAGCTCGGAGAGCATGAGTTTACGGTCGATCTTCTACCAGTTGAGTTGGGAAGCTTTGACGTGGTAGTTGGAATGGATTGGTTGTCAAGCAACCGAGCTAAGATCGTATGCCATGAGAAGGTTATCCGCATTCCATTGACGAATGGAAAGACGATTGTAGTGCATGGAGAGAAGCATGAGACGCCTCTAAGGATTATCAGCTGTTTGAAGGCCCGAAAGTTTTTACAGAAAGAATGTGTTGCCTTTTTGGCTCACATTGTTGATAAAGAAGCCGAAGAGCCAAAACTGGAAAATATCCCTGTGGTAAAGGAATATCCTGAAGTCTTCCCCGAAGACTTGCCAGGATTTCCGCCGCAACGACAAGTCGAATTCCACATTGATTTAGTTCCAGGCGCCGCACCTGTAGCTAACGCACCTTATCGACTCGCGCCTTCCGAGATGCAAGAGTTGTCGACGCAACTTCAGGAACTTTTGGACAAGGGATTTATTAGACCAAGCTTCTCGCCTTGGGGAGCTCCAGTTCTGTTTGTCAAGAAGAAGGATAGTAGTTTTCGTATGTGCATTGACTACCGAGAGCTGAACAAGTTGACCATCAAGAATCGGTATCCCTTGTCGAGGATTGATGATTTATTCGATCAACTTCAAGGTTCAAGTTACTACTCCAAGATCGATCTTCGATCAGGTTATCACCAACTGAGGATTAAAGAAGAGAGTATACCGAAGACTGCTTTTAGAACTCGTTATGGACATTATGAGTTTCTAGTAATGCCGTTTGGTTTGACAAACGCGCCGGCAGTATTTTTGGATCTGATGAACCAAGTTTGCAAGCCATATCTCGATAAATTCGTGATTGTATTTATCGATGATATTTTGATCTATTCAAGGACGAAGGAAGAGCATGAGCAACACCTTAGAGCCATTTAAGAGCTGCTCAAAAAGGAGAAACTGTATGCTAAGTTCTCGAAGTGTGAGTTCTGGTTGCGTGAAGTACAATTCCTCGGTCATGTAGTGAATGAAGATGGAATCCATGTGGATCCCACCAAGATCGAGGCGATTAAGAATTGGGAAACTCCGAAGACGCCGACCGAGATTTGACAGTTTATAGGTTTAGCTGGGTATTATTGCCGATTCATTGAGGATTTTTTGAAAATCGCTCAACCGCTGACCTCCCTTACTCAAAAGGATAAGAAGTATGAATGGGGAGATAAACAAGAAGAAGCTTTTCAGTTGCTCAAGAATAAGCTTTGCGATGCACCTATTTTATCCCTACCCGAAGGCACCGATGACTTCGTGGTATACTGTGACGCCTCGCGTCAGGGATTAGGTTGTGTGCTGATGTAGAGACAGAAGGTTATCGCTTATGCTTCGCGCCAGTTAAAAGTTCACGAGAAGAACTACACCACACATGATTTGGAATTAGGCGCAGTGGTGTTTGCTTTGAAGATTTGGCGACATTATTTGTATGGTACCCGATGCACGATCTTTACAGATCACAAGAGCCTACAACATATATTCGATCAGAAAGAGCTTAATATGCGACAACGACGATGGGTCGAGTTGTTAAACTACTATGATTGCGAAATCAAATATCACCCAGGAAAGGAGAATGTGGTGGAAGACGCCTTGAGTTGAAAAGAGAGGATTAAGCCCATAAGGGTTAGGGCTTTGGAGATGATCATTCAAACAGACCTCTCGTTGAGCATTCTTGCTCCACAAAGAGATGCTCTCAAGAAGGAGAACTTGAAGGATGAATATCTCCGTGGGATGGAGAACCAGTTGGTACCCAATGAGGAAGGAACCTTGTGTTTCATGGGACGAATTTGGGTTCCCCTCTTTGGTGGTCTTAGAGATGTGATCTTTGATGAAGCTCATACATAAAGGTACTCGATCCACCCATGATCGGATAAGATGTACCAAGATTTGAAAGATTTCTACTGGTGGTCGAGACTGAAAGGTGATGTTGCAACTTATGTTGGAAAATGTTTAACTTGCGCCAAGGTGAAGGCCGAGTATCAGAAGCCTTCAGGTCTCCTACAGCAACCTGAGGTACCCATGTGGAAGTGGGAGCAGATCTCAATGGATTTCGTAACAAAGTTGCCAAAGACACCCAGAGGTCATGATACGATTTGGGTAATCGTAGACCGTCTGACAAAATCTGCTCACTTTTTGCCAATCAGAGAAAAGGATAACACAGGTAAGCTAGCTGAGTTGTACCTAAGGGAGATAGTCGCACGTCATGGAGTGCCTATCTTAATCATATTTGATAGAGACGGGAGATTAGTGTCAAGGATTTGGTAATCTTTCCAAGAAGCATTTGGTTCACAGTTGAATCTGAGCACCGCATTTCATCCACCGACAGACGGTCAAAGTGAGAGAACAATTCAGACGCTTGAAGATATGTTACGAGCTTACGTAATGGACTTGGGTGGCAGTTGGGACACTCACCTACCTTTGGTCGAGTTTTCCTATAATAACAGCTACTATACAAGCATTCAAGCTGCACCGTTCGAAGCTCTCTACGGATGAAAGTGTCGATCACCGTTATGCTGGGCAGACGCAGGTGATAGACAACTGGTTGGTCCCGAATTGGTCCAAGAGATGAAAGATAAGATCATACAGATCTGAGAGCGCATTAAGGCGGCTCGTGATCGACAAAAGAGCTATGCGGACCAAAGAAGGAAGCCTTTGGAATTCGAAGTGGGAGATATGGTTTTGTTAAAGTCTCACCTTGGAAAGGTGTGGCACGCTTTGGGAAGCGTGGTAAGTTAAACCCACGATTTATCGGACCATTCAAAATCCTGGAAAGGATTGGCCCTGTAGCATACAAGTTGGAACTACCAGCAGAACTGAATGGTGTTCATGATACATTCCATGTATCTAATTTGAAGAAGAGTCCAACTCAAGAAACAGTGATCATACCTGCTAATGAAGTTCATATTGACGACACACTCCACTTTACCGAAGAACCTGTTGAGGTTACTGACTGGAAAGTTAACAAGACTCGAGGAGTAGTGTTAAACTCGTCAAGGTTCGATGGAACGCACGTCACGGCCCAGAGTTTACTTGGGAGTGTGAAGACCGCATGAAAGCAAAATACCCGCATTTATTCCCTAACACCCTGCAGCTAGTAGTAGAGCTTAAAATTTCGGGACGAAATTTTCTTAACAGGGGGAGAATGTGACAACTGTCAAATTTCGGGTATCCGTACAATTATTAAACCATGATTAGTGCTTAATGACTGTGCTGAATTACAATTAACTGCTTTCTAGCTATTGCTTTATACATACATGTGCATCATATATTGCTAAATGTTATGACATGAATGCATGAGAGCTTTATTGACTCAAATGATGCATGAAACATAGTTAGCACAGTTGTCTGATAAATCAGGAAAATGCTGACATAACTCAGCACATAGACTGACAGTGCATTGAGACACAGAATGAGCCAGAAACTAAGTACCACACTAGTTTAGTGTGTAGGAAAGTAAGGATCATAAAACTGCCTTCCTAGAGATAGTATAAGTGCCGAAAAGTGCCTAAAACTCACATAAAGTGCTAAATTCAGCAAAATTCAACATAAATCAGCATTTAAACAATCTAATTTTATGCAGAAATATGGTTAAATGGTCCTGAATGCTTTCTTAAGTGTCGGGAATAAAAAATGTCACAAAAAAGGTACATAAAGCACACTAAACTGCAAGTTTAGCACTTTAACGTACCAGTAACCAACCGAATAACCGGACACTACCCGAAACATCAAATTTACACTAGAAGCACTGTTTTAACATTACCAAGCTAGTTATGGTCCCCGAACAACATAACACATCCTAAATATCTAGTAGCTAGAATAACTAACTAGATACTTGATTTTTAACCTAAACAAACTAACTTAGTTTAAACCTACCCTACTACCCCCCCCCCCCACCTAGCAATCGGCCATACATGGCCCCTTACCTCAAGATTTTATTACAATTAAAAACTAGATCTTGTCTTGCTTTGTGTAACATATTATACAAGAGTTAAAATGGTAACATGGGTTATAAGAAGGTCTTGTGAGTTCTAAACTTCATTTCATCACACACTAGAACACACACTACTCTCTCTTCCTCTCTTTGTGCTCTCGGTCGAGAACCATCACACACATACTCACCATAGTTGATCAAGCTTCATCCATTCCAAGTATATACAAGGGTGTTAGAGGTCACATAAAGAAGCTAGGAGCTTTCGGAAGTGCAAGAACCTCTTTCAATTGCTTTTATCCATCTCATAACTTCACTTGATCATCCCTAGCCTTGTGCTAGTGGTAAGAACCTTGATCTTGCTATTTTACTTCTATTTTAAGTGGTTAAAAGAAGAATCATAATCATAATCTTGAAGAACACTAAGAATCACAAGATGTAAACTTGAACATAAGCATGAATAATGAAGAAATCTTGATGAATATGAGTTGTTATGCTTGATGATTGTTGATTTGTTTGTGAAAATGATGTTGATCATCATTTGATCTTGCTAGATCATGATTAAAAACATAATCTAGCAAGATGAGAGGATGAACATGTTAGAAATCAATGGATCATTCACACAAAGATCATGAACTTGAAAGAATAAAGTTGTTTCTTGTTAAGAAATGATCAAAGTAAGTTGCTAATCATGTAGATCTAAAAATTTTATGGATGATTTCTAAAGAAACCAAGTTAAAAATATAAGTTTTACTAAATCTTGGTTCTTACACAAACAAACCTTATTTTTGGTGGTTAAACAAGTGTAGAAACACTTGTGTAACAAGAAGAATTCATAAAGAAACATTTTTAGAAAACATGATCATAAGTTGTAAAGATCAATCTTCTTTAAAAATGAAGTTTTTAAAGAATCAATCACACTTTAAAGGATAACAAGGCTTACTAATAACACTAGTAAGATACTACAAATTTTTGTGAAATTTCAAGTTCATGAAGTATTGGATTATACTTGTTTTTGGCAAAATTGGTAAGTAAAGGTTGTTCATTATTGTTTATGGATTGATTGTGATGATTTTTACAAAAGAAAATGATATGCTTGAAAGCATGGAAACCTCCATTTTTAGAGGAAACTATGGCAAAAATTTTTAAAAATCTAAACACTTAGAAAAATATTTATAAACATGCACCTACTAGTGTATTTTCAACATAAATTGTTACATAAGCTTTGCCATAATTTTTGCTACAAAAATTATAATTATTGGAGGTTGGTTTTTATAAATAAAAGTGACTAAATATGTATTTAGGAAATATATATTTAGAAGACACCATGTGTGTGATTATTTGTATATTTTGTGTATTAGTTATATTATTTTAGGACATGAAATAATATAACACATCAAAATACCAAGAATTACAATCCAAAATATTACTAAAATTCCAAGAAATAAATATACAAGTTGTACACAAAATATTGTTGAAAACCGAACTACAGAATGCGACATATAAAATATTCCGGAAATTATATTCACAAGTATATTTTGGTAAATAATATTTTGGACACCAAGAGACAAAAATATGATTTTTACAATGACTACAAGAATATGTCATATTTCTGACAAGGGAAAAAAATATTATTTTTTGTAAGTATAAATATATATATTTTTCTTAGAATTATTAGAATATGCATTATTTTTGGAAGAAAATATACATTTCTTAAACAAACGTGAACTACAATATTTTTGGGTGAAAGATATATTTTCTCAAAAGAATATGAAATATATCATTTTTGGAGAAAAATGAGTTTATATATATTATCCAAGTTAGACATGAAAATATAGTATTTTTGAAGCTCATGAGAAAATACAAATATTTTTGCCAAAAGAAAAGTTATAAATAATTTTTCTAAATAATATTTAGTACAATATATATTTTGGAAATATATATCAGTGGACTTTTTATTTAGAATATTATTCCGAAAAATTAATACGAAATTAAGTATAAGAATACTTAATGAATACAATAAAAATGCGTATTCTCATATGTATAAATACACACCGGAATAAGGCCCTAATACATGACAAAAATATATAAGTATATGAATACGAATACAAATACACCCATCCTTGGGAAGGATATACAAGTATAAACACTTGGGAAGTATTAAGTTAAAATAATTGTTTTAACAATTATTCCAAAATTTAGTAAATATAATTTAAGTTAAAATATTAATTATTTTAATAAATAATTATATAACTTGGAATAATATCGAAGACACAAAAGAAACGTAACTCAAAGACCTTAATACTAAGTCAATGCACGACCCGCCCGTCTAGTAGATCATAGTACGTTGTAGGTAGTCGTGTTTACCCGAAGGAGCTTGAGTTACGGTGGTTGAAGACGCAAAACTATGAGTTCATGTCCCTCCTTTTCTTTTAACTGTTTCGTTTTATAACTTCGGGGGTGAAGTACATGTTACAAAATGATTACAAACAATTACAAATGGTATGGTTTGCTATGGAAAGTACAGTAGATCATGTGAATGGGTAGGCGCACTCCTAAGACCATTAATCCTCATGTTAGGACCGAGGGACATGAGTGATAGATCTATTTGGGTGCGAGCCCACACCCATGTGGACCGGGGATTGGCCCATGAGGTGACTATGTCTCACAGCCGGAGGCCCGGTACAAAATTTGCTAGGTTTGAGCCTTCCTACACCGTTGCACGCATGTTAATGGCCTTGCAAACCATTAATCGATCTGTTTCCTTGTTTTGCTTTCATATCGGGATTTACAAAACATACATATATACAATGATTTCAAGGTTTCATTTATACACACAAACAAACACATGAACTCGCTCAACTTTTGTTGATGTTTTCAAACTACATGTATTTCAGGGAATTAAAAGTGGATCTGGTGGGCGTTTGGATGTTTTAAGTTGTGTTAAGAATAAAGGATGTCATCCGTTGTCTTAGGTTCTGGTTAGTGTGTCTTATCCTGGACGAGACACATCTACCAAAGCCTGATTTTATTTAGAGTCTTTTGATGAGTCCTTAGGGAACTCTAAACAATTCGTATAGTTTGTAAAACTTAAATTTGAAGTCTATGTTTAAACAATGATGTTATGATGTTTTTAAACTTAATTAATGGATGACCATCCATGGTTTTATCATATAGTTGTTATGATTGAATGCAATGATATTAAGCAAGTCACACCAAATCACGCTTCCGCAAAAGACAGGGTGTGACATTAAAAGCGTCAATGTGAAGAAATAATATCTTTTGGGTGATCTCGTAACTAATAGGAATCCTAACGGTGTTTGTTTTATGTCCCTACATACTTAAAAGTTAACTATGGGGGTCAATAGTGCAATAAATGAAAGTTATTTCAAATTATAAAGGACCAGGGACTGAAAATGCAAAGTTTGAAACTTGTTTACCGGAATTAAGGAGTGTCGCGGGCCGCGTAGACTCCCTCTTAACGTCTTCACGTGCCGCGAGGAAGGTGCCAGCGACAGAATTCTGGACAGCTGCATGTTGCAGCTCTTACACCGCCATTGCATGGCTTCTGAGTGTTACCAGGGGCTTGTAAACGGTTTTTACTGCCACATGAACACTTGTAAACATCTTGTATCACTCCCTAACAGCTGGAATCATCTCAAAGACCCTCAAATTCCTATAAATGGGTCCATTGTTTGCTCATTTGGAACTTGCACTATCATTTTTCACTCTCAACTTGCTCTCTGGAGCATCCTGATCATTAAGGAAGCTCTCTCAAGTTAAATTTTCGTGCTAAGGACCTTTGTAAGTGTTCTTAGCTTCTGTAGTTAAGTTTTTATTAGTTTAAGGACCGAAAGTCAAAGAGATCATAATTATACTTTGAATTTTTGATTAATCATTAACGGTCCAGCCATGATTCGAATTGAAAGTGGCAATGTGTTGGTAATTAAGTAGGTGAAAATCCCTCAAAAGGGCACCTCCTAATTATCACGTTTACTTAGTTAATTGTCGGGTCAAAGTAATTAAAATAAAAGTTAAACGGGTCAGTTTTTAAATAAAATTCATAAGTGATAATGTAGAAGCTATAAAATCAGTCTTATCACTTTAATAACTTGGTAATATAATAAGAACATGTTTAGACATTTTCAACCCGACAATTCTGAGTTTAGGCTCGGTTCGCAACCGAAAGTCGTAAAAGTTGACTTTTGCTTTGACTTTCAGTTCTGACCCGAATTTGCTTAGTATCTTTATGCCTTAGGGTTCCTTTATGACCCTATTATATGTTAGTATAACCCTCTGAGGTTATACTACATGGTCCCTTAGAAATCAGAGTTCATTTGCATGTTTCTGTTATTTGCTTAAATTTGACTATTATGCCCTTATAATGTAAAAACGAGATTTTTGAATATGTGAGTATACAAATAGCTTTGTTAGTGATATATAAGCATGTTAAATAAATTTGACATCATTTTCTGGTCTAAAACTAAAGTTATGCAAAATATCGTAAAATAAAACTTTTTATTAATTAAACTACGCTTTTTAGCATAAATCATGTTTAAACCCAAATTTTGACACCAAACACATTACCTACTGTTTTGATATTATTTTTAGGGATTTTTGGAATATTGGGTTAGATTATAAACTGACCATATCATTGAGTTCTCGTGAAATTCGATAAATGACGATAATACCCTTTTTGTTAATAAAATGAGATTAACATGCCAAACCTTTTCCTACTGATGTTATATGTTAAATAAAATATTTTAAACATTTAAGGCTGATCCAAATCTCAGAATTTCATAAACATCTCAAATATCGTCAATTATCGACTTTTACGATAATTAGTGCATAGTATGGTTTAAAACTATATTTAACACCTAAGACTTGTTACCTACTGATTTTATAAATAAATTTTAATACTTCAACAGTAAGTATAAGTCTTGAACTCAGACTTCCAATTTTGTCCTTAAAAACATATGTGAAATGACCAAAATGTGCCTACGGTGCATAGTTTGGCCATAAATGGTAAACTCCACATATGTATGATATCTTACTGATGTAACATGATAAAATAAATATTTTTACTGAATGTTTTATACCAGAACCTCGGTTTACTATTAAACCTCTTTTATAAACTTTAAAAGGACCAAAATACCCCTACATGACATAATTTGGTTTAAAAATCTTTTTGGGCATAATGGTTGATATCCTACTGATATCATAACATATTTGAAGCATAATAACTTATGGAACTTGTACATGACTCATCCGGCTACCCCTTATCCATATACGCGTTCGGTACGGTTTATGTAACCTGTTTGCATAAATTAGCCGAAACGGGTCAAACCTTATCATTTTTACTTCAGAATCCAGAATGTAATCAGTTTACCCATTTTATACAAGTCTTCATACTTGTTGGTTCTAAATCACATTCCAATCCGGTCACCGCTTAATCTAGCGTTTCGTGCCGTAAACCTTTCTTTAAACTAACCGGTCTAAGTTTACAACTTAAATAAGACCCGTTAGGAATCTAATAGGTTAATAAAACCTTTGTTCCAGATTAAGAGCCCCGGTAGAAGTTATTTGAACTTGTTTGAGTAGACCATACGTGTCACGGCCCCCGGCCTGGTTTTACCCGGTCTAGGAGCCGCGGGACAGAAATCCGTGGTTATTATGTTGGCAGCGGAATTTTTAACAGGATCGTTTAAAACTTGAAAAAGACCAATTTATTTTATTTCATCATTTGGTGAATAACACCCATAATTTACAATACAGGTGATTTCTCACGGAAATCCCCTGTTTTACAAAAACATGTTTCTTTATTTTATTGAGCCACTTTTTCAAGCTTGTAGTGCTACGCGGCACTTTTTCCTTGATCACAGCAGATCACCTGAAACATGTTTTAAAAAGGTTTTATCAGCAGGAAATACTGGCGAGTCATTCAGGTTGCACAAAATGACACATTGTTATAATATACAGTATTAAGGGTGATTACATTGTTTTTATCAACCAATTACCCCAAATCGGTATTTGTCACTCGACTGTATCTGTGACTATGGTCAGATCACCCATTGGCTAACCCGTTGTCCAATGGTGACGGGAAACAAGTAATGTATACAAAACCCCACATACCGGCAGTAATTGAAGATTACAAAGACTTAATCCCTGTAATTATAACTAGAAAAACATTTAGGGTTTTGCAAAGCAATTTGATAAAAAGAGAATGACTCACATTGCAAATTTAAACGGGCAGAGTTTAGCCTACCGATAAGCCTGTTAACCTAATTCAAATACCAATGCACACGAAAACTAGGTTAGTAACTTTAATCCAACTTTTATGACAACTCACGAGATCAAAACTTTCACAATGAATAACAAAGTACGATACTTAAACATCCATCGAATTCACGACGAATGACAAAGCATAGCCCGAGTTTGGGCAGCACTTAAACATCCATCGGACTGGTCTCCATCGAACGGACATTAAATCGTATCAGTGATCGAGTTATTACCCTGTTATCTCGGCAGCGTTTCGTTCTGTGTGTGTGTGTTTTGAACTATTTAGACGATGTCTCGGTGTACGAAATGAATTTTTACGTTGAACCAACGCCAGAATTCAAGTGCAAAACTCCACTATATATACTGGAAAAAGGGCGCTATCGCGTGGCGCGAGGGGCACCCCCTAGCATAGAGTAGCCCCGTGTATTTGTAGCTTAGCTGAGTCGACGGTTCGTTAAATTTTGAATTCTATCGAAAACTGTTTAGATAATATCAATTAGGGAACACCCCCCCCCCTGAGTTTTAGGGGCCCTGATCCTAGTTCCAATTGTTCTGAAAATTTTAGGGGTTATACAATATTTCTTGGGGGTCTCAATTAGGGTTTCCTATTGGACAAATTAAGATAAGAACTAATATTTTTAATGAGAGTTGTTACAATACGGCTGAGTATACAAAATTTACATTTTAAGCTCAGGTAAATACTTTTAACTTATTTTCCCTTATACGGGCTTGGGATACGGTAAAATATTACCGCTTGGTCGGGTGTAGAAACCTTTTAATAGAATACAGTTAAATTGCATAATCACGTTTTAGTTAGTATTGCTTGATAACAAATAACATTGGGGGTTAACGACCGTGTCCTGGATATCCTTGGCTCATTTAAGAATTGTAAATGGCCACGACTTAAGCACGGGGTGTAGGCATACATGTAAGGACCTGCAGAAATGCCCCACAACACTCCGTAAGTGAAAACCCGGACCTCTAAAACCCTAGTTCTCATGAAAAACCAAGAAATTCAAAATTTATGGACTATTCGCGGGCCGTGTAAGATTTAAGCTGATCTTACGCGGGCCGCGACAGCTCAACGGATGACTCCGATCAGCTTCATGCCATGTGCCTGACACATGGCAGACCTACGCCGTGACACGGCAGCCCTATCGCTAGCTAGGGTGGCCCTCGCGGGCTGCGTAAGCTCTTATCAATGTTTACGCGGGCCGCGAGAGACTCAAAATTTTGTATAAATGGGACGTGCATGGGGCTTTCAGCTGTTGTAACAACCCTCTTTAAAAGTCCTATTTATTTTATTATTTTATCCAATAGGAAACCCTAATTAAGAAACCCAAGTGATTATGTATAAACCCTAAAATTTTCAGAACAATCAGAATCAGGATCAGGGCCCCTAAAACTCAGGGGGGTATTCCCTACTCAACGATTATCTTCACAAAACGCTGTCAAAATTAAATTTCTAGATTCCGTCGACTCAGCAGGGCTACCCAGGTGACGAAGCAGGCCTACCCTATTTTGACATCCCAGGCGACACGCGGCACGTGACACGGATTCTTCCGCGACTAGCGGGAGGTGCAAATTTTGGGTATAAATAGAAGGGCCTGGCACTTGTATTCTGTTGTTCGTTCGACGATCGAATTCACTTTGTACGTTGAGTTATAGTCGAAACAATCTCAAAACCACTAATTAATAGGGGGGTGCTGCTACGATACAGGGTAATAACTCGATCGCTATTACGATTCATTGTCTGATCGATCAATGTACTCAATGGATGTTTAAGTGCTGCCCACATTAGGGTGATGCTTTGTCATTAATCGTTAATTCGATGGATGTTTAAGCATAGCACTTTGTCATTCGTTGTGAGGGTTGATCTCGTGAGTTATCGTAATTGCTGTATTAAGTTACCTACCTAGTTCGTGTGCACTAGGTTACAAGGCTAAATCATTAGGCTAAGCTCTGCCTGTATAAATCTGCAAGATATCAAGGATTATCTGTAGACTAAACTTTGGTCGTATGAATCTGCATAATTATAAGTGAGTCATTCTCTTTTTATCAACTATTTTACAATACCTCAAATTATTTTCAAAAAGTTATAATTACAGGGACTAAGTCGTGGATATCTTAAATCACTGGCTAGTGGGGTATTGTGCACATTACTAATTTTCTCCCAGTTAGGTTCATTGACCTACTAGGGATAATCATCACTATTTAGGTTCATTGACCTAATAGTGGTATGACCATCGTCACCATTGTGACATGTCACCATTGTGACATAGCGCCAGATAAAAATAAGATAGAAGCCATTGTAATCGCTCTTATGCTGTAATTAATAACTATGCATCATTTTATGTAAATAGAATGATTCACTCAGTATTTCCCGCTGACAAAACCTTTTTAAAACGCGTTTCAGGTAATTACAGTAGATTGGAATAAGAGATGGGTACAACACTGAAAGGCATCAAAAAGTGGCTTATTTTATTAATTAAATCAAATTAAGAAATATTGTTTTATGTAATCAAATTTATCTTTATTAAAGCTACCATTGTAAAACATGGGTTTATCCCATCTATTTAATAAATAAAATCCGGTGTTTTCTAAACTCTGATATTTTTCCTAACTCACGGTCCTGATGAAATTTCCGCTGCAACGTTTTCAAAATAATCACCGGTACCACGGGCTGTTCGCGACTTCCGATTCCGTCTAGGGTGGGTCGGGGGCCGTGACAGAAGGTGGTATCAGAGCCACTGATTTAAGCCTTTAGGTGTTGTAACAATAATACCTAAGTTTGTATAAAAGAGTTAGGAGATTGCTATTAACTTGTAGCACACATGATAGCATTTAGACTTGAACTTAAGAAAAGATGCCTTAGTATAAACCTCAAGATAAGCTAAGTACTTATGTGAATAAATTATGATGGGTTTTTGTATGTTATAAGAATAGTAATTAGAATATTGCAAGATACGATAAATAAGCAAGAATTAATAGTAATTATTGCTTATTATTATTTGGACTAGAATAAAATATGTTATGGGAATACAAGTTTCCTTAATTCTGAATAAAAGCCCTAATGAAAGAGGCACCTTTAAAAAGATACTATTTATGGGAAATAGAAAATTTTCTCCGGGAAGACTGGGTATGGTGTAGCAGACTCTCCAGTTTGTCCGGATATACTGAGGTTACCGCTCTGGCGCGAATCGGATAAGACGGGGTATATAATATGTCAAACAAGTGACAAGATTTCCCTAAATAGTATCATGACCAGATATTTGACTGGTTCTTGAAAATACAAATCTGTTAAATACATTATGAAGAGGGTATGTATATTACAGCATGTGAAACATGTAATTATATAGATATGTATATCTATAAGAAATTCCAAAAGTCAATTTGGAATAAAACACAAGCATCTGTGTCTAGATTTCTTTATTAAGAATCTCTTTTCCAATATCAAACATTATTTCGTTTGATCAGTTATCACGTAACTCGTACAACAAAATAAACAATGGAAATTTTTTTTAAGTTGAGATACCATCAAAAGTATAAAGAATTTCCAAAGCATTATCATAAACTATTAACGTAAGTAAAAGCTTGTAAAGTTGTGCTAATGCACAAGAAAATACACGAAAATTTAATTATAAGTCCACAGAAGATGAAGTATATCACACACAACTTTCGAGGCAAGACCTTTGGAAAAATATAATTGGGCACGACAACGACAAATGCTAATTCCGTCAGTAGAAGAATTAAAAGTAGCACTTTGACACATGATCCTACACACGATATGAATCTCGCTGAGGTACGTTGGAACAATATTTCACAACCATCGGTGCACAGTCTAATCAGAGTCATAATTATTATCACTGAAAAAGGAGTTCTATACCTTTGCAAATTCCCTATTTTATTTTATTTGACATTCCCTGGTAATTTCACTTAACAACGGTTATCACACGAAATTCCAGATAAAAGTTCTTATATTTCTTTCGTTAAAATTCTAACTTTTGCATATAATAAATTAATTTTCATGTTTCTACTTCCCCTAAAGGTCATCATACCATGAGGATTTTTTTCATAATAACAAATATTGATCTATTTTCATTTCTTGGTAAATCTACACGTTACACATACACTGTTTGTTGTGCATGTGATTCGCTTGCTTTATGAAGACCACAAGAGGGCTTCATTCTGATTTGTTATTTTATACAAACTCAAATATCAGTTTGCTTTTTGTACTGTGAACCGCATTATTGCAAAACAATAACTCCTTAATATCAAGTCAATAAATTTCTTGAAAATTTTAATTTTCTTTGACATACATATTTTCTATTTTGACCATGTCCGAACTTTCTTATTAAAATTTGTTTTAATCAAGTTCAAATTATTTAACTTGCTCACATTATATATTCATTTCAAGATCCCATATGATGGATGGAAGCTATCATATTCAAAATAGTCCCAACAAGCACTTCATTTGTTTTGAACCATACTAGGTTTGTTTAAATCTTCGACTCCATTGAATCATTTCTTTGATCATGATCACTTTGTGCTGACATTTTCACAAAATTTAAAGCTTGCACTAATCTCGTTTATATATATCATATACGGATTTAATTATTTATTTAATTATATATTAAAAATTGCTTTGTTGATAAAAGCCATCTTAACACAAATCGTGTGCTAAGATAATGATACACAAATTCTTGTTATATTTCAGTGTATCTCCTAATGATTCTTACAACAGCAATTTAGCCTTTCATGATAATTATTATTTTAACATCTTCAATTGAAAAACATTATATAAAATTTATTATATATGGAAACTTACCTAATTTACAAAATAGTATTACTATATTTTTATTTAACCATTGAGGTAAAGAATTTATATTTATATATATATATATATATATATATAAAATTTATGTTGAAGAATACTTTCATTTAAGTTTACGTTCAGTTATTTATAATTGATAATTAATATTAGTTTTTTTATTAATAATTAATAACAAAAGTGTTAGTATTATTTTAAAATACTAGGATTATTATCAGGGGAAGGTATTGAATAGCCTAGCCTTAGTTAGGCATGGACTGGCCACCTATGCTTAAACAAGGCAACACTAATCAATATCCAACCATGATAATGACTAGTTAATATATATAAAATAAGTCATCATATTTATTTAGTAAATTTTAATTATATAAAAAAAATATTTTACTTTGTACTGTAAGGAGAAGTCATATTTTCATAAAACAGTACAAGAATTAGAGGGATGAATAAAATTATATAAATAATTATGTATTACATGTTTTGTGATAACTATGTACTATAACGCTCTGTTAAGAAAATGACCATAATATGGTAGTCATCAATTACGTTAGGTTAGGAGAACATTGTAACATATATAAGAATAGTTTCCGTTTTCACTTATTTACAATATTTGTAAATACATTTACAATGATATATGGTTTCAAAATAAAAATAAGTAATCACATAGAATCGATCCATTAAGTGTTATATATTTACAAAATATTTTACGAATTTTTTGTACAATAAATATTTTTACACCTTTAACTTTTATTTAACGTTATAAATAAAAGTGATTTCTTTTACAAAATAATAATACTAAAATATTTTGTAATAACTTCATTGCAGTGTTTTGTAATATATATTACATAGTAAATATAAATTATTTTACATAGTATAGTAAAATACTAAAATAATATATATTCATTTAAAAGTGGTGACTATTTACATATAGTAAAAATACGTAACAAATAAATATATATTACATAATATTTATATTTGATATATAAGATACGGTTCAGACAGGAACACAAATAATATATATTATAATTGCTTTACAAATATACTATAATAGTTGGTCATGCTAAAACAACTTGTTCTTATTATATTTCAATCTCTAGGACATAGTATGAAAAATATGGTTACTAATAGTATACTATCATATTGTTTCACAATTAAAACAAATTGGAACTCTAAACAATGATACACTAACTTTATTGTCTTTTAGTGTGTCTTTGCAATTCACTCATCTCAACACTTTGATTTTCTTATATCATAAGTTAATATTTGACAAATCATTTTTCATGCTTTTATTTCATTTTGAACCTGTCGATTCTAAGTCTTCCTCGGTTGCCAATCAAAGTAAGCTTTCTTTTGACAAAGAATTTTATTGATTCTAAAAAAATTCCTTCACATTCATTCTAAATATCTATTGATCGTATATCTTTTGGCTTGAACCTAGTCATCTTGGAAATTATATCCTTTCATTTCATTCGTTTGTCATCAATTTCTTGAACTAATTCAGTTTAACCATTGAGTCCAATTTAAGATACAACTTGTATTCACAAAATTCGGTATTTTAAATTTCGTGTCATCTACCTTAATATTATTTTTATTTAACAAAAAAGTGACATAAATCTAAAAGAAATATCATAACCTAAATACAATTGGGAGCTGGAATCTGAGATGAAGAAAAAGTATTCCTACTTATTCCAGTAAATCTTGAGGACGAGATTTTTATTAAGGTGGGGAGAATGTAACAACCCTCATTAAAAGTCCTATTTATTTTATTATTTTATCCAATAGGAAACCCTAATTAAGAAACCCAAGTGATTATGTATAAACCCTAAAATTTTCAGAACAATCAGAATCAGGATCAGGGCCCCTAAAACTCAGGGGGGTATTCCCTACTCAACGATTATCTTCACAAAATGCTGTCAAAATTAAATTTCTCGATTCCGTCGACTCAGCAGGGCTACCCAGGTGACGAAGCAGGCCTACCCTATTTTGACATCCCAGGCGACACGCGGCACGTGACACGGATTCTTCCGCGACTAGCGGGAGGTGCAAATTTTGGGTATAAATAGAAGGGCCTGGCACTTGTATTCTGTTGTTCGTTCGACGATCAAATTCACTTTGTACGTTGAGTTATAGTCGAAACAATCTCAAAAGCACTAATTAATAGGGGGTGCTGCTACGATACAGGGTAATAACTCGATCGCTATTACGATTCATTGTCCGATCGATCAATGTACTCAATGGATGTTTAAGTGCTGCCCACATTAGGGTGATGCTTTGTCATTAATCGTTAATTCGATGGATGTTTAAGCATAGCACTTTGTCATTCGTTGTGAGGGTTGATCTCGTGAGTTATCGTAATTGCTGTATTAAGTTACCTACCTAGTTCGTGTGCACTAGGTTACAAGGCTAAATCATTAGGCTAAGCTCTGCCTGTATAAATCTGCAAGATATCAAGGATTATCTGTAGACTAAACTTTGGCCGTATGAATCTGCATGATTATAAGTGAGTCATTCTCTTTTTATCAACTATTTTACAATACCTCAAATTATTTTCAAAAAGTTATAATTACAGGGACTAAGTCGTGGATATCTTAAATCACTGGCTAGTGGGGTATTGTGCACATTACTAATTTTCTCCCAGTTAGGTTCATTGACCTATTAGGGATAATCATCACTATTTAGGTTCATTGACCTAATAGTGGTATGACCATCGTCACCATTGTGACATGTCACCATTGTGACATAGCGCCAGATAAAAATAAGATAGAAGCCATTGTAATCGCTCTTATGCTGTAATTAATAACTATGCATCATTTTATGTAAATAGAATGATTCACTCAGTATTTCCCGCTGACAAAACCTTTTTAAAACGCGTTTCAGGTAATTACAGTAGATTGGAATAAGAGATGGGTACGACACTGAAAGGCATCAAAAAGTGGCTTATTTTATTAATTAAATCAAATTAAGAAATATTGTTTTATGTAATCAAATTTATCTTTATTAAAGTTACCATTGTAAAACATGGGTTTATCCCATCTATTTAATAAATAAAATCCGGTGTTTTCTAAACTCTGATATTTTTCCTAACTCACGGTCCTGATGAAATTTTCGCTGCAACGTTTTCAAAATAATCACCGGTACCACGGGCTGTTCGCGACTTCCGATTCCGTCTAGGGTGGGTCGGGGGCCGTGACAGCTGTGTTCGGAAAAATCTTCAAAACAGCAACCTTTCTGTGTAAAAACGAGCATTTTAGGGTCGTTACACTGCTACGATAAAGGGTAATAACTCGATCACTGCTACGATGCAATGTCCGATCGATTGAAACCGATCCGATGGATGTTTAAGTGCTGCCCGTATTTGGGCTATACTTTGTCATTCGTCGTGAGGGTTTTGATTTCGTGAGTTTATCGTAAATGTTGTATTAAGTTACTGACCTAGTTCGTGTGCATTGTTATTTAACTAGGTTACCAGGCTTAATCAGTAGGCTAAACTCTGCCCAACTAAACTTGCAATGTGAGTCATTCTCTTTTTATCAACAGTGTTTTACAATACCCAAATGTTTTCTAGTTATATGTTACAGGGATTAAGTCTTGGTTATCTTAAATTACTGGCAAATGGGGTATTGTGCACATCACTATTGTTTCTCACTTTTAACAGTGATAATCATCACTATTGGGTGAAAGGACCCAATGGTGGTATGACCATCGTCACCAGGGTGTGACACGGGGCCAGATAATTATAAGATAGTGGCCATTGTAATCGCTCTTATGCTGTAATATATAACCAATGTGTCGTTTTATACAAATTGAGTGACTCGCCAGTATTTCCCCGCTGATAAAATCTTTTTAAACATGTTTCAGATGATTTACTGTGAACAAGGAAAAATGCAGTGTAGCACTACCAGCTTGGATAAAGTGGCCAGTAAATAAATAAACATGTTTTTGTAAACAGGGAATTTCCCGGTGAAATTCCTTTATTGTAAACCACGGGGTTTGTCCCAAAAATGTAAAATAAAATAATTGGGCATTTTCAGTTTTCAAGATCTTGTTAAACTTTTCGCTGCCAAATTAAACATCAATACCACGGGTTTTCTATCCCGCGGATTCTGAACCGGGTAAAACCGGGACGGGGGCCGTGACAATACACCTGTCCGTTGCGTATGTAAAAGATATACTCATTTGCTGGAGTGACCCGCTGTGAGTTTATATTTGTGGTGTGTTGTTAAATCTTGTTCGGTTTATTTATACCGGCCCTAAATGTTGGACAAACATGTAAATCTGATACAAGATTGTTTTTAATAAAATTGTCCCAAGTTATAGAAGAACATTTGTGCCTTGTGCATTTAAATCAATTTTATAAACACTTTTCAAAAGAGTCGGTTAATTGTATTTACAAGTGTAAACTGATGTATTTTCAAAAGATTAAGTGGCAGGTACTTATTATAATTGGCTAGGAGCTCTGGGCGTTAGTTAAGGAATCTTGCAAGTTCTTAACGCTTAAAGTCTGTTGAACAATATTTTGTATTACATTTTAGATCCGCCTGTGGATCCTATCGTACAACCGTCTGTATAATATTTTTTTTCGTACTTTACACTTCGGTTGTAATAGTATATTTTCTACCAAGACTTCCGCTGTGCAATTAAATTGTGTATATTTGACTATGATGATATCAACTACGTCACGATACTCCCCACCGGGCCCACCGGCAATACGTGGAAATATCGGGGTATGACAGTTGATGAGAAATAAAAATCTGTAATAAAGAAGGGTTTTGGTATCATCTGTTATATAGGGAGATTGTTGGATCAGCAGCTGTGACATTGTCTCCAGTAGCATATTTAACCAGATCACAACATGTAGCAAAGGACATGTTGCTACGTAACAAATTCTTGATTGAGGTTTGATGAAAGTTGTTTAGGCAGGTGATCGTATGTTCTTAGTTAATGTTTGTTAAAATTTAAGATGTATTCGAATTTTATTAAGTTTGTTCGACATCTTTTATATGTACTTGTGTTTATAACAGTTTACATTGTCAATGGGTGAATACTCTCTTTTTTGAATAAGAGAATGGAAATAACCATATGTAACTGATATATTAACCGATGATATATGTTTATAGTCGTCTTTTAGCTATAATAGATAACACGTTTTGGTACAATATCTATATACCTATCTATACTTTCTATTAATATGTGTTATGCATGGTTTTCTAAGAAACCACCCGTGTTTGCACACGGCTCTTACCGCTGGTACTATATAATAAAAGAAACCAAGTTGTGACACATGTCATTTATTGGAGCCATCTAATTTTTTAATTTTCTCGTCTCTATCTCCTACTTATTTATAATTAATTAATATTAACTAAAAGATAATTATAAAATTAAATTTAATATCACATGTCATTTATTGGATCCATCTATTTTTTAGTTTTCTCGTCTCTATCTACTACTTATTTATAATTAATTAATATTAATTAAAAGATAATTATAAAATTAAATTTAATATAAATTTAAACAATTCGTATAGGAGATAATATAATCTTTTGAAATATTTATTAGATTTCAAAATTATTTATCTTGAAATTAACAAAAGACGTACACCAAATATAAATTAATAAAATGTAAAGAGTTAAATGTCATTTTAGTCCCTGTGGTTTGGGCCTTTTTCTTAGTTTAGTCCAAAGGTTTTATAATACACAAGGTTTATAAAGATATAACAAGATATAACTTTTTATTGATTGGTATATAAAATTACATGTGCTTAACCCATACAATACATGAGGTTTTTAAAAATGTAACTTTTTTCATTATTTAATAAATTAAATTTACTCAACCCGTACAATACATGAGGTTCTTAAAGATATAACATTTTTATTATTTAATATACAAAATTTCATTTATTCAACCCATGTAATAAACGAGATTTTTAAATATATATATTATTTTATTATTTGGTATATAAAATTACATTTATTCAACCCGTGTAATAAACGAGGTTTTTAAAGATATTTTTTTTTATTATTTGGTATATAAAATTACATTTATTCAACCCGTGTATTACACGGGGGTTCTAACCTAGTATAAATAATAAATAGAGTTAATTGCCAAAATCATCCCTGAGGTTTGGGCAGATTTGTCATTTTCATCCAAAATGACATTTTTGTACCAAATTGCCCTCAACGTTTGTCGCAACCCCCGATCCCTTATCTGTCCCGAGAACGGGCGGACGTGAACTCAGTAGTGGTGGTATCAGGTTTCGTTAATTTGGCAGCGGAATTTACATCAGGACCGTAGTTAGGAAATGTTTATCAGAGTAAAACCACCATAATTAATATTAATAAACACATGGGCAAAATCCAAGTTTTTTATTACAGTACATTTATAGGGACAAACCCTATTTTATTGAATTTAAAGCATCGTTTATTAGATAACTTTTATAGCCACTTATTTTCCAAGCCATCAGTGCTCTCGAGCTGGCTTTTTCAATTAACATTTTATCAATTAACACAGTATTGAGAGCGATCACATTGTTTATTTCTACACAATTACTCATTCAGTACTGTCAATCCTTGACTGGCGGGTCATATTACACATTGGCTAACTCGTTGTCCAATGGTAACGTACTGTCATTCCGACTTACTACTCGCAAGTAATAAATTTTGTATACAAAACCCCAACATACCGGCAGTAATTGAAGAACTACAAAGACTCAATCACCGCTTAATCGCATTGTAAAACATTTAAGGTTTTGTAAAATATTACAAAAAGGTTAATAAAAAGAGGATAAACTCACATTGCTATCTTAGACTTCGTGTAAGGGTTTCCTGGATATAATCTATAATTTATACAAATGTACATTGGTTAGTATCATAACCCTTTGAAAATATTAATGATACCCTCCTCGAGACGGCATTCCAACAACTACGTCGGGCAGAACCACGACAGTTGTTACGGAACCCTAAATCAATCGGGCAGCGTTTCTATTATGAAACTGGGGTTATAATACTTACAACGGAGCAGAACCTCGCTAATTAGGGGTATAATACCTAACTATTATGCTTATAACTTCAGAAATTCGAGATTGAAAGAAAGAAATGAACAACGGAAAGTGAAACCCGATGGCCTGCTTATATAGTTGCTGAATTCAACTCTCACGCGGCCCGCGTGAAAGATAAGGGTCACTTACGCGGCCCGCGTCAACATGTGGTCAACGTGTAGCTTGTCCCGATCATGATTTAGACCCGCCACGATGTCGACACGTGTCGGCATCTGGTGTCTTCGCGTTGTAGGTCTCTCGCGGCCCGCGTACGTTATCGAGAACTCTTACGCGGCCCGTATCAACTTAAGAAATCAGACGGAATCAGGTCTCAACCTTGATACCGCCCGCGTGAAATGTTGGGGTGGGTCTACGCGGCCCGCCTCAACTCAATATTTCATGTTTTTCATTTATTTTATATTTTATTTTTAATACTATATTGTATTTCGGGCTCGGTTTCTACATACGGGGTGTAATATAAGACATATTGGGACATTCTAAAATATACTAGAATGTTAGAAATATTATAAGAGTGTCGGGTTATGTGAGGATTGTTACATTCTCCCCACCTTATTTAGAGCTCGTCCTCCAGATCTACTGGAATAAATGCGGATATTTCCTTTGCATTTCAGATTCAAGCTCCCATGTGTACTCGGGTCTCTTTTGGAGTCCCACTTCACTTTGACTAGAACTAGTCTTTTATGTTTGAGGTTCTTGACTTTCCTGTCTTCAATCTGTAGAGGCCTTTCTACAAACTTGAGTTGTTCATTTACCTCTATATCTTTAAGAGGTACTATTAGGAATTCATCAGCTAAACACGTTTTGAGATTTGATACATGAAACACATCATGTATTCCTGCCATTTCCTCTGGCAGTTGTAGCTGATAAGCTACTGGTCCTATTCTTCTAATAATCTCAAAAGGTCCAACATACCTGGGACATAGCTTTCCCCGTTTGATGAATCTTACCACTCCTTTCCAAGGAGAGACTTTCAACAATACTTTATCTCCTACTTGAAATTCCAATGGCTTGCGTCAGTTATCAACATAACTCTTTTGTCGATCACGTGCTGCTTTCAGTCGTTCCTTGACTTGAAAAATCTTGTTGGTTGTTTCTTGTACTATCTCAGGTCCAGATAGTTGCTTTTCCCCAATTTCCGCCCAATAGACTGGGGTTCGGCACTTTCGTCCATAAAGTGCTTCGAATGGTGCAGCCTTGATACTTGTGTGATAACTATTATTATAAGAAAATTCTATTAAAGGTAAGTGATCGTCCCAATTACCTCCAAAATCAATTACACGAGCTCTAAGCATGTCCTCCATTGTCTGAATTGTCCTTTCACTTTGTCCATCCGTTTGTGGATGATAAGCCGTACTTAGCTTTAACTTGGTTCCCATTGCTGTTTGGAAACTTAACCAAAAATGAGATGTAAATCGACTATCCCTATCAGAAATAATTGATAAAGGAATTCTATGCAAAGAAACAATTTCATTTACAATTTCATTTACATGAGCAGACTTGGTTAGTCTATCTACAATCACCCAGATTGTATCATTTCCTTTCTTAGTTTTGGGTAATTTAGTAACAAAATCCATTGTTATCAAGTCTCATTTCCAAACTGGCATTTCTAATTGCTGTAACAAACCTGGGGGTTTATGATGTTCAGCTTTAACTTGTGAGCAAGTTAAACATTTAGAAACATAGGCTGCTATGTCCTTTTTCATTCCTATCCACCAGAAATTTTTCCTTAAATCCTGGTACATTTTATCAGTTCCTGGATGCATCGTATACTTAGACTTATGGGCTTCTTTTAATATACGATGACGTAGATTTCCTAATTTAGGTATCCACATTCTCTTTTCATGGAATCTCGATATTCCATCTGTTCCTTGTTCTAATTCTTTTAGCATACCTTTTAATTTTTCAGAATCATCCTTGATTACTGATTCTTGTGCTTCTCTTATTTGATCATTTAAATTTACTTGCAGATTTAATTTAAGAGAACGTACCCTTTTTGGCTTTTCATGATATTTTCGGCTTAAAGCATCTGCCACTACATTTGCTTTTCCTTCATGATACTTGATATCACAATCATAGTCACTAAGCAATTCCATCCAGCGTCTTTGTCTTATATTCAATTCCTTTTGTTTGAAAATATACCTTAAACTCTTATGATCGGTGAATACAGTAAACTTACTACCATAAAGGTAATGTCTCCAAATCTTAAGAGCAAAAATTATAGCTCCTAATTCTAGATCATGAGTTGAATAATTTTCTTCATGATTCTTAAGTTGTCTAGATGCGTAAGATATAACCTTTTGTCGTTGCATCAATATACATCCATAACCTAATCTAGAAGCATCACAATAGACTACAAAGTCTTCAGTTCCTTCTGGTAATGCTAGTATGGGTGTATGGGTTAATATTTGCTTAAGAATTCATAAGGCTTCTTCTTGTTTTAATCCCCATTCAAACTTAACAGATTTACAGGTTAGCTTAGTTAAGGGAATGGCTATACTAGAGAAATCTCGAATAAATCTTCTATAATAACCGGCCAATCCTAAGAAACTTCTAATCTCGGTTGAAGATTCAGGGGTTTTCCATTTAGTATTTGCCTCAATCTTTGTTGGATCTACATGAATTCCTTCATGATTAACTAAATCTCCAAGGAATTGTACCTGTTCTAACCAAAATTCGCATTTAGAGAATTTAGCATAAAGCTTTTCCTTTCTTAATAAACTTAAAAGTGCGTGCAAATGCTTTGCGTGATCCTCTTTACTCTTAGAGTAAATTAGAATATCATCTATAAATACAATTATGAATTTATCCAAATATGGCTTACATATTCGGTTCATCATATCCATAAATACAGCTGGGCATTGGTTAAACCAAATGGCATGACAGTAAATTCATAATGACCATACCTTGTTATAAATGCGGTCTTAGGAATGTCCTCTTCCTGTACTTTTAATTGATGATGTCCTGACCTTAAATCGATTTTAGAGAAAAATCGAGCTCCTTGCAGTTGATCAAACAGATCATCGATTCTCGGTAATGGATACCGATTCTTAATCGTAACCTTGTTTAATTCACGGTAATCAATGCACATACGCATTGATCTGTCCTTCTTTTTAACAAATAATATCGGCGCTCCCCATGGCGACGAACTCGGTTGTATAAATCCTTTCTCCAACAATTCGTCTAATTGTTTCTTCAATTCCTACATTTCTGCGGGTGCCAAACGATAAGGTGCTTTGGCAATTGGTGTTGTTCCTGTTATCAATTGGATTCTGAATTCAACTTCTCTATCCGGAGGTTGTCCTGGTAATTCTTCTGGAAAGACGTCTGAAAATTGAGATACTACTGGAATATCTTTTAAATCCTTTCCTTTAGTGTTAGTGATTATGGAAATCAAATACACTATAGAACTTTTTCTTATACAACTTGCAGTTTTCATCACAGAGATAAATTTAGTGGACCTAAAAGGTTTATCTCCTTTAATTGTGATCGCTTTACCTTTTAGTGAATTTACTTGAATTAACTTTTGATCACATAAAATATTGGCTTTATTGGCTATTAACCAATCCATTCCTAAAACAACATCGAATCCTACCAGATTCATGGGATACAGGTTTGCAATAAATTTCTGATTTAAAATTTCTATGCTTGCTCCCCGCAAGATTTCAGAAATCCTAACGGTTTCTCCATTGACTGTCTCTACTAAGCATTCTTGTGGTAGTTTAGTTAATGACTGATTTAGAATTTTGCAAAATGATGTATTAATAAAACTTTGGTTTGCACCAGAGTCAAATATGACTTTAGCAAAGATATCATTAACTAAAAACGTACCAGCTATGACATCTGGAATCATCTTGGCTTCATCTGCAGTCAGAACAAATGCTCTAGCATTTTTAGTGTTCTTGTTGTTCGGAGCTGGGGCTAATTTCGGGCAATTAGGCTTGATGTGACCTTGTTCTCCGCAGTTGTAGCATATCCTGCTGTTTTTCTTCCTGCAGTCTTGTCGCAACCCCCGATCCCTTATCTGTCCCGGGAACGGGCGAACGCGAACTCAGTGGTGGTGGTTTCAGGTTTCGTTAATTTGGCAGCGGAATTTACATCAGGACCGTAGTTAGGAAATGTTTATCAGAGTAAAACCACCATAATTAATATTAATAAACACATAGGCAAAACCCAAGTTTCTTATTACAGTACATTTATAGGGACAAACCCTATTTTATTGAATTTAAAACATCGTTTATTAGATAACTTTTATAGCCACTTATTTTCCAAGCCGTCAGTGCTCTCGAGCTAGCTTTTTCCCAGTTGGCTTTCACATTGTGTTACCTGAAACATGTTTTAAAATTGTCAGCGGGAAATACTGGTGAGTGAATCCCAGTTTAATCAAGAAACATTTTATCAATTAACACAGTATTGAGAGCGATCACATTGTTTATTTCTACACAATTACTCATTCAGTACTGTCAATCCTTGACTGGCGGGTCATATTACATATTGGCTAACTCGTTGTCCAATGGTAACGTACTGTAATTCCGACTTACTACTCGTAAGTAATAAATTTTGTATACAAAACCCCAACATACCGGCAGTAATTGAAGAACTACAAAGACTCAATCACCGCTTAATCGCATTGTAAAACATTTAAGGTTTTGTAAAATATTACAAAAAGGTTAATAAAAAGAGGATAAACTCACATTGCTATCTTAGACTTTGCGTAAGGGTTTCCTGGATATAATCTATAATTTATACAAATGTACATTGGTTAGTATCATAACCCTTTGAAAATATTAATGATACCTTCCCCGAGACGGCATTCCAACAACTACGTCGGGCAGAACCACGACAGTTGTTACGGAACCCTAAATCAATCGGGCAGCGTAACTATTACAAAACTGGGGTTATAATACTTACAATGGAGCAGAACCTCGCTAATTAGGGGTATAATACCCGACTATAATGCTTATAACTTCAGAAATTCGTTTAGAAAGAAAGAAATGAACGACGGAAAGTGAAGCCCGATGGCCTGCTTATATAGTTGCTGAAACTGGTCTCCACGCGGCCCGCGTAAAGAACAGACAAGGGTTACGCGGCCCGTGTCAACCCTAGTCAACTCTATAGCTTATCCCGGTCATGATCTAGACCCGCCACGATGTCGACACGTGTCGGCTTCTGGTGTCTCCGCGTTGTAGGTCTCTCGTGGCTCGCGTACATGTAAGCTAAAGCTTACGCGGCCCGCCTGAACTAAAGAAATCAGACGGAATCAGGTATCCACCTTGATACCGCCCGCGTAAAGGCTTGGGGTGGGTCTACGCGGCCCGCCTCAGCTCAATGTTTCTTGTTTTTCATTTATTTTATATGTTATAACATATTTCGGGTTCGGTTTTCACATACGGGGTGTAATATAAGATACATTGAGACATTTTAAATTATAATAGGGTGTCGGAAATATTATGAGGGTGTTGGTTTTACTGAGGGTTGTTACGTTCTCCCCACCTTATTTTAGAGCTCGTCCTCGAGATCTACTGGAACAAGTGCGAATATTTCGTTTGCATTTCAAATTCAAGTTCCCATGTGTACTCAGGTCCTCTTTTGGAGTCCCACTTCACTTTGACTAGAACTAGTCTTTTATGTTTGAGGTTCTTAACTTTCCTGTCTTCAATCTGTAGAGGCCTTTCTACAAACTTGAGTTGTTCATTTACCTCTATATCCTTAAGAGGTACTATCTCTAAACACTTTTTGAGATTTGATACATGAAACATATCATGTATTCCTGCCATTTCCTCTGGAAGTTGTAGCTGATAGGCTACTGGTCCTATTTTTCTAATAATCTCAAAAGGTCCAACATACCTGGGACTTAGCTTTCCCCGTTTGATGAATCTTAAAACTCCTTTCCAGGGAGAGACTTTCAACAATACTTTATCTCCTACTTGAAATTCCAATGGCTTGCGTCGGTTATCAGCATAACTCTTTTGTCGATCACGTGCTGCTTTCAGTCGTTCCTTGACTTGAATAATCTTGTCGGTTGTTTCTTGTACTATCTCAGGTCCAGATAGTTGCTTTTCCCCAATTTCCGCCCAACAGGCTGGGGTTCGGCACTTTCGTCCATAAAGTGCATCGAAGGGTGCAGCATTGATACTTGTGTGAGAACTATTATTATAAGAAAATTCTATTAAAGGTAAGTGATCGTCCCAATTACCTCCAAAATCGATTACACAAGCTCTAAGCATGTCTTCCGTTGTCTGAATTGTCCTTTCACTTTGTCCATCTGTTTGTGGATGATAAGCCGTACTTAGCTTTAACTTGGTTCCCATTGCCTTTTGGAAACTTAACAAAAAATGAGAGGTAAATCGACTATCTCTATCAGAAACAATTGATAAAGGAATACCATGTAAAGAAACAATTTCATTTACATATAGTTTAGCTAATTGTTCCATACTGAAAGTTTCTTTCATAGGTAGAGAATGAGCTGACTTGGTTAGTCTATATACAATCACCCAGATTGTATCATTTCATTTCTTAGTTTTGGGTAATTTAGTAACAAAATCCATTGTTATCAATTCCCATTTCCAAACTGGCATTTCTAATTGCTGTAACAAACCTGAGGGTTTCTGATGTTCAGCTTTAACTTGTGAGCAAGTTAAACATTTAGAAACATAGGCTGCTATGTCCTTTTTCATTCCTATCCACCATAAATTTTTCCTTAAATCCTGGTACATTTTATCACTTCCTGGATGCATCGTATACTTAGACTTATGGGCTTCTTCTAATATACGATGACGTAGATTTCCTAATTTAGGTATCCACATTCTCTTTTCATGGAATCTCCATATTCCATTTGTTCCTTGTTCTAATTCTTTTAGCATACCTTTTAATTTTTCAGAATCATCCTTGATTACTGATTCTTGTGCTTCTCTTATTTGATCATTTAAATCTACTTGCAGATTTAATTTAAGAGAACGTACCCTTTTTTGGCTTTTCATGATATTTTCGGCTTAAAGCATCTGCCACTACATTTGCTTTTCCTTCATGATGCTGGATATCACAATCATAGTCACTAAGCAATTCCATCCAGCGTCTTTGTCTCATATTCAATTCCTTTTGTTTGAAAATATACTTTAAACTCTTATGATCGGTGAATACAGTAAACTTACTACCATAAAGGTAATGTCTCCAAATCTTAAGAGCAAAAATTATAGCTCCTAATTCTAGATCATGAGTTGAATAATTTTCTTCATTATTCTTAAGTTGTTTAGATGCGTAAGCTATAACCTTTTGTCGTTGCATCAATACACATCCATAACCTAATCTAGAAGCATCACAATAGACTACAAAGTCTTCAGTTCCTTCTGGTAATTCTAGTATGGGTGTATGGGTTAATCTTTGCTTAAGAATTCATAAGGCTTCTTCTTGTTTTAATCCCCATTCAAACTTAACAGATTTACAGGTTAGCTTAGTTAAGGGAATGGCTATTCTAGAGAAATCTCGAATAAATCTTCTATAATAACCGGCCAATCCTAAGAAACTTCAAACCTCGGTTGGTGATTCAGGGGTTTTCCATTTAGTAATTGCCTCAATCTTTGTTGGATCTACATGAATTCCTTCATTATTAACTAAATGTCCAAGGAATTGTACCTGTTCTAACCAAAATTCGCACTTAGAGAATTTAGCATAAAGCTTTTCCTTTCTTAATAAACTTAAAAGTGCGTGCAAATGCTTTGCATGATCTTCTTTATTCTTAGAGTAAATTAGAATATCATCTATAAATACAATTATGAATTTATCCAAATATGGCTTACATATTCGGTTCATCATGTCCATAAATGCAGCTGGGGCATTGGTTAAACCAAATGGCATGACAGTAAATTCATAATGACCATACCTTGTTCTAAAAGCGGTCTTAGGAATGTCCTCTTCCTGTACCTTTAACTGATGATATGCTGACCTTAAATCGATTTTAGAGAAAAATCGAGCTCCTTGCAGTTGATCAAACAGATCATCGATTCTGGGTAATGGATACCGATTCTTAATCGTGACTTTGTTTAATTCACGGTAATCAATGCACATACGCATTGATCCGTCCTTCTTTTTAACAAACAGTGTCGGCGTTCCCCATGGCGACAAACTCGGTTGTATAAATCTTTTCTCCAACAATTCGTCTAATTGTTTCTTTAATTCTTGCATTTCTGCAGGTGCCAAACGGTAAGGTGCTTTGGCAATCGGTGTTGTTCCTGGTATCAAATGGATTCTGAATTCAACTTCTCTATCCGGAGGTAGTCCTGGTAATTCTTCTGGAAAGACGTCTGAAAACTGAGATACTACTGGAATATCTTTTAAATCCTTTCCTTTAGTGTTAGTGATTATGGAAATCAAATACACTATAGAACCTTTTCTTATACAACTTGTAGTTTTCATCACAGAGATAAATTTAGTGGACCTAGAAGGTTTATCTCCTTTAATTGCGATCGCTTTACCTTTTGGTGAATTTACTTGAATTAACTTTTGATCACATAAAATACTGGCTTTATTGGCTATTAACCAATCAATTCCTAAAACAACATCGAATGCTACCAGATTCATGGGATACAGGTTTGCAATAAATTTCTGATTTAAAATTTCTATTCTTGCTCCCTACAAGATTTCAGAAATCCTAACGGTTTCTCCATTGGCTGTCTCTACTAAGCATTCTTGTGGTAGTTTAGTTAATGACTGATTTAGAAATTTGCAAAATGATGTATTAATAAAACTTTGGTTTGCACCAGAGTCAAATAATACTTTAGCAAAGATATCATTAACTAAAAACGTACCAGCTATGACATCTGGAATCATCTTGGCTTCTTCTGCAGTCAGAACAAATGCTCTAGCATTTTTAGTATTCTTGTTGTCTGGAGCTGGGGCTAATTTCGGGCAATTAGGCTTGATGTGACCTTGTTCTCCGTAGTTGTAGCATATCCTGCTGTTTTTCTTCCTGCAGTCTTCTTCCTTGTGTCCCGATATTTTGCAAAAGTTATAGTATATAGTGCATCTTCCTGAATGCTTTCTTTTGCAATTCCTACAGTAAGGAGTAGAGGTAGAACCTATATTTTTCCCACGATTAAGATTTCTTGAACGAAATTCTTGTGTAAGCTTTTCGGTTAGGTTCCTTCTTTGATCCTCTTCTCGGGTACGGACTAATTCATCTGTCAAGCTATTTGCTAGTTCTACAGCTTATTCTATAGTTTGAGGTCTTGCTGCCTTGACTACGTGTCTAATCTCTCCAATTAATCCCCAAATATAACGGGAGATTAACACTGGTTCTGGTGAAGCAAGAGTTGGCACTATTCTAGCATATTCGAAGAATATTTTAGTGTATCCCTTACTATCCACACCAGTCATCCTAAGGTTTAGGAATTTGTTTGCTATCTGTTCCTTTTCATTGGGTGGGCAGAATTTTCTTTCTACCTTGTCCTTAAATTCTTCCCATTCCATATTGTAAGTTCTATCACTTCCTCTTGTCTGGAGGATAGTGTTCCACCATTCTAGTGCTGCATTCTTAAACAGATTAGAAGCAAACAATATCTTATCTTCTTCAGCACACTTGCTTATTCTTAAGACTGCCTCAGTCTTCTCTATCCAGCGTAAGGTTGCAATGGCCCCTTCGTTGCCCGAGAATTCCATTGGTTTACAAGACCAGAATTCTTTATAAGAACAACCATAAGGCATGGTTCTTCTTCTTTTGGGAATAGGCACTTGAAGTACAAGTCCATTGTTTACACTATTTTCTGGTTCAACGGGTCGCTTACTGCTATGCTTACTTTTATTTTCAGCATCTTTAACAGTTTGAAGAATGAATGGCATTGCATCTATAATTCCCTGTGCCACTATGTGTTAGATAGCACTATTATCCACTTGGTTTCCATTGTTATTGATGCTCGGATTTTCATTAACCACGTTAATGTTACTCTGGTTATCATTATTCAGATTTCCTTGATTTCCTTCATCGGCCATCTGAATTTTAAATATTTATCCCATATTAATATCACAATTAATATCTTAATATAGTTAATCACATGACACGCATTTTTGCCAAAAGCGTCGATCATTGCGACTATACTCTTTTTATATACTATGCGTCTATTACACACTAGTACTGAAATAAAATTTACAATACCAACAGAAATAGAATCACACTAATAGTAATATGCATCCTTACACACATATTTTATTTTATTTTATTATCTTATATTATTTATTATTACTACCGTTTCCTCCATCTCATTCATGGATATGGATTTATCCAAAAATCCATATTACGTTCATCGTATTTCCATACGAGACGCTCTCCCACCTGACGCATTCTCTCACTGCTTTCTAAAATTTCCTCCCCAAAAGTCCTAAGTTCTTGGACATTTTCTGCACTCATTGGGGGTGCAGGTTCTCGGACTAGGTTTGGAATCTGGGGTGCGGGTTCCTGATATGGGGGTGAAAGTGCCTGAAATCGGTAAGGATCTTCTAAGATCTCCCTAATATAATCATCATGGTAATAGGGATCTAAAGGGTCCATACCTGGGTAGGCTCCTATATTATGTATGGGTGTGTCTTCATGGATAGGGTAACGTTGCACAAAGTCCCTATTATCGTCCCACCAGGGGTCGTAATTTGGGTCTAGGGGGTTTGGTGCAGGTATCCTAGGGATTTCTTCTGGGTTAAAGTCATGCATCTCCACTTGGTTTTCAGGATTTTCTATCTCCATGGGTTGTTCTGGGTTTTGTGGTTGTGGGGCTACTAATTGTTCCAGACTTGGGTCAGCAGCAGTTGTAGCTAGGATATGGAAATTAGCTAGGCTTCTATTAAGCATATCCTGTGTATGGGCATCTGTCTTTCTCTTAGCAGCTGCTAAAACTCTTTGCTGTTGCAACTTTCGCATCCTTTTCCTACGAGCAAAAGCTTCCTTACTGAACCATCCTCTCCTTTTGTGAGGGAATGGCTCTTCCGATTGAGCTTTAAAAGCAAACATTCCTTCTTCCTGATCAGCAGTATACCCAGAGAGGGCAGGCTGTGAAGAGGTACCTTCACTCTTAGGTGAATCAGACAACTGACGACTCATGTCTGAGGGTCCTTGATCACTCATACTGTAAACTAACAAATAGTCAAATAACACATAACAAATAATTACAGTTATGCACGTATCTCCGTAATTTATTTTCTAACACAAAATATAGAATTTAAGTGTCAGCAGAACGCTTCTTTGGCTCAGACCAGTGGCTAGGCTCTGATACCACCTTCTGTCGCAACCTCTGATCCCTTATATGTCCCGGGAACGGGCGGACGCGAACTCAGTAGTGGTGGTATCAGGTTTCGTTAATTTGGCAGCGGAATTTACATCAGGACCGTAGTTAGGAAATGTTTATCAGAGTAAAACCACCATAACTAATATTAATAAACACATGGGCAAAACCCAAGTTTTTTATTACAGTACATTTATAGGGACAAACCCTATTTTGTTGAATTTATAACATCGTTTATTAGATAACTTTTATAGCCACTTATTTTCCAAGCCGTCAGTGCTCTCGAGCTGGCTTTTTCCCAGTTGGCTTTCACATTGTGTTACCTGAAACATGTTTTAAAAATATTTTGTCAGCGGAAAATACTGGTGAGTGAATCCCAGTTTAATCAAGAAACATTTTATCAATTAACACAGTATTGAGAGCGATCACATTGTTTATTTCTACACAATTACTCATTCGGTACAGTCAATCCTTGATTGGCGGGTCATATTACACATTGGCTAACTCGTTGTCCAATGGTAACGTACTGTCATTCCGACTTACTACTCGCAAGTAATAAATTTTGTATACAAAACCCCAACATACCGGCAGTAATTGAAGAACTACAAAGACTCAATCACCGCTTAATCGCATTGTAAAACATTTAAGGTTTTGTAAAATATTACAAAAAGGTTAATAAAAAGAGGATAAACTCACATTGCTATCTTAGACTTCGCGTAAGGGTTTCCTGGATATAATCTATAATTTATACAAATGTACATTGGTTAGTATCATAACCCTTTGAAAATATTAATGATACCCTCCCCGAGACGGCATTCCAACAACTACGTCGGGCAGAACCACGACAGTTGTTACGGAACCCTAAATCAATCGGGCAGCGTTTCTATTAGGAAACTGGGGTTATAATACTTACAACGGAGCAGAACCTCGCTAATTAGGGGTATAATACCTAACTATTATGCTTATAACTTCAGAAATTCGATATTGAAAGAAAGAAATGAACGACAGAAAGTGAAACCCGATGGCCTGCTTATATAGTTGTTGAATTCAACTCTCACGCGGCCCGCGTGAAAGATAAGGGTCACTTACCCGGCCCGCGTCAACATGTGGTCAACGTGTAGCTTGTCCCGGTCATGATCTAGACCCGCCACGATGTCGGCATCTGGTGTCTCCGCGTTGTAGGTCTCTCGCGGCTCGCGTACGTTATCGAGAACTCTTACGCGGCCCGTATCAACTTAAGAAATCAGACGGAATCTGGTCTCAACCTTGATACCGCCCGCGTGAAATGTTGGGGTGGGTCTACGCGGCCCGCCTCAACTCAATATTTCATGTTTTTCATTTATTTTATATTTTATTTTTAATACTATATTGTATTTCGGGCTCGGTTTCTACATACGGGGTGTAATATAAGACATATTGGGACATTATAAAATATACTAGAATGTTAGAAATATTATAAGAGTGTCGGGTTATGTGAGGATTGTTACAACGTTTGTAACTTTTTGCCATTTTTAACCAAACCACTAACTTAGTTTATTTTTTCTGTTTTAGTTGAGGATATTTGGATGAAACTGGCAAATATAAAACCATAGGGACGATTTTAGCAATTTACTCAAACTCTTTTAAATGTCTTTTATTTAATTAATTTTGTTACATATATAATAAAAAAATATACATGCAATTTTTATATGAAAAAATAATAGCTTTATCACATAATTTTTATAAATTTTCATCCAACCACTAAGTTTATTTTTCTATTAAGGCGAAGGATATTTATAAACTAAGACAAAAATTAATTTCTAATTTTTTATATAGATCAGTTTAATAAAAATAAAATCTACTTAAACCCCTAAATTTTATAAAACTAAAATGCTGGTGACCTTATTGAAAAAAGGTCAAATAAAAAAATCTTATCATATGTACCAAGTTTGTAATTCATCCTCTACACTTTTAAATTCGCTCCTAAGGAAAAACAGAAGCCAATGACCTCCCCCCCCCCCTATCAAACAACGTATCGTTACCAAACCTTAAAATTACCCACCAAATTGTAATTATAATGCTATGAACCGAAAGTTTATTTACTCGAGCCACTCAGAATAAGTATTAGTTAGTTACCATCATAATCTTAATTAAATAAATATTTTCTTTCTACCAACATATTTCCTAGGTGCTCAACACATTTAAAAAATATTTAACGTCTTACAATTTTTTCTATCTCTACAACTGATAAATACTAAAAGTTGTAATCGATTGTTATGTGTTGCACACCAATGATGTTTTCTCTTTATAAAACCGATTTATATAAAGAAGTTGTAAATTAATTTCTATCTTAATTTATAAAATTTAAAACATCCTGCACTTTAACAGAAAAAATAAACTGAGTTAATGATTTGGATGAAAATTTATAAAAATTATGTGACAAAACTATTAATTTTTTTTTCTAGAAACTCCATGTATATTATTTTTTATTATATATGTATAAAAAATAATTAAATAAAAGAAATTAAAAAGGGTTTGAGTAAATTGCCAAAATCGTCCATTTGGTTTTATATTTACCAGTTTCATCCAAATATCCTCAACTTAACGGAAAAAATAAACTAAGTTAGTGGTTTGGATGAAAATGGCAAAAAGTTACAAACGTTGGGGGCAATTCGGTACAAAAGTGTCATTTTAGACGAAAATGACAAACGTGCCCAAACCTTAGGGACGATTTTGGCAATTAACTCGAATAAGAAATAAAGATGTATTAATTAAAAAAGAAAACAAGTACACCGACCGACACCCACGTTCACAATGGGATTTTAGGTTTTGCTTCCAAGAGAACTAGATGGATGGAACTAGAACTACTCCCTGTCTCCCGAATCTCAAACCTTAAATACAACAAACAATAATATTTGGTACGGGCCGCTGTTGTGAAGATCTTCCAGTGGATAATCTCGACTCTTTTAACTGCTAAATCTTCAAAGAAAACGATTTCGTTGGCCACACCACCATTCGGGTTCGATCGGTATGGATAGATATACTATCCCCTGTTTATAGATATACTAGGATTTGATTATTTATTTCGCGGAATCTCTTTTAGACTTTAGTTGTTCGCCATACCAAATTTCAGGTTTTGTAGAATGGGTTCTGGACGTGATAGAATGAGAATGGATGTTGTTACTACAACAAATATAAGACAAGGATAGTGACTGGACTGGTTAGGCAAAAGGGTTCAAAGGTTTCGGTTTGCCTAACGCGGGTCGTGGGGTCCCCCACGTATGCAATACGTAGGGTTGGATCAAAGTGTTGTGATTGTTCTTGAATTCTGGATTGAAGTATATTCAATCCAGAATATTTATGATGTTAGTGTGTTGTTATTTAATATTTGAAGTGAAGAATAGAATGTGAAAAGTACACAATCTAGAGGGAGAGAAGAGAATGTGAAGTATGGAATGTTTTCTGAGTTGAGATGGTCTGTTATTTATAGTTATTTATAGAAGGATGGAGTAGTCATAAGGGGAAACCTTTGACCCTTGATCCATGACTGTAATGGGGGACTTGCCCATTTTGGTAAATGGAAGGCTTTTGACCTCATGCGCCGAATGCTACTGTTTGAGGGAGTCCACACGTAAAGTGTGATGTGACTGAAAAATAAGTTAAGAAGGTAAATGAAATAAGTTAAGAAGGTAAATGAAATGGCTGATTAAAACCTAAATACAACTCAGAAACGTATAATCCTACTTCTCAAGTAACAATGGAGCACATGATCATATAAGCAAGTAACGAATCAAACTATACAAGACACAATCATGACTAAATTGAGGGAAAATAAGCATACACGGTTTCAATTGATCAGTTTATATTTCAAATCCTAACCAGATTGCGAACTACGAGATAGTCGTTTACTGTATAGTCAAGAAATTAGGTCAAATTAATTTCAATTTGCACAATTATGTCTCCTTATGTAACCCATTGATTTCATGACAAATCAACCCTAAAATCGACATTTACGTCAAATCACGCAACACAGGTTTTCAGAAATAGGCAATGCGATCAGCCAGATGAGATTATTTGAAATCGAACCGATTCAGATTTCGTTCTTCTTCATAACTTTTGATAATTAGGATTTTCTTGTTTCGAATCTTTCGTTTATCGTAATAACTTTTAGCTGAAGACTTAATGTAAGGATGAAACTTAGCACCGAAATGTACAACAGTAAGAATCAAAATAAACTAAATAACACAAGAGGCATAACTTAGTTTCAATTCAAATGTAACTTTCTCGCTCTATAACTATGCACTAAGGTCACAGAAACAACATATGTTTTGCGGTTACATATACATATCACACAGTTATTCAATAATCCTGGAAACACAAACAATGGATGCAAATTACAAACATCATATACGTTCAAACATTGTGCCAAGACAAGATTCTAAACAACATAACAATGAGGTATGGGTAAACGATATTCAAAACTTGAGAGAATACTTCAACCAACCATTTGATGAACATGCTATTAAATAGTTTAATTACAATGTGTACTCAAATGCATTAAACCTCGTAAGGACTCAAAAACGAAACCAACAAACTATTTCAAATTCGACACTTTAATATTTCAAATTCTGCACATTCTTCACATGATACCAAATCAAACCAGCAAACTATTTAAAACTCTGCACTTTAGTATCTCCAACCCAACCCAAATTGACTATAAGGACTGAAAAATGAGTTAAGAAGGTAAATGAAATGGCTGATTAAAACCTAAATACAACTCAGAAATGTATAATCCTACTTCTCAAGTAACAATTGAGCACATGATCATATAAGCAAGTAACGAATCAAACTATACAAGACACAATCTGTTAGGGTATCGGATCAGAGTAGGCTCAAGCGGAAGCGGAACAAACACACACACACACACTAGCAGAAAATAAACATGAGAATTTACGTGGTTCGGTCAAGGTGACCTACATCCACGGGTTACAACTAGGGTTTCACTTTTATTAGATGCTTACAACTGTTTTCATAATGACACAGACTACAAGTACATCATAGATATTTATAGAACAAGATTAGGTTTTCCTACTTGGTCAACAAGTTAACTAAGTGGGCCTAATAACTAGGGCCGGCTACCCTAAAGCCTACGAACCCAGCACAATCATGACCAAATTGAGGGACAATAAGCATACACGGTTTCAACTGATCAGTTTCCATTTCAAATCCTAACCAGATTGCAAACTACGAGATAGCTGTTTACTGTATAGTCAAGAAATTAGGTCAAATTAATTTCAATTTGCACAATCATGTCTTACTTATGTAACCCATTGATTTCACAACAAATTAACCCTAAAATCGAAATTTACTTCAAATCACACGGCACAGGTTTTCAGAAATAGGCAATGCGATCAGCCAGATGATATTATTTGAAATCGAACCAATTCAGATTTCGTTCTTCTTCATAACTTTTGATAATTAGGGTTTTCTTGTTTCGAATCTTTCGTTTTTTGTAATAAGTTTTAGCTAAAGACTTAATAATGTAAGGATGAAACTTAGCACCGAAATTTACAACACTAAGAATCAAAATCAACTAAACAACACAAGGAGGCATAACTAACTTAGTTTCAATTCAAAGGTAACTTTCTCGCTCTATAACTATGCACATGCACTAAGGTCGCAGAAACAACATATGTTCTGCGGTTACATATACATATCACACAGTTATTCAATAATCCTGGCAACACAAACAATGGATGCAAATTACAAACATCATATATGTTCAAACATTGTGCCAAGACAAGATTCTAAACAACATAACAATTAGGTATGGGTAAATGATATTCAAAACTTGAGAGAATACTTCAACCAACCATTTGATGAACATGCTATTAAATAGTTTAATTACAATGTTAATCATCATGTTTAATCAACCATTTGATGCTTCTGACTTTCGTACAACTTTTTGTTGCTCAAAGGCTTCAAGGCTTGAAGGGTTATCGCTTCAAGGTTTTGGGCGGTAGGATTTCAGATTTGAATTTGAAGGGACAGTTGATGTGACTTGTGGCAGTTTTTTTTAGGCGGCGGTTCTTTTCCCCCTAGGTCATAATAATAACCGCTAGGTCTTATTAATTATATCTTTAACACTGTCATTCAAAATTACAACTGCCATTCACTATTATCTTTCTTCAACAAGATTCCTCCATTTTCTTTGTTTAACTTCCAGGTTAGTTTCTTATTTTTTCTTTCTCTGATTTTCTTTGATCATCCTCGGAGCAATGGGTGCAAAGAAGGACATGGAGCTATGTTACTCCCGATTAACACAAGAGGAAGTTGATGCCTTTTGTGAACTTTGGGGTATCGATTCATACGTTAATCCGGTCGCTCCGGGTTGTGATAAATCGACTGATCAGTGTCCACTGGGTTTCATTGCTTTGTATTGTCGTCACTTTGAGTTTTCTAACCTCCGTTACCCTTTTTTCCATCTTCCTTCTCAACGTTTTGGAGTATTATCAAAAATCTTTTGGGCAGATTCACCCACATGGTTTTTCTAGGGTTTTACATTTTGAAATCTTGTGTTGGGCATTGGGTTATGACCCATCGTTGTTAATGTTTCGTCGCTTTTTCCGATTGGCTAAAAACGATGACTGGTTCACGTTGGAAACATCTCAGATTGATGTTTGTTTAATCTCATCGCTTGTAACTACTCTCGGTTCCTGGAATGACCGATTTTTCTGGGTTTCCGAGTCAATCATTCCATTTAAAATATGTTGGTGCATATTTTGTATGTCTGTCACTGTGCGAATAGGCTAGATAGAGCCTGTGTTGAATATTGTATAGATTAGTGTGAAAAACAGAACGGAAACGTATGTTGAAAGCCTTTTCTCATGAAAGAGTCTTTCGTGCGAAAGGAGCATCTGTCCCTTCCGTGCGAGAGGAGCCCTGTCATCCAAGGAGCTTTTGTGCGACAGGTTGTGCCTATAAATAGGACAGTGAGGCTCTCTCATTTGAAGGTTTTGGAGTTCCCAGAGGGGAAATGCTGGCGAAATTTCTCCAGAATTTGTAAAAGATGTAAACTCTTTCGGTATGAATGAAGCCTTCAACTTATGACGTATCTTTCTGCTTCTACTCCGTTTTTAGTAATAATATTCTACCGAATTAGTTCTATCGGGGCCAAAACTCCGTCTAATCTCGCCGGATCCTGGACTCTCAAAATGGTTTGGAGGCATCCTGATGCCGTTTTAAATGAACTCAAACCCTTTGTGTCTGAATTAGATGAGTGGTTGTTAAAAGCCCTTATGGAGTGTCCTTCACGGCTTCGTCCGTTCCCTGAACATCTTCTGGTCTTGACTGGTGTAAGTGTTCTGTGGAATAAGCAGGATCAAGACCCTATGTTCATGAGGGGTGATCAGGGTATGTTATTTTGCTTTCACATTTTCTATTTTCCTGTATGATCATATTTTCTTATATTTTTGTTTGTCCATTGTAGTTATGTCTGCCCTTTATTTTATCAAATCTGATGATACCTCCGATGTTGTTCTCAGAGATGTTGAAATTGTGGAAGGAGAAGATGTTGTTGCCAGAACAGTAGAGGGTAGATTAGTTCCTGGTGGGAAATATGTCAACGTTCCGAATGTAAAAGGTTTCACAAAGGCTAGTTCTTCTAAGCCTTCAACCTACCGTTCATCTCGTCGATTGCTGAAGGGTCCTACCAGTCATCTGCTACTGAACCTGTTGACCTTAGCGATGACATTGAGGTTTTAGAGGACCAAGAGGTTGAGGCTAAGGGAAAGAAGAGTAAAGAGCTGCCTGTGGTTGTTGGGAAGAAAGGAAAGTCAGAGGGTAAGAAGGTTGCTATGACTGCTGCAAAGGGTTCCTCCGGAAAGAGTAGGGAGGCTTCAGTGGAGGGTCAATGCTGGGGAAGTGTATGTTCCCAACTGGAATGTTAAGGTTGGGGACAACTTCAAGTCCTCAGCTATTTGTGAGGATGTTTTGACCAACTTTGCCCCTCCAATGGTTCGGGGTTCCTTGACAGCAATGGATGATGATATGATGATGTGATGATCTCTCGAATGATGATGAGTGCCAACAATTTTGCTGCCAGGCTTCCTGAAGGGGTTTCTCGTTTTCGCAAAAGGATGCATGAGTATGAAGATTTTTCGAAGAAGAAAGATAAAATAAAAGCTTCAATGGTTGTTTTGAAGAAGAAGAAGAGTGAAGGTTTTGCTGAGAAAGAGAAGGCATGGGTGTTAAAGTTGGTGAGCTCACCTCAAGGCATGAGGTGGAGATGAATGAGTTGAAAAAACAGATGGAAGCAGATAAGTTGCAACTAAAGGCTGACAGGGAAGCTTTGAACGTCTAAAAGAAAGCCTTTCTAGAAGAGAAAGAAGGGCTAAAGGCTTCCCTAGCCCAGGTGACCAGCGATAACCAGTGGCTTATTGAGCATGGATTCCAACAGGTGGTTACCTACCTTCTTCACTCCACAGAGTTCAACTCAGCCCTTGGTGATGTTTACACAAAGCTTCTCAACCATGGAAAACATCTGGGGTTCGTTGCTGGTTATAAGGCTCATGAATCTGGGCAGCCTCAAGAACAATCTTCCTTCTATCAACCCCAAGTTTTTGCCATCTTCAAGGAGTCTGTTCTCAATATGGAACAGCTAACCTACCCTTAAGTGGGTGAAGTCTTCTCTTGCTTTGGTAAGCCTCTTTCTGTGTTGCAGGAATTGAAACCTCCTGGCCTCAACGAGGTTGTATGTGCTGAAGTCTCTGTCCAAGAAGCGTTCACATTCAGGTGATAGTGAAGAAACCTTTTTGGATGGTGCTGAGGGTTCCATGGAGGCAAGCCTTGAAGGCTCCCAGGTGGTAGGCGATGGTGGCAAGAGGGTGAAAAATGTGAAGAAGGCCAAGAAGGTTAAGGCTAGTGAAGCAGGAGTGAAGGATGTCGTAGCTTTTAAGCCTACTTCTTCTGATGTTACATCTTAAACAATTCATTCGTAGCTTTCTTAACAAACTTGAACAATATTATGTTATAGTTGTTGAACACTTTATGTTTAGGGAACCGTTTAGGTCCTTTGATGGTTGAAGCCTTCGAGGCTTATGAACAATATGTAGGTTTAATGGCTCTTGTGGCTTTTGCTATGTTTAACCTTTTAGCTTTATGTTATATTGTTCTGTTATTCCCTTGTGTTTTTGGTGGTTTTATGTATTGCCTTTGTTTTCGTGAAACTCGCAATATTGGGTTGAGTTTTCATTTCTCTTGCTTTTTGGTAAGGGTCGAGGAGGTCGGAAGCTATATTTCACTTCTTCGGTTTCCAAGATCTCTTGTGGGGTCTTGGTCAAAGCTGTGAAGCTTACAATCTTTTCCCGGCTTGTAGGGTTCCTTCCTTCAGGTCTCCTGGAATCCAAGCTTCTAGGGCGTTTGTCGTAGGAACCAAAGTTACCACTTTTCTTTTGGGACTATCGCTTCGCCAACTAGAAGCTCTTTTTTCTTTGCTCTTTGATGTCAACAGCTTCTTCTCCTCGAATGCGGGCTTCAGCCCTTTCAAGTACAAGATCAATTTGATAAGATGACAACAAAAAATGACACTCGATTCTACAAAGAAAGAAAATGACAATTCATTTGCTAAAAAACAACTAAACTTGTGAAGTTTTAAAAAGAGGTAGTAAAAGAAAAAAAAAAAGTGAGCTATTTAACAAATATGAAAAAATCGGATTCACGAGAATGTAAAATCACAAGAAGGTTGCATATGAAATTATACAAGATGAATATATCAGAAGACAATCTTAAACATTTTAAATAAAGTTTTGTAAAGTGAAATTGTTATAATACAAAGTTTTATAAATTAAAATCAAGCTTGGTAAAACTGAAATGTTTATAAAATAAACTTAAGATACTGAAAATTGTAGAAAAAACTAATGTTGATAAAAAAATTAACCTTTGAACATTTTTTTTATGGAACAAGTCAAATCTTATACGAAATTTATTGAATCTAGTAAAAAGTTGCTAGTGTTTAGATTGTTTGAAAGTTTTCGTAAAGAAGAAATTTATTCCAAGAAAAGGGGTGTTTATAAACGGCCTAATCAAAACCGGCCAAACCGAATAAAATTTGCTCGGTTTGAAATATATACGCTCAAACATGTATTGAGACAAATATTACGATCACCATTGCAATTGTTGCATTGGACGAAACCCACTGTGAACCCAATCTATTTGTCCATCATCGAGATGGAACCCTCGCCACTTGAAAAGAAAAGATGTTTAGTGTGTATTTTTTCAAAAAATTAAAAACGAAATGCGTAATTACCTCCCATAATCAAGCCTATCTCTTGGTTTAACAAATTGCATAATCTTTAAAAATTGTTTCATATACCAACCACGACTCGCTTTTGCCAAAAGAAAAAACGAATACAGCTTGTAAATTTTTGTTCGACTCTATGCAGTTAATGCGGTAAAATATCGGATATCGGTAAAGGACCGATATTTGAAATATAGGTTATCTCGGTGAGATATCGGTGGGATATCGGTAATTTTAATATAATGCAGAATTTATATATATAGCAATTTAACACCAATAATTCAGTGATATATCGGTTATATCGGTCAAATATCGGTGATATATCGGTCAAATATCAGTGATATATCGGTCAAATATCGGACAATATCGCCGATAATATCGGTACCGATATTTTGACCGATATTTGACACCGATATTTTACTAAGGGACCGATATAACCGATATATCACCGATATTAACTGCATAGGACTTCTACTTCCAACCACTTCAAATTAAACTTGTTTATGCAACGACACGAGGCATTAAGCGAACTTAAAACACACCACAAGAGCATGCATTCATTGTATAGAATCTCAATAATATAGATTATGGTGAAATTTGGTGGGTGTTAAACGATCTAACAGTATTTTGGGCGTAGCTGTTGAAGAATCTCAGGTGCAACTTCCTTTGAACAGAACACGTCATCCCAAATTCTTTGGAGATCTATCCACAACATAAACAAATGTCAGTATGATGTCTTGTTGAATGATGAAAATACTGATTGTGTCGACATACCTGATTTGTCTGCAGGTGAGAGACACATGATGATCGTATTGAATCTCGACACCTTTGGCAGGTTTTCTAAATATCTGACTGCTAGCTCAGTTTCATCACTGTCGTATTCCAACAAAACCAAGTTTTAGTTCACTTCAGAAATACCAAATTAAGACTTTACAAGTGAAGAATTCAGTTACTTACCTGAAAAAGGTGGCGACGCATCTGATGATATCAATTAAGAGCGATGCTGACAAAGCATTTTTAAAGATCTGTGGTAAGGCAACAGGATCCGTGGCCTAGTTGGACAAGAAAGAAATTAAAAGAATTAACAAAATTAAGTGTGTGTATATATATATATATATTAAAAAGTGTGATGTGATAAATAGCAAGTTTTTTGTCATTTAGTGAATTTTCATTTACACCCCCTGTATTTTACTTTTTCTATTTGTTTTTAGAGTAAACTGCCATTTTGGTCCTTGTGGTTTGGGCACTTTTGCCATTTTAGTCCAAATCTCAAACTTTTTAAATCTGGGTCCCTGTGGTTTCACTTTTATTGCTATTTTAGTCCAAAATTAAGAGTAACTGCCATTTTAGTCCATGTGGTTTCACTTTTATTGCCATTTTAGTCCAAATCTCAAACTTTTTGGAACAGTCAAAAAAGGGGGATTTTGAATTTTGGACTAAAATGGCAATAAAGATGAAACCACAGGGACCCAGATTTAAAAAGTTTGAGATTTGGACTAAAATGGCAAAAATGCCCAAACCACAGGGACCAAAATGGCAGTTTACTCTTGTTTTTATTTTACATTCTTACAACCTAAACTTTAATTTAAGTTATCAAACAGCTTCTAAACTTCAATGAAGTTTTCTTTCGACTTTATTTTCTGGGTTCTCTTTCAATTGCTGTACTGAGTTTGTGTTAAATATGATACAAAAGAAGCATTATTTTTTAACAGAGAGATATAGCATGTTCCATGCATAGGTATTAAAAATACATGTGGGTGACTTTTGAACTGCTTTCTTTTAAGCTAATTTTTAGAATATAGGACTAATATAAGGATCCAAAATTGGCAAGTCTTCTAGTAGAGTAAACTTCCGTTTTGCTCCCTGTGGTTTGGTCACTTTAATGGTTTTGCCCCAATCCTTTAAAAATAGCCAGTTTACTCCCTAATCTATGAAGCCATTCATGATTTCACTCCTCGCCTCTAACTCCATCCAAATTGTTTGTTAACTGAAAGGGTATTTTGGTAACTTCAATATCCTTAATTTCTTTAAATCTGTTTTTTCTAATTTATTAATATTAAATATACAAACCTATTTAATTCATCCACCCCCTACTAACTGAACACCACCACCACTAGTTGGCCACCACTACCAGCTCTCCACTGTGAAACCATCACCCATGAAACCAACACCACCTGCCACCAATATGAATCCAAGAAACGGAAGTGACTAAACTGGCTATTTTTATTACCCTCTCATTTTCACTCTCTCTCCATTGCCCTTAACCCTAATTATTTCCCCCCCAAAATTCATCCGCTGGTTATCGTTTCCCTGTTCCCGTTAGCCTAATTAAAGCTGACCGCACCACCATCTAGCCTCCACCAATGGATTTTGCTGATTGCACCCTGCTATTGTTGTCGTCTCCCTGAACCGTCGCTACAATCCAGGCCATCGAGCACATCTAGGCAAAATCTAGATAACGATGTTGCGATCAGATCTCAATAATGATAGATGCAACTAGGTGAGAAATTTCTCTGTATATATGTTACTATTGTTAGTAGTTTTAGAATTTTTTTCTCATCAATTTCGAATCCCCTTTTTTGAATTTATGTTGATTGGTCGATGAACAGAGTTGCAGCGTCATCTCAAAACAGGTTATTTATAAAAAGTTATTTGACTAGTGTTAAAATTGTTGGTTGAAATTGCATAATATGCTGGCGTACAAAAAGTAAATAGTTTCATATTGTTGTTGATTTGCAGTTTAATATGATACTGTTGCATCTAAGCCAAATTTTACGCAAGTGGCCAAATTTAAAGAGAGAGGGTATAGAGAGAGAAAAGATTGGTGGTTGTTCTAATTTCAAGGTGGTGTGGTGGGCGGTCGCCGACAGTGATGATGGGCTGATGGTGGCTGGGTAGGGTTGAGAGAGAAGAGAGAGTGCAGGGAGGGTAGAGAGAGAGAAGAGATGATGGTTTTGTTATTTTTTGTTATTATATATAATATAATCTTTTATTTGTAGTTTTACTAAAATACCCTTTCAGTTAATAAACAATTTGGATGGAGTTAGAGGCGGGGAGTGAAATCATGAAGGGCTTCATAGATTTTGGATGGAGTTAGAGCCGGGGAGTGAAATCATGAAGGGCTTCATAGATCATCAGGGAGTAAACTGGCTATTTTTAAAGGATTGGGGCAAAACCATTAAAGTGACCAAACCACAGGGAGCAAAACGGAAGTTTACTCCTAGTAAAAGAAAAAACAAAGTGCGTAGCTTTTAGCATATTTTAACAGAGAGATAGAACATATCCCATGCACAGAAACAAAGATCCTAACAATAACTTTTCTCAGCACAGAAACACTTCTAGTACAATATATTTAAAAATCATGTTATTCAAGCTATATAAACCCCAAGTGCGTACCTTTAAGAGACGAGCCTGTAGATTAGGATCGCCAGAGAATCCTCGCCAAGAAGCTTCAAACTGATAAGCGGAGGTTGGAGGAACAATGTTTTTTGCAGCTTCAGCAGTGGCAAGAGACGCTGCTCGAGCCGCAAGTTGTTGAACCGACTCTTTTGCAACTTTCTTGCCAACATTCTTATTGGTCTGGCAAAATTTAAAGACTAGATTCAGAAAAAAGAAACAGACGATGTATATTTATAAGATGTTGCAACTTTCGTGACAACTACACACACATATATATAATATTATAGTATTATACAGACACATATTATGCATGCATAATTGCATACACGCCACATGTGCATGCATGCATACATATAACAAAAGCATGTGCAGCTAGCAAATATCCAGTTACCTCTGGGCTCTCAGTTTTAGTTGCAGTAACTCTTGTGGTTTCAGAAATTTTTGGTGTAGGTTTTGTACTTTTATCCAACTTCAATTCCTTGAGTTCCCCTTGTGTTGGTCCTTTCAACGATGCAGATGCCTTCTTAAGAAGTTCCTGGAAATTTAAACACATTATTTATGTAAGGTGGAACCAGAAAGCAAGTTTAAGGACATTATTTAAAAGAAGAAAAAGAAACAGAACATGTACCTTATCATACAAAGATTTTGCCTCTGCATATTGCTTTTTAATCTCTTGGTTATGCGGCTCCAACCTCAAAGCAAAATCTGCATCTGCAGTTGGATAATACTCAATACAATACAATAGGACTAATGAAAGGTTATATCCGTATTCTCTTCTGTGGAGTCATACATTACATACTAAGGTATGAAAAATACCTTCCTTGGAATCTTTAAGTTTACCAAGTTCTTTTCTAGCCGTTGAACGTCTTGAGTACGCTTTAATGTACCGGTCATCCAAATTTAAGGCTTCCGTGCAATCGTCTTCAGCTTCCTGGAATCTAGTGAATTGCAAATAAGGAGATAAAAAAAAATATGTAGGGATAAATATTTATTCATATCCAACTTTTGCAGGTTTTCAGTTATATGGATGTCTGGATGATATGCGTATCTGGTGCATGTATTTGTTGTTTTCTATAAAAACATGCCTTTTGAGTTTAAGATATGCCATTGCCCTGTTTGCATAAGCTACTGCAGTTGGTGAGAGAGCAAGACTCCTGGAATAGCACTCTACTGCTTCTTTATATTTTCTCTGCTTGAAGAAATCATTACCCTGTCAAATCATACAAACAGATAAACATTAACTTGTGTTAAATAGTAATGTGGTTAGCACATGACTCTTGCCTAGAGGCAAAAATGACATAAGACATAACTAAACAATATATTCCACAACAACTATCCATACCAGCTCTTTCTCGGAATTAGCATCTACAGAGCTATCATCTGCCATGAAACCACTAGATAACTGGCTAACCGTATCATATTTTTTCAGGTAATTCTCGTCTCTGGCAATACTTGTACTTGGGTGATTTACAGGTGTATTTCTTCTATCAACACCAACCACTCCAATCTTCTGAGATGTATATCAAATCAGTGAGCTTTGCAATATTCAAAAATACTTTGATAACATAGGAATTAGTTGCATACGAGTTTCACTTTGACTACCCAATCTACTTACCTGTGAATTTCCGCTTCCAGGCTCTTTTGTTTCGCGTGATCTTCCATTAACTCCAAGGGTGGATGAATTACTTGAAGCATTTTTCATCTTTATAGGTTCCTAAAGATAAAGCAAATGACAAGCCAAAAATCATGTTACATAATAAACGACTGAGGCTGTTTGTAAACACTAAAACGATCTTGATGATGCAAGTGGCAGATAAATTGTTTCAAGCAAATTACCACAAATACTCATGATATATATTCATGATTCGTGACAAAAGAATACCCATGACAATATGACTTAAAAATCAAAGACAACGAGAGGCCTAGCAGATATAATACTCTACCGATGATGAGTATGGGTGGCAAAGTGGGCAAGTTGGGTGAGTTTGGGTCATGGGTCAAGATGGGTTTGGGTTAGGATGAGTCTGGGTCAGGATGGGTATATTAAAAAAAAGGTTAGAATGGGTTGGGGTCAGGATGGGTTTAGGTCAAGATGAGTTCGGGTAACTTTGTAGAATAGTAACCAAGTCTTAAAAGTGTTCCAATTAGGTCACTCAACATTCATTCTTCATTAAAATTAAGGGTTTTTTCATCCATTTCATAGGTAACCGTGGTATGTGGATTTTTGTTTATTTTTTCTCTTTTATTTGATGCTAACGTCGAGTGATGACGTGGATTGTAACTTGTTTTCTTAATTTTTAATGTAATTAAATGGTTTTTATTTTTAATAAATATAATTTCATATATTAAAATAACTCGACCCCGGCATCTTACTCCATTTTTTTCTCGACACATAGAAAAAAGGACATGGCTGGATTTGAATGTTAAGTTATCTAATTGGGACAAAAACGACATCAGTGACCTAATGAGAACACTTTTAAAACCTGGTTACTATTCTGTGAAATTTTCCCTAATAAAAAATGAAAAAAAAATATATAAAAAATAAAAAGAAAATAAAAACAAGAAAAAAATATAAAAATAAAAAATATAAAAAATGAAAAAAATAATAAAAAATTCTAAAAATTTATAAAAGTATATAAAAAATACAATCAAGAAAAAAATGTAAAAATTCAAAAATAAAAAGAAATAGAAACTAGAAAACTAAAACACGATGGGGGCATCTAGTAGAGCATGTCTAATGCATAAACAAACATGATCAAAGAGAAGATACAGCTAACTCAATCAAGTGGACTGTGGCTATGGCTTTGGGAGTAATAGTGTTTCTGAACTACAATAAAATGAAGAAGAGGTTAGAAAAATATTAAAAGGGAAAGCATATAATGAACTAGCTTAGTCACTTTTGTGGCATCACGACTTGCATATATGGGTATCTCAATAAGTAATTACTTTTTAACTCATCATTAGAGGTTCAGACTGACCAAAATATACAATATTCTTGCTGGTGATTCTAATAAAAAGAAAAAAAAAACAAAAACTAAACACATAATTAAAACATGTCACCAAGTTTAAAACTCAGAAATTTATTAAAAATCATAATATTAATGGGATCTGAGCTCAAGTCTGTAATTCTTAAGCTTACCCAGTTGGACCCCATGAAAATAATGTATGGCCCAAAACAGCCCATGGCCTTAAATTAAAAGTCCATTTGAACCCATTTTTAAGTGGATGGGCTGAAAATGCCAGGTCTAATGATGAGTAAGTGGAATTGTGGAACCTAATGGTATTAGATGACCACTTTATGTGATGTGATATATCAAAAGCATATATAGAAAAATATATTCATATGAACCAAGATAATATAAGAGAGTTTGTCCAAGTTACCATCTTCTCCATGTCAGGCTGTGATTTGAGCTTCTTGTCTTTATCTTTGAGTGAAAGTTCCCAATCCTGCAAGTTATTTAAAAATCCCTCGAAATCCTGGCAGCACAAACAGTCTATGCAAATTACAAACATAATACATATTTAAACATTGTGCAAAGAAGGAAATCTAAACAACCCAACAATGATCTTAAGAATACTTCAACCAACCACTAGTAACACGGTTTGAGGGAATCTCAACTTTTAACAAAAAAATCATCATCAGCATACTCAGTAAATCCCACCAATAGCCAAGGCTAAGGTAGGGTCTGAGGAGGGTAAGATGTAGACAACCTTACCTCTACCCCGTAGGAATAGAGAGGTTGCTTCCAGTGAGACCCCCGGCTCGATAGTAGTTTTGCATCAAACCTTGGACATAAGGCACATAACACTCAGCAATTGAGACAAAGGCCGATTAGTGCATGTACCCCTGGTCTTTCGACTATCAACGCCACCACATGATGCATGATTAACCGTCCCCCGTTTTTCCGTTATTTTCACGAAATTAGTAAAATAACGTTAAAATTAGTGCACTTTCACTTTTGGCCCCAGAGGGCCCACACATTTTTTTAACAAAAAAATAGACTCGATAAATCACAAAAGAACCTAGCCTTAGCTAATGGAACAACATCCACATGACACCAACAACCATCAAATGTTTGACCAAAATATGGTCAAAAGAATGCATAATAAAGTTTGACTTATGTATATTGCCTCCAGAGAGAAAGCTTGAAACCCTACAAAGCAACCAACTTCACATAGACAAATCTGACAAATTTTGGAAGTGCCTTCATGTCAATGGTGGGTGGACATTAAAGTAAAATGTGTTTTAACTGTGGAAAGATACAAAAAAGTACAAAATGAAGAGAAACTGCAGCGATGACGATATTACTCTGCCTAAAAATCAATTACCAAAATATTATAGATTTCCACACAAATGGGTCGTTCTAGATAATGTTTTATCTCTAATAGGTTGAGCTAAAATATTTAACTGGAAAAGGAAACTATGCGTCAAACGGGTCACAACCTTGGTTTTAAAAAGCGCGCAAGTGCAAGGCGCACACCCTGGGGCTTTTCGCTCAACGCCTAGAGTAATTACAAGAAGCGCTAAAATGGCGCGCTTTTTTGGGATTTTTCTGGGCTTTTTTGGCCTGAGGCGTGCGCCTCTCGTACCCGAGACGTTTTTATGCATCTAACTGTTGTACCTTGGGTTTTTTGGCTTGTACATGCAGCTAAAATCATACAACACCTTACTTATAGCCATATTTTAGGTAGGGAAAGCTAAAAACCTATGGGTTTAGCTTGCGCCTCAGGTACGAAAAGCCAGCCGCTTTTGCGCATCGGTTTTAGACCCCGTAGCTTTTGTGCGCCTCTCACGAGTCATCCACAATGTGTACTCAAATGCATTAAACCTCGTAAGGACTCAAAAACGAAACCAACAAACTATTTCAAATTCAGCACTTTAATATTTCAAATTCTGCACATTCTTCACATGATACCAAATCAAACCAGCAAACTATTTAAAACTCTGCACTTTAGTATCTCCAACCCAACCCAAATTGACTATAAGGACTGAAAAATGAGTTAAGAAGGTAAATGAAATGGCTGATTAAAACCTAAATACAACTCAGAAACGTATAATCCTACTTCTCAAGTAACAATTGAGCACATGATCATATAAGCAAGTAACGAATCAAACTATACAAGACACAATCTGTTAGGGTAGCGGATCAGCGTAGGCTCAAGCGGAAGCGGAACAAACACACACACACACACACACTAGCAGAAAATAAAGAACACGAGAATTTACGTGGTTCGATCAAGGTGACCTACGTCCACGGGTTGCAACTAGGGTTTCACTTTTATTAGATCATGCTCACAACTGTTTTCAGAATGACACAGACTACAATTACATCATAGATATTTATAGAACAAGATTAGGGTTTCCTACTTGGTCAACAAGTTAACTAAGTGGGCCTAATAACTAGGGCCGACTAACCCTAATTAGGGTCGACTACCCTAAAGTCTACGAACCCAATACAGTCATGACCAAATTGAGGGAAAATAAGCATACACGGTTTCAATTGATCAGTTTCTATTTCAAATCCTAACCAGATTGCGAACTAGGAGATAGCCGTTTACTGTATAGTCACGAAATTAGGTCAAATTAATTTCAATTTGCACAATCATGTCTTCCTTATGTAACCCGTTGATTTCACGACAAATTAACCCTAATATCGACATTTACCTCAAATCACGCAGCACAGGTTTTCAGAAATAGGCACTGCGATCAGCCATATGAGATTATTTGAAATCGAACCGATTCAGATTTCGTTATTCTTCATAACTTTTGATAATTAGGGTTTTCTTGTTTCGAATCTTTCGTTTATTGTAATAACTTTTAGGGGCTGTTTGGCAACATCTGAATGGTTAAGTGTTGAACCAGTAAGAGGTCTGAACCATTAAGTGCTGAACTAGTAAGAGGTCTGAACCATTAAGAGCCAGTATAATGCTTAATCATTCAGAGGCAAATGTCTGACCAATTCAGATTAGAGGTCTTAATCATTCATACTCTGTATAATACTTAACCATTCAGAGGCAAATGTCTGAACCATTAAGTGCTGAATCAGTAAGAGGTCTGAACCATTAAGAGGCTCATTAAGAGGTAAACAAACAGCCCCTTAGCTGAAGACTTAATAATGTAAGGATGAAACTTAGCACCGAAATTTACAACAGTAAGAATCAAAATCAACTAAACAACACAAGGAGGCATAACTAACTTAGTTTCAATTCAAAGGTAACTTTCTCCTCCTGCTACTCGCTCTATAACTATGCACTAAGGTCACAGAAACAACATATGTTCTGCGGTTACATATACATATCACACAGTTATTCAATAATCCTGGCAACACAAACAATGGATGCAAATTACAAACATCATATATTGTGCCAAGACAAGATTCCAAACAACATAACAATGAGGTGTGGGTAAATGATATTCAAAACTTGAGAGAATACTTCAACCAACCATTTGATGAACATGCTATTAAATAGTTTAATTACAATGTTTATAGCAAAAAATATAGAACAGTCAGGATCAAAATCAACTAAACAACAGGAAGCTTAGTTTCAACTCAAATGTAACCTTTTCCCCGCTAATCGCTCTATAACTCTATACTAAAAAGGCTCCGCGGTTACAGATACTAAACCTCACAGCACGAATAATCAATCGGACCTAAAGTGAAGTAAAAGAGATTTACCAGTTGATGAACGCGATCGTGCTTGGTGAGAACCCTAGCCATGGTGTAGCAGTATTCTCTTCAGTCTACTTCTCGACGTTTCTGGCTTTCTCCCGATTTGCAAGAAAGGATTAATAGCTGTGCAAGCGCAAAATAGTAAATTGTCAAAATCGTCCGGTGCATGAGGTCTGGGCATATTTGTCATTTTCATTCTAAATTGTCAAAATCGTCCATAAGGTTTGGGCATGTTTGTCATTTTCATTTAGTGGCAGCTCAAAGAGTAAATTGCCAACATCGTCCATGAGGTTTGGGCATGCTTATCATTTTCATTCAAAACAACTTGTTTGTACAATATAGTCATTTACTTTTGGGTTTTTTTTGTCATTTTCATTCAAACATGTAATTTGCTTTATTTTTTCTATCAAACATTTGCATGAAAATGACAACAAAAATTCCAATCTCAGGGACAATTTTGGCAAAAAAGTCATACGTTTGGATGAAAATGGCAAAAAAATCCCAAAATTAAGGACTATATGGTACAAAAAAGTTGTTTTGGATGAAAATGGCAAACATACCTAAACCTCAGGGACGATTTTGGCAATTTACTCTAGCGCAAATAATATTATGAGTAAATTGCAAATTTTCACATTAATTTTTATTATTTGCGCTAGAGTAAATTTGCAATTTACTCATAATATTATTTGCGCTAGCGTAAATTGCCAAAATCGTCCCTGAGTTTACTCATAATATTATTTGCGCTAGAGTAAATTGCCAAAATCGTCCCTGAGGTTTAGGTATGTTTGCCATTTTCATCCAAAACAACTTTTTTGTACCATATAGTCCTTAATTTTTGGATTTTTTTGCCATTTTCATCCAAACGTATGACTTTTTTGCCAAAATTGTCCCTGAGATTGGAATTTTTGTTGTCATTTTCATGCAAATGTTTGATAGAAAAAATAAAGCAAATTACATGTTTGAATGAAAATGACAAAAAAAACCCAAAAGTAAATGACTATATTGTACAAACAAGTTGTTTTGAATGAAAATGATAAGCATGCCCAAACCTCATGGACGATGTTGGCAATTTACTCTTTGAGCTGCCACTAAATGAAAATGACAAACATGCCCAAACCTTATGGACGATTTTGACAATTTAGAATGAAAATGACAAATATGCCCAGACTTCATGCACCGGACGATTTTGACAATTTACTATTTTGCGCTTGCACAGCTATTAATCCTTTCATGCAAATCGGGAGAAAACCAGAAACGTCGAGAAGTAGACTGAAGAGAATACTGCTACACCATGGCTAGGGTTCCCACCAAGCACGATCGCGTTCATCAACTGGTAAATCTCTTTTACTTCACTTTAGGTCCGATTGATTATTCGTGCTGTGAGGTTTAGTATCTGTAACCGCGGAGCCTTTTTAGTATAGAGTTATAGAGCGATTAGCGGGGAAAAGGTTACATTTGAGTTGAAACTAAGCTTCCTGTTGTTTAGTTGATTTTGATCCTGACTGTTCTATATTTTGTGCTATAAACATTGTAATTAAACTATTTAATAGCATGTTCATCAAATGGTTGGTTGAAGTATTCTCTCAAGTTTTGAATATCATTTACCCACACCTCATTGTTATGTTGTTTGGAATCTTGTCTTGGAACAATATATGATGTTTGTAATTTGCATCCATTGTTTGTGTTGCCAGGATTACTGAATAACTGTGTGATATGTATATGTAACCGCAGAACATATGTTGTTTCTGTGACCTTAGTGCATAGTTATAGAGCGAGTAGCAGGAGGAGAAAGTTACCTTTGAATTGAAACTAAGTTAGTTATGCCTCCTTGTGTTGTTTAGTTGATTTTGATTCTTACTGTTGTAAATTTCGGTGCTAAGTTTCATCCTTACATTATTAAGTCTTCAGCTAAAAGTTATTACAATAAACGAAAGATTCGAAACAAGAAAACCCTAATTATCAAAAGTTATGAAGAATAACGAAATCTGAATCGGTTCGATTTCAAATAATCTCATCTGGCTGATCGCAGTGCCTATTTCTGAAAACCTGTGCTGCGTGATTTGAGGTAAATGTCGATATTAGGGTTAATTTGTCGTGAAATCAACGGGTTACATAAGGAAGACATGATTGTGCAAATTGAAATTAATTTGACCTAATTTCGTGACTATACAGTAAACGGCTATCTCCTAGTTCGCAATCTGGTTAGGATTTGAAATAGAAACTGATCAATTGAAACCGTGTATGCTTATTTTCCCTCAATTTGGTCATGACTGTATTGGGTTCGTAGACTTTAGGGTAGTCGACCCTAATTAGGGTTAGTCGGCCCTAGTTATTAGGCCCACTTAGTTAACTTGTTGACCAAGTAGGAAACCCTAATCTTGTTCTATAAATATCTATGATGTAATTGTAGTCTGTGTCATTCTGAAAACAGTTGTGAGCATGATCTAATAAAAGTGAAACCCTAGTTGCAACCCGTGGACGTAGGTCACCTTGATCGAACCACGTAAATTCTCGTGTTCTTTATTTTCTGCTAGTGTGTGTGTGTGTGTGTGTTTGTTCCGCTTCCGCTTGAGCCTACGCTGATCCGCTACCCTAACAGATTGTGTCTTGTATAGTTTGATTCGTTACTTGCTTATATGATCATGTGCTCAATTGTTACTTGAGAAGTAGGATTATACGTTTCTGAGTTGTATTTAGGTTTTAATCAGCCATTTCATTTACCTTCTTAACTCATTTTTCAGTCCTTATAGTCAATTTGGGTTGGGTTGGAGATACTAAAGTGCAGAGTTTTAAATAGTTTGCTGGTTTGATTTGGTATCATGTGAAGAATGTGCAGAATTTGAAATATTAAAGTGCTGAATTTGAAATAGTTTGTTGGTTTCGTTTTTGAGTCCTTACGAGGTTTAATGCATTTGAGTACACATTGTGGATGACTCGTGAGAGGCGCACAAAAGCTACGGGGTCTAAAACCGATGCGCAAAAGCGGCTGGCTTTTCGTACCTGAGGCGCAAGCTAATCCCATAGGTTTTTAGCTTTCCCTACCTAAAATATGGCTATAAGTAAGGTGTTGTATGATTTTAGCTGCATGTACAAGCCAAAAAACCCAAGGTACAACAGTTAGATGCATAAAAACGTCTCGGGTACGAGAGGCGCACGCCTCAGGCCAAAAAAGCCCAGAAAAATCCCAAAAAAGCGCGCCATTTTAGCGCTTCTTGTAATTACTCTAGGCGTTGAGCGAAAAGCCCCAGGGTGTGCGCCTTGCACTTGCGCGCTTTTTAAAACCAAGGTTGTGACCCGTTTGACGCATAGTTTCCTTTTCCAGTTAAATATTTTAGCTCAACCTATTAGAGATAAAACATTATCTAGAACGACCCATTTGTGTGGAAATCTATAATATCTATTACTATATATAATAGATATTAGAGAGAGAATGTTGATATGTTGAAAGTTTAAGAGTTTTCTAGAAGGGTTAAAGCCTAAAATGAGCATTTATTTTCTCCTTTTTGTGAATGAATCAATTTGAGAAAAAATGGGCGGCTGTATGGAAAACACGATTCAAAATTTGAATCTCCATCACCTTTAATGCAACCCTTTCCACTTTTCAGAATCCCCCACACAATCCCACCGTCCAAATGACACTCCTTAGATCAACGGCCAATCATCCCGATCTGTGTCACTCCCAACCAACCAATCAGGAAACCCTCAACAACCTTACATAAACAAACTCCCCGTGACCACACTTCACCCATTAAAACTCTCACTTCTTTATCACACACATTCAAGACACGTATTTTCTTTCACTACACAACAAAGGTACCAAGTGCAGCCGAGAAGACACCAACTGCGGAGAAGAAACTGTGGGCGAAGAAATCTAGGCCGAAAAGAAGCTTTCGAATCAATGATAGGTTTTATTTTAGATGATTAACTGTTTTGTATATTTTTGTTTGATGAATCTGTTTGTTGAATGATTTAGTTCATAAACAATGAAAGCCCCATCATTCCCAAATCACGTGTGTTGCTGCTGTTGTGTTTATATGTATCGTGAACTTTAAGTCAGGTGTGCTGCTGTGTTTATATGTATCATTCCTAATTCTTGTTTCATCATCTTCTGTTGTGCTGCACATGAACTGAAACTACACACAACAAATCCATCTCAGAACCATCCAGATCTACAATGTCTACAGTTATGATAATAAGTTATGAGTTGCATGCATTAATGTGGAGTGCAGAAGTGTTGAAATCTAGAGAGAAGAAAATGAAAATGAAAATGAAAATTGGGATTGAGGAAACAAGAAACAAGAAAATATTAGATGAAGTTATAAAAGAAAAGAGAGAATGGTGAGTGTTTACTGGTGTGGCGGTAATCGCCGGTAAAAGAACCGTCTTTGGTCGGAGTTCATTGAGAGAGACAGAAGGTGGGGTTCGTGGTGTGCGTCTGGCCGGTGAACGGCGCCGGAGAGCGGTCTGCGGTGACCAGAATTTTCGTGAGAGAGAGAAGCAGAGTTGTTGGTGTGCTGGTCTTGTGTAAAGGTTTCCAAATGAGAATGATGGTGATAATTTCTATATGCATACCTAGGGCTTTGAAAAAAAAAAGATGGAGGTTGAAGAATGGCTTTCGGTGAATAAAGAACAAAAAAGTTGTTTTGATGGGTTTTGGATCCTAGGCCGGCTATGTCCAGCATTCTCATTTGATTTAGATTGAAATTTGAAATGGGAATAAAAAGGAAAACAAGGAAAGGTTTATTATGGTAACAGCTCAACAACACGGTTTGATTTAGATTTCTGTTGATCAAATCATGATGGTGACTTTGATTGTGATTATGAGCATTAATGAGATTAGAATAATTCAATAAAAGAGTACATTTTTGTAATATTTGGTAATAAAGATAATAAATAACAAAATAATATAGAGTATAATGGACCCGCTCCTTGGATTTCTCTTTCAAACATGGAAATAATAAACCCAAAGAAACAAAATCAAAATCATCCCTAAAATCTTGCTGAATTTTGATGTAAAAAAGGGAGATTTTTAAGGATTTTTTTTTTATATAAATAATTGATTTTTCCTTAATAAAGATTAAAGAGTAATAATAAGGCTCGACAAAGATTCGTAATTTTCAAAGTTTTTTTTAAACACCCCACACTATTTTTATATTGGAAAAAGAAAGCAATGTTTATTGAAAAAAGAAAGCAATGATTGTTGTAAAACTTTTAAAATGGGGTGGACAACGCTTTATAAGGGTGAGAGGGGCACTCCCCTCTTAGGGGAGTCCCCTTTCTTACGCACACCCAATCAGGTTATGTCACGTCAACTCCCCTCTTAAACTCCCCTCGCACCCCAATTTGATGGCGGCACTCCCCTCTTAGGGGAATTGTTTTTTTATTAAAAAAAAAACAAAAAGTTTTCATTGGTTGAAAAGGAGGCTGGCCCACCATCTTCCCCTCTCCTTCCATCGGTGAACAAGCACCGAACCAGGTCGCCGATTTCGGTCCCCGCCTTGATGGCGCCAGTGTTCCCGAGCGGGGACTTGGGTCACCGCACCCACTCCCCGCGAGTGCCCCGCTCACCCTAAAACATTTCACCGTTTCTTTTATGAAAAAGATAAATGCTATTTTAATGAAATATATAATCTCATATTGTAGAAAAAAATTAAAGACATTTTTACAGCCAATTTTTGTGACCCACATATATGTAAAGTACAAAATCTTGATAAATATATTTTTTTTAATATACAATATATTATAAAAACACGAGTTTCTAAATTGTTTGTGATAATTTATGTTATATATATCTATATCTATACTATCTTATAATGTTAGGGATCATCATGGAATGATCCAGGTGTGTGCATACTGTTTCCATGGAATGAAAAGGCTGGATAGAATCCAATTATCTATTTATGTGGGAAATGGGTGTGCATGTCTATAAGGTTGGAGGGTGTGGGTTGGGGGTTATAAACGACACCTTAGCTCCACGTAGGCGTCACGTCAGCCAAGTGTGCTTTATAACGCCCCTTTAACATGGAGGGTGTGATATAACCACTTAGGGGCGCTATAGAGAAAAAAAATTAAGATTTTTTTTTTGATTGGCGCAAAAAAAGGGTTCTAATAATGCAGGGCCCAAGTTTATGTAAAAAAGGGTTTTTTATTTATAAAGTTTGTTTTTTGAAAAAGAAAAATTATTTTTTTTAAAGTGACCGTTTGAAAGGGTCAAAAAGTTGAAGCACACCTCGATCCACGCAATTCCCTATCGTTACCATGTTAGCGAGGCTTGTATGGCGCCCCTCCGTAATTCGCTGGGTGTGGGTGGATAGCACCCCAGGGCGCTATAGCGTGTGACGTGGCGGGGATGGCGCCCCCACACCCTCCGGCCTAAGTAAACCTGCAGATGTACATGTATCTTACACTTATTTCAAAGACATAAATACATTTTTCGTTTGAGGCAATGATTTTCACCGCATTCATCACGTTTCATTTTTCTAAATTTCATTTAAATTTGAAGATCTATGTCAGTTGATGGACACACTGTCACGCTCATGGCAATGATTTGCTACACCGTTGCTACGAATAAGAAAACTAGCAGGCATACTATAAAATATATCACGACATCATTGAAAAGCTAACAAAAACGAGTACCGCATTGTAAATATACGCCGCCGCCGCAACGCGCGGGTTTCCTAGTTTTGGTAATTGATTTTTAGGCAGAGTAATATCGTCATCGCTGCAGTTTCTCTTCATTTTGTACTTTTTTGTATCTTTCCACAGTTAAAACACATTTTACTTTTACTTTAATGTCCACCCACCATTGACATGAAGGCACTTCCAAAATTTGTCAGATTTGTCTATGTGAAGTTGGTTGCTTTGTAGGGTTTCAAGCTTTCTCTCTGGAGGCAATATACATAAGTCAAACTTTATTATGCATTCTTTTGACCATATTTTGGTCAAACATTTGATGGTTGTTGGTGTCATGTGGATGTTGTTCCATTAGCTAAGGCTAGGTTCTTTTGTGATTTATCGAGTCTATTTTTTTGTTAAAAAAATGTGTGGGCCCTCGCTATGTTGTCAAAAGCGCAAAAAGCGCGCGCCTAGGCGCAAGGCGCAGGCGAGGCGCAGGTTTAGCGCCTGGTGGCAGCCTAGGCGCAAAAATGGGCTTTTTTGAAAAAAGCGGCCTGAGGCGCAAAAAAGGCGCACAAAATGGTCTGAGGCGCAGCGCAGCAGGGAAAAAAAAACCTGAACTGAGCACGACGAATAAAAAACTGCCTCACGCAGGCCCGGGCTTTTCGGAGCTGCATTCGTGTCCGCAGGTGCGGGCACGCATGAGTTCAACCAAATTCCAGCTCAGAAACTCATTTTTGCACCCCCCCCCCTGCGCGCGGGTAGAATTGTGGTAAAACATGTCATAAAGCTACAATAGAGTAGTAAAGACTTTACCTTATAAACAACCACTCACTTTGTCCCCACACCGATGTGGGACAAAGTATTTACCACCTTTTGAGACTTTATTTCACACACCCAAAACTTACAACATATAAGTCAAACTTTTGCTACTAACTATTAGCTCCATGATCTTAAATGGCATGTATAATAGTTTTTTTAATTATATATGTGGAATCTTATTTATTTTCAAAGCATAACATATTTTTTATATTTTTTTTCTCTATGTGCGTTTTTCTTAAAAAAGCCCACGCTTTTTTTGCGCCTTGCGCCTAGGCTCCGGGCGAGGCCGATGCGCCTCGCCTGAGCCTTGCGTCTTTGACAACATAGGCTTCGGCTGATAAATTAATAACATATCACAGAAAATGTATATCAATATTAAATCAAACCTAGAAGACATAACAAAGGGCAGATTCAATTATAAGTATAAACATTTTAAATAACATATTTTCAGTAATGAAGATCATATGGGGCTTAAATCTCAATGAGGAGAATAGAGAATTAAGGTACTCAGGCTCAGCTCGAAAACTCGAAACAAGCTCGTTTAGTAAACGAGCCCGAGCCTAAAAGCAAGCTTCGCTTATCAAGCTCTAGCCAGCTAGCTAGCCTAAACAAGCCCATTATTTATATATTTTAATTAATATAATATAAAATAAATAAATAATAATATTTGATATTATTAAAAATTATGAAAAATAACTAAATTAAATATGCAATAATAATTATAATTAATTTAATTAATTAAAAAATAATAAAAAAAGGTCGAGCTTGAAAAACTACCAACGAGCGCTTTCGAAACAAAGCCTAGATCGAACCAAGCTCAAGCTCGAGCTGTTTGCACCCGTAATCTCAATCAAATGCAAATGTACAACCCTAAAACTTAATAACAGATTAACACAGGATCAAATTAAACGTTTCAAGGGACTGAATTCAGGTTTATTATCATATTATGCAACACGGCAAATAAATAAATTCAGAGTGGCATAAACAGATACAATACAAAATAAAGTGCTCAATTAACATCAAATCACAGTGAATATGGATATAAACTTTTAAGTTGAAAACTAATTACTGGATATAAAGTTTAATATAGTCATACAGGTGATGTGATAACAGAAGGTTATGAACACAAAGATCAGATCACACCAAATGAAGAACATAACAAATATTTTCTTTATCAAGTGTTAAGAAAAGGAAGGAGAGCATACCATTTTGGAGATTGACGGCCGAGAAGAGGAATACGATGAAACCCTGCCAATGAAAACAACCTAAAATGTGACACTTATATTGTTAACCTAATGATGGGTAAGGATGTGGCCCATACTTTTGGATTGGGCTTAATGGATACACCGTTCAAGATTAGGCCCGTCATCCTCATACGGTAGTACGGTACCATATTGGAATTTGGATAAGCTCAAAAATCCAGAATTTCTATTTATTATAGGTTTTGTTTTGTGTTTTTACTAAGTTGATGTCTGGCCCGCGTTGCGGGGCGATGGCCGAATAATTCTCAATCAATTAAAAAACACTATTATAGTTTTGCTAGGGAAAAAAAACTAAAACGATGACAAGACCGTAGTTCTGAGCTCAGGGCAAAACTATAGTTTGTCAGGATCAATGAGCGAGTGTTAGGCAGCTCCTTAACATGGAAAAAAATTAAATCCAGTCAACCAATTAAAAAAACACTTTTATAGTTTTGCTAAAAAAACTAAAATGATAGCAATACTGTACTTTGAACTGAGGGCAAAGTTGTATTTGTTGACTTTGGTAAAATCGTAATTTGCCAAAAGTTAAAGTGATGGCAATACTATAAATTTGAACCAGAGACAAAATCGTAATATAAGTTTGCACTAAGGACAAAATTGTAATTTCAAGCTGGGGTCAAAACTATATTTTTAATTTAAACTTGGGCAAAATCAAAATTTTGAACTGAGGGCAAAATCATAATTTTGAATTGGGGGCAAAAGCATACTTTTATTTTGAACCGGGCAAAAACATAATTTTAAACTGAAGGCGAAATAATAATTTTTGAAACGGGGCGAAAATGCAAAATCGTCATTTCTAGTTTGAGGCAAAAGCAAAAATTTATTTTGAACTGGGGCGAAAATTGTAAATGTAATCTGGGGATAAAATCATAATTTTGAACCCATGGCAAAATCGTAATTTTGAGCGGGGGACAAAAACATAATTTTATTTTGAAGTGGGGGCAAAAACGTAATTTTATTTTAAATTAAGGACGAAACCGTAATTTTAAAACAAATATAAAACAATAAAATGGTTGGTCGAATAGAGAAGTGCCACGCAGCTGCGCGACACTATTCCCCTAACTTGCTTTTGTATATGTAGGAAACTAGGTTTTGCCCCGCCCGCGTTGCGGGGCACTAAGCCAAATATTTCTCGTTCATATACGTCTGTGTTTCGGTTACTTGTACATACTACTTATAACACGATCTCAAAAAACATTACATCGAGAAAACCAATTAAAACAAAACACTATCAATACTTTCGCTAAAAAAAACTAAAACGATAAAAGACTATAATTTTTAACTGGGGCAAAATTGTAATTTTTTAGGACAAATGAGCGTGTGTTACGCAACCGTCCGACACGAATAAAAATTACACCGAGTCAACAATTAAAACAAAACACTACCATAGATTTGTCAAAAAAAAAAAACTAAAACGATAGCATGACTGTAATTTTACACTGGGGCAAAATCGTAATTTGACAGAAAAAAAAAACAAAAACAATGGCAAACCTATAAATTTGAAACCGAGGGAAAATCGTAATTAGGATGGACGGGAAAAAACAAAACAAATGGCAAAACTGTAAATTTAAACGGGGAATATCGTAATTTCGCTTAACCAATGGGGAAGTGTCAGGCAACTGTGGGAACAAAATCGTAATTTTTGAAATGGGAACAAAATCATAATTTTGAACAGAGGGCACATGCGTAATATAATTTGAACTTGGGCAAAATCAAAATTTTGAACTGAGGGCAAAATCATAATTTTGAATTGGGGGCAAAAGCATACTTTTATTTTGAACCGGGCAAAAACATAATTTTAAACTGAATGCGAAATAATAATTTTTGAAATGGGGCGAAAATGCAAAATCGTCATTTCTAGTTTGAGGCAAAAGCAAAAAATTATTTTGAACTGGGGCGAAAATTGTAAATGTAATCTGGGGATAAAATCATAATTTTGAACCCATGGCAAAATCGTAATTTTGAGCGGGGGACAAAAACATAATTTTATTTTGAAGTGGGGGCAAAAACGTAATTTTATTTTAAATTAAGGACGAAACCGTAATTTTAAAACGAATATAAAACAATAAAATGGTTGGTCGAATAGAGAAGTGCCACGCAGCTGCGCGACACTATTCCCCTAACTTGCTTTTGTATATGTAGGAAACTAGGTTTTGCCCCGCCCGCGTTGCGGGGCACTAAGCCAAATATTTCTCGTTCATATACGTCTGTGTTTCGGTTACTTGTACATACTACTTATAACACGATCTCAAAAAACATTACATCGAGAAAACCAATTAAAACAAAACACTATCAATACTTTTGCTAAAAAAAACTAAAACGATAAAAGACTATAATTTTTAACTGGGGCAAAATTGTAATTTTTTAGGACAAATGAGCGTGTGTCACGCAACCGCCTGACACGAATAAAAATTACACCGAGTCAACAATTAAAACAAAACACTACCATAGATTTGTCAAAAAAAAAAACTAAAACGATAGCATGACTGTAATTTTACACTGGGGCAAAATCGTAATTTGACAGAAAAAAAACAAAAACAATGGCAAACCTATAAATTTGAAACCGAGGGAAAATCGTAATTAGGATGGACGGGAAAAAACAAAACAAATGGCAAAACTGTAAATTTAAACGGGGAAAATCGTAATTTCGCTTGACCAATGGGGAAGTGTCAGGCAACTGTGGGAACAAAATCGTAATTTTTGAAATGGGAACAAAATCATAATTCTAAACGGAGGGCGAAGCCGTAATTTTAAACTGGGAATAAAATAAAAAAAAAAAAGTTTTTGAACTGAGGGCAAAAGCGTAATTTGAAGCTAGAGGCGAAAATATAATTTTATTTTAAACTGGGGGCAAAAACGTAATTTTAAATGAAGGACAAAACCGTAATTTTAAACTGGAAATAAAATTAAATTAAAAATGGGTTGGTCCAATAGGAAAGTGCCAGGCAAGCTGCTTGGCACTATTCCCTGGGGACAAAAGCGTAATTTTATTTTGAGCTGAGGACAAAACGGTATTTTTAAACAGGACCAAAAACGTAATTTAAAATGGATATAATATAATAAACTGGTTGGTTAATAATTCTTAACCAATTAAAAAAACAGTACCATAGTTTTGCTAAAAAGAAAAAGTAAAAAGAGTGTTAGGCAGCTCCTTAAAGCGATTTTTAGCTGGGGCCAAATCATATTTTTATTTTTACTTGGGGGAAAAATTAATTTTTTCCCGAGGGTAAAATCCTAGTTTTTAGCTAGGGGAAAGCCGTATTTTTATTTTGCACTGGGGGCAAAAAAACGTAATTTTGAATTGAGGGTGATATCGTAATTTTGAACCGAGGGGAAAATCGTAAATTTTAGCTGGGGGCAAAAGCATAATTTTATTTTAACTTGGGGGCAAAGACGTAAATTTAAACTGGGGGAAAAACCATAATTTTAAAGTGGATATAAAATAATAAACTGGTGTAAAATCGTAATTTTTAGCCGGGGGAAAAACAAATTTTTATTTTGAACTGGGGCGAAAAAGTAATTTTGGCTGAGGGTAAAAGCATAATTTTGAGCTGATGGCAAAATCGTATTCTTAAGAGAAAAAAACTAATAGCAAAACTGTAAATTGAAATGGAGCAAAATCGTAATTTTGAACTGGGGGCAAAATCGAAATATTTAGCTGGGAGCAAAAGCGCAAATTTATTTTTAACTGGAGGCAAAGACATATTTTTGAACTGATGGGAAAATCGTAATTTTAAAGCGGGATAAAATCGTAAATTTGTTAGGCCAATAGGGGAGTGACAGGCCTGCCTGGCATTATTACCCCTAGCCGCCCATTTCCTCCAATAGACGGTAGGCACTATGCCCGCCGACACTGCCTTTTGTTGTTGTTAAAAAATTGTTTTCTTTTTCGGTGAACGTACACTCTCCAACTCATCACAAACAACTACAATTCTTAGAAGTCTTCAGGGGCGGTGATAAGGGTGTGCGGGGTGGAGACCACCGCACAGGAACCGTGATTTCGAGGGCACGTGTTTTAAAAAAAAATGTGATATATACATGTTAATTATTTTTAAATAGTATACTCATACCAATTCCAATATAGACCCATTTACAAATCAATTTTTATAGTTTAGAAGTTAGCCCATTAACATTAGGTTTAGTGAGTCCAATACCCATTTGATTCTAAAAAAATAATAATAAAACATTATGAAAGGATACATTTTTCGAGCTCAAATAGGATACATGAATTTCTTAGAGACGCCACTGGAAGTCTTGAACTCATAATCACTTAGTACAATACTTTACCATGTGGATTTCCCTCATTTATCATATATAAATTTACAGTGTAAATTTATGGATTAAATAAAAATGAGTTTTATACAAAATAATTTAACATTAACATTAAAAGTGAACGAATTTTGTTTTTTTTGAATTTTTTCCATCTACTTATGATTTTTAATGGGAAAATGTAAAAAAAAAATCGTGAATTTACACTATTAGAATAATTATAATTACTTTAGTAGTGTAAAAACACGATTTTTTAAAGATTTTGTAACTTAAATACCTATTTGACAAGATGGAAGAAAAATTCAAAAACAACCTCCTTCATTTATCATGTTAAGCCCAATTTGTATATTAAAACTTATTTGTACGTGAATCTAACTCTAAATTTATATATGAAGAGAGGGTTCGGTAAAATACCTTTTTTTTTTTTATAATAATACACTAGTTTAGATTCCCATGTGACACACGGGTGTAACAAATAAAATTTATATAAAGTTTAAAGCTTTGACTAACTGAGATGACATATTAATGTAAATAAGTGAGAAATTATGTATGCACTATACTAGAATTCACAAAAGATACAAATAATTCATAAATCTCAAAATATCTCTTTATATGCAATATTGTCTATTTATTTGTAACATTAGTGTCGCTCTTACTGCTCTGCTCGCTATCTCGTTCTTTGTCTCTGCATTTCTCTTTTGAGAAGGGCAGGTGATGCGACACACATGGAAATCAGAAAGGATGATTTAATTTAGCTGGGCACTTGGCACGTGTCTCCCCTCATAAAAATAAAGTGGAAAAAGAGACAAAAAGAAGGCTCGAACTGACGCCTTTTGTTAAGAAACACCCACACCAACCACTTTACCAAATCATGTAATGCCACGTGATATGTATATATACAATAACATCGTCTGGTGAATGAAAAAAAAAAACAGCAAATCATGTATTGCCACGTGATATGCATGTACAGTTCACATGATTCGATTATTAATAGATAGATTTTATAATTATAATTATAATATAATAAAATTTATAATTTATAATAAGACATGCATAATAAAATAAACTTGCATTACTATCATGTGAAATATTCCCTTTTAAAAATGTTTTTTCTTATGATATTTATCCCAAACAAAACACAAGTATGTAAATAATTTAAATACATTTAAACCAAAAAAAGACAGAATTCCTTGTGGTGGGTAGCTTTGTATTGTACAGTTTTGGCGTTTGGGTGTTCTAGTTCCTGGATGGGTAATGCAATATTGTAACAAATATAGGTGATCCGCTAGTCATACTCAGGGGCGCAGCTTCTTGGGGGCGGGGGGGGTCGCCCGACCCCCGGGATTTTTCGCTCAGTAGTGTTATATATGTAGTTTTCGTATAGAAATTTTTGGATATATACGTTTTTACCCCCCCGATTCTATAGAAATTTTTGGGTATATATACGCCCGACCCCTCCGTTTTCTCCGGCAAGCTTCGCCACTGGTCATACTAGCGGTTGCGATAATAATTTGGCAAGCTTTTAAATGACATTGGTGAGGTGGCAAAAAGTGAACTCATCTACTAGTTGTACTGTTAAAAATCCGCTAGGTCAACTAGCGGATCACCTAAAAGCCAAATAAGTTAAAGAAACCCACCCGATCATGTCCATTTCTCTATAACACAAAAATCGAGAAATGTCTTGCACTCTACAATGTGGGGATTTTGTTTTTACTTTGGTGGGTCTCCATGGAATGCATGGGTTTTTGAGTAGTTTTAGAACTTTTTTTTTTTTTTGAAAATAGGTGATCCGCTGGTTGTCATACCGGGGATGTGGTGATAATTTGACAAGCTCTCAAAAGACATTGGTGAGGTGGCAAAAAGTGAACGCATATACCGGTTGTACTAGCGAAAGTGGTGCTGATCACTCATGTACGATCACTAAAATAAATCACATGTGAATACATAACGACCTGACCGATTACTATATCTTCACATCTGTTAGTCTCACTAGCGGATCTCTCCAAAAGCTGCCACATCACCATATAACTCTTTGATACCATGATTTACCATCGTGATGTTCTTCAGGTAAGTATGAGTCAACTATCATCCAACATACAATGATATAAGTTGAATAGAATCTTCTGGCTTTCGCATTTTTAATGTTTTGGAATTCTTGTCAATCAACAGGGTCAATCAGAACTTCATTCATATGGTCACTAATGAGAAATTGACATGAAACAAATCACGTTTGTTAATGATTACTAAAGTTGATTTGAATGACAGTTTGTATTAGCACCTAATGAGAAGCTAGAGAAAAGGGAGAAAAACAAATCACTCTAGTTCTGGTTTTATCTGTCCGGATATCAATTGTACCCTGAAAAATGTAACCAAAAATTAGATGGAGTGGTCTCTTGTAATCCAGACTCATCCAACGTTTAACTTATATGGTCAATCATTGTATGTTTCATGATAGTTGACCCATACTTACTTGAAGAACATCAAGTGGTAAATCATGGTAGCTAGCAAAGAATTATATGGTAAGATATCTCCATACATAAGAAAATGATGCACATTTACACTTTTTAACTAAATTAAAAGTTCTATGATTATATATAGGGGTGGCAACAAAAACCCAACCATGATATTTTGGGTTATTTTGGGCCTTTTTAAAAAATGAAATAAGTCATAATGGGCTGAGAATTTAGTCAAGATGGGTTAGAATGGGTTTTAAAATACTCATCTAAATTCTAACATGGGCCAGGATGGGTTTTTCACTATCCAACCTAAAAGTCTAAAACACATCAGGAAAGGGAGTTGTGTGACGTTTTTGAATCCCCTTCGTGGATTAAACTCTAAATCACCATCTTCTTCGATTTCAAACCTCGTCATCACGTGACTCGGTCTTCCTTCCTTCTTTCATCCTTTCTACTATGCACAATCAACCTACGCATTTTTGGCTATTTACAGGTAATTCTGCAACAACCATTTGCGTTTCTTGATTGTGTGATTGTAGTTCTTGTAACTAAATGAAGAAATTGCACTTGCGTTGCCTTTTAATTGAAGTTTTCTGATGGTGAAAATGTTGAAATTGCTATGGTTTAGAAAATATGGTTTCATGCCCACCAAGCGTTTGATGATTTGCTTACTCGGTTGTGACGTTTGGATTGACATGTTTTTGTTGTCAGTTGTTATGTTTTACCTGTGCTTGCTAGTAATCTGATGTCAATACATGATTGTGGCAGTTGAAATTTGGATATTAAAGTCTATAGATTGTTGAAATTTGTATATAGATTATAGAATTATAGATTGTGGCAGTTGAAGTGATTAGGGCATTTAGATATATTCAAGGTGATCTGAAACAGCAAAGGGGATGAAAAAGATGCCGATATTGCAGTTCGTGTCTTTTTTTTTTGTAGTAGTAGGGAGCTTTTTAATATGTATTAAAATTCTTTTAACAACTCTATTAATAGTATTTGCTTACATTATGGTACATTATATGAGGAGATGGAGGAGATTAGATCATTAGGTGAACAACATCAAATTGAGTGGAATGATACTGTTAATTTAGTGACATCAGCTAGATGGTGCAGTTTCTTGAACACCATGAAAATTGAAGCAGATGAAGGGGATGAGTGTGATGTTATTAATCAGTTTGATCAAATTATGGAGTTTCCACAATGGCTGATCAATGCAAATGAAAGTTCATGTCTGCAACAACACTTTGATGACCAGTTTTAGTTTTCTGATGCTTACTTTCAAGATCCTGCTTTGCCTTGGTAAGATTCTCCAACATGGTTCATTTATTTATTTTTTTAAAAAGTATATTAAATTTATAAGTTTTAGGGAATTGGAAATGTTTTATGTTGGCATTTGCTCCATGCATAACTAGTGTCACCTTCGTTTTTAAGATAACGGGTCAAAACAGTTTCGGGTTAAAATATGTCGTTTATAATACGGGTCAACGGGCCAGGTCGGGTTGGATTAACCAATACATTTTTTTTAAATCCATTTCTTCAGTTTTTTAATAGTTTATACAATTATGCGTACAAAAGACGCTACTTTCAAACCCATTCGACCCGTTTCCTTTTTTTTTCTTTCTTTTACTGTTTTAGGTATTGTAGTTTTGGGACTGCAGTGGTTGATACTGTTACTGTCACTTTAGCAAACATTATAGTCATCTCTGAATAGTTGCAGTGATGACACTTTTTTTTTTTTTGAAAGGTGAACTTCTTAATGGTGGCCATTGTCACATCCGCAAATCGCGGACCCTCGCCAAGAATGTGGGCCCAGATAGCAAGGCCAGCGCTGGGTTAACCAGTCTTGGGTCGAAGGCTTTCCCCCGGAAACCGTACTGCCTCTACACGAGTTGCCTCGCTAGAGTAACAGCCGGATGAAAACCGGAGTGACGCTCAGGATCAAACCCTCCTCGGTAGGTTTTTCACCATCATTGCGCACGGGTGTCCTACCCCCTTTCGCCACAAGCGGGAGTCGAACCGGTGACCTCTAGGAGGACAAACCGGCCCCCAACCACTGGGCTATGAAGGAAGGACCAGTGATGACACTTTAAAACCATGACAGTTTCTATATTTTGGTTTGGCATTTCTTCCCACAACTTGTCTATATTTTGCACTCCACCTAATTTGGGATTTTAGATTTTGAAAGAGTAGTTTCTAACTTTCTGTCAATAAGATACATTTATTATCATGTGAAACAAACTCTTTATAATGGTGTATTTGACTTATATTTTTCTAATTGAGGTGATAGCTCATTTAAATTTTTTATTGATTGTTTACATTACACTTGTAAATATATCTTGTTTTTATAATTTTAATGATTGGTTTGAAGAATCTTGATAAATCTAATGACGACAGATCATTGGGTTCGGGTTTGTCCAACGTGAAGTACTTCTCGGATGCAATGGCAGCGAGCGAATGTATAATTTTTCCAGTCTTGGTACAGTTCAGTTCAGTCTTGGAACTATTACACATTGACTTTCTTAATTTTTTTAATTTTCTGATGATGGCCTGCAATCCCAAAGTTTTTTTTTTATTTTTTTTTATTTTTTTTAATTTTTTGATTTTTTTTGAATTTTTTTGATTTTTTTGAATTTTTTTGAATTTTTTGAATTTTTTTGAATTTTTTGAATTTTTTTATTTTTTTGAATTTTTTTGAATTTTTTGAATTTTTTTATTTATTTTTATTTTTTTGAATATGTTTTGAATTTTTTTGAATTTTTTGAATTTTTTTGAATTTTTTGACAAAAACCCATCTTGACCTAAACCCATTCTAACCCATCTCTTAATAAACCCATCTTAACCCAAACCCATTCTAACACATGCCCATCCTAACTCATGCCCATCCTAATGCTCCCTTAGCCTCATATGTATTTACACCTCCAAATACATCTACTAAAAAAGTAAACCTCATTAGGTGTCGGAGGGGTGTACCAACAAAATGACACTTTTAACATATATATATATATATATATATATATATCTAGTTATTCTGCAATGTCATATTGAGATATTCACTTAACATTTTATTGATATTATTAACAGCACATATTATTACACAGTACACATTATTACCCAAGGTTAAACATTTGCGCACTCACAAAACTTATGAATGATTATCTATGAATCATCAAGAAGCCTCAATCAAATCTCCAAACGTAAAAATACGTGGTGCACCAATGCGAATTCGAAGCAAATTGTATGATCATATGAATGAACATCTTAAATAAGTAAACACACCCAACAATCAGATAGCAAACAGATTCATGACAAATACATTTTAGTTCTTGGTGTTGTTAATTTTGTAAATCAAAAACTCTTCGACTCCCTATATATCTATATATATATATAAATGAGATGTGATTTGGGCTAGGTGGCATTGGATTTGGGGCAATTTTGCTGATGTGGCAACTCATTTTTTTGAGTTTAGGAGGGAATTGATAAAAGAATTCTAAATTGACTACTTTGTTCACAAATGAACGCGGGATCCAAATGGATTTGGGTCGGGTTAATGGTTTCCAAAATCACCGTGGTATGTTATTCGGATCCATATAAAAGTCAACTTTCTCACCTTTTTCTTTGTAAACCCTAATAGACAACTCATTGCCGCTTTCATTCTTCTGAATCCATCTATGTGTTTTCTTCACTCAACTTAACCCTAATAGACAACTTCATCACCGTTATGAGATTACTTAGATGATGTTCTTCCTTCAGCGATTCGTCAATGTTCATCACATGTATGTTCTTCGTTTTTAATCTTTGATGTTTTTGTTATCTGAATCTAATTGTATTGATCGTATTTTTTGTTTTTGTTTTTGATCTCATAAACCCTACACACACAATGTCCACGTACAGTTCTTCATTCTGTCGTAGTTCTTCAATTGGTAACACAGCTATGTCAATCGAATATCTCTAAATCTAATTGTATTACTTTACCCGTTCTGATTCAAGAAGATGATCAAGTTAGCAATCCTTCTAATATTTCTTATTCTTTTTTTTCAATCCATTTAATGCTTCCATTTCTTTTGATTTTTTTTTTCATTAAGGTTTTTTTTATTTCGAAACCCTAACATATTTTATTTCAAAGTTTTGATTATTTTGTTTATTTGTGTTATGATTAAGTTTGAGGCTATGTTAATTGGGTTTGTCCGATTTGATAATGCATATGGTCTGATTGTTAGGTTCTGGTCGCAAACCCTAACAATCTTTCCTAATTGTCGCCACTTCAAATCTGTTGTTAATCGAAGCTATTGGTGGTTTATCTTTTTTCTTATTTGCTATAATCTTTATACCAACTTTATTCGATTATTCTTGAAACCCTAACGTTGATTTAACATATATCTATTCATCTAAGAGTGACACAGTTTGATTTAATTTTTACCCTAAATCATTTTAGGGTTTGAGTTTTTTTTATTAATTTAGTTAAGTTTGTTTCAGAATAATCATCCCTGACTCGGTTTTTGGCGTTGGACGTTGGCGATGGTGGAAACCCTTTGTTTCAGTATTTGGTGATGATGGGGAGGACAGATTTGCCGCTGCCACCATTTTGTTGTTCCGTGTTTGTCTTCGAACCCTTTAGGGTTTCTGGACTGCTGTTAACGATGGCGGCTCTGGTTTCAATTGGTATTGGTATGTGGCTTGGTTATGATGAGTTGTAAATATTTACCCACAATTGATGACAATGGCTTGGCAAGGACGGTGGAAGGCAAGTTTAAACCTGCAACCCGCCTTGCAGCCATGGTTTCTGAAAGTTCTGAACCATAGAAAGCACAAACCTCGAATCTATGAAAAAAAATTAATGTTTTTATATTTGTTTTATGCTGATTTTTGTTAGCTACATTTAAGGTTAGGTGTTTATTTTACATTGCTTTATTCGTTTTTCTTTTCGTTGAGATGGTGCCATATTCGACTCGAATCGACCTCTGGTTCATCCATCCTGCTTAAATCTAATGCTTGAGTAAGTATTTTACTTTTTGATATTTATTTTTTAACTTTGTATAAGTGTTTTTTTTTTATTTTGCAATGTTATAGTTCGCTTCAGCTCTATTATAAATAATCATAGTCTGAGTTGTTATTTAAAATTGTTATTATACTGATGTCTGTGGGTGTTCTTTGTGTTAGTTTTTTGCATATACTTTATTTTTTAGTGGACTTTTGAGAACAAAAAAAATGCCTTTAATGTTTTATCCCATTCGCTCTCTGTTCGATTCACACAAACGCCGCTGGTAAACCCTCTTTTATTGTTGCCTGCCTTTGTTATTTGAGTTGGAGACTAGCGCCGCCTCCGATCCGCCCTTTGTCGTTGATTACCGATCATGGACCCCACAAAATTTTTTAAATCAATCGCAAGGTATGCATTTTTTTATTCGAAACAATCATTGGTAGCAAAATTTTTATAGTGTCTCATTCATTTTATTAAATTAATTCGATCATTTAGTCTAATTCACAGGGTTTTTCACATGTTAAAGCCACATATCCGTAGTGATGAAGTTGAAATGCAACAGTTTGTCTTCACTCGAGTGTATACTTCATGTGGTAAACTCTGCATTTCATTATTTTATTTTCTTTCAATTATTTTATAAACTAAAATTTTTTATTCGAAACAATCATTGATGCAATTTGATAGAGAGGAAACTTAGATTTATATTTGATTATGATTGTGGTGATCTGTGACTAGGCGGAATGATGGTGATGGTGCTGGTAGTGCAGTTAGGGATGTTTCGAATGGTGATTTGATTAGGCAGTCTATTTCGGTTGCTCGGCATCAGATTAGTGATGCTGAGGTATAATTTGATACCTAATTTAGATAATTGTATGTTGTTGCTGAGGTATATTTTGGATCTTAATGTAGTCTGATTTCTGGTAGTTAGCGAGGACTTGATAAAGGTTGCTATAAAGCTTCGTTTGGATGCCAATTTGGTACTTCTAATGATATCAATGGATGAGTCTAATTTGGTACTTTTATTATGAATGTAAATTAAGTATTTATTTAGTTATATACCAATAATTACAAGAAGTATTTTTGAGAATCAATGGAATCAAACTTACTATTAAAAGTATTTGGAGCTTTTATTAACAATCTTTTTTTCTTTTCTTTTTTATTAACATTACTGATAAGCATGTAACAATTTTTTTGTTACGAAAATTAAATTTAAAGTTTATTTTAAAACACATAAATGAAACGGATTAATGGGTTAGCCTGTTCTTAAAAAGGTTAATTCGAACATGACCCGTTTATTAAGCGGGTCAACTACACACCGCCCAGTGGCGGAGCTTGACCAAAATTTTCGAGTGGGTGTCAACTGTTCACAATTTGTACAATAACTTGGGGGCTGTGATGATTAACTTTCGGTGGGGCAATTTGGATGTCATTCGAGGGGAACAACTATTTTTCTCGCATTGCGACTGATTGTGTTGCATCCTTGTACGTATGAAATATCATTTTATATACTTTACAATTACAATACCGTTTCATGGAATTGTCTATTGTTAAGGATATTCCAGTTAAATTTTGACTTCATGGAAATCGGTATCATGCGATATGTGTTCGATTTTTATACTGATGGGAATTGTGAGACTTCAAGGTTGTGCCCAAGGTAATCTTAATAAGCTTTCATGGGACATGTTTCCATCTAAATATTAAATTAAAACATTGTTTAATTTTCTTAGATGCCATTCCAGCTTTATTTATGTTTGTTATTATGTTCAGTGGATCTTTTCGCTACATAGATGATGCATTTTATATGTTTATGCAAGTGTTTAGTTGAATGAAGGTCCCCTCCTTCCGAGGTAGTTATAACTCATTTATATTACATTTTTTTTTACAATGAAACTTTCTAATTTTGTTTTTTTTACCTCAAATACGTTTACTTCTCTTCAATGTCTCAATAAACATCCAAGTTAATTACAGGTACGCTCCAATTAAGCACCACATCTACAACAACGATCTCAATCAACCCATCGATACAATATGATGCCATGATTATCAAGTAAGTATTCACTGTATTTTGTCGTTTTTAATGGTTTTTTTTGCTGTTTTTAGACTAAAAGACCTTTGTACCTATTACATAGTCAAAAGTAAGTCCGGAGGAGCATGTTTAATGTCCTAAATTCATGTCTGAATACAAGGTGGAGGATTTATAGCATCTGCAGCCTGAAGGTTAAATTGAATGTTCATGTTATGCATTGAGTTATGTTGCTTAGATGTGGACAAATGTGCCTGTTGGTTAATAGGATGTGTATTACCACTTTCTTAGTCCTCAAAACACTTTTATTAATGTTGAATTCTTAAGCAATATGTTATCTAAGCCTTGGGTAGTCATTAAATGTTTAAATTGTCTTTGACCTTTTCTGAGCATAGTCACAGGATTTGCAGAACCGCCACGTATCGCGAACCAGATCGGTTGTATCGGAATTGGGTACAGAGTCGAACTGAACGCTACGGGTGCGCGATTCGGATTGGAAATATTGGTCGTAACCGATTGTCACTAAATTCGTTTCAAATAATATCTATGATCTAACCCGCTTACCACTTTTATACTTTTATTTGTTTCCAATCTCTGTTTCTCCCTATCATCTTTTATTTTAGAATCCCTAATTAAATTGTTCTTTGTTGATATCAGATCCTTTTAAGGGCCGATCTTTCTTCCAACTGGTTGTAACCAGGTTCGTTTCTCATCGATTTGTGTTATTTTGATTCCCCTTTGTCTTGCTGAATTTGATTGTTAGTTTTGGTGTGGTATTTTCACTTGGTTTATTGAAAGCAATTTACACTCATTCAAAGAAACATGTCGAACATCTGATTACAGTGACAACCGAACCTGCGATTTAGCTCTTCACATTTCAATCTCCATCCGATTGTTCTTAAGATCGGATAATTGTTAGGTAAGTAGCTTCGATTTTGTCAGTTTCTTCAATTTTGAGCTGAGCTTATTCGATACATTTCTTCAAGCTATCTGGATTTTACGACACACGATTGATGCAATGATGTAGTCATTGTGATTGATGCTCAATTTTTTTTACTTGGCTCGATGTTGCACGTATTTGGTCGTTTTTTCAAACTTATCAAAGAAACTATTTTCGGGCTTATTCGATCCATTTCTACATAATTACTATGTCCATCGTTCAGGTATATACAAATTCGAAGAAACGGTTTTCATAAAAAAATATGTTTTGGTACTACTTAGTCAGAAATCGGAACTACATATGTATAAAATAGTGTGTAGACAAGATTATTATACAAGAATTTGGGCAGGTTTTCTAATAAGGGTTTTGTATGGTCCGCAAGTTTGCTAGGCCCAATTCTTATAGGAGTTGGTTCTAATTTTATTTTTGTTGATAGGAGAACTATGAAGTTTCAGTGGCCGGAAAATTTATCCAGGAAGTGGATGGATTTAGATTCATCCGAGTGGACTGATGATACAATGTTTGTTTGATGCATTTGTGGTTTGTAATATACTTTTTTACCTAATTTATTAAATAAACAATAATAATGTTCTCACTCTACATATTTATATTTCTTTTTGGTCAAGATACCAATGTTTGTTTGATGCATTTGTGCTTTGTAATATAGTTTTTTACCAAATTTATTAAATAAACAATAATAATGTTCTCACTCTACATATTTATATTTCTTTTTGGTCAAGATACCAATAATTGTACAAGGCTACATTGGCATTGGATCCCTTAATATCTACTATTTTTTTCGTATCACTATTTGTTTCTTTAATATAATTTATCTGTGTGTCGTATGTAATTTTATATTGGAAAGCCATTGCCATTTAGTGTCGTATGTAATTTTCGTGAAATTTATAATATAAAAGATATTATAAGTATATGATGTTCAATTGTGTTGTTTACATCATTTAAATTGTCAAACCCGCGAAGTTCGCGGGTGATAACCTAGTTTAACATTATAGATTAAATCCTTCACAACTACAGACAACGATTCATCTAGTGAAAACAGTAAAGCCCAATGCTAGGTAAGAACAACGCGTCATAAGATTGATATATTTGAATGTCAGATCCACATCCACAATAACTTCAAATATAGTCAAGTAGTTTACTTATGGGTAAATTACTTTTTGAGTCCCTATTTTTAGGGGGTTTTAACCACTTAAATCCAAAATCAAAATGTTTAATGCCCTGAGTCACTATAGCCACTTCTCTTAACCATTTGAGTCCAAATTTCTAACACCATCCACCAAGTTTGTTAACTACAAGGGCAATGTAGTCATTTACACACAAAGAGTAATTTACCCTTATAAAAACCTAAATCCTTCTTTATCTTCTTCTTCTTCTTCTAGATTAGAACCACCATCACCACCACCACCACCTCTGTCATAACCACCACCACCTACTTTCCACCTCCGACTACTACCACCACTAGCTGTAACCACCACCACCTCTGACGACTGATCTTGTTTCACCAAACACCATGCTTCAAACCTTTACCTGAAGCCCTAATCGAACCACCCACCTCCGACCTTAACCACCCAAGTTTGAACCCCCGAATCAAACCACCCAAAATCTTCACTTTGTTGTAAATTGCAACTTTCAGATGTATCGGAAGGTTCTTTTATTGTAAAGGCCCACACACCAATGTTAAACCTGCTCTCGCCGCCGCCCCACTACTACCATCAGATCTCAAATCAGAGGTGGGTGGAGATGGATTCCAAATCATACGGCGGCGTTAGGGTTCCAGATCGGGTGATTGTTTGAAGGTTGTTGGTTGTTTTAGTGGTGATTGTTTGTACGGCGTTAGGGTTCCACCACCGTCTGACCACCTACAGCAATGGTGATGATATTGATTGAAGGTTGTTGGTTGTTTTTGTGGTGATTGTTTGAAAACACATTTGAGATAGGGCTTGATTGTGAGAAATGAGGCATATTTTTCACAAATTGAGAATTGGGTTTGATCTTTCTTGAAGATTTGTGAAAGAAAAAATGTGTAATTGTTGTGCAATGACAGGGAAAAGTGTTAAGAATGCTTATTTGCAGAAGTCCAGACTCTACGAATGATCTGTTTTGCATATCATCGGCAACTGCTGTTTTTGTTTTTTGTTTTCGTAGCTTGATTATCGACTTATTGTGCTTGAATTGATGCACAAGATGCCGAAATTAGGTTTGAAATTGTATGTTTACGTGATATAGCCCGAGCTTGAGGCTGGGGATTCGGAATAATGACTTCGGATGAACTACCTGATTGGATCACTAAGGTTCCGAAAGTTAAGAATGCTTATTTGCAGAAGTACAAACTCTAGAGGGCGTTAGGTGATGGTGTGGTGGTGGTGCGACGGTGACGGTGGTGGTGGTGTGGTTGAGAGAGATAAGGACGAAAGGGAGAGAGATGAGGAAGAGAGAGAGAGACAGAGAGAGAGAGTGTGTTTCTCTCTCTATGTATTATTAATAATAATATAATCAAGGGCATTTTAGTCTTTTAATGAAAAATTAACAGAAAATTTAAACAGAGTTAGAAATTTGGACTCAAATGGTTAAGAAAAGTGGCTATAGGGATTTAGGGCGTTAAACATTTTGATTTTGAACTCAACTGGTTAAAACCCCTTGCTTTACTTATTTTAGAAACAAAACCAATGTGTGAAGCAGAAACTAAGAGAGTTAGGCAGAAAGTGATACAATTAGATCACTTATGCCATTAATCTAACTCAAGTATATTAGAATCAATCAAGGATCATCCGAAATATTTGTAATATTCTGTTATTATTTTTGTAGATTATTGGCAAATATAGAATAGGTCAAAGTGATGTAAATCTATAAATAGTTTGGGATGGATCAATAACAAACACGGTGATTGATACCTACTTTCAAAGTATTCAAATAAAAACTGTACTAGCAAAAAAGTGTTTGCCAGATGATACCCTAATAAAAAAAAAAAAAAAACCCAGTCAAGATCGCAATTTCTTACTCATATGCCATGCGCAAAAGAAAAATTTTAAAAATGAAAAAAAGTAAGAGAGCAAGGTAGAGGACCATTCTACCTAACTTGTAACGGTCCTTCAATAATGTCCGTTTTCCTTGGATTTAGCACAGTAAAAAATGAAAGTTCAGGCAAAAAACACCTAACTAAATAATATTTTGAGTAAAGTTATATTTTCCTCCCTGTGGTTTGATCCAGATATTTATTTTACTCTAATAGTTTTAATTTAACCTTTTTGCTCCTTGTGGTTTACCAAATTGGTTCAACCTTTTTCCTTACACTCACACCCTCCAAATTGATTACTTATCAACACTACAAGAAAACGGGGCAATAGGAGCGACAAATGTCTTCGCTAAAGACCCCTTATGTCGCCGCTAAAGGTTGGCCGGTATTGCCCCATATGTCGCCGCTATTGGTACCTGTCGCCGCTAAAGGGTTGACTCAATATCGATGATGCGTGTGTAGCGTGATATGTTTCTGTTGATATTTTAAGCCCTTTTTAACACAACACGATATTCTACTAACGCTAAACACACATATGGGCAAGTGCACCCATTGTGAGCGTAGTATAGCGTTGGTAAGATACCGAGGTCGTCCAAGGACACAAGAGCTTTTAGTACCGGTTTATCCTCAACGTCTAATCAAATCAAAAGTTTTAGAAAATGTTTTAAATATGAAAATAAAAACTAAAAATGCTGAAAAATAAAAATAAAAACAGATAGACAAGATGAATCACTTAGATCCGACCCGCCTTTAATGTAACCTTTGATGATTTCCGCACTTTTGCATTTTTTAAGAGATTACCTTAGTTATATTAGTAGGCCCCTCTTTTGAAGGTGACGTTATACTCAACCCAGTAGTTTGAGTCAGCAAGGATACAATCCTAAAGGGTCGGAATATTGAAATATAATTAATTAAGTTATTAATGCGTAATGTGGTAGGCCCCTCTTTTGAAGGGGACGTTACCCTCGGCTAAGTGGTTTGAGTCAGCATGGATACAATCCCAAGTAGCTGGGTTAATGTATTAATAGTAGTTTACATATGAGGGGATCAAGCCATTCGCACCCCCGCCATCCAATACCAGTGGGTATTAAAGGAGGTCCTAGTAAGCTTGACCCAGGTCCTTGCAGGATCTATACACTGAACAAGGCAAGAACCTTACCAAACCATTCCCTTAACCCCCGACCAGGTAGCCAACATATCTCTATATAGACCGTAGAGATATGAATGGTGTAAATCTTTTATTTTATATAGACAGTAAAATAACGCCAAGACACCACGGGCAAATGATAAGGAAGTTTCACCTTCAACATAAGAAACTAGTTATTAGAGTCATTAATACAAAACCAAATAAAAAGTGCAAAAAGATTAAAAATCAAAAGTATTACACTAAATGCTTGTCTTCACCAAGTGATGTAAGAGACTTAGGCAAACATGGTCTTTGATTGTCAAGAACTCTTACTATCAATCTTGGATCCCGAGACTACTACACATACTCTAAGATGGATGATGGATGATGGTGGTGGATGTGGGTGTTGTGATGGTGGTGGAGTGTGGGTGAAGTGGGAGAGAGGTGGTTTGCCAAGAGATGTCTTTGAAGTGAACCAAGCACCCCTATTTATAGCCTGCACAGAAGCCCGGACACGACCCCGTGTCCATCCTTTTTCTCTTTCTTCATTAATTGCAATTTGTCTGTATTAGCTTCACACGCCCCCGTGTTCGCTGGGCACGACCCCGTGTGCAGAAGCGTATCTGTACTATCAAGATTTGTTGGATTCTGCGAATCTTAGCATTGACCACGGCCCGTGTTGAGCTGGGCATGCCCCCGTGCTGGGAATAGAAGCTTCTAAGGCTTTGTCTTTTCTGCAGACTTCTGGCCACGCCCCCGTGTCCGCTAGGCACGGGGCCGTGGTCAGCCTTCTGTTTCTTCGTTTTTGCTTGGGAAGATGATGTCGAGGGGTCGGGCATGCCACGTTTATTCCTTTTCTTTGTATTTATGTTAGATTTGGCTGCATATTGGTTCCTTTTGTTCAATTACGCTCATTTAGTCCTGAAAATACAAAAGGAAGACAAAAGCACGCTTTTTCCAACATTAGTACTAAAAGGGTTAGTTTTATGCCTCATTTGATGTAATTTATATGTTGCATTTTACACACATCAAGCGGCAAGAGATGTCGCTGCTAATATATCGCCTGAGATAGATTGTCGGAGATTATATAACATGTCAAACTAATAAATTGTTTATCACAAACTTGTCAGAACTAATAAATTTAAAGATTACATAACGTTTCATTCAAAATTCTCATCTCAAAAAATGGATTCGTGAGTTTGTCAATATAGCTATACATTTTCTATACATAACTATACATTTTCTAAACAACAAAAACAAACTGGCCAGAACTTGAGCTTGTCAACGTTACGTTGGTGCTTGACGTAGCTTGTCGGCGTACGGTTCACCGGTGGTTGACGGATCTTGACGTGACGGTGGTGGTGGTGCAGCTTGATAGTGGTGGTGGTGGTGGTGGAGCTTGATGATGGCGGTCCAATGGTGGTGGGTGGAGCTTCACGGTGGTGGTGGTGGTGCAGCTTGATGATGGTGGTCCAATGGTGGTGGGTGGAGCTTCACAGTGGTGGTGGTCCGGTGGTGGTAGCTTCACGGTGGTGGCGTTCTGCTGGTGGTGGTAGCTTCATGGAGGTGGTGGTTGAGGTTGTTGTTGGTGAAGATGGAATGTGTAGTATGAGAAAGTGGGTTTAAGATGAAGATTGGGTTTGTTTAAGGGAGAGAAATCAGGAAAGAGCCCAAGTCGTTGGATCATCCTCTCATCAAGGGCCAATAGCGGCGACATTAACAGCGACGACAAGGGGCAATAGCGGCGACGGCTTTGCTTGTCGCCCCTATTGCTCCTTGTCGTCGCTATAAATGTCGTCGCTAATAGTAGGTATTTCTTGTAGTGCAAGGGCAAACAAGACTTTCTGTGTAGGGAGAGTTTTGTCTTTTGCCTTTCAAGTTCATAAACCCCAAAGCCCTTCAAATTCCATATCGATCAAACCATCAGGGTGACTTTCACGCTATGGAGATTTTTAGGGTTCCAGATAAGATAATTGAAGTATAGATTTTTAGCGTTCGTGAGATTCTTGGAAATTGAAGTATAGATATAACTGAAGCCTGATCGAACGATTATTTGATTTTCTGTAACATGTTTGGATTCTTTTTCTGTTCTTGTTCATTTCTTTAATTCTTTATGTGTTCTTTCGCGATCCATATCATAGTTAGTTTGATCACTTCGACTTATATATATTCAAAGTTGTTAAAATCATATATGTTTTGATTTTTATACGGTATGGAGGTTTCAAACTTCACATATAAATAAGTTAAAGCATATACACCATAAAACAAATTATTTATTTTATGTTAATGTATAGTATCAACTGTTATTTGTTATTAAATTTAATAGTGTGAATTTTTTTTTCTTGAATACATATCCATTTCAACTAGTACCAACTATGTAAAGAAATTGTATATGTAACTAGTATTTAACGCCTGCTTCGCGGGCAGGGTCCTGGGTCTGTAAAACTGTATTAAGTTTTCAAGGGTTAGCGTCTTTAAGGATTAATATTACTAATCGAGTTTATATAGTTGTTATAGGGCGTCTAGACAATTACTTATTTAAAGTCTAGTGTCTTGCGTATAACTAAATAAAAATCTTGAAAATGCAAAAAAATGATAAATTAATTTTTAAATCATAATTCCGCAGATACATTAAATCAAATCCACTAATATAAAATCTAAGTAAAAACATAAAATTATTTTTTTATATTTCACCTCTTTTGTCATTTTAAAAAAGCATTTGAATACACTGCAAGAAACTGGCATCTTTAGCGACGACAGCTGTCACCGCTATTGACCTGTTTGTCGACACTATTACCCTTTACCGGCGACTTGTCGTCGCTAAAGGGTCGTCGGTATTGATGGGCCGCTATTGCTCAAGTTGGATCGTGATAAGATTTGAGTGGCTGGGGTTTAATGAGGGACACAAATTTTTAGCGGAGACCAGTTGTCGCCGCTGATGACCTAACCATGTCGCCGCTAATGCCTTTTAAATTCCCAACCGTTGGATCAGGATAAGGATCAACGGCTGGGGTTTGGTTTGGTTTCGGACCCCGGGACGCGGATCGACCAATAGCGGCGACATTTGGCATGTCGCCGCTAAAAGTGGTAAATTCTTGTAATGATATCGAATAACACCTCGTATGTTTTGAAGATTTTTTTGTCTAGTTTGAAAATTGAAAAAAAAAATTAGTGAGAGAAATTGTTGATCTAAAAAATGAAAACGAAAAACTCCTTCATAACATAAAAGCCAAGGACATTTACACAAGTCAAATACTGATGGCAGGCAGGTAGACGACCAAATATTGATTGAGGTAAAGAAAATATACCCAGTCTATCCTTGTAGACATGTCTATGCAATTATTCATCTACTATATATGCACACATAAGACCCTTCACAAGATGCGGCAGCAAGTTCAACAGGAACGCAGGAAGATCAGCAACTCCTACTACAGAGCAGAAGATAAGAACTGGCATCCTGTGGTAAGCAAAAAGCATAGAATGTGGAAAAGAAATGGGCGAAGGAAGAGGAAGAAAGGAGAAAAGCCACCACCTTTTTTATCTCCAACCTCCCGGACTCTTGCTCGAGCACCGCCCTGTGGAAGGCTTTCTTCCATCTTGGGAATCTGGGGGATGCGTTCGTTCCGAAGAAAAGAGATGGGACTGGAAATAAATTCGGTTTCATTAGGCTCAAGAAGGTGGATGTAACAGAGGCAGAAGACTGGATTCAGGAGTTGGAAAAGGTCATCATTGATGGAGCGAAGATAGGTGTGAATATTGCCAAATTCAATAGGGACGGGTCGAATGTTCGCAAGGAAGTCTGGATGGAGAAGAAGCAGGCGGAGAAGGTTCAGGTAGAAAAGCCACATCAGAGACAGGAGCCATCTACGGCGGATCTAAAAGAGAAAGCTGGCCCCACTGGTAATTTGTACAGAGATGCCCTCCTGGGCGCTAGGGATGCAGAAATAGATAAGAAGGTGATTTTTGTTAGTCCAAGACTTACCGGAGCGGAGAAAGCTTGGGCTGGTAAGGCCCTGATTGGGGATGTGCGAGACTTGGAATCCCTGAATCAGCTGGAGGTGGTCCTTTCCCAACCGGAGATGTTGGGAGCTAAGACTAGCTACCTGGGAGGTTTAAGGGTTCTCATTTGTTTCCAGGATGAGGACACCGCGAAGACTTTTCTTGTCAACAGGAGAGAATTTTGGCTGAAGTGGGCTTCAAGGATGGTTATGTGGGAGGGCCAGGAGACCGAGTATAGGCGGGTAGCTTGGTTAGTCATCCGGGGATTGCCGCTCGAACTCTGGGATAGGGGGGTTTTCAACAGGATCGGGGAACGGTTCGGTCATATTCTTCAGTCTTCGGGAGCCTCGGAGAATGATGGATGCTTGTCTTTTGAAAAGATAGCAGTCGAACTTAGCCATGGGGTGAAAGTGGCTGAAGAGGTTTGTGTATTGTGGAAGGGTAAATCCGTCAGGGTCTGGGTTTACGAAGAAGAAGGGGAATGGTCGCCTAATTTTATCAGATGGGGATCGGAGAAGAGGGAGGAGATCCTGACCGATAGTTCACCGGAGGTTAACTTGGAGTTTGCAACTGCTCCGGGTGGAAGTCAAAAATTGCCGAAAGATGTCCAGGATATCGAACAGTCAGATGGAGCTGCAGAGGTGCATGGGAACTGTAAGTTGGGAGATCTCGAGGGCGGCGATATGCATGCGAAAGCCAGTATCCCTAGGGAGCAGACAAAAAAAGATAAAGTGGAGGTGGACCCCATCTATTTTTTTAAGTCGAGTATAGAGGTAGGGGGTGTATGTGGGGACAAAGATAATTTGAATGCCAATAAGTCCACTCAAAAGCCAAATTCAGGCCTCCAAAAGAATAGGCCCAAGTCGCCTGTTTATCCCCAGGCCTGTTATTTGGACTTAAATCTGAAGCCGGATGATCCGTTTGACTTGGAGAAGATTATCTGGAGAGGGGGGACCTCTAAATCTACATCAAAAAGAAAGAAGGCCCCCGAGGTGTCACACACTTTTCTCCCGGAAGAACATTCTTTAAAGAAAGTGAAGCTATCAAAGGAAGGTAGATGGAAATCGGGAAACAAGTCGGGGGGCGCCATCGAGAAGGGGGTCAATTTACATAATCGTTCCTGTGATAATCTATTTTTGGAAGAAGAAGCCAAGGCCACTGCTGAGGTAGGGGACGCGATTGGGGTCGATTTATCGGATTTTGTTGAGGTTGTGAAAGCGGCAGTAGCGGGATAAGCAGCTGAAATCGGTAAGCAATGAATTTTCTCACGATAAATATACGGGGGGCGGGCGACGTAGAAAAGGCAAGTTGGGTTAGGAGATTGGTGCTCGAATCCAATATCTCTTTTGTTACGGTTCAGGAAACTCAAATAGCAGGTTTGTCGGATTCTCATTTCTTTCGGTTCTGGGGCAATATGCAGCACCTCGGATGTGTGGTAGACCCGGTGGGGCGTTCCGGGGGGCTCTTGTCTATCTGGAACCCTAGTGTTTTTACTGATACGTCTGTCGTTATGAGAAGTAATTTCGTCATTGTCTCCGGGGTTGCGGAAGAGGGAATCCGTTTAAATGTTGTCAATGTTTATGCCTCTAGAATCTTGAGTAGACGTCGGAAGATTTGGGAGGAAATTCTGGAGTGCATGACTCAACTTCCAGGTATGTTTATCCTGCTGGGAGATTTTAACGAAGTTCGGAAGGAGTCCGAAAGGGTAAACTGTAATTTCGATACCTATGGGGCCTGGGCTTTTAACAATTTCATTCGGGTGGCGGGTTTGGTTGAATACCCTATGATTGGGGATCGATTCACCCATGTGTCAGATGACGGCTCGAAATTTAGCAAGATTGATCGAGTTCTCGTTTGTGCGGACTTTCTGGCTAGGTGGCCTCATGCGACCTTCAAAGCTTTACCTAGGGAACTTTCAGATCATAATCCGCTAGTTCTATCTTGTTCGCATCGGGATTTTGGGCCATCACCATTTAAGTTGTATAACCATTGGCTCGACATGGTGGGGTTTAGAGAGGTTGTTTTGAAGGAAGTAGTGGTGGGGGACAGCAGCAGACCTGGGGACAAGGCCATTTTAGATTTGTTTAAAAGGTTAAAAAAGGGTATTATAAGTTGGAGAGAGACTATGAAGCTCAAAGAGGAGGAGGAAAGAGCAATGGCTTTACTTGCTATTGCCAGGATTGAAAAAGCAGGGGAGTCCGGTCCGTTGGGAATCTCTGATAAAGAAGAAAGGATCAACTGGAAAGTTAAGCTCAGAAGATTGGAAAAACAAAAATGTAAGGAACTGCAGCAAAAATCCAGAGTCAACTGGATTAAATACGGGGACGAGAATTCCGCCTTTTTCCACAAATATATTAATTTCAACAAGGCAAAGAAAAGGATAAATTGTATCAAGATCAATGGTTCTGTTTTCTCAAACCCGGATGGCATTAAAGAAGAGATTAGGAAGGCTTTTATGGAGAAGTTTGAGGAACCCATGAGGAGGAGGCCCGGCCTTAGAGTCAATGATTACAATAGTTTATCGTTAACTCAAAAGAGGAGACTCACGGCCCTGTTTTCGGAAGACGAAGTGAAGAAAGCGATTTGGAATTGTGGTGGAGATAAGGCTCCGGGGCCCGATGGCTTCACTTTCAAATTCGTGAAGAAGTTCTGGGTGGAGCTTAAGCCTAGGATCATGGAAATGATGCATCAGTTCTACGTGACGGGTCGGCTGAATTATGGGTGTAACTCGTCTTTCCTTACTCTTATTCCTAAGTGCCAAGACCCTCAAACCTTAGCGGAGTATAGACCCATCTCTTTAATCGGTATTGTGTATAAAGTTGTTGCTAAGACGCTTGCTAATCGGCTTAAAGAGGTTATGGAGACCGTTTCTTCCTCAACCCAATCGGCTTTTGGGGAGCGGAGAAATATTTTTGACGGTCCTCTTATCGTCAACGAAGTAGTGGCGTGGGCGAAAAAAGAAAAAAAAGAGACCTTGTTTTTCAAAGTGGACTTCGACAAGGCTTATGATTCGGTTAATTGGGCTTTCCTCCTCGAAAACTTGAAGATGATGGGGTTTCCTAAAAGATGGAGAAGTTGGATCAAGGCGTGTCTTTCCACTAGTAAAGTCTCGGTTTTGGTGAACGGTTCCCCTACAAAGGAATTCTTTCCTAGAAGGGGTCTCCGACAAGGTGACCCCTTGTCCCCGTTTCTGTTTATTTTGGTTTTGGAAGTGCTCGAGGTTTTTATGCAAAGAGCGGTGAGAATGGGTTTGTTTGAGGGGATTGTTCTCCCTAATGAAGGCCCGGTTCTAACGCACCTCTGCTATGCCGACGACGTTATCTTCATGGGCAGATGGACGGAAAGGAATGTGCTGAATTTGAATAGAATTTTAAGATACCTTCACCTTGTGTCGGGTCTTAAAGTTAACTTGGCGAAAAGTAGCTTGATGGGGGTGGGAGTGAAGGATGAGGAGGTGGAGACTTTGGCTAGGAAAATTGGCTGTAAAATGGGCAGCATTCCGTTTACTTTCCTTGGCCTTCCGATTGGAGAAAACATGAAGCACATTAAACCATGGAAACCGGTTATTGACAAGTTCGCTAAAAAACTGTCAGGTTGGAAGGCGAATTCTCTTTCCTTGGGAGGGAGAATCACTTTAGCTAAAGTGGTCCTCGGAAACCTTCCGGCCTATTTTCTTTCGGCTTTCAAAGCACCGGTGAAAGTTATTAAAACGCTTGAAGGTTTAAGGCGTGATTTTGTGTGGGGAAAGACTACCGCTAGGACAAAGCTCCGTTGGGTTGCTTGGTACAAAGTTCAAGCTCCTAAAAGGATGGGAGGGCTCGGTTTGGGCGACATTAAAACGTTGAATTGGGCCTTCTTGACTAAATGGCGATGGAGATATAAAGCCAACCCGAATCAATTATGGGCCAGAGTTGTTCGGGCCAGGCCATTCATGTAAGACCCGGGCAGGTTGAGGACATCCCTGTTAGGTCTGATGTAGCAGGATATTGGAAGGATATTATGTCAGTGAGGAAAGATATGGCGAAGGCTGGAGTAACAGGGGCTGAAAGTATGGGAATTATAGAAGAGGCTGGGGCATGTTCTATTTTTTCGGTGGCTAAGTTTAGGACAGAAGTGGCTGACCAATGTTGCAGCAAGGTGGAGGTAGAAGGTTTTAAATGGGTCACGACGGTGCCGAGGAAAGTACTCTACTTTATTTGGAAGCTTGCGATGGATAGTATTGCTACGAAAAAGGCCCTTAGTCGGAGAGGTATCCCGGTAAGTGATACGAAATGTGTGATGTGTGAACAAGAGGAGGAGTCGGTTAACCATCTGGTTGCTGAATGCGTGTTCAGCCGTGCGATCTGGTGGAATTTCAGCATGTGGACGAAGACTATGGGTTTTGCAGGCGCGACGTCTCTACGGGAAATCATGTCCAGAATTGACGAGTATAACGGCTCGACAAAATGGAAGGATGTCTTGGTGACTATTGTGTATGGCACGATTTGGAGTATATGGAAGGCCAGAAATGCTCAGGTTTTTGAAGGGACCCCGTTTTCTGTTATACGGGTTATGGAGACGGCTAAAGAAGAGACTTTCCTCTGGCTCAAGAATAGATCAGTGTATAGCGGTTTGATTTGGGAGAGATGGCGAGACTTTAACATTCGTGATATTATCTTGTAATGTTGCTTTTTTTCTGTTGGGACTTCCAGATCCTTTCTAGCCCCTTTTGTTCTATTTTATGATCGAATAAATAGCAGTTGTTCAAAAAAAAATATATGCACACATGTCCATGGAATTTCGTTATTATTCTCAGTGACAGTATTGTAAATAACATGAAAAATTAGTCCAATCAATCTACTGATCACACGATCCAACCTAAATTGTTACATAAGAGTAATTACAGTTTATGAAAAAATAACTAATATAATGGGGAAGGATCCACTAAAAAGTGGATTTTGCCTAAGTAGCCTAAGTAGGAATCTTAACCATTCATTTTTCAAATCAATGGTTAAGATGAAAGGGTAGGAGAAAGGAGGAGTGCAAGGGTATCTTGGGGAAATCATATTTATGGACTTTCTCTCTCCACATGCAAGTCACATGCATATTCCACCCTCATTTTTTAAACGTTCATAACTTTTTTATACGACATTATTTTTTCATAAAAATTTCACCGTAAAATCGAGCGTCTTTTTATCTTTAATTTGAGTACCATATTGTTATATAAAATATGAAGACTAAAAAAACCCACCAAAATGTGTTGTATTTCTATGTTGTATAACATTTTTTTGTGCTGGATTTTTATACTATATTTTTGTGCTAAATTTTTTGTGCTGTATTTTTTGTCTTAAATATTTTTTTCTTAAATTTTTTTTTCTCATTTTTTTGTGCTATATTTTTTTGTACTACATTTTTTTGCTGACTTTTTTCGTGCTATATTTTTTTGTACTATATTTTTTTGTGCTATATTTTTTTTGTACTACATTTTTTGTGCTAGATTTTTTGTACTAGATTTTTTGTGCTAGATTTTTTTGTATTAGATTTTTTTGTTGTATTCCTAAAAAAACAAAACAAAAGGGGTGCCACATGTCATCACCACTCCTATTTATAAGGACCAAAATACCCTTCCTTCCTACTAATTAGGTGTGCCACATGTCATCACCACAATCCTTCTTAGGCTACTTAGGCAAAATCAACTTTTTAATGGATCCTTCCCCCTAATATAATTAGATAATTTAACCCTACACCATACACCCTGTAGGGGTTCACATGGCCAAACCACTGACTTAAAGTTTGACCTTAATTTGATGTTCAGGGGGATGGACGGATGGTAACATTTATTTAACATTCGGGGTGGTATCGATTAGGTTCACGTTTATTTTATTTATTAGATGCTTACCAAGTTCTCGGCTATAAAGATGGATTATACAAACTGCTAGTTCGTATTTTGAAAATTTGCTTTTGATGTATATAACGTCTTGCAAATTTGGGGTTTATGGACTTGAAAGACAAAGCTGACCCTATGCAAAAATACTTGTTTGTCCTTGACAAAAAAAAAATCAACTTTGAGGGTACGAGTGTAAGGAAAAAGATTGAACTAATTGAGTAACCAAAAAGAGCAAAAAATCAAATTGAAACTATTGGAGCAAAGTAGATATCTACAAACAAACTACAAGGAGCAAAATAGAACTTTATTCTAATATTTTAATGCTATAATATTCAAGTAAATAAATCTGTCCTCTCTGTTTGAACATAATAATAATAATAGTTATCATAAGCTTTCTGTATCTATTAACTTTGCAAAAAAAAATAAAATGTAATCCTTAATTTCTTAAACAAAAATCGCACAAAGATATTATAGATCCCATAGACGAGCAAAATAGTATAGAAAAGAGTGAGAGGGAGAACATGAGATAGAATAAGCCGACATATAGATCATGAGCACACAAAGAAATCATATAACTCACTTTGATACAATTTGCCTCTGTGTGCTCACTCTCTTCTGTCCAACTCAATCACAACAAGTACCTTACGAATGTTGTAACGTGCCACATGAAATATATACATAATGAGGTGCCATATAATTTCTCCCTCTATCTCCCCTTTTACCAAAAAAAACATAGGGGGTGATCACCATCCATGCCATGCCATGCCATGGGATAAACTAATTTTTTTTTCTTTTTTTAAACTACTTTAATTAATACATTAAATTAAAAACAAAATAAAAAACATAACATTAATTAAAAATACTAGAGATTGGTGAAGCACATTGATGCCGTTTTGTGCACCAGGTGTCCAGGTGGACTGCAAAAAGCATGCCAAATCCACAGATCTTGAGAGGCCACCGCTTCGAGCATACCTGTAGGGTAACGGTGACCTCCTCTCATATATTGGCCCCTAAACTCTGTGGGATACGTTCTCCATACGAAATGGGTGCAATCAAGGCTACCCACCATACCAGGAAGGTGATGTTTATCCTCTTGAGCTTGGTACAAAATCGTCATATCGTGGCTTGTTGGCCTACGTAAGAACTCGGGAGCGCATATTTTACCTACCCTTTCACAGAAATATTCTAGACACTCGCGGGAAGTCCTTTCGGTCATATGTAAATACTAGTCGTTCTCGTTTGGAGGGTTACCGGTTGCAAGTTTGTTTAATAGCCAATGTAACTTTTTGCAACGGTGTAAAGCTCTTCTTCATTCTCGCATCTATGCCCTATTAAAACCACGGGTTATTCGCTTCCACGTTGCTCACAATTTTTAGAAACAAACGTTTTAACATACGGAACCTATGGCGAAAAATATCTTTGTTGTATTTCGGGTCCTCGACAAAATAATCCGGCATAAGGGTTTAGTGGCCACTCTCATGATCACGACGAACAAAACATTTCTTACTAGATGTGCCCGTGTCTTGTAATTCGGCTTCGTCGATGAGATTTTGGAAAAAAAATATGCTACCATCGGATTAATCACTGCTATCGGATGGGAAAAACAATGGTAATTTTTCCACCATTTTTAAATAAAATAGGGGTAGAGATTTAGTTTTGGAGAAATGAGGAAATGGGTTGGGTTTATATAGTTTAAATATATATAAAAAACATTTTTTTTAATATTAACGGCTATATAGCCGTTAAAGTCAAACAGTCATGCTCAAATGGTCCTCATTCAACGCGGTGAGTCTTCCCCGAATTTTGATGTTGCCGCGTGGTGAAGGGGAACGACGGCATTGTTCCCCGCGCAGTGAAGGGGTTCACCGCCCTTCACCCCGCAACCGCCCCGTTCACCCTTATAGACAGCGTGCTTGGTTAGGGTTTGGGAAGGAATAGGATAAGATCTGTATCATACATTGGTTTATGAATTTGGTATTTTTTAAGGGTCTACATATTCACACACCCAAGTACCTGTTCACACACCCTCGTATACTCCTCGTATAGGTCCATACGTCGCGTAATCTTTTTCAGTTTCCAAGAGACTCTCTGATTATGTCATATTTTGTCTTATATGCCTCGTACAGGCATATACGAGGCGAATAGACGAGAAAGACCACTTTACCCCTGATTTGGGGTTGTACGCATGGGTAAATTGGCCTTTTCGCCTCTCTCATATGCCTCGTATAGGCCTGCATGAAGAGTATGTATAATAAGGGGTTTTTTTTAAATAAACACTTTTATAAATGGCAAATTACCATTTTAGCCTTGAGTTAGGCCTAAACCGGGGTGTCTCAGGGTTATAGTAATTTGCCATTTTCTTTTTTAAAATTTTAAACTTCAGGGCAAGACTGGGTTTACAGGGCAAGATTAGGGGTCTAGGGTTGTTTAAAGAGTAAAGTTCGTTTTGAGTCCCTGTGGTTTATGCATTTTAAATATTTGAATCTAAAAACCAAATTTATCTTGATTTGCGTTCCTGTGGTTTGTATTTTTAACCCTTTGAATCCAAATCGCAAACCTCACCCAAATCATGGACTAAAAGGGTTGGATTCAAAGGGTTAAAAATACAAACCACAGGGACTCAAAGGGTTGGATGAGGTTTCATTTTAGATTCAAAGAGTTAAAAATACAAACCACATGGACTCAAATCAAGACAAGTTTGGTTTTTGGATTCAAATAGTTAAAATGCACAAACCATAGGGACTCAAAAAGGACTTTACTCTTGTTTAAAATACTATTATACCCCTGAGTTAGGGGTAGACTGGGGACAACACAGGGCTAAAATGGTCTTTTGGACCACACTAGACGCCCAGCCTTGCCCTGTACGCGGCGTATATATATATATTTTTCTCTTTTTAAGATCAATAACACTAATATTAATTATAAAGAACTAATATTATCAAAACTGCGCGTACAGGTAGGGTCGTTAAAACCGCTCGTCAATCGTCGCTCGCTCGACGCTCGCTCAGAAATTGCTCGTTCGATTTAAGGCTAGGCTGTAAATGAGTCGCTCTTGTAAGACTGGGGTCTAGGGTTGTTTAAAAGACTACTATACCCCTGAGTTAGGGCTAGAGTGGGGGCAACACAGGGCTAAAATGGTCTTTTGGACCACACTAGACGCCCAGCCTTGCCCTGTACGCGGCGTATATATATATTTTTCTCTTTTTAAAATCAATAACACTAATATTAATTATAAAAAACTCATATTATCAAAACTGTGCGTACAGGTAGAGCCGTTCAAACCGCTCGCCACTCGTCGCTCGCTCGACGCTCGCTCAGAAATTGCTCGTTCGATTTAAGGCTAGGCTGCAAACGAGTCGTTCTTGTAACATACAGCCCCTCGCACCACTAATATTGTCCGCTTTACCCCCGATGGGTTTCCCATCCAAGAATTCACAGATTTGTTTTTGGTTGCTTCAATGGAGACTTCCAAGGAGGTCACCCATCCTGGTATTACTCCCACCTAAGCACGCTTAACTATGGGGTTCTCCTCTCATCTACTAGCATTAAGCCCAAAATGCGTTGGTGATTTAAGAGGCGTTGGATTACTTATGTACCAGGGATCTCTCCTGGCCACGGCCGATGTGGGATTTGTCTACCACAATGGTCTATGTTAATCTTTTGCTAGTCGGTATCGGTATCATTACAATCACCCTCTTAGGGACTCATCGTCCTCAATGAGGTTTGCCCCACCATCCCGAACAGCTCATGAGTGGCTCTGATACCATTTGTAATATCCGTCCCCTCGCACCACTAATATTGTCCGCTTTGGCCCTGATGGTTGCCCATCAGGAACTCACAGATTTGTTTTTGGTTGCCACGGTGGAGACTTCCCAGGAGGTCACCTATCCTTGTACTACTCCCACGAGAGCACGCTTAACTGTGGAGTTCTCCTTTCATCCACAAAAATTAAGCCTAAAACGCATTGGTGATATAAAAGGTGGGGAATGTCTTATGAACCAAGAATCTCTCCTGGCCATGGCCGATGTGGGATTTATATAAGATGTCACAATGGTCCATATTAATCTTTCGGTAGTCGGTATCGGTATCGTTATAACACCCCCTTAGGGACTCATCGTCCTCGATGTGGTTTACCCCACCATTCCGAACGACACAGGAGTGGCTCCGATACCATTTGTAACATCCCGGCCTCTCGTACCACCAATATTGTCTGCTTTACCCCCGATGAGTTGCCCATCCAGGAACTCATGACTTTGTTTTTGGTTACCCTCAGTTGAGACTTCCCAAGAGATCACCCATCTTGGTATTACTCCGACCTAAGCACGCTTAACTGTAGTTCTTCTATCATCCACTAGCATTAAGCCCAGAATGCGTTGGTGAACAACCCGATTTTTTGAAACCCTAAAACATATATTATTAAATGTCATTTAATAGTCATATCTAAAGAGCTTATAAAAGATTTGTTATTTCTGAAATTTTATATTTATAAATCCTAATATAATTATTATGTAAACTTATTTTGATTTGTATTAGTTTAAAGCGTTATTCAAAAGAAATAAGAAGAGATTGGTTATTTTTTTAGGAGTTAATTGCTAAATTCGTCCCTGAGGTTTGACTCAAATTGCTAGATCAGTCCAAAATCAAGTTTTGTTGCTAAAACAGTCCCTAAGCCTAGTTTCTGTTGCTATTTCAGTCCAATTAATTGACGCCGTTAGAACCTTCCGTTAATGAATGGGTAAAATTGCTAAATTCGTCCCTAAGGTTTGACTCAAGTTGCTAGATCAGTCCAAAATCAAGTTTTGTTGCTAAAACAGTCCAGGTAATTTTTTGAATTTGTTAATTATAAACTTATTTAGGTATAAAATTTTTCTAGACTTGCATTAATTTTTTGAATTTGTTAATTATACAACTTTAAATATCTTAACCTTCACTTTAGGTCACGGTGTATATCGGATGTCAAACGACTGGAAAACGGGGTACGAGTGTAAGGAAAAAGATTGAACTAATTGAGTAACCAAAAAGAGCAAAAAATCAAATTGAAACTATTGGAGCAAAGTAGATATCTACAAACAAACTACAAGGAGCAAAATAGAACTTTATTCTAATATTTTAATGCTATAATATTCAAGTAAATAAATCTGTCCTCTCTGTTTGAACATAATAATAATAATAATAGTTATCATAAGCTTTCTGTATCTATTAACTTTGCAAAAAAAAAAAAATGTAATCCTTAATTTCTTAAACAAAAATCGCACAAAGATATTATAGATCCCATAGACGAGCAAAATAGTATAGAAAAGAGTGAGAGGGAGAACATGAGATAGAATAAGCCGACAGATAGATCATGAGCACACAAAGAAATCATATAACTCACTTTGATACAATTTGCCTCTGTGTGCTCACTCTCTTCTGTCCAACTCAATCACAACAAGTACCTTACGAATGTTGTAACGTGCCACATGAAATATATACATAATGAGGTGCCATATAATTTCTCCCTCTATCTCCCCTTTTACCAAAAAAACATAGGGGGTGATCACCATCCATGCCATGCCATGGGATAAACTAATTTTTTTTCTTTTTTTAAACTACTTTAATTAATACATTAAATTAAAAACAAAATAAAAAACATAACATTAATAAAAAAATACTAGAGATTGGTGAAGCACATTGATGCCGTTTTGTGCACCAGGTGTCCAGGTGGACTGCAAAAAGCATGCCAAATCCACAGATCTTGAGAGGCCACCGCTTCGAGCATACCTGTAGGGTAACGGTGACCTCCTCTCATATATTGGCCCCTAAACTCTGTGGGATACGTTCTCCATACGAAATGGGTGCAATCAAGGCTACCCACCATACCAGGAAGGTGATGTTTATCCTCTTGAGCTTGGTACAAAATCGTCATATCGTGGCTTGTTGGCCTACGTAAGAACTCGGGAGCGCATATTTTACCCACCCTTTCACAGAAATATTCTAGACACTCGCGGGAAGTCCTTTCGGTCATATGTAAATACTAGTCGTTCTCGTTTGGAGGGTTACCGGTTGCAAGTTTGTTTAATAGCCAATGTAACTTTTTGCAACGGTGTAAAGCTCTTCTTCATTCTCGCATCTATGCCCTATTAAAACCACGGGTTATTCGCTTCCACGTTGCTCACAATTTTTAGAAACAAACGTTTTAACATACGGAACCTATGGCGAAAAATATCTTTGTTGTATTTCGGGTCCTCGACAAAATAATCCGGCATAAGGGTTTAGTGGCCACTCTCATGATCACGACGAACAAAACATTTCTTACTAGATGTGCCCGTGTCTTGTAATTCGGCTTCGTCGATGAGATTTTGGAAAAAAAATATGCTACCATCGGATTAATCACTGCTATCGGATGGGAAAAACAATGGTAATTTTTCCACCATTTTTAAATAAAATAGGGGTAGAGATTTAGTTTTGGAGAAATGAGGAAATGGGTTGGGTTTATATAGTTTAAATATATATAAAAAACATTTTTTTTAATATTAACGGCTATATAGCCGTTAAAGTCAAACAGTCATGCTCAAATGGTCCTCATTCAACGCGGTGAGTCTTCCCCGAATTTTGATGTTGCCGCGCGGTGAAGGGGAACGACGGCATTGTTCCCCGCGCGGTGAAGGGGTTCACCGCCCTTCACCCCGCAACCGCCCCGTTCACCCTTATAGACAGCGTGCTTGGTTAGGGTTTGGGAAGGAATAGGATAAGATCTGTATCATACATTGGTTTATGAATTTGGTATTTTTTAAGGGTCTACATATTCACACACCCAAGTACCTGTTCACACACCCTCGTATACTCCTCGTATAGGTCCATACGTCGCGTAATCTTTTTCAGTTTCCAAGAGACTCTCTGATTATGTCATATTTTGTCTTATATGCCTCGTACAGGCATATACGAGGCGAATAGACGAGAAAGACCACTTTACCCCTGATTTGGGGTTGTACGCATGGGTAAATTGGCCTTTTCGCCTCTCTCATATGCCTCGTATAGGCCTGCATGAAGAGTATGTATAATAAGGGTTTTTTTTAAATAAACACTTTTATAAATGGCAAATTACCATTTTAGCCTTGAGTTAGGCCTAAACCGGGGTGTCTCAGGGTTATAGTAATTTGCCATTTTCTTTTTTTAAATTTTAAACTTCAGGGCAACACTGGGTTTACAGGGCAAGATTAGGGGTCTAGGGTTGTTTAAAGAGTAAAGTTCGTTTTGAGTCCCTGTGGTTTGTGCATTTTAAATATTTGAATCTAAAAACCAAATTTATCTTGATTTGCGTTCCTGTGGTTTGTATTTTTAACCCTTTGAATCCAAATCGCAAACCTCACCTAAATCATGGACTAAAAGGGTTGGATTCAAAGGGTTAAAAATACAAACCACAGGGACTCAAAGGGTTGGATGAGGTTTCATTTTGGATTCAAAGAGTTAAAAATACAAACCACATGGACTCAAATCAAGACAAGTTTGGTTTTTGGATTCAAATAGTTAAAATGCACAAACCATAGGGACTCAAAAAGGACTTTACTCTTGTTTAAAATACTATTTTACCCCTGAGTTAGGGGTAGACTGGGGACAACACAGGGCTAAAATGGTCTTTTGGACCACACTAGACACCCAGCCTTGCCCTGTACGCGGCGTATATATATATTTTTCTCTTTTTAAGATCAATAACACTAATATTAATTATAAAGAACTAATATTATCAAAACTGCGCGTACAGGTAGGGTCGTTAAAACCGCTCGCCAATCGTCGCTCGCTCGACGCTCGCTCAGAAATTGCTCGTTCGATTTAAGGCTAGGCTGTAAACGAGTCGCTCTTGTAAGACTGGGGGTCTAGGGTTGTTTAAAAGACTACTATACCCCTGAGTTAGGGCTAGAGTGGGGGCAACACAGGGCTAAAATGGTCTTTTGGACCACACTAGACGCCCAGCCTTGCCCTGTACGTGGCGTATATATATATTTTTCTCTTTTTAAAATCAATAACACTAATATTAATTATAAAAAACTCATATTATCAAAACTGCGCGTACAGGTAGAGCCGTTCAAACCGCTCACCACTCGTCGCTCGCTCAGAAATTGCTCGTTCGATTTAAGGCTAGGCTGCAAACGAGTCATTCTTGTAACATACAGCCCCTCGCACCACTAATATTGTCCGCTTTGCCCCCGATGGGTTTCCCATCCAAGAATTCACAGATTTGTTTTTGGTTGCCTCAATGGAGACTTCCAAGGAGGTCACCCATCCTGGTATTACTCCCACCTAAGCACGCTTAACTATGGGGTTCTCCTCTCATCTACTAGCATTAAGCCCAAAATGCGTTGGTGATTTAAGAGGCGTTGGATTACTTATGCACCAGGGATCTCTCCTGGCCACGGCCGATGTGGGATTTGTCTACCACAATGGTCTATGTTAATCTTTTGCTAGTCGGTATCGGTATCATTACAATCACCCTCTTAGGGACTCATCGTCCTCAATGAGGTTTGCCCCACCATCCCGAACAGCTCATGAGTGGCTCTGATACCATTTGTAATATCCGTCCCCTCGCACCACTAATATTGTCCGCTTTGGCCCTGATGGTTGCCCATCAGGAACTCACAGATTTGTTTTTGGTTGCCACGGTGGAGACTTCCCAGGAGGTCACCTATCCTTGTACTACTCCCACGAGAGCACGCTTAACTGTGGAGTTATCCTTTCATCCACAAAAATTAAGCCTAAAACGCATTGGTGATATAAAAGGTGGGGAATGTCTTATGAACCAAGAATCTCTCCTGGCCATGGCCGATGTGGGATTTATATAAGATGTCACAATGGTCCATATTAATCTTTCGGTAGTCGGTATCGGTATCGGTATCGTTATAATCACCCCCTTAGGGACTCATCGTCCTCGATGTGGTTTACCCCACCATTCCGAACGACACAGGAGTGGCTCCGATACCATTTGTAACATCCCGGCCTCTCGTACCACCAATATTGTCTGCTTTACCCCTGATGAGTTGCCCATCCAGGAACTCATGACTTTGTTTTTGGTTACCCTCAGTTGAGACTTCCCAAGAGATCACCCATCTTGGTATTACTCCGACCTAAGCACGCTTAACTGTAGTTCTTCTATCATCCACTAGCATTAAGCCCAGAATGCGTTGGTGAACAACCCGATTTTTTGAAACCCTAAAACATATATTATTAAATGTCATTTAATAGTCATATCTAAAGAGCTTATAAAAGATTTGTTATTTCTGAAATTTTATATTTATAAATCCTAATATAATTATTATGTAAACTTATTTTGATTTGTATTAGTTTAAAGTGTTATTTAAAAGAAATAAGAAGAGATTGGTTATTTTTTAGGAGTTAATTGCTAAATTCGTCCCTGAGGTTTGACTCAAATTGCTAGATCAGTCCAAAATCAAGTTTTGTTGCTAAAACAGTCCCTAAGCCTAGTTTCTGTTGCTATTTCAGTCCAATTAATTGACGCCGTTAGAACCTTCCGTTAATGAATGGGTAAAATTGCTAAATTCGTCCCTAAGGTTTGACTCAAGTTGCTAGATCAGTCCAAAATCAAGTTTTGTTCCTAAAACAGTCCAGGTAATTTTTTGAATTTGTTAATTATAAACTTATTTAGGTATATAATTTTTCTAGACTTGCATTAATTTTTTGAATTTGTTAATTATACAACTTTAAATATATTAACCTTCACTTTAGGTCACGGTGTATATCGGATGTCAAACGACTGGAAAACGGGTGTGGGTCTGAACAGTCTCATTAGTTGCAAGGCCCTTCTCTGGCTCAACCTAGCGTGAAACGAAACTTTCAAATTAGAAGGTACGTGTATTAAAACATTTGAGTAGTTAAAATACCTTGGAATTTAGATCTGTTGCTTTCATATGTATCTGCTCCATTTGCTTAAACTTTGATTACCTATTTTATTATAGAAAAATTAATTGTGGTGCTTCTTATATAGAGGCTGTAATTGGGAGTTTCAACGTACCCCACTTATCCACTACATGATAGTTTCTTCGTCTATCAACTGAAAACTGGTGGGAATTTAAATCAGCAGTTGCAAACATGGTAAAAATACCTAATATTTCGCTAACTGAATATTATTATTTTTTAAAATTTTATAATTTGATCACATGATAAACAATGCAGGTACAAAAGTGGAGATTCAGTTGTTAATATCTAAATGCAAGTTAACCAAACAAAATTATATATCATAGGTAAACTATCTAATTATACGTTTATATTTTATAATGACTCTTTGCAGTTAATTAAATGATGCACACTGTTCTATTACAGGTTTGAATTGATACAACTAAGTATGTAATTTGATATAAACAAGTATGTTTGTTTTTTGTTTAGTATATAGGTTTGTTTTTTCACTTATTTTAACATACAACTGTACATACTATTATATTTAAATATTGTACTAATGCAAGTCTAGAAAAATTATATACCAAAATAAGTTTATAATCTAAATAATTTTATAATTAACAAATTCAAAAAATTAATGCAAGTCTAGAAAAATTATATACCTAAATAAGTTTATAATTAACAAATTCAAAAAATTAATGCAACTAATGAGACTGTTCAGACCCACGCCCGTTTTCCAGTCGTTTGACATCCGATATACACCGTGACCTAAAGTGAAGGTTAATATATTTAAAATTGTATAATTAACAAATTCAAAAAATTAATGCAAGTCTAGAAAAATTATATACCTAAATAAGTTTATAATTAACAAATTCAAAAAATTACCTGGACTGTTAGCAACAAAACTTGATTTTAGACTGATCTAGCATCTTGAGTCACACCTCAGAGACGAATTTAGCAATTTTACCCATTCATTAACGGAAGGTTCTAACGGCGTCAATTAATTGGACTGAAATAGCAACAGAACTAGGCTCAGGACTGTTTTAGCAACAAAACTTGATTTTGGACTGATCTAGCAATTTGAGTCAAACCTCAAGGACAAATTTAGCAATTAACTCTTTTTTTAGAATGAAAGTTTAAGGGGATGATTGTAATTGAGTTAAAGTATGTAGCTTAAAAGAAAAAGTTTTAAAAATCTCTTTATCTACCTTCCAGCCATGTTTTGTTTTCTGGCCCATAATCCGGCCAAACTTTATCGGTTCCTATGATCCTCAAATCACCCAAACAAATTACTATGACTTACCTTGTTATCTCGCAATCTCTCACCATAAATCACGGGATCTCAAGCGCGTATCGAGCTGTCAGAAACATTTCCTTCTAAGTTCATATCTTCGGCCCAAATTATGCGAGTTTACAAACATAAAACACACGAATGAATCCTATATTTTGATGCTCTACTTGTTTCTAGCACACTTCTCTCACCGAATCGTCCCTCACTTATATCGCACCGGCTTTTGGAAACTCGCCGCCACCACCACACGCTATTTCGGTCAAGCCGCCGGTGTAGGAACGGGCATGGATCCAGGTAATCTTCATACCAATCTAATCGTCTTGTCTTACCATTTAAAACCCGTATAATATTGATTAGTATCATGTTATCTTCGGCAACGAATTATGGAACTGAAAGGGAAGGTCCTTTTGTAGGGAAGAAGCATGGCACTTAGACCATCTGTAATGGTTAATGCCCTCTAAGGAGCATTTTTCGCCACATCAATATTATAACGCCCCTACAAAAAATGTGTAACGGTTAATGCTCGTTTCATTTAATACTTACCATTTTTTTCCTCCTCTTTAGGCATTATTCTAGAAATGCCCTCCCCTTTTATGCCCCTATAACGCCCAAGGGGATGGTGCTAGGGGCTTTATCAAACTCTTTCATGCCCCTATAATGCCCATTACGCATAGTCTTAGAACCTTAACAGATTGCTTATCATGTCTATGTTTTGCCAAATCCATTTCTTCTTGCAACGATGCAAATATATATATATATTTTTAAACATATGTATTATATAGTAAATTTCATATTTGATGAAATGTTTCAAATGGTATCTACCAGTTCTCTAAATAAGTTAATATCAAATTTGATAGTTAAAATTTGTAAGTTATATATTGTAAAACTTCGTTGACCAGTATGAATATGTGTTCTTTTTAAATTATATGTATTTTTTTAAAGAAACTATGCATATATATATATATATATATATATATATATATAGTGGAGGGTTCAAATGAGAAGAAATTTTTTTGTAAGAAGAAAAAAGAAGAAATTTCAACCAATAGGAATGCTTCATTAGACTTCATTTAATATTTGTACTTAATGTAACTATAAGTGTATATTAGTAAACTTACATACATCATTAATTGGTAGTTTCATCTTTAATAACTAACTATATTAAATTTGTAACTTATTTTTAAGATATATATTTTTCACAAAAAATAAAAATAAAAATTCATTTAAAGTGTAGGATAAATACGAGGCGTGTAGGATAAATTACGAGTTGTGTAGGATAAATTTCAATATGTGTAGGATAAATTTTGAAATGTGTATGATAACTTTTGATGTGTGTAGGCAAAAATATTTAGTGTGGAGGATTATAGTCTTAATGACTAATTAATTAGTTAAACATAATAATAAATGAGATGAGAAAAAAAACTATTTAATGTTTTACAATTATACCCTTTTATTCTTTTTCTTCTCAAATGAACCTTCCCCTATATATATATAAATGGGATCAGGAGAAAATGCTCAAAAGTATGAGAACGCATCCCGGCCCAACACGTGGCGCGCATTATAATTAGGGCGTATGGGCTTTTTTTTTTTCATTTTATCTTCTACTTTTCCAGTTCCGCTTTTTACAATATTGTTTTATTTTTGGGGTTTAAGATTTTTGGCGTTAACCAAATTCAATAATTAATGGCGTTTTAATGGTTTCATTGTATTAACATTTTGGCGTTTATGTCGTTTATGGCGTTTTTCAAATCGTATGCCATTGGAACCCCAAGGGGTCAGAATATCTCTCTGAATGGCGTTTTAGACAAGATGGCCCATTGTTCTATTATTTTTTATATACATTTTGGCGTTTGTGGTATCTTGGCGTTTTACAATTGTAAAATTATATTACAATCACAGGGAAAAAAATTGAAGCAAAGAAAATAAATTAAAAATCCTAATTGGATCTCTTTTCACAATCTTCACTGTAATCAGTCTCTCTCTTCTTTAATACTACAAGAACTGTCACCAAAAATATATGGCGTTTTATGTAAAACTTAACTAACCCATCGGTTTGATTATTTTGCCTGCTCGTCTGTTGAAGTGGCTTTTTGTGGATGTTTGTAGACATAGATCTATGACGTGTGGGTGGGTTTTTCGCTTTTTCTTCATCTTGATCTTCATCTTTATAATCATCCCCCTTTTCAGTGTTATTGATCTTTTCTCCTCATCCAAGCCTTCTTCAAGAACAAAGAACACAAAATGACATACGATTGTCATCGGTATCTTTTTCTTGAAGATTTGTCCATCTCATGTAGCAACATCTTACTGAGTTACTCTCCTCACCTAACAATCTATTCAGTGAAACTTTACGAAGAACAACACTGAATATTCAAGAAAGCATATTAGCTATCTTTGATTTTTTTTTAATTTTTTTGGCGTTTTTACAGTGAGTGGTATTTAGTAGTATTGGCGTTTGTTTTTTTTGGTTTAATTAAATGGAAGTTGCTGAGAGGTATCATTTTATAAGATGTCTTTTTGGCGCGTAGGTTATGCGGTGAATTATTATAATAAAGTATTCGGCGTTTCAGTTACTGTTTGTAATTGTTGTTTTTTATAAGCTTTTATCTCTGAAGTTTGTAACACGTCCCATCTTTCAAGTTTGGCATTTTAGATTCTAATATAATAAATTTTCCGTCTCTTCAGTTTTACTGTTTTGTAGTTACTGTTTCTAATTACATTTTCAAGTTTGGTTTTTTTTTTTTTTAATTTTTGGGTTTTTTATAATACTTGTCCAAAGTAATTTTATTATAGTTTGGTAGTTTTTGGGGCGTTTTATGGTATGATGGTGTTTTGACAAGCATTTGAATGTGTGGCGTTTTTATTACATATGGCGTTGTTATTATATAACAATCAACTGAAAAAGAAAATTAAAAAAATATATAATTGATCTTCCAAATCTTCACTGTCACCAGTCTCTTTCTTCTTTTGAAGTATCTTCACTGGTTGTTTCGACTTTCGTATGATTTATTTTGATTTTTGTTTTTTGAATTAGTTTTTTTGTCGCCGTGTGGAAGCACAAAGTCTGAAATCAACCTCTTTTTCTTGAATATTTGACCATCTCATGCAACAAAATGTTATTGAGTTTACACCCTTCAGCCAATAATCTTTGAATTTCCAATGAACGATGTTTGATTTTTTTAACTTTTTGACGTTTTACCGAGAGAAAAGAACGCCACTTAATAAAAGCACCTTAAAACTCTAATTTTGATCATGCTAAATCAATAATGTCTTGCTGTATGGTGATGGACAACATTGTTAATCCTCACTTAACAAAGATGTATGACAATGTTATCCATCCCATACAGCTAAACTTTATTAACAACAGACCTCAATAATGTTTTTGTATGTTTTGGCGTTATAAATGAATGGAGGTTGAGGATAAACTGAATTTCAAATAAACGTTTTGGTTTAGAGGATATTTGATGTTTGGGTTTTTTGGCGTTTCTAAGACGAATGATATATATTAAATATGGCGTTTGGGTTTTTGTGTGTTTTAATTGAATTAAGCTTGGCGTTTTATATCTAATGGCGTTTTAGATTTAGGATGGTGTGTGCTATTGTAGGGTTAAGGCGGTAATTTTAATGGCGTTTTATTTCATTAGATAGCGTTATGTGTAGAGAAGTCAAAAGACTTTTTTACCCTTAATGAAGCGCGCCAGAGTAATAAAAGTGATGTCATTTACGAAAACGCCACCGCGTCATGTAGTCCATAGATTGTTTTAATCTGATGATCCATAACCGTTCTCACCATTCTCACACTTTTCACCGTTTTCTCTAAATCCTGACCCTCAATATATATATGTGTGTGTGTGTATATATATATATATATAGGGTCAGGATTTAGGGAAAACGGTGAAAAGTGTGAGAACGGTGAGAACGCTTGTGGATCGTCAGATCAAAACAATCTATGGACAAGATTGGCGCGGTGGCTTTTTTTGTAAATAACATCAATTTTATTACTTAGAACGTCTTCATTAAAGGTAAAAAGGGTAAAACATCGTTTCTCCGTAAAAGCCATTAAATATAAAACGGCAACTAAATACAAAACTCCAATTAATTAAAACGCCATCAAATATAAAATGCCATTAAAGATAAAACGCCATTAAAGATGGGACGTGTTACAGACTTAACAGATAAATCTGAGCAAAACAGAAAATACAAACAGTAACCGAAAAACGACGGATATTTTATTAATTGCACTTATTAATAATATCCCGCCTAAACTACGCACCAAAGACTTCCTATAAACAGGAACGTCTCAGCACCTTCCATTCATTAAACCAAAAAACAAAAGCCATGGTTCTCCCCAAACACTCACTGTAAAGCACCAAAAAGTTAACAAATCAAAAATGGCAAACATTGTTTCTTGGATATTCAATATTGTTCTACGCGAGGTTTCACCGAATGGATTGTTAGCTGAGGAGTGTAACTCAATAACATTTTGCTGCATGAGATTCACAAATCTTCAAGAAAAAGAGACTGATGACAGACATATGTCATTTTCTGTGCTTTGTTCTTCATGAATATTTGAATGACATGAAGAGACGGATGACACTGAAGAGTGGGATGAAGATAAAGATGAAGTTCAAACAAAAAACCCACGTCATTTTGTGTTCCAAACATCCACAAAAAATCACTTCAATAACAAAAAAACAAATGAATCATACCAAAAAGTCAAAAACGCCATATATTTGTGATGGTTCTTGTAGTTTCAAAGAAGAAAAAGACTAGTGACAGTGAAGATTTGTTTTCTAATTTTACAATAAAAAAAATACATTGTTTCTCTAAAAAAATAACTTGTAAAACGCCAAGATGCCACAAACGCCAAACTCTACAAATATAATAAAATTTGTGGCATCTTGGGCTTTTACAAGCATTTTTTTAGATGGGAAGTGTTACAGTCATAAAACAGATGAAGCTGAAACAAACAGTAAACTAAAGCGACGGAAAATTTATTACTAACATTATAATTAAAACCCACTACATCGGTACTTGAATTTTTTTTTTTTCAAAAAACGCCATAATTACCTGATGTTATAGGACTACATCCTACATGGCGGCAAAAAAAGAGTCAATATATACGTAGAACAGGTAAACAAAATTTAACACTCCACATATTCTCTAACACACCACACCTTGACTAAAACGCCAAAAAACTAAAAAAATGGCTCAAGTTATTGCATGGAGGTTTGATGGGTCGGAGAAACGTTCCGTCCTAAAGTTCTCTGACAGGAGAAGGGTGAAAATCAAGACAGGCAAGGCCATACTTCACATGGATGAAGGGGTTCAGAGGGATATTATGGCCCTCGGGGTTCCAATGGCAAACGATTGTGAAAGAACTCGAAAGGTAATAAGAAGATTGGAGAGAAAATTTCCAGCAGAAGATGATAATGACATTGACGATACTCATCTACCAACAGTTAGCAGTTGGAGTTTGGATGAAAAAAAGAACGGTTAAAGTGTCTTATCAACACGGGTTCGAATATTCATTACCGATTGAAGAAATGCTGAAGACAGAGAGACTACATCTCCTTGAACAACTTTGTGATTTAGCACCTTCGAACGATGCAAGATCCAGGGTTATCATGATATTTAAGTATAGGCTGCAGCAAAGACGAGATGACATAATGGCATTATACGCCAATGCACAACATGATGATGATGAATCTGAAGAAAGCGATGGGTACATCTCTGATGTCATCCCATACACAGAAGACTATTAGTTTGTTTTGATCTCGTCTTATTGTAATCTTTTGAATTATTAATGAATTATTAAGAACACCATGAATGCAAAAAAAAAAAAAAAAAACATTTATAAGATATATGGGATTATTTTCAACTGTAAAATCTACAAAAACGCCAAAAAAATATATAGTTTGAATGGTATAAATATAGGGTACTTTATGATGTAATATGATGATTGGATGGTATAAATGGTGTTGATATACATGTAATAAAGTGAAAATATTGGTAATGGTATTGTATTATGGATGGTAGGAGGTAATGATAATGTATTATGGACGGTAGGAGGTAATGGTAGTGTATTATGGATGTTACGATAGATGAAAGGAAAAGTGTATTCAAAGTAGTGTACCAAAACACCTTATTTCGTGATGATACATATAGATGCACATGTGCATTTCTAATATTGGTAATGTAAAAAGTAGTGTATTACATATGGTAGTGTAAATGAAAGTGCAATTGTCTAATATTTGTAATGAGTTACAGAATTTGTCAAAGAAATGATACATATGCACATGTGCATGTTTGTGTATTATGGATGGAATGATAGATGGAAGAGATAGTGTATTCAAATTAGTGTACCAAAACACCTTATTTCATGTTGATACATATAGATGCACACGTGCATTTCTAATATTGTTAACGTAAAAAGTAGTGTATTACACGTGATAGTATAAATGAAAGTGCAATTAACTAATATTTGTAATGAATTACTGAATTTGTCAAAGAAATTATACATATGCACATGTGCATGGATAACTGTTACTCGAAATTTTTTTTTGAAATTTTATTAACGAAATATAGGGATTTTTCAAAAAAAAAAAATAGTAAAAAAAAAAAAAAATTTGGGTGGTTTTTAGATTTTTTTTAGGTATTACTGTTTTTGTTCACACTGGTTATCGCGGTTCTCGCAATAAATGGTGGTTCCTAACGGATCATTCTCATATATATATATATATATATATATATATAGGATCAGGTTCAAGAGTGAACACTAGTGTAGCTTGCGAATTGAGTGAACTAATCTTGGCCATACACGTGTGTAGATTAATGGCCAGGATTTGATGTTGAAATACACTAGTGTATTTTACGATTTGATAATGAGATCCTGGCCATACACGTGTGTAGATCAATGGCCAGGATTTGTTCACTCAGTTCGCAAATACACAAGTGTTCACTCTAGAACCCCACCCTACATATATATATATATAGGGAGGGGCTCATGCGAGAACCACTCTTATTGTGAGAACCTTGAGAACCAATGTGAACACAACCTAAAATAGCTAAAAAAACCTAAAAAAAACCTAAAAAAAACCTAACCCCCACCCCCCACCCCCCAAAAACCTAAACCCCCCACCCCCCCCCCCCAAAAAAAACCTAACCCCCCCCCCCCAAAAAAAAAAACCTAACCCCCCCCCCAAGCTAAATGCTAATAAAAACCTAAAAAAAACCTAACCCCACCCCCCCTCCCCCCCAAAAAAAACCTAAGCCCCCCCCAAGCTAAAATGCTAAAAACTAAACCCCCAAAAAACCTAAAAAAATCTAAAAAAAATCTAAAATTTTTTTTTTGATTTTTTTAATATTTTTTAGGTTAAATTCGCTACTTTTCGAAGCCAAAAAAAAAAAAATTTTTTTTAGCTTCGAAAAGTAGCGATTTTTTTATAAAAAATATTAAAAAATTCAAAAAAATTTTTTTTGTGTGATTTTTAGCTATTTTTAGGCATTTTTGGTGTGTTCACATTGGTTCTCGCGGTTCTCACAATAAGAGGTGGTTCTCGCATGATCTTCTCCCTATATATATATATAGGGTAGGGTTCATGCGAGAACCACCTTTATTGCGAGAACCGCGAGAACAAATGTGAACACAAAAAAATACCTAAAAAAATCTAAAAAACACACATTTTTTTAATATTTAAAAAATCGCCATATTTCGTTACTAAAAAAACTTTTTTTTCGAGTAACAATTGTGGATGCACATGTGCATATATATCATTTCTTGGAAAAATTCTTAATATATTACCAGTAGTAGACATATGCACTTTCATTTACATTACCATATGCAATACACTACTTTTTACATTACCAATATTAAAAATGCACATGTGCATCATTATGTATAACCATGATATAACGTGTTTTGGTACAAAAAAATTGTGATTTTAAATGATGAAGTAGGCCTATATACATGTTTTTTGGTTAGTTATATCTAGTGGTTGATGGTTTGATTATATTTATCACTTGATGATGTAATATGTTGTTTGGATGATATAAAGGGTGTTGATGTACATGTAATAAAATGAAATATTGGTAATGATATTGTATTATGGATGGTAGGAGCTAATGGTATTGTATCACAAGATGGTAGGAGGTATTGGTAGTGTATTATGGATGGTATGATAGATGAAAGGGAAAGTGTATTCAAAGGGGTGTACCAAAACACGTTATAACATGTTCATACAAAAAGATGCACATGTGCATATCTAATGTTGTTAATGTTATAACAAGTTCATACATATAGATACACATGTGAATTTCTAATATTGTTAATGAAAAATGTAGTGTATTATGAATGGTAGTGTAAATGAAAGTGAAATTGTCTGATATTAGTAATGTATTACGGAATATGTCAAAGAAATGATACATATGCACGAATAATTGTTACTTGAATTTTTTTTTGTTTTTTTTTTCTGTGATGAAATATAGCGCGATTGTTTTAAAAAAAATATTAAAATTTTTTTTTTGAGTGTTTTTATTTTTATTTTTTTAGGTATTTTGCGTTCACACTGGTTCTTGCGGTTCTCGCAATAAAGGGTGGTTCCTAACGGAACTCACTCCTATATATATATATATAGGCCGGTTATTGTACAATAGGGCTTAACGTACATTGCGTACGCGAGACATTATGAACATGCGATTTTGGTATTATTATTAAACGTCATACGATTTGGGTTATCTTTTATAACATGCAATGATAATTTTTTTTACATCCATGCGATTTATACATATATACATGCGATTTTGGTTGGTTGTTTTGAACATGCGGAGTTTGATTCCCCCATGCGATTTCATGTTATGAACGTGCGATTTCTAGTCGCGTACGTAATGTACGTTAAGGCCAATTGTACGATATACTTTATATATATACATATATTTTTTTATAAGAATGAGGAAAACTAGTTTTATATATATATAGAAACGGGATCAGGAGAAAATGCTCAAAAGTGTGAGAACGGTGAGAACGCATCCTTGCCCAACACGTATCCCGCGGCATAGAGAAGGGCGGAGGGGCTTTTTTGTCTTTTCATTCTTCTTTTATTTTCCCAACGCGATATAATATTTTCTGGCGTCTAAGTTTTTTTTGGCGTTAATTGTATTTATTAAACTTTTTGGCATTAAATTAATGGTTTTTGTGTCACATATATATATTTTTGGCGTTATAGAGTTTTCTGGTTAATTTTTTTGGCGTTTGTGGCGTTTTGTATAATAATTCACTACGAGTCATTAATATTTGCATAAGATTACAATAAGACCGATTTTTTTTTTGGCGTTTAGTGAATTTTTTGGCGTTTAATACCCTTTACAAGGTGCTTTGCCAGCAGCTGTTCTCCCAGTTTTCATACTACTAACGTTTTGGTGTTTGTAGTTTTTGGTGTTTTATATAATAATATATTTTATTTATAGAGAATTAGACAACAAACCAACATATAACTTGATATCAGAACAATATAAAATGAAAACAAAAATAATAAAAAAATGGTCTAATTTTTTTCCGAATCTTCACTGTCATCAGCCTCTTCCTTCTTGAATTTGTTTTTGGCGTTTTGAACCTTTTTTTAATACCTTAGCTAGATTCCAACTTTCCTTCATAAACCACGTCTTTTTCAGAAGAAGCTGCTTAGTGGCAACCTGTTTTTTGGTGTGATATTCTTGTTTGGTGGCATGTCATTAAAGATCAACTCTTGCTTGATGCTATTTGTAATAATGGAGTCCAAAATAGCATTTTACACTTGTGTTGATCCCTTTATTCCATGCCTATAATCATCAAGAACAAAGCTCACATGATGGCATATTAGTCTTTTTTTTCTTGAATATTTGTCCATCTCATTTAGCAAAATGTTATTGAGTTAACCCCCTCAGAAGAAGGATCCATTTCAGTGAAAGCTTGCCATCTGTGGCGTTTAAAAGTGAGTGGTTTCTAGAGGATATGGCGTTTGTGTTTTCTTGGTGTGATTAATTTCATTGTGTATAGACCCCACTCTTATAGGAGTTTTTTGGCGCGTAGTTTAGGCGGGACTTTTTATTGTAATAAATGATAGTTATAAATTAACTGTCTTTTCAGTTACTGTTTTTGTATTTACTGTGTTGATCAGCTTTTATCAGTTTTATAGGTTATAGACGTCCCATCTTCTAAGTTTGGCATTTTTTTAAATGGCGTTATGCAGACCAAGATGACAAAATACAATAACGGAGTAAATAAAATATTAAGTAGGAAAAATATTTTTTGTTATTTTTGACGTTTTGTAAGGCTTAACCATTTTTAGTATTTTTTGGCGTTTTGCTAATAAAGATAGAAATATATCATTTAATTATCTTAAAAAAAAAGAAGATTACATAGAAGTAAAAAAAAAAAGAGGAAAAAATTAAAAGCATTCGTCAGAAGGTACTTTATCCGAAAAGTATCCATCACTTTCGTCATCTTCTTCCTCCTTGGAGTCTTCATCTGGATCTTCACCCATGTCATCACCTTCACCTTCATCAGCTTCTTGTTCCTGAAGATTCCGAAGCCTCCACCTGAACATGTCTTGCATTAACTCAAATTTTGTGTCTATTTCTGTGTTGGTATAAGTGGCATTATGCAATTCTTCCATGAAACCCAGACGCTGCTTTATCATGATGTTCTCTAGCCAGTAGACTTCCTGCTCTCCGCTTTCGTATGTAACCGTCACCTTGTTTGTTTCATCATCAAAACGCCATGATGTCATGACAGGGTCCAGCTTCACATCTGCTTTGATTGGTCCAAATTTGCTGGTTAATGCTTTCATAAGCATATGCGTTTCATGGCATTCGTTGTCTAGAGCGATGCCAATGGATAAGATTCGCCTCTGTATCTCTTCTTCCATCTTCAAAATTGCCCTGACCGTCTTAACAAACACCCTCCTTCTGTTGTAAAAAATGAGGACGTATCGCCTGATTCCCAGAGTGTATCTCCACGAAACGATTGTTGGCATTTTTGGCGTTTTGGTTAAGTTGGTATTTTTGGTTAAAGGTGTTTTTTACAGAAAATGGATAGATTGAAGTGATTATGGAAGCTATGTTTACCTTGTTTATATAATGATGTTTTTGGCGCGTAATTTAGGAGGGAATTTCTTCTAATAAATGTTAATAACTGAAATTCAGTTACCGTGTTGTTTCATCTTCCTGTAATATTCAACGCGTTTTATTACTAATTTTTGGCGTTTTGTTTTTAATGGCGTTTTATTTTTTTGTATGGGGTTTAATCATTTGATGGAGTTTTAAATATGAGCGGTAAAAGACCCTTTTACCCTTACTGAAGCGCGTCCCACATAATAAAATTGATGTTATTTACGAAAACGCCACCGCGCAATCTAGTCCATGGATTGTTTTGATTGGATGACCCATAAGCGTTCTCACCGTTCTCACACTTTTCACCGTTTTCTCTAAATCCTGACCCTCTCTCTCTCTCTCTCTATATATATATATATATATATTTCTTCTGAAACTAAACTGTTGGATTTGTTTTTAAAATTTTCTTTTATTAAATGTCTGACATGAAAACTTACTTTTAGTATGAAAACATTATAAAATGTTTTGATTTTAAATCATTGCCAAGTATTACCGATGATTTGTACGAACACCAAATTGTTTGATTTAATTACCGATGATTTGTATGAACACCAAATTATTAGATTTAAACTTACGACGAAAATAAATTGTAGGCTATGACAACATCTATTCCACACGCATGAATTCTTTACGGTTTCGCTTTTCGAAAATAAGGTATGGACTCTAAACAACTTATCTGTACGGATTTAGATTTTTGCAACCTCGTTGTCGAAGTTTAAAGTCATTTTTATATGCTTTTGTGGTCATTAAGATTTTGTGATATGCTATGTGTATATAGATATAGTTATATCGTTTATAGTAAATAGGAATATGACACCCCGAATTACCGTATATGATGCACCGAGTTATATAATATGACACAGCGAATTACCGAATGCGTTTATGTGACTCACTGAATGTGGTTACGTGACGCACCAAATGTGAACTATCTACGCACCGAACTACCGAATGTGACTCACCGAATGTGGCTAACTCAATGTGTATGTATATTGGTTGTTATATAAATATAGTTAAGGATTTATACGCTTTATAGTTGTTGTCCCACTGAGTAAGTTTTACTGAGGTGTGCATATGTGTTTTATGTACGTTAGGTTACAGGTTTATCTGAGAAGACTAGGGAAGAGAGCTCAGGGGATGAAAGACTCGTAGGATTTTTATAAAATTAGTAATGTTTTTTTGTGTAATTATTGTAAACTATTGTAACATTTTAAGTTATTTAATGGAATGACGTTTGATTATGATTAATGTTATAGTGACACGTCAAGCCTAGTTGGGGCACGGTGTTACAATTATGGTATCAGAGCCGGGCTCGCTCTTTCCTGTCGATAAAATTTTTCTAAAAAAATAATAAATAAGTAAAAACCTGTGAGGTAACGGGTAGGACCGGGTTTGGAATATGTCCTCTTAAATTTGTCATCACCATCGTACACTGTTCTTGTAGATGCCTCCGATTAGAAAAACTAGCCGACGTAGTTCGAGCACATCCTCTAGGCGTCGCGACCTTAACAGCGCAGTCCAACGTGTTGTCGAAGGACTACTCCCTAATTTGATGCAAACCGTCAGCCAAAACATGTATGCCGAGTTACTTCCTAACCTCATGCAGTCTGTTAGGAAACAAATGCGTGAAGAAATAAACAGCAAGGCACCTCCGACTCCTCCTTGTTCGACAACCCCACCTCGTTCGCCACCCAAAGCGAAGAAAGTGAAAGAGACTGTTTAACCGCCCATCGTTGACATTCACAAATGGCTCTCAAGATTTCTAAAGCAACATCCCCGATCCTTTAGCTCTAGTGCTACACCGATAGAAGCACAAAATTGGATCGATCACATGGAGAAAATTTTTGAAGCCTTGGGAGTGAGTGATGAATTCAAGGAAAGATTGGCTGCTTACAAGTTGGAAGAAAACTCCCAAACGTGGTGGCAATTGTTAAACGCTCAAGAGGTGGTGATACATTTGCTGCTACACTCACATGGGAGGGTTTTAAGACATTGTTCTACCAGCAGTATTTTCTGGTTGCTTTCAGGGAGGAATACATTCAGGATTTTGCATCGATTAAGCAGAGAGAAGATGAACCAATGTCCGAATTCATGGAGCGGTTCACAAGGCTTGCTAGCTTCGCTGGATCTGAGGCTGGGACCCAGCTGCACATGCTAAGAAACTGAAATAGGCTCTATGTGAAAGGGTTAAATGGTTAATTATGAACCAAGAATTTAAAGATGTCACTGAAGTAGCAAATGCAGTACAAAACCTTGAAATTGCAAATACGTCAATGAAACTACAATACGGTGGGAACCTCATGAATAAGCCCACCCTAATCTCTGGACAATCCTCTTCTCAAACCCCAACCACTGGACACCAAAAGTCAAATTCCAATCAGAACAATGGGAACCAACATGGGGTTCTCAAAGTAGTAGAACTACTCCTCCGCAAAGCCAGTAGCAATCTCACCCCTTATGCAACACATGCGGGAGACCCCACGACGGCGTATGCCTCAAACTCACAGGTTGTTTTAGATGTAAACAACTCGGCCATTTATCCAGGGACTGCCCACATCCACCTAAGTACACTGGGAAGAATACTGATACACCTGCTACTGGGGCAGACACACTGCCACGCACTACCGGCGGAAGAGTGTTTGATTTAACCGCTGACAATAAACCAACGGAGCTTGCAAAGAAACACCATGGATTCGATGTGATTGGTCGAGAACCATAAGAAAAAGGCTTCCCTAGTTTGAATTCTTGTCATTTGATTTTAAAGACTTTGACCTTTCTTATTTTGAACTCCTTTAAAGCATTGTTTTGATTTCAATAATGAATTTCTCTTGACCATCGTTTTATGATTAACGATTGATATATGTTTTTGTACAATTTTAGGGACAAAATTATTTTTAAAAGGGTAAGAATTGTAATAACCCGATTTTTTGAAACCCTAAGACATATATTATTAAATGTCATTTAATAGTCACATCTAAAGAGCTTATAAAAGATTTGTTATTTCTGAAATTTTATATTTATAAATGTAATGATACCGATACTGACTACCGAAAGATTAACATGGACTATTGTGACACCATAGGAAAATCCCACATCAGCCGTGGCCAGGAGAGATCCCTGGTTCACAACTAATCCAATGCCTCTTAAATCACTAACGCGTTTTGGGCTTAATGATAGTGGATGAGAGGAAAACTCCATAGTTAAGCGTGCTCAAGTAGGAGTAGTACTAGGATGGGTGACCTCCTGGGAAGTCTCCACCGGAGTAACAAAAAACAAAGCCGTGAGTTCCTGGATGGGCAACGCATTGGGGGCAAAGCGGACAATGTTACAAATGGTATTAGAGCCACTCTTGAGCCATTCGGGATAGTGGGGTAAACCTCATCGAGGATGATAAGTCCCTAAGGGGGGTGATTGTAATGATACCGATACCGACTACCGAAAGATTAACATGGACCATTGTGACACCCTAGGCAAATCCCACATCGGCCGTGGCCAAGAGAGATCCCTGGTTTATAAGTAATCCAATGCCTCTAAAATCACTAACGCATTTTGGGCTTAATGCTAGTGGACGAGAAGAAAACTCCACAGTTAAGCGTTCTCAGGTGGGACTAGTACTAGGATGGGTGACCTTCTGGGAAGTCTCCACCGGAGCAACCAAAACCAAAGCTGTGAGTTCCTGATGGCAACCCATCGGGGACATAACGGACAATATTGGTAATACAAGGGGCCAGATGTTACAGTTTTGCTTGGTTCTATCACACCCTAACTGATGGTGAAAACATCGGAGTGAGACGAAAACAAGATTGCAAGAGACTTCATAACACTAATTGTGACAATATTTAATTAATTCAAATTTCATAAATTCTAAAATGAAAATACATTGTATTGAAAAGTAAAATGCAACAAATTTCTAACACGAAACAAATACATAAGTTTACTTTAGGTGTGTATCTAATCTACCCAAAATAAGTTTCTTCATTAACATTAACTAGCGACCTGCAACATGTACTAAAATAATGATCAACAAAAGCTGGCGAGTATACAAGTTTGATAACATAACATAATAATGAAAAAGTTTACTTATATCCAACATGATAATTTGCATATAATGTTACTAACACACTAACAAGTGTAAACTATATGTCAAGCCAGAGTTTAACGTAATCGTGATTACCAATGTCGTCGAAACGACAATGGTGTAAAATATTTTACTTAACAATACCACAAGAATACGGGTGGTGCGTTACTCCTATAGCGCTATAATTATTAAGGTAGGCTAGCAAAGTTAACGAGCATATAGACCCAAGTATAGATAGCATGCGAGTTAACAAGAATAATACAAGTCTCATGTTTGAATGGATAGAGTGTGATGATAACAAGTATAATTGTGTTTGCGTGATTTGTATAAAGTGTACATGTTGCACCCAAAGTGTAATAAATGGAAAATGGGATCGAATATACTCACTGTTTGCAAGTGGTTTCCACAAATGTAAGATGATCGTCTTGAGAGGTTGAAGCACCAAATCCTAACAAGGATGAACAAGGTGTGTAAGTACAAGGATTTAGAAGTTGGAATGTAAATGTGATTTGAATAAAAATAAATAATAATAATAATAATAATAATATGAAAATACATAAAAATATTATTTGACTAAATACTCACTTTGGACACTATTAATTTATGTGAATTTCGTGGGTATTATTTCACCCACTAGAAGTCCAAGTGTGAGGAATTTAGTCTAAGATAAATATTTACCTTTGCACACAACTTTCCACCATAAATTGGTTGGTGTCATGGCTAGGTTCAATATTTATATATCTTTAGTACATAATAATAAATAATGGATTGGCAATGCTAATTAAATTGCAAGTCTAAATAAGTAAATAACAAAAATTAAAGGAGTTAGTAGTTTTAAATATTTTTAGTATGTAATTATAATAATGAATTGGTAATAATGATTTAATTGTAAGACTAAATTAGTAAATGACAAAATTAAAAGAGTTAGTAGTTTTATATGTTTTTAGTATGTAATAATAATTAATGAATTGGTAACAATGATGTAATTGTAAAACTAAATAAGTAAATGACAAAATTAAAAATATAAACAGTATGATTAGAAGAGTTAGTAGTTAGTAGCATGATTAAAGAGTTAGCATTGGTTAGTAATGTTAGACTTGGTAATAATATGTTAGTTAATAATATTATCTAGGTTAGGCATGAATAATAATAATAAGTTAGATAATATAATAGTAATTAGCAATGGGTTAGTAATGTAATGACCATGTTATAGTGGTAAGATAAATATCATCCATTGTACCCCTTTGTTACACCAAGAATCATCAACTTAGGTGATGATCTTGGTTGGACATGTATAAAATATAAATGATATACAATAATGAAAGGTTGAAAGTTATAAAATAAAACCCAAGATTGGTCCTTATTTTGGTGATGCACCTACGTATTCTTTTACATGAACATGAGCTTGCTACTTTTGGTTTATTACTCATGAACCCTTTTTATCTTTTACTATAGCTGATGTTATGGGAGTATTGGTGTTTGTCTTGAAAGGGATAAATAGATCATTCGGATTTCAGTGATAGACATCATTTTTAGTGTTAGGCGGCTGATTATCTCCATTGATGAAACTACCAAACAAGTTCGTAAGGTGTAACGATTACATGTTAAAAGCAATTAATTATATATTTTTGCATTTGGATATGACATTACCTTGGTTTTAAAAAGCGTGAAGTGCACGACGAGGTCTAAAACCGAGGTGCAAGGCGATTATATAAATTTTTTATATATTATATAGGTTTCGAGGATAATTTACCTGATATTTAGATACAAATAAGTTGTATATATGTTTTAATATTGAAATTACATACATGTACAGCCTGAAAAGCATGATGTACAACAATCTGCTGCACAAAAATGAGTCATATAGATGAGCGCGCCTCAGAATGGATTATTCAGCAAAAACGCATGCCTCAGCTGGGCTTTCTACTCAGCTGGACTTATACCCAATGCCTTTCTTGTTCCCTTTCAGTTGTTGAGTGTCAATGATGTGATCAAGCACATATTGGGAGTTAGAATAACTCTCCAATTTGAGCTTGATTGCATCATGCTTGCATTTGGCAACGGCTAGCTCTTTCTTTGTTTCCTCAATGATATTAATGTAGTTAATAAAACCAAATTGTTTGTTAAAACAGTTTTTGTTAATTCGGAAACACTTTTCTTTAAAGTTTCGATTACATCTTTGAAATCCTTTTCATTTTGAGCTAAAGCCATGTTTGCCTCTTTGCATTTAGACAACTCAATAACCAAACTTTGATTATGACTATGAACCTTTTCGGATTCCTGTTTCAAATCTGCACACATATACATACACTAGGAGTAGGAGTGTCGAATTTTACCTGACTTGTCGAGGCTGAGACATTTGCCATAAAGGCAGTCTGATAAGAAAAAGATCCATCTTCAGAGAAGAACTTATCCATTTCCTTTGATGCGACAGCAGCCTTCTTGATCAGAATAGATTTCTGACACTTTAACTCCTCAGCTTCCCTTAGTAAATCATCAACATCAGAATTTAATTATTCCTTCACATCAGATTCAGAATTATAACCTCCCGCATTCGAGCTTTCTTCATCAGAACTCCCGCTATAACCCGAGCTATCATCACTTTCAGAAAACTCCTCTTTGTGAACATGCTTGATGTGATTGATGATCTTTGCATAGCATGCGGTTCCTCCTCCTTCTTGATCACCATCTCCAAACTGTACTGACCAGTTACATCCTTCATCAGCTTGAACTACTAATGCTTGGTTGGTGTTTGAAGGTCCAGCCTGGGTTTGATTGGTGGTGTTATTCACAGCTACTATCCTTCTTTCACGGTTTTCTTGATTTGTGTTGGAAGTATTCGTCTGATTTCGGAAGGGATTTTGATTGCCTTGTTTGTTCGGTCGAGTGCACTCACGTTTGAAGTGACCCTTTTCGCCGCAGTTGAAACATGTAACTGCATCCTTATCGAAACCGTACTTCGTATCCTTTTTGCTTTCCAAGGTAGTTCTCCCAGTTCGTTTCATAAAATCCTTAGCCCTTCGAACAGCACTCGCAAACGCCCACTTGATGTCCATTAACTCCATTTCATCACGGTCTATCTGTTGATAATCTTCATGGGTCATATTGATTTTCCAATTTGACCTGCGACCAATCCGCAATAGGCACTGAACATTGTGTTGAGAAGTTCCATTTGTTCCTTTGCCACTTCGATGCTTACTTTAGAAAGGCTTGAAGTATCAACTCTGACTATGTTGGGGTTTTGGGGTGGAGGATTGTTACTGTAAAAAACTTGCTGCTGTTGTGGTGGTGGTTCGGATTGTGGTGGAGTTGGAATATAAGCTCTTGGATCAAATTGAGGTTAACTTGAGGTAGAGGTTCGGGTTTAGGTAGCCAGGCACTCGCATCGAATTGAGGTTTTGAAAAAGCGTGAGCTTGAGCAATAACATGCGCTGGCGGAAGATAGGCTCTTGGATCGAAAACCGGAGCAGGAGCTGATTGGGGAAAGGGAAACGAGCTTGTATTGGACATAAACGTCGTTTGTAGTTTTGGTTGCTGAGCGGAACTGGAACTGGCTGCAGAATTAAAGCCTGCGAGGTACATTTCAGTATTTTGTGGAACTGGAATCCGTTTAGCTTTCCGGATTTCTTCATCATTCTTGTGCTCCAGCTTCTGAACGAATTCATAGATACTGACAGTCTCTAAAGTACCCGTATGCTTTAACAATTCAATGAATGAACTCCACTTTGGGGGTAGAGCATCAGCAAACCTTGCTACCATTTCTCGTTGGGTTGCAAGAACACCATAAGAATACATTTCACTAATTAAATTATAAAAATGAGTTGTCATATCATTTAGTGTTTCGTTATCCATGAATTGAAATGATTCAAATTCCTTTTCCAACAAATCATGTCGTGTCTTTATTGTAGCCGCATTCCCTTCTCCTCTTGCTACCAAGGCATCCCATAAGTCTTTCATGCTAGTACAATAACCGAATTGATGATAGATGTCTTTGTGGAGTGCTTGTGTGAGAATAGAAAACGCCTTCTTCTCAAGATCATATGCCTTCTTGTCGGCTACTTGCATATTTAAAAAGGTTGTCGCATTTGATCCTGCTTCTTCAAGGGCTGTGTTGTATGGCGAAATGAAGCACATCCATAACTCGATGTTTTGCCCTAGAATATAAGTGTGGAAACGATTTTTCCAAGGCGGATATTCGTACATATGATTCAGCTTTGGAGGGCGGTTGTTGCTACCCGTTTCACTCTCACTTAGCAACAGATTCTGAATGCTTTGATTCCGGTTCGTCACCAATGCCCATTGACTTTCACTAATAGATCGTGGTGGCATAACATTCCTCATCCAAATGGCTGCGGAAGTCTGATGTTCACCTGGTCTTGGGTCTGTATCCAATCCTAAGGACTAGTACAACTCATGATTGATATATGAAGGTGTGGTTACACACTTGAAAGCAAACTGTTATGATAGATTTGCAAGGCCTCTGTTAAAAATTGACAAGTTTCTCGACGAAACTCTAAGTCTTTGGCGAAAAACCAAGTCTGATGAAAGTTGGTTTTTCGTCAAACACTCTTCCCACGAACCTTAAGAAGTTTCGTCGAAGTACCTTTGACGAAACACTAGATGTTTCGTCGAAGCTCCTCTTGGCGAAACTCAGGGGGTTTCGTCGCTTATGTATTTCGTCAGGATAAGGTCACAGTGAGTTGGTGAAAGTTGGTAAGATTTTTCAAAGGCAAATCTTATCTTTTGTCTGACAGAGAGCACACGATTTCAACTTACTACATGCTCAACTTACCAACCCAAGTATGGTCACCAATATTTTATTTTTTTTAATTTCCTTTTAATTTTAAAATCCAAGAACACTATGAAGATCTGATGAACACTGAAGAACATATGAACTTTCCGGCCAGATTTTTCACCGGAGAAATTTTCCGTAACACAAATTTTGCACAAACTTTCACTGAAAACCCAGTTTTTATCTTGTGAACAAGTAATGTAACAAAGGTTTTTAACAAAATTTTGGCAAACAGACAAGATTTAGCAGATTTTAAGAGTTCTTTTCCAGAAAAATATGAACTTCAAGAACAATTTTCAGAAAATCAACAACAAACAGTTTCAACACTTGATAAAATCCCAACTATGTTTGGTTTTAAACAAGGATAAGAGCCAATGCTCTGATACCACTTGTAGGTCCCGATTCTCGGAGGATCGATTACGAAACCAAACCCTTGTTTATCACAAACACGGTCACGAGTGCAGAATCCCCATGACGATGCCAAACCAAACACAGATAATGATAACACAAAGTAGCCAATGAATCACAGTCAATTGATTAGATGAGAACAAGCATCAAACACATACACACAATGTTTGAACAATAAACTCTCAGAAGGGTATGCTCTCATAGTTTCTATGTGAAACTATGATATGTTTATATAGGCAGCCCAACCCATAAGTCGACGAAACATTAAATGGGCTTGACGAAACTTCATAGACGACGAAACACAAGGTGTTTCGTCATTGTTCATGGCGAAACTTGGGATTGATCACCCAAGGGAGTTTCGTCATGTATGAGCTCGACGAAACTTGGAGTTTCGTCGAGGGCTGCAAAAGTTGATGTGCTGCAAACTGTTAGTTTGCAGCAAACATGTATAAACATACAAACAACATAAATACCCATATATGCAACATGCATAGTCATATATCATTACATATCAACTGAGACAAACTTGTCGGACACAAGTAGGATAGGACGATATCCGACTTGGTCGACGGCGAATACAAACTCAATAACATAAAAGACCGTAAATTACAACGATAATAAAGACAAGTTACAGACACCAAAATATGCATCAACATTATATCATTTACACAAGTCAATTAAATTACAGATGACATGAATCAGTAAAGCATTTAAAGTTTTTGACCCGTTGTTATATAATTTATTCATTTAAAGTTTTTGACCCATTTGTTTTGTATGTAGGTCCTTATACGGATCATCGTACTATGATGACTTCTTGTTTCGGATGTCGTAACGAGTGCGGAACCCCCCTTATGACACAAACCGAGCGAGAGAGTAAAATACAATACAAAGATTCAATGATTAAACCTCAAATGTATTGATTCAGCAGAGTCTAGTTACAAGATAATACAATAAGTTTCTCTCAAACCTAACTGGTGTCCTCTCATCCGTTAACAGTTTGCTGCAAGTCCTTTTATAGCCAAACATGCCGAGACCCAATGAAAGATGTGTTGGGCCCATACATAGGCCTACGAAAAACATGAGCCTACGAAAGATGGGTGTCTTTCGTCCAGTCCAACGAAAAACCACAAGATGAATAATATTCTTCGTGAACCTTCAATTTGCATGGTCATTCGTTGATCACAGGCCCAATAGAACAATTTGATCTTCATGTAAAGTCTGGCCCAATATGCATGTATTCTTGTTGACATTTGCATGGCAGGATCTTAATTCTTGTATGCATGTAGTAAAAGGACATGACATCATCAAGGTGATGTCATGGTGATATCAGCTTGCGGCTCTTCATGGCTCGTGTGTCGATCTCTGGGGCGCATGACGGAGGAATGTCGCGACGTCGGTCTTGATCCGAACCGAGCCGAGCCACATCCACAAATATGTATCAACATTGTACCGAGCTTTTTTAGAGGGGGCATGGTTGTTGCAAACAAACAAGAAGTTGGAATCTTGATGGAAAGTAAAAGTGAGAGGAAGCCATTGTTGGAGGTAAAGAAAGAGAATTTTGAAGAAACTAAGCAAAGCAAATTGTATGCTTTAGTATTACTACCGTGTTATTTCATCGTACATGTGGTCATTTGAGTCTTTGAAGTTGTTTTCCTTATTATATGAATTTTTTTTAACTTCTTTACTTCATGGATTGGATTATTTTGTTTTAGATTTTTATAAATTAATTCTTTTCTGCCCGGGAAGTTCCCGGTGCTTAATATTTTCTTTCAAAAACAGTGAGTTTCCACTACGGTTACAGTTCATACCTGGAATTGAGCTTCGGACTTATAACGAGCCTTTTAAGGTTAATTATTATCTTTTAATAAACATTCAAAGCTTCCTTATTTGGTCTATTGTTTCTGACCAGATCACATATATTTTTGGCTGAAATGAAACGGTTTACAACCAAGATAGTCAGCATGAGAAAGAGAAGTTATATGTGTCTCAAGGTGGACCTATAATCTTATCTTAGGTTAGATAATCATATATACCAGTGCAGGCCTTCATGGTAGTCTATGATATGAAGTGTAATTTGTGCTTCGTTGATGCAGATTGAGAATGAATACATATGAAGTATATATGTTACTCCTTTAAAGACATCCTAGACATGACGCAGTTAACCACCTCTGTTCATAGGTAATGGGAATGTTAAAAATATAAATATAATTGCTTTCAACATCATAATAAATACTAATGTCAGTCAAATTTGCATATTGAAAACATTCGACTAGCTCTTTTTTATATTGAAATGATTTCAAAGGTATGGCTTATCATAACTTGAAAATGTAGTTTTTTGTTTAACAATTGGAAATTCTACAAGTTCTTTTACATGTGATGCTCATTTAACAGCTTAGTTTAATAATTTTGTGATTATGATAAAGTTTGAGTTCATATAAAGTTATTTTACTTCAGATGATGAGGGGAAATATGTTGTTGAATTAAACAATTGGTGTGATCTAAAAAATTTACAGGCAATAGGCCCCTTTGGCTATTCATCCACCATGGCGTGTCTTCTTAGGCTTATGGGTTTCGATAACATTCTTTTATGGAGATCTCATTATGAATTGAAAGGGAATTAACTTTACATGGAAACTTTGAATACATATGGAGGCAAAGTTGGGACGCTTATGAAACCGAACTAAAAAATTGTGGTGGAGAAAGGAAAGAGGATACTTTAGAGATTCAAAGTTTTATTTATGTACTTTTGTTTATTGTAAATTAATTTTTTTCTAGCCTGGGAAGTTTTCGGATGATAGCCTAGTATATATACTTACATTATATATATATATATATATATATATATATATATATATATAGGGTTGGGTTCTTTTCAGAACCACACTTTTAGTGAGAACTTACAGAACCAATATAGACCACTCATTATTTTTTCAAACTTAAAGTTTTAAAATAAATAAAAAGGGTATAATAGTACTTTATCAAATAGTTTTTTTAATTAAATAACTGACTAATTCTCTTACATATTTTCTCTCTCCTCTCACCAATTTTACATATTTACACACTAATTTATATTATAATCGTTCTTTTTTTCTCCTTCTCCAATTTTACATATTTACACACTACTTTATAACAAAATCATTCTTTTCTTCTAATTGATTCTGAATCAAACTAAACAACTATTGTCTAATCACGCATATATAAATTTTCTACTATTATTTACAAACATGCAACTTTTGAAACTTATAATCAATTTATTTAAATACGGGCATCTATTTAAAATGATATATGTAATCTTTATACTAATCATCTATTTACATATCTGTAAATCTTTATATTAATTATTTTTCAAGGTTATTTATATGTATGTAAATCTTCTATATTCACATATGTGTAAATCTTGTAGGTCCAACTAGCGGAGGATCTAGTCGCCTAATCCTTGTATACGAACAGACCCGGTTGTGCGGAATCCAACCGGGAAAGCAAACCAAGATCGATAAACACGAGAACAAGACACATAGATTCAAAGATTAACTCACACATGTATATATTCAGCAGAGTTTAGTTACAAGATTAAACAATACATGGTTCACACACACTAAACTCTCTCACAGTTCTCTCGGTTCTGTGTTCTGCTCTCACTTCTATGTCCTCTTTTTGACTTTAGTCCACTGCTGTTATATAAAGGAATCAGGACGACGAAACCTCATGGCTCGGCGAAACATCTCGACGAAACTCTCATGGCCGACGAAACTTCAATGTGACGAAACGAGGAGAGTTTCGTCACACCCTTATATACGACGAAACTTCATGGCTTCAGAGTCTCGTCAATCATCAGGAAGTCCAGAGTTTCGTCATCATCAACAAGTCATAGTTTCGTCATCATCAACAAGTCCTGAGTTTCGTCGACAACAGACAGCAGCAACAGGATCATTAAATAATAGCAGCAACTGATGCATCTGCAACCTGCAGATCAGCATCGTTCACCGACACTTGATGGAGGATCTCGAGTCTCGGTCTGCATCTTGTAGCGATGTCAAACCGAACGGGCCACGTCCACATATATGCATCAACAAACTCCCCCTTGGACGCTGCTCGTGAGGTTCATCTTTCATGTCTTTCATGTCGGAGGATCTTCAAAGTCTTCACGTGTCGTAAGTAGAAAGTGTATCAACAAACTCCCCTTTTCATTTAGGAAGTGTGTTAACAAACTCCCCCTTAAAATAAACTCTCCTTGAGCTATGCTCGTGAATCTGTTGATCTTCAATTCTTTAGATCCTTGTGGTGTTGATGATAGGTCAGCGGCAACTCGATCATCTTTATCTTTTGAGTGCCTCCATGTCGTGTCTTTATTCCGAAGCTTGTCATTGAACACGTTCTCTTCGCCGTTAGTTGGTTTGGATGTAGCATCTGCACATACAAGAAAGCTAAACGCGTAATGAGAACAACTGCTTGGAATATAGTTAACATAAACAAACGACACACATGGGACCATGTTTTCAACTACCGTCCGACAGTTTGAAAGTTTAACAAATTGTTCAATTTTAGTTTTTTTCAACTTTCAAAAACTTGCAAATTTTGACCGTTTATGAAGAATCAGTCGTTTTGGTTTTCGATCAGGTTTCAGGTGTCGAAGGCTCGAGTTCCAACATCGGTTAATCAAAAGAAATTAGAAATAAAATCTTTTTGGCTTTTATAAAGTTTATATTAAAACACACCTAAAATCTTTTTGGTATTTTGAATATTTCAAATGTAAAGACAGAAAGCAGTAAATAAATATATACAAAGATTCCGAAACTGAAAGCATTAAGTAAATATTTACAGACATTCTTTTTGCGAGTTTCGAGGGTAAGAGAATCATATCAGTGTACGGTCACACCAAAACGCTCTTGTTGTTCAGTTAGTTACATTTAGATAACCATCCTATAACGATTATCGGTATTGTTGTCCACATAAGCTCAACTTATCAGATGTAATCATGGCGAGGGGATACGATTAGTGTATGATTTATACTTACCGACCGGTGTTCATCCACACACGACACATTCCCGTATCAAGGTATGCACGAGGGTTCATCTTACTGGTGAGTATACCATTTATCATCTGTTTTGACATATATGAAAATGTGAGATACTCACTTATTTTGGATTGAAAACAAGCCCTATGTGATAGAATCACTTATTGATGAGGAACTTGATTTTCAGATGCATGAGGGCACAGGAGCAAGTCCGTGAACAGGTCAGTACTAACGTACAACAAAGAGACGAACTTGACTCCCGGATAAATGTGATATATTATCACTTATTTTGTTTGGACATGTGATTGTTGATCACTTATTGAGGTCGTATGCAATATGTACACGTATGTATGGTATCATGGAAGATCTAGACTTCGTCTCCGTTATTTTTCGGTAAAAGAAACAACCATGATACCCAGATGATAAACAACATAAAGACCACATATCTCAGAACCTTGGCAATCTCTCAAACGAAATTTTGTACTAAGACCATATGCCAATGAGCGGTTCCCACACAGTCGACAGTCGATTTAGGTTTATATCACCCTGCACACTTTAAAATGATTGTGAGCCTATCGATACATCTTATATAGAGCTGCTTATCATTTTTCATTTTAAGTTCAGTTCGAAGAGGTTTGGACAGACCACTGATGTACTATCATTTTCTCTTTTGCTCGACAGGAAACTCATTTTTGTTTTTCTATTGTTTTTGTGTTTTGAAATTTTTCGATGTTTTTGAATTTTCAAAAATTTTGGATTTACTCCCCCTAAAATGTAAAAACTATGATAAATTAAAAACACAAAGATATTTACAAAAACGATTTTCCGATGTCGGTTTTACTCTTGCTTGACCTTAATGCCGTTTAACAGTAATAAAAAGTCAAATCTTGATTTATCAAATGCTTTGGTAAAAAGGTCGGCACGTTGGTCATCGGTGTGGACCTTAACAACATCGATAAGCCTTTTATCAAAGCAATCATGTATGAAGTGATACTTAATTTCGATGTGTTTGGTCTTTGAATGCTGCACAGGGTTTCTAGTGATCTGTAAGGCAGCAGAATTATCAACGAAAATAGGAGTAGTTAGGAATTCAAAACCGTAGTCGCACATTTGTTGTTGGATCCATAGGACTTGGGAGCAACAACTTGAGGCAGCAATGTATTCAGCTTCACAAGTTGATGTAGCGACACAAGCCTGCTTCATGCACTGCCATGTGACTAGGCGATTCCTAAAAACTAACATCCAGCCGTTGTGGATTTGCTGTCGATTATGCATCCGCTAAAATCAGAATCACTGAACACGATCAAGTCAAATTTATTATCCCTAGGGTACCATAGACAGGTGTCAGGGCAACCCTTCAAATAACAAAAAATCCTTTTTACAGCTGCAAGATGTGAGGCCTTCGGATTAACTTGATATCTGGCAAGCAGGCACGTTGGGTACACTATATCTGGTCTTGATGCTGGGAGATACATAAGGGATCCGATCATAGCGCGGTAGTATGAGGGGCTAACAACTTCACCCTTCAAGTCCGGATTAATTCCATGATTTTGCTGCAGTGGGGTACCAATGGGCGTTGTATCAGACATCTGGAACCGGCTCAAGATGTCATTGACATACTTAGTCTGATGGATAAATATCCCAGACTTCGTTTGTTACACTTGTAAGCCCAAAAAGAAAGTCATCTCCCCCATAGCGCTCATTTCAAATTTCTCCTTCATAACACACTCAAAATTCCTACACAAAACATCGTTAGTAGAACCAAAAATAATATCATCTACGTATACCTGTACCAGTAGAAGATCTCCTCCTGTTCTTTGATGAAAAGAGTGCAATCGATAAGACCTCTGCGAAATCCATTCTCCAGCAGATAATTAGATAAGGTTGTATACCAAGCTCGTGGTGCTTGATGTAGACCATAGAGAGCTTTGTTCAGCAACCAAACCCGATCGGGATGAATAGGATCTTCAAAACCTGGAGGCTGTTCGACGTACACCTCTTCTTCAACTATACCGTGTAAGAATGAACTTTTCACGTCCATTTGGTAGACCTTGTATCCTTTGAAGGACGCATAGGCTAGAAAGATCCGAATAGCTTCTAGACGTGCAACCGGTGCATAAACTTCGTTGTAGTCGATCCCTTCAATCTGACGAAAAACTTGAACGACTAATCTTGCTTTGTTTTGAATAACTACACCACGGTCATCCTTTTTGCACTTATAAACCCAACGGGTACCAATCTTCTTGTAATCTTCAGGTTTATCAACGAGCTTCCAGACACCTAGCTTCTAGAATTGCTGCAGTTCTTCCTGCATAGCTTCAACCCAAGAATTATCTTTCAAAGCTTCTTTAATAGATTTTGGTACTTCTTGTGATACATAACACGCGAAGGACTAATTGTTTTGTTGTCCAGATTCTCAAATAGTCGCATACAAGCCTGCATTGTTGTCGTTTCGCAACATGTTTCTCGTTTGTACGCCACTTTGTACATTTTCGATGATGTTTTGTTGAGGATGGGTATTGTGAATTCTTGTTTCTGGATTTTCTGGAACTGGAATGTTCATACCCATATTGTTGAGATTGAGATCAACAACCAATTCAATACCCTAAACTGGCGAAGAGGATGATGAAGTAGCTTCAGCTGTTTTAGGGGCGTCCACTAGAGGTGTAGCCTCTGAAGTACCAGGAACAGCTTCTTGGTCTGCATCGAGAAATTCATCATCCTCTGAAGATTCGTTCAGTTCGGTAGCATCGTGAAAATCCTCATTGTCGAGAGCATTATTGTTCACTAAAGTTGGTTCTGAATTATTAGCAATAATTGGACGAACCAACGGTGAATCTGTTGCGTTGTCACTCTCGAAAAACATCCTTGCCGCAACACTTTCTTCAACTTCTTGAATATTGATCAAATTGAAAAAAGTCATCGTACTCAAACATCCATGGTTGACCTGGACATTTGACTGGCAATGTGTGCCTTTGTACCCTTACTTCAGACCATTCCTTGACCCTTTTAGTCTCTAGATTCCAGACTCTTAAGTTCGGGGTGGCATAACCAAGAAAGTAACCTTCAATAGCTTTTGCCCCAAACTTTCCATTTGGATCGATCATTGTGCAAGGAGCTCCAAAGGGTTCAAGATATGACAAATCTGGTTTTCGTTTGTGAAGAAGCTCGAAGCAGGTCTTGTTGTACCTTTTGACTGTAAGGACTCGGTTCAATGTATAACAAGCAGAGGACAGAGCTTCAGTCCAGAAGGGAATCGGCAATTGTGACTCTACCAACATCGTCCTAGTAGTCTCGATCAATGTACGGTTTTTACGTTCAGCTACGCCGTTCTTGTTGAGGAGTGTAAGCCGCACTAAATTCGTGAAGAATACCTTTTGATCTACAGAACTCCTTCATGGCTTGATTTTTAAATTCTGTTCCATTGTCGCTGCGAATCCGTTTAACCTTCAAAGTATACAAATTCTCAATCTGAATGATCAAGTTTTTGATAATACCGAAAGTATCACTCTTGTGAGCCATGAACGCCACCCAAGAAAATCTTGAATAATCATCTGTTATCACGAGGCAGTATTGATCATTCTGAATGCTTTTATGCTTAACAGGACCAAACAAATCCATGTGCAAACGTTTAAGCGAAACGGCCACCGTGTTGATCTTCTTAGTCGGGTGTCTTTTCTTGCTTTGCTTTCCTTTTTGGCATGAAACACAGACGTCTTGAAGATGGAAGTTTTTAAGAGGAACACCATTCACTAATTCATTCGACACCAAGTTATTCAATTTGCGTAAGTGAATGTGACCCATCTGTCTATGCCAAGAGATTGAGTCTTTTTCTGTGGCTTTGGAAACAAAACAAGTTGCTTGTGTAGACGTAGTAATTGCTTGACTCATATCAAGGACATACAGATCATTAATCCTTGGAGCAGATAAGAGAATCCATTCTTTCGGAATCTTAAAGCCGGGTTTCAGCACATAACATCCATTTGCATCAAAGTGTACTGAAAACTGCTTATCACAAATTTGTGAGACGCTGGGAAGATTGTGATCAAGTTGTTGTACAAAGTTGATCTTGTCAAAGTTTACAACCCCTTTGGAAACCATTCCTTAACCAGTAATATATCCGCCTTTATCTCCAGCAAAAGCAACATAACCTCCTCTAATAGATTTAACGTCATAGAGAAGCTTCATGTCGCCTGTCATGTGCCTGGAAATTTCGTCCCGAAATTAATCCAATAGGTAGACTTCTGAGAGTTGATCTTGTATAAGTAGCGATACCGCGAGTGATTTGACCGTGAGTTGACGAACGAGAGTGCTTCGAATAAGAGAGATCGATTGCGATATCAAGAAGGCGACGTAAACGACAAAAGTAGTATCCCACGAGTTGGCGTTCCAAAGTACCTCGTTTCGCGAAGAATTCGTTATTTTGATGCGATTGCAATTTTAAAGGACTTGAAAAGGTTTCTCATGACGTAGAATTAACTGAGTCGATCGTTAACCAATGTTGCAAGAAGCGTTCGTTTTTAGATATCCAAAAGGAATTTTGGATGGAAATCTCGAAAAATTTCCTTTTAACGTTTGGCCAACCGAGTCGATGTTAACCAATGTTGCAAGGAAGTTTAGGTTTTACACATTTTAAGGAATTCGAAGATGAAAACTGGGGTTACGAAAACTCTCCTACGACATGGGTTCAGCTGAACTCGATGTTGAACCAACGTCTCAAGAAAGTCTTGTTTTTGATATTGCAAAAGGTTTTAAGGAAAAATTGGACTCATGAAAGCTCCCCTTGGGCATGGAGTTAAGCTGATTCGATGTTACCTCCACATCGTGAGGAATTCCACTTGTCCCAGGGTTTTTAATAAAAGTTTTATAAAAAAATCAGTTTTAACCGTTTGAAAAAGACAATTTAGCATCAAGCCCCACTTGGCACCTTCCCACGGAAGTTCGTTAATATGATTAAAACACTTATATATAGGAAGTACCAGCGGCGTATCCACCATGTTTTGCCCATATTACTTCCGTTTCGTGAGGCGGTGTCATGTGTGCCGATACGACATGGATAGAATTGCGCTTACTCGGCCCAATCGATAGAAAGTCGAACCGAGTATCAGATAGAATCGAATAGGTTAAGCCGGCGATTTGGATTGCGAACGTAGCTATATTAGCGTGTGCGAGTAGCCTGGTGACACGAAACATAGATGTGTCGGGTCTTGATAGGCGTCGAGCGGTAGACGATAAGCGATTAGCGCGATGTCGATTAGATTCCACATTGAACCCACATGGCACGTTTCCACGAGCGTTTACTAATATGGCGAAACAACACGTTCAACCAGGTTAGTTTTGCCTCGTGAAGCGATGTCATGCGTACTAATACCACACAGACTGCAATGAACACCAAACGAGCGGATAAGCGGTAGACTATACACGATAAGCGATAAGCGATTAGGTGATTAAGCGAATAACACAACACCAACAATGATGGCGATGGTAAACGAATTTCGATAAGTGGCAGTTGTTGCATTGCAAGCGATGGAGGTATGCGTGGTTCATGCGGTTCGATTTGATTGATTAACACCACAGAGTTTACTAACATCGGGCCCCACATGGCCTTTTTCCACGAAAGCCTGCTGATATGACTAAAACACCTTGCTTTAATCATATGAGCTTCATCTCATGAAGCGAGGTCATGTGTGCTAACTTAACACAAACATCACAGATAACGGTAGGCGACAGCGATAGGTTGATACACAACAAGCAATATAGATTTACATAATAAGCGGTAGAGATTGTGAGATACACACGATAAGCGATTGGCCGAGCTTTGCTTCGAATAAGCTTAACGTTACGTTGCGTCGCATCACGGCTGTTGAGGAAGGTAGAATAGGTCCTCACTCAACAATATCGTGAGCGTTTATGTTCTTGATGAGATTTGTTGCAACAGACTTACGACCAGTCTTGCGTCGATGCAATTGCCCTGCGAGGTAGACTCCCCAGAGTCCATCGATGAGGTGATTGCATTGCGTTTGCAGACTTACGACAAGTCTTGCGATGATGCGATTTAGTTGTTACGCCTTGCGATTGAGTGTAGTGTGTTGAAAATAATCACAATAATATAATAGGTCTAATAACGTTCAACTCCATGTGGCACTTTCTTCACGGAACTTCGGTAGTATGATAAAGCACACCTTGCTTGACCCCTACTACTGAGATCCCGTGGTTTGGTGTCATACTTCGTCGTAACGCTTATGGCACCTTAGAATTTACTACGATCTCCGTGCACTGACCCAAATAATCCCGTGTGCACCCGTGATTAGTCGTTCCTTGCACGTTTATCGTACCTCGTTCTAAGAGTGTAGTGAGGGTAAAACACATTAATTCGTGATATAGTATATAGTACGTGTGTGACTCTAGTCTAAGTGCGACGACTAGAGTGTGAAAGAGAATACGAAAACGAGAGTTAATGTTACGCATAGTGGCAACATCGAGTAATATAGTAGGTTCAAAACTTAGAAATTAACGTCGAAAATCATATCGTTACAACTTTATCCTACACTTGCTAGGTGCTTGATGTTGAAGGCTCTTGCTGGAGCTGTTGTTGTTGTACTCAGGTTCGCGGTTCGATGCGGCAGTTGCGGGAGAAGTGACCGTAACGGTTGCAGTTACCGCAATAGCGACAGTCAGCCCCAATTGGATGGTGATAGGTGCATGAGTAACACTGAGGATGAGCTCCAGTGTAAGCTCGTTTTGGAAACACCGGGACTGTTTGAAGAGGCTTCGGCTGCAGCAGCTCGGTTGTTGAGGAGCTCGGGCTTGAAATCTTTCGCTTACGGCTGAGTTTGTCGGTGTCTTGCGAAGAGGTGTCGTCGTTGGAGGATTCGTCTAAGGACTCACTTGCAGAATCGTTGGCCGAGTTGTTGGAAGATCCGTCGGCAGATTTGTCAGAAGAATCGGCAGCAGATTCGTCGGAAGAATCGTTAGCAGATTCGTCAGAAGAATCGTTAGCAGATTCGTCAAAAGAATCGTCAGTAGATTCGTTAGGAGAATCGTCGACAGGATTGCTTGAAGAATTAATGGCGATTGCTTGATAAGCTTGCTTGACAGGATTCTTTGAGAAGAACCCTTCCATGAGTCGTTTGTTGTTGATTTCTGCGGCTAAGCGGTAGGTTTCTTCGATGGTAGCAGGTCTTGCAGCTTCGAGAAAATCACCCACACACTCAGGCAAGCCGCGAATGTACTTCGAAATGGCTTTTTCTGAAGTGTTGACTTGACTTGGGCAGATTATGCTGAGCTGTTTGAACCTTGCGGTGTAGCCAGCGTTGTCACTTTCGACTTACTCGATTTTCCAGAATTCGTCTTCCAGCTTCTGAATTTCGTGAGGAGGACAGTACTCTTTCTTCATGAGCTCTTTCAGCTCATCCCAAGAGAGAGCGTAAGCTGCGGAGATTCCACGTTTGTTACGTTCAGCGGTCCACCAGTCGAGTGCTCGTGATTGAAATACTCTGGTAGCACAAGTAGTACGGAAACTATCGGGACACCCACTTTGACGAAGGGTAACTTCGATAGAATCGAACCACTGGAGTAGTTGAGATACACCTTCTTCACCCGTGAACTCCATCGGGTCACAGGCTTTGAAGTGTTTGTAGAGAAAAGTAGATTGCGGCGCTTCCGTCTTGGAGTCTTCCAAGGCTCGAGAGTTGCTGAGAGAGTGCACTCGAGCGGCAATTTGAGGAATTAGCTTGACCACTTCCTTGGTCACAAGTGATGCAATCCTCTTATCGGCGCTTTGTTTGGCTCTTCTCCTAGCTGTTCGTCTCGAGGTAGAGTCGTTGGAAGGCATCTAGACATGAAGAGACTTGGAATGAGATTCGATCATAATGATTTTTGAGTTTTGCGATGCGATTGAGCGCGTTCAAAGCTTGATGAGATAGTATAGTAGTAATGCGATCACATAGGAGACATGAAATTCCTAAGTTCTCACAAAATGACTTGTTGTTTATACGTATATATATGTATTTATATAATTGTAATTTGTAATCATACACATACAGGTCGACTTAGAATATGCGAGGACATGTTGAGGTGAGAAAGCGAGAGTGAAGGCGATAGATTAAGCATTAGTTTTGTCGCGAACATTCGGGTTTCGTTTTAGATTGCGATGGCTGTGTGAGTTGTGTGTTTATAAAGCAGGGAGTGAAAATCGCTAAATTGAGGAATTGATAAAGCGTAAAGTTTAAAAATACACAACGTAAATAAGTTCCAACCAGTTGTAAAAGCGGCGGTCGTATGATAGAGTGCCTTGGGTGTTTAGGCGTCGACTACCCAAGGTAACCCAACTATATTTAACAAGTTCGTGCACGCGCGTTGACCTAGAAAACTTCATGCTTCCACTGGGATGCAGGTCATGGCATTCGTCTTCCTAGTCGTTGCGTGGCTCGAGTTATCGTGATAGTCAAGTCCTTGGTGAGAGCTTTTTGAAAACCAATTTATAGAGTGGAACGGCTTATTAAGGTAGGGGTTTCACCCCTGACTTAACAGCTTCGTTCCTGATTGTGGTTATGCTCTTCGAATAAATTCGTGAGTCCCACTAGATTCTGAAATGGAGACTTTCGTCGAGATGTGGATGTCACTCCTAACTCGATGAAAAGTTATCGTGCTAGAAAAATGCACTGAGTGAGCGATCTCTTCGAGAGTTCTTGGTTTTCACACCTGATCTCGACTGGATCACTCGGTTTCGTTATGCGAGTATTTTCGAAAACACGTGTATTGTGTCAGCCTTAGGAAAGGCTAAGTAGTATTCCAGCCTTAGGAAAGGCTTCTTCGTGTGAAGCTGTAGTACGCGGTGTTCACACAAAGTTGTAGCTTTTAGCAATTTCGATCGAGAGTATCAAGTAGGCCCGATACAAACCCTACTGGTTCGTACGAGTCGGCCTGTTGGTACTTAGACTATAGACTAGGTCAATTTCTAAGTCATCGACCTGGACTAGGTCGAGTCTTGCCTAATTCCCTATAGTTATGGCTCTGATACCAATCTGTCACACCCCAACCGATGGCGAAATCATCGGGGCACGACACTAGGCGAATCAGATTGCTCAAGAGAATCCATAACAACTATTTTGCGATAATATTTAATACATTCGCTATCCCATACTAACAAATAATACAATCACATAAGTTATCACAGATTTCTTGTCCTCTCGAGCACTACAAATCCGACAACCTAGATTTTAGTTGAGTTTCTAGACTTCCTAGCTTGATTTGATATAGTCTGCGATCTAACCTGCAACATACGTTAAAATATTTGTCAATACAAAAGTATTGGCGAGTATACAGGTTTGATATGTATAGCGTAATAGATTTAAAAGTGTAGCGAAATTCCATATGAATAAACGTAACACATGACATATATACTCACAAAGCTGATACTACCAACTAAGTCCTCGATGCTCGAATATGCGATGGCAAACTAGACCCCGTCGGGCGCAATAGTACTATACTAGTCGTGGTGGGACGTCGCGAGTATAAGCCCTAGCACATATGCAACTAGTATCACGTATATCTATGCATAACAGTTATTCGCAAGTGATAATTCGATTGTTTGAACAATTCGTTTGATAAGTTCGATTTGTTGGAAACGTATGTTACACCCAAAATGCGATTAAAAAGGGTTCAGGTATACTCACAGTGCGTTTTTAGCGAGAATACAACTTGATTGGATCGGTTGCGGGCACGTCTGCGTTAATCATCGGATGATGATATAGTAAACGATGTACGGTTAAGCGAGAATAGTATCAAAATGACAGTTATCCAGTCGGATGATGCTCATCCGGTCGGATGACCTCATCCGGTCGGATGACTGTTGGTTCATACTGACATTCAATCAGATGACTAGAGTTTGGATCGGATGACACTTATTCGGATCGGATGGCCATTCATGGTCGGATGAGCTGGTCCGGTCGGATGACATCCATCCGGTCGGATGACATGCTATCCGATCGGATGACATGCTATCCGATCGGATGACATGTGATCCGGTCGGATGACATGTGGTCCGGTCGGATGACATGTGGTCCGTTCGGATGACATGTCTGTTTTATCGTTCCGATCAGTCGTTTTTGAGTGTTTTTGGAAGGAATACATGTGATTTAACTGGGACAATGTAATTTCGTATTAACAATTGAAATTCCATCAGTTCTGACCCGTTCTAACGGCCGGGAACCACCCCGTTCCATCAGATTTGGCCGTTCTTGACGGTTTCTCATGGTTAACTCGAAATCGCACAGTTCCTTGGTTAAATACATAGATTTAGGTGAGATTTGTTATCAAAACGTGTGGAAATCACCCAGATCTGAGTCGTTTATGGTGGGATGAGGTCACAACTTGAAGTTCATATGAACTCTTGGTGACATCACCTTAAAACACCTCAAACAGTAGATTTCACGGTTAGAAATTGAGTTTTAAAAGACAGAATGATGTAGAATTGAGTATAGGTCATAGAAGTACAAGTTTTAGGTTGAAATCTTACCGGAATCGCGAGGAATCGAGAGAAAAAGGGGCCTAGAGCGTGTTTGGTCGAGTGGGAGCTGGTACATCACTGTTTAAGTGATGTGACGGGCTATTTATAGGAAACAGAGAAGGTTGAAAGGTTTTGGGTCGGATGGCCCATCCGTTCGGATGGTTATCTGTTCGGATGGCCTGTCCATCCGGATGGCTATTCCGGTGAGGGGTATTTCTCCGTTTTCGAGCATTTCGATAGTTTTTGGAGTACGTGCTTTCTATAGTTAATTTACATCATTATTATATATGTATATATATCACTAGGGGTCGTATTTACGTATCCATATTTCAAAGTTTCGAAATAACAATCGGTTTTTGATTCGAGTATGCGGTTATTAGCGACGTTTCACGGCCATCAAGGAGGGTAGTATAGGTCCTTTCTCGATGTCATCGTGAACGTTATTGTGTGTTGTGCCACAATGACTGACGGGGTACCATTCACTCGTTTTGTCATCATCGTCACAACGACTGGAGCTATAGCACTCACCCGAGAGTCTTTGTTAGCGTTAATTGTCTGCGTTTCGACACATCACGGCCACCGAGGAGGGTAGAATAGGTCCTCACTTAGTGTCATCGTGAGTGTTAGTGTTTGCGATGCGATGTAGTGATAACGTATTGTGAAAATATGCGATTTATCCTTCGAATAGCGAAGTATGCGATATAGTTACATTATGATCCGAATCTCTGGTGCTAGGCGTAACGAGTATGTCGAGTAGTAACAACGCACGAAAGTGCGGGTTGTTACAAAGCTGGCTTAACGGGAACTTGTATCGGATTTCCATACAAATCTGTGCTTGTGACAAACGCCGTTTGAATAGGAGCATGTGGAGCAGGTCATGCAGAAGTGCTAGGAGCTCCATAATACATATCAGGATTTTGTCGCACTGAAACCTTTAGGGTTTCTTCCTGATCTTTGTTCTCCAAGAGCTGGACGAAGTCATTGATGTTTGTCGTAGCCAATGTGCCATTATATTTCAGGATTTCTAAGAAACCATTCCATTGAGGTGGCAGTGCATCGGCAAACTTTGTGACAACCTCTGCTGGAGTTGTTACTACCCTATAATTACTTAATTCAGTCAGCAAGTGATAAAATCGACTTGTCATATCTCCCAAAGATTCTTTTTCCATACATGTGAAGCCATCAAACTCCTTCTTGAGTAAATCATGTCACAATTGGCGTGACTTTTCATTTCCTAGACCTCTTGTCTTCAATGCATCCCATAATCGCTTTGACGTCTTAAAGCTGACAAACTGATGATATATATCCTTGCTCAACGCCTGAGTCAGAATAGCATATGCTTTCTTTTCTAAATCATATGCCTTTTTCTCGTCTTCCGTAAGATCTGCAAATATCGCGGTAGTTGAAGCGGCAACGTCAAGAGCTTGATCGAAATCTGTAGTAAAACATAACCACAATTCCGTGTTTTGCCCAAGGACATACGTATGGAATCTATCTACCCATCCAGGATATTCATTTATGTGCATCAGTTTTGGTGGGCGATTTAGACTTCCGGTCTCGCTTTCGCTTAGAAGTATACTTTGAATACTTTGAGTTTGATTTGAAACAAACGCCCATTGACCTGTCGAAATAGGATTCACTTGCGAAAATGCGGGTGCGGGAGACTCAGCCCATGATGGCGACAAACCCGTGCTTCTATACTTGCTCTCCGTATTAGATGTGGGTGCGGGAGATTCGGCCCATGATGGCGATAAACTCGTGCTTCTATATTTGCTCTCCGTATTTGACGGAATACCCCACCAGTCTGGATTCATTTTGAATGAATAATAATGAATACCTGATTAAATCACTTGAAGCAAACAGTTAAAACACTTTTTGAAACCTTTTGTTTAAACAAAATTGACAAGTGTCTCGACGAAACTCAGTGTCTTTGGCGAAACACTTATCTGACGAAACAAGGATTTTTCTAAATGACAAAGTGACAAAACTCTAGGAAGTTTCGTCTAGAACAATTATGACTAAAAATTAGAGTTTCATCAACACCAAAAAAAAAAAAATAATAAGTTTCGTCAAAGACAAATCTTGAGGAAGAAAAAGGAAATTTCGTTGACTTATGGAACACACAACCTTACTAGATATTTTTCAAACACAATTTCAAATCTTATCACATTCCCCTGCAACCCATCATACTTTTCTCACCAACCCATACTTTTACCCATGCTAAATTTCACCAACCCATCATTGTTTTAGTCAATATTTTCAAAGTAAAATATGATAACCTTTAACACTTCAACAGTAATTCATACAAAGATCAAAACACAAATATATTTGAAGAACAAGATGAACTTTTTGAAGATCCTGATGAACACGATGAAGATTCCGATCAAACTTATGAGTTTTCCGGTGACCGGACAAATTTTCGAGAACAATTTTTGTCCAAAAGTTTCAATAAAAACCCAACTTTAACATATATATATGTATTCTAACAAGGTTTTTGTCAAAACTAAAAGCAACAACACTTAGATCTTCAAATTTTTGAAACTGTTTTTCCAGAAATACACAAGCAAACGACTCGGTTTTAACAAGGATGAGAGCCAAGCTTTGATACCACTTGTAAGTCCAACTAGCGGAGGATCTAGTCGCCTAATCCTTGTATGCGAACTGACCCGGTTGTGCGGAATCCAACCGGGAAAGCAAACCGAGATCGATAAACACGAGAACAAGACACACGGATTCAAAGATTAACACACTCTTGTATATATGCAGCAGAGTTTAGTTACAAGATTAAAGAATACACGGTTCACACACACTAAACTCTCTCACAGTTTTCTCGGTTCTGTGTTCTGCTCTCACTTCTGTGTCTTCTTTTTGACTTCAGTCCACTGCTGTTATATAAAGGAATCAGGACGACGAAACTCTTATGGCCGACGAAACTTCAATGTGACGAAACGAGGAGAGTTTCGTCACACCCTTATATACGACGAAACTTCATGGCTTCAGAGTTTCGTCAATCATCAGGAAGTCCAGAGTTTCGTCATCATCAACAAGTTAGAGTTTCGTCATCATCAACAAGTCCTGAGTTTCGTTGACAACAGACAGCAGCAATAGGATCATTAAATAACAGCAGCAACTGATGCATCTGCAACTTGCAGATCAGCATCGTTCACCGACACTTGATGGAGGATCTCGAGTCTCGGTCTGCATCTTGTAGCGATGTCAAACCGAACGGGCCGCGTCCACATATATGCATCAACAAATCTTCATGCCGGTCGTCTTATTCGTCTATTAACTTATATGTAAATTTTCTACGTATGTGTAAATGTTCTACGTATGTGTAAATCTTCAAGCTAGTCGTATATATTAACATATGTAAGTGTTAACATATATGTAAGTATACTTGATGGGTGTCAAGTGTTATATATATTAGGTGTGTATTTTAATCCCCTTTAACACTTTTTAGTCAAGTTTTAAATTTATAAAACACGATATTTACTAACACTAGACACTCATATGGGCAAGTGCACCCATCGTGAGCGTAGTATAGTGTTGGTAAGATACCGAGGTCGTCCAAGGACACAAGAGCTTTTAGTACCGGTTTATCCTCAACGTCTAATCAAATCAAAAAAGTTTTAGAAAAATGTTTTAAGCTAAGAAAAATAAAAATTAACTAAAATGCTGAAAAATAAAAAATAAAAATAAAATAAAAACAGATAGACAAGATGAATCACTTGGTTCCGACTCGTATCTAGTGTAACCTTTGATTATTTTCCGCACTTTTGCACTTATTAAGAGATTATCTTAGTTATTGTAGTAGGCCCCTCTTTTGAAGGTGACGTTACCCTCACCCCAGTAGTTTGAGTCAGCAAGGATACAATCCTAAAAGGGTGGATTATTGGAAGATAATTAATTAAGTTATTAATGCAAATTATGGTAGGCCCCTCTTTTGAAGGTGACGTTACCCTCAACTAAGTAGTCTGAGTCAGCAGGGATACAGTCCTAAATAGCCGGGTTATAGTATTAATAGTAGTTAACTCATGAGGGGATCAAAGAGTTTGGACCCCCGCCATCCAATACCGTTAAGTATTGAAGGAGGTCCTACTAAATTTGACCCAGGTCCATTGCAGGACCTCTAAACGCTGAACAATGGCAAGACCTTTACCAAACCGTTCCCTTAACCCCCGACCAGGTAGCCAACATACCTCCATATAGACCGTGGAGATATGAATGGTGAAAATCTTTTATTTTATATAGACAGTAAAATAATGTCAAGACACCACGGACAAACGATAAGGAAAGATCACCTTCAACATAAGAAACTAGTTATTAAAGTCATTAATACAAAACCAAATAAAAAGTGCGAAAAGATTAGAAATAAAAAGTATTACACTAGACACTTTGTCTTCACCAAGTGATGTAAGAGACTTAGGCAAATATGGCCTTGATTGTCAAGAACTCTTACGATCAATCTTGGATCCCGAGACGACTCACACACTCTACGATGGACAATGGACGATGGTGGTGGATGATGGTGTTATGGTGGTGTTATGGTGGTGGTGGGTGGTGGGTGAAGTATGAGAGAGGTGGTGTGCCAAGGGATGGTTTGAGCTTGAGCCAGGCACTCCTATTTATAGGCTGAACAGAAGCTCGGGCACGGCCCCGTGTCCAGTGGGCACGGCCCCGTGTCCACATCCTTCTCTTTCTTCATTTAATGCAGCTTTGTCTTTTTAGTTGACCACGCCCCCGTGTCCGCTGAGCACGACCCCGTGGTGCAGAAGAATCTTTGTACTATGAAGATTTGCTGGATTGTGCGAATCTTATAGTTGACCACGGCCCCGTGTCCGCTGAGCACGGCCCCGTGGTGGGCAATAGAAGCTTCTACCACTTTGTCTTTTCTGCTGACACTTGGGCATGCCCCCGTGCTGGATGAGCATGGGGCGTGTTCAGTCTTCTGTTATCTTGTTTTGCTTGGGAAGATGCTGTTGTGGGGTCGGGCATGTCACGTCTTGTTCCTTTTCTTGTATTTATGTTAGATTTTGATGTCTTTTTGCTTCTTTTGTTAATTTGAGCTCATTTAATCCTGAAAATACAAAAGGAAGACAAAAGCACACTTTTTCCAACATTAGTACTAAAAAAGGGTTAGTTTTATGGCACAATTGATGAAATTTATATGTTGCATTTTGCACACATCAAATACCCCCACACTTGAATCTTTGCTTGTCATCAAGCAAAACTCTTTAATATGTGGCTATTACACACCCAAATGGAACGGGTAGAGAAGAAGGTTTTTGGGCTTGTCGTAGAGTGTCGGGATTTCCAAGATTCTTTATTTAGTTTTATTTTTATTTATTTACAATCCTATTCATCATGATTTATTTAAAACTTTTCATAAGATAAATTACTTATTAGGGCATAACATGCCTCTTTAAAATTTCCTTTATATACAAGTTCACATACCTCACGGGGATCACTCAACACTCGGCCAAAAATGTATTTTTGTGGATCACTCGAGAGCGGCATGGAACTTACTCCTACCATAGGCTTGTCAAGCAATCAATCCTCCTCCTTTTTAACTTATATACCTTTGTAAATATCAAGAGGACTTTTTGGGTGAAGGGTTAGGCTTGGGTTAAAGGTAGGTGGTTGGGTTAGTGGTTAGTAGAAAAATGGCGAAAAGCGTAACAAGTGTCGGTTTTCGTAAGACTTTTTATTTTTGTAACTTTTATTTTGATGAAGCTATTATTCAAACAAAGTTATTTTTGATGAACTTGTTTGTTTATTTTCTTTTGCTTTATCATCAACAAAATATATATATATATATATATATATATTTTTTTTTTTTTTTTTGAAAAGTCATACGAGAGACCGAGCTAGTTACTAAAACAAGGGGTTAAAAATGAAAAAGGTTTTGGTGGGTAAAAGGGTGTTTGGTTTAGGTATGAAATGAAAAGGTTTAGGCTCAAAGGGGCTAACTAGGGGGATTTTGGGTAGGTGGTAAAAAAAAATAATGGTGTAGCAATAAAAAGGGTTAGTCCTAATGCCTCCATCATTTACTTACTCGGGTTTTAAGTTGGTAAGGACCGGGAATGTATCATCATGGCAAGTTCTAGAGTCGTAAGAACCAAGCGGCTATTCACACAAGAAACGAAAGATGAGCATTTAGTCTAATGATATGTAATTGTATGCTCAATAATGGCTCAAAACTCACTTTTGTGGGAATGGGTTTTTATGTGATCAAGTATATATAATAAAATTTTAACTAAACTTGTCATGCCTTTTCATAATTTTCTTATGTTGGTTCTTTTTATCACGACGCTATCGGTTGTAAATTCGTAAAAATATAACCTTTTTAGAACTTGAAATTCCCGAGTTAAACCTAGACAAGTAAAAAAATGAAAAATTTTTGAAAAAATTTGGGGTGATTAGCGGTTCCAATAGAGTTTTGTGTAAGGCTTGTATTTAGGACTTGCAAGATTCAAAGTTTTAGCATCCCCCCCACACTTAAATTACACATTGTCCTCAATTTGTCCCAAAAATAAGTTTTTAGGTTGATTGAATGTGTAAAAGGTGTGAAAAAGCAAAAATTTTGTGTTACTGGGCGCTGAACACGACCCCGTGTTGTCCGGGCACGGGCCCGTGTTCAAGTGCCAGTAACAAAATTGAATCAAGAGAAACAGAAGCCTGGACACGGGGGCGTGTTGGGTGAACACGACCCGTGTCCAGTTACCTGAACTGGGTCTTTGTCTGCAGACTGTGCAGCACGGGGCCGTGTTGGGTGGACACGGCCCGTGCCGAGCTTACTGTAAACGAAGGAAATTGTCGGACAGTCCTGTTTTCCTGCATGGGGTGCTGGTTCAAGTTTCCCTTGTATCCTTTTCCATCTCAAGTGTGTTTCATTCATTTCAACACCACCCAAACACCAAATTAACTAGAACCATCATTCATTAATCATAGAGAATTACATACTAGTCCTAAAAATGAAAAATAAAACAGAAAATAAAAGTTAAAAGTCCTAATATTAAATAGGTCAAGTGATCCGTAAAATCTTCCTAAGGAGCTCTACTTCTACAATAAGAACCAAAATTCCGGAAATAGATCTCCGGTCTAAAAGCCTTGTAGAACTCCAAGCCGAACGGTGTCCCTTAGATGTTGCTAGAGCCATTCTTCTATCTCCCTTGGGAGAAGGGAGGCGGCTTCATGTTCCTCGACATCTTGTGGAGGAGGAGCGACACCAATCGGAACCCCTTGTAGTATGTCTCGAGGAGGCTCCGGATGTAGGGCGTACCATTCGGCCGGAATGATGACTTCCGGCACCACATTCCATGCCCTTTGGGTGATAATCGGTACCAAAGGAGGAGAGGCGAGAATGTTCAACCTTTGGTGCAAAAGGTTGACCTCCCGGAGACATCCTTCTAGTCCCACCGTCAAATGATTAATGCGGTCGACCAATGCCTCTTCCACACTTGTTACTTCATCAAGGGCCTCTCTTAAGGCGTAAACATAGTTTACAAGAGAATCTTCAACCGTTGATGATCTTCTCCCCTGCCGGTTGTTTCTGGAATGCGACGAAGAGTTTCCGCTTGTTTTGCTTGTCATTCTGAGAAAACATACCGAAAAGAGTTCAATTTTATGGATCCAGTACTTCGGACACGGCCCCGTGTTCAGCGAACACGGCCCCGTGTTCAGATATCTGCTTGATTTATGAACAAGGAATCTTGGGGTTTCAAATTGTTTTTATGATTTTTGTAGCATTTTTGAACTTAAACAACTTAAAACATTGTTATAGAACTTATTTTTAACAAGATTCCATGAACAAAAATCTAACAAACATCTCAATAAGGCTTGAAATTATGAAAGGTTCAAGCTTTAATGGAAGTACGAGGAAAATTGAAGAAGATGAAAGTGGATAAAAGAGGAAAGGACAAGAGGATAGTTGAGAAACTTCTTTTAGAAAATACCTAGGATGGTGTGTGAGAATATTCCTCAAATCTCTGTCCCTGGAATGGTTCAAAAGTGCAGGATTCTTGGCTGCATTTATAGAAAACGACAGTACGTTGCGCACGGCCCCGTGTCGGTTGGACACGGCCCCGTGTGCAGATGGAATCCTGACACATTTTTGTCCGCATTCTGACAAAATCAGAAGGGGATCTTTGGGTGGACACGGGGGCGTGCTGACCTGGACACGGCCCCGTGTCTAGAAGCTGTCTTAAAATATTCGTCTGTTTTCAAGGAACTTTTCCGGATCGGGCGGTTCCTTACTGGATGGAACAACCCCAAAGTGCCTAAGATACCTTAATTGTTCTAGATTAAGACGAGAACGCAAGAGGTTGTCGGTGAGGGTGATTCCTATGCTATATGTAGGTGGACAAGTCCAACCCTTTTCCGGGCTCTCGTTAAAGAAGGTGTATGTCGAATCGCTCAGGTCTATGTATGCATCAAACGAAGTTGATGGGGAGTCCTTCACGGCACAATCGACACAGGGACGACTATTGCTCAAGTCCTCACTAGAGTTAGGAGTATCGTTGGAAACAATGAAGTTGTTTGAATGCGTTTCCAACCCTTCTTCTTGGCTATTGTCTTGGAAAAGATTATTGAAATCTTTCCTAAGTTCTTTTAACCAATCAATAATTAGATCTTCTAGTTGAAATAATTCATCGAGAAACATTTCTCCTAGAATATCTGGTTGGGAGCATTCGAGGGAGAGATAGGGATTATTTTTACTTTCGCCCCTCTTAAGTATACTAGGAAATGATGGGTCTATATAGTGGGGTTTATAGGTTAGAAAATAACATTCTAATTCCTTATGGCTACCACCACATAATTGACACCACATTGTACCATAAGAGTGCCGAAAGTAAAAAGTATCAGTATCACTCATGTTTGTGTCAGAAATTACCAACCGTCGGGATCTTACGGTTCTGTTTTCAGTAACTGAAACTTGGGCAGGGGGGCATGTTGAGTGGGCACGGCCCCGTGTTCAGCTACTGTCTGACTTAAAACAGGATTGCCAGTTCCAATGATCGGGCACGGGGCGTGTTCAGCGGGCACGGCCCGTGCTGAGTTCTGCAGAAGCTGAAAAAACTAAGAAAAATCCTAAAAAAAATGAAAAATAAGAAAAACGATTAGGCCGTTGATTCCTAACTTTTTTAAAATCCTTGTGTCCCCGGTAGCGGCGCCAAAAACTTGATGGGTGTCAAGTGTTATATATATTAGGTGTGTATTTTAAGCCCCTTTAACACTTTTTAGTCAAGTTTTAAATTTATAAAACACGATATTTACTAACACTAGAACTCATATGGGCAAGTGCACCCATCGTGAGCGTAGTATAGTGTTGGTAAGATACCGAGGTCGTCCAAGGACACAAGAGCTTTTAGTACCGGTTTATCCTCAACGTCTAATCAAATCAAAAAAGTTTTAGAAAAATGTTTTAAGCAAAGAAAAATAAAAATTAACTAAAATGCTGAAAAATAAAAAATAAAAATAAAAGAAAAACAGATAAACAAGATGAATCACTTGGTTCCGACTCGTATCTAGTGTAACCTTTGATTATTTCAGCACTTTTGCACTTATTAAGAGATTATCTTAGTTATTGTAGTAGGCCCCTCTTTTGAAGGTGACGTTACCCTCACCCCAGTAGTTTGAGTCAGCAAGGATACAATCCTAAAAGGGTGGATTATTGGAAGATAATTAATTAAGTTATTAATGCAAATTATGGTAGGCCCCTCTTTTGGAGGTGACGTTACCCTCGACTAAGTAGTGTGAGTCAGCAGGGATACAGTCCTAAATAGCCGGGTTATAGTATTAATAGTAGTTAACTCATGAGGGGATCAAAGAGTTTGGACCCCCGCCATCCAATACCGTTAAGTATTGAAGGAGGTCCTACTAAATTTGACCCAGGTCCATTGCAGGACCTCTAAACGCTGAACAATGGCAAGACCTTTACCAAACCGTTCCCTTAACCCCCGACCAGGTAGCCAACATACCTCCATATAGACCGTGGAGATATGAATGGTGAAAATCTTTTATTTTATATAGACAGTAAAATAATGTCAAGACACCACGGACAAACGATAAGGAAAGATCACCTTCAACATAAGAAACTAGTTATTAAAGTCATTAATACAAAACCAAATAAAAAGTGCGAAAAGATTAGAAATAAAAAGTATTACACTAGACACTTTGTCTTCACCAAGTGATGTAAGAGACTTAGGCAAACATGGCCTTGATTGTCAAGAACTCTTACGATCAATCTTAGATCCCGAGACGACTCACACACTCTACGATGGACAATGGATGATGGTGGTGGATGATGGTGTTATGGTGGTGGTGGGTGGTGGGTGAAGTGTGAGAGAGGTGGTGTGCCAAGGGATGGTTTGAGCTTGAGCCAAGCACTCCTATTTATAGGCTGAACAGAAGCTCGGGCACGGCCCCGTGTCCAGTGGGCACGGCCCCGTGTCCACATCCTTCTCTTTCTTCATTTAATGCAGCTTTGTCTTTTTAGTTGACCACGCCCCCGTGTCCGCTGAGCACGACCCCGTGGTGCAGAAGAATCTTTGTATTATGAAGATTTGCTGGATTGTACGAATCTTATAGTTGACCACGGCCCCGTGTCCGCTGAGCACGACCCCGTGGTGGGCAATAGAAGCTTCTACCACTTTGTCTTTTCTGCTGACACTTGGGCACGCCCCCGTGCTGGATGAGCACGGGGCGTGTTCAGTCTTCTGTTATCTTGTTTTGCTTGGGAAGATGCTGTTGTGGGGTCGGGCACGTCACGTCTTGTTCCTTTTCTTGTATTTATGTTAGATTTTGATGTCTTTTTGCTTTTTTTTGTTAATTTGAGCTCATTTAATCCTGAAAATACAAAAGGAAGATAAAAGCACACTTTTTCCAACATTAGTACTAAAAAAAGGTTAGTTTTATGCCACAATTGATGAAATTTATATGTTGCATTTTGCACACATCAATACTATTTGCATATATGTAATTATTCAAACTAATTCTTCAGATGTCTTCGTTCCAAAAACTTCCACTCGGCTAACTTTTTCTATGATCTTCTATAAATAAATTATAAAACAATCAAAACAAAAAATCTAAAAAGTTATTAAACTACTAACACTAGATAGAATTAAACTACTGACACTAGATTGAATCAAATTGTCAAAAACAACAATACTATAAATTATTATCATCGAAACAGCAACATGAGCATGACACAATATTTAGTGTTTCGAAATTTGTTTTAATTGTGTTTTGAAATATGCTATAAAATATCGCTAAAAAGTAAAAGTTATTTTATTGTAGTATTCCATACAATCGTTTTTAACATAGCTTTGGTATACTGTTTTCAAAGAAACTCAATATGGTTTCAAATAAACTATTAACGTGAATTAAGTTGAATTTTAGGGGCCGTTCAAAAAAAAGTTGAATTTTAGGAGAGAGAATGAAATCAAAATGGTTTAAAGGAGAGATTACAGGGGAGCTTAGGAGAGAGAATGAAATCAAAATGGTTTAAAGGAGAGATTATAGGGGAGCTGGTTATGAAAGAGTTGAGTGAAATTACTATATTACCCAATTTCTTTTAATTCAATCTCCCCAATGTTTTATTTATTTACATATTTGCCATTAGTCTTTTAATCCATTGATCATATGAGTGAACGATCTAGATTAATTCTGCAAGTTCTGAAAATATTTATGGTTCTGAAATGATCATGACCCTATATATATATATATATATATATATCTATATATATAGGGTTAGGTTCAAGAGTGAACACTAGTATAGCTTGCGAACTGAGTGAACTAATTCTGACCATACACGTGTGTAGATCAATGGCCAGGATTTGATGTTCAAATACACTAGTGTATTTTAGGATTTGATGATGAGATCCTGGCCATACACGTGTGTAGATCATTGGTCAGGATTTGTTCACTCAGTTCGCAAATACACTAGTGTTCACTCTAGAACCCCACCCATATATAGGATTGGGTTCATTTCAGAACTCTAAATAACTACAGAACTTTCAGAACCCCTAATAATCAATCATTTTATATATAAGTTTTTGTATTTAGGATCTTTTTATCATCTATTATATGTATTTCTTTGATTACATACATGTTAAAAGTAGTTTACATATGTTTAATTGCCAAAATTATATATATGTGTCATAACTAATTACATATATGTAAAAAAACTAGTTTACATATGTGTAATTATAAAATTACATATAAAAAATGATAAAATTACTCTTAACATGTATGTAATCATAAAAATACACATAATAAATGATAAAATTATCCTAAACATAAAAATATATAAATAAAAAGATTGTTTATTAGGAGTTCTGCGAGTTCTGTAAATATTTTGGTTCTGAAATGATCCTGATCATATATATATATATATATATATATATATATATATAGAGAGAGAGAGAGAGAGAGAGGAGAGAGAGAAAGAGGTTAACGTACAAAATGCCTTAACGTACATTGCGTACGCGAGACATTATCAACATACGAAATTGGGTTTACATATATATGCACATGCGATTTCATATATATCCACATGCGGTTTCATTAATATCTATACACATGCGATTTCATTTCATATACAGCCACTTCATATACATAACATGCGGCTTTGATATATACACACATGCGATTTCCAATTTTTTTGTCATATAGCGTGCGATTTTGCCATCGCGTACGTAATGTACGTTAAGGCCAATTGTATGATATATTTTTATGTATATATATATATATATATATCATTAAAAATAAATCATGGTACATTAAAATAGGCTCAAACTATTGGCACACCCAAGATGCCTATTTGTACACTTTAGGATTTATATACGCCGTGTATAGGGCTACACACAACGTATATGGTTGCATAAAAATCAGTGTATGACTAATGTCTGTTCTGGTATGGCTGCTCCTATATGCCGCGTATGGGAATATATGTGGCGTATTTAAGAGTTTTTTTTAGAAACCTTTATACCATATTAATCGTTTTTGCAAAGTTATATATAAAAAAATAAGTTTTCTATTTTAAATAAATAAAAAAGTAAGTATTTCTTACAAACTTTTTATACAACATTAACCATTTTTATACGATAAATATCACATTGTATAGGTGTAGTATAGGTCCCCCATTGACCTCGTATAAGCGTATAAGTGTGATATCGTATCGTATCCTATAGTGTAGTATAGGTTCCGTATAGGTGTAGTATCGTATAGTATAGATCCCGTATAGGCCTCATATAGAACTATAGATGTAGTATTGTATCATATAGCATAGCATAGCGTAGCGTAGTATAATATAATATATTCTGTATAGTCCTATAGGCCTATACGTGAGCTATACTACACATATAGTCCTATACGAGACTTATACTACACCTATAGGCCTACATGGGACCTATACTACACCTATAGACTTAGACGGGACTACACTTATACAATACAATACGATACTACATCCATAGACCTATACGAGACCTATACAATACTTATACTACACCATATGATATGATACTACACCTATATGCCTATACGAAATGATACTATACATATATCCCTATACTATACGATAGGATACGATATTATATTACACATATAGGCCTATATGAGATTTATACTACATTATATGATATGATACTACATCCATAGGCATATACGAGACATATATTATACTATATGATAGAATACTTAACAATGTTTATTATTTATTTATTTTTAAAAATTACTTATTATAAAATTTTGCTAAAACGATAAATAATGTATAACAATATTTCTTAAAAAAAACCTCACCCTTTATATACACTGCGTCTAGGTCTATACGTGGCACAACTTATATAAAGGGACAAATTCTCACATGATATCAGAGATTCTCTTGGAAATTGAAAAAGGCGACTATACACCGTGTATTGCGTATATAAAGCTAAAATTTAATGTGCAGATAGGCATTTTGGTGTGCAAATTTGTACACCCTTAAAATAATAATGACAAGAACCAAGGAAAATGTATAACTACCCAGGAACAACATTGTTTATTTGAATAAGTAATAAACAGATAATAACAAGATGGAACCCACAAGTAACATCATAATTATATATCTATGTAAAGTTCCACCAAGAATTTTGTTTGATTTTTAAAATGAAATATAATGATATAATACCAAACACTAGAATGATGTTAAGTTGTAGCACTGGCAAAAATATATTGAACATCTATAAAAGAATATACAAACACATATATTGATAGCCAACATAAAGTTCCACCAAGAATTTTGTTTGATAGTTGAAATGAAGCATAATGATATAATACCAAACACTAGAGTGATGTTAAGTTGTAGCACTGGCAAAAATATATTGAACATAGAATATACAAACACATATATTGATAGCCAACATATGGTTGATATCCAATCCAAATATCAATATAACTAACCTCACTTACAAAACCAATTTCTTTAGGAGCTAGCGTTAGGATAACACTGCAACCTTTTCCCATTGATGACTTGATTTTGAGTAGTAACTGATCAAACTTCAAATCCAAAATGATATACTTTTAGGTAACAATAACTTCTGACCTATAACCTCAAAGCTATGATCGACATCAAAAGTAATCTCATGAGTTGATACTTAATCTAAGTTTAAATCCAAAATGATATACATTCAAATGTTATTACCATCATACACAACAAATATGAAAAGTTATTTAGTTAAGAGAGCAGCAGTAGCAGCATCATCATCATCACTATCACTCAGTAAATCCCCCCAATATCAGAAGTTATTTAGTGAAGAGAGGATGATCTAATCTAACTAAACCCTTCCTAGAAAATCAGTAAAAAGTTCTCAATATAACATCCCTATTTTATTCTTAATATAAGCTTTAACCCTTATTCTGCAAAACAGAAACAGAAAGATATATACATAATTTACCCAAGACTAGCTAATAGAATCCACACTTCATATATAATCAGTAGATAAAGTTTAAAATATATGTACTAACTACTAAGTAAAAGATATAATCTTGAAGCCTGGTATATTCATTAACTGAAAAAACAACAGTTGCTTATTTTGTTCTTTGACTCCTATGATCTGAAGGCCTAAAATGTTTACTTTCTACAGTTTATCCAAATAAGTACACACACATTTGTAGATAATCAAGAATTCCCCAACCATTAAGCTAATCAAGGACTGTTCAATTCTGTCTGGACCAAAGATTACTCTTAAAGCTTTAGAAAGAATATATCTACTACAGCAATCATAAGTTAAGATCACTAGGAGAAAGATGTGGCTTGTAATCATGAGAAAAATAGAATACAGCTAAAAGAAGAAAAAGCAGCAAAAATATCAAACATAAGTTTTAGAATATGCCACAAAACTAAATTAAATGTGATGCGATAGTCAATGTAGGATGTCATGTCAACAAAGAATGAATTTCAATGGATTAAGTTAAAAGTTAAAAAAAAAAAAAACAAACCCTGATTTTGGCTTTTTTTCTTCCAACCACACCAATAAAACCTCAACAATCTTTATTCAAAAGTCAGTAATCTGCAATAATAAATACAAAGAAACAGGCAAATCTAAAGGAATGTGAAATGCCATAATATGTTTTTCTGAAACAAAACAAACATAGCCGGGATCTAATCCCACTCTTGACTCTTGAGAGAGAGTTAGAGAGGATGTAATACAAAGAGAACCCAGCTAGAAAACAGAAAGATCCAATTACATAAGAACAACAGTCAAACCACATAATTTCTTATTGCAATCTGCATGCGCATATAAAAAATACAAAATAAGGAAGACCATACCAACAAAAAGGTAATAGTGTGCAAATGTCATATATCAAATATCAGTTTTCTTTGATTAAGCACAGTAAACCATGAAAAGTGGCATTTCATATGGCAGGAATTCAAACCCTATCTTTAATTAAGTAATACATATAATAATGTCCAAATAAGCTATTAATTTTCTCAATCGGGATTCAACAAATTCGAAATTATAATAATCAAAAACAAAAACCACCCCCACCCCACCTCTATGTTCAACTGTTCCAAAAGAACACAATCAAAACACGTCCAGACACGTGTACCAACAAAACCAATAATTAGCTATGATAAAACAACAAAAGAAACAAAAATGATAACATAGTACTACTCCTATCCCCAATCTAATCAAGATCAAGTACTCAAGTACACACATAAAATTTAATGAGAGAAACAAAAGAAAATACAGAAATAGAGTAAGAAGAAGCTGACAGATAGATCATGAGCACCCAAAACAATCATACAACACAATTTGGTACAATTTGCCTTTGTGTGCTCACTCTCTTCTGTCAACTCTATCTCTTATCACTCCCCAAAACCACTTTTAAAAATCACAACAAACCCTAAAACCTTAAACACTAGTTTTCATTTTTCAAGTCAGATCTGTGAATATGCAGCCAGCATATCCACAAAAAGAAACATTTAAGGTTTCTTTCTGTACTAAAAGAACACAGTTAACTACTTAACTCCCTCTCTCTATATCTCTCTCTCTCTAACTCTCTCTCTCTCTCTATATATATATATGTATATACAAAAACTTATGGGATTTATGTCGGTATATATTATGGGGGTGTTGAGATATGAAAATCCAGGTGTCGGTGAAGGGGAATCTTGTGAACATATCGGAAGAGATCAAACCGATGACCACCACATGATATGAGATGGTCTCTGACAAACGGTGGCGGTCAGGGTTGAAGATGGGGATGTGACTTTACATTAATGTATTCAACAGTTTTTTTTTTCTAAATTTCTTATCGCTAGGCCCAATAAATTATTAAACAATATTATCTCGTTTATATCTATGTTCACGGTGATCGAATGGGAATAGTGAGTTGGTCTCAAATGTTGGGCTTTGAAGCAGCCCTGGTATAAAATTGTTTTCCTACAAATAACTGATCAGGCAGTCTTTAATTATTTAATTTTAGGCCCAGACTATTTGCATACTTAGGATTTTAATATGTTACGTATAAAGCTATACGCAGCGTATACGTTGCATAGAATTCAGAGCCTGGCCAAGTAATCATAGGCGCAGACAACTTAAGTGTATATACAACCTACTTTTTTTTAAATGTATGTATTATTCACAACGCACACCCCCCCAAAACAGGGGCGGCCAAACCAACACAACCGATTACATCAATACAATATTACACCAATCCTCCTAAGAAATAGCTCTATTTCTAGACCTATTTTTGTACCATTAAAACCCAAACGATTTGATATTATGAATAATCCTCTCTATATTCACCGCTATGTTAGAAAATCCTTTCTTGTTTCTCACCTTCCAGAGACACCAACACGCCACCCATCACTATGCCTTTATAAGTCCTTTTCGCCTCGTTATTCAAATTAATCTACTCAAAAGTTTCAACAAGATCCTTCACCAACAAAACGAACAGCGCGAACGTTACATCAAACACCGATATGTTGCCACATGATAGTCGCAACAATGTAAACACGAAAAGGATGGTCACTAGTTACGTCAGCATATTGGCACATCACGCATGACTCGTCACCAAAAACGCAGTTTCGTGTTTAAAGCGCCATAAGCGTCGGAATTCTATGTAAAACCGCTCGCCACATAATTGAGGTTTGTCATCTGATTTCAATCTTTAAAAATACGTCAGTTTTCATAAGTAAATACTATTAAGCGACTTTTTTGAAAATCATTTGATACATATAAGAAAACCATTTGGTAATCATTTTTGTACATTGGAATAGATTTCTTGTTACTAGTCTTACATGCTTATCAATATAGTCGGGGACCGGAAATCGAATACCGATACTTGGTCAATGTACTCACCATTTTTAATATTTTGTGCCTGTCAAGTGTATGTCTATACCCCATGCTTATTTTATTTGGTCATTACAATTAATGAGTTGGGACACTCGAACACAATACTATTAACCCCTAAGTGTTTAATGTTATCAAGCAAAACGGATTAAGCCGGGTTATTACATTTCTATGACATCATTCACTGTTTTTTTAACTACAAGTGGCTAGTGCCATATCCTAAATTTTATAAATATAATAGGCTAAAAGTATTTACATGTGCTACATGTATTTCTCACAGTGTATTTAGTTCTCGTAGCACAACCGTATTTAAAGTTTATTTACTTAGGTGCGATTATCTGAAAGGCTCTATAGTCCGGTATGAACAAAATATTATCCGTTAGAATGTTTACGGGTCATTGGTAAGTCTTTTGACTTTGACTGGTTAACTTAGAATTACGCTCGGTTCAGCTAGATTAAGCATTGACCGGATAGCATGTGGTTTATACCCGTATGAGTGAGGAGTCTCGTGTGATATCGGTTATTTAGCCAAACATTCTGATTTGGAAATGTTTTAATAATGTTTGACCCGATAACACTAGTTTATATGGTTTATGATATTTTAACTAGTCGCACGCGTAGATACGGGTTCGGCTGGTCAAATGGGGTTATGGTTATGGTCCGCAAGGACCTCCAGAAAACCAGAATTTCGGTTTTTGGTAGATTTAGCCCCTCAACTTTATATCTTTGTCCTTATTTATCATCATAACCCCTCTCCTTTAATATATCTGAATTACATGAAGAGTTTTTAGACACGTGTCACTATAGGATTTTATCCATAAATATCGGGGTATCATAGGTATCGATGTAAAGAAAAAGAAGTGGACTGAAAAGTTATAAATAATCGCCTATAGCTTCACTCGATTAATATTTGAACCACGCCTTATCTTTTTATCCTTTTTCCACTTTTACAAATAAGTTATTATTTTATTATTTCTTTTATTCTTTTACTTATTTGATTTAGTTAAAAAATCTATTTAATTTGTTTTTTTATTTTCTTTATATTGTTAACATAGTTTAATGAAATAAAAATGTAAATATTATTAATTATCATTGTGTAACTAATGAGAAGGGGGTGAACCACTACACTATTTTACCTAGTGAAATGGCCTTAATGAGGAAGATGACATGTTGTAGGTCCGGCTAGGGGAGGATCTAGTCGCCTAATCCTTGTTGTCAAACACACCCGGTTGTGCGGAATCCAACCGGAGATGCAAACCGAGATAGAACACGAAAAATACACGACACACAAAGTTCACCGTTTAACACCACTGTATTAATACGAATGAAGGGTTCCGGTTACAAGCACAATGTTTACAGATCTATTCTGCAAACTCTAACTCTCGTGTGTGTGTGTTCTCCTACACTTGTGTTCTCTTCTGAAGTGAACATCACACACGGGTATTTATACCCGACACAGCTAACATGCTCGAAGGATAAGGAAGTCTGGTCGAAGGATCATCTATCGACCAGAAATCTACCGAAAGATCCATACATACCTCGAAGGATGATATCCTTCGAGGTCCATCTGTATCTATCGAATGACATTATCTTTCGAGGTCATCGAAGGATACAAACCATCCTTCGATGACATCCTTCGACACAAGCATGTTTCAACCAATGTGCTAACTGTTTGGCCAAGTCAAACCGGAGGATGGTTGACTTGGTCAAACTTACATCGAACGCACATATAAACAAATCTAACACAAGACATCGTTTTGTATCATGACACATTACAGACAAAGTACAGACACAAGCAGCTTTGTCTTGATCTTCGTGTCTTCAAGTCGAGACCAAATCGAACTGAGCCGAGTTGAACCGAGCCGAGTCGTGTCCACAAAATATGCATCAACAAACTCCCCCTTGGACGCTACTCGTGAGGTTCAACGCTATTCGTGAGATTCAACTTCGATGTCTTCCACGTCGGAGGATCTTCAAAGTCTTCACGTGTCGTAAGTAGAAAGTGTATCAACAAACTCCCCCTTTTTTTTTGATTAGGTAGTGTGTCAATAAACTCCCCCTTGGATTGAACTCTCCATTGAGTCATGCTCGTGAATCTTTTGACTTGTCAATTCTTCAGATCCTTGTGGTGTTGTTGAAGTGTCAGCGGCAACTCGATCACTTTATCTTTTGAGTTCCTCCACTTCGTGTCTTCATTCCAAAGCTTGTTTTCGAACATGTTCTCCTCGCCTTTAGCATCTGCACATGCAAGAAAGCTAAACGCATAATGAGAACAACCGCTTGGAATATAGTTAACATTTAAACAAACGACACATATGAGATCAAATCTCAATCAAACACCGACCGACAACAGTTTGAAAGTTTAGAAAAATATTCAATTTTAATCCTTTAACTTTCAAAACTTGTTAACTTCGACTGTTTATGAAGATGCAATTGTTTTCCGGCTTACGATCAGGATTTTGGGAAGGATAGACTGAGTTCCAACATCAGTCAATCAAAAATAAACTAGAAGCAAAATCTTTTTGGATTTTATAAAGTTTATATTAAAACACACCTAAAATCTTTTTGGAATTTTTCAATTTTTCAAACGTAAAGACGGAAAGCAATAAATAAATATATACAAGATGCATAAACTGAAAACAATAAATAAATATCTACAGACATTCTTTTTGCGAGTTTCGAGGGTAAGAGAATCATATCAGTGTACGGTCATGTCAAAACGCTCTCTTTGTTCAATTAGTTAACATTTAGATAAGCATCCTATAACAATTATCGGTATTGTTGTCCACTTAAGCTCAACTTATCATTTGTAATCATGGCGAGGGGATACGTTAAGGTATAATTTATACTTACCGACCGGTGTTCATCCACATCACGACACATTCCCGTATCAAGGTATGCACGAGGGTTCATCTTACCGGTGAGTATACCGATTATCATCTGTTTGACCGTATATGATGTGAGAAACTCACTTATTTTGATTTGAAAAACAAGCCCTATGTGATAGAATCACTTATTGATGAGGAACTTGATTTTCAGATGCATGAGGGCACAGGAGCAAGTCCGTGAACAGGTCAGTACTTTCGTACAGCAGAGAGACGAACTTGACTCCCGGAAAGAATCTGTTATATATTATCACTTATTTTGTTTGGACATGTGATTGTTGATCACTTATTGAGGTCGTATGCAATATGCAGTATGTACACGTATGTATGGTATCATGGAAGATCTAGACTTGCGTCCCCGTTATTTTTCGGTAAAAGATACAACCATGATACCCAGATGATAAGCAGCATAAAGACCGAATATTTCAGAACCTCGGCAATCTCTCAAACGAAATTTCGGTACTAAGACCATATGCCAATGAATGGTTCCCACCCAGTCTTCAGTCGGATTTAAGTTTATATCACCCTGCACACTTTAAAATGATTGTGAGCCTACCGATACATCTTATATAGAGCTGCTTATCGTTTTTCATTTTGCATTCCAGTTTAAAGAGGTTTCAACAGACCACTGATCTACTATCATTTTCTCTTTTTCTCGCCAGGAAACTCATTTTTGTTTTTCTATTGTTTTTGTGCTTTTGACATTTTTCGATGTTTTTGAATTTTTCAAATTTGGATTTACTCCCCCTAAAATCAACAAACTAAGATAAATTTAAAAGACACAAAGATATTTACAAAAACGATTTCCCGATGTTGGTTAACTCATGTTTTACCTCAATGCCGTTTACCAAAATTAAGTTTTAATCTGAAAAGATTTATCAAATTTTGGAAAAATCAGTTGGCATATCGGTTTGCGGTGTGGACCATGACAGCATTGTCTGGCCAAAGAGTGCTGTACGAGAGGATAACAATTTATAAAGTAGCTAAAATATCGACAAGTAAAGGAGAGATTAGAAATTTAAAACCGTATCCTGCAACTGCTTCGTGCATTGCAAGAATCTGATCGCTCTCCCAAACTGGATATCCATCCGGTGTGGATTTCAGAGTCGATTCTTTGTAGCTACTGAGAAGTCTCTTGACAGCAACAAGATCATAAACCTTTGGGTCCGGCTGGTCTTCCACATTTCACCAGCAAAGGTTTTTATCTTTTTCTTTGAGAAGTAGTGTGCGGTTGTTCAATCCATGCCAAGGCATCCGCACACCCGGTTGGTTTGTTCAACAAACACATTTTCTTCAATCACACCGCGTAGAAATGTACACTGCACGTTCATCTTGTTGATTTTGAACTTCAGACGTGCTCCAGGTGCGTACATTTTGATTGAATCTATCCTGGGGACCCGATCAAAGCCTTGAACAATCAAAATTTGTCGAAGCTTTTCAAACTCTTTTAACAGACACTTCTGTTCTCTTTCCATTTTCTCCAACAAAGGCAGCAATTTCTTCTGTTGCCTATTTTGTGTATGGACGCTCCACTATCAACAATCTTACGACTATCGAAAGTTCCTCCTGGAATATCCTACACACTCACTGAAAGATTAGTTGGAGAGGGGGACCCAAGCCTTAACAGACTTGGGTCGTCCTTCATCATCGAGGATTGTGACCTCAATTTCCTGATGATTCTCAAACACAGCACCTCCCCCTGAAACAGTTACCGATTTTGGTTTCCAAATCTGTTTTTGTTTTTCATTGTTAATTTCTAATTTAACAGACTTTGTTTGGACAACCTCCGGTTTCAACGCCTTTTCAATCACCTTCACATTTTTACGTCGTTGTTTTATTTCCTGTTCTTTAACAGTGCGTTTATCATGTTTTGGAGAAACAGGATGACGTTGTGAGTGACCTTGTTCAGAAGGGGCTCTTTCAACAAAATTTGGTTTGGGCGAGTTTTTGCAGTCTTTAATGATGTGCCCAACCTTCCCACATTTGAAACAAATTCTCCTTTCAACAAACTTAGGAGAACCGGTTCGACTTTCACGTGTTGAACCTGTAGACCCAGAGGTACTTGCTTCACACCCGTTTGTGTGCTGGGTGTAATTGTTTTGGCTGTTACGTTTTAAAATCTTGACTTGTTGAATAAAATCGATGTTTGATTTATTTTCAAAAGTCTCAATTTTATCAGTACCCCTTGATGCTACAAACTTGATATCTTTGTTTTTCTTCTTGAAACGAGCTCCTTTTGATTCAACCTTAGCCTTTGGCTTTGGAGCTCGTTGTTGTTGTTGCTTACCCTTAAAAGCGACAGGTTGTTGCTTTGTTGGTAATTTTTGGTTGCCAAATTGTTTCCTCACTTCAGCTTTTGGAATAGGATCACACTGAGTTACTGAAACTCTCGGGATCGCTTTTCCCAAAAACTTAGTTGTATTATCTTCAAACACTTTATCAATCAATGATTGATTGACGTTTTTGATTGGAAAATCTTTGTTTGAATAAATTTTGTTATCACCGACTAAAGTATACAACAAGTTGTTGCTCTTAACAGCAGACACACATTCATTGTCATCTTTGACATCCTTGACAGGATCTATCACTTGCTTGGCAACAGGTTGCACGGCAGGAGTAGGAGGATCACAAAGAATATGATTCTCAATTGGAATTTCTACTCCATCAAGTGATTCATCCTGGTCATTCACATCTGATTCATCATCTGAAGAATCATAGTCCTCAATGGTCGGAGAACTTTGATTTGAAGCACATGATGACTTTTCTTTCCGATCAGATGAGCCCTCCGATGAATTGTCCGGTTTGAACCCTAGGCCAGTAGTAACTTCCTCATAATCAAGAGGCACACTGGGTTCATACCGAGGCATATCCTCTTCATCGGGCGACTTGGTATAGTCGTGTCTCAAAGGGGGTGGACACTTCCTATAACCAACTCCTTTAACGTTTCCCTTTAGTTGCTGAACGTCAATGATGTGATCAAGCACATATCGGGAGTTTGAGTAACTCTCCAATTTGAGCTTGATCGCCTCATGTTCACATTTCGCCACGGCTAGCTCTTTCTTTGTTTCCTCGATGATATTAATGTAGTTATTAATACCAATTTGTTTGTTACAAACAGTTTTTGTTAATTCGGAAACACTTTTCTTTTGGGTTTCAATAACTGTTTTAAATTCCTTTTCATTGCGAGCTAAGGCCATGTTTGCCTCTTTGCACTTTGACAGTTCAACAACTAAACTCTGATTGTGACTATGAATCGTATCACATTCAAGTTTCACTCTATCACATTCATGTTTTAATTCTTCCAAAGCATGTTTAGCATTAGCACATTCATGTTGTAGGTCCGGCTAGGGGAGGATCTAGTCGCCTAATCCTTGTTGTCAAACACACCCGGTTGTGCGGAATCCAACCGGAGATGCAAACCGAGATAGAACACGAAAAATACACGACACACAAAGTTCACCGTTTAACACCACTGTATTAATACGAATGAAGGGTCCGTTTACAAGCACAATGTTTACAGATCTATTCTGCAAACTCTCTCTAACTCTCGTGTGTGTGTGTTCTCCTACACTTGTGTTCTCTTCTGAAGTGAACATCACACACGGGTATTTATACCCGACACAGCTAACATGCTCGAAGGATAAGGAAGTCTGGTCGAAGGATCATCTATCGACCAGAAATCTACCGAAAGATCCATACATACCTCGAAGGATGATATCCTTCGAGGTCCATCTGTATCTATCGAATGACATTATCTTTCGAGGTCATCGAAGGATACAAACCATCCTTCGATGACATCCTTCGACACAAGCATGTTTCAACCAATGTGCTAACTGTTTGGCCAAGTCAAACCGGAGGATGGTTGACTTGGTCAAACTTACATCGAACGCACATATAAACAAATCTAACACAAGACATCGTTTTGTATCATGACACATTACAGACAAAGTACAGACACAAGCAGCTTTGTCTTGATCTTCGTGTCTTCAAGTCGAGACCAAATCGAACTGAGCCGAGTTGAACCGAGCCGAGTCGTGTCCACAAAATATGCATCAACACATGTGGCGAAAAATGACATTAAACTTGCCTCATCACTACTCAAGGTCTAAGACAAAAATATGTCAAAGATCATTTCAACAGGTATTGTCACAACCCCTAACTACACCCTGGATGGGAGCCGTGAACAGTTAAGTGATACCGGTGGTTATTTTGAAAATATTGCAGCAGAAATTTCATTAGGACCGTGAGTTTAGAAAAAATATCAGAGTTTAGAAACATTGGAATTTTATTTATAACAAATGGGAATAAAACCCATGTTTTACAAAGATAGCTTTATTAGGAGATAAACTCGAATACATAAAACAATGTTTCTTAATTTAATTGATAAAATAAACCACTCCTTTAAGCCTTTTGGTGTCGTATCACAACTCATATTCAGATCTACTTTAATCACCTGAAACATGTTTAAAAACATTTTATTAGCAGTAAATACTTGTGAGATCATTCATTTGTATAAAAAGACACTTTCTTAAAATCACGGTATTATGGGTTTTTATAATTTTAAAAATCTTTCAATAACTCAAATCAGTATTTATCACTAGGTAGTCCCTGTGACTATGGTCATATCACTATTGGCCCTCAATTGTTCAATTGCAAAACTTATCAAGTAATATATACAAAACTCCACAAACCGATAGTAATTTCAGAATACAAAAACTTAATCCCTGTAATTATAAGTAATACTGGTAAAAAACATCTAGGGTTTTGAAAACATTTGATAAAAGAGAATGACTCACATTGAAAATCTATAGTTCTGCTTTAACAGGCCTCCTGATTCTAAGTCTTCTGATACTAAGGGGGTGTTTGTTTGTTGCGAAAAGCTCTTTAGGGCCTCTTATGTCTTCCCCACGCAGACCACGCGCAGACGTTTGAGTCTGCAGTGTCTTTGTTTACTCGAAGACCTTTCATTAAAAAAAAGGTCTGCGTAGCCTCTTTTGGGTGCAGACATGAATCAAAGGTGTTCTTGGGTCTGCAAACTCTCTTCTCCTCCACAAAACCCTAGCACCTCTCCACTCTTCTCCTCCACCCCATATTCGCCACCCACCCTGTAAGGACCTGCAAAAATGTCCCATAACACTCCGTAAGTGAAAACCCGGACCCCTAAAACCCTAATCCTCATGAAAACCAAGAAATTCAAAATTTATGGACTCCTCGAGGGCCACGTAAGAGTTAAGCTGGGTCTACGTGGGCCGCGACAGCACACTGAATCTCCGGATAAGCTTTATGCCACGTGTCTGACACGTGGCGGACCTACGGCATGACACGGCAGCCCTAGCCGCAGCTAGGGTGGCCCTCGCGGGCCGCGTAAGGTTTCATCAAGGTTTACGCGGGCCGCGAGAGACTCAAAAATTTTGTATAAATGGGATGTGCACGGGGCTTTCAGGTGTGTTCGAAAACTTTTTCAAAACAACAAACTTTCTGCTTGTTTTCGAGTATTTAGAGGTTGAAACGCTGCTACGATTACAGGGTAATAACTCAATCACTGCTACGATACAATGTCTGATCGATTGAAACCGATCCGATGGATGTTTAACTGCTGCCCGAATCCGGGCTATACTTTGTCATTCGTCGTGAGGGTTGTGATTTCGTGAGTTTATCGTAAATGTTGTATTAAGTTACTGACCTAGTTTCGTGTGCATTGTTATTTAACTAGGTTACGAGGCTAAATCAGTAGGCAAGGTTTTGTCCAACTAAACTTGCAATGTGAGTCATTCTCTTTTATCAAAAGTGTTTTACTATACCTCAAATTATTTTCCAGTTATATTTTACAGGGGGTAAGTCTTTGTTATCTTAAATTACTGGCAGTAAGTGGGGTATTGTGCACAGTACTACTGTTCTCTCTCGTTTTAGGTGGACGAACCTAAACAGAGATAATCATCAATATTGGGTGAAAGGACCCAATAGTGGTATGACCATCGTCACCAGGGGGTGTTACTGGACTAGATAATTATAAGATAGTGGCAATTGTAATCGCTGTTAGTCCTGTAATTTATAACAATGTGTCGTTTTGTGCAAAATGAATGACTCGCCAGTATTTCCCCGCTGATAAAATTTTTTAACATGTTTCAGGTGATTTACTGTGAACCAGGGAAAAGTGCCATGCAGCACTACAGCTTGAAGAAAGTGGCTCAGCAAAATAAACATGTTTTGTAAAACAGGGAATTTTCTCGTAAAATTTCCTTTATTGTAAATTACGGGGTTGGCCCCAAAATGTAAAATAAAATAATTGGGAAATTTCAGTTTTCACGATCCTGTTAAAGTTTCCGCTGCCAAATTAAACATTAATACCACGGGTTTTTGTCCCGCGGCTTCTGAACCGGGTAAAACCGGGACGGGGGCCGTGACAGAAAAATGTGGTATCAGATCCACTGATTTAAGCCAATTAAGTATTTAGAAATACTTAATTTCTTTCAAATTTCCATTCTGTAATTCTGTGAAAATTTAATTTGCAATAAATAACATCCTAATTAGGATTTTGTGTTTTTCCTCATATATGCTAACAGCAAGAATGAGTTGTCTGAAGCTCTTCAGAACCTCACCATCCATTCTACTGATATGGAAGTTCCCAGAGGCCTTTCCGGTTATCAAGCAGACACTGAAGAACCAATGGAATTCCAAGCCCAGGAGAAACCAAAGCCGAAAAAGAGAAGGAGAATCTTGGACTGGAAACATGGGCGTAGGAAGAAGCCAGCTGCACAGAAGGTTAAAAAAGACCGAGGATCCAAAAGACAAAGGAAAAGGAAAGGAGATCGGGGAAAGTTCGGGGCAAGCCCAAGAAATGCCACCATGGGAGGAGCTTGATCGCAAACTCGCAAATTGTGACCTCATCGGACCTGCCGATGAAAACCTCTTCAATTACCCCGCTGAATCACAACTTTCAGTTAATTTGGAACCTGCTATCCCAGATCCTATTGTCAACCACCAACTTCTACCCGGAGAATTGGAGGAATGGTGGACGAGTGACTGGCAGTTTCAGAATTTCATGAATAACCCCAACGTCTATTTTCCCAAGTTTGACCCTGAGCCTGCACCAAACCCACCTATGAGCACAGAAAACTTGGCTGAACTCCGCCATTATGGCAAGGAGCTGGTGGACGCAGGAAATAGAATTCGGGAAGTGGGGGAGAAGATCTCATGGAAATACGACGAGAGGGAGCGTCGTTTCTGAAAGGCCAGCTGACGGTGGTGATGTGGTGGTGTAATAATAATATAAAAACAATATAATAATAATAATAGTAATAATATAATATGTATAATAATAATAGAATGTAAAATAATAATATAATATTGTATAATAATAACTAAAATAAAACGTTTGTAAAATAACTGGGTTGTAGTAATGTATAATAAAAATATATATGAATGTCGTGAAATCGATGATTTTGACTATATATGTGTTAACTTCATTATGTTGTGATTGCCTTATTAGGTTAATTGCTATCTATGGTGTGATAATAATTTGTATATGTGGTTGATGATTCAGATGGCAAACGTAGAAAACCAACCGGCAAACGAAGCCAACAAAGCTGAACAAATAATGAAGACCAATTTCTTAATAGGCAAGATATAGAAAATATCGTTGCCCAGGGAATAGCTAATGCTATCCCAGTAATCATCGCTGCTGCAAGAAATCCCGTTGAACCTTCGCAAGCTAATCACAGTAAACGTACTCGCGATGACAATTTTAGTAACAGTGTAAATGGAGGCGGCAATAATAATGATAATGTGGTTCAAGCCCCATTCCTTAAGAAAATGAAAGCTGCAACACCTGGTTGCACTTACAAGGAATTTCTTGCCTGTAAACCAGTTGAATTTGTAGGCAATGAAGGGGCAACTGCTGCACTACGATGGTTGGAGAAAACCGAAGCAGTAATTAAAATAAGCAAATGTGCCGAGGAAGACAAGGTTATGTATGCCTCCCACCTTTTTAAAGAAGGGGCGTTAGAATGGTGGAACACGGTACTACAAGCCAAAGGAAGTGACGAGGCTTATGCCATAAGTTGGGAAGAATTTAAGAGAGTGGTGGAAAGAAAATTCTGTCCCGAATATGAAAAGGAACAAATGACAAATAAGTTCCTAAACCACCGAATGGTGGATGTTGACTGTCGAGGGTATACTTCGACATTCTTCGAGTATGCTAGAGTTGTACCAACCTTGGCTTCGTCAGAACCGGTACTTATTTCTCGCTATATTTGGGGGCTGATTAGCGAAATTCGTGATATCATCAAAGCTGCGAGACCTCGCACAATTGACGATGCGGTAGAACTAGCCAACAACTTAACCGATGGACTGGTACGTACACTAGAAGAAAACCGGAAGAAGGAATTGGCCCAAAAGATTACCCAAGGATTTCGTGTGGGTAATAATAGCAACTTCAAGAAAAAGGGAACGGGGCAATCCTCTATCCCGCCATTTTGCAGTACCTATAAAAGAAAGCATTTTGGGAAATGCAGAGGGTATTGCAATCTTTGCAATAGACCGGGGCACCCAGAAGAAGAATGCAGGAGAAAGAAATCAACGATTTGCTACAACTGCGGCGAAACAGGGCACTTCAGGCCCGACTGCCCGAAACTAGCCAAGCCAGCTGATAACAAGGCCAAACCTGCTGAAGGAACTAATAAGAAAATGCAAGAGCCTTTCAGCTGACAACTCAAGAAGCAGATCTGATTCCTGATGTGATAGCTGGTACGTTCCTAGTTCATGACGTTTACGCAAAAGTATTATTTGACTCTGGTGCAAACCAAAGTTTCATAAATACTTCATTCTGCCAAGCCCTTAAGCAACCTTTAATCAAACTTAGACAAGTTTTTACGGTAGAAACGGCAGATGGTAATTCTGTTAACATAGATAAGGTTTTGCAAGAAGGAAAGATAGAACTCTTAGGCCATAAATTCTCTGCAACCCTGTTACCTATGAATTTAGCTGGATTCGATGTTGTGCTAGGAATGGATTGGTTAGTAACCAACCATGCTCGAATCCTCTGTGATAAGAATTCCATAGAAATTCATACACCCACATGAGAAATAATTGTGGTTACAGGAGATAAGCCACGTAAGCCAATGAAATTCATTTCAGTAATGAAAGTATCTAGTTATAAACGAAAACAAGGAATAGTGTATAAGATTTCGGTAATCATTAACACTAAAAGTAAGGAACTCAAGGAAATTCCAGTAGTATCAGAATACCCGGATATATTCCCAGAAGAACTACCTGGATTACCACCCGATAGGGAAGTAGAATTTAGAATTCTTCTAATTCCTAGAACTACACTGATAGCTAAGGCACCTTATCGGTTAGCACCCACCGAAATGTTAGAATTGAAAAAGCAGTTAGATGAATTATTAAGCAAAGGATTCATACAACCTAGTTCATCCCCTTGGGGAGCACCAGTATTGTTTGTGAAAAAGAAAGATGGTTCGATGCGAATGTGTATCCATTATAGGGAATTGAATAAGGTTACAATTAAGAATCGATACCCGTTACCTATGATCGATGATCTTTTTGATCAACTTCAGGGGGCTAGATATTTCTCTAAGATAGATCTGCGCTCCGGATATCATCAGTTGAAAGTACAAGAAGAAGACATACCTAAAACTGCCTTCCGAACTAGGTACGGTCACTACGAGTTTACAGTCATGCCATTTGGACTAACAAATGCTCCTGCAGCATTCATGGACATGATGAATCTTCATCGATGATATACTTATTTATTCCAAAAGCCAGGACAAGCACTGTGAACACCTACATGCACTCTTAACTTTGTTAAGAAAGGAAAAGCTTTACGCCAAATTCTCAAAGTGTGAATTTTGGCTACAAAAGGTGCAACTTTTAGGACACATGGTGAATCACGAAGGTATTCACGTAGATCCCTCCAAAATAGAAGCGATCACCAAATGGAAGGTCCCGCAATCAGCTACGGAAGTTAGAAGTTTTCTAGGATTAGCTGGATATTACAGGCACTTTATAAGGGACTTTTCTAAGATAGTTGTGCCATTAACTAAGCTAACATGTAAAACAGTTACGTTTAAATGGGGACCCAAGTAAGAAGTGGCCTTTAGAATTTTAAAGCAAAGATTAACAAATGCCCCAATTCTAGCTTTACCAGACGGAACAGAAAATTTTGAAGTTTACTGTGATGCTTCTAAGCTAGGGTTAGGATGTGTGCTAATGCAACATAAAAAGGTAATTGCGTATGTGTCAAGACAATTGAAAAAGCACGAGGAAAATTATACAACTCATGACTTAGAATTAGGAGCAATAATTTTTGCCCTTAAGATTTGGAGACACTATCTATATGGAAGTAAGTTTACTGTCTATACACATTATAAGAGTTTAAGATATATACTTGGGCAAAAAGAATTGAACATGAGACAAAGAAAATGGATGGAAATTCTAAGTGACTAAGACTGTGATATTCATTATCACGAAGGAAAGGCAAATGTAGTAGCAGATGCCCTAAGTCGTAAGTATCATGAGAAACAAAGACGAGTCCGTGCTCTTAGATTAACTCTCCAATTGGATTTAATGGAACAACTGAAGAACATTCAGGAAACATCAATCAAGGATGATGTTGAAGGAATGAAGGGACGAATAAAGGAACTAGAGCAAGGGGTTGATGGAATTTGGAGATTCCGCAAGAAAAGGATTTGGGTACCTAAGCAAGGAGACTTAAGAAATAAGATTTTAGACGAAGCCCATAAATCTAGGTATACCATGCATCCTGGTAATAATAAGATGTACCAAGATTTAAGAAACAACTTTTGGTGGATAGGAATGAAAAAGGATATAGCTAGATATGTTTCTAAGTGCATAACTTGTTCACAAGTTAAGGCGGAACACCATAAACCCTCAGGCCTATTACAACAATTAGAAATGCCTGTTTGGAAATGGGAACTAATAACAATGGACTTCGTTACTAAGTTGCCCAAAACCAGAAAAGGTAACGGCGCGATTTGGGTAATTGTGGATCGATTAACCAAATCAGCTCACTTCCTACCCATGAAGGAAACCTTTAGCATGGAAAGATTAGCAAAGTTGTACGTAGACGAGGTAGTATCTTTACATGGAGTTCCACTCTCCATTGTATCAGATAGAGATAGTCATTTCACTTCACATTTCTGGACAAGTTTTCAAGAAGCAATGGGGACCCGACTAAATTTAAGTACTGCATACCATCCCCAAACAGATGGACAAAGTGAAAGGATGATCCAAACCCTAAAAGATATGCTCAGAGCATGTGTCATAGATTTTGGGGGAAACTGGGATGACCGCCTACCATTAATCGAATTCTCCTATAACAATAGTTATCATGCAAGCATCGAAGCTGCCATTTGAAGCACTATATGGACGCAAGTGCCGAACTCCTGTTTGCTGGGCAGAAATAGGAGAAAGTCAATTTTCAGATCCCAACATTGTGCAAGAAACCACCAACAAGATAACTCAAATCAAGGAAAGATTGAAAACTGCTCAAGATAGCCAGAAGAGTTATGCAGATAATCGACGCAAGCCGTTAGAATTTCAAGTTGGAGACAAGGTACTGTTGAAAGTTTCTCCTTGGAAATGAGTAGTTTGGTTCGGTAAGAAAGGAAAGCTAAGCCCAAGGTACATAGGACCATTCCTAGTAATCCAGCGAATAGGACCAGTTGCCTATAGACTACAACTACCTGAAGAATTAGCCGGGATACATGACGTGTTTCATGTATCAAATCTCAAGAAATGTTTAGCATACGAAACACTAGTAGTACCTCTTCAAGATATAGAGGTAAATGAAAAGCTAAAATTTGTTGAGAAGCCGCTCCGCATAGAAGATAGAAAGATTAAGTTCCTTAAGCACAAAAGATTGGTGCTAGTCAAGGTAAAAATGGGATTCGAAAAGAGGACCTGAGTACACCTGGGAACTGGAATCGGAAATGAAGCGAAAGTATCCTCACTTATTCCAGTAAATCTCGAGGACGAGATTTTAAATAAGGTGGGGAGGATGTAAGGACCTGCAAAAATGTCCCACAACACTCCGTTAGTGAAAACCCGCACCCCTAAAACCCTAATCCTCGTGAAAAACCAAGAAATTCAAAATTGATGGACTCCTCGCGGGCCGCGTAAGAGTTAAGCTGGGTCTACGCGGGCCGCGACAGCACACTGAATCTCCGGATAAGCTTTATGCCACGTGTCTGACACGTGGCAGACCTACGGCGTGACACGGCAGCCCTAGCCGTAGCTAGGGTTGCCCTCGTGGGCCGCGTAAGGTTTCATCAATGTTTACGCGGGCCGCGAGAGACTAAAAAATTTTGTATAAATGGGACGTGTGTAGGATCATTTTACCCACCAAACGAGTCGTTCAGAAGAGTTTTTCTCAATACGAGAGGTGGAAACAAACGTATCAAGTTCAATTCAGCTAGATATACACATTAAACTGTCTTTTGATTGATTTGACAAAGAATTACAGCGAGTAGACACTTCGTCAGCACTTCGGTACTGAATCCGGAATCGTTACAAATGACAAGGCACACCTAGAATTTATAGGCAGGTTAATTTCGCACGAACCAGCTCAAACGGAATTAGATTTCATGCGAAATCTAATTTCGTGAGAAATTACCTCTTAATTTCGTACGAAATTACCTATGTAATTTCGTGCGAGATTACCTATGTAATTTCGTGCGAGATTACCTATGTAATTTCGTGCAAAATTACCTCTAAACATACTTTTCTCGTTTTGCGTGCCCTGATCTATCTATCTACATACAAGACTCGATACAAGACAAAGTCGATAGACGGATGCACCAACAGACTCCCCCTCGGATGTTGACGAAGTCTTCGGTGTCGAGTCTTCAATCTTCGATCTTTATCAGTCTTCTCGACTTCTCCCGAAATATCTAACAATGTAAAGCATCCTCAATCTTTCTCTTCTCTTCTTTTTCAGGATCTAGACCTGGCTATATTTCACTATCATCCCAAAATCTGTAGCTGGCTCTTACTCTCTTGATCAGATCTCTTGATTCCTTAAGTTCATCAGCATCATCAGTTTGCATGAACATCAGTTCCAGAATCAGAACTTGGCTCTATACAACTTCAGACTCCCCCTTAAATTGTGCTTGGGATCGCAGTCTGGCTTTCACAAATTCAAGATCATGATCAGGCTCACATCTTGCTCAGGATCGAAACCTGGCTCTCTAATCACAGACTCTTCAGGAATCAAAACCTGGCTTACCTGCACATTCTCTACCTCAAAATAAATTTCACAAATTTAAAATTTGACAAATTTAATCTCTGCTTACCACTTGTAAACACAAATCAAGAAATGATTTTACAATATAAATCATTGATGAACCACTTGTATGAATAACAACTTTCTTTTCAACAATTTTTCAATTCAAACATTTCAAACAAACTCTCCCAAACCTTTTGTCATCATGCTTAGCACTCGGAATTTTGAAAATCAGCTCTCCAACATCGGTTGTCGAAAATCTTTTTGAATTTTTCAAAATTTATGTTAAAACACACTAAAATCTTTTTGGATTTTGTTTTTTCAATGAAATGCAATAAAGAAATATTTACAGACAATATTTTTTTTTTGTGAGTTTGTGTAAAAGGATCATATCAGTTTATGAGACAAATCACCAACACCGTTAAGCTTTATACATTTTAAGTTCTAAACGATTCACGTAGATTGTCAGTATACTGATCCACTTAAATTCTCACACAAAGTTCAACTGTTTCGAGATACGAGATTAATGTTTTAGAGACTTAAACTTATACGTGTGTCCCACTTCAGAATATACTCCCGTATCCAGATCCCAATATTCAGTCTTACAGGTGAGTATACCTAGATGATATCTATAAAGGGTTAAATGCGAGGGCCGTGAGAGCTCAGGCTATTGCTTCCGCAAAATCGGAGAGATGACGGCTTCGACTTTAGGTGTGTTTCCTTTAGAGAATCTTTTCTTCAACGGCACATGATTAGCATTTTGCAATGTTTCATCATTTTTTATGCTGAGGGGGGGGGTGCTATATTTCAAGCAAGCGAAAAGTATTATACGGGGACTAGGCCATTGCTTCCGCAAAATCAGAAGTCCCGGGATAATACCCCAGATATCACTGAGTATAAAGACCTAGTATCTCAGAAAGAGGGACCTTTCAAACAAGATTTCGGGGGTTACCCATATATCCGAGAGATGTTCCCCATGATATAAGTAAGTTTGAAATTTAAGTTTATATCTCGTCACAATCTACTAAATGTGCGAAAACCTACTGGCACATCATCAGTGAGACCGTTTATCACAATTTTATTTCCAATTCTTTTTCATTTTATGGTTTTCGACTGATGTACTATCATTTTCCCTTTTTCACAACAAAACTCTTTTTCATTTTATCATGTTTTTGTTGTTTTTCAATATTTTCCAATCAAAAATGAGTTTTGTGCTTTTTCAAATTTTCAAATGTTTTTGGATTTTCTGAAATTTCTTACTCCCCCTAAAATTCAAAACCATTTAAAGAAAATCTGAAAACAAACTGTACAAAAAACGTGACAACTGTTGTGAATTGCTTCAAATCGCCATCCACTTGGCATAAACAATCAGAACTCCCCCTTACAACAAACTATTTTCCCATTATGATTTCAAAACACTTAAGTTTGTTTTAATCAAATGGTTTTTCCGGAAAATTAGTTTTGTTGATTTCATAAACCACTTGTAGGTTAGGGATTTCATCACTTTGTTCTTTCATCCACTTTGAAAAAATTTAACAATTTTAAAGTTTAAACATCAAATACCACTTGTAGAAAATCAAGTACAACTTAATGTCCCTGATTTACCACTTGTAAGTTGAAATCACTTTCGCGAATTTCTCAAGAAAGATGCCGATACCTGCTCCACTCTTACCAACCTGGGAGCTCCGGCAAGTCCAGAGTTTAAACATCATAATAGGTTCCATCCCAGTCACAAACCTGGGATGACCCATCTTTACCTGATTTCTTCGTTTTCTTCTCATAAAATTCCTTTACCCCTTTGACCTTCCCGTCAACCATTTTTCCAAAAATCTTTTGGACTGTGGGGTTAAAAGCTTTTTCAACATCAAATTCTTTCTTTTCTGAGAAAAATTGATTTGAAATCTCAATTTTACCAACTTTTTGTTTAAAATTCTCAGCCCTCAATGGTGGAAAATTTACATCATCCATTGGCGGAACTGATGTTTCCAATTTTAACTCAACATGTGGCTCCTCTAACTTTGTGGAATCAGATTCATCGCTTGAAAATAGCTCCTCTGATTTTGACAAATCAGAATCATTGCTAGAACTATCATCAGATTTCTTAACAACCCACTTTTGGTTGTTAAGATTTACTTTTCTCTTGTAAAAACTCTTTGAACATTCACCAACCTCAAACTTCGAATTTTTGAAAACTTTGAATTGTTTAGTTGGTGGTTCATTCTCAACCATCTTTTCTTTCAGTTTAAGATAAACTCCCTGTTTTTGTTGGATTGCCTTTGGACAATTCCTGGCAATATGACCAATTGTTTTGCACTGAAAACAGGTTCTCGTCTCTGTCTTTTGAGCAACTTCTTTCTTCATTTCCTCTTGCTTCTTTGTAAGGAATTCTTTGTTTGATTGATTCCTGAACAATTGCTCCTTTTCTTCTTCAGTTGCTATCCCTGAAACAAACACAGTTTTTGGTTTATAAGTTTTTTCATTTTTATGATTTTTCGGTGGAATAAAACCGAGACCTTTCCTTTTGAAATTACCGTTATGGTTTGGTTTCTTTTGAAAACCTGAACCAGAACTGTAACCCTTTTTCTTGTTTAAACGTTGTTGAACTCTTGAGGTGTAAGGTTTAGGTTTTCCAGAAAGATTTACATCTTTTATTTCAGAAATATTAATTTCTGTTAGTTTGAAAACCTTTTTTATCATTTCAGTTTTAACACCTCTTATTGGAAATTCTTCATCAAAATATAATTTGTCAGAATCATTCAAAGTATAAGCTACTTTGAACGTTTCGTCATTCAAATTAGATTTTGATAGCAGAAATTCTTTATTGTAAACCCGTTCGCCCTTTTTAACTGTTGGACTTGACTTGTCAGACTTTGACTCTGAGTTTGACTCGAACTTTGACTCCTCGGTTTCATCGTTATCCAACACCTGATCGACCACTTTCTTTATTAATTCGGACTCATGATCAGTGTTAGACGATGTGAAAGTAACATCAATGTTGTCTGGCAAATTTTCTATAGACTCAGACTCCCACTGTAAATTGGTTGCCTTTTTGACTCTTTCTGAATTTGGATTTCTAGGAGAATATCCATTTTCAAGCGGGGGTGGACACTTGTTGTAACTGGCACTTTGTTTCTTACCAGATATCTTCACTTCAGTATCCTTTTTCTTTTCAGAATTCTTCTCTTCATATACTTCCTCTTCATCAAATGCCTTCATGCCTTCAACAGTTGGATAAATCCTGTCAATAACATAAGAAGTACATGAGTAACTTTTTAACAACCTATTTACTCTCTCTATTTCAATCCTTTGGGTTTCCAATTTCTGTTCAAGCACAGCACATTTCTCAATGTAATTGTTGACCACTTTCTGCTTTGTCATGAAAGCTCCTTGAAGTGTCTTCATTGCTGTTGCTTGTTCACTGCTTGACTGATTGTACTGATTCATAGCTTTGTTTAGAACATCATATGATTCTTTCAATCTGTTCATATTATGAATCAAAGTACTGTTTTGCTTCTTCACTGCTTCACAGTTTTCACATTTCACAGGAATCTTTTGTGCATCAGCTTCTGCATCAACTTTAAAAGCTGGAACTGTTATCTTCTTTCTTATTACAGGAACTTCTTCATCATCACTGCTAACAGGTTTTTTAACTTTCTTCTTTTTCTTTTTAGCTTTTTCATCATCACTATCACTCTCTTCCATCAACTTTAAGTGCTTTTCCATTTTCCTTGCATAATAATCATCATCATTATCACTATCTTCAACAACTCGAGCAACAAAAGCTTTGTGATTTGGAATTTTGTTAGGATCATAGTCATCCCAACTGAAATTTTTCCAGCTAAAACCTTCTGGTAGTCTTTCATCATCTTGATCTATCAGACATGCTTTGCTGTCAGCTGAAATATATTTATCCCAACTGGAACCTTTTGTTGACTTTTTATCATCTTGATTCACCATACAAGCTCTTTTTGATGACTCTTCGATTGTTTTCCTAGCATGTGCAGTTTGTGGTTCTTGTTGGTGTTGAGCAACTTGATGATAAATTGCTTTCCGATAATAGTCATTGTCGTTGAACGGATTTTGAGCTCCGTTTGCTTCGCGATTTGTGCACTCCCTCTTGAAGTGTCCTTTTTCCCTGCATTGAAAACAAGTAACTTTAGATTTATCAAAACCTAAAGTAGAAACATTTGCATCACGTAAATCATCTCGTCCCGTAATTTGTTTAAACTTTTCGGCTCTTCTCAAAACACTTGCCAAACACCACTTTATATCCATCAATTCCATCTCCTCAGCATCAATCTGATCGTAATCCTCTTTTGTCAACATTGGATTCCCGATCCTTCCTGCTACTAAACTCTCATATGACTCTAACACAGTCACCAACAAAGACATGTGGCTTTTTGCAACCTCCTTAACGTAATTTTGACCATTCTCAAGATCTAAAACCATGTTGCATTGTAACTTCTTTCCATTCTTTGTTGTTGAAAAGTTTGGATCATATGATGGATATGAAGAAAATTCAGTTTTGCTGTTTGATCCTTTAGATGACCCTCCTGATGAACTTTTAGCATTGAATGCAGTTTCAACTTTTGGTGACATGTTGGTCTTGTCACTGATACCTCCTTTGTAATAAAGACCTATATCTTGTTCACCATCAAAATCTTTCATTCTTGAGATCTTCCTCTGTTCCATCTCTTGAGCTTCAATTTTCTCTATGAATTTATTCTGTGTCAAATTCCCAAAATCTTTCTTATTTCTCAACATCATGAGATATGTGGCCCAAGTTTCATGTGGCAAAGCATCAGCTAACTTCTCAATCAATTCTTCATTATCTTTTGTGATGCTCACTCTCTTCATTTGGACTAACAGATTGCAGTATCTTTCAATAATCTGTTTGGTGCTCTCAGTTCTCAAACCACGAAATAGATCGAATTCTTTCTTCAAAAGTGATTTTTTGTTCTTAATCATCTCTTTACTACCGACAAACTTTGATTTTAAAGCTTTCCAGATTGAGTATGCACTTCCAGTGTGTTGCAGTAAAACCAAGATATCTTCCTTAACTTCTTGATGCAATAGACTAATCATCATTTTTTTCATTTTTGTATTTCTTTCTATCATCAACACTTAGATCTTTAATAGCAATCTCCTCTTCTTCATCATTCAACGGTCTGACATATTTCGTTTCCACACATTCCCAAGCATCCAAATAATTTGCTTGAACCCAGTTCTCAAATCGTTCCTCCCATCCTTTATACTCCTCTATATTCATGAGCTTTGGCGGTTTTTGCATGGTGCCCGTTTCATTTTCCATGTTCAAGTTCTGAGTAACAGATGCCGGAGTAGTCGGGGTAGTAGCAAATGCGTTATAAAATTCCTCTTCCATGATTCGGTTTTCAAGAAATCACAAACAGATACTTTCAAAGGAATTTAACTCCTTCAAACGAAATATTCTTTCAAGCGAAATAACCAACTTCACACGAAATATCAACTCAAACGAAATATCAGCTTCACACGAAATACCCTTTTCACACGAAATACCTAATTTCATGCGAAATAACCAAACGAAATACCAGTTGAAGCGAAATAAGCGAATTTCGTGTGGAACAATCAAACGAACTTACAATCTGGTGCGAAATAGCTCATTTCGTGTGAACCCCTCAAACGAAATAAGCCTTATTTCATGCGAAATACTGCTGATGTCATCATCTCGAGCTGTTTTTGCCAAAATTGATCAGGTTATTGACCGATTTTAAGTCTGAAACTTTCAAGGGTTTGTTAAAACACTGTGTCGCACAATATGTGTAAAATTCAAGTCATTTTGACCATGAAATCAAGTTTAATTTTGAAAAGAAGGTGTAGAAATCAGATTTTGCAGCTGAATTGGTATGAACTCTTCCTCCTGAGCTCTGATACCACTTGTAGGATCGTTTTACCGACCAAACGAGTCATTCAGAAGATTTTTTCTCAATACGAGAGGCAGAAACAAACGTATCAAGTTCAATTCAGCTAGATATACACTTTAAACTGTCTTTTGTTTGATTTGACAAAGAATTACAGCGAGTAGACACTTCGGCAGCACTTCGGTACTGAATTCGGAATCGGTACAAATGACAAGGCACACCTAGAATTTATAGGCAGGTTAATTTCGCACGAACCAGCTCAAACGGAATTAGATTTCATGCGAAATCTAATTTCGTGCGAAATTACCTCTAAACATACTTTTCTCATTTTGCGTGCCCAGATCCATCTATCTACATACAAGACTCGATACAAGACAAAGTCGACAGACGGATGCACCAACAACGTGCATGGGGCTTTCAGCTGTGTTCGAAAACTTTTTCAAAACAAAAAACTTTCTGCTTGTTTTCGAGTATTTATAGGTTGAAAAGCTACTACGATTACAGGGTAATAACTCGATCACTGCTACGATACAATGTCCGATCGATTGAAACCGATCCGATGGATGTTTAAGTGCTGCCCGAATCCGGGCTATACTTTGTCATTCATCGTGAGGGTTTTGATTTCGTGAGTTTATCGTAAATGTTGTATTAAGTTACTGACCTAGTTTCGTGTGCATTGTTATTTAACTAGGTTACGAGGCTAAATCAGTAGGCAAGGTTCTGTCCAACTAAACTTGCAATGTGAGTCATTCTCTTTTATCAAAAGTGTTTTACAATACCTCAAATTATTTTCCAGTTATATTTTTCAGGGGGTAAGTCTTTGTTATCTTAAATTACTGGAAGTAAGTGGGGTATTGTGCACATTACTATTGTTCTCTCTCATTTTAGGTGGACGAACCTAAACAGAGATAATCATCACTATTGGGTGAAAGGACCCAATAGTGGTATGACCATCGTCACCAAGGGGTGTCACTGGACCAGATAATTATAAGATAGTGGCAATTGTAATCGCTCTTAGTCCTGTAATTTATAACAATGTGTCGTTTTGTTCAAAATGAATGACTCGCCAGTATTTTCCCGCTGATAAAATTATTTAACATGTTTCAGGTGATTTACTGTGAAGCAGGGAAAAGTGGCACGCAACACTACAGCTTGAAGAAAGTGGCTCAGTAAAATAAACATGTTTTGTAAAACAGGGAATTTCCTCGTAAAATTTCATTTATTGTAAATTACGGGGTTGGCCCCAAAATGTAAAATAAAATAATTGGGAAATTTCAGTTTCCACGATCCTGTTAAAGTTTCCGCTGCCAAATTAAACATCAATACCACGGGTTTCTGTCCCGCGACTTCTGAACCGGGTAAAACCGGGACGGGGGCCGTGACACACCCTCCCACCGTCGGCCACCACCTCGTCACCCTCTCGCCTTCCGCCACCACCTCGTCACCCTCCCACCGTCCGCCACCACCTCATCACCCTCGCTACCGTCCGCCAACCTCCCTTCTCATTAGTCGTCGCCACCTCGTCACCCTCTCTCCTCACTAGTCGTTCGCCACCTCATCACCCTCCCTCCTCACCAGTCGTCTGCCACCTCATCACCGTCATCAGCAGCCACCATTATCAGCAGCCGCCTTCATCAGTATCTATCCAGGTAAGTTAAATTTATGTTTTTTTGTGTTAATTTTCAGAAATTGGTGCTAGTTTTCAGATTGTGGTGTTATTTTTTAGATTTTTATGTTAGTTTTCATAAATTTGTTGTTAATTTTAAGAATTGTGGTGTTACTTTGCTGACTTTTGGTGTTAATTTTCATAATTGTGGTGTTAATTTGCTGAATTTTGGTGTTAATTTTCAGAATGGTGTTGTTAATTTTGGTGTTACTCATGCCTGTTATGTTGCTTGATTATGATATGCATTGTGATAAAATGGTAATTAAAATTTATATGATGTTCAGCAGTTTGCAGAAGTTAGAAAATAAACAGTCTTCTTCTGGCGGACTGGAGATGTTTGGTCCACCTCTTCTGCTACAGATGTGGTCCGCAGACTGCAGATATTTTACCTCTGAAAAAAACAGCACCTAAGTCTCTTGATTAATAATAAGTTTATAGTTCTGAGTCTTCTGATAATTAAGCATATACTTTATTAGTGAATTTATAGTCTTAAGTCTTCTAATTATAACCCTTAATTTCACAGAATATAATCCGTATTAGTGTATAAACTGTCACAGCCCCCGACCCCTACCCCGGGAGCGGGCGCCGCGAGCACGCAGAGAGCCGGTGGTATCGGTGTTTATTAATTTGGCAATGGAAATGAGACATCAGGACCGTAGTTAGGAAATAGTATCAGAGTTTCAAACACCAACTTTTATAAATAATAAATAAATGAGATAAAACCCAAATTTATAGGGATAAACCCTAAGTATTGAAAATAGAATCTCCTTTTTATTTAGGTAACTTTTATAGCCACTTTTTTAAGCCTTCAGTGCTCTGCAGCTGACTTCTATTAGCTTCACATTAAGTTACCTGAAACGTGTTTTAAAAAGATTTTATCAGCAAGAAATACTGGCGAGTGCATTCCAGTTTAATCAAAACAGATTTTTTAACTTTACAGTATTGAGAGTGATTACAATGTTTATATCTACCCAATTACTCGTTCAGTACTTGTCACTCGACGGATCTGTGACTATGGTCATATCGCACATTGGATACCCATGCCCGGTTGTGAAGGTGTTGGTGCAGTTTTTGTGTCCGATGATGTTCAAATAGATTAGTTTTATTCTATGTTGATTATGTAATAGTTAGTGAAACGGTCAAACGAACGTGTATTGACCCACTCGTTTGAAGTGTTCAAACGAGAGGGTTATTTGTTTGACCGTGTGTGTGTGCAAGTGAAGTGGGTGTGGCTATAAATACCACCCCTTTGGTTCATTTACAACTAGAGAGTTTAGAGGATGGTTTTAGACTTTGGGGGAGAGATCACCACTTGGTCTCTCCCCGGATGTATGCTCCTTTGGTATTGTTCGGTTAGCTTGTAAACGGGCCGCTTTGTAACGTTATACTACCGGATTAATACAAAGAAGTTGTTTATCGGTCTCTAATCTCTCCCGTCTTGAACTTAATCACACACTAATCAAGGTTTCTGTCCGAAATCAAGAACCTACAATTGGTATCAGAGCCATGGTACCCGATTTAGTGAATCTAACAATTTGCTAAGTCACATGTTCTCTAGATCTGTGATTTTGTGATTTTTGTTCAAGATGTAAAACAGTGGAAACATGAAGAAAAACCCAGATTTAGACCATATACACGGGTCTGAGATAAATCGGTTCATACCAAAGAGTTGGGTTTGCTGTTTCACACTAGAAAATCAAGTTTTTCATCATCATTTGAAGGTTCTTCATCAGATCTGCAAACAAACAGGTCGCTGTATTGTTGAAGATGGTGGCGGCTGTTAAGAAACACTAGGGTTTCTTCATATCTGCATCCATGAAGAATCTTTCTCTGCCGAAGAATCCTTTGAGGAAGAATCAAGGTCTACGAACACCTCAAGGTCGACGAAGATTGTGTACCTTATGTACACGAACAATTAGTTTCATCAAGATTCTTCGTGAATCAAGGTCGACGAAGATCCATTGTTCGCTGGACAAGGAATCAATTGTTCGCTGGACGAAGATTCAGTTGTTCGCTGGACGAAGATTCAATTGTTCGCTGGGTGAAGGATCCACTGGTGGGCTGGAAAAATACATATCTCCATTGGGCCTGACTTGGGTGAAAGACTGTTATTGTTCCTTGACTTGTTTCAGATTTGGGCCTGACTTGGACGAAGAATCAATTGTTCATAGACTTTGAGTCTTCATAGGCCTTATAATTCTTCATGTAAACATAACTCATCGTGGGCTCCCATTGTTCGTGGGCCTTCCATTGATCGTAGGCTTGGTAAAACCATTCTTCGTGGATAATAATCTTCGTGGATAAAAATCATAATCTTCGTGAGCTTGTCAATTGTTCATGAACAATTAATTGTTCGAGACCATTAATTTTAGTGGACCAATCTTCATAGTATTGGGTACGATTGGTGTTAAAAGTATTTTAGTGGGCCAAGAATTATGGGATAAAACATTGTCAAAATTGTGGATGACTTAACTTAGTGGGTCCAAGACATTCTTTGTGGATAAGAATCATAATCTTATCCAAAACATTCTTCGTGGACCATTGATTATTATGCTAAGATCAATGTTCGTGAATAGAGAATCCCACTGTGGTTTTGCTTAAATGATAAGTTGGTGGGGTCGGGTGTTCGCGAAAGATATTTGAGTTAATTTTTAACGTCAAATTCGTACAGGTTTGGGAGCGCGCGGGATGATGAGGCATGATGAAAACTTGATTTTTGTTAAACGTGGGGTAGTCACGGTTACCGGTGCAAATGTCAAAATTGGTGACGCGACTATTATGGGCCAAAAACGGTATATTTTTTCCGCACGTGAAAATTTATTTTGTTATAGGTGTTCGTAAATGCTCGAAAGAATTTTGTTTATTGTCATATTCTCGCATTTGGTAACGATTGAAGGAACCTAGAGAGCCAAGGCCGGTCCTAGCGAGTTCACAAAGTCGAAGAGTTATGCCTATGATGGAAGCTTCCGGATTAGGTGTTAGCAGAACTTTGGGGGGATACAAGTCGGATCCTACGGGGCTAGGGGACTTTCGTTATCAACTAGAATATGCAAAGAAGAAAGTCGCTTTCCTGATTTTTAGAAAAATCGAGAATGTTTGAAAGATTCTGCTCAGTGGAGAGAATCTGTTCAGTGAAGTTGATGACAGTTCTGCTCAGTGGAGAGAATTTGTCAAGGTTAGATATTTTACCAAAGAAATGGGGGGATAATTTTTTTTTTACATATTTTGGAATTTCTTCGGTAAATTTCTAAACGCAATCACAGGTGGTGGAGTTTGTGTTCTTCTGGTGATACCAGAGGTTTTGCGTGGAATGTTTTACACAGACACATATTTGAGGATTTTAATTAATTCTCCAGCCAGCGTGAAGGGTTTTGCACGGAAACATACAGGTATCTAAAGTCTACAGTAGTTTCAAAGCGTTGTTCACTGAAGACCTGGGGAATCTTTATGAGATTTTACAGGGATCTGGGTGTAATTCAATTCTTTGAGTTCACAAACGATGTACTTGGTCAAGCTGACATCCTAAGTACTGATGTTGAAGATCCGTAGTGCATTACTTGGCCAACTTCACAAAGGCGAGACAATGAGATCTGGATGTAGTTCAACTAAGCATGCTGGTTGAGCTTGCAAGTGATATACTCGGTCTAGCTGACTTCCTGAGTGTTGATGCAGATGATCAAAGTGCATTACTTGGTCGATTCCACAAAGATGGCTTACAGAAGACAGTTCACCAGAAAACTCTAGTAATGTAGTATGCTTGAATGGAATGGAGTTCTTATGACAAGATCAAGACTTGATGCAGTTTTTAAAGAATGGAACCCTTATTAAATGCCGTTTGGAGTATTGGAAGATCAGCGGAAGATCGGTTAATTTAGCCTTGCGAGGAGATTGTACAACATCCAGCATGGATATGCTTACTTTGAGGGGGAAATATAGTACGAGAAGCTTCAAGGGTTTGGTACTACTATGAAGATTCAAGTGAAGATACTACTTACCTGGATCATCGGTCAAGGGGGAATTTGTTAACACAGAGAAGATGACATTAACCAATACTTGACTGAAGATCGATTGCAGTTGCATTTTCAGCATTCGACAGCAACGGACAAGGGGGAATTTGTTGGTGCAGTTTTTGTGTCTGATGCTGTTCGAATAGATTTGTTTTATTTTATGTTGATTATGTAATAGTTAGTGAAACGGTCAAACGAACGTGTATTGACCCGCTCGTTTGAAGTGTTCAAATGAGAGGGTTATTTGTTTGACCGTGTGTGTGTGCAAGTGAAGTGGGTATGGCTATAAATACCACCCATTTGGTTCATTTGCAACTAGAGAGTTTAGAGGATGGTTTTAAACTTTGGGGGAGAGATCACCACTTGGTCTCTCCCCGGATGTATGCTCCTTTGGTATTGTTCAGTTAGCTTGTAATCAGGCCGCTTTGTAAGGTTATACTACCGGATTAATACAATGAAGTTGTTTATCAGTCTCTAATCTCTCCCGTCTTGAACTTAATCACACACTAATCAAGCTTTCGGTCCGAAATCACGAACATACAGATGGTTATCAAGTACTGTACACAAACCCCATAATACCGAAATCAATTGTAGAATATAAAGACTCAATCACTGTAATTATAACTCATAACATTTTGGGTTTTGTAAAACTTTTGAAATAATGGCTCACAAACGGTGAGAATAAGAGAATGTACTCACTATGTTGACTTAGATGTTACTATAACTTCCTGTTGCTTTTCCAGGTTATTATCTATTAAAATTAAATAATGCACGCATGTTAGTAAAATAACTCAAACCACATTAGCCATACAACACGAGACAGAACTCCAACGACTGAGTCAGGTAGAGCCTTGACATGCGTTACGAAGCTCTAGATCAATCGGGTAGGGTAACAAATACGTGATCGGGGGTTATAATACTTATAACGAGGCAGAGTTTCGCTTTTTAGGGGTATTATTCTCGATAATAATTGCCTACTAGAGATTTGAGAGAAAAAAGAATTTTGAGCGATTGAATTCTGAGGCCGAGGCCTCCATTTATAGGTCTAATCAGGGGTGGCTCGCGCCCCGCGACCCATATCTGCTTCTCCTTCGCGGCCCGCGAGGGCCCTAGGCTAGGGCCTAGCCTTGGCGACTCACACCGTAGACCCACCACGCATGAGGACACGTGGCGCAAGGGGGAGTCGGATAAACCTAGGGGTCTCAGGCCCTGCGACTCTCCTTGGGGATTTGCTCGCGACCCACGAGCGGTCCTTAGATTTTGTTTTATTTGTTTTTTTGTAACATTCCCAAAATTTTAAATTTTAAATAAAGTTATTTCATGAATAGATAATGGGTAAATTGACTGTTAGAAATATAAAGTACCTGGACAGGCCTAGGAACCGTTTAATAATTAAATTATAAAAATACATTATAATGAAACTTGGTTCAAAATATAGATACAAATATGCTCGTTCTAATGATATATTCATTGTTTTATAAAACATTTTATTTTAAAAGTTATAAGCGTCAAATAAGCGAAACAGTGGAATTAATTATAATATATATAATACTAAAATTGACTTTTAGGTGAATTAAAGTAGTTAAGAAATAATTAGTTTGTAATTAATTGTTACATGAACCAATGAAGAATACTTATATTATACAAATGTGAAAATGGGCCATCACAATCAATTACATTAAAAATCACGTAGGCTTCAAAAATCAAGTTTGGATTTTCGATATTGGGTAGACATTTGGGCTGGAAATTTCATTGAGTCCATACAATGGATATGGCTGCATGTTAGTTAATAATAATTAAAATTCAAAAACTTAACAATGAAGAATATGTACGTATGCATGTGGATAAGAAGAAAAAGAACCGTAGCCTTCAAGTCAAACTCCACAAAAATTTAGTATAAATATGGGATACTCTCCAACATTCAAACGGCCAACATTTTCTTTTCTTTCTCTTCTTTGTATCGCCCCCATCTTCTTTATATTCTTTTTTTCTTTCTTTTCTTTTCTTTAAATTTATACCAATAATAAAGCCCTGCCCCGTTTTAAGTATTGTAACCCCTGATCACTGAGTCAAAACCCTGTCCGATTGATTTAGGACCCACCAACGCATGTCAAGGCTCTGCCCAACTAAGTTCGTTGTGGTTCTGTCTCGTGACGTAGTGATAAAATTGAATTAGGTTACTATACTTAATGCGAATGCATTATATATTTTATTAAATAGTTCAGGAGTTATACCTAGGATATAACAACCCTCCTTAAAATATTTTAGACAACCCCAAATGTCCTAAAATACAACCGTATATGAAAACCGGCCCCGAAATCCCTTTATCTCATTAAATAACAAATAAAAACAATAAATTAAGTATGTCGCGGGGCGTGACAGACTGCTTGTGATCCTTCGCGGGCCGCGAGCGAGGGGACAAGCGGCGTAACACGGAGCCGCCATGTGGCAACACACGCGTCGAGACTACCGGTGACTCAACAACACTTCCGCCGCCTTTTAGGCTCTCGCGGGGCGCGAAGACCCCTTTGTATCTTTCGCGGGCTGTGGGAAAGTCAAGATCAGGCCCTATAAATAGAGGCGATCGGCTTCAGTTGGAAATCGCTCACAATCCAAAAATCTCTCTCAATTTCTGAAGTGTAGGAATTATATCGGGTATAATACCCACTAAAATAGCGAAGCTCTGCCTCGATGTAAGTATCATGACCCCTGGTTACGTATTAGATACACTGCCCGATTGATCTGGTGCTCCGTAACGACTGTCGAGGCTCTGCCCGACGTAGTCATTGGAGTTCTGTTTCGGGGAGGGTATAACTAATGTAAATTGGGTTATTATACTAACATGTGTGCATTTTTTAATTTATTAGATTATAACCAGGAAATCACAGGGAAAAACCTAAAGTAGCAATGTTAGTAATCCTCCTTTTTGCAAATTGTTTTTACAAAACCTCAAATGTTTTACATTATTTTAAACAGTGATTGAGTATTTGTATTCTACAATTATCGTCGGTATATTGGGGTTTTGTATACAAAATTTGTTAATACACTGTGAGTAGTAACCTTACCGCCAGTCATTGATTGGCAGTACCGTGGGTGGTAATTAAGGTAGAAAAATAAACAAATGTATTTACGCGATCGTCCTTAATACTGTAAAATGATAAAACCTGTTTTGATTAAACTGGGATTCACTCACCAGTATTTCGTGCTGATAAAATGTTTTAAACACGTGTTTTAGGTAACTTAGTATGAAGCCAATAAAAGCCAGCTGGAGAGCACTGAAGGCTTAGAAAAGTGGCCATAAAAGTTACCTAACTAAAAAGAAGAATTAGAATTTAAAATGAAAATCGGGTTTTGTCTCATTTGTCTATTATAAATGTGTTATTAGAAAAACTTGGATTTTATCCCAGTATTCTATTATTAAGATTTTGGTGTTTAACTCTGACAAAAATATTTTCTAACTACGGTCCTGATGAAAATTTCCGCTGCAAAAAATTAATAAACACCGATACCATCAAACTGGCTCGCGGCTCCCTCTCCCGGGGAGGAGTCGGGGGCTGTGACAGAAGGTGGTATTAGAGCTAAGCCACTTGTTTAAGCCATTTATGTGTTCTTTTAATACCTAAACCTTAAGCATTTATGTTGTGTTATGAAATTAATATCTTATGTGTTATCTTGTGAACATAAAATCTTAATGTGTTTATTTTGATTTTTATGCTATTTAACGAATTTTGAATTCCTAATATGTTAACCATATCCGTATCTTACAGTTATGCTGTATTATATATATATATATATATATATATATAAATGATATGTATATTAATAATATCATGTCTTAGTAAATTTTGTGATATCTTATATATATATATATATCATATCCATATGTATATATGGGAATATAATGCAATATAAATTTTATAATAATAATAAGGAAAATTGGTTTTTAATAAACCAACCTTTGCCCCATTGGTAAATAATAATCCTACCTACGTAATTGGTATACAATAATCCTACCTATCAACATGTTGGTACTCAATGAACTTCCGTTAATTTTTTTTAACTGAACTTAGTTTTTAAGTTTTATTTATTACACAAACAGTCCCTGTAGTTATAATTTACTAGTTTTAACTATTTTGTAAAACAAAAAAACATCAAGGGCCATGTAATTAAATTTTATAAAATAGTTAAAACTAGTAAATTTCAACTACAGGGACTGTTTATGTAATAAATAAAACTTAAAAACTAACTTCAGTTAAAAAAAATTAACGAAAGTTCATTGAGTACCAACATGTTGATAGATAGGATTATTGTATACCAATTACGTAGGTAGGATTATTATTTACCAATGGGGCAAAGGTTGGTTTATTAAAAACCAATTTTCCTAATAATAATAGAATGTTACTATTAATATTCTAATATTAATATAAAATAAATACAATTAAGATATAATACTTTGAATATCATAATATAAATATTTAAATAATATGTGTTATGCCTAAATGATTTTATATCAATTAATATGTAACTCCTATTTGTATCTTACATTATGTTAGGCTATAAAAATAAAAAGGAGATATATTCATAAAATAATATTCAATTCTGTATTCACATATTTATGTGAATATAATTCAAAATAATTATAATAATAATACGATAGTGATATTAATATCTTCATCAAAGATATAAAATAACACCCTTAGGTAGGGTATCACTGAAATATTGTAATACAAAATATTATTCAGTGAAAGCATGATATTTTATGAATTATATCCAAAAGTTTTACTCAATTTAAAAATATGTATTTGTCAAAAGTTTTGATAAAACATATAATTATACTAATTTTGTTAAAATATAATGTTTCAGCATTTTTTAAATACAATAATTAAAATACTTTGTAAATCACTTTATAATTCTTTATCGTATTATTAAATATTAAATATGTAGATTATTCATCAAAATTTGATAAATTACAAGACTTATATGATGATAATTAACATGCTAGGGAAATTCGTGATACACAAACGCTCTCTAAGAAAAGTCTTTAATATATACTGTTATTATATATATATATATCACTAAACTAAAATATTATTAAATTCTGTTTTAAAGTAAAACTAATAATAATAATATTTTTGGAAGAATAAAACATTTAGCTCTTGAATAAAGTAATGTTAAAAGAAGACATAATTCTTAATTTAATTTATACAATTAATAAACAAGAATTATTACAATTCAACAATTCTAAAATTTAAACACATAAACGTACATAATGAAAGATATAAAATATTTTACAAAACTATATCTATGAAACAGAAATATGCACAACAACTTAGTACTGTCTAATTGAATGATATTAATACATAATACTTATATATCAACAGGAAATAGCTTAAACTTATTTCTTAAATTAGATGTAAGTCAGATGTATATATTTTATATATAACTTATTATAAATGATCTCTCATCTATAAAGTAGAAATATGTACAAAAACATTTAGTACGGTATAACTATATGATTTAAAATATGTACATATATATCTCAAGAAGAAACAATTTTTATCATTTGATAATTTAATTCATTTCTTAAACTATATTTAAGTCATATGTATTTATATTTTGATATGAGAATAATACTTCATTACTTAAGAATCAAATTTAAAAACGCTAGACTTTGTATTACCTATTATGATTCTTTAATGAAAAAATATGGTAAATTAAGATTCAAGTTCTAAGTATGTTATAACAAAAATGAGTCAACCTGACAAGATTAAATTGTTCTAAAAAATTCAGAAGATTTATATCTTTATTTAATTTATTTCTTTTGATAAATTTCCTTTTTATTCCAAATATTATGTTCAATAAATCTGATAGAAATTTATTTTTTTAATATAAAGGAATAAACAAAGTTATAAGAATAAACGAAATAATAATTAGTTATATAATTGAATTCTTACGATTTGATATTATATGTATATATATATTATAGGAAATTTTAAAACTTTATATTTATACGTATGTATATATACAAGACATAATTTTCTTGATAATATATACAATATAAGAATCAAATGTCTTCTGTAGAAGGACAAGCTTTTATATATCAGAAGAAAAAAACCCACATGTTTACTTAAAGACCTATTTTAATACCTAACTTTAATTTAAAAGATACCTTAAGGACATCCGTACTAGCACCACCTTTTGAAAAACAATAATGGGTCAATGACGGAGAATCTCAGAATTTCATATAAAGCTCTTACCTTTATTTTTAAATACCTATCTAGTCATGAGCTCTGGAAATATAATTGAATTAAGGCAATATAGAGAAAAGCTATTACACTAAAGGAAGAAACAACACATATAAAATATACATTTTCCTTATATTTTAAAAGGAAATGTTGAAATATCATATATGTATATATATATATATATATATATATATATATATATATATATCAACGCATAATACTGATAGCTATGACTATAATTGTACTAAACAAAATATGCCTGTATAATTGCTTAGTTCTGTGATAATTATATCTTAACATGTTTGTAATTCAGATGTCAAAGGGAATGGCATGTAATCAAGAAATTCAAGCTAGAAATGAAAACTCCTTTGATAAAAATACTATAGAAAATATAATAGCTCAAGAAATAGCAAATGCTATACCTTCGATCATTAAAGCTATTAAGGTTTCTGTGCCTACAAACGAGAGTCCCACTATACATTATAAGCATACCCATCACTTCAAACCTAACCCTAGTACCAATGGAGGTCATGATACTCGTATCAAAACTTCATCTTCCAAACGAAAGAAAACCACAACCTATAACTTCTCTTATAAGGAATTCCGTTCCGACACATCATGTAAGGACAAAGAAATGGAACCAGCAATCATGCGACCTATCTGCAACAATAACAAGAAGCACGCAAGAAAACGCCATTTTAAGAAGACACTTCGCTGTAACTTCTGCAGGAAGGCTGGGCATACAGAGGAAAAATGTAGAAAGAGAAGGGAAACTAATGTATGTTACAAATGCGGAGATCCAGGTCACATCCGTCTCTACTGCATGAAACTATCTAAGGCATCCAACAACGAGAATAGAAACCCAGATGAAGCTAAGGAAAACGTATAAATATTTACAAACACCGGAGATAACCGCAACTTTTAAAATAAGGCACCCTTATGTTTTGTTTGTACTTAATTACTAGTTAACTTTTGATTCCGATCCAAACTTCATTAATAAGAGGTCTTTATTTTATAGAGCCAATTCTCATTTGTCTCATCTCTTGACAAATTCCTATGTTGTGCATTGCTCGTTATGCATGTGAATTCACTTCAAAAGATCAGTTATTCTTGAGTTTTAATAAATATTCCGTTATACTCATTCTGATAATCTATATGACTACATAATGTTGAGGTTTGATAATCAAGTCAACTGATTTCTTGAAAAACTCCTCTTCTTTTCAAAATTTCCATTGAAACCATTTCTTGCCAAAAACATATATCCATTATGGGAATATGTCCAAACCCTGCTCAATTGTTTGAACTTGTTCACAATATACATTCAATTCAAAATCCCATATGATGAATTGAGATCATCATATTCGAGGTAATCTTATTGTTTGAATCATAGAAGACTTGTTTAAAATCTTCAACTCAATAAATCGTTTGTTAAAACACGGCACCTTGAGGTGGCGATTTCTTTGAAACTTGGACTCATTTCATTTTCACACCTGAGGTACGGAATTATATATTAATTCATTATCCTAAACCAGTCTTAATACAATTTTGTGTTAAGATAAAGGTACCTAAACTCTTTTTCCAACGTACCTCCAACATTTCTTTCATCATTGAATTAAATCCTACAATATTCATTTCTACGTTCATTTGAACATCCTATCTTTTGAATATCCAGATTCACTTCATTGGAACTTTCAGTTAATTTAAAAAAAAAAGTAAATTCTTTCGGTCACCGTAATCATTGAATTCTATCAAATCGTTAAAACACCTTGCGGTGTCTAATTTTGTAGCCTGGGCTAATCATAAATCCTAATCATATCAATTCATACGTTTTTTGTTCAACTCATCATTTAAGTAATCTTGGTGTAGTTATGTATTAAGACAATGATACACTAAATTCTATTATATTCTCCGGTGTATCTCTGCCATTTAAATCAATGTCACAAATTTCTGGTTTAATCATTGACAAATCATTTGTCATACATCCACTCTCAAATTAAGATCATTGATTCAGAATCTCCCTCAATTGATGATCAAAACACCTTGATAACCAACTAAAAGACGTGACGTAACCCCAAGAAGATATCATAGTCCAAATCTCGAGGACGAGATTTAAAACAAGGTGGGGAGGATGTAACATTCCCAAAATTTTAAATTTTAAATAAAGTTATTTCACGAATAGATCATGGGTAAATTGACTGTTAGAAATATAAAGTACCTGGACGGGCCTAGGAACCGTTTAATAATTAAATTATGAAAATACATTATAATGAAACTTGGTTCAAAATATAGATACAAATATGCTCGTTCTAATGATATATTCATTGTTTTATAAAACGTTATATCTTAAAAGTTATAAGCGTCAAATAAGTGAAACAGTTGAATTAATTATAATATATATAATACTAAAATTGACTTTTAGGTGAATTAAAGTAGTTAAGAAATAATTAGTTTGTAATTAATTGTTACATGAACCAATGAAGAATACTTATATTATACAAATGTGAAAATGGGCCATCACAATCAATTACATTAAAAATCACGTAGGCTTCAAAAATCAAGTTTGGATTTTCGATATTGGGTAGACATTTGGGCTGGAAATTTCAATGAGTCCATACAATGGATATGGCTGCATGTTAGTTAATAATAATTAAAATTCAAAAACTTAACAATGAAGAATATGTACGTATGCATGTGGATAAGAAGAAAAAGAACCGTAGCCTTCAAGTCAAACTCCACAAAAATTTAGTATAAATATGGGATACTCTCCAACATTCAAACGACCAACACTTTCTTTTCTTTCTCTTCTTTGTATCGCCCACATCTTATTTATATTCTTTTTTTCTTTCTTTTCTTTTCTTTAAATTTATACCAATAATAAAGCCCTGCCCCGTTTTAAGTATTGTAACCCCTGATCACTGAGTCAAAACCCTGTCCGATTGATTTAGGACCGACCAACGCATGTCAAGGCTCTGCCCGACTAAGTTCGTTGGGGTTCTGTCTCGTGACATAGGGATAAAATTGAATTGGGTTACTATACTTAATGCGAATGCATTATAAATTTTATTAAATAGTTCAGGAGTTATACCCAGGATATAACAACCCTCCTTAAAATATTTTAGACAACCCCAAATGTCCTAAAATACACCCCGTATATGAAAACCGGCCCCGAAATCCCTTTATCTCATTAAATAACAAATAAAAACAATAAATTAAGTCTGTCGCGGGGCACGACACACTGCTTGTGATCCTTCGCGGGCCGCGAGTGAGGGGACAAGCGGCGTAACACGGAGCCGCCACGTGGCAAGACACGCGTCGAGAATACCGGTGACTCAACAACACTTCCGCCGCCTTTTAGGCTCTTGCAGGGCGCGAAGACCCCCTTTGTATCTTTCACGGGCCGCGAGAATGTCAAGATCAGGCCCTATAAATAGAGGCCATCGGCTTCAGTTGGAAATCGCTCATAATCCGAAAATCTCTCTCAATTTCTGAAGTGTAGGAATTATATCGGGTATAATACCCACTAAAATAGCGAAGCTCTGCCTCGATGTACGTATCATAACCCCCTGTTACGTATTAGATATGCTGCCCGATTGATCTGGTGCTCCGTAACGACTGTCGAGGCTCCGCCCGACGTAGTCGTTGGAGTTCTGTCTCGGGGAGGGTATAACTAATGTAAATTGGGTTATTATACTAACACGTGTGCATTGTTTAATGTATTAGATTATAACCAGGAAATCACAGGGAAAAACCAAAAGTAGCAATGTGAGTAATCCTCCTTTTTTGCAAATTGTTTTTGCAAAACCTCAAATGTTTTACATTATATTAAACAGTGATTGAGTATTTGTATTCTACAATTATCGTCGGTATGTTGGGGTTTTGTATACAAAATTTGTTACTACACTGTGAGTAGTAACCTTACCACCAGTCATTGATTGACAGAACCATGGGTGGTAATTAAGGAAGAAAAATAAACAAATGTAATTACGCGATCGTCCTCAATACTGTAAAAATGATAAAACCTGTTTTGATTAAACTGGGATTCACTCACCGGTATTTCTTGCTGATAAAATGTTTTAACCACGTTTTAGGTAACTTAGTGTGAAGCCAAAAAAAACCAGGTGTAGAGCACTGAAGGCTTAGAAAAGTGGCCATAAAAGTTACCTAACAAAAAAGGAGAATTGTTTTCAATAATTAGGATTATTCCCTATAATTATATATATTTAAAAGGAAAATCGGGTTCTGTCTCATTTGTCTATAATAAATGTGTTATCAGAAAAACTTGGATTTTATCTAGGGCTGGCAATTTATACACGAGACACGAATACACGACACGTACCTACACGACTTTAACAGGTAACAGGTAAGACCTTAACAGGTTTCGTGTACTAAACAGGTAGACACGAAATTACCTGTTAATTTTCGTGTCTAAACAGGTATAATACCCGTTTACCTGTTAAGTACCTGTTAGTACCTGGTTATTTTTAAAATTAAATAAATATAATATATATATATATATACATATATATTAACCTAACCCTAATTCTTTCATGTCCAGCCGTCACTCATTGAGTCTTTGTCTCATTCTCTTCTTCAAGTCTCAACTCTCAAATCAAAGTCTCTTCTTCAACTCTCAACACAGGTATTACACAGCCGATTGAATCAAGCCCGACTCCGAGTCCGTCACCGCCCGGCGCCGCCGTCGCCAGCCTTCCCTTTCACGGGTATGATGTATCGATTTATGTTTATCTTTCTATTCGATTTATGTAACACCCATGTTCTTGTATATGGTATGATGTATCGAATCGGTTTCTTGATGTATCGAATCGGTTCTTGTTCGGGTATGTATCGATGGTGTTGGTTTGTTCGAATCGATTCATCATCGGATTCTTGGTTTGTTCGAATTAACTGGCTTTTGCCCAGTGGGATCCCTAATCCAAAATTCTAAACCATCGGCCATCTTCAAACAGATTACAGGGGCTGAAACCAATCAACCAAGAAGCAATCGAACCACCGGCGACCCGGTTCTGTTGACTGTTGGCTTCCACGGCTCCTCCAGAAACCCTTGTAAGTTATTTTGTAACTTTTGTTTTCATAAATTTACATTTCTTTGTCATTACTTAGTTGCATTAGAATTCGAATGTAAAAGAGTTGGGTTAATCGGAATTAATAGGTAATTAGGTATTAGTCGGATTGGGATGGAATTTATATGTAATAGGTAATTAGGTATTAGCCAGTTTGCGTTAACCATTTCCCCTTTACAAACAGTTCAATCTGCTGCATATATGTTGCCTTTTCTGGTTCAATTCAGTTTTTTTTCTTCTGCATATTGTTGTTTTCCCCATGCTTGCAAGCAATATCGAGATTTCTGTTCTTTGTTCCGAAACCTAACTTTTAAGTACACGTCTACGATATGGTGTTATAAAATCTATATTCCAGTCCTAATCTATGTGCACTGCAACCGATCTTTATGCAAAAAACCTTGTTTTTCCATTTCAATTTTTATCATATTTCTATTCACTGTTTTGTTATAATCATATTTCTTTTCATGTTCTTACATATCAGCTGCTGAAAGATGATGGATAAACAGAGGAAAATATAATCTAGATTTCTAGTTGTTTGTTCATTCCAAATATTTACAAACTTTGCTACAATCTTCTTCGTTTGAGCTGGCTTGCAAACTCATCGGGAATCCCCCAATCGACGGGTTATCGAGCATCCAAACTTTCTAATAATATTACTTGATAAAACTATATGAATATGAATATGTCCAATTATCCATGATTAATATGACTAATTGACTATACTTATTTTGTGTGTAGGTTTGATTGTTTGAAATTGAAGATTTGAGAAGAAAGACCAATTGGAACTTGGAAGTTTGGGACTTGATATTGTTTTCAATATATGTTTTGATTATAATTCTATGTGTTCTTGTCTTAAATTTGTTAAGGAGCATGGATTTATGTTTTATTTTAAGACTTTTATGAACTTTCGTCGACTTTTGTTTCGCTGAAAGGTTGTCTAATATGTGTTTCTAAACAGCTATTATCGTGTACTATCGTGTATTATCGTGTATACCAGGTATAAACAGATTCGTGTTCGTGTTTGGGTTACAGGTACACGATAAATTTTCGTGTCGTGTACAGGTATACCCATTTCGTGTTCGTGTCTTATCGTGTTCGTGTCTTATCGTGTACGGGTATACACGATATGCCAGCCCTAATTTTATCCCAGTATTCTATTTTAAAGGTTTTGGTGTTTAATTATGATAAAAATATTTCCTAACTACGGTCCTGATGAAAATTTCCGCTGCCAAAAATTAATAAACACCGATACCATCAAACTGGCTCGTGCCTCCTGCTCCCGGGGAGGAGTCGGGGGCTGTGACAGAAGGTGGTATCAGAGCTAAGCCACTTGTTTAAGCCATTTAGGTGTTCTTCTAATACATAAACCTTAAGCATTTATGTTATGTTAGGAAATTAATATCTTATGTGTTATCCTGTGAACATAAAATCTTAATGTGTTAATTTTGATTTTTATACAATTTAACGAATTTTGAATTCCCAATATGTTACCCATATCTGTATCTTACAGTTATGCTGTATTATATATATATATATATATATATAAATGTATGTATATTAATAATATCATGTCTTAGTAAATTTTGTGATATCCTATATATCTATCATATCCATATGTATATATGGGAACATAATGCAATATAAATTTTATAATAATAATAGAATGTTACTATTAATATTCTAATATTAATATAAAATAAATGCAATTCAGATATAATACTTTGAATATCATAATATAAATATTTAAATAATATGTGTTATGCCTAAATGATTTTATATCATTTAATATGTAACTCCTTTTTGTATCTTACATTACGTTAGGCTATAAAAATAAAAAGGAGATATATTCATAAAATAATATTCAATTCTGTATTCACATATTTATGTGAATATAATTCAAAATAATTATAATAATAAAACGATATTGATATCAATATCTTCATCAAAGATATAAAATAACACCCTTAGGTAGGGTATCACTGAAATATTATAATACAAAATATTATTCAGTGAAAGCATGATATTTTATGAATTATATCCAAAAGTTTTACTTAATTTAAAAATATGTATTTGTCAAAAGTTTTGATAAAACATATAATTATACTAATTTTGTTAAAATATAATGTTTCAGCATTTTTTAAATACAATAATTAAAATAGTTTGTAAATCACTTTATAATTCTTTATCGTATTATTAAATATTAAATATGTAGATTATTCATCAAAATTTGATAAATTACAGAACTTATATGATGATAATTAACATGCTAGGGAAATTCGTGATACACAAACGCTCTATAAGATAAGTCTTTAATATATACTGTTATTATATATATATATATCACTAAACTAAAATATTATTAAATTCTGTTTTAAAGTAAAACTAATAATAATAATATTTTTGGAAGAATAACATATTTGGCTCTAGAATAAAGTAATGTTAAAAGAAGACATAATTCTTAATTTAATTTATAAAATTAATAACAAGAATTATTACAATTCGACAATTCTAAAATTTAAACACATATACGTATATAATGGAAGATATAAAATATTTTACAAAACTATATCTATGAACAGAAATATGCACAACAACTTAGTATTGTCTAATTGAATGATTTTAATACATAATACTTATATATCAACATGAAATAGCTTAAATTTATTTCTTAAATTAGATGTAAGTCAGATGTATATATTTTATATATAACTTATTATAAATGATATCTCATCTATAAAGTAAAAATATGTACAAAAACATTTAGTATGGTATAATTATATGATTTAAAATATGTACATATATATCTCAAGAAGAAACAAGTTTTATCATTTGATAAGTTAATTCATTTCTTAAACTATATTTAAGACATATGTATATATATATTTTGATATGAGAATATTACTTCATAACTTAAGAATCAAATTTAAAAACGCTAGACTTTGTATTACCTATTATGATTCTTTAATGAATAAATATGGTAAATTAAGATTCAAGTTCTATGTATGTTATAATAAAAGTGAGTCAACCTGACAAGATTAAATTGTTCTAAAAGAATTCAGAAGATTTATATCTTTATGTTTTGTTTTTACTTAAGTACTAGTTGACTTTTGATTCCGATCCAAACTTCATCAATAAGAGGTCTTTATTTTATAGAGCCAACTCTCATTTGTCTCATCGCTTGACAAATTCCTATGTTGTGCATTGCTCGTTATGCATGTGAATTCACTTCAAAAGATCAGTTATTCTTGAGTTTTAATAAATATTCCGTGATACTCATTCTGATAATCTATATCACTACATAATGTTGATGTTTGATAATCGAGTCAACAGATTTCTTGAAAAACTCCTCTTCTTTTCAAAATTTCCATTGAAACCATTTCTTGCCAAAAACATATATCCATTATGGGAATATGTCCAAACCTAGCTCAATTGTTTGAACTTGTTCACAATATACATTCAATTCAAAATCATATATGATGAATTGAGATCATCATATTAGAGGTAATCTTATTGTTTGAATCATAGTAGACTTGTTAGTTAATGGATATGGCTTCAAAAATCAAGTTTGGATTTTCGATATTGGGTAGACATTTGGGCTAGAAATTTCATTGAGTCCATACAATGGATATGGCTGCATGTTAGTTAATAATAATTAAAATTCAAAAACTTAACAATGAAGAATATGTACGTATGCATATGGATAAGGAGAAAAAGAACCGTACCTTCAAGTCAAACTCCATAAAAATTTAGTGTAAATATGGGATACTCTCCAACACTCAAGTGGCCAACATTTTCTTTTCTTTCTCTTCTTTGTATCGCCCCCATCTTCTTTATATTCTTTTAATCTTTATTTTCTTTTCTTTAAATTTATACCCATAATAAAGCCCTGTCCCGTTTTAAGTATTGTAACCCCTGATCACTGAGTAAAAACCCTGTCCGATTGATTTAGGACCCACCAACGCATGTCAAGGCTCTGCCCGACTAAGTTCGTTGGGGTTCTGTCTCGTGACGTAGGGATAAAATTGAATTGGGTTACTATACTTAATGAGAATGCATTATATATTTTATTAAATAGTTCAGGAGTTATACCCAGTATATGAAAACCGGCCCCGAAATCCCTTTGTCTCATTAAATAACAAATAAAAACAATAAATTAAGTCTGTCGCGGGGCGCGACAGGCTGCTTGTGATCCTTCGCGGGGCGCGAGCGAGGGGACAAACGGCTTAACACGGAGCCGCCACGTGGCAAGACACGCGTCGAGACTACCGGTGACTTAGCAACACTTCCGCCGCCTTTTTGGCTCTCGCAAGGCGCAAAGACCCCCTTCGTATCTTTCGCGGGCCGCTAGAGATTCAAGATCAGTCCCTATAAATAGAGGCCATTGGCTTGCTTCAGTTGGAAATCGCTCACAATCCGAAAATCTCTCTCAATTTCTGAAGTGTAGGAATTATATCGGGTATAATACCCACTAAAATATCGAAACTCTGCCTCGATGTAAGTATCATAACCCCCGATTACGTATTAGATATGCTGCCCGATTGATCTGGTGCTCCGTAACGACTGTCGAGGCTCCGCCCGACGTAGTAATTGGAGTTCTGTCTCGGGGAGGGTATAACTAATGTAAATTGGGTTATTATACTAACACGTGTGCATTGTTTAATTTATTAGATTATAACCAGGAAATCACAGGGAAAAACCTAAAGTAGCAATGTGAGTAATCCTCCTTTTTGCAAATTGTTTTTACAAAACCTCAAATGTTTTACATTATATTAAACAGTGATTGAGTATTTGTATTCTACAAATATCGTCGGTATGTTGGGGGTTTGTATACAAAATTTGTTACTACACTGTGAGTAGTAACCTTACCACCAGTCATTGATTGACAGTACCGTGAGTGGTAATTAAGGTAGAAAAATAAACAAATGTAATTACGCGGTCGTCCTCAATACTGTAAAATGATAAAACCTGTTTTGATTAAACTGGGATTCACTCACCAATATTTCTTTCTGATAAAATGTTTTAAACATGTCTTTTAGGTAACTTAGTGTGAAGCCAATAAAAGCCAGCTGGAGAGCACTGAAGGCTTAGAAAAGTGGCCATAAAAGTTACCTAACTAAAAAGAAGAATTGTTTTCAATAATTAGGGTTATTCCCTATAAATATATATATTTAAAATGAAAATTGGGTTTTGTCTCATTTGTCTATTATAAATGTGTTATCGGAAAAACTTGGATTTTATCCCAGCATTCTATTTTAAAGATTTTTGTGTTTAACTCTGATAAAAATATTTTCTAACTACGGTCCTGATGAAAATTTCCGCTGCCAAAAATTAATAAACACCGATACCATCAAACTGGCTCGCGGCTCCCGCTCCCGGGGAGGAGTCGGGGGCTGTGACATTTTTATTAATATTAAATAATTTACAAATATACGGGGTATAATAGGAACGTTTAGGGTGTTTTAGGAGAGTTGTTATATAAACCCATCTCAGACTTTAACAATAATCACGAAATCAAAACCGCAACGTAGTTAACAAAGTATAGCCTTATTTAGGCAGCAATTTGCATGCATTGATTTGTCTTAGATCAATCTGACAAGGTATCGTTTCAGTGATTAGGGTTTAATACACGCAAATACAGAGAAACAAAGTGACGAGGGATCAGAGAATCGATTTCAGAAATTGAAAAGGTGGAATGTTTCTGTCCCAGACCCGACCTTTATATAGCCCAGGCTGGACTCTCCAGCATGTCGCGGGATGGGACATGGTATCTCCTGCGTGGCGCATGGGAGGTCGACCTGGCCTAGGCTTACCACGTGTCCTAGGTAGGTGTAACACGTGTCGGGCCGCGGTGACATGTGTCCTCCGCCGCCTTTTCGTCCAATCGTGTGTTTTTCTTGATTTTCATGCCGGTTCTTATCGTGTATGCTCAGGTATTGATCCTTAATGGTTCAGTTTTTAATTATGAGTTTAGTAAGGGTATTTTTGTGAGCGTTGGTTTATCAACCGCCAAGTTTTCTTAACTGCTAAGTTTTCTGATTTATTATTACAAGTTTCGTTGCGCGCACTTGGGGTTTTGATTACGGTTTGTCATCGGGAAAATTTTTGAGGGTTGTTACATCCTCCCCACCTTGTTTTAAATCTCGTCCTCGATATTCACTGAAACAATTATAGGTATATCCTTCTTATCTTCGATTCCAATTCCCAAGTAAAGTCGGGTCCATATTTTGAAATCTCACTTTACTTTGACCAGAACTAATCTCTCATTCTTTTGGATTCTCATCTTCGACCTGTAAAGGTCTTTCAATGGACTTAAGTTTTCATTTACCTCTATATCTTGAAGAGGTCTAACTAAAGATTCATCGGTTTAGCATTTCCTTAAGTTGAATACATGAAATATATCAGTCATTTCTTCTGGTAACTTTAGCTGATAAGCTACTAGTCTAATTTATCTAATGATTTTGAGTAGTCCAACAAACCTTAGGCTTGATTTTCCTTTCTTGTCGAATCGGACTATTCTTTTTTATGGAGAGACTTTTAGTAGCATTCTTTTCCGATTTGAAATTTTAACGGTTTGCCGATCTCTTGGCTAGATAGTTGCTTTTCTCCTATTTATTCCTAACATACTGGATGGTACTATCATCCATAAAGTGCTTCAAATGGGACAACATTAATACTAGTATGATAAATATTTGTTTATTGGAGAATTCTTATGAATGGCAAGTGATCATCCCACTTTCACCAATATCTATCACACATGCACTTAGCATGTATTTCTATATTTGTATTGTTCTTTCATCTTGCTCATAATAAGTTGTACTCAGATTTAGTCGAGTTTCCATGGCTTTTTGAAAACTTTCTCATAAATGAGAAGTGAAATGACTATCTCGATCAGATACAATGGATATCGGGACGCTATCTAACGAGACTATATAGCTAGCTAAAAGCTTCCTTCATTGGTAGGACATTTGCTGACTTAGTTAGTCTATCCACAATCACCTAGATTGTGTCATTACCTGTTCTTGTTTTGGGTAATTTGATAACGACATCCATTTGTTATCAATTCCCATTTCCATACTGGCATTTTTAATAGTTGAAGTAAATCTAAAGATTTCTAATGCTCAGTTTAACTTGCGAATAAGTTAAACATTTCGAAAGATAACTTGCTATCTCTTTTTTTCATTCCTATCTATCAGTAATTCTTCTTCAAACTTTGATACATTCTTTCACTTCCAAGATGCATCATATACTTAGATTTATAAGCTTCTTTGAGAATTTTTTTCGTAGGGTTCGTTAATTAAGTATCTAATTTCTCTTTTTATGGAACCTCCGGATTCCATTCACATCTTTCTCATATTCTTTTATCATGCCTTTTAATCCTTTAGTCTTATAAAAAAATTCACTTGCTGGGTACTTCTCAATTGCTCCTTTAAATCTATTTACATATTTAATCTGAGAGTACATGCTCGTTTTGGCTGCTCATAATGCTTACGGTTTAAAGCTTCAGCTACTATATTTACCTTTGTGATATTGAACTTCCTAATCGTAGTCACTTAGAGATTCCATCCAGCGTTTATGCCTCATGTTTAGCTCCTTTGCCCAAAAATATATATTAAACATTTATGGTCTGTAAATATAACGAATTTACTTCCATATAAGTAATGTCTCCATATTTTTAGGGCAAAATTTATCGCTCCTAATTCTTAATCATGCATCACAGTGACTATGAAATCTTCGGTTCCTTATGTCAAATTAGTTAACGAAACTGCTATCCGGGAAAAATCTTGGATAGAACGTTGATAATATCTTGCTAATCCTAGGAATCTTCTTACTTTTATAAGGGACTAAGGGATTTCCCATTTGGTGATAGCTTTATTTATTTATTTTTTTTGGGGGATTCATATGAACAATTTCATGATTCATTGAATGACAATTGTACTTCTAGTAGCCAAGATTCATACATAAGGGGATCTAGCATAAAGCTTTTCTTTTCTCAACAGTGTTAGAAGCAAATGAAGATGTTTGGCATGATCTTCTTCATTTTTTGAATAAATAAGTATATTTTCTATAAAAATGATTACGAGTTTATCCAAGTACGGTCGACATATCCTATTCATCATGTCTATAAATGCAGCTGGGGCATTTGTTAGACCAAAGGACATAACTGTAAATTCGTAATGATCATACCTAGTTCGAAAAGCAGTCTTAGAATTATCCTTTTCCTGTATTTTCAGTTGATGGTATCCTAAGCGTAGGTCGAATAATCAGGCTCCTTGAATTTGATCAAATAAATCGTCAATTCTCAGTAATGGTTACCGATTCTTAGTTGCAACATTATTCATTTTACGAAAATCGATACACATATGCATCTATTCACCCTTCTCCTTGACGAATGATATTAGTACTTCCTACGAGGATGAGGATGTTGTATGTGACACCCCAGGAAAACCCGTGAACGACACAACTCATCTAGCTTCTTCAGTAACCGCATGCTAAATTTCGGGACGAAATTTCTTTCAAGTTGGGGATAATGTGACAACCCGAGTTTCTGAGATTCCATCTTCGTATTATTGCACGTTAATTGTATAGATCGTTTGTTTGACACGAATTGTTTGTTCACAACTGTACACGTGTGTATTATGACAAATCGTATTGTAATTTATATGATGTGTATGATTTATATGGTGTGTGGATTAAATGTGTTTGTAGTGTATGTTAATGAGGGATCTTGTGTTAATTGGTATCTTATAACTAAATATGGATTTTTGGCTGGAAACCCCACCCACGAAATCACCCCAATCTGATAAATGGGCTTTAGGCCCAGATCCCTTACATATTTATTTTTAACCTTTACTTGATAACTTTTAATCGGCAAACCCTAGACTCTCTCTAATAGACTGACGGCAACAAACTCTCTCGAAACATCTCTGTGCTCTACCTTGTGTTGGGGTTAGTTTCGATCTTTACGTGATTGTCTAATTTAAACTATCTTTTGGCTACCTGTTAGATACTTGTGTTAACTATTGTTGATTTATGTTTAGATCATGACTAGGGGTGATTCTTGATGACATCAGATTGTTATGTTCTTCGATTTGAACTGTGATCTTTGTATTGATCGGATTTGGACTGATGATTTAATAGTGTTATTTGTTGAAATCGTGTAACCACTAGAGTTTCAGTAATACGTAACTGATGTCTAATGATGATAGTTCATTATTTGAAACCTGCAATCGAAACTGCCATGGATGATTATGAAGATGATTAACTGTTATTGTGTACTGGATTGTTGATGATGATTGAAGGACCCAACGAAAACACATAACCAACGAAATCACCCTCTGATTCCGTCATATAGGTGATTTCGGCAATAAGTATTTTAGGCCCAAAGAGTTTTCGGCCCATATAGTGTTTTCAGCTTATGTGATTTCGGCACATAGTGATTTCGGCTCACCCAAGGGATTTCGGCCCTGTTAGTTCAGTAAATTGTGAAACATTAACTCGGTTAGTTACAACTCTGTTAATTTGTAACCCTGTTAAGTATGCAAACTCTGTTAAATGGTTAACTCTGTTAAAATTGTAAATGATGTTAGTTTATTAACTCTGTTATGATTTATTAACTCTGTTAACTTGACAAATATGTTAAGTTGCTAACACTATTAAACATGTCAGTATGTTATGTAAGTATGATAACTCTGATTAATTCTGAATGATTCTGTTACGTATGTTCTCAATGCTAAGTGCGTAAATCTTGTAAAGTGTGGAACCTTGTTAAACCTGTTTAACACAGTTAGACATGTTAATGGTTAATATTGTTAGAATTAACTGAGAAAGCTATTATGTGAAAGATGAAATTGCATAAATTGGATTAACTGTCTACATGATACAAGATGCTAATTGCTAGGCACACTCTGTGATATTACTGTGACGTTAGTTACATGTGAAACCTTACAAACATGTACTGATTGAGTATACGTGCACACTATAGGACGTGATTGATTACTTGTGAGCACATAGTCTAGCATACCGAGCAAACCAAGGTGAGTTCACACTCTTACCAAGGCATGGGATTCCCGGGGTTGGGAATGGGTTGATTGATTACTTATGCTTAAGGGTTATCGGAATTACATACCATAGGCCTCGGGAGAGGAAGGTTATTGGTAGATACTGCTAGACTAGTGATACATATACTTCTCTTCGCACACACGCCGGGATTGGCCGCGATAATAGAACAATCTTCGCATACATGCCTGGAATGGCCGCGAACTACACTTTAATCTTCGCACACATGCCGGGTGGGCCGCGATACAAATATACCTAGTCTAGAAAACATGGGAAACCCCCACTAAACTTCGCAAACATGCCTAGAGGGCCGCGATACCATTACATACGATACATGATTACTAAACGAGCTTACGATTTACGATACGAACACTATAACTGAATAACCAACTGTTAACTCGCTCAACTAGTTGTTGACTCGCTGTTACATGCCTTGCAGGACCATAGGTACTCTTGGAGCTTGCACGGGAGGTGCAGTCGTTGTGGAACATGGATCGAGGATGCTATGATAAAACATTTATTGAACTTATTACTTGCATTGGGTTTACAATTATGCTTCCGCTAGACACTTAATATGTTTTGGTTGAACACCTTTCATATCGTTTGGTTTAAATTACATTTATCACATATTATGTTTGATATGATTGGTGGCTTGATCCTGGTCAGTCACGCCTCCAAGCGGTGGTACTCCGCATGTGGATTTTGGGGGTGTGACAGATTGGTATCAGAGCCATTGGTTATAGAGAACTCGGTTTTAATAAGGGGAAAACGTTTTTATTAAAACCAGACTATAACCTGTACAGTGCTCAACGATCCACAACGACGCCTCGCTCCACGTGCAAGACTCAACATCCTAGGTAATATGGTATATGTTTTATTACCTACTTGCTAGAATTGCATAGAACTTTGCTCAGGGTATGCTTAGATTAACGTAACACTATTACATGAGAACACTTGTGTGCTTACTCTCTTCTGTCATCGCACTACTCGCGAACCTCTCTCACTTATGTCATATTTGCTATCAAGATCTTGAGTGGACGCGTTAACCTAACTCAAGCCCAGTTGGCGGCTTCGATTACTGAACAAGTTACTGCAGCACTCGCAGCTGCCCAGGCAGGAGGTGTAACCTGCCATCACCACTTACTCTAGGATCTTTAGATCCTACTCTCGTAAACCAACACTCGTGCTCAAGTATGTTTACTCTTACGCACACGACAGGTCAACACGCTCAGCCACCTGTGTGCACGTTCCAAACTTTCATGGACTGTCGATCTAGTACTTTCAGTGGCACTGAATGGGGGCCGTTGGACTCCTCCACTGGTTCGAGAAGCTCGAATCGGTCTTCGAAATGTGTGAATGCCCTGAGGCTCGTAGGGTGAAGTACGCCACTGGTACTCTCGAAGGCACTGCACTAACTTGGTGGAACGCGCAAGTTCAGATGCTGGGGCTGGCGGCTGCTAATGCCACCCCATGGAATGATTTTAAGGAACTGATCAGACGTGAATACTATAGTCGTGATGACATCCACAAGCAGGAAGTGGAATTCTTTAACCTGAAGATGACGGGGTCAGAGTTAGAAGCATACACGAAACGATCCAACGAACTGGCAGTGTTATGTCCAACTATGGTGGATCCTCCCATCAAACGCATTGAGCTGTACCTCAAAGTCTTGGTACCAGAGATTCAAAGTCATGTGACTGCTGCTAACCATGCTACTATTCAAGATGTTACTCGTCTTGCTCATCGTCTCACAGACCAGGCCGTGGAACAGAACAAGCTGCCTAAACGTATTGGTGCTACTACCACTACTACTTCTGCTACTCCTAGTGACAACAAACGAAAGTGGGATGGAACCTCCAGCAAGGGTTCGACTTCAGTTCAGTCCCAGGCACAGCAACGAAAAACGGAGGAGTACAGGAGCCCTAGTCAGCAGTCTTTTTGTAATCGAAGTCAGGGTGGATACAGGGGAAACCACCCCAAGTGCAATCGATGTAATTTACACCACAGCGGGCAGTGCAACAAAGATCATCGTCAGAGATGCAACAAGCTTGGTCATGGAGCCCAAAGATTGTAGAAGCTCACGTCCTGCAAACCAGAACCGACAACAGCAGTCACAAGCTCCACAGAATCAGCAGCAACAGCAGCAGCAGGGTAACAAGGGATGTTATCCGTGTGGTGCTGAAGGTCACCTCAGGAGACACTGCCCACAGTTGAACCAGAACCAGAATTAGAACCACAACCAAGGAAACGGGAACAATAGTGGAGACAACAACGGGGGTAATAACGACGGCAATGGTGCCAGGGGTCAAGGGTTCGTGATTGGTCAGGATGATGCTAGGAATGACCCCAACGTTGTAATGGTTTCGACATCGTTATTGGTATGGATTGGCTACCTCAACATCGAGCAGAGATTCTTTGCAAAGAAAAGATCGTCCGCATTACTCGTGCTGGTTAAGAACCTTTGGTAATTCATGGTGACAAGCTCCTAGATCCGCACCTATAGCTCGCGCACCGTATCGCTTAGCTCCAACTGAACTGGAAGAACTGTCTAAGCAATTGCAAGAACTCTTGGAAAAGGGTTTCATACGTCCTAGCTCTTCGCCCTGGGGAGCTCCAGTATTATTTGTGAAGAAGAAAGACGGTACTTTCCGCATGTGCATAGATTACCGCGAACTGAACATAGTAACCGTGAAGAATCGCTATCCTCTTCCACGCATCGACGACTTATTCGACCAGTTGCAAGGGTCGAGCTATTACTCGAAGATTGACCTGAGGTCAGGCTATCATCAATTGAGAGTCCGGGACGAGGACGTCTCCAAAACAGCATTCAGAACTCGCTACGGCCATTACGAGTTTTTGGTCATGCCATTCGGGCTAACAAACGCGCCTATGGTTTTCATGGATCTTATGAACAGGGTGTGCAAACCTTATCTTAACAAGTTTGTTATTGTTTTCATCGATGACATCCTGATCTACTCGAAGAGTCAGGAGGAACACGAGCATCATTTACGACTTATTTTGGAACTTCTTCGAACGGAACAGCTGTACGCCAAGTTTTCAAAATGCGACTTCTGGCTTCGTGAAGTCCACTTCCTAGGCCATGTGGTAAACAAGGATGGGATTCATGTTGATCCATCCAAGGTAGATTCGATCAAGAACTGGCCTGCACCTCGCACACCAACATAAATTCGCCAATTCTTGGGTTTGGCAGGCTACTACAGAAGGTTCATCAAAGGCTTTTCAAAGATTGCACAGCCGCTTACACTACTGACACAGAAAGGTGTTGCTTACCGTTGGGGTAATACATAGGAAACAGCGTTTCAACACTTAAAGGATAGACTCTGTAGCGCACCTATCCTCTCATTGCCTGAAGGCACGGACGATTTTGTAGTCTACTGCGATGCATCCATCCAAGGTCTTGGATGTGTGTTGATGCAACAGGATAAAGTCATTGCTTATGCTTCGCGCCAACTTAAGATTCACGAACGGAATTACACTACACATGATTTAGAGCTGGGAGCTGTTGTTTTTGCGCTCAAGATATGGCGACAATACCTGTACGGTACCAAGTGCACTATATACACCGATCACAGGAGTCTCGAGCATATTTTCAAGCAGAAAGAGTTGAACATGCGACAACGTCGATGGGTCGATTCACGAACGGAATTACACTACACATGATTTAGAGCTGGGAGCTGTTGTTTTTGCGCTCAAGATATGGCGACAATACCTGTACGGTACCAAGTGCACTATATACACCGATCACAGGAGTCTCGAGCATATTTTCAAGCAGAAAGAGTTGAACATGCGACAACGTCGATGGGTCGATTTACTGAACGATTACGAATGTGCTATAAAGTACCATCCGGGCAAAGGCAATGTGGTGGCCGACGCCCTTAGTCGAAAGGATACTACACCTAGGCGTGTACGAGCATTGCAACTCACTATTCAGTCTGGTCTTCCTGCACAGATACGAGATGCTCAGGTAGAAGCATTGAAACCAGAAAACGTCAGGGCTGAAGCCCTACGCGGCTCAAGGCAACGCTTAGAACAGAAGGAGGATGGTGCCTACTACGTCACAGGACGCATTTGGGTCCCACTTTATGGCAGCCTACGAGAGCTTGTGATGGATGAGGCACACAAGTCTCGCTACTCGGTACATCCAGGTTCGGATAAAATGTACCATGATATCAAAACTACATATTGGTGGCCTAGCATGAAAGCTCACATAGCAACTTACGTTAGCAAGTGTTTGACTTGTGCGAGAGTCAAAGCGGAATATCAGAAACCTTCAGGCCCACTCCAACAACCTGAGATACCACAATGGAAATGGGAACAAATTTCCATGGATTTTGTTACTGGTCTACCTAGATCTCAGCGCGGAAATGACACTATTTGGGTGATCGCGGATCGACTCACAAAGTCTGCACACTTCCTGGCTATTAAGGAAACAGACAAGTTCTCTACCTTAGCAGACATCTACTTAAAAGAAGTGGTTTCAAGGCACGGGGTGCCAACCTCTATTATTTCTGATCGTGACGCACGTTTTACTTCAGAACTGTGGCAAGCAATGCACAAATCTTTTGGCTCTCGTTTAGACATAAGCACAGCTTATCACCCTCAGACGGATGGGCAGTCTGAGCGCACTATTCAAACTTTAGAAGACATGCTTCGTGCATGTGAAATTGACTTTGGCAACGGCTGGGAAAAGCATCTGCCACTTGTGGAATTTTCGTACAATAACAGCTACCACACCAGCATTAAAGCCGCTCCATTCGAGGCATTGTACGGGCATAAATTCCGATCACCTCTCTGTTGGGCAGAGGTGGGTGATAGTCAGATCACAGGTCCAGAACTGGTAGTAGACACAACAGAAAAGATTGCTCAAATACGACAACGCATGGCGGCAGCTCGTGGCCGTCAGAAAGCATACGCCGATAAAGAAAGGAAACTACTCGAGTTCCAGGTTGGGGATCGAGTGCTACTCAAAGTTTCACCATGGAAGGGTGTTGTTCGTTTTGGCAAAAGGGGCAAACTCAATCCACGATACGTTGGACCATTTGAAATCTTTGAGAAAATAGGCAAAGTGGCCTACAGACTGAACTTACCAGCTGAACTCAGTGCAGTTCACAACGTCTTTCACGTGTCGAATCTGAAGAAGTGTCTGTCAGATGAGACCCTCATAGTTCCTTTGAAGGAGCTCACTATCGACGAACAGTTGCATTTCGTCGAAGAACCAGTTGAAATCACGGACCGGGATGTTAAGGTCCTCAAGAACACCAGAATACCTCTTGTTTGAGTTCGTTGGAACTCCCGTCGTGGCCCAGAGTATACCTGGGAACGAGAAGATCAAATGAAACTCAAATATCCCCAGTTATTAGGAAACAGTGCAACTACTACTGAGGCTGAAGCTACTACAGAATTTCGGGACGAAATTCCAAATCAACGGGGGGATGATGTGACACCCCAGGAAAACCCGTGAACGACACAACTCATCTAGCTTCTTCAGTAACCGCATGCTAAATTTCGGGACGAAATTTCTTTCAAGTTGGGGATAATGTGACAACCCGAGTTTCTGAGATTCCATCTTCGTATTATTGCACGTTAATTGTATAGATCGTTTGTTTGACACGGATTGTTTGTTCACAACTGTACACGTGTGTATTTTAACAAATCGTATTGTAATTTATATGATGTGTATGATTTATATGGTGTGTGGATTAAATGTGTTTGTAGTGTATGTTAATGAGGGATCTTGTGTTAATTGGTATCTTATAACTAAATATGGATTTTTGGCTGGAAACCCCACCCACGAAATCACCCCAATCTGATAAATGGGCTTTAGGCCCAGATCCCTTACATATTTATTTTTAACCTTTACTTGATAACTTTTAATCGGCAAACCCTAGACTCTCTCTAATAGACTGACGACAACAAACTCTCTCGAAACATCTCTGTGCTCTACCTTGTGTTGGGGTTAGTTTCGATCTTTACGTGATTATCTAATTTAAACTATCTTTTGGCTACCTGTTAGATACTTGTGTTAATTATTGTTGATTTATGTTTAGATCATGACTAGGGGTGATTCTTGATGACATCAGATTGTTATGTTCTTCGATTTGAAATATGATCTTTGTATTGATCGGATTTGGACTGATGATTTAATAGTGTTATTTGTTGAAATCGTGTAACCACTAGAGTTTCAGTAATACGTAACTGATGTCTAATGATGATAGTTCATTATTTGAAACCTGCAATCGAAACTGCCATGGATGATTATGAAGATGATTAACTGTTATTGTGTACTGGATTGTTGATGATGATTGAAGGACCCAACGAAAACACATAACCAACGAAATCACCCTCTGATTTCGTCATATAGGTGATTTCGGCAATAAGTATTTTAGGCCCAAAGAGTTTTCGGCCCATATAGTTTTTTCAGCTTATGTGATTTCGGCACATAGTGATTTTGGCTCACCCAAGGGATTTCGGCCCTGTTAGTTCAGTAAATTGTGAAACATTAACTCGGTTAGTTACAACTCTGTTAATTTGTAACCCTGTTAAGTATGCAAACTCTGTTAAATGGTTAACTCTGTTAAAATTGTAAATGATGTTAGTTTATTAACTCTGTTATGATTTATTAACTCTGTTAACTTGACAAATATGTTAAGTTGCTAACACTATTAAACATGTCAGTATGTTATGTAAGTATGATAACTCTGATTAATTCTGAATGATTCTGTTACGTATGTTCTCAATGCTAAGTGCGTAAATCTTGTAAAGTGTGGAACCTTGTTAAACCTGTTTAACACAGTTAGACATGTTAATGGTTAATATTGTTAGAATTAACTGAGAAAGCTATTATGTGAAAGATGAAATTGCATAAATTGGATTAACTGTCTACATGATACAAGATGCTAATTGCTAGGCACACTCTGTGATATTACTGTGACGTTAGTTACATGTGAAACCTTACAAACATGTACTGATTGAGTATACGTGCACACTATAGGACGTGATTGATTACTTGTGAGCACATAGTCTAGCATACCGAGCAAACCAAGGTGAGTTCACACTCTTACCAAGGCATGGGATTCCCGGGGTTGGGAATGGGTTGATTGATTACTTATGCTTAAGGGTTATCGGAATTACATACCATAGGCCTCGGGAGAGGAAGGTTATTGGTAGATACTGCTAGACTAGTGATACATATACTTCTCTTCGCACACACGCCGGGATTGGCCGCGATAATAGAACAATCTTCGCATACATGCCTGGAATGGCCGCGAACTACACTTTAATCTTCGCACACATGCCGGGTGGGCCGCGATACAAATATACCTAGTCTAGAAAACATGGGAAACCCCCACTAAACTTCGCAAACATGCCTAGAGGGCCGCGATACCATTACATACGATACATGATTACTAAACGAGCTTACGATTTACGATACGAACACTATAACTGAATAACCAACTGTGAACTCGCTCAACTAGTTGTTGACTCTCTGTTACATGCCTTGCAGGACCATAGGTACTCTTGGAGCTTGCACGGGAGGCGCAGTCGTTGTGGAACATGGATCGAGGATGCTATGATAAAACATTTATTGAACTTATTACTTGCATTGGGTTTACAATTATGCTTCCGCTAGACACTTAATATGTTTTGGTTGAACACCTTTCATATCGTTTGGTTTAAATTACATTTATCACATATTATGTTTGATATGATTGGTGACTTGATCCTGGTCAGTCACGCCTCCAAGCGGTGGTACTCCGCATGTGGATTTTGGGGGTGTGACATTGTATAACATCTTTTTCTAGCAATTCATCTAATTGCTTCTTTAGCTTGAGTATTTCTATTGGTTCTAAGTGGTAAGGTACTTTAGCAATCGGGGTTGTTCCTAGTATTAAGTAATTTCTGGGTTCCTCCTCACGGTCGGTGATAGTCCAAGTAGATCATCTGGGAAAACGTCATAATATCCCAATACTACCGGAATTTCTTGCAGTTCCTTTCCTTCGAGTAAATGATCACAGAGATCATATACACTACACCTCTCTTCCGTATATAACTTGCAACTTTCCTTGCATTGATGAAATTTGTCGGCTTGGCTGTCTTATCTCCTTGGATTGTGATCACTTCTCCTGTTGGCTTACGAATCTCAACAGAATTCTGGTCACTTAAGATTTGAGCATGTTTGGATGCTAACCATTCTATTTCTAACACTAACTTCACTACTAGAAAATTAGGTAATTTTCTACACACTTTTCCGTCGCAAATGTGTAGCAAATAAGCATTTCCTACACAATTGCTACGCACATGGTAAGTAGCAAAAAACCCTGTCGCAAAATCGATTGCTACGCACTTGCTACACTTTTGGTGACGCGTTTGCTACACATATGTGACACCATGTTTTTACTTAAATTTGCTATTTGCTACGCACTTACAACGTATTATTTGCTACGCATCTGCAACGTATCATTTGCTACACATTTCCAACACACTCTTTGCTACAAATTCGCAACGCCTATTAATATTCAATTTTTTTCTATTTGAGACACATTTGCTACGCAAGTGGATTAAGAAAAATAACAAAATAAATCATTAAAACAAAACATCAGAAAATCCTCACTACTAAAAAATATGTAAACTTGTTTTAAAAAAACAATAATAATAAATCCAACAAAATCACAAATACCATAACCTAAATTCAAAAAAAAAAAATCCATTACAACCAAGTTTAATAATTTAAACTTCGAATCTGACATCATAGCGAATATAACAAGTAACAATTGCTATTAGTTACTAGGACCACAACTTTTTGTAAATTCTTCAAAGTCTTTTTGCATGGCTTCACGTTGAGCTTTCAGTGCGTCCTCAAATGCCTTTCTCTCAGTTTCACGTTGAGCCTGAAGCCGAGCTTCAAAATCTTCAAATCGAGCCTCCGAATATTGAATTTGATTTTCCAAAAGCTAGGATCTAAAATAATAGCAAACATATAAGAAACAGATAATAATAGGCAATCTGAATCAAATTAGTTCTTCTAGTCAGGGCTATTCATAACCCAGGGTAATTAGATCTTAACGCAAATTTTTGGTTATAATCACAGAACTAGGTAAAAAAAGCTTTCCTATGAATAAGAAAACTTAAAGTTTAACAATTTCTTAACTAAAGATTTAAGTGTAAATGTTGATTTCCTTCTAAATTACTAAGTGTGATATATTGTGATATAATAGCGAAATGTAGTATAACGATTGCATAATTAGTATGATTATATTTATGTCATTGTCGGACATCTGATAACTGAGTTAAAAAATTATAGGAAACTAGAGATCAAGCTTTGTTTTATGAATTTCAACAAAATTTATAATCCAGCAAGCCAAACAACAAGTAATCTTAAACAAATATGTAACAGTAATTGATGGAGAATTTTGGCGATGTTGATGTATACACATCTAACTATCTAAAACAAAACAAACTAATAACATTGAATCAACAATGTGAATATATGTTAATATTATAAGAATACTAAAAGCAAGAAACTACATAATTTATCACATAAGAAGAGTCGGATATATTTTTTTAGAAACAAATACAGTAAGTGAAACAATAAAAAACGATTCAACTTGATGTTGTATATCTTAAATCGTTTATAATTATAAAAATCTTTTTCTAACTCTTGGTCAAATAAACGTCGAAGAGGAGGATTGGTCGAACCATGAATTTATAGTTGTATATCCTATCCCATATGATGGGTCAAAACAATAATACATTATCTTGAGATGGCCCGACCCAAAAAGATGCGGATGGTGTGTCGGTCATCAAATAATTTATATCTGTAGATCATATCCCGTATAAGCGGGTCGTATGACCCTGCACATGCTTCCATACACTAGCATCATCCTCGATGAATTCCGCCCCGTACAACTCCTTCATATCTATCAAGTATTCCCCCTTCAGTTTATCAAAACAACACGAATGTTACTGTGCTAAATGTTGATATGATAGTTTTATGGATACAATTGACAAGTTACATATATTTCTCTGGCTCGAGTTGTACAAAAATCCATCACTTCCATGTTATTAATTTCAAGCTCTCTGTTCTCGAGCCTTGCTTTGGACTCTTTTGTCACTCAGCAGTCCCTATGATTGTGGTCATATCACTATTGGCCCTCAACTGTCCAATAACAAAGCTTATCAAGTAGTGTATACAAAACCTCACATACCGGCAGTAATTTCAGATTACAAAAACTTAAAACCCTATCATTATAAGTAATAGTTGGAAAACATTTAGGGTTTTGAAAACATTTGATAAAAGAGAATGACTCACAATGTTGTGAGAAAAATAGAATGACTCATATTGCAAATCTATAGTTCTACTTTAATAGGCCTTCTGATTCTAAGCCTTCTGATACTAAGTCTCTTGATTAACAGTAAGTTTATAGTTCCGAGTCTTCTAATAATTAAGCATCTACTTTATTAGTGAATTTATAGTTTTAAGCCTTCTGATTCTAACCCCTAATTTCACAGAATGTAATCTTTATTGTTGTATAAACCCAACTCAGACTTTAACGACAATCATGAGATCAAAACCTCAACGTAGTTAACAAAGTATAGTGTCATTCAGGCATCAGTTTGGCATCCGTTTATTGGTCTCGGATCTATCGCATAGGGTATCGTTTCAGTGATTATGGTTTAATACACGCAAATACAGAGAAACAGAGTGACGAGGGATCAGAGAATCGATTTCAAAAATCGAAAAGGTGCGAATGTTTCTGTCCGTGACCCGGCCTTTATATAGCCCAGGCTGGACTCTCCCGCGCGTCGCAGGAGGAGACATGGTATCTCCCGCGTGGCGCCTGGGAGGTCGGCCTGGCCTAGGCCTGCCACGTGTCCTGGGAGGTTTGACACGTGTCGGGCCGTGGTGACATGTGTCCTCCACCGCCTTTTCATCCCATCACGTGTTTTTCTCGATTTTCGTGCCGATTCTTATCGTGTATGCTCGGGTTTTGATCCAAAATGGTTCATTTTTAATTAGGAGTTTAGTAAGGGTATTTTCGTGAGCGTTGGTTTATCAATCGCCAAGTTTTCTTAACCGCTAAGTTTTATAGATTTATTATTACAATTTTCGTCGCACGCACTTAGGGTTTTGATTACGCGTTGTTGTCGGGAAATTTTTTTAGGGTTGTTACAGGTATGGCACCAGCCCTTATGTTGGAACGATCACTTTTCTTTTACTTCAAATGGTTGTCTCGGCTCGATGGCCCTTTAGCTTTCACTCACACCGTCGTAGAACTTAGTAGCTTAGTAGATGATCTTATCTACAAAATTCTCACTGCTTTTGAGATTAAACATGTAGTTTGCTACTAGTGTTGTTTGAAGAATTGTAAAAAGGTGGAAAAATGATCTGACCATATCTCAATTCTATTATGTATATATCTCAAACCTCTGTTTTGTATCTAATTCAATCAGATCCTTTGGAATCATGAACTTTCACAAAGCCAATTTTTATAGCTTTACAATAGATGGAGATGTTGGATCTTCTTATTATAAAATATAATATCAAACAATTCCCAACTATTATTCAGAAATACTCTCAAGCAATTTTCTAACTACTTTTGTAGGTCCGGCTAGGGGAGGATCTAGTCGCCTAATCCTTGTTGTCAAACACACCCGGTTGTGCGGAATCCAACCGGAGATGCAAACCGAGATAGAACACGAAAAATACACGACACACAAAGTTCACCGTTTAACACCACTGTATTAATACGAATGAAGGGTCCGTTTACAAGCACAATGTTTACAGATCTATTCTGCAAACTCTCTCTAACTCTCGTGTGTGTGTGTTCTCCTACACTTGTGTTCTTTTTTTGAAGTGAACATCACACACGGGTATTTATACCCGACACAACTGGTCTGGTCGAAGGATCAGACAGACTGATCGAAAGATCATCTGTCGACCAGAAACATATCGAAGGATCACAAATACACCTCGAAGGATGATATCCTTCGAGGTCTATCAACATCCATCGAAAGGTCCATCTTTCGAGCTCATCGAAGGATACAAACCATCCTTCGAGACTCACAACCTTCGACACAAACAATATACAAAACAATGTGCTAACTGTTTGGCCAAGTCAAACCGGAGGATGGTTGACTTGGTCAAACTTACATCAAACGCACATAACAACAAACCTAAGACGTAACTCAGACTAACACTTGGCTGTATCTTTGTCTCGATCTTCGTGTCTTCGAGTCGAAACCAAGTCGATCTGAGCTGAGTTGAACCGAGCCGAGTCGTGTCCACAAAATATGTATCAACAAACTCCCCCTTGGACGCTACTCGTGAGGTTCAACTTCGATGTCTTCCACGTCGGAGGATCTTCAAAGTCTTCACGTGTCGTAAGTAGAAAGTGTATCAACAAACTCCCCTTTTCATTTAGGTAGTGTGTCAATAAACTCCCCCTTAGATTGAACTCTCCATTGAGTCATGCTCGTGAATCTTTTAACTTGTCAATTCTTCAGATCCTTGTGGTGTTGATGAAGGGTCAGCGGCAACTCGATCATTTTATCCTTTGAGTGCCTCCACTTCGTGTCTTCATTCCAAGGCTTGTCATCGAACATGTTCTCCTCGCCTTTAGCATCTGCACATGCAAGAAAGCTAAACGCATAATGAGAACACCCGCTTGGAATATAGTTAACATTTAAACAAACGACACATATGAGATCAAATCTCAATCAAACACCAACCGACAATATTTTGAAAGCTTAGAAAAATATTCAATCTTAATCCTTTAACTTTCAAAACTTGTTAACTTCGACAGTTTATGAAGATGCAATTGTTTTCCGGCTTACGATCAGGATTTTGGGTAGGATAGACTCGAGTTCCAACATCAGTCAATCAAAAATAAACTAGAAGCAAAATCTTTTTGGCTTTTATAAAGTTTATATTAAAACACACCTAAAATCTTTTTGAAATTTTTCATTTTTCAAACGTAAAGACGGAAAGCAATAAATAAATATATACAAAGTGCATAAACTGAAAACAGTAAATAAATATCTACAGACATTCTTTTTGCGAGTTTCGAGGGTAAGAGAATCATATCAGTGTACGGTCACGCCAAAACGCTCTTGTTGTTCTTTTAGTTAACATTAAGATAAGCATCCTATAACAATTATCGGTATTGTAGTCCACTTAAGCTCAACTTATCATTTGTAATCATGGCGAGGGGATACGTTAAGGTATGATTTATACTTACCGACCGGTGTTCATCCACATCACGACACATTCCCGTATCAAGGTATGCACGAGGGTTCATCTTACCGGTGAGTATACCGATTATCATCTGTTTGACCGTATATGATGTGAGAAACTCACTTATTTTGTTTGAAAACAAGCCCTATGTGAAATAATCACTTATTGATGAGGAACTTGATTTTCGATGCATGAGGGCACAGGAGCAAGTCCGTGAACAGGTCAGTACTTTCGTACAGCAGAGAGACGAACTTGACTCCCGGAAAGAATTTGTGATATATTATCACTTATTTTGTTGGGACATGTGATTGTTGATCACTTATTGAGGTCGAATGCAATATGTACACGTATGTATAGTATCATGGAAGATCTAGACTTGCGTCCCCGTTATTTTTCGGTAAAAGATACAACCATGATACCCAGATGATAAGCAGCATAAAGACCGAATATCTCAGAACCTCGGCAATCTCTCAAACGAAATTTCGGTACTAAGACCATATGCCAATGAATGGTTCCCACCTGGTCTTCAGTCGATTTAAGATTTATATCACCCTGCACACTTTAAAATGATTGTGAGCCTACCAATACATCTTATATAGAGCTGCTTATCACTCTTCATTTTGCATTTTAGTTCGAAAAGGTTTCGACAGACCACTGATCTACTATCATTTTCTCCTTTTCTCGCCAGGAAACTCATTTTTGTTTTTCAATGTTTTTGTGCTTTTGAAATTTTTCGATGTTTTTGAATTTTTCAAATTTGGATTTACTCCCCCTAAAATCAACAAACTAAGATAAAATTTAAAAACACAAAGGTATTTACAAAAACGATTTCCCGATGTTGGTTAACTCATGTTTTACCTCAATGCCGTTTACCAAAATTAAGTTTTAATCAGAAAAGATTTCTCAAATTTTGGAAAAATGAGTTGGCACGTCGGTAAGTGGTGCGGACCATGACAACATTGTCTGGCCAAAGAGTGCTGTACGAGATTATAATTCACAAAACAGCTTAACTATCGACAAGTATAGGAGAGATTAGAAATTTAAAACCGTATCCTGCAACTGCTTCGTGCATTGCCAAGAATCTGAGCGCTCTCCCGAACTGGATATCCACCCGGTGTGGATTTCAAAGTCGATTTTGTAGCTACTTAGAAATCTCTTCACAGCAACAAGATCAGAAACCTTTGGGTCCGGCTGGTCTTCCACATTTCACCAGCGAAGGTTTTTGTCTTTCTCTTTCAGAAGTAGTGTGCGGTTGTTCAATCCATACCAAGGCATCCGCACACCCGGTTGGTTTGTTCAACAAACACATTTTCTTCAATTACACCGCGAAGAAATGTACACTGCACGTTCATCTTGTCGATTGTGAACTTCAACCGTGCTGCAGGTGCGTACATTTGGATTGAGTCTATCCTGGGGACCCGATCAAAGCCTTGAACAATCAAACTTTGAAATGATTCTTAATTTGTCGAAGCTTTCAATCTCTTTCGACAGACAATTCTGTCTTCTTTTCTTTTTCTTCTCTCCATCAAAGGCAACAACTTCTTTGTCGCCGTTCTTGTGCAAGGACACTCCACTATCAACAATCCGATGACTATCGATAGTTCCTCCTGGAACATCCTGCACACTCACTTAGAGATTAATTGGAAAGGGGGACCCAAGCCTTAACAGACTTGGGTCGTCCTTCATCATCGAGGATTGTGACCTCAATTTCCTGATGATTCTCAAACACAGCACCTCCTCCTGAAACAGTTACCGATTTTGGTTTCCAAAACTGTTTTTGTTTTTCATTTTTAATTTCTAATTTAACAGACTTTGTTTGGACAACCTCCGGTTTCAACGCCTTTTCAATCACCTTCACATTTTTACGTCGTTGTTTTGTTTCCTGTTCTTTAACAGTTCTTTTATCATGTTTTGGATAAACAGGACGACGTTGTGAGTGACCTTGTTCAGAGGGGGCTCTTTCAACAAAATTTGGTTTGGGCAAGTTTTTGCAATCTTTAATGATGTGCCCAACCTTCCCACATTTGAAACAAATTCTCCTTTCAATAAACTTAGGAGAACCTGTTCGACTAACATATGTCGAACCAGTAGAACCTGAGGTACTTGTTCCTACATCACACCCGTTTGTGTGTTGGGTGTAATTGTTTTGAGCGTTACGTTTTAAAATCTTGACTTGTTGGACAAAATCGATGTTGGATTTATTTTCAAAAGTCTCAATTTTATCAGTACCTTTTGATGCTACAAACTTGACATCTTTTGCTTTCTTCTTGTAACGAGCTCCTTTTGATTCAACCTTAGCTTTTGGCTTTGGAGCTCGTTGTTGTTGTTGTTTACCCTTAAAAGCGACAGGTTGTTGCTTTGTCGGTAATTTTTGGTTTCCAAATTGTTTCCTCACTTCAGCTTTTGGAATAGGATCACACTGAGTTACTGAAACTCTCGGGATCGCTTTTCCCAAAAACTTAGTTGTATTATCTTCAAACACTTTATCAATCAATGATTGATTGACGTTTTTGATTGGAAAGTCTTTGTTTGAATAAATTTTATCATCACCGACTAAAGTGTACAACACGTTATCACTTTTAACAGTAGACACTGTCTCAGTGATAGGATCTATCTCTTGTTTAGCACCAGTTGATTGCACAGCAGGAGTAGGAGGATCACACAGAATGTGATTCTCAAAAGGCACTTCTACTCCTTTTCTATCATCAAGAGATTTATCCTCATCACTCACATCTGATTCATCATCCGAAGAATCATAGTCCTCAATGGTTGGAGGACTTTGATTTGAAGCACATGATGACTTTTCCTTGCTATCAGATGAGCCCTCCGATGAATTGTCCGTTTTGAACCCTAAGCCAGTTGTAACTTCCTCATAATCAAGAGGTACAGTTGGCTCAAAACGCGGCATTTCCTCCTCATCGGGCGACTTGGTATAGTCGTGTCTCAAAGGGGGTGGACACGCCTTATAGCCAACGCCTTTAACGTTTCCCTTTAGTTGCTGAACGTCAATGATATGATCAAGCACATATCGGGAGTTTGAGTAACTCTCCAATTTGAGCTTGATCGCCTCATGTTCACATTTCGCCACGGCTAGCTCTTTCTTTGTTTCCTCGATGATATTAATGTAGTTATTAATACCAATTTGTTTGTTACAAACAGTTTTTGTTAATTCGGAAACACTTTTCTTTTGGGTTTCAATAACTGTTTTAAATTCCTTTTCATTGCGAGCTAAGGCCATGTTTGCCTCCTTGCACTTTGACAATTCAACAACTAAACTCTGATTGTGACTATGAACCGTTTCAGATTCACGTTTCAATTCAGCACATTCAAGTTTTAATTCTTCACAATTACTACATATGCTAGGAGTAGGAGGATCAGAATTTACCTGACTTGTCGAGGCCGAGACATTCGCCACAAAGGCAGTCTGATAAGAAAAAGATCCATCTTCAGAATTAAAATCTCCTGCATTCGAGCTTTCTTCATCTGAACTCCCACTATAACCCGAGCTATCATCACTTTCAGAAAACTCTTCCTTGTGAACATGCTTGATGTGATTGATAATTTTTGCATAGCATGCAGTTCCACCTCCTTGATGATTATCTCCCAATTGTACAGACCAATCACATCCTTCATCAGCTTGAACTATCAATGCCCGGTTGGGGTTTGAAGGCCCTGACTGGTTGGTTTGGTTGTTAGCAGCTACTATCCCTCTTTCGTTGTTAGCTTGATTTGAAGTACTTGTTTGATTTTGGAAGGGATTTTGGTTGCCTTGTTGGTTGCCTTGTTTACTCGGTCGCGTGCATTCACGTTTGAAGTGACCCTTTTCACCGCAATTAAAGCATGTGACAGCATCTTTATTGAACCCGTACTTCGTATCATTTTTGCCTTCCAACGAAGTTCTTCCAGTTCGAGTCATGAAATCCTTTGCCCTTCTAACTGCACTTGCAAACGCCCACTTGATATCCATTAACTCCATTTCATCCCTGTCTATCTGCTGATAGTCTTCGTTTGTCAAATTAATGTTGCCAATTTGACTTGCGACTAATCCGCTGTAGGCATTAACCATAGTGGTAAGAATTTCAATGTGATCCCGTGCAGCTTCTACACTCACTTTGGAAAGATTTGAAGTATCAGGTTTGTTGCCATAGAAGGCTTGTTGTGGTTGGGGTTGTGGTGGGGGTTTAGAAAAATAGGAAGCTGGATCAAATTGGGGTTGGGATGGAGCAACTTGAGGTTTTGAAAAATAGGAAGCTGGATCAAACTGGGGTTGGGGTGGAGCAACTTGAGGTTTTGAAAAATATGAAGCTGGATCAAATTGGGGTTGAGGTGTGGCTACTCCTCCAAAATAGGATCTTGGGTCGAAAGCATTTGACACATAAGCTGTTTGTATCTTTGGTTGCTGGCTTGTACTAGCAGCAGGAGTAATCCCTCCAAAGTACATCTCTGGATTTTGAGGGACAGGAATTAGTTTAGCTTTTCTGATCTCTTCTGCATCCTTGTTCTCCAGCTTTTGAACAAACTCATAGATACTCACAGTATCCAATACACCTGTATGCTTTAACAATTCAATGAATGAGCTCCACTTTGGTGGTAGAGCATCAGCAAACCGTGCGACTATTTCCTGTGAAGATACAACAACCTTGTATGAAATCAGTTCACTAAGTAAATGATAAAAACGAGTAGTCATATCATTTAGAGTCTCATTCTCCATGAACTGAAATGATTCAAACTCTTTCTTCAATAAATCATGGCGTATCTTTCTAGTAGCTGCACTTCCTTCTCCTCTCGCTACCAATGCATCCCATAAAGCGTTCGTGGTCTTACAATATGAGAATTGATGAAAGATGTCTTTGTGAAGTGCTTGAGTGAGAATAGCATACGCTTTCTTCTCCAGATCATATGCCTTTTTCTCGGCTTCTTGCATATTGTTGAAAGTTGTCACATTTGATCCCGCTTCTTCAAGAACTTCACTAAATGCAGAGGTGAAGCACGTCCATAATTCTGTGTTTTGCCCTTGAACGTAATTGTGGAAACGACCCTTCCATGATGGATAGTCGTTCATGTGATTCAGCTTTGGCGGGCGATTGTTGCTACCCGTCTCATTCTCACTAAGCAAAATATTTTGAATGCTCTGATTTTGATTCGCCACCATTGCCCATTGACTTGAACTTATTGACTGTTGTTGTTTAGGTATTGTACTCGTCATATATTCGGCCAACGACATCTGTTTTTGAGCTGGTTGTGGATTCGTACTCCAATCCCAAGGGCTTGTACAACTCATTTTGATGAAATACTAATAGACGACCTACACAAACACAAACTGTTAAGTTCAAACAGACACGAATTGAAAGATACAGCCTTGTTCGAAAGACCAAGACTTGTTCGAAGGATCAACAGTGTTCGAAAGATCACTGTTGAGTTTCGAACAAAGACTTCGAAAGATTCACAATGAAAGATCCTTATCTTTCGAAAAACTATCTCGAAAGATTCACAATGAAAGATCCTTATCTTTCGAAAAACTATCTCGAAAGATTCACAATGAAAGATCCTTATCTTTCGAAAATGTATCCTCCGAAAAGATTCCCTTGAGCTCGAAAGATAGATCACTGACTTCGAAAGATGTATGCTTCGAAATGATTCCTTGGTTCGAAGGATGATGATCTATCGAACCTCCACTGATCGAAAGATGGTCTTTCGACTCCGAAGGATATCTTTCGAACTGCTCTGACACAGTTGACAAAGAGTGACAGGTTGGTGAAAAAGTTGACGGGTTGGTAAAAACTTTCGGCAGAAAGTATGTTCAGACCATATCTTTCAGGTCTGAATATGCAGGCTTTCACCAACCAGGTAATGATCCCAATATTTTAATCAAAATACTCTTACCAATGCACAAACACTTGATAATTTAAAATTTTTAAGATCAAGGAGTGTAGTTTATCAAGAACACTATGAGTATAACAAGAACACTACCCAGAAAAACAAGAATTTCGGTGAACCGAAACTCTCCAAACACACGATTTTGCTAAAATGTTTAACAAAAACCAACAACTAACATGTAAACATGAAGAATAACAAGGTTTTTAACAAAACACCAAGCAAAAACAACAAGATTTTCCAGAAAATAGTGAACCTTTTAAACCCGAAAAACAGCCCGAAAACACCTCGGTTTTAACAAGGAGAAGAGCCAAGGCTCTGATACCACTTGTAGGTCCGGCTAGGGGAGGATCTAGTCGCCTAATCCTTGTTGTCAAACACACCCGGTTGTGCGGAATCCAACCGGAGATGCAAACCGAGATAGAACACGAAAAATACACGACACACAAAGTTCACCGTTTAACACCACTGTATTAATACGAATGAAGGGTCCGTTTACAAGCACAATGTTTACAGATCTATTCTGCAAACTCTCTCTAACTCTCGTGTGTGTGTGTGTTCTCCTACACTTGTGTTCTTTTTTTGAAGTGAACATCACACACGGGTATTTATACCCGACACAGCTGGTCTGGTCGAAGGATCAGACAGACTGATCGAAAGATCATCTGTCGACCAGAAACATATCGAAGGATCACAAATACACCTCGAAGGATGATATCCTTCGAGGTCCATCAACATCCATCGAAAGGTCCATCTTTCGAGCTCATCGAAGGATACAAACCATCCTTCGAGACTCACAACCTTCGACACAAACAATATACAAAACAATGTGCTAACTGTTTGGCCAAGTCAAACCGGAGGATGGTTGACTTGGTCAAACTTACATCAAACGCACATAACAACAAACCTAAGACGTAACTCAGACTAACACTTGGCTGTATCTTTGTCTCGATCTTCGTGTCTTCGAGTCGAAACCAAGTCGAACTGAGCTGAGTTGAACCGAGCCGAGTCGTGTCCACAAAATATGTATCAACAACTTTTGTGATATACACTCACCACCACACCAGTTTGTTACCAGTGCAATTGTCGTGAGTCTGAGAAACTTTTAATTAGATGTCATAGTTATCTTGCAAAAGCCATATAAAACATAAAATACTATTCATTAAAGATGTAAAATAACTACTTATTTGTCTTATATTCCATTCATTTTTCACTTAAGACCCAAAAGATGACACATTTCATCAAAAAGATTACGCATTCAAGCATTTTGAACCTTGATCGCAAACAACCCAACATGATATGGGGGATCAATTGAATTTATATGAGACAACTAATATCTTTGACTCTCGATATTGAACAACCACACTGAGTATGCTCACCTTCTTTAGTTTGGGTGATCTAGCCAAGATAAACTTCACAAAGTACATCTCAAGCAGATTGTTGAAAAATAGGTATCCAAATCATACATCTGAATATTCATCCTTTACAACAAGGTATTTCATGTACCACCAAGTCTGCACTGCATTCTTATGAAGGTCTACCGCTATTGGATCAGTGAGAATATAATGGAAACAAACAAGATATGAGGTAGTTATATCATTTACCTATATCTTAATTTTGTTCAAGTTTAGGGAACATTTGAACTAAAAAAAAGAAAAGATAATCATAGACCTCAATAAGGGTTGAGAAAGTGTGCTGATTATATCCAAAGACAATCGTTCAACTTTATATGCACATCTAATTTTGATCTCCAGATGTTCTTTTTGTTGGATTATAAGTAAAAAAATGAAGCAAAAACTAGTCACACCCTAACAGTCTACATCCACCAACTATATTATTATAACATCTGAGACTAATCAAGTGAGTCCTATGAAGCAAGCATCCTACTATTCGACTGAAGGGGATTACTACATTACATCACCAATGAAATCAGGCTCAAAAAGATTTAGCACTAGGGCATGTTAAAGGAAGATTGGATGAAGTTGCGGAGAAACGTTTGGATCCACAGGGTCGTAGGAAGCTAGATCGTTCGCTATGGAAGATTTCTTATTATAATATCTACTTTTGATGAATTTCCATCTGAAGTGGATGCTTTGGACTTTGACTTACCCAATTTTGATTGTTTAGGAGTAGATTTCAATCTAGCTAATTTGTTAGGTAACTTTGAACTTGAGGGTGAACCAATGGAGTACTTAAAACATTGCAAACTTGAAGAATCTTACCTTAAAACAATGCAATATGAAAACAAATAAGATATGAGGTGTGTGACAATATATCAACATATATATACCTCTTTGGTGTACCTATACATGGTGCATACCGCACTCGAAGATCCTTGCATTGGACACAAATTCATAGAGTTTGTGGTGGATCCAAACAATATGAATGAACACAGTGAATCTAACAATTGTGACAGTTGATTAAAATTTCTTGTTTTATTATGCCTAATTATTTATTCATTATCACACCTCATCTTAGCCATTGTTTTGTGTGTTTGTTTGAACAATCATTTAAGAAACAATAAAATCTTGAGAATCACAAGAATTGTATAATACATTCTACCTATTGCTTTGCATGCACCAGAAAAGACAATTATGTAATTGTACAAGTTTCTTCATACCACTCACTTTAATTATCTTTTATGTATTATACATGTGCATTATGCAGTACTCTCAATTTTTATCATTTTGCCAATCAAATTACAACATTATGCCCACCAAATTACGTCGCTACATCCAACATGTTGGGGCATGATCGAAACTGTCACATGAACAATAAGCACCTCTATGAATTACTAACAAACACGCATTCAGACTTAGTAACATGGCGGTAATTTGCAAGAATAATGAGAACAATAAGAACAAACACAAATTACTTTAACCCCCAAAGTATATTTCCCACAATAAGTAAGTTCCCAAGTTTACAACAAAAACCAACACATACACACACAACTATGAGAAATACAAGCTGTATAGGCCTAACCCAAGACAATGTTGGTAGAATACTAGCAAGAGATAAATCTACACGGCTCATTCTACTAAGAGGATCAACCCAAAACATGTTATCACAAATATATTAGATGATTAGAAAAACATAACAAACTTACAAATAGTATTCCCCATGCCAGGTGTAGTGCTGCACGGCTTTGTAGATCTGTAGTAAAACATGGGTGATGTACTAAGGAGTACTGTCACACAGGGGCGCAGCTTTGTGGGGGCCGGGAGGCGCCCGACCCCCTGAACTTTTCGTTCAGTAGTGCTCGGTATGTAGTTTTCGTACAGAATTTTTTTTAGATATATACGTTTTCGAACCCCCCCCCCCCCATTTTTATAATTTTTTTAGGTATATACGTTTTCGAATCACCGGTGGGAAATCTCAAGCTTCACTACTACTGACACAAAGATCCTCTCAGTAGTGTAAACTTCAGCACCTAGGTCTTAAACTTCTATACTAAGAATGAATGCCAACAACAACTAAGTCTTTAGTCTTTGAATACGTACATTGGTATCAATTTGTCAGCACCAATAACCTTGGAATACTTTGGCAAAACATCAGCCTCATATATACCCATCATAACACATTAAAACTATGCTTCCAATATATTCTAGTAGGTCTAATTTGATTGTTTTATATAGTTTTAGTTACGCAAGTACCTTCCATCATTAAAACAATGCATCTAACTTAGGTATACTACAAAAATACAGTGCACGCAAATATTTTTTTTTTCTCATAAATATCAAAATGTACAACATACAAAATACAGCCTGCACTTCTAAAAAGAAATCTGGTTTTACATTAATTGTAACACCCACCCCGTAACCCGGGTGATTAATGCACAATTGATACACCTACAGCGGAAACAAACTAAACTTTTATTAAAACTTATAATAGTCTAAGTACAACACTTTATTTATTTACAAACTTTTGGCAACTAAGAACTCCTTGATCTTCTAAAACTCCACAACTGTCAAGTAGTTCCTATAGCTTTCCTCATGACTTACCTGAGATAAGTATACTCAAAACGACGTCAGATATATATTGGTGAGCTCATACTATACAGTTTTTATAGAGACAGACCACAGTTTACATTATATGCATACACAATATGGGCATGTGACCACATTATAGTCAGGCTGGGCCTCATTGAACCTTATAGGTCACATTTGACTTGTCACAAACCACCGTACAAGAGACATACTGGTCCTCCAGCTGTGTCCCCTTACGCCCGTCACATAGGTATGAGTGTGTGTCGCTGGACCTTATAAGCACGAAGTGCCTGTGGGTACAACACCTTATTACCCTTCCCAGAGTGACACACCTCATTAAGCATAATAGGATCCCATATACCCCTACTGACACATGCATACTGCAGCATTCTCATTATTATCAGTTATGGACGAGTATAGTATCACAGTTTAAAAGGCAAGTATGATGACTCACCTGATTAGCAATTGCTTAACAGCCGCTAGTACGACTGGGTTATGTCTCAAGGTCCTGGCACAATTACATAATCCTAGGTTAGGTAATAGTACACCTAACTAGTCATTATCATGGTTGGATATTGGTTAGTACTGCCTTGTTTAAGCATGGTTGATCAGTCTATGCTTAAATAAGGCTAGGCTACCCAATACCCGCCCCTGACAATAACCCTAGTACCTAAAAATAATACTAACATTACTACTAATAATAATAATATTACTACTAATAATAATACTCCTATTAACTACTAAAATTAAATAATAAATAACTAATGATAGACGTAAATGAGAGTATACCTTAAAACTATCTATGTCACATTGATGTAGAGTTTCCCTACTCCTGCTCCTACTCGCGCTCCAAAAACGATTACTAACAACACCCAATGGGGTATCGTATACTTAGGATTCTCTATACTAGAGCACTCCCGTTAAAGAAACTGGTACCTAAACAAACTACTGAGACTCTTATTTAAAGGAAGAAAGTAGGCACCTCAAATTATTTCTGAGGCGATGTGGGATCAAGTGACGTGCCTACCTGCCTGCCTGCTTGACCTGCTAGCTTGCTTGCTTGCTTATATATATTAATTCAGCTGCTTCACTCGTTTTTCTCATATAACTTTTAAAATATGACGTTTTATAAAACGACGAATATGTCATTAGAACGAGCATATTTTTATCTACGTTTTAACCTAAGTTTCATTAAAAATGGAGTAAGGTCAAAAATAATATATTTAATTATTAATATTAAACAGTCTCCTATATTAGCCAAGGCTTGTCAAGATATTTCACCTTTCACACAATCATCTTTACTCGTTTAACAACATATGAAATATAAATTACATAATTCATACGTTTATAACCAGTACATTAATGTTCGGGGTATTACATTAATCCACTTCTCTTCGTCTGTGTATTGGTTACTTCAAATGAGAAGCACTGAATATTTATAAATCATTTTATTCGAACTGTTTATTAAATAATTAGGAATTAGGAATTATATATTATATAATTATTATATAATTATTATTGAAGAATTACGATGAATAGTAATTTTATTTTTATAATAATATATAGTTTTTTTGTTTTTCTTTTATTTAATAGATTATAATAGTTTATTATTATATTTACTTTTAACAACATATTTTTAATTCTTTTCTCTTTTTTAAAACTATATATTTACTATACCATTTTTTTAATAATTGTTTTTTTATTTTATTTTTTAGAACATGTATTAATTTATCAATTAATTTGATTCTTCTTTAATAATTTACGTTTATAACTTTTTTCTAAAAACTTAATTACGTAATTGTGCTTGATTCTTCCCTGACATTCTGTTATAAGTTTTGTTAAAAACGAAAATGTACTCTAAATAAAATATTTATTTGGTATCTGTTGGCGAAAGACGATGAATAGTAACTTTATTTTTATAACAATATATAGTTTTTTTGTTTTTCTTTTATTTAATATATTATAATAATTTATTATTATATTTACTTTTAATAACATATTTTTAATTTTCCCCTTTTTTAAAACCATATATTTCCTATACTATATTTATATCGATAAATTTGATACTTCTTTAATAATTTACGTTTATAACTTTTTTCTAAAAACTTAAGTATGTGGTTATGCTTTATTTTTTCCCCGACATTCTGTTATAAGTTTTGTTAAAAACGAAGTTGCACTCTAAATAAAGTATTTATTTGGAATCATAAAACGATATGATGATAAACTAAACCGTTATAATGGTCTGGCTTTCTAAACAACATTTTTATTATCAAATCACATCTGTTTTACATTATCATTTGCTCGGTTTCGCCACAACGCGCGACCTAAAAAAACTAGTTAGGAATTATAGTGTATTCACTCATGAATACACGGGCGCGCACACGCGCGCACACACACACACACATATATATATATATATATATATATAGTGTGAGGTTCATTGAGGAACACTAATTAAAAAAGTGGGGAATTGGGGAACACTATTAAAAATTTAACTTAACATGTTAAAAATCAATTTTTTTTTTTGAAGCTTTTCCTTAAAAATACTTGCAGAAGCAATTTTAATAAAAAAATAAAACTAAAAATATAAAAAAACACTTAAAAAAAGCTTATTTTTTTTTTTTTTACAAAAATGGTATTTTTATTGGAATATCTTCTACCTATTTTTTTAAGAAAAAGCACCGAAAAAAATTTAAAAAATTGATTTTTAACATGTTAAGTTAAATATATAAGATATATTTTTTTAACTGTTTTCTAAACATTTTTTTGTATTTTTTTTTAGTTTTTTATTAAAAATGTTTCTACATTTATTTATAAGGAAAAGCGTCGAAATTTTTTTTAGAAAAAGTTGATTTTTAACATGTTAAGTTGAATTTTTAAGTGTGTTCCCCGGTTCCCCAATAAGCTCTCCCATATATATATATAGGGGAAGGTTCATTGGGGAACACTAAAAAAGTGGGGAACAGCGGGGAACCGACTCAAATGAACTCCGATATGACTCATTCCAGCGGCGTTGGAACTGGCTTGTCGAACCCTAACTAAGATCTCTTAACCCTAAATCCTGACTCCTAAACTCTAAACCCTAAAGCTAAAAAATAAGGCTAAAACCTATGCTAAACCGTAAAATCTAAGCTATAAACCCTAAAAGCTAAACCCTAAATTCTAAACCTAAAGCTAAACCCTAAAGCTAAACCCTAAACCCTAAAGCTAAACCCTAAATCTAAACCCTAAGGCTAAACCCTAAAAGCCAAACCCTTATATATTTAGGGATTAGGGGTTATGATTTAGGGTTTAAGGTTAAGAGATCCTAGTTAGGGTTCGGCAAGACGGTTCCAACGCCGCTGGAATGTGTCCAATCGGAGTTCGTTTGAGCCGGTTCCCCACTGTTCCCCACTTTTTTAGTGTTCCCCAATGAACCTCACACTATATATATATATATATATATATATATATAGGGGACCGCTAAAATGAGGCTGAAGCTACTACAGAATTTCGGGACGAAATTCCAAATCAACGGGGGGATGATGTGACACCCCAGGAAAACCCGTGAACGACACAATTCAGTAACCGCATGCTAAATTTCGGGACGAAATTTCTTTCAAGTTGGGGATAATGTGACAACCCGAGTTTCTGAGATTCCATCTTCGTATTATTGCACGTTAATTGTATAGATCGTTTGTTTGACACGAATTGTTTGTTCACAACTGTACACGTGTGTATTATAACAAATCGTATTGTAATTTATATGATGTGTATGATTTATATGGTGTGTGGATTAAATGTGTTTGTAGTGTATGTTAATGAGGGATCTTGTGTTAATTGGTATCTTATAACTAAATATGGATTTTTGGCCGGAAACCCCACCCACGAAATCACCCCAATCTGATAAATGGGCTTTAGGCCCAGATCCCTTACATATTTATTTTTAACCTTTACTTGATAACTTTTAATCGGCAAACCCTAGACTCTCTCTAATAGACTGACGGCAACAAACTCTCTCGAAACATCTCTGTGCTCTACCTTGTGTTGGGGTTAGTTTCGATCTTTACGTGATTATCTAATTTAAACTATCTTTTGGCTACCTGTTAGATACTTGTGTTAACTATTGTTGATTTATGTTTAGATCATGACTAGGGGTGATTCTTGATGACATCAGATTGTTATGTTCTTCGATTTGAACTGTGATCTTTGTATTGATCGGATTTGGACTGATGATTTAATAGTGTTATTTGTTGAAATCGTGTAACCACTAGAGTTTCAGTAATACGTAACTGATGTCTAATGATGATAGTTCATTATTTGAAACCTGCAATCGAAACTGCCATGGATGATTATGAAGATGATTAACTGTTATTGTGTACTGGATTGTTGATGATGATTGAAGGACCCAACGAAAACACATAACCAACGAAATCACCCTCTGATTTCGTCATATAGGTGATTTCGGCAATAAGTATTTTAGGCCCAAAGAGTTTTCGGCCCATATAGTGTTTTCAGCTTATGTGATTTCGGCACATAGTGATTTTGGCTCACCCAAGGGATTTCGGCCCTGTTAGTTCAGTAAATTGTGAAACATTAACTCGGTTAGTTACAACTCTGTTAATTTGTAACCCTGTTAAGTATGCAAACTCTGTTAAATGGTTAACTCTGTTAAAATTGTAAATGATGTTAGTTTATTAACTCTGTTATGATTTATTAACTCTGTTAACTTGACAAATATGTTAAGTTGCTAAAACTATTAAACATGTCAGTATGTTATGTAAGTATGATAACTCTGATTAATTCTGAATGATTCTGTTACGTATGTTCTCAATGCTAAGTGCGTAAATCTTGTAAAGTGTGGAACCTTGTTAAACCTGTTTAACACAGTTAGACATGTTAATGGTTAATATTGTTAGAATTAACTGAGAAAGCTATTATGTGAAAGATGAAATTGCATAAATTGGATTAACTGTCTACATGATACAAGATGCTAATTGCTAGGCACACTCTGTGATATTACTGTGACGTTAGTTACATGTGAAACCTTACAAACATGTACTGATTGAGTATACGTGCACACTATAGGACGTGATTGATTACTTGTGAGCACATAGTCTAGCATACCGAGCAAACCAAGGTGAGTTCACACTCTTACCAAGGCATGGGATTCCCGGGGTTGGGAATGGGTTGATTGATTACTTATGCTTAAGGGTTATCGGAATTACATACCATAGGCCTCGGGAGAGGAAGGTTATTGGTAGATACTGCTAGACTAGTGATACATATACTTCTCTTCGCACACACGCCGGGATTGGCCGCGATAATAGAACAATCTTCGCATACATGCCTGGAATGGCCGCGAACTACACTTTAATCTTCGCACACATGCCGGGTGGGCCGCGATACAAATATACCTAGTCTAGAAAACATGGGAAACCCCCACTAAACTTCGCAAACATGCCTAGAGGGCCGCGATACCATTACATACGATACATGATTACTAAACGAGCTTACGATTTACGATACGAACACTATAACTGAATAACCAACTGTGAACTCGCTCAACTAGTTGTTGACTCTCTGTTACATGCCTTGCAGGACCATAGGTACTCTTGGAGCTTGCACGGGAGGCGCAGTCGTTGTGGAACATGGATCGAGGATGCTATGATAAAACATTTATTGAACTTATTACTTGCATTGGGTTTACAATTATGCTTCCGTTAGACACTTAATATGTTTTGGTTGAACACCTTTCATATCGTTTGGTTTAAATTACATTTATCACATATTATGTTTGATATGATTGGTGGCTTGATCCTGGTCAGTCACGCCTCCAAGCGGTGGTACTCCGCATGTGGATTTTGGGGGTGTGACATTGTATAACATCTTTTTCTAGCAATTCATCTAATTGCTTCTTTAGCTTGAGTATTTCTATTGGTTCTAAGTGGTAAGGTACTTTAGCAATCGGGGTTGTTCCTAGTATTAAGTAATTTCTGGGTTCCTCCTCACGGTCGGTGATAGTCCAAGTAGATCATCTGGGAAAACGTCATAATATCCCAATACTACCGGAATTTCTTGCAGTTCCTTTCCTTCGAGTAAATGATCACAGAGATCATATACACTACACCTCTCTTCCGTATATAACTTGCAACTTTCCTTGCATTGATGAAATTTGTCGGCTTGGCTGTCTTATCTCCTTGGATTGTGATCACTTCTCCTGTTGGCTTACGAATCTCAACAGAATTCTGGTCACTTAAGATTTGAGCATGTTTGGATGCTAACCATTCTATTTCTAACACTAACTTCACTACTAGAAAATTAGGTAATTTTCTACACACTTTTCCGTCGCAAATGTGTAGCAAATAAGCATTTCCTACACAATTGCTACGCACATGGTAAGTAGCAAAAAACCCTGTCGCAAAATCGATTGCTACGCACTTGCTACACTTTTGGTGACGCGTTTGCTACACATATGTGACACCATGTTTTTACTTAAATTTGCTATTTGCTACGCACTTACAACGTATTATTTGCTACGCATCTGCAACGTATCATTTGCTACACATTTCCAACACACTCTTTGCTACAAATTCGCAACGCCTATTAATATTCAATTTTTTTCTATTTGAGACACATTTGCTACGCAAGTGGATTAAGAAAAATAACAAAATAAATCATTAAAACAAAACATCAGAAAATCCTCACTACTAAAAAATATGTAAACTTGTTTTAAAAAAACAATAATAATAAATCCAACAAAATCACAAATACCATAACCTAAATTCAAAAAAAAAAAAATCCATTACAACCAAGTTTAATAATTTAAACTTCGAATCTGACATCATAGCGAATATAACAAGTAACAATTGCTATTAGTTACTAGGACCACAACTTTTTGTAAATTCTTCAAAGTCTTTTTGCATGGCTTCACGTTGAGCTTTCAGTGCGTCCTCAAATGCCTTTCTCTCAGTTTCACGTTGAGCCTGAAGCCGAGCTTCAAAATCTTCAAATCGAGCCTCCGAATATTGAATTTGATTTTCCAAAAGCTAGGATCTAAAATAATAGCAAACATATAAGAAACAGATAATAATAGGCAATCTGAATCAAATTAAATCTTCTAGTCAGGGCTATTCATAACCCAGGGTAATTAGATCTTAACGCATGTAAAAATTTTTGGTTATAATCACAGAACTAGGTAAAAAAAGCTTTCCTATGAATAAGAAAACTTAAAGTTTAACAATTTCTTAACTAAAGATTTAAGTGTAAATGTTGATTTCCTTCTAAATTACTAAGTGTGATATATTGTGATATAATAGCGAAATGTAGTATAACGATTGCATAATTAGTATGATTATATTTATGTCATTGTCGGACATCTGATAACTGAGTTAAAAAATTATAGGAAACTAGAGATCAAGCTTTGTTTTATGAATTTCAACAAAATTTATAATCCAGCAAGCCAAACAACAAGTAATCTTAAACAAATATGTAACAGTAATTGATGGAGAATTTTGGCGATGTTGATGTATACACATCTAACTATCTAAAACAAAACAAACTAATAACATTGAATCAACAATGTGAATATATGTTAATATTATAAGAATACTAAAAGCAAGAAACTACATAATTTATCACATAAGAAGAGTCGGATATATTTTTTTAGAAACAAATACAGTAAGTGAAACAATAAAAAACGATTCAACTTGATGTTGTATATCTTAAATCGTTTATAATTATAAAAATCTTTTTCTAACTCTTGGTCAAATAAACGTCGAAGAGGAGGATTGGTCGAACCATGAATTTATAGTTGTATATCCTATCCCATATGATGGGTCAAAACAATAATACATTATCTTGAGATGGCCCGACCCAAAAAGATGCGGATGGTGTGTCGGTCATCAAATAATTTATATCTGTAGATCATATCCCGTATAAGCGGGTTGTATGACCCTGCACATGCTTCCATACACTAGCATCATCCTCGATGAATTCCGCCCCGTACAACTCCTTCATATCTATCAAGTATTCCCCCTTCAGTTTATCAAAACAACACGAATGTTACTGTGCTAAATGTTGATATGATAGTTTTATGGATACAATTGACAAGTTACATATATTTCTCTGGCTCGAGTTGTACAAAAATCCATCACTTCCATGTTATTAATTTCAAGCTCTCCGTTCTCGAGCCTTGCTTTGGACTCTTTTGTCACTCAGCAGTCCCTATGATTGTGGTCATATCACTATTGGCCCTCAACTGTCCAATAACAAAGCTTATCAAGTAGTGTATACAAAACCTCACATACCGGCAGTAATTTCAGATTACAAAAACTTAAAACCCTATCATTATAAGTAATAGTTGGAAAACATTTAGGGTTTTGAAAACATTTGATAAAAGAGAATGACTCACAATGTTGTGAGAAAAATAGAATGACTCATATTGCAAATCTATAGTTCTACTTTAATAGGCCTTCTGATTCTAAGCCTTCTGATACTAAGTCTCTTGATTAACAGTAAGTTTATAGTTCCGAGTCTTCTAATAATTAAGCATCTACTTTATTAGTGAATTTATAGTTTTAAGCCTTCTGATTCTAACCCCTAATTTCACAGAATGTAATCTTTATTGTTGTATAAACCCAACTCAGACTTTAACGACAATCATGAGATCAAAACCTCAACGTAGTTAACAAAGTATAGTGTCATTCAGGCATCAGTTTGGCATCCGTTTATTGGTCTCGGATCTATCGCATAGGGTATCGTTTCAGTGATTATGGTTTAATACACGCAAATACAGAGAAACAGAGTGACGAGGGATCAGAGAATCGATTTCAAAAATCGAAAAGGTGCGAATGTTTCTGTCCGTGACCCGGCCTTTATATAGCCCAGGCTGGACTCTCCGCTCGTCGCAGGAGGAGACATGGTATCTCCCGCGTGGCGCCTGGGAGGTCGGCCTGGCCTAGGCCTGCCACGTGTCCTGGGAGGTTTGACACGTGTCGGGCCGTGGTGACATGTGTCCTCCACCGCCTTTTCATCCCATCACGTGTTTTTCTCGATTTTCGTGCCGATTCTTATCGTGTATGCTCGGGTTTTGATCCAAAATGGTTCATTTTTAATTAGGAGTTTAGTAAGGGTATTTTCGTGAGCGTTGGTTTATCAATCGCCAAGTTTTCTTAACCGCTAAGTTTTATAGATTTATTATTACAATTTTCGTCGCACGCACTTAGGGTTTTGATTACGCGTTGTTGTCGGGAAATTTTTTTAGGGTTGTTACAGGTATGGCACCAGCCCTTATGTTGGAACGATCACTTTTCTTTTACTTCAAATGGTTGTCTCGGCTCGATGGCCCTTTAGCTTTCACTCACACCGTCGTAGAACTTAGTAGCTTAGTAGATGATCTTATCTACAAAATTCTCACTGCTTTTGAGATTAAACATGTAGTTTGCTACTAGTGTTGTTTGAAGAATTGTAAAAAGGTGGAAAAATGATCTGACCATATCTCAATTCTATTATGTATATATCTCAAACCTCTGTTTGGTATCTAATTCAATCAGATCCTTTGGAATCATGAACTTTCACAAAGCCAATTTTTATAGCTTTACAATAGATGGAGATGTTGGATCTTCTTATTATAAAATATAATATCAAACAATTCCCAACTATTATTCAGAAATACTCTCAAGCAATTTTCTAACTACTTTTGTGATATACACTCACCACCACACCAGTTTGTTACCAGTGCAATTGTCGTGAGTCTGAGAAACTTTTAATTAGATGTCATAGTTATCTTGCAAAAGCCATATAAAACATAAAATACTATTCATTAAAGATGTAAAATAACTACTTATTTGTCTTATATTCCATTCATTTTTCACTTAAAACCCAAAAGATGACACATTTCATCAAAAAGATTACGCATTCAAGCATTTTGAACCTTGATCGCAAACAACCCAACATGATATGGGGGATCAATTGAATTTATATGAGACAACTAATATCTTTGACTCTCGATATTGAACAACCACACTGAGTATGCTCACCTTCTTTAGTTTGGGTGATCTAGCCAAGATAAACTTCACAAAGTACATCTCAAGCAGATTGTTGAAAAATAGGTATCCAAATCATACATCTGAATATTCATCCTTTACAACAAGGTATTTCATGTACCACCAAGTCTGCACTGCATTCTTATGAAGGTCTACCGCTATTGGATCAGTGAGAATATAATGGAAACAAACAAGATATGAGGTAGTTATATCATTTACCTATATCTTAATTTTGTTCAAGTTTAGGGAACATTTGTAGGACCGAGTTTCGGGACCGAAACCGTGATTCGTGTGATTATGTTCATACACGGGAAGATTAGAGATGATAAACAAACAACTTTGTATTAATCCGGTAGTATAACATTACAAATCGGCCCGATTAACAAGCTAACCGAACTAATACCAAAGGAGTATACATCCGGGGAGAGACCAAGTGGTGATCTCTCCCGGTGAGGTCTCAAACCTCCTCCAACTTCCTTAATTTTGCAAATGACAAAGTGTTGGTATTTATACCCAACACAGGTTGTAAGGTCGAAGGATCTAACAGACCGATCGATAGATCATCTGTCGATCACCAAGCCATCGAAGGATCCACATATACTTCGAAGGATGGCATATCCTTCGAAGTCCATGATATCTTTCGAGCTCATCGAAGGAGATACACTATCCTTCGATGCCTTATCCTTCGACACAAAACATTTGTCTAGCAAAACCCACACGGTCAACCGAATAACCCTCTCGTTTGACCACTTCAAACGAGCGGGTCTATACACGTTCGATAGACCGTTTCACTAACTATTACAAATTCAGCGTAAAATAATAACTAATCTATTCGACAAGCATCGGACACAAAATCTGCATCAACAAATTCCCCCTTGTCCGTTGCTGTCGAATGCTGAAAATGCAACTGCAATCGATCTTCAGTCAAGTATTCATCTTCTCTGTGTTAACAAATTCCCCCTTGACCGATGATCCAGGTAAGTAGTATCTTGACGCTCCTTGTAAAATATTTCCCCCTTAAAGTACGCGTATCCGTGTTGGGTGTTGTGCAATTTCCTCAATTGACCGATCTTCCGCTGATCTTCCAATACTCCAACCGGCATTTGATAAGGGTTCCAATCTTTAAGAACTGCATCAAGTCTTGATTTTGTCATAAGAACTCTATTTCATACAAGCATACTACATTGATAGAGATTTCTGGTGAACTGTCTTCTGTAAACCGTCTTTGTGGAATCGACCAAGTAATGCACTTTAATCTTCAGCATCAACACTCAGGAAAGTCAGCTAGACCAAGTGTATCCCTTGCAAGCTCAACCAGCATGCTTAGTTGAACTACATCCAGATCTCATTGTCTCGCCTTTGTGAAGTTGACCACGTAATGCACTACGGATCTTCAGCATCAGTACTCAGGAAGTCAGCTAGACCAAGTACATCGTTTGCAAACTCAACGAATTGAGTTACCCCCAGATCCCTGTAAAATCCCAAAGAAACATCAAACCCAAAACCGAATCCTGCAGGTCTTCAGTCTTGAACTATCAGCTTTCATAAAGATTCCCCAGGTCTTCAGTGAACAGCGCTTTTGTAACTACTGTAGACTTTAGAAACCTGTATTTTTCCGTGCAAAACCCTTCACGTTGGCTGGAGAATTAATTAAAATCCTCAAATATGTGTATGTGCAAAACATTCCACGCCGAACCGTTTGTATCACCAGAAAATCACAAACTCTACCACCTGTGATTGCGTTTAGAAATTTACCGAAGAAATTCAACATACGAAAATTTTTATCCCCCCATTTCTTTGGTAAAATCTCTAAACCTTAACAGATTCTTTCCACTTCAAAGAAACTGTCGTCAAATGTTCACCAATTCCCTCCACTAAGCGGAACTGTCGTCAATCTTCATTGAATGTTCTCGGTTCCGAAAAATCACGAAAACGACTTTCTTCTTTGCATATTCTAGTTGAATAAGAACGTCCCCTAGTACCCCGTAGGATCCGACTTGTATCCCTCCAAAGACTTTGTGAACTCGTTAGGACCGGTATTGACATTCTAGGTTCATTCATTCGTTACCAAATGCGAGAATATGACAATAAACAAAAAAATATTTCTTCATTGCATATTCTAGTTGATAAAGAAATATCGCCTAGTACCCCGTAGGATCCGACTTGTATCCCTCCAAAGACTTTGTGAACTCGTTAGGACCGGTATTGACGTTCTAGGTTCATACGTTCGTCTTCAAATGCGAGAATATGACAATAAACAAAATGCTTTCGAACATTTACGAATAACCGGTAACAATCATAAACATTGACGTGCGGAAGTGAACATACCGTTCTGTTTTTGGCCCATAATAGTCGCGTCACCATTTTTGACATTTGCATCGGTAACCGTGACTACCCCACATTTTTCAAAAATAATCAAGTTCTCATCATCCTTTTTTTTTTTTTTTTAAATCAAAATGTTTTCATCATTCTGCATCATCCCCCGCGCTCCCAAAACCCGTACGAATTTTTTACCATGATATTTAGATGCGCGATCCAAAACAACTCCGCGAATACCCGACCCCACTCTGTTCGCGACCCAAAAATATAATAAACTCAGCCCACTAATCAATCCATACTTGAACCCAAATATCCTTTTAACAGCCCACTTGAACAATGTGGATCCACCCAAGAGAATGTTCGGATGTTGGGCTTCCAGGTGGGCCTGAGAAAGCTGTTTCGTGCCACAACCGAAGGATGATCCTTCGAATATCTTTCGAAGTTGAGGGTGAGGATGATCCTTTGAATATATCTTTCGAGGTATGAAGGATCTTTCGATTCACAACATATGCTGATCTTTCGAAACACAACAAAGGGTAAAGATGATCCTTCGAAGTCATCTGATCTTTCGAATTTGTTGAGATGACCCTTCGAAGTCATCTGATCTTTCGAAGTTGTTGAGACTGAGGATGACCCTTCGAAATCTGGAAATGTGATCCTTCGAAAAGAGAAAGATGACCCTTCGAAAAACTGTTTGATCTTTCGAAGTTCCTTACATCTTTCGGGGTACCTTTACATCTTTCGAAATATGAAGCTGCCAAGAACATCAAGAACACAGCCTCTGTGTAAATCTGCAGATTTGATGAAAACACTTTGTATACAGTTTTTGATGATGATAACTTGAATGTTTAGGTGAAAAACATAAAACCCAACACTCGTTTCAGCACAGATCTGAATATTCGGGTCCAGATCTGAGTTTTTCTTGATTTTCACCATTTTTACATCTTGAACAAAAAGCACAAAAATCACAGATCTAGAGCACATGCGATTTAGTAAACTGTTAGATTCACTAAATCAGACACCATGGCTCTGATACCAATTGTAGTACCGAGTTTCGGGACCGAAACCGTGATTCGTGTGATTATGTTCATACACGGGAAGATTAGAGATGATAAACAAACAACTTTGTATTAATCCGGTAGTATAACATTACAAATCGGCCCGATTAACAAGCTAACCGAACTAATACCAAAGGAGTATACATCCGGGGAGAGACCAAGTGGTGATCTCTCCCGGTGAGGTCTCAAACCTCCTCCAACTTCCTTAATTTTGCAAATGACAAAGTGTTGGTATTTATACCCAACACAGGTTGTAAGGTCGAAGGATCTAACAGACCGATCGATAGATCATCTGTCGATCACCAAGCCATCGAAGGATCCACATATACTTCGAAGGATGGCATATCCTTCGAAGTCCATGATATCTTTCGAGCTCATCGAAGGAGATACACTATCCTTCGATGCCTTATCCTTCGACACAAAACATTTGTCTAGCAAAACCCACACGGTCAACCGAATAACCCTCTCGTTTGACCACTTCAAACGAGCGGGTCTATACACGTTCGATAGACCGTTTCACTAACTATTACAAATTCAGCGTAAAATAATAACTAATCTATTCGACAAGCATCGGACACAAAATCTGCATCAACAACATTTGAACTAAAAAAAAGAAAAGATAATCATAGACCTCAATAAGGGTTGAGAAAGTGTGCTGATTATATCCAAAGACAATCGTTCAACTTTATATGCACATCTAATTTTGATCTCCAGATGTTCTTTTTGTTGGATTATAAGTAAAAAAATGAAGCAAAAACTAGTCACACCCTAACAGTCTACATCCACCAACTATATTATTATAACATCTGAGACTAATCAAGTGAGTCCTATGAAGCAAGCATCCTACTATTCGACTGAAGGGGATTACTACATTACATCACCAATGAAATCAGGCTCAAAAAGATTTAGCACTAGGGCATGTTAAAGGAAGATTGGATGAAGTTGTGGAGAAACGTTTGGATCCACGGGGTCGTAGGAAGCTAGATCGTTCGCTATGGAAGATTTCTTATTATAATATCTACTTTTGATGAATTTCCATCTGAAGTGGATGCTTTGGACTTTGACTTACCCAATTTTGATTGTTTAGGAGTAGATTTCAATCTAGCTAATTTGTTAGGTAACTTTGAACTTGAGGGTGAACCAATGGAGTACTTAAAACATTGCAAACTTGAAGAATCTTACCTTAAAACAATGCAATATGAAAACAAATAAGATATGAGGTGTGTGACAATATATCAACATATATATACCTCTTTCGTGTACCTATACATGGTGCATACCGCACTCGAAGATCCTTGCATTGGACACAAATTCATAGAGTTTGTGGTGGATCCAAACAATATGAATGAACACAGTGAATCTAACAATTGTGACAGTTGATTAAAATTTCTTGTTTTATTATGCCTAATTATTTATTCATTATCACACCTCATCTTAGCCATTGTTTTGTGTGTTTGTTTGAACAATCATTTAAGAAACAATAAAATCTTGAGAATCACAAGAATTGTATAATACATTCTACCTATTGCTTTGCATGCACCAGAAAAGACAATTATGTAATTGTACAAGTTTCTTCATACCACTCACTTTAATTATCTTTTATGTATTATACATGTGCATTATGCAGTACTCTCAATTTTTATCATTTTGCCAATCAAATTACAACATTATGCCCACCAAATTACGTCGCTACATCCAACATGTTGGGGCATGATCGAAACTGTCACATGAACAATAAGCACCTCTATGAATTACTAACAAACACGCATTCAGACTTAGTAACATGGCGGTAATTTGCAAGAATAATGAGAACAATAAGAACAAACACAAATTACTTTAACCCCCAAAGTATATTTCCCACAATAAGTAAGTTCCCAAGTTTACAACAAAAACCAACACATACACACACAACTATGAGAAATACAAGCTGTATAGGCCTAACCCAAGACAATGTTGGTAGAATACTAGCAAGAGATAAATCTACACGGCTCATTCTACTAAGAGGATCAACCCAAAACATGTTATCACAAATATATTAGATGATTAGAAAAACATAACAAACTTACAAATAGTATTCCCCATGCCAGGTGTAGTGCTGCACGGCTTTGTAGATCTGTAGTAAAACATGGGTGATGTACTAAGGAGTACTGTCACACAGGGGCGCAGCTTTGTGGGGGCCGGGAGGCGCCCGACCCCCTGAACTTTTCGTTCAGTAGTGCTCGGTATGTAGTTTTCGTACAGAATTTTTTTAGATATATACGTTTTCGAACCCCCCCCCCCCCCCATTTTTATAATTTTTTTAGGTATATACGTTTTCGAATCACCGGTGGGAAATCTCAAGCTTCACTACTACTGACACAAAGATCCTCTCAGTAGTGTAAACTTCAGCACCTAGGTCTTAAACTTCTATACTAAGAATGAATGCCAACAACAACTAAGTCTTTAGTCTTTGAATACGTACATTGGTATCAATTTGTCAGCACCAATAACCTTGGAATACTTTGGCAAAACATCAGCCTCATATATACCCATCATAACACATTAAAACTATGCTTCCAATATATTCTAGTAGGTCTAATTTGATTGTTTTATATAGTTTTAGTTACGCAAGTACCTTCCATCATTAAAACAATGCATCTAACTTAGGTATACTACAAAAATACAGTGCACGCAAATATTTTTTTTTTCTCATAAATATCAAAATGTACAACATACAAAATACAGCCTGCACTTCTAAAAAGAAATCTGGTTTTACATTAATTGTAACACCCACCCCGTAACCCGGGTGATTAATGCACAATTGATACACCTACAGCGGAAACAAACTAAACTTTTATTAAAACTTATAATAGTCTAAGTACAACACTTTATTTATTTACAAACTTTTGGCAACTAAGAACTCCTTGATCTTCTAAAACTCCACAACTGTCAAGTAGTTCCTATAGCTTTCCTCATGACTTACCTGAGATAAGTATACTCAAAACGACGTTAGATATATACTGGTGAGCTCATACTATACAGTTTTTATAGAGACAGACCACAGTTTACATTATATGCATACACAATATGGGCATGTGACCACATTATAGTCAGGCTGGGCCTCATTGAACCTTATAGGTCACATTTGACTTGTCACAAACCACCGTACAAGAGACATACTGGTCCTCCAGCTGTGTCCCCTTACGCCCGTCACATAGGTATGAGTGTGTGTCGCTGGACCTTATAAGCACGAAGTGCCTGTGGGTACAACACCTTATTACCCTTCCCAGAGTGACACACCTCATTAAGCATAATAGGATCCCATATACCCCTACTGACACATGCATACTGCAGCATTCTCATTATTATCAGTTATGGACGAGTATAGTATCACAGTTTAAAAGGCAAGTATGATGACTCACCTGATTAGCAATTGCTTAACAGCCGCTAGTACGACTGGGTTATGTCTCAAGGTCCTGGCACAATTACATAATCCTAGGTTAGGTAATAGTACACCTAACTAGTCATTATCATGGTTGGATATTGGTTAGTACTGCCTTGTTTAAGCATGGTTGATCAGTCTATGCTTAAATAAGGCTAGGCTACCCAATACCCGCCCCTGACAATAACCCTAGTACCTAAAAATAATACTAACATTACTACTAATAATAATAATATTACTACTAATAATAATACTCCTATTAACTACTAAAATTAAATAATAAATAACTAATGATAGACGTAAATGAGAGCATACCTTAAAACTATCTATGTCACATTGATGTAGAGTTTCCCTACTCCTGCTCCTACTCGCGCTCCAAAAACGATTACTAACAACACCCAATGGGGTATCGTATACTTAGGATTCTCTATACTAGAGCACTCCCGTTAAAGAAACTGGTACCTAAACAAACTACTGAGACTCTTATTTAAAGGAAGAAAGTAGGCACCTCAAATTATTTCTGAGGCGATGTGGGATCAAGTGACGTGCCTACCTGCCTGCCTGCTTGACCTGCTAGCTTGCTTGCTTGCTTATATATATTAATTCAGCTGCTTCACTCGTTTTTCTCATATAACTTTTAAAATATGACGTTTTATAAAACGACGAATATGTCATTAGAACGAGCATATTTTTATCTACGTTTTAACCTAAGTTTCATTAAAAATGGAGTAAGGTCAAAAATAATATATTTAATTATTAATATTAAACAGTCTCCTATATTAGCCAAGGCTTGTCAAGATATTTCACCTTTCACACAATCATCTTTACTCGTTTAACAACATATGAAATATAAATTACATAATTCATACGTTTATAACCAGTACATTAATGTTCGGGGTATTACATTAATCCACTTCTCTTCGTCTGTGTATTGGTTACTTCAAATGAGAAGCACTGAATATTTATAAATCATTTTATTCGAACTGTTTATTATATAATGTTTATTAAATAATTAGGAATTAGGAATTATATATTATATAATTATTATATAATTATTATTGAAGAATTACGATGAATAGTAATTTTATTTTTATAATAATATATAGTTTTTTTGTTTTTCTTTTATTTAATAGATTATAATAGTTTATTATTATATTTACTTTTAACAACATATTTTTAATTCTTTTCTCTTTTTTAAAACTATATATTTACTATACCATTTTTTTAATAATTGTTTTTTTATTTTATTTTTTAGAACATGTATTAATTTATCAATTAATTTGATTCTTCTTTAATAATTTACGTTTATAACTTTTTTCTAAAAACTTAATTACGTAATTGTGCTTGATTCTTCCCTGACATTCTGTTATAAGTTTTGTTAAAAACGAAAATGTACTCTAAATAAAATATTTATTTGGTATCTGTTGGCGAAAGACGATGAATAGTAACTTTATTTTTATAACAATATATAGTTTTTTTGTTTTTCTTTTATTTAATATATTATAATAATTTATTATTATATTTACTTTTAATAACATATTTTTAATTTTCCCCTTTTTTAAAACCATATATTTCCTATACTATATTTATATCGATAAATTTGATACTTCTTTAATAATTTACGTTTATAACTTTTTTCTAAAAACTTAAGTATGTGGTTATGCTTTATTTTTTCCCCGACATTCTGTTATAAGTTTTGTTAAAAACGAAGTTGCACTCTAAATAAAGTATTTATTTGGAATCATAAAACGATATGATGATAAACTAAACCGTTATAATGGTCTGGCTTTCTAAACAACATTTTTATTATCAAATCACATCTGTTTTACATTATCATTTGCTCGGTTTCGCCACAACGCGCGACCTAAAAAAACTAGTTAGGAATTATAGTGTATTCACTCATGAATACACGGGCGCGCACACGCGCGCACGCACACACACACACACACACACACATATATATATATAGTGTGAGGTTCATTGAGGAACACTAATTAAAAAAGTGGGGAATTGGGGAACACTATTAAAAATTTAACTTAACATGTTAAAAATCAATTTTTTTTTTTTTGAAGCTTTTCCTTAAAAATACTTGCAGAAGCAATTTTAATAAAAAAATAAAACTAAAAATATAAAAAAACACTTAAAAAAAGCTTAATTTTTTTTTTACAAAAATGGTATTTTTATTGGAATATCTTCTACCTATTTTTTTAAGAAAAAGCACTGAAAAAAATTTAAAAAATTGATTTTTAACATGTTAAGTTAAATATATAAGATATATTTTTTTAACTGTTTTCTAAACATTTTTTTGTATTTTTTTTTTAGTTTTTTATTAAAAATGTTTCTACATTTATTTATAAGGAAAAGCGTCGAAATTTTTTTTAGAAAAAGTTGATTTTTAACATGTTAAGTTGAATTTTTAAGTGTGTTCCCCGGTTCCCCAAAAAGCTCCCCCATATATATATATAGGGGAAGGTTCATTGGGGAACACTAAAAAAGTGGGGAACAGCGGGGAACCGACTCAAATGAACTCCGATATGACTCATTCCAGCGGCGTTGGAACTGGCTTGTCGAACCCTAACTAAGATCTCTTAACCCTAAATCCTGACTCCTAAACTCTAAACCCTAAAGCTAAAAAATAAGGCTAAAACCTATGCTAAACCGTAAAATCTAAGCTATAAACCCTAAAAGCTAAACCCTAAATTCTAAACCTAAAGCTAAACCCTAAAGCTAAACCCTAAACCCTAAAGCTAAACCCTAAATCTAAACCCTAAGGCTAAACCCTAAAAGCCAAACCCTTATATATTTAGGAATTAGGGGTTATGATTTAGGGTTTAAGGTTAAGAGATCCTAGTTAGGGTTCGGCAAGACGGTTCCAACGCCGCTGGAATGTGTCCAATCGGAGTTCGTTTGAGCCGGTTCCCCACTGTTCCCCACTTTTTTAGTGTTCCCCAATGAACCTCACACTATATATATATATATATATATATATATATATATATATATATATATATATATATATAGGGGACCGCTAAAATGAAAACCACCTCCAGTTGTAAGAACCGCGGGAACCACTTTCTGGCCATTAGACCTTCAAAATGAACGGATGAGATTAAAACTAACTAAAAGTAATATTTAAGTCTTTTTGTCTTATTATTTCTTTAATATTTTAATCTAAAAGAGTATTTAAGTAATTTTGGTTTTTTTTTGTCTTATTAAGTTTATTGTTTTTTATTACATTTTTGTCCTATTGCATTAATTGTTTTTTTCTAAATCAGATTTTTTTTTATTAAACAACATTTTTAAAATCAGAATTTTTTATTAAAAAAAATTTCGCGCGTTTTTTTTACGACCCGTTTTTTACACGTGTTTTTACGACCCGTTTTACGCTCCGTTTTTTCACGCCGTTTTTGCGACCGGGTTTTTAAGTGCCGTTTTTTATGCCCGGTTTTACGCACCGTTTTTTGCCACGCCGTTTTTTACGTCACGTTTTTTACAAGCCGTTTTTACTTCCCATTTTTTACGTCCCGTTTTTACGCGCCGCTTTAGCGTGCCGTTTTTACGCGCCGTTTAAACGGCCCGTTTTACGCGCCGTTTAAACGGCCCGTTTTACGCGCCGTTTTTTACGCCCCGTTTTTTTCACGCCGTTTTTGCGACCGGGTTATTACGTGCGGTTTTTTATTCCCGGTTTACGCACCGTTTTTTTGCGTGCCGTGTTTTACGTCCCGTTTTTACGCGCCGTTTTTATTCCTTGTTTTTTACGTCCCGCTTTTACGCGCCATTTTTACGACCCGTTTTACACGCCGTTTTTTTACGCCCCCCATTTTTTACGCGTGTTTTTTTACGACCCTTTTTCACGCTGTTTTTGCGACCGGGTTTTTAGGTGTCGTTTTTTATGCCCGGTTTTACGCGCCGTTTTTTACGTCACGTTTCTACAAGCCGTTTTTACGCCCCATGTTTTGCATCCCGTTTTTACGCGCCGTTTTAGCGTCCCGTTTTTACGCGCAGTGTATACGGCCCGTTTTACGTGCCGTTTTTTTACGCCCCGTTTTTTTCACGCCGTTTTTGCGACCGGGTTTTTACGTGCGGTTTTTTATTCCCGGTTTTACGCACCCGTTTTTTTAGCGCGCCGTGTTTTAAGTCCCGTTTTTACGCGCCGTTTTTTTTGCCCTGTTTTTTACGTCCCGTTTTTACACGCCGTTTTTACGACCCGTTTTACACGCCGTTTTTTTACGCCCCAGTTTTTTACGTGCGTTTTTTACGACCCGTTTTTTTCACGCCGTTTTTGCGACCGTGTTTTTACGCACTGTTTTTATGCCCGGTTTTATGCGCCATTTTATACCGCGCCGTTTTTTACGTCTCGTTTTTACGCGCCGTTTTTACGCCCCGTATTCACGCCCCTTATTTACGCGCCGTAAATTTTTTTACGAAAACTTTTTTGACGTTTTACTTTTTACAATTTTTATAACACAATGTTTTACGTTTTACATAATAAGGTTTTACGTTTTACGTTTTACAATTTACATAAAAAAGTTTACGTTTTACAATTGACATAAAAAAGTTTTACGTTTTACATAGAAGTTTTACGTTTTACGTTTAAAGTTTACGTAAAACGTTTTACGGTTGTAAAAAAAACATTTTTTACAAAAAAAAATTACGGTTGTGAAAAAACATTTTTTACAACACTTTTTACGGTTGTAAAAAATAAACATTTTTCAAAATACAACAATCAAATAACGGAACGGAACCCCTTTTTCACTTGTTAAGCCTCACCGGGACTCGCATGCACCCCACACTATTATTATGTGTGCACCCACAATAATATTGTGATTTGCATGCTCATCTCAGCTACTCCTAACTCATGTCGAATGGTTCCTCAAACTCGAGTAGCAAACAAAGAGCATCACGAAACGTTAGTCATGAATGTCTAGGGAAATACCACCCTACCAATTACATAACGCATGCAAGCAATACATGAATTCATACTGTTGTGTTAAACGTGCAATCACATGCAATATCATGTGTAAGAGTTCACTAGTTATGCAATACAATGAGTATACGAGGGACGAACCTTGCTATCTGGAGCTGAGCGTCATGGTCGTATTCACGTATTCAGGACTGTTCGGTTATAATCTGGTTTTACAAAAACATTTTTAAAACCAAGTTCACTATAACCAGTGGCTCTGATACCAAACTGTCACACCCTCAAATTACCACTTAGGGAGTGTCCCTGTTAGGTGTGTGACCACTAGTAATGAGCCACCAATTACATTGAATCCATAAGTTTAAAATAAAGTTTCATCACTTAATGGTAATAAAATCCAAACATAAGTAATTCAAAAACCATCAAGTTCAGCGGAAGCGTTAACGTAACATAATGTAAATACTTTCTAAACAACCATAGTAAATAAATGTTTGATAAATAACCCATCAATGCAACCATGACCACTCACGCCCTCCAGCCAGCAAGTTCCTGTTCCCAAGTACCTAACGACCTGCGAGCATGTAACAAGTGTATCAGACAAAGCTGGCGAGTTCACAGTTTTAGAAAACGTTTGTTACCAGTTGTATGTAAAACAGTTCAATAACCAATGCAAGTAATATTGTTAATATCTCAATTCCGAACAAGACGGCTCCTGAAGTACATGACTGCCCTTTCCCACGTACTCCTATCCAGTACTGGGCCCGACTGGGTCATTAGTTCACATCCGTCCTCTCTAGGAGCAGTGTGAGGGTGCCAAACCTAAGTAGCGCTACCAACTAATACCCGTTACCCTCCAGGTAACAACATAAGGGACTTACAAGAATGATAGGTGAGAATATTAACCAATATACCCGTTTTTACCCAAAAGACTTATCCCTCCACGGGATACCCACTGACTGTCCCCAACCACTGGGACGCATGCTCGAATGTAGTGAACTCACCTTAGTTTTGCTCGGTAGGATTAGTTTACTTGTTTAACAGTTGATTAGATACGTCCTATCATGGTTTACCAGTAACAATGAGTTTAGTATTCACGTCTAATTACGTAACTCATCACAAATTACATTCATGAAATATATGTACACATAATATCATGCCACTAGCAATAGTTAATCACATAACACACATTTAACCAACACGTTTCATGAATACACAAGCAAAGCCCGATCTCAACTTGGTTCGCAACCAGTCGAGCCGATTAGACCCAGGCCCGATGCATGGCTAAGCCCAACTGAAGCACCTATAAGTTATTCTAGTGCCATAAACAGCCCATGATTACGAGCCCATATTAACAATTTAGAATCCATAACACATTCTCATTATTAGCCGATTATATGTAATTAAATTCATACATTAATCATCCTAATCAAGTATCATAACATCATCAAGTCACCCAACTTATAAGTATAACAACCCATTTTCCCTGTTTAGTTCGGCCCACTGTTATTTGCCAAACAATCCGTTCAATCAGTTACATAGCCAACCCATTACCCTTTAAATATTGTCCCACCTTTTTAGTTACATAAACTTCATGCAATAGTATTGTCATTCTTAAAACTCTTAGTCAAAAGTGGCACCTCCTAATTAATGCTACCCATGTGATCATAAATTGATAATTCAAATATCATCATCACACTCACACGTGCAAGTTTCATATTAACACTTATCACTTAATTCATGGCCCAATATGTTATAATATTCCACATACACCCCCAATGCCCAATGCTTTGCACGATTCCACAAGAGGTGTGCGACCAGATTTGTTTGACCAGTAAGTGTGTGATCCTAGGTTATAATTATCGAACCGGTTACACTTCTATTTTATTAACACCATTTACCATAATTGCAAGAAACTAACCAATCAGTTATTCCACATTAATCGCCAATTAGCAACAAACATCCACACAAATCAGATTAAAATAGTTACAGAATTCGGGATTATGGACCCTAATCAAACAACATGATCCCCATGTATCATCATTCACAGTTCCGTCATGCTCCATACCCGAATTGAGCCATATAACTTAATGATCATTTAAATACTACTCACATGCAATCATCATAGCCATCGGATCACTATCATTCTAATTAATCACATGACCATCATGCCTACAAAGTTCTGTTATCACCAACAAGATGTATACATAAATAGCAACCTAAACCACTAACAACAATGAAAGCATACATCAAACCAGGAAATCACACATTGATCACTTGTGCATACCGATATCACGCAACACATATATATACGTAAATGAAACATGAACATGAATGATTATACTAACCGGACGAACGATCGAGGAGATATAGATGGTTAACACACAAGGGGGGGGGAAGGTTGCGATCAAACTGGTTCTCTTCTTGTTGCCGCTCACAAGTGATTAGGGTTTGATGTGTTTTATGTTGTCAAACAGCAAAGCCGTATACATATATGCATATGCGTCCGTGCCTTCATGTATACGGGTTGGGCTTGATTTGGGCTTAGGGAGGCTGGGCCAAGAACATAATTGAGATGTGCGGTTACATGGGTTTTTATGGCTCCACTCACTAATGTGTGGCTAATATAAATGCACATATATAAACTTTATCATGTAATATGTAGCAATTCCATAACTATTAAATCGGTGATTCAATATAATTAAACAAGTTTACAGGTTTACGCAATGTGAACATTATAACGACGTATAATAGAATATGAGTAGTAGAACATGGATAGTAACGATACAAGTCAAGTGTCACGAGGACAATGCTAACCTTGAAAGTTCGGGTTGTCACATCATCCCCAACTTGAAAGAAATTTCGTCCCGAAATTTGACAAATATGCATAGAGAAGTGAAATGATAAATCAAGATTGTTGCAGATTTTCCTCAGGTGCCACATTATCCCCAACTTGAAAGGGAATTTCGTCCCGAAATTCGCCAGTCACATCAAGATTTGATTCCGTAATTTTGAACAATTGAGGGTACTTGAGCCTCACCCGATCCTCGCGTTCCCACGTGAACTCCGGTCCACATCTTGAGTTCCAACGAACTCTCACATTTGGAATTCGACTATGCTAGCGAACCTTGGCGTCCTGATCCACTAATAAGGGTTTCACAAGCGTTTCATCGGGCAAACACTGCCTTAGATCCGAGACATAAATATCATCGCGAACGTTATCCAATCCGTCTGTTAACTTAAGTTTGTGAGCCATGTCACCGATTCATTCCAGAAATCCGAATGTCCCAACGCATCGTAAACTAAGCTTGCCACGTTTTCTATAGCGTGCCGCACCCTCCCAGGGTGAGACTTTCGATTATGACACGTCCGCCTACAGCGAACTCCCAGTGTTTCCTAAGCTTATCAGCTTTCCTGACGGTCACGCGTTGCGGCCAAACGATTTCCGATCCAAGCAATCTTCTCAAGAGTTTCGAGTACAAGTCCTGGACCCGTGATTAGGCTGTCACCCACCCTAATCCAATAGGGAGTATAACGTTACTGCTCATGCAATGCCTCCAACAGAACTGTCTGAATACTAGAATGGTAACTGCTACAGTGGAACTCAGCCAAAGGTATGCGTCCTTCCAATTTTCACTAAGCCAATCACACACATGCTCGCATCATGTTTTTGCGTGTCAGGATGGTTCGTTACTCTGTCCGGTTGTCCTACTGTGATAAGTAATGCCCATGTCTAGACGTGAGTCAAGGGTGTTGCGTATTGCCTGATATGAATCGAGTATAGATCAAAACCAGAGATAATAGGAGTGGGCACCTCGTGCCTCACAACCGCCTCTCTCAGAGAATTATTCATAAGCTGCAAAACTTATCAGTTTCCTTGATTGCAAGAAAGTGTGCCAGTTACGTGAGACAACCAACGATCACCCAGGTGATATTATTTCCGTTCTGAGTTTTTGGTAAACCTGTGACAAACTCCATGGCCGTCTGTTCCAATCTCCAAAATAGGTGTTTCTGATTACTTGACACGAACCAGAAAGTTTCTGATGTTCCACCTTGACTTTAGCACAAGTCATACGTCGTTCACATGCTTCGCTGTATAGGCCTTCAAGCCCAGTTGCCAGTACAAAATCCTCTGATCCTAACCTATTCCATCAAATCCAGACGACCAGCATATCGAGGTTGGTGTGCCTTGCTCAACATAAGTTCCCTACAGTTGTCGTATAATGAGACCCGCATTCGTTCCATGAGGTAACGGATATCGTCCGACTTGGAAAAAGTTGCTCCTCCATGCCCCGCATGGGCCCAGCTTGAAAATTTTCTTCCTTCAGTGTTTAAATTTGGACAAGCGAATCTAATCAGGTAGGGTGGAATTGCTGGTGTGCTGTGAGGCTCGTACGCGTCTAGGCTTCACAGTCGAAATCATTCAAAGGTTTCATTCGGCGATGTCATTACACGTTTAACGCCTTCGAAACAGGGGTACATGGGAGGCCCTTGTGATCGGTCTAAGTAGTGCATTTTTGGTACCATCCAAGTAGTGCCTCCAAGTTAAATCCAAAGACTATGGCTTCCACCGCCGGTTGTGACTCGTGCAATTCTTCTTGTAAATCTACTACGTAAGCTATCACCTTCTCGTGTTGCATCGGCGTGTAACTGGGACTCTGATTCAAACCATCATGATATACCACTAAATCACCCGCACCCTCTGGTAGAGACGATGCTCAGTGCATTGCAGAGTTGGGATTCGAACGCTGAAAAGACGTCCTCCTGTTTTGTCTTCCATGAACACAGCACCCTGCTGTGCTAAAGAGATTGAAGCTGCGAAAACCTTGAAAGTCCTGTGATGAATCTACGATAGTAACTAGCTGGACCGAGAAATTACTGTATCCCCGATGGGCTATTCAGTGCCGATCAATATCTGATGGAAAGGGTCTTTAGCGGGATCTGCATGTACTTCCACTTCGTCGAATTCGCAACCAAACAAGCGTACTTCCCAAATCCTGAAGTCATACTTAGGTAAACTTCACGTGGAGTTGCTCCTCCCTCAGAGTTCCTATAATAGGCTAAAATGTCGTCCATGATGTTCCTTTCTCCTGGAAATGATCCAAAACGTCATCAATAAACACGGTCGATTCATGTGATCCATAAAGCTGCCAGTGTGTTGGTTAATCCCATAGGTCATGGAATACAACGTTGAAATGGTCGCATTGCGTTTAATATGCCGTTTTAGGGACACCCTCCCCTTGTACTTCTCTCTGACGAGAGCTCGCTCGTTAGCCAATCCTCTAATGGAAGCTTGACCCTCGCATCTGGTCAACAGGTTGTCAATACAATGGTCGAGACAAATGGTTCTTGACTGTCACCTTGATGAGTTTTTTTTATATAATAAGTACACATATCCAACGGTACAGCTTATCTTCCCGGATATAACTGGGGCTCCCCAAAGCGAAAACTAGGTCCGACAAAACCTTTGTCCAATAATTTTCCTATAGTAGATTTGACAGTTCTTGTATCCCTCCGGGTGCAAGACGGTAAGGCGTACAAGTAATCAGGGTTTCCCCTGGCGTGAGATTAAACTGAGATTCTGCCTAACAGTTGTGGAAGTAAGCCCGAAAGCTCCTCGGGAAGCACACCGAGAGGAATCATGAACAATTGGTGGATCCTCGATCCTCTTTTCCTTAGCCTTAACATCAGTAACGGTTGCTAACGTAGCGGGGTAATCCCTCTGAAGACACTTCTGGTCCTTCATAGCTGAAATGGCGCTAACCTTTGCATCACTCTGATGCTTTAGAACAAATAACGATTCTCCACACAAAGTTTTCTCCTCACAGGGTATGTCTGCACGATCTCTGGGTAACCTATCCACACTAACTACTGCATTGTAACCATCAAAGGTAGTAGAAGGAAGGTCGATGTCAAACACTTGTCCCACAAGGTCGAGTTTGCATCCCAAAGATCATATTAGATTTCATTTGGCTTGCCATCAGCCGATTCCACATCAGGGTTGGTTTCAAAAAGCTTCAGAGTTAAGCAGAACAGAGATGAAATGATTAGTTACCAAGAACGTGCAGGCCACCGTGTTGCTATACTTTTGGCGTCGCCTACGCCAATCCCAAATGCCCTTCCATGAATTCATTTCCAGTGTTGCTGTTTTCGTTACAAGAAGTTCCAGTACTGCCGTCGTTCACTTGGTTGTTGTCATCTTAATTCTAACAACGGCCAATCCATGTCGTAGGAACCTTCATTTCCATACTGTAAGCTACGATTACGAGCGCCTCAATGTCGTCGTGATTGTTGCCCCTTAATGTCGTTGCTTGTAACGGGGTCCTGTGACATTTCACCAACAGGACACATCTTTCACGTTCCGTGTCACGTACAAAGGCACTACTCACTACGTGGGAAGTTACACATTCCACTCTATAGTCGTTAGTCATTGCTTATGTCCCGATTGATTCGTAGGAGTTGACTCCCATGAGTCGCTGGCTAGGGTTAAGGATTCGATTGAAGTCACTTTGCTGGTGTTCGTTGCTGGTAACCAGGGCCGTTCTAATACTGAGGTCAGTGAGATACTACGCTTATCCTCTTGTCCATTGTTCTTGCAAGTCGACTGGGGTAATACACGGTATGTTGCTAGAGTGTTACAGAAGTGATCGCACTTCGAGATCTAAGGCGTCAGTACACAAAGTTCCAACCAATGGAAAGAAGTGAGAAGGTATCGACCAATAATTCGATGCTGCAACATCCAACTCAGGGATGTTCGTACATGCACCTAACACTCTACACAGTTCGCTAGGCGTTCAGATGGGTGTTCAGGTAATACTCGATAGCATCGAGATTCGAAAGGATTCAATGAGAAGTGAAAAGATCGTGTTTGAGTAGGAGACAATCACTGCTACGACTCCTATGGACTGTTGTGTTTCACATCAATCAAATAACGGAACGGAACCCCTTTTTCACTTGTTAAGCCTCACCGGGACTCGCATGCACCCCACACTATTATTATGTGTGCACCCACAATAATATTGTGATTTGCATGCTCATCTCAGCTACTCCTAACTCATGTCGAATGGTTCCTCAAACTCGAGTAGCAAACAAAGAGCATCACGAAACGTTAGTCATGAATGTCTAGGGAAATACCACCCTACCAATTACATAACGCATGCAAGCAATACATGAATTCATACTGTTGTGTTAAACGTGCAATCACATGCAATATCATGTGTAAGAGTTCACTAGTTATGCAATACAATGAGTATACGAGGGACGAACCTTGCTATCTGGAGCTGAGCGTCATGGTCGTATTCACGTATTCAGGACTGTTCGGTTATAATCTGGTTTTACAAAAACATTTTTAAAACCAAGTTCACTATAACCAGTGGCTCTGATACCAAACTGTCACACCCTCAAATTACCACTTAGGGAGTGTCCCTGTTAGGCGTGTGACCACTAGTAATGAGCCACCAATTACATTGAATCCATAAGTTTAAAATAAAGTTTCATCACTTAATGGTAATAAAATCCAAACATAAGTAATTCAAAAACCATCAAGTTCAGCGGAAGCGTTAACGTAACATAATGTAAATACTTTCTAAACAACCATAGTAAATAAATGTTTGATAAATAACCCATCAATGCAACCATGACCACTCATGCCCTCCAGCCAGCAAGTTCCTGTTCCCAAGTACCTAACGACCTGCGAGCATGTAACAAGTGTATCAGACAAAGCTGGCGAGTTCACAGTTTTAGAAAACGTTTGTTACCAGTTGTATGTAAAACAGTTCAATAACCAATGCAAGTAATATTGTTAATATCTCAATTCCGAACAAGACGGCTCCTGAAGTACATGACTGCCCTTTCCCACGTACTCCTATCCAGTACTGGGCCCGACTGGGTCATTAGTTCACATCCGTCCTCTCTAGGAGCAGTGTGAGGGTGCCAAACCTAAGTTGCGCTACTAACTAATACCCGTTACCCTCCAGGTAACAACATAAGGGACTTACAAGAATGATAGGTGAGAATATTAACCAATATACCCGTTTTTACCCAAAAGACTTATCCCTCCACGGGATACCCACTGACTGTCCCCAACCACTGGGACGCATGCTCGAATGTAGTGAACTCACCTTAGTTTTGCTCGGTAGGATTAGTTTACTTGTTTAACAGTTGATTAGATACGTCCTATCATGGTTTACCAGTAACAATGAGTTTAGTATTCACGTCTAATTACGTAACTCATCACAAATTACATTCATGAAATATATGTACACATAATATCATGCCACAAGCAATAGTTAATCACATAACACACATTTAACCAACACGTTTCATGAATACACAAGCAAAGCCCGATCTCAACTTGGTTCGCAACCAGTCGAGCCGATTAGACCTAGGCCCGATGCATGGCTAAGCCCAACTGAAGCACCTATAAGTTATTCTAGTGCCATAAACAGCCCATGATTACGAGCCCATATTAACAATTTAGAATCCATAACACATTCTCATTATTAGCCGATTATATGTAATTAAATTCATACATTAATCATCCTAATCAAGTATCATAACATCATCAAGTCACCCAACTTATAAGTATAACAACCCATTTTCCCTGTTTAGTTCGGCCCACTGTTATTTTCCAAACAATCCGTTCAATCAGTTACATAGTCCAACCCATTACCCCTTAAATATTGTCCCACCTTTTTAGTTACATAAACTTCATGCAATAGTATTATCATTCTTAAAACTCTTAGTCAAAAGTGGCACCTCCTAATTAATGCTACCCATGTGATCATAAATTGATAATTCAAATATCATCATCACACTCACACGTGCAAGTTTCATATTAACACTTATCACTTAATTCATGGCCCAATATGTTATAATATTCCACATACACCCCCAATGCCCAATGCTTTGCACGATTCCACAAGAGGTGTGCGACCAGATTTGTTTGACCAGTAAGTGTGTGATCCTAGGTTATAATTATCGAACCGGTTACACTTCTATTTTATTAACACCATTTACCATAATTGCAAGAAACTAACCAATCAGTTATTCCACATTAATCGCCAATTAGCAACAAACATCCACACAAATCCGATTAAAATAGTTACAGCATTCGGGATTATGGACCCTAATCAAACAACATGATCCCCATGTATCATCATTCACAGTTCCGTCATGCTCCATACCCGAATTGAGCCATATAACTTAATGATCATTTAAATACTACTCACATGCAATCATCATAGCCATCGGATCACTATCATTCTAATTAATCACATGACCATCATGCCTACAAAGTTCTGTTATCACCAACAAGATGTATACATAAATAGCAACCTAAACCACTAACAACAATGAAAGCATACATCAAACCAGGAAATCACACATTGATCACTTGTGCATACCGATATCACGCAACACATATATATACGTAAATGAAACATAAACATGAATGATTATACTAACCGGACGAACGATCGAGGAGATATAGATGGTTAACACACAAGGGGGGGGGGGGAAGGTTGCGATCAAACTGGTTCTCTTCTTGTTGCCGCTCACAAGTGATTAGGGTTTGATGTGTTTTATGTTGTCAAACAGCAAAGCCGTATACATATATGCATATGCGTCCGTGCCTTCATGTATACGGGTTGGGCTTGATTTGGGCTTAGGGAGGCTGGGCCAAGAACATAATTGAGATGTGCGGTTACATGGGTTTTTATGGCTCCACTCACTAATGTGTGGCTAATATAAATGCACATATATAAATTTTATCATGTAATATGTAGCAATTCCATAACTATTAAATCGGTGATTCAATATAATTAAACAAGTTTACAGGTTTACGCAATGTGAACATTATAACGACGTATAATAGAATATGAGTAGTAGAACATGGATAGTAACGATACAAGTCAAGTGTCACGAGGACAATGCTAACCTTGAAAGTTCGGGTTGTCACATCATCCCCAACTTGAAAGAAATTTCATCCCGAAATTTGACAAGTATGCATAGAGAAGTGAAATGATAAATCAAGATTGTTGCAGATTTTCCTCAGGTGCCACAGTTTACACATAAGCAATTGTTCGAATTCTAACGAAACAAAACTTCTATCGGCGCCAATATCAAACAGACAAGAAGCATAGATATGGTTCACAAGAAACGTACCAGTAATGACATCGTTTGCATTCTGAGCCTGAGCGGCAGTGATGACAAAAGCTCGGCCTCTAGCAGGTTGTTGAGCTTGTTGCTGCTGTTGTGGTGGTTGCTGCTGCTATTGTTGAGGCTGATAACGCTGGGGACACACGTTGGCTAAGTGATTGAGATCACCACACTTGAAGCATGCTCGCACAGGAGCAGCTTGAGGTTGAGCCTGGTTAGGAACAGGGTTTGCAACGAGGGCTTGATCCTGGTTGTTTTGAGCTTGAGGGATGTTTCGACATCGGTTAGCAAAATTACCATACCTCTGACAGTTGGCGCCTTTGCGGCAGGGTACGTTGGTAGGATGACGAAACAAACAGGTAGTACATCATGGATGAGATCCAACGTAGCCTTGTCTCGGTGGTTCAGCGTTTGCAGGTGCAACGGCGGCTAAAGCTTGTAAGGGTTGTGGGTTTGGCGGAGTGATGACTGCACAATCCTGGCTTGAAGCCTTCCGCTTCTTGCCTTTGTTCTTTTTGGGTTGGGAGGATGGAGGTTCAATAGCGGTGGTAGTATCGGTGGTATCAGTGACGGCTTGATGCGCACTCTTCGTCGAAACCTTGTCATAGGTTCCATGAAGAACGCAGTTGTTGTTAAGTTTGGTGGCTATACGAAAAGCATCTTCGATGGTTTGGGGATTAGCAGAGGCAACGTGATTAGTCAAGGCAGGTGCAACACAACAAATGAACTTGGCTATGGTCTTGGGGACGGAGTTGACTTGTCCAGGACAGAGGACTCTTAGTTGTTTAAAGCGCGTAATCAGACCATCCATGTCGCTCCCCTTCTGCGTAAGGTTCCAAAATTCGTTCTCCATTTTTGGAGTTCGTGAGGAGGACAGAAGTGGTCCTTCATAAGCTGCTTAAGTTCGTCCCAAGGCATAGCATGTGCAATATCGTTTCCCCTCTTGTTGCGTTCGGTAGTCCACCATTCGAGTGCCCTTGAACGGAAAACTCCCGTTGCATTCAAAGTTCGTAGCTCATCAGGACAACCACTTTGCAAGAAAGTAAGCTCAATCGCGTCAAACCAATTCATCATGGTGGTGGCGCCATCTTTGCCTGTAAACTCTAAGGGTTTACAAGCCACGAATTTCTTGAAGTGGAAGGTTGATTTGGGTTTGTCTGCCTTTGAGTCAACAGATCCATGCGGTGAATCGGGGTTCGGCTGAATCTTGCTAACAATGTCAGGTATGACCTTAGCCATTTTCTTGGCCATGAATTTCATGTAATCCTTCTGCGACATGGAGTTGGAGCTAGAACCCTTCTTTGATTGGAGCTTCTTGGACGTGCTGGACGACATCTAAAGGATCGAAAGAGAAGGAAAGGATGAGACTTGATCATAAATTTAAAATAAGTTTGCAAGTTTAAGCATGTAAGCATGATGTATCACGTATGGTTCACACAATTGGCATGAATTCAACAAGTATAAACATGTATGCATGCGTAAAAAGAATATAAATTTAATTTGTTCACGAGAATTATTATTGTTTTTTATTGCGCGAGACGTGCGAATTGTGTAATGGTTTTGAAACGAACGAGGCAACAAGTATAAAATCACATATAAATTGAATCACATAAAAGAGAGGCTCATAAAACATAGGATTGTTTCGGGTTTAGAAACATCGACTATTCCAAAGTGAATCGAAAGTCCTTTCAAATTAGAGAAACATGCTTTAGCCTATAGATAAGATACTCTCGTCGAGAAGCGATTAATGGTATCTTACCCTTCCAGTTACTACACGTCTCTAATCGATTGAAACAATCAAAACTTTGGCGAGATCGAAAATCGAGGAATGGGACTCAATCGACAAGGTGCGGGTTTCACCCCTAACTTGACGACTTCGTACCCTAATGTGGTTGGTACTCGTCGGGTCAAAATATAATTTCGACACTTTGACGAGGGTCCACTAGAGTTTGAGTTGGAAATTTACCATTAAGATGTGGATTTCACTCCTAGCTTAGTGGCGAAATTTCTTGCAAAATAAGAATAAGCGGAATGAGAGTCGTTCACCAAATTGTGGGTTTCACGCCTATTTTGGTAAACTCGTCTCTTTTGTATAAAGAGTGTCTTCAAGTCTTCAAGTGTATTGTGTAAAATGTCTTAGGAAAGACAATATGTATATATTAAGACCAAAAAGAAGGGAAAGAAGCAAAGTAGGAAGAATAACATTTTAAGCATGTAACAAGAATGGTCAAAAATATGGTTCCTACTATAGACTAGGTCGAACATGGCAATTCTACCTAATTCCCTATAGTTATGGCTCTGATACCAATCTGTCACACCCCAACCAATGGCGGAATCATTGGAGCGGGACTTGTTTAAGATTGCAAGAGACTTCATAACACTATTTGTGACAATATTTAAATAATTCCCATTTCATTTCATAACTTCAAATTGTCAAATATTACATCAACTCAAATAGCAACATGTTCAAAATAACAATAACAAAATTTGATACAACATTTTAAACCTAACACGTCTAAATGTGTATCTAGGCATCATTGCTACTTCATTTCATAGCAATCCTTAATCATCAACCTGTAACATGTTAAAAATACAATTCAATGCAAAAGCAAAGGCGAGTATACAAGTTTATGAATACTTATAAGTATAAAAATTTAAAACGAATCCACATGACAACTTAGTTTATACAAGATCAATATAACATGGCATGCAATATTTCTAGTCAACCCTCTGTTTACGCAAAATGATATAATTCAATATGACCACTAGTCTATGGGCGGTGCGTTACTCCTATAACGCTATACATGTCAAATGGAGGCTCGTATAAAGCTAATGACTATAATACATCACATAAGTATGGTCCACGTATAAGCATCAAGTCTCACAACATAGTATTCATGTATAAGGATTGTTTTCGTGCATTGCATAAAGAATAAGTTTAAGTGTGATTTAATAATGTAACATGTTACACCCCAAAAAGTGGTAAATGTAAAAGAGGTTGCGAGTATACTCACGGTTTTGCAAGTCTTCACTTGTGAATCCGTGAGTTAGTTGTTGTTGAAGGAAGGAACACCAAGTCCTTCTACACGAAGAAACGAAGTGTATGAGTTTCGGAGATTAACGGTGGATTAAGGATTTAGGAATTTAAAACACAAGAACATATGTATACGAAAGTAATCATCCTTGAACACAAAGTACTTGTTTTGACACTATGAAACCTCAAGGGTTAATGTTTTCATGAGTAGTATACTCATTAGAATCATACAAGTCTTATGTCTTAGATGATGTTATTCTAACACTTTGACGAATGAACACAAGTTCATCATCAAGGGTTCGAATGTTAAATAGTATATAAATATAAGTACTATATGTATTATTATGTCCAATAGTCAAGCATGAGGTAGAAGATTAATCTTCATTTAGGTACCTCTAAGTATCATGGAAATTATGTAGGAGGTAGGAAGAATAGTCTTCCATTTAGGTACCTCTTATGGTTCACCACTACACTTGATGTAAAACATACAAGGAGGGTCATGAACTATGAATAATACAAGAATACAAATAACTATTCTATATGAAATCATCAAGTAATGTGGGGATTTTATGTTGGACAACCCAAGTTAGTCCACAATCACACCTTCATCAAGCTTGAAGCTTGAACATCACTTGTGGGTTTAAAACCCTAAACAAAATAGAAAATATATGAGGTTTAACCTCTGATTTTGAATGTCTCAACCTTTTTTTAAGCCTAACTAACCATAGAAGTGGTTATAAGCATAAGGACATAGGGTTGAGATGAGAAAACTCAAGTTTGGTTAAGTTTAACAAAGTGTTTGTATAAAACAGAAAGTTTCTTGCACTTATAACCCTTTTATGATGATGTTCCATCCTTAGTTTTCCAGGGAAAACCTATGGAAACATCCCTAGGGTTGTTCCAAGTGCTAAGAAGCAAGAAAGGATGAAAAAGATGGAAGATAAGTGAGGTTAAACTCACTTTTGCAACTTGAAATGTTTCTGACTTTTGCTACTGTTTTGCACCAGATTTGGAGTGATTAGAGAGTGGATTAGTGAGTTTGTAAAGTGAATCAAGTGTGGGATTGAGTTGGGTTTTATAAAGGGTGATTAGGTGAGGTATAGTTGGGTTTTAAATGAAGAAAACACAACAAGAAGCACAAAATTGACCAACCCATGAGCTGGAAGCAACTTTCTGCCGGACTGAGGCCATCGCCGCGCGCGACCACAAAGGGGGTCTCCCCGTCGTGCGATGCCACGGGTGTGATTTCCGGAATTAAGTTTAAAAATTGACATTTTAGCCCCTGAAGTTTATACTTTAGGGTTTTAGGGTGTTTTAGGGACTATTTTCGTCATATAAGCATAGTTTAAGGACAAAATAAGTATAAGGATCATAAACCAAATATAAGCATATGAAGGTCGTATTTATGTATTCTTTATGATCAAAACACGTTTTACGCATGAGTTTCACATATTTGCAAGTTTAGCACATAGTTTCCAAGAATCACGAATAAGCATCAATTGTTTCACGAAACTAAATGTATGAATATGTATAAAGTATGTACAACATGAATTTAATGAAATACGAGTTTTATTTATGATCCAAGTCTCGAATTTTACAACGGTTACAGAGGAAGAATGATTACAAGAACACAAGACTTCCAAAAATAGAAATACAAGCAAGACCTTCTAAATATGGAAAGTACGAAGAAGCAGGGCGTTACAGTCTCCCCTCCTTTAAGGAATTTCATCCCAAAATTTAGGTAGATGCAACGTCGAACAGGTTTGGATACTTGGTCTTCATATCACTCTCGAGTTCCCAAGTAAATTCAGCGCCACATTTTCCTTCCCATCGAACCTTGACGATAGGAATTCGACTGCGCCTCAGTTGCTTGACTCCTCGGTCCATGATTTCGACCGGCTTTTCCATGAAGTGAAGCGTTTCGTTGACTTGCAAGTCCTCGAGAGGAATGTGTAGTCCTTCGTCAGCTAGACACTTCTTCAGGTTGGATACGTGAAAGACAGGGTGTACGTTGTTGAGTTCTTCAGGCAGGTCCAGTCTATACGCAACCTTGCCAATCCTTTCGATGATCTTAAAAAGTCCAACATAGCGAGGTGCGAGTTTGCTTTTATTTCCAAATCAAACTACGTGGGAAGTTACACATTCCACTCTATAGTCGTTAGTCATTGCTTATGTCCCGATTGATTCGTAGGAGTTGACTCCCATGAGTCGCTTGCTAGGGTTAAGGATTCGATTGAAGTCAATTTGCTGGTGTTCGTTGCTGGTAACCAGGGCAGTTCTAATACTGAGGTCAGTGAGATACTACGCTTATCCTCTTGTCCATTGTTCTTGCAAGTCGACTGGGGTAATACACGGTATGTTGCTAGAGTGTTACAGAAGTGATCGCACTTCGAGATCTAAGGCGTAAGTACACAGAGTTCCAACCAATGGAAAGAAGTGAGAAGGTATCGACCAATAATTCGATGCTGCAACATCCAACTCAGGGATGTTCGTACATGCACCTAACACTCTACACAGTTCGCTAGGCGTTCAGATGGGTGTTCAGGTAATACTCGATAGCATCGAGATTCGAAAGGATTCAATGAGAAGTGAAAAGATCGTGTTCGAGTAGGAGACAATCACTGCTACGACTCCTATGGACTGTTGTGTTTCACATCAATCAAATAACAGAACGGAACCCCTTTTTCACTTGTTAAGCCTCACTGGGACTCGCATGCACCCCACACTATTATTATGTGTGCACCCACAATAATATTGTGATTTGCATGCTCATCTCAGCTACTCCTAACTCATGTCGAATGGTTCCTCAAACTCGAGTAGCAAATAAAGAGCATCACGAAACGTTAGTCATGAATGTCTAGGGAAATACCACCCTACCAATTACATAACGCATGCAAGCAATACATGAATTCATACTGTTGTGTTAAACGTGCAATCACATGCAATATCATATGTAAGTGTTCACTAGTTATGCAGTACAATGAGTATACGAGGGACGAACCTTGCTATCTGGAGTAGAGCGTCATGGTCGTATTCACGTATTCAGGACTGTTCGGTTATAGTCTGGTTTTACAAAAACATTTTTAAAACCAAGTTCACTATAACCAGTGGCTCTGATACCAAACTATCACACCCTCAAATTACCACTTAGGGAGTGTCCCTGTTAGGCGTGTGACCACTAGTAATGAGCCACCAATTACATTGAATCCATAAGTTTAAAATAAAGTTTCATCACTTAATGGTAATAAAATCCAAACATAAGTAATTCAAAAACCATCAAGTTCAGCGGAAGCGTTAACGTAACATAATGTAAATACTTTCTAAACAACCATAGTAAATAAATGTTTGATAAATAACCCATCAATGCAACCATGACCACTCACGCCCTCCAGCCAGCAAGTTCCTGTTCCCAAGTACCTAACGACCTGCGAGCATGTAACAAGTGTATCAGACAAAGCTGGCGAGTTCACAGTTTTAGAAAACGTTTGTTACCAGTTGTATGTAAAACAGTTCAATAACCAATGCAAGTAATATTGTTAATATCTCAATTCCGAACAAGACGGCTCCTGAAGTACATGACTGCCCTTCCCCACGTACTCCTATCCAGTACTGGGCCCAACTGGGTCATTAGTTCACATCTGTCCTCTCTAGGAGCAGTGTGAGGGTGCCAAACCTAAGTAGCACTACCAACTAATACCCGTTACCCTCCAGGTAACAACATAAGGGACTTACAAGAATGATAGGTGAGAATATTAACCAATATACCCGTTTTTACCCAAAAGACTTATCCCTCCACGGGATACCCACTGACTGTCCCCAACCACTGGGACGAATGCTCGAATGTAGTGAACTCACCTTAGTTTTGCTCGGTAGGATTAGTTTACTTGTTTAACAGTTGATTAGATACGTCCTATCATGGTTTACCAGTAACAATGAGTTTAGTATTCACGTCTAATTACGTAACTCATCACAAATTACATTCATGAAATATATGTACACATAATATCATGCCACTAGCAATAGTTAATCACATAACACACATTTAACCAACACGTTTCATGAATACACAAGCAAAGCCCGATCTCAACTTGGTTCGCAACCAGTCGAGCCGATTCGACCCAGGCCCGATGCATGGCTAAGCCCAACTGAAGCACCTATAAGTTATTCTAGTGCCATAAACAGCCCATGATTACGAGCCCATATTAACAATTTAGAATCCATAACACATTCTCATTATTAGCCGATTATATGTAATTAAATTCATACATTAATCATCCTAATCAAGTATCATAACATCCTTAAGTCACCCAACTTATAAGTATAACAACCCATTTTCCCTGTTTAGTTCGGCCCACTGTTATTTGCCAAACAATCCGTTCAATCAGTTACATAGTCCAACCCATTACCCCTTAAATATTGTCCCACCTTTTTAGTTACATAAACTTCATGCAATAGTATTGTCATTCTTAAAACTCTTAGTCAAAAGTGGCACCTCCTAATTAATGCTACCCATGTGATCATAAATTGATAATTCAAATATCATCATCACACTCACACGTGCAAGTTTCATATTAACACTTATCACTTAATTCATGGCCCAATATGTTATAATATTCCACATACACCCCCAATGCACAATGCTTTGCACGATTCCACAAGAGGTGTGCGACCAGATTTGTTTGACCAGTAAGTGTGTGATCCTAGGTTATAATTATCGAACCGGTTACACTTCTATTTTATTAACACCATTTACCATAATTGCAAGAAACTAACCAATCAGTTATTCCACATTAATCGCCAATTAGCAACAAACATCCACACAAATCCGATTAAAATAGTTACAGAATTCGGGATTATGGACCCTAATCAAACAACATGATCCCCATGTATCATAATTTACAGTTCCGTCATGCTCCATACCCGAATTGAGCCATATAACTTAATGATCATTTAAATACTACTCACATGCAATCATCATAGCCATCGGATCACTATCATTCTAATTAATCACATGACCATCATGCCTACAAAGTTCTGTTATCACCAACAAGATGTATACATAAATAGCAACCTAAACCACTAACAACAATGAAAGCATACATCAAACCAGGAAATCACACATTGATCACTTGTGCATACCGATATCACGCAACACATATATATACGTAAATGAAACATGAACATGAATGATTATACTAACCGGACGAACGATCGAGGAGATATAGATGGTTAACACACAAGGGGGGGGGGGAAGGTTGCGATCAAACTGGTTCTCTTCTTGTTGCCGCTCACAAGTGATTAGGGTTTGATGTGTTTTATGTTGTCAAACAGCAAAGCCGTATACATATATGCATATGCGTCCGTGCCTTCATGTATACGGGTTGGGCTTGATTTGGGCTTAGGGAGGCTGGGCCAAGAACATAATTGAGATGTGCGGTTACATGGGTTTTTATGGCTCCACTCACTAATGTGTGGCTAATATAAATGCACATATATAAACTTTATCATGTAATATGTAGCAATTCCATAACTATTAAATCGGTGATTCAATATAATTAAACAAGTTTACAGGTTTACGCAATGTGAACATTATAACGACGTATAATAGAATATGAGTAGTAGAACATGGATAGTAACGATACAAGTCAAGTGTCACGAGGACAATGCTAACCTTGAAAGTTCGGGTTGTCACATCATCCCCAACTTGAAAGAAATTTTGTCCCGAAATTTGACAAGTATGCATAGAGAAGTGAAATGATAAATCAAGATTGTTGCAGATTTTCCTCAGGTGCCACATTATCCCCAACTTGAAAGGGAATTTCGTCCCAAAATTCGCCAGTCACATCAAGATTTGATTCCGTAATTTTGAACAATTGAGGGTACTTGAGCCTCACCCGATCCTCGCGTTCCCACGTGAACTCCGGTCCACATCTTGAGTTCCAACGAACTCTCACATTTGGAATTCGACTACGCTAGCGAACCTTGGCGTCCTGATCCACTAATAAGGGTTTCACAAGCGTTTCATCGGGCAAACACTGCCTTAGATCCGAGATATAAATATCATCGCGAACATTATCCAATCCGTCTGTTAACTTAAGTTTGTGAGCCATGTCACCGATTCATTCCAGAAATCCGAATGTCCCAACGCATCGTAAACTAAGCTTGCCACGTTTTCTATAGCGTACCGCACCCTCCCAGGGTGAGACTTTCGATTATGACACGTCCTCCTACAGCGAACTCCCAGTGTTTCCTAAGCTTATCAGCTTTCCTGACGGTCACGCGTTGCCGCCAAACGATTTCCGATCCAAGCAATCTTCTCAAGAGTTTCGAGTACAAGTCCTGGACCCGTGATTAGGCTGTCACCCACCCTAATCCAATAGGGAGTATAACGTTACTGCTCATGCAATGCCTCCAACAGAACTGTCTGAATACTAGAATGGTAACTGCTACAGTGGAACTCAGCCAAAGGTATGCGTCCTTCCAATTTTCACTAAGCCAATCACACACATGCTCGCATCATGTTTTTGCGTGTCAGGATGGTTCGTTACTCTGTCCGGTTGTCCTACTGTGATAAGTAATGCCCATGTCTAGACGTGAGTCAAGGGTGTTGCGTATTGCCTGATATGAATCGAGTATAGATCAAAACCAGAGATAATAGGAGTGGGCACCTCGTTCCTCACAACCGCCTCTCTCAGAGAATTATTCATAAGCTGCAAAACTTATCAGTTTCCTTGATTGCAAGAAAGTGTGCCAGTTACGTGAGACAACCAACGATCACCCAGGTGATATTGTTTCATTTCTGAGTTTTTGGTAAACCTGTGACAAACTCCATGGCCGTCTGTTCCAATCTCCAAAATAGGTGTTTCTGATTACTTGACACGAACCAGAAAGTTTCTGATGTTCCACCTTGACTTTAGCACAAGTCATACGTCGTTCACATGCTTCGCTGTATAGGCCTTCAAGCCCAGTTGCCAGTACAAAATCCTCCGATCCTAACCTATTCCATCAAATCCAGACGACCAACATATCGAGGTTGGTGTGCCTTGCTCAACACAAGTTCCCTACAGTTGTCGTATAATGAGACCCGCATTCGTTCCATGAGGTAACGGATATCGTCCGACTTGGAAAAAGTTGCTCCTCCATGCCCCGCATGGGCCCAGCTTGAAAATTTTCTTCCTTCAGTGTTTAAATTTGGACAAGCAAATCTAATCAGGTAGGGTGGAATTGCTGGTGTGCTGTGAGGCTCGTACGCGTCTAGGCTTCACAGTCGAAATCATTCAAAGGTTTCATTCGGCGATGTCATTACACGTTTAACGCCTTCGAAACAGGGGTACATGGGAGGCCCTTGTGATCGGTCTAAGTAGTTCATTTTTGGTACCGTCCAAGTAGTGCCTCCAAGTTAAATCCAAAGACTATGGCTTCCACCGCCGGTTGTGACTCGTGCAATTCTTCTTGTAAATCTACTACGTAAGCTATCACCTTCTCGTGTTGCATCGGCGTGTAACTGGGACTCTGATTCAAACCATCATGATATACCACTAAATCACCCGCACCCTCTGGTAGAGACGATGCTCAGTGCATTGCAGAGTTGGGATTCGAACGCTGAAAAGACGTCCTCCTGTTTTGTCTTCCACGAACACAGCACCCTGCTGTGCTAAAGAGATTGAAGCTGCGAAAACCTTGAAAGTCCTGTGATGAATCTACGATAGTAACTAGCTGGACCGAGAAATTACTGTATCCCCGATGGGCTATTCAGTGCCGATCAATATCTGATGGAAAGGGTCTTTAGCGGGATCTGCATGTACTTCCACTTCGTCGACTTCGCAACCAAACAAGCGTACCCCCCAAATCCTGAAGTCATACTTAGGTAAACTTCACGTGGAGTTGCTCCTCCCTCAGAGTTCCTATAATAAGTTAAAATGTCGTCCATGATGTTCCTTTCTCCTGGAAATGATCCAAAACGTCATCAATAAACACGGTCGATTCATGTGATCCATAAAGCTGCCAGTGTGTTGGTTAATCCCATAGGTCATGGAATACAACGTTGAAATGGCCGCATTGCGTTTAATATGCCGTTTTAGGGACACCCTCCCCTTGTACTTCTCTCTGACGAGAGCTCGCTCGTTAGCCAATCCTCTAATGGAAGCTTGACCCTCGCATCTGGTCAACAGGTTGTCAATACAATGGTCGAGACCAATGGTTCTTGACTGTCACCTTGATGAGTTTTTTTTTTTATATATATAATCAGTACACATATCCAACGGTACAGCTTATCTTCCCGGATATAACTGGGGCTCCCCAAAGCGAAAACTAGGTCCGACAAAACCTTTGTCCAATAATTTTCCTGTAGTAGATTTGACAGTTCTTGTATCCCTCCGGGTGCAAGACGGTAAGGCGTACAAGCAATCAGGGTTTCCCCTGGCGTGAGATTAAACTGAGATTCTGCCTAACAGTTGTGGAAGTAAGCCCGAAAGCTCCTCGGGAAGCACACCGAGAGGAATCATGAACAATTGGTGGATCCTCGATCCTCTTTTCCTTAGCCTTAACATCAGTAACGGTTGCTAACGTAGCGGGGTAATCCCTCTGTAGACACTTCTGGTCCTTCATAGCTGAAATGGCGCTAACCTTTGCATCACTCTGATGCTTTAGAACAAATAACGATTCTCCACACAAAGTTTTCTCCTCACAGGGTATGTCTGCACGATCTCTGGGTAACCTATCCACACTAACTACTGCATTGTAACCATCAAAGGTAGTAGAAGGAAGGTCGATGTCAAACACTTGTCCCACAAGGTCGAGTTTGCATCCCAAAGATCATATTAGATTTCATTTGGCTTGCCATCAGCCGATTCCACATCAGGGTTGGTTTCAAAAAGCTTCAGAGTTAAGCAGAACAGAGACGAAATGATTAGTTACCAAGAACGTGCAGGCCACCGTGTTGCTATACTTTTGGCGTCGCCTACGCCAATCACAAATGCCCTTCCATGAATTCATTTCCAGTGTTGCTGTTTTCGTTACAAGAAGTTCCAGTACTGCCGTCGTTCACTTGGTTGTTGTCATCTTAATTCTAACAACGGCCAATCCATGTCGTAGGAACCTTCATTTCCATACTGTAAGCTACGATTACGAGCGCCTCAATGTCGTCGTGATTGTTGCCCCTTAATGTCGCTGCTTGTAACGGGGTCCTGTGACATTTCACCAACAGGATACATCTTTCACGTTCCGTGTCACGTACAAAGGCACTACTCACTACGTGGGAAGTTACACATTCCACTCTATAGTCGTTAGTCATTGCTTATGTCCCGATTGATTCGTAGGAGTTGACTCCCATGAGTCGCTGGCTAGGGTTAAGGATTCGATTGAAGTCAATTTGCTGGTGTTCGTTGCTGGTAACCAAGGCCGTTCTAATACTGAGGTCAGTGAGATACTACGCTTATCCTCTTGTCCATTGTTCTTGCAAGTAAACTGGGGTAATACACGGTATGTTGCTAGAGTGTTACAGAAGTGATCACACTTCGAGATCTAAGGCGTCAGTACACAGAGTTCCAACCAATGGAAAGAAGTGTGAAGGTATCGACCAATAATTCGATGCTGCAACATCCAACTCAGGGATGTTCGTACATGCACCTAACACTCTACACAGTTCGCTAGGCGTTCAGATGGGTGTTCAGGTAATACTCGATAGCATCGAGATTCGAAAGGATTCAATGAGAAGTTAAAAGATCGTGTTCGAGTAGGAGACAATCACTGCTACGACTCCTATGGACTGTTTTGTTTCACATCAATCCAATAACGGAACGGAACCTCTTTTTCACTTGTTAAGCCTCACTGGGACTCGCATGCACCCCACACTATTATTATGTGTGCACCCACAATAATATTGTGATTTGCATGCTCATCTCAGCTACTCCTAACTCATGTCGAATGGTTCCTCAAACTCGAGTAGCAAACAAAGAGCATCACGAAACGTTAGTCATGAATGTCTAGGGAAATACCACCCTACCAATTACATAACGCATGCAAGCAATACATGAATTCATACTGTTGTGTTAAACATGCAATCACATGCAATATCATATGTAAGTGTTCACTAGTTATGCAGTACAATGAGTATACGAGGGACGAACCTTGCTATCTGGAGCTGAGCGTCATGGTCGTATTCACGTATTCAGGACTGTTAGGTTATAGTCTGGTTTACCAGTAACAATGAGTTTAGTATTCACGTCTAATTACGTAACTCATCACAAATTACATTCATGAAATATATGTACACATAATATCATGCCACTAGCAATAGTTAATCACATAACACACACTTAACCAACACGTTTCATGAATACACAAGCAAAGCCCGATCTCAACTTGGTTCGCAACCAGTCGAGCCGATTAGACCCAGGCCCGATGCATGGCTAAGCCCAACTGAAGCACCTATAAGTTATTCTAGTGCCATAAACAGCCCATGATTACGAGCCCATATTAACAATTTAGAATCCATAACACATTCTCATTATTAGCCGATTATATGTAATTAAATTCATACATTAATCATCCTAATCAAGTATCATAACATCATCAAGTCACCCAACTTATAAGTATAACAACCCATTTTCCCTGTTTAGTTCGGCCCACTGTTATTTGCCAAACAATCTGTTCAATCAGTTACATAGTCCAACCCATTACCCCTTAAATATTGTCCCACATTTTTAGTTACATAAACTTCATGCAATAGTATTGTCATTCTTAAAACTCTTAGTCAAAAGTGGCACCTCCTAATTAATGCTACCCATGTGATCATAAATTGATAATTCAAATATCATCATCACACTCACACGTGCAAGTTTCATATTAACACTTATCACTTAATTCATGGCCCAATATGTTATAATATTCCACATACACCCCCAATGCCCAATGCTTTGCACGATTCCACAAGAGGTGTGCGACCAGATTTGTTTGACCAGTAAGTGTGTGATCCTAGGTTATAATTATCGAACCGGTTACACTTCTATTTTATTAACACCATTTACCATAATTGCAAGAAACTAACCAATCAGTTATTCCACATTAATCGCCAATTAGCAACAAACATCCACACAAATCCGATTAAAATAGTTACAGAATTCGGGATTATGGACCCTAATCAAACAACATGATCCCCATGTATCATCATTCACAGTTCCATCATGCTCCATACCCGAATTGAGCCATATAACTTAATGATCGTTTAACTACTACTCACATGCAATCATCATAGCCATCGGATCACTATCATTCTAATTAATCACATGACCATCATGCCTACAAAGTTCTGTTATCACCAACAAGATGTATATATAAATAGCAACCTAAACCACTAACAACAATGAAAGCATACATCAAACCAGGAAATCACACATTGATCACTTGTGCATACCGATATCACGCAACACATATATATACGTAAATGAAACATGAACATGAATGATTATACTAACCGGACGAACGATCGAGGAGATATAGATGGTTAACACACAAGGGGGGGGGGGAAGGTTGCGATCAAATTGGTTCTCTTCTTGTTGCCGCTCACAAGTGATTAGGGTTTGATGTGTTTTATGTTGTCAAACAGCAAAGCCGTATACATATATGCATATGCGTCCGTGCCTTCATGTATACGGGTTGGGCTTGATTTGGGCTTAGGGAGGCTGGGCCAAGAACATAATTGAGATGTGCGGTTACATGGGTTTTTATGGCTCCACTCACTAATGTGTGGCTAATATAAATGCACATATATAAACTTTATCATGTAATATGTAGCAATTCCATAACTATTAAATCGGTGATTCAATATAATTAAACAAGTTTACAGGTTTACGCAATGTGAACATTATAACGACGTATAATAGAATATGAGTAGTAGAACATGGATAGTAACGATACAAGTCAAGTGTCACGAGGACAATGCTAACCTTGAAAGTTCGGGTTGTCACATCATCCCCAACTTGAAAGAAATTTCGTCCCGAAATTTGACAAGTATGCATAGAGAAGTGAAATGATAAATCAAGATTGTTACAGATTTTCCTCAGGTGCCACAGTTTACACATAAGCAATTGTTCGAATTCTAACGAAACAAAACTTCTATCGGCGCCAATATCAAACAGACAAGAAGCATAGATATGGTTCACAAGAAACGTACCAGTAATGACATCGTTTGCATTCTGAGCCTGAGCGGCAGTGATGACAAAAGCTCGGCCTCTAGCAGGTTGTTGAGCTTGTTGCTGCTGTTGTGGTGGTTGCTGCTGCTATTGTTGAGGCTGATAACGCTGGGGACACACGTTGGCTAAGTGATTGAGATCACCACACTTGAAGCATGCTCGCACAGGAGCAGGTTGAGGTTGAGCCTGGTTAGGAACAGGGTTTTGCAACGAGGGCTTGATCCTGGTTGTTTTGAGCTTGAGGGATGTTTCGACATCGGTTAGCAAAATTACCATACCTCTGACAGTTGGCGCCTTTGCGGCAGGGTACGTTGGTAGGATGATGAAACAAACAGGTAGTACATCATGGATGAGATCCAACGTAGCCTTGTCTCGGTGGTTCAGCGTTTGCAGGTGCAACGGCGGCTAAAGCTTGTAAGGGTTGTGGGTTTGGCGGAGTGATGACTGCACAATCCTGGCTTGAAGCCTTCCGCTTCTTGCCTTTGTTTTTTTTGGGTTGGGAGGATGGAGGTTCAATAGCAGTGGTAGTATCGGTGGTATCAGTGACGGCTTGATGCACACTCTTCGTCGAAGCCTTGTCATAGGTTCCATGAAGAACACAGTTGTTGTTAAGTTCGGTGGCTATACGAAAAGCATCTTCGATGGTTTGGGGATTAGCAGAGGCAACGTGATTAGTCAAGACAGGTGCAACACAACAAATGAACTTGGCTATGGTCTTGGGGACAGAGTTGACTTGTCCAGGACAGAGGACATTTAGTTGTTTAAAGTGCGTAATCAGACCATCCATGTCGCTCCCCTTCTGCGTAAGGTTCCAAAATTCGTTCTCCAATTTTGGAGTTCGTGAGGAGGACAGAAGTGGTCCTTCATAAGCTGCTTAAGTTCGTCCCAAGGCATAGCATGTGCAATATCGTTTCCCCTCTTGTTGCGTTCGGTAGTCCACCATTCGAGTGTCCTTGAACGGAAAACTCCCGTTGCATTCAAAGTTCGTAGCTCATCAGGACAACCACTTTGCAAGAAAGTAAGCTCAATCGCGTCAAACCAATTCATCATGGCGGTGGCACCATCTTTGCCTGTAAACTCTAAGGGTTTACAAGCCATGAATTTCTTGAAGTGGAAGGTTGATTTAGGTTTGTCTGCCTTTGAGTCAACAGATCCATGCGGTGAATCGGGGTTCGGCTGAATCTTGCTAACAATGTCAGTTATGACCTTAGCCATTTTCTTGGCCATGAATTTCATGTAATCCTTCTGCGACATGGAGTTGGAGCTAGAACCCTTCTTTGATTGGAGCTTCTTGGACGTGCTGGACGACATCTAAAGGATCGAAAGAGAAGGAAAGGATGAGACTTGATCATAAATTTAAAATAAGTTTGCAAGTTTAAGCATGTAAGCATGATGTATCACGTATGGTTCACACAATTGGCATGAATTCAACAAGTATAAACATGTATGCATGCGTAAAAAGAATATAAATTTAATTTGTTAACGAGAATTATTATTGTTTTTTATTGCGCGAGACGTGCGAATTGTGTAATGGTTTTGAAACGAACGAGGCAACAAGTATAAAATCACATATAAATTGAATCACATAAAAGAGAGGCTCATAAAACATAGGATTGTTTCGGGTTTAGAAACATCGACTATTCCAAAGTGAATCGAAAGTCCTTTCAAATTAGAGAAACATGCTTTAGCCTATAGATAAGATACTCTCGTCGAGAAGCGATTAATGGTATCTTACCCTTCCAGTTACTACACGTCTCTAATCGATTGAAACAATCAAAACTTTGGCGAGATCGAAAATCGAGGAATGGGACTCAATCGACAAGGTGCGGGTTTCACCCCTAACTTGACGACTTCGTACCCTAATGTGGTTGGTACTCGTCGGGTCAAAATATAATTTCGACACTTTGACGAGGGTCCACTAGAGTTTGAGTTGGAAATTTACCATTAAGATGTGGATTTCACTCCTAGCTTAGTGGCGAAATTTCTTGCAAAATAAGAATAAGCGGAATGAGAGTCGTTCACCAAATTGTGGGTTTCACGCCTATTTTGGTAAACTCGTCTCTTTTGTATAAAGAGTGTCTTCAAGTCTTCAAGTGTATTGTGTAAAATGTCTTAGGAAAGACAATATGTATATATTAAGACCAAAAAGAAGGGAAAGAAGCAAAGTAGGAAGAATAACATTTTAAGCATGTAACAAGAATGGTAAAAAATATGGTTCCTACTATAGACTAGGTCGAACATGGCAATTCTACCTAATTCCCTATAGTTATGGCTCTGATACCAATCTGTCACACCCCAACCAATGGCGGAATCATTGGAGCGGGACTTGTTTAAGATTGCAAGAGACTTCATAACACTATTTGTGACAATATTTAAATAATTCCCATTTCATTTCATAACTTCAAATTGTCAAATATTACATCAACTCAAATAGCAACATGTTCAAAATAACAATAACAAAATTTGATACAACATTTTAAACCTAACACGTCTAAATGTGTATCTAGGCATCATTGCTACTTCATTTCATAGCAATCCTTAATCATCAACCTGTAACATGTTAAAAATACAATTCAATGCAAAAGCAAAGGCGAGTATACAAGTTTATGAATACTTATAAGTATAAAAATTTAAAACGAATCCACATGACAACTTAGTTTATACAAGATCAATATAACATGGCATGCAATATTTCTAGTCAACCCTCTGTTTACGCAAAATGATATAATTCAATATGACCACTAGTCTACGGGCGGTGCGTTACTCCTATAGCGCTATACATGTCAAATGGAGGCTCGTATAAAGCTAATGACTATAATACATCACATAAGTATGGTCCACGTATAAGCATCAAGTCTCACAACATAGTATTCATGTATAAGGATTGTTTTCGTGCATTGCATAAAGAATAAGTTTAAGTGTGATTTAATAATGTAACATGTTACACCCCAAAAAGTGCTAAATGTAAAAGAGGTTGCGAGTATACTCACGGTTTTGCAAGTCTTCACTTGTGAATCCGTGAGTTAGTTGTTGTTGAAGGTAGGAACACCAAGTCCTTCTACACGAAGAAACGAAGTGTATGAGTTTCGGAGATTAACGGTGGATTAAGGATTTAGAAATTTAAAACACAAGAACATATGTATACGAAAGTAATCATCCTTGAACACAAAGTACTTGTTTTGACACTATGAAACCTCAAGGGTTAATGTTTTCATGAGTAGTATACTCATTAGAATCATACAAGTCTTATGTCTTAGATGATGTTATTCTAACACTTTGACGAATGAACACAAGTTCATCATCAAGGGTTCGAATGTTAAATAGTATATAAATATAAGTACTATATGTATTATTATGTCCAATAGTCAAGCATGAGGTAGAAGATTAATCTTCATTTAGGTACCTCTAAGTATCATGGAAATTATGTTGGAGGTAGGAAGAATAGTCTTCCATTTAGGTACCTCTTATGGTTCACCACTACACTTGATGTAAAAACATACAAGGAGGGTCATGAACTATGAATAATACAAGAATACAAATAACTATTCTATATGAAATCATCAAGTAATGTGGGGATTTTATGTTGGACAACCCAAGTTAGTCCACAATCACACCTTCATCAAGCTTGAAGCTTGAACATCACTTGTGGATTTAAAACCCTAAACAAAATAGAAAATATATGAGGTTTAACCTCTGATTTTGAATGTCTCAACCTTGTTTTAAGCCTAACTAACCATAGAAGTGGTTATAAGCATAAGGACATAGGGTTGAGATGAGAAAACTCAAGTTTGGTTAAGTTTAACAAAGTGTTTGTATAAAACAGAAAGTTTCTTGCACTTATAACCCTTTTATGATGATGTTCCATCCTTAGTTTTCCAGGGAAAACCTATGGAAACATCCCTAGGGTTGTTCCAAGTGCTAAGAAGCAAGAAAGGATGAAAAAGATGGAAGATAAGTGAGGTTAAACTCACTTTTGCAACTTGAAATGTTTTTGACTTTTGCTACTGTTTTGCACCAGATTTGGAGTGATTAGAGAGTGGATTAGTGAGTTTGTAAAGTGAATAAAGTGTGGGATTGAGTTGGGTTTTATAGAGGGTGATTAGGTGAGGTTTAGGTGGGTTTTAAATGAAGAAAACACAACAAGAAGCACAAAATTGACCAACCCATGAGCTGGAAGCAACTTTCTGCCGGATTGAGGCCATCGCCGTGTGCGACCACAAAGGGGGTCTCCCCGTCGTGCGATGCCACGGGTGTGATTTCCGGAATTAAGTTTAAAAATTGACATTTTAGCCCCTGAAGTTTATACTTTAGGGTTTTAGGGTGTTTTAGGGACTATTTTCGTCATATAAGCATAGTTTAAGGACAAAATAAGTATAAGGATCATAAACCAAATATAATTAAGCATATGAAGGTCGTATTTATGTATTCTTTATGATCAAAACACGTTTTATGCATGAGTTTCACATATTTGCAAGTTTAGCACATAGTTTCCAAGAATCACGAATAAGCATCAATTGTTTCACGAAACTAAATGTATGAATATGTATAAAGTATGTACAACATGAATTTAATGAAATACGAGTTTTATTTATGATCCAAGTCTCGAATTTTACAACGGTTACAGAGGAAGAATGATTACAAGAACACAAGACTTCCAAAAATAGAAATACAAGCAAGACCTTCTAAATATGGAAAGTACGAAGAAGCAGGGCGTTACAGTCTCCCCTCCTTTAAGGAATTTCATCCCAAAATTTAGGTAGATGCAACGTCGAACAGGTTTGGATACTTGGTCTTCATATCACTCTCGAGTTCCCAAGTAAATTCAGTGCCACATTTTCCTTCCCATCGAACCTTGACGATAGGAATTCGACTGCGCCTCAGTTGCTTGACTCCTCGGTCCATGATTTCGACCGGCTTTTCCATGAAGTGAAGCGTTTCGTTGACTTGCAAGTCCTCGAGAGGAATGTGTAGTCCTTCGTCAGCTAGACACTTCTTCAGGTTGGATACGTGAAAGACAGGGTGTACGTTGTTGAGTTCTTCAGGCAGGTCCAGTCTATACGCAACCTTGCCAATCCTTTCGATGATCTTAAAAAGTCCAACATAGCAAGGTGCGAGTTTGCTTTTATTGCCAAATCAAACTACGTGGGAAGTTACACATTCCACTCTATAGTCGTTAGTCATTGCTTATGTCCCGATTGATTCGTAGGAGTTGACTCCCATGAGTCGCTTGCTAGGGTTAAGGATTCGATTGAAGTCAATTTGCTGGTGTTCGTTGCTGGTAACCAGGGCAGTTCTAATACTGAGGTCAGTGAGATACTACGCTTATCCTCTTGTCCATTGTTCTTGCAAGTCGACTGGGGTAATACAAGGTATGTTGCTAGAGTGTTACAGAAGTGATCGCACTTCGAGATCTAAGGCGTCAGTACACAGAGTTCCAACCAATGGAAAGAAGTGAGAAGGTATCGACCAATAATTCGATGCTGCAACATCCAACTCAGGGATGTTCGTACATGCACCTAACACTCTACACAGTTCGCTAGGCGTTCAGATGGGTGTTCAGGTAATACTCGATAGCATCGAGATTCGAAAGGATTCAATGAGAAGTGAAAAGATCGTGTTCGAGTAGGAGACAATCACTGCTACGACTCCTATGGACTGTTGTGTTTCACATCAATCAAATAACGGAACGGAACCCCTTTTTCACTTGTTAAGCCTCACTAGGACTCGCATGCACCCCACACTATTATTATGTGTGCACCCACAATAATATTGTGATTTGCATGCTCATCTCAGCTACTCCTAACTCATGTCGAATGGTTCCTCAAACTCGAGTAGCAAATAAAGAGCATCACGAAACGTTAGTCATGAATGTCTAGGGAAATACCACCCTACCAATTACATAACGCATGTAAGCAATACATGAATTCATACTGTTGTGTTAAACGTGCAATATCATATGTAAGTGTTCACTAGTTATGCAGTACAATGAGTATACCAATTACATTGAATCCATAAAATCCAAACATAAGTAATTCAAAAACCATCAAGTTCAGCGGAAGCGTTAACGTAACATAATGTAAATACTTTCTAAACAACCATAGTAAATAAATGTTTGATAAATAACCCATCAATGCAACCATGACCACTCACGCCCTCCAGCCAGCAAGTTCCTGTTCCCAAGTACCTAACGACCTGCGAGCATGTAACAAGTGTATCAGACAAAGCTGGCGAGTTCACAGTTTTAGAAAACGTTTGTTACCAGTTGTATGTAAAACAGTTCAATAACCAATGCAAGTAATATTGTTAATATCTCAATTCCGAACAAGACGGCTCCTGAAGTACATGACTGCCCTTCCCCACGTACTCCTATCCAGTACTGGGCCCGACTGGGTCATTAGTTCACATCCGTCCTCTCTAGGAGCAGTGTGAGGGTGCCAAACCTAAGTAGCACTACCAACTAATACCCGTTACCCTCCAGGTAACAACATAAGGGACTTACAAGAATGATAGGTGAGAATATTAACCAATATACCCGTTTTTACCCAAAAGACTTATCCCTCCACGGGATACCCACTGACTGTCCCCAACCACTGGGACGAATGCTCGAATGTAGTGAACTCACCTTAGTTTTGCTCGGTAGGATTAGTTTACTTGTTTAACAGTTGATTAGATACGTCCTATCATGGTTTACCAGTAACAATGAGTTTAGTATTCACGTCTAATTACGTAACTCATCACAAATTACATTCATGAAATATATGTACACATAATATCATGCCACTAGCAATAGTTAATCACATAACACACATTTAACCAACACGTTTCATGAATACACAAGCAAAGCCCGATCTCAACTTGGTTCGCAACCAGTCGAGCCGATTAGACCCAGGCCCGATGCATGGCTAAGCCCAACTGAAGCACCTATAAGTTATTCTAGTGCCATAAACAGCCCATGATTACGAGCCCATATTAACAATTTAGAATCCATAACACATTCTCATTATTAGCCGATTATATGTAATTAAATTCATACATTAATCATCCTAATGAAGTATCATAACATCATTAAGTCACCCAACTTATAAGTATAACAACCCATTTTCCCTGTTTAGTTCGGCCCACTGTTATTTGCCAAACAATCCGTTCAATTAGTTACATAGTCCAACCCATTACCCCTTAAATATTGTCCCACCTTTTTAGTTACATAAACTTCATGCAATAGTATTGTCATTCTTAAAACTCTTAGTCAAAAGTGGCACCTCCTAATTAATGCTACCCATGTGATCATAAATTGATAATTCAAATATCATCATCACACTCACACGTGCAAGTTTCATATTAACACTTATCACTTAATTCATGGCCCAATATGTTATAATATTCCACATACACCCCCAATGCCCAATGCTTTGCACGATTCCACAAGAGGTGTGCGACCAGATTTGTTTGACCAGTAAGTGTGTGATCCTAGGTTATAATTATCGAACCGGTTACACTTCTATTTTATTAACACCATTTACCATAATTGCAAGAAACTAACCAATCAGTTATTCCACATTAATCGCCAATTAGCAACAAACATCCACACAAATCCGATTAAAATAGTTACAGAATTCGGGATTATGGACCCTAATCAAACAACATGATCCCCATGTATCATCATTCACAGTTCCGTCATGCTCCATACCCGAATTGAGCCATATAACTTAATGATCAGTTAAATACTACTCACATGCAATCATCATAGCCATCGGATCACTATCATTCTAATTAATCACATGACCATCATGCCTACAAAGTTCTGTTATCACCAACAAGATGTATACATAAATAGCAACCTAAACCACTAACAACAATGAAAGCATACATCAAACCAGGAAATCAGACATTGATCACTTGTGCATACCGATATCACGCAACACATATATATACGTAAATGAAACATGAACATGAATGATTATACTAACCGGACGAACGATCGAGGAGATATAGATGGTTAACACACAAGGGGGGGGGAAGGTTGCGATCAAACTGGTTCTCTTCTTGTTGCCGCTCACAAGTGATTAGGGTTTGATGTGTTTTATGTTGTCAAACAGCAAAGCCGTATACATATATGCATATGCGTCCGTGCCTTCATGTATACGGGTTGGGCTTGATTTGGGCTTAGGGAGGCTGGGCCAAGAACATAATTGAGATGTGCGGTTACATGGGTTTTTATGGCTCCACTCACTAATGTGTGGCTAATATAAATGCACATATATAAACTTTATCATGTAATATGTTGCAATTCCATAACTATTAAATCGGTGATTCAATATAATTAAACAAGTTTACAGGTTTACGCAATGTGAACATTATAACGACGTATAATAGAATATGAGTAGTAGAACATGGATAGTAACGATACAAGTCAAGTGTCACGAGGACAATGCTAACCTTGAAAGTTCGGGTTGTCACATCATCCCCAACTTGAAAGAAATTTTGTCCCGAAATTTGACAAGTATGCATAGAGAAGTGAAATGATAAATCAAGATTGTTGCAGATTTTCCTCAGGTGCCACATTATCCCCAACTTGAAAGGGAATTTCGTCCCAAAATTCGCCAGTCACATCAAGATTTGATTCCGTAATTTTGAACAATTGAGGGTACTTGAGCCTCACCCGATCCTCGCGTTCCCACGTGAACTCCGGTCCACATCTTGAGTTCCAACGAACTCTCACATTTGGAATTCGACTACGCTAGCGAACCTTGGCGTCCTGATCCACTAATAAGGGTTTCACAAGCGTTTCATCGGGCAAACACTGCCTTAGATCCGAGATATAAATATCATCGCGAACGTTATCCAATCCGTTTGTTAACTTAAGTTTGTGAGCCATGTCACCGATTCATTCCAGAAATCCGAATGTCCCAACGCATCGTAAACTAAGCTTGCCACGTTTTCTATAGCGTACCGCACCCTCCCAGGGTGAGACTTTCGATTATGACACGTCCTCCTACAGCGAACTCCCAGTGTTTCCTAAGCTTATCAGCTTTCCTGACGGTCACGCGTTGCCGCCAAACGATTTCCGATCCAAGCAATCTTCTCAAGAGTTTCGAGTACAAGTCATGGACCCGTGATTAGGCTGTCACCCACCCTAATCCAATAGGGAGTATAACGTTACTGCTCATGCAATGCCTCCAACAGAACTGTCTGAATACTAGAATGGTAACTGCTACAGTGGAACTCAGCCAAAGGTATGCGTCCTTCCAATTTTCACTAAGCCAATCACACACATGCTCGCATCATGTTTTTGCGTGTCAGGATGGTTCGTTACTCTGTCCGGTTGTCCTACTGTGATAAGTAATGCCCATGTCTAGACGTGAGTCAAGGGTGTTGCGTATTGCCTGATATGAATCGAGTATAGATCAAAACCAGAGATAATAGGAGTGGGCACCTCGTGCCTCACAACCGCCTCTCTCAGAGAATTATTCATAAGCTGCAAAACTTATCAGTTTCCTTGATTGCAAGAAAGTGTGCCAGTTACGTGAGACAACCAACGATCACCCAGGTGATATTGTTTCCGTTCTGAGTTTTTGGTAAACCTGTGACAAACTCCATGGCCGTCTGTTCCAATCTCCAAAATAGGTGTTTCTGATTACTTGACATGAACCAGAAAGTTTCTGATGTTCCACCTTGACTTTAGCACAAGTCATACGTCGTTCACATGCTTCGCTGTATAGGCCTTCAAGCCCAGTTGCCAGTACAAAATCCTCCGATCCTAACCTATTCCATCAAATCCAGACGACCAGCATATCGAGGTTGGTGTGCCTTGCTCAACACAAGTTCCCTACAGTTGTCGTATAATGAGACCCGCATTCGTTCCATGAGGTAACGGATATCGTCCGACTTGGAAAAAGTTGCTCCTCCATGCCCCGCATGGGCCTAGCTTGAAAATTTTCTTCCTTCAGTGTTTAAATTTGGACAAGCAAATCTAATCAGGTAGGGTGGAATTGCTGGTGTGCTGTGAGGCTCGTACGCGTCTAGGCTTCACAGTCGAAATCATTCAAAGGTTTCATTCGGCGATGTCATTACACGTTTAACGCCTTCGAAACAGGGGTACATGGGAGGCCCTTGTGATCGGTCTAAGTAGTTCATTTTTGGTACCGTCCAAGTAGTGCCTCCAAGTTAAATCCAAAGACTATGGCTTCCACCGCCGGTTGTGACTCGTGCAATTCTTCTTGTAAATCTACTACGTAAGCTATCACCTTCTCGTGTTGCATCGGCGTGTAACTGGGACTCTGATTCAAACCATCATGATATACCACTAAATCACCCGCACCCTCTGGTAGAGACGATGCTCAGTGCATTGCAGAGTTGGGATTCGAACGCTGAAAAGACGTCCTCCTGTTTTGTCTTCCACGAACACAGCACCCTGCTGTGCTAAAGAGATTGAAGCTGCGAAAACCTTGAAAGTCCTGTGATGAATCTACGATAGTAACTAGCTGGACCGAGAAATTACTGTATCCCCGATGGGCTATTCAGTGCCGATCAATATCTGATGGAAAGGGTCTTTAGCGGGATCTGCATGTACTTCCACTTCGTCGACTTCGCAACCAAACAAGCGTACCCCCCAAATCCTGAAGTCATACTTAGGTAAACTTCACGTGGAGTTGCTCCTCCCTCAGAGTTCCTATAATAAGTTAAAATGTCGTCCATGATGTTCCTTTCTCCTGGAAATGATCCAAAACGTCATCAATAAACACGGTCGATTCATGTGATCCATAAAGCTGTCAGTGTGTTGGTTAATCCCATAGGTCATGGAATACAACGTTGAAATGGCCGCATTGCGTTTAATATGCCGTTTTAGGGACACCCTCCCCTTGTACTTCTCTCTAACGAGAGCTCGCTCGTTAGCCAATCCTCTAATGGAAGCTTGACCCTCGCATCTGGTCAACAGGTTGTCAATACAATGGTCGAGACAAATGGTTCTTGACTGTCACCTTGATGAGTTTTTTTTTTTTTATATATAATCAGTACACATATCCAACGGTACAGCTTATCTTCCCGGATATAACTGGGGCTCCCCAAAGCGAAAACTAGGTCCGACAAAACCTTTGTCCAATAGTTTTCCTGTAGTAGATTTGACAGTTCTTGTATCCCTCCGGGTGCAAGACGGTAAGGCGTACAAGTAATCAGGGTTTCCCCTGGCGTGAGATTAAACTGAGATTCTGCCTAACAGTTGTGGAAGTAAGCCCGAAAGCTCCTCGGGAAGCACACCGAGAGGAATCATGAACAATTGGTGGATCCTCGATCCTCTTTTCCTTAGCCTTAACATCAGTAACGGTTGCTAACGTAGCGGGGTAATCCCTCTGTAGACACTTCTGGTCCTTCATAGCTGAAATGGCGCTAACCTTTGCATCACTCTGATGCTTTAGAACAAATAACGATTCTCCACACAAAGTTTTCTCCTCACAGGGTATGTCTGCACGATCTCTGGGTAACCTATCCACACTAACTACTGCATTGTAACCATCAAAGGTAGTAGAAGGAAGGTCGATGTCAAACACTTGTCCCACAAGGTCGAGTTTGCATCCCAAAGATCATATTAGATTTCATTTGGCTTGCCATCAGCCGATTCCACATCAGGGTTGGTTTCAAAAAGCTTCAGAGTTAAGCAGAACAGAGACGAAATGATTAGTTACCAAGAACGTGCAGGCCACCGTGTTGCTATACTTTTGGCGTCGCCTACGCCAATCACAAATGCCCTTCCATGAATTCATTTCCAGTGTTGCTGTTTTCGTTACAAGAAGTTCCAGTACTGCCGTCGTTCACTTGGTTGTTGTCATCTTAATTCTAACAACGGCCAATCCATGTCGTAGGAACCTTCATTTCCATACTGTAAGCTACGATTACGAGCGCCTCAATGTCGTCGTGATTGTTGCCCCTTAATGTCGCTGCTTGTAACGGGGTCCTGTGACATTTCACCAACAGGATACATCTTTCACGTTCCGTGTCACGTACAAAGGCACTACTCACTACGTGGGAAGTTACACATTCCACTCTATAGTCGTTAGTCATTGCTTATGTCCCGATTGATTCGTAGGAGTTGACTCCCATGAGTCGCTGGCTAGGGTTAAGGATTCGATTGAAGTCAATTTGCTGGTGTTCGTTGCTGGTAACCAAGGCCGTTCTAATACTGAGGTCAGTGAGATACTACGCTTATCCTCTTGTCCATTGTTCTTGCAAGTAAACTGGGGTAATACACGGTATGTTGCTAGAGTGTTACAGAAGTGATCGCACTTCGAGATCTAAGGCGTCAGTACACAGAGTTCCAACCAATGGAAAGAAGTGTGAAGGTATCGACCAATAATTCGATGCTGCAACATCCAACTCAGGGATGTTCGTACATGCACCTAACACTCTACACAGTTCGCTAGGCGTTCAGATGGGTGTTCAGGTAATACTCGATAGCATCGAGATTCGAAAGGATTCAATGAGAAGTTAAAAGATCGTGTTCGAGTAGGAGACAATCACTGCTACGACTCCTATGGACTGTTGTGTTTCACATCAATCCAATAACGGAACGGAACCCCTTTTTCACTTGTTAAGCCTCAATGGGACTCGCATGCACCCCACACTATTATTATGTGTGCACCCACAATAATATTGTGATTTGCATGCTCATCTCAGCTACTCCTAACTCATGTCGAATGGTTCCTCAAACTCGAGTAGCAAACAAAGAGCATCACGAAACGTTAGTCATGAATGTCTAGGGAAATACCACCCTACCAATTACATAACGCATGCAAGCAATACATGAATTCATACTGTTGTGTTAAACGTGCAATCACATGCAATATCATATGTAAGTGTTCACTAGTTATGCAGTACAATGAGTATACGAGGGACGAACCTTGCTATCTGGAGCTGAGCGTCATGGTCGTATTCACGTTTTCAGGACTGTTAGGTTATAGTCTGGTTTTACAAAAACATTTTTAAAACCAAGTTCACTATAACCAGTGGCTCTGATACCAAACTATCACACCCTAAAATTACCACTTAGGGAGTGTCCCTGTTAGGCGTGTGACCACTAGTAATGAGCCACCAATTACATTGAATCCATAAAATCCAAACATAAGTAATTCAAAAACCATCAAGTTCAGCGGAAGCGTTAACGTAACATAATGTAAATACTTTCTAAACAACCATAGTAAATAAATGTTTGATAAATAACCCATCAATGCAACCATGACCACTCACGCCCTCCAGCCAGCAAGTTCCTGTTCCCAAGTACCTAACGACCTGCGAGCATGTAACAAGTGTATCAGACAAAGCTGGCGAGTTCACAGTTTTAGAAAACGTTTGTTACCAGTTGTATGTAAAACAGTTCAATAACCAATGCAAGTAATATTGTTAATATCTCAATTCCGAACAAGACGGCTCCTGAAGTACATGACTGCCCTTTCCCACGTACTCCTATCCAGTACTGGGCCCGACTGGGTCATTAGTTCACATCCGTCCTCTCTAGGAGCAGTGTGAGGGTGCCAAACCTAAGTAGCGCTACCAACTAATACCTGTTACCCTCCAGGTAACAACATAAGGGACTTACAAGAATGATAGGTGAGAATATTAACCAATATACCCGTTTTTACCCAAAAGACTTATCCCTCCACGGGATACCCACTGACTGTCCCCAACCACTGGGACGAATGCTCGAATGTAGTGAACTCACCTTAGTTTTGCTCGGTAGGATTAGTTTACTTGTTTAACAGTTGATTAGATACGTCCTATCATGGTTTACCAGTAACAATGAGTTTAGTATTCACGTCTAATTACGTAACTCATCACAAATTACATTCATGAAATATATGTACACATAATATCATGCCACTAGCAATAGTTAATCACATAACACACATTTAACCAACACGTTTCATGAATACACAAGCAAAGCCCGATCTCAACTTGGTTCGCAACAGTCGAGCCGATTAGACCCAGGCCCGATGCATGGCTAAGCCCAACTGAAGCACCTATAAGTTATTCTAGTACCATAAACAGCCCATGATTACGAGCCCATATTAACAATTTAGAATCCATAACACATTCTCATTATTAGCTGATTATATGTAATTAAATTCATACATTAATCATCCTAATCAAGTATCATAACATCATCAAGTCACCCAACTTATAAGTATAACAACCCATTTTCCCTGTTTAGTTCGGCCCACTGTTATTTGCCAAACAATCCGTTCAATCAGTTACATAGTCCAACCCATTACCCCTTAAATATTGTCCCACATTTTTAGTTACATAAACTTCATGCAATAGTATTGTCATTCTTAAAACTCTTAGTCAAAAGTGGCACCTCCTAATTAATGCTACCCATGTGATCATAAATTGATAATTCAAATATCATCATCACACTCACACGTGCAAGTTTCATATTAACACTTATCACTTAATTCATGGCCCAATATGTTATAATATTCCACATACACCCCCAATGCCCAATGCTTTGCACGATTCCACAAGAGGTGTGCGACCAGATTTGTTTGACCAGTAAGTGTGTGATCCTAGGTTATAATTATCGAACCGGTTACACTTCTATTTTATTAACACCATTTACCATAATTGCAAGAAACTAACCAATCAGTTATTCCACATTAATCGCCAATTAGCAACAAACATCCACACAAATCCGATTAAAATAGTTACAGAATTCGGGATTATGGACCCTAATCAAACAACATGATCCCCATGTATCATCATTCACAGTTCCGTCATGCTCCATACCCGAATTGAGCCATATAACTTAATGATCATTTAAATACTACTCACATGCAATCATCATAGCCATCGGATCACTATCATTCTAATTAATCACATGACCATCATGCCTACAAAGTTCTGTTATCACCAACAAGATGTATATATAAATAGCAACCTAAACCACTAACAACAATGAAAGCATACATCAAACCAGGAAATCACACATTGATCACTTGTGCATACCGATATCACGCAACACATATATATACGTATATGAAACATGAACATGAATGATTATACTAACCGGACGAACGATCGAGGAGATATAGATGGTTAACACACAAGGGGGGGGGGAAGGTTGCGATCAAATTGGTTCTCTTCTTGTTGCCGCTCACAAGTGATTAGGGTTTGATGTGTTTTATGTTGTCAAACAGCAAAACCGTATACATATATGCATATGCGTCCGTGCCTTCATGTATACGGGTTGGACTTGATTTCGGCTTAGGGAGGCTGGGCCAAGAACATAATTGAGATGTGCGGTTACATGGGTTTTTATGGCTCCACTCACTAATGTGTGGCTAATATAAATGCACATATATAAACTTTATCATGTAATATGTAGCAATTCCATAACTATTAAATCGGTGATTCAATATAATTAAACAAGTTTACAGGTTTACGCAATGTGAACATTATAACGACGTATATTAGAATATGAGTAGTAGAACATGGATAGTAACGATACAAGTCAAGTGTCACGAGGACAATGCTAACCTTGAAAGTTCGGGTTGTCACATCATCCCCAACTTGAAAGAAATTTCGTCCCGAAATTTGACAAGTATGCATAGAGAAGTGAAATGATAAATCAAGATTGTTGCAGATTTTCCTCAGGTGCCACAGTTTACACATAAGCAATTGTTCGAATTCTAACGAAACAAAACTTCTATCGGCGCCAATATCAAACAGACAAGAAGCATAGATATGGTTCACAAGAAACGTACCAGTAATGACATCGTTTGCATTCTGAGCCTGAGCGGCAGTGATGACAAAAGCTCGGCCTCTAGCAGGTTGTTGAGCTTGTTGCTGCTGTTGTGGTGGTTGCTGCTGCTATTGTTGAGGCTGATAATGCTGGGGACACACGTTGGCTAAGTGATTGAGATCACCACACTTGAAGCATGCTCGCACAGGAGCAGCTTGAGGTTTAGCCTGGTTAGGAACAGGGTTTTGCAACGAGGGCTTGATCCTGGTTGTTTTGAGCTTGAGGGATGTTTCGACATCGGTTAGCAAAATTACCATACCTCTGACAGTTGGCGCCTTTGCGGCAGGGTACGTTGGTAGGATGATGAAACAAACAGGTAGTACATCATGGATGAGATCCAACGTAGCCTTGTCTCGGTGGTTCAGCGTTTACAGGTGCAACGGCGGCTAAAGCTTGTAAGGGTTGTGGGTTTGGCGGAGTGATGACTGCACAATCTTGGCTTGAAGCCTTCCGCTTCTTGCCTTTGTTTTTTTTGGGTTGGGAGGATGGAGGTTCAATAGCGGTGGTAGTATCGGTGGTATCAGTGACGGCTTGATGCACACTCTTCATCGAAGCCTTGTCATAGGTTCCATGAAGAACACAGTTGTTGTTAAGTTCGGTGGCTATACGAAAAGCATCTTCGATGGTTTAGGGATTAGCAGAGGCAACGTGATTAGTCAAGGCAGGTGCAACACAACAAATGAACTTGGCTATGGTCTTGGGGACGGAGTTGACTTGTCCAGGACAGAGGACACTTAGTTGTTTAAAGTGCGTAATCAGACCATCCATGTCGCTCCCCTTCTGCGTAAGGTTCCAAATTTCGTTCTCCAATTTTGGAGTTCGTGAGGAGGACAGAAGTGATCCTTCATAAGCTGCTTAAGTTCGTCCCAAGGCATAGCATGTGCAATATCGTTTCCCCTCTTGTTGCGTTCGGTAGTCCACCATTCGAGTGCCCTTGAACGGAAAACTCCCGTTGCATTCAAAGTTCGTAGCTCATCAGGACAACCACTTTGCAAGAAAGTAAGCTCAATCGCGTCAAACCAATTCATCATGGCGGTGGTGCCATCTTTTCCTGTAAACTCTAAGGGTTTACACGCCATGAATTTCTTGAAGTGGAAGGTTGATTTAGGTTTGTCTGCCTTTGAGTCAACAGATCCATGCGGTGAATCGGGGTTCGGCTGAATCTTGCTAACAATGTCAGTTATGACCTTAGCCATTTTCTTGGCCATGAATTTCATGTAATCCTTCTGCGACATGGAGTTGGAGCTAGAACCCTTCTTTGATTGGAGCTTCTTGGACGTGCTGGACGACATCTAAAGGATCGAAAGAGAAGGAAAGGATGAGACTTGATCATAAATTTAAAATAAGTTTGCAAGTTTAAGCATGTAAGCATGATGTATCACGTATGGTTCACACAATTGGCATGAATTCAACAAGTATAAACATGTATGCATGCGTAAAAAGAATATAAATTTAATTTGTTAACGAGAATTATTATTGTTTTTGATTGCGCGAGACGTGCGAATTGTGTAATGGTTTTGAAACGAACGAGGCAACAAGTATAAAATCACATATAAATTGAATCACATAAAAGAGAGGCTCATAAAACATAGGATTGTTTCGGGTTTAGAAACATCGACTATTCCAAAGTGAATCGAAAGTCCTTTCAAATTAGAGAAACATGCTTTAGCCTATAGATAAGATACTCTCGTCGAGAAGCGATTAATGGTATCTTACCCTTCCAGTTACTACACGTCTCTAATCGATTGAAACAATCAAAACTTTGGCGAGATCGAAAATCGAGGAATGGGACTCAATCGACAAGGTGCGGGTTTCACCCCTAACTTGACGACTTCGTACCCTAATGTGGTTGGTACTCGTCGGGTCAAAATATAATTTCGACACTTTGACGAGGGTCCACTAGAGTTTGAGTTGGAAATTTACCATTAAGATGTGGATTTCACTCCTAGCTTAGTGGCGAAATTGCTTGCAAAATAAGAATAAGCGGAATGAGAGTCGTTCACCAAATTGTGGGTTTCACGCCTATTTTGGTAAACTCGTCTCTTTTGTATAAAGAGTGTCTTCAAGTCTTCAAGTGTATTGTGTAAAATGTCTTAGGAAAGACAATATGTATATATTAAGACCAAAAAGAAGGGAAAGAAGCAAAGTAGGAAGAATAACATTTTAAGCATGTAACAAGAATGGTCAAAAATATGGTTCCTACTATAGACTAGGTCGAACATGGCAATTCTACCTAATTCCCTATAGTTATGGCTCTGATACCAATCTGGCACACCCCAACCAATGGCGGAATCATTGGAGCGGGACTTGTTTAAGATTGCAAGAGACTTCATAACACTATTTGTGACAATATTTAAATAATTCCCATTTCATTTCATAACTTCAAATTGTCAAATATTACATCAACTCAAATAGCAACATGTTCAAAATAACAATAACAAAATTTGATACAACATTTTAAACCTAACACGTCTAAATGTGTATCTAGGCATCATTGCTACTTCATTTCATAGCAATCCTTAATCATCAACCTGTAACATGTTAAAAATACAATTCAATGCAAAAGCAAAGGCGAGTATACAAGTTTATGAATACTTATAAGTATAAAAATTTAAAACGAATCCACATGACAACTTAGTTTATACAAGATCAATATAACATGGCATGCAATATTTCTAGTCAACCCTCTGTTTACGCAAAATGATATAATTCAATATGACCACTAGTCTACGGGCGGTGCGTTACTCCTATAGCGCTATACATGTCAAATGGAGGCTCGTATAAAGCTAATGAATATAATACATCACATAAGTATGGTCCACGTATAAGCATCAAGTCTCACAACATAGTATTCATGTATAAGGATTGTTTTCGTGCATTGCATAAAGAATAAGTTTAAGTGTGATTTAATAATGTAACATGTTACACCCCAAAAAGTGGTAAATGTAAAAGAGGTTGCGAGTATACTCACGGTTTTGCAAGTCTTCACTTGTGAATCCGTGAGTTAGTTGTTGTTGAAGGTAGGAACACCAAGTCCTTCTACACGAAGAAACGAAGTGTATGAGTTTCGGAGATTAACGGTGGATTAAGGATTTAGGAATTTAAAACACAAGAACATATGTATACGAAAGTAATCATCCTTGAACACAAAGTACTTGTTTTAACACTATGAAACCTCAAGGGTTAATGTTTTCATGAGTAGTATACTCATTAGAATCATACAAGTCTTATGTCTTAGATGATGTTATTCTAACACTTTGACGAATGAACACAAGTTCATCATCAAGGGTTCGAATGTTAAATAGTATATAAATATAAGTACTATATGTATTATTATGTCCAATAGTCAAGCATGAGGTAGAAGATTAATCTTCATTTAGGTACCTCTAAGTATCATGGAAATTATGTTGGAGGTAGGAAGAATAGTCTTCCATTTAGGTACCTCTTATGGTTCACCACTACACTTGATTTAAAAACATACAAGGAGGGTCATGAACTATGAATAATACAAGAATACAAATAACTATTCTATATGAAATCATCAAGTAATGTGGGGATTTTATGTTGGACAACCCAAGTTAGTCCACAATCACACCTTCATCAAGCTTGAAGCTTGAACATCACTTGTGGGTTTAAAACCCTAAACAAAATAGAAAATATATGAGGTTTAACCTCTGATTTTGAATGTCTCAACCTTGTTTTAAGCCTAACTAACCATAGAAGTGGTTATAAGCATAAGGACATAGGGTTGAGATGAGAAAACTCAAGTTTGGTTAAGTTTAACAAAGTGTTTGTATAAAACAGAAAGTTTCTTGCACTTATAACCCTTTTATGATGATGTTCCATCCTTAGTTTTCCAGGGAAAACCTATGGAAACATCCCTAGGGTTGTTCCAAGTGCTATGAAGCAAGAAAGGATGAAAAAGATGGAAGATAAGTGAGGTTAAACTCACTTTTGCAACTTGAAATGTTTCTGACTTTTGCTACTATTTTGCACCAGATTTGGAGTGATTAGAGAGTGGATTAGTGAGTTTGTAAAGTGAATAAAGTGTGGGATTGATTTGGGTTTTATAGAGGGTGATTAGGTGAGGTTTAGGTGGGTTTTAAATGAAGAAAACACAACAAGAAGCACAAAATTGACCAACCCATGAGCTGGAAGAAACTTTCTGCCGGATTGAGGCCATCGCCGCGTGCGACCACAAAGGGGGTCTCCCCGTCGTGCGATGCCACGGGTGTGATTTCCGGAATTAAGTTTAAAAATTGACATTTTAGCCCCTGAAGTTTATACTTTAGGGTTTTAGGGTGTTTTAGGGACTATTTTCGTCATATAAGCATAGTTTAAGGACAAAATAAGTATAAGGATCATAAACCAAATATAATTAAGCATATGAAGGTCGTATTTATGTATTCTTTATGATCAAAACACGTTTTATGCATGAGTTTCACATATTTGCAAGTTTAGCACATAGTTTCCAAGAATCACGAATAAGCATCAATTGTTTCACGAAACTAAATGTATGAATATGTATAAAGTATGTACAACATGAATTTAATGAAATACGAGTTTTATTTATGATCCAAGTCTCGAATTTTACAACGGTTACAGGGGAAGAATGATTACAAGAACACAAGACTTCCAAAAATAGAAATACAAGCAAGACCTTCTAAATATGGAAAGTACGAAGAAGCAGGGCGTTACAGTCTCCCCTCCTTTAAGGAATTTCATCCCAAAATTTAGGTAGATGCAACGTCGAACAGGTTTGGATACTTGGTCTTCATATCACTCTCGAGTTCCCAAGTAAATTCAGCGCCACATTTTCCTTCCCATCGAACCTTGACGATAGGAATTCGACTGCGCCTCAGTTGCTTGACTCCTCGGTCCATGATTTTGACCGGCTTTTCCATGAAGTGAAGCGTTTCGTTGACTTGCAAGTCCTCGAGAGGAATGTGTAGTCCTTCGTCAGCTAGACACTTCTTCAGGTTGGATACGCGAAAGACAGGGTGTACGTTGTTGAGTTCTTCAGGCAGGTCCAGTCTATACGCAACCTTGCGATGATCTTAAAAAGTCCAACATAGCGAGGTGCGAGTTTCCCTTTCTTGCCAAATCAAACTACGCCCTTCCAAGGGGATACCTTGAGAAGCACGAAGTCACCTGTCTCGAATTCCAAAGGCTTGCGACGCTTGTCGGCGTAACTCTTTTGTTGGCTCCTGGCTTTTAGTAAGTTGTCTCGAACCTGTAATATCTTGTCCGTCGTCTCTTGTATGAGCTCGGGACCAGTGATTTGAACTTCACCAACCTCGTGCCAACAAATAGGCGAACGGCACTTGCAACCATACAATGCTTCGAAAGGAGCCATTTGAATACTCGCGTGATAACTGTTGTTGTATGAGAATTCAATCAACGGAAAGTGTGAATCGCAGTTGCCACCAAAATCTATTACGGATGAACGAAGCATATCCTCTAATGTTTGGATAGTACACTCGGTTTGACCGTCTGTCTGAGGATGGAAAGCGGTGCTAAGGTTAAGAACAGTACCCATAGCAGATTGAAAGATTTGCCAAAGACGAAATGTAAAACGAGAATCACGATTGGAAATGATGTCAATGGGGATACCATGACGATAAATGACCTCATCAGTGTAGATTCTATCTAATTTCTCGACTTTGAAATCTTCACGAATGGGAAGAAAGTGAGCTGATTTGGTTAATCGATCAACGATCACCCAAATACTGTCATGACCAGAAGAAGTACGAGGGAGCTTAGTGATGAAATCCATGGTGATGCTCTCCCATTTCCAGACAGGGATTTCTGGTTGTTCGAGCAGACCAGAGGGACGTTGATGTTTAGCTTTCACTTTTGAGCATGTGAGACATTTCGAGACGAAAGTGGCAATATCCTTTTTCATTCCAGGCCACCAATAGGATGCACGCATATCATGGTACATCTTGTCGGCACCAGGGTGAATAGAATATTTCGTGTGATGTGCCTCCTTCATCAGGAACTCTCGAAGGTTACTACGATTGGGAATCCATATTCGATCTAGATAGTATTGAATACTATCGGATTTGGTTATGAGGCTTTCTTCAGCACCACATCGCATCTCGTCGTGGAGGTTACCCTCGAAAACAGATGAATACTGAGCGTCACGTATGCGGTTCTGAAGATCATGGACGAGTTGGAAACAACAGACACTCTTGACATGAGTTTTACGACTAAGAGCGTCGGCTACCACATTCACTTTAATAGTTCCACCTAACGACGTTGACGCAGGTTCAGTTCCTTTTGGTCGAATATATGTTGAAGGCTCTAATGGTCGGTGAAGACCACACACTTAATACCATAAAGGTAGTGTCGCCAAATCTTCAATGCAAAAACAACTGTGACAAGTTCAATGTCGTGAGTAGTATAGTTTTTCTCATGTACTTTGAGTTGCCTCGACGCATAAGCGACGACCTTGTCTCGTTGCATAAGCACACAACCAAGTCAAAGGTTTGAAGCGTCGCAATATATGACGAAGTCCTCGTTACCATCAGGAAGCGCGAGAATATAAGCATTACAAAGCATCTCCTTAAGCGTTTGAAAAGATTCCTCTTGTTCGGGACCCCAAACAAAAGGTTTCTCTTTTTGAGTCAAAGAGGTCAAAGGAACAGCGATCTTCGAGAAGTTAGAGATGAAGCGACGACAATAACCAACAAGACCAAGAAAAGAACGAATTTCAGACGGTGACTTAGGTGCGATCCAGCTCTTCACAACTTTGATTTTAGCGGGGTCAACGTGAATACCAAGTTCGTTGACAGTATGACCAAGGAATTGAACCTCTTTTAACCAAAATTCACACTTGGAGAATTTGGCGTAGAGACGTTTAGTACGAAGCAGTTCAAGGATAAGACGCAAGTGTCGCTCATGCTCTTCTTGTGTCATGGAATAGATAAGAATGTCGTCGATGAAGACGATCACGAAACGGTCCAAGTACGCTTTGCACACGCGGTTCATCAAATCCATGAAAATAGCAGGTGCGTTGGTCAGACCAAAGGGCATGACCACGAACTCGTAATGACCATAACGCGTACGAAAGGCGGTTTTAGGTACATCTTCTTCAAGGACTCGAAGTTGATGGTACCCAGAACGAAGATCGATTTTTGAAAAGCAGGTCGCGCCTTGCAATTGATTGAAGAGGTCGTCAATACGAGGTAGAGGGTATCGGTTCTTGACAGTAAGCTTGTTGAGATCACGATAGTCAATACACATTCGGAATGATCCATCTTTCTTTTTGACGAACAAAACAGGAGCGCCCCAAGGAGAAGTACTAGGGCGTATAAAGCCTTTATCAAGAAGCTCTTGAAGTTGACTCAAGAGCTCTTGCATCTCAGAGGGTGCTAAACGGTAGGGAGACTTAGCGACGGGCATAGCGCCAGGCACTAAATCGATACGAAAGTCGACAGAACGAGCAGGAGGCAGACCAGGAAGATCGTCGGGAAACACATTGGGGAAATCACGTACAACGGGTACGTTGCTTATGCTTGGGCCTTTGTCCTTCTTTTGTACTACATGGGTAAGAAAGGCGAAGGTACCCTTACGTACGCATTTGTTTGCTTGGATACACGACATGAGCTTGAGACCTTCTTTTCTACTGCCGGATTGAGGCCGTCGCCGCATGCGACCACGAAGGGGGTCTCCCCATCGCGCGATGCCACGGGTGTGTGTCACACCCAGATATTTTCACGTATTACCGGTGGGGAGTATCGTGACGTAGTTGATATCATCATAGACAATTTATCACAGTTTAATATGCACAGCGGAAGCTAAAGATAAAAACATTACAAACCGAATGAAAGTAATATCATTTATTACAAAAATGGTTGTAAGGGATCCACAGGCGGATCAAAGTTAAAAGGAACATTGTTCAACAGATTTATAAACATCTAAGCTTGCAAGACTCTTTATTGATGCTAGGAGTAGCCAGCCTATTCCGATTAGTACCTGCACTTAACCTTTTTGGAAAATACGTCAGTTTTCACTGGTAAATACAATTAACCGACTCATTTTGAAAATCTTTATGAAAATTTTATTTGAATGCACATGGCACAAAATATCTTTTATAACTTGGGATAATTATTTAAAAATAAACTTGTTAAAGAATTACATGTTTATTATACGTTCATTAGCCCGGGCTGAAAACCGGGTTAAAGATTAATAGACACACCACATTATATAATCCCGCAGCGAGTTATTCTTGAACAGGCGGTTATATCTTTTTATTTACGCACCGGCAGGTGTATGCCTACACCTCGTGCTTAGGTCGTGGCCATTACAATGAATGAGCCGAGGATATCTAGGACACGGTCATTAACCCCCCAAAGGCTTAAAACAAACATAACAGAATAAACGGGTTATCTCAATGATTTAACCTTCATACGATTAAAAATTCGATACCCGACCAAGTGGTATTTTATATACCGTACCCCAAGCCCGTATAAGGGATATTTACCTGAGCAAATTATACAATTTATCCCAGCCGTACAAATCAGCAAGTGCAAGTATCTTTTACTGGTCTCCTAAATCTGGAATGAAGGTTTTAATTAACCTATTAGATTCCTAACGGGTCTTACTTAAGTTAAAACTTAACCCGGATAGTTTTAAAGAGAGGTATACGGTTTAACGCAAGATTAAGCGAAGACCATATTAGAATGTGATTTAGTCCCGACAAGTTTGAAGACTTGTATAATATGGGTAAACTAAATACATTCTGGATTTTGAGATAAAAATGATAAGGTTTAACCCGTTTCGGCCAATTATGCAAACTAGCCACATAAACCGTACCGAACGCGAAAAATGCATAACGGGTAACCAATTGAGTCATGAACAGGTTTCCTAAGTTAATATGCTTAAAATATGTTATGATATCAGTAGGATACCTTCCATTATGCCCAAAACGAATTTAAAATCAAATTATGCCCCGTAGGGGTATTTTGGACATTTTAAAGGTTATAAAAGAGGTTAAATATAAATATGAGGTTCTGGTCTGAAGTGATCAGTAAATAATATTTATTTTAGTAGGTTATATCAGTAAAATATTGCACATATGTGAAATATATCATTTATAACCAAACTTTGCACCATAGGGGCATTTTGGTCATTTCACATAGGCTTTAAAGGTCAAAACTGGAAATCTGAGTTTAAAACTTTTTCTTACTGTTAAAATATATAAATTTACTTAAAACATCAGTAGGTATTAAGTTTTATATGCCAAAAATAGTTTTAACTCATACTATGCGTTTAAAACGCGTAAAAAGTCGTTTTAAGCGATTTTCGGGTTATTTAAGGAAATCTGAGTTTTTAATCAGTTGATAAAGTTCAAAATATTTTATTTATCATATAAAATCAGTAGCAAAAAGTTTGGTATCAAAATGTTATGTAAAACTCCTTTTATTAGCCAAAAGGGCATAACCGACAATTACCGAATCAAGGCAAGAACCCTGTGCCATGATCAGTTTAAAAATAAATAAAAATCTTCAAAAAATCCAAAAATATTATATTACATCAGTGGGTAAAAGGTTTGGTGTCAAAATTGGGTTTAAATAGGTTCTATGCTAATAATGCCGTTTAATTAATAAAAAGCTTTCAAATTACGATATTGAGCATAACTCCTAATTTAGACCTCAAACTGATGTCAAATTTTTAGGACATGTTTATAAATCAGTAACAAAGGTTTTTTTCCTCTCACATTTTCAAAAATCTCATTTTAAGGTCAAAAGGGCATAATGGTCAACATTTAAGTAATTAACGGAAACATGCAAATGAATCGGATTAATTAGGAACCAAGTTGTATAACCTCAGAGGGTTTTACTAACTTATAATATGGTCCTAAAGGAACCTTAAGGCATTTCTAAAACAAGCTAAATTGGGTCAGAACTGAAAGTCAAAGCAAAAGTTTACTTTTGCGACTTTCAATCCGAACCGAGCCTAAACTCAAAATTGTCAAGTTGAACATGTTTAGACATGTTCTTACATTAATTAACAAGTTATATAAGTGTTAAAACATGTTTCATAGCTCCTACATTGCTAATTATAAGTTTATTTGCAAAATAGCTTTATGTTGACTTTTTATAATAAAGTTTGACCCGACAATTGACCTAGTTAGAGTGGAAATCAGAGGGTGCCCTTTTAAGGGTTTATTACCCATATAATTACCAACTCATAGCCACTTTTAATTCTAAAAATTACTGGACCATTACTGATTAATCACTAAGTCAAACCTTAATTACGATAAGTTTGACTTTTGGTCATTAAACTTATTAAAACTGAAAATAGGAGGTTAAGGACACTTATAATGGTCCTTAGCACGAAATTGAGACTTAAGGAAGCTTGCTTGAAGACCAGAAAGCTCCAGAGAAAGATTTGAAGTGAATTGAAGTGAGCAAGAAAAATTGTTGCAACTTATGTTCTATATATAGTGAGTTAAATTGCACAAGATCACTCAACATTAGCCTACCAATTGATCCCTGATGATTCCAAGTGTCCCTAATAGGTAAAAACCAGTTGCAAAGCCCCAGGTATTGAAATACACGGTTACAATGGCGGTGCAACAGGCTGAACCCGCAGCTGTCCAAAAATTCTGCCCAGTTACAGGTCTTACGGACCGTAAGCCTTAGGCTTTGCGGTCCGTATCCGCTTTTTAAATTTTACCGCTCAGGTCCGCCACCTTACGGTCCGTAAGAGGACCCCTTTGCGGTCCGTAAAGCTTGGTCAGAAGACAAAAATTTGAGAACTTCTAACTTTTGACCATGCAACTTTTCATACTCGAATCTAAGGTCATTATCAGCTGGAAGGGACCACATGATCTGGTCTTGGTCATCTTGATAGTGTTGCCATGCATATATGTTGATTTGGAGTCATGAAAGAAGCCAAGAATGAAGAAGTTGTCGTAAAAGTACATAGGATCCTATTCCTTTGAAATTGTGCAAATATTATTGCACCAAGTCCTTTCTTTTTAATAAATCAATATCTGATTTACATGAGAGGGTATTAATATATTTACCAAAGGTTGGAAAAGGTCACTCAGAGGTAACAAATTAACATGTTGACACTTTTAACCACTATGTTTCATAAGAACCTTATTTAAAGCACAAACGACTTCCAATGTTCGTCAAATTATTCTTCAAGGAATACGAACGTCGTGTGAGGTCAATCAGAGGCACAAGAATGGCATGTTGACACTTTGGATCCTTTTATTATCATATTTACATTGTTTAACACCTTGGTTTCTCGAAATCAATTCCTTATACGTTTAAAGTTCATGACACGTGTCTTCATAATATTGGTCTTGATTTTACGAGGTGTTACATCCTCACCCCCTTAAAAGAAATCTCGACCTCGAGATTTACTGAAATAATTGAGGGTACTTCTGTTTCATTGTGGACTCAACCTCCCACGTGTATTCGGGACCCCTACGGGCAACCCATTTAACCTTTACAATCGGTACATGCTTCTTTCGAAGCTTCTTAACCTGTCGATCCTCGATCGACAATGGTTTTTCAACAAACTTTAAGCTCTCATCTATATGCACATCCATGTGTGACATGACTAGTGATTCATCAGCTAGACATTTCTTCAGATTGCAGATGTGAAACACATTATGAATTCCACTGAGCTTTTCAGGCAGGTTTAACTTGTAAGCTACTGTTCCGACACATTAGATGATCTCGAATGGTCCTATGTATCTTGGGCTTAACTTCCTTTCTTGCCAAAACGCATTACCCCTTTCCAGGGTGATACCTTAAGTAACACTTTGTCACCAACCTCGAACTTTAGAGGTTTACGCCTTTTATCTGCGTAGCTTTTCTGCCTATCCCTAGCAGCTTTGAAACGATCTCGTATCTGCACAATCTTATATGTCGTCTCCAGGACTATATCAGGTCCTGTTAGTTGGACATCTCCAACTTCTGCCCAACAAAAGGGTGTCCTGCACTTCCTTCCATACAAAGCTTCGAAAGGTGCAGCTTGAATACTGGAATGATAGCTATTATTATACGAGAATTCAATCAATGGAAGATGATCATCCCAACTTCCACCTAAATCAATAACACAAGCCCTTAACATATCCTCCAACGTTTGAATTGTACGCTCGCTTTGACCATCCGTCTGAGGATGATATGCAGACTGAAGTTTAATCGAGTGCCTAGGGATTGCTGAAAGCTTTTGCAAAAATGTGATGTATATCTTGTATCCCTATCAGAGATGATGGACACAGCCACTCCGTGAAGAGATACAATCTCGTCCACGTACAGCTGAGCTAACTTATCTGAGCTGTGTGTTTCCTTAATAGGTAGGAAGTGGGCTGACTTAGTTAGTCTATCTACTATAACCCAAATAGTATCGTTTCCTCGCTTTGTCTTTGGTAACTTTGTGATAAAATCCATAGTTACCATTTCCCATTTCCAAGTGGGAAGTTCAGGCTGTTGTAGCAAACCTGACGGCTTCTGGTGTTCTGCTTTAACTTGAGCACATGTCAGACATTTAGCCACATAAGTGGCTATAGACTTCTTCAAGCCTATCCACCAATAATTTGCCTTTAAGTCCTGGTACATCTTATCACTTCCAGGATGAACAGAATATTTGGAGCTATGGGCTTCCTGAAGAATCACATCCCGAAGCCCTCCATAGATTGGAACCCATATTCGTCCATTTAATCTTAGAATTCCATCCTTGCCATGTGATAACTGCTCCGCAGTTACTCCCAACTTTTCATTTGGGTAGTTAGCTTCTAATACAACTTCCTTCTGAGCAGCTAACAATCTTTCATTTAAGCTGTTCTTCAATTCAATGCTCTTGGCATTGATTCTAATGGGCTTACCCCTTTCCTTTCTGCTCAAAGCATCGGCTACTACATTCGCCTTTCCTGGATGGTATCGGATTTCACAATCATAATAATTTAGTGTCTCCATCCATCGATGTTGTCTCATGTTCAGATCCTTCTGATTGAACAAGTGTTGAAGGCTTTTATGATCAGAATAGATCACAGACTTGGTGCCATATAAATAATGCCTCCAAAGTTTCAGTGCAAACACAACTGCACCCAACTCCAAATCGTGGGTGGTATAATTCTTCTCATGCACTTTTAATTGTTGGGAAGCATAGGCAATAACTTTTCCCTTCTGCATTAGCACACATCCCATGCCAGTGTGTGATGTATCACAGTAAACTACAAACTCTTCAATTCCTTCAGGCAATGTCAACACAGGTGCGTTGCTCAACTTCTGTTTAAGAATATCAAAGGATTCTTGTTGCTTAGGATCCCAATCAAACTTGATATTCTTGCGAGTTAACGAAGTTAGGGGTGCTGCAATCCTTGAAATTTTTTCAATAAAACGCCTATAATATCCTGCCAATCCCAAGAAGCTACGAATCTCTGTGGGCGTCTTCGGTTCTTTCCAATTCATGATAGCTTCAATCTTAGCGGGATCCACCTGGATACCATGCTCACTAACCATATGTCCAAGAAACTGGACTTCACGAAGCCAAAATTCACATTTAGAGAACTTAGCATAAAGCTTCTCTCGTTGTAGAAGTTTAAGAATACATCGAAGATGTTTTTCATGATCGGTTTGATTCTTTAAATATATCAGGATGTCGTCAATAAAGACAATAACAAACTTGTCTAAGTAGGATTTGCAAACGCGATTCATGAGGTCCATGAATGTTGCTGGTGCATTAGTGAGCCCGAACGGCATTACTAAGAACTCGTAGTGACCATAGCGAGTTCTGAATGCAGTCTTGTGCACATCTTCTTCTCTAACCTTCAGCTGATGGTAGCCTGACCTTAAATCAATCTTGGAGAAGTAACTCGCCCCTTGCAGTTGATCAAACAGATCGTCGATCATGGGCAATGGATATCTATTCTTGATTGTAACCTTGTTCAGCTCTCGATAATCAATGCATAAACGCATTGTACCATCCTTTTTCTTCACAAACAGAATTGGTGCTCCCCAAGGAGATGAGCTAGGCCTAATAAATCCTTTTGCCAATAAATCATCCAACTGAGTTCTCAACTCTTTCATCTCAGTTGGGGCCAACCGGTAAGGTGCTATTGCAACAGGTGCTGCTCCAGGTATAATGTCAATTCTGAACTCCACCTGCCTATCTGGTGGTAAACCAGGTAGTTCTTCAGGAAATACATCTGGATATTCAGAAATGATGGGAATGTCTTCGATCTTCGGCTTTGGTTCATCAATATTCACCTGTGCCATGTAGATGACACAACCTTTCTTCATACACCTTGATACCTTAAGCATAGACACTTACTTAGGCAATCCGTACTGAGTATCTCCTTGTATGCTAAGTGGCTCACCATACGGAGTCTTGATAACCACTTGCTTTTTATCACAAACGATCTGAGCTTGGTTATGGGATAACCAATCCATGCCTATTACTATGTCGAAACCAGCTAATTTCAAAGGAAGCAAAGACAATGGAAAAGAGTGGTTCCTAATGGATATAAAACATCCATCTAACACGGTTGAAGCGGTTTCTATGGTACCATCGGCCAATTCTACTTCATATTTTATGCTCAGGGTTTTAACATGCAGATTTAATAACTTGCAAAACTTATTATCTACGAACGACTTATCTGCACCCGAATCAAACAATACCCTCGCATAAACATCATTTATAAGGAAGGTACCTGTTATTACGTTGTCATCCTGAATTGCTTCCCGTGCATTCATTTGAAAGACCCTAGCATTGGTTTTCTATCCTTCCTCAGCTTTCTTGGCATATTTTGGGCAGTTGGACTTGATGTGCCCTTTCTCATTACAATTGTAGCAAGTAGCATCCTTTATCTTCTTGCAGTCTAATGTCCTATGCTCTCTTGACTTGCTAATCCCACAAGCTCTTGGTTGTGACTGGGACTTTGATTCATATCTGCACTTCCCAAGATGGCGTTTCTTGCAGATCTTGCATTTGGCCTTTTCGCCTGACTGCTGGTCATCCTTCTTGAACCCTGAACTCTTTTTGTGGTCAAAATTCCCCTTGTGCTTCTTGTCTGAACGGTGTGAGTTATCATCCTCATGTTTTCTCTTCCCTGCATCGGAATGCCTAAGCGATCTCTGCCTGACCGCATCAAGGGTAAGAGATAGTGACAAGTCAGCTACAGACCTAAAGGTAGTAGGTCGGGATGCTTTCACACTAGCTTTATTTTCTAGGACTAAACCCCCAATGTATCGAGCGTTGCGTTTTGGTTCCGGGGTAACCAGGTAAGGAACCAATCGAGACATAGTGTTGAAGCTTGTAAGGTATGCCTGACAGTCCAAGTTTTTCATAGCCAATGTCAGCAAGTCAGTCTCAATCTTCTCAACTTCATGTTGAGGACAGAAAGTATCCTTGATCAATGTAACAAACTGATCCCAAGTCATCTTATATAACGGGATCTTTCCAGTAGCTTGGATCAATGACCTCCACCAAGCTAGAGCTTCTCCTTTAAATGATTGCGACACAAACTTCACTATATCCCTATCAACACAACCACTGATATCAACCACGGTATCCATCTCATCTAGCCACGTCATGCAATCAATGGCTCCTTTTTCCCCAGTGAAATTCCTGGGCTTGCAGGAGACGAAATACTTATAGGAACAACCCCCAATACGTGGCTCTTGATCGAATATGATCTTCTTAGACGGAACACTATGTTTATTTAAGGAGTGTTTAGCATCATCCTTCTTTGAATCATGATGTTTAGAAGGTTGCTTACTATGAGGCTTAGAGTGAGTCTTAGGGTGTGATTTTGCGTGTTGTACAGATAGGGTCCTACTGCGGGTACCACTTGATTCATTATCTCGTCTGTCTAGAGCTCGAGTAACGGCATTGTCTATCAATGTCTGTAGCTCCGCGCCAGCTATGTTGATTCTGGTGGTATCATGATTCTCTCTTGGGTGACTGTTGACTTCATCAGACCCGGCCATGTAGCTTGATTGCTACATAAAATATTAACAAGGATTTATTTAGGAGTATTATTATGGAATTGTCTTTTATGGCAATTCATTAACCATGGTAACTATAAACCATATGTGGTTAATTTATTTAAACATATTTATTTAGGATTTTCATTATAATTTATCCTAACTATAAAGTATTAAGGGTATTAAGGTGCCACAAAAGGCCTAGTCACAAGGACAGTTTCTAAGCCATGATTTCAGAGAATCGAGGCATTAAGGTTTGAACGTAGTTCATTACCTTTTATTGACAGGGAGTCGTAGACTACATCTGTCTTTTGTCTTATATGACAATGAGTATGGCCCGTAGGCACCACATCACCAATGGATGTTTAATATATGATCATCTAGATTGATGATTTGAACCCATGATTCATGGATCATTAGGTTAGATTAGGAATCTTGGAAGAATCCAATATAAGGATGACATGTGTGATTTTAACGAAACACATCTGCCAGGAGTGTTAACATGTTTTCAGATGTTAACAAGGATTTGAATCTTTTTAAACAGGTTTTACCATTTTGGCCAGGTCTATAATGACATGCAGGCTAGGTTATACCTTTTAATATTCTTATTTAATAATTAAAGGCAGATCATTTTAAAAGGAATGATAATTTTTAATTTATTTCATATATTATATTTATGCATATAATGACAAAATGAAATTTTAAATTCAAATATTCCACTAAGATTAAAAAGGGTACATATTTGCTCTAAACGGGACTTTAACAGAAATATCTTGCTCACGTAGGGGCTAAACTGAAAATACAAGTCCTCGCGGGGACTAGGTACATAAATAGATGTCTAAGCAGGGACTAAAGATAGAAAGACAAGTCCACGCAGGGACTAAGTACATAAATAAATAAATGTCTACGCAGGGACTTGATTGAAACAAGGAAACTACAATACAAATAAATAAATAAGGAATCTTCAAAAATCCCTTTTCTTCTTTCCCTTGATTAGATTCGCCAGACCATTGAGAAATCCCCGATGGTTCCTACGCTCCTCTTGAACCTCCCGTTCCACCTAGCTCAACCTTTGAAGAATCTCCTGCTGTTACGGTGGTGGCATCAGTAGCGGCTGCGGCGGTTGCTGCTGTTGAGGTTGAGGTTGAGGAGGTGGCGGGTATGGATATCCAAAAGCTTGGTACCCAGACTGGTACGAAGCTGCATAGGGCTCTTCAGGGTGATGAGCATTGTAGTTGGCTGCTGCAAGGTATGGGTCAACATCGGGGGCATTGTAGTAGTTGTACCCCGGGCAGGCAGGCTGTTCAAAAGGGTTATACGTCGCTGTACCGGCGTATGTAGGAATTGGGTTATCATAACCCACTGGTGGTGGTGCGACTGGCGCAGAGTCCACCTCAGAGACGGAGTTTAAAGGCCCACCCATCTGTGGGTCTTCATGTAGTGGCGGGTAGTGACTGCCACTTGAATGCTGAGGGGTGCTAAAATGAAAATCCCCTCCTCGCACGGACATCCGTGCGCCTGATCTTCTTCACCTCGGTGGCTCCGGAGGCAGTTACTGCTCAAGCGGTGGTGGTGGCGGCGGCGTGACCGCTACAAAACGTGAATCCTCAGAAGGATCCTGGTACGGCTGCTACTGAGGTGGGTTGTAGGAGGGAGTAAACACCCAGTCGTATTGGGCAAACCTTGCCTCGTAGCTGTCGGGACCATGATAAGGTGATCCATGAAAAGACGACCCATCTGAAATCTCGATGGGGTGAGTAGGTGTCCCAGATGGTGGTTCGGCTGGATCTGGGTCATCATCCATATCCATTCCCTGAGCTTCACGGAAATGGTCTTCGGGGCCCAATGGGTTATGACCCATTGGTTCTTCAACCTGGTTTGCCGGGTTGAACCGGCTCTGGAAATAAGGTGTCGGGTCCTGGAAGGCCCGATGTGAGGTTGATCGCCGTAACGGCATGAAAGAGTGGTGTGAATCTTCGGGCTCGTTCTCCGATTACGGCCCAAAGGAATGATGGTAAGAAGGTGATGAACTTAGCGAGACAGATCGCATCGCGGGCTCCAAATACATCCTCCAAACCTCTTGAGGACTTGTGCTTATAGTGGCTGACGGAGTTCGCCGGTGTGAAGGCCCGGCCTCATGATCGGTGGGGGCGTTGAATGGCCCCTTGCCTAGTCCTCCTCTTCGGAACCTTGGCGGCATTTTTTTGTTGATCCTGTCAAAACAAATAAAAGAAACAATAAAGAAAAACAATAAAGGACAAAATAAAATAAATTAGGATTTGTCCTAAGTTATTTGTCTAGACTCGGAAGTCGAGGAATGTGCAAACTGTTTCATTGAGATTAAACACAAAAGGCTAGTGTTTAATTCACTCAATGTTGGCTCTGATACCAACCTGTCACACCCTGATATTTCCACGTATTACCGGTGGGCCCGGTGGGGAGTACCGTGACGTAGTTGATATCATCATAGACAATTTATCAAAGTTTAATATGCACAGCGGAAGCCAAAGATAAAAACATTACAAACCGAATGAAAGTAATATCATTTATTACAAAAAGGGTTGTAAGGGATCCATAGGCGGATCAAAGTTAAAAGGAACATTGTTCAACAGATTTATAAACATCTAAGCTTGCAAGACTATTTATTGATGCTAGGAGTAGCCAGCCTATTCCGATTAGTACCTGCACTTAACCTTTTTGGAAAATACGTCAGTTTTCACTGGTAAATACAATTAACCGACTCATTTTGAAAATCTCTATGAAAATTTGATTTGAATGCACATGGCACAAAATATCTTTTATAACTTGGGATAATTATTTAAAAATAAACTTGTTAAAGAATTACATGTTTATTATACGTTCAGTAGCCCGGGCTGAAAACTGGGTTAAAGATTAATAGACACACCACATGATATAATCCCGCGGCGAGTTATTCTCGAACAGGCGGTGATATTTTTTTATTTACGCACCGGCCGGTGTATGCCTACACCCCGTGCTTAGGTCGTTGCCATTTCAATGAATGAGCCGAGGATATCCTGGACGCGGTCATTAACCCCCCAAAGGCTTAAAACAAACATAACAGAATAAACGGGTTATCTCAATGATTTAACCTTCATACGATTAAAAATTCGATACCCGACTAAGCGGTATTTTATATACCTTACCCCAAGCCCGTATAAGGGAAAATAAGTTAAAAGTATTTACCTGAGCAAATTATACAATTTATCCCAGCCGTACAAATCAGCAAGTGCAAGTATCTTTTACTGGTCTCCTAAATCTGGAACGAAGGTTTTAATTAACCTATTAGATTCCTAACGGGTCTTACTTAAGTTAAAACTTAACCCGGTTAGTTTTAAAGAGAGGTATACGGTTTAACGTAAGATTAAGCGAAGACCGGATTAGAATGTGATTTAGTCCCGACAATTTTGAAGACTTGTATAATATGGGTAAACTAAATACATTATGGATTTTGAGATAAAAATGATAAGGTTTAACCCGTTTCGGCCAATTATGCAAACTAGTCACATAAATCGTACCATACGTGAAAAATGCATAACGGGTAACCAATTGAGTCATGAACAGGTTTCCTAAGTTAATATGCTTAAAATATGTTATGATATCAGTAGGATACCTTCCATTATGCCCAAAACGAATTTAAAATCAAATTAAGCCCCGTAGGGGTATTTTGGTCATTTTAATGGTTATAAAAGAGGTTAAATATAAATCTGAGGTTCTGGTCTGAAGTGATCAGTAAATAATATTTATTTTAGTAGGTTATATCAGTAAAATATTGCACATATGTGAAATATATCATTTATAACCAAACTATGCACCGTAGGGGCATTTTGGTCATTTCACATAGGCTTTAAAGGTCAAAATTGGAAATCTGAGTTTAAAACTTTTTCTTACTGTTAAAATATATAAATTTACTTAAAACGTCAGTAGGATTAAGTTTTGTATGCCAAAAATAGTTTTAACTCATACTATGCGTTTAAAACGCGTAAAAAGTCGTTTTAAGCGATTTTCGGGTTATTTAAGGAAATCTGAGTTTTTAATCAGTTGATAAAGGTCAAAATATTTTATTTATCATATAAAATCAGTAGCAAAGAGTTTGGTATCAAAATTTTATGTAAAACTCATTTTATTAGCCAAAAGGGCATAACCGACAATTACCGAATCAAGGCAAGAACCCTGTGCCATGATCAGTTTAAAAATAAATAAAAATCTTCAAAAATTCCAAAATATTATATTACATCAGTGGGGAAAAGGTTTGGTGTCAAAATTGGGTTTAAATAGGTTCTATGCTAATAATGCCGTTTAATTAATAAAAAGCTTTCAAATTACGATATTGAGCATAACTCCTAATTTAGACCTCAAACTGATGTCAAATTTTTAGGACATGTTTATAAATCAGTAACAAAGGTTTTTGTCCTCTCACATTTTCAAAAATCTCGTTTTAAGGTCAAAAGGGCATAATGGTCAACATTTAAGTAATTAACGGAAGCATGCAAATGAATCGGATTAATTAGGAACCAAGTTGTATAACCTCAGAGGGTTTTACTAACTTATAATATGGTCCTAAAGGAACCTTAAGGCATTTATAAAACAAGCTAAATTGGGTCAGAACTGAAAGTCAAAGCAAAAGTCTACTTTTACGACTTTCGGTTCCGAACCGAGCCTAAACTCAAAATTGTCGGGTTGAACATGTTTAGACACGTTCTTACATTAATTACCAAGTTATATAAGTGTTAAAACAGGTTTCATAGCTCCTACATTGCTAATTATAAGTTTATTTGCAAAATAGCTTTCTGTTGACTTTTTATAATAAAGTTTGACCCGACAATTGACCTAGTTAGAGTGGAAATCAGAGGGTGCCCTTTTAAGGGTTTATTACCGACATAATTACCAACTCATAGCCACTTTTAATTCAAAAAATGACTGGACCATTAGTGATTAATCACTAAGTCAAACCTTAATTACGATAAGTTTGACTTTTGGTCATTAAACTAATTAAAACTGAAAATAGGAGGTTAAGGACACTTACAATGGTCCTTAGCACGAAATTGAGACTTAAGGAAGCTTGCTTGAAGACCAGAAAGCTCCAGAGAAAGATTTGAAGTGAATTGAAGTGAGCAAGAAAAATTGTTGCAACTTATGTTCTATATATAGTGAGTTAAATTGCACAAGATCACTCCACATTAGCCTACCAATTGATCCCTGATGATTCCAAGGAATACGAACGTCGTGTGAGGTCGATCAGAGGCACAAGAATGGCATGTTGACACTTTGGATCCTTTTATTATCATATTTACATTGTTTAACACCTTGGTTTCTCAGAATCAATTCCTTATACGTTTAAAGTTCATGACACGTGTCTTCATAATATTGGTCTTGATTTTACGAGGTGTTACAGTGTGATTTCCGGAATTAAGTTTAAAAATTGAAATTTTAGCCCCCTGAAGTTTATACTTTGGGGTTTTAGGGTGTTTTAGGGACTATTTTTGTCATATAAGCATAGTTTAAGGACAAAATATGTATGAGGATCATAAACCAAATATAATTAAGCGTATAAAGGTCGTATTTATGTATTATTTACGATCAATACACGTTTTATGCATAAGTTTCACATATTTTCAAGTTTAGCACATAGTTTCCAAGAATCACGAATAAGCATCAATTGTTTCACGAATTTAAATGTATGAATATGTATAAAGTATGTACAACATGAATTTAATGAAATACGAGTTTTATTTATGATCCAAGTCTCGAATTTTACAACGGTTGCAGAGGAAGAATAATTACAAGAACACAAGACTTCCAAAAATAGAAATACAAGCAAGACCTTCTAAATATGGAAAGTACGAAGAAGCAGGGTGTTACATTGTTGGTAAGGGTTTTTGCTGGGTTTTGTTGGTGATTTTGAATGTTTGAATCTGTGGGTTTTGCTGGTGCTTTTTGGTAGATTTCGAACAGTGATTTTGAACGTTTGAAATCTGTGGTTTTGAATGTTTGAATGTTTTGAACAGTGATTTTGGTAGATTTCGAACAGTGATTTTTGCTGGGTTTTGCTCGTGATTTTGAATGTTTGAATGTTTGAACAATGATTTTTGGTAGATTCGAACAGTGATTTTTGTTGGGTTTTGCTAGTGATTTTGAATGTTTGAATCTGTGGGTTTTGCTGGTGCTTTTTGGTAGATTTTCGAACATTGAACTATGTGGGTTTTGATCCGTTTGGATTTGGGCGGTGATGGGGATTTGGGCGGTGATGATGCAAAAAAATAAATAAATAAAAACATATATTTTGATGACGATGGCGCGACACGGTTGGTGGATGGTAGATTTTTGAACCTACAACCCCACTTTGCAGCCTCTGATTATCGGAAACAATATGAGCCAAACCCCGTTTTTTTCAAGAATCCAAACATTGTTTTTGATTTTTGTTTGTTGGGTTTTTATTTTTTTTTTCCCAGTCGATGATGATAACAATCTATCTGAGACACCTACCGAGTTGCGATTTCAGGGTGCGCTAGTTTTTGTGTAAAAAAGTTTTTTTAAAAAAAAGCCAAAACCGTAAACTTTTTACGTAAAACGTAAAACCTGAAAAGTTTAACGTAAAACATAAAACGTAAAAAGTAAAACATAAAACGAAAAACGTAAAAAGTTTAACGTAAAAAGTAAAACGTAAAAAGTTTAACGTAAAACGTAAAAATTTTAGCGTAAAACGTAAAAAATTTAACGTAAAAAGTTTTACGTAAAACGTAAAAAGTTTAACGTAAAACGTAAACTGTAAAAAGTTTAACGTAAAACGTAAACTTTTTAATGTAAAAACGTAAAGATTTTAACGTAAAACGTAAATTTTTTAACGTAAACGTAAAAACGTAAAATGTAAAACATAAAACATAAAACGTAAAACGTAAAACTTTTTTACGTAAATTGTAAAACGTAAAAAACGGCGCGTTAAAAAAACGATGCGTGAAAAAGCCAGGCGTCAAAACGGCACGTTAAAAAACGACGCGTGAAAAAGCCGGGCGTAAAAACGGCTGTTAGTGCATACATCTGTCGACTTCGTCTTGTAACGGGTCTTGTACTAGATATGTTAGATCAGGGCACGTTGTACGAGAAAATAGGAGAGTTTAGGTTATGTTTTGAGTCATTTCGCTTGAAGGAGGCCATTTCGCTTGAAATGTCAAATGACAAGTTCAAGCGAAATCCAGTGTGTTGAGTTCGCTTGAACTGACACCATGACAGTTTCAAGCGAAACCCTGATGCCTATAAATACTAGTCAAGCGAACTTAGTTGGAGAGGTTCGAACTTTTTGTAATTTTGGATACCGAAGTGCTGCCGGTTTATCCAGTGATTGTATAAGCTATAATATCAATCAGAAACGTGTTTCAAGGGAATTACTAGCTGTTTCAAAGTCAGTTTCTTTATTTCCGCCACTGAAACTGATAAAAACTCTTCTGAACGACTCGTTCGGGTCATCACACGATCCTACAAGTGGTATCAGAGCTCAGGAGGAGGAGTTCTTACCGATTCAGCTCGAAATTTCTGTTTTCTACACCTTCTTTTCAAAATCGACAAGTTTTCACGGTTAAAATCGACTAATTTTCACATATATTGTGTAAAACTGTGTTTTAATAAACCCTTGATAGTTTCAGCTTTAAATTTGGTTTAAAAGTGCTAAAAATGGATTGATAATGTGGTTTCGCTTGAACAATCATTCGTGATTCCGCTTCATTTGGACTATTTCGCTTGAAATATGAGGTTCCGCTTGAAAATTGTGTTGATCTCGCTTGAAAAGTATTCTAAGTTCGCTTGAAAGTGAATTGTTTGATAGTTCGCTTGAAAGTGAATTATTGGTATTTCGCTTGAAGACACTATCTCGCTTGAAATTTACTGTTTTTGAAAAACGTGTTACCGAATCATGGAAGAAGAGTTTTACAACGCGTTCGCCACATCCCCAAGTACTCCAGGTGTAATTGCCCAAAACATGAATGCAGAAAACGAAACCGGAACTTTGCAAAAACCCCCGAAACTTATGGGAATTGAAGAGTACCATGGTTGGAAAAATCGCTTTGAGAATTGGGTTCAGGAAAATCATATAAGAGCTTGGGAAAGTATTGAAACCAAGTATGTTAGACCACAGTCAGCATTGAATGTTGACAAAATCATCTCGGAATTTTCAGACCAAGAAAGAGATAGTTATAAAGGAGAGAAAATGATGATAAGTCTTTTACAACAAGCGGTTAAAGAGGATATATTTGTTTTGCTTCAGCATGATGGGAGTGCATTTTCGATGTGGGAAGCACTTAAGAAAAAGTTTGAAGGAAGTACAGAAATGCTCAGAAGTAAAGCATCTCTGATGAAGAAGGAGTTTGAGCTGTTTACGAGTATGCCTGGTGAAACTACAAAGACTCTCATTGAGAGATATTGTCATCTTGTGCGTACCATGTCTCAGTTGAAGATTACTAAAACTCCGGCAGAATGGGTTGAAAAATTAGCTGATGCATTGCCGCAGAAAGAATGGGGTACTTATCTCATGATCTTAAAGAATTCTGGAGGGTTTAGCAGATTGTCAATCGGACAGTTTATTGAAAAACTTGAGGCACAGGATCTAGAACAACAGAAGATTGCAAGAATGAACAGCTCAAGTCATCAATAAGATATCAAACTGTACTACAAAGGAAATGTTCAAACTGTTGAAGCTAGTCCAAAGATCCAAACCGCGTTTAGTGCAGGAAATTCTTCTGGATCAGTCAGTCAAAGTTCAGTCAACACTAGTGGATTTTCAAGTGTTAATCCTCCAAGTGGTCAAAGTGAAAATGTTAGTAATGGACATTTGATTCAGTGTAATGTGGCTTTGCATCTTCAAAATGGACAAAATTTTTCAGAAGAAGTTATGAAAAGTCATATGGCATTGCTGGTTACTGCGTTCACTACAAGAAATTGGGGTGTTTACCCACACATAATTTACCTACACATGTAAATGTGTGGGTATTTACCTACACATGTTTGTATATGTGTGGGTAATGGTTGATGATATATTTTCATAAAGATTAACACTTAATATGTGTTGGTAATACATTTTAGCCACACTTGGTCTTGGTGGGAAAATTTCCCCCCAAAATTATCAAATGATTAAATATTAAATTACCTACACATGTAGCAAATTTCCGTCATGTGTAGGTAAATTATCTACACATATGTAAAAAAACTAATATATGTGTAGGTAAATGATTATGTTTACCAACACATAAGAATTTTTAAAAAATATGTAGATAAACTAAGTTAATATATACTTTATTTTATTTTTGAAAATGACGTGGCAAATTAAATACCTACACATGATTAAAAATGTATAGTATGTGAAGATGTTGCATACATTTTTTTTTGCATTATATCGTATGGCTCATTCATGATCCAATTTGACTTAGTATAACCCGATCTAACACTTTAAGACTTAAAATGACATAAAAAGTCTATCATGGGCCATTAAAAGAGTTTCATGATCATTGGTCCATAAGACATGATCTTTGTCTGGCCATTTTGATGAAATACTATGAATGATATAACTAAGTTCAACACGATATAATGCTCTAAGACCTAACACTACTAGAATTTATTTATAACCTTTTAAATAAATTAATGTTTTAAAGTTTAATCTAATTGAAAATAATTTTGTTTTGGGGAATTTAAGAAAGAAAAAATTGGACAACTATGTATTAGGGGGAAGGGAGTGGAGCGGGGAACCACTGCTAGAAAATAGGCCTAATGCAACTATTTAGCAGCAACCTTTTCACCACCACTCACCACCGATTTTATTCATTTGTTTTTCTTGCCCACCAAACAATACACGATAATAATTCATTCCATTCCCACATGGTAACCAAACGAGACATGGAATGGTAATGATCCAAGACATTCCCTCGTCCATTCCATTCCGTCATTCATTCCATTACCCCATACCAAACAGACCCTTATAGAAAATATAACTATAAGGTTAATTTTAATATTAAGATTTATATATTTTTTAACTATAAAACTAAATATAGAACGCAATGGGTCATACATATATTCATGAGCAGTATTGGTCAAGTTTGATTTTGATTGACGACAAAAAAACCCGAGGTCGACGGGTATGAGATTGGTACAAGATTGAGAAAAAAAAGTTTCGTGAGTATGGGACGAGTATGAGATTAGGTGAAACCCGACCTAATTACCCAAAACTATATACCCGTTTACTCGAACCGTATACCTGAATATATGCTCGAAACTATATATTTTAATGACATTTCGTTATATTTATACAATAGTTTTATAAAATAATTTATATTTTTGTGAATCTCTAAAGTTGAATCTTCCTTCCCAATTTTTTTTAAATTTTTTTACTTTCCCTCCCTGCTGTTTCCCCCAAATTGATTTCCCTCTCTCTCAAAACTGACCCGCTCACATTTACAGCCTTCATTCATCCCTTTTAGCCCTAATTGGTTTCCCCCTCTAAAATGGGTTCTACGTTCTTGCTTCTATCTCTTTTCATAGGTAATTATCTATTTATTCATTTTGTTTACTCATCACGTTTTATTGCAGATTAGGAAATCAAAGACTGAAACCTTATTTTACAATTCCAGTTGATTTTGATAATAGAGCTTGCGATCCTTTGAGGAACTTACGTGATTGGCTTCTTCTTCTATCGCCATCCAGGAACTTACGTTCTTATTGCTTTTTTTTTTTTGTTTCCTGAAGTTATACCGATTTGAAGGTAAGTCTACATAAAATAATTTAATCTTATATGTAATCTAGGTGATTAATTATGGTTCGAATCTTGTTTATTATTTGATATTTTGGGGCTGGAATGATAGGAATTAGTTCATTTATTTGCTTGATTCAATAATGCACACCACCTGTTTGTTGAAATGTCTAAGTAAAGATCTTTTTTCATGATTAAAGACGGATCAATTATTAAGGTTCTGTACTTATGTGTGGTGATAAAGTTCATAGTAGAAATTGGGAATAAGTGCTGAAGTAGTTAGAATGATGTTTGTTGAAATGAAAAACCTTATCTTACTATTGGTGTCTGTGATTGGTTGATCGTTAAGTAAGTTCTAGATTGGTTTCTTCCTGAATTTGGCTCTTATTCGTTGCAAGAAAAAATGAAATATGAAGCTAGTGTATCATGTCTTAGATGATGTATATAACTAGTTTTCATTTAAGTATGTATCATGGTGTTGGCTTTTTAATCAACTTCTTTTTCTTGTTATAGGAATATATTTTCATTCATTCATGGCTGGTCACTACTTGAAAAGGTGGTGTCGGCTTTCATGTAGGTTGATAATGCCTTTTATTTTTGTGTGTATATCAGTATTAAGGCTTACTATTGTTATTTATACTTTTAATACTTTTATCAAATATTTATGTGTAAGTGTATCCATATATAAATATATAATAAGCTAGTGCTTTAGATTTAATGACTTGATATATTTTTGTTTGAAATTTTCTACTTAGTTTTATTCTAAGCTAAATTTACTAATCTAACTTTTTTATGAAATGATGTAGGATCTATGTTAGTTTTAGTGTAACTTGGTACGATTTGATATGCGAGATGTTATTTAGCTCATAGATCTTATAAAACCATTGATAAGTATAAAAAGAAATACAAATAGCTTGTGAGATGATTTTTAATGTTAAGCTCAACTGAGTAAATAAAAGAATATAATTAAGCGATTCTGTTAAAAGTAAGATATTGTTTTTTGGTTAGTGCTCATATTCTAAAGATCTTAAACTCACAGCAACTTATGTTTTTTCAATTTTTAATTCTTAGTATTTGATAATGTGGTAACTGGTTTTGTTTTTTGTTTGGAAATTATAAGTTGAAACAAATGCCAGGGATTTTATATTTGGAAATTAGAAGAACTTTCAAGTTTGATGTTTTGGGAACAAAATGGTATAGATTACCAGTTATAGCTCGGTGATTACCATGTTATAAAGCCTTGGTTTTAAAAAGCGCGCCTGAGGCATGCCTATGCGCGAGGCGACCTCAGGCGCAGGGCTAGTCGCTTTTACTTGCATAAGGCGAATGATGTACAGAAAGCGCTCGCTTTTCCTCGCTTCGGTCGATTTTTCTCAAGGCTAGGTGTGCGCTTTCTAGACAGAGGCGAATAGGCTACTGATTTTTAGATGGGAAGAAGTTAAACTTATAAAATTGATGCATACAGGAAGATGAACCTGCAAAATAGAGATGACAAGCCTAAGAGACTCGTACCAATACTCATATTCCACTGTTAAGCACCTTAGAGCAACTACTTTTTTTTTGGGTTACTGATGTAAACTTGTTCTAACTACATTTGGGCTGCACCAATGAATTATTTGTTTAAGCTGTTAATTTTTTTGTTTGAGTTTGCTGTGAAATTGGGTTTATTTTTAGTAAGGATGTATATCTTTTTTTTTCTTTCTCTGTTGTAAGTTACCATCACATGCTACTTTATTAAATTCAATTGATAAAACACGAAAATAAGGTCATCATGGGAAGCTCAACTGTGGATTTTTTTATAAGAACACAAAACAAGAATTGTACATAAATGTTTAGTAGATTTTTTTTGTGGTTGCAGGTTATCTTTATAAGCTGAGGGATGTTGAGGGTTGTGCCTTCTTTCAATCTTGTTAAGGTAAGTTATTGTTCATATTAATAAGTTTCTTTCATATTAATAAGTTTCTTTCTGTTACCTCGTTGGTTGCATTAGCTTCATTGTCTTGTAGTGAACTCATCGGCAAAGGTGTTTGCCGAGCGGCAACACCGTCGCCGGCCACCTTTGCCGCGCGACAAACCCCATCCATCGGTGAACCCTTGCTGAGTGACCAAAGAAGAGAGAGAGGACCATTGGTGTCTTGTTTTCTATGTAACGGCTATATAGCCGGTGGAACAGTTGCGGTGGCGTTGGTGTAGGTGCGGCAGACGATCGAGAAAGCTGGGGACCTTGGTTTAAAAAATCGGGTGGCACTGTAACATATGAGGTTTGCCCTTTTACCTTTAAATTGTTCTATAGCATCATGAGTAAAAATATTTTCGGTCGTAAACTTCTTTGATTAAAATTGATGTTCAAACAATATATTATGCCAATAGATCATTCCTAATAAAACTCCAAAGTTACCTACTTCATACATCGTTGCCTACAATTTCTTTAAACGACTCATGCTGACAATATGTTCTCCAGCCGAAGCTTCATTTTCTTTTAATTTATGCAAGCTCTTTAGTTTATTACACACATACACACACACAATGCAAAAGCAATTTGAAGTAGCTAACTGCAAGAACTGCATAAGCACTTGTATCTATCACTCGCTTTAATTATGATACATAAGGCTGCTATGTAACCTTACATATTTTTAAAATCTGAGTGTGTTTCATGATGCAATTTTCAGGGCCGATTTGAGATAATATGTCATCCGGCTCCTTTGTTTACTCAGAAAGTGATGATAACGGTAACCAGAGCAAACCTAGTGGATTAAGCGTTTCCCTTGCTGGTTCCGATGGCCGTGTTTTGGGGGGTGGTGTTGCCGGAGTGTTAGTGGCAGCATCGCCCGTACAGATTCCGATGGCCGTGTTTTGGTACCGGTATATTATGTCATGAACCATCTAAAAATTAAAAATTTGATACTCATTTTTATTATTAATGTGTTTAACAGCTATGCTTCGTGACTTCTTCAAATCAAACATCAATCTTGATTCTCCCACTACAAATGGTAAAACTCAATCTGTTTATATCATTTCTTCTATTAAATTGGTTTGATCCTTCACATTTGTTGCATATTTGCAGCAAGCTTAGTTTAGGAGATTCGTAATAATTTGAATCGAAACTTGTGGTAAAGGAACTCGAAAGGCAATGAAGGCTACTAAGAAGAAATTGATGAAGCTGAGAAATGAAGGCGATTTAGTAGATTCTATAACTCGTTAGTAACTTATAAACACTTATAGTTTTGTTTGTTTTAGTATTTAGATTTCTATAACTAGTACTTTTATTTGGTTATTTGTATGATTGATGTTTATTAGTTTAATTAAGAATCTTAATTAGTTCACGTATGTTTCCATATTGCTTTTGTATTTGTTTGTACATATTGAATATTTTTATCTACGTATAGTGTGATTAATTTCTACACTTTAAAATATATTTACCAACACATCAACGTTTTTTTTTCCAACACAAATTAAGATCAATACCTACACATTTTCAAATTTTACCTACACATAATATAACTTTTACCTACACATAAGATTACTTTTACCTACACATATATTCATGCCACGTCGGATGCCATGTCAGCCGCCACGTCAGATGTCTTCTAAACAAATTGTTGTACTTTTAACTACACATATAAATGGCTTTTAGCCACACATATATGTGTAGGTATAGCTTGTTATATGCCTACACATAACTTATGTGTGGGTAATGACCTATATCTACAGTAATGAGCCTACACATCATTGCACTTATTTTATGTGTAGGTAAAGACAACTATCAACACATTATATGCTTTTTCCCACATATACTTTGTGTTGGTAAAGAGGCAAATTTCTTGTAGTGGTTGGAATCTTACGAAGTATTGATTGCTGGAAGAATTGGCAATCCGATGCTAACAAAGGAAGATTACGACCAGATTGATGCAGAGGAATTGGAGCTTATGGATATTAAATGGGCTTTAGCAAGTGGTCTAAGAAGGGCTGAAAAGTTTAAAATGATTACAGGAAGAAATGATTTATTGGATGCTCATCTTTCAGCTTTAGGTTTTGATAAATCTAAAGTTACTTGTTTTAAATGCAGGGAGAAAGGTCACTTCAAAAGAGAGTGCAAGAATCAGGAGTCTAGTGGAGCAAAGAATCCTTTTGGAAAAGATGATTACTATCGAAAAGCCATATATCAACAGGTTGCTAATCAACCGCATCAACAAAAAGATTCACAAACTGCTCATGGGAAGATGATTGAAGATGCAAACAGGAAAGCATATTTTGGTATCATTGATCAAGACGATGAGAAAATGGCACTAGGATTTAGCTGGGATAAGTTTGTGGATGAAAATGGGAAGTTTAAAGCTTTCATTGCTCAAATTTTTCAAAAGCCAGATCTAATGAAAGAATGGATAGCAGTGTTATCTGATGATAAGAAAAGTGAAGATGAAGAATCTGTTTCTTCTGAAAATAGTTCAACAGATAATAGTGATGATGAAGAAGTTGAGCAGATAAATATTGGAAAAACTCATTTATCTTCTGGCAGTTTTGAATTTTATTTTGCAGATAAGTTGAAGAAACTCAAAGAGAGAAAAGCTGCAAAAGAAACAAAAGAAATTAAGATTGTTGAGATAGAAAAGTTAGTTGAAGTAGAGAAGATTGTGGAGATTGAAAAGATTGTTAAAGTCACAAAACCTTGTCTTTCATGTTTGGTATCTTACAAACAATGTGAAGAAAAAGACAAGAGGTTTAATGAATCAGAAAAGTTGAAAGAAAAGTTGCTGTTTGATGTCAAGAATTTGAAAGAATCATATGATGTATTAAACAGAACGGTGACTAGTTTGCAGAAAACAAATTCTGAAAAAGAAGATGCTTTGAAGATGTTGAATGCAACAATGATGTCGAAGCAGAAAGAAATAAACTTTTACATTGAAGAATGTGCGAAATGGAAGAAAGAGTTGGATAGTGAAGCAGCCGAGAATGAAAGAATCAGACGATTTCTATGAAGTTATACAAGTTGTGATTACATAATTGATAGAATTTATGCTACTGTTGCAGGTTTTGAGGCATTTAAAGACGAAGACAAGAAGCCTAAGAAAAAGGATACTGGTAAGAAACAGAGTGTCTGTTATAATAAGTGTCCGCCTCCAATTTGGGAAGGGTATTCGCCTAGAAACCCGAATGAGGAACAAGTCCAAAAGGCAGTTAATCTAAAGTTAGAGTCCGAGTTAACCGATGTATTACCAGACAACATTGGTGTCACGTTCACAGGGTCCGACACAGATCATGGGTCCGAATTAATAAAAAGAATGGTCGATCAGGTGTTGGATAGGGATGAGGAGTCAGAGTTAAAATCCGAGTCAGAAAGTTCGTGTCAGTCTGTCGGAAGTTTGAGTTCGTCCATAAAGAGTTCAAAATCATCAGGAAAACGGGTTTATAGTAAAGATTTTTTGTTGTCAAAATCTAATTTGTATGACGAAACATTTGAAGTTGCATATACTTTGAATGATTCTGACAAATTATATTTTGATAAAGAGTTTCCAATAAGAAGTGTTCGTTTTGACATGATCAAAAAGGTTTTTAAAATGACAGAAATTAATATTTCTGAAATAAAAGATTTAAATCTTACTGGAAAACCTAAGAAATACACTTCAAGAGTTCAACAACGTTTAAACAAGAAAAAGAGTTACAATTCTGGTTCTGGTTTTCAAAAGAAACCAAACCATAATGGTAGCTACAAAAAGAAAGGATTAGGTTTTATTCCACCTAAAAACTATAAAAATGAAAAATTTTCTAAAACATATACAAAATTTGTTTCAGGTCCGTCTGCTGAAGAGGAGAAGAAGAGCTCATTATGGAGACAATCAAATCAAGATTTTTTTGCTGAGAAGAAAAAGAATGGAGCTTATCAGAAGAAAGAAACCAGAATCTGTTTTAGATGCAATGAAGTTGGTCACATTGCATGGAACTGTCCCAAAACAACTAAGACAAACCAGGGAGTTTCAGAAAAACTCAAAGAAGTTGTCGTTGATAAAGCTGAACCACCAACTGAGAAATTTAAAGTGTTTAAAAATTCTACATATGAAGTTGGTGAATGCTCGAAAAGGTTTTACAGGAGAAGTGTGAAGCTTGACAACCAAAAATGGGTTGTTAAGAAATCTGATGAAGAAACTAGCGATGAATCTGATTCCACAAAATCAGAGGAGCCACAATTTGATGAGAGTGTTGAAAACTCAATTCCTTCAATGGATGATGAGAACTTTCCACCATTGAGGACTAAGAATTTTAAACAAAAGATTGGGAAGGTTGAAATCTCAAATCAGTTTTATTCTGAGAAGGATAATTTTGATGTTGAGAAAGTGTTTAATGGAAATGTGAAGAAAATTTTCGGAAAGATGGTCGATGGGAAGGTAAAAGGGGTTAAAGACTTTTATGCTACAAAGAAAGCAACCTATACTCCAACTGAATCTGAATTGAAAACACCCAAGGCTGGTCAGGCTTGGGTGGACATTTTCTTTCATTGAAAAACCTGACTTTGTCGGAGATCCCAAGTTTGTAATCGTGGATTAGGAATCGGCATTTTTCTTGATAAAATATGTTTGTGTGAAAGAATCTTAAAAGTGTTAAATTTTACAAGTTGTGCTATGCCGGAGCTTCCAGGTTAGTAAGTGTGAAGCAGGAATCGGCATCTTGATTGGTAAAATGGTTTGTGTAGATGTTTTATTCCTACATGTGCTTATATGATTTGGATATTTTTACAAGTGGTAAGAGGTTATATCTTACAAGTGATTCGTCAAGGTCATTAGTTTGAACTTGATGTAATCCTCATATATGTGATTGAATGAACAAGATGATGAACCCGACCCTACAAGTGGTTAAAACAAAACCTATTTTCAGGAAAAATCATTTTGATTAAAACAAACTTAAGTGTTTTGAAATCATAAAGAGAAAATGGTTTGTTGATAGGGGGAGTTCTGATTGTTTATGCCAAGTGGATGGCGAATTGAAGCGATTTGATATCGGTTGTCAATTTTTTTAGAAAACAAACTGTACAGGTAGAGTATCAAAATTTGTTTTCAAATTCTTCTTTAAATGTGTTTGCATTTTAGGGGGAGTAAGAAAATTTCAGAAAATAAAATTTTAGAAAATACAAAAACATTAGAAAATTTGAAAAATACAAAAACATGATAAAATCAAAAATGAGTTTTGTTGTGAAATAGAGGAAATGATAGTACATCAGTGGACTGTCACAACATGCTAAAGAAATGTAAAGTTAAAATGTGATAAACAATCTCACTGCGGATATGCCAGTAGGTTTTTGCACATTTAGTAGATTGTGACGAGATATAAACCTAAATTCAAACTTGCTTATATCGTGGGGAACAACTTCTTGGATATATGGGTAACCCCCGAAATCTTGTTTGAAAGGTCCCTCTTTCTGAGATACTAGGTCTTAATGCTAAGTGATATCTGGGGTATTATCCCGGGACTTCTGATTTTGCGGAAGCAATGGCCTAGTCCCCGGAGAATACTTTCCGCTTGCTTGAAACATAGCACCGCCCTCAGCAAATTGATGAAACAATAAAATTGATAGTCATTGCTGTTGAAGAAAAGATCCTCTAAAGGGGACACACCAAAAGTCGAAGCCGTCATCTCTCTGCGTATACGGAAGTATCGACCTGAGCTCTCACGGCCCTCGCAATTTAACCCCTTTACAGATATCATCTGTGGTATACTCACCTGTAAGACTGAATATTGGGATCTGGATACAGGAGTATATTCAAGTAGTGGGACACGCGAATAAGTTTAAGTTCCTAAGACATTAATATCGTATCTCGAAACATTTGAACTTTATGTGAAAATTTAAGTGGATCAGTATACTGACAATCTAAGTGAATTGTTTAGAACTTAAAATGAAATCAAGCTTAACGGTGTTGGTGATTTGTCTCAATAACTGATATGATCCTCTTGCACAAACTCACAAAAATATTGTGTGTAAATATTTCTTTACTGCATTTCATTTTTTGTATCAAAAATCCAAAAAGATTTTCAATGTGTTTTAGCATAAAATTTTGAAAAAATCAAAAAGATTTTCGACAACTGGTGTTGGAGAGCTAATTTTAAAAATTCCAAGTGCTAGACATGATGACCATGTTGTGAGGGAGTTTATGTTTTTAATCAAATGTGTTTTAATCTAATTTTCAAGTGGTTCATCAGGATTATTATTGATAAAATCTTCTGTTTGATTTGAGGGAGAGTTTGTGTTGATGTATACATGTTAATGTTTAAAATTGTAAAATTTACTTTGAGGTAGAGATGGTGCAGGTTTGAGAAAAGGCTGGATGTGAGCTAGGTTGATCGATTTTGAGAATCTTATGTTTGAAAAGCCAGGTTCCGATATTTGAAGACTCTGAAGACAAAGCATGAGCCAGGCAACGATCTTGAACCTGTGAAAGCCAGACTACGATCCTGAAGCAAATGATGCTGAAGAACTGAAGGAATGCCAGCACTTTGTTAAGGGGAGTCTGTTGATGCTGATTGAAAGAGTGAAGCCCAGAGATGGATCAAGACTGAAGTTGCGAAGACTCGACACTTTAAGACTCGTCAACATCTGAGGGGGAGTCTGTTAGTGCATACATCTGTCGACTTCGTCTTGTATCGAGTCTTGTACTAGATATGTTAGATCAGGGCACGTTGTATGAGAAAATAGGAGAGTTTAGGTTATGTTTTGAGTCATTTCGCTTAAAGGAGGCCATTTCGCTTGAAATGTCAAATGACAAGTTCAAGCGAAATCCAGTGTGTTGAGTTCGCTTGAACTGACACCATGACAGTTTCAAGCGAAACCCTGATGCCTATAAATACTTGTCAAGCGAACTTAGTTGGAGAGGTTCGAACTTTTTGTAATTTTGGATACCGAAGTGCTGCCGGTTTATCCAGTGATTGTATAAGTTGTAATATCAATCAGAAACGTGTTTAAAGGGAATTACTAGCTGTTTCGAAGTCAGTTTCTTTGTTTCCGCCACTGAAACTGATAAAAACTCTTCTGAATGACTCGTTCGGGTCATCACACGATCCTACAACGGCGCGTAAAAAAAATTGGTTTTGTTAGAAAATCTGAATTTAAAATGTTTTTTAATAAAAAATTATGTTTAAAAAATAACAATTAATATAATAATACAAAAATAGTAATAAAAACAATAAAGACAAAAAGACAAAATTGAGTAAATTACCAAACTAACCTTTTCGATTAAAATATTAAAAAAATAATAAGACAAAAAATATTTAATAATATTTTTTAGTTACTTTTAATCCCATCCATTGATCTTGAAGATCTAATGGTTGAAAAGTGGTTCTCTCGGTTCTTACAACTGGAGTTGGTTTTCACTTTAGCGCTCCCCTATATATATATATATATATATATATATATATATATATATATATATATATATAGGCATTGATATATGCATTAGAAAAATTCAAATATTTCCTTCATAATGAATTTACAGTAAGAACTGATTGTGAAGCTATTATAAAATTTATAAATAATGATTAAAGCAAAAAGATAAACAGGACCCGATGGTTAATTTACAAAATATTATCCAAGGAAGTGGATATCATATAAATTTTGAACATATTAAAGGAAAAAATAATGTGATAGCTGATATGTTATCTCGTAATATTAACAAGTTATTGCTTTTAGATGGACAGGAAAAAAGATAAAGGAAAGGCAATACTTGTACATCCTACACAGCCTACAAAATCATCTCCGATGAATACATCATCCGAAGAAGAAAAAACAGAGAAACTCATGAGCCAGTCAATCCAAGCAGCAAGAACACATAATTTTAGACAATTGCCTGCAACTCTGACAGATTTCAATAGTTTTACACAGTTTTACAACCCGGGTCAATCAAAGGCTACAAGTGTTCGTCCTCCAAAAAATAGATATTTTACACAAAGGGCAAGCTCTCAGTCACATAATACACAAAATGCGGTCATTACCTTTGGAAATTATGCATTACAAAGATGTGATGATCCCAATACAGAGTTTCGTCCAATTATTGGAATAAAATTAACAGAAAAACAACAATGTTTACTAGATAATCTTTGGCATATTCAAACTATGCCTCAGGCCTCAACCTTAAAAATCCAGGTGTAAAATGCATTAAGCATTTATTTTTATGAACAAAGTAGCAAAACACCTGAGAAATCACAAAAGCCTAAGTTTACCCATTATGTCATATTTCGAGGTACTAAAATTGGTATTTTTAATAAATGGGAAACTGTGGCCAAGCACATCCAATGCCCCAACCCAATTTACAAAGGCTTTACAGATTTTCAAAAGGCTATAGAAACTGCAAGGGAACATTTTTTAGGGTAAGTGGTTTTTACATAGAACCTGAAGAGGTTCAAACGTTTGCAGATATGGCAAAAATAAAGCCATAACAAGTAATTAAAAACCAAGAAGAACTGATCATCGAGCTACAAGATCAGCTTGTACAACAAGGAAAAAATACACAGTCTGTACAAGAAAAATTTGAAAATAGTCTGTTAAAACAAAAAGTTAGTATTCTCGAAATAAAATATGAACGGGTATTACAAAAACTTCAAGAAAAAGAAACAAACACAGTCTTAAACAGAAGCTATGACCTATTCAAAGCAAGAATGATCAATACACCATGGTGGGCATGCATTACACCATCGTGGGCATGCATTCAACAAGTTACAGACAAGTTTCCAGAATTCAAAACCTTGGTTTCACAAAAAGTTTGCACAGAATTACCAATACTTCTGTACGAATTACAAAAACAGCTAGTAGATTTGGCATTTACAAAAGATGTTGAAAAACAAGGTTTTAGAATTGTTGAAAGAACAGATCAAGAAGGCAGAGGGACTGGATTGCTGTTATTCCAAATCCACTCACCTACAAAATTAACAGATGATCAAATCCTTCAATTTTACCATAATGGTATGATTGATTACATGGAGATAAAGACAGATGTTAGAACAACAAATCTTTTAAACAAAATGGGTGAAAAGATGGTAATTATAGCAGGCAATATTGCTATCAGGGCATTATGTCCTACAATTTCCTGCAAAATATTCTCTTATCTCCCATATACAGATGCTTATACATACAGGCCAGCTAGGAAAAGAATCTTTATAAAGGATACTGATTATAAATACTCTTTAAAAGACAGATTTATAAACTACAATATAGACTTTGGTAAGTTACCATGGTTAGAGGATGGGTGTAAAGAAAATACAGAAGCCTTAAACAATTTTATCAAAACACATAAAAAAACCCCAGAAATTCCTAAGAGTTTGCAATGGTTAGACTTTAAATTATCAGGCGAAGGGCATTATGTTCAGATTTACACACCCTCCAAATGGAGTATGTTACTACCATTTGTGGGAGAAGGAGAATCCCTTAAAATTGATCACATAATCGATTTAGAAGACGACCAGGAACCGGACTCAGACCCTGGAAACCCACAGTCCATAGACTCAACGCACAGAGATTTCTAAAGAAGAATAATGAAAGTTTGGACCTAAAAAGACAGATGTATACAATCTTTATAGAAATCCATTATTGCCAAGCACATGTAGCTGACAAAGAATCAATTATTGTAGATAGTGCCTATTGTCCTTTTCTTTCTTTTATTTGTATCCGTTTATTTTTCTGACATCAGAAGCAGTATGTACAGTGTTTTATTTGTTTGATAGCTTTTCTTTTTGCCTATATAAGGCATAGAATGCATTTGTAAAAGATCATCCCAGAATTCAATAAAAATTTCTTGCATTCTCAATCATCCTTATGGCACACTAAAAATTCTCTCCGTCACTCCTTATCCTAACCTCCTAGCTCCTTAGTTTCGTTCATTTTTCTTCATATTATATTCCTCCCAAAAAAAAGTCTTTTTTACCTTTTGTTGCCTCTGGTTCAATCCGCTGTGCATAAATTCTAAGGGTTGCTCAAACTTCTGCCTTCACATTCAGGAGCCATTTTCTTGTAACCCACTGTAAGAAAATTTTTATTACCCCCTCTGATAAATATCTGTTAATATATAAATGTATGTATGTATATATATATATATATATATATATATATATATATCTGTTAATATTTATCTGTTCTATTTTAATAATGTTAATAAATTTAAAAATTAGCAAGCATATACCCCCCTCTTATATATATATATATATATATATATATATATATATATATATATATATATATAAACGGGATCGGGAGAAAACGATCAAAAGTGTGAGAATGGTGAGAACGCTTCCTGGCCCAACACGTGTCACGCCGCTTAGAAAAGGGCGGAGGAGCTTTTTTGTCCTTTCATCTTCTACTTTTTCAGTTCCGCTTTTTCCCAATGTTGTTTTAATTTTAGGTTTTTGAGATTTTTGACGTTAACCAAATTTAATAATTAATGGCGTTTTAATGGTTCCATTGTATCAACATTTTGGCGTTTATGGCGTTTATTCACAACGTATGCCATTGGAGCCCGGGGGCAGGAAATATATTTGAATGGCGTTTTTGAAGGGGTTTTAAACAAGATGGCTCATTGTTCTATTATTTTTTATAAACATTTTGGCGTTTGGGTTATCTTGGCGTTTTACAATTTTTGGATTATATTTCAGCCACAGTAAAAAAAAATACAAGCGAAGAAAATAAATTAAAAATGCTAATTGGATCTCTCTTCACAATATTCACTGTCATCAGTCTCTCTGTTCTTTAATAGTACAAGAACTGACACCAAAATATGGCGTTTTATGTAAAACTTAACAAACCCATCGGTTTGATTATTTTGCCCACTCGTCTGTTGTAGTGGCTTTTTTGTGGATATTTGGGGACATAGATCTATGACGTGTGGGTGAGTTTTTCGCTTTTTCTTCATGTTGATCTTCATCTTTATCATCATCCCACTCTTCAGTGTCATTGATCTCTTCTCCTCATCCAAGCCTTCTTCAAGAACAAAAAATACAAAATGCCATATGACTGGCATTAGTATCTTTTTCTTGAATTTTTGTCCATCTCATGCAGCAAAATCTTACTGAGTTACTTGCCTCCCTAACAATTCATTCAGTGAAACTTGACGAATAACAATACTGAATATCCAAGAAAGCATATTAGCCATCTTTTTTTTTTGGCGTTTTACAGTGAGTGGTATTTTAGTAGTATTGGCGTTTGTTTTTTTTTTGTTTTTTTTTTTTTTGATCAAATGGAAGTTACTGAGATGTATCATTTTATAGGATCTCTTTTTAGCGCGTAAGTTAGGCGGTGCGTTATTATAATAAAGTATTCGTCTTTTCAGTTACTGTTTGTAATTCATGTTTTTTACAAGCTTTATCTCTGAAGTCTGTAACTCATCTTTCAAGTTTGGCGTTTTAGATTCTAATATAATAAATTTTCCCTATCTTCAGTTTTTCTTATTTGAAGTTACTGTTTTTAGTTACATTTTCAAGTTTGTTTTTTATTTTTTTGTTTTTTATTTTTTTGTGTTTTTTATAATACTTTTTTAATCTAATTTTATTATAGTTTGGGAGTTTTTGTGGGGGCGTTTTAACTGGATGATATCGTTTAAACAAGCATTTTGGTTGTTTTGGCGTTTTTATTATATATGGCGTTTTATTATATACAACAATCAACTGAAAAGGAAAATAAAAAAAAAGAATACATAAAAAAAGTTTTTTTATAATACTTGTCTAAAGTCATTTTATGATTGTTTGATAAACGCCAAAGGTGTAAGACATTTGCCTTTTTTGGCGTTTTTATTAGATATGGCATTGTTTATTAAATAAGAATCAACTGAAAAAGAAAATTAAACAAAATAAACATTGATCTTCAAATCTTCACTGTCACCAGTCTCTTTCTTCTTTTGAAGCATCTTCAGTGGCTGTTTCGACTTTCGTATGAAATCAGCCTCTTTTTCTATAATTTTTGTCCATCTCATGCAGCAAAAATGTTATTGATTTTACACTCTTTCAGCCAAAATGTTATCTTTTTGGCGTTTACTGATAAAAAGAACGCCACAAAATAAACCATCTTAAAACTGTAAATTTGATCATGCTAAAATCAATAAAGTGTTGTTGTATGGTGTTGGATAACATTGTTAATCCTCAGTTAAGAAATATAACTGACAATGTTGTCCACACCATACAGCTACACTTATTTGACAGCAATATATTTGATGTTTGGGGTTTCTGGCGTTTATCAGTCGAATTGTATATATTAAATATGGCGTTTGGGGTTTTTGTTTGTGTTTTTTTAATTGAATGTCTGAGTTGTTGTATATATAGGATTTTTTGGCGGTTTTTTTAGGCGGGATTTTACTATAATTAAGTTTGGCGTTTTATATCTAATGGCGTTTTTAGCAGAATGCTGTGTGATTTTTGTTTTGGCGTTTTATTTTCATGAGATGGCGTTTTGTTTGGAGTAGTCAAAAGACCCTTTTACCCTTAATGAAGCGCGTCCACGTAATAAAATTGATGTTATTTATGAAAACGCCACCGCGCCAATCTAGTCCATAGATTGTTTTGATCGGACGATCGTTAAGCGTTCTCACCGTTCTCACACTTTTGAGCGTTTTCTCTAAATCCCGACCCTATATATATATATATATATATATATATATATATATATATATATAGGGTAAGGTTCATGCGAGAACCACCTTTATTGCGAGAACCGCGAGAACCAATGTGAACACAACCTAAAATAGCTAAAAAAACCTAAAAAAAAAAACCTAACCCCCACCCCCCCCCCCCTAAAAAAAAACCTAACCCCCCCCCCCCCCCAAGCTAAATGCTAAAAACTAAAACCCCCAAAAAACCTAAAAAAAACCTAACCCCCCTCCCCCCCAAGCTAAAATGCTAAAAACTAAACCCCCAAAAAACCTAAAAAAATCTAAATTTTTTTTTAATATTTTTTATGTTAAAATCGCTACTTTTAGTAGCCAAATTTTTTTTTTTGCTATGAAAAGTAGCGATTTTTTTATAAAAAATATTAAAAAAAAAAATTTTTGTGTGATTTTTAGCTGTTTTTAGGCATTTTTTGTTGTGTTCACATTGGTTCTCGTGGTTCTCGCAATAAGGGGTGGTTCCTAACGGATCTTTGTCCTATATATATATATATATATATACTATATTAATAAGCATATCCAAAGGACTTCTTAAGGTCATTTAAATTTCCTTAAAACACCTTTAAAGCATGATGTACAAGTCTTTTAAGCACCATAAAACATCACTTTCCACTTATACCCTTACTTCACTCAAGCCTTTTAAGTACAATAAAACACTTCACACAGATCACAATCTCTACCGTTCATTTTTATACATGGTTTATAATCTAGACCATTCATTTTGAAAACCTTGTCCATTGTGAAACATAATCAGAGGGAGAGAGAAAACACAAATCAAAGATGAATCTGACCGCCCCTTTTCTTTTCGTTCTCTCTCTCTCATACTCAAATATTAACACTATGTTCCCGAGTCATTTAACAGGGGGATGTGAGGGGAGGGGAGGGGAAGGAAAATTTTCTCTCCTAATCTCTCCAATTTGGGAGGATGAATATTTGGTTATATTTGGTCATATTTTCTTCCCTTTTCCCTCCCCTCCCCCTGTTAAATGAAACTCGGGAACAAGGTTTTCCATATTTTCATCTCTTTTCCCTCCCCTCCCCCTGTTAAATGAGACTCGGGAACAGAGTGTAAGATTTTAGATCTGGATCTGGATCTGGATCTGGATCTAGAGAGAGAAGGAGACGCATCTCCATCGCTTCGCTCTTGCTTGTTTATTTGCCTTGCCCTCTGATTATGATTATCTGACTGCGGCGGTTCTGATGGATCAAATCGATAGAGATGAAGATGGTGAGGTTGTGGTAGCAGGTAAGTGATTATGATTATCTGACCTTGGTGGTGTTTTCTATACTATACAGAAAACCCTAGCTGCCGCCTCCGGCGATGGCGGCTAGGGTTACTCCGATGAAGCTCCGGTAAGTCCTTCTTCACTTGCATGTCCCATTGGTTGTTAGATCGGTCCGTGTAATGACTATCCTGACCATTTGTTACAGGAAATTTTAGACTGAGACGGATAGGTTTCAATTGGTGATCTCCGGTTGGATATTCTTCAAGACAGAGCGTTTGTCTCTACTGCATGACGCTTAATGGCGAGACATATGAGAGCCCTAAGTACTACACGACGCTCCAGCAGGCGGAACATTTAGCGGCTGAGGTGGCTCTGGATGCACTCGCGAATCCTGGTCTGTCGAATACATTGGCTACTCGGATATTGGTGAGATTTTCATGGTTTCTAGGGTTTGTATGTCTAAATATGTGGAAGCTGGTGTTTTAACTTTTGATTTGGTTAAGTATTTCGTGTAAGGTAGTGTGTTGCTAAATTAAGTGATTTTTTAATGTAACTAGTGAATGTTTAGTGTTTTCTTGATCTGTAAGTTTAATATCTAGAAAGTGGTGTTTTAGTTTTTAATTTGTTAATTAATGCTTTTGCTTAAGGTAGTGTTTGTTGCTAAAATCAATTGATATTTTAGTTTAATAAATACATAGGAAGATAACAGAAATGAAGAGAAGGAATTGTTATAAAATAATTTAAATTTGTAAACTTCATATGCAGATTCTAATTCAGATGGAAAATTCTCAAATATTAGTTTAGGACTTACTGTTTGTCGGTCTAACTTGGCCTGACCCTGTCAGTCTAACCTGGCCTAAACCATTTTAAGTTGGCTGGCCTGATCCGTTTTAAGTCGATGCATCATTTGACATGAACACCACAAAAAAAGATCATTTTCACCAACCATTGGGCTTGGTTTAGAAACCATAGGGGTGGATTTTGCCACGTAATAAAGGATTTAAGGAAACTTGGTATCAATTGAAGATTTAAAAGTTAAATGCTTTACTAATTTTAGATGCTACACGTTTATTGATCTGGGGATTTTATCTATATTTGAAATTGTTATCTAAGTTTATAAAAGGTTTAGTTCTCTTTAAAAGGTTTCATTTTGGTGTTGTCTTATATTTCATTGCGTTTTTTGCCATACAAAGGGATTCGGCTGGCTCATGAGTCAAAACCATGAGTTAAAGTGTCGTTTGCAAGCTATGGAACAGATGTCCAACTTTGAGATGGTAGCGGTAATTTTCTTTCTGTTATTTATCTTCTATTTAGTCCATAATGATGCTCCTAGGCTTTTTAATGAGTGATTATTTGACTATTTTATTGTTTCTTACACCAGGTACAAGCATGGCAAAGGTTTGGAAGGTCTAATCAGTGTATAGTGCAACATGGGAAAGATATATGGGATGGATTAAGCAAAGTGGAGCTTCCTGTGGGCTGCAGTCCTCCCTTAAGAATGTTTGGTCTTTTTATTCACAGAGGTTATTTGTTTCAACTCATGCCCTTTTTGTTGGTGTCTTTGTATTATACTTTTATATGTATCTTTACTTTTGTTGCCATAGGACGTTGGCTTGTTTTAATATATTGCTTGCTATTAAAAAAATGTGGTTGTGTATCGGGAACTAACATCTGCAAGACTGCAATTGATCATGACATTTTAACTTGACAGTGACAAATTTACGCTTCCTTGAATCACCAGCTGTAGTTGGTTTATTCATATTCAAACACTTCATCAGATTTGTACATTGTTGGTGATGCAAAAGCTGGTAAAAGCCCCACAATTTTGGCAAAAGGTTCACCTTTTCTATTAGGCTGCATAGAGTTTTGTTCTTTAAGTTTAAAGTTTGTTCATTTATACTTGTTTTTTATGTAGTGGAACATTGTTTGTATTTCTTATCAATTTTTTCGAGAGATATCCTAAATATAAGCAAAAATATTTTTACATTGCTGGAGAAAATTACCCAGGTACCCATACCGAAACTCATCTCATTAGAACAAAAGATTCCTTTACTATTGGTTAAGAGGCAAGCCTTTAATGTGATATGTATGTGTGCATGTAATATAAGTTTCATTGTTTTCTTTTTTCATTTTTTGGCTTTCATTTTCTTTTTGTCAGGGTCACTACCACATGCCTGAGACCAGATGGCTCTTTCTTTCTTCCCGAGGCACAAATTTTCAGCACAGTAAGGATTTATGAGTCATTGTAATTATAAGAATGATGTTTTTATGTTGAATGTTATTATATTTATGTCAAGGTAACAAAGGATTAGGATGGGAAATTGTGTTAACCAAGAATTTGATTCGACCAGTTGCTACGAGTTCTTTCGTGTATACTTTACATAGGGATGTGAATTTCCGACACGACCCGAAAACACGACACGAACCTAACACGAAATTCGCGGGTTTAGGTTTAGTGGTCAGTTTCAGGTTGAACCCGTGAACCTGTTTAGCTAAACGGGTCGGGTTCGGATCAACCCAGTCGGGTTGATGGGTTGACCCGTTTAACCCATTTATATTATATTTTATTTTTTACAATATGTTTTATGTCTTAAATTAACTTGAGTGTGTATTTTATGCATAATTATAACTTAACAAGAGAGATTGACATAAAATTTTATAATTAAAACGCAATTGTGTCATATGCATTTGTGTTTTTTAAGTAAAGTTTTAATTCTAATATATTATATTGTGAAAAAAATTAAAAGTTTGAAAATTCGGGTTGAACGGGTCGTGTTCGGGTCAACCCGCTAATATTCGGGTCGTGTTCGAGTTCATATGTATGACAAGATTTTCGGGTTCGGGTCAGGTTTGGGTTCGTATAAAATTTTCGGGTTCGGGTCGTGTTGGACCCGCCAACCCGACCCGTTTAACACCCTAACTTTACATAAAAAAGCTGAGAAAATTGTTAGGTCAATTTTATTTTCATGCCGGTCAGAACTGGTTGATTTGCTGAAAAAGGCTTAAAATTGTATTTTGTGACGTGGAATGATGGTGTGTCGAGAAGCCTTTCAATAGGGTATCAAATTCACTAAACTTAGCCTTTATATTCTGCTCTCAAAAGATGGTGTGGTGGTGAGACGACTTGTGATGACTGCTGTGAGTAACCTACTCTTTACATGTACCTTTTAGCTTTACTTTTAACATATATGTTCATTCTCCAGTAGTTTAGAATTGGCAAAATGAGCTGGTTGGGTAACGAGTCAAAAATGGATGTGGGTTTCTTTTTTGCTAAAGTTGGCTTGACACGCAAGTAAAGCTCACGATGATCTCAACGACACATGCTGAGGTGGAAAATGAAAATGGTGGTTAGACCGAAGCAATTACAGGCAGTGGCGGACCCAGGATTTTATTTCAATGGGGTCCATTTTCGGGTCGGTCCTCGTTCGGGTCGAGTTAAAGTGAGGTTTGAACTAGATTTTTAAAAAAAATAAGAAAAATGGGCTTATCAAGGATTGAACCCATGACCTCTTGGTGGAAAAGAGGGAGATTTACCACTACACCAACTTTCTTTTTATTTCTATGGTGTCCACCTAATTATATTTATGGGGTCCATATACAATTTAATATACCGAATCTACTATTTTTTTTAAAAAGATTGGGGTCCGGGGACCCCGGTGGCACCAATGTGGGTCCGCCCCTGATTACAGGTGTCACAAATGGAAAGTTGGCACTTTCAATTCCCCCCTCTACCCCAGCTATGTTACATAACTCAAAAGGCCTATCCATTAGACCGATAAAGCATTTTCATATGTTTTAAGCTCCAAACTTAGCAAAGCGTCATCTGCGTCGTAGTCCTATTTTGGGACCCAGATTTCGTAATTGGATTCAACTGCAGATTTCTTTGGTGTCTAAATTTGGCTTGCTTTAGATCCTAATTGCATCTGGTGGGCCTTAAGCTGCTGTCATGCCTTTATGGTTTTTAATGGTCTTTCACTTGGTTGTTAGAAAAACATATTAAGGTAACCATTTTTATCTAGGTTATAAAGAAATACCAAAGTTTCAGTTTTTTTTTTCCTGGTGTCATGTCATCACTATGATAGCCTAATGTCAGAATATAAGGTTTTGATCCTGGTTAAGTTAGGGCATAGGGGTACTCACATGTAATCAGCTTGAATTCTGACATTTCAGGTGTTTATGCTGGTCATACATCAAAGCTTATAGTGAAAGCCTCATTTGGTAAAGTTTGGAAGCTAAAGAAGAATTGTGGTAGCATTATTGGTGGAGCAATCAAAGCAATTCAAACGAAAAAAAAATCGTAGCAGTTCATAGCTCTCTTATAGATTAAAAACCGCAGGAAAAGGCAAGATTTGGAATGGGAGGAGTGGTGTTCCTTTAATATTTTAAGTGTTTAAGTTGTATGATATCTGATGTAAGAATGGGGTGTAATATTTGCAAGGGGGTTCTGTTCTAGTAGCTTGCTGGAATAAGTGATGTATATAATTTTTTGTGATAAATGGAATTTTTAGCCGTTCAAAAAAAATTAAGTAGTTTTGTTGTTATTTTAAAATGCAATGAGATGCATTGAAATAATAAATTGAGTGGTTTTGTTATTTTTAAAGGCAATGAAATGCATTGAAATCTAGAACTTAAAAAGTTACACTATCTTAGTATTAAACCAATAACATTGTTTTTTGTGTTACTTGTATATTTTTGCTGATTATATCAACTCCTACTTTGTCATGAAAAGTTAATGGGATATAATAAATAGACCCATAATTTGGATTAATATACCAAATTAACTAATTTGGTAATGGTTAACTACTTAAATATATTATTTTATTCTTAAGTCAAAAGTAATAATTATGTTTTTTATATTATTTTATTTTATAATATTTTTGTTACTTTTTATTACTTTTTTATATTTTGTTATACTATTAGTAGTATTAATATCAATATTAATAAATAAATAATTCTGACATACACCACTTTATCACTATGCTATCTCTTTCAAACTAAATTTATTTATATACACCTAAATAAATTCTAAAAATATTTAAGAACAAAAGTATTTCCCTATATTTATAACTTACCTTCGTATAAAATTTCAAGAACAGATAGATAAAGATGATAACAATAAATAATAATAATAATAATAATAATGACCGTTTGTTGTTTTCCAATAAATGGCAGGGTTTTCACTTCTCAGAATAACCGAAGCTAAAAAAAATTAAATTAATTGAAAAGCAAGCTACCATTTTCTCTCTCCTGCCTACCCTTCTCTCATGACCGTATCCCTCTTTCTGGGTGAATTTAACATAACCCTAAGTTAATATAGTTTTTTGTGATGTTGAGGTCTAAAGCCTACATATATACATACCAACAATCAATAGCATAAGACTCATCATAAGTATCACCCCATGATATAATTACACATAAACTTAAGACTTTAGCCAATCTTAGAAAATTATATATATATATATATATATATATATATATATATATATATATATATATAAAACTAAACTGACCTTATCACACTTGTCTGGCAACCTTACAGGAGAAGGAGGAATACGACTACTTTTTTTTTTTTTTTTACTTCAACCTTAGAACTGATTTTGGCTAGAGGGTACATCCCCATTTCTAGATTTGTGGGAATTGCATCATGCTTTGACTTTATCATCAAATATTTATTGAAGTACAGGAATGTGTTAGTTTAGAAGTTATTTTGTGACTGGAACTACTGGTCCTTGTAACTTTTGTAGGGGTTTATCTTGATTTTATACGCCATTAAGAGAAAATAGTTCATCACAAGTATGTATACCAATTTTATCTTCAAGCATTTAAGAGTTTATCTTGTATTTCTATAAAGTGTATACAATGGAAATGGACAAATTTATAATAATTAATACTAACATTTACCGAAGAAATATAGCATTCAGTTCTAACATCTACCAAGATATATAATGTAAGTAACTTAAACATTATAAGAAAAACAAATCAATAAACATAATAAACTTTTGTAAAATATTGTACGAATACGGAAACTAATAGAAGTATCATATAATATATCACGAAAAGATTGATAAACTAATAAAAAAAGTATGGTGTTGCAAATTGTCTCCCCCGCAGCATCGCGCGGGTATGTACTCTTCATGTTTTTAACTACATCTACTTCCTTGTTTTGTACTCTTCTTGTAGATAGATCACGCCGAAGCTACAGCTAAAAAAATTAACAAAACTATATCACAAAAGAATCGATAAACTAACAGAAAAACCAGTGCAAACATATCACGAATAAGAAAACTAACTTAAGTACTATACAATATATCATGAGACGACTGATAAACTAACGGTAAACGAGTATCCTATTGTAGATCGTCACTCCTGCCGCATCATGCGGGTAAATGACTAGTATATATAAATAGGGGATGGTTCAAATGAAAACCATTTTTATTGTGAAAACTCGAAAACTAACTAAAAAAAAACCTAAAAAACACAAAAAAAAAAAATTTTTTCAATTTTTTTATAAAAATCGCAAGTTTTTATATATAAAAAGAAACTTTTTTTCAAAAAAAAAAAAAAATTTTTGTATTACACATGTGTAGTATTACACATCTGCACTACACAAAAAAAAATTAACTTTTTTTATATAAAAAAACCTGCGAAAATTATTATGCAAAAAAAAAAAAAAATTTGGTATTTTTTTTGACTTTTTTAATTAGTTTTCGAGTTTTCACAATAAATAGTGGTTTTCATTTGAACCTTATATATATATATATATAGGGAGGGGCTCATGCGAGAACTCCATTTATTGTGAGAACCATGAGAACCAATGTGAACACAACCTAAAATAGCTAAAAAAACCTAAAAAAACCTAACCCCCCCCCCCCCCCCCCCAAAACCTAAACCCCCCCAAGCTAAATGCTAAAAACTAAAACCCCCAAAAAAAAACCCTAAACCCCCCTCCCCCACCCCCCAAAAACCTAACCCCCCACCCCCAAGCTAAAATGCTAAAAACTAAACCCCCAAAAAACCTAAAAAAATAAAAAAAATTCTAAAATTTTTTTTTTGATTTTTTAATATTTTTTAGGTTAAAATCGCTACTTTTCGAAGCAAAAAATAAATCGCTACTTTTCGAAGCAAAAAAAAAAAAAAATTTAAATTTTTTTTTTTTGGCTTCGAAAAGTAGCGATTTTAACCTAAAAATATTAAAAAAATCAAAAAAAAAAAATTTGTGTGATTTTTAGCTATTTTTAGGCATTTTTGGTTGTGTTCACATTGGTTCTCGCGGTTCTCGCAATAAGAGGTGGTTCTTGCATGATCTTCTCCCTATATATATATAGGGTAAGGTTCATGCAAGAACCACCTTTATTGCGAGAACCGCGCGAACCAATGTGAACACAACAAAAAATACCTAAAATAACCCAACCCCCACCCAAGCTAAAATGGTAAAAACTAAACCCCAAAAAACTTAAAAAATCTAAAAAAATGAAAAAAAAATACACAAAAAAAATTTGTTTTTAATATTTTTTACATTAAAATCGCTACTTTTAGTACCTGAATTTTTTTTAAAATTTAAAAAAAAATTTATATAAAATATTAATAAAAATTTTTGTGTTTTTTTTAACTATTTTTAGTTATTTTTTGTTGTGTTCGTATTGGTTTTCGCGGTTCTCACAATAAAGGATGGTTTTTAACATAGGGGTAAGATCAAATAAAAAGTTAATTTTGCCTAAGTTGGATTAGAAGGAATCTTAACCATTCATTTTTCAAATAAATGGTTAAGACGAAAGTGTAGGAGAAAAGAGGAGTGCAAGGGTATCTTGTGAAAATCCTATTTATGGACTTTCTCTCTCCACATGCAATGCACATGCATATTCCACCCTCATTTTTTAAACGTTCATAACTTTTTTATACGACATTATTTTTTCATAAAAATTTCACCGTAAAATCGAGCGTCTTTTTATCTTTAATTTGAGTACCATATTGCTATATAAAATATGAAGACTAAAAAAACCCACTAAAATGTGTTGTATTTCTATTTTGTATAACATCTTTTTATGCTGGATTTTTGTGCTAAATTTTTTGTGCTGAATTTTTTTGACTTAATTTTTTTTTTTCTCAATTTTTTGTGCTGGATGTTTTTGTACTATATTTTTTTTGCTGATTTTTTTCGTGCTATATTTTTTTGTACTAGATTTTTTTTTGCTATATTTTTTTGTACTACATTTTTTGCGCTAGATTTTTTTTATACTAGATTTTTTGTGTTAATTTTTTTTTACTATATTTTTTTGTTGTATTTAAAAAAAAAAACAAAATGGGTGCCACATGTCATTGTCACTCCTATTTATAAGGACCAAAATGTCCTTCGTTTCTACTTATTAGGAGTGCCACATGTCATCATCACAATCCTTCTTAGGCTACTTAGGCAAAATCCACTTTTTAGTGGATCCTTCCTCTTCTAACAGATCCTTCTCCTATATATATATAATTCCGTTTACAGTCTTCGGGTTTCTAATATTGGATCGAATATGAAAAGCATTTTTCAATAAATCAACCGTTTAAATAGGTTTTTTCATGCATGCTTACTTTTTTGTCGATCGGTGGAGTATTAAAACTTGGGAAGTGGTTAAAAACCTTGGATAGGTTTGGGAAACTTCAGTTGGCCGTTTCATTCCACCAGAATAAGAGTACTATTCAGATAAAACAATTTATTATTATTATTATTATTATTATTATTATTATTTTAAATTTAGTAGTAAGATAAACAAGACAAGAATAAACGACCTTTACATGTGAGATATTTGGAATGGCTCAATCTATTCACACATCCGGCTAGATTATTTGGACCCTTTGGTGTCCTAGACGCCTCGTCTAGGGTTATACGGGGCGTCTAGGCACTGAAATTAAGGGTAGGGTTGGCATATCGTGTACATGATAATAAATGAACACGATAATACACGATAAATGAAATCCCATACACGAACAGGACACGATAAGGTTTCGTGTCCAGTTTTTCATACACGAACACGAAATATTTTTTAACAGGTATACACAATAATTAACTGCTAATACCTGTTTACGAATGTTTCGATAATTTTTAGTGAAACAAAAGTTGTCATAAGTTCACAAAAGGCTTAAATAATGCATAAACGCATAATCCGTAACAAGTTTGAAACAATATCCATAAATGACAAATCATAAAAGATTTAAATAATTCATAACATCCATTCAAAACAATGTAAAGTTCATTCGAATGGGAACAGGAAGGGTTAGGGAAACTAGAAAGACAAGTGATAAAATCAGGTTTTCAAATCACATGGTCACACTAAATTAAATTTTTTATTATATTAAAATTATTAACATGTATTAAAAGGTACTAAACAGGTAAACATGTATATTACCTGTTTAGACACGAAAATTAACAGGTATTTTCGTGTCTACCTGTTTAGTACCTGTTACCTGTTAAGGCCATACACGATACCTATTAATTTCGTGTAAGTTCGTGTCGTGTATTCGTGTACGTATCTAAAATTGCCGACCCTAATCAAGGGGCTCTGAGTGGGATGTCGGGCACAAAGTTTAAGGGATCTAGACGCCCTGTCTAGGCCTAGACGAGGCGTCTAGAAGGTAGGTGTTTTTTTGAGTTGAAAAATGGGTGGTTTGGTGGGGTAATTTGATGAGGGTGATTTTTTTTTTAGTGAAAAAATGTGTGTTTTTAAAGAAAAGTTTTATTTTTTATATAAAAATATTTTAACGTTTTCAAGATCGGCCCTTTAAATATCTTTGATTGTTTAAATATTACATTGTTTTTAACATTTTACTTTTAAAATATTACCCTAAAACTAAAATATTATTTTGTTCAAATGTTATACTGTTTTCAACATTTTAATAACCGAATTCAAATATTATATCGTTTAAATATTATTTAACATTTTAAAAATTATATTGTTTCCGTATTATATTTCATTGACAAGGTTTTATCCTTTAGAGTAAATTACAAAAATCGTCCTTTATGTTGACACTAGATTGCAAAGTGTGTCCTTTATCTTCAAAAAGTACAAAAAACATACTCGATGTTTGCAAACCGCTACACATTATGTCTTTTATCCCTAACTTAGTTATTTTTCATTGTTAAGTGGGTGTGAAATGACCTAAATACCCTACTGTTAAATAATTAACTAAAAATTTAAAAGAAATATAATTAATTGTGGGACCCACCACCCACCCCACCCTTTTCATCTTCCCTAATCTTCCCTACCTCCACCTTTCATCACCACCTCACCTTCTCACCATCATCTACAACCTCATCCACCACTGTCACTGTCACTGTCACCATCATATTCAACCTTCAAAGATGTAACTAATTTAAATATCTAATATATCGTCACTTCCAAAATAATCACTATCTCAGTCTTTTGAAACCTTGGGACAAATTTCAAAGTATATGATGAAACCTTAACTAGTAAACCTGGTAACCATGAACAGAACTATCAGATTCAACCTTCACCATCATCTTCAACCAAAAATGTCACCATCAGTATTCTTATCAATCTCAAATTCACCTTTAACTACTAAACAGTTGAAAATCAAAAACAACGAATCTAAATTACCGAAGCGGAAATCGGACCGGCGTACACGACCGTGGTGCGGTGGAAGTGGTGCCGGAATATTATGCTTTTGAATCCGTCAAACCCTAACCGAACAACCAGAAACCCTAACTCCTAATTCTTATCGATCTCAAATTCAACTCTAGCTTCTGAACAACTGAGAAACAGAACCAAAGAATCGGAGTTACCGAAGTAGAAATCGAACCGCCGTGGTGCGGCAGAGGTGGCGGTGCCGGAATATTCGGTTTTTGATCGGAATTAGTACTCACTGTTGTAGCATAACAACTTCAATTGTTGATAGAAATTGTTGATCTGTAAAGTGATCTGACTAAAAAAGTTTGAAGGTTCGAGGTTAATTATATTTCTTTTCAATTTTTAGTTATTTATTTAATGGTAAGGGTATTTATGTCATTTCATATCCACTTAACAATGAAAAATAACTAAGTTAGGGATAAAGGACATAATGTGTAGGGGTTTGCAAACATCGAGTACGTTTTTTGTATTTTTTGAAGATAAAGGACACACTTTGTAATTTAGTGTCTACATAAAGGACGATTATTGTAATTTACTCTATCATTTATTACGAAATATCAATTTAAGACAAACAATCATTAAGTAACCAAATAACTGAAAATAAACTTAAATATGACATATATAAGATAAGTTTGTATATCGATAACAAAATACAAACTACAACTGAACACTGAATACCAAAATATGTACATGCAGCTGGTATATGCCTCCGGGTCCGAGCACGAATTTGAATCTGGATCTGGCTATTGCGGCTGCTTCTGATGATGTGGTGCTCGAGGTGGTGGGAGCGGTATGGCAGGTAACCCCTCTCTCTCGTCTATCATGCGCCTCCAGAACCAACCAACCCACCAAGTCCATAAGCCTGTCAGCGTCGGCTCGTAAACGTGGATCTGCTGCAGCTCCCGCGGCATGACATGGAAACTAGGGCACTTCGGGAGGTGGTGGTGGTGGTTGTGGCATCGCTGGTCCGTCTAAATCCACTAGAGGGTCCTGCACGATCGCTGCATCATCTGGCGGAGGATATACTGGATTGAATTGCTTAGGTAGATCCTGTGGAACCCATATGAGAACTCAGCGGGTTTTAAACCGCTCGCCGATGACGTCGAACCTCTTAATCAGCTTCATCTCCCACAACGTCTGAAAACCCATCCACGTCGGCGCTATGGGCGGCAGTAACTATGGGTCCGCCTCCGGTAAATGACCCAATGAACGGGCAATGACGGTCATGCACGCGCCGCCATACAAAATTCGTGCTCCTGCCTTTAATGGGCGGAGGCGAAGTATTGGGCTAGACCGTGTGCAAGTGTGCACAGCCTCCTGTACAACAAACAATAAAAGAAAAAGAGGCCGGTGCTCGTACACCACTCACGACTATGGTCGCGAGCGTTAATAGAAGTAGAGAGCATCCTATGTAGATACCTGCAGATAGTGTTAGCGAAATACGAAAATTAATAAAAAGTACGTACGTGTACAATGGGTCATCAACATGTGAACTCCTCCCATTCGCCTTGTCCTGCTCCCGAGTATCTGCCCCCACAACCACTTGTCAAAATCCTAAAAGAGTGGGCCTATCAACCACTACTAGCCCCTGTGTATAAACATCTGTAGCGATCTCCTTCTGCAAGTATAAACCGCTATGAACCGCAAACTCTGCTAGCGTCATCGAACGCCAAACACCAGCAAGCCAGAAAGAAACCTCTGGCGGAGGGGGATGAGCATGTGGCTGTGAAGGCAGATGGTCGGCCCGAGGAGGGTGAAATGTGAATGTTGATAAAAACTCAACCAGCAGCTCCCTGTAGCTAGGTGTGTGCGCTAACTCAAATAGACGATGCCACGGCGAATCCATGGGAATGAAATAACGGAGTCTAGGCGTCTCACCAATAGCCTCTGGTGCATCCCAAACGACTGCGGCATGCGATCCTATGTGCCTCCTCCTCCTAAGCTTCCAGCAAAAACGGGCGACGTCGGTGCCGAGAATAAACTCCAAGTATGGGTAACTGTGCAGTGGATCCACCGGTGGTGGCGGAGCCCACCGGACCCTGCGGATGCGGAGCCTCCTGGATCTGATCCTTAACCTTGTCCATAATCAATCGGCAAAAAAATACCGTAGACGTATAATAATACTAAAATAATAATAATACAAATTTTAATAACAACAATTAATAATAATAATAATAATAACAACAATACCAATAACAATAATAATAACAATTTTAATAATAATAGCAATTTATAATAATAATAGCAATTAATAATAATAACAATGCTAATAACATTAATAATAACAATTTTAATAATAATAACAATTAATAATAATAACAATAATACTAAGAATTTAAAAAAAATAATTGCCCCGTGACGTGTGCGCGACTACACATATTTTTACTATGAAATTACACACGATTTGGTTTTAAATTTATAAAAGTGATTATTACTTTTACATCAAAACACACACGAAAGAGGCAAGTGTACCCCGTCATATATGTAATAAAGTATCGGTAAGAACCAAGTATCGATCCACGGAAATGGGCGGAGAAATAATACTAGACCTTTGTCACTAAACTACCGGTTAAAAACATAAGTTTGTTTGATTTTTAATTAAACTAAAGTAAGCATAAACAAGTACATATAAAAACATAATAGATAATAGATAAATAGCCTTGCTTAATACACAGCCAAAGCATGTCAACTAAGTCTGTTTTGGCACTAGAAGCATTCGGTCAATTTTCCAATTTAAGACAATTAGTATCCCTTTCGGGAATCCTAACATGACAATCATTCGGAAAGCTAAAACGATAAACACTCTTTAACCACCTAAAATTGTTCTTTAACGTGCAATTGATAAATGTCTATGAAAATCTCTTAAAAATAAGTTAGTCATCCGTTAGGAGTTTTCTAACCGCACTTAATCAAGGAAAGAGACACCGATAAACACAATGCAACCACCGAGACAAGCATAAACTAGATTAAATCACAACCGAGTTCATTTTACAAACCTTGCACAATAATTCACCAAGATAGCAATTTTGGCCTAAACTACTAACTAAGCTAATAAATCATGGCAAGAATCTATAACGACACCATCTAACCCGTTAGAGTCCTTACGTGACGGCAAGCTCTCTTGATTAGCAATAATTACATTTTATTAAATCACTAACCATTTCTAGTATCATGATGCCCACATTTAAACCAAGCTAATCTAGTTAACCAAGTTCAAAGTTTACTAATACAAGATTAATTAAGCTTCATTTTGCAACTATCTCAACTAACCAAGCATCAATCATCCAACATAATTACTTATAATCAAGAATTCAATATCAATAACAAGGTTGCAAACTAATCATCAAAGATTAACATAGAAAATACTTCAAGTGTCATTACAAACAAAGTTTAACATACTAATGGTTATAATCTAGCAAGGGATTGTTGTGTTTTTGCCCAAAGGCTACAATAATACATAAACAATAATCTAAGTACTTGAAAGATTAACAAAAACATGGAAAGATTAGAAAATCAAACCATAAACAAGTACTAGACTAAGGATCCGGGTAGTAATCGAGCTAAACGGGACAATGTGGCTTGATTCCGAGTGAAAGCTAATGCCTCCGGAGCCTGAAAATCGCCTGAGAAGCTCTCCAAAAATCCAGAATATCGAACAGAAGGTTTCTGCTGTGTTTTTATATCTTTTTGCTGTGGCACGGTCGTTCTCCGTGTGGCACGACCGTGCACTTTATTGAATTATTGGGGATGGGGCACCATACTGCATACGTCATCAGATCGTTGACCAAATCTGAAATCGCACGACCGTTCTTCAGATGGAACGGTCGTTCAGTTCCGGGTTACTTGTTGCACGAGCTGCTGCCCGGGCGTTCATCACCGAGATCATGCTGGATCATCGTAGATGCACGATCGTTCTTCAGATGGCACGTCCGTGCATCACCGAGCTGACCGTAAATGCCTTGCACGCCCAGTCGCACCTCTCGTTCATTTCCGGGTTGATCAGCTTTGTCGGAGATGCACGGTCGTGCAATAGGTGGCACGACCGTTCCAGAGGCCCAGGTCAGTTTTCTTAACAGAATCTTCGCAGCTTTGTCGTTTTGTCCGGAAATTCCTCGTTTTTGCTATCATCTTGTCTGGAATGCAGTTTTAGGCCTGTAAACAAAAGTGTAGATAATTAAGTATCCGAATGACGGTTTTACGGCCAAAAACGCATAAAATAGGGGTAAAACGGGGAATTAAAATATGTGTAAATTAACGAATATCAAATCTCCCCACACTTGAACCTTGCTTGTCCTCAAGCAAGCTAAACTAAAAAGCAATAAAAGATATAAACAAACAAGAACGATAATTTACACACTATTTTATTGAAAACTAATATAAACGGTTAGCCGGTTTGTCGAAAGACAACATCAAAAGACTCAAACCCAACAAGCATATGCAATTTTTTAAAAAAACGACAACCAAAAAGCCGTGACTTCACATTTAATTGACTCACATGTTAATCTTCACACGACTCACAATGTTCACACACTCGGTTTTATTTATGAAACATACATAAAATGTGTATGTGTAAACACTCAACGCCTAGTCAATGAAATGTGCAATATCATAAGCTTGTCATAAGATCTCGTCTCCACCAAATAACATGCAAACAAGTGTAAATCAAGAGGTCTTTACGGGTTATAACGTTAGGCTTGGGCGAAGGGTATGGAAGTGGACATTTAAAGTGGCGAAAATGGTTAAAACTCGGTAGTAGCGATTAACTAGCAATAACAAAACAACTATACAAACAAACGCCTTAAAAAGGCTACTATTGCGCAATCAAGCTTATCAACGAAGTTTTAACATTTAAACATTCAAAATCGCTCGATTTTTATCAACTTCACCCTATTTTTGGGTGTTTTATTTTCTGGTTTTTTTTTTTTTTTAATAACAAGGATATACAATAAACAATAAACTAAAATAAATGCTAGTTAAACGATTATTTAGACCGAGTTTCAACACTAAAAAGGGTTAAAAACATAAAAAGGCTAAATTTGGTTAAGTGGGCGATAATGTGGGTAAACAAAAGTAAACGGGAAGGCTCGACATGGTTAATCCTAAAGGGTAATATAAGGTGAACGGGAAACACAACACAAAGAACAAGGTACACAACAAAGGGGTAATCTAGGTGCCTCTATCACTTTTACACAAATTCACAAGTTCATGGTCTTAACAAGCATACTAGTGACAAGTTCTAAATTGCACATAACATCCGGCTCACTCCTAGATCCGAAATGAACAAATATATAATAATCAAGGCTCAAATATGCTCACGTAACGGAAGGAATGGGTAAAAGTGTGAAAACTATCATGTAAGTCTTTCTTTGTTTGTCACGCTTTCCGGTTTCCTTTTTCAAAAATATTTTACTTGTCGGGTTTTTATCTTGTCCGAAGTTTTCTAAAACACAACCAACCGGTTTATTTACTAAAATATATACAAGATACAAGTATTTTTAAATGATTTTTCTGATTTCTGATTTTTTTTTATGAGGACAAACAAAGTTAACCCCCTCCCCACACTTGAACTTCGCATTGTCCCCAATGCGAGACTCGAAATATAGAGAAAGGGATAAAAATACTCCCCTCATGATGATGTTGATGCCACGAGACTTCCGAAGCTATATCTGCCACGTGCTCCGGTCCCAGATTCCATAGTCAAAAACCTGCAAGTACGCCATATGTGCACCAAAACTAAACAGAAACAGAAAAATCACACAAAAACCATAATATACATAAGTAGGAAAACTAGAAATCCAAATAAAGACATAACATAAAAAACTAAAGTAAAGAGTCTGAAACATAAAGCAAACATAACCGGGGTGTTTGAAATAACAGTCAAAATAAACACCCATAATAAACAAAGTATGAAAATAACAAAACCACAAACTACCAACTCCACCAACGCCTACTCATCATCATCATCATCATCGTGTCTCGTGCCAGATGGGCCCTGATCGCCATAGCCAGGGGGTTCCACGGTGGGAACTGCGGCGGGTGCTGAAAATAGTTGGGGTATGCGTGATGCATCTCCCCGAAAAGATAAGAAAAACCCGCACTCACCCCCTGATATAGAGTATCCTGGCGCTGCCAAATCTGGTCCTGTGTGGCACGAATCTCGTGCTGATCGGCCCGAATCTCTTGCTGGCTGGCTCGAATCTCGTCCTGGCTAGATCTAATCTGATCGAAGTAGGTACCATGCTGCTCCTGCGTCACACGCATATCCTGGAACTGCTGGTAGAATGTGGGCCAGTCCTCATGCTGATGAAATGCATGGTGCTGCGGTGAGTGTGGTGGTGTCGGTGGTTGTGGCTGGTGCTGCTCGTGCTGTTCCCCCATCTCTTCATCCTCAGCTTCCTCCTCATTTGGAGGCAACGGGTCCCAGACCTCGTTGTTCAATCCTTTCAACCTATCCCCCCTATCAAGCTCTGCAATCACCCCCATGAACTTCAGTGACCGAATATCGACGTGAACCCCCTCGGTAATCAAAGTGAGACCCTGAAGCACCCCTGGCGTCATATAGCGCTCATTGTACGCTATTTCGGTCACGTATTGACCGCCATGAATCTCACTATTCGGAGTCCGCCCAGAACACTTGACAAAGTATTCAGCCATTCGCGCAGCCAGGTTGATTGGTGCTTTGTCAACCAACGCATAAAGGAAAAGCAAATCAGGTATGGGACAGTTGCCTAGACTGTCCATGCGTCCGCATATCGAGTGGCTGAATACATGGTGCATCACTCGCACCAGAGGGTCTCGGAGTCGCGAGGCCTTTGACATCCTCGGGTTGTAGGGTTCCCCAACGGCATTTCGAGCCCAAAACTCATCCCGTGCTACATCATTAGGGAAGTTGAACAGATCGTTGAAGACGTCGGGATCATCCATGTCTTCCCTAGTATAAATTCCGAGCCTTCTTCCCAGACGACCAACCGACCACGTATGCCATCGTCTACATAACCTGAAGGTTACCCGCTCCCTGTAGCGGAATTCGGGCTGTGTATGTGCACTTGGCCTTTCATATGCATACGACGCGAAGAATTCAATTGTTAACTCCTGGTAAACGGGTCGGTTGCAGGCGACCAAATTTGCAAGCGGGCGACTCATCATGTCGTCTAGTCGATCATACTGATTAAGTTCTCGCATCACCTCCCAATCTAACCAACGGGGGACTCCAAACTGCCCCCGTCTCGCCCACAATGCGTCTCGTTTCGGGATACACAAACGCTCTTTCTCAATGTTGGGGTCGAATTGAAGGAAGGGATGATTCATCTGTAATGGGGAACATTGTTAGAAAGACAGAAACAGGAGAGATAAGAATTGAAAACGAACGAGCAGCAAATTATGAAGAAACTGTCTAATCTGTACTGGGCGAATGGCACGGTCGTTCTTCGAGACGAACGGTCGTGCGTCTCCGAGAACTAACAGACCAAGCCCAGAAGATATCGTGAACAAGCCGGTGAGGCACGACCGTTCCACACGCGGAACGACCGTGCGACTCCGTGTCTTCAGTTTTCGACCCCGGTACTTAGAACAATCTGATCTATGCAAAATTTCAACAAGTATTGGGCCAACAGGGGTCTGAAAATCAACCGGGTGTTCACGATACTTCGATTCAACAAGGGTTAGGGTTTCGATTTGTTTATGAAGAGAACCCTAAAAATTCCTTGAAGAATCGGAAGAAATCTAACCTAGAAAGCAAGAAAACAAGAAATCTACAACTAGGAACGTACCGTGCGAAGAAGGGTGTTACATCGTGCGAAAAATCGTGCGATATGATGAAGAATCGCTCTGGAACGGTCTGCAGCGGCTAGGGTTCGCGAATGAGGGATTTTTTCAGCAGATGAGGGTATATATAATGTGCAAAATGACAAAATTGCCCTCAGCCTGACGCACGGTCGTTCGACCTATGGCACGGTCGTGCGTCACCGACATCGTTCAAACCCCATAGCTTGTTCTCGGAAATGCACCGAGGGTGCTGATGTGCTGAATGTGGTCTATAAAAACTAAACCTAATCTAGACACCCTAGTTTTAAATTTATAAACTAAGACTCTCTAAATGCTAGACCACTGACAGGCAAGTGTACCTATCGTACGTAGTAAAGCCTAATGAAGTCCGAGTATCGAACCCACGAGACACTAGCGACGCTAACTAGACTCTGACTCAACTAATACTTAACTGGTTTTTAATTTTGTGTTTTTAGGATTTTTTAATAAACTAATAAAGCAAGAAAACAGGATAACAGAGCAAGCAAGCAAGAAGTGACAGGAAGGAGACAATGATGAGAAAGAACTACCCAGGCTTCGAATCCCTAGAATCATGCAATGCTAATGTGACAATGATGATGGTTAAATATCTATTTCCCTCGATTGACCCCCCGTTAGAGATGTCCCAAATGAAGAAGCAAGACTAAATGTGAAGTGCTAGAACGAACCGGCTCGAGCTATCGATACCAAATCCTACGAAAATAGAATCCTTTTGACCTCAAAGACAGTTATGTTAAGAGAAGATCCAAAAAACGCAAAGCAAACCAAACCATGAAGATTGAAATCCTAGGAAACCTTAACCACGATGTAATAAACGAGCCCGAGCTATCGGTCACCCAATCTACCCACCAATGATTAGCTAATAACCTAGCTCACCTTAATCGTCTTTCGAGTCACAAGATGAGGATGCAAGTTTTAATATAGTGATTTTAATTATTAGTCAACTTGGTCAATTTCTCAACACAATACCTAACCCGAAAATCCTAAGATAACCGAATTAAATTAAATCCTAAGTCTAGGGGGAATTTCTTCGTGCCTAAACCGCTGAATTTATTGACTAATAAAATAACCAAAACATACCAACATGCAATATCAAGATCAATATCAAGGAAAAGTTATGTAAATCACATCAAATAACCAAAACCGAGTCAAAACAACGTAACAATCAACTAGTTCATCTAAACCCAGGTAGTATAAAAGATTAGCCAAGAATCATCGTCAAGAAAAATAAACAAGTCTGAACCGAGTAGCAAAACATATTCATAGGTCTAAATAAAACCAAAAATAATAAATTACAAACCCAACTCAAATCTTGAATGATGGCTTTGAAGCTTGAACCAATCTTTTTTTTTCCTTCTCTTTATTGATCGACCTCTCCACTTCTCGTCTGATGTTGCTGTCGTATCCCCAACTGCTTGTTGACTTCTCAATTGTTTTCGAAAACAATAATATAAGATGCCACTTGTGTTTTTTTTTTTCGAAATTAATTGGTGCCTTCCAATCACCACCTTTTAATGTTGTCTGTTGCTGCCGCCAATTATTGTCCTCTCCTTGTTTTCTCAAAAATTAATAATAGGTGTCTTTAGGGTTTTTTTTTATTTCTAATACCCACTAAATTTGATTCAAAAGCCCAATATAAATCATCTCTTCCAAGTTGACGTAAACTTGCATGTAGAAACATTTGATTTTGGCGGCCCATGATACTCGCATTGGTTAAACTCCTGTGGCCCTCTATAGATAGTGGTTTTGGCCCACTCACAGAAAATAGCGGTAATTTCCCTTCGGTTACTGGCGGTCTACTCTACTCAACTGGCTGGTTATTTGTTTATCACTCGTTTTCACTCCATTTGCGCCAGGACCTGCCAAAACACAAAATAATATAATATAACACTAAAAACTAAATAAAACAAATAAAAACTATATAAAAACTATACAATTTACACGGGACAAATATGTGTATTTTACCACACATCAAATATCCCCACACTTAACCTTTTGCTTGTCCCTAAGCAAAATCCCAAGCAACATGTCCAACTTAAACACTTAACAATAACGCAAGTCTCGAACAAATTATAACGCGAACTACGAATCATCAAACACAGCGGTTTCGCAAGACTTACAACGTTCAAAAGGTTGACGAATCATAATATTTATTTAATGAAAACGGAACTACCATATCAAGCTTTTCTCACCTTCAAGCAATCAATTATGCACTGTCAACACCCCTCACAATTTCACTCATCTCTCGGCTAATATATATATAATTTCGAGTGAACTCTCAAAACCGAACTATGAAACATACTATCATAAGCTTGTACGCCAATCAGATCTCCACCTAATTGTTAAAATCCAACACGGATCAAGAGGACTTTATTGGGTAGGTAAGGTCTAAAGGTAGGTTATTTTATTTGGGAACAATGGGCTAACACAAATGAACACACGATAGACCGGATAAGCACAAAACAAAACACTAACATATTGGTCATTTTGACCCACAACTTTATATTTTTTTTTCTTTTTCTTTTCCTTTTCCCTTTTCCCTTTTTTTTTTTTTCTCTTTTCTCATTTTTTTCATTTTTTTTCCATTTTTTTTCAAGGTTTTTCTATTTTTTTTTTTCATTTTCAAGATAAAGATAACAATAACACACTACGATCCGGTTATCAAATCAACAACGGGTAACAAACGAATGATTTTAGGCTCAAAGTGGTGTCTAAAGGTAATGGTGAAACATGTCAAACACAAAGGCTACACAAATAGGGTGATCCTAATGCCTCTATCACATCCACGTCAAATCCTAACCGAAGGTCTCAAACTGTATCAAAACGCACAAGTTCTAAAGTAATGCAACAAAGTCGGTAAACACACATGAAACGAAAGTAGTGAACATATAAATATAAAACATATAAAGGCTCAAATCTCACTATCATGTGGTAAATAAGGGCTACCGATATTGACAATGTACAATCAATCAACTCTCCAGCTCAATCCACTATCATAGGCATCCCAAAACCTTTTACTCCCCAAAAACTGATTCAATCAACCTACTATCCCGCAACTTAAAGAAACATGTGCCCTCCAACTCGTAAATTCGACAATTAAACCGCTTTTGACCGACGTTTTGAAAAGGTTTTTTGTTTTCTACGCGCTAAAGGACCGGGACTCACCAACAATATTTTTTTTTCAATTTTTCGATTTTTTTTTTATTTTTTATTTTTATGACTCAAGACTCACTAACTAAGACCTAAACGACAGTTTCCCATCCCCACAATTAAACTCTACATTGCCCTCAATGTAGGATGGAAACCGACTCAAAAAAAACTAAAATAAATAAGAAATAAAAGACTAAGGGCAAATCGGAAAAGACTTAGCTGATTTTATAACGCGTATGCTCCAAAACTCTCATCCAATCCAGCTCGATCGTATAGCATTCCATTCGCGATCGGCTTTGACTCTAACTGGTATACTTGGTAAATGCCTTGAAATTTGAAAAGCAGCTTCAAAATCACCCGAATGGAGATTGAGTACGGGTGGTACATATCCAAACCTGCATTAACAAAAACAAGCAAACCCAAAGCAGTACCGACTCTAAAAAAAAACGACTCAAAACTACTAAGTTAGACTCATGGTACAAAATAAATGACTAAAAATACAAACTCTACAAACCTCCCCACACTTGAATTTAATCAGGAGGTTTCTCCTTTATCTGGACCCGGTCCAACCCGTTTAATTCCACCCGTTCTTTATTATTTATTAATGTTTTTAGAATGGAATTTATAAACTGTTTAAAATTCTCGAATGGGTCGGACCACCAATATTTAAACTTACCTGGACCAAACCTGATTCGTGGCATGTAATGAGAAGGATGGTGTTGTGCAAACTTCAATGGTTTCTCCTTCTTCTTCCTTCGGTACCATCCTTGAATCCTCGGCAAGTGTTGATCCAAGCTCTTTCTCGCCCTCTCCCGTGTTCTTGATCGTGGTGGCAGTCCATCTTCCAACTTCTCCACAGGTCGGCTATCAAACCCCGCAGCCACTTTCTCTTCTACGTTTGGTGTATATTTGATCTCCATGGTCGGTTCCTTTTCAAGTAATGTCTCTAAATAGGCGAGATCACCGACCGGGTCAAATTCTTCATCTTCAAGAGTTGGCAAACCTACCAACTCATCACCAAACTCCTCCTCCCAAGATGGTACATGCTCACCTTTCTCATCCTCCATCTTGTCAAGTAGCTCCTTTTCAACTTCTTCAACTGCGGTGTAGTCGGGCACCTCTAACTCTGCCTCTTCTACTACCACCTCATCATCACTCCAAAAGCCATCATCGATATTCCATGGCGTGGGACACCAATAGCTGGAATTAACGACTTGTTGAACCGGAGGTGGGACTTCAACGTCCATTATCGTCTCCGGTTCTACATTTGATAACTCTGGATCACCAGGTGGCTCTTCTTCAATCTCTTCTTCCGTAAATCTCCTATATTCAGCCAGTTGCGCATCTATCTTCTCATCACCACAGGAAAAATCAATTATAAACTTACCATTCTTCTCTTCTCGTTCTTCCCGCTCTACCTTATCATTTTCATTTGTACTCTCAGTATCCTCCAATGGCGTCTCCTTTGAATTTGAAGGCATCGCCCCTTGAAAAGCGACCGGACAATCTTCATACTTGTGCGGTCCAGCACAACCGCGACAAAATGGATCCATGAGTTGATTGTTGCTTTCCCTCAACATCTGTTCTAGTGCTGCTGTCGACTGAGCGAGGACTTGACATGATTCCACCAATGTCTGAAAATAAGGTGGGCACTCGTTTCCGTTGCATGATTGATATGGTAAAGTATAGAAATTCTGATATGGTGAAGGATAGGAATTCTGATATGACTGCGGCTGTGAATATGAGTTAGAAGAGTAATATGTGGAATACCCCGATGAATTTGGACAATATTTAGTGTAATGGGGCCCTCCACAGATAAAACACATGATAAATATATATAAAAAAATTAACTAATAAAAATATATTTACAAATACGACTAGACACACTACTACTAGACACAAACCCTAAGACTCAAACTACAAATAAGACCAATTAAACAAATAAGATCAGTCAAAGCTAATAACGCAATCGTCTAAGTGTCCCCGGCAACGGCGCCAAAAACTTGATGTGCAAATGTGCGGTCTGTAAAAACTAAACCTAATCTAGACACCGTAGTTTTAAATTTATAAACTAAGACTCTCTAAATGCTAGACCACTGACAGGCAAGTGTACCTATCGTACGTAGTAAAGCCTAATGAAGTCCGAGTATCGAACCCACGAGACACTAGCGACGCTAACTAGACTCTGACTCAACTAATACTTAACTGGTTTTTAATTTTGTGTTTTTAGGATTTTTTAATAAACTAATAAAGCAAGAAAACAGGATAACAGAGCAAGCAAGCAAGAAGTGACAGGAAGGAGACAATGATGAGAAAGAACTACCCAGGCTTCGAATCCCTAGAATCATGCAATGCTAATGTGACAATGATGATGGTTAAATATCTATTTCCCTCGATTGACCCCCCGCTAGAGATGTCCCAAATGAAGAAGCAAGACTAAATGTGAAGTGCTAGAACGAACCGGCTCGAGCTATCGATACCAAATCCTACGAAAATAGAATCCTTTTGACCTCAAAGACAGTTATGTTAAGAGAAGATCCAAAAAACGCAAAGCAAACCAAACCATGAAGATTGAAATCCTAGGAAACCTTAACCACGATGTAATAAACGAGCCCGAGCTATCGGTCACCCAATCTACCCACCAATGATTAGCTAATAACCTAGCTCACCTTAATCGTCTTTCGAGTCACAAGATGAGGATGCAAGTTTTAATATAGTGATTTTAATTATTAGTCAACTTGGTCAATTTCTCAACACAATACCTAACCCGAAAATCCTAAGATAACCGAATTAAATTAAATCCTAAGTCTAGGGGGAATTTCTTCGTGCCTAAACCGCTGAATTTATTGACTAATAAAATAACCAAAACATACCAACATGCAATATCAAGATCAATATCAAGGAAAAGTTATGTAAATCACATCAAATAACCAAAACCGAGTCAAAACAACGCAACAATCAACTAGTTCATCTAAACCCAGGTAGTATAAAAGATTAGCCAAGAATCATCGTCAAGAAAAATAAACAAGTCTGAACCGAGTAGCAAAACATATTCATAGGTCTAAATAAAACCAAAAATAATAAATTACAAACCCAACTCAAATCTTGAATGATGGCTTTGAAGCTTGAACCAATTTTTTTTTTCCTTCTCTTTATTGATCGACCTCTCCACTTCTCGTCTGATGTTGCTGTCGTATCCCCAACTGCTTGTTGACTTCTCAATTGTTTTCGAAAACAATAATATAAGATGCCACTTGTGTTTTTTTTTTCGAAATTAATTGGTTCCTTCCAATCACCACCTTTTAATGTTGTCTGTTGCTGCCGCCAATTATTGTCCTCTCCTTGTTTTCTCAAAAATTAATAATAGGTGTCTTTAGGGTTTTTTTTTATTTCTAATACCCACTAAATTTGATTCAAAAGCCCAATATAAAATCATCTCTTCCAAGTTGACGTAAACTTGCATGTAGAAACATTTGATTTTGGCGGCCCATGATACTCGCATTGGTTAAACTCCTGTGGCCCTCTATAGATAGTGGTTTTGGCCCACTCACAGAAAATAGCGGTAATTTCCCTTCGGTTACTGGCGGTCTACTCTACTCAACTGGCTGGTTATTTGTTTATCACTCGTTTTCACTCCATTTGCGCCAGGACCTGCCAAAACACAAAATAATATAATATAACACTAAAAACTAAATAAAACAAATAAAAACTATATAAAAACTATACAATTTACACGGGACAAATATGTGTATTTTACCACACATCAGGTGCGATCCACCGTGCCTGCTTGCTCGGAATCGCACGGTCGTGCGACTCACGGAACGGGCGTGCATCAGGTGCAGATCAGAATATTTCCGCAGAAGCCATTTCCAGCAACTGTTTCGGCCGTTTTTCGCCATTTTTTCAACACGCTAACTGTTCTAACAATATTTTGACACAGAACCTTCGCTCGGCACGTACGAAAACTAAACAAACTAACGGAAATTACCTAAGTTACCTAAATTACGCTAAAACTACAAAAACAAATAAAAGGACAATTTTGCCCTTATAGCGCCAAAGACGCTCCTGCTGCATTTTTTTCGACGAGTCAGCAGCGTAGACTCATGCTAAATTTTTGTCGACGAGTCGATAGCAAGACTCAAAGCTAAAACTAAAAAAAAACTAAAAAAAAAACTAATAAAAAGACGATACTACCCCTAAAGCGCAAAATACGCTCTTGCTACATTTTTGATCCGCGAGTCAGTAGCGTAGACTCTCTCCTCCCCACACTTATGACGTGTGCGGGGTTTGGAGTTCAATCACCTCCACCGCCCCCGGCAACGTACAACTTCAACCGGTGACCATTTACCTTAAATGTAACGCCATCCGCGTTCTCTACTGCAACAGTACCATACGGAAATACTTCCTTAACCGTGTATGGTCCTGTCCAGCGTGAATGAAGCTTCCCAGGAAATAAGCGCAGCCTTGAATTGTACAGAAGAACAAGATCACCCGCTTGGAATTCTTTATGGTCCTTCAAGCGTTTGTCGTGAAGTTTCTTCGTGCGCTCTTTGTAAAGTACGGAGCTTTCATAGGCTTGGTGCCGCAATTCTTCTAATTCATGAATTTGGAGAAACCGGGCTTCACCTCCGGTTTTTAGGTCCAAATTCGCGGTTTTCAATGCCCACATAGCCTTGTGCTCCAAATCCACCGGTAAATGGCATGCCTTTCCGTATACCAACCTAAAGGGGGTGGTCCCTATAGGGGTCTTGTAAGCTGTACGGAATGCCCACAATGCATCCTCAAGTTTATCCGACCACTCCTTGCGGTTAGCACCTACAGACCGCTCAAGGATGCGCTTAAGCCCATGGTTCGTGACCTCCACTTGCCCGCTTGTCTGCGGATGATAGGGCGTGGATAAACGGTGATGCACACCGTATCGGGACAAAGCCTTTTCAAGCTGTGTATTACAAAAATGAGTCCCTCGGTCACTAATGAGCGCTTTCGGAGCGCCAAATCGGGCGAACAAACTTTTGAGAAACCTAACAACTACTCTGGCGTCATTAGTGGGTAAGGCTTGTGCCTCCGCCCACTTTGATACATAATCAACAGCCACGAGTATGTACTTGTTTCCTCGTGAGGGGGGAATGGTCCCATGAAGTCTATCCCACAAACATCAAAGACTTCACAAACCTGTATCCAGTTCTGGGGCATTTCGTCGCGTGCCGATATGTTCGTCGCCCTTTGACAAGCATCGCACGCTTTCACCCAACTCTGCGCGTCACGGAAAATGGTCGGCCAGTAAAACCTGGAATCCAACACCTTCTTCGCGGTGAAGTTGGCTCCGTGGTGGCCTCCGGTAGGTCCCTCATGACACTGGCGCAGAATGTCGGTCGCCTCAGCCCCTGATACACATCTTCTGATCACCTGATCAGCACCCACCTTGAATAGAAAAGGGTCGTCCCAAATGTAATGCTTAAGATCCGAAAAGAATTTCCTCTTTTGCTGGTGAGTCAACCCTTTAATCAGAATTTTACAAGCAAGGTAATTCGCAATGTCGGCGAACCAAGGCGACTCATCGCATATCTCAACAGCCATCAAAGACTCGTGCGGGAATTTGTCATTTATTGAATCCCAACGCTCGTCCTCGATTTCTCCCTGCTCTAACCGAGATAGATGGTCAGCCGCTACATTCAAGGCACCCTTTTTATCTTGGATTTCTATATCAAACTCTTGCAGCAACAGGATCCATCTGATTAGACGCGGTTTAGCGTCCTGTTTGCTGAAGAGGTATCTAATGGTTGTGTGATCAGTGTATACAACAGTTTTCGAAAGCACTAAATACGATCTAAATTTATCAAATGCGAAAACGACCGCCAAGAGCTCTTTTTCAGTCGTGGTGTAATGCTCCTGAGCGTCGTGAAGAGTTTTGCTCGCATAGTAGATCGGATGGAAGTGCTTTTCCTTCTTTTGACCCAGAACGGCCCCTATAGCGTAATCACTCGCGTCGCACATGATTTCAAATGGCAGACTCCAGTCCGGTGCGACTAAAATAGGGGCCTCAATCAACTTTTGCTTGAGAAGGTCAAAAACCCTCAAGCAATCATCTCCAAACACGAACGGAGCATCTTTCTCCAACAAACGGGTCATGGGTCTGGCGATTTTTGAAAAATCTTTGATGAATCGCCGATAGAACCCGGCATGACCGAGAAAGCTCCGTATAGCTCTAACAGAGGTGGGGGGCAGAAGTCGTGAAATAACGTCGACTTTAGCTGGATCGACTTTCATGCCCGCGTGAGAAATTTTGTGTCCCAAAACTATGCCTTCCTTCACCATGAAGTGGCATTTCTCCCAGTTCAGGACCAGATTCGTCTCCTCACACCTCTTCAACATTCTTTTCAAATTTTCCAGACATTGATCAAAGGAATCCCCAAATACCGAGAAATCGTCCATGAACACCTCCATGGAATCCTCAATCATGTCGTGGAAAATGGCGACCATACATCGCTGGAAAGTGGCCGGCGCATTACACAGCCCAAACGGCATACGCCGGTAGGCGAATGTACCGAAAGGACAGGTAAATGTGGTCTTCTCCTGGTCCTCAGGCGCGATAGGAATTTGAAAGTAACCCGAGAACCCATCCAGAAAACAATAATATAACTTCCCTGACAGACGCTCCAACATTTGATCAATGAATGGAAGCGGGAAGTGGTCCTTGCGGGTGGCGTCATTGAGTTTGCGATAATCAATGCAAACCCGCCATCCAGTGACCGTCCTGGTTGGAATGAGCTCATTCCTATCGTTTGTGACCACAGTCATGCCCCCCTTTTTGGGCACTACCTGCACAGGACTGACCCAAACAGAGTCGGAAATGGGATAGATCATACCAGCATCTAACAACTTAATCACTTCCTTTTTAACGACCTCTTGCATGTTCGGGTTTAGCCGCCTCTGGTGCTGCGCACACGGCTTGAACTGATCCTCCATTAGAATTTTATGTGTACAGAAGGAGGGATTTATTCCTTTTATGTCCATGATTTTCCAGGCGATTGCTTTCTTATGAAGTTTCAACACATTAAGCAGTCTGCTCTTCTCTTCTCCCGCCAATCTAGATGAAATAATGACAGGCAAATGACGCTCCTCATCCAAAAATGCGTACTCCAGGTGCGGTGGGAGCTCTTTAGGCTCCAAGGTAGGAGGATCTTCCACTGAAGGCTTCGACTTCACTTCACTTTCGCGATCAATTTCTGTGAATCGATCCGGACTCTGGGAACCATCATCACCAATCTGATAGACTGGCTGCTCTAAATTGTGGCCCTCCTGTGTAATGCCAACTAGGTCCCCACACAACAGATGTGTGTCCGAATCTATCTCCTCGATCGTACCCTGGAAATGCGTGCTCACATAAGTGTCGACGATGTCAACATAATAGAGCGCGTCGTCTTGACTCTGAGGATGCTGCATAGAACGTTTAATGTCAAACGTCACATGCTCATCATTTACTCGGAGTGTAATTTGGCCCGCCGCCACGTCCACAATCGTCCGGGCGGTATTCAAAAATGGGCGTCCGAGTATCAGAGGCACTCTCGAGTCCTCATCCATGTCCAGGATAACAAAATCCACGGGAAATACAAACTTGTCAATCTTAACAAGCATATTCTCTACAAACCCGCGTGGATACTTGATAGAACGATCCGCAAGTCGAATACTCATCCTCGTAGGTGACGGCTCACCTAGATCCAACTTTGTAAAAACCTTATAGGGCATAAGGTTTATACTCGCTCCTAGATCTGCTAACGCATGACTGACGGACATATTGCCAATGAGGCAAGGAAGCGTGAAACTGCCTGGATCTCCCATTTTTGTAGGCAGGCGATTCTGGAGAATAGCAGAGCAACTTTCATTCATAACCACACAAGACATGTCCTCGAGTTTTTGTTTGTTTGAGAGGATGTCTTTCAGAAACTTGGCATATTTTGGCATCTGTGCCAAAGCTTCAACAAACGGTATGTTTATATGCAATTGCTTAAACATTTCAAGAAACTTACCGTATTGTTCATCATTCTTCTGCTTCTTCAGCCTTCCTGGATAAGGCACTGGAGGCGTGTAACCTGTGACCGGCTCCTGGACTTGTGCTGTACTTGCTGGGCGTAGCCTGGCTTGCACCTCGTCCGGTGTGTCAGTCGGGACCGCTTCAGTGATCGGCGTTGAGTCCGATATGACGGGTCCGGTAGGTTTTCCACTCCTGGTCATCACAGCATTCACATCCCTATGTCCACCCGGGTTAGGTTCGGTATTACCCGGAAGACCACCCTGGGGTCTCTTTGACATCATCTGTGCCAGCTGACCAACCTGATTCTCTATGTTCTGAATCGAGGCCTTGTGACTCCTCATTTCTCCCTCATGAGAGAGAAAACGATCCTCGCTCTGCTGGTAGCGTTTTTCAGCTAACTGATTCACGCTCGAGGAGCTAGAAAGAAGCTGAGCCATCATATCCTCCAGCTTCGAACTAGACTGAGGGGCCTGTTGCTGGGAGCCACTCCCAGTGCCCTGATTTTGATAATATGGACGCTGCTGGTACGACTGGTTGTACTGCTGGAACTGCTGACCCTGACCCTGATCCTGTTGCGCTGGAGCGCGCGGAGTGAATCCCAAAGGATTTTGATTGCCTGTGTTTGCTCGCCACCCAAAATTTGGGTGATTTCTCCAACCGGGATTATAGGTGTTACTGTAAGGGTTGTTCTGCGGCCTGACTTGATTACTCACGAAATCTACCTCTTCGTGACCCTCGTATACGACTCCCTGAAAACATGCCCCAGGCTCCTGTGACACTCCACACTGGTCACAACCCGAGCCCGCATGCGGAATCATCTGGGACCTGTCGAATCTCGATGCGAGAGCCGAGATTTGTGCAGTTATAGCCGTATAGTCGTCTACAGCATGGACTCCTGCGCGAGATGAAGATGATGATGCCCGGCCTCTGTCTCCCTCCCGACGCGAGCTGGATTTCAACGCGGCTTTCTCTATAATATCATACGCTTCATTAGGCGTCTTAGTTCCCAGATCGCCTCCCGCGTTCACGTCTAATCGCTCCTGTGTGTTGTAACTGAGCCCCTGATAGAACGTTAAAACCAGCTGTCTCTTGGAGTAGCCGTGATGTGGCACATCTATCAACAAATCCTTGAATCTCTCCCACGCTGCATGCAACGACTCACCCTCGTCCTGGTGAAAAGATACAATTCGGTTTCGTAGCTTGTTCGTTTTCTCTGGTGGAAAATATTTCTGCATGAACTGCTCCGCCAACTGATTCCAGGTCCTGATGGACCCGGCTGGAAGTGACATAAGCCAAGCTCTAGCTTTGTCACGTAACGAAAACGGAAACAACCTTAACCGAATTGCGTCCTCGGAAACACCTGTAATCTTAAACGTAGAACAAACATGGAGAAAAGCAGCAATATGCCTCCCGGGATCCTCGTGCTCACGTCCGTCAAACTGTACTGAATTTTGTACCATATTTATAATACTAGATCTAATTTCAAACGTAGGTACATCAATAGTAGGTTGAAGGATACTCGGCTCCAGGCCTGTCCGTCCAGGCTGATTTGTCTCATTCAACGGTCGCTCATCGTCTGCCATGATTACGTCTCCTCCTGAGCCCTCGGCTTCAACAGGTACCACCGGCTCCGGCTCACCACTGGCGAGCAGTAGCCCAACCGCCCGACCTTTCGCGCGTAGACGCCTCCTAAGATCACGTTCGGGCTCGTCTGACGGTTCAACAAGTTCTGGAGCGGGGGTGTAGGACATTAACCTGCAAACGAAAATTTGACACGGTGAATATTTTATTAATAAAATAATGCTGTTTTTTTTTTTCAGCTGAATAGAAGCAGAAAATTATTGAAAATGGGCTGAAAATTTTATAAAAATCCGAAAATAAGCCCGAAATTTTTATAAAAATCAACACAATAAAATAAATGAATCGGCTAATACAAAAATGGCTCTAGGGTGCCGAAAACCCAAAGAATAAGTGAATAAATAAACCCGGATCGAATAAATGAATAGAACAAAAATATACACGAAAACGAATAAATCGAAATAAAACAAGAAATATTCACAAATAAATGAACAAATAAAGAATCAAGAAATTATTAACAAATATTAACAAGTATATACGCCGATAATAAAATGACTCGGGTCGTTCCTAAAACTCGCCATTTCCCCGGCAACGGCGCCAAAAACTTGACGTGTGCGCGACTACACATATTTTTACTATGAAATTACACACGATTTGGTTTTAAATTTATAAAAGTGATTATTACTTTTACATCAAAACACACACGAAAGAGGCAAGTGTACCCCGTCATATATGTAATAAAGTATCGGTAAGAACCAAGTATCGATCCACGGAAATGGGCGGAGAAATAATACTAGACCTTTGTCACTAAACTACCGGTTAAAAACATAAGTTTGTTTGATTTTTAATTAAACTAAAGTAAGCATAAACAAGTACATATAAAAACATAATAGATAATAGATAAATAGCCTTGCTTAATACACAGCCAAAGCATGTCAACTAAGTCTGTTTTGGCACTAGAAGCATTCGGTCAATTTTCCAATTTAAGACAATTAGTATCCCTTTCGGGAATCCTAACATGACAATCATTCGGAAAGCTAAAACGATAAACACTCTTTAACCACCTAAAATTGTTCTTTAACGTGCAATTGATAAATGTCTATGAAAATCTCTTAAAAATAAGTTAGTCATCCGTTAGGAGTTTTCTAACCGCACTTAATCAAGGAAAGAGACACCGATAAACACAATGCAACCACCGAGACAAGCATAAACTAGATTAAATCACAACCGAGTTCATTTTACAAACCTTGCACAATAATTCACCAAGATAGCAATTTTGGCCTAAACTACTAACTAAGCTAATAAATCATGGCAAGAATCTATAACGACACCATCTAACCCGTTAGAGTCCTTACGTGACGGCAAGCTCTCTTGATTAGCAATAATTACATTTTATTAAATCACTAACCATTTCTAGTATCATGATGCCCACATTTAAACCAAGCTAATCTAGTTAACCAAGTTCAAAGTTTACTAATACAAGATTAATTAAGCTTCATTTTGCAACTATCTCAACTAACCAAGCATCAATCATCCAACATAATTACTTATAATCAAGAATTCAATATCAATAACAAGGTTGCAAACTAATCATCAAAGATTAACATAGAAAATACTTCAAGTGTCATTACAAACAAAGTTTAACATACTAATGGTTATAATCTAGCAAGGGATTGTTGTGTTTTTGCCCAAAGGCTACAATAATACATAAACAATAATCTAATTACTTGAAAGATTAACAAAAACATGGAAAGATTAGAAAATCAAACCATAAACAAGTACTAGACTAAGGATCCGGGTAGTAATCGAGCTAAACGGGACAATGTGGCTTGATTCCGGGTGAAAGCTAATGCCTCCGGAGCCTGAAAATCGCCTGAGAAGCTCTCCAAAAATCCAGAATATCGAACAGAAGGTTTCTGCTGTGTTTTTATATCTTTTTGCTGTGGCACGGTCGTTCTCCGTGTGGCACGACCGTGCACTTTATTGAATTATTGGGGATGGGGCACCATACTGCATACGTCATCAGATCGTTGACCAGATCTGAAATCGCACGACCGTTCTTCAGATGGAACGGTTGTTCAGTTCCGGGTTACTTGTTGCACGAGCTGCTGCCCGGGCGTTCATCACCGAGATCATGCTGGATCATCGTAGATGCACGATCGTTCTTCAGATGGCACGTCCGTGCATCACCGAGCTGACCGTAAATGCCTTGCACGCCCAGTCGCACCTCTCGTTCATTTCCGGGTTGATCAGCTTTGTCAGAGATTCACGGTCGTGCAATAGGTGGCACGACCGTTCCAGAGGCCCATGTCAGTTTTCTTAACAGAATCTTCGCAGCTTTGTCGTTTTGTCCGGAAAGTCCTCGTTTTTGCTATCATCTTGTCTGGAATGCAGTTTTAGGCCTGTAAACAAAAGTGTAGATAATTAAGTATCCGAATGATGGTTTTACGGCCAAAAACGCATAAAATAGGGGTAAAACGGGGAATTAAAATATGTGTAAATTAACGAATATCACCCCGTCTATGTCTCGTGTAGAGGTCGACGGGGCGTAATATTCACCCCTAAACCCATCTTCTTTATCCTAAACCCACCAAAACCCTCAAAATTCAAAATAATCAAACAATCTATGGTGCTATTGTCTAATAAATTGAAGAATATGAAAGTATAAGGGTTAATATGTACCAGGGAAGATCTTATGCGAAAAAATATGGTCCAGATACAACGTATGAAGAGGGTTTATACGTATGTATGCGTGTGTATATTTGGGGGTGATATGCACGGGTCGTCTAAGTTGTCCCCTCATATACGAGGCATGGACGCCTCGTCTAGACTTAGACGACCAGTCTAAAGGAAATGTTAAATTACGATTTTACCCCTGACATGCCCTCAGTATAGGCATATTTTAAGGGTAAAATGGTAATTAACCATTTTAGAAGAATTTTTGTTGAAATGGTTAATTACCATTTTACCCCTGAGTTAGGCCTATACTGGGGGCATTTCAAGGGTAAAATGGTAACTCAGCAAGACGCCTAGTCTAGATCTAGACAACCACTCTAAGGGAAATGCTGAATTACTATTTTACCCCTGAAATGCCCCCAGTATTGGCCTGATTTAGGGGTAAAATGGTAATTAACCATTTCAGCATAATCTTTGTTGAAATGGTTAATTATCATTTTACCCCTGACTTAGGCGTATACTGGGATCATTTTAGGGATAAAATGGTAATTCAACAAGACGCCTCGTCTAGATCTAGACGACCAGTCTAACTCTAAGGGAAATGTTGAATTACCATTTTAGCCCTAAAATGCCCCTAGTATTGGCCTAATTTAGGGGTAAAATGGTAATTAACCATTTCAACAAAGATTCTTCTTAAATGGTTAATTACCATTTTACCCCTGAGTTAGGCCTATACTAGGGCATTTAAGGGGTAAAATGGTAATTCAGCATTTCCCTTTTAAATATTCAAAATTTAAACATTTTGAATTTCATGCTAAAATTTATATGCTGCGTACAGCCCTAGACGGGGCGTCTAGTCCTTTAAAATTACCATTATGCCCTTGGTTTTCTTCTAGACTGCGGGCAACACAAGGCTGTAATGGTCTTTTGGCCTTCCATAGACGTCTAGTCTAGGCCTGCACGAGGCATATATCTTTAATTTTTTAACTATTTGTTTTATCTAATTATAATTATAACAAAATCATATTAATTACAATAAAACTAATTATATTTATTAAAAAATCATATTAGTTACAATAACACTAATTATATTTATCAAAAAATCATATTAATTACAATAACACTAATATAATTATAGCCCCAACTATTAACCGAAAACCGTTATCATCTCGGATCTCTTTGTTTTTAGAACTCGTTGAACGGCTTCGGCCCGCTTTAGGTTTTTGAGACCTTATGACCGACTGTTGAGAGGCCTGTGACGAAATGTACGAGCTGTGGCGAGGGGCATCGTATTTACTTTGTTGGGAACCTTCAAAGAACATGTTTGCATCACTGAAGGAGCTTCTCCTCAGTTCTTCGTCTATACGAGCGGCCTCGTCTAACCATTGTTGTACTTACTTTGTTGTTGGCCGTCCACGTGAATTTTGTTGGACAACTGATGGTTTCTTGGTAGATTTGGTTGGAATCAACACGACTTTAATCTTTGACAGCAAGCTTTTATTTTTAGCAGGGGGTGCGACTCTAATTGTTGTCTAACAATATTGACCTATTCTAACACGTCAACGCCATCATCTATTAATTTACATGGTTGAAAGTTAAGCTTCCCCCAGAAGACGTCTACATCTTCGAGTTGAATCGGACGCTCTGCATGGTTAAAACAATGCACTGTTTAAGCCACATGATTAACGAACATATATCACACAAGTTTTGTATGTTTAACAATTATTACCTACACGTACGTACTTTTCCAGCCCACAAGCACATGACAACCCACAATTGTACCATATCTAGAAACCACATGATGAATGAAAGTGCGGCAAGATGTCTAGTTTCCTAAGTAGCTCTCCACTCAACAAGTTAAGTGCTATATGGGAAACTTTTCCACGTAGGTGGTCAAACAGCGGGTTTTCGTGGTGGTTCATTCTTTTTTCGATGCTTTCTTGAAAACTCCTCCTTATTTCACCGTATTGTGTTTCAACTATATCCTGGACACACCAAATATACGGTCCAACGAGCTCCTATATTGGGTGTATCTCTTTAAATTGGCGTGTTGGCTCTCAACTCTGTTTGTGGTACGCTGACCAAAGTTGCGACTCTAATCATTGCACACAAAGACGAACATTTCCTTATAATCTTTCAGCCAGTTATCATACACGTACTTGAAGACCCCTAAAAAGTAAAAATAATTTATTAAATGTACATAGGTGAGTCATATGTTATTAAAAGAACTTACTTGAATGTTTGCACTCCACAAATCGCTTTTGCAGGTTGCTCAAGTGGTACTCGTATATGGGTACTGATGGAGACTCACACAATGTCCCCCAGAATGACAGAAATTTTTGCCAATCTTCTTTTGTGAAGGCGCTCTTGCAGTGCTTACAAATATTCTGTTGTATGTGAAACCTGCAAAGATACCTAGAGGCGTTTGGAAATACTTTAGCACATGCGCTCATTAGGGCCAGGTCTCTATCCGTTACAATCACACGTGGCTCCATACATTCATCGAACATTAACTTGATCCTCTCAAGCACCCATACAAATTTATCACTCCGTTCTTTACAGATAACGACATGCGTGATAAAAAACGAATAATTGGTAGGCGTCATACCAACAATCTGGACAAATGGAATGTTGTATACGTTTGTTTTGTACGTCGAATCGATCAGCAAGATGCGCGGGAATGCACGCCACATATAACTCGAGTAGGGATGAACAAAGAAGATCTCTGTTACGACCTCTGTTTCGGGTTCCTCCTGTGTCTCGTAAATAATTCGTTTTTAATCACGATGTTTTCTAGTGACTGCAGGGGAGTCAATCCGTCACTTTGTTTGGCTCTAATCTTTTGTACAGCGTTTTGTACGTCTTTTGGAACATGAAACCTGTCGGGGTCTTTCCCCCAATTTTCTTTGATTGATGGGTCATAATCACAAAACCATCCGCGTTTGCCATTTCTTATGCCCATTTCTTTAGTTCATCTAGAGAGTTGAAAACATGTAACATCAACAGGGTTACGTTAGATTTTATATTTATTAATCTGTCTAACATAACTAAATAAATTTAATACTTGCTTTGTGAAGTATGGATTGCCCGGGATGGAGGGTGGCTCACCACCATATCCTCCAACGTCCAGATAGTCTTGTTGTACGTACAAAGACTGTGATGCATTGTAACTTTCGTAAGGATTGCTCGGGGAAATGAATTGCTGATGACCACCGTCTCATCTGTATCCATCAGGATAGTGTTGTTGCACGTAAGAGTATTCACACCCGTATCCATAATCCGGATACCCTTGTTGTGCCGGATAACATGGTTCATCAGCATGGTATGAGTCATCTAAAGGGGATGTTTCATCAACAGGGGGATGCGTGTTCAAATCTAGAAACGGTCTGTTTTGTTTTCCTTGTACACTAGACAAAACATCCTCTTGCTCGTTAGAATCAGGAACGCCACTCTCCTAAAAACGGTATCGTCATTAGTAAACAATTAAAAAAAAAGTAATTTAAGCTAATAACTGTTACCGGAACGGTTTCGGGCACCCATGGCTCGCTAGAATACGGCCCAAAGAAATAGTTGTCGTCCTTGTATGATGACATTTCAGCACCTTTGAATGATATCAAATAGAAGGCAAAGAAGAAGCAGAGAAGAAGCAGAGAAGAAGCAAAGAAGCAGAGAATTTCGATGGTTGAAGAATGCTCTACATGTCCCTATATAGTTTCAATATGTATGCCTCGTAAAGGCCTAGACGCCCCATATTACTTTAAATCACATGCCAAAAAGATAGTTAATCAGTCCTTAAGACGCCCCGTTTAGGCCTAGACGAGGCGTCTTCCTCTATCGTATTTCTCTATCGTCTAGACCTAGACGCCCCGTATGATATGATTGGTTTGACCTTGTAAGAGGTTCAATATCCGGTCGGAGACAAAAACCCTGGACACTCCGTCTAGGCCTAAACGAGACGTCTTAAAGACCCTAGACGCCCCGTCTAGGCTTATACAATGCGTCTTAAAGGGTGGGGAAATAGGGATTAAGGTGTGTGAATATCCACACCCATTTGGAATTCCTAATTCTCTAAGTAGATAGTTGAATCGTGCCTCGTCAAGTGTTGTGGCATAAATATTAAGATTTTACACATGATCACGTATATGTTTGATCTTGTAGAGTTGAACATCAACATCATTATTGGAGAGTGTTGTGGCATTTGTGTAACAGCCAATCATGAATGCGATGACGCGTTACTAAAATCTAAATATTAATAATCCAATAGCTTCTTGCTTCACTGATATACAAAATATTGGGCCAAAATGATGGTGGGCTGGAAAGTATGGGCTATTCGGAAACTAGTTGGCGTTGCTACAACTTGTTGAAAGGTAAACCCATAAAATAATGACCCAGTGGACGAACTGTTGATGCTTGGCTCAACAGCTCAACGCCTCGAACTGAACGAGTTCTATTTTTGGTTTAATTTTCAATGACTACTCGAGGCTCGATTGTTCCCTGAAGTTGAACGTAAGCAGGAAGCGGAAGCCAATCGGAAAGTTGCGGTATCATATCATTGATACAACATCAATATATACATATAATGTATACTTATCTAAAGTTGTGAAGATAAAAAAAAAGTGTATACTTAATATACTGTAAATATACAAATTAATATCAGATTTTTGAGTGCAACAAAATTAATAACGCATTACGCACCTGTCAACCCTTCACATTGAGTGGTTCCTTTTTTTTGTTTTTTTTTTTTTTTGGACTTTTATTTGGTAATTTAAATAACAAAAAAAAAGGTGTACCCCAATATCCCAAGTCCCAATTAGTCCCAACTTTCAAAATTTGATTCAAATCAGCGCAAAGGATGTCCTCATTTTTCTTAACTGCCCCACCTTCATAGTCTTCTTTTCCCTTTTTAAAATTCTTAAACCAAATAATCAAACCCAAAACCGAAACACCCCATTCTTTAATCATCTGCAAATCTCATGGTGCAATCTGAATCAGATTCAAAAGTCAATTTAATCAAACAGATATGTGACATATCAAACCATGCGAATTCATGTGTCCATCATGACACATTCGACTCAGGCCCTTTCATTGATTGGTATATTCTTCTTCAAGTAAGCATCTTTTTTTCCTCTTGAATTCTTTTATCTTTTCCTTTTGGTTCCTGTAATTCGAATGTTTTGTTTGATTTGGTGTTTGTTTCCTCAACAGCTTGAGGATAATGTGAATCTTGATATAATCAGAAAAAGGTATCATAAATATGGTATGTTGCTTTCTTTTTATATTAGATCATATTTAAAACTTTGTAAATATGTTGCCCTTGCATTAACAACACCATAAATTACCCTAATAATGCATGTGTTTTGGAAATCGAACCATGCATGTAGTGATTTATAGGGGTTGGCTAGACGTACCAAACCATTTTCGTTTGAAAACATCAAATTATGGTGATATTCCTTTTATTTTAGTGTGAAAAAAAGGAATATTAATGGCTTGACAACTTTATGGATATAATTAAAAATAAAAGGAATACATTCATTTGACTTGAGCCTTTATTTCACAATATGAATACGGGTTTGATTCATAGTTAATCTACAGCCTTACTACTCCATCCTGATAAGAACAAACATCCCAACGCTGAGTTCGCTTTTAAGCTCGTATCGGAGGTTTGTTCTTGATTCCCTTGTACTAAAATTACATCACACAGTCACCAAACCAAATGTGTTTTCTAAATCCTTGTACAGGCATATGCATGTCTCTCAGATGAAGCAAAACGATTAGACTTTGATGTCAAAAGATGGAAAAATCTCTGCAGGGAGTGCATCAAAACACCACAATCTAGAACCAAAGTGAAAGGGCCATCATCTCCTTCAGATAGATCAAGATCTAAGAAGATATCCGCAAGAGTGAAAGAAGTTAAAGCTAGATTTATGGAAGAAGCAAGAGTGATAGAAAAGTGTTTGAAAGTAAATGCAAATGTTGATCTTTTTGATAAAGAGATACCGGTTTTTAATCCAAATAATTATGTAAATCAAGGGTATCCTCACTTTCGAGTTTGGAGGCACAACGAGCTCAAGAACTCTAAGTTGTTGAAGAAAGGATTCAAATTTGATAACCAGGAGCAACGTGCGAAAGTGAAATGTGATTCTCCAATATTTCAGTGTAAACCAAATAGGTCATCAGTCAAACTTCAATCATAGTTAGCAAACTCTCTCTTAATTTAGTGATTGCTTTAAATTTTCTGCTAATTAAGTTGAAGTGTACAAAGTTCTTGAAATTAAGTTAATATTCCAAAATTAACTGAAAGTGAGTTTATTGCATAGTCTCCATGGTTTTCATGGGGTTGTTGAGTTTCGAGTATTAAAAATATGCAAATTTATTTGGTAAGAAGTAGATGATGAAGTTATGTAGTAGTAGTTGAATTGTTTGTTGTTAGAATCACACAACATATATTGGATTGGTTGAACTACTAGTTTTAAGGTGTATCCAACGTATGGATAGCATCCAATCTCTAATACCAATCAATACTGTTAGTTTTGCCCACAAGGGCTTATGCTTTTTTTTTTTTTGAAACGATTAACTTCATGTTTTAGGTTATCGCACTCCCCAAATCAGAGAGCCTCAATTTGCCCCATTCTGGCCAGACTATGTTGTTTTAACCGGACCCACGCTGACTTCAGAGTTTGGCATTTACGGGCGTTCCCCCAGGAAACCATACCACCGGCTGCCACTTGATAGACGTTGTGCCGCCACAAGAGCAGAATTCTCTGACGTAACACACGGTTGGATGAAAACCCAGGTGGGCTCGAGAATCGAACTGACAACCTTGCACAAGGTCTAGTACAAATCCTTCATTGCCTATATCCACCCTAAAATGACATAAGTAAGGGTCTCAATTAGAAAACCTAAGCATTCTACCACTAGCCTTTTATGAGGCCATTTATGAGGGATTATCTCATATGCATGTTTAAATGTGAGTTCTCCCCATCCACATATGTTTTATTTTATATATGAATAATAAAACCTTCAAGTGACTAGTAAAAAAGTGTTGGGTTGTGAAGACATTTGCTTTGGGTGGAAGACCCATGTTGCTTTCTTGGTTCATAAGCTGTTTAACATAGTTTGTTCACTGTATTTAGTCTTGTAACGTAATCTTGGGCGTTATCAGCTTAAAGAAATAGTCTACTTGCAACCCATTGACATAGGTCCCTATGGGGACCGAACCACATAAAATATTTGTGTCGCGTGTTTAGCGTTTTATTATTTTATGTCTGGGTGTTTATATTGTTTTTGTGTGTTGGTTCTGATGTGCCACTTAGCTTTGGCTTGTTAAGGGTACTCGGTGTGGGGGTCGTCCAGGCCCAGCGACGCCCCCAAACACCGTCCCGGCGTCCCGGGTGGTTCGGCGTCGTCCAAAACGTCAGGGGTGGGATGATTGGGACGGGAGGTAAAGGACAAAACTCACATCATCTTCTTCTTACACACACATATACATACAACATGTACATATATGTTTTAGGCCCATCCTCATTTCCTTAGGTCCATCCTCTTTGCACCATGCTCACACTCATTCTACGTGGCGCTGACGTAGAGGCCCATCCTCCATCAACCATACCGAGTAGCCTAAGTGAATGCAAAAAATTGCACGGATGACGATTTGCAGAAGTTCGTGGGTATTATGTTTGAAGGGTTTGGAAGAATCGTCGTTAGAAACCAGGTTTGCGATCAATAAGCTAAATGAGCCGTGATTGACTCTTGTGGGGATAAGAAAAAAAAATTAAAAAAGGGGTTTCTTGGTGCATCTCCACGTGAAGTTTTTTCCCTTTGGAAATTGTGTCATTCAATGACTTTTTTGGATTTTTTTATTCACTTCTGATCCTGCTAGTTTTTTTTTTTTTTTTTTTTTTTTTTAACAGTGAGATTTTTTTGATTAATAGAACAGGTCAGCAAAAACTTTAAAAACCCAAAAGAAACAGTACAAAAAGAAAATACAAAGTGCAGAAAAAACAAACACCCCTAATTACATTGATCCGATTATCTCACTATATCTCTTATATTGAAGTCTACCCATCTCTCACACACGATATCTTGAAACTTTGATATGCTCTTTAGCCATATGAAGCTGTCCGACATTACTGCCTCTATTATGTTATTTTCGATTCAGGTAATTCCGTCGAATTCTCTCTCCTTTCGTGACTTCCATATATTCCATATTGTAGCTTGAAATATCACGTTGATTACTTTCTTCCAATCCATTGATCCTGTTAAGCCGTTCATGTACTCTAGAAGTCCACTACATGATTTAATTCGTTGACCATAGGTAGTTTAAGCCAAACAAGGATATTCCTCCATACTGACTTCGACTTGATACATTCACAGATTATGTGTGCAACCGATTCCTCTTAAACATGTCGGATTTTCTATTGGTATGCCTTTCCCAGTTAGTGCTGATTTCGTCGGAATCCTCTCTAGCGTCGATCTCCATGTAAAATAGTTTATCTTTGGTGGAACCCAGTGATTCGAGTGCTTCCACTCTTCCTCATTTCCGACTCCGTCTTGTTTGTTTATATACTTTCTGACGATCTTCACTGAGAATTCACCTTAATCGTCTGCGTTCCATACCCATCGATCTTCCCCTGTCTTGAGTTTTGCGTTATTGAGTTGCTGCAACATACTAGTCCATTGGGCCCATTCGTCGTCCATGTTTGGTGGCCGAGCCCATCCAATGCTCCATTGATTTTCGTTCTCTAGTCTTGTCACACATTCCGCTACTTTTGCTTGTTTGTTCGTTGCAATTTTAAATAGCTCCAGATCTTGAATGGTCTGCCTCCAGTCCAGTTATCTAGCCAAAATTTCACTGTAGTTCCGCTCCCCACCTCCGCTGCAAGCACTTCTGTTGCTATAATTAGGGGTGTTCATCGGTTCGGTTTATGGTTTATTTGGTTTATTTGGTTCGGTCTATTTGGTTTTCAAAATTTTGTACCCCAAACCAAAAACCAAACCACAGAAGGAATATGCAAACCGATCCAAACCAAACCAAATTCAATTCGGTTTGGTTTCGGTTAGAAACCAAATAAACCAAATAAACCAAATCTAACCAAATTGTACCTAAGTACTTTTTTTCTAATTTATATATATGTTTGTGTTCCAACTTCCGAACATCGCAACTAATTTACATCTAACAATATTGACTACAAGAAAGTTTCATTGCGAAATAAAACAAACACATCCATAAAGTAGTCGTAGACACAACCACAAAGTTAAAGCTTCAAAACATAGATCATAGAAACTATAAATAGTTAACAAGTCTAATGATACATGTTAGGGGAGGATTTTCCAAATCCTAAAGATAACGGGTCCTCAAGTGCTACCAGGATCATGGATCCTCAATTCTATTTGAATTAAGGATCCTCAGCAGGTGTCGCAGGATCAGGATTCAAGATCACTGTTGTTATCCTACTACTAACAATTGTCTTCCTTGTACGTAAACTTGTTTTGCAGGAACGAGAGCATGGACCAAGTCTCACCGAAATTCCAGGAGCATATTCCCTCAATGTTCCACACATGTTTTACCATTATGGACGTTGTGGAGATCGTGGGGAGCTTGCATAATTATCGGATAGTTTGTTAACCTAGTTATTTCTAATTTAAAAATGGGGATAACAAGCTGGATAGAACACTTAGCTAATTGTGGCATACACACACACTCGTAACAGCTCTCAGTCAGCTCTCAAGCAATACTTGGCGATTTCATACACTTTTTTGCACATTACACACTAGTGATCCTTGTAACAAGCTTGTTATCATCCCGAGTTGTAAACTTACTTTTGTTTAATCTTAGTTGGTGATCGGTAGTTTCCATCACCCGAGGTTTTTTGTGCCGGAGATCAACTCTTGATCAAGGGCTTTTTCCTCGTATAAATCTCCGTGTCATTTGTTTATTACATTCAGAGTGATCCTTAATATTGTTCATTGATTCAAGCATCACACCTCACTACAAAAGATTTGGTTGCATTATCTTTGCTTGATTTTTGACCAAAACAGTTTGGCGCCCACCGTGGGGAAATTGGTGCTTCGTTCTTGAGAAATTATTGTTCTTGTGATCATTTCGGTTCATTACAACCAAGCAGATGGCTTCTTCAGCAAAGAACACATCAAGCTCTATGCCGGCAATGAGTTCTTCACAGGGCGTTTCTCCTTTGCCTCCACCACCTTCTGGATCCCAGAAGAATGCTGAAAATGCTGCGAAGAGACAAACCCCCATTTCCCAAAACCACCAACTTCTTCTGTTTCCTCTAATCCTACTACTAATGATCTTTTTACTCTGATTTTGCAGATGAGAGATCGTATGCAAGAGCAGGACAAAACCAATGAAAGTATCCTCCAGGAGATTGGTGATATCAAAAAATAGAAGAAATCAGTGGAGGACCACTCTCCTCTGGTACCAAGATCATTGGATTTCGATACTCCAGCTATAAACGCCTTGCAAACTGCAGCTCCGGACATCCAGTATCAGAGTGGACCATCAAAAAGGCGTTATGGAACAGCAACTATGAGTCAAGCATTTGGCTCTCACTTCCAGCCTCAAGGATCCTGTTTTCAGCCATCGGGATCCTCTTTTCAGCATCAGGGATCCTTCGTCAGTTCAGGAGGGTATTTGGGAATGCACACTGATGTGTGCTAAAGTGATTAATAAAAACAACTAAAAAATAAACTTTTAAAAATAACTTTTACTAGACACTCTAAGCTTTCAATTTATACTTAGACTCGATATTAAAACTAAACCACACAACCGGCAGTGTACCGATCAGTATAATATAGTAAAAGTAAGTCCGGATGTCGAACCCACAGGACACTGTTGAATTACGTTAAATAATTTGTTTATATTTAAAATTACACACGAGTAAATATTTTTGTATTTTTGATTAAAGGGGGGGCTTTGCTTAAAAAAAAATAAATTACTTGAAACTAATTAATAAAAGTGAATTAAAACAGTTTATAACGAAGATTTGATAATAATAATAATAAAGGACTATCTAGGTTAGAATCCCACTTGTTAATAACATGCTTTCTACCGGGTAATTGTGTGACATGAAACCGGGATCTTTAGATATTAAACCTTTAAAGACGACGTAGGATTCCTAATCACTTGGAAAACCAACTATGTAATTTGAAAGGTTTATTTTTATTACCGATTTACTAGACTTCTTTACAGTTATCTAGTGTTCTAGAAAAGTGCTTGGAAATACTGACTTCCTCTCGGTTATAAGTCTAAAGCAATTTAAGAAAACTTGATTTGGTTTAATAGACAAATTAGCGACAATTTAATTAAAACTGGTTTCTCACAAAACACAATCTTAGTAATACACTAAATTTGATCTATTAATATTTTTATACCTTACAGTGTTAAAAATAGTAGAACATTAAAACCGGATTAATTCTTTAATCATTAGTTCTATGGTTTATTTCACAATCCACCATAAGATTACCCAACCCGTTTAGGACTTGAATATCGACATAATTCTTTTTATAAAAACAAATTCACCGGAATTTATGTGAAACAAATGATAAAAGTATAAACCAAGTTAAAACATGCATAAACACCAAAACATATAACTTAAATTATTTACTTAACAAGAACAAACCATAATCACACAATACCCGGTAAAAATTACATATTAATAAGTGTTCATCATAACCTAGATAGTTTCAAAGTTTAGCTAGACATAATATTAAACATTACAACTAAACAAAGTTTGAAAGTAATTGACAACATCATACAAGATAGGATAAAAACTGAAAATGGAAGATTAACAAACCCGGATCGCCTAGGACTTGAACCGAACGGCTCTACGATTCCCGAGAACTCCGAGGTGCTTCAACTTCACTCCAAGCTGCTTACGGTCGCCTGAATTCGCTCTTTCAGAAGTGTTTTCGAGTTGTGATGGTGTGTTTTTCGAGAGAAGAAAAGGTGTATTGAATGAATTGAGGTGTGTTTTGAAGTGTAGACTTCCATGGCTTTTTATAGGCTTCAAATTCTTGCCATTTTGGTTTAAATAATACACCATAGTGCATTTAATTTGACTTTGCTTTAAGTAATCCACCATAGGGTATTTAGTTTGACCAAAGTTAAACCAAAAGTGTTTTTTTTTTAAATAAAAATCCCGTCACCACTTAAATGCTTTCCAGAAACGGTTGCCCAAGCTCTAGTCACTTGATTTTAATCTCTTATTTGGATTCCTCTCGTCGAGCTACCCCAAAAGCATATATTATGGCTCCCGTAACTCACTTTCTAGCTCCGGATATGTCCAGATGAAGTTCTGACTGTTTCTGGCGCGTATTTATGTTCTTTTTCTTCTTCATTCGGACTCCGTTTTATTCGCCGTTTTTGCTCCCTTTACACCAGGACCTGGCAAAACACAAAATAAAATAAAACAAACATAAAACTAAATAAAAACCATACAATAATTATACATTTCACACAGGACAAATATGTGTATTTTACTACACATCAAATATCCCCACACTTAACCTTTTGCTTGTCCCTAAGCAAAATCCTAAGCAACATGTCCAAGATAAACGATTAACAAGAACGCAAGTATCGAGCAAATTAAAATGCTAACTACAAAATTATTAAATACAGAGGTTTCCCAAGACTTACATCGTTCAAAAGGTTGATAATTCAAGAGAATGAAATGAGAAACCGAGCCTACCTAATCAAACTTTTCTTACCTTCAAGTAATTCATTTATGCAATATCAAAACCCCTCACGAAATTCACTCCTCTCGGTTAATATATATATAATTTCAAGTGAACTCTCAAAACCAGACTGTGAAGCATGACTATTATAAGTTTGTACGTCAATCAGATCTCCACCTAATTGTTAGAAATTGATACAAATAAAGAGGACTTTTATTGTGGGTAAGTAAGGGTAAAAGGTAGGTTGTTTATTTTGGTGAAAGTGGTTAACAAGGGAAATTTTACGATAAACCGGAAAAACACGAAATAAGAATTAACAACAATTTGGTCATTTGACCATACTTTATTCTATTTTTTTTCTTTTTCTTTTTCTCTATTTTTTTTTTTTTTTTTTTTTTTTTTACAAATATAACAATAATATCACAATATTACACGTTCCGGTTTAATTTGGGTAACAACAGAAGGTTTCAGGTTCAAAGTGGTGTCTAAAGGAAAATGGTGAATTTTTACATAAAAGGTGATCCTAAAGCCTCTATCAAATTTGTATCAAAGTCTAAACCAAAGGTCTCGAAATGTATCAAAACGTACAAGTTCTAAAGTAATGCAACACGTCGGAAAACACACATGAAACGAAAGTAGTGTTTTATGTATTAAACACTTTTAGGCTCAAAACTTACTGTCATGTGGAAAAATAAGGGTCATTATTGACATTGCATAATCAATTAACTTTCCAGCTTGATTCATTATCTTAGGTATCCCGTAAAAATTTTATTTCAAGAAAAACTTGAATTAATCAATCTACTATCCCGCAACTTAAAGAAACATATGTTTTTGGTTTTGTAAGTTAAACATTTAAATTGCTTTTTGACAGACGTTTTTGAAAAATGTTCATGTTTTATATGTGTTTAAAGGACTGGGACAAGTAAATTTTAAATTTTTTTTTATTTTTTTTATTTTATTATTTTATTATTTTATTATTATTTTTTTAAATATTCCCTCATCCCCACACTTATTGTCCTCAATGTGTGAAAATAAGAAAATATGTTGCACACTTGAAAATGTAAAAAAAAAATAAAAATAAATGCACACTGAAATTTAAAATGTTACTTCCCTGATGTGTTTCGATATGTCGTGTTTAAATGTTGCAGCACCACTTTATGTCAATTTTGCCTTGATTCCTGTTTTTGTGATACTTGCAACATTGTAAATAAACGCATCATAGGAAATAAACACAATAAACATCATTAGTTAAACAAAAGTAAAAGCAAAATAAAAATGAAACACTAAAAATAATTTACAAACCGAGGGATTTCTGTAGCGTCTATTTATCAAGACCAGTTTTTTCGAAAATGAGTGCGATGTCTTCCTTAACCCGATAGTGTACATAACTCCCAACTCTAATGGACCGTTCAGCATCAAGCCTAATAGCGCCCACCCTCATTAGTTGTATGTACTCACTTTGGGATTCAGTAGGACTTCGTTTACATTTTCCTGTGTGTGCCCAATTTCCACATCCCATGCATCTCTCGTAGCGTTTTGCTCTTCTTTTCATTGCACTTTTGGATGTTCCACAAAATGGGGGTATTTGGTCTTTTCGATGCCATTCTTTCCTTACTTCAGCGCTTAGGAGAAAGATTTTCTCCCTAAGATCTACAGGTAATCCTGGTTTTGCAAATTCTAAACAACAAAGCAAATTAAAATCAAACGGATGCATTTTAAATCTAGATCACATGCTTGGAGATGTTGAATTTGTCAGCAGTTCCGAAATCACCCGAATGGAGATTGAGTACGGGTGGTGCAATTCAAACCTGCATATACAAAAACAAGCAAAAATCCAAGTAATACCTAAAAAAAATTAATGACTCAAATTATACTAATTTAGACTCTTAAACAATAACTTGAAACACACATAAACTATCTATCTACCCTAATCTTGAGTTTTCACTCAAGATTTTAAACGATGGCGATTGGTGGGACACCGAGACGAGTTTCCTCCGTCTCGGTGGTGTTAATTGGTCCCCCTAGGTAATGTTTCAACCTATGTCCATTCACCTTCCAAGTGCTTCCGTTTGCTTCGTTCTTCAACTCAATTGTCCCGTATGGAAAAACTCCGTTCACAACATACGGTCCTGTCCACTTTGATTTCAGCTTTCCTGCAAACAGTTTTAAACGTGAATTGTATGGAAGCACTTTATCGCCTAATTTGAATTCCTTCAGCCCCTTTAACTTCCTGTCATGCAACGTCTTAGTCTTTTCCTTGATATTCCAAGATCGTTCATACGCGGCGTCTCTCAAAGCTTCCAATTCATGAATTTGGAAGTATCGTTTCTTGGCGGCCTCCGTTAAGTTGAGATTAACAGTTTTTAGAGCCCAAAGTGCTCGGTGCTCTAACTCAACGGGAAGATGGCAAGCCTTGCCATAGACAATCATGAATGGTGTGGTGCCCAGGGGTGTTTTGTAGGCGGTTCGAAATGCCCACAATGCATCGTCAAGCCTGTCTGACCAATCTTTCCTGCTTTTCCCCACTGTTTTCTCCAGGATTCGTTTTACTCCTCGATTCGCATTCTCGACTTGCCCACTAGTTTGGGGATGGTAGGCAGTGGAGAAGCGATGAGTGACACCGTAGCGAGCTAATGTCTTTTCCATGATTGCACTGCAGAAATGAGTGCCACGGTCACTTATAAGAGCACGAGGAGTACCGAATCGCGTGAAGAGTTTCTTAAGGAATTTAACCACTACTCGGGCATCGTTTGTAGGAAGAGCTTGTGCCTCCACCCACTTTGAGACGTAGTCTATGGCCACAAGTATGTATCGATTTCCTCTAGATGAGGGAAATGGTCCTATGAAGTCAATGCCCCAAACGTCGAAGATTTCGACAATTTGAATTGGGTTTTGGGGCATCTCATCCTTGGATGAGATATTGCCAGTACGTTGGCAACGATCACATGTTTTCACAAACTCTACTGCATCTTTCACTACCGAAGGCCAATAAAAACCACAATCAAAGACCTTTTGTGCGGTAGTGTGTGGACCATGGTGGCCTCCTGTTAATCCTTCATGTATGTGTCTCAGAATCTCTAAACCTTCCTCCTTACTCACACATCTTCTCAGAATTCTGTCTCCTCCTATCTTGAAAAGATAGGGGTCATCCCAAATGTACCTCCTCGCATCCCGGAAGAACTTCTTCTTTTGTTGAGTTCGTCATTCCTTTCAGCACCACCCCTCTTGCCAGGTAATTTGCCAAATCTGTGAACCATGGCATACCCTCTTTTTCAGCTGCAATGAAATCTATATGCTCGTGAGGGAATTTATCTCCAATTTCTTCTTCTCGAATCTCTTCTCTCTCAGGATCCTCTAATCGTGATAAGTGATCTGCGGCCGTGTTTTCTGCTCCCTTTTTGTCTCTGATTTCTATGTCGAACTCGGAAAGGAGTAGAATCCACCGTATGAGACGGGGTTTTGCGTCTTTCTTTTTAAAAAGATAACGCAGAGCAGCATGGTCAGTGAAAACGATGGTTTTAGATAGAACGAGATATGAACGAAACTTGTCAAATGCGAATACTACGACGAGAAGCTCTTTCTCAGTGGTGGTATAATTCTCTTGTGCATCATTAAGAGTTTTGCTCGCGTAGTAAATCGGATGAAAGTGCTTTTCGATTCTTTGACCCAAAACTGCTCCTACAGCATAATCACTAGCATCGCACATGGGCTCAAAGGGTAAGCTCCAGTCGGGTGAAATAAGAATGGGTGCACTTACAAGTTTTGCTTTCAAAAAGTCGAAGGATTTTAGGCATTCCTCGTTAAAGCCAAAGGATACGTCTTTTTCAAGGAGACGTGTTATGGGACGCGTGATTTTTGAAAAATCTTTGATGAAACGTCTGTAAAAGCCCGCATGACCAAGGAAACCGCGAACGGACTTAACATTTGTCGGTGGAGGTAACCTACTGATGGTATCAATCTTTGCTCTATCAACCTCTATACCGGCTCGTGAAATTTTGTGTCCTAACACAATTCCTTCTGTCACCATGAAGTGACACTTCTCCCAATTCAGCATTAGCTTTGTTTCAATACATCTCTTCATCATTTCCTTAAGATTTGCCAAACATTGCTCAAAAGAGTCGCCATAAACAGAAAAATTGTCCATGAACACCTCCATGGACCTCTCAATCATGTCTTGAAAGATGGCAACCATACACCGTTGAAACGTCGCCGGTGCATTGCATAATCCAAAAGGCATGCGTCGGTACGCATATGTGCCGTATGGACAAGTGAAAGTGGTTTTCTCTTGGTCCTCCGGTGCGATTGGAATTTGGAAATAGCCAGAAAAACCATCGAGAAAACAGTAGAACTGTTGGCCTGCAAGGCGTTCAAGCATTTGATCAATGAACGGGAGTGGAAAGTGGTCTTTCCGAGTGGCATCGTTAAGCTTGCGGTAATCGATACACACTCGCCAACTGGTGACTGTACGGGAAGGTATAAGCTCATTTTTCTCATTCATGACAACGGTCATTCCTCCTTTCTTAGGAACGACTTGGGTTGGACTAACCTACGCGGAATCAAAAATAGGATAAATTAGCCCGGTTCCCATCAACTTAATTACCTCTTTCCTAACCACCTCTTTCATGTTAGGATTTAAACGCCTTTGAGGTTGCACTACTGGTTTGAATTCATCCTCCATGAGAATCCTGTGTGTGCAAAAAGTGGGACTAATTCCCTTGATATCGGACAACTTCCATGCTATGGCATCTTTGTGCACTCGTAGCACCTCAATCAACTTTCTTTTCTCCTCCTCTGTCAACTTAGATGATATGATGATGGGCAGACTGGACTCCTCTCCCAAGAAAACGTATTCTAGGTCGGAAGGAAGGACTTTGAGCTCTAGAGGTGGCTCTATGGGTTTGCTCTCATTTTCTTCCTTGATCTCACACAGCTCCAATGATTCCGGAATCGGCTCCGGATCATTTTCTATCTCAATCTCATCCTCTTCTTCATTCTCGTCTTCAACTGGATCGGCTCCACAAATGCACGAAATGAAGGAATCTAAAAAGTAAGCGGAATGATAAGTATCATCATTATCAAAATCCCTGGGATGTTGCATGGCTCTTTCTATCTCGAATGTGACAATCTCATCACCTGCACGAAGTGAGATTTTACCGTCGAAGACATCAATGACTGCCTTAGCGGTTCGAAGGAATGGACGGCCTAAAATGATTGGAACTTTTTCATCAGCCTCCATGTCAAGGACAACGAAATCAACGGGGAATACAAATTTATCAACTTTGACTAACAGGTTTTCTATAATTCCCCTAGGATATTTAACTGAACGATCGGCCAATGACAGTGACATGCGTGTGGGTGTGAGTTCTCCTAAATCTAGCCTCTCGTAGAGTGAAAATGGCATCAAATTAATGCTCGCACCTAAATCAGCTAACGCATTAGCAGGAGCAATGGTACCTCCGAAGAAACATGGAATGGTGAATGTGCCTGGATCGGTTAATTTCTCAGGTAGCTTATTCAAGACTACCGCGGAACAACCTCCAGTCAATGGAATATTTGAAAGTTCACCTAACCTGTCTTTTCTCTTAAGAAGGTCCTTAAGAAATTTGGCATATTTAGGCATGGTTTGAAGTGCTTCGATGAATGGAAGATTTATCTTTAATTGCTTAAAGATCTCTAGAAAGTGACCAAATTCCTTTGCATACTGTTGTTGCTTAAGGCGAGCTGGATATGGGACACGTGAATTATCAACCAAAGGGGATGGCTTAACTCCTACTGGTTTTTCTGCCTTCTCTTCAACTTGAGGCTCTCCGGTTTGTGCGGTACTTGCTGGATCTGATTTCTCTTGCACCTTTCCAGGAGTTTCCATTACAATCTCTTCATCTACCTTATCCTCTTTCTCTTCTTCAACTCTCTCTCTCACTACTTCTCCCAAACTCTTTCCACTGTGGGTCGTAATAGCTTTAGCTGAATGATTCACGGGATTCGTGAAAGTATTTCCCGAAAACTGACCAGGTGGATGCTCCTGCAACTGTTTAGCAATTCCACCTACTGTCCTTTGAAGATCAAGAAGTGTGGATTGCTGACTTTTGAGCTGAAGTTCGTGACTTTTATTAATCTGCTCTTGATTTTTAGAGAAATCAGTGAAAGATTTCTGCGTCGCCTGATTTTGTGTCATCATCTGGGCGAACATCTCCTCCATCCTACTAAAACTACCCTCGAACGCCTTGCTACTGCCCTGACTTTCTAGATTCGACCCTCCACTAGCAAACTGACCTCCTGAGCCACTAAACTGACCACTCTGACCCGAACCACTACTCGTGTAAAGACCCGGCCCTCTATTTTGATACTGACCAGATGGGAAACCAGGGGGATTGCCAGAAGAACGAAAATTACTATTGTTGCCACTACCGCGCCAGTTGGATTTGTAATTGGAATTGAAAGGATTCGTGGGACCCCTAGGCTGACCGGCTATGTACTCTACCTGCTCAAGTGTAATAGTGGGACAATCGATCGTGTCGTGACCTCCTCTACAAACCTCACACCTATCAACTTTCTTCTTGATCTCATTCAACTCTTGCCTCATTTCTTGCCTCAAACTCTCGACTATAGCAGCTACCGATGAATCCAAGCTAACTTGGTTTACCCCTCGACCGGTCGAGGTGTGTTGAATAGGAATGGAAGTCCTACGGGTAGAGCTGTAGTCCATATCAGAATGTGCAAAACTCTCGAACAAATCATTGCACTCATTCACCGTCTTCTTTCCCATAAGCTGCCCTCCTGCTGAAGTATCGAAACGAGCTCTAATCTCAGGAGTAAGACCGTTGTAAAACTTTTCAACTAACGCCCAATCAGACAAACTATGCTACGAACAACGAGAGAGAAGCGTCTGAAAACGCTTCCATGCTAAGTGGTACGGCTCGTCAGGCTCCATACGGAAGGAGTGAATCTGATCACGAAGGCGAGAAGCTTTGGCTGGTGGGAAGTACTTGGCTAAGAAGGCATCTCGAAGACCTGCCCAGGTGGTGAAAGTTCCTGCTGATTGCGAATCGAACCAGATGGCTGCGCGTCCAACGAGAGAAAATGGAAATACCTGGAGGTAACGGGCTTCAGGGTTCACACCCTTGATAGAATAAGTGGTACAAAGACGTGTGATACGGTTTATGTGAGCGGGTGCATCCTCATCGTCACGGCCATGGAATTGGCAAGAGTTAGTGATAGCCGTCATGATGTAGGATGGGATTTGCCAAGATCTTTCATTTTGAATCGCGGGAAGGGTGATGGGTGAAACTTCACCGGGGAAACCGGTTGTGGCTTGTTGATAAACAGTGCGGTTAGCCATTTGTGCTTTGGTTTCTGGACTCGGAGAACGTGAAATTTCGAAAGAATCGGTTTCTGTGGTTGTTTCGGATTCAAAGTAAGGATTTCCAAAAACTTGGAATTCGCTTGATTCTCCTTCCTGATTGATTGATTGTCGGCTGAACAGAAGTTCAGGATCGTCTTGTGGTTCGTATTCAGGTGGTCCTCGTGAACGTGTATGGTGCGTAAACTAATGAAAACTTAAACTAGGAATTGGAAATAAACAAGTAAAATCTAACTAAGGATTAAACAAAAACTGAAAATAAAAATTTTGTAATAAAATTTACACTAATGAATTTTTAGACTCCTATGACTCAAATAAATAAAAAAATACATAAACAAACTAATTTAACACAATTGCAAAGTATTCCCCGGCAACGGCGCCAAAAACTTTGATGTGTGCTAAAGTGATTAATAAAAACAACTAAAAAATAAACTTTTAAAAATAACTTTTACTAGACACTCTAAGCTTTAAATTTATACTTAGACTCGATCTTAAAACTAAACCACACAACCGGCAGTGTACCGATCAGTATAATATAGAAAAAGTAAGTCCGGATGTTGAACCCACAAGACACTGTTGAATTACGTTAAATAATTTGTTTATATTTAAAATTACACACGAGTAAATATTTTTGTATTTTTGATTAAAGGGGGGGCTTTGCTTAAAAAAAATAAATTACTTGAAACTAATTAATAAAAGTGAATTAAAACAGTTTATAACGAAGATTTGATAATAATAATAAAGGACTATCTAGGTTAGAATCCCACTTGTTAATAACATGCTTTCTACCGGGTAATTGTGTGACATGAAACCGGGATCTTTAGATATTAAACCTTTAAAGACGACGTAGGATTCCTAATCACTTGGAAAACCAACTATGTAATTTGAAAGGTTTATTTTTATTACCGATTTACTATACTTCTTTACAGTTATCTAGTGTTCTAGAAAAGTGCTTGGAAATACTGACTTCCTCTCGGTTATAAGTCTAAAGCAATTTAAGAAAACTTGATTTGGTTTAATAGACAAATTAGCGACAATTTAATTAAAACTGGTTTCTCACAAAACACAATCTTAGTAATACACTAAATTTGATCTATTAATATTTTTATACCTTACAGTGTTAAAAATAGTAGAACATTAAAACCGGATTAATTCTTTAATCATTAGTTCTATGGTTTATTTCACAATCCACCATAAGATTACCCAACCCGTTTAGGACTTGAATATCGACATAATTCTTTTTATAAAAACAAATTCACCGGAATTTATGTGAAACAAATGATAAAAGTATAAACCAAGTTAAAACATGCATAAACACCAAAACATATAACTTAAATTATTTACTTAACAAGAACAAACCATAATCACACAATACCCGGTAAAAATTACATATTAACAAGTGTTCATCATAACCTAGATAGTTTCAAAGTTTAGCTAGACATAATATTAAACATTACAACTAAACAAAGTTTGAAAGTAATTGACAACATCATACAAGATAGGATAAAAACTGAAAATGGAAGATTAACAAACCCGGATCGCCTAGGACTTGAACCGAACGACTCTACGATTCCCGAGAACTCCGAGGTGCTTCAACTTCACTCCAAGCTGCTTACGGTCGCCTGAATTCGCTCTTTCAGAAGTGTTTTCGAGTTGTGATGGTATGTTTTTCGAGAGAAGAAAAGGTGTATTGAATGAATTGAGGTGTGTTTTGAAGTGTAGACTTCCATGGCTTTTTATAGGCTTCAAATTCTTGCCATTTTGGTTTAAATAATACACCATAGTGCATTTAATTTGACTTTGCTTTAAGTAATCCACCATAGTGTATTTAGTTTGACCAAAGTTAAACCAAAAGTGTTTTTTTAAATAAAAATCCCGTCACCACTTAAATGCTTTCCAGAAACGGTTGCCCAAGCTCTAGTCACTCGATTTTAATCTCTTATTTGGATTCCTCTCGTCGAGCTACCCCAAAAGCATATATTATGGCTCCCGTAACTCACTTTCTAGCTCCGGATATGTCCAGATGAAGTTCTGACTGTTTCTGGCGCGTATTTATGTTCTTTTTCTTCTTCATTCGGACTCCGTTTTATTCGCCGTTTTTGCTCCCTTTACACCAGGACCTGGCAAAACACAAAATAAAATAAAACAAACATAAAACTAAATAAAAACAAATAAAAACCATACAATAATTATACATTTCACACAGGACAAATATGTGTATTTTACTACACATCACACACAGTTCAAGGATCCTCTCAGGTCCAAGGATCCTCCGTGGTTCCAGGATCCTCCTAGGTTCAAGGATCCTCTCAGCCCCAAGGATCCTTTCAGGTTTAAGGATCCTCTCAGCGTCAAGGATCCAACATCTTTCAGGATCAAGGATTCTTAAGAAGTATGCAGCCTCCAGGCTCGGATGCTCATCAAGGAGACTTCATACCAATGCAGACCTTTGCTTCCTCTGGTCCTTCAATCATACCGGAATTCCGTCAATATGGATTCACATCTGCAATTCCAAACTTGAATCCCATGGGAGGTAACACTTTTAATAATTCATATAACACTAACCATGGCTCTATGCAGGATACAGGTATCAATCAGGCTATGGCTAGGGAGTTACAGAAGCTTAAGGATTTGGATATCCATCTGTTTTGGTCAAAAATTACCGAAGCAATTAAGTGATCAAATTAGTAAAGTGAGGTAGTGTGCTAGAAAGTGTGTTGAAAATATGCTGGTTAAGTTATTTAGAAAATCAGTATTCAGGATACGGCTCAGGATATCGAGCTGTATCTACGATCAAACTATGAGCAAAAAGTAAAGTAAACGACACGAGATGTACGAGGAAAGCCCTTGATCAATCTAAATCGCCGGCATAAAACTTCGGGAGCTGACAATCGCAACTGCCTTGTTCTTCTTATTGCTTCAAACTTCAGGATACAGTGCAGGATTGACGGGTGGTCCATAGGACAACCCTTAATGATGTTAAAAGATGATTTTATCCTACATTTAATTGGGTAATTGTCTAGAATTAGATAACTACGGTTGTTTGTGTTTCAGGCACAACTGGAGCTTAAAACGGAAGGAATACGGAGAATAAATGAGAAAAATCAATTATTACAATTGAAGAATTAAGATGATGACATGATAGGGGATGAAATTACGAGAACGTGGGCGAAAACGGCGAAGAAAACGGAGTTGAAACGAGAAAGTTATGCTGAAAACAAAATTACATGCTGAAGCCCACCGTAACCTACGGCTGGGAGGCGTACGTTACGGCCCTAACCTTTACATCAAAAGTTTTACCGTAAAACAGGAGAGAAGGGTCGTAAAGGAAGCTGGCTGGCGTAACCTACGGCTGGGAGGCGTAGGTTACGGCTCCGACTGACGAAAAAAGTCAAAAATATAGTCCTTGCAGTATTTTGGTGGCTTGCTTTCACACATGCAGCTGGCTCTTATTTAATTACATTTGCACTTAATGTCCCAACTAAAGAGTGCTGGCATTTATTAGTTGACTTGGTTGGAGCTTGAGAAGAATATAAATACTAGTATTATGCTTGTAGTAAAAGGAGTCTAAAGTCTTGAATCATGAAAAACATTAGAACAAGTATGTTAGTGAAGGAAATGAGTGGCTAAAACTCTTTGGTGATCATCCTAGATGTAAGGTTTGTCTTGAAACATTATGTTATGTTTGAATTTCTAGAATAATAACTTTGAATGTTTGTTTGAGTTATTATGGTATTTGAATGTTTGTTTGTAAAGTATTGATTCTTGTTTAATGTTAATCTAAACCATACGTTCTGGGTTCCGTTGGTAATCAAGATATCATGGGCGGATTAAGGGTTAGATAATTATCATTTGATCATCGAGTAACAACCTCGTGTTTTATAACCCGAGTACTTAGTTCTCTTTCATCACAAACAAATGATCAAATATGAACCATGTCTATGTGGTTCTTTCTAGTTAAGCATAAATATTAGTGTGGATTACAACCTGAAATCTAGGATGGTCACTTGTTCTTAATATGTTCACAACACAAATCTTTGATTTGCAAATTTAATTAAGTTAATATTAGTTCTTAAAACCAAAACAATCAACTCTTGAATTTCAATTTCTGCATTTTAGTTTAATTATAGTTAAATTGCAAGCTACATAAATAACACACTTTCCACATACTCCCTGAGTTCGATACCCACTTACCGCTATCTATTTAGTAGTAATTGGATTAAATTTACGTGTACCACGACAGGCACGTCAAATTTTGAACATGCCAATTATAATGACAAACCTCATAATCCTCAGCCTGCTCTACCAAAATTTGACGTGCCTGTCGTGGTACACGTAAATTTAGATTGAATAGTCAAATTTATCTGATGAAGAGTCACTTGTAGATCAGATGATGTATGCAGATTATGAGGTAGAGCAGGCTGAGGAGATGAATATGTGTACCGAACCTCTTCCCATATCAATCATTCAAAATAACAAGTGTGGGGAAGAGGGTTCGAGGAAGAAGATGAGAAGGGTGAAACCACAAGACATCAGGGTATACATCATGAAGTGGATTAGTGAAACCCGCATGTGTTTCTTGAACATGCCAATTATAATGACAAACCTATGGAGATGGCATGTAAAATTCCGGGCATTCGTTGGAAATGTCTTGGGTAAGTGTGCATTGAGACCACCATAACGCATGTTCAGGTATGAAGTCTGGCTGAAGACTCATAAACTTAGCGCTCTCGGGAGGCAACCAGAGTTTGTGTCAGTGTCCGTTGTTCTTTACCATGGCAGCAAGCAAGTGTGGGGAAGTTTCGTTTGATCAGGTACATGTACTCTTTCCTTTATCTTAGTTTGTTGTCTGGTGATCATGTTCTTTTAGGTGTGTTTTTGTACTTGGCGGTGTTAAACTTTATGTGCTAGGGAATGTGTTTTTGCTATTCGTGTTAGGGATTGGTCACTCATGGGGTTTGTTGGTTGATGTCGAAGGAATTAGCGATCAAATCCTCCTAAAACCATACATTGGGGACAATGTATCCCAAGTGTGGGGATAGGGGGAAATTTTTGAAGTTTTTGAAAAATTTTTAAATCAAGCAAATTTTTGAAGTTTTTGAAAAATTTTTAAATCAAGCAAAAACAATGTGAGAATTTAAACACCCTCGATTAACTCCAAATAATGCACCGGCAACCTTTAATACCCTTTTATTCTTGGTGAGAGTTGAAGCCACACATGTTAATAAATAGTAATGATCTTTGATGAGAGTGGCAACGGGTGGAGGTGCACTAGAACTTGTGCCTTGATACGGTTTGAATCCTTAGTTGGATATGAATGCGAAAAGGATAAGGGCATTTAGGTAGCCTCGTCTTTAGCGTGTGTGAGTGTGGGATTTGGGGGGTTGGACCTCATAAATTATATATATGAGCATGGTAGTGAGAGGGGTGGGGGTTTGGACATTTAGTTGCCCAATTTTGTGCCTTAAGCCTATCATTTGTTTCCCCTTAGCTACTTACCTAAAAATTTACCCAACTTGACCCGGTTTTATAGTGTTAGTAATTGTTCAGGAGTATGTAATTTTAATTGATGTTATGTTGCTATGTTCATTGAAAAAAAAAATCAGAAAAAGAAAGAAAAAGAAAAAAAAATGGAAAAAAGCAATGAAAGAAAAAAAAAAAAAAAAAAAAAAAGGGAATGATGTTTGGTTATCTTGTATATAGAAGTTAAAGTTTAGTAGTTGTTTGTTTGTTTCGTTGTGTAATAAAAGTCCGGGTTAAGTTTTCGCTACTTCATATATATTCCATTTCCTACCTATACACCTAGCCACGTTACAACCTTTAAAGTCCCTTTGATTTGCATTCATGTTTGGCACTTGTAGGAGGAGGATCGATTTAGGTACAAGCCTATAGTTGTGCAACCGCCCGTTAGCCTTTGTGTGTCTAGCTCACAATTGCTAGTGTTTACTTGTAACCGAGAGGAGAGACATAGCGAGGGGTGCATTATTTTGGGTGTTAAAAAGGGGTTAGTAAAAGGACTACATGTTTGTGCTTGGTTCATGTGATTGCTTGTTGTGAAAATGGTTTGGACGAGTTGCTTGAGGGCAAGCAACGGTTAAGTGTGGGGATGTGACGGGTGGTCCATAGGACAACCCTTAATGATGTTAAAAGATGATTTTATCCTACATTTAATTGGGTAATTGTCTAGAATTAGATAACTATGGTTGTTTGTGTTTCAGGCACAACTGGAGCTTAAAACGGAAGGAATACGGAGAATAAATGAGAAAAATCAATTATTACAATTGAAGAATTAAGATGATGACATGATAGGGGATGAAATTACGAGAACGTGGGCGAAAACGGCGAAGAAAACGGAGTTGAAACGAGAAAGTTATGCTGAAAACAAAATTCCATGCTGAAGCCCACCGTAACCTACGGCTGGGAGGCGTAGGTTACGGCCCTAACCTTTACATCAAAAGTTTTACCGTAAAACAGGAGAGAAGGGTCGTAAAGGAAGCTGGCTGGCGTAACCTACGGCTGGGAGGCGTAGGTTACGGCTCCGACTGACGAAAAAAGTCAAAAATATAGTCCTTGCAGTATTTTGGTGGCTTGCTTTCACACATGCAGCTGGCTCTTATTTAATTACATTTGCACTTAATGTCCCAACTAAAGAGTGCTGGCATTTATTAGTTGACTTGGTTGGAGCTTGAGAAGAATATAAATACTAGTATTATGCTTGTAGTAAAAGGAGTCTAAAGTCTTGAATCATGAAAAACATTAGAACAAGTATGTTAGTGAAGGAAATGAGTGGCTAAAACTCTTTGGTGATCATCCTAGATGTAAGGTTTGTCTTGAAACATTATGTTATGTTTGAATTTCTAGAATAATAACTTTGAATGTTTGTTTGAGTTATTATGGTATTTGAATGTTTGTTTGTAAAGTATTGATTCTTGTTTAATGTTAATCTAAACCATACGTTCTGGGTTCCGTTGGTAATCAAGATATCATGGGCGGATTAAGGGTTAGATAATTATCATTTGATCATCGAGTAACAACCTCGTGTTTTATAACCCGAGTACTTAGTTCTCTTTCATCACAAACAAATGATCAAATATGAACCATGTCTATGTGGTTCTTTCTAGTTAAGCATAAATATTAGTGTGGATTACAACCTGAAATCTAGGATGGTCACTTGTTCTTAATATGTTCACAACACAAATCTTTGATTTGCAAATTTAATTAAGTTAATATTAGTTCTTAAAACCAAAACAATCAACTCTTGAATTTCAATTTCTGCATTTTAGTTTAATTATAGTTAAATTGCAAGCTACATAAATAACACACTTTCCACATACTCCCTGAGTTCGATACCCACTTACCGCTATCTATTTAGTAGTAATTGGATTAAATTTACGTGTACCACGACAGGCACGTCAAATTTTGGCAGATTATGAGGTAGAGCAGGCTGAGGAGATGAATATGTCAAATTTATAAACGACACGAGATGTACGAGGAAAGCCCTTGATCAATCTAAATCGCCGGCATAAAACCTCGGGAGCTGACAATCGCAACTGCCTTGTTCTTCTTATTGCTTCAAACTTCAGGATACAGTGCAGGATATAGACCAGATCGCTAAGTGTTACAATGCTTTCGTATGAAAGTGAAAATTGCTAAAGAGCGAGTGTTAGAGTGTAGCGAGTGTGAATGTGATGTCCTATTCGATCTGGTATACCCACCTATTTATAGTTACAAATTAGAAACTAAAATTCCTATAAATAAGGGATTCTCCCGAATATTCCATAAATAGCCGTTTGGAACCAAATAAAGCGGCCTCAACGTCTTTCCTTGAACAACTTGGACCGAGTCTTCCGCGGAATGAGTCCTTGTGAACGTTGCTAGCTTCTAACCCACGTACCTGCACATGATCCGTTAGTAATCCTGAGGATACCATTCAGGATGTTACCAATATCCTGAATCAGCATCCCGGACATAAACAGTTACTATATAACCAAGATATAAATCAAGATACTTTCCAGGATATGGGCTCAGAATTTCACCCATAACAATTGTCCCCAAAAATGTTACCGTTTGATATCCTGCACTAACGGTTACATTTTTCACGGTGGCCGAGGTAATTAATAGATAAGACTAATGATGTGACCGTTTTCAACTACCCAGCCTATATTTACTCATCATGCCCTATATCTTCTCATCTTCATCTCTTTTTTAATCATAATCGACAAGGAAAAGGTAATATTCTCTCCCTCATCTTCATATTCATCTTTATCATCTTTCTCCGGCGAAAAATTCAGGCGACCAAGTGCCAAGGCAAACAAGGTCCAATTCAGGTGACTCGGCTTCCACATTCATCCAACAGAACCTTCTCCAAGAACCGGAGAAGGAGATATGCACCTTTGACAGTGCCCACCTGTCGGCCTTAAAATCCTCTGGTATCTTCCTGGAAGGAACCGTATTTAGACCGTTTGACCGGGAAATCCGGTCAGATATGGTCTCCAGCGAGTGGATATGCTTCAGTGCTTTCCCTTTTACCCTAGGGTTACAATTCCCCTTTCCGGACTTCATCACCGAATTCTTTAATATCACCAAAATCTCTTTCAGCCAAACCATGCCAATGCTCTGGCGTGTTTTGTCTGTTCTTGACCAGATCAAAAGAAACCACATTCCCGATCTTTCCGTCCATGATCTCCCCTTAGCTTACAAACTTAGATGCCACAGATCATGTAGATTTCTGTTTTACTCTACTTCTGGTGACCCATTGATACTTCGTGCCACCAGGAACGAGGATGGTTGGCAATCCAAGTTTTTCTTTGTAAAAAGGGATTCAATCCCTGGTGGAACGGATTATCCGATGAGATGGTTGAAGAAGGGTAGGATTTAGGGTTTAAAGATGATCCTGCCTCTTATCCTGCTTTATATCCTGAACTGACCAATTTTATTTTTTCTGTTGTGTATGCAGCTGATTTTAGGAAGATTGCACCTCCTCTTGCTGATTCTCAAAAAAGAATAGACGCCATCAGACTCCTTCTAGAGGCTGAAAGAAGTTTCAATCCATCCCCACCAACTCCAAGTCCTCTCTCAAGCGCAAACATGTCTGGTAAGGATCCTGCAAAATATCCTGTACACATATGTTTTCATTTGATATCCTTAGGAGAGATTTAGAATTTTACTCCCTGTGTACAGACTCCAGCAAAGTTCCAGTCTACCTAGACCTCGACGAACTCGACAGCTACCCAACTCCAGCCACAGTCAAGAAAGAAACTCCTGCTGCTACTAGCTCCAAGCCACTTCCGGCTCCCAAGGCCAATCCAAGGACTCGCGCTTCCACAGCAAAAAAGATAAAAGGTCTTGAAGTCAGCGCTCCTGCTTCAGAAGGGTTCTCCTATGATGAACTCAGTTTCTCGGATTCCTTAGAGCCAATGACATCCTTCCTTAACAAGGTAATATCCTGATGCATATCCTGTACATATATCCTGCACGTATATCCTAATAGGATATCCTGACAGGATATCCTGGTCAATATATTCTAACTCATACCTGGAATTGATGTGCAGGGCCTCCAGCATTTGCTCCACTTGTATAATGATGCCTGTGGTACTGTTGCACTCCATGAAGCCAGGATCAAACAGCTTGAAAGCACCGTCGCTGACCAAGGTGCCATTGCCGAAGCGAAGACCCGGCACTACGAAAGCCTGCTGAAGAAGGTCACCCAAGACGCTGAGGTCAAACTCGCCACCGTTCAAATGGATCATGATCAAGCCTTGGTCAATTTCCGGGAGGGAATCAAGGCTTCCGCCATCGTCTCCTTGTTACAAGCACGCATCAAGATGGCCTACGAGGCCAAGGAGACGGGCCTTGTTTGTCCATCTTGGCCAGTTGTATCCTGGGTGGCCAAGCTAAAGGAGCTCGGTGGCAAAGCTGTGCCACTTCCTGTTGAAGCTGGTGAGTCTTCTAAGTCAGCAGAGGTGGTGATCCAGGCTGGAGACAAGAAGGATGCTGGAGCAGATGCTGGGATGGATACTGGTGAGGATGCTGCTCAGGATGCTGGTGCTGAGAAGTCTGAGAAGGTTGGAGAAGATGCCGCTGTGTGAGGGAATTTAGGTGGGTGATGACGGATATACGTGCCAAGGCCAGAGCCCACCTTTTCAAATTTGAATGTTGGTCTGTAATCACTTAAACAATTTACTTTTCTGCACTTTACTTTTCTGCACCTGAACAATTTACATTTCCTGCATGCTTTTTGAACAATACAACAGTTGGAGGTGGATGGGTCTCGGTTTGAGATGAAACCTTCAACTGTTGGGTAAATATGGTAAGGAACTATTAGTGCTCTTAGTGGATGGGCCTTGTTTTGAGGTGAAACTAAGAGCACATCTTTTGGTACGTTAATAATATAACTTCTCTTTTGACTTTATTATTGTTGTCATTGATATAAAAATTTTACTTGTGAAAACTGTTTTGTTTGGACATTTTTTTAGGAACATATTGCAAACGTATCCTAGAAGATATCCTGAAAGATATCTTGATCAGGATATTGACATACAACCTATTAACTGTCCAAATAAAAAGGAGAGATCATACCAGAGATTCTTAGAAATCAATTTCAATCTTCCATCATAAGTTTGTCCCCAGTGCATACTTATAAACTTGGATCCATCCTTTGAATATCATAACGTATGTCCCCTGTGTTCGACACAGAAACGCAAATGTATTCATACTTTGATTTGAATAAATTCCGAATACCCTAGGGCAAAACCCTTGATATCCTGAAATGAATCCTTAGTATACTGGGGATAAACCCTTAATATCTTGGGGATAAACCCTGATATTCTGGGGATAAACCCTAAATTTCATGCGCTACAGGCGAGAGTGTATAAACTCCAATTCTTAGAAAGGTGAATACCTTTAAACCTTAGAGAGTATGACAATACTCTTTCGTGAGAGAGGGTGATCAATCCTCATATACCTTCAGGATCCAGGATATAGCCAACAGTAACGAAATTGTCAGCCACTTTTACATGAACTGGTCCCGCTACCTTGAACTATACCTAGATAACTTGCGCTCCAGGCGAGGTGTTTAAACCCAATTCGTAAGAAAGGTGAATACCTTTAAACCTTTGAAGGGACCAGGATCCCTTAAACGTGAGAGAGGGGGCCAGTCCTCTAATCTTTCGAGTTATCCTGAGTACATATCCTGGAGCTATATCCTGAAACATATGCTGCAAAACAATTGTAAACTAAGGTGGGTGTTAGCTTGGCTAACACCCCTCCGATGCTTAAGTCAGTATTTGGTTCAAGATAATAAATAAATATATTTAAAATAGAATACATACCATTCCGAGATAGAAAATAAATTCTACTCTTACTTGAAATAGAGCTTTAAATGTATCGCATTCCAGGATCTTGGTAGCATATCCCCTTCCATATTCTTGAGTCGATATGCTCCTTTCCCTGCTTCTGACTCGACTTCATAAGGTCCTTCCCATTTCGGAGCTAGCTTGCCATCGGCAGGATTAGTGGTATTCTGAAAAGACTTTCTTAGCACCCAATCACCAACTCGAAATATTCTAGTCCTTATGTTCTTATTATATGCTCTGGATATTCTTTGTTGATATGCTGCTATCCTTAGTCTTGCTGCGTCTCTTTTTTCATCTATAGTATCCAAATCTTGACACAAGACTTCAGGATTTTGTTCAGTATCCTGTAGCATAGATCTTGCAGTAGGTATCGTCATTTCTGTTGGAATCATTGCTTCCACTCCAAATACCAAGGAAAACGGGGTTTGGCCGGTTGCATTCTTTACCGTTGTCCTATCAGCCCACAAAACAAAGGGTAACTCTTCTGCCCATCTTCCTTTTTTTGGCTCCAAGCCTCTTCTTTAAGTTACTGACTATTATCTTGTTTGAGGATTCAGCTTGTCCATTCGCTTGAGGATGTACCGGAGTAGAGGTGATCATTTTGATTCCCCAGCTTTTGCAAAAGTCAGTAGTCCTTTTACTTATAAACTGGGACCCATTATCACAAATGATCTCAGCTGGTACCCCAAACCTAGTCAGGATATTCCTCTTTATGAAGGATACTACTTCTTGATCTCTAACTTGAACAAATGCTTCAGCCTCAACCCACTTAGAGAAATAATCCGTCATTGCTAACATAAATACTTTTCCTCCCGGAGCTTTTGGTAACTTCCCTACTATATCCATCCCCCACTTCATGAATGGCCAAGGGGAAACTACAGGATATAACGGTTCAGCTGGTTGATGTAGTATGTTACTATGCCTTTGACATGCATCACATCTTCGAGCATATTCTGCAGCATTTTTCCTCATCGTTGGCCAATAATATCCTGTCCTTAATACTTTCGAGAACAATGATCTGCCCCCAGTGTGATTACCACAATCCCCTTCATGTATATCCTGAAGTACTTCTTTGGCTTCAGGATCCTCCAAGCACCTTAAATACGGTCCTGCAAGAGATTTCTTGTATAAAACATTATTTATAATAGTGAATCGTGATACCTTCATCCTAAATGCCTTAGGATTTTCATTTCCGGGGATGTGTCCTTCTTTGAGATATCTCATAATTGGAGCCGTCCAGGATTTAGGATCCTGTTCAGGATATTCCGCTCCAGGATCCCGAATACCTACTACTTCTTTATCCTGAGGATTCGTTGCAGGATATAAGACATGTAATATTGGTATTTGGGTCCCTTCAGGTATCCTGATAGATGATCCCAAATTTGCTAAGGCATCCGCTTCAGCATTATCCTCCCTTGGTACCTGTTCAAGTGTAAAAACGTCGAAATATCCTGCTAATTTTTTGAGAATATCGAGATATTCAATTAATTTCTCACCCTTAACTGCATAGGATCCATTAAAATGGTTAGTAATTAACAAAGAGTCAACATATACTTGCAAATTTTTGATACTCATGCTCCTAGCCAACTCTAATCCTGCAATTAAAGCCTCATACTCTGCTTCATTATTAGTAGCAGGAAATTCACATCTAATAGCCTGGGGTAATATGTCCCCCTGTGGCGATTTTAGTATTATTCCCAATCCTACTCCTCTTACATTAGATGCACCATCAGTATATAATGTCCAGGATCCTGAGGATTCTCCTAACTGTTGAACTTCTAGGTCTACCTCATCCTGAATGTCACTACTAAAATCAGCCACAAAGTCAGCTAAAGCCTGAGACTTTATGGCATTTCTAGGTTCATATACTAAATCATAAGCACTCAACTTTACTGACCACTTAGCCATTCTGCCTGACATTTCTGGTTTCCTAAGTACATTTTTAACAGGATAATTTGTTTTAACACGAATCCTATGTGTCTCAAAGTAATGTCTAAGTTTCGTTGATGCCATGACTAATGCTAGTATCAATTTTTCTAAATGAGAATATCTAGTTTCAGCATTTAATAAGCTTTTACTAACATAATAAACAGGATATTGCTGACCTTCATGGTCCTTTACAAGGACGGCACTTACAGCATTCCCTGATACTGCGAGGTATAGGGATAATGGTTCACCATTCTCAGGCTTCATCAGTAGAGGTGCGGTTGAAAGATATCGCTTTAAATCCTGTAGGGCCGCTTCATGCTTCTCACCCCATTCGAATTTTTTGTTCTTCTTCAGGATATCATAAAAATCTTTGCATTTCTCTGAGGATCTTAAGATAAATCTGTTTAATGCTACCACTCGCCCTGTTAATCGTTGAACATCCTTCATATTTGAGGGCGATTTAATATCCAAGATGGCTTTAATCTGCTCCGGGCTCGCCTCTATTCCTCTTTTGGTCACCATATATCCTAGAAATTTTACTGCCCCCACTCCAAAATGGCACTTAGCAGGATTTAGCTTCATGTTATACTGATCCAGGATATCAAATGCTCCTTTAATATCCTGAAGGTGATCCTGAGCTTTCTTTGATTTTACCACCATATCGTCAATGTACACCTCCATGGTGTCCCCCAGTTTGTCTTTGAACATCATGTTTACCAATCTTTGATATGTTGCACCTGCATTTTTCAAACCAAAAGGCATAGCTGTATAACAATAAATACCTGTTGGTGTCATGAAGGCAGTATCCTCCTGGTCAGAAGGCTCCATTTGGATCTGTTGAAATCCTGAGGATGCGTCCATGAAGGTCAGCATTTCATGCCCGGCAGTGACATCTACCATTGCATCAATGTGGGGAAGAGGAAATGGGTCTTTAGGACAAGCTTTGTTCAAGTCTGTGTAGTCTACACAAACTCTCCATTTCCCATTTTTCTTCTGTACCACAACCACGTTTGCTAGCCACCTTGGGAACTTAACCTCTCTGATCATCCTGGACTTCAATAATCTCTCAACTTCCTCCTGGATAATCGTATTCCGCTCAGGAGCAAACTTCTTTCTTTTTTGCTGAACAGGCTTGAATGATTTATCAATTCCAAGCTTGTGAGTGATAATGTCTTTGGATATGCCTGTCATATCCTCATGCTTCCATGCAAACGTAGACATCCTGCATTTCAAAAAGTTAACTAATTGTTCTTCAATATCCTGAGGGATATTGGTTCCTACGAGCACCGAGATATCAGGATTATCTTGATCCAGGATAATTTTCTTCACATCCTGCTCCGAATCCTCCACGATATCCTGGGCCCGCATCTTTAATTGCTATGCTGTACTAGGCTTGGTTGAGGATTTCATCGAGGATGAGTAGCATTCTTTCGCCTCCTGCTGATCACTATCAACTTTGACAACTCCCCAAGGGGTAGGGATCTTGATGCATTGGTGATACGTTGATGGCATAGCCTTCATATCGTGAATCCATGGTCTTCCCAGTATGATGTTATAGCAGGATAGAGAATCCATCACACAGAAACGTTGTATCGAGTTGACTCCTTCAACGTATACTGGTAATTTTATTTCTCCCACTGTGTTTCTAGCCTCTCCACTGAACCCAACAAGCATGGTAGACTTTGAAGTGATATCCATTGGAGATACATTCATTCTCTTTAGAGTCTCTAGTTGGATTATGTTAACGGAGCTGCCATTATCAACCAATATCCTGCGTACAAAATGGTTAGCCACATATAACGTTATTACCAGAGCATCATGGTGAGGATCCTGGACAGTATCCCTGTCATCAGCATCAAATGTGATCACTTTGTCAGTTGTGAGGGTAGTCATCCTTACAAGTTTGTCTCCCCTTTCAGCCTTAGCTTCTTTTGCATGTCTCTTTGCCGCCGAATACGAAGTCCCACAAATGTCGGATCCTCCCGAAATGAAGTTGATTATCTTGGCATCCGCGGGAGGTGACGCTGCTCGCTCAGGATCCTTCTCGATATCCTGACCTTTATTCTTCTTCCTTCCTAAGAGATCTTTCAGATATCCCTTGCTTAGAAGATAGCTTATCTCTTTCCTTAGAGCGATGCAATCCTCAGTCATATGTCCGAAATCTTCGTGGAAAGCACACCATTTTGACTTATCTTTCCAATCAGCTTTTTGTTGACTCTTTCGAGGCCATCTAGCCTTGTCTCCTAGACCCTGCATGGCATACATTAATTCAGGAATGTTAACAGAAAAGCAATATTCAGACAACTCAGGATACTCTTCAGGATCCTCATCGTCGACATCATTCACTTTCTTATTTTCATTTCTACCATATGGCTTAGGCCGATATGGCTTGAATGAGGATTCAGACTTCCGGTTAGTTGACTCATAGGTGTTGGATGAGTTCATTCTCTCTTGCATCTTCCTGTCATCCTCCAATCGAATATATCTTAGGGCCCTGTTTCGAGCTTCATCCAAGTTCCTGCATGGGTTCATTACAAGATCTTGATAAAATTGAGAATCTTTTTGCAGCCCCATCTTGAAAGCTTGCACAGCTGTTGCAACATCAAGATGTGGAATGTCTAAGGATTCCCGGCTGAACTTGTTCACATAATCCCTAAGGGATTCCTGAGGCCCCTGTGTTATCCTGTAGAGGTCACTTGTTAGTTTCTCAAAGCTTCTACTACAAGAAAACTGACTATTAAATAAATTTACTAAGTGAGCAAAAGATGTAATCGAATGCGGAGGAACATTCAAGAGCCATTTCAAGGCTGATCCTATTAAGGTAGAACCAAAACCCTTGCACAAGCATGCTTCCTTGAGATCTGGAGGGATAGGGTTAATCTCCATTCTTTTCCTATACTGAGCAATATGCTCCTCAGGATCCGTAGTTCCGTCGTAAAGCTTCATGTTGGGGGTTTGAAATCTCTTTGGGATTTCAGCATCACAGATAGGATATGCAAAACGAGATATCTTGTGACTGTCTTGGGACACTTCTGGGATCGGCTGGACCACCCCAGGTACACTGGATATCATGTCCTTCAACTTCTGAAGTTCCCTAGTAAGTGCTGATGTTACACCTGTATCCTGCAAAGATCCACTATTGTTAGTAGCATGAGTATTATTATTATTTGACACGTTACCCGTTGGAGGATTTTGCCCATATCCTGAAGCATATCCTGAGCTCCTCATGGTTGACATCCTGACCGAGGAGGGTATTTCAGGAGTATGATTCTGAGGAAGGCTGGGCACAATATTCCCCCTGTTATCCTCAGTATACACAGCTGAACTGAAGTTCAAAGTTCTGGGATGTAATGGAGTGACAATATCCTCAGCAGATCTGCTCGAGCCAGACTTCAGGAGTTGTATTTCCCTCAAAAGCATTTGGTTTGTTTCCTGTTGCTGCCTCATTTGTTCCTGCACACTTCCAAATAAGGTTAGAATTTCATCATTAGAAGCTAGAACGGGAGCAGATTCCTGAACACTACGAGTAGGGATAATATCCTGAGGTCGTGAAGAGGTTGGCATCCTTGGAGGAGGTGGTGGAAGCACCGAACCAGTAGTAGCAGAAGTCATAGCAGACACAGTGGAGGAACTCATGTTTGATCTTGAGGCCATTATGGACAATGTGGCAAAAAGTTTTGAGAATAGAAAACCGATTAGCGATTTGACAAAAATTTTTAGTAAAGATAGCACCACTTGCCCCACGGTGGGCGCCAAATTGTTTTGGTCAAAAATTACCGAAGCAATTAAGTGATCAAATTAGTAAAGTGAGGTAGTGTGCTAGAAAGTGTGTTGAAAATATGCTGGTTAAGTTATTTAGAAAATCAGTATTCAGGATACGGCTCAGGATATCGAGCTGTATCTACGATCAAACTATGAGCAAAAAGTAAAGTAAACGACACGAGATGTACGAGGAAAGCCCTTGATCAATCTAGATCGCCGGCATAAAACCTCGGGAGCTGACAATCGCAGCTGCCTTGTTCTTCTTATTGCTTCAAACTTCAGGATACAGTGCAGGATATAGACCAGATCGCTAAGTGTTACAATGCTTTCGTATGAAAGTGAAAATTGCTAAAGAGCGAGTGTTAGAGTGTAGCGAGTGTGAATGTGATGTCCTATTCGATCTGGTATACCCACCTATTTATAGTTACAAATTAGAAACTAAAATTCCTATAAATAGGGGATTCTCCCGAATATTCCATAAATAGCCGTTTGGAACCAAATAAAGCGGGCTCAACGTCTTTCCTTGAACAACTTGGACCGAGTCTTCCGCGGAATGAGTCCTTGTGAACGTTGCTAGCTTCTAACCCACGTACCTGCACATGATCCGTTAGTAATCCTGAGGATACCATTCAGGATGTTACCAATATCCTGAATCAGCATCCCGGACGTAAACATTTACTATATAACCAAGATATAAATCAAGATACTTTCCAGGATATGGGCTCAGAATTTCACCCATAACACCAGCGTACCAGGAGTGGTTAAACCCATTCCTGAAATTGCAGATGGTAGCCATAGGATATCTCATTTTGCACCACCTATTTGTGATGCTGAGATACCCGAAAGGTTCCAGATACCAACTATGAAGCTATATGATGGTTCAACAGATCCAGAGGAACATGTAGCTCAATACAGGGAAAGGATGGAGATCAATCCAATTCCTGAGAGGTTAAAAGAAGCATGTCTATGCAAGGGTTTTGGATCCACACTCACAGGATCTGCTCTTAAATGGCTGCTAAGTCTTCCCCCTTACTCTATTACTTCATTTGCTAATCTAGTTAATCTGTTTAATAGTCAATTCTCTTGTAGTAGAAAATTTGAACGATTAACTAGTGATTTATATAGGGTAACACAAGGTCAGAATGAATCACTTAGGGATTATATCACTAAGTTTAGTTAGATATCCCTAATCTAGATATAGTCACGGCTGTGGAAGCCTTTAAAATGGGATTACTTAGGGATTCATTATTCTATGATGATCTTGTTATGACCCCGTGCAGGAATCTTGATGAAGTAAGAACCAGGGCCCTTAGGTTCATCCGTCTAGAGGATGACAAAAGGATCCAGGAGAGATTGACAGGATCCTCAAAAGAAGAAAAGCAAGGATCCTACTTCAAGAATCACAAGTTCACGTCCTACAACAAGTCTGACAACCAGAATGTGCATGTAGTAGAGCAAGAAGAGGATGATGAGGATTATCCTCCAATTTCTAAATACTGTTTTCCTGTTGATAACAATGAACTAATTCTTGCAATGCAGAATCTAGGTGAGAAAGCAAGATGGCCAAGGAAAAGTGATAAACCAGCTGCTACAAAAGACAAATCCAAATGGTGTGCATATCACGAGGATTTCGGGCATCTCACTGAAGAGTGTATTGCACTTAGAAAAGAAATTGGTTACTTGTTAAGCAAGGGGCACTTGAAGGAGCTTTTGGGAAGAAAGAAGTCAAGGATCCAGGATCCTGAAAGGATCTCAGAAAAGGCTCCTGCTCCTTCAGCAGATGCACAAGTTATAAACTTCATATCCGGTGGATCAGACATTTGTGGTACTTCCTTTTCAGCAGCCAAAATACATGCCAAGGAAACCAAGATGGATAATGGAGATAGACCCACCAGGACCTCCACTGTCACCAAGGATATAATTATAACTTTTGATGAGGATGATCGTCTTGATGTTCAGGATCCTCATCATGATGGTCTTGTCATTACTCTGTTCATTTCTAACCATTTTTTTCGCAGGATCCTGATAGATGGAGGAAGTTCAGTAAACATCATCCAGCTTGATGTCCTCAAGAAGATGAACATCCCTGAATCAGACATTGTCCCAAGATCCTCAGTACTTGTGGGATTCAGCGGAGAGACCAAAAATACATTGGGGGACATCAAACTCCCTATCTATATTGAAGGACTCCATTCTTATCAAAAATTTTATGTTATAGATTGCTTATCTTGTTGTAATGTTATCCTTGGCAGGCCACGGATATATGACATGAAGGCAGTCCCATCTACTTATCATCAGTGCGTGAAGCTTCCTAGTCCATGGGGGGTGGTGAAAATTGAGAGTGACCAGCAAGAAGCTAAGAATTGCTACACATCATCAATGAAGCCGGCCTCGAGACCAAGGGAGCAATAGCAATTAAAGCATCCTCCAAGAGATGTCTTGGAGGCAAGAGAACAGGATGTGAAAGAAATCCTTATGGATCCCCTTGATCCTGAATCCATCGTCTTCATAGGATCAGGGATCCTCAGCAACATTGAACAAGATCTAGTATCCTTCCTTAGGAGGAGGAAAACCACCTTTGCCTGGAAGCATGAGGATATAACAGGTATATCTAAGGATATAATTACTCATATGCTTGGCATTGACAGGTCATTCAAGCCTATACATCAGAAGAGGAGGAAGTTTGCACCTGAAAGGAATGCTATTATCCAGGAAGAGGTAGATAAACTACTTCGAGCAGGTATGATAAGAGAGGTTAAGTATCCAAGATGGTTAGCCAATGTGGTTGTTGTACAAAAGAAAAATGGAAAGTGGAGGGTATGTGTCGATTTTACTGATTTAAACAAGGCATGTCCCAAGGATCCTTTCCCATTACCCCACATTGACTCCATGGTGGATGCTACCGTGGGTCATGAGTTGTTGACTTTTATGGATGCTTCATCTGGATTTCAACAAATTCAGATGGAACCATCTGATCAAGAGGATACATCCTTTATGACCCCAGCCGGCATATATTGTTATATCGCTATGCCATTTGGACTAAGGAATGCAAGTGCTACTTATCAAAGGCTAGTCAATATGATGTTCAAGGAACAAATTGGACACACTATGGATGTTTACATAGACGACATGGTGGTTAAATCTAAGAAAGCTGAGAATCACCTTAGAGACTTGGAGGAAGCATTCAATATCCTTGATAAATTTAATATGAAACTAAATCCTTCCAAGTGTCACTTTGGTGTTAAAGCAGGTAAATTCCTAGGCTATATGGTGACAAAAAGAGGCATTGAAGCAAGTCCAGAACAAATCAAGGCTATTGTGAATATCAAATCTCCTGCCAATGCCAAGGATGTGCAAAGATTGACAGGCAGGATTGCAGCCTTGAACAGATTCATATCCAAATCCTCAGAAAAATGCAAGGAATTCTATGACATTTTGAGGAAGAACAAGAAATTTGAATGGACTGAAAAGCATGAAAATGCTCTCAAAGCTCTTAAGGATTACCTATCCTCAGCCCCTGCCTTGATGAAACCAGAAAAAGGGGATATATTATCCTCTAAAGCAGTAAGTGCGGTCCTTGTTAAAGATCACGAAGGTACACAACATCCCGTCTATTATGTAAGTAAGAGTTTGCTTGATGCTGAATCAAGGTATTCACATTTAGAAAAACTTATCCTTGCATTAATTATGGCATCTACTAAATTAAGATATTATTTTGAAACTCATGCCATTATTGTTAAGACTAATTTTCCAATTAAGAATGTTCTCAGGAAACCTGAAATGTCAGGAAGGATGGCAAAGTGGGCAGTGAAGCTTAGTGCATATGATATAAGATATGAGCCAAGGACTGCCATCAAATCCCAAGCCTTAGCTGACTTTGTGGCAGATTTCAGTAGTGACTTGCAAAGGGAAGCTGAATTAGAAGTCCAACAGCTTGAAGAAACTAAGGATTCTTGGATACTCTTCACTGATGGAGCCTCCAATATCAAAGGAACAAGGCTTGGAATACTACTAAAATCGCCACAGGGGGACATAATACCCCACTCCATAGCTTGTGAGTTCCAAACTACTAATAATGAGGCTGAATATGAAGCCTTGATAGCCGGTTTACAAATCGCTAAGCATATGAGGATCAGGTATCTTGAGGTATGTTTTGGTCAAAAATTACCAAAGTAATTAAGTGATCAAATTAGTTTAGTGAGGTAGTGTGCTAGAAGTGAGTGTCGAAAATATGTTAATCAAGTTAATTGTAAAAACAGTTTCAGGATACGGCTCAGGATATAGAGCTGTATCTATGATCAAACAATGAGCAAAAAAGTAAAGGTTGACACGTGATGTACAAGGAAAGCCCTTGATCAATCTAGATCGCCGGCATAAAACCTCGGGAGCTGACAATCGCAGCTGCCTTGTTCTTCTATTACTTCAAATATCAGGATACAGTGCAGGATATGATGCGGATCAACTAGGTGTTACAAAGTGATTTGATTACAAGTGTTGGTGTGTAGTGATTGCTAGAAGCTAGAGAGCAAAGTGTGCGAAAGAGAGTGTGTGGAAAAAGTTGTGTCTGCCTATGATCCGATCGCTCCCATTTATAGTAACAAAAACTAACAAACTATCCTATTATTCCGGGATACTTTGGAATATTCCATTCTGAACGTTGGGGGACTGCTTTTACTTGTTTTCCACGTGCTTATTGACTATAAAACCGGGTCTTCAGCTCATATGACCGTTACAACGTCAATAGCATTGACCAGCATCCGATATTCTCGCAGAATATGCCTTTCTTCTATTATGACCGTCACAAGACCCATTCTTCCACCATCAACGTCCATTTTTCAACCACCTTGAGCGAATCTTCAGGTAGATCAAGTCCTTTAACGTTGGTACCTTGCAACCAAAGAAAATCGTTAATAGCAAGCAGGATACCCCCAGAGGATATTACCAATATCCAGGTTCAGTATCCTGGCCGCAGCATCAAGCATATAATATCAGGATATGCTTCAGGATATAAGCTCGAAATTCCACCCATAACAATTGTCCCCAAAAATATATCTGTTAGGATCTTGAAATCTAAACGGGTATATTTTTCGTTATGTTGTTCGATGCACTTAATGGGATGTAGATGTTGATGTGACTTCACGCAACTTCCAAGGTTATACTTTCTCATAACTAGGTAGTCTTCTGGCACGTCTGGTAAGGATATCTATTTTGAACATTCCTGCATATGTTTGGTTAATCAGCACATAATATGATAAGACTGAAACTACTCCCTTTTCTGTAGACTCTGCTAAGGTCCCTGTTGTCTTCGATCTTGAGGAGCTTGACAGTTACTCCAAGCCTGTCCTGGTAAAAAAAGAATCATCTTGTGCCACCTGCTCTAAGCCCTCCACTGTTGTTGCCGAAGGTTTTTCTTATGATGACCTTGGCTTCATGGAATCCATCGAGCCCATGACCTCCTTCCTTAATAAGGTAAATACCCAAATCCTGTATCCCGTACACATATACTGAACCTGTATCCTGGTTAGTTTGTCTTTAACGATACCTGTATTTTGCTTTGCAGGGTCTGAATCATCTGGTCATCCTGTACTTAGAACAATTTTAATTTCCTGCAAGCTTTTGAACAATTTAACAGTTGGAGGTGGAGGGATCTCGTGTTTTCAGGACGAAGCCTTCAACTGTTTATGTAAATATGCTTTAAAAACTTAATTGTGTTCTTGGTGGATGGGTCTCTTTTTGAGATGAAACCAAGAATACAATTAATAATAAACTAACCTTTTGACCTTACATGTTATTTGTTATGCATTGCTTAGTCTGAATTCCAATGTTCCAAACTCAGTGCAATTATTACTTTTTATGAAAATATCTTGATCAGTATACTCGCAAATATCCTATTAAGACTTCCGTCAAATAGGGTTCAGATAAAGTTTTCAGAGAAAGAGGACAGTTCATTTTTATTTTACAAAGTTGGTTTTGAGAACACTTGTTTGACTAGAACACAGTTTCAGTTTTTAATCAAAGTATCATGTCCCAAATATTCCAATCAAATATCCTGAAACATATTTTGAAAATACATTTTGAGAATATATCCCGAGAATATATCCTAATCAGGATGCTTAAGCTTTTGTCAAATATAGTTTCAAAAATTCAAATGATTTAAATAACGTTTACAAAGGAAAGATCATACCAGGAATAGAGTGTAACCCTATTCTCAAACTTCAATCCTTTTGCAACTTTTCCAATGAAGATGTCCCCAGTCTAAGACACTTAGTGTACTAGGTCCGAGCTTGATCCTTTGAGCTTTACACAATTGCCTCAGTAGGAATGTCCCCTGTGCATAATGTCTTCGAATACTTAGAAATTTTCTGGACATCAGCTGCAACCGTTTGAATAATTCTTATATTACAGGGGATAAACCCTAAAATATACTGGAGATAAATCCTTAATGTACTGGGGATAAACCCATAAGTATTCTGGGGAAAATCCCGAATTTTCGTGCGCTACAGGCGGGAGTGTATAAACTCCAAGACTTAGAAAGGTGAAAACCTTTAAACCTTAGAGAGTATGAAAATACCCTTTCGCGAGAGAGGGTGATCAATCCTCATATACCTTTAGGATCCAGGGTATAGCCAACAGTAACGAAATTGTCAGCCACTTTTACATGAACTGGTCCCGCCACCTTGAACTATCCCTGGATAACTTGCGCTCCAGGCGGGGTGTTTAAACCCAATTCGTGAGAAAGGTGAATACCTTTAAACCTGTGAAGGGATCAGGATCCCTTAAACGTGAGAGAGAGGGCCAATCCTCTAATCTTTCAAAGTATCCTGAGTGTGTATCCTGGAGCTATATCCCGAAACATATGCTGCAAAAAAACTGTAAACTAAGGTGGGTGTTAGCTTGGCTAATACCCCTCTGATGCTTAAGTCAGTATTGGGTTCAAGATAATAAACAAATATATTTAAAAGAGATAGAATACATACCATTCTGAGATAGAAATTAAATTCTATTCTTACTTGAAATAGAGCTTTAAGTGTATTGCATTCCAGGATCTCGGTAGCATATCCCCTTCCATATTCTTGAGTCGATATGCTCCTTTCCCTACTTCTGACTCAACTTCATATGGTCCTTCCCATTTTGGAGCTAGCTTGCCATCGGCAGGATTAGTGGTATTTTGAAAAGCCTTTCTTAGCACCCAATCACCAACTCGAAATCTCCTAGTACTTATATTCTTGTTGTATGCTCTGGATATTCTTTGTTGATATGCTGCCATCCTTAGCCGTGCTGCATCTCTTGTCTCATCAATAGTATCTAGCTCCTGGCATAGGACTTCAGGATTTGATTCAGGATCCCGTAGGCTTGATCTAGCTGTAGGTATCACCATTTCTGTCGGGATTACTGCCTCTGCTCCAAATACTAAGGAAAATGGGGTTTGCCCAGTAGCATTCTTCACAGTTGTTCTATCAGCCCATAGGACAAATGGTAGTTCTTCTGCCCATCTTCCTTTTTTAGCACCTAATCTTTTCTTCAAATTGTTGACAATTATCTTGTTTGAGGATTATGCTTGTCCATTTGCTTGAGGATGCACTGGTGTTGACGTAATCATCTTAATTCCCCAACTTTTGCAAAAATTAGTAGTTCTTTTGCTGATGAATTGAGAGCCGTTGTCACAAACTATCTCAGCCGGTACCCCAAATCTGGTCAGGATATTCCTCTTTATGAAGGATACCACTTCTTGATCCCTGACTTGAACAAAGGCCTCGGCTTCGACCCACTTGGAGAAATAATCTGTCATTGCCAGCATAAAAACCTTTCCTCCTGGAGCCTTTGGAAGTTTTCCCACTATGTCCATTCCCCATTTCATAAACGGCCAAGGGGATACGATAGGATATAATGGTTCTGCAGGCTGATGCAGGATGTTGCCGTGTCTTTGACATGCATCGCATTTCTGAGCATACTCCGCAGCATCCTTTCTCATGGTTGGCCAGTAATATCCTGTTCTCAATACCTTCGAGAACAGAGATCTGCCGCCAGTATGGTTGCCACAGTCTCCTTCATGTATATCCCGAAGTACCTCCTTGGTTTCAGGATCTTCCAAGCACCTTAGGTACGGACCCGCAAGGGATTTCTTATACAAAATATTATTTATAATAGTAAAACGAGATACCTTCATCCTAAAAGCCTTAGGATTTGCATCCTTTGGGATATCTCCTTCTTGAAGATACTTCATAATTAGAGTCATCCAGGATTCAGGATCCTTCTCAGGATATCCATCACCAGGATCCTGAATACATGCTACTTCTTTATCCTGAGATTTGAAATGTTCCATTGTAGGATACAAGATGTGCACTATTGGTATCTGAGTTCCCTCCGGTATCTTGACAGTAGATCCTAAGTTTGCTAGAGCGTCAGCTTCAGCATTCTTTTCTCTTGGTACCTGTTCAAGTATAAAAATTTCGAAATATCCTGCTAATTTTTTAACAATTTCAAGATATTCAGCTAACTTTTCGCCTTTTACTGCATAAGATCCATTGAAATGGTTAGTAACCAACAGGGAATCAACATATATTTGTAAATATCTAATATTCATATTTTTAGCTAATTCTAATCCTGCTATCAAAGCTTCATATTCTGCTTCATTATTAGTGGCAGGAAACTCACATCTAATAGCCTGGGGTAATATGTCCCCCTGTGGCGATTTTAGTAGTATACCCAAACCTACACCTCTTACATTAGATGCACCATCAGTATATAGTGTCCAAGATTCTAAGTTTTCTCCTAGCTGTTGCACTTCTAGGTCTACTTCGTTTTGAATATCACTACTGAAATCAACCACAAAGTCAGCTAAAGCCTGAGACTTTATGGCATTTCTAGGTTCATATACTAGATCATAAGCACTTAATTTTACTGACCACTTAGCCATCCTACCTGACATCTCGGGTTTCCTAAGCACATTCTTAATAGGATAATTAGTTTTAACATGAATCCTATGTGTCTCAAAATAATGTTTAAGCTTTGTCGATGCCATAACTAGAGCCAATATTAATTTCTCTAAGTGTGAATATCTAGTTTTAGCATCTAATAAACTTTTACTAACATAACAGACAGGATACTGCTGACCTTCGTGATCCTTAATCAAAACAACACTTACTGCATTCCCTGATATTGCAAGATACAGGGATAATGGTTCACCATCCTCGGGCTTCATCATCAGAGGTGCGGTTGAAAGATATTGCTTTAATTCCTGTAAGGCTGCTTCATGTTTTTCTCCCCACTCGAACCTCTTATTCTTCTTCAGGATATCGTAGAATTCTTTACATTTTTCTGAGGATCTTGATATAAATCTGTTCAATGCCGCTACTCGTCCAGTTAATCTTTGCACATCTTTCATGTTGGATGGTGACTTGATATCCAAGATAGCTTTGATTTGTTCCGGGCTTGCTTCTATACCCCTTTTAGTCACCATGTATCCTAAAAATTTTCCTGCCCCCACTCCAAAATGGCACTTCGCAGGATTTAGTTTCATATTGTACTGGTCCAGGATATCAAATGCTCTTTTAATATACTGGAGATGATCCTCAGCCTTCTTGGATTTGACTACCATATCGTCAATGTACACTTCCATGGTGTCCCCCAGTTTGTCTTTAAACATCATGTTCACCAATCTCTGGTACGTTGCACCTGCATTTTTCAAACCAAAAGGCATAGCAGTATAACAATAAATACCTGTTGGTGTCATGAAAGCAGTGTCCTCCTGGTCTGAAGGTTCCATTTGGATCTGCTGGAATCCTGAGGATGCATCCATGAAGGTTAACATTTCATGACCAGCAGTGGCATCCACCATCGAGTCTATATGAGGCAGAGGGAATGGGTCTTTACGACATGCTTTGTTCAAGTCTGTGTAATCTACATAAACTCTCCATTTCCCATTCTTCTTTTGAACCACGACCACATTTGCTAGCCACTTGGGAAATTTGACTTCCCTGATCATCTTGGACTTCAATAGTCTTTCAACCTCTTCTTGAATAATTACGTTTCGTTCTGGAGCAAATTTCCTTCTCTTTTGCTGGACAGGCTTGAAAGACCTGTCAATTCCAAGCTTGTGAGTTATAATATCCTTAGAAATACCTGTCATATCCTCATGATTCCATGCGAATGTTGACATCCTGCATTTCAAAAAGTTAGTTAACTGGATTTCATCGAAGAAGAATAATACTCCTTCGCTTCCTGTTGATCACTTTCCACCTTGACTACTCCCCAAGGGGTAGGGATCTTGATACATTGATGATAAGTGGAAGGTACATCTTTCATATCATGAATCCATGGCCTGCCCAATATAATATTATAGCAGGATAAGGAGTCCATGACACAGAAGCGTTGTATTGAGTTGTCCCCTTCCACATACACGGGCAACTTTATCTCCCCTACGGTATTCTTTGCTTCTCCACTAAACCCTACAAGCACAGTGGACTTTGAGGTAATCTCTATCTCGGGGATGTTCATTCTCTTTAAGGTTTCCAATTGGATGATGTTGACTGAGCTGCCATTATCCACCAGTATCCTGCGTACAAAGTGATTAGCAACATATAAAGTTATTACCAGAGCATCATGATGAGGATCCTGGACAGTATCCCTGTCATCACTATCGAACGTGATCGTTTTATCAGTCGTGAGGGTCGATATCCTGGTTGGCTTATTCCCCCTTTCGGCCTTAGCCTCCTTTGCATGTCTTTTGGCTGCAGAATAAGAAGTTCCGCAGATATCGGACCCTCCTGAGATAAAGTTAATTATCTTGGCGTCGGCGGGAGGTAATGCTGCTCGTTCAGGATCCTTCTCAATATCCTGACCCTTATTCTTCTTTCTGCCCAGAAGATCCTTCAGATGTCCTTTGCTTAGTAGGTAGCTTATTTCTTTCCTCAGGGCAATGCAATCCTCAGTAACATGTCCGAAATCCTCATGGAAGGCACACCATTTGGACTTATCCTTCCAATCAGCTTTTTGGTGATTCTTCCGAGGCCACCTGGCTTTATCTCCTAAACCCTGCATAGCATACATTAGTTCAGGTATATTAACAGAAAAACAATATTCTGGTAATTCAGGATACTCCTCAGGATCCTCATTTTCAACAGCGTTCACTTTTTTGCTATCATTCCTGTCATATGGCTTAGAACGATATGGTTTGTATGAGGATTCTGACTTCCTGTTAGTTGGTTCATATGTTGAGGATGCATTCATCCTCTCTTGCATTTTCTTATCATCTTCCAGCCTGATATATCTCAAGGCCCTGTTTCGAGCTTCGTCCAAGTTCCTGCACGGATTCATCACAAGATCCTGATAAAACTGGGAATCCTTTTGTAGTCCCATCTTGAATGCTTGGACTGCTGTAGCAACATCAAGGTGTGGGATATCCAAGGATTCCCTGCTGAATTTGTTTACATAATCCCTTAGGGATTCTTGAGGCCCTTGTGTTATCATTTAGAAGCCATTTCAAGGCTGATCCTGTTAGAGTAGAGCCGAAGCCCTTGCACAAGCATGCTTCCTTAAGTTCTGGCGGGATAGGGTTAATCTCCATCCTCTCCCTATACTGGGCAATATGCTCCTCAGGATCCATCGTCCCATCATACAGTTTCATGTTAGGAGTCTGGAATCTCTTTGGGATTTCTGCATCACAAATGGGTTGAGCAAAGCGGGATATGTTGTGACTATCTCGGGATACTTCCGGTATAGGCTGCACTATTCCAGGCACACTTGATATCATATCCTTCAACTTTTGAAGCTCTCTGGTTATCGCTGATGTCACGCCTGCATCCTGCAATGATCCAAGATTATTAGTAACAGGGATACTGGTGTTAACAGACAAGTTACCAGCTTGGTGATTCTGTCTATATCCTGGGGCGCATCCTGGAGCATATCCTGGATCCCTCACAGTCGACATCCTGGTCGAAGAGGGTATCTCAGGAATATGACTCCGGGAATGACTAGGCACAATATTCCCCCTGTTATCCTCAGCATATACTGCAGAACTGAAGTTCAAGGCTCTGGGTAGTAAAGGAGTGACAGTATCCTCGGCAGATCTGCTTGAGCTGGATTTCAAGAGTTGTATTTCTCTTAAAATCATTCGGTTAGTCTCCTGCTGCTGCCTCATCTGCTCCTGCACACTACAAAACAAGGTCAGAATTTCATCATTAGAGGCCAAAACAGGAGCAGATCCATGAACACTCCGAGTAGGTATAATATCATGAGGCTGTGAAGAAGCTTGCGTCCTTGGAGGAGGTGGTGGAAGCACCGAACCAATCGTTGCAGATGTTGTAGCAGACACGGTAGAAGAGCTCATGTTTGATCTCGAGGCCGTTGAAAATAGTGTAGTAAAAGGTTTTGAAAATAGAAAACCGATTAACGATTTTACAAAAGCTTTTAGTAGAAATAGCACCACTCGCCCCACGGTGGGCGCCAAATTGTTTTGGTCAAAAATTACCAAAGTAATTAAGTGATCAAATTAGTTAAGTGAGGTAGTGTGCTAGAAGTGAGTGTCGAAAATATGTTAATCAAGTTAATTGTAAAAACAGTTTCAGGATACGGCTCAGGATATAGAGCTGTATCTATGATCAAACAATGAGCAAAAAAGTAAAGGTTGGCACGTGATGTACGAGGAAAGCCCTTGATCAATCTAGATCGCCGACATAAAACCTCGGGAGCTGACAATCGCAGCTGCCTTGTTCTTCTATTACTTCAAATATCAGGATACAGTGCAGGATATGATGCGGATCAACTAGGTGTTACAACGTGATTTGATTACAAGTGTTGGTGTGTAGTGATTGCTAGAAGCTAGAGAGCAAAGTGTGCGAAAGAGAGTGTGTGGAAAAAGTTGTGTCTGCCTATGATCCGATCGCTCCCATTTATAGTAACAAAAACTAACAAACTATCCTATTATTCCGGGATACTTTGGAATATTCCATTCTGAACGTTGGGGGACTGCTTTTACTTGTTTTCCACGTGCTTATTGACTATAAAACTGGGTCTTCAGCTCATATGACCGTTACAACGTCAATAGCATTGACCAGCATCCGATATTCTCGCGGAATATGCCTTTCTTCTATTCTGACCGTCACAAGACCCATTCTTCCACCATCAACGTCCATTTTTCAACCACCTTGAGTGAATCTTCAGGTAGATCAAGTCCTTTAATGTTGGTACCTTGCAACCAAAGAAAATCGTTAATAGCAAGCAGGATACCCCCAGAGGATATTACCAATATCCTGGTTCAGTATCCTGGCCGCAACATCAAGCATATAATATCAGGATATGCTTCAGGATATAAGCTCGAAATTCCACCCATAACAAGGTACATGTGGATTCATTATTAATTACTAATCAGTTTAATGGATCCTATGCTGTTAAAGGTGAAAAGCTAATCAAATATTTAGAGATAGTCAAAGAATTGGCACTCTCTTTTGTTTCCTTTAGTTTGACACAGGTACCAAGGGAAGAGAATGCAGAGGCTGATGCATTAGCCAATCTAGGATCAACCTTGAAGATTCCAGAGGATATCAGGATCCCTATTATCCACATCCTAACCCCTGCTATCGAGGATCATGTAGCCATGGAGATAGGAGAGGATTCTGCAATCATCCCTAGTGATGATACACAATCTCATTCAGGATCATGGATCCTTCCAATAATGAGATACATACAACATGGAGAGATTCCTACAGGAGAAAACCCCAGGGCTTTCAAAATCAAGGTATCTCAATTCACAATATTGAATAACATGTTATATAAACGATCTCTTGCAGGTCCATATCTAAGATGCATTGAGGATCCTGAAATCCAAGAAGTCCTGAAGGATTTCCATGAAGGAGATTGTGGAAACCACACTGGGGGCAGGGCATTATTCTCAAGGATCCTGAGGACAGGATACTATTGGCCTACTATGAAGAAGGATGCTGTGGAATATGCCAAGAAGTGTGATCCTTGTCAGAGACATAGTAATATCCTTCACCAACCAGCAGAGCTTTTGCATCCTATATCCTCTTCTTGGCCATTTATGAGATGGGGAATGGATATAGTTGGTAAGCTTCCTAGGGCACCTGGTGGAAAAGTATTCATGCTTGCTATGACTGATTACTTCTCCAAGTGGATAGAGGCTGAAGCCTTTGCTCAAGTCAGAGAAAAAGAAGTGATATCCTTTATCAAGAGAAACATTATTACTAGATTTGGTATCCCTTCTGAAATTGTTTGTGATAATGGATCCCAATTTATTGGGAATAGAACTACTAACTTTTGTGACAGCTGGGGGATTAAGATGATAACATCAACACCAGTCCACCCACAAGCTAATGGCCAGGCAGAATCATCCAACAAGATCATCATCAACAATTTGAAGAAGAAGCTTGGATCCAAGAAAGGAAAATGGGCAGAAGAACTACCTTATGTACTTTGGGCTGATAGGACAACTCCCAAGAATGCTACTGGCCAAACTCCATTCTCTTTGGTATTTGGAGCAGAATCAGTGATTCCTACAGAGATGGTGGTTCCTACTGCAAGAACAAGCATTCGTGATCCTGAGGAAAATGCTGAAAACTTGGTTCAAGACTTGGATACTATAGAAGAACTCAGGGATTTGGCAAGGATAAGGATGGCCAGTTATCAACAAAGAATGGCTGGAGCCTACAACAAGAATGTCAGGATCAGGAAATTCCAAGTTGGTGATATGGTGTTAAGGAAAGCATTTCAGAATACCACCAATCTTGCTGATGGAAAGTTATCACCAAAGTGGGAAGGCCCTTATTTGATTGAAACTGAAGCAGGAAAGGGGGCATATCGTTTGCTAACAATGGAAGGTGATTTGCTACCAAGAGCTTGGAATGCTGTCCATTTGAAGAAATATTTCATGTGACAAGGATCCTTAGCTGGCAAGTAACCTTGATGGATCCTTACAAGACAGAGGATCCTCATTCTGGTAATGATCTAATCTCAAACTATTCCATTCTTTAATTATCCTATATATATATAAGGATAAGGATCCAGGAACCTTTATCTTCTTTTCATTCGATTCTGAGTTTTGCAGAAGGTTTAGGTATCCTTAACAAAGGATTGAGTATCCACAGAAGTATCCAGTTATTTTGGGCTTGACCCCAGTTATTTTGGGCTTGACCCCAGTTATTTTGGTCTTGACCCCAGTTATTTTGGGCTAGTCCCCAGTTTTTGGGCCTGTCCCCAGTATCGCCAGCAGCGCACGATGATCCTGGTACAGTTCATCGTAATGGGACCAGTACTCGCTTTAGGGGCTGACAATTTCATTGTACTGGCTGTATCCGGGATCCTACGTATAATGGTAGACGTACCATACATCCATTCCTAAGGTTTCTAACGTTTTCACGTTAGCTAAGGTTTTAGCATTTTCATGTCACTAAGTTTGGATAGTCGCCAGTGAGGGCCATACTCCAGTTTACACAAGATCCTTTGGGCTTGTCCCTAGTTATCCTTTGGGCTTGTCCCCAGTTATCCTTTGGGCTTGTCCCCAGAATTGTTGGGCTTGTCCCCAGTTACTAACTCTTCTCTTATATTTGACTTAGTCCTAAGTTATGTTCTGTTTCAGGGTTTTGAAGTTAAACAGCCAAGGATCCTTGATCCTTACCTTTTACTAAGGTTTGTCTTTTGGTTATCCTGATTATGAATGTTAAAGGGTTGGGATCCTAACTTGGATTCTCAGGTATGATCCTTAATCACTTTGATTTTATTCATTATTCATGTAAGTGACCCTTATCCTTTGACAACAGAACTAATGATCCTTAAGTTATGTAACTTTTCTGAATTTATTGACTATGGGATATTTGATCCTTGATTATATCCTAAAACTTTTAAACATGATTTACTAAACTTTTATCCTTTACTTACAAATTCAAAGGAAGTGAATAACAAGAATAGGAAAGTAAAGAATTCACAAGGATAACAACACGGGAAATAGCCAAAAAGTTGAAGTTATTTTTATTCACAAAAGTTAACCCTTCGATGTGTGTCAAAATTACCTACCCCAAGCATCTACCAGCAATACGTGGCCCGTCCGCTGGGGTAGGTAAAGGGTGTCCATTGTTAACAGGTCTTTGAAGTGCAGGAAATAAAAGATGGTAGGATAACAAGTGGCTTCATCCCCCAAACAGAGGATCCCTCCACCACCTATTATCCTACCTATTGTCTTAGGGTCCATGATCCATAACCCTAGAAACTATTGTTCAAAATACAACCCAACATTGTTTCAAAACACCATAACCAAAACCACTACCAAATCCTAAAAATGGGCTCCGGCCACGTCTAGAAATATCCATCATCGCCCATTTTAGCAGCTCACACCTTGGCTGCATCACCACCAGCATCATCACCACCAGCATCATCACCGCCAGCTTAATCTTTCCCGCTGCCACTCGCTTCGATTGCCAAGACCTCGGTAGCCTCTTCTTCATCCTCCAGCTCTGCCAGCTTTTCCTTCCAACCCTCCTTGTCCCAAGTGGTCCGGTCGAAGTCAGGATCCTCAGCCTCTTGAGCCATTTGCAGCTTGATTTTGTACATAGTGATGGCGGCAGAGATCTTAGCATCCTCTAGCAGCTCAGCTTTTTCATGATCAGCGTTTATCTGGGCCATGACCACCTGCTTCTTCGCCAGATTGAGGTCCTTTTCAAGGGAGGGGATGGTTTGATCCTTGGCCAGGAAGAACTTTTGGAACTCCTGATGCTTCTGCTCCGCCTCTTCAACGTATGCATCAAACAGCATTTCGACCTCAGCAAATTTCTGCAAAAGATCAAGGTAAAGTTCAGGATCACGTGATCCTCAGGTGGGCAGGATAATCAGTCAGGGTTAGTGATCCTTACATCGGTAAAGTATTCTTGGAACTGGTGGCGGATAAGAGGCAAGCCTTCAAGATTTTCAGTCTTAGAGGCCTTCCTTTTCTTTCCTCCCTTGGAGGTGGTAGGCTTTGGAACCACAGCGCTTGGACTAGCAGCCGTCTACTTCTTCCCAGACCTGGGACCAACAGTAGTAAGATCGGTGACGCTGACGCGGGAAGCAGACCTTGAGGATTTTCCAGCACCTGTCAATCCAAAACAACAGATGTGACAACTGTGTTCTGTAATCGATATACGATGTAAAACAATGATGATTATTAATAAAACAATGTGGTTTGGTGTTATTATATGTGTTTTGGTGTTTCTATGTGTGTATTTATGTTTGGTGATTTTTCAATTCGATTCGATTCCGATTGCAAGCTTTAAATCGCGTTCTGGAAGGTTATACGCAAACTGGTGCGTAAACGCAGTCAGTATAACGCGACAAACACTTTGGAATAGTTACATAGGCTTAAAATACCTTAAATAACCTCCACATAACTTAGAAATAAGTTTTGAATGGTTTGGTGTGTTGAAATCAACTTGGTTCGATCGCAGGGACTATTTGTGTCAAACTGCGAAACTATGCTGATTTGTATAGTAACAAACATTCTGGAACTTGATCATAAGTTAAACATACCCTAAATATCATTTACATGGCTTAGAAATAGGCTTTGAGGGGTTCGGTGTGCTAAAATAAACTTTATGCTCATTCAGGGACTAAAAGCGTCAAAAAGTGCATAAGTTTGCATTTTCGCGCATAACTTACGTTCTGAATACATCCGGACATCCAAAATTTATGTAAGCATTAAAATATTTTATTTTAGTGTTTGGCATGAGAAAATTCCATTCGTCGCTTAATTTGGATCGTTTTTCCGTTCGTTACGACTTCCGTCGTAATTAAGCGAATAACGCAACCGTACAAGCAAACGAACCGACATCCGAGATGTTTTTGAGCATATTTTAAGTTCCCTATACTTTAACTTTATTTTAGATCCTTGAAATGGGGTTAACGGGGCTTAAAAGTACCAAAAATCAAGTTTTACAAGTGCAGGGACCATTTTGAAATTTCTGACCAGATTCAATGAACCTAGTCCATTTTGAAGTATTGGTGGTTTTAACCCATGGTTTTGCAAAACCATGGGCTGGTTTTCCTGGGGTGTCACATCATCCCCCCTTTGGTTTGGAATTTCGTCCCGAAATTCTGCAGTAGCTTCAGCCTCAGTAGTGGTTGCACTTTTCTTAAACAGCTGGGGATACTTGAGTTTCATTTGGTCTTCTCATTCCCAGGTATACTCTGGGCCACGACGGGAATTCCAACGAACTCGGACGAGAGGTATTCTGGTACACTTGAGAATCTTAACATCTCGATCAGTAATCTCCACTGGTTCCTCGACGAATCGCAGCTGGTCGTCGATAGTGAGCTCCTTTAAGGGAACTATGAGGGTCTCATCTGACAGACACTTCTTCAGATTCGACACATGGAAAACATTGTGAACTCCGCTGAGTTCTTCAGGTAGATTCAACCTGTAGGCGACCTTGCCAATTTTCTCAATGATTTCGAACGGTCCGACATAACGCGGATTGAGATTACCTTGTTTTCCAAAACGAACTACACCTTTCCAAGGTGAGACTTTGAGTAGCACTCGATCCCCAACCTGGAACTCGAGTGGTTTCCTTCGCTTATCCGCATAGCTTTTCTGACGGTCACGGGCTGCCGCCATTCGTTGTCGTATCTGTGCAATCTTCTTGGTTGTATCCACTACAAGTTCTGGGCCAGTGATTTGACTGTCGCCAACCTCTGCCCAACAAAGAGGTGATCGGCATTTCCGTCCGTACAACGCCTCGAACGGAGCGGCCTGGATGCTGGTGTGGTAGCTGTTGTTATACGAAAACTCCACTAGCGGGAGGTACTTTTCCCAGCCATTACCAAAATCGATTACACATACCTTAAGCATGTCTTCAAGGGTTTGGATGGTGCGTTCAGATTGCCCATCCGTCTGTGGATGATATGCCATGTTCATGTCTAATCGAGAACCAAAGGACTTATGCATAGCTTGCCACAATTCAGATGTAAAACGCGCGTCACGATCAGATATAATAGAGGTTGGCACTCCGTGCCTTGATACTACTTCCTTTAGGTAGATGTCTGCTAGAGTAGAAAACTTATCCGTTTCCTTGATGGCCAGAAAATGTGCAGACTTGGTCAGTCGATCCACGATTACCCAAATGGTATCGTTTTCGCGTTGTGATCTCGGTAGGCCAGTAACAAAATCCATGGAAATTTGTTCCCATTTCCATTTCGGGATCTCTGGTTGTTGAAGTAGGCCTGATGGTTTCTAATATTCAGTCTTGACTCTAGCACAAGTCAAACATTTGCTGACGTAGGTTGCTATGTGGGCTTTCATGCTAGGCCACCAGTATGTAGCCTTTAGGTCGTGGTACATCTTATCCGAACCAGGATGTACCGAATAACGAGACTTATGTGCTTCATCCATCACAAGCTCACGTAAGCCTCCATAAAGTGGAACCCAGATGCGTCCGTTAACATAGTAGGCGCCGTCTTCCTTTTGTTCTAACCGCTTACTCGACCCTCGCAGGGACTCAGCCCTGATGTTCTCTGCTTTCAATGCTTCAACCTGAGCATCGCGAACCTGAGCGGGAAGGTTAGATTGGATGGTAAGCTGTAACGCACGTACACGCTTAGGTATAGTATCCTTTCGGCTGAGGGCGTCGGCCACAACATTGGCCTTGCCCGGATGATACTTGATCGCGCATTCGTAATCATTCAAGAGTTCGACCCATCGGCGTTGTCGCATGTTTAATTCTCATATGCTCGAGACTCCTGTGATCGGTGTAAATGGTGCACTTGGTACCGTACAGGTAATGTCTCCATATCTTAAGCACGAAAACAACTGCTCCCAATTCCAAGTCGTGCGTAGTGTAGTTCCTTTTGTGAACTTTAGGTTGGCGTGATGCGTAGGCAATGACCTTGTCGCGCTGCATCAACACGCAGCCAAGTCCTTGGATGGAAGTGTCGCAGTAAACCACAAAATCATCTGTGCCTTCAGGCAACGAAAGAATAGGCGCGCTACAAAGTCTCTCCTTTAAGTGCTGAAATGCGGACTCCTGTGCATCACCCCAATGATAGGTGACACCCTTCTGAGTCAGTGAAGTGAGAGGTTGCGCAATCTTCGAGAAATCCTTGATGAACCTTCTGTAATATCCTGCCAAACCCAAGAATTGGCGGATTTCTATTGGTGTACGGGGTGCAGGCCAGTTCTTAATCGATTCAACCTTAGATGGATCAACATGAATCCCATCCTTGTTTACTACATGGCCTAGAAAGTGGACTTCGCGAAGCCAGAAGTCACATTTTGAAAACTTGGCATACAACTGCTCTTTTCGAAGAAGTTCCAGAATAAGCCTCAGATGTTGCTCGTGTTCCTCCTGACTCTTAGAATAGATCAGGATGTCGTCGATGAACACTATGAAAAACTTATCCAGGTAAGGCTTGCACACTCGGTTCATGAGATCCATGAAGACCGCGGGTGCATTCGTTAATCCGAAAGGCATAACCAGAAACTCGTAATGGACGTAACGAGTTCTGAACGCTGTTTTGGAGACGTCCTCCTCTCGGACTCTCAGCTGATGGTATCCCGATCTCAGGTCAATTTTAGAGTAATAACTCGACCCTTGCAACTGGTCGAATAAGTCATCAATGCGTGGAAGGGGATAACGATTCTTCACGGTCACCTTGTTGAGTTCACGGTAGTCAATACACATTCTGAAGGTACCGTCTTTCTTCTTTATGAATAACACTGGAGCTCCCCATGGAGAAGAGCTAGGACGTATGAAACCCTTTTCCAAGAGTTCGTGTAGTTGCGTAGATAGTTCTTCGAGTTCTGATGGAGCTAGATGATTAGGTGCTCGAGCTACTGGTGCTGCTCCAGGAGCTAGCTCGATTTGAAACTCAACTTGGCGATGAGGCGGAAGACCAGGTAATTCCTCAGGAAATACCTCAAGAAAATCGCGCACAATAGGAATGTCTTCAATTCTCTTCTCTTCCGTTGATGTGTCAGTAACGAGTGCTAGAATGGCAGTGTGGCCCTTTTGCAAACACTTCTGGGCCTTAAGGAAAGAGATAATGCCTACGACAGCACCACTCTTGTCGCCATAAATCATGAGAGGTTCTTCACCCGAACGAGGAATGCGGACGATTTTCTCCTTGCAAATAATCTCCGCTTGATGATGAGATAACCAATCCATCCCAATAACGACGTCGAAACTACCAAGTACGATAGGAATAAGACGAGGTTACAACCCTTAACTATATGAGTAGCCTCTAAACTTTTACCACTTGCTAACTCTACGATGTGCTTGGTGTTCAAAAGTGTTGGAGTACGCTTAAGCATCTGACTAACTTTTAAGGACACGTAGCTAGTATCGGCACCCGAATCAAATAAAACAGTAACAAAGAAATCATCCAGAAGAAACTTACCCATCACAACATTGGGATCGTTCCTTGCATCACCCTGACCAATCACGAACACACGAACCCTTGCCCCATTACCATTGTTGTTTCCCCCATTGCCATTTCCATTCTCCTGGTTGTTGTTGTTCTGGTTTTGATTTAGCTGGGGGCAGTCTTTCTTGAAATGGCCCTCAGCACCACATTGAAAGCACCCTTTGTTGTTACCTTGTTGTTGCTGCTGCTGGCATTGATTTGGTGGGGCTTGCTGTTGCTGTCGGTTCTGATTTGCCGGACGCTGACTCCTGCAATCTCTTGCAATGTGACCAGGCTTGTTGCATCGATAACAGTTGCCTTTACCACATGGCCCGCTGTGGTGCAAGTTACAGCGATTACATTTGGGGTGATTCCCCTTGTATCCACCCTGACCGTGATTCCCAGAAGACTGTTGACTGGGGCTCCTATACTCATCTATCTTTCACTGCTGGAACTGAGCTGAAGTAGAACCCTTGCCCAAATTTCCATCCCATTTACGCTTGTTATCACTGGGAGAATCAGAAGTGGTAGCGCTAATACGCTTGGGCAGCCTGTTCTGCTCAACTGCCTGATCGGTGAGACGGTGAGCCAACTTGATGATTTGTTGAATGGTGCCAAGATTAGCTGAGGTTACGTGACTCTGAATCTCTGGTACAAGACCCTTGAGGTACAGCTCGATACGTTTGATGGGAGAGTCCACCATTGTAGGACACAAGATGGCTAGCTCGTTTGACCTCTTCGTGTATGCCTCGATCTCAGACCCCGTCATCTTCAAATTGAAAAAATTCCACTTCCAGCTTGTGGATGTCATCACGAATGCAGTACTCTTCTTTAATCAGTTCTTTGAAATCATTCCATGGGGTGGCATTAGCAACCGCCAACCCAAGCAGTTGAACCTGTGCTTTCCACCAGGTTAACGCAGCACCTTCCAGCGTTCCAGTAGCAAATTTCACCCTCCGATCTTCAGGGCATTCACACGTCTCGAAAACAGACTCGAGCTTCTCGAACCAGTGAAGAAGACCTACAGCTCCTTCTGTGCCGCTGAAAGTACTAGGTCGGCAATCCATGAACGTTTTGAATGTGCACACAAGAGGCTGAGCATGTTGACCTCCTGCAGGGACAGCTGCGAGTGCCTCAGCAACCCGTTCATTAATCAAAGCCATCAACTGGGCTTGAGTTAGGTTGATACGTCCTCCGCGTCCGATCATGATCTTCATAACGAAGCAACATAAGTGAGAAGAGTGTCGCGAAAGTGCATAAGTGCGGGACGACAGTAGAGAGTAAGCACACAAGGTTCGAATAGCAATTACCACGTTAATTAGTGCGCAGTGTGAACTATCTAACCGACAATATAACATAAATCATACCACCTATTGTGTCGAGTCTTGCACGTGGAGCGAAGCGTCGTTGTGGATCGTTGAGCACTATACAGGTTATAGTCTGGTTTTGTCAAAAAGCTTTTCCCATTTTTAAAACCAAGTTCACTATAACCAATGGCTCTGATACCAACCTGTCACACCCCCAAATTCCACCATGCGGAGTATCACCACTTGGAGGCGTAACATGACTAGGATCGAGCCACCAATCATATTGAACAACATAATTAAGTAAATAAAACCAACCACAATACAATTGGTGACCAAAAGGAAGTTAACCAAGTTCAATTTAGACAGCGGAAGCATAAGACGTTAGACTAAAACATAAGTTCAAAGTTCATAAGTTTAAAGACCCAAACCATAAGTTCCATAAGTTTATAAAGTTTATTTATTAAGTACGGGACATAACAATCCGCATCCCACAATGACCACCTCCATGTGCAAGCCCCATGGCATCTAGCGACATGCAAAGCATGTAACAACGAGTCAACAACAAAGTTGAGTGAGTTCACGGTTGGTTGTCCATTTTAGAGTTGTTTCCAAAAACGTAGTTTAATCTCATTCAGCTATCCAGCCGTGGGGGTTACCCCATAGTTCGAAAATGCTTATTAGTTAACCATCCCATGTCCACCTTCCCTGGCTATCCAGCCCGGCACTTTGGCCGTGGGGGCTACCCCATTATTTAAACTACCAGACTCGTTTATCATATCGACTACTAACGAAAATTAATTGTGCCCTAGCGTCGGTGTCTATCATCACCGACGTGCCATAGTCCATTAGCACACGCCCGTCCGACTAGCATGGTGTGAGGTTTGTTAAACCTAATAGCGCTATTAACTAATGACCCGCTCGCCATAGCCTCGGCGATTAAGTCGATACAAAGGGAGGGACTTCGCTGATAGAGTTCTAGTCTAGTAAGTCTAATCCGTCCCAACAGGACGAGGAATTTACATTCCTGAACACGTCCCAAAGGACGAGGAATCCCTATTCCTGAACCCATTCTCATTCCCACCGGGAATTACCATGCTTTGTAGAAAAGTGTGAACTCACCTCGGTTTGCTTGGTTAGATTCTCAAATATAGCTAACAGTCAAAGTCAGTCAATCACGTCCTAATATGATTACCAGTTAGTCATTTAGTGGTTTCAAATAGAGCACAAAGTTCCTACACGTATCTACTACATAACATGCATTCACTTTAATAGTTCACGCTCATATAAATATTCCACCTATAGCCACTCAAGAACAAGCATACGATATTGCACATATTACTTTCATTGACATATAACATGTTAGATCATCCTCATATAACATACTCGACATTTAGAGACGCAAATTACTACTTATGTCATTTCAATTTAAATATCCAAAACTGGGCTATTTTCGGGCATTTTAACAAAATAGTTAACTTATTCCAAAAATTCCCAAATTTTTACAGAGTATCTTAAACGATCCAAATATTATTGTGTAAAAATATCGGGATCCAATTCATTACTAATATTTTATAAAATTTCATTTTCCTGACTGAAATCAAATTTATCTTTTTCTGACTGCAGTCCACAGAATAATTTATTTAAAATTCATCGAGAGTCTGATTTACGAAATTCCAGTGAGAGAATTACTAATACATCGGTAGTCATCTACAATACAAATTTCATGATCTAACTCTACACAGAATTCAAGTTATGATGGAAAACAGAACGCATATTTTCAGCAGTAAAAATGCAGCTTGAGCTGCTGTCCAAAAACAGATCTTTAAAAATAGTAAACGAAGTCCAATTATTCTTATTCCGGTGCCATTAGAACCGTATTTCGAAATAGCCTGTTATAGACTCAAGAAAATCCGTTTTTTGTTAAATATTGACCTGTTTATAGCCAACTGAAGTTGGCTGTAAAAGCTTGGACAGAAGCTGTTTTCAGCTTTTAGCTTTCTAACTCGTGTTCGATTGATTCCGTTAACATGTTTAGTGATCACAACAACATCAAACATCAATATTAACAAGCAAATCATCAGGTAATCAACAAGAATCAAAACAACTTCATATTAACATCACTTCATCACATTTCAACAACATTTCATCATTAGGTTAGCTCTATGTTCAAAACTTTGTTTATCATCCTTTAGTGTTCATGGGTTCTCATCATAAAATAACTATTAACCACTCTAAATAACATGAAAATACAAGGATCTAAGTTCTTACCACTAGCTCAAGGCTAGGGGAGTTCAAGTGTAGAAAAGTGGTGGTTAAAAGCGAATAGAGAAGGTCCTTCAACTTCCGAGAGCACCAAGCTTCGTTGTTCACCTTCTTACACCTTAAGACACACTTGGAAGGATTGAACAAAAATCAAAAATGGTGGATGTAGTAAGAGGGTGTTCGGTCGAGCTTCTATGGAGGGAGAGAGAGAGTGGAGTTTGTTGATTGTATGTGATTAAGAAATGTGTGATCCCTTGTGCCTTTTTATAAACCAATGTCACCCTTTATCCTTTGTGCAATGTGTTTCTTAATCTCCAACATAATCACTTAAAATATTAAACAAATCCATGGGTGGGGACACCCATGGTAACCGGCTCCAGGGGGGGTATAGGATTGGGTTTCAATTGTTTAGTTACTAATCTAGTTTGAATTCAAGTATTAAGTTTGTGGTTCATGGTGTGTTATATATTATGTAGTGTGTTAGGGTGTTCGGGGGCCCTAACTAGCTCAGAAAAATAAAAACAATGTGTTTGACAATATATTTGTGTTCCGGGTAAAGTCCGGTTGTTCAGTTGGGTGTTGTCCGTTAAAGTGCTTAATTAATCCGTAACATGTCCTATATATATATTTTTGTAACATTTTTAATTTTCAACACTCAGGAAAGCATACTGGACTATTTAGTAACTTTTCTGTACACTACTAGTATGTTAACAAGCACATGAAAGTATAACACAGAAATCAGAGAGCAGTTAACTGATTCAGCACAGTCATCAAGCACTTTAATTATCATTAATAAATTGTACGGATACATGGAATTATGAGGGTTGTCACAGGACATGCCTTATTTAAATCAGTAAAGTCGACACATACCCTCCAATTTCCATTTTTGTTTTGAACAACAACCACATTGGCTAACCATCTTGGATACTTTACCTCTCTAATCATACCTGCTTTGAGCAGTTTCTCTACCTGCTCTTGGATGATGGCATTTCTTTCAGGTGCAAACTTTCTCCTTTTTCTGATGTATGGGCTTGAAAGACTTGTCAATGCCAAGTTTATGAGTAATGACATCCTTAGAAATACCTGTCATGTCTTCATGTTTCCAGGTGAAGGTAGCTTTTCTTCTTTTTAAGAAGTATACCAAATCCTGTTCAATGGTATCGAGGATCCCGGATCCTATAAAAACTTTGGATTCAGGATCCTGAGGATCCATCAGGATATCTTTGACATCTTGTTCTCTCGCCTCCAAAATATCTCTTGGAGGATACTTTAATTGCTATACTCCCCTAGGTTTCGAGGCTGGCTTCATTGATGAGGTGTAATAATTCTTGGCTTCTTGTTGATCACTCTCTATCTTCACCACACCCCATGGAGTAGGGAGTTTAACACACTGATGATATGTAGATGGAACTGCTTTCATATCATGTATCCATGGCCTGCCAAGGATAACATTACAACAAGATAAGCATTCTATAACACAAAATTTTTTAATAGAATTTACTCCCTCTATGTAAATAGGAAGTTTGATGTCCCCCAATGTATTCTTGGTTTCCCCACTGAATCCCACAAGAACTGATGATCTTGGGATGATTTCTGATTCAAGAATGTTCATCTTTTTGAGGAGATTAAGTTGAATAATGTTCACTGAGCTTCCTCCATCTATAAGAATCCTGTGAACAAAATGGTTAGAAATAAACAATGTAATAACAAGACCATCATGATGAGGATCCTGAATATCTATGCGGTTGTCCTCATCAAAGGAAATGACTTTATCCTGTGTAAGGATTGAGGTTCGAGTAGGACTATCCCCATTCTCCAATTTTGTCTCTTTGGCATGCCTTTTAGCTGCTGAAAAGGAAGTGCCACATATATCTGATCCACCAGAGATAAAGTTGATGATTTGGGCATCAGCTGGAGGAGCAGGAGCCCTTTCTAGAGTCTTTTCAGGAACCTGGATCCCTGACTTTTTTCTTCCAAATAGCTCCTTCAAATGTCCTTTGCTTAACAAGTAACCAATCTCTTTCCTGAGTGCTATGCATTCATCAGTGAGATGACCGAAATCTTCATGATAGGCACACCATTTGGATTTATCCTTTGTAGCAGCTGGCTTATCATTCTTTCTGGGCCATCTAGCATTTTCACTTAAATTCTGCATGGCAAGGATTAGTTCACTGTTATCAACAGCAAAGCAATATTTAGAAATGGGTGGATAATCTTCATAATCCTCTTCTTGCTCCACAGCATGCACATTTTGATTATCAGACTTGTTATATGATTTCGATTTGTTGTTCCTGAAATAGGATCCTTGTTTCTCCTGTTTTGAGGATCCTGACAGTCTCTCCTGGATCCTTTTGTCATCCTCTAAACGGATGAACCTAAGGGCCCTGGTTCTTACTTCATCAAGGTTCCTGCAAGGTGTCATCAAAAGATCATCATAGAATTGTGAATCCTTATGCAAACCCATTTTAAAAGCTTCCACAGCTGTTGCAATATCTAAATTAGGAATTTCTAAGGATTCTCTACTGAATTTAGTTATGTAATCCCTTAGTGATTCATTATTACCTTGAGTTACCCTATATAAGTCACTAGTTAAACGTTCAAATCTCCTACTACCTGAAAATTGGCTATTGAACAAGTTAACTAGATTAGAAAATGAAGTAATAGAGTAAGGAGGAAGACTTAGCAGTCATTTAAGAGCTGATCCTAGGATGTGGATCTGAAACCCTTGCATAGACATGCTTCTTTTAACCTTTCAGGAATGGGGTTAATCTCCATTCTCTCCCTGTATTGAGCTGCATGCTCTTCTGGATCAGTTGTACCATCATAGAGCTTCATATTCGCCGAGGCTATTAAGTCGATACAAAGGGAGGGACTTCGCTGATAGAGTTCTAGTCTAGTAAGTCTAATCCGTCCCAACAGGACGAGGAATTTACATTCCTGAACACGTCCCAAAGGACGAGGAATCCCTATTCCTGAACCCATTCTCATTCCCACCGGGAATTACCATGCTTTGTAGAAAAGTGTGAACTCACCTCGGTTTGCTTGGTTAGATTCTCAAATATAGCTAACAGTCAAAGTCAGTCAATCACGTCCTAATATGATTACCAGTTAGTCATTTAGTGGTTTCAAATAGAGCACAAAGTTCCTACACGTATCTACTACATAACATGCATTCACTTTAATAGTTCACGCTCATATAAATATTCCACCTATAGCCACTCAAGAACAAGCATACGATATTGCACATATTACTTTCATTGACATATAACATGTTAGATCATCCTCAGATAACATACTCGACATTTAGAGACGCAAATTACTACTTATGTCATTTCAATTTAAATATCCAAAACTGGGCTATTTTCGGGCATTTTAACAAAATAGTTAACTTATTCCAAAAATTCCCAAATTTTTACAGAGTATCTTAAACGATCCAAATATTATTGTGTAAAAATATCGGGATCCAATTCATTACTAATATTTTATAAAATTTCATTTTCCTGACTGAAATCAAATTTATCTTTTTCTGACTGCAGTCCACAGAATAATTTATTTAAAATTCATCGAGAGTCTGATTTACGAAATTCCAGTGAGAGAATTACTAATACATCGGTAGTCATCTACAATACAAATTTCATGATCTAACTCTACACAGAATTCAAGTTATGATGGAAAATAGAACGCATATTTTCAGCAGTAAAAATGCAGCTTGAGCTGCTGTCCAAAAACAGATCTTTAAAAATAGTAAACGAAGTCCAATTATTCTTATTCCGGTGCCATTAGAACCGTATTTCGAAATAACCTGTTATAGACTTAAGAAAATCCGTTTTTTGTTAAATATTTACCTGTTTATAGCCAACTGAAGTTGGCTGTAAAAGCTTGGACAGAAGCTGTTTTCAGCTTTTAGCTTTCTAACTCGTGTTCGATTGATTCCGTTAACATGTTTAGTGATCACAACAACATCAAACATCAATATTAACAAGCAAATCATCAGGTAATCAACAAGAATCAAAACAACTTCATATTAACATCACTTCATCACATTTCAACAACATTTCATCATTAGGTTAGCTCTATGTTCAAAACTTTGTTTATCATCCTTTAGTGTTCATGGGTTCTCATCATAAAATAACTATTAACCACTCTAAATAACATGAAAATACAAGGATCTAAGTTCTTACCACTAGCTCAAGGCTAGGGGAGTTCAAGTGTAGAAAAGTGGTGGTTAAAAGCGAATAGAGAAGGTCCTTCAACTTCCGAGAGCACCAAGCTTCGTTGTTCACCTTCTTACACCTTAAGACACACTTGGAAGGATTGAACAAAAATAAAAAATGGTGGATGTAGCAAGAGGGTGTTCGGTCGAGCTTCTATGGAGGGAGAGAGAGAGTGGAGTTTGTTGATTGTATGTGATTAAGAAATGTGTGATCCCTTGTGCCTTTTTATAAACCAATGTCACCCTTTATCCTTTGTGCAATGTGTTTCTAAATCTCCAACATAATCACTTAAAATATTAAACAAATCCATGGGTGGGGACACCCATGGTAACCGGCTCCAGGGGGGTATAGGATTGGGTTTCAATTGTTTAGTTACTAATCTAGTTTGAATTCAAGTATTAAGTTTGTGGTTCATGGTGTGTTATATATTATGTAGTGTGTTAGGGTGTTCGGGGGCCCTAACTAGCTCAGAAAAATAAAAACAATGTGTTTGACAATATATTTGTGTTCCGGGTAAAGTCCGGTTGTTCAGTTGGGTGTTGTCCGTTAAAGTGCTTAATTAATCCGTAACATGTCCTATATATATATTTTTGTAACATTTTTAATTTTCAACACTCAGGAAAGCATACCGGGCTATTTAGTAACTTTTCTGTACACTACTAGTATGTTAACAAGCACATGAAAGTATAACACAGAAATCAGAGAGCAGTTAACTGATTCAGCACAGTCATCAAGCACTTTAATTATCATTAATAAATTGTACGGATACATGGAATTATGAGGGTTGTCACAGGACATGCCTTATTTAAATCAGTAAAGTCGACACATACCCTCCAATTTCCATTTTTGTTTTGAACAACAACCACATTGGCTAACCATCTTGGATACTTTACCTCTCTAATCATACCTGCTTTGAGCAGTTTCTCTACCTGCTCTTGGATGATGGCATTTCTTTCAGGTGCAAACTTTCTCCTTTTTCTGATGTATGGGCTTGAAAGACTTGTCAATGCCAAGTTTATGAGTAATGACATCCTTAGAAATACCTGTCATGTCTTCATGTTTCCAGGTGAAGGTAGCTTTTCTTCTTTTTAAGAAGTATACCAAATCCTGTTCAATGGTATCGAGGATCCCGGATCCTATAAAAACTTTGGATTCAGGATCCTGAGGATCCATCAGGATATCTTTTACATCTTGTTCTCTCGCCTCCAAAATATCTCTTGGAGGATACTTTAATTGCTATACTCCCCTAGGTTTCGAGGCTGGCTTCATTGATGAGGTGTAATAATTCTTGGCTTCTTGTTGATCACTCTCTATCTTCACCACACCCCATGGAGTAGGGAGTTTAACACACTGATGATATGTAGATGGAACTGCTTTCATATCATGTATCCATGGCCTGCCAAGGATAACATTACAACAAGATAAGCATTCTATGACACAAAATTTTTTAATAGAATTTACTCCCTCTATGTAAATAGGAAGTTTGATGTCCCCCAATGTATTCTTGGTTTCCCCACTGAATCCCACAAGAACTGATGATCTTGGGATGATTTCTGATTCAAGAATGTTCATCTTTTTGAGGAGATTAAGTTGAATAATGTTCACTGAGCTTCCTCCATCTATAAGAATCCTGTGAACAAAATGGTTAGAAATAAACAATGTAATAACAAGACCATCATGATGAGGATCCTGAATATCTATGCGGTTGTCCTCATCAAAGGAAATGACTTTATCCTGTGTAAGGATTGAGGTTCGAGTAGGACTATCCCCATTCTCCAATTTTGTCTCTTTGGCATGCCTTTTAGCTGCTGAAAAGGAAGTGCCACATATATCTGATCCACCAGAGATAAAGTTGATGATTTGGGCATCAGCTGGAGGAGCAGGAGCCCTTTCTAGAGTCTTTTCAGGAACCTGGATCCCTGACTTTTTTCTTCCAAATAGCTCCTTCAAATGTCCTTTGCTTAACAAGTAACCAATCTCTTTCCTGAGTGCTATGCATTCATCAGTGAGATGACCGAAATCTTCATGATAGGCACACCATTTGGATTTATCCTTTGTAGCAGCTGGCTTATCATTCTTTCTGGGCGATCTAGCATTTTCACTTAAATTCTGCATGGCAAGGATTAGTTCACTGTTATCAACAGCAAAGCAATATTTAGAAATGGGTGGATAATCTTCATAATCCTCTTCTTGCTCCACAGCATGCACATTTTGATTATCAGACTTGTTATATGATTTCGATTTGTTGTTCCTGAAATAGGATCCTTGTTTCTCCTGTTTTGAGGATCCTGACAGTCTCTCCTGGATCCTTTTGTCATCCTCTAAACGGATGAACCTAAGGGCCCTGGTTCTTACTTCATCAAGGTTCCTGCAAGGTGTCATCAAAAGATCATCATAGAATTGTGAATCCTTATGCAAACCCATTTTAAAAGCTTCCACAGCTGTTGCAATATCTAAATTAGGAATTTCTAAGGATTCTCTACTGAATTTAGTTATGTAATCCCTTAGTGATTCATTATTACCTTGAGTTACCCTATATAAGTCACTAGTTAAACGTTCAAATCTCCTACTACCTGAAAATTGGCTATTGAACAAGTTAACTAGATTAGAAAATGAAGTAATAGAGTAAGGAGGAAGACTTAGCAGTCATTTAAGAGCTGATCCTAGGATGTGGATCTGAAACCCTTGCATAGACATGCTTCTTTTAACCTTTCAGGAATGGGGTTAATCTCCATTCTCTCCCTGTATTGAGCTGCATGCTCTTCTGGATCAGTTGTACCATCATAGAGCTTCATATTTGGTGTTTGAAACCTCTTTGGTATTTTTGCATCACATATAGGTGGTGCAAAGCGAGATATCCTGTGACTTTCATCCGGGATTTCAGGAATGGGCTTAACCACTCCTGGAACACTGGATATCATATCCTTGAGTTTTTGCAATTCCCTAGCCATAGCTTGGTTGATTCCTGGTTCCTGCACAAAGCCATGGTTAGTATTATAAGATGTATTTAAAGTGTTACCTCCTGATTGATTCGAGACTGGGATTCCTGATATGAATCCAAATTGATGTGATTCTAGTATGATCGAGGGACCAGATGAAGCAATAGTTTGCATGGGGATGAAGTCTCCCAAATGAATCTCTAAGCTTCTTGGTTGTAGACTCCTTAAGGATCCTTGATCCTGAAAGATATTGGATCCTTGATACACCGAAGCTGGAGGTCTTGGAGGATACTCCATGGATCCGTGAGCCTGGGATGAGGATCCCTGAACCTGAGGTGAGGATCTTGGATACTGAGAGTAGGATCCTTGAAATGATTGCGCCCCCATATATCCTCCTGAACTAGAGGAGAATCCTTTATGCTGAAAGGAGGATCCTTGAGGCTGAAAAGAGGATCCTGAAGGCTGGAAGTAGGATCCTTGAGCCTGTGTCATTGCCGATGAACCATAGTGCATACTCGATGGCCCACCCTGATACTGGACACCTGATGCTGTGGAATGCTGGGTAGTTGTGACCGGAGTATCGAAATCCAGTGATCTAGGCACCAATGGAGAGTGATCCTCCGCTGATCTCTTCAATTTCTTGATTTCATCAATCTCACGAAGGATCCTGTCATTAGTTTTATCCTGCTGTTGCATGTAATCCTTCATCTGCAAAATCAAAGAATAAAGATCGTTGTTAGTAGGACTAGAAGAAACATCAGTAGTTGCTTTCGTGAAAACGGGGGTTATCTTCTTCGCAGCATTCTCAGCATTCTTCTAGGATCCAGAAGGAATAGGATGCAAAGGTGGAATACCCTGTGAAGAGGTGATCGCCGGCATGGAGCTTGAAGTGTTCTTTGCATGAGAAGCCATGTGGTTAAAGGTAATGAACATAAATGAATAAAATGAACAAGATTTTTCAAGAATGAAGCACCGATTGCCCCACGGTGGGCGCCAAACTGTTTTGGTCAAAAATCACACAAGGATAATGTAACCAAATCTGATTTTTGTGAGGTATGATGTTTGGCTAATTGGACAAAAGTATGAACAACAAATATATGAAATGAGCGATGAACACAAGGATTTATACGAGGAAAAAGCCCTTGATCAATGAATGATCTCCGGCATAAAAAACCTCGGGTGATGGAAACTACCGATCACCAACTATATTAAACAAAGAAAGTTTACAAATTGGGACGATAACAAGCTTGGTACAAGGATCACTAGTGTGTTAATGTGTAATTTCCAATGAGCTGTAGAGAGTTCAAGTGTTCTGTGAGAGAGTGTTCATGTGTTGCTATATCTATCACTATCAAGCTTGTATCCCCTTTTTAAAAATAGAAATAAAACTAGCTAACAAACTATCCACAAATGGTGCAAGCTCCCCACGATCACCATAACGGTCGAAGACTCCTTGCACGTGCAGAATTACCAAGCATATTCTCCTAGAATCTCGGTTGGACCAAGTTTATTCGAATACACCTGCAAAAATAAGTCAAAAAATGATGGAAACAATTGTTAGTATTAGGATAACAATGAGGATCCTGGATCCTTATTCCTGCAACTTCTTCTGAGGATCCTTAATTCAAACTGGACTGAGGATCTATAATCCAAGCTACATTTTGTGGATCCATGATCCATAAACTGTGAAATTCTATCCCTAACACATATATAACCATTTCCCCCAATCACGCATAACCCTTCATTTATACAAGAAACAAGAAAAGTAATAGATGTTTAGCTGTTAAAACTTGTAAATATAATATAAATAATGTTTGTTAAAAGAATAATGAGAAACGGGTCAAGAAAAACAATAACCTTCTTCCAGCTTATCATGCTCTTCAATGTTCTCTTTCACGTTAACAACATCACCATCTGGAAAAATCCAATCTTGACAAATAATTAAAGCTTCAACAATTGGAGGACTTAAAAACTCCTAAATGTATTAAGCACCCTACCTCCCATGCTAAATGTATCAAGAAAATGTAGAAATCCTAAACCCTAATTTCTATATTGTAGGTCTAAAGTTCTATTATTTTAGAAATGAGTGGGTTTGAGTTAGGCTTTTAGATTTACATTTGATATTTTGGGCTGCATAAAAAAATAACTATTTTGGCTAATAAATTGTATATAATTTATAAAATATTATTATTTTTATTTAATAATTAATTAAGTTAAATGGTTTATTCGGATATCCAAATAAATCGAATAAACCAAATAAAATAAAATGTGGATCCACAAACCAAACCAAAAACGATATTCACAATTCGGTTTCGGTTAGAAACCAAACCAAAAACTGAATTCGTTATTCGGATCAGTTTATTTGGTTACGATTACGGTTCGGTTTATGGTTTTTATTTGCTTACGGTTTTTTCTGAACACCCCTAGCTATAATTCCTAGCTTTCCCAGTTCTTTTCCTGCATCATCAATGTCTTTCCATGTACCGGCAAAATTCTTATTAAAAAGTATAACTTTATAACATCTCTTGCTTTCGTGTACCGCCTTTATAACCTTCACCCATAGTTCCTCCGGCCTCGACTTATATTTCCACCACCATTTTATCATGAACGCAAGGTTTGCACTTCTCAGGTCGCCTAATCTGAATCCGCTATAATGTTTCGGTCTTGTCATCTTACCCCATGCGATCCACCGTATTTTATACTTACCATTTTTTCTACCCCAAACGAAGTCTCTGCGAATTGCCTCTAATGTGTTTATGACCTTCTTTGGTGCCAATTATATTGAGAAATAGTAGTTTGGTAATGCCCCCATCACTGCTTTTGCTAGCATCATTATTCCGGCAAACGATATGCACTTAGCTTTCCATGCCGAAAACTTTTTGTTGAAGTTATCAATAACTGGTTTCCAATGTTTCACCTTTTTAATATTTGCACCTGTAGTTAATCCTTCGTTCATGGAAAAAAATTATATAGTTTTTATTTGTGGTAATCACATCAAGAAAAGAGTTTTTTTTTCTTTTGGCGGCTGTGATCGAGATTAAAGTGTTGGATTAAACTCTTTGCAATCGCAAGTAGATCGAGTAGTGATTTAGGGTTTGTGGTTGTCGACTGTTATTAGTTGAAGGGTTTGATCGAAGGTTGTTAGGTCGGTTTTAATTCATGAGATAGATGGGGTATGCTATTTGATTGCGATGAGGTTTTCATCGGGAGTTGAATTTCAACTGTGATCGAGAAACGTCTTTGGAGTCTTCAGATAATCGAATAATGTAGCCGAGTAAGGTGGGTGGTTTTGTGACCGGAGAGGTAATTGGTTTTCGAGTTGGGTTATTTTATATATATTAAATTTTGGTTTAGCTATTAATTATCAACTGTGCTTGAGTAATTGGGTTTTATGTAGTTTAGCGTATCAAGTCAATATTTGTTTGTAGGAGATAATTTGAAGTTTAACGTATCAGGTCAATATTTCTTAATGTGTTTTTGAAAGCTTATAATCCCATTAGCCTCTTGAAATGGCATTGTAATAAGGTCAACACACTGTTCAATTTTCGTGACTAACTGGATGTACTTTTCTGCTACCAAACCCAACGACTTAGAAACCAATCTTTTGCCATCCAAAGTATGCCCAAGATTCAAGACTACTTACTTGTGATGCAGTTTGATTAATATTTCCCACATAGACATCAAATGATTCATTAATATCTATCTCTAAAGATTCAAAGTTTGAATCGAGTGTCTGTAATCGTGTCTCTCTAACCCTGTCAACTCCTACATGTCGAAACTTTACTGTGTCTCACATATTTTTTGCTAGAGTATGGTGAGCAACTTGCAAGACAATCTAGAATTGCTTGTAATAGCAAAGCAATTGTTGTGTTATTCTTTTGATTATTTTATGTTCCGTGGGTAGGTTCCACTACTTCCCATTTTCCATGGACATCAAAGAATGCTTGCGTCTTTATATCTGTCATACCCGGACTAGCAGCGGAAAAGCACATTGTTTATAAAGATAATTGAACATTAATTATACAATATGTTACATGTGGTTTACACACGATATGTATGTTACAATGGCGGGTTCCCACGAACCACCTTATTCCTATAACAGGTATGCATCCATGTACATAATTATCCGCATGCAAAACTTGACACAACAAAACTCGGCCATCATTCATTTCCTTGTTTACCTGAAAAGCATGTTTAAAACAAAAAGAATGGTCAACAAATAGTTGGTGACTTTCACATGTTTTGTTGGTTTCTATGCACAAGTACACAATTAAAGTTTAGCATATGTGATGTAATTATACCAGGTTTACAAGTGAAGCCTGGAAATGTACCAAATCACCGTGGCCAACACCAACCACAACAAACAAATAACAGCACCCCAAGTAGCTACGCCTAACACAACATAGCCAGTACAGTACAATGAATGTGTGCAACGGCACTACGTGTGGTGCACAATGCCGTGGGGAACTATGTCGTGAGGTTTAGGCTCACCGGGCCAAATAGTACTATCTACAATATTCACCGGCCAAATAGTTAACCACTTGTGTACGTGGGGATTTTCAGTGTGTTAGAGAAGTAACTCAGATAATTTACATCAAAACAATGATCATGTGCATATGTGTATGAAACTTGCTTTTCCCCCAAAACGTTTCAAACAAAACACGTAGGAAAGAGGGGCCATGAAACTCACCTGATAGGGTATGCGCGTAGTATGCAAGCACAATATAGTCGTACGATCGTAAAGCTAATATGATTAATTACCGAAAACAACATTCAGATCGGTAATTGCTATATATTAAGCTGGGATGTGAATATTCGTCCGAGAATGGGCTAATAGCCTCAATGTATGGCGTTGGGTAATGTCCTAGTGTCAAAATCAAGTTTGGCTTCCGTGCACCATTTTTCATGCCAATCACGGTTGTTCATTTTAAAAGTTAGGATAATGGCAACATCACATACAATGTCAACACTAGTTGAATAACATAAAAAATAATTTGATTTATAAAGAAATTTTGGGTGTTATAGGGGTCTGGTTCGCTCAAACAGCAGTTCCAGTTTTTGTAGTTTGGGAACTGACCAAACAAGTGTGTAATTCACCCCAATTACTCGATTTACCAGAGAAAAGTTCGGATTAACTCCTGACTTTCCTATTATCGCCAATAAGTCAAAAAATGCTTAAAAGTTCCACCAGATTCATTAAATGAATATTTTGCCGGTTTTTGTTAGAAATAATATATTTTTAATGCATAATTTTCGTAAATATATATATTCAAATTTAATATAATTCTGAAATTTTTATAAAAGACTTTACATATATATATATATATATATATATATATATATATATATATATATATATATATATATATATATATATATATATATATAGGGTAAGGAAAGTGTAAAAAGGGCCTAAAGTGTGAGAAGTGTATTATAACACTATATATAATACTATATAACACCATATAAACACCGTATAACAATATGTAACACCATATAATACCATATAACACTATGTAACACTATATATCATTATATAACAAATATAACACTATACATCTATCATAGACATGCTATCAGACAACCTATAGTGTTATATTTGTTATATAATGATATATAGTGTTACATAGTGTTATATGGTATTATATGGTGTTACATATTGTTATACGGTGTTTATATGGTGTTATATAGTATTATATATAGTGTTATAATACACTTCTCACACTTTGAGCACTTTTTACAGGATCCTCTACCTATATATATATATATATACTAGTGATAATTCCCGTGAATTTCGCGGTGTTGAAAATTGATATGTTTCTTACTTTTAGAAAAAAAAATTACGTTACTGATCATAAAGAAACTGTACGCATGAACTTATTATGGAAATCTGAAGTTGAAGATTAAAATAAAACGAAGCATCGTACTATAGATAAGTAACTATATGAGTTTACAAATTTAAAAATATAGAGAACAAATTATATTGTTGAAGTTGCTCGAGCCTGCAAAACAAAACAAAAAATTATTAGATCTAAAAATGAATATAAAATTTAAATTAAAAACAGAAACAACAAAAAGAGTACTCATTAAATCTACAAAATATATATTGTTTTTTTTTTACATTCATGAACAATCAAAATAAAGCAAAATAGTAATCTGGATATTAAAATAGGATACACGTTCGTCCGACGATCCGTGTCGGGACCTACAGAGTCTCTGACCACTTTTATGCCATGCAGCAGAACAATTTTTTCAGCAAAATAAAAATAAGAAAATTAATTGAATATAAGAAATAGTCATTCATGACTCGTTTATGACAATATATGTTCAGTAACATATGACTTACGAATAGGTCAAGTCGGATGAAATTAGGGCATATCGAAGTAAAAACATAAAAAACACTAAAAGCAAGAATACAATTCAAGGTTTATATAGTATGTTTTAAAAACTGAATGGTTCTAACTTCTGAAAATAACGGAATTAATTTTGTTAACCCCACTAATCAAAACTGTTTCCATATATCTTATAATCAATGTATGATCATGCTGAGATCAAATCTCAGCCGTCTAAAATAGGAAAATCATTAAGAACGTGGTCAATCCGCATGTTGGAAAGAGATGCCAGTTACCAAAAATATCGGACATAATTTAGTAACTCTCATAACAATTCGAATTCAAATCCCAAAAATATTGCAATTTTATTTTAAGTACCTCGCCAACTGAAAATGAAAATGGACTGTTAAATTCAAAAAACTTCCATAGGTATAACTTATTTCATAGGGGAGATTGACAATTAGCTATTAACTATCATCGTCTATATCTATATTGAACTAATTAATTGATTAAAATCAATAATTGCTTGCAATAAGGACTACTCGATCAAAATCATAGTCACAAAATTGTTCAATATTCTCCCTAAAGGTTTCATAAGCACCCCCTTAGATCGATATGCTTAAAAACAAAAAAAAAGTTCAAAAATTACCTCAAGAAACGTATGATGAACCTGTCAAAGCCACCGACAATGGATTATGCATCTAGGCACCTCAAAATGGTTCTGTAACCTTTTCTCTTAAAAAAGCCCGCAATCACCACTCAACAATCAAAAACTCCACTGTAAAATTTTTATATGGTATAACTACACATCTAAATATATTAGGTCAGGGCCAGTAATAGTTTGGAATTAGAAAAAAAAAACCAATTACATAGAAATAACCTATTCAATCAAATTCTCGTAAGTTATATACAATACCATATAGCCAATCAGTACCACAAAACTTAGAAATATACATAAAAAGAAGGAATTATATACAGTCATAATGATACCAAACAACTATGATTATAATAAAGTGAGATGAGACTTTTAATCACAAAAATGTTGTGTCTGGAGAATATAGGCATAGAGCGGATAATGATTCAGATCATGAAAACATACCTTGAAGATAATCAATGAAAAAAAGAAGATTCGGTGGTGGCGTCTGGAGGAAGATTAGTATATGAAAGAATGGCGACTTGAAACGAACAAAAATACTCTTGAGTTTCCCTAGAAAAAACCTTACCGTAAGTTTAGTCAAAACCGTTAAAAGTTTGACTAAAATGTCAAAATTATAATAAATGAGACTATTTACCATATTTAAAAAACTTAAATTCTGGATAGATAATATTTTAGAATGAAAATTATTAGTAAATTAGTAATTACAAAAACAAAAAATTAAACTAAATAAATGGCAAACCAAATAAATTACATGATTTTATATAATAATAAAAACCTTGTAAGGTATTATGTAGTACTGATCAACTATATATAGAGAGATACAACAAAATTACATGATTTTACATCTAGTAACAAAATGATGCAGATATTTAGCACATATTTCAAACATTATTATACAAAATTCTTACAACATATGTCAAACTAAGCAATTAACAATCAAGCAAGTCATCATATTCAAATTCTTAAAATAATAAAATAAAACAACAATAACAAATCAAAAGTAATAACATAATACATACATCTTGCACGCAATCCTTTGTCGTTGCAGTTGAGCCCTCCAATCACGAAATTTCATGCCAACAGAGAAATTTTCACACTGAGTAGGCTTCCAATTACTACTCTGTAGGAGGACCAGAATTGTTGTGATTTTTAACCCACCACAAATACTCTCTAAAATCCATTTGTGCAGCCCATTTTGTATACGCTCGAGCCGGTGCTCCGGGTTCGTACTCCAACGGCCCGTATTGATTTTCAATCTGTCACATTAACAACTTATAAGTTAAAAACACAATTCTGCAAATTATCCGTCATCTTGGTGACATGAGCGTCTTTAATTACCTGAGATAGAATAATTGGACCACCTTGAGACTCATATAAGCCATTGGCTTTCATCATATTCACTTCGTGCCTTGTGAATTTTTCCATAGCAGCCTATACATATATGATATATATATATATATACATACATACATACATACATAATCATCATCATTTCATCATTACATGCTCATTTCAAAAAATCAATAAATATTGTATGGATAAATTAAGATATTATTCAAAAGATTCAAAGTATCATAAGCAGACCTTGAAAGGGCCATTATCTGTTCTGAAACTAATTCTTGGAACATATTTCAACCAAACAGGAAATCCCCTGTAATTGAGATGACAATTGGAATATAATTAATTTTTTTGTCTGGAAATTAAAATATACATATACATGTATATATATGGATTATTTTTTAAATAATAATATTTACCCAAATTTCTATTCAGCACAAGCATAAGGACCAATTCTAAGATGAGCATAGAGTCCAGCTTGCTTGATTAGCTTTATGAACTTTACCAAATCATACCTATCTTCAAAATAACACTGAGAAAAAAAAATAAAAAATATTTTGAATCAAGAAAACAAAAAAATAAATAAATATTTAACTGATTCAAAAAAAAAAAAAAAAAACCACACACACACTTACTTGACCAGGTTAGGGTTCATGACCATTCTAGAAAACATCTGAATGACATCCAACCCTCCTTCTTTGGCCTTCTGAATAAGATCTGGCCACAATCTGGAACAACAAATATATGTAAAAAATTAGTGAAAAAAGATTCCCAGAAGTGAGCTTTTGATTCTTGATTGAATGGCCACAAATCGATACATAAACACATAAACAACCGCATCAGAACGTAGATCGTAAACAGATCTGTTTGAACGACGCCTTGATTGAATGGAAGACGAAAGATGAAGATCGGATCTGAAACTTGTTGCAAGATGAAGACGATCTCCATTCATTTGTTTGGAAAAAGAAACAGAAACCGTAACATTAACTTACATAGCAATCAAAACCTCTTCTAAAACACTCTGCATCTGCCGCAGCTTCGATGAGTCGTATCTTGATATTGAAGATGTCTCCAAGAGCAGATTGAGACGAACAATGGAAACAAAAGAAAACCCTAATACTCTCAAAGAAAGAGTATGAGAGAAGTCAGAAGAGGAAGAATGGAAACAAACAAACGGTTTCAACAATTTAAATATGGAAGGAACAATACCCGAATAACCTATTCGGATCCCGTGTCGGGTTTCACATGAGGGAAATGAAGGGATGACAAAAATGGCGGAAAAATGAGATTTGGAGGCCCTAGATGGGGGACATGTGTCCCCTAGGTATGGCTTTTATTAGGTTAAGAAGATATTTATACGGGAATGTTCATTTGAGAAGAAATTTAATGTGAGAAGAAAAAGAAGAAAGGGCATATTAGTAAAATATTATTTAATTTATAACTCATATCATTAATTTTTCTCTCTTTAATTAATTAGTCAACAAATCATTAATTATACTACATATAATCTACAAAACCTACAGATATCAAAATTTTCCTACATATACTCTACACATTATAGAATTTTATCCTACACAGTCAAAATTTATCCTACACACCTTGAAATATATCCTACATAACTCGTAATTTATATTACACAACTAGTAATTTATTCTACACTTTAAATTAAGTTGTTTTTTTTAATTTGGAAAAAGTATATATTTTGAAAAGGAGTGACAAATTTAATTTAGTTAGTTATTAAAGGGGAAAAATACAAATTAATGATTTATGTAAGTTTACCAATATACACTTGTATTAAAATTAAATACAAATATTAAATGAAGTAAAATGAAGCATTCTTATTGGTTGAAACTTCTTATTTTTTCTTTTTACAAAAAACTTCTTCTCATTTGAACCCTCCACTATATATATATATATATATATATATATATTAGAAAAATTATTTTCAAAAAATACTAAATTCATTTATTACATTTAATAATTTAGTTTTAAAAATCGTTTAACCCATAAATTGACGATTAATACCATCCGACTTCCAACAACTAAAAAATATTTACCCAATAATCAAAATATGCCCAGAAACTTCCTGTAAATTTTTTATTTTTAAATTAGCTTCCTAAACAAGGTGTTCACCGAAAGTTTCATAAAACCTGAGTTTTAAAACCGTAGCTAGGTTAAACAATGAACTCCAAATTTTGTGTGGATCATTGTTTTGCCAAAATACAGCCGCTCTGCAAAATTTGAAGATTTATCGAATCGTTTGCTATTTTTCACGAATTAACGCTATCAATGACCCATAAATTCACCAAAAATTCTCAGATATTCCAAAGATTCGCAAATTTTGCAGAGAATCTGCTTTTACTGTAAGTGATCACCCTATAACATTTCATGAGTTAACAATACCCAGACCACAGGTTATGCTTAAACAAAGTTCTAGTGCCCCTAATTTAACTTTTCCTACCTTCCGTTTCTCGGTTCTTTATGCAATTTCTATGCTTCCAGATCCTGAGTAAGACTAGATACCACACCTACAAACCATATACAACACAAACATGTATCCAACATCACCTACCAAGCCTTAAAATTTATCTTTTTTGGTTAGGGTTTTGATGTGGCGTTTTTCCTGTCGAATCATTTATGTTTTTGATCCATAAACTGTAATTTTTCATCATCAAACATCATGTATCAACTTTTTATATACATTAGAAGCTTAAACAACCCTCATGGCCAAAAGAATAGTTATGTATTTATCAAAACACTTTCTTTTTTTCTAGGACATTTTTTAACACAAAAGGACCTTCAAAATCACATAGAAAAGGCTTTGTACCTTTGGTCTTGGCTGGAAATGGTAAGAAATTTATGGGAGCAGAAGTGAATATGCGTTTTTAGGGTGAAAAGGATTGCTTAATGAACAAGAGGAGAAAGATATGTATATATGTATGGTCCATTCGGAAGTAAGGGGGAACAAGTGTCCCCTCTTTGACTTTGACATCACATAATTCAAAAAATTAAGATAGGTTTGAGCATATTTTTATCATTCTTGGATAATAACGGGTTAAAACGCTCCCTTAGTTTGGTAAACAATCACGAAAAAAATGTTTTTTTTCGCACGGTTTTTACGTTAAAAAAAAGTGGACCATACAAATGAAAACCCAAACGCTTTCATGTATTTGCTTAATATATCATAATTTGATATTTTATAAGTCTTTTCAGGCTTGACATTTGATGCAATGCATGTTTGGATGATATAGTGCGCGTTAAAATCGAAGGTGTTCCGTTAACCGGAAACTACTTCCTTTAACGTGTTTTCTACATATTAAAGCCTTAATGTCCCTATGTTATAGGAAAAAAATGATGTTAACATAAATCCGTACTCCCGAAATCATTTATGACACGTAGGGTTTCGTTACGTTAGTCCGGTAAACATAGTGTTTCGATTTAGGGTTTACATATATTTTCACGGACGTCACAATATCTCAAATCATGTAATTTGTAGAGTTGTTCAAAGGTTCAATATCTTTCGCCTCTTTAGGGCTGGATCACTAACACTACCTTAATACCAAATATCATAATTAAAGATAGATTTAATGAATAAGATGATACGTTTTACTAAGTTTCATATTTTGATTGCAAATTGTTCAAGACATCAACCCTAGTTACAACATAAAATGTTTGAACATAAACATACTTTACCATTATGACATTTAGACCCCTATACTTAATAATAACTTAATAATACTAATATTTAGTTTAACTTTCAATAGTCTAAGTAAGTTATTTTTGGTTTCAAAATAAAGTATTTTTTTTTCTTCATATATGTCTTTAGCGCATACTTATGTTGATAACTTAGATGGAACATATTTATGTAGTTTGACTACCTAACAACAATTAGGAGTAAATAATCATTATTTTCTATTGTTTTTTACAGCTCGAATTGTATTTTTTTTCTTAATTGTATAAGTTTTTAGTTAATATTCTAGTACTTTTGAATTATTATGTAATTTTTTAATTATTAATGTAAATAATTTATTTAGGTTATAGTTGTTCTACTTATTTTTGCAAATTATTAAAACATACAACTATTATTTGTATTAAAAAAATAGTGTCGGTCTTCTTGTTTGGGAAGAGATGTGGGTATTTCTTTTAGAATTGGTCTTTACATTCCAATGTAAACTGTAAACTCTGGTCCTCATTGTGAGTTCCACTGTACTTTAAAAATCGATATCTTGTTATTTCGTAGCCTCTGGAGTTTTCCGTCTATAATTTCCAACGGTTCCTCCACTTAGTTAAGTTCGTCATTCATATGTACTTCTTTTAGTGGGATGGCGTGGAACACATTATGAACACTGCTCAGTTCTTATGGTAATCATACTTTGTACGCAACCAGACCTATCTTTTCAATGACCTCAAAAGGTCCAATATACTGTGGGGGACTAACTTGCCCACTTTCCCAAATCTAATCACTTATTTCCAGGGTGATACTTTAAGAAATACTTTATCTCCTAACGCGAACTGTAAAGGCTTTCAAAGGTGATCGACGTAACTCTTTTGCCGCTCCCGAGCTGATTTTAGTTTATATTTGATTTTATTGATGTTGCAGTTGTTTCTTGAATAAGTTCAGTTTCGATTATTTGTTTATCCAACTTCTACACAATATAATGGGGATCTACACTTTCGTCCATATAGTGACTCGAATGGTGCAATCTGGATGCTACCATGATAACTATTATTATACCAGAATTCAATAAGTGGGAGATGTCGATCCCAGCTCCCTCCAAAGTCTAGAACACAGGCTTGGATTAGATCTTCCAATGTTTGGATGGTTCGCTCAGACTGTCCATCGGTCTGAGGATGATAAGTCGTGCTTAAGTCAATTCAGCTTCCCAGTGCTTCTTGCAATCCTTGCCAGAAGTGGGAAGTGAAACGACTGTCTCGATTTGAGATAATGGTGATAGGTACTCCATGCCGGGCCACAATTTCATTCGTGTAAAGTTATACAAGCTTCTTCATCTTGTAGTTGGTATGAATCGGTATAATGTGTGCAGATTTCATTAGCCTATCCACGACTACCCAAATTGCATCATGGCCTCAAGGAGTCTTAGGAAGGTAGGTTACAAAATCCATTGTGATTTGTTCTCATTTCCATTAGGTAATTTCCGGCCTGTTGTAACATTCCCAAAGGTTTTGGTATTCCGCCTTGACTCGAGAACAAGTCAAGAACTTACTAACGTATGTAGCTACATCCTTCTTCATGCCTAGCCACTCGTAAAACAATTAAAGGTCATGGTACATTTTATCTGTGCCCGGTGAATCGAATACTTAGATTTGTGTGCTTCATCCATGACCAGTTATCGTAGGTTATGAAAAGTCGGAATCCATATTTAATCCTTAAAGTAATATACTTGGACGGTTTTGGTTTCAAAATTTCTATCATCTCCGTGTATGACTTCATTTGCCAACTGAGATTCACTTAGTGCTTCGTTCTGGGCTGCACGGATCTTCTCCTTCAGACTCTTCTGTATAATCATTCCTAGAGTTAGTACACGAAGCAGTGTGACTCGTTCCTTTCGACTCAGTGCATTGGCTACCACGTTAGCCTTACCCAGGTGGTATCGAGTCTCACAATCATCATAATTTATCAACTCCACCTATCTCTGTTGCCTCATGTTCAGCATCTTTTGATGAAAGATGTGCTGCAAACTCTTGTGGCCCATGTAGATTGTGCACTTTGTTCCATACAAATAATGCAGACATATCTTAAGTGAAAATATTACCGCCCCAAGCTCCAAATCATGGGTGGTATGACTCTTTTGGTGTAACTTCAACTTTCAGGACGCATATGCAATAACTTTGTTTCTTTGCATTAATACACATCCTAGGCCTCTACGGGATACGTCACAATAAACTACAAAGTCATCGGCTCCATCAGGGATAATGAGAATTGGCGCATTGCATAACTTCTGCTTTAACAATTAAAAAGTTGCTTCTTGTTCTTCTCCCCACTCAAACTTTCTGTCCTTTTGAGTTAGGAGAGTAAAAGATTGCGCAATGCCAGAGAAATTCTCAATAAAATGCCAATAATAACCGACTAAGCCTAGAAATTGGTGAATTTCTGTAAGCGATCTAGGCGCTTGCCAATTCTTGATGGCTTCAACCTTGCCGGGGTCTACTTGAAACCCCTGTTGGCTCACCACGTAACTCAAGAATTGTACTTCCTTCAACCAAAAGTCACACTTTGAAAGCTTCGCGTACAATTGCTCCCGTCAAAGTAACTCCAAGATCAGCCGCAAATGCTGCTCATGCTCCTCCCTACTCTTAGAATAAATCAGAATATCATCAATAAAGATGATGACGAATTTATCAAGGAAAGGTTTACAAACCCTATTCATCAGATCTATAAACACCGCAGGTGCATTAGTTAGCCCAAAAGGCATAAACTAAGAATTCATAGTGTCCATATCGGGTTCGGAAGGTAGTTTTTGGAATCCTCCTTCTAGATCTTGACCTGGTGGTATCCCGACCTAAGATCTATTTTTGAAAAGTACTTTACTCCCTGAAGCTGGTTGAAGAAGTCGTCTATTCGGGGAAGTGTATATATGTTCTTAATGGTAACTGTATTATGCTTCCAATAATCGATGCACATACGAAAACTTTCATCTTTCTTTTTGACAAACAACACCGGTGCTCCCCACGGGGAATAACTAGGTCATATGAAAACCTTGTCTAGCAAATCTTGCAATTGACTAGACTGTTCTTGCAATTTAGATGACGCTAAACGGTAGGGTGCTTTAGTGATGGAGCTGCATCCGGTATCAAGTCAATACGGAATTCGATTTGTCGAGGAGGTGGCACTGATATGACATATTCACTACAATGAAGTATGAAACCACACCCCATGATCTGAGAGTAATTGCAAAAAAAAAAAAAAAAAAAAAAAAAATGTTGCCAATCGGTAATTGGTTCCAAAACTTTTGCTAAAGTGTTGTAGGTAACCAAAGCAAAATCATCATCATATGTTCTAACATGTGTTGCAAAACTGTCACTGGTTTGTCTCAAAACAATAGCTAAACCGTCTCTAATTAAGTTTTGCTGGAAAACTTTTGCAAAAAATCGTCAGTAAATATCTAATATAATGTTATAACGTTTCTAACAATCAAAAAATCCGCCACCCTATATATTTCTGATGGGAAAGCAATCTAAAAAAAATGCGTCAAGTTGTTTGAGCTAGAATCGTTGCACAAACATCACAATTTGCCTTTTTGTGGTTGTTTTGGCAGTCCCTGTTACCCCTTTATAATAGTGTTTCATCTCTTTTACATTTTTCTTTTTCAACAAGAGAATAGTTGACAGTTACTCAGGATCAATGATTTAACCATATACGTAAAAACCAGAAATTATATATTAAATAGAAGATACAAATAATCTTTATATTTGTAAAGTTTAACTGATCAAATACAGAATGGTTTGACTTACAAAATTCAGAAATAAAAAAACTTAAAAATGAAAAAATAGTAATGTATATTTATTCACAATAATGAATTGTATCAGCCACAGAATGTAGCATAGATTCTTCCTGCACTTACAAGCTACGAATCATATTCTTCCCATCAATATTCAATTCATCATCATAATGATAATAATCATCGTCTATCACATGTTAATCAACCTTTTTATTCTCCATTAACTTTCTCCCCAAAGAAAAAAGTGTGCCTTTCCTCTAGACAATTGTACACGCATTTGGATTTTCATCACTGAATATTGAAGTAACATTACCATTCCCATTTCTACTGCTGTGATACTCACCATTGTAGTTAGTGTAGTCTGGTGGCGATTCTAAGCGGCCGTAGTTTGAGTACGACTGTGACGGTTCTGGTCCGTTGGAGTGAGTGTATTGTGATGGAGGTTTGGGTCTGTGGTAACGTGTGTATTGCATTGGTGGTGGTTCTGGTTTGCTGTAATGTGTGTAATGTTGTGGTGGTTCTGCTCTGGTATAATGTGTTTGTTTTGGAGGTGGTTCGGGTCTGTTGTAATGTGTGTAATGTTGTTGTGGTGATTCTGGTCTGGTATATTGTGTTTGTTGCAGTGTTGGTTCTGGTTCTGGTTCTGGTCTGGTACAATGTGTTTGTTGTGGCGGTGGTTCGTGTGTGCTGTAATGTGTGTAATGTTGTGGTGATTCAGGTCTGGTATAATGTGTTTGTTGTGGAGGTGGTTCTGGTCTGTTGTAATGTGTGTAATGATGTTGTGGTTCTTGTCTGGTACTATAATGTGTTTGTTGTACTGGTGGTTCGGGTGTGTTGTAACGTGTGAATTGTTGTGGTGGTTCGGGTTGGGTGTAATGTGAATATTGTGAAGGTGAACGGGTGTATTTATAGTTTGTGACATAAGGTGTAGGCTTGTAAGTATTATAGTTGTGGTTCACATGGATTGATTGTGGTGGCTTGTGTTTGTATACAGGACTTGAGTAATGATCCATCGATGATTCTCGTTCATGACTGTGTCTGTGACCATGGTCAGGTGGGTAGTGGTGGACAACATGAACCTCTTCAGTTTCTTTTGATATAGAAATTTGTGGTGATGGCGGTTCTTGAGCTTGTGGTGCTGGTTCGGGTTCTGGTTGAGGTGGATTTTCTGGTTCTTTGGGTGGTTCAGTTGGTTCGGGTGTTGGAACTGTTTCTGTTGGAGGTGGGTTTGAAGGGTCCAAAGGTGGTTCCTCGTCTTTGAATGGTGGTTCGGTTGGAGGGGATGGTTGTGTTTCTGAGCAAATGGTTGCAAGTTTTCTTGTTTTCTTGATGGCCTTGACAATTTTTTCAGGATCTGCGGACCCGATTATTGTCAGTTTTGGTTGAGGAATGTCGATATATATATCTTGTATGCCTAAAAATTAACAAAACACATGATCAACAACAAAAGAAAAAGAGAAAATAGGTGCTTTTGAAATATCAGTGAAATTTGATATGCCAGCTGACTTAGGGAGAGACGTATAACTGAGTTACTTACCTTTAATGCGGTGTAGAGCCTTCTTGATTTTTTGAACGCACCCGTTACAGTCAATTCGAACCTTAATCTCTGTAACTTGTGGTTTCTACATGCATTTTCATAAGAAAATTTTAGCATTTTGATCAAATTAATGCAGTCATTAGGACAAATTAATGCAGTTATTAGGACAAAGAATGCATAATTCGAGATGGGTTTTAGAGGGTACCTCCATATTTGGAACTATAATGTAGAAAACAAAGAACCGAAGAGATGGTTTGTACGGGAGAGGGTGGAAAACAAAGAATGAACATATGGCATTTATTAGTGCCTGAAGAGAGAATATTTAAAAGGCTCGCATGAGGTGTGAGAGTTACTTTAGTTCTATAAAATCTAGATATATTGTATGCCTGAAAATAAATATGATACATGTAAATCATATTTTAAATATTTATTTGGTGATTATATTTTAGAAAAGAATTTACTAGTAAAATAATATTATTGAGAATGATTAAAATGACAGTTTTGTGTAAAAGAATCGGTTCCATTTCCCCCCTTTATCAATACATGATAAGTTCAATTTCCCTTGATTATCATACATGATAAGTTTTACATGCAAGTAAAATAATATTTTCAATTCTAAGGATACTTATATGTCTAATAACTAATTACATATATATAAAAAAAACTAGTTTACATATGTATAATTATGAAATTACATATAAGAACATGGTAAAATTACTCTCTTAACATGTATGTAGTCATAAAAATACACATAAAAAATGATAGAAGTACCTTAAATATAAAAATATATAAATAAAAATATTGTTTACCAAGAGTTCTAGAAGTTCTGCAATTATACAAAGTTCTGAAATGAAAACAACCCTATATTGGTGTATATATATAGGATTAGAATTCGTTAGGAACCACTATTTATTGTGAGAACCGCGAGAATTAATGTGAACATGTGGCAATCTTGTAAATATATCATATTTAATATAACAAGCGCACACAACCATTGTTCTCTCTTATGAACCTAATATGGTCTGACCAACATTCACGACGACATTCACCGGCAGCATTCACCGGCGGCGTTCACGGCGCATTCACATCTAAATAATCGACGTTAACATCACCCAACCACCACAACGAAAACTTCTTATCCAACGATAACCACATCGACTACTCCTCTTCCGACGATAAACCCATCAGCTCGGACGATAAATCCATCAGCTTCGACGATAAATCCATCAGCGACATACTCAGTTGATACAACTATTGCATCTTCTTCCATTTTTGTTTCTGCAACTGTCATATGGCTTCTGTTTGAGATGATAGGCTACCATCTTCTTATATTTTTATGCCACTTTCTAATACTTACTCTGGCCATATTGTTCCTGTGGTCCAATTTGTCTTCCTTTGTTAACAGGTGAGTTGATTACCTTTGTATCTATAACGCCATATCCAGGCTGGCCAATTGATTCCTGACAAATTAAAATTTCAATATTCTTGCTTGATTTACCTTTAACTTTGATAGGTCTTCTCCAAAGTTTTCTGATATTACATTGTCCCAAGAAATTTGTGATGCTATTGCTCTCCTTGTGATGGATCAGATCAATCAGGCATGCTTATACTTAAGGGAAATGACTAATGGGAGAGACTTGAAAAGATTTATGAGTGCATGTGTCTTCTTTTAGTTATAATTCATCACCTGAATGTATTGAATATCTTCTTGAAAGATGCAAAAACAACTTGTGGACATGCAGGTCATTTTCAACCTGTGGGTAGTCTCAGTCATCATCGGTGGTTGGTTCGAGTTTTTGACCCTTGTGTATAAGCAGACAATACCGTAGTTTCTAAACGCTCAATCTCCTGTGATACCACCTCAACACCAACCGCAACCGCAACAACATCTACAAATTTAGATCAACAACAGTTGCAATTCATACGTTTTGAGATTAAAGGAATTATACATTTATATGTGTTTCATAGTTTACACTCACATGATTCATTATTATATCATTAAAGTGTGTTTCATAGTTTATTCTTACATGCTTCATTATTCTCTCATCAAGTAAATCACATTTATTTACAATCATGCCATAATAATGCTCATGTGCATTATTTTGCCAACACCCCATAATCCATGTTTAATGATTATCCCTTTTCTACCAATGGGGGTGGTGGTCTATTGACAAAGACAAAGCCTTTAAAAACACCTAGGTTGGGAAGAGGAAGGACTTGGGTTCAAGTCCCACAGATGACAGAGGATTAAAGAAATTAGTCGTCCAAAAAAAATATTATTATTCATTTTCTTTTTTATCATTAAACATTAAACAAACAATTGGTTTATTACATAAGTTACTTATATTTTCATACATCACGTAATCCTACACATGTGCATTATGTTGCCAACCATCCGTAACTAGGGCTGTCCAAACTGCTCGACGATCGAGGATCGCTCGACGATCGCTCGAAAAATGCTCGTTCGATTCCCGCCCAGTTTGTAAATGAGCCGCTCGGATCCGTTCGATTCAAATTCAATCCAAGCAAGAGCAAAGGTCCGCTCGCTCGCCGATCGCTCGATTTTGATCGGATTATATATATATATATATATATTATAGATTTTAAAGATTAAAAGCCCAAAAAATATACTTTCTCAACTTAATAGTTAATATCAAAATCTAACCCTAAATCCATAATTCCTAAAACAATCACATAGTCATAAACTGATTATTCGAAGATCTGCAGATCGCCGCTGCCACACACCACACCAAAATCCAACCCCAAATTCCTAATTCCTAAAACAATGTCATAATCTGATTGTTCGAAGATCTGCAGATCGCCGCTACCACACACCACACCAAAATCCAACCCTAAATTCCTAATTCCTAAAACAATGTCATAATCTGATTGTTCGATCTCATCTGCATATCGCCGCTGCCAGTCTGCCACACAATCACATATCGCTGGGACGCTGCCACGTCCATTCTCATACCGATCTGTTCCAGCCACGGTCCATTCTTAGGTACATTCTGCTGCTCTGTTGATTTGTTAAAAAGTATGCTGCTCTGCTGTTTGTTAAAGAGTATGCTGCTCTGCTGTTTGTTAAAGAGTTGCATGCTGGTTTTTTAAAGAATATATTCAAGGTTAACAAAACCGAGCGAAAACGATCCGCTCGATTCAAATTCAATCCGAGCATGAGCATCACTTTTGTGCTCGGTTTTGCAAATTTGATCCGATCGGATCGGATCGATTGTAATTCAATCCGAGCACGAGCAGACCCTCGATCGGATCGGATCGGCTCATGAACACCCCTATCCGTAATCATCACAAAAATAAACTGTTAACCAACAGTACATAATTATGCATATGTGCATCACATTATTAACACCCCATACTTATCACTAATAAACATTAAACAAATAACTATTTTTTTACAATCAATACTTTTATTTTCATATATTACATAATCATGCACATGTGCATTATGTTTCTAACAATCTGTGATCATCACAAATAAATTGTTAACTATCAGTGCATAATGTTATGCACATGTGCATCACATTACCAACACCCCATAATCATCACCGAACAAATGTTGAACAAGTGCGTACACACGTCATATAGCTTATTAACTAAAATGTTATATGTTTTACTTTTTATGTATACAGGAACAATTACAACTGTTGTACATTCTACACTACACTACACTACAAGAACAATTACAACTGGTGTACATTAGATTCTACACCTAATGGCACGCCATATTGGATACTCTATGTTGATTCTGAATGCAACCATATGGTCATCAGTATCAACCGTCGCCGTCGCCGTTACCGTTGATCTTGCCAACTTCTTGTTCTTTATCGCACGCATTCCGTCACCTCATTTTTTTCGATGTTTCATCATGAGTTCCCTTACTTGTCCGCCTTTTTGTGTTTCTTTCTTCTTGCACACCTGCATGATATATTTAATGTGTTTACATAAATGATATCATTTAACATTAAATTAATAAAGGGATGCACATGTGCATAAACTCCCAACTGCATCATAAAAAATTAATCAATCTTTTTTACCTCTTTGTTTAACCGTCGAGTAACATCTATGTAACACCTCGCAAAATCGTATCCAATAATACGTTGACACGTGTCCTTAACCCTAATTATGTCAAATGTTGACTAGGAAGGACTATTGTTGCCAAACAATGAAAAGATGTATGTGGAGGGACTAAAAGTGCCAACATGCTTAAACTAAGCCTCTAAATGACCTTATACGGTGTTTGTATTCTCTTAACGAGCCACTTGTTGGACGAACGAAACCGTTTGTGATTTAATTCAAGAAATTATGAATTGAAGGGTTAAAAGCTGTCAACATGTTAATTTATACCTCTTAGTGACCTTTTAACAAACCCGGAGCCTAATGATGTTCGGTCATACACCCAGGTGTGCCTAATAATAGCTTAGAGGGGCTAAATGTGTTAAAAATAAAAGATATTTGAGTTTTGGAGGCAAGGGGTTAAACCTACCAAGTTTTTTAAAGATAATAAAGGGTGTCGCGCGGCGCGACGCCACACTTGGTTCTCGGTCGCGTAACGCGACGGGGCTGTTTGCGCAGAAAATTGTTGCCAGCTGCAGGTTGCATGCCTTGTTCACCATTCTTACCACCTTTACTCACATAATTCAAAACCATGGAATCATACCTGGTACTAGACACATCCCTGGACACCTGGACTGATCTTGTAACCTCCCAAACACCTGGCTTGAACCTACAAACTCAACTCCAAGCATAAATAAGTGCTTTGGGTGGCCATAATTCCTTGCACCTTCTCAGTTCATTACTTCTTAATCTCTTGGAGATTCCCAGCTGAAGGGAGACTCCACCTCAGTTACATTTTCGAGCTAGGACCCTTTGTAAGTGTCCCTAACTCCTGCTTTTCATTTTATAGGCTTTCAAAAGCCAAAAGTCAAGCTTTTTCGATAAAAGCTTTGACTTTCGATTTAGACCTTAATGGTCCAGCCATTGTTCGAGGCGAACATGGCTACGTGATCATAATTAGATAGGTGTTAATCCCTCAAAATGGCACCTCCTAAGAATCACATTTGCTTGGTCAATTGACGGGTCAAAGTTATTAATATTGAAAAAGTCAAACGGGCCAGTTTTTAAAATAATTAAAATCTGATAATGTAGGTGTTATAAAATAAATTTTATCACTTTAATAACTTGGTAATAATTATTAGGACATGTATAAACATGTTCAGCCCGTCAATTCCAGGTTTAGGGTCGGTTCGCAACCGAAAGTCGCGAAGTTTGACTTCTGCTTTGACTTTTGATTCTGAACCGAATTAGATTAGTTTCTTATTGTTTTAAGGTTCCATTATAACCATATTATATTGTAGTATAACCCTCTGAGGTTATATTACATGGTCACATAGTAATTTGAATTTATTTTGCAAGTTCCGTTATTATACTTAATTTTGACTAAATGCCCTTTTGTTTAAAAATAAGGTTTTAAACATTAATGAGCATGAAAATGAATTATGTACTGATATGTTAACATGTTTAACGTATTTTAATGTTATAAGTCTGATCATAAACTGAGTTTTTATATATTATCGTAAATTATGTCTTTAAAGGACCAAAATGCCCTTTTTGGCATCTAAATTGGTTTTAAACATAATTTCATCATAAAACTCATTACCTATTGATATGATATCATAATTAGGATTATTTGGGATGTCAAGTCAGATTATATTCTGAGTTTAACTTCAAGTTCTTGTATAATGCTCTTAAACGACGATAATGCCCTTATGGCACTTAAAATGGTTTTAAACATGATATTAATACAAAACCTCTTTTCTAACTGATATGTTATGATGAATAACATATTTTAACTATTCAAATCTGGTCATAACATTAGATTTCATAAACCATCGTAAATGTCGTCATTTAACGACTTTAACATAGTATGGGTTTAAACCATATTAATCAACCAAGACTTGTTACCTACTGATTTTAAAAATCATTTTACATGTTTTTACAGTATGTATAAGTTATAAACTCAGAATCCCAAATAAGTTCTCAAACTATGTGTGAAATGACCAAAATGCCCCTACAGTACATAGTTTGGTCTTAAAACATAAACCACACATATATTTGATATCCTACTGATATTATAACATCATTTAACTATTTTTCCAGAATGATTATGATCATAACATCAGTTTACTTGCAAGCTCCTTTTATAAGTCGTAAAATTACCAAAACGCCCTTATGGGGCTTAATTCGATTTTGAAACCTTAACGGGCATATATGTTGATATCCTACTGATATTATAACATGTTTTAAGTATAATAAGATATGGAACTTGTATATGACTCATCCGGTTACTCGTTAATGCTTATACGCGTCCGGTTCGACTTATGTAACTAGTTTACATAAGTTTACCGAAACGAGTTTAACCTTATCCTTTTAATCTCAATTTCCAGAATGTAATTAGTTTACCCATATTATACAAGTCTTCATACTTGTTGGGTCTAAACTACATTCTATTCAGGTCATCGCTTAATCTAGCGTATTGTACCGTTTTCAACCCTTTAAGCTAGCCGGTCTAAGTCTATGACTTAAATAGGACCCGTTAGCATTCTAATTGGTTATTATTACCATCATTCCAGAATAGAGCCTTCCAGTAAATGATACCTGCACTTAACTGTTGTATACGACTGAGTTATTTAAATCTTGCACTTGAATTGAGTTATAGCTAAGGTAAATACCTTTATGTAACACCCTGAAAATATAAATCTTATATTAAAATTTAATGTATGTAATAAACGGGAAAAATAATAATAAACTAACTAGGAATGAATAACCTAGTTAGTCACAAGTTTAGTAGTAACAAAGTATCTAAAATAAAACTTGAGAATAGTATGGGGGCAAAAAGTGTTAAAATTAGAAATAGTTTTATAAAACAAAACTAAAAATCCAAAACACACACTTTGTGTGTGTGTCTGGATCAAAACAAACACAGGGGGCGACCAAGTTCCTCCCTTCAAACCCTAGTTCTTGCAAATTGACCAAATTGAAAGCTCAAATCGATACCCAAGCAGAAATTAGTGATCATCTCAGTGAATTAATCATAAAGTATGTCAAAATTTACAATTTGGTTTCATCTCAACTTCTTGATGAATTGTGAAATTGAAATCTGAATTTGATACGTTGATGTTTGGGTTAAATTAGACGATGAAAACGTGACTAGGAGTAAACCCTAGTCAATAACTTGTTGAATTGATGCTCAAATTATGGAATTCAAGGTTTCCCATCTAAGTGTTAAATGGGTTTTTGTTGAATGATAAAGAACACTAGGAATGTAATCAGAAAACTGATATTAATGGTTTACATGAAGTGAATCTGATGTTATTATGCATGTTAGAAGTAATGAACTTGCAAAAAGTGTATAAATTCGGCTAATTAGTTAAGTCATGAACTTGATAATGGATTATATAAAAACGATGCCCATAAGGTATTTGTTGAAACACCTAAGAGAAATCTAAAATAGTAAATTTAGGACATAAAAGCATGTTTGATTAATTTGGCAAATATTGCGTAATAAATTATAAAAAGGGTTCTAAACGTTTATGGTTGAACTCTATAGGCAAGGAAACCGGGACGTCAAGCAGACAAGCCGGTGGCGATACACGATTGAAAGGAGCGCTTTGAAGGTACGTAACTATTAGTTTCGTTGTATTATGCAAAAATGTTTAGTTATAGTTTGTCAACATAATAGTGGTGTGATATGCGCGTTTGGTGTGTCATTGAAGTGACGAAGTTCACTCGATAGATCAAACGGTTTAAATTGAATTATTAATGTATGATTGGTAAGCCGTAGAAGTGATGAAGTTCACTCAGCAAACCAAACGGGTCAAAATAAATAATTTAAGTATGGTTGGAATAAACCATACGGGTTAAAATAAACGGTTAGAATCATTCGGTGTATTATAGAAAACGGGTCAAAATAATGGTTGGAATAAGTTTGGTTTGTCAATGAAGTGAAGGTCCTCAGTCGACAACCGAACGGGTCAAATCTATGTTTTATTTTAAAGATGATGATGTTTGAAGTGACTTGAAGATCACATAATATGTTGGCGATAAGAGTACGTAAGCCATGTAATGAATGCGCTAAGATTGATTTAACGAACCCTTGATAGTGGGTCAAAAGATTGAAATTTTAACTTGTAGAAAACGGGTAAATTAGCATGATTGAAAACTTAAAAAACAAGCATAGCGTTATAGCGTACGCAAGCCATAAGATGGATGCAAAAACGCCAACATTGATAAGCCCGGGATGTGGGTAAATATGTTTAGAAACAATTATTGATGCAGAATATGTTGTGCGATGTAAACAAAACGGGTCAATTATTTGGATATAACGGATTACAATTCATATGCCGATAAACTGGATTTCAACCCGAACAAAGAGGATAAGTGAGCCCGTAATTAAATTACGGACGCACAGGAAAAAGAATAAGGTAAAACGAGCATGTAGATTGAAAGTTATGAAGTTTTAAAGCTTGAAACTTGGTTAAATTGTAGCTGGGTGTCGCAACCCCCGATCCCTAATTCCCCGGGAGCGGGAGGCCACGAGCTAGTTTCGGTGGTATCGCGTATTGTCTAATTTGGCAGCGGAAATTTTCATCAGGATCGTAGTTAGGAAATATTGTATCAGAGTAAAATACCACATTTTTCAATATTAAACATATGGGATAAAATCCAATTTTGCAATACACACATTTTCATAGGAATAATTCATATTTTATTTAAGAAAACATCTGCTTCTTTTTAGGTAACTTTATTGCCACTTTTCCAAGCCTTCAGTGCTGTCCAGCTGGCTTCTATTTGGCTTTCATAATTTGTTACCTGAAACGCGTTTTAAAAACATTTGTCAGTGGGAAATACTGGTGAGTGAATCCCAGTTTAATCAAGTTTAAGTAAAACCCATAGTACAGTATTGAGGGCGATCTCGCAATTACATTTTTTCCAAGTTATATCAATTAACATCCATGGTACTGTCGAACCCGACTTGTGGAAATGTTACTCCTTAACCAGGTGGTAACAAATTTTGTATACAAAACCCCAACATACTCATGATAATTGTATTCTTACAAATACTCAATAACTGCTATTCGCATGGAAAAGTATTTAAGGTTTTGTAAAAATAGTTAACAAAAAGTTTACAAAAAGTGGATCAACTCACATTGCTGTCTTAGATTTTCCGTAAGGGTTTCCTGGTGGCAATCTATAATTTACACAAAAGCACACGTGTTAGTATAATAACCCATTTTAACATTAGTAATACCCTCCCCGAGACGGCATTCCAACGACTACGTCGGGCAGAACCACGACAGCCGTTACGGAACCCTAGATCAATCGGGCAGAGCATCTAATACGTATCCAGGGGTTATAATACTTACAACGGAGCAGAACTTCGCTATTTAGGGGGGTATAATACCCGAGTATAATGCCTACTTCGTAATATTGAGATTTAAGAAAAGAAAGTGAGCGAGTCGACTGAAGATCCGATGCATTCTATATATAGTGCCTGATCTTGACCTTGTCGCGGCCTGCGTAAAACAAGAACAGGGGGCTACGCGGCCCGCGTCAACCCCGGTTAAACGTGTAGCCCATCCGGATCAACAACTAGACTCGACATGTGTTGGGCCACGTGGCGGCCCAAGGTCGTGCCAGGTTTTAAGTTCACGCGGCCCGCGTAAGAGTTGCGGTGGGGTTTGCGCGGCCCGCCTTAACTTAAAAATTCAAATTTTTAATTAAATTTAATAAGATTTAAGGTGTTCGGGGCCCGTTTTCATGTATGGGGTGTATTTAGGGACATATTGGGATATTTTAAAATATATTCGGGTGTCGGAAATTATTCGAGGGTGTCGGTTTTAGAGTTGTTATATCCTCCCCACCTTGTTTTAGAGCTCGTCCTCGAGATCTACTGGAACAAGTGTGGATATTTCCTTTGCATTTCTGATTCAAGCTCCTATGTGTACTCAGGTCCTCTTTTGGAGTCCCACTTTACTTTGACCAGAATTAGTCTCTTATGTTTGAGGTTCTTGATTTTCCTGTCTTCGATCTGTAGAGGCCTTTCTACAAACTTGAGTTGTTCATTTACCTCTATATCCTTAAGAGGTACCATTAGCGATTCATCAGCTAGGCATTTCTTGAGATTAGATACATGAAACACATCATGTATACCTGTCATTTCCTCTGGCAGTTGTAGCTGATAGGCTACAGGTCCTATTCTTCTAATAATCTCAAATGGTCCAATATACCTAGGACTTAGCTTCCCTCTTTTGATGAATTTTACTACTCCTTTCTAAGGAGAGACCTTCAACAAAACTTTATCTCCTACTTGAAATTCCAATGGTTTGCGTCGGTTATCGGCATAGCTCTTCTGTCGATCGCGTGCTGCTTTTAGTCGTTCCTTGACTTGAATAATCTTTTCGGTTGTTTCTTGTACTATCTCAGGTCCAGATAGTTGCTTTTCCCCAATTTCTGCCCAACAGACTGGGGTTCAGCACTTTCGTCCATAAAGTGCTTCGAATGGTACAGCATTGATACTTGTGTGATAACTATTATTATAAGAAAATTCTATTAAAGGTAAGTGATCATCCCAGTTGCCTCCGAAATCAATTACACAAGCTCTTAGCATGTCTTCCATTGTTTGAATCGTCCTTTCGCTTTGTCCGTCCGTTTGAGGATGATAAGCTGTGCTCAAATTAATCTTGGTTCCCATTGCCTTTTGGAAACTTAACCAAAAATAAGAGGTAAATCGGCTATCCCTATCAGAAACAATTGATAAAGGAATTCCATGTAATGAAACTATTTCATTTACATATAATTTAGCTAGTTGTTCCATACTGAAAGTTTCCTTCATTGGTAGGAAGTGAACTGACTTGGTTAGCCTATCTACAATCACCCAGATTGTATCATTACCTTCCATTGTTTTGGGTAATTTAGTAACAAAATCCATTGTTATTAATTCCCATTTCCACACTGGCATTTCTAGCTGTTGTAACAAACCTGAGGGTTTCTGGTATTTAGCTTTAACTTGTGAACAAGTTAAACATTTAGAAACATAGGCTGCTATGTCCTTTTTCATTCCTATCCACCAGAAATTCTTTCTTTAATCCTGGTACATTTTATCACTTCCTGGATGCATCGTATACTTAGACTTATGGGCTTTTTCTAATATACGATGACGTAGGTTCCCTAATTTAGGTATCCACATTCTCTTCTTATGGAATCTCCAAATTCCATATGTTCCTTGTTCTAATTCCTTAATCATACCTTTTAGTTTTTCAGTATCATCCTTGATTACTGATTCTTGTGCTATTCTAATTTGATCATTTAAATCCACTTGTAGATTTAATTTAAGAGAACGTACCCTTTTTGGCTTTTCGTGATACTTTCGGCTTAAAGCATCTGCTACTACATTTGCCTTTCCTTCATGATACTGGATATCACAATCATAATCACTAAGCATTTCCATCCAGCGTCTTTGTCTCATATTCAACTCCTTTTGCCCGAAAACATACCTTAAACTCTTATGATCAGTGAATATGGTAAACTTACTACCATAAAGGTAATGTCTCCAAATCTTAAGGACAAAAATTATAGCCCCTAATTCTAGATCATGGGTTGAATAATTCTCTTCATGATTCTTAAGTTGTCTAGACGCATATGCTATAACCTTTTGACGTTGCATTAATACACATCCATAACCTAACTTAGAAGCGTCACAATAGACTACAAAGTCTTCAGTTCCTTCTAGTAACGCTACTATGGGTGTATTAGTTAATCTTTGCTTAAGAATTCTAAAAGCTTCTTCTTGTTTTGGTCCCCATTCAAACTTAATGGATTTACAGGTTAACTTAGTTAAAGGAATGGCTATTCTAGAAAAATCTCGAATAAACCTTCTATAATAACCAGTCAATCCTAAGAAACTTCTAACCTCGGTTGGTGATTCAGGAGTTTTCCATTTGGTGATCGCCTCGATCTTTGTGGGATCCACATGAATTCCTTCATGGTTCACTAAATGTCCAAGAAACTGTACCTGATCTAACCAAAACTCGCATTTGGAAAATTTAGCATAAAGCTTTTCCTTTCTTAATAGACTTAAAAGTGCGTGCAAATGCTTTGCATGATCCACTTTACTCTTAGAGTAAATTAGAATATCATTGTCACACCCCGACCGCGTAAAACAACAAATCGCGGCGGAATCGTCGGGGAGTGTTGTAACAGAATCATTGTTTCAAAACACACGGAAATTGAAGTTTCGTTTTATTAAACATTGAATATTTACATCGTCTGCAAAATCTAACTAAACAATTTAAACATAGTCTATCATTGTTATTAAGTCACTAAGGCCTCGTCCAGTCCTATGCGAGCATGCATCCTAGCAATCAACATCATTCAACAACACCTGAAACATATGTGAAAACAAAGTCAGCAAAGAAATGCTGGCGAGTACATAGGTTTTATAAGAGTATCGGATTCATGGCTAGTTTACATGTTGAAATACTTAATTAAAAACCTTGTTTTTAAAAGTATTGTATTGCGACATAATTAGCCAACTCAAATCAAGTTGGTTATAATTTATAAAATCTCGTAGCCATGATTCTTAACTCGAAAACATTTTGTTTTAGAAAACCAATTTGTAAAACATCTCGTATTAAATGGTTAATAAAACTCGTTAATAAATCTCGTTAATAAAACTCGTATATAAATCTTGTTAATAAAACTCGTATATAAATCTCGTTAATAAAACTCGTATGGTTTATATCATTTCAAAAACCTCGTTTGTGTGTGATGTGTGCAAAATGCAACATATAAATTACATCAATTGTGGCATAAAACTAACCCTTTTTTAGTACTAATGTTGGAAAAAGTGTGCTTTTGTCTTCCTTTTGTATTTTCAGGATTAAATGAGCTCAAATTAACAAAAGAAGCAAAAAGACATCAAAATCGAACATAAATACAAGAAAAGGAACAAGACGTGACATGCCCGACCCCACGACAGCATCTTCCCAAGCAAAACAAGAAGACAGAAGACTGAACACGCCCTGTGCTCAGCCAGCACGGGGGCGTGCCCAAGTGTCAGCAGAAAAGACAAAGTGGTAGAAGCTTCTATTGCCCACCACGGGGCCGTGCTCAGCGGACACGGGGCCATGGTCAACTATAAGATTCGCACAATCCAGGCAAATCTTCATAGTACAAAGATTCTTCTGCACACGGGGTCGTGCTCAGCGGACACGGGGGCGTGGTCAACTAATAAGACAAGCTGCATTAAATGAAGAAAGAGAAGGATGTGGACACGGGGCCGTGCCCACTGGACACGGGGCCGTGCCCGAGCTTCTGTTCAGCCTATAAATAGGAGTGCTTGGCTCAAGCTCAAACCATCCCTTGGCACACCACCTCTCTCACACTTTACCCACCACCCACCACCACCATAACACCATCATCCACCACCATCATCCACTGTCCATCATAGAGTGTGTGAGTCGTCTCGGGATCCAAGATTGATCGTAAGAGTTCTTGACAATCAAGGCCATGTTTGCCTAAGTCTCTTACATCACTTGGTGAAGACAAGTGTCTAGTGTAATACTTTTTATTTCTAATCTTTTCGCACTTTTTACTTGGTTTTGTATTAATGACTTTAATAACTAGTTTCTTATGTTGAAGGTGATTCTTCCTTATCGTTTGTCCGTGGTGTCTTGACATTATTTTACTGTCTATATAAAATAAAAGATTTTCACCATTCATATCTCCACGGTCTATATGGAGGTATGTTGGCTACCTGGTCGGGGGTTAAGGGAACGGTTTGGTAAGAGTCTTGCCATTGTTCAGCGTTTAGAGGTCCTGCAATGGACCTGGGTCAAATTTAGTAGGACCTCCTTCAATACTTAACGGTATTGGATGGCGGGGGTCCAAACTCTTTGATCCCCTCATAAGTTAACTACTATTAATACTATAACCCGGCTATTTAGGACTGTATCCCTGCTGACTCAGACTACTTAGTCGAGGGTAACGTCACCTCCAAAAGAGGGGCCTACCATAATTTACATTAATAACTTAATTAATTATCTTTCAATAATCCGACCCTTTAGGATTGTATCCTTGCTGACTCAAACTACTGGGTTGAGGGTAACATCACCTCCAAAAGAGGGGCCTACTACAATAACTAAGATAATCTCTTAAATAAGTGCAAAAGTGCGGAAATAATCAAAGGTTACACTATACACGAGTCGGAACCAAGTGATTCATCTTGTCTATCTGTTTTTCTTTTATTTTTATTTTTCAGCATTTTTATTAGTTTTTATTTTCTTAGCTTAAAACCTTTTTTCTAAACTTTTTGATTTGATTAGACGTTGAGGATAAACCGGTATTAAAAGCTCTTGTGTCCTTGGACGACCTCGGTATCTTACCAACACTATACTACGCCCACGATGGGTGCACTTGCCCATATGTGTGTTTAGTGTTAGTAAATATCGTGTTTTATAAATTTAAAACTTGGCTAAAAAAGTGTTAAAGGGCTTAAAATATACACCTAATATATATAACACTTCACACGCATCAAGTTTTTGGCGCCGTTGCCGGGGACACAAGGATTTTAAGAAAGTTAGGAATCAACGGCCTAATCGTTTTTCTTATTTTTCATTTATTTAGGATTTTTCTTAATTTTTCAGTTTCTGCAGAACTCGGCACGGGCCGTGCCCGCTGAAAACGCCCCATGCCCAATCATTGGAACTGGCAATCCTGTTTTAAGTCAGACAGTAAGCTGAACACGGGGCCGTGCCCACTCAACACGCCCCCGTGCCCAAGTTTCAGTTACTGAAAACAGAACCGTAAGATCCCGGCGGTTGGTTATTTCTGACACAAACATGAGTGGTACTGATACTTTTTACTTTCGACACTCTTATGGTACTCAGTGGTGTCAATTATGTGGTGGTAACCATAAGGAATTAAAATGTTATTTCCTAAATTATAAACCCCACTATATAGACCCATCGTTTCCTTGTATCCTTAAGAGGGGCGAAAGTAAAAATAATCCCTACCTCTCCCTCGAATGCTCCCAACCAGATTTTCTAGGAGAAATGCTTCTTGATGAATTATTTCAATTAGAAGATCTAATTCTTAATTGGTTAAAAGAACTTAGGAAAGATTTCAATGATCTTTTCCAGGACAAAAGCCAAGAAGAAGTGTTGGAACCGCATTCAAACAACTTCGTAGTTTCCGACGATACTTCTAACTCCAGTGAGGACTTGAGCGATAGTCGTCCCTGTGTCGATTGTGCCGTGAAGGACTCCCCATCGACTTCGTTCGATGCATACATAGACCTGAGCGATTCGGCATACACCTTCTTTAACGAGAGCCCGAAAAAGGGTTGGACTTGTCCACCTACATATAGCATAGGAATCACCCTCACCGACAACCTCTTGCGTTCTCGTCTTAATCTAGAGCAATTAAGGTATCTTAGGCACTTTGGGGTTGTTCCGTCCAGTAAGGAACCACCCGATCCGGAAAAGTTCCTTAAAATTAGACAAAATTCATAAAACAGCCTTCAGACACGGGGCCGTGCCCAGGTCAACACGCCCCCGTGTCCACCGAAAGATTCCCTTCTGACTTTTGTCAGAATACGGAGAAAACGTGTCAGGATCTTGCCTGCACACGGGGCCGTGTCCATCCGACACGGGGCCGTGTCCAGCATGCTGTCGTTTTCTATAAATGCAGCCAAGGATCCTGCACATTTGGACCATTCAGGGACAGAGATTTGAAAGGATTTTCTAACTTACCATCCTAGGTATGTTCTAAAAGAAGGTTCTAACAAACATCTTGTCCTTTCCTCTTTTATCCATTACCTTCTTCTTCACCTTTCTTGCAACAACACCTCCATTGAAGCTTGATTTCAAGCTTCATTGTGATGATTGTTGAGTTTTTGTTCAAGGACTCTTGTTAAAAATAAGTTACACAACATTGTTTTAAGTTGTTTCTGCTCAAAAAAGCTTCATAAGTTGGAAAAATAATTTAAAACTCCAAGATTCCTTGTTCTAAAAATCTGCAGAAAGTTGAACACGGGGCCGTGCTCATTGAGCACGGGGCCGTGTCCGTGGTACTGTTTCATTAAAATGAAATATTTTTGGTGTGTTTTCGTATAATGTCTAGCCAAAACAGTGGAACCTCTTCTGCGCACTCCAGAAACAGTCGAAGGGAAAGGAGGCCATCGATTGAAGCAACTCTCGTAAGATACGTGATGGCACTACGTGAAGCTCTTGACGAGATGACTTCGGTAGAGAAGGTCCTCATAGACCGTATAAATTATCTCTCGGTGGGGTTGGAAAACAGTTTTCAAGAAATAAACCTCTTGCACCAGAGGTTAAACATTCTTGTAACACCTCCCATGGAACCTATCCTCCCTCAAGAGGATTGGAACCTAGCACTTGGAATCCAAAATCCTACCGGTTGGGACGACATTCCGGCGGAACCTCCTCTTGAAGAACTCCAAGAAATCCCGGTGGAAGTTGCACCTCCTCAAACCAATGCTCATGAGCCCGCTTTTCTTATCCCTAGGGAGATCGAAGAACGGCTCGCCGACGTGTGAGGAACCCGTACTCGGAGAAAGAAGTTGTCAAGCCACTTTTAACCGAGAGATCTATCTTTTCTGAAATTTTGCTAGTAGAATAAATAGTAGGCTAGAACTTCTTGGATTGAGATTTCTTGTGTTTCTTTGACCTAACTAGCTAATATTTTAATTTTAGGACTATTATGTATTTCTCTCTATGACTTAATGAATGATGGTTTTAGTTAATTTGGTGTTTGGATGGTGTTGAAATGAATAAAACACACTTGAGATGGCAAAGGATACAAAGGAAGCTCGAACCAGCACCCCATGCAGGAAAACAGGACCATCCGACAAAATTCTTCGTTTACAGTAGGTTCGGCACGGGCCGTGTCCGCCCAACACGGCCCCGTGCTGCACAGTCTGCAAAAAAGACCCAGTTCAGGTAACTGGACACGGGCCGTGTTCACCCAACACGCCCCCGTGTCCAGACTTCTGTTTCTTTTGTTTAATTTTTGTTACTGGCACTTGAACACGGGGCCGTGCCCGGACAACACGGGGCCGTGTTCAGCGCCCAGTAACTCAAAATTTTTGTTTAAATCACACTTTTTACACATTCAATCAACCTAAAAACTTATTTTTGGGACACATTGAGGACAATGTGTAATTTAAGTGTGAGGGGGATGCTAAAACCTTGAATCTTGCAGGTCCTAAATACAAGCCTTACACAAAACTCTATTGGAACCGCTAATCACCCCAAATTTTTTAAAAAAAAAATCAATTTTTTTACTTGTCTAGGTTTAACTTGGGAATTTCAAGTTCTAAAAAGGTTATATTTTTACGAATTTACAACCGATAGCGTCGTGATAAAAAGAACCAACATAAGAAAATTATGAAAAGGCGTGACAATCTTAGTTAAAATTTGATTATATATACTTGATCACATAAAAACCCATTCCCACAAAAGTGATTTTTGAGCCTTTATTGAGCATACAATTACATATCATTAAACTAAATGCTCATTTTTCGTTTCTTGTGTGAATAGCCGCTTGGTTCTTACGACTCTAGAACTTGCCGCGACGATACATTCCCGGTCCTTACCAACTTAAACCCGAGTAAGTAAATGATGGAGGCATTAGGACTAACCCTTTTTATTTCTACACCATTATTTTTCTTTTTTTTCTTACCACCTATCCAAAAATCCCCCTAGTTAGCCCCTTTAAGCCTAAACCTTTTCATTTCATAACCCAAACAAACACCCTTTTACCCACCAAAACCTTTTTCATTTTTAACCCTTTGTTTTAGTAACTAGCTCGGTTTCTCATATGGCTTTCAAAAAAAAAATAGTTGATTATGAAGCAAAAGCAAATAAACAAACAAGTTTATCAAAAATGACTTTGTTTGAAAAATAGCTTCATAAAAATAAAAGTTGAAAAATAGAAAGTCTTACGAAAACCGACGCTTGTTACGCTTTTCGCCCTTTTCTACTAACCACTAACCCAACCACCTACCTTTAACCCAAGCCTAACCATTCACCCAAAAAGTCCTCTTGATATTTACAATGGTATATAAGTTAAAAAGGAGGAGGATTGATTGCTTGGCAAGCCTATGGTAGGAGTAAGTTCCATGCCGCTCTTGAGTGATCCACAAAAATACATTTTCGGCCGAGTGTTGAGTGATCCCCGTGAGGTATGTGAACTTGTATATAGATAGAATTTTACAAAGGCATGTTATTCCCTAATAAGTAATTTATCTTATGAAAAGTTTTAAATAAATCATGACGAATAGGATTGTAAATAAATAAAAATAAAACAAAATAAAGAATTTTGGAAATCCCGACACTCTAAGACAAGCCCAAAAACCTTCTTTTCTACCCATTCCATTTGGGAGTGTAATAGCCACATATTAAAGAGTTTTGCTTGAGGACAAGCAAAGATTCAAGTGTGGGGGTATTTGATGTGTGCAAAACGCAACATATAAATTACATCAATTGTGGCATAAAACTAACCTTTTTTTAGTACTAATGTTGGAAAAAGTGTGCTTTTGTCTTCCTTTTGTATTTTCAGGATTAAATGAGCTCAAATTAACAAAAGAAGGAAAAAGACATCAAAATCTAACATAAATACAAGAAAAGGAACAAGACGTGAAATGCCCGACCCCACGACAGCATCTTCCCAAGCAAAACAAGAAGACAGAAGACTGAACACGCCCCGTGCTCAGCCAGCACAGGGGCGTGCCCAAGTGTCAGCAGAAAAGACAAAGTGGTAGAAGCTTCTATTGCCCACCACGGGGCCGTGCTCAATGGACACGGGGCCATGGTCAACTATAAGATTCGCACAATCCAGGCAAATCTTCATAGTACAAAGATTCTTCTGCACACGGGGTCGTGCTCAGCGGACACGGGGGCGTGGTCAACTAATAAGACAAGCTGCATTAAATGAAGAAAGAGAAGGATGTGGACACGGGGCCGTGCCCACTGGACACGGGGCCGTGCCCGAGCTTCTGTTCAGCCTATAAATAGGAGTGCTTGGCTCAAGCTCAAACCATCCCTTGGCACACCACCTCTCTCACACTTCACCCACCACCCACCACCACCATAACACCATCATCCACCACCATCATCCATTGTCCATCATAGAGTGTGTAAGTCATCTCGGGATCCAAGATTGATCGTAAGAGTTCTTGACAATCAAGGCCATGTTTGCCTAAGTCTCTATTACATCACTTGGTGAAGACAAGTGTCTAGTGTAATACTTTTTATTTCTAATCTTTTCGCATTTTTTACTTGGTTTTGTATTAATGACTTTAATAACTAGTTTCTTATGTTGAAGGTGATTCTTCCTTATCGTTTGTCCGTGGTGTCTTGACATTATTTTGCTGTCTATATAAAATAAAAGATTCTTCCTTATCGTTTGTCCTTGCTGACTCAAACTACTGGGTTGACGGTAACGTCACCCCCAAAAGATGGGCCTACTACAATAACTAAGATAATCTCTTAAATAAGTGCAAAAGTGCGGAAATAATCAAAGGTTACACTATACACGAGTCGGAACCAAGTGATTCATCTTGTCTATCTGTTTTTCTTTTATTTTTATTTTTCTGCATTTTTATTAGTTTTTATTTTTCTTAGCTTAAAACCTTTTTTCTAAACTTTTTGATTTGATTAGACGTTGAGGATAAACCGGTACTAAAAGCTCTTGTGTCCTTGGACTACCTCGGTATCTTACCAACACTATACTACGCCCACGATGGGTGCACTTGCCCATATGTGTGTTTAGTGTTAGTAAATATCGTGTTTTATAAATTTAAAACTTGGCTAAAAAAGTGTTAAAGGGCTTAAAATATACACCTAATATATATAACACTTCACACGCATCAGTGTGACATCGTTTCAAAATCGTTTACCCAAGTGAACTAAATAACGCCACGGTATGTAATACGATGAAAACACTTATATATAGGAAGTACCAGCGGCGTATCCACCATGCTTTCATCACATTACACCCGTCCCGTTATCTAAACATTAACCGAAAACCAATCGTTTACCAAAATCGTTTAATTCGTTAAAAATCGATTTAGTCGTTTAAATCATTCTCGTCTTAAATCATGAAAACTACTTTTGATTGTCTCGCTAATAACATCCAAACCTTCGTGACCCGACTATCTCGCCTATCGCTTCTCGCATTAATAAACCACCAAAGGGTAAATTAACAATCACAGACTCAGTCGTTACCCACCTAACCCACACATAACCATGGGTGCAGTCTGATAACAGGATTTGTCAGATCCTATGGTACCATCACCTAATCCTGGTCGGTTCGGCCAAAACTAATGGATATTATTCGTTATGTAAATACAACCAACAAGTTTGTTTACTATATCGAAATCGTTATTAATTTAATATAAACCATTATAATCGTTTTTGAAACCATTGTTATAATATCAAAAATCGTTTTGAAAACCGTCGTTAAAACCTTGAAAACATTTAGCACATATGAATCACCCCAAAACAATTGAAAACAGTAAAATAGGGGAACTATGTACTCACCTGAGAATGCTTAGAGGTCTTGAACAACAACCAAGCAAAGCTAGAGGGAGCACGGAATCAATCGGCAACCTAATAACTATATAATTAAACCGGACCTAAGTCAGAAGATCGGATAGGATGAGGTTTTGTAAACCAAATGAGTATTGGAACTCATATGACATGGTTTAACAAAGTCTATATCCTAAATTGAAACCTAACCTAAGTGCTTTCGACCCATTGTGACCCATTAAGGTAGCTTAAGCTACTTTAACGTGTCGTTCGCGCAAAAGCGCGTTCGAGACGTCTAACTAGTCCTATGACAAGTATTATATGCCTAAACATGATTAAATATGTTGCATAATCAATTAAGTGACAAAAGTTTATGTTACATATGCTTAATTACCAATTATGCATGAAAAGGGCATTTTGGTCATTTACCTAAGGCATATAAACTACCTATCATACAACTAATTAAACCTAGGTGACCATAAGGTATAACCTCGGAAGGTTATTCCCTATGCAAATATGGTCACTAAAAATGTTTGGTCGGATCCTAATGATCGACCAAACGGGTCGTGTTCGAAAGTCTAAGCGGGTGTTTAGTCCGCTTGACTTATGACTCTACACAAGCACTAATCTAAAAAGTGACGAGTTAAACATGTTAAAACATGTTTAACGAATTTAGAAAATAGATTTTGTATCAAAACAAACGGTTTTGATACCTATAAGTAGTTTGGTTACAAAACACGCAAGAATGCGCATTTTGGCCGAAACTACGACTTGTCACTACACCTAGATAACGTGGTAATCAGTAGGTATAGTCACTAGGGACTATAACCATCGTGATTACGCTCACGTTATGAAGTTCAAACGAACTTCTCATTGACCAACTCGTGCTCAAAGCTGAAAGTCAAACACTGTTTAACTTTCAAGCTAGGAAAGCAATAAAAGATTGAAAGAGGACTTACAAAGGGTCCAAATAGATTTGATTCCAAGTTTTTCTCCGGTAGGTAGTGAATAATCACAACCACTTAGAGAAATCTCAGATCAAATGTGCAGAAAATGGAATGAGGGCCATGCTATATATAGTTTTTGCAAAACCGTTAGGATCATTTCTTGGTAAAGAGGGGATGATCTTGGCCTTACAAGTGTTAGAGAATGATTAGGGGACTTGTTCTACACACAAACCAGCCCATAGCATGAAAAACCAGAGATCAAAACCATTGGAACAAGAGGGAATGACCAGATTCAATGTTTCTGCAACTCTGATGTGTTGGGCACTGCTTACGGACCGTAAGCAAAGGTCCATACAGACCGTAAGGGACCTGCAGACCAGCAACTTTCAAAAATGACAGATTTAGCCCCTGAAGCCCCAAACTTGGTTTTCGATGCATTTTTGACACGTTTAAGCCCCGTTAACCCCATTTCAAAGCTCTAAAATGAAGCTAAAGTATAGGGAACTGAAAATGTGCTCAAAAATATCTCGGATGTCGGCTCGTTTGGTCGTACGGTCGCGTTGTTCGGTTAATTACGATGGAAGTCGTAACGAACGCAAAAACGATCCAAATTAAGCGACGAATGAAATTTTATCATGCCAATCACTAAAATAAAATATTTTAATGATTACATAAATTTTTGGATGTCCGGATATATTCAGAACGCGAGATATGCGTGAAAATGCAAACTTATGCACTTTTTGACGCTTTTAGTCCCTATTGATCAATAAAGTTTGTTTTAGCATACCGAACCCCTCAAAGCCTATTTCTAAGATATGTAAATGATATTTAGGGTATGTTTAACTTATGATCAAGTTCCGGAATGTTTGTTACAGTACGAATCGGCATACTTTCGCAGTTTGTCGAAATTAGTCCCTATAAGCGAATAAACTTGATTTCGACACACCAAACCCTCCAAAACTTATTTCTAAGTTATGTAAAGGTTATTTAAGGTATGTTAAGCCTATGTCACTATTCCAGAGTGTTTTTCGCATTAAACTTATTACGTTTATGCACCAGTTCGCGTATAACTTTCCAGAAAGTGATTTAGAGCTCGAAATCGAACAAGAATTGATATGTGCAAATGATACACATATTTATACAAATCCCAAGTATGAAATACAATATTTCGTTGATTTGGTATTTGTTTGATGGTCGTGGAGGCTCAGATTTCACAGTCTCCCCTACTTCAGGAAATTTCATCCCGAAATTTAATTAGAGGAAACTTGTGAGAGCTCAAAACATGAAGTCGAAAAGATAAAAGAACACTTGTTAGGGTTTTGAACTTCTAGTAACTTTAAATAACATTATGCTTGCAATTTAAGAGGGACACTTATATACAAGTATATGAAGCGCCATTGGTGCGTCCACCGTACCTCCATTACATTGTTCACGTTTCGTTATTGTTGTCACTATTGGTTCTTACACATGATAAATATTACTGTGGTTTCCGTGCACTGAATTTTTATAATTATGTACGCGTCCATAATTACGTAATTCCTTGCATAGTCCACACAGTGCATTTGATAATGTGTAGGGGAAAACCAAATGAATGAACCTGTGATGAATGTGACTGGACCACCATAGGGTCCTTTCAGCTGTATCATCACATGCCACTCTTAACCAGATTCTAAATCAATCTTTAACTAGACCACTCAAGGGTCTCTTTTCGAATCATGGAATGGTACTATATAATCCAAGGGTCTTAACTACCACGTAGAGGCCCATTAAGGATTTAAGGTAGTACCTTTTGAATATCCTCCTATGAATCCCTTATATGAAGATATGGAAGATTCGATGAGGATTTGGATAACGAAAATCGGATCACACAAAAACATAGAGGAGAACACATAAACACATAATCACATAATCGCATAATTGTTTAATTTGACCTTTAATTTGTTATCTTTGGTCACGGGTATTTAAAGCATACCAGGAATCCAATCCGTGGATTTCATTTGGCACTTTAAATATTTTCAAGAATCTAACTATGAAGATAGGAAGATCTTAATAGGAATTCGGTTTGTCCTTATTGAGTTGTAATGTACATATCAAGGTGTACAAGGAATCCAATCAGGGCTCCGATTTGGGTGATAATCATCCATATGGATTCTTAAAATAGAGCAACCCATCGCCCCTTTCGTTTCGAGTTTAAGCTCGAGTTGAAGTGGTAGCTCATATTTCAATAAGCCTTCGTTTAAACAGGATCGTTGTGCTTGAAGGACAAAAGATTTGAATATCAGATAGAGTTTGAACATAATGAAGCTTGACTCGTTCCTTTCGACTAAGCGCATCGGCTACGATATTCGCCTTACCAGGAAGGTAGCGAATTGCGCAATCGTAATCGTTCAAGAGTTCAACCCATTGTCGTTGCCTCATGTTCAGCTCCTTTTGATTAAGAATGAGCTGGAGACTTTTGTGGTCTTGTGAAAACCACACACTTCGTTCCATAGAGGTAGTGTCTCCAGATTTTGAGAGCAAATGCCACAACACCTAACTCAAGATCATGAGTTGTGTAGTTCCTTCCGTGAACTTTCAACTGTCTTGACGTATATGCTATGACTTTATCTCATTGCATAAGAACATAACCAAGGCCTAGATTCGACGCGTCATAAAAGACAACGAAATCATCGTTTCCATTGGGCAAGGACAAAACAGGAGCATCACATAGCTTCCGTTTCAGCGTTTGGAACACTTCTTCTTGCTTATATCCCCACTCCAAAGGCTTATTCTTCTGAGTCAAAGCAGTGAGTGGCACCGCGATCTTTGAGAAGTTTGAAATAAAACGACGATAATAACCAGCGAGACCAAGAAAAGAATGAATTTCTGTAGGTGTCGTTGGTGTATTCCAATCCTTAATTGCAGCAATTTGGATGGATCCACATGAATACCCTGCTTGTTGACTACATGACTCAAAAACTGAACTTCTTTAAGCCAAAATTTACACTTGGAGACTTTAGCGAAAAGTTTGTTCCTTCTTTAGGAGTTCCAATGTCAAACGAAGGTGTTGCTCGTGATCGGCTCGAGACTTTGAATAAATGAGAATATCGTTGATGAACACAATGATGAACTTGTCTATATAATGTTTACAGACCCTATTCATTAAGTCCATGAAGATAGCTGGGGCATTCGTCAAACCAAAAGGCATGACAGTGAACTCGTAATGCCCAAATCTTGTGCGGAAGGCAGTTTTGGGAATATCTCCTTCGAGAACACGAAGTTGGTGATACCCAGAATGCAGATCGATCTTGGAAAAATAGGTAGCACTTGCAGCTGATCAAAGAGATCATCGATTCGAGGTAGGGGATATCAATTCTTGATGGTAAGCTTATTAAGCTCATGATAATCGATACACATTCAAGAAGATCCATCTTTCTTTTTCACGAAGAGGACAGGAGCTCCCCAAGGTGAAAAGCTCAGTCGCATGAATCCTTTATCAGATAACTCTTGAAGCTATTTCGATAACTCTTGCATCTCCGACGGTGCAAGACGATAAGGTGCTTTTGCAATTGGGTTGGCATTGGGTACAAGGTCAATATGAAACTGGACTTGACGAACTAGAGGCAAACCAGGCAGTTCATCAGGAAATACCTCTGGATAATCCCGAATAGTCAGAATATCCTGAATACTCTTGCTCTTGACTTTCTCCTCGGTGATATGTGCTAGAAAAGCAACATATCTCTTTCGTAGATAGCTTTGGGCTTTTGTTTCTTAAAAGAAACGAGCGTTTAAGGTTCTTGGGGAGATCACAAGTGATCATAAAAATGACAGAACCACACGAGTAGCTTGTCTTTGTGTTGATATCATAAGGTTGCATCAAACATTCATACAATTGCATTGGTTCAAAAAAATAAAACCATAAATTTTTATTTATATAACAACCGCATTGTCTTTAAATATTAAAAGATAACAACCAGAGGAATTACAAAATACTAATTGTTCACTGCTGCATCATTGATTGCCTCATTGATGTTATACACTAGTCCACGTGCTGGATTCACATTGACGTTGACGTTCGCATTCGGGTTTGCATTAGCATTCGCATTTGCATTCACCAGTCTGGGATAGTTGTTGCGGAAGTGACCAAACTCTCCACAGTTGAAACATGAACCCGATGGGAATCTTGCAGCATTCCCTTGAACCGGAGCTTGAACTTGAGCAGCCTGATTTTGTCCCAGACGACAAATATTGGCCAAATGCCCAAGTTTTTGACACGTTGTGCATTTCTTGCAAGCTTGTTGTGCAACGTGATGACCGTTGCAGCGTGCACAATGAGGTGTGGTACCTGCATACGCCTTCTTCGCAGGAGGCTGAGCCGGTGGGTTCTGATCGGTCTGTGCCGTAACAGCAAAATTCTGGGCACCCTTTCGCTTCCTTGATTTCTTCGACGTCTCACCTTCCTTACCATTTTTCTTGTCCTTTCCAGAATCAGTCGCCTTCTTTTCATCACCCTTGCGGGTGAGTTTACCTTTCCTGACTTGGGACTCAGTCAGGGTAGCAGATAACTCGATCACTTGACGAAGGGTAGTAGGGTTAACAGCGGTCACAATATCCAGAATAGAATCGGGTAAACCATCGATATATCTCTCGATTGCTTTCTCCAGAGGGGTAACCATAGTGGGACACAATAGACTGAGTTCCGATCTGTGTACGCACGGTGTTCAGCCCCATCTTGCTTTAAATCGTCAAACTCTCGCTCCAACGCCCGAATTTCGTAACGGGGACAAAACTCCTTCATCATGAGAGCTCGAAGCTCATCCCATGTTTGTGCTAATGCCACTTCGGCACCCCTATCGCACATAACACCATTCCACCTGTAAGCGCTCGCTTCTCAAACACGCTCAAAGCAAATTCAACCTTACGCGCATTCGGACACTGCACATGTCTGAATGTGCTCTCGATACTCTCAAACCACTGCAGGAGCGCAGTTGCTCCTTGTGACCCAGAAAACTTAAGCGGCTTCGCAGAATTGAAATTCTTGAAATTACACGTTGCATTATTTTTGTTATTATTGTTGTTGTATATCTCGTGGACTTGGGTCACAACGCCTGGAAGCACAGTAGCCACTTGCTGAGAAACCAAGCCTGCGATTTCTTCAATAGTGAAAGATTGTGCTTCACGTCTAGGAGGCATTGTCTAACAAGGAAACAGAGGAAACGAGTGAGGTTGAAAAGCAAAAGAGGTATTGAAAATACCAACAAAACGCAAGGGAGGCGATTATTTGTTCGTTACCTCGAACAAACAAACGACACGCAGAGATTAATCAAAGTAAATGGGTCAATATAATGTATCGCCGAAGACATGCTCGCCTATAAGTGGACACTCACCCCAAGAGTTCCCAGGTAAGAGTGACTGGTCCGATACTGCGGATTTGTACGAACACTCTAGCCTTAGACAGAAAACCCAGGGTACAGGCACCCACCCTTCCAGTTTGCACGTTTTCACACTATTTAGACCCAAACTTTGACGAGATTTTGAAAACTTAAAGGGTTCGAAACCTTATAACGAAGGGTTCAAAACCTAGTAATCAATCATCCTAGAACAGATGATTAGTTTTCAAAGCGGATTCGAATTTTGTGTTCACATTGTGGTTATCACCTAAGGATAGGTTGTTTTGGTCAAAAATTACTGAAGCAATTAAGTGATCAAATTAGTTAAGTGAGGTAGTGTGCTAGAAACGAGTGTTGAAAATATGTTAATCAAATTAATTGTAAAAACAGTTTAAGGATACGGCTCAGTATATAAAGCTGTATCTATGATCAAACAATGAGTGAAAAAGTAAAGGTTGACACGTGATGTACAAGGAAAGCCCTTGATCAATCTAGATCGCCGGCACAAAACCTCGGGAGCTGACAATCGCAGCTGCCTTGTTCTTCTATTGCTTCAAATATCAGGATACAGTGCAGGATGTAGAGCGAATCAACTAGGTGTTACAATGTGATTTGAATACAAGTGTTTGTGTGTAGTGTTTGCAGAGAGCTAGAGAGAAAGTGTTTAAAAATGTGAAAGTTGCGTGCCTTAATCTGATCCGCCCCCATCTATTTATAGTAAAACAAATATAACAAACAACCCTAAATAACCGGGATCCAGCGAATATTCCTCACTCGAACGTTGAAGACCTAGTATTTCGGGTTCAACGTCTCTCCCATAACAAACATACCCGAGTCTTGAGGAGATGAAGTCCATCTGACTGTTAGCAAACCCCAGCCTTTAACCTGCACGTGGTTAATTCAATCAACCTCAGGATATCGCCCAGGATGTTAGCAATATCCCCGTCCAGTATCCTGGTCACAAATAAACAATTAAAAGCAGGATATTGATCAAGATATGTACACTCAGAAAATGACCCATAACAATTGTCCCCAAATATATCTGTTGGTATACCAATCCAACGGATATATTTTAAAAGTTTTATCTCATAAATTAAAGCAATCAATATGATGAGACCCTTGAAATGACAATGTGCAACTTCCAAGGCGTTATTTACTCTTTACCCCCCTACATTTAGCCTATATTAACTGAGGGTCGTCTCATTATGATTATCTTTATCTTCAACCGAATAGCAGGTACTTTTCTCTCTCTCTTTTCTATTTTCCTTGTTTACATCTCCTGTTCTCCGATTGTGATCCTTCATGGCGACCCGTACTAGATCGCAGATGGCGGATTCTGTTTCCCCCTTCCACAAACAAAATTTGCTTCAGAATCCTTCAAAAGAGGTGTGTTCTTTCGATAATTCCGACATCGCGGCCCTACGAGCTTCCGGTGCCTTTCCCGCCGGGACAATCTTCCGTCCATTCGACCGAGAGGTCCGATCGGATTTTTGTTCCGACGAATGGGTCTGCTTTTTTGCCTACCCTTTCTCCATAGGACTTCAATACCCGTTTTCACCTTTTATTTCTCATTTCTTTGAACTTACTGGCCTTAGCTTTGCCCAAATCATGCCCATGGTTTGGCGCATATTAGTCACCTTGGAAGGAATTAAGGCTCGCCACATGCCCGACCTGTGCATCGAGGATTTGCCGATGGCTTATCGTTTAAGATCTCATGGTTCCAGCCGATTCCTTTTATTCTCTATTTCCAAAGATCCTCTCATCCTCAAAGCTACCAAGAACGAGGATAAGTGGACAAGAAAATTCTTCTTTGTGAAAAGAGACTCCATTGATAAGGGTTTTGACCTTCCTAAAAGATGGTTGACTTCTGGTAGGACTTAGGGTTTTAGGAATATCCCCAATCATATCCCGAACCTCCATCCTGAACCAATATCCTGATGTGTTTATTTCTTTTCTTGCAGTAAACTTCAAGGAACTAGCTCCCCCTAGTGCTGAATCAGAAGGAAGAATAAAAGAAATCTACAAGCTTCCAGAGGGTGAAAGAACCTTTAACCTGCTACTCACAAGCTCAAGTCAAAGATCAAGTTCCAACATGTCTGGTAAGCATATTTTCAGGAAATATCTTTATATTAAATCGATTATTATTTTTAAAGGTATAATAAGCCTAAAACATCTTCCCTTGTGCAGTGCCAGTTATTAACCTCGAAGGCTTCTAACTCGACGAGTTGGACAGCTACTCTAGCCTCGCACCTTCCAAGCAAGAATCCAATCCAAAGTCATCCGTCACACCGAAGCCTAGCAGCTCAAAGACCACCACTGCTCCCAAAGCTCCTCCGACATCCCGTACCCGGGCCTCTAGTTCCCGAAAGAGAAAAGAAGTTGAACCTCCCGCTACACTTCACGTGTTCCCATTTGAGAACCACGGGTTTACGGAATCCAGCAAATTTATGACCGGCTTCCTTAACCAGGTTAGTATCCTGACCTGTATCTTGCACCATATGCTAAGTAGAAATGTTCATTTAGAATAATGCCTGTTTCTTTACCTTGCAGGGCCTTGAACACCTGGTATTCCTTTATGAGGACGCATGTGACTTAAACGTTATGCTGGAAAGCAAACTAAAGAAGGCTGAAGCTACCATCACAGATCAAGTAGCAATCGCCACCGCCAAATCTGAACACTATGAAGCTAAGTATAAGGCCATGACCCAAGATCACCAAGCTGCCATCCAAAAGATCACCCAAGAGGCTCAAGCTAAGTCTGACGCGGTCCAGGTTCAGCATGAACAAGATATGGCTTCATACCGGGAGAGCCTTAAGAATTCAGTCATCATCTCCCTCCTCCAGGCCAGACTGAAAATGGCTTACGAGGCTAGGGCTTTGGGCGTCGAATGTCCCTCATGGAACATCAAAGCCTGGGAGATGAAATTGAAAGATCTTGGCGGCAATCCTGTGGAGCCCCCTTCAAAACCTGTCACAGAGGAGCCCACCAAGGTAACCGAGAAGGTGGATGATGCTGGTGCTTCAAAGGATGCTGGTGGTGATTCTGGGGAAAATGCTGATGGAGAAGATGCTGCTGATGATGCTGAGGAGAATGTTGGAAAGGATACTGGTGGAGATGTCACGATGAAGGAGGGAGCTGACCCTTAAATGCAGCGACGTGGGCGATGATGGATATATGTGCTGAGGCTGGAGCCCACTTTTTAAAATTTCATGGTTATGGTCTGTAAAACAATTTACATTTCCTGTCTTTGAACAATTTATATTTCCTGCATTAGAACAATATGATGACCAAAGGTGGATGGGTCCTAGGTTTTAGGATGAAGCCCTTGGTCATCGGTTAGTATAATCTGTTTTGAATATCGTAAATTATTCGTAACGGTTGAAGGTGGACAGGTTTCGTTTTGAGATAAAACCTTCAACCGTTATGTATGTATGGTAGAAACTAAACGTGCTTTTGGCGGATGGGCCTTGGTTTGAGGTGAAACCAAAAGCATAATTTTTGACTTGTTAATAATATAACTATCTCTTGACTTATTTGTTATCGCCTTTTAGATTTTTGCCATGCGTTACTTGGTGTAATTTTTAGCTTCGCAAAATTTTGTACTATTATCTTTTGAAAATATCCTGATCAACATACTCAGTGATATATTAAGAAAACTTTTATTAAATAGAATTTCTAAAAATTCAATCACCTTTAGAGAAAATTAAAAGATAGTCCATTTTAAAACCTGTTTTGATGATACTTGCTTGATCAAAGTTTCAAACCAGTACCAGCTTCAAATATCTTAATCAAATATCCTGAAAAGTATTTCAGAAATATATTTTGAAAATATATTCCGACAATTTATCCTAATCAGGATGTTTAACCTTTTACCAAACATAGTACTGTTAAAAACTTAAACAACGTTTACAAAGGAAAGATCATACCAGGAATAGGGTATAACCCTATTCTCAAACTTCAATCCCCTTGCAATTCTTCCAATGAATATGTCCCCTGTTTGAGACACTCAGTGTATTATGTCCGAGCCTTTTCCTTTGAGCTTTACACCATTGCCTTAGTAGGAATGTCCCCTGTGTACAATGTCTTCAAATACTTAGAAATCTTTTGGATATCAGTTCCCATTGTGTAGACAATTTTTCATGTTACAGGGGTAAAACCCAAAAAATGTATTGGGAATGAATCCCTCGTATCCTGGGGGAAATCCCAGATTTTCATGCGCTACAGGCGGGAGTGTATAAACTCCAAGACTTAGAAAGGTGAAAACCTTTAAACCTTAGAGAGTATGAAAATACCCTTTCGTGAGAGAGGGTGATCAATCCTCATATACCTTTAGGATTCAGGATATAGCCAATAGTAACAAAATTGTCAGCCACTTTTACATGGACTGGTCCCGCCACCTTGAACTATTCCCGAATAACTTGCGCTCCAGGCGGGGTGTTTAAACCCAATTCGGAAGAAAGGTGAATACCTTTAAACCTGTGAAGGGATCAGGATCCCTTATACGTGAGAGAGGGGGCCAATCCTCTAATCTTCCGAAGTATCCTGAGTGAGCATCCTGAAGCTATATCCCGGAGCATATACTGCAAAACATCCTTAAACTAAGGTGGGTGTTAGCTTGGCTAACACCCCTCCGATGCTTAAGTTAGTATTGGGTTTCAAAGATCAAATCAAACATATTTAAAAGAGATAGAATTCATACCATCTTGAGTTAGAAATTAAATTCTAAACTTAGTTGAAATAAAGTTTAAGGTGTATAGCATTCCAAGATCTCGGTAGCATATCCCCCTCCATATCCTTGAGTCGGTATGCACCTTTTCCTGATTCTGATTCAATCTCATATGGTCCTTCCCATTTCGGAGCCAGCTTTCCATCAGCAGGATTGGTAGTATTCTGAAAAGCTTTTCTTAACACCCAATCTCCAACTTTGAACCTTCTAATCCTTATATTCTTGTTGTATGTTCTGGATATCCTTTGTTGATATGCCGCCATTCTTAGCCGTGCTGCATCTCTTGTCTCATCAATAGTATCCAGCTCCTGGCATAGGACTTCAGGATTCTGCTCAGGATTCCAGAGGTTGGATCTTGCTGTGGGTATCACCATTTCTGTCGGGATCACTGCTTCTGCTCCAAATACTAAGGAAAACGGGGTTTGACCAGTTGCATTTTTTACCGTCGTTCTATCAGCCCACAAAACAAAGGGTAATTCTTCTGCCCATCTTCCTTTCTTGGCCCCTAATCTTTTCTTCAAGTTGTTGACAATTATCTTGTTTGAGGATTCAGCTTGTCCATTTGCTTGAGGATGTACCGGAGTAGACGTAATCATTTTGATTCCCCAACTCTTGCAAAAGTCAGTAGTCCTCTTACTTATAAACTGAGAACCATTGTCACAGATTATCTCGGCTGGTACTCCGAATCTGGTCAGGATATTTCTCTTTATGAAGGATACCACTTCTTGATCCCTGACTTGGACAAATGCCTCGGCTTCAACCCATTTGGAGAAATAATCTGTCATTGCTAGCATAAAGACTTTTCCTCCCGGAGCTTTTGGTAACTTCCCTACTATATCCATCCCCCATTTCATGAATGGCCAAGGGGATGCTACAGGATATAGTGGTTCAGCTGGTTGATGTAGTATGTTACTATGCCTTTGACATGCATCACACCTTCGAGCATATTCTGCAGCATCTTTCTTCATCGTTGGCCAATAATATCTTGTCCTTAATACTTTGGAGAACAATGACCTGCCCCCAGTGTGGTTACCACAATCCCCTTCATGTATATCCTGGAGTACTTCTTTGGCTTCAGGATCCTCCAAGCACCTCAAATACGGTCCTGCAAGAGATTTCTTGTATAAAACATTATTTATAATAGTGAATCGTGATACCTTCATCCTAAATGCCTTAGGATTTTCATCTCCGGGGATATGTCCTTCCTTGAGATATCTCATGATTGGAGTCATCCAGGATTTAGGATCCTTTTCAGGATACTCTGCTCCAGGATCCTGAATACCCGCTACTTCTTTATCCTGAGGATTCGTTGCAGGATACAAGACATGTAATATTGGTATTTGGGTCCCTTCTGGTATCCTGATCGATGATCCCAGATTTGCTAAGGCATCTGCTTCAGAATTATCCTCTCTTGGTACCTGTTCAAGTGTAAAAACATCGAAATATCTTGCTAATTTTTTGAGAATATCGAGGTATTCGATTAATTTCTCACCCTTAACTGCATAGGATCCATTAAAATGATTAGTAATTAACAAGGAGTCAACATATACTTGCAAATTCTTGATACTCATATTCTTAGCCAACTCTAGTCCTGCAATTAAAGCCTCATATTCTACTTCATTATTAGTAGCAGAAAATTCACACCTAATAGCCTGGGGTAATATGTCCCCCTGTGGCGATTTTAGTAGTATTCCCAATCCTACTCCTCTTACATTAGATGCACCATCAGTATATAACGTCCAGGATCCTGAAGATTCTCCTAACTGTTGAACTTCTAGGTCTACCTCATCCTGAATGTCACTACTGAAATCAGCCACAAAGTCAGCTAAAGCCTGAGACTTTATGGCATTTCTAGGTTCATATACTAAATCATAAGCACTTAAATTTACTGACCACTTGGCCATCCTGCCTGACATCTCTGGTTTCCTAAGCACAATTTTGACAGGATAATTTGTTTTAACATGAATCCTATGTGTCTCAAAGTAATGTCTAAGCTTTGTTGATGCCATAACTAATGCTAGTATCAATTTTTCTAAATGAGAATACCTAGTTTCAGCATTTAACAAACTTTTACTAACATAATAAACAGGATATTGCTGACCTTCATGATCTTTTACAAGGACGGCACTAACAGCATTCCCTGATACAGCGAGGTATAAGGATAGTGGTTCACCATTCTCAGGCTTCATCAGTAGAGGTGCAGTTGAAAGATATTGCTTCAAATCCTGCAGGGCTGTTTCATGCTTATCACCCCATTCAAATTTCTTGTTCTTCTTCAAGATATCATAAAACTCTTTGCATTTCTCTGAGGATCTTGAAATAAATCTATTTAATGCAGCCACTCTCCTTGTTAATCGTTGAACATCTTTCATATTTGATGGTGATTTAATATCCAAGATGGCTTTATTCTGCTCCGGGCTCGCCTCTATTCCTCTTTTGGTCACCATGTATCCTAGAAATTTTCCTGCCCCCACTCCGAAATGACACTTAGCAGGATTTAGCTTCATGTTATATTGGTCCAGGATATCAAATGCTCCTTTAATATCCTGGAGATGATCCTGGGCTTTCTTTGATTTTACCACCATATCGTCAATGTATACCTCCATGGTGTCCCCCAGCTTGTCTTTGAACATCATATTTACCAATCTCTGGTATGTTGCACCTGCATTTTTCAAACCGAAAGGCATAGCAGTATAGCAATAAATACCTGTTGGTGTCATGAAAGCAGTATCCTCCTGGTCCGAAGGCTCCATTTAAATCTGCTGAAATCCTGAGGATGCGTCCATGAACGTTAACATCTCATGCCCAGTGGTAGCATCCACCATTGCATCGATATGAGGAAGGGGGAATGGGTCTTTAGGACAAGCCTTATTCAAGTCTGTGTAATCTACATACACTCTCCATTTCCCATTTTTCTTCTGCACTACGACCACATTTGCCAACCATCTCGGGAACTTGACTTCTCTGATCATTTTGGACTTTAACAATCTTTCAACTTCCTCTTGGATGATTATATTTCGCTCAGGAGCAAATTTCCTTCTTTTTTGCTAAACAGGCTTGAACGACCTGTCAATTCCAAGCTTGTGAGTAATAATGTCTTTGGATATACCTGTCATATCCTCATGCTTCCATGCAAACATTGACATCCTGCACTTCAAAAAGTCAGTTAATTGTTTTTCAATATCCCGAGGGATATTCATTCCGACGAGCACCGAGATATCAGGATTATCCTGATCCAGGATAACTTTCTTCACATCCTGCTCCGAAGCTTCCAAGGTATCCCGGGCCCGCATCTTTAATTGCTATGCTGGATTAGGCTTGGTCGAGGATTTCATTGAGGATGTGTAGCATTCCTTTGCCTCCTGCTGATCACTATCAACTTTGACGACCCCCCAAGGGGTTGGAATCTTGATGCATTGGTGATAAGTTGAAGGCACAGCCTTCATGTCATGGATCCACGGCCTGCCTAGTATGATGTTATAGCAGGATAAGGAGTCCATCACACAGAAGCGTTGTATCGAGTTGACCCCTTCAACATATACTGGTAACTTTATCTCTCCTACAGTATTTCTAGCTTCTCCACTGAAACCAACGAGCACAGTGGACTTCGAAGTAATGTCCATCGGAGATACGTTCATCCTTTTCAATGTTTCCAGCTGAATTATATTGACAGAACTGTCGTTGTCCACCAATATCCTGCGTACAAAATGGTTAGCCACATATAATGTTATTACCAAAGCATCATGGTGAGGATCCTGAACAGTATCCCTGTCATCACTATCGAAAGTGATCACTTTATCAGTTGTGAGGGTAGTCATCCTGACTGGTTTGTCTCCCCTTTCACTCTTAGCTTCCTTTGCATGTCTCTTAGCCGCCGAATACGAAGTCCCACAAATATCGGATCCTCCTGATATAAAGTTAATTATCTTGGCATCTGCTGGGGGTGATGCTGCCCGTTCAGGATCCTTCTCGGGATCCTGACCTTTATTCTTCTTTCTTCCCAGCAAGTCCTTCAGATACCCTTTGCTTAACAGGTAGCTTATTTCTTTCCTTAAAGCAATGCAATCCTCGGTCATATGTCCGAAGTCTTCATGGAAGGCACACCATTTGGATTTATCTTTCCAATCAGCTTTCTGTTGGTTCTTTCGAGGCCACCTAGCTTTGTCCCCTAAACCCTGCATAGCATACATTAACTCAGGTATATTAACAGAAAAGCAGTATTCGGATAAGTCAGGATATTCTTCAGGATCCTCGTCTTCAACAGCATTCACTTTCTTGTTATCATTTCTGCCATATGGCTTAGAGCGATATGGCTTATATGAGGATTCTAATTTCCTTTTGGTTGATTCGTAGGTTGATATAGAATTCATCCTCTCTTGCATCTTCTTGTCATCTTCCAAACGGATATATCTCAAAGCCCTGTTACGAGCTTCGTCGAGATTCCTGCAGGGATTCATTACAAGATCCTGATAAAACTGAGAATCCTTTTGTAACCCCATCTTAAAAGCTTGCACAGCTGTTGCAACATCAAGATGTGGGATATCCAAGGATTCTCGACTGAACTTGCTCACATAATCCCTCAAGGATTCCTGAGACCCTTGAGTTATCCTGTAAAGGTCACTGGTTAGTTTCTCAAAACTCTGACTACAAGAAAACTGACTGTTAAATAAATTAACCAAATGAGCAAACGAAGTAATTGAGTGAGGAGGGACGTTTAACAGCCATTTTAAGGCTGATCCTGTCAAGGTAGAACCGAATCCCTTGCATAAGCATGCTTCCTTGAGATCTGGAGGGATAGGATTGATTTCCATCCGTTCCCTATACTGGCCAATATGCTCTTCAGGATCCGTAGTCCCGTCATACAGTTTCATGTTGGGAGTCTGAAATCTTTTTGGGATTTCAGCGTCACAGATAGGATACGCAAAGCGGGATATCCTGTGGCTGTCTTGGGGTACTTCCAGAATTGGCTGGACCACCCCAGGTACACTGGATATCATGTCCTTCAATTTCTGGAGCTCCCTGGTAAATGTTGACGTCATACCTGCATCCTGCAAAGACCCATTGTTGTTAGTAGCAAGAATATTATTATTTGACACATTACCGGTCTGATGATTTTGGCCATATCCTGAAGCATATCCTGAACTCCTCACAGTTGACATCCTGACCGAGGAGGGTATCTCAGGGGTATGATTCTGAGAATGGCTTGGGACGATATTCCCCCTGTTATCCTCAGTGTACACAGCCGAACTGAAGTTCAAAGTTCTGGGTTGTAGTGGAGTGACGATATCCTCAGCAGAACTGCTCGAGCCGGACTTCAGGAGTTGTATTTCCCTCAACAGCATATGGTTTGTTTCCTGTTGCTGCCTCATTTGTTCCTGCACACTTCCAAATAAGGTTAGAATTTCATCATTAGAAGCTAAAATCGGAGCAGATTCCTGAATACTCCGGGTAGGGATAATATCCCGAGGTTGTGAAGAAGATGGCATCCTTGGAGGAGGTGGTGGAAGCACCAGACCAGTAGTAGCAGAAGTTGTAGCAGACACAGTGGAGGAGCTCATGTTTGATCTTGAGGCCATTGTAAATAATGTGGCAAAAAGTTTTGAAAATAGAAAACCGATTAACGATTTCACAAAGATTTTTAGTAAAGAGAGCACCACTTGCCCCACGGTGGGCGCCAAATTGTTTTGGTCAAAAATTACCGAAGCAATTAAGTGATCAAATTAGTTAAGTGAGGTAGTGTGCTAGAAACAAGTGTTGAAAATATGTTAATCAAATTAATTGTAAAAACAGTTTCAGGATACGGCTCAGTATATAAAGCTGTATCTATGATCAAACAATGAGCGAAAAAGTAAAGGTTGACACGTGATGTACGAGGAAAGCCCTTGATCAATCTAGATCGCCGGCACAAAACCTCGGGAGCTGACAATCGCAGCTGCCTTGTTCTTCTATTGCTTCAAATATCAGGATACAGTGCAGGATGTAGAGCGAATCAACTAGGTGTTACAATGTGATTTGAATACAAGTGTTTGTGTGTAGTGTTTGCAGAGAGCTAGAGAGAAAGTTTTTAAAAATGTGAAAGTTGCGTGCCTTAATCTGATCCACCCCCATCTATTTATAGTAAAACAAATATAACAAACTACCCTAAATAACCGGGATCCAGCGAATATTCCTCACTCGAACGTTGAAGACCTAGTCTTTCGGGTTCAACGTCTCTCCCATAACAAACATGCCCGAGTCTTGAGGAGATGAAGTCCATCTGACCGTTAGCAAACCCCAGCCTTTAACCTGCACGTGGTTAATTCAATCAACCTCAGGATATCGCCCAGGATGTTAGCAATATCCCCGTCCAGTATCCTGGTCACAAATAAACAATTAAAAGCAGGATATTGATCAAGATATGTACACTTAGAAAATGACCCATAACATAGGTGATGGTATTGTTTTAAATCTAAACGCAAGTAAACTTGCGTTGGGGTCCTAGAAGTTATAGTCTTGGTCAAAGCATTACTAATAACCTAATTCCCTATAACCATTGGCTCTGACACCAACTTTTCTGTCACACCCCGACCGCGTAAAACAACAAATCGCGGCGGAATCGTCGAGGAGTGTTGTAACAGAATCATTGTTTCAAAACACACGCAAATTGAAGTTTCGTTTTATTAAACATTGAATATTTACATCATCTGGAAAATCTAAATAAACAATTTAAACATAGTCTATCATTGTTATTAAGTCACTAAGGCCTCGTCCAGTCCTATGCGAGCATGCATCCTAGCAATCAACATAATTCAACAACACCTGAAACATATGTGAAAACAAAGTCAACAAAGAAATGCTGGCGAGTACATAGGTTTTATAAGAGTATCGGATTCATGGCTAGTTTACATGTTGCAATACTTAATTAAAAACCTTGTTTTGAAAAGTATTGTATTGTATTGCGACATAATTAACCAACTCAAATCAAGTTGGTTATAATTTATAAAATCTCGTAGCCATGATTCTTAACTCGAAAACATTTTGTTTTAGAAAACCAATTTGTAAAACATCTCGTATTAAATCGTTAATAAAACTCGTTAATAAATCTCGTTAATAAAACTCGTATATAAATCTCGTTAATAAAACTCGTATATAAATCTCGTTAATAAAACTCGTATGGTTTATATCATTTCGAAAACCTCGTTTGTGTGACATCGTTTCAAAATCGTTTACCCAAGTGAACTAAATAATGCCATGGTATGTAATACGATGAAAACCCTTATATATAGGAAGTACCAGCGGCGTATCCACCATGCTTTCATCACATTACACCCGTCCCGTTATCTAAACACTAACCTAAAACCAATCGTTTACCAAAATCGTTTAATTCGTTAAAAATCGATTTAGTCGTTTAAATCATTCTCGTGTTAAATCGTGAAAACTACTTTTGATTGTCTCGCTAATAACATCCAAACCTTCGTGACTCGACTATCTCGCCTATCGCTTCTCGCATTAATAAACCACCAAAGGGTAAATTAACAATCACAGATTCAGTCGTTACCCACCTAACCCACACATAACCATGGGTGCAGTCTGATAACGGGATTTGTCAGATCCTATGGTACCATAACCTAACACTGGTCGGTTCGGCCAAAACTAATGGATATTATTCGTAATGTAAATACAACCAACAAGTTTGTTTACTAAATCGAAATCATTATTAATTTAATATAAACCATTATAATCGTTTTTGAAACCATTGTTATAATATCGAAAATCGTTTTGAAAACCATCGTTAAAACCTTGAAAACATTTAGCATATATGAATCACCCCAAAAAAATTGAAAACAGTAAAATAGGGGAACTATGTACTCACCTGAGAATGCTTAGAGGTCTTGAACAACAACCAAGCAAAGCTAGAGGGAGCACGGAATCAATCGGCAACCTAATAACTATATAATTAAACCGGACCTAAGTCGGAAGATCGGATAGGATGAGGTTTTGTAAACCAAATGAGTATTGGAACTCATATGACATGGTTTAACAAAGTCTACATCCTAAATCGAAACCTAACCTAAGTGTTTTTTACCCATTGTGACCCATTAAGGTAGCTTAAGCTACTTTAACGTGTCGTTCGCGCAAAAGTGCGTTCGAGACGTCTAACTAGTCCTATGAAAAGTATTATATGCCTAAACATGATTAAATATGTTGCATAATCAATTAAGTGACAAAAGTTTGTGTTACATATGCTTAATTACCAATTATGCATGAAAAGGGCATTTTGGTCATTTACCTAAGGCATATAAACTACTTATCATACAACTAATTAAACCTAAGTGACCATAAGGTATAACCTCGGAAGGTTATTCCTTATGCAACTATGGTCACTAAACATGTTTAGTCGGATCCTAATGATTGACCAAACGGGTCGTGTTCGAAATTCTAAGCGGGTGTTTAGTCCGCTTGACTTATGACTCTACACAAGCACTAATCTAAAAAGTGACGAGTTAAACATGTTAAAACATGTTTAACGAATTTAGAAAATAGATTTGGTATCAAAAAAAACGGTTTTGATACCTATAAGTAGTTTGGTTACAAAACACGCAAGAATGCGCATTTTGGCCGAAACTACCACTCGTCACTACACCTAGATAACGTGGTAATCAGTAGGTATAGTCACTAGGGACTATAACCATCGTGATTGCGCTCACGTTATGAAGTTCAAACGAACTTCTCGTTGACCAACTCGTGGTCAAAGCTGAAAGTCAAACACTGTTTGACTTTCAAGCTAGGAAAGCAATAAAAGATTGAAAGAGGACTTACAAAGGGTCCAAATAGATTTGATTCCAAGTTTTTCTCCGGTAGGTAGTGAATAATCACAACCACTTAGAGAAATCTCAGATCAAATGTGCAGAAAATGGAATGAGGGCCATGCTATATATAGTTTTTGCAAAACTGTTAGGATCATTTCTTGGTAAAGAGGGGATGATCTTGGCCTTACAAGTGTTAGAGAATGATAATGTGCTGGGCACTGCTTACGGACCATAAGAAAAGATCCATACGGACCGTAAGGGACCTGCAGACCAGCAACTTTCAAAAATGACAGATTTAGCCCCTGAAGCCCCAAACTTGGTTTTCGATGCATTTTTGACACGTTTAAGCCCCGTTAACCCCATTTCAAAGCTCTAAAATGAAGTTAAAGTATAGGGAACTTAAAATGTGCTCAAAAATATCTAGGATGTCGGCTCGTTTGGTCGTACGATCGCGTTGTTCGGTTAATTACGACGGAAGTCGTAACGAACGCAAAAACGATCCAAATTAAGCGACGAATGAAATTTTATCATGCCAATCACTAAAATAAAATATTTTAATGATTACATAAATTTTTGGATGTCCGGGTATATTCAGAACGCGAGACATGCACAAAAATGGCAACTTATGCACTTTTTGACGCTTTTAGTCCCTATTGATCAATAAAGTTTGTTTTAGCATACCGAACCCCTCAAAGCCTATTTATAAGATATGTAAAGGATATTTAGGGTATGTTTAACTTATGATCAAGTTCCAGAATGTTTGTTACAGTATGAATCGGCATACTTTCGCAGTTTGTCAAAATTAGTCCCTGTAAGCGAATAAACTTGATTTCGACACACCAAACCCTCCAAAACTTATTTCTAAGTTATGTAAAGGTTATTTAAGGTATGTTAAGCCTATGTCACTATTCCGGAGTGTTCTTCGCATTAAACTTATTACGTTTACGCACCAGTTCGCGTATAACTTTCCAGAAAGTGATTTAGAGCTCGAAATCGAACAAGAATTGATATGTGCAAATGATACACATATTTATACAAATCCCAAGTATGAAATACAATATTTCGTTGATTTGGTATTTGTTTGATGGTCGTGGAGGCACAGATGTCACAATCATCTATGAAGACAATTAAGAATTTATCCAAATATGGCTTATATATTCGGTTCATCATGTCCATAAATGCAGCTGGGGCATTGGTTAAACAAAATGGCATAACAGTAAATTCATAATGACCATACCTTGTTCTGAATGCGGTCTTAGGAATATCCTCTTCCTGTACCTTTAATTGATGATATCCTGACCTTAAATCGATTTTTGAGAAAAATCGAGCTCCTTGCGGGTGATCGAACAGATCATCGATTCTCGGTAATGGGTACCGATTCTTAATCGTGACTTTGTTCAATTCACGATAATCAATGCACATATGCATTGATCTGTCCTTCTTTTTAACAAACAGTATCGGCGCTCCCCATGGTGATGAGCTTGGCTGTATGAATCCTTTTTCCAGCAATTCATCCAATTGTTTCTTCAATTCCTGCATTTCGGCGGGTGCCAAACGGTAAGGTGCTTTGGCAATTGGTGCTGTTCCAGGCAGTAGGTGAATTCTGAATTCAACTTCCCTGTCTGGTGGTAGTCCTGGTAATTCTTCTGGAAATACATCTGAAAACTGAGACATTACTGGAATGTCATTTGGTTCTTTTCCTTTAGTGTTAGTGATTATAGAAATCAAATACACTATAGATCCTTTTCTTATATAGCTTGCAGTTTTCATCACAGAGATGAATTTCGTGTATCTAGATGGTTTATCTCCTTTAATTGTGATCTTTTCACCTTTTGGTGAATTTACTTGGATTGACTTTTGATCACATAAAATACTGGCTTTATTGGCTATTAACCAATCCATTCCTAAAACGACATCAAATCCTGCCAGTTTCATAGGATAAAGGTTGGCAATAAACTTTTGATTTAAAATTTCTATTCTTGCTCCCTGCAAGATTTCAGAAATCCTAAGTGTTTCTCCATTAGCTGTCTCTACTAGATATTCTTGCGGTAGTTTAGTTAATGACTGATTTAGAAGTTTGCAAAACGAAGTATTAATAAAACTTTGGTTTGCACCAGAGTCAAATAATACTTTAGCAAAAACATCATTAACTAAAAACGTACCAGCTATCACGTCTGGAATCATCTTGGCTTCATCTGCAGTCAGAACGAATGCTCTAGCATTTTTAGTGTTCCTGTTGTTCACAGCTGGAGCCAATTTCGGACAGTTTGGCTTGATATGACCTTTTTCTCCACAGTTAAAGCACAGTCCATTACTGGATTTTCTCCTGCAATCTTCTTCCTTGTGTCCTGGCATCTTGCAGAAATTGCAAAGAGTGGAGCATTTTCCCGAATGCTTTTTCTTGCAGACCTTGCAGAATGGTGCAGAGGTAGAACCCATATTCCTACGATTGTAATTCCCAGAACGGAATTCTTGAGTAAGCCTTTGGGTTAGGTTTCTCCTCTGTTCTTCTTCTCTAGTACGGATTAACTCATCTGTCAAGGTGTTTCCTAGTTCTACTGCTTCTTCTGTAGTTTGAGGTCTAGCTGCCTTGACTACATGTCTAATCTCTCCAATTAATCCTCAGATGTAACGGGAGATTAATACCGGTTCAGGTGATGCAAGGGTTGGTACTATTCTAGCATATTCAAAGAATGTGGTAGTATAACCCTTACTATCTACCCCGGTCATTCTTAAGTTTAGAAACTTATTTGCTATCTGTTCCTTTTCATTGGGAGGGCAGAATTTTCTTTCTACCATATTCTTAAATTCCTCCCATTCCATGTTGTATACCCTATCACTTCCTCTTGACTGGATGATAGTGTTCCACCATTCTAAGGCTGAGTTCTTAAATAGATTAGAAGCAAACATTATTTTGTCTTCTTCAGCACACTTGCTTATTTTTAAAACAGCCTCAGTCTTCTCTATCCAGCGTAGAGCTGCAATGGGTCCTACATTGCCCGAGAATTCTATTGGTTTGCAGGACCAGAATTCTTTGTAAGAACAACCATAAGGCATGGTTCTTCTTCTTTTGGGAATGGGTGCTTGAAATACGGGTCCATTGTTCACGCTGTTTTCTGGTTCAATTGGTCGCTTACTGCTATGCTTACTTTTATTATTCGCTTCTTGAACCGTTTGAATAATAAATGGCATTGCATCTATAATTCCTTGTGCCACTATGTGTTGAACGGCACTATTATCCATTTGGTTTCCATTGTTATTGACGCTTGGATTCTCATTAACCAAGTTAATGTTACTCTAGTTATCGTTATTCAGATTTCCTTGATTTCCTTCGTCGGCCATATGAATTTTAAACATTTACCCCGTATTAATATCACAAAATAATACTTAATATAGTCAATCACATGACACGCAATTTAGCTAAAAGCGTCGATCATTGCGACTTTACTCTATTCATATAGTATGCATCTATTACACACCAGTGCTGAAATAAAAATTACAATACCAACTGAAATAAAATTATACTAATAATAGTAGGCATCCGTACACACATATTTTATTTTTTTATTTTATTATTTATTTTATTATATTATTATTACTATTACCATCTCCACCATCACATCTATGGATATGGATTCATCCAGAAATCCAGACGAGTCGCTCTCCCACCTGTCGCATTCTTTCACTACTTTCTAAGATTTCCTCACCAAATGTCCTAAGTTCTTGTACGTTTTCTGCACTCATTGGGGGTGCAGGTTCTAGGACTGGGTTCGGAATCTTGGGTGCGGGTTCCTGGTATGGGGGTGTAGGTGCCTGGAATCGGTAAGGATCTTCTAAAATCTCCCTAATGTAGTCATCGTGGTAATAGGGATCTAAAGGATCCAAACCTGGGTAGGCTCCTAGAGTTGGCATGGGCATGTCTTCATGTATCGGGTAACGTTGCACATAGTCCCTATTGTCGTCCCACCAGGGGTCGTAATTTGGGTCTAGGGGGTTTGGTGCTGGTACCCTAGGTATTTCTTCCGGATTAAAATCATGCATCTCTACTTGGTTTTCAGGGTTTTCTCTCTCCATGGGTTGGTCAGGAAGTGGTAGTTGTGGTTGGGGTGCTATTATTTGCTCCAGATTAGGGTCAGCTGCAGTGGTTGCTAGGATGTGAATATTGGCTATACCCCTATTTATCATGTCCTGGGCATAGGCATATGTCTCTCTCTTGGCTGCTGCTAGTGCTCTCTGGTCTTGTAACTTTTTCATACGTTTTCTACACTCGTGCGCCCCTCGACTGAACCATCCCCTCTTTTTCTGAGGAAATGGCTCTTCTGACTGAGCCTTAAATACAAAGATTCCTTCTTCCGTATCAGCAGAGTACCCTGAGAGGGCAGGCTGAGAAGAGGAGGTGCCTTCGCTTCTAGGCGAACCAGACAATTGACGATATGCGTCAGATGGTCCTTGGTCGCTCACACTGTAAACTAACAAATAGTCAAATAACACATAACAATAAAATATAATTATGCACGTATTTCCGTAATTTATTTCCTAACACATAAATTTTTTATGTCAGCAGAACGCTTCTGTGGCTGAATCAGTGGCTTAGCTCTGATACCACCTTCTGTCGCAACCCCCGATCCCTAATTCCCCGGGAGCGGGCGGCCGCGAGCCAGTTTCGGTGGTATCGCATATTGTCTAATTTGGCAGCGAAAATTTTTATCAGGACCGTAGTTAGGAAATATTGTATCAGAGTAAAATACCACATTTTTCAATATTAAACATATGGGATAAAACCCAATTTTGCAATATACACATTTTCATAGGAATAATTCAAATTTTATTTAAGAAAACGTCTATTTCTTTTTAGGTAACTTTATTGCCACTTTCCCAAGCCTTCAGTGCTGTCCAGCTGGCTTCTATTTGGCTTTCACAGTTTGTTACCTGAAACGCGTTTTATAAACATTTATCAGTGGGAAATACTAGTGAGTGAATCCCAGTTTAATCAAGTTTAAGTAAAACCCATAGTACAGTATTGAGGGCGATCTCGCAATTATATTTGTTTCCAAGTTATATCAATTAACATCCATGGTACTGTCGAACCCGACTTGTGGAAATGTTACTCCTTGAACAGGTGGTAACAAATTTTGTATGCAAAACCCCAACATACTCATGATAATTGTATTCTTACAAATACTCAATAACTGTTATTCGTATGGAAAAGTATTTAAGGTTTTGTAAAAATAGTTAACAAAAAGTTTACAAAAAGTGGATCAACTCACATTGCTGTCTTAGATTTTCCGTAAGGGTTTCCTGGTGACAATTTATAATTTACACAAAAGCACACGTGTTAGTATAATAACCCATTTTAACATTAGTAATACCCTCCCCGAGACGGCATTCCAACGACTACGTCGGGCAGAACCACGACAGCCGTTACGGAACCCTAGATCAATCGGGCAGAGCATCTAATACGTATCCAGGGGTTATAATACTTACAACGGAGCAGAACTTCGCTATTTAGGGGGGGTATAATACCCGAGTATAATGCCTACTTCGTAATATTGAGATTTAAGAAAAGAAAGTGAGCGAGTCGACTGAAGATCCGATGCATTCTATATATAGTGCCTGATCTTGACCTTGTCGCGGCCCGCGTAAAACAAGAACAGGGGGCTACGCGGCCCGCGTCAACCCCGGTCAAACGTGTAGCCCATCCGGATCAGCAACTAGACTCGACATGTGTTGGGCCACGTGGCGGCCCAAGGTCGTGCCAGGTTTTAAGTTCACGCGGCCCGCGTAAGAGTTGGGGTGGGGTTTACGCGGCCCACCTCAACTTAAAAATTCAGGTTTTTAATTAAATTTAATAAGATGTAAGGTATTAGGGGCCCGTTTTCACGTATGGGGTGTATTTAGGGACATATTGGGATATTTTAAAATATATCCGGGTGTCGGAAATTATTCGAGGGTGTCGGTTTTAGAGTTGTTATACTGGGCAAGTGCAGCAGCTGAGAAACATAACCTTCTGTCGAAAATAGGGGGTCGCGTTGCGTGACACCCACATGTGAACACCGTCGCGTCACGCGACACTTGTCGCACCCCACGACAGATTTGCTATGTCTCCGTCGCGGCCCACGAGGGCCCCAAAAGCTGCAGATTGTTTGATTTTTACTTATTTTGACCATGGAACTTGTTTTAACATAGGTTTAACTCGTCAAGACTACCTTTTGTGTTGGTTTTGAATTTAGGTCCTCATTGTATGCACCGGATGATAATCAAGCAAGGAACAAAAACCAAACACACGCCTTTTGAATCTTCCACTATGTTATATTATGTTTTAGTCAACGCGTTTCGTGAAAACTTTGGATGATGTATTATGAATGTTTTAAAACTAGCAGGGATGTCAACTGAATATGTTAATCATGTGTGAATGTTATCCTAACAAAGTTTTTGTAAAGACGTATTTTCTAGTAAAATGTTTAGTTTATTATTATAATCTCGATTAATTAAGACGGGTATTGCATTTTAACTTATTTTCCCTATACGGGCTTGGGATACAGTAAATTATTACCGCTTGGTCGGGTATGGGATCACTTAGCCAGATTACGGCTATCAAATCTTCATAACCCGTTTAATCCGTTTTGTTCGATAACTTAAGCATTGGGGGTTAACGACCGTGTCCTGGATATCCTCAGCTCATTTAAGTTACTAATGGCCATGACCTAAGCACGGGGTGTAGGCATACACCTGACAGATGCAAATGCTAAAATATTTTTACCCACAAGTTGGGGATAACTCCTTTGTGGGTTTATAAGTGGTGTGTCGATTAATCATGTCTCGGTTTCTATACTGGGCCCCAAATGTATTGACAAACATGTAAAACTGTATACAAGATTAAAATTCTCAATTGTCCCAAGTTATAAAAGATTTTCATGTGCCTTGTGCACTTAAATAAATTTTGGAAATATTTTCAAAATGTGTCGGTTAATTGTATATTTACCAGTGTAAACTGACGTATTTTCAATAGACTAAATTACAAGTACAATACGAAATAGGCTGGAAGCTGCTTGGTATTGATAAGAGGATCTTGCAAATCCTTAGAATGACTAAAGTCTGTTGAAACATCATTTGTACATTTGATGATCTGCCTGTGAATCCTTATTACAACCGTCTGTATATTATTTTGAACACTTTAGTTTGTAATAGTAATTTTATTCCAAAACTTCCACTGTGTTATTCTGTGTTTATTGACTATGATGATATCAACTTACGTCACGATACTCCCCACCGGGACACCGGGTTACAGTTGAAATATCGGGGTGTGACAATCTTCCATTGCTTCTGACATTCTTTTTGACCCTTCATCCCTTGACTTTAAGACAAATGTTACTTTTTTCGATTTTGTTCCATTGATGATCTACAATGAGCATGTGCATCAACATTAATTTTATGATCAACATACAAGATATGCACATGTGCATCATTATACACATGTGCATAAACGTTAAACACCTTAATAATCTATTCTGACAAATTATGCACATGTGCATGTTAACATATTTTGTCAAGCTATGCACATGTGCATAACTATATATCACACAACACTACCTTATTAACATATTCTAACATGAAATACACATATTACACCAAAATAAAACTAAATACCGATTATATATCATTAATGCATATGTGAGACTCCTATTTAACGTCATGTTCATCAACATTAACTACCTTATTAACCTGTTGTTGCAACCTATGCACATGTGCATATTGACTTATAATGACAATCTATGCACATGTGCATAACTAAATATCACACAACATTACCTTGATAACCTATTATGTTAAGCCTATCATGCCAAAATATGCACATGTGCATAACTACATATCACACAAAATAAGACTATTATCATATAAAAGTACAAAACTAAGTTTGAATTGACGATTTAGCTGGCAATCAAGTGTCGTATTATCATATAAAAATACGAAACTAAGTTTGAATTGACGAATTAGCTATCATATAAAAGTACAAACGAATTGTATAAACTTACAAACATTATATAAACTTACAAACGGTGTCGCGATTTAGATGACAGTATCTATGTTACACTGCAGATTCGGTCAGCTATTCCGTTGGTGGTGATTCCGTCGTAGTGATACACCCCAGGAATCCTTGATGCTTATAATCACTTTGCCCTAATTACGAACGGATGAAGAATCCTCAATGCTTATAATCAAGTTGCCCTAGTTACGAATGGATGAAGAATGTGTGATTAATGATTATGTTACAAATATAGATTATATGACGAATTTTGGGGCACTAACCTCTATTATATGACGAATCTGGAATGTCTGCTGGTAAAATCTCAAATCTCTGATAAAATCTCAATCCAACTGCTTGGATATGGTGAACTGATGATGGTGAAGTGATGATGTAATCGAGAAGAGGATGTAAATCGAAACGAACCGTAGAGAAACGTTGAGAAATGCTGATGTGATTAAGTTCGAACGTGAAAGTTTTTATTCAATCTAATTTAATTGATGATTGAAGTCTAATAATAGAGGGAAGCAAGTAGGAGGCGGTTATATTAAAAGCAGTTGTTTATTTACAATAGTGCCCCCTGTTCTCGTGGTTCTCGCAATAAGAGGGGTTCTCAAATGAACCCTACCCCATATATATATATAGAGAAAGGTTAACATACAAAAGCCCTTATCATACTTCACGTACGCGGCAATGGTAACCGTCGGATGAGGGCTATTATCACGCTTGGAGGTGATAATCACGCATGGGATCAGTTATTTGGTGATAATCACGCATGGGAGGTGATAATCACGCATGGGGAGTATAATCACGCACGTTATGATGGTAAAAAAAATAATTACGCACGTTATATATTTGATCGCGTAGGTTAATGTAGGTTAAGCCGTAATGTACATTATACTTTCTCTCTCTCTCTCTCTCTCTATATATATATATATATATATATATATATATAGGATAAGGATCCGTTAGAAACCACTCTTTATTGCGAAAACCATGAGAACTAGTGTGAGCACAACCAAAAATACTTAAAAAAAATAAAAATACAAAAAATCATTTTTTTATTAAAAATCGTTAAATTTCGTTACTAAAAAAATAAAAATAAACAACAGTACTGCTGCACATGTGCATACGCATGCATATGCCATAGTTTTTTTTAGTGACGAACCTTAGTGATTTCTAATAAAAAACGTTTTTAACATTTAGTTGTGGGGTTTAGCTTTATAGTTTAGTTTTTAGCACTTAGCTTGTGGTAGAGTGGGAATGGGTGTTCATGCGAGAATTACCCTATATATATATAGGGTGGGGTTTTAGAGTGAACACTAGTGTATTTGCGAAGTAAGTGAACAAATCCTGGCCATTGATTTACACACCTGTATGGCTAGGATTAGTTCACTTAGTTCGCAAATATACTCGTTTTGTTAAAAGGGGCAAGCTTAATCCGCGTTATGTCGGACAATTCGAAACCACAAAGAGAATTGGCATCGTGGCTTATAGACTGAATTTAACTAAAGATCTCAGTGGTGTGCACAATGTTTTTCACGTGTCGAATCTGAAGAAATGCTTATCTGATGAGATACTCGTAGTTCCATTCAAAGAACTTAAGATTGATGATCAACTCCATTTCATTGAGGAACCAGTTGAAATCATGGATCGAGATATCAAAACACTCAGGCACAGTAAGAATCCTATTGTTCAAGTTCGTTGGAACTCAAGACGTGGCCCAGAGTTTACCTGGGAACGGGAAGACCAGATGATGCACAAGTATACTCAGTTGTTCAAGAATAATGCATCCAGTGCTGAAGCTACTACTGAATTTTAGGATGAAATTCTAAATCAACTTGGAGATGATATGACACCTCGTGAAAACGTTCAACTGCATTAGCTTCTTCAATGACTGCATGCTAAATTTAGGGTCGAAATTTCTTTCAACTTGGGGATGATGTAACCCGAACTTTCGAGGTTAGCGTCGTTTAATTTCGTGATCTTTAACTACGTATCATTACTCTTCACATTCTGCTATACGTCACATTCTTATGTTGTGTTAAACTTGATTATTGTGTTAACCCTGGTTATATTATAATTGGTTGTTTGTTGATCATGTAATAATTGATTGTTGTGCATATACTATTTATTAAATGTTTCTTACGTTTTCCTTTTGGGCGGTGTGTGTGGCCCAGCATAACCAACTCGTACACCTTCAGCCGCACACCGCACACCCAAGCAGCACACGGCACACCCTCAACCGCACACCACATACCCGACCGCACACCCATGTGCTCTCTTATTCTCGGCCTAAACCTTCCAAGCCCAACTGAGCCCAAGCCCCCTTCTACCTGTGATCTTTGACTACGTATCATTACTCCTCCCATGTACTCTTTTATTCTTAGCGCATCATTAAACACTAATCACTAATCGTGTTGATTGTGATGATTTTACAATTTAAATAGTTGGTTCACATGATTAGTGGTTGGATCCTGGTCAGTTGCACGCCTCGCGATAAAATCATGCATGCGAAATTTGAGGGTGTGACAAAATCAGGTATTAAAAGTAAATAAAATAAAAAGGAAAGAAACTATATTCTTATTCTTTTAAATCACTTTTTTAAATGTACACTGATATTCTTTTCCACACAAAAATATTTTAAATACAATTTATATATAAATTATATATTTAGAAAGTTAAACATATCGGGCCCTCTAGTAGTTCGGGACTTGGGCAGCATTGGCGTACCTACCTTTACGGTGGGTGGGCGGGCGCACCACTTGGAAAAAAAAATTAGTGTATTTTTTAGGCAAAAAACCCGATCTCAATCCTTGAAAATATGGTTGAACCTTTCATCCGCACCCTTAGAAAAAAATTCATAGGTCCGCCACTGTTGGCCGTCGCTCCTTTGTCCATGCCTAAGGCTGGCTTGAGGTTCAAATTTCTATTCCAGTTGGATATCTAAACATGTTTCTTCATCTCCAAATCAATTCAAATGTAGTGTGTATGAATCACCGTCTAAATACACTGAGTGGAGTGGATATCAGCACTATATCAAGGTCAATGTGAGTGCTAGATACACCATGGGATTAATATTAGCTCTACGTCCGAGCAAAGTGTAACAGGATGTATATCAGAAATAAAATAATATAAGCCCAAGAGTCACAATCGTCGATTGGTAGGTTGTGGAGAAGCCCATTTAACACATTAAATTCCTTCATCTCAGGCTCAGTTTGGTGCCAGGCCCACTAAATTTGAACCACATAATGTGCCAGTAAAATTCTTTATGAGATTCCCGACTTAACTAGAGGTGCACAAACTGGTTAATTTTAATAATCGGTTCGGTTAATCAGTTAATTTAATTTTAACCGATTAATGTTTTAACCGGTTATTACTTTAACCGGTTATTTTGTTAAATGGTTCGGTTAATTACTTTAACAGGTTATTTTCGATTAATAACCGGTTTTTGTTGCTTTTTTTTTTTTTCGGTTAACCGATCTTCTAGTTAAAAAAAAACGGTTAATAACCAATTGCTATACTGAATATCAATAAATGGTTACGAACCTACGGTTAAAAATAACCACTAACCGGTTATTCCTCGACCGGTTATTAACCGATTACGGTTTCGGTTAATAACCGGTTTCGGTTAATAACCGGTTTCGGTTAATTAAACGGTTATTTTCAATTAATAACCGGTTTTTGTTGCTTTTTTTCGGTTAACCGATCTTCTAGTTAAAAAAAACGGTTAATAACCAATTGATGTACTGAATATCAATAAATGATTACGAACCTACGGTTAAAAATAACCACTAACCGGTTATTCCTCGACCGGTTATTAACCGATTACGGTTTCGGTTAATAACCGGTTACGGTTAATTAACCGGGTTATTTTGTGCACCTATAGACTTAACTATCCAAAATTTCTGGATATTCTTCAAATATACGATTTTGAACACCCCTAGGGGTGGGTGTGGGTTTTATAAAATAAATATATTATGTTTTATTTAAAAGTAATGAATTAAAAAACAGAAAAAAAAACAAGAACTAATAGGTAAAAAGACAAAACACCCTTGATTTAACAAAATAAACAATCAAAGTGATTTGGAAAGAAATGACAGCATAAATGAAACGTCAGGGGTTAAGTTACACAAAAAAGAAATCTTATTTTGGATGTAACAGAGAAAAGTGTTCAAACCTCGGGGACGATTTTGCCATTTTACTTTATGTCAAATATAATACGTTTACTAATATTTATAAAAAAAATACGTGAATATCAATATAAATAAAAAATACATGTTCAAATAGTAAAATATTTCAAAATTTGATATTCATTTCTCGGAAAATAATATTCATTCTTTTTCTTTTATATGATAGAAATAGGAATTATTTTTTATTTTTAAAACCAAATTTGGCTCGAGTTAACCAACTACATCTAATTCTAGCCGACGTTGGCCACGTTTGATCAATTCCAAGTAATTAGGCGGAGTTAAAGAAATCACCTCGACAACCTAACTTGTAGCGATTACTCTGCGAGTACTCTGCATTGTAGACCTTGTTTTATAACATTTTCTATATCCCACCCTCCCGGACCCTACAAATAACTTTGCTATTTGTGTGATTAACTGAGTATGATTGTTGTTTTTATTGTATAAAACAAATAATAACTTGATTAATTACTTATCAAAACTTTATAAAAAAAAGACAAAATAAAAGTGATTAAAAAAGAAAAAGAAAATAATTGTGAAATAATATATATTTTTCCTTAAGAGTAAGCGGTATATAGACATTTAATCAAAGGTTAACAGAAATTTAAAATTTAGCGAAAAGGACTAAAATCTATGACAAACATGAAACATAAAGGATGATCAATCTTCTGATTAAAGAAAATAGGGTAAATTACACTTTTCGTCATTTATGTATGTATCGGATTGCAATGGATACTCTTTAACTTCAATAATTACAGTCACGATCCTTTATTTGTAAAACTCATTACATCCTACGTCCTTTTCCACTAACTAGGTTAAAAATTTCAGTTAAGTCTATTCATAAAGGGGCTGTTTAGTCCTTTTACTTACATATTATTTGTATAGTATTTAATAAATAAAAGAATAAAACAAAAACCAACTTTAAAAACTTAATAATTCAGAATCAATAGAAAATTAGAAACCATCTCATGTAACACCCCAAAAGTCGTATATGTAAATATGACGAAATAAGTATTTATGAATATAATTGTCGTTAGAATGGTAACTAGAATTACGAACCTAGTTAAAGGGGTAAATAAGATTTTAACCTAAAAAGAATGCAAATTTGCCATAATATTGTAAATATCCAAACATGAGGGGTTAAATTGTAAAGAATGGAAAGATAAAATATAAAAATTAAAATTAAAACACCAAACACACATCTGGGCATGTGTGGGTGTTCGACAAGAGAAGAAGCAGGAAGGGGTTTCCCCTCTCAAACCCAAAATCAATAAATTGAATGGATTTTTGGCCAAAATCGGATTGCATGAACCTTAATAGTGATCATCTAAGCAAGCTTTAGCCAAGGTATGTTTCAATTTTCAGTTTTGGTGAACAACCATTAAGTGGGTGTAGATGAATATGTGAGTTCGATCTGAATTATGATGAATGCTTGCTAATGTTATCATGTTTAAGTTGAATAATGGCTGAATTTTAGTTATCTTGGTGATTTAGGATGAAACCCTATGTGTATGAGTATGAGAAAGATTGTGATGAACATGTGAATGTTAGTAGTTTTAATTATGTTGATACACTAGATGTTATGTAGTAGGTTTTGATAGTAAACATGATGTATAAATTGTTGATAATGTGATCTTGTATGAATAAGATAATTCATGAGATGAAATTGGGAAGAAACATGCTTAAAATACTAGTACACTATGCTTAATATGTTGTATGCACACCAAGTGTTTGATAAAATGCATAGGTGAGATTTTGGAAGAGATTGGATGAAAAAGAATCTGTCCAGAAAGTTATAGCCGAATTTAATCGGCTGTAACCGGGTCAAATATAGTCAAAAACTGATGTTTATTGAGTTTTGATGAACTTCCAGTAAAAACCTTTCAAACCCAACTGGAATTGCATTTTTTCGACGAAAAATGAACGTTTTATGAATTTTTTCCGTATCGAAGGTTCAGGCTGCGTTTTCTGGCAGAATTTGTAGCCCATTAGGAATGTCATAACTCAATTTAGGAATTGAGTTATGATCTCAAATTTTTACTGTAGGTAGCTTCAGGTGATTCCAAAAATCTCCAACTGGAATTTCGTCAATCGGATAAACGAGGAATTTTAAATGAATTTTTCCGTAAGCTGAAGTCAGAAGTGATGAATCTGATTGCAGCTTAGTAAATGAATTTTTATAAATTTTTGGTAGAGAGTTAGACTGTAAAAATTTAACACAATGATTACCCCTCCGAGGGGCACGTCACACAAAAATATTGTAACTTTTGCAAGCTCGTAAGTACAGTAAACGGACGTCACAAAACAGCCTATTTTCAGTGAATTGAGCTATACATGTTAGTGAATGATTGATTAATGAAAGAAATGTGACTAAGTGGTTATATGTTTATCGGATTGGAAGTGTGTATGATTGACAGTTGAGTTTTTAGAAAGTCAACAAGGTATGAATAATAAGGTTAGACTTCCTAACACTATTGTGAGAATAAGGAGATCATGTGAATATTTGCTAGATTATTATATGACGTACATGACGGTAAGTTGAATTGGTTATGTTATGAATGATGTGATAATGGATCTATGCCATATTATGTTAGCAGTTGCCTACTAGTAATGGTCTATGGCATTACGAATTGTAATTGTATGTATTGTTATGTAATCATTGGTAATTATGCATGTATGAATGTATTTAATTTAATGTATGGTGGAATGTGTACTATAACACGCGTATGTGGTATATAGAACCATGTGTAGAATTTCTCGATGTATAAATAAAGTAATTGATAATATGAGTTATAACGTTTGCTAATAATGATATGTAAACGTGGACATGAAAGGATAGGTACATGCTATTTTGGGCGCGAACTCGGGAGGCAACGAGACGAACATATGTAATACGTATCAACTACTTACGGGTCAAGGTAAGTGCTTCTTGCACTTAATAGTTGTATACAGGAACATAGGTTTATTGTTTGCAGGTTCTTGTACTTGTATACGTAGAACATTTTGTGGTTTAATGTGGAACTTATATAGAATATTAAAGTATGAAATGTTAAATTGGAGGTATTCATAGGAGAATACCATGGACAAGGGAATCATAACCCACGGGTATGGTAAGTATCTATATCATAGATTTGAAACTATTTAATTGGTAAGATGAATTCAAGTCATGGGTACATGACTTGCCTGGTGATTATTATGTTTTTTTTTAAACTAAGGGTAGAATTTTAGATGTGTTGATAACGGTTAATCTAATAAAGGGTTGTTGACTTATTAAAAGTCAAAATAGTACGTGGCTTCCAAACCACAATCTTAATAAATGGGATGCTTTGGATTAAATAAGTACATATGCACATGATTCCAAGTTGTGTACAAATATCATAACCATGATGTTTATTTAGTAAGTGGATTAGATTACAGTGGTAACTGGTTAAACTATTGTTTCGAATTATTTAACTTGGGGTAAGCAAGTAGATTTGGGTCACTTGATCCACATGAATGAAAAAGATGTGGATTCTGGCTAAGTGAAGCATTAATGAAATCTTTGGATCTGTTAGAAATAAATATTAATGGTCTAATAGTTGAATGAGATTTTTATCACAGGTGGCTTAATTGTGAATTCTAGTGGAGGTTGATTCACAAGTTGGAAGCGATAGTTGACTATGAAATTAATGGAGTCGAGTTCATTGGAAGTTTGTGAAAAGTATAGATCAGAATCCACCTATTTGAGTTATCTAATATATATTATATATAGAACTCATAACGTGCATGTTGGGTTTCAGGTATAATGGGAACTAGAGGTTCGCGGACTGATGAATGGAATAAGGTTTGGCGACAAATCCGAGATCGGGTCAGCAATGTCGGTTCGTCCATCCGTCAGGTTATATCGCCGACTTAGACGGGTCATCATGTTTTACTTGCCTTTTTAGGCATTCGGTAGTTTTAAATCGTGTAAGCTTCATGAGTCAGAGGTAGTGTCTTGTTTTGTTTATGTTCAAGTTTAGAGTTGTAAAATGGATTGTAAACAGGTTTTGTTACCATAACGGTTATCCGTATTACGAACGAGTCATGCCGAAATTTTATAAAAATTGGCATGAAATATGTAAGTGTTTAAATGATGGTAACTATCAAATAAAAGTCAAGACACTATAATTGTTTCTAGAAATTGAAGCTAAAATAAAAAAAAAATAGGCCTACATTCCGCATGGTAAGAATGTTTAGAAAATTTATGGGCGTTACATCTCAACTATCTCTCTTGCTCTCTTTCTCCCTGAACTCTCTTTTCTATGAGCAGCCACCACCACCACCGTGTTGCCTACTTCTATCAGTTCCTCATTTCTGACGGCAACCAAACTCCACTGATAACCACCATCTCCGGACGGTTCCTCAAATCCGGCGACCACCAAGCTTCACCTCACCGATAACCACAAGAACCCCTTTCGTTTAAATCAGAACTGAATCAGACCTGTGAGAGAGAGCGTGGTGGTGGTCAGAGGTTGGGAGAAGATGCGGTGGTGGGGTGGTTGTAGATTCGGTGGCGGGGGTGGTTGTAGATTGACTGGTGGTGGGGGTCAGAATGAGCGGTGTGACTTTTATACAGCAAGGGTGGTGGCTGCAGATCCGGTAGGGGTGTGGGGTGGATGGGGGTGGTGGTGTTCGACTAGTGGGTGAGTTAGGGTGGTGTTAAAGTCAGTTTGTGAGCATTGTTCATGATTTTAGCGGCTGATCTAGCTGTTGTTTTTTTGGTAGATCTGAACCATTCATCTCCGTCGGTGCCGCCGGTGATGTCGGAGCCTGTAAAGTATCTTGCTGTCTTCACCTGCACTGGTGCGGTTTAACTAATTTATCGATTAATTTCATGTTAATTCTAGTTTTCACTTTACGCTTTGGAGATTAGGTAATGTGGACGCACTTGTTAATGTTTTTATCTATTTTGATGTTACTTGTAGAAACGATGATGATGATGATTACAGAGAACAAGTTTGAAGAACATTTTTCATTTTTTATTCACATTCATGATTCTCAATTAACACTGATGTTGATGTTGGAATCTTGATTCTGAATTTCACACTGTCGATTGCAATAAGTTTTGGCTTTGATTTGATAAAGTTTTGTTCCGATTTGATTGTTGCATCAACAACAATATTCTGATTAGAAACTTCTGTTGTTATTGAAGATGAGTTGAGAGAGAAAGAGTGTTGAGAGAGAGAGTGTGTTGAAGATATGTATAAATGGGTAAAATTACAAAACAACCCTCATGTGCTTTGCACATGACCTGATTTAACTGGAAAATCTAACACCTGTTAATGAAAATGACGTAGGATGTAATGGGTTTTACAAATAAAGGATTATGACTGTATTTATTGAAGTTAAAGGGTATCCATTGCAATCCGATACAAACATAAATGACGAAAAGTGTAATTTACCCTATATAAAAGACGAAAGGTGGACGTTGATATATAGCAAGAAGAGTAAAGTTCTAAGTGGATGCATAACATAATTAGTTTTGACAATTTTACCATATTACATTATGAGAAGTTAAAAGAAAATTAAGTACACTAGCTTTTTTTGACGTCGCGCGTTGCGGTGAAACCGAGCAAATGATAATATAAAACAAAAGTGATTTGAAAATAAAGCATGTTGTTTAGAAAGTCAAACCATTAGAACGATTTAGTTTATCATTGTACCGTTTTATGATACCAAAAAAATATTTTATTTTGAATACAAATTCGTTTTTAACAAAACTTATAACGGAATGTCGAGAGAAAAATCAAGCACAACTACATACTTAAGTTTTTAGAAAAAAAAGTTATAAACGTAAATTATTAAAAAAATATCTAACTATTTGATAAATTAATATATGTTCCAAAAAAAAGAATAAAAGAATTACTAAAAAATGATAAAGGAAATATATGGTTTTTAAAAAGGAAAAACAAAATAAAATATGTTACTAAAAGTAAATATAATAATAAAACAATTATAACATATTAAATAAAAATAATAATAAAAATCTATATATTATTTTAAAAATAAAGTTACTATTCATCGTCCCTCGTTAAATATATACTAGTTTTTTACGTCGCGCGTTGCGACGAAACCGAGTAAATGATAATATAAAACAAACGTGATTTGAAAATAAAGCATTTTGTTTAAAAACTCAAACCATTAGAACGATTTAGTTTATCGTCCTACCATTTTATGATAGTAAATAAATACTTTATTTTGAATACAAGTTCATTTTAACAAAATTTATAACAGAATGTCAGGGAAAAATTAAGCACAACTACGTACTTAAGTTTTTAGAAAAAAAAAGTTATAATGTAAATTATTAAAGAAGTATTAGATTAATCGATAAATTAATATATGTTTTAAAAAAGAAAAAACAATTATTAAAAAATGGTAACGAAAATATATGTTTCTTTAAAAAAGGAAAAAAAATAAAAATATGTTATTAAAAGTAAATATAATGATAAACTATTATAATATATTAAATAATAAAAAGCTATATTATTTGCTTGTTAACAATATATATATAATAGTTAAATTGATGTACAATTAAGATAATAGAACACTAAATTTTGATGATGTAAAATTTTAAAAAAATCACACAAGTCACAACCTTTTTATAATTTTCAAGAACAAACTGATATTTTGAGATCTATAAAGAGAATAAACCAGAACTAGGACTTTGATTTAATAAGTCGAAACTTAGATGTGCTATCAACTCTTTAGAAGATTTTCATGTCTTTTCTTTGTACGTTCCATATGAAAAGAATGGTTTAAATAAACCCAACCAATTAGTTGAGCCAAAGGTATCACATGGCCGATTTAGTCAAAAAGCTCTTTTAATAATAACAAAGTAACTAATTAAGGTATCTTCTCTTGTTATTTCACCGGCCTTCTAAATCAACTTGTTATTTTTTAAGAAGAAGAATCATCTCTTTGGAGTTGGTGATTCTAGGATTATTAATCAACTTTTGGTGATTCAATCATTTTTTATAACTTTTTAGAGCTTGTTAGTTACCTTGAATTGGTTATTCCATTTTTAATCAACCGTTGGTTGTTGCTTTTGGATTCCTATTTCCAGCTGTTTAATTTCTGGGAGAACTTTAGATGTCTGTAGCAAATCAATGAGTAGAGGCATGTTCTCATCAACTGAGACTCATATACTTAGGAACTTTGTAGCTTGCATTTGTACGGGAGGAGAGGGCATGGAATAAAACCATGTCTCTCATGTGTACTACATGATAATAGGGTTTTAGCACCCTCAACACAAAATTTAGCAATAAAAGCTAAATGTACACCTTAAAAATCTATGTAACAACATTTTAATACATAAAATAATAAATATACACAAGTATATAATTAACATATATAATTAGACGATTTATTTTCTCTCGCCAGTTTCCAATACACACTTTCTTCTCATAAATTTTATTATTGTTTCTCCACCGAAACTTTTCTCTAGGAGGTTAGGTCCACTTCTCTATTTTGGTTCCGTGTACATGAAGGGCTAAAGCCTTCGCCTTCATAAAAAGTGCTTAAAGCGTTCGCTTTTTGTTTGACATTCGCCTTATGTAGTCTAAAGCGCAAGACCTAGCGCCTTGTGTCGCCTTGCACCAAGGCTTTTTTAAACAAAGGCACCGAGAATGGTTTTTAAAGAAATAAAATAGAGCAAAAAATAAGCAAATTGATAAACCACTTCAATAAATAGAATTCGTGGTTTTAAGCGGTTCATGTAAACCGCTTAAAAAAATAATCTTTGAGAGCTGTTTTTATTTTTATTTTTGAGGAGCTTTTATTTATTATTTTTTTTTATCTATTTTTAGGCTGTTTTCAAAGGAACTCGTCAAAAAAGATTTTTTTACCACCTCAAGAATTGGTTTATGTATCAGCAATGTATAGAAATTAAGTAAAAAAAAAATAATAATAAATGTAAATGTAAATCTGGAGGTTAGTAGCAGCTAACAACAAAGGCGAACTACTTCTGTACTCCATTTAGTCATATTAGTGAAATTTGCCCTGACCGGTCTACTTGATAAACATGGTAAGGTTTATAAACCATCCTCGTAATTTTATGACTGCAAGTGCAAGGATTATAAGACTGGAGGGTATGGAGAGCCCCATCCTCATGAGGATGGGCCGTCACGTAGACGTCACATCACCATCGCATGGAGGATGGCCCTTCTTGCGTTTTGAAGGGGGTGGAGGAAGGACCTACCCCACACAATTATTTTATAATTTTCTAACTTTTTTTTGTTAACTTGATAAAAACTTCTTAAAAATTAAAACATAAAACAACATAATTAAATTCATTTCATAACATAAAAAAATTACATTTCCTAAAAATTAAAATTACTAATCCTAGAAACGGAAAACATAAAAGCAAAAAAAAAAAAAAAATAACGATATGACTAAAAAAATAAACAACCTACGACGCCCATTTTTTCTTAACCTCCTGTTTCATCCTCCGGTAAACCTCGCGTTCATCCTCCGGAACCGAGTTGAGATCCAACCTCATAATCCTAAAATCCTCCGCTCGAGCATAGTCGGCCGACAAGGTTTTCTTATAACTATATTTTTCCGTTATCGCCTTCCAAAAACTAGTACCCGTTTGGTTGTTCCCTAAATTTAAAAAAAAATGCATTAGTAAAAATAAAAAATAAATATTTTTAAATTTAAATTAAAAAAATAAACTTTGGTTCATACCGACAATGGAGCAAGTTGAGGACTTAACAAACGCAATTGCTAGCGCCTCCTCCTCTAGTTTTGTCCAAGGTCTCGCCTTTGGTTTCGAACCGCCTTTGGTTTCGAACCGCCTTTGGTTTCGACTACAGTTCAACCGCCTTTCCCTTCCCCTTGTTTTTTTACGCTTTAGATTTTGAGGTGGCGATTTGGGGACGACTTCTTCATCATCGTCAAGTGGAACCGGGGGTTGCGATTGGGATGTTGGCGGTTGCGATTGGAATTGTGCTAGAGATTCAAACGAGTTGCGTTGCATCATTTGTTGGAGTGCTTGGTAATGTTGCATTTGTTGAACTTGAGACATTTGTTTGAAGGCGTTGGGTGATTGTTGGAAACCCAAAAACGTAAATTGCGGAGACACCCATGAAGGATCGATAGTCGAAGTGTCACACCCCGACCGCGTAAAACAACAAACCGCGGCGGAAACGTCGGGGAGTGGAGCAACAGAATTAATGTTTCACAACCATGGTATTTAAAGTTTCATTTTATCTGAAATAAAAAGAGGTTACATTGTCTTAAAACAAAGAAACATAACATAATTAACTAGTCTTGCATCTTTTATGTCACTAAGGCCCAAGTCCGCGTAAGTGTATCTTGAACAATCCTATGCATCAGCTCCTGAAAACAAATGTGAAAATAGGTACGTCAGCATAAAAATGCCTGTAAGATACATAGGTTTATTGATTTAGAATTCATGACTTGTAGTTGAAAGAATTGTTTAACAAAAAGTTAGTCATGAATCTTAGGAAAATGTTTTCTTTTATAAATCATACGAAAAGCGATAAGAAAATCAAATGATACATAAAAGAATATTGCTTGGTTAAATAATTAAGCAAGTAATAATAAATTTGTATAAGTTATGTTGTTTGTAAAATAATATCTTGTGAAAATATGTTGTTTGTATAAAATATATCATGTATTTGTTGAAATAATTTAAATAACGCTATGATATATAATATCATAAAAGCACTTATATATAGGAAGTACCAGCGGCGTATCCACCATGTAACGCCCCAAAACTTGGGTCCAAATATTTTATTTGGACATTTTGTTAGGTTGGAATAAGTAAGTAGGATTTATTGGCTAAATGGCATATTTTACTAATAACCAAGTAATCTAACTTGGTTAGATAAAGTTGGCTATTAATTAAGAGTGGAAAGCTATGGGGGGGTCAAATAAATAAGAAAGAACATAAGGGACTAAGGTTGCCAAAGTGGAAACTTGAATTAATTAAAAGAATAAAAAGAAAATCTAAAACACACACTATGCGTGTTTGTCTGGGGATCGAACTAAGCAGAAGAAAAAAGGGTGAAACCCTAATTCATAAGAATCATCAAATTAGAAAGGGGAATTCAGCAAATTCTATTGCATGTACAAGGATTCTTGATTATCCATGTGTTCTTCACATTAAGTAAGTTTAATTTTATGTTTTGGTGATGTTTAATGTTATGGGTTATGGTTAATCCAAGAATTGATACAAAAATTGAACATGAATAAGTGTTATAATCTTCGTATGGAGTATGTGTTATGCATGATTTTGATCAATTAGGTGTTTGGAGGTGAAACCCACCATAGATGATGGAAAAGACGACATGGGTATTTCACCCATGTCCAATCTTCATTCGATTCTTGATATGTTATGTTGTATGTGACCATCTTGCTAGTTAGGTTGAACTTGGTATGAAATTAGTTTGGTATTTTGTATTGATAATGATTGAAAGTAAAGAATTTGGAAGAAACAGAAAGAAAATACTTGTACATTATGCTTAGATATTAGTACGCACGCCAAGTGTATGATGAAATGTCTAAGTGAAGTTAGGATGAGGAGATTGTATGAAATGGCTTGATACATATGAATGTGATATGAATTTGTTGATGTTTTTGTGTTAATTGTTGAATGAAAGCATGAAGTAGGAAGTAAAGCATGAAACACTTATACATTATGCATAAATCGTGGTATGCACACCAAGTGTTTAATGAAATGCCTATGTGAGATTAATAGATGAAATGGTATGCAAGTTGTTTTGGTCAAAAATTACCGAAGCAATTAAGTGATCAAATTAGTTAAGTGAGGTAGTGTGCTAAAAAGTGAGTTGAAAATATGCTGGTTAAGTTGTTTGTAAAAACAGTTTTCAGGATACGGCTCAGGATATTGAGCTGTATCTACGATCAAACTATGAGCAAAAAGTAAAGGAAATGACACGAGATGTACGAGGAAAGCCCTTGATCAATCTAGATCGCCGGCATAAAATCTCGGGAGCTGTCAATCGCAGCTGCCTAGTTCTTCTTATTACTTCAAACGTCAGGATACAGTGCAGGATATCGACCAGATCGCTAAGTGTTACAATGTTTTTTTGTGAAAGTGATAATTGCGAGAGAACGAGTGTAAGAGTGTAGTGAGTGTGATTGTGATGTCCTATTCGATCTGATATACCCACCTATTTATAGTAACAAAACACAAACTAAAATTCCTATAAATATGGGATGCTCCCGAATATTCCATTGTTAACGTTGTAGACCGAGTAATGCGGCTTCAACGTCTTCATTTGAACAACTTGGACCGAGTCTCCCGGAGAAAGGGTCTTCGTGAACGTTGGGCACCTGGACGCGTACTCCTGCACACAACCCGTTAGTAATCCTGAGGATACCATTCAGAATGTTACCAATATCCTGAATCAGCATCCCGGATATAAACAGATATCACATAATCAAGATATAATCCAAGATATTTCTCAGGATATGGGCTCAGAATTTCACCCATAACAATTGTCCCCAAAAAATGTTACCGTTTAGTATCCTGCCACTAACGGTTATATTTTTTACGAAGATCGAGGCAATTTAAGAGATTAGACCCATGATGTGACTGTTTGCAACTGCTCAGCCTACATTTACTCATCACCACCCTATAACTTCTCATCCTTATCCCATTTATTCTTTACCGAAGATAAAAAAGGTAAAAACTTCTCTCTCCTTTTCATCTTCTTCTCTCATTCTTTTAAGCATTCCGGCGAGAATATGACAAGGCAAACAAGATCAAGTTCCGGCGACTCCGCCCCCACATTCATACAACAGAATCTTCTCCAGGATCCGGAGAAAGAAATATGTACCTTTGATAGCGCCCATTTGTCGGCCCTCAAATCCTCCGGTATCTTCCCGGAAGGGACGGTATTCCGGCCGTTTGACCCGGAATCCGACGAATGGTTGTGCTTTAGTGCCTTCCCTTTCACCTTAGGGTTACGGTTCCCCTTCCCAGACTTCATTACCGAGTTTTTCAGCATTAAAAAATCTCTTTTAGCCAAACAATGCTGATGCTTTGGCGAGTCTTGTCCGTTATTGACCAGATCAAGAAGAATCACATCCCTGACCTTTCTGTTCATGACCTCCCCCTAGCATACCGGCTTAGATGCCACGGATCCTGTAGATTTTTTTTTTACTCCACCTCCGGTGAGCCGCTGATACTTCGTGCCACCAGGAACGAAGAGAAATGGCAATCCAAGTTCTTTTTTGTAAAAAGAGACTCAATCCCTGGTGGAACAGAATATCCGGTGAAGTGGTTGAGAAAGGGTAGGACTTAGGGTTTAAGGGTGATCCTGCCTCTTATCCTGTTCCATATCCTGAACTGATCAACTTTCTGTTTATTTTTTTGTATACAGCTGATTTTAGGAAGCTTGCACCTCCCCTTGCTGATTCACAGAGGAGGATTGACACTATTAGACTCCTTCCCGAGACTGAAAGAAGTTTTAACCCGTCTCCACCATCTCCAAGCCCTCTTTCAAGTGCAAACATGTCTGGTAAGGATCCTGCACGCCATCCTGCACACATATTTTCATTTGATATATTTAGGAGAAATTTTTACTCCCTGTATGCAGATTCCAGCAAAGTTCCAGTCTTCCTCGATCTCGATGAGCTTGACAGTTATCCTACTCCAGTCATGGTCAAGAAAGAGACCCCTGCTGCCACCAGTTCTAAGCCGCTCCCGGCTCCTAAGGCCAATCCGAGGACTCGTGCTTCCACCGCAAAAAAGAGGAAAGGTTCTGAGGTCAGTGCCCCAGGTCCTGAGGGATTCTCATACGAAGAACTCAGCTTTTCTGACTCCCTGGAGCCGATGACATCCTTCCTCAACAAGGTAATATCCTGTGACTATATCCTGCACATATATCCTGATAGGATATCCTGACTAATATATTTTAACTCATACCTGGAATTTGATGTGCAGGGTCTCCAGCATCTGCTTCACCTTTACAGCTATGCCTGTGGTACTACTGCACTCCATGAAGCCAGGATTAAACAGCTTGAAACTACTGTTGCCGACCAAGGTGCCATTGCTGAAGCGAAGACCCGGCACTATGAGGACAAGCCGAAGAAAGTGACCCAGGATGCTGAGATCAAGCTGGCCACTATCCAAATGGAACATGAACAAACCATGGATTCTTTCCGGAAGGAATCAAAGCTTCTGCCATCGTCTCCCTGCTACAAGCTCATATTAAGATGGCCTATGAGGCCAAGGAGACAGGCCTTGTGTGCCCATCCTGGGTGGCAAAGCTGAAGGAGCTTGGAGGCAAGGCTGTGCCCCTTCCTGCTGAAGCTGGTGAATCCTCTAAGTCGGCAGAGGTAGCGGACAAAGCTGTAGACAAGAAAGATGCTGGAGCGGATGCTGGGACGGATGCTGGTGAGGATACTGCTCAGGATGCTGAGGCTGAGAAGGCAGAGAAGGTTGGAGAAGATGCCGCTGTGTGAGGGCATTCAGGTGGGCGATGATGGATGTATGTGCCAAGGCCAGAGCCTACTTTTTTAAATTTGACTGTTGGCTTGTAACTCAAAATAATTTACTTTTCTTGCATTTTACTTTTCTACACTTGAACAATATGATGACCAAAGGTAGGAGGATCCTGAGTTTCAGGTCGAAGCCCTTGGTCATCAATGTTAGCATATTTTGCTTTTTGAACAATATAACAATTGGAGGTGGATAGGTCTCTGTTTGAGACAAAGCCTTCAACTGTTAAGTAAATACGATAAGGAACTATTAGTGCTCTTAGTGGATGGGCCTTGGTTTGAGGTGAAACTAAGAGCACATCTTTTGGTATGTTAATAATATAACTTCCTTTTGTCTTTATTTCTGTTGTTACTACTTTGTTGTTTAAACTTTACTTATAAAAATAGTTAAACTTGGACAATATAGGGAACATATTGCAAGAATATCCTGAGAGATATCCTACTCAAGATACTGCCTCGCAACTTATAAAACTTAGGCTATAAAAAGGAGAGATCATACCGAATACTCCCGTAGAGTCAATTCCATCCTCCAATCACAGGAATGTCCCCAGTGCATAAATTTAAATCCATCTTTCAAATTGTATGATGGATGTCCCCTGTGTTCAACATGGTCATATTTTAGTTTGACTGCATAAACCTCAAATATCCTGGGGATAAACCCTGATATCCTGGGGATAAACCCTAATATCCTGGGGATAAACCCTTAATATCCTGGGGATAAACCCTGATTTTCATGCGCTACAGGCGAGAGTGTATAAACTCCAAGTCTTAGAAAGGTGAAAACCTTTAAACCTTAGAGGGTATGAAAATACCCTTTCGTGAGAGAGGGTGATCAATCCTCATATACCTTTAGGATCCAGGACATAGCCAATAGTAACGAAATTGTCAGCCACTTTTACATGAACTGGTCCCGTTACCTTGAACTATCCCTAGATGACTTGCGCTCCAGGCGGGGTGTTCAAACCCAATTTAAGAGAAAGGTGAATACCTTTAAACCTTTGAAGGGATCAGGATCCCTTAAGCGTAAGAGAGGGGGCCAATCTTCTAATCTTTCGAAATATCCTGAGCGTATATCCTGGAGCTATATCCTGATGCGTATTCTGCAAAACAGTCTTAAACTAAGGTGGGTGTTAGCTTGGCTAACACCCCTCCGATGCCTAAGTCAGTATTGGGTTCAAGATAATAAACGAATTCAAATATATTTAAGAGAGATAGAATACATACCATTCTGAGATAAAAGCTAAATTCTATTCTTACTTGAAATAGAGCTTTAGGTGTATGGCATTCCAGGATCTTGGTAGCATATCCCCCTCCATATTCCTGAGCCGGTACGCTCCTTTTCCTGATTCTGATTCAACCTCATATGGTCCTTCCCACTTTGGAGCCAGCTTTCCATCGGCATGATTAGTGGTATTTTGAAAAGCCTTTCTTAACACCCAATCTCCAACTTTGAACCTTCTAGTCCTTATATTCTTGTTGTATGCTCTGGATATCCTTTGTTGATATGCTGCCATCCTTAGTCTTGCTGCATCTCTTGTCTCGTCTATGGTGTCCAAATCCTGGCATAAAGCTTCAGGATTCTGCTCAGGATCCCGTAGGTATCACCATTTCTGTTGGGATAACTGCTTCTACTCTGAATACCAAGGAAAATGGTGTCTGGCCAGTTGCATTCTTTACTGTTGTTCTATCAGCCCACAAAACAAAGGGTAGTTCTTCTGCCCATCTTCCTTTCTTGGCTCCTAATCTCTTCTTCAAGTTGTTGACAGTTATCTTGTTTGAGGATTCAGCTTGTCCATTTGCTTGAGGATGTACCGGGGTAGATGTGATCATTTTGATTCCCCAACTTTGGCAAAAGTTAGTGGTCCTCTTGCTTATAAACTGGGATCCATTGTCACAAATGATTTCAGCTGGTACTCCAAACCTGGTCAGGATATTCCTCTTTATAAAGGATACTACTTCTTGGTCTCTGACTTGAACAAATGCTTCAGCCTCCACCCACTTAGAGAAATAATCAGTCATTGCCAGCATAAAGACTTTTCCTCCTGGAGCTTTTGGTAATTTCCCTACTATGTCCATTCCCCATTTCATGAATGGCCAAGGGGAAACTATAGGATATAGTGGTTCGGCTGGTTGATGTAGTATGTTATTGTGCCTTTGGCATGCATCGCATCTTCGAGCATATTCTGTAGCATCTTTCCTCATTGTTGGCCAAAAGTATCCTGTTCTCAATATTTTTTAGAATAATGACCTGCCCCCAGTATGGTTACCACAATCCCCTTCATGTATATCCTGAAGCACTTCTTTAATTTTGGGATCCTCCAAGCACCTTAAATATGGTCCTGCAAGAGATTTCTTATACAAAATATTATTTATAATGGTGAATCGTGATACCTTCATCCTAAATGCCTTAGGATTTTCGTCTCTAGGGATGTGTCCTTCCTTGAGATATCTTATGATTGGAGCCGTCCAGGATTTAGGATCCTCCTCAGGATATTCAGCAACAGGATCCTGGATACTTATTACTTTTTCATCTTGAGGATTCGTTGCAGGATACAAGATATGCAATATTGGTATTTGGGTCCCTTCTGGTATCCTGACCGATGATCCCAGATTTGCTAAGGCATCCACCTCAGCATTATCTTCCCTTGGTACCTGTTGAAGTGTAAAAACATTAAAATATCCTGCTAATTTTTTGAGAATATCGAGGTATTCGATTAATTTCTCACCCTTAACTGCATAGGTTCTATTAAAATGATTAGTGATTAACAAGGAGTCAACATATACTTGCAAATTCTTGATATTCATATTTTTAGCCAGTTCTAATCCTGCAATTAAAGCCTCATACTCTGCTTCATTATTAGTAGCAGGGAATTCACACCTAATGGCCTGGGGTAATATGTCCCCCTGTGGCGATTTTAGTAGTATTCCCAATCCTACTCCTCTAACATTAGATGCTCCATCGGTATATAATGTCCGGGATCCTGAGGATTCTCCTAATTGTTGTACTTCTAGGTCTACCTCACCCTGAATGTCACTACTGAAATCAGCCACAAAGTCAGCTAAAGCCTGCAATTTTATGGCATTTCTAGGTTCGTACACTAAGTCATAAGCACTTAACTTTACTGACCACTTGGCCATCCTGCCTGACATCTCGGGTTTCCTAAGCACATTTCTAACAGGATAATTGGTCTTGACATGAATTCTATGTGTCTCAAATTAGTGTCTAAGCTTTGTTGATGCCATAACTAGTGCCAGTATCAACTTTTCTAAATGAGAATATCTAGTTTCAGCATTTAACAAACTTTTACTAACATAATAAACAGGATATTGCTGACCTTCATGATCCTTTATAAGGACGGCACTTACAGCATTCCCTGATACTACAAGGTATAGGGACAGTGGTTCACCATTCTCAGGCTTCATCAGTAGAGGTGCAGTTGAAAGATACTGCTTCATATCCTGCAGGGCTGCTTCATGCTTCTCACCCCATTCGAACTTCTTGTTCTTCTTCAGGATATCATAAAACTCTTTGCATTTCTCGGAAGATCTTGAAATAAATCTGTTCAATGCTGTGACTCGCCCTGTTAATCGTTGAACATCCTTCATATTTGAGGGTGATTTGATATCCAAGATGGCTTTAATCTACTCTGGGCTCGCCTCTATTCCTCTTTTGGTCACCATATATCCTAGAAACTTTCCTGCCCCCACTCCGAAATGACACTTAGCAGGATTTAGCTTCATGTTATATCAATCCAGGATATCAAATGCTCCTTTAATATCCTGGAGGTGATCCTCAGCCTTTTTAGATTTTACCACCATATCGTCGATGTATACCTCCATTGTGTCCCCCAGCTTATCTTTGAACATCATGTTTACCAATCTCTGGTATGTGGCACCTGCATTTTTCAAACCGAAAGGCATAGTGGTATAACAATAAATACCTGTTGGTGTCATGAAGGCAGTATCCTCCTGGTCCGAAGGCTCCATTTGAATCTGCTGAAATCCTGAGGATGCATCTATGAAGGTTAACATCTCATGCCCGGCAGTAGCATCCACCATTGCGTCAATATGAGGAAGAGGAAATGGGTCTTTGGGACAAGCCTTATTCAAGTCTGTGTAATCTACACAAACTCTCCATTTCCCATTCTTCTTTTGAACCATGACCACATTTGCTAGCCACTTGGGAAATTTGACTTCCCTGATCATCTTGGACTTCAATAATCTTTCAACTTCCTCTTGGATAATTGTATTTCGTTCAGGAGCGAACTTCCTTCTCTCTTGTTGCACAGGCTTGAATGACCTGTCAATTCCAAGCTTGTGAGTGATAATATCTTTGGATATACCTGTCATATCCTCATGCTTCCATGCAAATGTTGACATCCTGCACTTCAAAAACTTAGTTAATTGTTCTTCAGTATCCTGAGGGATATTGGTTCCTACGAGCACCGAGATATCAGGATTATCCTGATCCAGGATAACTTTCTTCATATCCTGCTCTGAAGCCTCCACAATATCCTGGGCCCGCAACTTTAATTGCTATGCTGTACTAGGCTTGGTTGAGGATTTCATTAAGGATGAGTAACATTCTTTTGCCTCTTGCTGATCATTGTCAATCTTGACAACCCCCCAATGGGTAGGGATCTTGATGCATTGATGATAAGTTGATGACACAGCCTTCATATCATGGATCCATGACCTGCCTAGTATGATGTTATAGCAGGATAGGGAGTCCATCACACAGAAACGTTGTATCGAGTTGACCCCTTCAACATATACAGGTAACTTTATCTCTCCCACTGTGTTCCTAGCCTCTCCACTGAATCCAACAAGCACGGTGGATTTCGATGTGATATCCATTGGGGATACATTCATTCTTTTCAAAGTCTCTAGTTGGATTATGTTGACGGAGCTGCCATTATCCACCAATATCCTGCGTATAAAATGGCTAGCCACATATAATGTTATTACAAGAGCATCATGGTGAGGATCCTGGACAGTATCCATGTCATCACTATCGAAAGTGATCACATTATCAGTTGTCAAGGTGGTCATCCTGGCTGGTTTGTCTCCCCTTTCGGTCTTAGCCTCTTTTGCATGCCTCTTGGCCGCAGAATACGAAGTCCCGCAAATGTCGGATCCTCCTGAAATAAAGTTGATTATCTTGGCATCCGCAGGAGGTGATGCCGCTCGTTCAGGATCCTTCTCAGTATCCTGACCCTTATTCTTCTTTCTTCCTAGGAGATCCTTCAGATATCCTTTGCTCAGAAGATAACTTATTTCTTTTCTTAGAGCGATGCAATCTTCAGTCACATGTCCGAAATCTTCGTGGAAGGCACACCATTTGGATTTATCCTTCCAATCAGCTTTTTGTTGATTCTTCCGAGGCCACCTAGCTTTGTCTCCTAAACCCTGCATAGCATACATTAATTCAGGAATGTTAATAGAAAAGCAATATTCAGATAATTCAGGATACTCTTCAGGATCCTCGTCTTCAACAGCATTCACTTTCTTGTTGTCATTTCTACCATACGGCTTAGAGCGATATGGATTAAACGAGGATTCTGACTTCCTATTAGTTGACTCATATGTAGTGGATGAGTTCATCCTTTCTTACATTTTCCTATCATCCTCCAGCCTGATATATCTCAAGGCTCTATTTCGAGCTTCGTCCAAGTTCCTGCAAGGATTCATCACAAGATCCTGATAAAACTGGGAATCCTTTTGTAGTCCCATCTTGAAAGCCTGCACAGCTGTTGCAACATCAAGGTGTGGGATATCCAAGGATTCCCTGCTGAATTTATTCACGTAATCCCTTAGGGACTCCTGAGGTCCTTGAGTTATCCTGTAAAGATCATTTGTCATTTTTTCAAAACTCCGACTACAAGAAAATTGACTATTAAATAAATTCACTAAGTGAGCAAAAGATGTAATCGAATGCGGAGGAACATTTAAGAGCCATTTCAAGGCTGATCCTGTTAAGGTAGAACCAAAGCCCTTGCATAAGCATGCTTCCTTGAGCTCCGAAGGGATAGGATTAATCTCCATTCTTTCCCTATACTAGGCAATATGCTCTTCAGGATCCGTAGTCCCATCGTAGAGCTTCATGTTGGGGGTTTGAAATCTTTTCGGAATCTCAGCATCACAGATAGGATATGCGAAACGAGATATCCTGTGGCTGTCTTAGGACACTTCCGGAATTGGCTGGACCACTCCAGGTACACTGGATATCATGTCCTTCAATTTCTGAAGCTCCCTAGTAAATGTTGACGTCATACCTGCATCCTGCAAAGATCCACTATTGTTAGTAGCATGAACATTATTATTTGACACGTTACCAGTCTGAGGATTCTGGCCATATCCTGAAACATATCCTTAGCTCCTCACAGTTGACATCCTGATTGAGGAGGGTATTTCAGGAGTATGGTTCTGGGAATGACTAGGCACAATATTCCCTCTATTATCCTCAGTATACACAGCCGAACTGAAGTTCAAAGTTCTGGGTTGTAAAGGAGTAACAATATCCTCAGCGGATCTGCTCGAGCTAGCTTTTAAGAGTTGTATTTCTCTTAACAACATTTGGTTAGTTTCCTGTTGCTGCCTCATTTGTTCCTACACACTTTCAAATAAAGTTAGAATTTCATCATTAGAGGCTAAAACGGGAGCAGATCCCTGAACACTCCGAGTAGGGATAATATCCTGAGGTTGTGAAGAAGCTGGCATCCTTGGAGGAGGTGGTGGAAGCACCGAACCGGTAGTAGCAGAAGTCGTAGCAGACACAGTGGAGGAGCTCATGTTTGATCTTGAGGCCATTGTAAACAATGTGGCAAAAAGTTTTGAAAACAGAAAACCGATTAACGATTTCACAAAGATTTGTAGTAAAGGTAGCACCACTTGCCCCACGGTGGGCGCCAAATTGTTTTGGTCAAAAAATTACCGAAGCAATTAAGTGATCAAATTAGTTAAGTGAGGTAGTGTGCTAAAAAGTGCGTTGAAAATATGCTGGTTAACTTGTTTGTAAAAACAGTTTTCAGGATACGGCTCAGGATATTGAACTGTATCTACGATCAAACTATGAGCAAAAAGTAAAGGAAATGACACGAGATGTACGAGGAAAGCCCTTGATCAATCTAGATCGCCGGTATAAAACCTCGGGAGCTGTCAATCACAGCTGCCTAGTTCTTCTTATTACTTCAAACGTCAGGATACAGTGCAGGATATCGACCAGATCGCTAAGTGTTACAATGCTTTTTTGTGAAAGTGATAATTGCGAGAGAACGAGTGTAAGAGTGCAGTGAGTGTGATTGTGATGTCCTATTCGATCTGATATACCCACCTATTTATAGTAAGGAAACACAAACTAAAATTCCTATAAATATGGGATGCTCCCGAATATTCCATTGTTAACGTTGTAGACCGAGTAATGCGGCTTCAACGTCTTCATTTGAACAACTTGGACCGAGTCTCCCGGAGAAAAGGTCTTCATGAACGTTGGGCACCTGGACGCGTACTCCTGCACACAACCCGTTAGTAATCCTGAGGATACCATTCAGGATGTTACCAATATCCTGAATCAGCATCCCGGATATAAACAGATATCACATAATCAAGATATAATCCAAGATATTTCTCAGGATATGGGCTCAGAATTTCACCCATAACACAAGTAATGGATGAAATCGTATAACATGGGGATATGATGTATTTGATGATAAATAAACATGAGAAATGTATTTTTAGATGAAATTTATGTAGGATTTGGTTGGCCATGTTATTTGGTAAAAGTATGCATTAGAATATTGTACTCTATGTTGGAGTGGTATGATGTTTACTACATGTTTGAATAATTGCTTAATAAAAATTGATAAGTAAAAGTACACTAAATGTGAAGCATATGAGATTATTAGAACGGGATGAAGTTAGAATGATGTTGGGTTGTTAAGCATAGGTCATGGTGTTAGTTGTAGAATTATGTTAATAGAATGAACGAAATTAAATATGTTTGGTGTATGCATATAACTAGATGATCATGTGGTTGTATGCTTATTGCATCATGAGTATGAAATGTATATAGTGTCATTAGTATAGTCTACTATAATGACATGGATGTATGAGGTTAAATCAAAAGTTCATATGATAAATCGTTGACTTTCTGAAAGTCAACTGTGCATAAGTAGCAATGTTAGACTTTTTGTCACAATTGTAATGTTATAGAAAGTCATATGATGCGTGTTATATCCATATGTGTTATATGTGATGACGTGATGAATTATATGAGTTTTAAAAGATTGACTTGTGGAAATATGCCTTATGCTTGTTAGAATTTACTAATGAAAGTCAAATGTGAAACATGAATTTGATATGATCGTTAATATGTACAATCATGTATGCTAACAAGAATGTGAATGCGATGACATGAAAGTATAGGGATCATGTCAAGATGGATGGAGGCATGGAAGGCTAACGGGTCAAAAGGAAGCGAGGAAACGAATGCGAATACGGACACTTAAGGTAAGTGATTTCCGAAATCACTTCTTATTTATAAATGAAGTTTGGTATGTTGTATATAGGGAACCATGTAAGAATTTACGGGTAAGGGTAAGTACCAAGGTAAGTTCATATGAACTTCGTCTATCCTTAATGTAAATTAAGATGATAGTTTCATCGTATTAATAGAATGTTCATTATGTTGCTGAATGTTCATCGTGTTAATGGAATGTTCATTATGTTGCTGAATGTTCATCGTGTTAATAGAATGTTCATTATGTTGCTGAGTGTTCATCGTGTTAATGGAATGTTCATTATGTTACTGAATGTTCATCTTGTTAATAGAATGTTCATTATGTTGCTGAGTGTTCATCGTGTTAATGGAATGTTCATTATGTTGCTGAATGTTCATCTTGTTAATAGAATGTTCATTATGTTGCTGAGTGTTCATCGTGTTAATGGAATGTTCATTATGTTGCTGAATGCTCATCATGTTAATAGAATGTTCATTATGTTGCTGAATGTTCATCGTGTTAATGGAATGTTCATTATGTTGCTGAATGTTCATCGTGTTAATGGAATGTTCATTATGTTGTTGAATGTTCATCGTTTTAATAGAATGTTCATTATGTTGTTGAATGTTCATCGTGTTAATGGAGTGTTCATTATGTTGCTGAATGTTCATCGTGTTAATGGAGTGTTCATTATGTTGATGAATGTTCATCGTGTTAATAGAATGTTCATTATGTTGCTGAATGTTCATCATGTTAATAGAATGTTCATTATGTTGCTGAATGTTCATCGTGTTAATATAATGTTCATTATGTTGCTGAATGTTCTATCGTGTTAATGGAATGTTCATTATGTTGCTGAATGTTCATCGTGATAATGGAATGTTCATTATGTTGCTGAATGTTCATCGTGTTAATGGAATGTTCATTATGTTGATGAATGTTCATCATGTTTGTTGGAAGTTAGTCGGTTATGTTTGTTTGTAATTGCATTGATTTGTGTTGATATGTTTGTAGATAAGGCTCAACTTACAAATAAGTGAATGTGACTTGTATGTATGCATGTATGTATGTATGTATGTATGTATGTATGTATGTATGTATGTATGTATGTATGTATGTATGTATGTATGTATGTATGTAGATATGGAACTGTAGCGTGTGTAAGTAGTGTGAACTTGTATGTACGTGCATATGAATGAGATACGTATGAATGTACTTAGATATATGAAAGTGTATACACATGTTGTAATCTAATGATTGTAGATCACTGGTATACGTATATGTGAAGATGTGGGTTTTCAATATGTTTGAGATTACGTACTCCTAACCATGTTACTATTGAGAATGAAATAAATGGAGTGCAGGTATGGGAACGCCGGACTCTTGAGGAATTGATGTCAGACTCGAGTAAATAAAATTGAGTGGATGTTTCAATGGAATACCTTACGTAGTTAGAATGTGATATAGCCTTTTAAGTATATGTATTAAATTATATATGATGTTACCATGTACTAACGTGTTGGTTATATATGGTGACCGCAGGTTAGTCAGATATTCATGATGGACAAGTGAACGAGGATCAAGTTGAAGATCATGGATTGTACGGGAAAACGGTCACGTTGTTTGTAATCATTTGTTAATATAGTTACATTAAATAAATGATAAATGATGTATTTATTTTAGAAGGGTTGATCTAAACGGTATTTAAGTATGTTAGAGTAGTTAAAAGAAAGAAATTTTACGGTTCATTTTCCGCTGCGTCGTTTTGGGTCAAATCGTGAATAGGGTCTTACACACCATGGTTTTATCATATTACACGTCACCTCGTTATGTAAACCATTTATCAATAACCATCAAAATTGTCTTGTTTAAACAAATGTCAAATGTTTATGTATGATAAATGACCAATTGTTAAATGTAAACCATGTCTTGTATAATCAAATGTTATGTATGGCAAGTAAAATGTAACTACTCAAACCATATGTATAATGTTTATGTATAATCAAATGAAATGTATGGTGAATAATAGTATTGCTCAACCCCATAGGTAAAATGTACAAAACAATGTATTTGAATAAATCATAGTTTAAGTCAAAAATTATGTTTTGCAAAATCCATGCTTTACTGATACAAACATTTATGTGGTAATGTTTATTGCATACATTCAAGCCTTGCGACTGTGGAGACAAACCCTTAAACAAATTAAAGGTTTATCAAAATTATGTATATCGGATTCAGTCATTCCCTACTTCCAAACAAACCTAGGAAGCCAGGAACGGGAGTTGTCAATTCCTATGGTACCACTACATACTACCGAGCGGCGTGATCAATGTTAATAAACGTATTTTTGTCCCGTTAAACAAACCAATTGTCATACCAAATGTAAGCATGTTATGTGTAAATAATGTACTAAGTATGCTAAATGTAACACCTCGAAAATTCACGTCCCATAATGTGATGACACGTGTCATAAGTTTTAAACGTGTGTAAGGATGTCCTAGAAGGACTAAAGTTGACAAACATGAAAAGTATGTGAATACAAGGGTTCAAAATGTCAACAATAAATAAATATACTTTACAATAACCCTACATGATGTTTATACCCTTAAACGAAGGAATCATGGATCATACAAAGCTAACTGTGAAAGAAAGTGAGAGAATACAAACTACAGGGGTTAAATGTGTCAACATGTTTAAGTTATACCTCTGAGTGACCTTTTAGCACACCCCAAGCATTGTAACGATTAATTATACCCACTAGAATACATGATAAAAATTTCACCAAGTTTCGTTATCGTATGAGAAAGTTATGATAAGATTCATATACAAGGGGTTAAAAGCGTCAACGATGAAGTTTATGACTTTTTGGGTGATAACAAAGTTAACCAAGGACTTAACAAAGTGGGTATAAGTCTTGAAGCCCTTATAAGTCAATTTGGAGGGCTCATAATGCAAGAAATAATGTCGAAACAACTTTTTATGGACCAAGGACCAAAACACAAAAATCAGAAAATAAGATTTGAATCAGAGGGGGCGTCGCGCGACGCGAGGGACCCCTAGGGGGGCCTACGCGTGACGCTAGGGGCCTTCTGATTCTGAAAACTTTGGCTAGTGTCTGCTATGTCCATTGTAACCGACTTAGAAAGATATTTTCCACTCCATGGGCGACCCCTACATGCTTTTAGACCTTAGGGACACTTGTGGATGATCCATGATCAGTTGTAGCATGATTTGTCATGATCACAAGCCCTCAAATTCACTATAAAAAGGCCCTCATGTTGCAACATTTTGATCCCACCTTCCATCTGCATTTGTGGAACTTCCTGGAGCATAAGATCAGTCCCCAAGCATCTCTAATCGTGCATTAGACTTTGGTAAGTACCCTTGACCTTCCTTAATTGAGTTTTACTTAGTTATTAGCTTAAAAGTCAAACCATCGTAATTAACGTTTGACTTAGCGATTAATCATTAATGGTCCAGTAATTAGTCGAATTGAAGGTAGTTATAAGTTGGTAATTATGTGGGCAATAAACCCTTAAAAGGGCACCCTCTGATTCCCACTCTAACTAGGACTTATGTCGGGTCAAAGTTGTTTATAAAAACTCAACAGAACCATAATTTTCAAATTAACATGTAATTAGCAATGTAGAAGGCATGTAACCTATTTTATCACTCATATAACTTGGTAATAAGTATAAGAACTAGTCTAAGCTTGTTCAATCCGACAATTTTCTGTTTAGACCCGGTTCGGAACCGAAAGTCACAAAACTTTGACTTTTGCTTTGACTTCAGTTCTGACCCATTTTAGTATGATTTGGAAATGCCTTAGAGCTTCCTTAGGACCAGGTTACATGATAGAATAACCCTCTGTGGTTGGTTCGTTGATTGTCCGATTCATTTACATGTTTCCATTAATTACCTAATGTTGACCAATATGCCCTTTTCACCATAAAACAAGAATTTTGGATATGTGAGAGGACAATAATCTTTGTTACTGATTTTTAAACATGTCCCTAAATTTTCACATTAGTTTGAGGTCTAGATTAGGAATTATGCTCAATGACATAATTATAACGCTTTTTAGTAATTAAACGGCGTCATTAGCATAAAGCCTATCTAAACCCAATTTTTGACACCAAACCTTTTAACCACTGATGTAATATAATATTTTGAGATTTTTAAAGATTTTTAATTATTTTTAACCTGCTCATAACCTAAGGTTATGGCCTTGATTCGGTAAATACCGATTATACCCTTTTCGGTCATAAAATGAGTTCTACATAATATTTTGACACCAATCCAATTGCTACAGATTTTATATAATAAATAAAGTATTTTGAACTTCATACTCTGATCAGAAAACTCAGATTTCCTGTATAACCCGGAAATCGCTTAAAATGGCTTTTTACGCGTATTAAACACCTAGTACGGGTTTAAAACCATTTTGTCATATAAGACTTATTACCAACTGATATGACCTGTTAAAATAAGTTATTTTACTGATGTATTCAGACCCAAATCTCAGAATTTCATTTAATCTCTTTTATAATCTTTAAAATGGCCAAAATACCCATACGGGGCTTAAAATAAGATTAAACTCGTTTTGGGCATAATGGAAAGTATCCTACTGATATCACAACATATTTAAGTTATATTAACTTAGGAAACCTGTTAGTGACTCTTTCGGGTACCCGTTATGCGTTATTCGCATTCGGTTCGGTTTATGTAACTAGTTTGCATAAATTAGCCGAAACGGGTCAAACCCTGTCGTTTTTATCTCAAAATCCAGAATGTGGTTAGATTACCCATATTATACAAGTCTTCAAACTGGTCGGGTCTAAATCACATTCTGTTCCGGTCTTCGCTTAATCGTGCGTTTGAACCGTAACTTTCCTTAAAACTAACCGGTCTAAGTTTAGGCTTAATTAAAGACCCGTTAGGATTCTAATAGGTTATTATAAACCTCCGTTCCAGAATAGGAGACCCGGTAAAAGCTACACGCACTTGCTATTTGTGATTGATACTTGCAAAGGTAAATACTTTTAACTTATTTTCCCTATACGGGCTTGGGGTATGGTATATAAAATACCGCTTGGTCGGACATTGAATCTTTAATCGAATAGAGGTTAAATCATTGATATGCTCCGTTTTGAAATGTTTTGTTTACTTAAAGCCTTTGGGGGGGTTAATGACCATGTCCCGGATATCCTTGGCATCATTTTACGAAATGGCCACGACCTAAGCACGGGGTTTAGGCGTACACCCGTCATTGCCTAAATAAATAATGTGGTGTGTCCATTGATCTTTAACCCGGTCTACTGAACGCATAAGGAACATGTAATTCTTTTACAAGATTATATTCAAATAATTATCCCAAGTTATAAAAAGTTTGTCCACGTGCATTCAAAGCAATTTTTAACCTTTTTAAAATGAGTTGGTTAATTGTATTTACCAGTGTAAACTGACGTATTTTCTCAAAAAGGTTAAGTGCAGGTACTACTCGTAATAGGCTGGCTTTCTCCTACGTCCACAATAAGTCTCGCAAGCTTAGATGTCAAAACTGTTGAACTATGTTTCCATTTTATTTTTGATCCACCTGTGGATTGTTTTCAACTGTTTGTGATACTTGATATTACAATTTAATAAAGTTGAACTATATCTATCTTTTGCTTCCGCTGTGCATATTAAATATTGTGTTGTTTGACCATGATGATATCAACTACGTCACGATACTCCCCACCGGGCCCACCGGTAATACGTGGAAATATCGGGGTGTGACAGGTTGGTATCAGAGCTAACATTGAGTGAATTAAACACTAGCCTTTTGTGTTTAATCTCAATGACACAATTGCACAATCCTAAATTTTCGAGTCTAGACAAAGAACTTAGGACAATTCCAAATTTGTTTTTTTTTTTTTATTTAGCTTTGTCCTTTATATTTCTTTGTTGTATCTTTTATTGTTTTGTCAGGAAATATGCCACCAAGATTTAGATGAGGAGGACGAGGCAAGGGGCCAATCACCGCCCCCAACGATCACGAAGCCGGGCCTTCGCACCGACGAACTCCTTCCACTACAATGAGTGCTGATCCGCAAGGAGTCTGGAGGAACTATACGGAGCCCGCTAGACGGTCTGTTTCGCACAGCTCAACGCCTCCTTACCGTCATTCATTCGGGCCGCATTCGGAAAACGATCCCGATAACCCACAGCCTTCATATATACCTCTCCAGCAATCCCTTTCGCACAATTCCTTTGGCGACCCCACTCCTATCTTTCAGGGCCGGTTTAACCCGGCAAACTATATACAAGAACCAGTGGGTTTTAACCCATTGGGACCAGAGGACCACTTCTCAGAAGACAATGCGATGGACATGGACGAGGACACGGATCCCGTCAAACCTGCAAGCGGTACACCCAACCATCCCATCGAGATCTCTGATGGTTCATCCTTCCACGGATCACCCTACGGTGGTCCAGACAGTTACCAAGCAAGGTTTAACCAACATGAATGGTACTTCACACCTTCTCACCATTCATCACCTCACCAGCAGCAGCAGCAGGATCCCTCTGGGGATTCACGTTTCGTGGCAGTCACACCACCGCCTCCACCGCCGCCAGTTCATCAAGCACCTCCAGAACCACCAAGGCGTAGGAGAACGGGCGCACGTATATCTGCGCGAGGAGGGGATTTTCACTTCAGCATCCCCCATCAATCAAGTGGCAGTCACTACCCGCCACTGCATGAAGACCCACAGATGGGTGGGCCCTCAAACCCAATTCCAGAGGTGAGTTCTGCACCAGTTGCACCACAGCCGCCACCAATGGGTTTTGGTAACCCGATTCCTACGTACGCTGGGTCAACAGTGTACAACCCGTTTGAGCAGCCGGCTCACACCAACTATAACTATGCTGAAGACCCTTACCAAGTGGCATCAAACTACCTGGACCATACGGAACCCCTTGGGGAATGGGATATCCAACTCATGGGTATCAAGTACCTGCACGACCACCGATTCGGCAACAGTTGCAGCCACCACGATTTTCCCCTCCGGAATAGGAGGAAATCCTCCAAAGACTAAGTCGTGTGGAGCATGAATTCCAAGAAGAACGCAGGAACAACAGGGGTTTCCTCAAGGGCCTAGCGAGCTTGCTAAAGGGGAAGAAGAAGAAGAGGGATCATTAAATCCCTACATGTATTGTTGTATTTCCTACTTTTTAATCAAGTCCCTGCGTGGACATTCATCTTTGTATTTAGTCCCTGCGTGGACTTGTCTTTCTAGTCCCTGCGTGGACATTTGTTTTAGTACTTGGTCCCTGCGTGGACTTGTATTTCGGTTTGACCCCTGCGTGGGTAATCTGTCTATTTAAAGTCCTGTTTAGAGCAATGTGTAATCCTTTAATAATTAATGGAATGTTAAGTTTATAAATTTCATTTTTGTCATTATATGCATAAATATATGAAATAAATAAACCAAAAATCATTCTTTTTAAAATAATCTGCCTATTAAATATTAACTGAGAATCTTAAAGGTATAACCTAGCCTACATGTCATTATAAGACTTGGCCAAGATGGTAAGACCTGTTTAAAAGATTCGGATCCCTATTAACATCTGAAAACATGTTAACGCTCCTGGCAGACGTGATTCGTTAAAATCACACACGTCATTCTTATTGGATTCTTCAAAAGATTCCTAACCTAACTAAATGATCTATAAATCATAGAGTTTAAATCATCAATTAAGATGATCATATGTTGACCATACATTGGTAATATAGTGCCTACGTGCCATAATCATTGTCATATAAGACAAAAGACAGTAGTAGTCTACGACTCCCTGTCAAAAAAAGGTAAAGAACTATGTTCAAACCTTCATGCTTTGATTCTCTGAAATCATGGCTTATAATTTAAAAATGTCCCAGTGACTAGGCCTTTTGTGCTAATAATACTGTTATTGTTTTATAATTAGGATAGGTTATAGTAAAATCCTAAATAAATGTGAGTAACACATTAACCAAATATGGTCTATGTTTACCATGGTTAATGAATTGCCCTAAAAGGCAATTCCATAATAAACTCCCAAATAAATTATTGTCAATATCTTATGTAACAGTTCAAAACACAATGGCTGACTCGGATGAGATTAACAGTCACCCATGGGAAGATCATGGTAATACCCGAATTAATATCGCGGGTGAAGAACTACAAGCATTGATAGACAATGTTGTTACAAAGGCGATAAAGCGGCAGTATTAGGAATATAGTGGGACTCGAAGTAGGACCCTATCTGCACCACATTCCAAGCCTAAGACTCACTCTGTGGCTCACAGCAAGCCACCACCCTCTAAAAAGGAAGAACCAAAGAAAGTTGATGACGATCGTCAGTCCTCAAATCAACAAAGTGTTCCATCTCAAAAGATCGTATTGAATCAAGGACCCCGTGATAAGGGTTGCTCCTACAAATACTTTGTTTCATGCAAACCCAGGGATTTTACTGGGGAAAAAGGAGCTATAGACTGTATGACGTGGTTGGATGAGATGGACACCGTGGTTGATATCAGCGGATGCGCTGAGAAGGATGTGGTAAAGTTTGTGTCTCAATCGTCCAAAGGTGAGGCCTTGGCCTGGTGGAGATCGTTGGTTCAAGCTACCGGGAAGATTCCACTGTACAATATGACATGGGAACAATTTGTTGCCCTCATCAAGGAGAACTACTGTCCTCAGCATGAGGTCGAAAAGATTGAGTCGGATTTTCTGTCGTTGGTAATGAGAAATCTGGATTGCCAAGCTTACCTTACGAGCTTTAATACAATGTCAAGGTTGGTTCCTTATCTGGTGACCCCGGAACCCAAAAGAATAACTCGTTTCATTGGGGGTTTAGCCCCAGAGATTAAGGCAAGCGTGAAGGCTTCTCGGCCAACTACTTTCAGATCTGTAACTGATATATCTTTGTCCTTCACACTGGACGCGGTCAGACAGAGATCGCTGAGGAACACGGATGCCGAGAAGAGGAAACGTGATGATGACAATTCACGAAGGTCAGACAAGAAGCACCAAGGAAACAATGACCACAAGAAGGGGTCTGGTTCTAAGAAGGATGGGCATCAATCTGGAGATAAGCCCAAGTGTAAGACTTGTCAGAAGCACCACTTTGGGAGGTGCTGACTTGACCCAAAATCCCAATCTCAGTCGAGGCCTTGTGGGATTTGCAAATCTTCAGAACATAAGACCCTAGAGTGCAAGAAACTGAAGGACGCAACGTGCTACAGTTGCAACGAAAAAGGGCACATTAAGACAAATTGCCCTAAAAATGCAAAGAAAGCTGATGATGGAAAGAAGACCAATGCTAGGGTCTTCAGGATGGATGCAAAGGAAGCTGTGCAGGACGACAATGTGATCACAGGTACCTTCCTTATAAATGATGTTTATGCAAGAGTGCTATTTGATTCAGGAGCTGATAAATCATTTGTAGATAATAAGTTTTGTAAGTTACTGAATTTACCTGTTAAAACCCTAAGAGTGAAGTATGAGGTGGAATTAGCAGATGGCACCTTAGAAACCGCCTCAACCATATTAGATGGATGTTTCATATCCATTAAGAACCACTCTTTTCCTTTGTCCCTACTTCCTTTGAAGTTAGCCGGTTTTGACATCGTTTTAGGCATGGACTGGTTATCTCATAACCAGGCCCAGATTGTCTGTAATAAGAAGCAAGTGGTGATCAAGACTCTGTCTGGTGAATCACTTACCATCCATGGAGATACCCAGTATCGACTGCCTGAGCAAGTGACTATGCGCAAGGCCTCTAGGTGTTTGAAGAAGGGTTGTGTCATCTACATGGCACAAGTGACTATTGATGAGCCGAAACCCAAGATTAAGGATATTCCCGTCATTTCTGAATACCCTGAAGTTTTTCCTGAAGAACTACCCGGTTTACCACCAGATAGGCAAGTGGAATTCAGAATTGACATCATCCCTGGAGCAGCACCAGTAGCAAGGGCGCCTTATAGGTTGGCACCAACAGAAATGAAAGAATTGAGAACACAACTAGATGAATTTCTAGCCAAAGGTTTCATTAGACCTAGTTCATCTCCTTGGGGAGCACCAATCTTATTTGTCAAAAAGAAGGATGGATCGATGCGTCTGTGCATCGATTACCGTGAGCTTAATAAGGTCACTATCAAGAATAGGTACCCATTGCCCAGGATCGACGATCGGTTCGATCAGCTTCAAGGGGCAAGTTACTTCTCTAAGATTGACTTAAGGTCAGGCTATCACCAACTGAAGGTTAGAGATGAAGACGTTCACAAGACTGCATTTAGGACTCGTTATGGTCATTACGAGTTCTTAGTAATGCCTTTTGGGCTCACTAATGCACCAGCGGCATTCATGGATCTCATGAACCGTGTCTGCAAACCATACTTGGACAAATTTGTTATCGTCTTCATTGACGACATTCTGATTTATTCAAAGAATCAGGCCGACCATGAGAAACATCTTCGATGTATTCTTTCACTACTTCAGCAGGAGAAGCTCTATGCCAAATTCTCTAAGTGTGATTTTTGGCTTCGAGAAGTCCAATTCCTTGGACATGTGGTTAGTGAATGCGGAATCCAAGTAGATCCCGCTAAAGTTGAAGTTGTCATGAATTGGCAAGAGCCAAAAACGCCCACAGAAATTCGCAGTTTCCTGGGATTGGCAGGATACTACAGGCGCTTTATTGAAAAATTTTCAAGGATTGCTGCACCCCTAACTTCCTTGACTAGGAAGGATATTAAGTTCAACTGGGGACCCAAGCAGCAAGAATCTTTCAATATTTTGAAGCAAAAGTTGAGCAATGCCCCTGTACTGACATTGCCTGAAGGTGCTGAAGAATTCGTGGTTTACTGCGACGCATCACACACTGGCATGGGGTGTGTGCTTATGCAGAAAGGCAAGGTTATTGCCTATGCTTCACGTCAATTAAAGGTGCATGAAAAGAATTATACCACCCATGACTTGGAGTTGGGTGCCGTTGTATTTGCACTAAAGCTATGGAGGCACTATTTATATGGTATCAAGTGTGTGATCTATTCTGATCACAAGAGCCTCCAGCACCTGTTTAACCAAAAGGATTTGAACATGAGGCAACGACGTTGGATGGAAACTTTGAATGATTATGATTGTGAGATAAGATACCATCCTGGCAAGGCGAATGTAGTCGCCGATTCCTTGAGTCGAAAGGAAAGGGTGAAACCCATCAGAATCAATTCCAAGAGCATTGAGATAAAGAATAGTTTGAATGAAAGGTTGTTAGCTGCACAGAAGGAAGCTGTGTTGGAAGTTAACTATCCTAATGAAAAGCTAGGAGTAACTGAGGAGCAGTTATCTCTTGGCAAGGACGGAATTCTAAGGTTAAATGGACGAATATGGGTTCCAGTTTTTGGAGGACTTCGAGATGTCATCCTCCAGGAAGCCCACAGTTCTAAATACTCCGTTCATCCTGGAGCTGACAAGATGTACCAGGATCTGAAGGCAAACTTTTGGTGGATAGGCTTGAAGAAGTCTATAGCCACCCATGTAGCTAAATGTTTGACATGTGCGCAAGTCAAAGCTGAACATCAGAAGCCGTCATGCTTACTACAACAACCCGAACTTCCCACTTGGAAGTGGGAAATGGTGACGATGGATTTCATCACCAAGTTGCCCAAGACAAGGAAAGGAAATGATACGATATGGGTGATAGTGGATAGACTGACTAAGTCAGCACATTTCCTACCCATTAAGGAAACCTATAGCTCCGACATGTTGGCCCAATTGTATGTAGATAAGATTGTAGCTTTACATGGCGTACCAGTGTCTATTATCTCTGACAGAGATACTAGATACACATCACATTTTTGGAAAAGTTTCCAACAATCTTTGGGCACGCGCTTAAATTTTAGTACGGCTTACCATCCTCAGACAGACGGCGAGAGTGAGCGTACAATCCAAACTTTGGAAGACATGCTTTGTGCATGTGTGATTGACTTAGGTGGTAGTTGGGATAACCACCTGCCATTAATCGAGTTCTCGTATAACAATAGCTATCATACGAGCATTAAAGTCGCGCCTTTCGAAGCCTTGTACGGTAGAAAGTGCAGAACGCCCGTTTGTTGGGCAGAAGTTGGAGATGTCCAATTGTCAGGACCTGAAATAGTCTTTGAAATGACGGACAAGATTGTCCAGATTCGTGACCGCCTGAAAGCTACCAGGGATAGGCAGAAAAGCTACGCCGATCTAAAATGTAAACCTCTGAAATTCGAGGTAGGTGATAAAGTGTTGCTTAAAGTATCACCCTGGAAGGGAGTGATGCGGTTTGGTAAGAAAGGTAAGTGTAACACCTCGAAAATTCACGTCCTATAATGTAATGACACGTGTCATAAAGTTTAAACGTGTGAAAGAAATATTATGGAGGGACTAAAGTTGACAAACATGGGAAGTATGTGAATATACGTATTCTAAGTGTCAACTGTGAATAAATATACTTCATAATAACCCTACATGATGTTTATAACCTCAAACGAATGAATCATGGATCATACGAAGCAAAAGTGAGTAATTACAAACTACAGGGGTTAAATGTGTCAACATGTTTAAAGATATACCTCTGAGTGACCTTTTGACAAACCCGAAGCTTTGTAAATGCTAATTATGCTCACTAGAATGCACGATTAAAATTTCATAACGTTTCGTTATCGTATGAGAAAGTTATGACCAAATTCGTGTGCGAAGGGTTAAAGTGTTAACATTGAAAGTTAAGGCTTTTCGGGTTAACCGGAAGTGTTCAGGGACTTGGAAAAGTGGGTATAAGTCCTAAAGTCTATGAGGGTATAGTATAAGGGGTCAAAATGCAATATAAAAGCCTAAATACCCTTTCAAATTAACCAAAGGTCAACTTGCAAAACAATAAAAATCAAAAATCAGATCTCGCAGGCCAAGGCGGCCCGCATTGGATTCGGCCAAACATGAAGCGGGCCGCGTCCGATGCCCAGTTCCGCAAAATGTTGCTGTTTGTCTGCCATGGCTGTTATCCGCGACCTTTACCCGTTTTTCCACTTCTCCTGGCCCCTAAAACACCCCCTAAGCCTCTAGGACACCTGTTGATCGATTGTGGTGGGTACTAGACCTTGTTGTCAAGGATTTATGGTGAGAATTTTGCTATAAAAGGGCATTAGTTGCAACACAACTCCTCACACCTTTCTCCTGCATTTGTGGATCATTTCTGGAGCTATCAAGCAGCCTCAAGTGATCAATCTCGTGCATAGGACTCTTGTAAGTCTGCTAGTTCTTGTTTGTTTGAGTTTAGCTTAGTTAATTAGCTAAAAGTCAAACCGTCGTAATTACGGTTTGACTTCGAGATTAGTCAATAATGGCTCAGGCATATCTCGAATTAAAAGTAGTTATAGGTTGGTAATTATATGGGTAATAAAACCTCAAAAGGGTTTCCCCTGATTCCAACTCTAACCAGGTCAAAAGTCGGGTCAAACCTATAATTAAAAAGTCAACAGGAAGCTTAAAATGTCATTTATGCATAATTAGCTATCTAGAACATATGTAACCTGTTTGATCATTGTTATAACTTAGTAATTAGTTTAAGAACATGTCTAAACATGTTCAACCCGACTATTTCCTGTTTAGACCCGGTTCGGAACCGAAAGTCACATAGTTTGACTTTCACTTTGACTTTCAGTTCTGACCCGTTTAGGTAAGTTTTAGAAATACCTTAGAGCTTCATTTGGACCAGGTTACATGCTAGTATAACCCTCTGTGATTATACACCTCGGTTCATTAGTTATCCGATTGATACGCATGATTCCGTTAATTGCTCATATGTTGACCATTATGGCCTTATTGCCTTAAAACGTGATTTTTGGAAATGTAAAAGAGTAGAAACTTAAATTTCTGATATATAAACTTGTAACCAAAGTTTGACATCAATTCGAGGTCTAGATTGAGAGTTATGCTCATTAGCGCAAAATAGAAGCTTTATGCTAATAAAATGGCGTAATTAGCGTATAGCCTAGTTAAGCCTACTTTTTGGTATCAAACTTAATACCCACTGATGTAATATATTATTTTGGGATCTTTAAATATTTTTAATTAATTTTAGGCTGAGCATAACTAGTAGTCGTAGGCTTAATCCGGTAATTGTCGGTTTTGCCCTTACGGGCCATAAAATGAGTTTTACTTATCTAAACGACTCCAAACCTTTTGCTACTGATCACATATGATAAATAAATTATTTTAAGCCTTCTGGAAATATAAAAATATCAGATTTAAGTATCGAACCCGGAAATGGCCTTTAATCGCCTTATTTAGCGTTTTTAACGCAGAGTATGTATTAAAATTATATTTGACATACCCGGGTTGATACCTACTGATATATTAGGAAAATTATGATATTTTAGCAGTAAGCAAAGGTTGATAAACTCAGACTTCGTTTTTGAGCTTTTCGGCTTATGTGAAATTACCAAAATACCCCTACGGGGCATAGTTTGGTTAAAAATGATAAATTTCATATATATGCTTTAGCCTACTGTTATAACTCATCAAATTGAGTATGTTTGCTGTTTACATCAGACCTGTAACTCAGTTAAACATCTAAACTCTTTTACAAACCTTAAAATGACCAAACTACCCCTACGGGGCATAGTTTGTGTTTAAAATCATTTCGGGCATAATGAAAGACATCTTACTGATGTCACAACATATTTGAGGCATAAATTAACTTAGGAAACCTGTATATGGCTCTTACGGATACCCGTTACGCTTATTTCGCGTTCGGTTCGGTTTATGTAACAAGTTTACATAAATTAGCCGAAACGGGTCAAACCTTATTGGTTTTATCTCAAAATCCAGAATGTGTATGAAATACCCATTTAAGACAAGTCTTCAAACTTGTCGGGTCTAAAACACATTCTATTCCGGTCTTCGCTTAATCATGCGTCTGAACCGTATATTCCTTTAAGACTAACCGGTCTAAGCTTAAGCTTAATTAAAGACCCGTTAGCATTCTAATTATTTATACCATCATTCCAGACTAGAGTCTTCCGGTAAATGGTACCTACGCTTACTTAAGTGAATACGGCTGAGTTATTAGATTCTTGCTATTTAAGACAGGAGCTAGCTCAGGTAAATACTCTTAACTTATTTTCCCTATACGGGCTTGGGATACGGTATAATAATACCGCTTGGTCGGGTACTGAATCTTTAATCTTATTATGGTTAAATCATTGAAGTAACCCGGTTTAATCTGTATTGTTTGAAATAAAGACCTTTAGAGGTTAATGACCATGTCCCGGATATCCTAGTGACATCATTGTATTACAAAATGGCCACGTCTTAAGCACGGGGTGTAGGCATACACCTGACAGTTGCTTAAGTAATAACGGTATCCTGCTTTCTTGTGGGCCTATACTTGTGGTGTGTCTGTTAATCTGACTCGGTTTCTACATCAGGCCCTGAACGTATAACGAACATGTAAATCTGTATACAAGGTTATAACTATAATTGTTCCAAGTTAAAAAGGTTAATTTTGCCTCTGTGCATTTTAATCAAATTATAAAAGATATTTTGTGCCACGTGCATTCAAATCAATTTTCTTAAACTCTTTTCAAATGAGTCGGTTGAGTGTATTTACCAGTGAAAACTGACGTATTTTCCAAAAAGGGTTAAGTGACAGGTACTGAACGTAATTGGCTGGAAGCTCAGGGCGCTAATAAGGAATCTTGCAAGTTCTAGGCGTCTAAAGTCTGTTGAAAAAGTGATATATTTACATTTTTAAGATCCGCCTGTGGATCCTTTACTTTCCATTGTAATACTTGGATATTACTTTATATTCGGAATGTAATAATAATTATCTTTTGCTTCCGCTGTGCATTTATATAATTGTGTTGTTTGACTATTATGTTGCCAACCACGTCACGATACTCCCATACCGGGCCCACCGGTGACACGTGGAAAGTCGGGGTGTGACAGGTTGGTATCAGAGCCAACACTGAGTGAATTAAACACTAGTCTTTGTGTTTAATCTCAGTTACACAATTGCACATTCTTGAGTCTAGACAAGAACATAGGACAAATTCTAAATTGCTTTATTTGTCCTTATTTGGTTCCTTTGTTAATTTCTGATTAGCTCTTGCATGGGCAAGTCATTTTAATTAGAAGTCCCGTTTAGGGCAACCATATACTTGTTTAAATTTTTAAAGGGACGATTATGTTAAATTATCATTCCTATATTATAAGATCTACCATTACAATAAAATGGCAAAATCTAAAAGGACAAGACCTAGCTTCGGGTCATATTAAGACCGGCCAAGATGGCAGTTCCTTAATTTAGATTCAGATCCTCATTAACCTTTCAATTTAGAAATTGTTCTGCGTAAATTATTAAAAAGAATCTTAAAAGAAAAACCTAGCCTAAATGTCATTGCAGACATGGCCAAGACGGTAAAATTTATTCAAAAGATCCTAACCCAGTTTAATGATCTCTGAATCCTGGGTTTACATCATCAATAAAGATGATCATGTTTTAACCATACGTGGTAACATAATGCCTACGGGCCCTGCTCATTTCCATATGAGCCAAAGGACAGTGGTAGCAATGACTCCCTGTCAGATAAAGGTAATGAACTAGGTTCAAACCTCCATGCTTTGATTCTCTGAAATCATGGCTTATAAATTAAACTTGTCTACGTGACTAAGCCTGTTGTGCTAATATACTTAAGGGCCTTGATTCTCCGAAATCATGGCTTATAATTTAAAATTGTCCTTGTGACTAGGCCATTGGGTGCCACTAATAAAACTGTTAATAATTAGGATAAATTATAATAGAAATCCTAAATAAATATGATTAATAAATTAACCAAATATGGTCTCTGTTTACCATGGTTAATGAATTACCCTAAGGGGCAATTCCATAATAAACTCCCAAATAAACTATTGTCCTTGTTTTCTGTAACAGTTCAATTAGTATGGCTAACTCGGACGAGGGTAATAGTCATCCAGTGGGGAATAACGAGAACGCCCGGATAAATTTAACGGGTGCTGAATTAAAAGCCATAATTGACGGCGCAGTTACACAGGCATTGGAAAGGCAGTATGATGAGTATAGTGGGACTCGTAGTAGGACCCTATCTACACAGCCTTCAAAGCCACCGCCCAAGAAGGATGATCCCAAGAAGGAAGACGATGAGCGTCACTCTTCTAACCATCACAGTGATCCGTCCCAACAGATCATACTGAATCAAGGACCCCCTGATAAGGGTTGCTCCTACAAGTACTTCGTTTCGTGTAAACCCCAGGATTTCACTGGGGAGGAAGGAGCTGTAGATTGTATGACATGGTTAGATGAGATGGATACAGTGGTGGATATCAGCGGATGCGCTGAGAAGGATGTGGTCAAGTTTGTGTCACAATCATTTAAGGGTGAGGCCTTAGCCTGGTGGAGATCGTTGATTCAAGCCACCGGGAAGATCCCTTTGTACAACATGACTTGGGATCAGTTCGTTGCTCTTATCAAAGAAAATTACTGTCCTCAACATGAAGTTGAGAAGATCGAGACTGAATTCTTGTCATTAGTCATGGAGAACTTAGATTGCCAAGCATACCTTACAAGTTTCAATACCAAGTCTCGATTGGTTCCTTATTTGATCACACCGGAACCGAAGCAAATTGCTCGCTTCATTGGGGGTCTAGCCCCAGAAATTAAAGCCAGTGTTAAGGCTTCAAGACCTACTACATTCAGGTCAGCGGCAGATCTGTCGCTATCTCTTACACTCGATGTAGTCAGAAACAAGGCTATCAAAGCCTCTGAAGAGGGAAAACGTAAAAGGGAGGATGAGAATTCTCATCGCTCCGATAGGAAGAGGAATTCTGAAGATAAGAAGAGTTCCGGGTTTAAGAAAGACAGCCAGTAGCCGGGTGAGAAGATCAGGAGCGAAACCTGTAGGAAATACCACCTCGGGAAATGTAGATTTGAATCTCAGCCTCGGCCGTGTGGAATTTGCAAGTCTAAGGAACATAAAACCCTGGATTGCAAGGAGTTGAAAGATGCAACCTGTTATGGTTGCAACGAGAAGGGGCATATCAAGACCAACTGCCCTAGGAATCAGATAAACGCTTAAGAGACGATGCAGAATAATAACTATATAGCATGTACCTTTCCTTATCAAGCAGTTTATGCAGAAACTTATTTTGATACTGGCACATAAAATTCTATAATGAATGATAAATGTTTAGAACTGTTGTCTTCGCCTGATTAAGACTCCGGTCATTTAAAACGAGATGGAAAATGACCGATGATACTTTAGAAAATGCTCCAACAAATCCTAGATTGATATTTTATATCTATTAGGAATTTTTTTTTCTAATACCTTTTTTTGGCAAGCTTTCAAGCTATCCAAATTCATCATTAAAATCAAGACAGATGTGACATTTTGATCCCCTATCAGAAAGATGATGTATTAGGACCAAACTTTAAATGCCATTAATGGTCTTTTGTGACCTAGGCTAAGTAAAAATTTATATATATTAAATAACGTTCAGTAAGAATGTTAATATTATATTGGCCTATATGGTTTAATGAAACCATGGTTAGTATATAAAGCCATGAGGATGATGAATAGCAGTCGTCGGATCGCAACCAAGAAGTTGATTCATTTAGTAATAAGGACAAATTTTTTTTTCTGTTCCTATAAGAAACCGGTAAGTCGCAAAAAAAAAAAAAAAAAAAAAAGGTGGAACCGGCCGTCCCCGGAATCGAACCTGGGTCTAGGCCACACCCTTTCGCGCGCCTAACCAACCGAGCTAGGTGCCTAGTTTGTGAAAATTTCTATTCTGATTAAATATAAGCACATATAGTTGATATCTCTTTAATCTCTATCGATTTCGAATACCAAATGGTATGACAAAAGCGCTATATGAGGATTGGTGTATCTTAATAAGTTCCATAGATTGCTTCCATGCCTGATCAGTATGGAGGTTTAATGCATGGGACCACAAAGATATCCCAATGATCATATGGAACTAGAGTCAACTAATAGTATTCAAAGAAGATATCCAGAATGAAATTGTCCAAGTAGATATTCCCGATTAAGGAACTCGTGGACTAATAACATAAATGTGTCACTTATTTTGGCAAGCAATAATGAGTGGACTGGAGCCTGAGATATGGAAATCTCTGCAACCTCCTTGTACCTTGATTATCTTCTTCTAAGATTACCCTGTTTACCTCCCGAGAGGCAAGTAAAGTTAAGAATAACATCCCACTGTGGACTGGAGTATTGTGAAAACTCCATGTGAATCATGTAATAAACGGAACCCTGATCAAGTAAGTTTTAAGATAGGAGATTCATATAGCCTAACTCAATATTCTGAGGCTTTGACATTGTTAAATGAGAAAGACGGTTCATCTTGCTTGTGCATTGATTACCGCAACCCTATTTAGGCAACAATTAAGAATCGCCATTTGCTGCCCAGGATCGTCGATATACTCGACTAACTATAAGGATTAGCTATTCCTTAAAATTAGTTAAGCAATGGTTGGGTAACCCTCTCACCTTAAAATAAGCTTTTCTATAATAGTTGATATATAAGCATCAAGGCTGCTCCCTAGGAGACCTTGTATAGATGGAAAGTTAAACATCTATTGTTTGGACAATAGATTGGTAAGTCCAATTATCAAGATCCGAAAGTTGCATTAGAAACAACGAATAAGATCATACAAATCCCTAATTATCTGTATGTTGCCAAGATTAGGCAGAAAATACTTCCTTACTTTGACAAATCTCGAGGTCGAGATTTCTTTTAAGGGGGTGAGGATGTAACACCTCGAAAATTCACGTCCTATAATGTAATGACACGTGTCATAAAGTTTAAACGTGTGAAAGAAATATTATGGAGGGACTAAAGTTGACAAACATGGGAAGTATGTGAATATACGTATTCTAAGTGTCAACTGTGAATAAATATACTTCATAATAACCCTACATGATGTTTATAACCTCAAACGAATGAATCATGGATCATACGAAGCAAAAGTGAGTAATTACAAACTACAGGGGTTAAATGTGTCAACATGTTTAAAGATATACCTCTGAGTGACCTTTTGACAAACCCGAAGCTTTGTAAATGCTAATTATGCTCACTAGAATGCACGATTAAAATTTCATAACGTTTCGTTATCGTATGAGAAAGTTATGACCAAATTCGTGTGCGAAGGGTTAAAGTGTTAACATTGAAAGTTAAGGCTTTTCGGGTTAACCGGAAGTGTTCAGGGACTTGGCAAAGTGGGTATAAGTCCTAAAGTCTATGAGGGTATAGTATAAGGGGTCAAAATGCAATATAAAAGCCTAAATACCCTTTCAAATTAACCAAAGGTCAACTTGCAAAACAATAAAAATCAAAAATCAGATCTCGCAGGCCAAGGCGGCCCGCATTGGGTTCGGCCAAACATGAAGCGGGCCGCGTCCGATGCCCAGTTCCGCAAAATGTTGCTGTTTGTCTGCCATGGCTGTTATGCGCGACCTTTACCCGTTTTTCCACTTCTCCTGGCCCCTAAAACACCCCCTAAGCCTCTAGGACACCTGTTGATCGATTGTGGTGGGTACTAGACCTTGTTGTCAAGGATTTATGGTGAGAATTTTGCTATAAAAGGGCATTAGTTGCAACACAACTCCTCACACCTTTCTCCTGCATTTGTGGATCATTTCTGGAGCTATCAAGCAGCCTCAAGTGATCAATCTCGTGCATAGGACTCTTGTAAGTCTGCTAGTTCTTGTTTGTTTGAGTTTAGCTTAGTTAATTAGCTAAAAGTCAAACCGTCGTAATTACGGTTTGACTTCGAGATTAGTCAATAATGGCTCAGGCATATCTCGAATTAAAAGTAGTATAGGTTGGTAATTATATGGGTAATAAAACCTCAAAAGGGTTTCCCCTGATTCCAACTCTAACCAGGTCAAAAGTCGGGTCAAACCTATAATTAAAAAGTCAACAGGAAGCTTAAAATGTCATTTATGCATAATTAGCTATCTAGAACATATGTAACCTGTTTGATCATTGTTATAACTTAGTAATTAGTTTAAGAACATGTCTAAACATGTTCAACCCGACTATTTCCTGTTTAGACCCGGTTCGGAACCGAAAGTCACATAGTTTGACTTTCACTTTGACTTTCAGTTCTGACCCGTTTAGGTAAGTTTTAGAAATACCTTAGAGCTTCATTTGGACCAGGTTACATGCTAGTATAACCCTCTGTGATTATACACCTCGGTTCATTAGTTATCCGATTGATACGCATGATTCCGTTAATTGCTCATATGTTGACCATTATGGCCTTATTGCCTTAAAACGTGATTTTTGGAAATGTAAAAGAGTAGAAACTTAAATTTCTGATATATAAACTTGTAACCAAAGTTTGACATCAATTCGAGGTCTAGATTGAGAGTTATGCTCATTAGCGCAAAATAGAAGCTTTATGCTAATAAAATGGCGTAATTAGCGTATACCCTAGTTAAGCCTACTTTTTGGTATCAAACTTAATACCCACTGATGTAATATATTATTTTGGGATCTTTAAATATTTTTAATTAATTTTAGGCTGAGCATAACTAGTAGTCGTAGGCTTAATCCGGTAATTGTCGGTTTTGCCCTTACGGGCCATAAAATGAGTTTTACTTATCTAAACGACTCCAAACCTTTTACTACTGATCAAATATGATAAATAAATTATTTTAAGCCTTCTGGAAATATAAAAATATCAGATTTAAGTATCGAACCCGGAAATGGCCTTTAATCGCCTTATTTAGCGTTTTTAACGCATAGTATGTATTAAAATTATATTTGACATACCCGGGTTGATACCTACTGATATATTAGGCAAATTATGATATTTTAGCAGTAAGCAAAGGTTGATAAACTCAGACTTCGTTTTTGAGCTTTTCGGCTTATGTGAAATTACCAAAATACCCCTACGGGGCATAGTTTGGTTAAAAATGATAAATTTCATATATATGCTTTAGCCTACTGTTATAACTCATCAAATTGAGTATGTTTTCTGTTTACATCAGACCTGTAACTCAGTTAAACATCTAAACTCTTTTACAAACCTTAAAATGACCAAACTACCCCTACGGGGCATAGTTTGTGTTTAAAATCATTTCGGGCATAATGAAAGACATCTTACTGATGTCACAACATATTTGAGGCATAAATTAGCTTAGGAAACCTGTATATGGCTCTTACGGATACCCGTTACGCTTATTTCGCGTTCGGTTCGGTTTATGTAACAAGTTTACATAAATTAGCCGAAACGGGTCAAACCTTATTGGTTTTATCTCAAAATCCAGAATGTGTATGAAATACCCATTTAAGACAAGTCTTCAAACTTGTCGGGTCTAAAACACATTCTATTCCGGTCTTCGCTTAATCATGCGTCTGAACCGTATATTCCTTTAAGACTAACCGGTCTAAGCTTAAGCTTAATTAAAGACCCGTTAGCATTCTAATTATTTATACCATCATTCCAGACTAGAGTCTTTCGGTAAATGGTACCTACGCTTACTTAAGTGAATACGACTGAGTTATTAGATTCTTGCTATTTAAGACAGGAGCTAGCTCAGGTAAATACTCTTAACTTATTTTCCCTATACGGGCTTGGGATACGGTATAATAATACCGCTTGGTCGGGTACTGAATCTTTAATCTTATTATGGTTAAATCATTGAAGTAACCCGGTTTAATCTGTATTGTTTGAAATAAAGACCTTTAGGGGTTAATGACCATGTCCCGGATATCCTAGTGACATCATTGTATTACAAAATGGCCACGTCTTAAGCACGGGGTGTAGGCATACACCTGACAGTTGCTTAAGTAATAATGGTATCCTGCTTTCTTGTGGGCCTATACTTGTGGTGTGTCTGTTAATCTGACTCGGTTTCTACATCGGGCCCTGAACGTATAACGAACATGTAAATATGTATACAAGGTTATAACTATAATTGTTCCAAGTTAAAAAGGTTAATTTTGCCTCTGTGCATTTTAATCAAATTATAAAAGATATTTTGTGCCACGTGCATTCAAATCAATTTTCTTAAACTCTTTTCAAATGAGTCGGTTGAGTGTATTTACCAGTGAAAACTGACGTATTTTCCAAAAAGGGTTAAGTGACAGGTACTGAACGTAATTGGCTGGAAGCTCAGGGCGCTAATAAGGAATCTTGCAAGTTCTAGGCGTCTAAAGTCTGTTGAAAAAGTGATATGTTTACATTTTTAAGATCCGCCTGTGGATCCTTTACTTTCCGTTGTAATACTTGGATATTACTTTATATTCGGAATGTAATAATAATTATCTTTTGCTTCCGCTGTGCATTTATATAATTGTGTTGTTTGACTATTATGTTGCCAACCACGTCACGATACTCCCATACCGGGCCCACCGGTGACACGTGGAAAGTCGGGGTGTGACAGTAAGTTAAGCCCGAGATACATAGGACCATTCGAGGTCATCGAATGTGTCGGATCAGTTGCTTATAAGTTAAAATTACCTGAAGAGCTCAGTGGTATTCACAATGTATTCCACATCTGCAATCTGAAGAAGTGTTTCGCTGATGAATCCCTAGTCATACCACATACAGATGTTCACATAGAAGAGAGCTTGAAGTTTGTTGAAAAACCTGTGTCGATCGAGGATCGACAGGTTATGAAGCTTCGAAGGAAGCATGTGCCTATTGTAAAGGTAAAATGGGATGCCCGTAGAGGTCCCGAGTACACGTGGGAGGTAGAGTCCACAATGAAAGAAAAGTACCCTCATTTGTTTCAGTAAATCTTGAGGTCGAGATTTCTTTTAAGGGGGTGAGGATGTAACACCTTGAAAATTCACATCCCATAATCTGATGACACGTGTCATAAGTTTTAAACGTGTGTAAGGATGTCCTAGAAGGACTAAAGTTGACAAACATGAAAAGTATGTGAATACAAGGGTTCAAAATGTCAATAATAAATAAATATACTTTACAATAACCCTACATGATGTTTATACCCTTAAACGAAGGAATCATGGATCATACGAAGCTAACTGTGAAAGAAAGTGAGAGAATACAAACTATAGGGGTTAAATGTGTCAACATGTTTAAGTTATACCTCTGAGTGACCTTTTAGCAAACCCGAAGCATTGTAACGATTAATTATACCCACTAGAATACATGATAAAAATTTCACCAAGTTTCGTTATCGTATGACAAAGTTATGATAAGATTCGTATACGAGGGGTTAAAAGCGTCAACGATGAAGTTTATGACTTTTCGGGTGATAACAAAGTTAACCAAGGACTTAACAAAGTGGGTATAAGTCTTAAAGCCCTTATAAGTCAATTTGGAGGGCTCATAATGCAAGAAATAATGTCGAAACAACTTTTTATGGACCAAGGACCAAAACACAAAAATCAGAAAATAAGATTTGAATCAGAGGTGGCGTCGCGCGACGCGAGGGACCCCTAGGGGGGCCTACGCGTGACGCTAGGGGCCTTCTGATTCCGAAAACTTTGGCTAGTGTCTGCTATGTCCATTGTAACCGACTTAGAAAGATATTTTCCACTCCATGGGCGACCCCTACATGCTTTTAGACCTTAGGGACACTTGTGGATGATCCATGATCAGTTGTAGCATGATTTGTCATGATCACAAGCCCTTAAATTCACTATAAAAAGGCCCTCATGTTGCAACATTTTGATCCCACCTTCCATCTGTATTTGTGGAACTTCCTGGAGCATAAGATCAGTCCCCAAGCATCTTTAATCGTGCATTAGACTTTGGTAAGTACCCTTGACCTTCCTTAATTGAGTTTTACTTAGTTATTAGCTTAAAAGTCAAACCGTCGTAATTAACGTTTGACTTAGCGATTAATCATTAATGGTCCAGTAATTAGTCGAATTGAAGGTAGTTATAAGTTGGTAATTATGTGGGCAATAAACCCTTAAAAGGGCACCCTCTGATTCCCAATCTAACTAGGACTTATGTCGGGTCAAAGTTGTTTATAAAAAGTCAACAGAACCATAATTTTCAAATTAACATGTAATTAGCAATGTAGAAGGCATGTAACCTATTTTATCACTCATATAACTTGGTAATAAGTATAAGAACTGGTCTAAGCTTGTTCGATCCGACAATTTTCTGTTTAGACCCGGTTCGGAACCGAAAGTCACAAAACTTTGACTTTTGCTTTGACTTCATTTCTGACCCGTTTTAGTATGATTTGGAAATTCCTTAGAGCTTCCTTAGGACCAGGTTACATGATAGAATAACCCTCTGTGGTTGGTTCGTTGATTGTCCGATTCATTTACATGTTTCCATTAATTGCCTAATGTTGACCAATATGCCCTTTTTACCATAAAACAAGAATTTTGGATATGTGAGAGGACAATAATATTTGTTATAGATTTATAAGCATGTCCCTAAATTTTCACATCAGTTTGAGGTCTAGATTAGGAGTTATGCTCAATGACGTAATTATAACGCTTTTTAGTAATTAAACGGCGTCATTAGCATAAAGCCTATCTAAACATAATTTTTGACACCAAACCTTTTAACCACTGATGTAATATAATATTTTGGGATTTTTAAAGATTTTTAATTATTTTTAACCTACTCATAACCTAAGGTTATGGCCTTGATTCGGTAAATACCGATTATACCCTTTTCGGTCATAAAATGAGTTCTACATAATATTTTGACACCAATCCAATTGCTACTGATTTTATATAATAAATAAATTATTTTGAACTTCATAATCTGATCAGAAAACTCAGATTTCCCGTATAACCCGGAAATCGCTTAAAATGGCTTTTTACGCGTATTAAACACCTAGTATGGGTTTAAAACCATTTTGTCATATAAGACTTATTACCAACTGATATGACCTGTTAAAATAAGTTATTTTACTGATGTATTCAGACCCGAATCTCATAATTTCATTTAATCTCTTTTATAATCTTTAAAATGACCAAAATACCCCTACGGGGCTTAAAATAAGATTAAACTCGTTTTGGGCATAATGAAAAGTATCCTACTGATATCACAACATATTTAAGGTATATTAACTTAGGAAACCTGTTAGTGACTCTTTCGGGTACCCGTTATGCGTTATTCGCGTTCGGTTCGGTTTATGTAACTAGTTTGCATAAATTAGCCGAAACGGGTCAAACCCTGTCGTTTTTATCTCAAAATCCAGAATGTGGTTAGATTACCCATATTATACAAGTCTTCAAACTTTTCGGGTCTAAATCACATTCTGTTCCGGTCTTCGCTTAATCGTGCGTTTGAACCGTAACTTTCCTTAAAACTAACCGGTCTAAGTTTAGGCTTAATTAAAGACCCGTTAGGATTCTAATAGGTTATTATAAACCTCCATTCCAGAATAGGAGACCCGGTAAAAGCTACGCGCCCTTGCTATTTGTGATTGATACTTGCAAAGGTAAATACTTTTAACTTATTTTCCCTATACGGGCTTGGGGTATGGTATATAAAATACCGCTTGGTCGGACATTGAATCTTTAATCGAATAGAGGTTAAATCATTGATATGCTCCGTTTTGAAATGTTTTGTTTACTTAAAGCCTTTGGGGGGTTAATGACCATGTCCCGGATATCCTTGGCATCATTTTACGAAATGGCCACGACCTAAGCACGGGGTATAGGCGTACACCCGTCAGTGCCTAAATAAATAATGTGGTGTGTCCATTGATCTTTAACCCGGTCTGCGGATCAGGCTACTGAACGCATAAGGAACATGTAATTCTTTTACAAGATTATATTCAAATAATTATCCCAAGTTATAAAAAGTTTGTGTCACGTGCATTCAAATCAATTTTTAACCTTTTTAAAATGAGTCGGTTAATTGTATTTACCAGTGTAAACTGACGTATTTTCTCAAAAAGGTTAAGTGCAGGTACTACTCGTAATAGGCTGGCTTTCTCCTAGCGTCCACAATAAGTCTCGCAAGCTTGGATGTCAAAACTGTTGAACTATGTTTCCATTTTATTTTTGATCCACCTGTGGATTGTTTTCAACTGTTTGTGATACTTGATATTACAATTTAATAAAGTTGAACTGTATCTATCTTTTGCTTCCGCTGTGCATATTAAATATTGTGTTGTTTGACCATGATGATATTAACTACGTCACGATACTCCCCACTGGGCCCACCGGTAATACGTGGAAATATCGGGGTGTGACACTAGATGAACGTACATAGCAGAAATATGATGTAAATCAATGTGTACATATGTTGATTTAAACATATGAAACAAATGTGTTTATGAAATCAATGTGCTAGCATGCTAAATCAACATACATAGCAAAGCTTAAATGAAATCATGTACTATATGCGTACTAGTGAACATAGCAAGTATATGTTATGAAAGCACGAAAAGCACGAAAGTAACAAGTAGGCACATGTGTTTCACCCCAAAAAAATTAAAAACAGTAAAAGAGGGGACTATGTACTCACTTGATATTGCTTAAAAGTCTTGAAATAACAACTAAGTAACGCTTGAAAGATCACGGAATCAATCGGCACCTAATATAGGTAACTATGTTAATAAACCGGACCTAAATCGGAGGATCGGATAGAATGAGGTTTCGTAAACCAAATGAGTATTGGAACTCATGTAATATGGTTTAACAAAGCCTACATTCTAAATCGGAACCTATCCTAAGTGCTACGACCTATTACGACTCGTTAAGGTAGTCTACGCTACTTTAACGCGTCGTTCGCGTAAAACGCGTTCGGACCGCCTAACTAGTCCTATGACAAGTATTATATGCCTTAACGTGTCTAATAACATTGCCTAATCAGTTTAGATGTCAAAATTTAGGTTACATATGCTTAAAATGAAATTATGCGTAAAAAGGGCATTTTGGTCTTTTTCCTAAAGCATATAAACTACCTATCATACAACTAACTAAACGAAGTGACCATAAGGTATAACCTCGGAAGGTTATTCCCTATACAACTATGGTCACAAAATGTGTTTGGTCGGATCCTAATGATCGACCAAACGGGTCGGGTTTGAAAGTCTAAGCGGTTGTTTAGACCGCTTACCTTACGACCCTATATAAGCACTAGACTAATAGTGACGAGTTAAACATGTTAAAACATGTTTAACTAAGTTAGAAAACAAGTTTGATATCAAAACAAAGTGTTTTGATACCCAAAGATAGCTTCGTTGCAAAATACGCATAAACACGAATTTTGACCGAAACTATGACTCGTCACTACGCCTAATCAACGTGGTAATCAGTAGGTATAGTCACAAGGGACTATAACCATCGTGATTACGCTCATGTTGCAAAGTTCAAACGAACTTTGTGTTGACCAAAGACTGGTCAAAGCAGAAAGTCAAACACTGTTTAACTTTCATGCTTAAAATGCATAAAAGCATGAAAGAAGCTTACAAAAGGTCCAAAGCTTGAAGATAGAACAAGAAGACAAGAAGAAAGGAGCCTTCAACCAGAAGGGATAGCTCCTATTGTGCAGAAATGAGAGGAAAATCATATTTGAGCAAGTGTGGAATGAATCTCATGGGTATTTATAGATTTTCGACAACCATTGGGATCGTTTCTTGGGTTTTGAGCTTCAATCTGGACCTTACAAGTGTTACCCACTGATTTAGAATGCTAGGGGTGTCCAAAACCAGCTCAAGGTTTGTTAAAACCAAGTCCAAAACCCAGAAACCAGTTGCTGTTTGCTGAAAATCTGTTTTTGCAGACCTGGAGGTCTGTCGCGCCCCGCAAACGAGCCACCCCTGGCTTACGCGGCCGCGACCTCCCTATGTTCAGCAAAAAGTTTTGAAATTTACATGTTTAGTCCCTGCATGCATATAAGGCCCTTTTTGACACATTTGAGCCCCGTTAAGCCATTTTCAAGGCTCAACAATGATGCCAAAGTATAGGGGACATGAAATATGCTTGAAAACATCTCGGATGTTGGTTCGTTTGGTCGTACGGTCACGTTATTCGGCTAAATACGATGAAACTCGAACGGACGCGAAAAACGATCCAAATTACACGACGAATGGAATTTTAGCATGCCAATCACTAAAATAAAATATTTTAATGATTACAAAAATTTTTGGATGCCCGGATATGTTCAGAACATAAGATATGCACTTTTTGACGCTTTTAGTCCCTGTTGATCGAATAAGTTTATTTTTGCTTACCGAACCCCTCAAAGCCTATTTCTAAGCTATGTAAAGGATATTTAGGGTATTTTTAACTTATGATCAAGTTCCAGAATGTTCGTTACTATATGAATCGGTATAGTTTCGCAGTTTGTCGAAATTAGTCCCCGAAAGCGAATAAACTTGTTTTTGCCATACCAAACCCTTTAAAACTTATTTCTAAGTTATGTAAAGATTATTTAAGGTATGTTAAGCATATTTTGATGTCCCGGAGTGTTTGTCGCGTTAAACTGATTACGTTTACGCATCAGTTTGCGTATAACTTTCCAGAAAGCGATATAGAGTTTGAAATCAAACTAAAATCAAAATGTGCAAAATGTCAAACATAAATAAACAAATATTGGGATCAAATCACATTGCTTTATTGATAATTGAACTATTCGGAGTTAATACGATGATTACAGGCACAGATGTCACATGGAGTGTAAGCGGGAGTCGAAAAAAAGTTAGGTTGGTTCGGGTTGGGATTGTTTGGGTTGAACGGATTCATGATTTTATAAAAAAGATGGAGTTTTATTTATAAAAATGGATGAAATAAGGGAGAAGTATTGAGATTTTGGATATAAAAATGGATGAGAGAAGGGGTATTTATTTAAAGTGAAAAAAGTTTTTTTTTATTAAAATAGCCGTTACAACGGCTACTTTTTTGAATCGTGGGCCCGTCGAGCACGTCGTTGGGAGGCCGGAGAAGACGCACCATTCCTATGGGGGGCGGTGTGGGGGGCGGCGTCAGGCCTAAGCCGGCCTCCATACCTTCCAGTCTAATGAATGAAAAAAGATGAAAGATAATAAATAAAACCATGTGATGAATACTGATACGATAATTAGAAAAATAGAAAGATTAATACAAACTATGCCATTTCCAAGATAAGATTGCTCGAAGGGATAAACTTGTTGGGATTGAACCCTACCAGAGGAACAGATAATGTAAAGCCAAAACCAGGTCACATCAGTGGATTCACAATAAGAAGTAGTTTACACTAAGCTTTTCCCTTGACAGTGATTATCTATCAGCTGATGAACCTTAAGTACTGCTCAACAGAACAACTGATTAACCAAACGCTGATGTAATCCTAAAGACTGCTGAAGACAAACTCTGTTCGCTCTATCTACTGCTGTCTCTTAAGTGCTGCTGAAGACACAAACACTGCTCATTCAAGGACTGATCACCTTTGAAGAAAGCACTGATGTTGTTGTTGAGCATCAGTGCTTAGGCTACAACAGTGGAACGTGAAGCAGTAGTTTCCTCATGTTTTGTATTTTATTTACTATCAGTTGTTAGACATCAGTAGTTTGTATAAGGACAGTGTCTACAGGTTGTTAGGTTGTTAGATGTCACTTTCATGGTGACGTCAGCTGAGACACATCAGTGGTTTGGTTTGCCTATAAATATAACAGTACTCTGTACTGTTATATTTGATTCGTTTTGAGAGAGTTCTTCTCCTCAATTCAATCCTTTCATCTTGTGCAACCAGCCTTGAGGTATCTGGCTGAGGGGGAGTTTAGTTTGTAAGCTTTCACTGTAATCTTTTGCTTTTATTTGTAATCTTTCGACTCTATGAAAAGCAATTGTTTATCAAACTATTTTCTCCTTTGATTGTGTTTACAAAGTTTGTTTTCATTTCCGCTGCACTTAACATGTTTTCATATTCATTGATCATTCAATTTACACAAACAAACACAATCATGAGAGCCTCCGATCCTAACAATTGGTATCAGAGCTTGGACAGTCAAAATTCGATCTAACAATCAATTTGACATAACAGTTCGGCTCAAAATTCATTGATACTAAGGTTGGTTGTATTTTGTTGAAAAACAGAGTATCGAGTAAATCATGTTCAAAGTGGTTATTTGACGTGATTGTCGTGGTCATGCAAATTTAATCCCAATAACAACTAATTAGCTAGTGGTAAGTGGGTATCGAACACAGGGAGTTTGTGGAATGTGTGCTATTTGAAAGTGTATTTTCTTTAACTTAACTAATTGCAAATAAATTAAAATTCAACAATTGATTTGATTGGATTGATTTAATAAAAACTAAAAATAAGAATGTGGTTTATAACAATTTAAAAACAAATGACCATCCTAGACTTCCAGTTTTAATTGACATTCATGTTTTAGTTCAACTAGAAAGAACCACATAGACATGGTTCATGTGTAGTTATTTGTTTGTGATAAAATGGAACTAAGTACTCAAATATGAGGTTGTTACCCGATGATCTATTACTTTGGTTGTGATAAAAGGGAACTAAGTACTTGAGTTACTAGAACGCAAGGTTGTTATCCGATGATCAATCTTTGTTTATGATAAAAGGGAACTAAGTACTCGGATTCCTAGAATACGAGGTTGTTACCCGATGATCAATTAACATTCAACCCTTAACCTGCCCATGATATCTCGATTGTTATTAACACCAAGAACGTATGATTTAGATTATGATTGAAATACAAAGTAACAATTTACAAACAAATATCAACACACCATAATAAACAAATCACAAGTATAAGTTTATTATTCTAGAAATAAAAACAATAACATGAATGTCTCAAACAAACTTTCAATCTAGGATAATCATTATAAAGTTTAATTACTCATAACACACTTGAACAAAGTTTGCAAACAAATGAAAACATAAAACAAAGCTTATAGAAATCGAAAGACGAACATTTACCGAACCCGTAGACTTAGAACTCGAACCGGAGGTTTCCTAGACCCCCGCGAAGCTCCAAAGTGCTCCTACATCGCCCCAAATGCTCTGGAACCGAATGGTTTTCGATATATCTTGTGAGGATCGGACTAGTGCTATTTATAGTTGAATTTTCGGCTTCTGGAGACACCTTACGGACCGTAAGGTTAATGGCTTACGGTCCGTAAGCCTTTAGTCAACATGCATGGGCGCCCACACGCGAACTACTCTTGCCGACAGCGCTTTACGGACCGTAAAGCTCATGGCTTACGGTCCGTAAAGACCAAGTCAACATAGGTGTGCCACCTGCTCCAGCTACGGACCAAAAAACATCTGCCGACACTCCCTTACGGACCGTAAGGGTCAGGCCTTACGGTCCGTAAGCCTGTAAAGTCAATGTCCGTGTGCGCTGTCCCTTGCGGACCAGATTGCTTCTAGATGCCCACCCCTTACGGACCGTAAGTGTCAAGCCTTACGGTCCGTAAGGCATCTTCACAAACTTCATTTTTAGATTTCCCTCGTCGAGCTACCCCAAAAGCATATATTATGGCTTCCGTAACTCATTTCCTAGCTCCGGATATGTCCAGATGAAGTTCTGACTGTTTCTGGCGCGTATTTCTTCATTTCTTCTTCGTTTTAGCTCCGTTTTACGCACCGTTTTCGCCCACGTCTTCGTAATTCAACCCTCTATCATGCCATCTTCTAATATCTTCATTTTCAATCCATTAACATTCCCCATGTATTGTTTCCTTCGTCGATCCTTTACCGTTTCCTCGCGCAATCAACCGGTTCGTTCTTCATTAGATTATGCATTTCTTTAGTTCTTAGACTCCACCAACTTCTATCAACCGATCATGTCTTCTAAAACTCGTGTTTTAAGCATTATAGCACCTGCATATCAATTCATCTAGTGGTTACCAAATTCAAGCAATTAACCGTAATAAGTATAGAATGTGCGTTGTATTAGACCTTTTAAGAGTTGTCCTACGGACCACTTGTCACATCCCCACACTTACCCGTTTCTTGTCCCAAGCAACCCATTCAAAAAATATTTTAAAGCGATCAATTATGCAAACCAAGCTAAACGATCAATCCTTCTACTTACTTTCAATCATTCCCCAAGACACACCCCTCACAACAACTCTCGGTGACAAGAAATATTAGCACATTATGCTAAAACACTCAATGCACATGTGTGTGTGTGCGACAATAAGCTTGTATAAAAATCAAGTCTCCTCCAATTATCTAGCATGCTTATGAATCAAAGGAACTTACGGGTTGTAATGAGGCTATGTGTAAAGGTAGGAAAATAGTGGGATATATATGCAAGTAGCTAATTGATTTGACCCGGTTTTTATTTCTACTACAAAATATCAAAAACTCCTCAACTTTTATTACAAACAATTGCTTCTTTTTGTATTTTTCTCAAGGTTTTCTTCTTTTTCTTGCTTTTTTTTTATCTCAAACAATAATACTTCAAACTTCAACAATATACGCAACAACATTAACATTACATACTAACTTTCCTAAACCGGGTTGAATCAAAAGGGTAATGTTTTGAAGGAAGTAGGTTTGGGTCACAACCGAATGGTATAAGGTTCAAACATGGCTTTCTAAAGACCAAACCCCCACCCCTCACAATACCAAGCTCATATATGTAACGTATGAGGTCCAAACCACCAATCCCACACTTTCACACATCCAGACGAAGCTACCTAAAAGTCCCCTATTATTTTCAAAAGCATGCTATCTCTAGGATTTAACAAGAATTTGTACACAAGTTCTATTAACACAATACACACACCGCCACTCAACACAAAAGAATATCTCTAATAATCACATGTGGCTCAAATTCTCACCAAGAAAAGACTAGGAATGGGTGTCGGTGTGTCAAATGGAGCAATATCAAGTGTTCAAATTTCTGATAATTTCCGCTTGGATTTACACAAAAATTTTAAAAATTTTAAATTTTTCTCAAAAATTCCCCACATCCCCACACTTGAGATACATTATCCCAATGTATGGTTTTGAGGGAAAGTTCGCTTTAAAAACATTATTTTTCAAAAACACCACCTACTAACACATCCCAAAAATCATATCAATATCAAAACACCACCCAACCGCCCAACCATAGATTTAGACATGAATATACAAAGGTGCACAAAATGAGAACAAGACACGACCTGATCAGTAAAACAGCAGTGTTGGTAGTGATGAAGCTGCAGTAATGGGACAGGAACATAAACATCTCTTGGATTCGCTGATATCTCTATAGGAATGTTATAGTGTACATAACTTCGAACTCTAATGGAGCGTTCGGCATCAAGCCTAATGGCACCCATCCTCATTAATTGATTGTACTCGCCAAACATCCCCATACTTGAATCGTTGCATCCGCGAAGATGTAATAACCTGTCAAAACACAAACACACCAAAACAAAGCAAAACAAAACAAAACAAAGCAAAACACACAAAACACACAATACAATACTTATATCCTCGGGCTGCCTCCCGAGAGCGCTAAGTTTAAAGGTCTTCAGCCAGACCATACCTGATATGCGTTATGGTGGTCTTAATGCACACTTACCCGCAGCATTTCCAACAAATGCCCGGAAATTTACATGCCATCTCCATAGATTTGTCAGAATAATTGGCATGTTAAAGCTGCTCCTACGGCTTCTGCTAATCCACTTCATGATATGTACCCCGATGTCTTGTAGTTTCAATCTCCTCATCTTCTTCCTCGAACCCTCTTCCCCACACTTGTTAATTGGAGTGATTGATATGGGGAGAGGTTCGGTACACACATTCATCTCATCAGACTGCTCTGCCTCATCGTCCTCACACATCATCTGATTTACCAGCGATTCTTCATCAGATAAAGGATTTATTGGTGTGTTGGTATTATCCTCCACAACCTCCTCCTCCTCTATGTGAGAATAATCTCTAATATCATCAGGTAATGGCGAGAGACGTTCTTCTATCTCTATCTTCATTTTTAACTTTTGACACTTAAAAACTAAACAGCTGATTCGGTCTTCATCGGAAAGGTTGGGTGTTGCTAAATATTGCTCGAGTTTGGACAAAGTTACTTTCAATACAGCAAGCTTTTTCTCCTCCTCGGTCTGATAAGTATAAACACCCTTGGGCTCATAATATTCTTCGGGATGATATTGTCGATATCCCTGATACGGTCTATAGATGCGTGCTTCCATCATCTTTTTATTCCAATACATTGGATTTTCTAAATACACCCTGCACACATCATAATCATAAGTATGATCGTGACCGCAACAGAAACATAGACTATTCGTCCTTGACTCATAATAAACATCCTCGTCCCGATCATATCCATCCGAGTAATAATCGTCCTCCACTTCTGATTCATAATCATCAACGTATGATGGAGGTGGAAGCTGTGAAACATAAGACACCGGTGGTGGAAGCTGTGGAACATAAGACACCGGTTTTCCATGTGCCCTCCTGTAGTGGGCCTCACGGCAACCAATACATGGATGTAGTGGACCCCCGCACAATCTACACGTAAATAAGCTGAAATTTGTGTAATGCCCTGTCATCCTGCACAACACAACTCAACTACCAAGTGTAAATCATGAACATAATTTTTTTTTTTTATAATTTTTACAAACAAATACACAAAATAACACACGTTGCGCACTACTCCCCGGCAACGGCGCCAAAATCTGACGTGATTGTCGTGGTCACGCAAATTTAATCCCAATAACAACTAATTAGCTAGTGGTAAGTGGGTATCGAACACAGGGAGTTTGTGGAATGTGTGCTATTTGAAAGTGTATTTTCTTTAACTTAACTAATTGCAAATAAATTAAAATTCAACAATTGATTTGATTGGATTGATTTAATAAAAACTAAAAATAAGAATGTGGTTTATAACAATTTAAAAACAAATGACCATCCTAGACTTCCAGTTTTAATTGACATTCATGTTTTAGTTCAACTAGAAAGAACCACATAGACATGGTTCATGTGTAGTTATTTGTTTGTGATAAAAGGGAACTAAGTACTCAAATATGAGGTTGTTACCCGATGATCTATTACTTTGGTTGTGATAAAAGGGAACTAAGTACTTGAGTTACTAGAACGCAAGGTTGTTATCCGATGATCAATCTTTGTTTATGATAAAAGGGAACTAAGTACTCGGATTCCTAGAATACGAGGTTGTTACCCGATGATCAATTAACATTCAACCCTTAACCTGCCCATGATATCTCGATTGTTATTAACACCAAGAACGTATGATTTAGATTATGATTGAAATACAAAGTAACAATTTACAAACAAATATCAACACACCATAATAAACAAATCACAAGTATAAGTTTATTATTCTAGAAATAAAAACAATAACATGAATGTCTCAAACAAACTTTCAATCTAGGATAATCATTATAAAGTTTAATTACTCATAACACACTTGAACAAAGTTTGCAAACAAATGAAAACATAAAACAAAGCTTATAGAAATCGAAAGACGAACATTTACCGAACCCGTAGACTTAGAACTCGAACCGGAGGTTTCCTAGACCCCCGCGAAGCTCCAAAGTGCTCCTACATCGCCCCAAATGCTCTGGAACCGAATGGTTTTCGATATATCTTGTGAGGATCGGACTAGTGCTATTTATAGTTGAATTTTCGGCTTCTGGAGACACCTTACGGACCGTAAGGTTAATGGCTTACGGTCCGTAAGCCTTTAGTCAACATGCATGGGCGCCCACACGCGAACTACTCTTGCCGACAGCGCTTTACGGACCGTAAAGCTCATGGCTTACGGTCCGTAAAGACCAAGTCAACATAGGTGTGCCACCTGCTCCAGCTACGGACCAAAAAACATCTGCCGACACTCCCTTACGGACCGTAAGGGTCAGGCCTTACGGTCCGTAAGCCTGTAAAGTCAATGTCCGTGTGCGCTGTCCCTTGCGGACCAGATTGCTTCTAGATGCCCACCCCTTACGGACCGTAAGGGTCAAGCCTTACGGTCTGTAAGGCATCTTCACAAACTTCATTTTTAGATTTCCCTCGTCGAGCTACCCCAAAAGCATATATTATGGCTTCCGTAACTCATTTCCTAGCTCCGGATATGTCCAGATGAAGTTCTGACTGTTTCTGGCGCGTATTTCTTCATTTCTTCTTCGTTTTAGCTCCGTTTTACGCACCGTTTTCGCCCACGTCTTCGTAATTCAACCCTCTATCATGCCATCTTCTAATATCTTCATTTTCAATCCATTAACATTCCCCATGTATTGTTTCCTTCGTCGATCCTTTACCGTTTCCTCGCGCAATCAACCGGTTCGTTCTTCATTAGATTATGCATTTCTTTAGTTCTTAGACTCCACCAACTTCTATCAACCGATCATGTCTTCTAAAACTCGTGTTTTAAGCATTATAGCACCTGCATATCAATTCATCTAGTGGTTACCAAATTCAAGCAATTAACCGTAATAAGTATAGAATGTGCGTTGTATTAGACCTTTTAAGAGTTGTCCTACGGACCACTCGTCATTATTCAAAAACTCTGTAAATCAACCAAGATGTCATATGACACACAAATTTCACACAGCAAGTGATTTCATGCACAAGTCACTCATAGTTTTCAGATCTGCAAACAGGTCTGTTAAACTATAAATTATTTCGACTTTTCAAAATTGATTTCACCTGTTGTTCTGATATTTGTGATGTTTTCATTAAAAACTAAAGTATAAACCTCGGATTAACAAACACCTATGTTAAAACATTAGTGTGTTTGATTTTCTCTAAAAGAGGGGAATTAAAACTTTAGTTATTTAGATCTTATGTGTAGAAAAACAGGTTGAGATCCTCAAAAGGAACAAATCAACTTTGTCTAAATACACTAAGAAAAACAGGGGTCAACATAGTCCGTATCATAAGTAGTGTGAGATTGGTTGAAAAACATGTGCAAACATAACCGTTTCTCTCAAAACATTACTGCAAAATGATTTTGGACTAAGAGTTCTCTCAAAAGGCTCCCTCCCAGAAAGTAATTCATTACTTATAAATGGGAAGGGTAATAAGGGATGAAGAAAATTCACAAAAACTCAAAAGTGTGTTTATCTCAGAACTTTTGAAGTCAAAAGAATAGAGTATAAACATAAAACACTTGAGAGTCAAAGCTTGGGGTAATAATGGTCATTAAGCAACTGTTTTGTGTTCATTGGTTCAGGAAAGTTCAGGTGATAATAGTATTCCCAGAAATTGAACTTACAAAAGAACTAGACAAATTTTTTAAAATCAGCACAAAAGTGACAAGGTCTATAACAGGGCCTTCAAAAACTTTTGTGATCTTGTGTTCTCATGTTTGCAATCAACTGACAAGAAAATGGTTCCAAACAGTGGTCAAAACTTCATGTCACTGTCTGTCAAAACCACTGACCATTTTTCATGAACTTGAGAATGAGATGATCATATGATCTATACCAGTTCTTTTTGATACTGTTCTCTGAAAATCCTTTAACCCTTTTTTTTTTCAAAGGATTTTCTCAAATAACCAGGATATATTGTTCATTTTTTTTTGGAATAATATATTTTGAACTTTTACTTGTTTTTGATAGCAATAGCTTCAATTCCCTGTCAGGATATAGTACCTTATTTTTGTTGGTATTATTGTCCTCATGAATGGGTCAAAAGGAAATGGTATATATGTTAAGATCATGTCATACTCAGGTTTGTTCCTAAATTTTTATCAAAAGTTGATTGCAAACCGTGCTTGAATTACTAAGGTACTCATGTTTTAATTGAATATTAAACGAAAATGAGTTGCCTTAGCAAAAAGTGTTCATCATCTGGGCTACTAAACCACTGTCCTTCAAAATTGACATGTGGCAAAACCTTGAATGAAAATTTCTCAAAACTATTACTGGAATATTTGTCCTTCAGATCTGTACCATTTACCCTAACCACTGCTTTGTCCCAACGTCTGATCTCTAAACACTGTCCACTGCTGAAAGTTAACCACTGATCCCTCATCTTCTTGACAAAGACTGATGTTCAAAATCAATGTCTTATCTACTGATATGCTATCCACTGATAGTAAAAATCATCCACTGTCCTCATTATTACCGTTGTAGCCACTGATGCTTGATTCATCAGTGGCTATTAAAACAACTGCTCTTCACCTTTCATCCATTTCATCAGTGTTTGACACGTGGTCAGTTTTTAGCCCTCAGATCATAATAACCGCTGCCACATCAGCGATCATTTTTTTCCCTAAATAAAACCCTGCCCTAAACCCCAAACAGGGTTTTACACTGTCGAATTGAATTCCAAAATTCTCTTCACAAAGCAGTTTCCAACCCTTCTTCTCAAAACCTTCAAAAACGTTCTTCGTTCTTCTCCGCAAAAATGACAAAATCAAAGTCAAAATCAAAATCAAAACCTAAATCACCACCACCTTCAAAAGAGGTCGCTCAAACGGCCGAAGAATCCATCGATATACCATACAAACAGTCTCACAACTATCTGGGTTTACTCACAAAACCCAAAGATAACCACACCTTCGACTCCATCATTGACACATTATCTGCATCAAAGTACAAAACTTTGTTGACCGCAGATGCTACCATATACCTGCAAACCCAGAGAGAGTTTTGGAAAAAGGCGACGCTTGAAAAACAAGATGGCAAAGTCATAGCCATTAACTCCTCGCTACAGGGTAAAGCAATTCAAATAACTCCGCAATCAATCTCCGAAGTCTTTAATCTCAACGATCAGGAAGGTAAACTCTCTTTTGATAAAGCCGAGATGAAAACTGATTTCGTAAAAAGGGGATATGCAGAACAATCAAAGGTTGATACCTTACAAAAAGGTTATTTTCCTTCTGCTCCAAGATTTTTATTTCACACACTTTTGATGTGTGTTTCGAATAAAACAACATCATTTAACGAAATACCATTGAAGATTCAATGCCTGGGATATGCCATTTTGAATAACAAAGATTATAACTATTCCCAGGAGATCTTCAATGACTTAGTAAAAAATGTTGATAGCAAATCATTTTTACTTTTTCCAAGATTTATAAGCTATTATTTTAAACAAAAATTTGCAAAGGAAAAGGAAAATGAAAATTTGCTCAAACAAGGTGCTTTTTGTCAAATAAAAAGTTTAACAATTGAAACATTTTCAAGAATGATGGCACCAATAAAATTAAAAGCAAAGGAGCCTGAGCAGACTTTAGAAACTGCCACTGATCCTCAGGCAACTTCTGCTGAGCCCACTGCTCCAGGTGATCAGAGCAGCACAACCACTGCTCTGAAACCCACACCTGACATCACCAAAAAGACCAAAAGAAAAACATCCAGAAAACCCACCAAACCCAAAACAAAGGCAACTCTGGAAGATGAGATCCCAGAGGAAATGCCTGTGACAACACAAAAGTCACCACAAACTACTGCTGCTACTTCCTCACAGCAGTTGGTAGAAAGATCTCCACCTTTGCCTAAAACTCCTCCTGCATCCTCACAAAAGGATCAGGTTGTAATCACAGGGACACCAAATTATGAAGATCTGGATCCACTTGGCTCCATCTTCCACAGTCCTGATCCCAAGGACATGTCTCTTTCAACTCCCATCCCCTCACCAATCATAATGCCACAATCCATGTTACCTCTGTTGCATGCAGTTGACATAGCTCAGACAAAAACCAGTTCCTCTCTATCACCTGTCACTGAGAGCATACTCCAACAAGTGACTGGGTCTGAAGCTACTGCCTCTGTTATCCCAGCAACAGTTGAGGAGGTTACACCCCCTGAGTTACAAGTAACTCTCGGTGGTAGTTCAAGTGGAGCAGCAACTACAACTGATGGATCAACAGATCTTCAGTTTGACAATTGTTTTATCAGTAAGACTCCCTTGAAGGCAATTTCTTCAATAGCACCATTGATAACCACCAGTGAGTTGGTTCCAACCACTGGTACCATCAAAGGTTTATCGAGTGCTGAAGAAAGAAGTCCCCAGTACCAAGAACAAGGGGCATCAATGGATGATTTTTGGAACACAGTTCCTAAGTCACACATTGATATAACCACTACTGGTGGGGATTCAGATGATCCTACTAAAGTAGGTGATGATTCAAAATATCAGGAATTGACGGGCAGAGTTGATAAACTTGAAGAATCAGTTGCTGAGATAAAGGATATGGTGCAAGAGATTCTAAAAGCTCAGAAAGCACAATCCACTGCAGTTCCACCTCAAGCACCTGCTCCACCACAAGCACTTGCTGTAAATGAGCTCTGGAATCTGTTTCAACCCATGCTTGAGAGACAAAAACAAGTGGCGGATCAGCAGCATGAAATGCGTGTACAAAAGCTGACCAATATGGTGGAATCAAGGTTCAAAGACACTCAAGCAGATATCAAGGCTATAAAAGCCAGCATCCAAAGCACCACTGGCAAGGCACCCTCTACCTTACTATTTGTTGATGACCTCCCTGCAGATAATGCCAAAAAGGGGGAGATAATGAAACAAGCAAAGAAGAAGGGAATAGAACATGGCCTGTATGTTGAACCTGAGCAAGCAAAGCAAACATCAAAACCACCTCCCACAAAATCTCAAACAGCTGATACAGCAGTAGTTACAAAAACTGTTGTCAGTAGCCAAACAGCTGCCATATCATCAACACACACACTTTCAACACACACCACTCAATCACAAACCACAACCACTGTTCCACCACCACCATCATCTAAAATCACATCACCACCACTGCCTCCTGTCATAAAACAGAAGACAACAGATGTTACAACATCTGCTGTAATGACAGCAGCGGTTGAAACACCAGTTGTTTCAACAGTTGCTTGTCAGACACTCTCCACCATTCAAACCACTGTTTCACCAACAGCCCCTCCTCAATCAAAAAGGAGAAAGGTTTTCATTCCCTATGATTCACCACCACCATCACCACCATCAAAAACTACCTCATCACTTCCATCCCCTGCTCAAAAGCAGAAGACAGCTGCTGACATATCAACAGTTGTAATGACAACAGCAGTTGAGACACAAGTTGTTTCAACCACTGTTAGTCAACCATCCACCACTGCTCTTACCTCTCCTACATCACAACCAAAGCTCTTTAACAGAAAAAGAAAGCCAATCACTGCCGATGAGGGTATACATGATCCTAATACTGCACAACATCCACTGGAACTTGAAGCTGTAAAAAATGAGATGAGGCAATTCTATACAGAAGAAGATCCTTCAAAAAGGAGATTCTCCTCACTCATAGGCTACATGCCACCAGAGGATATGGATGATTACCTCAAACTCAAGGCAAGGCAGGCTAAAGCAAGAGCTAAATTTGAGAGTGAACGTGAACGTCTAAGCGAAGAAGGCATTGCTAAAAGACTGGATTTCTTCCTCAAAAAGGTAAAGCAGATGGAAGAATTCGCACAAGAACTAGACAAAGAAAAGGCTGAACAACGCAAAGTGTTGAGAAAACAATATCTAGCCTACATTATGAAAGAAAAATTCTATCCTGCTGAAGAAAAACAGTTTGAAGAATGGCCAATAATCGCTCTAAAGCATGAGACTGATAGGATCGACAGAATTAAGAATGATCCTACAAAGAAGAAAAATGCTCCAAACTGGAACAAATTCAAAAAGCTCATTGCTGATCTCACTGCTAAGTACAAAAGAAAGAAAAAGGAGCTGGTGGATGCAAGAATGGATACTGCTGAAGCCATATCAAAATGGTCAAAACAGCAGACTGATGAAGCCTATGAAAGGCTGAAGAAAAGAAAGATAACTGTTTCAGGCACTTCTAAGAAGCAAGAACAAATGATGAAGCTTGAACAGAAGATGGGAAACCTCAAAACACTGTTCCGGTCTGCTTTTATGACAAATCAAGAAGAAGGAGAACAGCTGACTGAAGAAGAGGTCATAGAAAAGGAAGCAGAGTACTTCAAGGATACCATCACGAAAATGGGTCTAAAAGAAGAAACTTCAACAAAGCTTCAAAGCCTTTTTAAGGCATTAAACAAACCTGCATCACCAAACACTTCAACAGACATGTCAGAGATTGAAAGGCAAGAGCAAATTGAAAAAGAAACTGCAGAAGACATAGCTGCAGCAAACAAAGTCATTGAACAAGCCTTCAAAAGAATGTCTGAAAGTCTGCAAGTGTTCACAAGGCCATCATCAACCTCATCTTCAAATAAATCTCTCCCAACCAGAAAACCAAAGCCCGTCGCCGACGGGTTGAGGGCCGTCGGCGACGGCTTGTCAAAACTGGAAACGCGATTTTTGGTGTTTTGGTGATCAAGATCGATTTCTATTGGCCAAGGGTCAATCAATACGTAAGTTACACACTCTTGGGAGTTTGAATCCTCATCTTGGAGCCTAATTGAGAGACCTATCACCTACCATTCCATCTTCTTCATCACTACAACATCCGAATCAAGATCATCACCATCAACCATCCTTAATCACAAATTCCACCATCCAAACCCTAATTCTCCATCCTTCATTCACACTCACCATCATCATCCACAAACCCTAATCATCCATCATTCCTTCATCCATCAAGCTTCAAGATGGTTTCATTCGCGTTCCACTCATCCGGTGATCAAGCTTCTTCAACCATGAGCGGCTAATCATCTCGGTTTCACCCCGGTGTAGGTAGGTGTTAATTCTAGGGTTTCGAATTGTTCTTGTTTCAACTTAGTGACAATTTATGTTTGATTTTTGAAACTTTTGACAATAGTATTACATTTGTTTCGAATTCGTAAACTGTCGAACGATGTTAAAAGTTATAACTTTGCGAAATGGTGATATGTAATTGTGTATTGTCGTTGTTAGGATTTACTTGTGTTGATTAAAAAGTGTATTCTTGTCCGTTCTTCGGGACGTTGATAGCTATTAGCACCTAAGTCACGGTACACTAAATCCGTTAATCGAATGCATTTGAGTTGAATCTAAAACTTGTAGAAATTCTAGGTTAGCAATTACCGAAACCGGGTGTGATTCCTTTTTCTTATTATTGTTCTAGTAATCAATTTTCTCATCATCATTAATCATTAGTTGTTATTCATTTTAATCAATTCACTTAGTTTAAACTCACATCTCTCAATTAAACAAAAATACAAAAACATTCTAGTAAGCTTCATAAATCGTGACATTTATTTTAATTCAATCAAATCCACACACAAACCACATACTCTTCGTGGTTCGACCCCTCACTACCACTAGCTATTTGATAAGGGTAATTAGGGCATATAAATATTATCTTTGACCGGAGCGCGACACTCCGATCAAATTTTGGCGCCGTTGCTGGGGAGTGCGTGCGCTTTGTGTTTGGATATTGTTTGAATTTGCGTGATTAACTGTTTAAATTGTTTAGCTTTCTTTTTGCACTTTGTCTTTTTCCTTGTTACGTGGGTGTGTTACTTGTGCAGGTTACAGGTAGTGCATGCATACGCGAAACTCCGGGAGGACTTCACCTTTAGTCTACGAACCGGAAATCGAAAGAGTCGCAAGGAGAAATCTAGCAAGCCGGTTAGAAGCAACACTTGCTTCTAATCAAACCAACCAAACACCACAACTTACACCGACCATTGAAACCGATTCAATGGCGAACCAAAATTCCCAACAAAACTTCAATCACCCAAACCTCAACCAAAACCAATTCCAATCCCGAGGAACCTTTTACCCCGCTCAAAATGTTCAACCCATGCCTCAAGAGCGACCGGGTGGTAATAACCACAATACCGGACCACCCACACCACCTTTCCAAAACCAAAATCCCAACCACAATCAAAGAACACCTCAACAACAAAACCTTCATCGACAAACCTCTTTACCCATCAACCTAGATGACCGGAATGTCAATTCCGACCGTCTGGGAAATCGTGATCGTGGCAATCCCACAAATGAAGACCCATTCTTCAACATCGATGACTTGAGGAATGCGATCCCCGATGATGAACCGTATAGTGTTCCCGGTTATCAATCGCCGGAACATGTGAGTGTTCATACGGAAAATTCGGATGACGGGGGATACTATGATGATAGGGCTAACGATGATGAAGATTGGGGCTACGTGAATAGGGGAAACGTCTACAATGCTAGAAGGTATGATGATGAGGAATTTGGCTACCAAAATGCCAATTACGTTGGGGACGACGAATACGGTTACGGAGGTGGAAGAAATGATGGTTATGGGAATAACCGTCAACCACGAAATAATGACCAACGGAACCGGAATGATGGGTTTTATAATAACAACAACAATGCAAACCCTAACCGGATTCCTCGTTTCGTGGGAGGTGGTAACCCAAGGGATAATAGAAGAGAGGATCGAAGAGGTGAAAGACGGGATAATAGAAGACCGGTCGATCAAGAAGTTAACGGTCCCCATCGTCGTCAACGACCTACACGGGGAGTGAATGATCGTTTTAGGCCGGTTGTCACCGAGAACGACTCACCAATCGTTTGTGAGAGGAGGATGTTTGATTGTAAACCACATTACATCAACATACTTCCTCATTTTAATGGAAGATCTAACGACGAACCGTACACACATTTGACAGAGTTTTCTTCCATTTGCAGCACTATCGGGGGGCATAACTTTGCACTAGAGGAGGTTAAACTTCGTTTGTTCCAATTCTCATTGAAAGACAAAGCGAAGCAATGGTTCCTTACACTCCCGGCCAATAGCATCCGCACATGGGGAGAAATGCAACAAGCTTTTCTAGATGAATACTATTCTATGGTGAAGACCGATGATGCTCGTGATGAAATTAGGTCTTTTCGCCAATTATCGGGCGAGCCGTTGCATGAAGCCTTTACAAGATTTAAAGAAATGATGCGAAGATGCCCACATCATCAAATCGAGAAGTGGGAGTTGGTTAAGTGCTTTGTACGGGGTTTAGATGACAACACATGGAACCGACTTGAATCAACGAGCAATGGGACCCTTCTAAGCAACCATGAAGATGATGATTGGGAGTTTTTGGAATGGATGAGTAAGCGTTCGAAAGAGAAAGAATCGGCCGATCGAGCCAAGAAGCATCCCATTTCCCGGTCACTTCCCGATCTCGACTCTAAAGATCGGATTTCCACCTTAGAGCGGGAAATGGCTCGAATGAAGAAAAAGGAAGTAAATGCGGTTCAATTCGAGGTATGTGAAGGTTGTGGTGATATTGGACATAGAGCGGAACAATGTCCAACGGGGCCGAGTGACTACACAGAGGAAGTCAACCAAGTGTATGGAGATAGGAAGCAATATGATATGAACTCCAACACTTATCATCCGGGTTTGAGAAATCACCCTAACTTCCGATATGGTAATGCTTCAAATCAAATGAACCCGAATTTTCAATCGGGTAACCAAGGAGGTCAAATCGGATCATCATATCAAAACCGTCAAGGTGGTAACCAAGGAGGTTATCAACGAAATTACAACCAAGGGTACCAAGGTAGGGACAATAATTACGAAGGTGGGTACCAAAGGAATTACAACAATCAAGGCGGTAATGGAAGCGGGTCGAACAATCAAACCGGTGGCGATGATTTGAGTGCCAAAATGGATGCTTTGTTGAATATGCAAAAAGAATCTCAAAACAATATAAAAGAATCTCACCATGATATCAAGGAGATAAAGAAGACAAACGAGATTCGGGATAAAGCACATGAGGCATTGGCAAAGCAAGTGGGCCAACTCGCGGAGGAAATGGCTCAATTGAGAGGAAGCACGGGAAAGCTCCCAAGTGACACAGCGGTGAACCCTAAGCATCAAGGGTCAAACTCAAGGAACACACGTGAGGTACCAATTAATAAAATTACTTTACGTAGTGGTCGAGTTGTTGATGATGGTGTCAAAACACCATAACCCCACTTTGTTGAAGGGGTGGTGGAGGATGCTAGTGAAGATGAGAATGAGGATGGTCAAACGGGTCAAAATAAAAATGACTTGAAAAAGAATAGTAACACTCCCGTTGTGACCATACCCGTCCCCAAGGCTAAGGAAAAGGGTGTGGAGGCTAATACCGCCCCTTATCCCGAAGCATTGAAGGGACCCATTAAAAAAGTTGTAAACAAAAGAGGTCCACAACAAGAAGAGTTGTTGGAAATTTTCAAACAAGTAAAAATCAATTTACCTCTTTTGGAAGCAATCAAACAAGTACCGTCTTATGCTAAGTACTTGAAAGAATTGTGTACCCAGAAACGAACTCATAAATTTCCTAAAAAATTAGATTTAACCGAAAATGTGAGTTCGATTCTTTCGGGTGCACTTCCACCTAAGCTCCAAGATCCGGGTGCGCCTATCATTTCAATTCAAGTAGGCGATTTTAAAATCAACCGAGCACTTCTAGATCTTGGTGCTAGCGTGAGCATTTTACCGGGTAGTTTATATGACCAATACGAGTTTGGTCCACTTCAATCGTCAAATACCACCGTGGTGTTAGCCGATTTGACACCCAAATTACCCCGTGGAGTTGTTTCGAATGTGATAGTGAAAATCGAGGATTTTTACTATCCGGTGGACTTTCTAGTACTTGATTACGTGGCCAAGGACCCAACAAAACAACCCACGGTGATTTTGGGTCGACCGTTCTTAGCAACTGCAAATGCTCAAATTGACTGCAGAACAGGAACGGTTGACATGACATTTGGAAACCGAAGGTTGAGGTTGCATGTTTTTTCCGAACTTATGAACCCTCCAGTTGATGATGAATGCTTTATCGCGGACATCGTTGACACATGTATACCTCTTTATGACACAGTCGTGGGTGGGGAAAACAAAATGGAGGATTGTTATATGTTTGACAGGTCACAGGTAGAGGTGGAAAAGAGCATAGACGAGGAAGTGAAAAGTTTGGAGGTACTTGCGGTTAGAGAGGGAAAACCGACATGGACGCACCAAGTCGAGAGTTTACCGGAGAGCATTGATACTAAATTGAAGCCGTCATTAGTAGAGCCTCCGGAGGTAGAGTTGAAGGCATTGCCAAAGCATCTCAAATATGCTTATGTTGGTGAAGGCAACACGCTCCCGGTTATCATTGCATCAAACTTAACCGTGGAGCAAGAGGATAAATTGATGGGTGTTTTGGTCACTAATTGGGCGGCGATTGGATGGACCATTGCTGATTTGAAGGGTATTAGTCCCTCGGTGGTGATGCACAAAATCATCACGGAAGAGAATGTGACTCCCGTTCGAGATGCACAACGGAGATTAAATCCGAACATGCGGGAGGTAGTGAAGAAGGAAGTGCTGAAATGGCTCGATGCGGGTATCATTTACCCAATCTCGGATAGCCAATGGGTGAGCCCAACACAGACGGTTCCCAAGAAAGCGGGTATACAAGTCGTCAAAAATGACGCAGGTGAAGAGGTAGCCACTCGGCCGGTAACCGGGTGGCGAATTTGCATTGATTATAGGAAGTTGAATACCGCAACTTCCAAAGATCATTTTCCTTTACCATTCATTGACCAAATAGTTGAGAAATTGTCGGGGCAAAAATTTTATTGTTTCTTAGATGGCTATTCTGGTTATAACCAAATCGCCATCCATCCGGAAGACCAAGCAAAGACCACGTTTACTTGTCCCTACGGCACTTTCGCATTTAGGAGAATGCCGTTTGGATTATGTAATGCCCCCGCCACCTTCCAAAGGTGTATGATGAGTATCTTTTCAGATATGGTGGGGAAGTCTTTGGAAATCTTTATGGATGATTTCTCAATTTTTGGGTCATCTTTTGAGGCTTGTTTGGACCAACTAGATAAAGTGTTAAGAAGGTGTGTCGAAACTAGTTTGGTCTTAAGTTGGGAAAAGAGCCATTTTATGTTTCAAGAAGCAATAGTGTTGGGACACGTGGTGTCAAGTCGTGGGATAGAGGTTGATCATGCAAAGGTACAAGTCATATCTACTTTACCGTATCCCACGACCGTTAAAGGTGTTAGGTCATTTCTAGGTCATGCGGGTTTTTACCGGCGGTTTATTAAGGGTTTTAGTGACATAACCAAGCCTTTATGTAACTTGTTGTTAAAAGACCAACCGTTTGATTTTAATGAAAATTGCCAAAATGCTTTTAACAATTTGAAAGAGAAGTTAGTTGAGGCCCCAATCTTGCAATCGCCAAATTGGTCTTTACCTTTTGAAATTATGTGCGATGCAAGTGATTATGCGGTGGGGGCCGTGTTGGGACAACGGGTCGAAAAGAAACCCGTTGCCATATACTACGCGAGTAAGACTCTTTCGGATGCACAATTGAATTACACCACTACCGAAAAAGAGCTACTTGCGGTGGTATATGCATTGGATAAATTTCGGTCATACATATGGGGTAGTAAAGTGATTATTTATTCTGATCACACTGCAGTTAGGTACCTTATGGAGAAGAAAGATGCAAAACCGAGATTGATCCGATGGGTGTTGTTGCTCCAAGAGTTTGATTTGGAGATACGGGACAAAAAGGGTACCGAGAATGTGGTAGCGGACCATTTGTCCCGGTTGATGGTCGAAGAGGATCCGAAGTCTTTAGATATCAATGAGTCTTTCCCAGATGAGCACATAATGAAATTAGATAAATTGCCATGGTATGCTAACATTGTCAATTATCTTGTTACAGGTGATATGCCAGCACATTGGGATAGACGGAAGAGGCAACACTTCATGTCCCAAATCAAGTACTATCGGTTGGAAGAACCGCATCTGTGGAAGGAGTGTGCGGATCAAGTAATCAGAAGATGCATAGATGACGAAGAGATTCCAAGCGTGTTGCAGCATCTACATTCGTTTGCGTGTGGTGGCCATTTTAGTGGTCACAAAACGGGTCACAAAGTGTTGAATAGTGGCCTTTATTGGCCAACTATCTTTAAAGACGCAAATGAATTTTCTAGAAATTGTGTGGAGTGCCAAAAACTAGGGGGTATTTCAAAAAGGGATGAGATGCCCATGCAACCAATCCTTGTAGTTGACATTTTTGACGTGTGGGGAATTGATTTCATGGGCCCATTCCCAAATTCTTATGGCAATTTGAACATCTTGGTGGCCGTTGACTATGTGTCAAAGTGGGTTGAAGCAATAGCCACCAAGACGAACGACCATTCCGTAGTGTGTAATTTTGTTCAAACCAATATTTTCTCAAGGTTTGGGATTCCTCGTGTCATCATAAGTGATGGAGGATCTCATTTTAAAAATTTTCGGTTTGGGAAACTTCTAAAACGGTTTGGTGTTGACCATAGGATTGCTACCCCCTATCACCCGCAAACAAGCGGGCAAGTTGAGGTGTCAAATAGGCAAATCAAAGAGATTTTGCAAAAGACCGTGCGGGCGGACCGTAAGGTTTGGTCAATTAAATTGAACGATGCTTTATGGGCCTACCGTACGGCACATAAGACACCCATTGGCACTACACCTTACCGGTTGGTTTACGGTAAAAATTGTCTTTTACCGGTTGAACTTGTGCATAAATCGTTGTGGGCTATCAAAGAGGTTAATGTTCAATATGATGACGCAGGTAAGGAAAGGAAACTCAAGCTATGCGAGTTGGAGGAGCTAAGGGAAATGGCATATGAATGCGCGTCTAAATACAAGGATGGGATGAAGAAGGCGCATGATGCCAAGTTGAAAAAGAAAGAGTTCGAGGTTGGGCAAAAGGTGTGGCTCTACAATTCGAAACTCAAATTCTTTCCCGGAAAGCTCCGAAGAAAATGGATGGGACCTTATGTGATCACCCGGGTCGGACAATTGGGTGATGTTACAATCGAGGACCCGAAGGATGGGATACGACAAACGGTTAATGGTCACCGACTAAAACCGTTCCTCGACGGTAACGGAAAAGTGGACGAAAACAAGGAATTGGTGAGCTTTGTGGTAAGCACACCGATTTACGAGGTCGACTAACAAGGACCGGTAACATGTTATGTAAAGTTATGTATAATTTTTAATTGTTTGAATACTCTAGATTTAATCGTTTTCGTTTCGTACTAACCCCGTTTCATTGTGTGAAGTCCGAATATCCCGTATGAGTTTTGAAGACGTAAGGTATGTTTTTAGACTTCGTTATGTGCATTGAGGACAATACACGATTTTTTTGGGGGGTGGTAGGGCCGTTGACGGTTATTGCGTTTTCAAAAATTTAACTTATAAAAATTCACAAAAAGATTTTTAATAAATTTTAGGATTTTTTAGTGTACATAATCCTTTTACTAAAAAGTCATAATTTTCATCCTAGTTAAAAAAAAAAAATTTGTTAAATGGACCCCGTCGGCGACGGGTATGGTCCCGTCCGGGATGGGTTGGGAATAAGCCCGTCGGGTAACAAATCCCGTAGACAGATACATAGGCCGTCGGCCAAAAAGTGGTTTTTGACAACCCGTCGGCGACGGGGTCAGGCCCGTCGGCGACGGGCTCTGGTTGACTCGCCGGACTTGAATCGTGATTGGCACCATATCTTCGAATCTAAACCTAATTTTTACTAATAAAACCCATGTAAAACCCAAATTTGGTCACATACAAGACCCGAGGTACCTCTCACATTGTCCATAACTTCAATATACTTCCAGAAACATATTACTCTCTCTCTACCTCCCTCACCTACCATCATCTTCTTCCTCATTCTCCACCAAGAACCCTAAACCTTCAAGCTCTCATAACTCTCTCAATTCTTCACCAAATCACCTGATTTTTGAGTCCATCTTGCGTGATTTTTCGAGAGGAACAAAACCCCTAACACGGTTTTCATCAATTCTTGCTAGTTTGCAAGATTTCTGGGCGTGTAATTTCGGGTTTTTGAAAGGGTGTTCATCAAGTTGCTTGCTTTACATCTTTTTCTTAGTTCTTCTTGTTTACAACACTAAAGGTATGGATTTTCCCTGATTTTATGCATGATTTTCATATGACACTTGTTTTTCTTCCGAAATTTTAAACTTGTTAGTTTAAGAGTAGGTTGTTTAGACAATGTATGTTATTCTAGCATGATTTTGAGTAAGATTAGTTGTTTTAGATGAAATTTGAGCATGTTATAACCATAGTGATGTGATTACACTTGTTATTTACATGATTGAACATGAAGTTGATATTGAACCTTGTTGAGCTTTTAAGAAATTACAAGTTAACAAGTAAAATTGATAAGTTGATGATAAAGTGAGCGACTTTGGAAGTTTAAAGAGGCGATTTTACATTCACTTGTTAATTAAAATGTCAACATCACACATCATGTTCAAAGTTTGAGAGTTTAGTAAAGGTTTGGGTTTATATTGATGTTTTGCTTGTTTGTGATTGTAGTTATGGCCGGTGGTAAAAGACAAAAGACTACAGGACAAGCTTCATCATCGGGAGTCGGTTCTTCTTCCGGTTTACTACCGAGGAAGTGGGAGCAATTAAGCTCCATCGCAGAGGGTGATGCAAGACTGTACAGACAAGATTGGGAGTGGGCAAAGTTTAGGGATAGTCAAAACGCAAAGATATGGGATGATGAGAAGAACAAATCCTTATCCGAGTACTAAGATAGGAAGTTAGAGGCCAAGCTTTGGAAATGGAAAATGGTTAACAAAGTGAGTACCTCAGTTCCGGAAAGGAGTTTATGTGAAAGAGTGGTGAATGTTGAAGAGTTTAAACAAATCAGAATAACACAAATGTTTGAACGCCAAGGTTGGGAAAGGGTGCTTGATTGGTGTGAAGATAACACTTCGCGGGTGTATTTGATGGATGTGTGCGAGTGGTTGTCGACGTTGAGGTTTGTGAATAAAGATAGTCCTCCTGCTGAGTGGAAATTGATTGGTAAAACAAGCCGGGGGGTAATGACAATGTCTTTCGAGACAATCAATTGCATTGCACGCTTTGATTCTCTGGGGGTGCAAGCATATGACTATCCAACTATGCAACAATTTTTGGATAATCATATGAATGATGGTGATCCGGAGCAGATGGCCGCGGCTATTTTACCTTACCATGATGGAGGAGAGATAAAGAGAAAGCAGATGACGATTGAGGGAAAGATTCTCCAAGGGATTAATGTTGAGAACATTTTGGTGAGGTTTGGTGATCGTGGAGGTGTTAGAGCGGGTGACTGTAGGGTGGTGCATTCTTTGCTATACGGGACCCTGACATTGTCATGGAGACACATCGTGATGATGAATACGTGGGCTACTCGGGAGTCATCCCAGAGGCGTTTTATTCCATACACATGCCTCATTAGTGCCATGATTGTTCAACAAAATTGCTTACCTCCGGAATCACTATGGGTAACTAAACCGTTGGAGGAAATTAACAAGGCCTCCATGAAGAAGAACTGGAATATAGAAGTTAAACTCTCGGGGAACAAGTATGTTGTGACCGACAGGTTGGGTCATAAGTATGAGTTCCTTACTTCAGGGGCACCACCGGAATCGGGAGAAGAAGAAGAGATGGGTGATGAAGAGGAGGAAGTTGAACCCTCCGCTCCACAAAGACCAAGACAAAGATACATGAGGCCGCATAGAGAAATTAATGCAGATGTGGCGGGCTTTGTGAACATTAAACGGGTGCCCTCCTACAAAATTTTTGATCGGGGACAGCAAGAGATATATGACAATGTCTCTGCATGCATAGGTGAAGGCCGAGAGTATAACCGAAGGAGGGAAACCTGGGAGGAGGCACATGGACCTCAAATGCAGGAGTTTTGGGCAGTTCAAGCAGCCCATCGGGAGAGAATGGATAAGTTTGTGGAAGAGCAACAATTGTTCCAAGCAATGCAGAGGTCACACATGGAACAGTTGGCGAAGATGCAAGAGGATGAGGCAGCCCGAAGACGGGCATGGGAAGAAGATGAGGCTAGGCGCCAAAACGCACAAAGGGAGTTAGAACAACGCCGATGGAGAGCTATGGCTGTCTCTCACCAAATGGCGATTAACAACACCAATATACTCCACGATCAGGAGCGCCATCAAAGAGACCTTCAAGCCGGTTTCCCGTACGCCGAACACTCGGGGTGGACCGATTACCCCAATCTTCCTCATCCACTAGGCCCATCCGATCCCACCCCTCATTGGCCCGAAGCAGTCGGTTCTAGTTTCATTCCGATTCCTTACCAACCACCGCCACAAGGAGAGTCAAACCCACTCGATGACTATAGGGAGATGTTTGTGGCCCTCACTGGTTATCAATACCAGCCCAACCCACCAGTTGATCCCAACGAGCGATATCAGCGATAGAGGCGAGGTATGCTTTTGTTGTTGTTGTTGTATATTATTTTGTTTCCGTTATTTTTTATTTCATGTTATTTATTTTCGCCTAGTTAAATGAACGTTGTGGGTGTGTTCCCTATATAACCCTCACGAGACCTCTCGTCCTCCCAAGCTATTGGGGGGTTTAAAAGGGCTTGTTGTATAAGCTAAATGCAACCGTGATTCCTACGAAAGTGAGTTAGGTTTGTTGTTGTTGTAAATTATTGTCCACATAAATCGAAGTGAAATAACACATGGCTTGGTAATATGTTTCATAAAAAGGGTAGAACTAGGTAACTAACAAATTTTGATGGTTGTGAGAAGCATGCTTCTACACAAGGATTAGAATTTGTAGGTACAACATGTTCGCGGGACAACCGTTTTTATGAAGAGGCGAAGGAGATATGAGTATCAAGCGACAAAAATCAGGTGCATGTGTTTCCTTTTACTTTGATTCTTAGTTAAGAATAAGTGGATTGTATTTTGTATTGTATTTTCCGGGGTGAAATGTTGGGAAGGTTAGTCGTGTCACATCCCTTGTGCGTTTTAAAACTCTAGTTCTTGCACATTGAGGACAATGTTTACCTCAAGTGTGGGGATGGGGGAGTAGTAAAAGTTTTCGATTTTGACCCGTTCATTTAAATTCTACACATTGAGGACAATGTTTACCTCAAGTGTGGGGATGGGGGAAAATTTAAATTTTTTTTTCACAAATTCTTGTTTCAAAAGCGATCTTAAAAGCACAAGTAACCAAGTCAACGAGGGATGTCACAACCCATTTGGTCTTTTGTCATGGTCAAGTTCAAATTAATAAGCATAACGAGTATTTAGCGGGTGGTTATTTGGGAATAATCCGCCTAAGAAACTAGTCTTTTATGCATGTCACATACCATACCCTTTTAGATATGTGAGGTTTTGAGCCACTTTTATATCATAGATTACATTACCTATGTTTCTTTGTTTGAGTGGACCATTAGTCGCGTATTGTAGAACTTGCAACTTTTGATACGTTCGAGACCATAGACCGAATACAAGCACGAGAATGATTAAGGCATTAGGTAAACCTTTTCCTTTTACACCATTTTTATATCCTTACCCAAAAATTATCCCCTAGTAGCCAACTTTGAGTCTAAACCTTTCGTTTGACAACCCATCTAGCCCATAACCATAAGCCTTTTCTTTTTAAACCCGTGTGATGAAAATTCGATTATAGGAGTTTTAGTTGTATAGTTGTGAATTACATAAAAAAAAGGAAATGTTGCGAAAAAGAATGAAAAACCATTGAGAAAAAATCAAAAAAAATTTTGTGTTTCTAGTTATTGAATAAAAGGCGAAAATCATTGCCTTAGAATTGATGTTTATAGTTATTTGAGTTAGAATAGTTGCGTTGTAATAAGAATCGAATTTTCATCACCTTAGCCACTTTAAAATATCCTATTCCCTACCCTTAACCTAGCCCCGTTACAACCCTTCAAAGACCTTTTGACTTGTGTTTAGTATTCGTGATCGGTGGTGGAGAATGATTGAGTTGCAAGCCTATGCGGGTACGTGTTCTAACCGGTTTTGAGCGATTAATTGATTTAAGTGCTAATACATTATACACATTAGCCGAATTATAAGCCGAGTGGAGAGAACATTGTGAGGGATATGCATGACTTATTAGTTTTACGGGTGGGTTAATCTTGGATAACCATTATTATATGTGATTGTTCACTTTACCGGTAAATATGTGAAGATTGTAAAGAATGTGAACTTTTGTATGACAATAGACCTTAACCTTTGTCTCGGGAATGGGATGTGTATTCGTTGTTCGACCCACGTGAAAGTGAAAAACAGATTTGCTTGAGGGCAAGCAAAAGACAAGTGTGGGGATGTGATGCGTGGTTGAAAACCGGTGCTTGTAATTGTATAACTTTATATTTTTATAAGAGTTTTAATCTTGAATGGCCTACTTTTAATTAGATTTGTGTTTATGCAGGTTTAACGAAGTTTAAGGAGCTTTTCGAGAGCTTTATGGGTCACCGGGTCGAAAACCGGAGCACCAGGATGCGTTACGGGTCAACCGGGAGTGTTGGGAGCGAAAAACAGGAATCTCGCAAACGAGAGCCCGTCGCCGACGGCCTGGGCCCCGTCGGCGACGCCTTCCAGAAACACCCGTCGCCACCTAATTGCCGTATCCAGATGAATAAACCGTCGGATGGAAACCAGAAAACCAAAGCCCGTCGCCGACGGGTTGAGGGCCGTCGGCGACGGCTTGTCAAAACTGGAAACGTGATTTTTGGTGTTTTGGGGATCAAGATCGATTTCTATTGGCCAAGGGTCAATCAATACGTAAGTTACACACTCTTGGGAGTTTGAATCCTTATCTTGGAGCCTAATTGAGAGACCTATCACCTACCATTCCATCTTCTTCATCACTACAACATCCGAATCAAGATCATCACCATCAACCATCCTTAATCACAAATTCCACCATCCAAACCCTAATTCTCCATCCTTCATTCACACTCACCATCATTATCCACAAACCCTAATCATCCATCATTCCTTCATCCATCAAGCTTCAAGATGGTTTCATTCGCGTTCCACTCATCCGGTGATCAAGCTTCTTCAACCATGAGCGGCTAATCATCTCGGTTTCACCCCGGTGTAGGTAGTTGTTAATTCTAGGTTTTCGAATTGTTCTTGTTTCAACTTAGTGACAATTTGTGTTTGATTTTTGAAACTTTTGACAATAGTATTACATTTGTTTCGAATTCGTAAACTGTCGAACGATGTTAAAAGTTATGACTTTGCGAAATGGTGATATGTAATTGTGCATTGTCGTTGTTAGGATTTACTTGTGTTGATTAAAAAGTGTATTCTTGTCCGTTCTTCGGGACGTTGATAGCTATTAGCACCTAAGTCACGGTACACTAAATCCGTTAATCGAATGCATTTGAGTTGAATCTAAAACTTGTAGAAATTCTTGGTTAGCAATTACCGAAACTGGGTGTGATTCCTTTTTCTTATTATTGTTCTAGTAATCAATTTTCTCATCATCATTAATCATTAGTTGTTAATCATTTTAATCAATTCACTTAGTTTAAACTCACATCTCTCAATTAAACAAAAATACAAAAACATTCTAGTAAGCTTCATAAATCGTGACATTTATTTTAATTCAATCGAATCCACACACAAACCACATACTCTTCGTGGTTCGACCCCTCACTACCACTAGCTATTTGTTAAGGGTAATTAGGGCATATAAATATTATCTTTGACCGGAGCGCGACACTCCGATCACCTCCCAGGTCCAAGGATCCTCCCAGGTCCAAGGATCCTTTATGGTTCCAGGATCCTTTCAGGTTCAAGGATCCTCTCAGCCTCAAGGATCCAACATCTTTCAGGATCAAGGATTCTTAAGAAGTATGCAGCCCCCAAGCTCGGATGTTCATCAAGGAGACTTCATACCAATGCAGACCATTGCTTCCTCTGGTCCTTCAATCATACCAGAGTCCCGTTAATATTGATTCACATCTGGAATTCCAAACATGAATTCTCTGGGAGGTAACACTTTTAATAATTCATATAACACTAACCATGGCTCTATGCAGGATACAGGTATCAATCAAGCTATGGCCAGGGAGTTGCAGAAGCTCAAGGATATGATATCTAGCGTACCAGGAGTGGTTAAACCCATTCCTGAAATTGCAGATGGTAGCCATAGGATATCTCGCTTTGCACCCCCTATTTGTGATGCTGAGATACCTAAGAGGTTCCAAATACCAACTATGAAGCTGTATGATGGTTCAACGGATCCAGAGGAGCATGTAGCTCAATACAGGGAGAGGATGGAGATCAATCCAATTCCTGAGAGGTTAAAAGAAGCATGTCTATGCAAGGGTTTTGGATCCACACTTACAGGATCTGCTCTTAAATGGCTGCTAAGTCTTCTCCCTTACTCTTTTACTTCATTTGCTAATCTAGTTAATTTGTTTAATAGTCAATTCTCTTGTAGTAGAAAGTTTGAACGATTAACTAGTGATCTATATAGGGTAACACAAGGTCAAAATGAATCACTTAGAGATTACATCACTAAATTTAGTAAAGAATCCTTCCTGGATATAGCTACGGTTGTAGAAGCCTTTAAAATGGGATTGCTTAGGGATTCCTTATTCTATGATGATCTTGTCATGACCCCATGCAGGAATCTTGATGAAGTAAGAACCAGGGCCCTTAGGTTCATCCGCCTAGAGGATGACAAAAGGATCCAGGAGAGATTGACAGGATCCTCCAAACAGGAGTAGCAAGGATCCTACTTTAAGAATAACAAGTTCAAGTCCTACAACAAGTCTGACAACCAGAATGTGCATGCAGTGGAACAGGAAGAGGATGATGTGGATTATCCTCCCATTTCTGAATACTGTTTTTCTGTTGATAACAATGAACTAATCCTTGCAATTCAGAATCTAGGTGAAAAAGCTAGGTGGCCGAGAAAAAGTGATAAACCAGCTGCTACAAAAGATAAGTCCAAGTGGTGTGCATGTCATGAGGATTTCGGGCATCTCACTAAAGAGTGTATTGCACTTAGAAAGGAAATTGGTTACTTGTTAAGCAAGGGGCATTTGAAAGAGCTTTTGGGACGAAAGAAGTCAAGGATCCAGGATCCTGAAAGGATCCCGGAAAAGGCTCCTGCTCCTCCAGCAGATGCACAAGTTATAAACTTCATATCCGGCGGATCAGACATTTGTGGTACTTCCTTTTCAGCAGCCAAAAGACATGCCAAGGAAACCAAGATGGATAATGGAGACAGACCCATCCGGACGTCCACTGTCACCAAGGATAAGATCATAACTTTTGATGAGGATGATCGTCTTGATGTTCAGGATCCTCATCATGATGGTCTTGTTATTACCCTGTTTATTTCTAATCATTTTGTTCGCAGGATCCTTATAGATGGAGGAAGCTCTGTGAACATCATTCAGCTTGATGTCCTCAAGAAGATGAATATCTCGGAGTCTGATATTATCCCAAGATCCTCAGTCCTTGTAGGATTCAGTGGGGAAACCAAGAACACATTGGGGGACATCAAACTCCCTATCTATATTGAAGGACTCCATTCTTATCAAAAGTTTTGTGTTATAGCTTGCTTATCTTGTTGTAATGTTATCCTTGGCAGGCCATGGATACATGACATGAAGGCAGTCCCATCTACTTATCATCAATGTGTGAAGCTTCCTAGTCCATGGGGAGTGGTGAAAATTGAGAGTGATCAACAAGAAGCTAAAAATTGCTATACCTCATCAGTGAAGCTAGCCTCAAGACCAAAGGAACAATAGCAATTAAAGTATCCTTCAAGAGATGTCTTGGAGGCAAGAGAGCAGGATGTAAAAGAAATCCTCATGGATCCTCATGATCCTGAATCCAAGATCTTCATAGGATCAGGGATCCTTAGCGACATTGAACAGGATATAGTATCCCTCCCTAAAAGAAGGAAGACTACCTTCGCCTGGAAACAAGAAGATATGACAGGTATATCTAAGGATATAATTACTCATAAGCTTGGCATTGACAGGTCATTCAAGCCTATACATCAGAAGAGGAGGAAGTGTGCACCTGAAATGAATGCTATTATCCAGGAAGAGGTAGATAAACTACTTCGGACAGGTATGATAAGAGAGGTTAAGTATCCAAGGTGTTAGCCAATGTGGTTGTTGTTCAAAAGAAAAATGGAAAGTGGAGGGTATGTGTCGATTTTACTGATTTAAACAAGGCATGTCCCAAGGATCCTTTCCCATTACCCCACATTGACTCCATGGTGGATGCTACCACGGGTCATGAGTTGTTGACTTTTATGGATGCTTCATCTGGATTTCAACAAATTCAGATGGAACCATCTGATCAAGAGGATACAGCCTTTATGACCCCAACTGGTATATATTGTTATACTGCTATGCCATTTGGACTAAGGAATGCATGTGCTACTTATCAAAGGCTAGTCAATATGATGTTCAAGGAACAAATTGGACACACTATGGAAGTCTATATAGATGACATGGTGGTTAAGTCAAAGAAAGCTGAGGATCACCCTAAAGACTTGGAGGAAGCATTCAATATCCTTGATAAATTTAATATGAAACTAAATCCTTCCAAGTGTCATTTTGGTGTTAAAGCAGGTAAATTCTTAGGCTATATGGTGACAAAGAGGGGCATTGAAGCAAGTCCAGAGCAAATTAAGGCTATTGTGAATATCAAATCCCCTGCCAATGCCAAGGATGTGCAAAGATTGACAGGCAGGATCGCAGCCTTGAACAGGTTCATATCCAAATCCTCATAAAAGTGCAAAGAATTCTATGACATCCTGAGGAAGAACAAGAAATTTGAATGGACTGAGAAGCATGAAAGTGCCCTCAAAGCTCTTAAGGATTACCTATCCTCAGCCCCCGCCTTGATGAAACCAGAAAAGGGGGACATATTATCCTTGTACCTAGCGGTATCCTCAAAAGCAGTAAGTGCGGTCCTTGTTAAGGATCACCAAGGTACACAACATCCTGTTTATTATGTAAGTAAGAGTTTACTTGATGCTGAATCCAGGTATTCACACTTAGAGAAACTTATCCTTGCATTAATTATGGCATCTACTAAATTAAGACATTATTTTGAGACTCATGCCATTATTGTTAAGATTAATTTTCCAATTAAGAATGTTCTCAGGAAACCTGAAATGTCAGGAAGGATGGCTAAGTGGACAGTGAAGCTTAGTGCATATGATATAAGATATGAGCCTAGAACTGCCATTAAATCCCAAGCCTTAGCTGACTTTTTGGCAGATTTCAGTAGTGACTTGCAAAAAGAAGCTGAGTTAGAAGTCCAACAGCTTGAAGAAACTAAGGATCCTTGGAAACTCTTCACTGATGGAGCCTCTAATGTAAAAGGAACAGTGCTTGGAATACTACTAAAATCGCCACAGGGGGACATAATACCCCACTCCATAGCTTGTGAATTTTAAACTACCAACAATGAGGCTGAATATGAAGCCTTGATAGCTGGTTTGCAAATTGCCAAGCATATGAGGATCAGGTATCTTGAGGTACATGTAGATTCTTTATTGATCACTAATCACTTTAATGGATCCTATGCTGTTAAAGGTGAAAAGCTAATCAAATATTTAGAGATAGTCAAAGAATTGGCACTCTCTTTTGTTTCCTTTAGTTTGACACAGGTACAAAGGGAAGAGAATGCAGAGGCTGATGCATTAGCCAATCTAGGATCATCCTTAAAGATACCGGAGGATATCAAGATCCCTATTATCCATATCCTGACCCCTGCTATCGAGGATCATGTAGCTATGGAGATAGGAGAGGATTCCGCAATCATCCCTAGTGAGGATACTCAATCTCATTCAGGATCATGGATCCTCCCAATCATGAGATACATACAACATGGAGAGATTCCTACAGGAGAAAACCCTAGGGCTTTCAAAATCAAGGTATCTCAATTTACAATATTGAATAATATGTTGTATAACGATCTCTTGCAGGACCATATCTAAGGTGCATTGAGGATCCTGAAATCCAAGAAGTCCTAAAGGATTTCCATGAAGGAGATTGTGGAAACCATACTGGGGGCAGGGCATTATTCTCAAGGATCCTGTGGACAGGATACTATTGGCCTACTATGAAGAAGGAAGCTGTGGAATATGCCAAGAAGTGTGATCATTGTCAGAGACATAGTAATATCCTTCATCAACCAGCAGAGCTTTTGCATCCTATATCCTCTTCATGGCCATTTATGAGATGGGGAATGGATATAGTTGGTAAGCTTCCTAAGGCACCTGGTGGAAAAGTATTTATGCTTGCTATGACTGATTACTTCTCCAAGTGGATAGAGGCTGAAGCCTTTGCTCAAGTCAGAGAAAAGGAAGTGATATCCTTTATTAAAAGAAACATTATTACTAGATTTGGTATCCCTTCTGAAATTGTTTGTGATAATGGATCCCAATTTATTGGGAATAGAACTACTAACTTTTGTGACAGCTGGGGGATTAAGATGATAACATCAACACCAGTCCACCCACAAGCTAATGGTCAGGCAGAATCATCCAACAAGATCATCATCAACAATTTGAAGAAGAAACTTGGATCCAAGAAAGGAAAATGGGCAGAAGAACTACCTTATGTACTTTGGGCTGATAGGACAACTCCCAAGAATGCCACTGGCCAAACTCCATTTTCTTTGGTATTTGGGGCAGAATCAGTGATCCCTACAGAGATGGTGGTCCCTACTGCAAGAACAAGCATTTGTGATCCTAAGGAAAATGCTGAAAACTTAGTTCAAGATTTGGATACTATAGAAGAACTCAGGGATTTGGCAAGGATAAGGATGGCCAGTTATCAACAAAGGATGGCTGGAGCTTACAACAAAAATGTCAGGATCAGGAAATTCCAAGTTGGAGATATGGTGTTAAGGAAAGCATTTTAGAATACCACCAATCCTGCTGATGGAAAGTTGGCACCAAAGTGGGAGGGCCCTTACTTGATTGAAGCTGAGGCAGGAAAGGGGGCATATCGATTGCTAACAATGGAAGGTGACTTGCTACCAAGAGCTTGGAATGCTGTCCTCTTAAAGAAATACTTCATGTAACAAGGATCCATGATCCTTACCTGACAAGTATCCTTGAAGGATCCTTACAGAACAGATGATCCTCATCCTGGTAATATTCTAATCTCAAACTATTTCATTCTTTAATTATCTTATTTAAGGATAAGGATCCTGCATCCTTTATCCTCCTTTCACTTGATTCTGAGTTTTGAAGGTTCAAGCATCCTTAACAAAGGGTTGAGTATCCACAGAAGTATCCAGTTGTTTGGGCTTGACCCCAGTTATTTGGGCTTGACCCCAGTTTGGGCCTGTCCCTAGTTTCGCCAGTAGCGCACGATGATCCTGGTATAGTTCATGGCAATGGGACCAGTACTCGCTTTAGGGGCGGACAATTTCATTGTACTGGCTATATTCAGGATCATACGTATAATGGTAGACGTACCATACATCCGTGCCTAAGGTTTCTAACATTTTCACGTTAGCTAAGGTTTTGGCATTTTCATGTCACTAAGTTCGGATAGTCGCCAGTGAGGGCCATACTCCAGTTTACACACGATCCTTTGGGCTTGTCCCCAGTTATCCTTTGGGCTTGTCCCCAGTTATCCTTTGGGCTTGTTCCCAGTATATTGGGCTTGTCCCCAGAATTTTTGGGCTTGTCCCCAGTTACTAACTCTTATCTTATATTGGCTTAGTCCCAAGTTGTATCCTATTTCAGGTTTTTGAAGCTAAACAACCAAGGATCCTTGATCCTTACCTTCTACTAAGGTTTGTCTTTTGGTTAACCTGAATATAAGTGTTAAAGGTTAGGATCCTAACTTGGATTCTTAGGTATGATCCTTAACTATTTTGATTTTATTCATTATTCATCTGAGTTACCCTTATCCTTTGACAACTGAACTTATGATCCTTAAACTACACTAGTTTTCAGAAATTGTTGACTATAGGATATGTGATCCTTGATCATATCCTAACTTTTTGAGAATATTTTTTTAATTTTTCTTCTTTACTTAATAAATTCAGACAAAATATATATCACAACAATTGAAAAGTAAAGTACTCACAAGGATAACAACACAGGAAAAAGCCAAAAAGTTAAAGTTATTTTATTTACAAAACATTAAACCCTTTAAGGTTGTCAAAATTGCCAACCCACGTTTCTACCAGCAAAACGTGGCCCGTCCACATGGGTTGGCAAAGGGTGTCCATTGTTAACGGGTCTTAAGAGTGCAGGAAATAAAAGATGGCAGGATAACGAGTGGCTTCATCCCCCAAACAGAGGATCCATCCACCACCCATTATCCTACCTATTGTCTTAGGATCCATGATCCATAACCCTAGAAACTATTGTTCAAATACAACCCAAGATTGTTTCAAAACACCATAACCAAAAAACCCCTACCAAACTATAAAAAATGGGCTCTGGCCACGTCTAGAAATATCCATCATCGCCCATTTCAGCAGCTCAAACCTTGGCTGCATCACCACCAGCATCATCAGCATCAGCATGATCCTTTCCACTTCCACTCGCCTCAATTGCTAAGACCTCACCAGCCTCTTCTTCGTCATCCAGCTCAGCCAATCTAGCCTTCCAACCCTCTATGTCCCAGTTGCTCTTGTCAAAATCAGGATCCAGAGCTTCTTGGGCTATCTGTAACTGGGTTTTGTACATAGCAATGGCAGCGGAGACTTTAGCATCATTTGTGATCTCATTCTTCTCCTGATCAGCAGTGATATGAGCCAGGACAAGTTCCCTCTTCACCAGATTGACATCGTTTTCGAGGGAGGCAATCTTCTGATCCTTGGCTAGCATGATCTTCTAGAGGTCCAAACACTTTTGCTCAACCTCTTCAACACTGCCTACGTAGTCCGCGATTTCAGCAAATTTCTGCAAAAAAAAATAAACAATGTAAAGTTTAGGATCACATGATCCTCAAGTGGGCAGGATAACTAAGCTAAGTCAGTGATCCTTACATCAGCAAAGTACTCAAGGAACTGGTGGCGGATTAGAGGCAGGCCTTCTAGATTGTCAGCCTCAAAGGCTTTCCTCTTCTTTCCCTTGGAAGCAGTAGGCTTGGGGATGGCAGTACTTGGGCTAGCAGCAGCCTTTTTCTTCCCAGACCTGGGACCAACAGTGGTGAGATCGGTGACACTGAAACGGGTAGCAGACTTCGATGATTTTCCAGCACCTACACATCCAAAACAGATAAGTATCCTTATTTCATTTTTATTTAAACATTTAGTTATGCACAAAATGGGATACTTACTTGACATTGTAACAGAACCTGAGGATACCTCTTGAGAATCCTGGGTATTTGCTTGAAATGATCTTATTGCAGGATCAAGCCTCCGGAAAGCAGCAAGCCTTTCCTTCGTTGCAGGTGTTGTAATAAGGTGTGAAACAGTAATAGCTGCAAAATGGAGGCAAAAGGATGTTAGTGATCCTCAACAAAAATAAGGTTATCCTGTGATCCTTCTCAGGATCCTCTATCCTACCATGAGTGGTCCATTTTCTAGGCAGATCCTTTCCATCAGGGATAAAATCCCTTCTGACAAAGAAGAATCGCCGTTTTCAGTTGGTGTCATTCTTAGTGGCTTTGAAGATGGGGTGTTCTTCACCAGGTTTATGTTTGAGTAGATATCGGTGAGATCCATGGCTCGCGAGGTCATACATCTCTGCAAACTCCGACATTCCCAGATCAATACCTTCACGCTCAATGATTCACCTCCAGATCATTGGCGTTGCTTGGATGTAGGAGATGCCGGTGAGAGAGAAGAAGGATTGGGAGAAATCTGGAAAAGGATACGAGTATCCTATTGTAAATGGGGTAACCGGAAAAGCTACCCAGGTTTCAGAAACATAGTCACTCAGGACGGTGGGATCAAAAGTTTTGAAAACGGTGTTCGCCGGAAAACAATGGCGAATCCTATATATCTGTGGATCAGTAAAGCAACATCCTTCCTTTGCAGAGTCTTCGATGATCTTTTGGCTCTTCAAGGGACTGTCCTTTTTGTGATCCTTAGCCGGTGAGGATCTTAACATCATCTTGGGCATAATGATGGTGGAGAAGAAGAAACAGAAGGAGAATATGAAGAGAGAAAGGAAAGAGAAGTACCTGATCAGATCTTCGAATGAAGATTTAAAGGATGAAACGCACGAATTTAAATGCTTCCTAACCCTTATCTCTAATTTCAATTTATAATCATGATCTTACAGGATAGTCACTTCAGTGACGTCAGGATGGCAACGTCAGGATGAAAGTAACGGCTATATATCCGTTGGTTTGTTACGGATAAGAACGAGAAAATAAAACTTGTTTATTTACACTTCACTCCTTATATTTTGGGGGTAATTGTTAGGGGAGGATTTTCCAAAGATCAGTGATCCTCAATTACTGTCAAGCTTAGGGATCCTCAATTCTGTTTGAATTAGTGATCCTCAGAGGGTATTATAGGATCAGGATCATGGATCATCATAGTGATCCTTACACTAACGATTGTCTGCTTTGAATATGATGTTGTTTTGCAGGAGTACGAGCTTGGACTTGGTCTTGGCGATATTCCTGGAGCATATTCCCTATTTATTCCGCACGTGCATGACTGAAATGGACGTTATGGAGGTTGTGGAAGACTTGCACAAAATGCGGATAGTTAGTTAGCTTAGATATTTTCTAAATTTATAAGGGGATAGCGAGCAAGATTAGAACACTTGGCTATTTTTAGCTTAACACACACACTCGTAACTGCACATTACACTCTAGTGATCCTTGTAACTAGCTCGCTATCACCCAAAGTTGTAATAACTTGTTTGTTTAATCTGAGTTGGTGATCGGTAGTTTCCATCACCCGAGGTTTTTTATGCTGGAGATCAACTCTTGATCAAGGGCTTTTTCCTCGTATAAATCTTTGTGTCACTTGTTCATTACATTTCTGAGTGATCCTTAGCATTGTTCATTGATTCAAGCATCACACCTCACAACAAAAGATTTGGTTGCATTATCTTTGCTTGATTTTTGACCAAAACAGTACACTAGGCCCAATTTTGATCTTTTGAGCTTCACACAATTGCCTCAGAAGGAATGTCCCCTGTGTATGAAGTCTTTGAATACTTAGAAAATTTTTGAATATTAATTCCAACAGTTTGAACAATTCTTATGTTACAGGGGTAAAACCCAAAAATATACTGGAGATATTTCCTTAGTATCCTGGGGAAAATCCCATAAGTATCCTGGGGAAAATCCCAAATTTTCGTGCGCTACAGGCGGGAGTGTATAAACTCCAAGACTTAGAAAGGTGATAACCTTTAAACCTTAGAGAGTATGAAAATACCCTTCCGTGACAGAGGGTGATCAATCCTCATATACCTTTAGGATCCAGGATATAGCCAATAATAATGAAATTGTCAGCCACTTTTACATGGACTGGTCCCGCTATCTTGAACTATCCCTAGATAACTTGCGCTCCAGGCGGGGTGTTTAAACCCAATTCGAAAGAAAGGTTAATACCTTTAAACTTGTGAAGGGACCAGGATCCCTTAAACGTGAGAGAGGGGGCCAATCCTCTAATCTTTCGAAGTATCCTGAATGTGTATCCTGGAGCTATATCTCGAAGCATACACTGCAAAACAATTGTAAACTAAGGTGGGTGTTAGCCTGGCTAACACCCCTCTGATGCTTAAGTCAGTAATGAGTTCAAAACAATAAATAATATTAAAATATACTAAAAGGGATAGAATCCATACCATCCTGAGTTAGAATTTAAATTCCAAACTCACTTGAAATAAAGCTTTAGATGTATAGCATTCCAGGATCTTGGTAGCATATCCCCTTCCATATTCTTGAGTCGGTATGCTCCTTTTCCTGATTCTGATTCAATCTCATAGGGTCCTTCCCATTTCGGAGCCAATTTTCCATCAGCAGGATTAGTAGTATTCTGGAAAGCCTTTCTTAATACCCAATCTCCAACCTGGAACCTTCTAGTCCTTATATTCTTGTTATATGCTTTAGATATCCTCTGTTGATATGCTGCCATCCTTAGCCTTGTTGCGTCTCTTGTCTCATCAATAGTATCCAATTCCTGGCATGGGACTTTAGGATTCTGCCCAGGATCCTGGAGGTTGGATCTTGCTGTAGGTACTACCATTTCTGTCGGGATCACCGCTTCTGCTCCAAATACTAAGGAAAATGGGGTTTGGCCAGTTGCACTTTTCACCGTCGTCCTATCAACCCATAAAACAAAGGGTAATTCTTCTGCCCATTTTCCCTTTTTAGCTCCAAGCCTTTTCTTCAAATTGTTGACAATTATCTTGTTTGAGGATTCTGCTTGTTCATTTGCTTAAGATATCTCATAATTGGAGCCATCCAAGACATAGGGTCCTCCTCAGGATACTCATCATCAGGATCATGAACACTCACTAGTTCCTTATCCTGAGGATCCGTTGCAGGATATAGGATATGTAATATCGGTATTCGGGTTCCTTCTGGTATCCTGACTGATGATCCTAGATTTGCCAAGGCATCAGCTTCAGCATTATCCTCTCTTGGTACCTGTTCAAGTGAGAAAATATCGAAATATCCTGCTAATTTTTTGAGAATTTTGAGATACTCGATTAACTTCTCACCTTTAACTGTATATGATCCATTAAAATGATTAGCAATTAACAAAGAATCAACATATACTTGCAAAGTCTTAATATTCATACTCTTAGCCAATTCTAATCCTGCAATTAAAGCTTCATATTCTGCTTCATTATTAGTGGCAGGAAACTCACACCTAATATCCTAGGGTAATATGTCCCCCTGTGACGATTTTAGTAGTATACCCAAACCTACTCCTCTTACATTAGATGCACCATCAGTATATAACGTCCAGGATTCTAAGTTTTCTCCTAGCTGTTGTACTTCTAGGTCTACTTCATTTTGAATATCACTACTGAAATTAGCCACAAAGTCAGCTAAACCCTGAGACTTTATCGCATTCCTAGGCTCATATACTAGATCGTATGCACTTAATTTCACTGACCATTTAGCCATCCTACCTGACATCTCTGGTTTCCTAAGCACGTTTTTTACAGGATAGTTGGTTTTAACATGAATCCTATGTGTTTCAAAGTAATGTCTAAGTTTTGTCAATGCCATAACTAGGACTAATATTAATTTTTCTAAGTGGGAGTACCTAGTTTCAGCATCTAATAGGCTTTTGCTAACATAATAGACAGGATACTGCTGACCTTCATGATCCTTTACGAGGACAGCACTTACTGCATTCCCTGACACTGCAAGATACAAGGATAATGGTTCACCATCCTCAGGCTTCATCAATAGGGGTGCAGTTGAAAGATACTGCTTCAAATCCTGCAAGGCTGCTTCATGCTTTTCTCCCCATTCGAACTTCTTATTCTTCTTCAGGATATCATAAAATTCCTTGCATTTTTCTGAGGATCTTGAAATAAATCTGTTTAATGCTGCTACTCGCCCTGTTATTCGTTGAACATCCTTCATATTTGAAGGTGACTTGATATCCATGATAGCTTTAATCTGCTCTGGGCTTGCTTCTATTCCTCTTTTAGTCACCATATATCCCAGAAACTTTCCTGCCCCCACTCCGAAATGGCACTTAGCAGGATTTAGCTTCATATTATACTGATCCAGGATATCGAATGCTCCCTTAATATCCTGGAGGTGATCCTCAGCCTTTTTAGATTTTACTACCATGTCGTCGATGTACACCTCCATAGTGTCCCCCGGCTTGTCTTTGAACATCATGTTCACCAATCTTTGGTATGTTGCACCTGCATTTTTCAAACCAAAGGGCATAGCAGTGTAGCAATAAATACCTGTCGGTGTCATGAAGGCAGTATCCTCCTGGTTTGAAGGTTCCATTTGGATCTGCTGAAATCCTGAGGATGCATCCATGAAGGTTAACATCTCATGGCCGACAGTAGCATCCACCATTGAGTCAATATGAGGAAGAGGAAATGGGTCTTTGGGACAAGCCTTGTTCAAGTCTGTGTAATCTACACAAACTCTCCATTTCCCATTTTTCTTTTGCACCACAACTACATTTGCCAGCCGTTTAGGAAACTTCACTTCCCTAATCATCTTGCTCCTTAATAGTCTTTCAACTTCCTCTTGGATGATCACATTTCGCTCTGGAGCAAATTTCCTTCTCTTTTGCTGGACAGGCTTGAATGACCTGTCAATACTGAGCTTATGTGTTATAATATACTTGGAAATACCTGTCATATCCTCGTGTTTCCACGCGAACGTCAACATCCTGCATTTCACAAAATTAGTCAATTGATTTTCAATATCCTGAGGGATATTGGTTCCTACGAGCACTGAGATATCCGGATTATCCTGATTCAGGATAATTCTCTTTACATCCAGCTCCGAAGCCTCCACGATATCCTGGGCCCGCATCTTTAATTGCTATGCTGTACTAGGTTTGGTTGAGGATTTCATTGAGGATGAGTAACATTCCTTCGCCTCCTGCTGATCACTATCTACCTTGACAACCCCCCAAGGTGTAGGGATCTTGATACATTGATGATAGGTTGATGGCACAGCTTTCATATCCTGGATCCATGGCCTACCCAATATGATATTATAGCAGGATAGGGAGTCCATCACACAGAAGCGTTGCATTGAGTTAACCCCTTCAACATATACTGGTAACTTTATTTCTCCCACTGTGTTTCTAACTTCCCCACTGAAACCAACGAGCACAGTAGACTTTGAAGTAATATCCATTGGGGATACGTTCATCCTCTTCAAAGTTTCCAGCTGAATTATGTTGACGGAGCTGCCATTATCCACTAATATCCTGCGCACAAAATGGTTAGCAACATATAACGTTATTACCAAAGCATCATGGTGAGGATCCTGAATGGTATCCCTGTCCTCGTTGTCGAACGTGATCACTTTATCAGTTGTGAGGGTTGACATCCTAGTTGGCTTATCCCCTCTTTCGACCTTAGCCTCCTTTGCATGTCTCTTAGCTGCAGAATACGAGGTCCCACAAATGTTGGATCCTCCGGAAATAAAGTTAATTATTTTTGCATCCGTAGGAGGTGATGCTGCTCGCTCAGGATCCTTCTCAGGATCCTGACCCTTATTCTTCTTTCTTCCCAAGAGGTCCTTCAGATATCCTTTGCTTAAGAGATAGCTTATTTCTTTCCTTAAAGCGATGCAATCCTCAGTAACATGCCCGAAATCCTCGTGGAAAGCACACCATTTGGACTTATCCTTCCAATCAGCTTTTTGTTGATTTTTCCGGGGCCACCTGGCTTTGTCCCCTAAACCCTGCATAGCATACGTTAGTTCAGGTATGTTAACAGAAAAACAATATTCAGACATCTCAGGATACTCCTCAGGATCCTCGTCTTCAACAGCATTCACTTTTTTGCCATCATTTCTGCCATACGGTTTAGGACGGTATGGTTTATACGAGGATTCTGATTTTCTATTGGTTGACTCATAGGTTGTGGTGGAATTCATTCTCTCTTGCATCTTTTTATCATCCTCCAAGCGAATATATCTCAAAGCCCTGTTACGAGCTTCGTCGAGATTCCTGCAGGGATTCATTACAAGATCCTGATAAAACTGAGAATCTTTTTGTAATCCCATCTTAAAAGCCTGCACAGCTGTTGCAACATCAAGATGTGGGATATCCAAGGATTCCCGACTAAACTTGTTCACATAATCCCTCAGGGATTCCTGAGGCCCTTGAGTTATCCTGTAAAGATCACTGGTTAGTTTCTCAAAACTCCGGCTGCAAGAAAACTGACTATTAACTAAATTAACTAAATAAGCAAACGAAGTAATTGAGTGAGGAGGAACGTTTAACATCCATTTTAAGGTTGATCCTGTTAAGGTAGAACTAAAACCCTTGCAGAGGCATGCTTCCTTGAGATCTGGAGGGATAGGGTTGATTTCCATCCTTTCCCTATACTGGGCGATATGCTCTTCAGGATCCGTGGTTCCGTCATAGAGTTTCATGTTGGGGGTTTGAAATCTTTTCGGGATTTCAGCATCACAGATAGGATATGCAAACCGGGATATCCTGTGGCTGTCTTGGGATACTTCTGGAATTGGCTGGACCACCCCAGGCACACTGGATATCATGTCTTTCAACTTTTGTAGCTCTCTGGAAAATGCCGATGTCATACCTGCGTCCTGCAAAGATCCAACACCATTAGTAGCAAGAGTATTATTAGTATTAGATACATTACCAGTTTGGGGATTCTGGCCATATCCTGAGCTTCTCACGGTTGATACTCTTATTGAAGAGGGTATCTCAGGAGTATGATTCTAGGGATGGCTAGGCACGATATTCCCCCGGTTATCTTCAGTGTAAACTGTAGAACTGAAGTTCAAAGCCCTGGGTTGCAAGGGAGTGACAGTATCTTCAGCAGGCCTACTTGAGCCGGATTTTAAGAGTTGTATCTCTCTCATCCGCATCTGATTAGTTTCCTGCTGCTGCCTCATCTGTTCCTGTACACTACCAAACAAATTCAGAATTTCATCATTAGAAGCTAAAACAGGACCAGATCCCTGGGCACTGCGAGTGGGGATAACATCCCGAGCCACATGACTTTCGGTTCCCTGTGAGGAGGCTTGCATTCTTGGAGGAGGAGGTGGAAGCACCGAACCAATTGTTACAGAGGTTGTAGCAAACATGGTTGAAGAGCTCATGTTTGATCTCGAGGCCATTGAAAACAATGTAGCAAAAAGTTTTGAAAATAGAAAACCGAGTAACGATTTTACTAAAGTTTTCAGTAGAAATAGCACCACTTGCCCCACGGTGGGCGCCAAATTGTTTTGGTCAAAAATTACTGAAGCAATTTAGTGATCAAATTAGTTAAGTGAGGTAGTGTGCTAGAAATGTGTGTTGAAAATATGCTAGTTAAGTTATTTGCAAAAACAGTTTCAGGATATGGCTCAGGATGTAGAGCTGTATCTATGATCAAACAATGAACAAAAATGTAAAGTGTGACACAGGATGTACGAGGAAAGCCCTTGATCAATTTAGATCGCCGACACAAAACCTCGGGAGCTGACAATCGCAACTGCCTTGTTCTTCTATTACTTCGAATATCAGGATACAGTGCAGGATGTGATGCGGATCAACTAGGTGTTACAATGTAATTCGAGTACAAGTGTTTGCGTGTAGTGATTGTTTGCAACAGAGAGAAAAAGTGTGAGTGAGAGTGTGTGCCTTAATCTCATCCGATCCATATATTTATAGTAAAAGAAATTTAACAAACTACCCTATTAAACCGGGATTTAGCGGATATTCCCCATATGAACGTTGTAGACCTGGTCTTTCGGGTTCAACGTCTACTAGCTAACTAATTTGCCCAAGTCTTGAGGGGAAGAAGTCTTCTTGAACGTTGGAGACTTGCACCTCCTAATCTGCACGTGGTTAAATCAATTACTACCAGGATATCGTACCAGGATGTTACCAATATCCTGATCCGGTATCCTGGTCACATATAAACAATCAAAGCCCATAAAACAAAGGGAAGTTCTTCTGCCCATCTTCCTTTCTTAGCTCCTAATCCCTTTTTCAGGTTGTTGACAATTATCTTGTTCGAGGATTCTGCTTGTCCATTTGCTTGAGGATGTACAGGAGTAGATGTGATCATTTTGATTCCCCGACTCTTGCAAAAGTCAGTAGTCCTCTTACTTATAAACTGAGATCCATTGTCACAAATGATATTGGTTGGTACTCCAAACCTGGTCAGGATATTCCTCTTTATGAAGGATACTACTTCCTGATCTCTAACTTGAATGAATGCTTCAGCTTCAACCCACTTAGAAAAATAGTCAGTCATTGCCAGCATAAAGACTTTTCCTCTTGGAGCTTTCGGCAACTTCCCCACTGTTAGGGGAGGATTTTCCAAAGATCAGTGATCCTCAATTACTGTTGGGCTTAGGGATCCTCAATTCTATTTGAATTAGTGATCCTCAAAGAGTATTGTAGGATCAGGATCCAGGATCATCATAGTGATCCTTACACTAACGATTGTCTGCTTTGAATATGATGTTGTTTTGCACGAGTACGTGCTTGGACTTGGTCTTGGCGATATTCCTGGAGCATATTCCTTTTCATTCCGCACGTGCTTGACTGATATGGACGTTATGGAGGTCGTGGAAGACTTGCACGAAATGCAGATAGTTAGTTAGCTTAGATGTTTTCCAAATTTAAAAGGGGATAACGAGCTAGATTAGAACACTTGGCTATTTTTAGCTATACACACACTCGTAACTGCTCTCATCAGCTCTTGACAGTTTGCTCGGCGATTACACACTTTTTTGCACATTACACTCTAGTGATCCTTGTAACTAGCTCGCTATCGTCCAAAGTTGTAATACGTTTTCTGTTTAATCTGAGTTGGTGATCGGTAGTTTCCATCACCCGAGGCTTTTTATGCCGGAGATCAACTCTTGATCAAGGGCTTTTTCCTCGTATAAATCATTGTGTCACTTGTTCATTACATTTCTGAGTGATCCTTAATATTGTTCATTGATTCAAGCATCACACCTCACAACAAAAGATTTGGTTGCATTATCTTTGCTTGATTTTTTACCAAAACAGTTTGGCGCCCACCGTGGGGCAATTGGTGCTTCGTTCTTGAGAAATTATTGTTCTTGTGATCATTTGGGTTCATTACAACCAAGCAGATGGCTTCTTCAGCAAAGAACACTTCAAGTTCAATGCCGGCAATCAGTTCTTCACAAGGCGTTCCACCTTCGCCTCCACCACCTTCTGGATCCCAGAAGAATGCTGAAAATGCTGCAAAGAGACAAACCCCCCATTTTTCCAAAACCACCAACTTCTTCTGTTTCCTCTAATCCTACTACTAATGATCTTTTTACTCTGATTTTGCATATGAGAGATCGCATGCAAGAGCAGGACAAAACCAATGAACGGATCCTCCAAGAGATTGGTGATATCAAGAAACAGAAGAAATCAGTGGAGGATCACTCTCCTCTGATACCAAGGTCATTGAATTTTGACACTCCAGTTGTAACTACCCTACAATCGGCAGTTCCGGGCATCCAGTATCAAAGTGGTCCATCAGAAAGGCGTTATGGAACAGCAACTATGAGTCAGACATTTGGCTCTCACTTCCAGCCTCAAGGATCCTATTCTCAGCCATCGGGTTCCTATTCTCGGCATCAGGGATCCTACGTCAGCTCAGGAGGATATGTGGGAATGCACCAGGTCCAAGGATCCTCCCAGGTCCAAGGATCCTCCCAGGTCCAAGGATCCCCCAGGTTCAAGGATCCTCCCAGGTCCAAGGATTCTCTATGGTTCCAGGATCCTTTCAGGTTCAAGGATCCTCTCAGCCCCAAGGATCCTTTCAGGTTCAAGGATCCTCTCAGGTTCAAGGATCCAACATCTTTCAGGATCAAGGATTCTTAAGAAGTATGCAGCCTCCAAGTTCGGATGTTCATCAAGGAGACTTCATACCAATGCAGACCATTGCTTCCTCTGGTCCTTCAATCATACCAGAGTCCCGGCAATATGGATTTACATCTGGAATTCCAAACATGAATCCTATGGGAGGTAACACTTTCAATAATTCTTATAACACTAACCATGGCTCCATGCAGGATACAGGTATCAATCAAGCTATGGCTAGGGAATTACAGAAGCTTAAGGATATGATATCCAGTGTTCCAGGAGTGGTCAAGCCCATTCCTGAGATCGCCGACGGTAGCCATAGGATATCTCGTTTTGCACCACCCTTATGTGATGCTGAGATACCCAAAAGATTCCAGATACCATCTATGAAGCTATATGATGGTTCAACAGATCCAGAGGAACATGTAGCTCAATACAGGGAGAGGATGGAGATCAATCCAATTCCTGAGAGGTTAAAAGAAGCATGTCTATGCAAGGGTTTTGGATCCACACTCACAGGATCTGCTCTTAAATGGCTGCTAAGTTTTCCCCCTTACTCTATTACTTCATTTGCTAATCTAGTTAATTTGTTTAATAGTCAATTCTCTTGTAGTAGAAAATTTGAACGATTAACTAGTGATCTTTATAGGGTAACACAAGGTCAAAATGAATCACTTAGAGATTACATCACTAAGTTTAGTAAAGAATCCTTAGACATTCCTAACCTGGATATTGCTACGGCTGTAGAAGCCTTTAAAATGGATTTGCTTAGGGATTCATTGTTCTATGATGATCTTGTTATGACCCCATGCAGGAATCTTGATGAAGTAAGAACTAGGGCCCTTAGGTTCATCTGCCTAGAGGATGACAAAAGGATCCAGGAGAGATTGACAGGATCCTCAAAACAGGAAAAGCAAGGATCCTACTTTAAGAATAGCAAGCTCAAGTCCTACAACAAATCTGATAACCAGAACGTGCATGCAGTGGAACAGGAAGAGGATGATGAGGATTATCCTCCCATTTCTGAATACTGTTTTTCTGTTGATAACAATGAACTAATTCTTGCAATGCAGAATCTAGGTGAGAAAGCTAGGTGGTCGAGAAAAAGTGATAAACCAGCTGCTATAAAGGACAAGTCCAAATGGTGTGCATATCATGAGGATTTTGGGCATCTCACTGAAGAGTGTATTGCACTTAGAAAGGAAATTGGTTACTTGTTAAGCAAGGGGCATTTGAAGGAGCTTTTGGGATGAAAGAAGTCAAGGATCTAGGATCCTGAAAGGATCCCGGAAAGGGCTCCTGCTCCTCCAGCAGATGCACAAGTTATAAACTTCATATCCGGTGGATCAGACATTTGAGGTACTTCCTTTTCAGCAGCCAAGAGACATTCCAAGGAAACCAAGATGGATAATGGAGACAGACCCATCCGGACCTCCACTGTCACACAGGATAAGATTATAACTTTTGATGAGGATGATCGTCATGACGTTCAGGATCCTCATCATGATGGTCTTGTTATTACCTTATTTATTTCTAACCATTTTGTCCGCAGGATCCTGATAGATGGAGGAAGCTCAGTAAACATCATCCAACTTGATGTCCTCAAGAAGATGAATATCCCTGAATCAGACATTGTCCCAAGATCCTCAGTACTTGTGGGATTTAGCGGAGAAACCAAAAATACATTGGGGGACATCAAACTTCCCATCTATATTGAAGGACTTCATTCTTATCAAAAATTATGTGTTATAGATTGCTTATCATGTTGTAATGTTATCCTTGGCAGGCCATGGATACATGACATGAAGGCAGTCCCATCCACATATCATCAATGCGTAAAGCTTCCTAGTCCATGGGGAGTGGTGAAAATTGAGTGTGATCAACAAGAAGCTAAGAATTGCTATACCTCATCAATGAAGCCAGCCTCAAGACCAAGGGGGCAATAGCAATTAAAGTATCCTTCAAGAGATGTCTTGGAGGCAAGAGAACAGGATGTAAAAGAGATCCTTATGGATCCTCGTGATCCTGAATCCAAGATCTTCATAGGATCAGGGATCCTTAGCGACATTGAACAGGATCTAGTATCCTTCCTTAAAAGAAGGAAAACTACCTTTGCCTGGAAGCATGAAGACATGACAGGTATATCTAAAGATATAATTACTCATAAACTCGGCATTGACATGTCATTCAAGCCAATTCATCAAAAGAGGAGGAAGTTTGCACCTGAAAGGAATGCTATTATCCAGGAAGAGGTAGATAAACTACTTCGGGCAGGTATGATAAGAGAGGTTAAGTATCCAAGGTGGTTAGCCAATGTGGTTGTTATTCAAAAGAAAAATGGAAAGTGGAGGGTATGTGTCGATTTTACTGATTTAAACAAGGCATGTCCCAAGGATCCTTTTCCATTACCCCACATTGACTCCATGGTGGATGCTACCGCGGGTCATGAGTTGTTGACTTTTATGGATGCTTCATCCGGATTTCAACAAATTCAGATGGAACCATCTGATCAAGAGGATACAGCCTTTATGACCCCAACTGGTATATATTGTTATATTGCTATGCCATTTGGACTAAGGAATGCAGGTGCTACTTATCAAAGGCTAGTCAATATGATGTTCAAGGAACAAATTGGACACACTATGGAAGTCTATATAGATGACGTGGTGGTTAAGTCCAAGAAAGCTGAGGATCATCTTAAAGACTTGGAGGAAGCATTCAATATCCTTGATAAATTTAATATGAAACTAAATCCTTCCAAGTGTCATTTTGGTGTTAAAGCAGGTAAATGCTTAGGCTATATGGTGACAAAGAGGGGCATTGAAGCAAGTCCAGAGCAGATTAAGGCTATTGTGAATATCAAATCTACTGCCAATGCCAAGGATGTGCAAAGATTGACAGGCAGGATCGCAGCCTTGAACAGGTTCATATCCAAATCCTCAGAAAAGTGCAAGGAATTCTATGACATCCTGAGGAAGAACAAGAAATTTGAATGGACTGAGAAGCATGAAAGTGCCCTCAAAGCTCTTAAGGATTACCTATCCTCAGCCCCCGCCTTGATGAAACCAGAAAAGGGGGATATATTATCCTTATACCTAGCAGTATCCTCAAAAGCAGTAAGTGCGGTCCTTGTTAAGGATCACCAAGGTACACAACATCCTGTTTATTATGTAAGTAAGAGTTTACTTGATGCTGAATCCATGTATTCACACTTAGAGAAACTTATCCTTGCATTAATTATGGCATCTACTAAATTAAGACATTATTTTGAGACTCATGCCATTATTGTTAAGACTAATTTTCCAATTAAGAATGTTCTCAGGAAACCTGAAATCTCAGGAAGAATGGCCAAACGGGCAGTGAAGCTTAGTGCTTATGATATAAGATATGAGCCAAGAACTGCCATTAAATCCCAGGCCTTAGCTGACTTTGTGGCAGATTTCAGTAGTGACTTGCAAAAGGAAGCTGAGTTAGAAGTCCAATAGCTTGAAGAAACTAAGGATCCTTGGATACTTTTCACTGATGGAGCCTCTAATGTCAAAGGAACAGGACTTGGAATACTACTAAAATCGCCACAGGGGGACATAATACCCCACTCCATAGCTTGTGAATTCCAAACTACTAATAATGAGGCTGAGTATGAAGCCTTGATAGCTGGTTTGCAAATTGCTAAGCATATGAGGATCAGGTATCTTGAGGTACTTGTAGATTCATTATTAATCACTAATCACTTTAATGGATCCTATGCTGTTAAAGGTGAAAAGCTAATCAAATATTTAGAGATAGTCAAAGAATTGGCACTCTCTTTTGTTTCCTTTAGTTTGACACAGGTACCAAGGGAAGAGAATGCAGAGGCTGTTGCATTAGCCAATCTAGGATCATCCTTGAAGATCCCGGAGGATACCAAGATCCCTATTATCCACATCCTGACCCCTGCTATCGAGGATCATGTAACCATGGAGATAGGATAGGATTCTGCAATCATCCCTAGTGATAATACTCAATCTCATTCAGGATCATGGATCCTTCCAATCATGAGATACATACAACATGGAGAGATTCCTACAGGAGAAAACCCTAGGGCTTTCAAAATCAAGGTATCTCAATTTACCATATTGAATAATATGTTGTATAAACGATCTCTTGCAGGACCATATCTAAGATGCATTGAGGATCCTGAAATCCAAGAAGTACTAAAGGATTTCCATGAAGGAGATTATGGAAACCACACTGGGGGCAGGGCATTATTCTCAAGGATCCTGAGGACAGGATACTATTAGCCTACTATGAAGAAGGATGCTGTGGAATATGCCAAGAAGTGTGATCCTTGTCAGAGACATAGTAATATCCTTCATCAACCAGCAGAGCTTTTGCATCCTATATCCTCTTCTTGGCCATTTATGAGATGGGGAATGGATATAGTTCGTAAGCTCCCTAAGGCACCTGGTGGAAAAGTATTCATGCTTGCTATGACTGATTACTTCTCCAAGTGGATAGAGGCTGAAGCCTTTGCTCAAGTCAGAGAAAAGGAAGTTATATCCTTTATTAAAAGAAACATTATTACTAGATTTGGTATCCCTTCTGAAATTGTTTGTGATAATGGATCCCAATTTATTGGGAATAGAACTACTAACTTTTGTGACAGCTGGGGGATTAAGATGATAACATCAACACCAGTCCACCCACAAGCTAATGGTCAGGCAGAATCATCCAACAAGATCATCATCAACAATTTGAAGAAAAAGCTTGGATCCAAGAAAGGAAAGTGGGCAGAAGAACTACCTTATGTACTATGGGCTGATAGGACAACTCCTAAGAATGTCACTGGCCAAACTCCATTTTCTTTGGTATTTGGGGCAGAATCAGTAATCCATACAGAGATGGTGGTTCCTACTGCAAGAACAAGCATTCGTGATCCTGAAGAAAATGCTGAAAACTTGGTTCAAGATTTGGATACTATAGAAGAACTCAGGGATTTGGCAAGGATAAGGATGGCCAGTTATCAACAAAGGATGGCTGGAGCTTACAATAAAAATGTCAGGATCAGGAAATTCCAAGTTGGTGATATGGTGTTAAGGAAAGCATTTCAGAATACCACCAATCCTGCTGATGGAAAGTTGGCACCAAAGTGGGAAGGCCCTTACTTGATCAAAGCTGAGGCAGGAAAGGGGGCATATCGATTGCTAACAATGGAAGGTGATTTGTTACCAAGAGCTTGGAATGCTGTCCACTTAAAGAAATACTTCATGTAATAAGGATCCATGATCCTTATCTGACAAGTATCCTTGAAGGATCCCTACAGGACAGAGGATCCTCATTTTGGTAATATTCTAATCTCCAACTATTTCATTCTTTAATTATCTTATATAAGGATAAGGATCCTGCATCCTTTATCCTCCTTTCACTTGATTCTGAGTTTTGAAGGTTTAGGTATCCTTAACAAAGGATTGAGTATCCACGGAAGTAACCAGTTATTTGGGCTTGACCCCAGTTATTTGGGCTTGACCCCAGTTTGGGCCTGTCCCCAGTATCGCCAGTAGCGCACGATGATCTTGATACAGTTCATGGCAATGGGACCAGTACTCGCTTTAGGGGCTGAAAATTTCATTGTACTGGCTGTATTCAGGATCCTACGTATAATGGTAGACGTACCATACATCCGTTCCTAAGGTTTCTAACGTTTTCACGTTAGCTAAGGTTTTGGCATTTTCATGTCACTAAGTTTGGATAGTCGCCAGTGAGGGCCATACTCCAGTTTACACATGATCCTTTGGGCTTGTCCCCAGTTATCCTTTGGGCTTGTCCCCAGTATATTGGGCTTGTCCCCAGAATTGTTGGGCTTGTCCCCAGTTACTAACTTTTATCTTATATTGGCTTAGTCCCAAGTTGTATCCTATTTCAGGTTTTTGAAGCTAAACGACCAAGGATCCTTGATCCTTACCTTCTACTAAGGTTTGACTTTTGGTTATCCTGATTATAAGTGTTAAAGGTTAGGATCCTAACTTGGATTCTCAGGTATGATCCTTAATTATTTTTATTTTATTTATTATTTACACGAGTGACCCTTATCCTTTGACAACTGAACTTATGATCCTTGAACTACACTACTTTTCAGAACTTGTCGACTATAGGATATGTGATCCTTGATCATATCCTAAACTTTTTGAGGATATTTATTAAAATTTTTCTTCTTTACTTAATAAATTCAGACAAAATGTATATCACAACAATTGAAAAGTAAAGTATTCAGAAGGATAACAACACGGGAAATAGCCAAAAAGTTTAGGTTTTATTTATTCACAAAATATTAAACCCTTCAAGTTTGTCAAAATTGCCAACCCACGTTTCTACCAGCAAAATGTGGCCCGTCCACATGGGTTGGCAAAGGGTGTCCATTGTTAACGGGTCTTAAGAGTGCAGGAAATAAAAGATGGCAGGATAACAAGTGGCTTCATCCCCCAAACAGAGGATCCATCCACCACCCATTATCCTACCTATTGTCTAAGGATCCATGATCCATAACCCTAGAAACTATTGTTCAAATACAACCCAAGATTGTTTCAAAACACTATAACCAAAAAACTACTACCAAGTCCTAAAAAATGGGCTCCGGCCGCGTCTAGAAATGTCCATCATCGCCCATTCCTGCAGCTTACACCTTTGCTGCATCACCATCTCCTTCACCAGCTCCTCCAGCTCCGGCATCATCCACATGATCCTTAACCCCACTGCCGCCAGCCTTGATTGCTAAGACCTCACCAGCTTCTTCTTCGTCATCCAGCTCAGCCAACCTAGCCTTCCAGCCCTCTATGTCCCAGTTGCTCTTGTCAAAGTCAGGATCCTGAGCTTCTTGGGCCATCTGCAACTTGGTTTTGTACATAGCAATGGCAGCGGAGACTTTAGCATCATTTGTGATTTCAGCCTTCTCCTGATCAGCAGTAATATGAGCCAGGACAAGTTCCCTCTTCACCAGATTGACGTTGTTTTCAAGGGAGGCAATTTTCTTATCCTTGGCCAGCATGATCTTTTGGAGGTCCACACACTTTTGCTCAACCTCTTCAATACTACCTACGTAATCTTGGATTTCAGCAAATTTCTGCAAAAGAAAGGATACAATTCAGGATCCCTTACCCTCAGCATGGAAGGATCATGTATAAGAATCACATTTAAGGGTCAGTTATTCTTACCTCAGCAACGTATTCCTCGAACTGATGCTGGATCAGAGGCAGACCTTCAAGGGTATCAGCAATCTTCCTTTTCTTTCCGCCCATTCCCTTAGAAGTGGTTGCCTTGGGGATCGTGACAGATGGACTAGCAGCAGGCTTTTTCTTTGAGGATCGGACAGCATCAAGGTCAGTAACATTGAAACGAGTAGCAGACTTCGATGATTTTCCAGCACCTACACATCCAAAACAGATAAGTATCCTTATTTCATTCTAATTTAAACATTTAGTTATGCACAAAATGGGATAGTTACTTGACATCGTAACAGAGCCTGAGGATACTTCCTGAGAATCCTGGGTATTTGCTTGAAATATTCTTATTGCAGGATCAAGCCTCCGGAAAGCAGCAAGCCTTTCCTTCGTTGCAGGTGTTGTAATAATGTGTGAAACGGTAATAGCTTCAAAATAGAAACAAAAGGATGTTAGTGATCCTCAGCAGAAACAAGGCTATCCTGTGATCCTTCTATAAGGATCCTATATCCTACCATGAGTAACCCATTTTCTTGGAAGATCCTTCCCATCAGGGATGGAATCCCTTCTGATAAAGAAGAATCGCCTTTTCCAGTTGGTGTCATTCTTAGTGGTTTTGAAGATGGGGTGTTCTTCACCGGGTTTGTGTTTGAATAGATATCGATGAGATCCATGGCTCACAAGGTCGTACATTTCTGCTAACTCCGACATTCCCAGATCAATACCTTCATGCTCAATGATTCTTTCAAGGGTATACAAGACCCTCCACATCATTGGCATCGCTTGGATGTAGGAGATGCCGGTGAGAGAGAAGAAAGATTGGGTGAAATCAGGAAAAGGATACGAGTATCCTATCGTAAATAGGGTGACCGGAAAAGCTACCCAGGTTTCAGAAACAAAGTCACTCAGGACGGTGGGATCAAAAGCTTTAAAAACGGTGTTCGCAGGAAAACAATGGTGAATCCTGTCTATCTGTGGATCAGTAAAGCAGCATCGTTCCTTCGCAGAGCCTTCGATGATCCCTTGGCTCTTCAAAGGACTGTCCTTTTTGTGATCCTTAGCTGGTGAAGATCTTAGCATCATCTTGGGCATAATGATGGTGAAGAAGAAGAAACAGAATGAGAATATGAAGAGAGAAAGGAAAGATCTTGCAGGATAGTCACTTCAATGACGTCAGATTGGCAACGGCTAGTCAGAATATAACGGCTATATATCCGTTGGTTTGTTACGGATAAGAACGAGAAAATATAACTCGTTTATTTACACTTTACTCCTTATATTTTGGGGGCAATTGTTAAGGGAGGATTTTCCAAAGATCAGTGATCCTCAATTACTGTTGGGCTTAGGGATCCTCAATTCTGTTTGAGTTAGTGATCCTCAGAGAGTATTGTAGGATCAGGATCCAGGATCATCATAGTGATCCTTACACTAACGATTATCTGCTTTGAATATGATGTTGTTTTGCAGGAGTACGTGCTTGGACTTGGTCTTGGCGATATTCCTGGAGCATATTCCTTTTTATTCCGCACGTGCTTGACTGATATGGACGTTATGGAGGTCGTGGAAGACTTGCACGAAATGCGGATAGTTAGTTAGCTTAGATGTTTTCCAAATTTAAAAGGGGATAGCGAGCTAGATTAGAACACTTGGCTATTTTTGGCTATACACACACACTCGTAACTGCTCTCATCAGCTCTTGACAGTTTGCTCGGCGATTACACACTTTTTTGCACATTACACTCTAGTGATCCTTGTAACTAGCTCGCTATCATCCAAAGTTGTAATACGTTTTCTGTTTAATCTGAGTTGGTGATCGTTAGTTTCCATCACCCGAGGTTTTTTATGCCAGAGATCAACTCTTGATCAAGGGCTTTTTCCTCGTATAAATCATTGTGTCACTTGTTCATTACATTTCTGAGTGATCCTTAATATTGTTCATTGATTCAAGCATCACACCTCACAACAAAAGATTTGGTTGCATTATCTTTGCTTGATTTTTGACCAAAACACCCACTATGTCCATTCTCCACTTCATGAATGGCCAAGGGGAAGTTATAGGTTATAGTGGTTCAGCTGGTTGATGCAATATGTTACTGTGCCTTTGACATGCATCACATCTTCGAGCATATTCTGCAGCATCTTTCTTCATTATCGGCCAATAGTATCCTGTCCTTAATACTTTTGAGAATAATGACCTGCCCCCGGTGTGGTTACCACCATCCCCTTCGTGTATATCCTGAAGCACTTTTTTAGCCTCGGGATCCTCCAAGCATCTTAGGTATGGTCCTGCGAGAGATTTCTTGTACAAAACATTATTTATAATGGTGAATCGTGATACCTTCATTCTAAATGCCTTGGGATTTTCACCCTTAGGGATGTGTCCTTCCTTGAGATATTTCCTGATTGGAGCCGTCCAGGACTTAGTATCCTGATCAGGATCATGACCAGGATCCTGAATGCTTGTTACCTCCTTATCCTGAGCCTTGAAGAGATCCACAGCAGGATACAGGATGTGAAGTATTGGTATTCGGGTTCCTTCTGGTATCCTGACTGATGATCCTAGGTTTGCTAAGGCATCTGCTTCAGCATTATCTTCTCTTGGTACCTGTTCAAGTGTAAAAACATCGAAATATCCTGCTAATTTTTTGAGAATATCGAGATATTCGATTAACTTCTCGCCTTTAACTGCATAGGATCCGTTAAAATGATTAGTAATTAACAGGGAATCAACATATACTTGCAAATTCTTAATATTCATGCTTCTAGTCAATTCTAATCCTACGATCAAAGCCTCATATTCTGCTTCATTATTAGTGGCAGGAAATTCACACCTAATAGCCTGGGGTAATATGTCCCCCTGTGGCGATTTTAGTAGTATTCCCAATCCTACTCCTCTAACATTAGATGCACCATCAGTATATAAAGTCCAGGATTCTGAGGTTTCTCCTAATTGTTGAACTTCTAGGTCTACTTCGTTTTGAATATCACTACTGAAATCAGCCACAAAGTCAGCTAGAGCCTGTGATTTTATGGCACTTCTAGGTTCATATACTAAGTCATAAGCACTTAACTTCACTGACCACTTAGCCATTCTACCTGACATCTCAGGTTTCCTAAGCACATTTTTTAACAGGATAATTGGTTTTAACATGAATCCTATGTGTTTCGAAGTAATGTCTAAGCTTTGTTGATGCCATAACTAGGGCTAATATTAGTTTTTCTAAATGGGAATATCTAGTTTCAGCATCTAATAAACTTTTGCTAACATAATAGACAGGATACTGCTGACCTTCATGATCTTTTACAAGGACGGCACTTACAGCATTCCCTGATACTGCGAGGTATAGGGATAATGGTTCACCATTTTTAGGCTTCATCAATAGAGGTGCAGTTGAAAGATACTGCTTCAAATCCTGCAAGGCTGCTTCATGCTTCTCTCCCCATTCGAACTTCTTGTTCTTCTTCAGGATATCATAAAATTTCTTGCATTTTTCTGAGGATCTTGAGATAGATCTGTTCAATGCTGCTACTCTTCCCGTTAGTCTTTGAACATCCTTCATATTGGTAGGTGATTTGATACCCAAGATGGCTTTGATCTGTTCTGGGCTCGCTTCTATCCCTCTTTTAGTCACCATATATCCTAAAAACTTTCCTGCCCCCACTCCAAAATGGCACTTGGCAGGGTTTAGCTTCATGTTATATCTATCCAGGATATCAAATGCTCCCTTAATATCCTGGTGGTGATCCTTAGCCTTCTTAGATTTTACTACCATGTCATCAATGTACACCTCTGTAACACCTCGGAAATTTACGTCCAATAATGTCTTGACACGTGTCATAAGCTTTGAATATGTGAAAACAAACTTTAGAGGGACTAAAGTTGACAAACGGTGAAACTATGTAAATTCAAGGGTTCAAAGTGTCAACAATGAATAAATAAGCCCTACAATAACCCTACATGGTGTTTATAACTTTAAACGGTTAGATCATGGATCATACGAAGCGAAAAGTGGAAGAAAGTGAGGAATTACAAACTACAGGGACTAAAAGTGTCAACATGTTGAAATTATACCTCTGAGTGATCTTTTGGCAAACCCGAAGCTTTGTAATGATAAAATTTACTCACGGGAATATGTGATAAAAATTTCATGAAGTTTCGTGAACGTATGAGAAAGTTATGATTAAAACCGTACACGAAAGGTTAAATGCGTTATCGTGAATTTCGTGACTTTTCGGGTAAGCGCAAAGTGAACCGAGGATTTCGCCATGTTTATAAAAGTCCTAAGGTTCATAAAAATCAGATTTGAGGGTCTAGAGTGCCAAATAAACGAACAAAACACATTGCAAGAGATAAGGGACTGAATTGTATAATTGTTGAAACTTAAAAAGCTGGTAAAACACATGGTCGCGCCACGCGAGGGGGTCCTCGCGCTACGCGAGCGACTGCCCAGCGACGAAAACGACTGGCAGCTGCCAGTTCTGACTATTTTCGACTTGTATCCAGCTGTTTTCGACTCAGGCTCTTCACCAATCAAATTTCATGCAAGGAAACACCCTTGGACTGATTATATAACATCCATAAACATCTGAAACAGCCATAAATCAGATCAAACTTTCTCTAAAGATCACCATAGTTGCAAAACATTCAAACACTTGAACTTCAAAAATTCACAAAACGATTCTGGAGCATTTCTGGTCGACAAGGCAGCCTCATAAGTGATCACTAAGCTTGTTAGGACCTTTGTAAGTGTTTATATCACCCTCTAATCCGCTCTAACTTAGTGTATTCACTAAAAGTCAAACTTATCGTAAAACTAGTTTGACTTTATGATTAAACGAGATATGCTCAGTATTTTCTCAAATTGAAAGTACCCATACGTTGGTGTTTATGAGTGTAACAAACCCCTAAAAGGGTATTTTCAGATTTACACTCTAAGCATGTCGATTGTCGAGTCAAACCTTTTCGTAAAAAGTCAACAGAATGAGTTTTTGCAAAATTAAGCATATTTAGCAATGTAGGCTACATGCAACCTGTTTGATCATCAAAATAACTTTGTAAATAATGTAAGAACATGTTTCTTCTTGATCAACTCGACAATTTTCTGTATTACACCCGAATCGGAACCGAAAGTCTCATAAATGGACTTTTTCTTTGACTTTCAGTTCCGATCCGTGCATGCATGTTAAGATCTACATTAGAGCATATTTTGGACCAAGTTTCATGTATGTACAACCCTCTGGAATTTTACATCTTGGTTCCATGTTTAACCGATTCATATGCATGTTTCCGATTATGCTTAAAGTTGACTATTTTGCCCTTTTTAATATAAAATGCGATTTTTGAAAAAGTAAAAGAGTAGAATCATTTGTTACTGATTTATAAACTTGCACCAAAAGTTTCAGATCAGTTTGTGGTTCAGATTAAGAGATATGCTCGATATCGTAAATCACAAGCTTTATGTTAAGTAAATAGCGCAATTAGCGCATAGCCTATTTTAACCCACTTTTTAGTATCAAACTTTCTACCCACTGATATTATATAATATTTTGGGATTTTTAAAGATTTTTATTAAATTTTTGGATAAGCATAACATAGGTCTTTAAACCAAATTCGGTAAATACCGATTTTGCCCTTTTCGGTCATAAAACGAGTTCTACAAATCCGATTGACCCCAAACCTTTTTCTACTGATTTTATTTGTTAAATAAAGTATGTTGAGCCTTCTGGAATTATAAAAATCCCAGCTTTCTTTTACAAACCCGGAAACGGCTCTAAATCGCCTTTTTAAGCGTTTTCATCGCATAGTATGTACCATAACCATATTAAACATGTAAGGTTGGTACCTACTGATGTTCTTAACATATTTTTATAAAATAACAGTGAGTACAAGTTTATAAACCCAGGGTCCCAATTTTGACATTTTTAGCCCTTGTGAAATTACCAAAATGCCCCTAAGGTGCATAGTTTGGTTTTAAATGATAAATTTTACGTATAGGTCATACCCTACTGTTATGACTTATTAAATTAAGTGTAATTACTGATTTAATCAGACCTGTAATTCAGAATGATATTTAAACTCTTTTATAATCGTTAAAATGACCAAAATGCCCCTGCGGGGCTTATTTTGAGATGTAACTCGTTTTGGGCATAATAGAAGATATCTTATTGATATCACAACATATTAAAGGCATATTAACTTAGGAAACATGTATACGACTCTTTTGGTTACTCGTTACGCACTTGTCGCGTTCGGATCGGCTTATGTGACTAGTTCATTTATATTAGCCGAAGCGAGTCAAACTTTATCATTTTTGTCTCCAAATCCAGAATGTGTTTAGTATACCCATATTATACAAGTCTTCAAACTTGTCGGGTCTAAATCACATTCTATCCGGTCTTCGCTTAATCGTGCGTTTGAACCGTATGTTCCCTAAGACTAACCGGTCTAAGTTTTGGCTTAAGCAAAGACCCGTTAGCGTTCTAATTAATTATTTATGTCATCATTCCAGACTAGAGCCTTCCGGTAAATGGTACCTACGCTTACTTAAGTGAATACGGCTGAGTTATTAAAATCTTATTAATTAAGACAGGAGCTAGCTCAGGTAAATACTTTTAACTTATTTTCCCTTATACGGGCTTGGGGTACGGTATTATAAAAATACCGCTTGGTCGGGTGTAGAAACCTTTTGATCGGAGATGATTGAATTGCATAATCCCGTTTTAATTCGTATTGCTTGATAACAAATAACATTGGGGGTTAATGACCGTGTCCTGGATATCCTTGGCTCATTTTAAAAAGTGAATGGCCACGACGTAAGCACAAGGTGTAGACAAAACACCTCCTGTTGCATATGTAAAACGTATACTCATTCGTAAGGGTAACTTCTTGTGAGATTATATTTGTGGTGTGTCGATTAATCTTGTCCGGCTCGTATCGTATTGTATTGTATGATCATCGGCCCTAAATGTTGGACAAACATGTAAATCGGATACAAGATTTTTATTAACAAAATTGTCCCAAGTTATAAAAGATTAATCTTGCCTCTGCGCATTTTAATCAATGTGTCAAAAGATTTTGTGCCGTTTGCACTCAAATCAATTTTCAAACTCTTTTCAAAATGAGTCAGTTAAATTGTATTTACCAGTGAAAACTGACGTATTTTTCCAAAAGGTTAAGTGACAGGTACTGAACGTAATTGGCTGGAAGCTCAGGGCGATTATAAGGAATCTTGCAAGTCCTATGCGTCTAAAGTCTGTTGAACAATGATTATGATTATTCGATCCGCCTGTGGATCTCTTTACTTTCCGTCGTAACACTCTGATATTACTTTGTATTCGGATTGTAACATATTTATCTTTTGCTTCCGCTGTGCATTTAAATATTGTGTTGTTTGACTATGATGATATCAATTACGTCACGATACTCCCCCACCGGGCCCACCGGTGACACGTGGAATTAGGGGTGTGACAGGTTGGTATCAGAGCCAACATTGAGGGAATTAAACACTATCCTTTTGTGTTTAATCTCAATGACACAATAGCACATTCTTTGAACTTCTGAGTCTAGACTTAACATAGGAATACTCTTGTCCCTATTCGGAGGATTATTACTTTCAATTATATATTTCTAATATGTCGCCAAGTAAGAAGCTGTAATAAGAATTCTCCACATCTGGAGCCTTGAAATGCTGAGCTTCGTACCGCGACCAGGATGAGACGTGCAACCAAGGAGAAAGCATTCGGAAAGTGAATGAAGAAGAAACTCCTTGCTGAAAGATCGTTTCCTCAATAGTCCTTATAAGGACATAATTATCTTTTCAGTCCCTTCGAGGACAACACACTTCCTTTCAAGTCCCGTTTAGGGAAACTTTATACTCTTATTTTTATAAAGTGGAATGATTAAGTTTAAACTTTCATTCTAAACATGAAATATGAAATAAATGAGAAATAACATTTTTTTTTATAAGATCTACCATTATAATAAAATGGCAAAATCTAAAAAGGACAAGACCTAGCCTCGGGTCATATTAAGACCGGCCAAGATGGCAGTTCCTCAATTTAGATTCCGATCCTTATTAATATCTCAATTTGAAAATTTGTTCTGCGTTAATTATTAAATAAGAATCTTAAGAGTGAAACCTAGCCTTCGGGTCATTATAAGGCCGGGCCATGATGGTAAGACCTGTTTAAAAGATTCAATTCCCTGTTAACATCTTAAAATATGTTAACACAACTGGCAGATGTGATTTATTTAAAATCACACGTCATTTTTATATAGGATTCTTCAAAAATTCCTAACCCAGTTTAATGATCCCTGAATCCTGGGTTTACGTCATCAATTAAGATGATCATATTTTAACCATACGTGGTAATATAGTGCCTACGGGCTATGATTAACGTCTTCTGAGATTAAAGACAGTAGTAGCCTACAACTCCCTGTCAAGAAAAGGTAATGAACGTTGATTCACACCTAATTGCCGCGATCCCAAACGATCAGGGCTTATAAATTAAACTTGTCTGCGTGACTAGGCCACTTGTGCCACTATTAAAATTTTAATGCCTCGACTCTCTGAAATCATGGCATATAAACTTGTCTACGTGACTAGGCCACTTGTGCCATTATTAAAACTTTAATGCCTCGACTCTCTGAAGTCATGGTTTATAAACTTGTCTACGTGACTAGGCCATTTGTGCCATTATTAAAACTTGAATGCCTCGATTCTCTGAAGTCATGGCTTATAAACTTGTCTACGCGACTAGGCCATTTGTGCTATTATTAACTTGTAAAATAGGAGTTATGAGGAGAATCCTGAAGGAAATAAATATTCCCCCTTCCCTGTCAGTATACATTTTAAAAAAGAATCATAAAGGAGAAACCTAGCCTACGCGGCCAAGATGGTGAGACCTACTCAAGAGATTCGGATCTTTGTTAACACCTAAGAACGTGTTAGCACTCCTGACAAAATGTGATTCGATAAAATCACAACAGTCATCCCTATATTGGAAAATTTCTTTTTCTAATTTACCTTATGATCTAGAAATCAGGGCTTATATCATCTTATAAGATGATCATATTATAAACATCCGTAAGTGATGAAGTGCCTACGGGCTAAATTTGTTGTCCGATAAGACAACGACAGTGGTGGTCTTTGACCTCCTGTCTAAAAATGTTGGACCATGTCCAAGCATAATAGTCGGTATGATTCAATCGACCTTGACTAATAGCATCTGAAAAGATGATCATATCATAAACATCCCTCAGAAGGGAATGCCCACGGGCTATATCTATTGTCCTAAAAGACAAAAGGCAGTTGTAGTCTTCGACTCCCTGTTAAGAAAAGTAACCGACTGTGCTCAACCCTTAAATGCCTCGATCCCAAACGATCATGGCTTATAAATTTGAAACTGTCCCTGTGACTAGGCCTTCTGCGCCACTTTAATATCCTTAACGTTTTATAACTAGGATAAATTATAATGGAGACTACTAATTTAAAATAACTAACAAATTAACCAATATGGTTTATATTACCATGGTTGATGAATCGTCAAAAATGGGGATACCATAATAACCTCTGAATAAAATCATTGCCATTGTTTATGTAGCAATCAAGCTACATGGCTGGATCAGAGGAGGTCAACAGTCACCTGAAGAAGAACAATGATATTACCAGAATTAGCATGACTGAAGCGGAACTGCAAGCACTAATAAATAGTGCTATTACTCAAGCTCTTGACAGTCAGTATAATGAATCAAATGATAACCGCTCTACGACTCTATCTGTGGCTCGTATTAAGCCCCCTCCTAAATCACATGAGTCAAAGGAAGACGATGTTCATAACCCGTCACAACGAAGGAATGATCCGCCTAGTCAGGTCGTGCTTCACCAAGAGGCACCAGTTAAGACCTGCACATATAAATATTTTGCCTCCTGCAAGCCCAGAGACTTTACAGGAGAAAAAGGAGCCATCGATTGCATGACGTGGCTCGAGGAGATGGACGCTGTTGTTGACATCAGCGGTTGCACGAAGCAGGACGTTGTGAAATTTGTTTCGCAATCGTTCAAAGGAGAAGCGTTGGCGTGGTGGAGATCATTGCTCCAAGCCACGGGAAAGGTCCTACTCTACAACTTATCTTGGGATCAATTTGTTGAATTAGTCAAGGAAAATTTTTGCCCTCAGCATGAGGTAGAAGAGATAGAATCAGACTTCTTGACTCTAGTCATGAAGGATTTAGATTGCCAGGCATACGTGACAAGTTTTAACACTATGTCCCGCCTAGTTCCTTATTTAGTCACCCCTGAACCTAAACGCATAGCGCGTTTTATTGGAGGCCTAGCACCAGAGATAAAGGGAAATGTTAAAGCATCTAGGCCAACCACATATAGGTCCGCAGTGGACTTGTCCTTATCTCTCACCTTAGATGCAATCAGAAATAAGTCTGTTAAGGCTTCTGGTGAGGGAAAAAGGGAAAGAGAGGAAGAGAACTCTCATCGATCTGATAAGAAGAAAAAGGGAAGCTTAAGGAACAAGAAAGAATCCGAGTCTAGGAAAAACTCGAGTCAGTCTAATAACAGGCCTAAGTGCAGTAACTGCAAAAAGCAACATTCTGGGAAGTGTACAATTGACCCAGGTGCCAAACTGTGTGGAATTTGCAAGACCAAGGGTCACAAGACTTTAGATTGCAAGGAGTTGAAGAACGCGATCTGTCACAATTGTAACGAGGAAGGGCATATCAAGACTAACTGCCCAAAGATTTTAAAGAAGCCGAGAAAGGCCAGGAAAAACAAAAGCACGAGTCTTCCAGAGGAACGCCCACGAGGTGGTACAGAATGCTAACCATATAGCAGGTACTTTTCCTTATCAGGAAGTTATTGCATAAATTATTTTTCTTTATGCTGGCACATATGATTCTTTAATGAACTATAAATGTTAAGAACTGTTGTCTTCGCCTGATTTAAACTCCGGCCATTTGACGTGAGGTAGAAATTGGCCGATGATACCTTGGAGAATGCTCCGACGAACCTTAGAAAGATATTTTATATCTATTAGGAACCACTCTTTTCTAATGTCCTTATGGCAAGCTTTCAAGCTATCCAACTTCATCAATGTAATAAAGACAGTTGTGACATTTCGATCCCCTGTCAAAAAGGTGATGGACTAGGTCCAGACCCTAAATGCCCTCAATGGTCTTTTATGGCCTAGGCTAAGTAAAATTAATAAGAATACATATCTAAACAATGTTCATTAAGAATGTTTATGTTATAGTGTCCTATATGGTTTAATGGCACCATGGATAGTATATGATGAGTTGCCAGGATGATGAATAGCGGTTGTCGGATTGCAATTAAGCAATTGTTTTATCAATACTAGGAACCAATATCAAGTATGGCGAACTCAGATAAGACAGCCGTTGATCGTGCTATGGATGATGCGACGCATGCCAATAATACTACAATTGTGAACCTTAGAATTTCCAATGATGTCCTTCAAACTATGATAGACGCAGCTGTTGGAAAAGCTGTGAAGAAGGCCGTGAAAAAGTTCAAGGAGCCCAATGCTAATTGCTCAAAGTCTCATCCAAGACCACACGACCTTACTCACGAGAAGGATCTCGTCCATACCTCTAAGGCAAGGGATGAACTAAAGAGGAAAAGGGAGGAAGATAACTCCCAGAGTTCTAAGAAAAAGAACAAACAAAAGTCCAACCAGAAACCTGTATGCGAGGTTTGCAAGAAGCGCCATTATGGGAAGTGCAGGTTCGAACCAAAATCCCGATCGCGGCCGAGGGTTTGTGGGATCTGCAAATCGAGGGATCATAAAACGTTGGACTGCAAGTACATGAAGGATGCAGTCTGCTTCGGCTGTTATGAGAAAGGCCACATCAAGACCACGTGCCCTGAATCTGTTAAAGGAAAGACGGCTAAGGAAGTAAAGCCTAAGATTGAAAGCGCCTAAAATGCCTGGACTAGTTCATAAATAATGGCATCAGGTACCTCCCTTAACACTTATCAACGATATGAATGCTAAGAGTTTTTATTTTTCAGATACCAATAAATCCTTCATAAACTAAGCTTAGCAAACTTTTAGATTATCCTCGAGGTAGAACCTACTAATGAAACCACAGAGACTATTTCTTTTATTCTTCTCAGCAATGATCTCTCTGAAAAATCTAAGAGTACTCCTTCTTCGAGTAGGGTACGACAAGATATGTTATTTTAATTATTTTCCTCATTGATTTTATCAACTGCGAATGCCAAACTATGTTTGATAAAAAGTGCCATATGAGGATTGGCATATCCTAGTGTGTCCCATAGATTGCTTCCATGCCTGATCAGTATGGAGGTTTAATGCATGGAACCCCTGAGATACCCCAATGGTCATATCGTACTAAAGTCGACTAGTAGTATTCAAAGAAGATATCCAATATAAAATGTCCTTATAAGTATCTCTGCTTAGGACATCCTTGCATTTGCAAAAAGAATGTGTCATTATCTGACACCGACATCAATGGAAGAATTAGAGCCTGAGATTTGGAAAATCTCTGTAATCTCATTATACCTAAGTATCTTTCACTAAGAATATCCTGTTTACCTTCTGAGAGGCAAGTAGAGTTAAGATTGACATCCCGCTTAAGGTTAAAGTGTGGTGGGAACTCCGTGTTGATCATGGAATAATCGAAACCCTGATTAAGTAAAATTTAAGATATAGGTTCATATAGCCTAACTCAATATTCTAAGAATTCGGTATAGTTAATTAAGGAAGACGGTTCATTTTGCTTATGCATCGATTACCGCAACCCGAATTAGGAAACAAGTAAGAAATTTTATCAGCTGCCCAGGATCGTCGATTTGTTCGACTAACGGCAAGGATTAGCTAATTCCTTAAGATTTGTTTTAAGCAATGGTTAGAATAACCATCTCACCTTAAATTTAGCTTTCCTATAATAGTTGTTATATAAGTATCAAGGCTGCTCTTCTGGAAACCTTGTATAGATGGAATGTTAAACATCTATTAAGACAAAAGATTGGTAAGTCCAATCGTCAGGATCTAAGAGTTGCATTGGAAGCAACGAATAAGATCAAACAAATCCATAATCGATTGTAAGTTGCCATTATTCGGCAGAAAATCAAAGATTAATGAAGTTAGCAACCCTCCTAAGTTCTTGATTAAAGAATAAGGTTTAACAAAAGTGATCACCAGGAAGGGTGTGCAAATTTGTTAAATTATCAGGCTAGTTAAGCTCTGAATATGTAGAATCATTTGAAGGAAAATCGAATGTATCGAGATCAAATAGCTTATAAGCTAAAACCTGTTGAAGGAGCTTGGCGGAGCTCGCAACACAATAGCACAATAATGATTTAAGGATGTGTTTCACCAATAAGTGGAGAAGCATTATCACATAATGATATGCGTACTTATAATATGTTGAGCAAACCGTAGCGATTTAGGATCGGCAGGTTAAGAAACTCCAAAGGGATACATGACCTATTATAGAGGTCAGCTGGAGTGCTGTAGAGGTCCAAATGTACTGAGGAAGGTTAATTTCAGTATAGGACAGAAAGTACTCCCTTTACTTTAAGTAAATCTCGAGGTCGAGATTTCTTTTAAGGGGGTGAGGATGTAACACCTCGGAAATTTACGTCCAATAATGTCTTGACACGTGTCATAAGCTTTGAATATGTGAAAACAAACTTTAGAGGGACTAAAGTTGACAAACGGTGAAACTATGTAAATTCAAGGGTTCAAAGTGTCAACAATGAATAAATAAGCCCTACAATAACCCTACATGGTGTTTATAACTTTAAACGGTTAGATCATGGATCATACGAAGCGAAAAGTGGAAGAAAGTGAGGAATTACAAACTACAGGGACTAAAAGTGTCAACATGTTGAAATTATACCTCTGAGTGATCTTTTGGCAAACCCGAAGCTTTGTAATGATAAAATTTACTCACGGGAATATGTGATAAAAATTTCATGAAGTTTCGTGAACGTATGAGAAAGTTATGATTAAAACCGTACACGAAAGGTTAAATGCGTTATCGTGAATTTCGTGACTTTTCGGGTAAGCGCAAAGTGAACCGAGGATTTCGCCATGTTTATAAAAGTCCTAAGGTTCATAAAAATCAGATTTGAGGGTCTAGAGTGCCAAATAAACGAACAAAACACATTGCAAGAGATAAGGGACTGAATTGTATAATTGTTGAAACTTAAAAAGCTGGTAAAACACATGGTCGCGCCACGCGAGGGGGTCCTCGCGCTACGCGAGCGACTGCCCAGCGACGAAAACGACTGGCAGCTGCCAGTTCTGACTATTTTCGACTTGTATCCAGCTGTTTTCGACTCAGGCTCTTCACCAATCAAATTTCATGCAAGGAAACACCCTTGGACTGATTATATAACATCCATAAACATCTGAAACAGCCATAAATCAGATCAAACTTTCTCTAAAGATCACCATAGTTGCAAAACATTCAAACACTTGAACTTCAAAAATTCACAAAACGATTCTGGAGCATTTCTGGTCGACAAGGCAGCCTCATAAGTGATCACTAAGCTTGTTAGGACCTTTGTAAGTGTTTATATCACCCTCTAATCCGCTCTAACTTAGTGTATTCACTAAAAGTCAAACTTATCGTAAAACTAGTTTGACTTTATGATTAAACGAGATATGCTCAGTATTTTCTCAAATTGAAAGTACCCATACGTTGGTGTTTATGAGTGTAACAAACCCCTAAAAGGGTATTTTCAGATTTACACTCTAAGCATGTCGATTGTCGAGTCAAACCTTTTCGTAAAAAGTCAACAGAATGAGTTTTTGCAAAATTAAGCATATTTAGCAATGTAGGCTACATGCAACCTGTTTGATCATCAAAATAACTTTGTAAATAATGTAAGAACATGTTTCTTCTTGATCAACTCGACAATTTTCTGTATTACACCCGAATCGGAACCGAAAGTCTCATAAATGGACTTTTTCTTTGACTTTCAGTTCCGATCCGTGCATGCATGTTAAGATCTGCATTAGAGCATATTTTGGACCAAGTTTCATGTATGTACAACCCTCTGGAATTTTACATCTTGGTTCCATGTTTAACCGATTCATATGCATGTTTCCGATTATGCTTAAAGTTGACTATTTTGCCCTTTTTAATATAAAATGCGATTTTTGAAAAAGTAAAAGAGTAGAATCATTTGTTACTGATTTATAAACTTGCACCAAAAGTTTCAGATCAGTTTGTGGTTCAGATTAAGAGATATGCTCGATATCGTAAATCACAAGCTTTATGTTAAGTAAATAGCGCAATTAGCGCATAGCCTATTTTAACCCACTTTTTAGTATCAAACTTTCTACCCACTGATATTATATAATATTTTGGGATTTTTAAAGATTTTTATTAAATTTTTGGATAAGCATAACATAGGTCTTTAAACCAAATTCGGTAAATACCGATTTTGCCCTTTTCGGTCATAAAACGAGTTCTACAAATCCGATTGACCCCAAACCTTTTTCTACTGATTTTATTTGTTAAATAAAGTATGTTGAGCCTTCTGGAATTATAAAAATCCCAGCTTTCTTTTACAAACCCGGAAACGGCTCTAAATCGCCTTTTTAAGCGTTTTCATCGCATAGTATGTACCATAACCATATTAAACATGTAAGGTTGGTACCTACTGATGTTCTTAACATATTTTTATAAAATAACAGTGAGTACAAGTTTATAAACCCAGGGTCCCAATTTTGACATTTTTAGCCCTTGTGAAATTACCAAAATGCCCCTAAGGTGCATAGTTTGGTTTTAAATGATAAATTTTACGTATAGGTCATACCCTACTGTTATGACTTATTAAATTAAGTGTAATTACTGATTTAATCAGACCTGTAATTCAGAATGATATTTAAACTCTTTTATAATCGTTAAAATGACCAAAATGCCCCTGCGGGGCTTATTTTGAGATGTAACTCGTTTTGGGCATAATAGAAGATATCTTATTGATATCACAACATATTAAAGGCATATTAACTTAGGAAACATGTATACGACTCTTTTGGTTACTCGTTACGCACTTGTCGCGTTCGGATCGGCTTATGTGACTAGTTCATTTATATTAGCCGAAGCGAGTCAAACTTTATCATTTTTGTCTCCAAATCCAGAATGTGTTTAGTATACCCATATTATACAAGTCTTCAAACTTGTCGGGTCTAAATCACATTCTATCCGGTCTTCGCTTAATCGTGCGTTTGAACCGTATGTTCCCTAAGACTAACCGGTCTAAGTTTTGGCTTAAGCAAAGACCCGTTAGCGTTCTAATTAATTATTTATGTCATCATTCCAGACTAGAGCCTTCCGGTAAATGGTACCTACGCTTACTTAAGTGAATACGGCTGAGTTATTAAAATCTTATTAATTAAGACAGGAGCTAGCTCAGGTAAATACTTTTAACTTATTTTCCCTTATACGGGCTTGGGGTACGGTATTATAAAAATACCGCTTGGTCGGGTGTAGAAACCTTTTGATCGGAGATGATTGAATTGCATAATCCCGTTTTAATTCGTATTGCTTGATAACAAATAACATTGGGGGTTAATGACCGTGTCCTGGATATCCTTGGCTCATTTTAAAAAGTGAATGGCCACGACGTAAGCACAAGGTGTAGACAAAACACCTCCTGTTGCATATGTAAAACGTATACTCATTCGTAAGGGTAACTTCTTGTGAGATTATATTTGTGGTGTGTCGATTAATCTTGTCCGGCTCGTATCGTATTGTATTGTATGATCATCGGCCCTAAATGTTGGACAAACATGTAAATCGGATACAAGATTTTTATTAACAAAATTGTCCCAAGTTATAAAAGATTAATCTTGCCTCTGCGCATTTTAATCAATGTGTCAAAAGATTTTGTGCCGTTTGCACTCAAATCAATTTTCAAACTCTTTTCAAAATGAGTCAGTTAAATTGTATTTACCAGTGAAAACTGACGTATTTTTCCAAAAGGTTAAGTGACAGGTACTGAACGTAATTGGCTGGAAGCTCAGGGCGATTATAAGGAATCTTGCAAGTCCTATGCGTCTAAAGTCTGTTGAACAATGATTATGATTATTCGATCCGCCTGTGGATCTCTTTACTTTCCGTCGTAACACTCTGATATTACTTTGTATTCGGATTGTAACATATTTATCTTTTGCTTCCGCTGTGCATTTAAATATTGTGTTGTTTGACTATGATGATATCAATTACGTCACGATACTCCCCCACCGGGCCCACCGGTGACACGTGGAATTAGGGGTGTGACAACCTCCATGGTGTCCCCCACTTTGTCTTTAAACATCATGTTCACCAATCTTTGATGCGTTGCACCAGCATTTTTCAAACCAAAAGGCATGGCAGTATAACAACAAATACCTGTTGGTGTCATGAAAGCAGTATCCTCCTGGACTGAAGGTTCCATTTGTATCTGCTGGAATCCTGAGGATGCATCCATGAAGGTTAACATCTCATGGCCGGCGGTAGCATCCACCATTGCATCAATATGAGGAAGAGGAAATGGGTCTTTGGGACAAATTTTATTCAAGTCTGTGTAATCTACGCAAACTCTCCATTTCCCATTTTTCTTCTGTACCACTACTACATTTGCTACCCATCTTGGAAACTTGACCTCTCTGATCATTTTGGATTTCAATAACCTCTCTACTTCTTCCTGAATAATCATATTCCGCTCTGGAGCAAATTTCCTTCTCTTTTGTTGGACAGGCTTGAATGACCTGTAAATACCGAGCTTATGTGTTATAATATCCTTGGAAATGCCTATCATATCCTCGTGCTTCCACGCGAATGTTGACATCCTGCATTTCAAAAAGTTAGTTAATTGTTCTTCAATATCCTGAGGGATATTGGTTCCTACGAGCACCGAGATATCCGGATTATCTTGATCCAGGATAATATTCTTTACATCCTGCTCCGAAGCCTCCACGATATCCTGGGCCCGCATCTTTAATTGCTATGCTGTGCTAGGCTTGGTTGAGGATTTCATTGAGGATGAGTAACACTCCTTCGCCTCCTGCTGATCACTATCAACCTTGACAACACCCAAGGGGTAGGGATCTTGATGCATTGATGATAAGTTGACCGCACAGCTTTCATATCGTGGATCCACGGCCTGCCCAATATGATATTATAGCAGGATAGGGAGTCCATCACACAGAAGCGTTGCATTGAGTTGACCCCTTCAACATATACTGGTAACTTTATCTCTCCCACTGTGTTCCTGGCCTCTCCACTGAATCCAACTAGCACAGTGGACTTCGAAGTGATATCCATTGGAGATACATTCATTCTCTTCAACGTTTCTAGTTGGACTATGTTGACGGAGCTGCCATTGTCTACCAGTATCCTGCGTACAAAATGGTTAGCCACAAATAATGTTATTACCAGAGCATCATGGTGAGGATCTTGGACAGTATCCCTGTCATCATTGTCGAAGGTGATCACTTTATCAGTTGTGAGGGTTGTTATCCTGGCTGGCTTATCTCCTCTTTCGGCCTTAGCCTCCTTTGCATGTCTCTTAGCCGCAGAATATGAAGTCCCACAAATGTCGGATCCTCCTGAAATAAAGTTAATTATCTTGGCATCCGCAGGAGGTGATGCAGCTCGTTCAGAATCCTTCTCAGTATCCTGACCCTTATTCTTTTTTCTTCCTAGAAGATCCTTCAAATATCCCTTGCTCGGGAGGTAGCTTATTTCTTTCCTTAGAGCAATGCAATCCTCAGTTATATGTCCGAAATCCTCATGGAAGGCACACCATTTGGACTTATCCTTCCAATCAGCTTTTTTTTATTCTTCCGAGGCCATCTGGCTTTGTCTCCTAAACCCTGCATAGCATGCATCAGTTCAGGTATGTTAACAGAAAAACAATATTCAGATAATTCAGGATACTCCTCAGGATCCTCGTCTTTAAGAACATTCACTTTCTTGCTGTCATTTCTGCCATACGGCTTGGAGCGATATGGTTTATACGAGGATTCTGATTTTCTATTGGTTGATTCATAGGTGGTGGATGAATTCATCCTCTCTTGCATCTTTTTGTCATCCTCCAGTCGAATATATCTTAAAGCCCTGTTCCGAGCTTCATCCAAGTTCCTGCATGGGTTCATTACAAGATCCTGGTAAAATTGAGAATCTTTTTGTAGCCCCATCTTGAAAGCCAGCACAGCCGTTGCAACATCAAGATGTGGAATATCTAAGGATTCTCGGCTAAACTTGTTCACATAATCTCTTAAGGATTCCTGAGGTCCTTGAGTTATCCTGTAGAGATCACTTGTTAGTTTTTCAAAACTTTGACTGCAAGAAAATTGACTATTAAATAAATTCACTAGATGAGCAAATGATGTAATCGAATGAGGAGGAACGTTTAAGAGCCATTTTAAGGATGATCCTGTTAAGGTAGAACCAAAACCCTTGCAGATGCAAGCTTCCTTGAGATCTGGGGGAATAGGATTAATCTCCATTCTTTCCCTATATTGAGCAATATGCTCTTCAGGATCCGTAGTTCCGTCATAGAGCTTCATGTTGGGGGTTTGAAATCTTTTTGGGATTTCAGCATCACAAATAGGATATGCAAACTGAGATATCATGTGGCTGTCTTGGGACACTTCTGGAATTGGCTGGACCACCCCAGGTACACTGGAGATCATGTCCTTCAATTTTTGAAGTTCCCTAGAAAATGTTGACGTTATACCTGCACCCTGCAAAGATCCAATATCATTAGTAGCAAGAATATTATTATTATTTGACACGTTACCAGTCTGAGGATTTTGGCCATATCCTGAAACATATCCTGAGCTCCTTAAGGTTGACATCCTGACCGAAGAGGGTATCTCAGGAGTATGATTCTAAGAATGGTTGGGTACAATATTTCACCTGTTATCCTCAGTATATATGGCCGAACTGAAGTTCAAAGCTCTGGGCAGTAAAGGAGTGACAATATCCTCAGCGGGCCTGCTTGAGCTGGATTTCAAGAGTTGTATTTCTCTCATCAGCATTTGGTTGGTCTCCTGCTGTTGCCTCATCTGTTCCTGTACACTACCAAATAAGGTTAGAATTCATCATTAGAGGCCAAAACAGGAGCAGATCCCTGAATATTCCGAGTGGGGATAATATCCTGAGGCTGTGAAGAAGCTTGCGTCCTTGAAAGAGGTGTTGGGAGCACCGAATCAATTGTAGCAGAGGTTGTGGTAGACACGGTGGAGGAGCTCATGTTTGATCTTGAGGCCATTGAAAATAGTGTAGCAGAAAGTTTTGAAAATAGAAAACCAAGTAACGATTTTGCAAAAGCTTTTAGTAGAAATAGCACCACTTGCCCCACGGTGGGAGCCAAATTGTTTTGGTCAAAAATTACCTAAGCAATTTAGTGAACAAATTAGTTAAGTGAGGTAGTGTGCTAAGAATGTGTATCGAAAATATGTTGATTAAGTTGTTTGTGAAAAACAGTTTTCAGGATACGGCTCAGGATATCGAGTTGTATCTACAATCAAACAATGAGAAAAAATGTAAAGTATGACACGGGATGTACGAGGAAAGCCCTTGATCAATCTAGATCGCCGGCATAAAACCTCGGGAGCTGACAATCGCAGCTGCCTTGTTCTTCTTATTACTTCAATCGTCAGGATACAGTGCAGGATATTGATCAGATCGCTAAGTGTTACAATGCTTTTTCAGAAAGTGTAAGTTGCGAGAGAGTAGAAGTGTATGAAAATGGTAAGTGTTGTTGTGTCCTATTCGATCTGATAAATCCGTCTATTTATAGCTAAGAAATGAAAACAAAAATTCCTATAAACGGGGGATGCCCTCGAATATTCCTTAGTAGACGTTGGAGACCGAGTAAACCGGCTTCAACGTCTTTCTTCGAACAACCTACACCGAGTCTTCCGGGGAAAAGGTCCTCGTGAACGTTATAAGCTTGGACTCACATTCCTGCACATAATCCGTTAGTGATCCTCAGGATACCATTCAGGATGTTACCAATATCCTGAATCAGCATCCCGGGCATGAACATATATCATACAATCAAGATATAACTTAATATATTATCCAGGATATGGGCTCAGAATTTCACCGATAACAGGGGATACACGTGAATCCTGCTAAGATTGATGCTATCAGAAATTGGGCGGCAACGAAGAATCCATCAGAGGTGCGACAATTTCTTGGTCTCGCTGGATACTACCGCAGATTTATTAAAGACTTATCGAAGATCGCTCAGCCCCTCACCGCGTTAACACAGAAAAGCGTTGTTTACTCATGGGGAACAAAGCAAGAAGACGCATTCCAACTTTTGAAACAAAAACTCTGCAGTGCACCAATCCTGTCCTTACCTGAGGGTACAGAAGATTTCGTGGTATACTGTGATGCTTCTATTCAGGGTCTCGGTTGCGTGCTAATGCAACGCGAGAAGGTGATAGCTTACGCTTCTCGACAGTTGAAGGTTCATGAGAAGAATTACACGACTCACGACTTAGAGTTGGGGGGCTGTAATTTTTGCATTAAAAATCGGGAGGCATTACCTGTACGGTACCAAATGCACTATTTATACCGACCACAGGAGTCTCCAGCACATCTTTGACCAAAAAGAGTTAAACATGCGACAGCGTCGATGGGTGGAACTCTTAAATGATTACGATTGTGCCATCAAGTATCATCCAGGCAAAGCTAATTTTGTAGCTGATGCCCTTAGTCGAAAGGAGGCAAAACCTAAACGTGTACGAGCCTTACAGCTCACCATTCACTCAAACCTCCCTAACCAGATCCATTCGGCTCAAACGGAAGCACTGAAAGAGGAAAACCTTAAAGCTGAGTATTTGCAGGGCATGGAAAAATGACTTGTAGAGAGATCTGACGGTATTCTCTACTTCATGGAGCGAATATGGTTCCCTTTGTATGGAAACCTTAGAGATCTTGTGATGGACGAAGCACACAAGTCTCGATACTCTGTTCACCCGGGTTCGAATAAGATGTATCAGGACCTCAAAGTCTTGTATTGGTGGCCAAAGATGAAAGCTCATATCGCGACGTATGTAAGTAAATGTTTGACTTGTGCGAAAGTCAAGGTAGAGTATCAGAAACCCTCAGGCCTGCTTCAGCAACCAGAAATACCCATGTGGAAATGGGAGCAAATTGCTATGGATTTCGTCACTGGTTTGCCAAGAACTCAAAACAGGAACGATACCATTTGGGTGATCGTCGACCGTCTCACGAAATCAGCACACTTCCTTGCGATCAAGGAAACTGATAAGTTCTCACAACTTGCCGCTGTTTATCTTAAGGAAGTGGTTTCTAGGAACGGGGTGCCAACCTCTATTATCTCTGATCGCGACCCGCGTTTCATATTCGATTTATGGCAATCGATGCATAAATCATTTGGCTCACGTCTCGACATGAGTACTGCTTATCACCCATAGACGGATGGTCAAAGTGAAAGAACTATCCAGACACTTGAAGACATGCTGCGAGCATGTGTAATCGACTTTGGTAAAGGGTGGGAAAAACACTTGCCCTTGGTAGAGTTCTCCTACAACAATAGTTACCATTCCAGTATTCAGGCAGCTCCGTTCGAGGCTTTGTACGGACGGAAATGCCGATCTCCTCTTTGTTAGGCTGAGGTGGGTGACAGCCAGATCACTGGTCCGGAACTTGTACTTGAAACCTCTGAGAAGATTGTTCAGATTAGAAATCGTATGGCGGCAGCGCGTGACCATCAGAAAAGCTACGCTGACAAGCGTAGGAAACCTTTGGAGTTCGCTGTAGGCGATCACGTTATGTTGAAAGTCTCACCTTGGAAGGGTGTGGTACGTTTTGGAAAGCGCGGCAAACTGAATCCACGATACGTTGGTCCGTTTAAAATCTTAGAAAGAATTGGCAAGGTCGCCTATCGGCTTGAGTTCCCAGACGAGTTGGGTAGCGTTCACGATGTCTTTCATGTCTCAAATCTAAAGAAGTGTTTGTCTGATGAAACACTTGTGGTGCCACTGCAAGAACTAAAGATTGACGATAAGTTGCAGTTTGTCAAAGAACCTATCGAAATCATGGATCAGGATGTTAAAGTTCGTAAGCACAGTCGAATCCCAATCGTGAGAGTTCGTTGGAACTCAAGACATGGACCGGAGTTCACGTGGGAACGCGAGGACCAGATGAAACTCAAGTATCCTTAATTGTTCAAAACTGCTGAATCAAATCCTAATACGACTGGTGAATTTCGGGACGAAATTCCCTTTCAAGTTGGGGATGATGTGGTACCCGAGGAAAATTCATAGTCATTTTAACTCGTCTTTCACTCTCCTGTGTCTACTTATCAAATTTCGGGACGAAATTTCTTTCAACTTGGGGATGATCTGACAACCCGTGATTTTGAGGTAGAAACCTGTTTGTTTCATTTCTTTTAAATCAAATCGCACACTTTTATTATTTGATGAACTAGTTATATTTTATCCATATCGCGTTGACCGACCCAAACTATAACTTGATTAACATATATATTATTAATCAATGTGATGCCTAACTAAATTAATGTTATTAGTTGTTTTCTAAAAAAAATAATAAAAAATAAAACAAATAAATATACTCATACATACTATGAATTTAGTCAACACCACACCCCCTTGAGGTTCTGTGTTTACATTAATTTGCATGATATTGAATTGTGGGCAGCCACATCCCACTTCTCTCTAGTCTCTCAGCCCAAAACTCTACCCCTTTAATCCTCGGTCCAAACTTGTGCATCTCCAGCCCACTTAAGCTATTAAACCACATGTGCTCCTCAATTTAATAAGTTACGTTCTTGTATGCATCTTAGTATATATTACACCCTACCCAAAACCCTAGTCTGCGTTTACCACTCTTGCTTTCCTTCTTTTTTTCGTTGCTGCCCAGACGAGCAAGACTCAAGGGACCCTCACAAGCATTCAGTTTCAAGGCTTAGTCGACATTTTGGCACAATCCATCCCCAATCATCACTAGGTATCGTATCTTGGGTTTTGTCTATAATTATAAGAGTTCATGCATGATTTCGGTTACTAATGTTAGGTTATCATGGCTGTGTTCTATGTTTTTCTTGATGATTCTCGATGTATGTGGTGCTACTTGTTGACTAGGTTGTTAGAAAATTGTGTATGATGGGCTCTAAGATCAAAATAACCTGATATGAGTTATTAGGGTTTTGTTTCTTGCATGAAAGTAGCATAAAACTTGATGATTTAGTGGTATAAATCAGATATAAGTAATTTATAACCTGCTGTGATTAATGTTATGTGTCGTGATCTTGTGCTTATATGAGTTGTGATTTTATGTGGGTATGGGATAGTGTATGACTGTTTACATAAGCGAACTTTTGTGATATCGACTTTGCAATCTGATGTAGATACCTTGTATTATGTTTACACAAGTTCGTTATGCGCTTACGACACCTAGAAACTTGTTAGGATGCATGAAAAAGTGACTAAATCGAGTAAATATCAGTTCAGCGATTTTCTGCATAAAATACGCTGACTTGCGTAGCCTATTCCGGGACTTTAAATGATCAAAACCTTACGCTTTCAGAGTCTAAAACCAAGTATCCGGAAATAGCTTTCAAACAGAAGTGGTTTCGTATTTTTCGGACAGGTCAAGGTATTTTTAGCGGAATTGTTTGTAAAACTGCTATGAGCTGCCATTTTCTGCAGAAAATGCAGCTCACGTTTCGTGTCATAACTTGGTATGTGTTTACTGTTTATACTTGAAAATTTTATTGTAGATGCTCTTAAGTGTCCATGAAAACCTCCAACTGGAATTTCATCAATCGGATAAACGTAGATTTTTAAATAAATAATTCGGTAAACATGGTCAGATTACAACGAATCTGATCACTGTTTGGCGCAAGATTTGTCATGGGAAATCCGTAATGAATTTGGTCACCAAATTTTAATACAATGGTCTCTGGTTCGATTAAAACGTTTTGTAATTCTCCGGGAGCTATCTGGTGCCCGAACTGTCCCGAATAACGCACCGCAAATTGTCCGAAAATGCACTTGAAAGCTGAAATTTTGTGACAAGATTTATTAGGTGAATTGTGACGAAAATGTGGTCACTATTTCGAATAGCGACACTTTGCATGCATGTGCATATATATATATATATATATATATATATATATATATATATATATATATATATATATATATATATATATATATATATAATATTATAATATTTTACATGCTACGTGTTAGATACGTGTAGGATCCGCGTCTCCGTGTGTGTTCACACACTAACTTTTAACCAGTAATCATGTTAGGACGTGAGTGACCCGTTCCACTCCGCACTTATTTTCCGTCTTTTAACCGAGCAAACTAAGGTGAGTTCATTGCTCTTTTTTTCAAGCATGCGTCCCGGGGATGGACATCTGGTAAATATTCCGGGGAGGAATATTGGGTAAATGGGTTTAACTGGAATGTTAAACTGGGATGTTGGATAGTACACTCATTTTCTATCACTTAAGTCCCATCTACTACCGAATTAGTTGCCGGGGAGGCAACGGGGTATTTAGTTGATAGCGCTATTAGGTTTGGCACCCTCACACCGTACTGGGGAGGACGGGCGTGAACTAATTAACTTAACCACTCGACCAATGTTTGATAGAGCATTGGGGAAGGGCAAACAAACTGACGCCATCTTGCGGTATTGAGTTATTATCAACATGCTAAAACTTATATTCGGTAACTAAATGTTTTTGATAAACTTTGAACTCGCCAGCGTTATGCTGATACACTTGTCTGCATGCTTGCAGGTCGTTAGATTCTTGGACATGGAACTTGCTATCTGGGATTGCTGGAGTGGTCATGGGTCGAGCCTCTTGGAAACGCGTGACAAGTTTATTTGGTTTTCGTACATTTGGTTTTGAAACATTTGAACCGTGATTTATTTTATGCTTCCATTGAACGTATTGGTTTTAAGTTATGTTTGAAATTACAATATCGTAATAAATGGAAACTTTTATTTAATATCTTGTTATAGTTCAATGTCATTGGTGGCTGGATCCTGGTACGTCACATGTCCCGCGGGGTTTTCGCATGTGGTATTTCTTGGGGGTGTGACATTTCTCCTTCGATTTCTCGCGATTCTTGTAAGTTTTCGACTCAAATCTTGTACATCTATCATCTACACACACTTCTCCATCATTTTCACATTTGAATCTTAACTTTTAACCATGAAATTGACTGATTTGAGGTGTTCTAGGATGATGTCATCATGGGGTTTTTATGAACTTCAAGATCTGGCCTCAATCCACCAAGAACAACTCAGATCTAAAGGATTTCAACATGATTTAACACTGATTTCATCTAGATCTAAACGTTTTCAAGAGATTAAAGGATTGAAAGATGTTTTCATAACATTCTTTCAACTTTTTTACACTCAATGCACTCAAACCTGATAGAATCGGAACTCATTCAGACCTTCTACTCGTTTCTAGTGAAGTGTCGGTCTGAGATCTAATTCCTATCAACGAGATAACCGATTCACGGGTTGAACATGAGCAACCGTCACGAACAGCGAACCGATCGGACTGGGGTGATTCCCACTTCGGTCGGGTAACTTGGACTTGATGGGGTTCCATTGTTTAACACGTTGTCATACCGTCTCAGTCAAACCGCAAACCTTTCAAAATTCACAAAATATTTCAAGTTTCAAACGATCAGACTGTCGAACGGATTGCCGTCCAATCGGATTGCCATCCGATCGAACGACAATCCGATCGGACGACACATGGTCTCAACACTTAAACATTTTTTTTACACTTTTCAAAGATCACCAGTTTCTAGGGGATTGCCATCCGATCGGAAGGAAACCCAATCGGATGACCATCCTGCTGTGAACTTGTTCTCTGAGAAATGTCTCGCTGGACGGATCGCCATCCGATCGAACGACCGTTCGACCGGACGACCTGAAATGTAGAGATACTTCTCTGTTTTCAAAATGCTACAAAGAATACTTCTAAGCCATCATACACAAACACATCCATCCCAAACGAATGTCAATCCGACCGAATGGCCATCCGACCGGATGACCATCCGAACGGATTATCATTCGATCGAATGACCATCCGTTCGGATTGTCATCCGATCGGATGACCATTCGTCACTCAGTTCTCTCATCCCCGTTTAACACGCCGTTCATCGCTTATGCTATCGTTCTGTAATCAGGCTAACTCTCCAGCGCTCCCTTCAATCCAAGACGGTGCTTAGTTATTAAACGCTATCTGTGAGTATACTCGATCCCTTTTTGCTTTACGCACTTTTGGGTGTTACATACGTTACTTATTCAAATCGCAATCTACACACAACGCAAACACTTTTATACGCTAACCGTTATTGCATGTTATACGTGTTACTCGATGAACGCTTGTATGTTATGTTTACACAGTGATTGTTGCCTGACACCTTAGCAACGATAGTACTATAGTTTGGACTCAGCACCTGTCATGGACAGGGGTTGTTAAGGACTTTACTTCACATGTCACAGTGGTGATATGTGTTGCGCATTCTACAACTTGCAGTCGCGTCTGTGCATTCATTGTCGACAACCTACTAGCTTCACTTGGCTACATGTTACATGCTGGTTATGCGTAAAATGATTTCGCTACCTATTATACTATTAAACTTGTATGCTCACCTTTACACTATGTGTATTGACCTCTATTTTAACGTATGTGACAGGTGTTTAGGATGCTTTGCTTTGCTTGCCATCATGGAATCGAGCTTAGGAGAGTCTAGAAACAAACAACTAAATATTTGAGTTGTCGAAACAATGATTTGCCTTGAGATATCTATGTCTGTAATAATTGTTTTACTTTGATAAGTTATAGTATGGGACATAATATTAATTATCTGGTAATTTAGTTGTTATGGAATTCTCTTGGATAATCTGTTTCGCTCAGTGCCACGCCCCGATGTTTCCGCCATCGGTTGGGGTGTGACAGATTGGTTTCAGAGTCATAACTATTGGGAATTAGGCAAGACTCGACCTAGTCCAGGTCGATGTCTTAGAAACGACCTAGTCTATAGTCTAAGTACCAACAGACCGCCTTGTGCGAACCCGATAAGGGTTCCGCACGAGCCTTTCCTAAGGCAGTCGCACCGCACACTATTTTCGAAAATGGACGAGTGATTAGATCGAGACTAGGTGTGAAAACCGCAAACTCCTGATCAGATCACTTGTTCGACGCGCATTTTTACTATAAACACGAGAATTTGCGTTGAATTAGGAGTGAAATCCGTACTTCGACGCAGACTTCTCTCTCAATCTCATGATTCTATCACACACACAGGAATGTAGTCGCTAAGTAAGGGGTGAAACCCAAACCTTGATGACTCGTTCCATTCTCTATTTGGGTTTTACAAAACTCTCACCAAAGTATTGATGGATTCCAACAGCTCGAGTTACGTGAATAACCGAAAGGATGCATGCCATTCACCGTATGCCGGTGATAGTGCACAGTCTAATAGACCAACACGTGTACCCGAGAACCTTGAGAATAGTCGAATCACTCTGGGTAGTCAACGTCTATCAAGCCGAGACAATCTAATTTCGATTTCAAGCTTGCAATCGCTGATTTTATGTGTTTCAATTATGAGCCCGCGACCGCTGACTCTGAGACTTATTGTGATTCATCGCTTTTATGTGAAACTTTTATGTGTTTATGTGATTTTACCTGTTTATGTGTTTCGATTCTTGGTGATTTATACGCCTTTCACTTTCCGCTTTAATCACACACAAAACTCGCACTACACATCTACCTCAAAACGTTAACAAATCGCTGCAACTTTGTGGATAATCGCATGCTATGTTACTCGCTTATGCTATACTACTCGCTGTGCTACTCACTGTGTACTCGCTAATCATAATCGCTATTCTCGAACGCGCAAACCTTGAATGATAAAGGAACACGACTGACACATATAGGTGAATACGTGCAAAATATAGTGTGGTTTCTATGGTTTACGTGCTTCCGTGCTCTACGTGCTTATGTGTTCTGTGGTTATGTGCCTATGTGAATATGTGCTTAAGTGATTGAAAGTGTTCCTGAGCTTTATATAGTAGTGGTGCGTGTGAGGTGAGATTTGATTATATAGTGTTTGAGTCCTACGGCGATGTCTGTTGCAGACAATGTCGTCATTTGGATCGTTTCACTCCCGCACTGCCCGTCGCAACCATGAGGATAAATGCATCGCTGACCTCGTCGCTAAGCAAATGGCGAAAGTTATCCCTCAAATCGTCAGTGAGCTGAATGAGAATACCAGCAAGTCCTCTGAGGAATCAAGGACTGACTCGCCTAAAGGCACTTTCAGCTTTAAGCAGTTTAAGGTCTGCGGCCCAAAAGACTTTACGGGCGAAGACGGACCTACCGCGATGTTTCAATGGTTCGATTCAATCGAAGTCACGCTCCGTCAGAGTGGATGTCCGGAACACCTACGAACTGTCAACGCTACCGGCGTCTTCCAGTCCAGAGCTCTGGAGTGGTGGACCGCAGAAAGGAACAAACGTGGGAATGATGCAGCCTTTGGGCACACTTGGGAGGAGTTGAAAGACCTCATGATGAAGGAATTTTGCCCACCTCACGAGCTTCAAAAGTTGGAGAATGAGTTCTGGCATATCAAGCAAGACGGTGGCGATAACACCGGTCTTACTGCCCGCTTCAAACAGCTGAGTATCATCTGCCCAAGTATAACAACCCTCCAAAATTATTTTCGACATCTCTAATATAAGTAATGCCCCTATATGTCTTAAAGTGCATCCCGTATATGAAAACCGAGCCAAAATACCTTATGTAATTAAAAATAAAATAAAAACAACAAAATACAGGCACTCGCGGGCCGCGAAGGCCTTGTCTTCAGGCTACACGGGGCGCGACAGTTGGTCACCAGGGCGAGCCCCAGGCTGCCAGGTGTCACCGTTCGTGTCGACCCTATAGTGCTGACCAGTCATAGCTAGGCCCTACTCAGCCTAGGTCGCGGGCCGCGAAGGACCCCTGTGTGGTCTACGCGGGGCGCGAAAAGGTCGACGATCACAACTATAAATAGGAGGCCTCGGCTTTCATTTTCATTCGTTCAAATCTCTCGATCTCTCTCTAATATTCTGCATAGCAAATATAATATCGGGCATTATAACCCCCCTAAATAACGAAGTTCTGCCCCGTTGTAAGTATCATAACCCCCGGTTACGTATTAGATACGCTGCCCGATTGATCCAGGGTTCCGTAACGGCTGTCGTGGTTCTGCCCGACGTAGTCGTTGGAATACCGTCTCGGGGAGGGTATTACTAATGTAAATATTTAGTTATTATACTAACGCGTGTGCATTTGTGTAATTAATAGATACTCACCAGGAAATCCTAAAGGAAAACCCTAAGACAGCAATGTGAGTAATCTCCTTTTTGTAAACTGTTTTTACAAAACCTCACATAATTAATATTATATTAAACAGTGATTGAGTATTTGTATTCTACAATTATCGTCGGTATGTTGGGGTTTTGTATACAAAATTTGTTACTACATTGTGAGTAGTAACATAACCACAAGTCGGGTTGACAGTACCGTGGGTGGTAATTAAAGTAGATGGAAACAAATGCAATTGCGAGATCGCCCTCAATGCTTTAGACTGATAAAACCTGTTTTGATTAAACTGGGATTCACTCACCAGTATTTCCCACTAAAAAAATGTTTTTAAACGTGTTTCAGGTAACAAAATGTGAAAGCCAAGTAGAAGCCAGCTAGACAGCACTGAAGGCTTGGAAAAAGTGGCTATAAAAGTTACCTAAAGAAAGAGATGTTTTTATTTGAATAAAATAGGGTTTATCCCTATGAAAATGTGTGTATTTGAAACTTGGGAATTTCCTATGTGTTTAATATTATAAAAGCGTGGTATTTTACTCTGATAAAACATTTCCTAACTACGGTCCTGATGTAAATTCCGCTGCCAAAATGATTAAACATCTGATACCAGCGAAACCGGCCGCGGCCGCTCGTTCCCGGGGTATTAGGGGACGGGGGTTGCGACAGAAGGTGGTATCAGAGCTAAACCACTGATTCAGCCACAGAAGTGTTCTGCTGACACCAAAGTATTATTTAATATGTTAGGAAAATATTTACGGAACTATGTGCATATCTGTATATTTTTGTTGTGTGTTATTTGACTATTTGTTAGTTTACAGTATGAGCGACCAAGGGCCTTCGGACGCTTACCGTCAGTTGTCCAGCTCACCTAGGGACGAAGGCACCAGCCATCCCTTTCAGGGTATTCAGCTGACAATGAAGATGGGATATTCGTATTCAAGGCCCAATCTGAAGAGCCACTCCCTTCCAAGAAAAAAGAGGATGGTTCAGCAGAGGAGCACATGAACGTAGAAAAAGGATGAAAAAGTTACAACAACAGCGAGCCTTAGCAGCCGTTAAGAAAGAAACAGATGCCTACACTCAGGATATGCTCAATAGGAGTCTAGCAAATTTCCATATCTTAGCAACTACAACTGCAGACCCTAATCTAGAGCAACTTATAGCACCCCAACCCTTACCACTGTTTCCCACACAGCCAATGGAAATTGATGCCAACCTAGAAAACCAAATCCCAATGCTTGACATTAACCCAGCTGAGATACCTAGGATACCAGCACCCCATCCCTCTGACCCAGACTATGATCCATGGGTTGATGACCATAGGGATTATTAGCAACGCTACCCAATACCAGAAGACGAACCTATGCCAAACCTAGCAGCTTACCCAGACTTGGACCCTTTAGATCCCTACTATGATAATTACCAATACATCAGGGAGATTCTAGAGAATCCGTATCCTTACCAGGAACCCATGCCCCGGTTCCCAAACCCAGTACCAGCCCCTGCACCACCAATGAGCACTGAAAATGTGCAAGAACTCCGAACCTTTGGTGAGGAGATTTTAGAAGGAAGTGAGAGGATGAGACAGATAGGAGAACGACTCGTTTGGAAGTATGACGAGCGTAATACGGAGTTCTGGATGAACCCATATTCGTAATAGTAATAATAATAATATATTGTAGTATAGACCATTTTGTGGTTAGTGATGCATAATAGTATTGTAATTTTATATTTCAGTGTCGGTTTGTATTAGACGCATAATATAAAATAGAGTAAGTCGCAATGTTCGACGGTTTTGATCAATATGCATGTTGGGTAATCGTTTGCATTAAATATTATTTTGTGATATTAATACGTGGTAAATGTTTAAAATTCAGATGGACAACGAAGTGAACCAGGAAAACTAGAATAACAATAACAATGGAAACCAAGTGGATAACAGTGCCATCCAACACATAGTGGCACAAGGAATTATAGATGCAATGCCATATATTATCCAAATTGTTAGGGAAGCTGATAATAAAAGTAATCATAACAGTAAACGACCAACCAATGAACTCAGTCACAGCGTAAACAATGGACCCATACTTCAAGTGCCCATTCCCAAAAGAAGGAGAACCATGTCTTATGGTTGTTCTTATAAAGAATTCTGGTCTTGTAAACCAATAGAATTCTCAGGCAATGAAAGAGCCATTGCAGCTTTACATTGGATAGAAAAGACTGAGGCAGTCCTAAAAATAAGCAAGTGCGCGGAGGAAGATAAGATAATGTTTGCTTCCAATCTGTTTAAGAACTCAGCTTTAGAATGGTGGAACACTATCCTCCAGTCTAGAGGAAGTGATAGGATTTACAATATGGAATGGGAGGAATTTAAGAACATGGTGGAAAGGAAATTCTGCCCTCCCAAAAAAAAAAAGAACAGATAGCAAATAAGTTCTTAAACCTTAGAATGACTGGAGTGGATAGTAAGGGTTACACTATGTTATTCTTTGAATATGCTAGAATAGTGCCAACCCTTGCATCACCAGTGAGATTAGGCATGTAGTCAAGGCAGCCAGACCTCAAACTATAGAAGAAGCTGTAGAACTAGCAAACACCTTGACTGATGAATTAGTACGTACACGAGAAGAGGACCAGAGGAGAAACCTAGCTCAAAGGCTTACCCAAGAATTTCGTTATGGAAATTCCAACCGTGGGAAAAATATAGGTTCTACCTCTGCACCTTATTGTAAGGCCTGCAAGAAGAAGCATTCAGGAAGATGCTCCACTTACTGCAATTTCTGCAAGCTACCAGGACACAAGGAAGAAGATTGTATGAAGAAACCTAATAATGGAATGTGCTTCAACTTTGGAGAAAAGGGTCACATCAAACCGAACTGTCCAAAACTAGCTCCAGCCATGAACAACAAGACTACTAAAAATGCTAGAGCATTTGTTCTGACTGCAGAAGAAGCCAAGATGATCCCGGCATGATAGCCGGTATGTTTTTAGTTAATGATGTTTTTGCTAAAGTATTATTTGACTCTGGTGCGAACCAAAGTTTTATTAATACTTCATTTTGCAAACTTCTCAATCAACCATTAACTAAACTTCCACAAGAATGTCTAGTAGAGACAACAAATAGGGAAACCATTAAGATTTTTGAAATCTTGCAGGGAGCAAGAATAGAAATTCTAAATCAAAAGTTCATTGCAAACCTTTTTCCAATAAATCTGGCAGGATTTGATGTTGTATTAGGAATAGATTGGTTAATAGCCAATAAAGCCAGTATTCTATGTGATCAAAAGTCAATCCAAGTAAATTCACCAAGAGGTGAAAAGATCACAATTAAAGGAGATAAGCCATCTAGATCCACAAAATTCATCTCTGTGATGAAAACAGTCAGTTATGCTAGAAAATGATCATTAGTGTATTTGATTTCTATAATCATTAACCCTAAAGGAAAAGAACTGAAAGATATTCCTGTAGTATCTTAGTTTCCAGATGTGTTTCCCGAAGAATTACCAGGACTGCCGCCAGACAAAGAAGTCGAATTCAGAATCCACCTGCTACCAGGGACAACACCAATTGCCAAATTGCCAAATCACCTTATCGTTTGCACCTGCCGAAATGTAGGAACTAAAGAAGCAATTAGATGAATTGTTGGAGAAAGGATTCATACAGCCAAGTTTATCACCATGGGGAGCACCAATTTTATTCGTTAAAAAGAAAGACGGATTAATGCGCATGTGCATTGATTACCGTGAATTGAATAAAGTCACGATTAAAAATCGGTATCCATTACCAAGAATCGATGATCTATTCGATCAATTGCAAGGAGCTCGTTTTTTCTCTAAAATCGATTTGCGCTCAGGATATCATCAATTAAAAGTACAGGAAGAGGACATTCCTAAGACCTCTTTTAGAACAAGGTATGGCCATTATGAATTTAAAGTCATGCCATTTGGTTTAACCAATGCCCCAGCTGCATTTATGGACATGATGAACCGAATATGTAAGCCATATTAGGATAAATTCATAATTGTCTTCATAGATGATATTCTCATTTACTCTAAGAATAAAGAGGAACATGCAGCGTATCTGCATGCACTTCTAAGTTTATTGAGAAAAGAAAAGCTTTATGCAAAGTTTTCGAAGTGCGAATTTTGGTTAGAACAGCTACAGTTTCTTGGACATTTAGTTAACCATGAAGGAATTCATGTAGATCCCACCAAGATCGAGGCAATTACAAAATGGAAAACCCCTAAGTCACCAACTGAGATTAGAAGTTTCTTAGGATTGGCCACTCACATTTCTAAAAATCTCGTTTATATGTTAAAAGGGCAAAAATGGCATTTCTAAGCATAATGACGGACATGAGCATATAATTCAAAATATTAAGGACCAAGTGATATAACTACAGGGGGTTATACTACTGAATAAGGTGGTCCTAAAGGAAGCTTAAAACATAGAAGGATTTAAGCTTAATCGGGTCAGAACTGAAAGTCAAGGCAAAAGTCAAGCTTTTGTGACTTTCGGTCGTGAACCGATCCTAAACTGATAATTGTCGGGTTGAACATGCTTAAACATGTTCTAATACTAATTACCAAGTTATTAGAATGATAAAACATGATTAACCTCTGCTTTGTTAGTTATAATTATTATTTTAAGTTCTGTCCAGTTTGACTTTTTAATTTATTAGTTTGACCCGACAATTAACTAGTCAAACGAAATAATTAGGAGGTGCCCTTTTAAGGGTTAATCACCTACCTTATTATGGTCGCATAACCACTTTTGATTCGGACAGTGGCTGGACCATTTGTGATTAAACCGAAATTCAAAGTCAATTTATGATATCTTTGACTTTTCGGTTTTTAAACTAATAAACTGAACTAAGGAAGAACTAAGACACTTACATAGGGTCCTAGCTATCTTTTCTACACTTCTTGATCCTCCTCTCAGTCCAAGTATCTCCAGAGGTGAGTGTTGTGAATGTTGCAAGTGAATGAGCACTTGAACAATGGCACCAATGTGCCTTTATATAGGTATATGGCATGAAAGGAGATCAAGGCAGGTGTTTTGGAGGCATCTAGGATCACCCCAGGTGTCCTAGTGGTATTACAAGTCCGTTAAACAGCCCATGGTATCAATTGGAATGAGTTTAAGTCGGTTAGAGATGAAAACCTGCAGTTGTCCAAAATTTTCTGCCCAGATACAGGTTTTACGGATCGTAAGCCTGACTCCTTACGGTCCGTAAACGATATTGGAATTGTATCGCCCAGGTAGCTATCTTATGGACCGTAAGCCTTCGCCCTTGCGGTCCGTAAGAGGTTGATCAGAAACATGATTTCTTTTGATCTTGACACTTTTGATCCTTCAACTTTCATAATCATTTTTGATTATTTCCGAGAGCTTGTTTCAACACTATAAGGTCTCGGATTTTGTAAAAGGTCACTCAGAGGCTTAACTTAGCATGTTGACACTTTTAGTCCCTTCACATACGAAATCAAATGTTGTCAAGTTTAGTCCTTCGGAATAACTCCGTCACCTGGTTAGGGTTTAGGACACGTGTCTTCACATGATTGGACACTTTTTTACGTGGTGTTACATCCTCACCCCCTTAAAAGAAATCTCGACCCCGAGATTTACTGGAATAAGTGAGGGTACTTCTGTCGCATAGTGGATTCAACTTCCCACGTATATTCAGGGCCTCTACGAGCATCCCACTTAACTTTCACTATAGTATGTGCTTCCTTCGGAGCTTTTTAACCTGTCGATCCTCGATCTATATGGGTCTTTCAACAAACCTCAGACTTTTATCAATCTGTACGTCTTTATGAGACATTGCTAGCGATTCATCTGCTAGACATTTCTTTAAGTTACAGATATGGAACACATTGTGAATTCCACTTAGCTCCTCAGGCAAGTTTAGCCTGTAAGCTACACTGCCAACACATTTGATGATCTCGAATGGTCCAATATACCTCAGACTTAACTTTCCCTTTTTACCAAAATGCATCACACCTTTCCAGGGTGATACTTTTAGTAAGACTTTGTCGCCTACCTCAAACTTTAGAGGTTTTCACCTCTTATCAGCATAACTTTTCTGCCTATCCCTGGCAGCTTTCAGGCGATCACGGATTTGGACAATCTTGTCCGTGGTTTCAAGGACTATATCAGGTCCTGATAACTGAGCTTCTCCTACCTCCGCCCAACAAACAGGCGTTCTACATTTCCTTCCATACAATGCCTCAAAAGGCGCAGCCTGAATGCTGGTATGGTAACTATTATTATAGGAGAAATCGATCAAAGGTAGGTGGTCATCCCAGCTACCACCCAAATCAATAACACGTGCTCGAAGCATGTCTTCCAAAGTTTGAATTGTACGCTCACTTTGTCCATCTGTTTGAGGATGGTAGGCAGTACTAAAATTCAAACGAGTGCCTAAAGATTGTTGGAAACTTTTTCAAAAGTGAGAGGTGTATCTAGTATCTCTATCAGATATAATAGATACCGGCACTCCGTGGAGAGATACAATCTTATCCACGTAAAGCTGAGCTAACTTATCGGAGCTATGAGTCTCCTTGATGGGTAAGAAGTGTGCTGACTTAGTCAGCCTATCGACTATGACTCATATAGTATCATTTCCATGCCTCGTTTTAGGTAACTTGGTTATAAAGTCCATAGTTACCATCTCCCACTTCCATGTGGGAAGTTCTGGCTGTTGTAGCGGACCCGATGGCTTTTGATATTCAGCTTTAATCTGAGCACAAGTCAGGCCACTTAGCTACATGTGTGGCAATAGATTTCTTCAAACCTATCCACCAATAATTAGCTTTCAAATCTTGATACATCTTGTCACCTCCAGGGTAAACTGGGTATTTGGAATTGTGAGCTTCCTGGAGTATTACATCTCGAAGCCCTCTTTGAATAGGAACCCAGATTCTTCCATTCATCCTCAGGATTCCATCCTTACCAGGTGCTAACTGTTCAGCGGGTGCACCTAACTTTTCACTTGGAAGATTTGCTTCCATCATAGCTTCCTTCTGAGCAATTAACAGCCTTTCATTCAGGCTATTCTTAAGTTCAATGCTTTTGGCATTAATCATTATAGGTTTGACTCTTTCCTTTCGGATTAGAGCATCTGCGACTACATTCGCTTTGCTAGGATGGTAGCGAATTTCACAATCGTAGTCATTTAGAGTCTCCATCCAACGACGCTGTTTCATATTGAGCTCTTTTTTATTGAATAAGTGTTGGAGACTTTTGTGATCCGAATAGATCACACATTTAGTTGCATATAAATAGTGTCTCCATAACTTTAGTGCAAATACAACGGCACCCAGTTCCAGATCATGGGCGGTGTAATTCTTTTCATGCACTTTTAGTTGTCGTGATGCATAGGCAATCACCTTGCCTCTCTGCATAAGCACACATCCCATACCGGTGTGTGAAGCATCACAATACACGACAAACTCTTCTATTCCTTCGGGTAATGTCAATACCGGAGCATTGCCCAACTTCTGCTTAAGAATCTCAAAGGACTCTTGTTGTTTCGGACCCCAATCAAACTTTACGTTCTTTCGGGTCAGAGAAGTCAATGGTGCAACTATCCTTGAGAAATTCTCAATGAATCTTCTATAGTAACCAGCTAATCCCAGAAAGTTGTGAATTTTCGTAGGCATCTTAGGTGCTTCCCAATTCATGATGGCTTCTATTTTAGCGGGATCTACTTGGATACCACGCTCACTCACAACATGTCCAAGGAATTGGACTTCATGAAGCCAGAACTCACACTTAGAGAATTTGGCATACAATTTCTCTTTTTGTAGCAATCCTAAGATATAACGAAGGTGTTTCTTGTGATCCACTTGACTACGAGAATAAATAAGTATGTCGTCTTTAAAGACAATGACAAACTTGTCTAAGTATGGTTTGCAGACTCGATTCATGAGGTCCATGAATGCTGCAGGTGCATTAGTGAGCCCGAATGGCATCACTAGGAACTCATAATGTCCATATCTCGTTCTAAATGCTGTCTTGGGTACATCTTCTGTTCGAACCTTGAGTTGATGATATCCATATCTTAAGTCGATTTTTGAGAAGAAGCTCGCTCCTTGGAGCTGATCGAATAAGTCGTCGATCCTGGGTAAAGGATAACGATTCTTGATTGTCACTTTATTCAGCTCACGATAGTCTATGCATAGGCGCATTGACCCATCCTTTTTCTTTACAAATAGTATGGGTGCTCCCCAAGGTGATGAGCTAGGTTGTATAAAACCTTTTGCCAGTAAATCATCCAATTGGGTTCTCAACTCATTCATTTCCGTAGGAGCTAAATGGTATGGAGCTCGTGCAATAGGTGCCGCTCCTAGAAGGATATCTATCCTGAATTCAACTTGCCTTTCAGGAGGTAATCCGGGTAGTTCATCAGGAAAGACATCAGGGTATTCAGAAATGATCGAAATGTCTTCAATCTTGGGTTTCGGATCATCTACGGTCACTTGTGCCATGTAAATGACACATCCGTTCTTCAGACACTTCGATGCCTTGAGAATAGACACATTGTTGGGCAGACCATAATGTGTATCTCCATGAATAGTGACTAATTCACCTGATGGGGTTTTGATGTTTACTAGTTTCTTATCACAGGCAATTTGGGCTTGGTTATGTGATAACCAATCCATGCCTAGAACTACATCAAACCCTGCCAATTTCATTGGCAAAAGGGATAGCGGGATAGAATGATTCTTAATGGATATAAAACATCCGTCAAGAAGAGTTGAAGCGGTTTCTAAGGTACCATCTGCTAGCTTGATGTGTGGTAAAATACACATATTTGTCCCGTGTAAAATGTATAATTATTGTATAGTTTTTATTTGTTTTTTATAGTTTTTAGTATTATATTACATTGTTTTGTGTTGGGACAGGTCCTGGTGTAAATGGAGCAAAAACGAGTAATATGGAAATGACCAGCCAGCTGGGTAGAGTAGGGCGCCAATGACCGAACTAAAATCGCCACTATTTTCCTTGGTTGCGCCGGGCCCAGTTATCTCTATACTATAAAATATAAAGGCTGCATATGAAACATAGTGGGCCGCCAAAAAAGCATCAAAGAATGTCGAGCATGCAATTCGTGAGATTATGGAGTATTGTGCTTTTGTCAATTATATGGTCAAATATCAAGAGGAGAGAATATAATATATCATACTACTTGGATCAGAAGTAGTGGGCCGCAAAAATCAAATGGGAAAAGCCATGCATGTTCGATTTAGTGGGGTTTTGTTTATTTCCTTTGGGTTTTGGCATCAATTAAGTGGATTAAATATTAACAAACCCTAAAGGAAAAGAAGTAGGAGCATACGGCAGCAAGCATAGAGAACAACAGTTGACGGCAGAAGAAATCATACTACGGACGAACATCAGATCGCACGGCAGCAAGAAAAGAAGGAAAAAAGAGAGAAAAAAAAAGGGAGATTATTTAATTCGCGGCCTGGTTTGATGAACTAGATGATTGTTTGAATATTAACTTTTGGTTTTGAATGAATGTGATGATTTACATGTTATAATTTTTGAACCCGATTCTAATTATTTGTGTGTTGGTGGTGATTGGTTTGATAATTTATTTGTTGGTTCCATTGCTCTAGATACTTAGAAATATACTTTAGAGCCGGGAGTCAGTCTAGGTTGTTAATCTTTCAGTCTAGACCTTGAAGGTGAGAAATCTAATTCAAGTTTAATAATTATTAAAACCAATTAATTAAAACGTGCAATCTCTTCTATAGGTGAGAAATCTAATCTAGAATTGCTAGGTTATTAGCTGGGCGTTGTTTGGCAGTTTGGGTGGCCGATAACTCGGGTTCATCTGTTTATTCGCGTCTAGAGTTTCCTAGGGTCTCGGTGTTCTTAGTTATTTCTGCTTCATAATTTGAGGGTTTTAGTAAATAATTGCTTTATATCTGATAGTTGTGGGACTTGGTGGTCGATAACTCGAGTCAGTCCATTTTAGCACTTCATCACTTGTCATACTGTTAGGTTCGGTTTACCTTCCAGGGGTTTATCGGGTTAGGCAGAGTCTTCATTCAGAACCAAAGTTAGGATTTTATTCATGAGTCTAGGGATTCTTGCCTAGGTAACCTATTTTTCCCATACTTGAGTTTCAGTCCAGTCTCTAGTTGTTTGCGCTTGCTGCTGTTTGATCGTCTATTTATTTAAATTGCTTTTTAGTTTAAAATTAATTTTTCTCAAAACAAAACCAATTTATTAGGCTAGGGGTCGATAGAGGTTTAGTATCAAGAGTCGCTAGATTGTGTCCACGGTTCGATACTCGGACTTACTTGTTTTACTACTTACGACCGGTGCACTTGCCGGTAGTGTGTGGTTTACGGGTTTTTCCAATTTTTAAAACTTGTTGAATTTAATTAATACATATTTCACACATCATAGCTCTACCTCATATTTTATGTCTAGAGTTCTAATAGGTAGATTCAGTAACTTCCTAAACTTATTGTCTACAAAAGACTTATCAGCACCTAAATCAAATAAAACTCTAGCATAAATATCATTAATGAGGAAGGTACCTGTTATAACGTTGTCGTTGTTCACCGCCTCCCTTACATTCATCTGGAAAACCCTTGCATTGGTTTTCTTTGCCTCATCAGGCTTCTTAGCGTTCTTAGGGCAATTAGTTTTGATGTGCCATTTTTCATTGCAACCATAGCAGGTTGCATCTTTCATGTTTCGGCACTCAACAGTCTTGTGCCCTTTCCTCTTGCAAATTCCACAAGGTTTAGCTTGTGGATCCTGATTGCACCTTCCAAAGTGCCTCTTGTTACACGTTTTACATCTGGGCTTGTCATCTGACTGCCCCTTCTTGAAACCAGAGTTTCATTTCTTCTTTTTGTTTAAGTGATGGGACTGATCATCATTCCTCTTCCTCTTCCCTTCTTCGGTGGCTTTCTTTGCCTTACTCCTTACGACATCGAGATTAAGTGACAAAGATAGATCTACAACAGATCTATAAGTAGCAGGCTTAGAAGCCTTGACATTTCCCTTAATCTCTGGGGCTAATCCACCGATAAAACGCGCAATGCGTTTAGGTTCAGGGATAACCAAATACGGCACAAGTCTCGACATCGAGTTGAAAGTGGTCACATAAGACCTGCAATCCAAATCCTTCATCACCAGAGTGAGGAAGTCAGTCTCAATCCTTTCCACTTCATGTTGTGGACAATAAGTGTCCTTCATAAGATCAACAAATTTATTCCAGGAGAGGTTATACAAAGGAACCTTTCCAGTGGATTGCACCAAGGCTTTCCACCATGTTAGGGCGTCACCCTTGAAGGACTGAGACACAAACTTGAAGATGTCCTCCTTCGCGCATCCACTGATATCAATAACCGTCTCCATTTCATCCAACCACTTCATACAGTCTATAGCTCCCTTTTCTCCTGTGAAATCTCTTGGTTTACAGGAGATGAAATATTTGTACGTACAACCCTTGTTGTACCTGGGAGTCTGATTAAAGACTAATTGCCTCTGTGGTTCACTTTTCTGATTGGATGAGTGTTGAGACTCATCCTTCTTTAGTGTATGTGAATGCGATAGGGACTTTGTATGTGTTTTGGACCGAACATGACTCCGTTCTTTGAATATCTTATCCACAGCTTGAGCAACTGTTGTGTCAATCATTGCTTGTAATTCAGCATTTGTAAGATTTATCCTTGCATCATTATTGTTTCCCTCTATCGGATGACTGTTAACTTCGTCTGAGCCAGCCATGTTTTGATTTCTAAAATCAAACAATAATGATTTATTTAGATAATAGATTCTTCATATCTGATGAATCAATGGTCATGGTATTTGATAAACCATATAGACCATAAGTCAAATGATTTGCCTAGGCTATAATTAAACCATGATAGGCAATCAATAGGATATAATCCTTTATATTTATTAGACAGGGGACATAAGTCACAACTGTCGATGTCATAGAGACATTACCATATAGCACAAGGCTCGTCTCGAAGGACATTTAGATGGCACGAAAGGCCTTGTCACAAGGACAATTTAAAACATAATCAATGATCTTTCGGATTATTGATCTTTAAGGGTCGAACATAGTTCATCGCCTTTTTGACAAGAAGTTTTCAAAATAAACTTTCATTGTCATGAATACACCTTCGCCCATAGGCATACATCTCAAATGGATGTTTTGATGTATACATCTTATTTGATGTTTAATAGCCATGATTTACATTGATCATATAGGCCATGAAGATGGCTTGGAAAGATCCAAGTACTTTTGGAAGCTAGTGTGGTCTCTCAAGTCACACAGCCGGGAATGTTAACATGTTTCTAGATGTTAACAGAGAACTTATTGTCTTAAAGAGGTTGTACCATTACAGCCATTAATATTTTGGCTAGGTTATACCTCTAAGAACTTCTTTTTGAAATTTTTATTGGCAGATCAATTTAAAAATTGAAATGATATAGCATGATGATGTAATAAAATACATATTTAAAATCTCAAAAAGAAAATTCCATTAAACCATTAAACTATTACAAGGATGCCCTAAACGAGTCTTGAAATAACATACTGTCCACACAGGGACTACAGAAAACAAAATGTCCTCACAGGGACTTGATTGAAAGTACAATACAAAATAAATATACAGCTTCTACTTCTTTTTGCCTTTGATGAGACTCGCAAGGCCCTTGAGAAAGCTGTTATGCTTCTTATTGGTTTCGTCCGCTTTTCGCTCAACCATGTCCAACCTATGCAGAATTTCTTGCGTTTGCATTTGTGAAGGTGGGGGTTGATGCTGGTGAGGAGGGTATTGATACCCATGCATTGGATACCCCGTTGGGTACGTTGGAGGATAGGGTAAGGGGTGAAGTGCATTAAACTGAGCTGCCTCAAGATATGGATCTTGGGCAGGGGCTTGATATCCATAACCTGTAGGATTTGGATACTCAAATGGGTTATACCCAGATGAACCTTGGTAAGTCAGTATGGGGTTATCATAACCTACTGGCGGCGGCGGTGGTGCAAGTGTAACTGGCGGGGGATTATTTTCCGGCACCACATGAGAGGGTCCACCCATTTGTGGATCCTCAGGGATTGGAGGGTATGTGCTCGAAGCTTGAGGGGAACTGAACCTAGGTCCCCCTCGCATGGACATCCGTGCATTCTTCCTTCGCCTAGGTGGCTCGGGAGGTGGTTGAGGCGGTTGTTGAGGTGGTTCCTCAACGGGTAAAGGCGGTGGAGAAACCGCTTGAAGGTAAGGTTCTTCCAATGGAAGTTGCGGAGAATTATGGAATGAAGGGGTAAATTCCCACTCATACTGGTTCCACCTTTCGGCAAAAGAGTCGGGCCTTTGATATGGCGATCCTTGGTATGGAGAACCGCTGGAGATGCTAATGGGGTGACCTGGTGTTCCGGTTGGCGGTTCTGGATCGGGATCGTCATCCATCTCTATCTCTTGGGAGAAGTGATCCTCGGGTCCTAAAGGATTAAAGCCCAGTAGATCGTTGACTTAGCCGTTAGGGTTGAACTGGGCCGGGGAATAATGGAATCAGAATGATGGAAAGAATGGAGTGTAAAGAGTGATAGGATTGGTGCGAATGGTGAGAATGGTGTGAATCTTGTGAATGATGGGAATGCTGGGGCTCGCCTGGAATAGGTAGCCCAAAATATGGAAGATCAGAAGGTGAGGATCCTAGCGAAACAGAATGTCTCCCTGGTTCGAAAGAATGTCTCCAATGATCACGAGAATCAGAGCTAGAAAGAGATGCTGACGGAGTGCGCCTATGGGAGGGTCCGGTAGGGAGTATCGTGCCGTAGTTGATATCATCATAGTCAATACACACAATATAATGGCACAGCGGAAGGCTTTGGTAGATAATTACTATTACAAACCATAGTGTCCGAAATGTCCAAAATAAAAGAATATACAGACTGGTTGTAATAGAGATCCACAGGCGGATCATAAAAAAAATACAAGAAACTGAAATAACAGACTTCAGGCATCTAAGGATTTGCAAGATCCTCTTATTTGACACCAAGTAGCTCCAGCCTAGTTTCGTGAAGTACCTGTCAATTTGTCTTTGGAAAATACGTCAGTTTTCACTGGTAAATACAATTAACCGACTCATTTTGAAAAGAGTTTATGAAAATTGATTTAAGTGCACAAGGCACAAACCATTTATAACTTGGGACAATTATTTAAGATAATTTTGTATACAGTTTTATATATTTGTCATACATATGGGGCCGGTTTGGAAGCCGGTCATGATTAACCGACTCACCACTTATAAAACCCACGGAGGAGTTATCCCCAACATGTGGGTTATTTAGCATTTGCATCTGTCAGGTGTATGCCTACACCCCGTGCATAGATCGTGGCCATTTTCAAATGAAATAAGCCGAGGATATCCAGGACATGGTCGTATTAACCCCCAATGTTTATGTTATCAAACAATACAGATTAAAACGGGTTATGTAAATTTATTAATCACAATCCGATTAAATGATTTCATACCCGACCAAGCGGCATTATTATAATACCGTATCCCTAGCCCGTATAACGGAAAATAAGTTAAAAGTATTTACCTGAGCTGGATGTGTTAAGATGCAACTCAGCCGTATATTTCCTAAGCTTTATGTAAATACCTTCTACCGAGGCTACTCAATCTGTATGGAAGGTTTATTAACCTATTAGGATACTAACGGATCTTTATTTAAGTCAAAGACTTAGACCGGTTAGCTTGAAGGATACTTAACGGTTCTAAACGCTAGATTAAGCGGAGACCGAAGTAGAATGTGATTCAGACCCGACAAGTTTGGATACTTGTATAATATGGGTGAACTAAACACATTCTGGAATTTGAGGATTTAATGATATGGTTAAACCCGTTTCGGCTATTTTATGTAAACTAGTTACATAAACCAATCCGAACGCATAAATGCGTAACGGGTAACCAAATGAATTATATACATGTCTCATATGTTATTATGCTTAAAATATGTTAATACATCAGTAGGATGTTAACATATATGCCCAAAAAGTATTTAAAACCAAATTAAGTCCCGTAGGGGCATTTTGGTCATTTTAATGAATATAAAAGAGATTTAATAATAACTGAGGTTCTGGTCTTTGGTAATCAGTAAAAATATTTACTTTATCAATTTATATCAGTAAGGTATTATACATATGTGAGGTTTACCATTTATGGTCAAACTATGCCCCGAAAGGGCATTTTGGTCATTTCACATATGCTTTTAAGGACATTTTAGGAATTCTGAGTTCATGTCTTATACTTACTGTAATTATATTAAAATTTACTTAAAATTTCAGTAGGTAACAAGTCTTAGGTGTTAAATATGGTTTAAAACCATACTATGCACCTAATTAGTGTAAAATCGCTAATTGACGATAATTAAAGTGTTTTATGGAAATCTGAGATTTTGATCAGTTTTAAATACTCAAAATAATTTAATTAATGTATGAAATCAGTAGGAAAAAGGTTTGGCATTCAAATCATTTTTTAATCTCATCTTATGCATAAAAAGGGTATTATCGTCATTTACCGAATTATTCAAGAACTCCATGATGTGATCAGATTATAATCTGATCAAAAATTCCAAAAATCCTTAAAAATAATATCTTAACAGTAGGTAATGAGTTTTGGGTCAAAATCCAAGTTTAAACATGCCTTATGCAAGATATCGCAATTTAATTAATAAAAAGTTTCAATTTACGATATCGGGCATAGCTTCTGTTTGAGACCAAGAACTGATGTCAAATTTTCAAGACAAACTTATATATCAGTAACAAAGGTTTTTGTCCACTCACATTTCTAAAAATCTCGTTTATATGTTAAAAGGGCAAAAATGGCATTTCTAAGCATAATGACGGACATGAGCATATAATTCAAAATATTAAGGACCAAGTGATATAACTCCAGGGGGTTATACTACTGAATAAGGTGGTCCTAAAGGACGCTTAAAACATAGAAGGATTTAAGCTTAATCGGGTCAGAACTGAAAGTCAAAGCAAAAGTCAAGCTTTTGTGACTTTCGGTCGTGAACCGATCCTAAACTGATAATTGTCGGGTTGAACATGCTTAAACATGTTCTAATACTAATTACCAAGTTATTAGAATGATAAAACATGATTTATAACCTCTGCTTTGTTAGTTATAATTATTATTTTAAGTTCTGTCCAGTTTGACTTTTTAATTTATTAGTTTGACCCGACAATTAACTAGACAAACGAAATAATTAGGAGGTGCCCTTTTAAGGGTTAATCACCTACCTTATTATGGTCACATAACCACTTTTGATTCGGATAGTGGCTGGACCATTTGTGATTAAACCGAAAGTCAAAGTCAATTTACGATATCTTTGACTTTTCGGTTTTTAAACTAATAAACTGAACTAAGGAAGAACTAAGACACTTACATAGGGTCCTAGCTATCTTTTCTACACTTCTTGATCCTCCTCTAAGTCCAAGTATCTCCAGAGGTGAGTGTTGTGAATGTTGCAAGTGAATGAGCACTTGAACAATGGCACCAAAGTGCCTTTATATAGGTATATGGCATGAAAGGAGATCAAGGCAGGTGTTTTGGAGGCATCTAGGATCACCCCAGGTGTCCTAGTGGTATTATAAGTCTGTTAAACAGCCCATGGTATCAATTAGAATGAGTTTAAGTCGGTTAGAGATGGAAACCTGCAGCTGTCCAAAATTTTCTGCCCAGATACAGGTTTTACGGACCGTAAGCCTGACTCCTTACGGTCCGTAACCAATATTGGAATTGTATCGCCCAGGTAGCTATCTTACGGACCGTAAGCCTTGGCCCTTGCGGTCCGTAAGAGGTTGATCAAAAACATGATTTCTTTTGATCTTGACACTTTTGATCCTTCAACTTTCATAATCATTTTCGATTATTTCCGAGAGCGTGTTTCAACACTATAAGGTCTCGGATTTTGTAAAAGGTCACTCAGAGGCTTAACTTAGCATGTTGACACTTTTAGTCCCTTCACATATGAAATCAAATGTTGTCAAGTTTAGTCCTTCGAAATAACTCCGTCACCTGGTTAGGGTTTAGGACACTTGTCTTCACATGATTGGACATGTTTTTACGTGGTGTTACATAACATGAGAAAGCCGTTCAAATTTCAGGTGGGAGACAAGGTATTATTAAAAGTTTCTCCTTGGAAAGGAGTAGTAAGATTCATCAAAAGGGGAAAGCTAAGCCCCAGGTATATTGGACCTTTTGAGATTATTAGAAGAATAGGACCTGTAGCCTATCAGCTACAACTGCCAGAGGAAATGGCCGGAATACATGACGTATTTCATGTATCTAATTTCAAGAAATGCTTAGCTGATGAATCTTTAGTCGTGCCTCTTAAGGAAATAGAGGTAAATGAAAAGTTAAAGTTTGTAGAAAAGCCTCTACAGATTGAAGACAGGAAAGTCAAGAATCTCAAACACAAGAGATTAGTTCTGGTCAAAGTGAAATGGGATTCCAAACGAGGACCAGGATACACTTGGGAGCTTGAATCAGAGATACAAAGGAAATATCCACACTTATTCCAGTAGACCTCGAGGACGAGTTCTAAAACAAGGTGGGGAGGATATAACAACCCTCCAAAATTATTTTCGACATCTCTAATATAAGTAATGCCCCTATATGTCTTAAAGTGCATCCCATATATGAAAACCGAGCCCAAAATACCTTATGTAATTAAAAATAAAATAAAAACAACAAAATACAGGCACTCGCGGGCCGCGAAGGCCTTGCCTTCAGGCTACGCGGGGCGCGACAGTTGGTCACCAGGGCGAGCCCCAGGCTGCCAGCTGTCACCGTTCGTGTCGACCCTATAGTGCTGACCAGTCATAGCTAGACCCTACTCACCCTAGGTCACGGGCCGCGAAGGACCCCTGTGTGGTCTACGCGAGGCGCGAAAAGGTCGACGATCACAACTATAAATAGGAGGCCTCGGCTTTCATTTTCATTCGTTTAAATCTCTCGATCTCTCTCTAATATTCTGCATAGCAAATATAATGTCGGGCATTATAACCCCCCTAACTAACGAAGTTCTGCCCCGTTGTAAGTATCATAACCCCCAGTTACGTATTAGATACGTTGCCCAATTGATCCAGGGTTCCGTAACGGCTGTCGTGGTTCTGCCCGACGTAGTCGTTGGAATACCGTCTCGGGGAGAGCAATACTAATGTAAATATTGGGTTATTATACTAATGCGTGTGCATTTGTGTAATTAATAGATAATCACCAGGAAATCCTAAAGGAAAACCCTAAGACAGCAATGTGAGTAATCTCCTTTTTGTAAACTGCTTTACAAAACCTCACATAATTAATATTATATTAAACAGTGATTGAGTATTTGTATTCTACAATTATCGTCGGTATGTTGGGGTTTTGTATACAAAATTTGTTACTACAATGTAAGTAGTAACATGACCATAAGTCGAGTTGACAGTACCGTGGGTGGTAATTAAGTAGATGGAAACAAATGTAATTGCTAGATCGCCCTCAATGCTGTAGACAGATAAAACCTGTTTTGATTAAACTGGGATTCACTCACCAGTATTTCCCACTGACAAAATGTTTTAAACGCGTTTCAGGTAACAAAATGTGAAAGCCAAATAGAAGCCAGCTGGATAGCACTGAAGGCTTGGAAAAAGTGGCTATAAAAGTTACCTAAATAAAGAGATGTTTTTATTTGAATAAAATAGGGTTTATCCCTATGAAAATGTGTGTATTTGAAACTTGGGAATTTCCCATGTGTTTAATATTATAAAAGCGTGGTATTTTAATCTGATAAAACATTTCCTAACTACGGTCCTGATGTAAATTCCGCTGCCAAAATGATTAAACATCCGATACCACCGAAACTGGTCGTGGCTGCTCGTTCCCGGGGTATTAGGGGACGGGGGTTGCGACACTAGGCCAGGTGGCAACACCTGACATGACGATCAAGAAGTATATCCGTGCTCTACCGGATTGTGTTGCTGACTTCGTGCAAGCCGGGAAGACAACAACACTCCGAAGAGTCTCCATCAAGCTACCGCCACCCCTACCACTGAGACTGCCGCAACGCAATCTTCGAAGTCCTTCCGTCGCAAACGCAAGCAGAACAACAACAGCAACAACAACAACAACAAGAACTGTGCAGGGACAGCTGTCGCACCATTGAATGCCATCACTGCTCAACCGCAACCCCAAAACCGTCAAGTAGCGGCCCCAATGACCCATGCACCGCCGGCCAAGCGTGCATATACTGGTCCTCACCCGCTCTGCCCTACCTGTACTTATCATCATCCAGTGGGGATTGCTTGCAGATTCTGTGTTAACTGCAACATGTACGGCCACTTTACTGCCAATTGCCGTACTGGTCCACGTCAAGCTCCAGCTCCAGCTCAAGGTCAAGCTCCTGCACCACAAGCTCCCCTTCCTGCTCCACAGGGCCAACAAACAGCTCCTGCATCCGCTGCTCATGCTAGAGCTTGCTTTGCATGTGGTGATCCCAACCACTTTGCAAACATGTGCCCCAACAGAGTGGTGAAGCAAGAGCCAAAACAGCAGCAGCAGCAGCCAGCAGCCCGCGGATGTGCTTTCAACATCAACGCCCGCCAGGCTCAAGCAGACAACAACGTGGTTAATGGTACGTTCCTTGTGAATGATATATATGCTTCGTGTTTATTTGATACTAGAGCAGATTACTGTTTTGTATCGTTTGAATTCGAAAAGCTCCTTAATCGTAAGCACGCTCATCTCCCCTCGACGTTCGATGTTGAAGTTGCCACTGGAAGAACCGTCGCTGTCAATTTTGTTCTACATGATTGTACGCTTGAACTCAACAATCACATTGTAAGGACTCTCAAAAATGTCCCAATACGACTCGTAAGTAAAAAACCCTGACCCTGAAACCTTACTGTACATGAAAATCAAGAAAATCAAGGTTTCTGGTCTCCAGGCGGGCCGCGTAAGGTTGAGCATATCTTTATGCGGGCAGCGATAGCTCATAACTTATCCGGGACAACAACCAGGCCATGTGGCAGCCACGTGGCAGACCTAGGTGTGACACGCTAGCCCTAATCTACGAAATAGGTGTCCACGCGGGCCGCGTAAGGTTTGGCTGATGGTTTACGCGGGCCGCGACAAAGCCAATTTTCAGCTATAAATAGCTTGGCTCCTGAGCAGTTCTGTGGTGTCGAAATCAAATATCAAAAACGAAGTTAGGCTGCTCCAAAGTCGAATTTACTTTCAATTTTAGTGAGGTGCTGCTCCAATACAGGGTATTAACTCAATCGCTGCTACGATTCAATGTCTGGTCGATTAAAACTATCTAATGGATGTTTAAGTTGTGCCCACATTAGGGTTATGCTTTGTCATTCGTCGTGAATTCGATGGATGTTTAAGTATCGCACTTTGTCATTCGTTGTGAGGGTTTAATCTCGTGAGTTATCGTAAATGCTGTATTAGTTACTAATCTAGTTCGTGTGCATGTTGGTTAAATTTAGGTTAAAAGGCTAATCAGTTGGCTAAGCTCTGTCCACTTAGATTTGCAATGTGAGTCATTCTCTTTTTATCAAAGTATTTTACAAAATCATGTTATTTTCAAAGTTATAATTCCAGAGATTAAGTCTTTGTAATCTCCATATTACAACCGGTATGTGGGGTTTTGTATACATTACTTGATAACCGTCACCATTGGACAACAGGTTAGCCAAGGGGTGATATTACCATAATCACAGACACCATTGGACAGCCAATAGGTGGTCGAGTGATAAATACCATGGGTAGATGGTTGATATAGAAACATTGTAATCGCTCTTAATACTGTAAATTATAACAACGAGTCATTTTAGTAAAAAGAATGATTCACCAGTATTTCCCCACTGACAAAATATTTTTCAAACATGTTTCAGGTGATCTGTTGTGATCCAGGAAAAGTGCCGCGAAGCACTACAAGTTTAAGGAAGTGGCTCAATGTAAATAAAGAAACATGTTTAGTAAATAAAGATTTCCCAGTGAAATCACCTTATTGTAAAATACCGGGGTTTTATCCCGAATTATGAAATAAAATAATTAGAAATTTTCAGTTTTAAAAGATCCTGATAAAATCTTCTGCTGTCACATAAATTAAATACCACGGGTTCCTGTCCCGCGGCTCCTGACCGGGTCAAACCGGGGCTGGGCCCGTGACAGGAAAAGGTGGTATCAGAGCCACTGATTTAAGCCAATTAAGTATTTAGAAAATACTTAATTTTACTGATTGCCATTTTTGGGATTATGTGTTTTATTATTTGAATATTTGTTTACAGTATAGGTAAGCAAAGACTTTCGGATATCTACCATAAATTAGATACTTCACCAAAAGAAAAGGGAAGTTCATCCCAATCAAATTATTCAAGATACTCAGTAGATACTGAGGAAGGAATATTTGTTAAAAAGGCACAATATGAGGAGCCACTTTCTCCTAATAAAAGAAGTTTGATTATTAGGAAAAGTCAGGAGAAAATAAAGAAATTACAACCAAAAGAAAGGAGAGTTAATCAGGAAACTTAGGAACTAGGCAGTAAACCACCATGGGAAGACAAGTTAGATGAAAAATGGGCAGATCTATATATGCTAGCCACTGTAGCAGTAACTACAAATCTTTAAATACCCTGACTCAGTTTTAGCACCTTTATCACCTACAAGCCAGAAACTTTACCCAATAAATAAATAAGTTTACAATAAACCCTAATATGTTTTAATTTTCAGTTATCCTTTGTAATTAAATTAATCACACGGTATGCAATAATACTTGAAGGTTATCTGTGAAATTTTGTTATAACATTTTAACTTAGTATTTTGCATATATGCTAAACAGCATGAATGAGTTATCTGAAGCCCTTCATAATCTCAATCTTTATCCGGTGAAAATAGAAGTTTCTAAAGACTTTACTGGTTACATACCCGATGTAGAAGAACCTATGGAACTCAACGCTTCACCTATGGAGAAACAAAAGCCTAAGAAAAGGAGAAGATTCGTAGGCTGGAGGCGTGTACGCAGAAGAAAACAAGTAACTAGAAAGGTTCCCAAAATAGAGAATTCCATAGATAAAGGAAAAGGGATTGAGATAGGGGAAGTTGTTAGGCAAACAAAACTGGAAATTGGGGAAAGTTCGAGGCAAGCTGAGGAATTACCACTACAGGAAGAATTGGATCGCATACTGGTAGGCTGTGATATCATTAGCCCTATCAATACCAACCTTTACCCTTATCCTGCTGAAACTCAACTTCCAATAAATTTGGAACCAGCCATTCCAGAACCTTTAATCCATACTCAACCTTTAGGAATGGACGGGTGGTGGACTAATGACTGGCAGTTTCAAAACCTCCTAAATAACCCTTATACCTTTTTCCCTCAGTTCGACCCAGAACCTATACCAAACCCACCAATGAGCAATGAAAACTTAGCTGAACTCCGCCAATTTGGCGAGGAGCTGATAGGTGCAGGGAATAGGATTCGGGAGGTAGGAGAGCTAATCTCTTGGAAGTACGACGAGAGGGAACATCGCTACTAAAGTACTCAGGGATAGGATGGTGGTAAAGCTGTGATTGTATAATAGTAATAGTAATTATAAAATAAAATCTGTAAAATAACCTACAAATAAAATCTTTGTAAGATAACGGTGTGTAATGACGCATAATAATATAAAAAGGGAATCGAGAAATCGATAATTTTGACTATATGTGTGTTGTGAAATTTGCATGATTGTTTTGTATAATTGTTATTTACTCTATACTAATAAATTATATATATATATATATATATTAATTATCAGATGGAAAACGCTAATAATGAACCAGTGAACGAGGTTAACCAATCTGAGCAACAAGATCAATTTCTGAATAGGCAAGATATCGAGAATATCGTTGCTCAGGGAATAGCCAATGCTATTCCAGCAATTCTTGCTGCTGCCCAGAAAGCTGTTGAACCTCAACAAATCATTCCTAGTAAACGTACTCAAGAAGATAACTTCAGTAATAGTGTAAACGGAGGCGGCAACCATACTAATCACGATAATGATTCACGGCAGGCCCCACTCCCTAAGAAAATGAAAGTTGCAACGTCTGGTTGCACTTATAAAGAATTCCTTGCTTGTAAACCAGCTGAATTTGCAGGCAATGAAGGGGCGACTACGACACTACGTTGGTTAGAAAAAACCGAAGCAGTAATTACCATAAGTAAATGTGCTAAAGAAGACCAAGTCATGTATGCGTCGAATCTTTTTAAAGAAGGGGCGTTAGAATGGTGGAATACAGTTCTACAAGCTAAAAGAAGAACTGTGGCGTATGCCATGCACTGGGAAGAATTTACAAATCTTGTAAAAAGAAAATTATGTCCCGAATATGAAAAGGAACAAATGACAAATAAGTTCCTGACCCATCGAATGGTGGAAGTAGACTGTCAAGGGTATACTTCAACATTCTTCGAATATGCTAGAGTGGTACCAACACTGGCTTCGCCAGAACCGGTACTTATTTCTCGCTATATTTGGGGATTAATTAACGAAATCCGTAATATCGTTAAAGCTGCGAGACCTCGCACTATTGACGATGCGGTAGAATTAGCTAACACCCTAACTGATGAGCTGGTACACAAGAGATGAAAATAGGAAGAAGGAACTGGCTCATAAAATTACCCAAGGATTTCGTGTGGGTAATAATAATAACTTCAAGAAAAGAGGAACGGGGCAATCCTCAACTCCGCCATTCTGCAGAAATTGCAGGAAGAAGCATTTTGGAAAATGCAATGTAACCTGCAACTTTTGCAAAGTTGTAGGACATCGTGAAGAAGACTGCAGAAAGAAAACAAGGATCTGCTACAACTGTGGAGAAATGGGACATTTCAAACTAGAATGCCCTAAATTGGTCAAACCAGCAGATAATAAAGCTAAACCAGCTGATGGAGCTACCAAGAAGAATGTTCGAGCCTTCCAATTAACTACTCAGGAGGCAGAACTCATTCCAGATGTGATAGCTGGTACGTTCCTAGTTCACAACGTATATGCAAAAGTATTATTTGACTCTGGTGCAAACCAAAGTTTTATCAATACTTCATTCTGCCAAGCTCTTAATTTACCTTTAAACAACCTTAGGCAGATTTTTACAGTTGAAACAGCAAATGGGAATTCTGTTAAAATAGATAAGGTTTTGCAAGAAGGAAATATAGAACTTTCAGGTCATAAATTTTCTGCAAATCTGTTACCTATGAATTTAGTTGGGTTCGATGTGGTATTAGGAATGGATTGGTTAGTAGCCAACCATGCTCGAATCCTATGTGATAAGAACTCCATAGAAATTCATACACCCACAGGAGAATTAGTAGTGATTACAGGAGATAAACCACGTAAGCCAATGAAATTCATTTCAGAAATGAAATTGGCCAGTTATTCAAGAAAACAAGAAATGGTGTACATGATTTCCGTAATCATTAACACTAAGGATAAGGAACTTAAGGAAATTCCAGTAGTATCTGAATACCCAGAAATATTCCCAGAAGAACTACCTGGATTACCACCTGATAGGGAGGTAGAATTTAGAATTCATCTAATTCCTGAAACTACACCGATAGCTAAAGCACCTTATCGGTTAGCACCCACCGAAATGTTAGAATTGAAAAAGCAGTTAGATGAATTACTAAGCAAATGATTCATACAACCTAGCTCATCCCCTTGGGGAGCTCCAGTGTTGTTTGTGAAAAAGAAGGATGGTTCGATGCGAATGTGTATCGATTATAGGGAATTGAATAAAGTTACAATTAAGAATCGATACCCATTACCTAGGATTGATGATCTCTTTGATCAACTTCAGGGAGCTAGATATTTTTCTAAAATAGACTTACGCTCCGGATATCATCAATTAAAGGTACAAGAAGAAGACATACCTAAAACTGCTTTCAGAACTAGGTATGGTCATTACGAGTTTACAGTCATGCCCTTCGGATTAACGAATGCACCTGCAGCATTTATGGACATGATGAATAGAATCTGTAAAACATATTTGGATAAGTTTATAATTGTCTTCATCGACGATATACTTATTTATTCCAAAAGTCAGGACGAGCATTGTCAGCACTTGCATGCACTCTTAACTTTGTTAAGAAAAGAGAAGCTTTACGCCAAATTCTCGAAATGTGAATTTTGGCTACAGGAGGTGCAATTCTTAGGACACATGGTGAATCACGAAGGCATTCACGTAGATCCTCCTAAGATAGAAGCAATCACCAAATGGAAGGTTCCGCAATCAGCAATGGAAATTAGAAGTTTTATAGGTTTAGCCGGATATTATAGACGGTTTATTAAGGATTTTTCCAAGATAGCAGTCCCATTAACTAAGCTAACCTGTAAAGCAGTTAAGTTTGAATGGGGAACTAGGCAAGAAGAGGCTTTTAAGATTTTAAAGCAAAAGTTAACCAATGCTCCAATTCTAGCCTTACCAGAAGGAACAGAAGATTTTGAAGTTTACTGTGATGCTTCTAAGCTAGGATTAGGATGTGTGTTAATGCAACGCAAGAAGGTAATCGTGTATGCATCAAGGCAATTGAAAAAGCACGAGGAAAACTATACGACTCATGACTTAGAGTTAGGAGCCATAATTTTTGCCCTTAAAATTTGGAGACATTATCTGTATGGAAGTAAGTTTACTGTCTATACGGATCATAAAACTTTAAGATACATATTTGGGCAAAAAGAGTTAAACATGAGGCAAAGGAGATGGATGGAAATCCTAAGTGATTACGATTGTGATATTCAATATCACGAAGGAAAAGCCAACGTAGTAGCTGATGCTTTAAGTCGTAAGTATCATGAGAAACAACGACGGGTTCGTGCTCTTAGATTAAGACTACAATTAGACTTAATGGAACAATTGAAAAGTACTCAGGAAACAGCAATCAAGGATGATGCTGAAGGAATGAAAGGAAGAATAAAGGAATTAGAGCAAGGTAGTGATGGAATTTGGAGATTCCATAAGAAACAAATTTGGATACCTAAACAAGGAGAATTAAGAAATAAAGTTTTAGAAGAAGCTCATAAATCTAGGTATACCATGCATCCAGGAAACAACAAGATGTACCAAGATTTAAGAAATAACTTCTGGTGGATAGGTATGAAAAAGGACATAGCTAGATATGTTTCTAAGTTTCTTACTTGTTCGCAAGTTAAGGCAGAACACCAGAAACCCGCAGGCCTATTACAATAATTAGAAATGCCTGTATGGAAATGGGAACTTATAACAATGGATTTTGTTACTAAGTTACCCAAAACCAGAAAAGGTAATGATGCGATTTGGGTAATTGTGGATCGATTAACCAAATCAACTCATTTTCTACCCATGAAAGAAACCTTTAGCATGGAAAGGTTAGCCAAGTTGTATGTAGACGAAATAGTATCCTTACATGGAGTTCCACTCTCCATTGTATCAGATAGAGATAGTCGTTTCACTTCCCATTTCTGGAAAAGTTTCCAGGAAGCAATGGGAACTCGACTAAATTTAAGTACTGCATATCATCCTCAAATAGACGGACAAAGTGAAAGGACGATCCAAACTCTGGAAGATATGCTTAGAGCATGTGTGATAGATTTTGGTGGGAACTGGGACAACCATTTACCTTTAATTGAATTCTCCTATAACAATAGTTATCATTCAAGCATTGAAGCTGCCCCATTCGAAGCACTATATGGACGAAAGTGCAGAACTCCAGTTTGCTGGGCAGAAATAGGAGAAAGTCAGTTATCAGGTCCTGAAATTGTACAAGAAACTACCGACAAGATTTCTCAAATCAAGGAAAGACTGAAGACGGCTCGAGATCGCCAGAAAAGTTAGGCAGATAATCGATGCAAGCCGTTAGAGTTTCAAGTTGGACATAAAGTACTATTAAAAGTATCTCCTTGGAAAGGAGTAGTCCGGTTCGGAAAGAAAGGAAAGCTAAGTCCAAGATACGTAGGACCATTCCTAGTAATCCAACGTATAGGACCAGTTGCTTATCGTTTACAACTACCAGAGGAGCTGGCAGGAGTACATGATATATTCCATGTATCCAATCTCAAGAAATGTTTATCAGACGAATCACTGGTAGTACCTCTCCAAGACATAGAGGTAAATGAGAAATTGAAGTTCGTCGAAAAACCACTTCAAATTGAAGATCGAAAGATCAAGTTTCTCAAACACAAAAGATTGGTGCTAGTCAAGGTCAAGTGGGATTCCAGAAGAGTACCCGAGTACACTTGGGAGCTGGATTCGGAAATGAAGCGAAAGTATCCTCACTTATTTCAGTGAATCTCGAGGACGAGATTTTAAATAAGGTGGGGAGGATGTAAGGACTCTCAAAAATGTCCCAATACGACTCGTAAGTAAAAACCCTGACCCCTGAAACCTTACTGTACATGAAAATCAAGAAAATCAAGATTTCTGGTCTTCAGGCGGGCTGCGTAAGGTTGAGCATATCTTTACGCGGGCCACGACAGCTCATAACTTATCCGGGATAGCAACCAGGCCACGTGGCAGCCACGTGGCAGACCTAGGTGTGACACGCTAGCCCTAATCTACGAAATAGGTGTCCACGCGGGCCGCGTAAGGTTTGGCTGATGGTTTACGCGGGCCGCGACAAAGCCAATTTTCAGCTATAAATAGCTTGGCTCCTGAGCAGTTCTGTGGTGTCGAAATCAAATATCAAAAACGAAGTTAGGCTGCTCCAAAGTCGAATTTACTTTCAATTTTAGTGAGGTGCTGCTCCAATACAGGGTATTAACTCAATCGCTGCTACGATTCAATGTCCGATCGATTAAAACTATCCAATGGATGTTTAAGTGCTGCCCACATTAGGGTTATGCTTTGTCATTCGTCGTGAATTCGATGGATGTTTAAGTATCGCACTTTGTCATTTGTTGTGAGGGTTTAATCTCGTGAGTTATCGTAAATGCTGTATTAGTTACTAACCTAGTTCATGTGCATGTTGATTAAATTTAGGTTAAAAGGCTAATCAGTAGGCTAGGCTCTGTCCACTTAGATTTGCAATGTGAGTCATTCTCTTTTTATCAAAGTATTTTACAAAATCATGTTATTTTCAAAGTTATAATTACAGGGATTAAGTCTTTGTAATCTCCATATTACAGCCGGTATGTGGGGTTTTGTATACATTACTTGATAACCGTCACCATTGGACAACGGGTTAGCCAAGGGGTGATATGACCATAATCACAGACACCATTGGACAGCCAATAGGTGGTCGAGTGATAAATACCGTGGGTAGATGGTTGATATAGAAACATTGTAATCGCTCTTAATACTGTAAATTATAACAATGCGTCATTTTAGTAAAAATAATGATTCAACAGTATTTCCCCACTGACAAAATATTTTTCAAACATGTTTCTGGTGATCTGTTGTGATCCAGGAAAAGTGCCGCAAAGCACTGCAAGTTTAAGGAAGTGGCTCAATGTAAATAAAGAAACATGTTTAGTAAAATAAAGATTTCCCAGTGAAATCACCTTATTGTAAAATACCGGGGTTTTATCCCGAATTATGAAATAAAATAATTAGAAATTTTCAGTTTTAAAAGATCCTGATAAAATCTTCCGCTGTCACATAAATTAAATACCACGGGTTCTTGTCCCGCGGCTCCTGACCGGGTCAAACCGGGGCTGGGGCCGTGACACACATCTTCCCTGTCTACCTTATTCCGATGCAGTTCGGTAGTTTTGGCATCATAGTAGGCATGGATTTTCTTCGTGAGAATCGTGCTGAAGTTGTTTTCTTCGATAAGATGATTTGTTTCTCGCTCGCTAACGGTGATCTACTTTGTGTGTATGGTGAAGTCGCATCGAAGAAACTCCAACTTATGTCCTGTGTCCAGGCTTGCAAGTATCTCCGCAAGGAATACCAAGCTTTCTTGGCGCACATTGTAGTAGCAGAGAAAAAGGAAGTTAAGGCAATAGATAAGGTGTCTGTGGTTCGTGACTTTCCTAACGTCTTCCCTGATGATCTACCTGGTTTACCTCCGAGTCGTGATATCGACTTTCGTATTGATCTCATTCCTGGAGCAAATCATGTTGCTAAAGCCCCCTATCTCCTCGCTCCTTCCGAAATGCGTGAACTCTCGAGTCAACTCCAGGAACTGCTTGACAAAGGCTTCATTCGCCCTAGCACCTCTCCATGGGGCGCACCAGTTCTTTTCGTCAAAAAGAAGGACGGGTCGTTCCGGATGTGCATCGACTATAGGGAGTTGAATAAGCTGACTATCAAGAATCGCTATCCCCTGCCCCAAATCGATGATTTGTTTGACCAATTACAAGGTGCTACGTGTTTCTCGAAGATCGATCTACGCTCAGGCTATCACCAGTTACGAATCCAGGGGGAAGATTGATGTACGGTAAAGTGTTATATATATTAGGTGTATATTTTAAGCCCCTTTAACACTTATTTTAGCCAAGTTTTAAATTTATAAAACACGATATTTTACTAACACTAAACACACATATGGGCAAGTGCACCCATCGTGAGCGTAGTATAGCGTTGGTAAGATACCGAGGTCGTCCAAGGACACAAGAGCTTTTAATACCGGTTTATCCTCAACGTCTAATCAAAATAAAAAGTTTAGAAAAAGGTTTTAAGCTAAGAAAAATAAAAACTAACTAAAATGCTGAAAATAAAAATAAAAGAAAAACAGATAGACAAGATGAATCACTTGGTTCCGACTCGTATCTAGTATAACCTTTGATTATTTCCGCACTTTTGCACATAATTAAGAGATTATCTTAGTTATTGTAGTAGGCCCCTCTTTTGAAGGTGACGTTACCCTCACCCCAGTAGTTTGAGTCAGCAAGGATACAATCCTAAAAGGGTGGATTATTGGAAGATAATTAATTAAGTTATTAATGCAATATTATGGTAGGCCTCGCTTTTGGCGGTGACGTTACCCTCGGCTAAGTAGTCTGAGTCAGCAGGGATACAGTCCTAAATAGCCGGGTTATAGTATTAATAGTAGTTAACTTATGAGGGGATCAAAGAGTTTGGACCCCCGCCATCCAATACCGTGAAGCATTGAAGGAGGTCCTACTAAATTTGACCCAGGTCCATTGCAGGACCTCTAAACGCTGAACAATGGCAAGACCTTTACCAAACCGTTCCCTTAACCCCCGACCAGGTAGCCAACATACCTCCATATAGACCGTGGAGATATGAATGGTGAAAATCTTTTATTTTATATAGACAGTAAAATAATGCCAAGACACCATGGACAAACGATAAGGAAAGATCACCTTCAACATAAGTAACTAGTTATTAAAGTCATTAATACAAAACCAAATAAAAAGTGCAAAAGATTAGAAATAAAAAGTATTATACTAGACACTTTGTCTTCACCAAGTGATGTAAGAGACTTAGGCAAACATGGCCTTGATTGTCAAGAACTCTTACGATCAATCTTGGATCCCGAGACGACTCACACACTCTATGATGGACAATGGATGATGGTGGTGGATGATGGTGTTATGGTGGTGGTGGGTGGTGGGTGAAGTGTGAGAGAGGTGGTGCCAAGGGATGAGTTGAAATGGCTCCAAGCACTCCTATTTATAGGCTGAACAGAAGCCTGGGCACGGCCCCGTGTCCGCTGGACACGGCCCCGTGCCCGTCTGACACTCTCTCTCTTCATTAATTGTAATTCAGAATTACAATAAATGCACCTGCAGCACTCTGACCACGCCCCCGTGTCCGCTGGGCACGGCCCCGTGGTGGGCAATAGAAGCTTCTATCACTTTTGTCTTTTCTGCCAGGGCTGACCATCCTGGACACTGCCCCGTGCTCGCTGAGCACGGCCCCGTGTTGAGCTGGACACGCCCCGTGTCCGCTGGACACAGCCCCGTATTCAGCTGGGCACAGCCCCATGCTCAGCTTTCTTCTTGTTTTTGCTTTGGGAGATGCTGTCGAGGAGTCGGGCATGCCACGTTTCTTCCTTTTATTTGTATTTATGTTGGATTTGGCTGCATTTTTGCTTCTTTTGTTCATTTAAGCTCTTTTAACCCTGAAAATACAAAAGGAAGACAAAAGTACACTTTTTCCAACATTAGTACTTAAAAAGAGTTAGTTTTATGCCTCATTTGATGTAATTTATATGTTGCATTTTACTCACATCAAATACCCCCACACTTGAATATTTGCTTGTCCTCAAGCAAAACTCTTTAATATGTGGCTTACACTCCCAAATGAAATGGGTAGAAGAGAAGGTTTTGGGCTTGTCTTGAGTGTCGGGAATCCAAGATCTTTATTGGGTTTTATTTTTATACTATTTACAATCCTATTCGTTATGATTTATTTAGAACGTTTCATAAGAGAAATTACTTATTTGGGCATAACATGCCTTTTTAAAATTTCATTTATATACAAGTTCACATACCTCATGGGGGATCACTCAACACTCGGCCGAAGGTGTATTTTTAGTGAATCACTCGAGAGCGGCATGGAACTTATTCCTACCATAAGCTTGCCAAGCAATCAATCCTCTTCCTTTTTAACTTATAAACCTTTGTAAATATCAAGAGGACTTTTTGGGTAAAGGGTTAGGCTTGGGTTAAAGGTAGGTGGTTGGGTTGGTGGTTAGTGGTTAGTAGAAAAAAAGGCGAAAAGCGTAACAAGTGTCGGTTTTCGTATGACTTTCTATTTTTTTTTTTTTTTTGTAACTTTTATTTTGATGAAGCTATTTATTCAAACAAAGTTATTTTTGATGAACTTGTTTGTTTATTTTCTTTTGCTTCACCATCAACACAAATTTTTTTTTTTTTTTTTTTTTGAAAAGTCATACGAAAAATCGAACCTGTTACTAAAACAAATGGGTGAAAATGAAAAAGGTTTTGGTGGGTAAAAAGGGTGTTTGGTTTGGGTTATGAAATGAAAAGGTTTAGGCTCAAAGGGGCTAACTAGGGGGATTTTGGGTAGGTGGAAAAGAAAAATAATGGTGTAGAAATAAAAAGGGTTAGTCCTAATGCCTCCATCATTTACTTACTCGGGTTTAAGTTGATAAGGACCGGGAATGTATCGTCATGGCAAGTTCTAGAGTCGTAAGAACCAAGCGGCTATTCACACAAGAAACGAAAATGAGCATTTAGTCAAATGATATGTAAGTGTTTGCTCAATAAAGGCTCAAAACTCACTTTTGTGGGAATGGGTTTTTTATGTGATCAAGTATATATAATCAAATTTTAACTAAGCTTGTCATGCCTTTTCATAATTTTCTTATGTTGGTTCTTTTTATCACGATGCTATCGGTTGTAAATTCGTAAAAATATAACCTTTTTGAGAACTTGAATTTCCCATGTTAAACCTAGACAAGTAAAAAAAATGAAAATTTTTGAAAAAAATTTGGGGTGATTAGCGGTTCCAATAGAGTTTTGTGTAAGGCTTGTATTTAGGACTTGCAAGATTCAAGGTTTTAGCATCCCCCCCACACTTAAATTACACATTGTCCTCAATGTGTCCCAAAAATAAGTTTTTAGGTTGATTGAATGTGTAAAAGTAGGTTAAAAACAAGATTTTATGGTACTGGGTAGCTGAACACGGGGTGGTGTTGGCTGAGCACGGCCCAGTGTCCAGACTGCCAGTATCAAAAATAAACAGAAGGCTGGGCACGGGGGCGTGTCCAGTGAGCACGGCCCCGTGTCCAGGTACCTGAACTGGGCATTTTCAACAGAACCTCGGGCACGGGGCGTGTTGGGGTGAGCACGGCCCCGTGCTGAACTTGCTGTAATGAAGAAAAATTGTCGGAAGGCTCTGTTTTTGTGCATGGGTTGTTGGTTCAAGCTTCCCTTATTATCCTTCACCATCCCGAGTGTGTTTTATTCCTGAAAATTAAAACTAAACTAGAAAATATAAAAGTTAAACTAATCTAAAACTAAGGATAGTTCCGCGGAATGCCTCCGTGGTGCGCCACGTTTATAAGGGTCCTTGGCTAGACCCTCCTTATCGGGTGGTTCTGGCTCATCTTCAATTAGGGGGTCATTATTGCCGAATGGATATTTCATTGACCGCTCAAGATCGACACTTCTTTTAAATGCCCCTAATTGGAGAGGTAGATTGTTGTACTTCCGGTTTTTCAAAGCTTCGTGAGTTTTCACAAATGGTCGTCCCAACACTAGAGGAGCGTCATAGAGGATGACAAAGTCGGTGGGAACTACCATTTGATTTGTTTGAACCAAGACATCCTCAACTACACCGATTGATTTTATTACCTTCCGATTGGATAGAAAAATGGGTATTTGAAGTGGAGAAAAATCACTAATACTTAATTTTTCGAAAATGTAGTTAGGCATTATGTTAACACAAAGATCTTTATCGATTGTGACGTTACTAATAAATGAATTTTGAAAGAAACATGGAACCGGTGTAATGTTAATTTCAAATGGATCTTCTTTTATTAGCGAAGTTTGATCATTAGTTAACTTAACACTTACCGTTTCGTCAATTTTAGTGTTAGTGTTTAACTCTTTTAAAAACTTAGCATGAGTGGGTACTAAACAATGATTTTCGAAAGAAGGTGACAAGAGATTAATTTCTTCAAAATTAGACTCTTCTTGAATTTTACCTTTGTCGGACTCACCTTTTTCGTTGTTTAACTCATGTGTCGGTTTTTCACTTATTTGTTCTTCCATTTTTACATTTTTAGTTATCTCTTCCTTTTTTAATTCTTCTCTTGCGCGGGACTCCTCTTCCCTTGCGCGAGATTCTTTTATACATCGATCGATAACTCTAATGTGTTCTAATATCCTATCGGTTACTTCGGTTATAGAAAAAGAATCGGGATTTTCTAAGCTTGAATCCGGTTGTTCGATCCTTTGTTCCTCATAATACCCATATGAAGTAGATGGTTCACACCATTGTTCTTCATTGTAAGCATATGATGGATAAGGGTCGTAATTTTGTTCTTCATAATACTCATATGAGGTGGGTTGTTCACGCCATGGTTCCTCATAATAAGCATACGAAGGTGGTGGCTCATATCTTGGTTCCTCAAAGTATGAGTATGAAGGCTCATACCTTGGTTCATCAAAATATGAGTATGAGGGAGGAGGTTCATACCTTTGGTCTTCATAGGATGTGTATGAAGTTGATGGCTCGTACCTGGGCTCCTCATAGTAGGTGTATGAATTGGATTGTTGATATGAGCGATTATTTTGAACCGATCGTGCGTTACGACAATTAGTGAAATAATTACCCCTATAATCATCCTCCTCATAGGTGTAGTTGTAACCTCCTGAGTATTGATCCATAAGAATCACTCAGCAGACCACAACTGAGTCTCGAGATCAGAAAACAAAAATAAAAACGGAAACAGAGGCTGGACACGGCCCCGTGTTCAGTGGACACGGTCCCGTGTTCAGGATCTGTATCTGGGCGTTTTAATTAAATTTACTGATTTCGTTGAGCACGGGGCGTGTTCAGTGAGCACGGCCCGTGTTCAAGCTTCTGTTACTGGGTGTTTTATGAAAAATATGCAGCACGGCCCCGTGTTCAGCGAGCACGGCCCGTGTTCAACCTACTGTAAATGCAAAACTAAACTAAAATGCAGAAAAATGTGGGCCCGTTTTGAAAAGGTTTTGAAAAACTGATTAGGCCGTCGATTTTAAGCTTTCCTAAAATCCTTGTGTCCCCGGCAACGGCGCCAAAAACTTGATGTGCGGTAAAGTGTTATATATATTAGGTGTATATTTTAAGCCCCTTTAACACTTATTTTAGCCAAGTTTTAAATTTATAAAACACGATATTTTACTAACACTAAACACACATATGGGCAAGTGCACCCATCGTGAGCGTAGTATAGCGTTGGTAAGATACCGAGGTCGTCCAAGGACACAAGAGCTTTTAATACCGGTTTATCCTCAACGTCTAATCAAAATAAAAAGTTTAGAAAAAGGTTTTAAGCTAAGAAAAATAAAAACTAACTAAAATGCTGAAAATAAAAATAAAAGAAAAACAGATAGACAAGATGAATCACTTGGTTCCGACTCGTATCTAGTATAACCTTTGATTATTTCCGCACTTTTGCACATAATTAAGAGATTATCTTAGTTATTGTAGTAGGCCCCTCTTTTGAAGGTGACGTTACCCTCACCCCAGTAGTTTGAGTCAGCAAGGATACAATCCTAAAAGGGTGGATTATTGGAAGATAATTAATTAAGTTATTAATGCAATATTATGGTAGGCCTCGCTTTTGGCGGTGACGTTACCCTCGGCTAAGTAGTCTGAGTCAGCAGGGATACAGTCCTAAATAGCCGGGTTATAGTATTAATAGTAGTTAACTTATGAGGGGATCAAAGAGTTTGGACCCCCGCCATCCAATACCGTGAAGCATTGAAGGAGGTCCTACTAAATTTGACCCAGGTCCATTGCAGGACCTCTAAACGCTGAACAATGGCAAGACCTTTACCAAACCGTTCCCTTAACCCCCGACCAGGTAGCCAACATACCTCCATATAGACCGTGGAGATATGAATGGTGAAAATATTTTATTTTATATAGACAGTAAAATAATGCCAAGACACCACGGACAAACGATAAGGAAAATCACCTTCAACATAAGTAACTAGTTATTAAAGTCATTAATACAAAACCAAATAAAAAGTGCAAAAGATTAGAAATAAAAAGTATTATACTAGACACTTTGTCTTCACCAAGTGATGTAAGAGACTTAGTCAAACATGGCCTTGATTGTCAAGAACTCTTACGATCAATCTTGGATCCCGAGACGACTCACACACTCTATGATGGACAATGGATGATGGTGGTGGATGATGGTGTTATGGTGGTGGTGGGTGGTGGGTGAAGTGTGAGAGAGGTGGTGCCAAGGGATGAGTTGAAATGGCTCCAAGCACTCCTATTTATAGGCTGAACAGAAGCCTGGGCACGGCCCCGTGTCCGCTGGACACGGCCCCGTGCCCGTCTGACACTCTCTCTCTTCATTAATTGTAATTCAGAATTACAATAAATGCACCTGCAGCACTCTGACCACGCCCCCGTGTCCGCTGGGCACGGCCCCGTGGTGGGCAATAGAAGCTTCTATCACTTTTGTCTTTTCTGCCAGGGCTGACCATCCTGGACACTGCCCCGTGCTCGCTGAGCACGGCCCCGTGTTGAGCTGGACACGCCCCGTGTCCGCTGGACACAGCCCCGTGTTCAGCTGGGCACAGCCCCATGCTCAGCTGGGCACAGCCCCATGCTCAGCTTTCTTCTTGTTTTTGCTTTGGGAGATGCTGTCGAGGAGTCGGGCATGCCACGTTTCTTCCTTTTATTTGTATTTATGTTGGATTTGGCTGCATTTTTGCTTCTTTTGTTCATTTAAGCTCTTTTAACCCTGAAAATACAAAAGGAAGACAAAAGTACACTTTTTCCAACATTAGTACTTAAAAAGAGTTAGTTTTATGCCTCATTTGATGTAATTTATATGTTGCATTTTACTCACATCAAAGATATACCGAAAACCGCCTTCCGAACTCGATACGGCCATTATGAATTCGTCGTAATTCCCTTTGGTTTAACCAACGCACCCGTGGTTTTCATGGATTTGATGAACCGTGTGTGCAAACCATTCCTTGACCGCTTCGTCATCGTATTCATCGACGACATCCTTATCTATTCGAAGTCGAAAACCGAACACGCGCAGCATCTACGTTTGGTTCTCGAATTGCTCCAAGGGAATCGACTCTATGCCAAGTTCTCCAAGTGTGAATTTTGGCTAGAGGAGGTTCAATTCCTCGGTCACATCGTCAATAGTCAAGGTATACACGTCGACCCTGCGAAGATCGAAGCTGTTAAGAGATGGGTTACTCCAAAATCATCATCCGATGTTCACCCTTTTCTCGGATTGGCTGTCTATTACCGTCTATTCATCGCAGACTTCTCCAAAATCGCCGTTCCGCTTACTTCCTTGACGCATAAAGATAAGCCTTTTGTTTGGGGAACCGAACAAGAGACAGCTTTTCAGACTCTCAAGCATATGCTCTGTAATGCTCCCGTTCTCGCCCTACCCGACGGAAACGATGACTTCATTGTCTATTGCGATGCCTCGAACCTTGGTCTCGGATGTGTTCTCATGCAACGGGACAAGGTTATCGCTTACGCATCTCGTCAACTCAAGATCCACGAGAAGAACTATACAACCCACGATCTCGAGCTTGGTGCAGTTGTTTTTGCATTAAAGATTTGGCGACACTACCTTTACGGTACTAAGTGTACGATCTTCACAGATCATAAGAGCCTGCAACACATCTTGAGTCAAAGGGAACTGAACATGCGCCAACGCCGATGGGTTGAACTTCTTAACGATTACGACTGCGAGATTCGTTACCACCCGGGCAAAGCAAATGTCGTTGCCGACGCTCTCAGCAGACGAAACTATTTGCATAGCGTTCGTAATACCCAAGCCCAGTTCAATCTCGAAACTCTTATTTGTGACGCTCAGCATGATTGAAAGATTTTTCTTGAAAGATTTAATCCGATAACCTTACCGGAAAAAGCGCAAGTGACACCATCCCAATCGCAGCAATTGGGAGAGTTTGAAGTCCATTCGGGAATTGGTGATTCCATTCCATTCATGAAATGTTGTAATACCATGGAATCGTTAGGATTGCAGGTGGGGTTTAAGTGGGCTTTTACAGAAAACCCTGTAAGTATGATAGTTGCATATAACCAAAATACATTCATCTTAAAGATTGCAAAAATATGATTCAGTATTTGGGTTTATTCAATCATGCCATTTAGTAGGTATTATATGACTGGCTACTACAGGAGACTAACTGCAAGGAATTTGATCATCAATGGTGTGGGACAATGTTGTCTGGGAATATTCACTGTATACATGTAGTGAAATGTTATAAACGTGTTTGAATTGAGAGATGATGGAAAGGAAATTGGAGAGAAAACATATGATTTTATTGATTAAAAATTATTAATATATTTAATTAGCTAGGTTACACAAATAGAATAAAAGAAATATTGAGTATTTAAGATGAAGATTTAGAAATCATAAGGTGTTAACTAATAATTTAATATATTATGTTTTATTACTATTGCTTTAGTTACCGTTAAAAAAAATGAATGTAGAGATATTGGGTTTTAATAATCCCAACTTTCATCATTTGGTCGTCGTGATTAGTCACAACTAGTGAAATGTCTAAAAGCAATCCTAACTTTGAACGCATTTACTTCCAATGATCAATGTTAAACGTTAGATTATGAGTATACCGGAAATTTCTAGACATATACACGTGTAACATATGTAGTCTGTGTTCATGAAGTCTTCGATTAGGACGTATACCAACTCATCAAAAGGTTTTAACTATGTGTGGTTGATATGAAGCATAGTGTCCATATTGGCCCTCATCCAACGACACACATTTTGTCGTGTAATTACATTGTTGACCTTTTGTGAAAGGTAAAACAATGGAGATTCTGTCGCAACATATACAACGGATTTGTGACAGTTTTAACAACGTAATATTTATGACAGATTTGTGATGGTTTCAAGGACTATTTAGCGTCAGACTTATCCATAACGGACCATCTGGCGATAGTTTTGGTAACAGATTCGATGAATTCCATGTTAAACCCAAAAACACTTGCAGATAAATGTGGATTGGTTTTGATCTCGATCATGGGGTGGCTTGAAGGAGATCTAGTAAGATAATAACTAGTGTATTATTATTTGAATGTTTAAGTTATCTGTTAAGTTTAAATAATTTATTTAAATTTGAAAGTCCTTGGAACCCCTCTAGGATCCATAACACGATAGAAATAATTAGAAAACTCAATTCATTATAATATATCGAAAGAGTGCACATCTACTCCACCACGTTTACGCACCATTGCCAACCCATAGTGAGCTCCCCTAGGGTTGGAGGCTCACATCCTACACTAACACATAGTGAGTACTCTCTCTAACACACCTAAGCGCACACAATCCAAATGCTCTCTGAAATTTTCAAAGTGAAACATTACACAAACACACATATTTATAAGGCAGTATGACTAAATGGCTAACCACTTAAATGGGCCAAAGCACCAGGCACTTAAGAACACCAGGCACTTAAGTGCACCAAGCCCTTTAAGTGCGCCAAACACTTAAGTGAGCCAAGTACTTAAGTGCGCCTATACTTAGACAAAACACTGAATTGAATAGTGACAATCACTATCCTTGGTTTTGCACCAACAAACTCCCCCTTAACTGTTGTTATCGATTATGTCCAACACTAGTAATCATCAGTCACAAATCAACATCAACAGACCCCCCTTGACAGATGATATCAGGTCTTCTCTCTCAACAATAACCTCTTCCTAATATAACAACAATGAAAAAACCTTTCGTCTATAGTCAAATTTGACGTCCCAAGACTTAAGATGTAATAGACATATGGAAGAGAGTTCGAATCTCTACATCAAATGAATCAGCTTCCATAAAGACAAAAGCTTTTGTTCGATAAGCTAGTAGCGAATTGAACTTTGATGCTGTCTGCAAATACCATAAACATTTTCTTGATCTTTGTCTTCAATCAAAAGTGTAAGATTCCATATCGTATCTTCATGTCTCTACCAATTATCCAGTGTCTTTCCTTTCAATCTCCCCTCAAGGTATGCACCTTTGGATTATTTCGAGACCCCGACTCGATCAACAACTTCACCCCTCTAGGTAAGTTTTACGCCCGATCAGTTATCCCTAGTATAACCGGCATATGATAAAGGTTCAATATTCAACTAATCACCCAACGAACAATTAGTTTCATCACGAATACATTTTGACAAAATCATGAACACAAGCTCGATAATAATCATCATCATGTAACCAGCAGTCTTCAACTGGAATGATTAACCCCGCCTAATTCATCATCACCCATAATGAGAAACCAAATTAGTTTGTCTTAGGTGAGAAACCAAAGTTAGGTGATCAGCCTAATTATTATCACCCAGATCCCACACGAGAAATCAAATCAAAAGTGTAGCATGATCTTGATCACTTTAATGATCAACGAGTATTTGGAAAATTTTCAAAGAAAACTAATTTCTTGAAAATTTTATCTCCCCTTTTTCTTTTGCAGAATTTTCCAAAATTAACAAATCTCTCACATTTATTTCCTCAAACTCAGCTCCTAAATTCTGCTAACTGTTCCAACTCAACTAACTGCTTCAACACTTATTTTTTTAAACCACATTACACAACTGCACATGGGGAACAACAGCGCCAAATATAGCAACTTCACCAACAGTCACAACCTCTTCAACACTCAGTAACTTCGCCACCGTCAACAACTGCGCTAAGTATACTAACTTCACTTCACTATATAACTGTGCTAACCTCCATAACTTCGTAACCCATTTAACCTCGCTATCATTAACAACTATGCCAACCTAAGCAACTGTGCTAAAGAGACAGTTACCAACAAACAACTTCTCCAATCGTTGTTATAAACTTCCTTTATAAATTAGTTTAATGTCATGTTGCTTGACTAAAACACGTCCATCCTCTCCCTTTATAAACTTCACTACCCCTAGATCTTGCCTCCTACGCTCTCGGGCTTTAGCAATCTTAAATATATCGTGCTCGCCCTCCTTTGTTTCCAGGCGTTCATAAATTTTCTTGTAGGGAATGCTCTTTGCCTCCGTCATTGCCTTCTTCACTTCCCTTTTAACCATTTTGTAAATAAATAATAAAATATTATAATCAAAATTAATTAAAAAATTAAAAACTTATGTTACTATTGAACCTTTTTATTTGTACAGTATATATGATATAAAAAAATAGTTACAAAATAGTATGCATGTTACTATTGAACCTTCTTTACACAACTTGAAACTTGACCCGAACCTGATACGAAAAAAAGGTTTTGGTTCGGGTCCAATACCCGCTTAAGTATTAAACAAGGGAAACTTTTATATTTTTGTTTTTGTTTCCTTTTATCCATTTTATATGGTTAGTTATAATATTGTTAATTTTGTCACACCATGTTATCTACTTGTCCACTTATATTAACCATTAAACATGTTACCGATAACCCGCTTACAACCCAATAACCCACTTATAACTCGTCAACATATATGAATGATTTAAAAAATGGGATAAACGGGTCGTGTTCGAGTTAACCGGAATTTATGTGTGTGCGGGTTATGGTTAAAGTTTTTTACACGAATAATAATATGAATCAGGTACGGGTTGCATATTTAACCCGCAAACCGGCTAGCCCCCAACCCGTCAACCTACTAACCCGACATAATTGAGACCCCTAACAACATTCAAGAGAGTCGAAGAGTTGGGTATCTTAAATTTTGTAATTTAGTTTCCAGTGAATTTTCATTCCAAGCCATACTTTCATGTTAATTTTGCAACTAGTGTGCCCCAATATTGAACAAGGCAGTAGTATAATGACCCAATTGAATGAATGTTATCAAATAATAATGCAACTATTTCATTTTGTTTTTTATTCGTTAAAATGACACGCCACCCTTCATGTGACAAGCCATTTCAACAAAGACGGGACCACATTAATTCTGTTATTTATTTATTTTTATTTTTTATTTTTTTTAGTGTGGCTTTCCCAAAATGTTAGATAAATGAATTTAAAAACCGTATATTATATTTTTTGAAGGTTGACTTTCTATGTACAGGACCTAGTGGTCACCGGGATCTTGTCAAAGACAATCCCCGTCAGCCCCGCCTCCAGACGCGATGTTCTATCGTGCCCCGGCCGCCGCGCAAACTGACCTTCGCCCGGAAACCATACTGCCCCCACACGAGAACCTCGCTGTGGTAACAGCTGGGTAAAACCGGGTTGCCCTCCGGATCGAACCATGCCTCGGTAGGATACGATCCATCATTGGGACGTCCCCCCTCCCAAATAGTCGTAGCCGGGAGTCGAACCGGCAACCTCACAAGGAGGAAACCGGCCCAACCAACCACATGGGAACCAACTGGGCTAGGAGAGGGGATAACACGTAAAAAGCTTTTACAAGTGCCACCATGTTGTGTTAAAAACAATATAGGGGAATACCCTTTATAAACAATATAGGGGAATACCCTTTATAAACAGATCAACATACGGAAACAAATAAAAAAGCAATAAAAAAATATTAATCAAGCCTAAATTTAGGGATCTAAAAAATAAAAATACATAGGCTATGAAACCTTTGTCTTAATCAAGCCTAAATTTAGGGAACTAAAAACTAAAAATAAAAATAGAGCATGATCAATCTGTTTTAAAAAAAATCAAAACAACTAAGCATTTTTATGTACACTTACATTGTATAAAACTGGAATAAGATTAAGCTAAGAACAACCCAGAAAACTGAAAACAAACACACATTACATTACATTAGATTCCAAATTACTCAAATTTATCCGTGTTCTGTTTATCCCTAATTCTCGGAAGAACAAGCAACAAGATGACAGCAAAAAGAAAACCAGTTCCAAACCCTGTCCAAACAGGCAAACTAATAAGCGACTCTTCGATAACTTCATATTCCCGAATCTGGAATGATTTTTGTTTTTTCACACAGCTTAAAACAAATTCCCCACATAAACCTGGGTTCCCTTCAAAACTAGAAACTGAAAAGGTCGAAAACTGTCCTCCAGAAGGAATAATCCCGGTTAAGTTGTTATATGCAACACTAAACTTTCGTAACATCCCAAGGCTCACCAAAGAAAGTGGTATTTCACCCGATAAATCGTTATGAGACAGATCCAAAGTCTCTATGCCAGTCAAATTTCCCAAACTGCTTGGAATATTACCCGATAACTCGTTGTATCTAAGATTTAAACAATGCAAGTTGATCAGGTTTCCAAACTCGGGCCATATTGGACCCGTTAGGAAGTTGTTACTGAGGTCTAACGTTGGTGGGAATCGAATGCCGTAACTATATTTAAACGCTTTCCCATTCGTACCCCGCCTCATGGAAATAGGAAACTCTACAGAAAGTTCTAACGAGTTTTCATGAAACTGCAGATCGGGTAATCCTGTTAGGCTTTTCGGGATCTCTCCACTTAGATAATTGTTTGATAGATCCAAGTAAACCAGAGACTGCAAACTTCCTAAAAAGGGTGGGATACTTCCGGTCAACTCGTTCCATGACAAGTCCAGTATCCTGAGTTTGGTTAACCCGTTTAACCAAACGGGTATCCTACCCGTGAGCTTGCAACTAGGAATCACTAGAGTTTTGAGCTTTTTGAACTGTAGATTAGCATCAGACGGCATTTCTTCATTGTCAAAGCTTCGGCTAAGGACCAAAGTCGTAAGATTTGGGCACGTATGAAGAATTTGAAGCGATCCAGATAAGTTATTCAAGCTGCACATCGATAACGAAAGATAACATAATGAATTAAAGCTTTTAAATGTTTCCGGTATTTGACCTGTTAGATTGTTTCCACCAAGATCTATGGTCTTTAACAATGGACAGGCAGGAAGATTATCCGGAATTGATCCTGTAAACTTATTATCAACCAAATCAAGCAACTTAAGGTTCACCATCGCCGAGCAATTCAAATCAATCAAACCAGAAAACGAATTGTTTCTCAATACCAACGACGAAATGCTGCGAGAATTCACAAGCGAAAAGGGCATCCTCCCATCAAGATTATTCGAATGTGCAGCAAAGTAACTCAAATTCGGAAACAAGTGAAAGAAATCAGGCAGCCTCCCCGAAATATAATTCAACGACACGTCCAAATAAACAAGACCCGAAACATCACTATTCCTCAGCTGCCCGCTTATCGCGTTATCCTGAACCGTCAACCGTAACAATCTAGGCAATCTAAACAAATATTCAGGTAACATCCCAGATACAAAATTCCCATCTAGAGAAAGCTCTTCTAACACACTACAATTCTCAAATTCCAATGGGATCTCTCCATCAAAATAATTAACACCCAATCTAAGCACCTTAATCCCAGTAGAATTAATACAAAAACCAACCGCTATTGGGCCTTCAAAATTATTATCAGATATATCCAACAACTGGATCATAGGTAGATTCACACTATCGGGTAAAGATCCAGAAAACTCATTAGCACTTAAATCAAGAACTTGTAAGCATTGCAAGTGGAATATTGCAACAGGTGGGGTGCCTTTGAGTAAGTTACGAGATAGATTTAAGGTTCTAAGGTTGGTTAGATTAGTGAACGAGTTAACTAAAGTACCAACTAGTTTTTTCTTGGATAGTTCTAGTTTAATAACGTTACCGGATAAATCGCATGTAACGCCATCCCAGTTGCAGCAGTTGGAAGAGTTTGTAGTCCATCCGGGAATTGGTGAGTCCATTCCGTTCATGAAATGGTTTAATGTGATGGAATCGTTGGGGTTGCAAATGGGGTTTGAGTGGGCTTTTAGTGAAAAGGTTGTGAGTATGATGGTTGTGTATAGCCACAATGTATTCATTGCAAACAATGGGTTGGAAGAGATGAATCACATCCTATTGAGGCAAAGGAGAGATGAATAATGTTTGGGGAGAGTAGGTTGTTTGCTGTCAATGGAGGTCAAAGAAATGGGGAATTGAGAAAGTTGTTTTGGAGTATTCAGCTAGTGGAGTTTTTGAGACATTTGCAGATATGTTTTTCACGTGGGTGGAATTTAAAAATTAGAAAGAAAAAAACATGATGTGGAACAAGTACAGAACTACTTGAATAAAAGATGGAGTAAACTGTTATTTTGGTCCCTGAGATTTGGTCACTTTTACCACTTTAGTCCAAAACTTAAACTTTTTGCATCTGGGTCCCTGTGGTTTCAATTTTATTGCCATTTTAGTCCAAAAGCAAAGTCGGATCAGATTTTTCATAAAAAAACATGGTTTTTTGTCCTTTAGTGAAGGGCATTTTGGTATTTGCAAGTTTTATCATAACAAATTTCTAATTAAAATAATAAAATAAAATTCATCAATGACCTTATAAACATGAGAGATCATCTTCCTCCCCCAAATTAAACCCTAATCCACCGCACACAACCACCTGCCTCACCAACTACCACCATCTCTACCACCACAACCATCACCACCATCCGACCACCACTTTCAGTTAATATCAGAGCGTTGATTATCATCTGATTTCATCTTCATCTTCATCTTCACCTGTACCGCATCTAAAATGGAAGAACCACTGTAGTGGCCGTGGTAGAGTCGCCGGAGACACGTCATCGTCATCGCCGCCTCACCGATCTCCGTCTACTCCTACATCTCATCATCATATTCATCCTCATCCACCTCATCTGCAGCAATCGTCACCGTACGTTTCACAGCGGCCATCACCTCTGCACAAGCAATCGCTGATGTGAGATTCCGAGTTGGAATCTGAACAAAACGGCATCGTTCCGATCGGAAAACCTAGCGGAAAAACAGTTTATGAAAAATCAACAATCGTCAAAATCAGGTAGTAGCATCATTAGGCCTTTATCTTGTATTTGACTTTTGATTTGAAGTGTAATGGCATGAGATCTTGAAGAACGAAGAACACTCATGTGGTGTTGCAGAGGTTGTGTTTGTGTTTGAATTTTGGGTATCATATGGGTTGGGTTTTATGTTTTGTGTTAATTGATTTGGGTAGCTTGAATTATGTAAGTATTAAAGATCAGAAGCTTGATAGATGTGTTTCAGATGTAAATCTACAAATTTGATGTGGGAATTATTTATGATGGTGAGGAGTGAATCTGCAGTTCATATGTGCACAGGTCATTTATGAATTTTATTTTATTATTTTAATTAGAAATTTGTGATATATATTAATGACAAAATGACCATTTTGCCCCTGTGCAAAAGGACAAAACTTAAGGGTTTAAGTTAGGGAATCTGGCCAAATTTAACTTTTGGACTAAAATGGCAACAAAAACGAAACCACAGGGACCTAGATTTAAAAAGTTTAAGATTTTGACTAAAATCACTTAATTAAATAGTGATCCGATCAATATCCAAATAATTTTAAATGAATAGATCGATCCATATTAAAAATATATATAATCTAACTTATAATTAAAGACTCCAAATAATGTTACATGACATTCTATCCTTCAAGCTCATAAATTTTATTTATATTTGTTTAATAACTTTTTTTAATATTAATATTAATTAATAACTAATATATAGCTATCACTTATTTTTATCCTTATTTTTATCTAAAATTAATAAATAACTTTTTTTTTTTTGCAATTTAGACTCTTTGTTTTTTTTAACCCAAAGTTTTTCATCTTTTACAATTGAGTTAAATGCCATTTTAGTCCCTGTGGTTTGGGTCATTTTGCCAGTTTAGTCCAAAGGTTTCATTTTTAACCTGTGGGTCCAAAAAGGTTTCACAGTTGCCATTTTAGTCCACTGGGTTAACTTCATCCATTTTTTCTGTTAACGAGAAGGCCAATTCGGTCATTTTATATGGCTGAATTGCCCTTTTAGTTAACAGAATTACATACAAAATGACCAAATTGGCCTTCTCGTTAACAGAAAAAATGGATGAAGTTAACAAAGTGGACTAAAATGGCAACTGTGAAACTTTTTTGGACCCACGGGTTAAAAATGAAACTTTTGGACTAAACTGGCAAAATGGCTCAAATCACAGGGACTAAAATGGCATTTAACTCTTTACAATTTAATCCCAACTCTTTTTTATTTTCAATTTTGGTCCACCAAACTTTTCATTTTTCCCAAGTTTTTCGTTTCAGTTCTAAATTTTGTGAGTTAACGCACCACAACGTGCGTGTGGGGTTCAACATTTTTTCGTATATTTTTTTCCCGTTTGACTGGCCCGTCGCGTCACATCTATTCTTCTGCGTTTGACAGGTTCGTCCAACAACGAGCGTGCGTTATTTCTCAGCAACGAGCGTGCGTGATTCAAAGATTTTACGTCTGTTTTTTGCTCGGCGTTATTTTTTCCCGTTTTTATTTATTTTGTTTTTACGAGCTTTTTCGGTGTTGGTGGTCGCTGACAATGGTATAGTATTGCTACCACTTAACACAGTTTTATGACAACCTCTGCAACGCATTGGCTTAATACTAGTAAAAAATAAAAAAAAATCACAAATAAATAAAAAAATCAAAAAATTAAAAAAAAAACTCAAAAAGGGTAAGGATTATTTCAGAACCATAAATATTTACCGAACTCGCAGAGCTCTTAATAAACAATCTTTGTATTTATATATTTTTATGTTTAGGATAACTTTATCATTTATTATGTGAATTTTTATGATTACATACATGTTTAGAGAGAGTAATTTTATCTTTTTTATATGTAATTTTATAATTACACATATGTAAACTAGTTTTTTACACATGTAATTAGTTATAACACATATATAATTTGGCTATTACACATATGTAAACTACTTTTAACATGTATGCAATCATAAAAATACATATAATAAATGATAAAAAGATTTTAAATATAAAAAAATATATATAAAATGATAGTTTGTTAGGAGTTCTGAAAGTTCTGTAACTATTTAAAGTTCAAAAATGAACCCAACCCATCTCAAAAATTCTAAAAAAATTCAAAAAAAAAAATCAAAAAGATCCTAAAATAGTAAAAATATATATATATATATAAAACAAAAAAAAATTGGAAAAATTCTAAAAAGTAAAAAAAAATCAAAATAATTCTAAAAAATATAAAAATTCCAAAAAATCAAAAAGTTCTAAAAATTCTAAAAGATAAAAAAAATCTAAAAATTCAAAAAAGTCAAAAAGAATTCTAAAAAATTAAAAAAAAATTAGGAAATTCTAAAAATTTTGAAAATAAAAAAAATTCTAAAAATCCTAAAATATAAAATAAATCTAGTTTTTTAGAAGTTTTCTGGTTTTTTTAGATTTTTAGATTTTTTTTGAATTTTTATATTTTATATTTTTTTTAGAATTTTTTGAACTTTTTTGGTTTTTTTTAGAGTTTTTTTTATTTTTTATAATTTTTTGATTTTTTTAGGTTTTTTAGAATTTATTTTTTAGTTTTTTTAGAACTTTTTTGATTTTTTTTTGTTTTTTTTTAATTTTTTGAATTTTTTTTTGTTTTAATTCTTTTTTTATTTTTTAGGTTTTTCTGATTTTTTAGAATTTTTTTTAAAATTCTTTTGAATTTTTTTTATTTTTTAAATTTTTTTTCTTTTAGCCTTTCATGACTGAAATCCATCTTGACCCAAACCTATCTTAATCCAAACCCATTTTAACCTTTTTCTTAATAAATTCATCGTAATCCAAACCTATCTCAACCCAAAACCATCCTAACTCATTACCCAAACTTATCCAACTCACCCATTTTGCCACCCATAATTTCAATTAACCCAATATGAGGGCACCCACTTCATTTAACCCAATGCCCATTTTTTGCTAAAGATTAAATATGTTTCACACACACACCTAAACCTTCAACTTTTCGGTCGCGCTTTCTGGCCGGCCACCGCTGGAATATCAAGAAAGTCAGTGGAAATCGAGAAATTCAAGAAATTTGTTTATGGGAACCATCATTAGATCGTGCCACCATCATCAAATCAGACTCAAATATGTTTTTTCGGCACTTTCACCATCGGTTTTTTCCTGCCAAGGTTCATTATCATCAAATCATGCGACATTTGAGTTAATCTTGATGCCAATCAACTCGTCTCAAAGTCCGATTAAAACCCCATGGTTGGGATGTAGGGTCAGGGTGTAAACTAGGGTTTTTCATGGAGAAGATGGGGAAGAAAGTGGCGGAGATTGGGCAATGGAGTTCACTAACCTGGGAAACCAACTCACACCATCAACCCGAGGTAGGTTGTGGAAGTGTACCCGCTCTACCGGAGCTACTCGTAAGAACTCGAGGAAAAGCGGGTTGAGTGCCCCCTCCAGCCTAAAAAAGGAAAAGCGGATTGAGTACCCCCTCCAACAAAGGTAATTAATATCATGATTACTAGATGGGGGTATACTTAGCCGAAGTGAGATAAACTACGGGGGAAGGGGTGTCACACCCCAACCGATGGCGGAAACATCGGGGCGCGGCACTGAGCGAAACAGATTGTCCAAGAGAAATCCATAACAACTAATCTTACCAAATATTTAAAGTTATGTCCCATACCATAACATACTTAGCAAATCAGTTAATACAGACAGAGTATCTCAAAGACAAATAAACAGTTTCGATAACTCAATTTATGAATTGTTTGTTTCTAGACTCCCCTAGACTTGGTTCCATGACAGCAAGCAATCCTAGCATCTTAAACACCTGCCACATACGTTAAAATAAAGTCAATACACATAGTGAAAAGTGAGCATACAAGTTTAATAGTATAATAGTAGCGAAAGCGATTTACGCGTAACCAGCATGTAACAGGTATAATGTGAAGCTAGTAGGTTATCGACAATGAAATATGCACAGACGTGACTGCGAGTTATAGAGTGCGCAACACATATCACCACTGTGACACGTGAAGAAATACCCTTAGCAACCCCCGTCCACGACAGGTGCTGAGTCCAAACTATAGTACTATCGTTGCTAAGGTGTCAGGCAACAATCACTGTGTAAACATAACATATAAGCATTCATCGAGTAACACGTATAACATGCATAGCGGTTAGCGTATAAAATGTGTTGCGTTGTGTGATTGATGTGATTTGATATAGGTAACGTATGTAACACCCAAAAGTGCTTAAAGTGAATAGGGATCGAGTATACTCACAGATTGTGTTTAGTAAATAAACACTCTCTTGGATTGAAGGGAGCGCTGAGAGGTTAGCCTGAACACAGTACGATAGTATAAGCGTTGAACGGTGCGCAAAACGAGACATGTGAAGTGTGGGACGGATTGTCATCCGATCGGATGACCTTCCGGATGGATGGCCATTCGCTCGGAGGTCACTCATATTTGATGGATGTGTTTGTGTATGATGGAACTTTGAAGTTTTCGTTGTAGCATTTGAAAAGACTTGGAATGTCTCTATCCTTCAGGTCGTCCGGTCGGACGGTCATCCGGACGGATGGACGTCCACTCGGATGGCAACCCGAGTGGAGACTTTATCCTTTTGAACTTTTGAAATTGTTTTAAGTGTTTAACAACACAAGTCCCTGGGACGGATAGCCATTCGGTCGGATGGCTATCCGATCGGATGGCCGTTCGTCCGGGCGACTTGTTCGAGTTGAAAAGTTTTGTAGAATCAACCAAGTTTAGAAAGTTTAGCGTTTGAACCGAGATGGTGTGACAACGTGTTGAACAACGGAAACCTCATCAAGTCCAAGTCATCCGATCGGATAGGAATCACCCTGTCCGTTCGGTTGACTTTTCTTGACGGTTATTCATGTTCAACCCGTGAGTCGGTTGTCTCTTCGATAGAAACCCGTTCTCAGACCGACATTCCACTTGTGAATGAGTAGGAGGCTGAATGAGCTCAAATTCTATAGGCTTTATGTGAAAAGTTGAGGTTTATTGAAGAAAAGGTTGAAACACTTGGATTATGTTTTGATTTAGGAGAAATCAGTGTTCAAATGTTGTCGAAATCACTTAGATCTGAGTTGTTCTTGGTGGAATGAAGTCACACTTTGGTGTTCTTGAGAACCCATTATGACATCACCCTAGAACAGCCCAAATCAGCTGATTTCATGGTGAAAAGTTGAGATTTGATGGTGCAAAAGATGAAGAAGTGTGTGTTGATCAAATAAGTACAAGATTTGGGTTGAAAACTTACAAGCATCACGAGGAATCGAGGGAAAAGAGGGATGGAACGTGCTGGTCGGAGGAGGAGCTGTCACATCAATGATTGTTGATGTGACATGTGCTATTTACAGCCTCCCCTACTTTAGGAAATTTCGTCCTGAAATTTAAGGCGCAGGCGTAACGAATAGCTGTGGATACTTCTTCTTCATGTCACTTTCGAGTTCCCAGATGAACTCGGCGCCGCGTTTGCCTTTCCAGCGAACCTTCATAATGGGAATGCGTGAGCATCGGAGTTTCTTGGTTTCTCGATCCATGATCTCTACAGGCTTTTCCACGAAGTGTAATGTTTCGTCCACTTGTAGATCCTCAAGTGGTACTTGTAAATTCTGCTCAGCTAGACACTTTCTGAGGTTCGAGACGTGGAAAGTCGGGTGGACGTTGCTAAGTTCCTCCGGTAGTTCGAGTCTGTAGGCCACTTTGCCAATCCTTTCCAGGATCTTAAAGGGTCCAACATATCGAGGCGCGAGCTTTCCTTTCTTGCCGAATCTGATCACCCCCTTCCAAGGTGAAACCTTTAGGAGTACGTGATCGCCAACGTCAAATTCAAGGGGCTTGCAGCGTCTATCGGCGTAACTTTTCAGCAGATTGTCTCGGATTTGGAGGATTTTGTCAGTCGTTTCTTGCAACAGCTCAGGACCGGTAATTTGCGCGTCTCCGATCTCGTGTCATACAATAGGCGATCGACATTTTCTTCCATATAATGCCTCAAATGGTGCCATTTGAATGCTAGAATGATAACGGTTATTGTACGAGAACTCGACTAAAGGTAAGTACGCGTCCCAATTACCACCGAAATCTATGACACACGAGCGAAGCATGTCTTCAAGAGTACGAATCGTTCTTTCAGTCTGACCGTCGGTTTGGGGATGAAAAGCGGTACTTAGATTAAGAGTGGTACCGAGAGCAGATTGGAACGTTTCCCAAAGACGCAAGGTAAACCGACCATCGCGGTCAGAGATGGTATCACGAGGCGTCCCGTGTCTACATATAATTTCGTCGGTGTAGATCCGTGCTAATCGTTCTACCTTAAAGTCTTCTCGTATCGGCAGAAAATGAGCAGATTTAGTAAGTCGATCAACGACAACCCAGATGCTGTCGTGACCTGATGGCGTGCGCGGAAGTTTCGTTATGAAGTCCATATCTATACTTTCCCATTTCCACATAGGGATCTCAGGTTGCACGAGTATGCCAGAGGGGCATTGATGCTCGGCCTTGACTTTCGAACAAGTCAGGCATTTCGAAACATAGATAGCGATATCCTTCTTCATGCCCGGCCACCAGTACTTGTAGCGAAGGTCCTGGTACATCTTGTCTGCACCAGAATGAATAGAATATCGAGACTTGTGGGCTTCGTCCAGTTGAATCTGTCGTAAGTTAGTTCGTTTGGGAATCCAAATTCGATCTAGATAATGGAATATGCCATTCGACTTATTCAGTAGTTGTTCGCCATCATTGATAATCCTTTCCTTCTTCAAAGTGCGTTCGGTGAAACAAGCATGTTGAGCGTCACGTATAAGAGCTTCGAGATTGTGCTGGGCTTGAGTATTACGAATGCTATGAAAATAGCTTCGTCGACTGAGAGCATCGGCTACGACGTTTGCTTTGCCAGGGTGGTAACGAATCTCACAGTCGTAATCGTTGAGAAGTTCAACCCATCGTCGTTGGCGCATATTCAGCTCCTTCTGGTTAAAGATGTGTTATAGGCTCTTGTGGTCGGTGAAGACCGTACACTTGGTACCGTAAAGGTAGTGTCGCCATATCTTTAACACAAAAACAACTGCACCAAGCTCGAGATCATGGGTTGTATAGTTCTTCTCGTGGATCTTGAGCTAACGAGAGGCGTACGCGATAACCTTGTCTCATTGCATAAGAACGCAACCGAGACAGAGGTTAGAGGCATCGCAATAGACTACGAAATCGTCATTTCCGTCGGGTAAAGCGAGAACAGGAGCATTGCAGAGCATATGCTTGAGAGTTTGAAAGGCAGTCTCTTGTTCAGTTCCCCAAACAAAAGGCTTGTCTTTATGCGTGAGAGAAGTAAGTGGTACAGCGATTTTAGAGAATTCTTAGATAAATCGGCGAAAGTAGCCCGCTAGTCCGAGAAAAGAACGGACTTCAGACGGGTTCCTTGGTGTAACCCAACTCTTAACTGCTTCTATCTTCGTAGGATCGACGTGAATACCTTGACTATTGACAATGTGACCGAGGAATTGAACCTCCTCGAGCCAAAATTCGCACTTGGAGAATTTCGCGTAAATGTGGTTTCCCTGAAGTAGTTCAAGAACCAAACAGAGATGTCGCGCGTGTTCGGCTTTTGACTTGGAATAGATCAGGATATCATCGATAAACACGATGACGAAACGATCGAGAAAGGGTTTACACACGCGATTCATTAGATCCATAAAGACTGCGGGGGCGTTAGTTAAACCAAATGGCATAACAACAAACTCGTAGTGACCGTATCGGGTTCGAAAAGCGGTTTTGGGTATATCTTCCTCTTGAATGCATAACTGATGGTAGCCTGAGCGTAAATCAATCTTCGAGAAACACGTAGCACCTTGTAATTGATCAAACAAATCATCGATTCGAGGCAAGGGATAGCGATTCTTGATAGTAAGCTTATTCAATTCCCTGTAGTCGATGCACATCCGAAACGATCCGTCCTTCTTTTTGGAGAAAAGGACCAGTGCACCCCAAGGAGAGGTGCTAGGGCGAATAAAGCCTCTATCAAGCAATTCCTGGAGCTGACTTGATAGTTCGTGCATTTCGGACGGTGCGAGACGATAAGGCGCTCTAGCGACAGGATTTGCTCTAGGAATGAGGTCAATTCGAAAGTCGATATCACGAGATGGCGGTAAGCCAGGTAAATCTTCAGAAAAGACGTTAGGAAAGTCACGAACCACATGCACCTTTTCCATTGCCTTTTCTTTCTTTTCCTTCTCTGCTACTACGATGTGTGCCAAGAAAGCTTGGTATTCCTTGCGGAGATACTTGCTGGCTTGGACACACGACATGAGTTTGAGATCCTTCGAGGGAGTTTCGCCGTATATACAGAGTTAATCACCATTAGCGAGAGAGAAACGAATCATTTTATCGAAACAAACGACTTCGGCATGATTTTCTCGAAGAAAATCCATGCCTACTATGACGTCAAAACTACCAAGCTGCATCGGAATAAGATCGATCGGGAAGACGTGATGGTTGAGTTCAAGAGTACAATCACGTAGAACAGAACGAACAGTGACGGTTCTTCCAGTAGCAACTTCAACGTCGAACGTCATAGGGAGATGGGCGCGCTTACGATTTAGGGGCTTTTCGAATTCAAACGATACAAAACAGTTATCGGCTCCAGTATCAAATAAACACGAGGCATATATACCGTTTACAAGGAACGTACCATTAACTACGTTGTTGTCTGCTTGAGCCTGGCGGACGTTGATGTTGAATGCACGTCCGCGGGCTGCTGGCTGTTTCTGCTATTGTTGAGGCTGCTGCTGCTGGTGTTGTTGTGTTGGTTGTTGTTGTGGCTCTTGCTTCACCACTCTGTTGGGGGAGACATTTGCGAAGTGGTTGGGATCACCACATGCATAGTAGGCTCTTGCGTGAGCAGCGGGAGCAGGAGCTGCTTGTTGTCCTTGCGGAGCAGGAAGAGGAGCTGGCAGTGCAGGAGCTTGAACTTGAGCTGGAGCTTGAACTTGACGAGGACCAGTACGGCAGTTAGAAGTAAAGTGGCCATAGAGGTTGCAGTGAACACAAAATTGGCATGCGATTCCAGCAGGATGATGATAAGTACAGGTAGGGCACAACGGGTGTGGTCCAGTATATGCACGCTTGGCCGGCGGTGCATTGGTCACTGGTGCTGCTACCTGGCAGTTCTGGTTTTGAGGTGGAGCGGGTACTGCATTGAGTGGAGCGGTGGTGACAGCACAGTTCTTGTTATTGTTTTTGTTCTTTCGCTTGCGACGGGTAGACTTGGAGGTTTGCGGTGTAGCGGTTTCAGCGGTGGGAGCAGCGGTAACTTGGTGAAGACTCTTGGTGGCTTTATCAAAGTATCCAGCCCGAACCCACTTGTCGTTAATCTCGGCAGCGAGCAGGAAGGTTTCTACGATAGTTGTTGTCTTGGCGGCTTGCACGAAATCAGCAACACAATCCGGTAAAGCACGGATGTATTTCTTGATGGTGATATCGGGAGTAGAGACTTGGCCAGGACAAATGATACTTAGCTGCTTAAAGCGAGCAGTTAGACCAGCGTTGTCGCCACCCCCTCTTGCTTGATGTGCCAAAACTCATCCTCCAGCTTCTGAAGCTCATGGGGAGGGCAGAATTCCTTCATCATGATTTCCTTCAGCTCATCCCATGTAAGCCCATAGGCTGCATCATTTCCGCGCTTGTTTCTTTCGGCAGTCCACCAGTCCAGAGCCCTTGACTGGAAAATGCCAGTAGCGTTTACAGTGCGAAGATTATCAGGACAGCCGCTTTGGTGCAGAGTGACTTCAATTGAATCGAACCATTGAAACATGGCAGTAGGCCCGTCTTCTCGGGTGAATTCTTTGGGGTCGCAGGCCTTAAACTGTTTGAAGCTAAAAGTAGCATTAGGCGATTCAGTCCTTGATTCCTCAGAGGACTTGCTAGCGTTTTCGTTAAGTTCACTAACAATTTGTGGAATGACCTTACCCATTTGTTTAGCGACGAGCGATGCGATGCGTTTGTCAGCGTGATTTCAACGAGCGGCGCGAGAGTGATGCGTACCGAATGACGACATTATCTGCAACAGACATCACCATAGGACTCAGACGTAAATCGATTAAGTTGAGTATAGCCTATCGAATTACCCAAGTCTACTTCTATATAAAGCACAGGAACACCTCAATTACTTAAGCACATCAATCATGTAATCACAGAGGCACATAAGCACATAAAGCACAGAAGCACGTAATCCTCCTAAGAACATATTCCACTATATTTTGCACATATTCACCTACATAATGCAGACGTGTTCCCTTATCATTCGAGGTTGCGAAAAGCGATCGAGAGTTGCGAGTGCGAGAAGCGAGTATCGATTGCGAGTAGCATAGCGATTTGTTAACGTTTTGAGATAGATGTGTAGTGCGGGTTGTGTGTGTTTATCGAAGCGAACAGCGAAAAGCGTGTAAATTTACCAAAATTGAAACACATAAATCCATAATTCACAGAGCGGTTGCGATCTCAGAATCGAGACACATAAAAGCGAATAAGCGTAAAATTAGCGAAAATTAGAATGTCTCGGGTGTGCTAGACTTTGACTACCCCAAAGTGATTCGACTATTCTCAAGGACTTCGAGTACACGTTTTGGCCTAATAGACTGTGCTCTATCACCGGCGTACGATGAATGACACGCATCCGTTCGGTTATTTACGCAACTCAAGTGGTTGGAATCCATCAAGACTTTGGTGAGAGTGTTGTAAAATCAAATATAGAGCAGGATCAAGCATTAAGATGCGGGTCTCACCCCTAACTTAACAACTTCATCCCTGTTTGTGTGATAGAGATAGAAAAGGGAGATTTGCGTCGAAGTATGGGTTTCACTCCTGATTCAATGCAAATTCTCGTGTTTGTAGTAAAAATGGTGCGTCGAACGAGCGATTTGGTCGAGAGTTTGCGGTTTTCACACCTAGTCTCAACCAGATCATTTGTTTGTGTGTGTTGCCAGCCTTAGGATAGGCTGACCTTGCGCGGAACAGTAATATGCGATGTTCGCGCAAAGGTGTAGTGTACAGCGAATTTGAGAGAGAGTGTCGAGTAAGCTCGTACAAAACCCAACTAGTTTTGAACAAGTCGGTACGTTGGTGCTTAGACTATAGACTAGGTCATTTCTAAGACGTCAACCCGGACTAGGTCGAGTCTTGCCTAATTCCATATAGTTATGGCTCTGATACCAATCTGTCACACCCCAACCGATGGCGGAAACATCGGGGCGCGGCACTGAGTGAAACAGATTCTCCAAGAGAAATCCATAACAACTAATCTTACCAAATATTTAAAGTTACGTCCCATAACATAACATACTTAGCAAATCAGTTAATACAGACAGAGTATCTCAAAGACAAATAAACAGTTTCGACAACTCAATTTATTAATTGTTTGTTTCTAGACTCCCCTGGACTTGGTTCCATGACAGCAAGCAATCCTAGCATCTTAAACACCTGCCACATACGTTAAAATAAAGTCAATACACATTGTGAAAAATGAGCATACAAGTTTAATAGTATAATAGTAGCGAAAGCGATTTACGCGTAACCAGCATGTAACATGTATAATGTGAAGCTAGTAGGTTATCGACAATGAAATATGCACAGACGTGACTGCGAGTTGTAGAGTGCGCAACACATATCACCACTGTGACACGTGAAGAAATACCCTTAGCAACCCCCGTCCACGACAGGTGCTGAGTCCAAACTATAGTACTATCGTTGCTAAGGTGTCAGGCAACATTCACTGTGTAAACATAATATACAAGCATTCATCGAGTAACACGTATAACATGCAGAGCGGTTAGCGTATAAAATGTGTTGCGTTGTGTGATTGATGTGATTTGATATAGGTAACGTATGTAACACCCAAAAGTGCTTAAAGCGAAAAGGGATCGAGTATACTCACAGATTGTGTTTAGTAAATAAACACTCTCTTGGATTGAAGGGAGCGCTGAGAGGTTAGCCTGAACACAGTATGATAGTATAAGCTTTGAACGGTGCGCAAAACGAGACATGTGAAGTGTGGGACGGATTGTCATCCGATCGGATGACCTTCCGGATGGATGGCCATTCGCTCGGAGGTCACTCATTTGATGGATGTGTTTGTGTATGATGGAACTTTGAAGTTTTCGTTGTAGCATTTGAAAAGACTTGGAATGTCTCTATCCTTCAGGTCGTCCGGTCGGACGGTCATCCGGACGAATGGCCGTCCGCTCGGATGGCAACCCGAGTGGAGACTTTATCCTTTTGAACTTTTGAAATTGTTTTAAGTGTTTAACAACACAAGTCCCTAGGACGGATAGCCATTCGGTCGGATGGCTATCCGATCGGATGGCCGTTCGTCCGGGCGACTTGTTTGAGTTGAAAAGTTTTGTAGAATCAACCAAGTTTAGAAAGTATAGCGTTTGAATCGAGACGGTGTGACAACGTGTTGAACAACGGAAACCTCATCAAGTCCAAGTCATCCGATCAGATAGGAATCACCCCGTCTGTTCGGTTGACTTTTCTTGACGGTTATTCATGTTCAACCCGTGAGTCGGTTGTCTCTTCGATAGAAACCCGTTCTCAGACTGACATTCCACTTGTGAACGAGTAGGAGGCTGAATGAGCTCAGATTCTATCGGCTTTATGTGAAACGTTGAGGTTTATTGAAGAAAAGGTTGAAACACTTGGATTATGTTTTGGTTTAGGAGAAATCAGTGTTCAAATGTTGTAGAAATCACTTAGATCTGAGTTGTTCTTGGTGGAATGAAGTCACACTTTGGTGTTCTTGAGAACCCATGATGACATCACCCTAGAACAGCCCAAATCAGCTGATTTCATGGTGAAAAGTTGAGATTTGATGGTGCAAAAGATGAAGAAGTGTGTGTTGATCAAATAAGTACAAGATTTGGGTTAAAAACTTACAAGAATCACGAGGAATCGAGAGAAAAGAGGGATGGAACGTGCTGGTCGGAGGAGGAGCTGTCACATTAACGATTGTTGATGTGACATGTGCTATTTATAGGCAAAGAGAAAAGAAAGGCGGTGTAGAAGACGGATCGAAGGACAGTTCGATCGGATGGCCATCCGATTGGATGGGTTGTGCGCGTTGGTTTTCGACTTCTCGTTTCGTGCGTTGAGCGTTGCGATGCGATGCGAGCAAGCGATGCGATAGCGATTTACATTAATTTCACAAATAACCTAACTAATAGTCATAAACCTAAACTTACCTATTCTGCGTTTTGTGTTGCGATGAGATTGCGTTGTGATAGAGTTGCGATTGCGTTTGCGATTAACATCACCTCAAACAATATAAACATGCACAGGTAACACATAATAACACACACATGTAAAACAATATCCATAACCTGTAATTCGAGTTGCGAAGCGATGGCGGTGAGATAGCGATAATTCGATTAGCGATAAACTGCAATTATTAGCATTTACTCCACATAATACAGCTAAAGTAACATAACTTAGAGTATTGATTACTAGTCAAGGAGTACAATAATGATTAAGCAAGGAGTGACAGATCGCATTTAGCAATCTTTTCTTCCTTTGACTTTGACTTTGACTTGTACTTTGACTTTCCAAAAGTCGGGTTGTTACAAGGGGCGTTCTTGGGTAGGGTGTTTCGGTTAGTGTACCCAAATTAAGTACACCGTCGTCGCCTATTCGGTTACCCCAAATTGGGCAGTGAAGTCGGGTGTTGTTTATCGATTTGGGTAGGAGAGAGTAGAGTAAAATAGGTAGGAGCCATGGTTTAGGATAGTGTTGTCACCTATTAAGTTGTTTTATTGTAGTTGACGTTAACAATGAGGTGGCAATGCATGATTGATGGAGTCCGGGGCACTCCCGTTGAGCACCCATCCCCCCTAATATAATTTTACTTCTATATGATATCACTTAACAAGAAAACAATTAAAAGAGTCTACACCGTTGAATTCTCTTACCATTCTCATCAGTAGCATCGATTAACGCACTTAGACCATCGTTAGCCCAAAGGTAAGTGACCGCCTGTGGGTGAGGACCTTGAGGTGGCAAATCATGGAATAGACCATGGCCCGAAGCAGGGCGCCCATGTGTAAATTGGTGTTGCTAGTTGTTTAAATTGTAAACACGTCACTAGTTATTACTCAGATTCGCATATTAATCCTAAACGAATTAACTCGAAAAACAACTTTTTAGGCGGGTCTGACACGACGTAACACAAATAAACTTCGAATTAATCCTAAACTAATTTTGTCACTACCAGGATGCATCGTATACTTAGATTTATGGGCTTCTTCTAGAATTTGGTTTCATAAACCTCCTTGAATTGGTATCCAAGTTCTTTTCTTATGGAATCTCCAAATTCTATCTACTCATTGTTCTAATTCTTTAATCATTCCTTTCAAATCTTCAGCATCATCCTTGATTGTTGTTTCCTGTATCTCTCTAATTTGCTCATTTAAATGTATCTGCAAATTTAGTCTAAGCGAGCGTACTCGTTTTAGCTTTTCATGATACTTTCGACTTAAAGCATCAGCTACTACATTAGCTTTTCCTGCATAATACTGGATATCACAATCATAATCACTAAGAATTTCCATCCAACGTCTTTGCCTCATGTTTAATTCCTTTTGCCCAAAAACATATCTTAAACTCTTATTGAAGAAACAGTGATTTGAATGACCGGAATCAATCAGACCAGGGGTTTAGTCTCTGCATAAAAAGGTTAATCCTCTCGCTTGATTCGAGGGTTCGGCTGAGCTCCTTCTCCGGTGATCGCTGCAAAACAGAAAGCCGTTAGACTCGCCACGGGGAGAATGGGGGTTTCTCTCTGTGACCACCCTCTGGCATGAGAATAAGTACAGTGATCTCGATGAAGAAGAAGAAGTGATAAAAGTGAAGTGAATGTAACTTGTGAGATCATACCTGCAATGTCTTATTTATAACCGGTTTTGGCGGGAAAAATGGTGTGACGAAGAGATAACGGAAGGCATTTTCCGTAAGCAGTTGCTCTCTTTTTTGTTGATCATTAACGTCACGTTTAATCACACTGATCGTGAGTGTAATCGATGGTTGGAGAGATGCCACGTGGAAAGTAGGTTTGTTGTAGATTAATCTTCAAAGGAGTGCCATCACCATGATCAGATGAGCGTTCCAGATCATGCCACGTCACAATTAGTTATAATTGAATGGATGTGCACGATGAGCATTAACAACCTTCTAGAAGATCTACAGCTGTAAACCTTTATGCCCTTGCCACGTGTCTATTCTGTTGTAACAGAAACACCATTTTTGTTCAAGTCTTGGTCCGAGGCGCGCGGAGATGTTTAGGATCTTGTCTTCAAGTCTAACTGTATTCTTGCGCGAGCCCGCGCAAGGGTGTTAGGTGAAGGTTAGTTTTATCCTTTCTCCGGCGCACGGTTATAGAAGATTTTTTTCTTTTATATCTTTGTTTAGAACTGCTGTGCAGCCGCGCAGGGTCTCGTTAAAGGTAGTATGGTCTCGTGTCTTCGCGCAAGGTTTCCTAGACCCTATTCCTTCGTTATTGACCTGTTTTTTCCCAAATCTTGTTTAGGACCATTGCGCAGCCGCACAGGGTCTTTGTTCAAGATGTTATGGGATATGGTTGGGGTATAGTCTTATGCGCCTACACAAGGTTTTTGGGACCATACCCCTTCACTTATGATCTGTAAATACAATGAACTTACTACCATAAAGATAATGTCTCCAAATTTTAAGGGAAAAATTATCCCTCCTAACTGTAGATCATGAGTTGTATAATTCTCTTCATGTTTCTTAAGCTTTCTATAAGCATAAGCTATAACCTTTTGACGTTGCATCAACACACATCCAAATCCTAACTTAGACGCGTCACAATAGACTATAAAGTCTTCAGTTCCTTCAGGCGACGCGAGTATGGGTGTGTTGGTTAACCTTTGTTTCAAAATCCTAAATGCTTCTTCTTGTTTTGGTCCCCATTCAAACTTAACTGATTTGTAAGTCAGTTTGATCAATGGAATGGCTATTCTAGAAAAATCTTGAATAAAACGTCTATAATATCCTGCCGGTCCAAGAAAACTTCTTATTTCTGTTGGTGACTCAGGGACTTTCCATTTGGTAATCGCCTCGATTTTTGTGGGATCCACATGAATTCCTTCATGATTAATCAGATGTCCAAGGAATTGCACTTCTTGCAACCAGAATTCGCATTTTGAGAATTTAGCATAAAGCTTTTCCTTTCTCAACAATGTCAGAAGTATATGCAAATGCTCCGCATGTTTCTCTTTACTCTTAGAGTAAATTAGAATATCATCTATAAAGACAATTATGAATTTATCCAGGTATGGTTTACATATCATGTTCATCATGTCCATAAATGCGGTTGGGGCATTGGTTAAACCAAATGACATGACTGTAAATTCATAATGATCGTACCTTGTTCTGAAAGCGGTTTAGGAATGTCCTCGTCCTGTACTTCCAATTGATGATATCCTGAGTGTAAATCGATCTTAGAAAAGAATCGGGCTCCTTGAAGTTGATCGAACAGATCATCGATTCTCGGTAGTGGGTACCAATTTTTAATCGTGACCTTATTCAGTTCTTGATAATCTATGCACATACGCATCGATCCATCTTTCTTCTTGACAAATAACACCGGTGCTCCACATGGCGATTAACTAGGCTGTATAAAACCTTTTTCTAGTAATTCGTCAAGCTGTTTCTTCAGTTCCTGCATCTCCGTTGGTGCTAGTCGATATGGTGCTTTGGCAATCGGTGTCGTTCCTGGTATTAGATGAATTCTAAATTCAACCTCTCGATCTGGCGGTAATCCAGGTAACTCTTCTGGAAAAACATCTGAGAATTTAGATACTACAGGAATATATTTTAATTCTTTTCCTTTAGTGTTAATGATTACTAAAATCATATACACCATTTCTCCTTTTCGTGCATAACTTGCAGCTTTCATCACAGAGAATAATTTTGTTGACCTTGTTGGCTTATCTCCTTTAATTGTGATCTTTTTCACCGATTGGTGTACTTACTTGTATAGACTTTTGATCACATAATATACTTGCATGATTAGCTACCAACCAATCCATTCCTAGTACAACATCGAATCCGGCTAGATTCATTGGAAAAAAGGTTAGCAGTAAAGTTATGGTTTAAAATTTCTATCTTTGCTCCCGGTAGGATTTCGCTTATCTTGATAGAATCTCCATTTGCCGTCTCCACCAGACAGTCTTGGTGAAGTTTAGTTAATGGTTGATTGAGAAGTTCACAGAAATAAGTATTGATAAAACTTTCGTTTGCACCAGAGTCAAATAATACTTTAGCATAAACATCATTAACTAAAAAAGTACCGGCAATCACATCCGGAATCATCTTGGCTTCTTCGGCTGTCAGAACAAACGCTCTGCATTCTTCTTGGGTCCTTTGGTTGCCTTAGCTTTGTTGTTTGTCGCTAGAGCTAGTTTCGGACAGTTCGACTTGATGTGGCCAGCTTCTCCACAATTGTAGCATACTCGGGCGTTAGCCTTCGTTCGACATTCTTCTTCCTTATGCCCGGGCTTCTTGCAGAAATTACAATAACTTGCACATTTTCCATAATGCTTTTTCTTACATATCTTACAGAAAGGTGAAGAAGATGAACCTGTTCCTTTTCCATGTAATTCCTGAGAAATTTTTTGAGTTATATTCTTTTTCTGATTTTCCTCTTTTGTGCGTACCAGTTCATCTATCAAGGTGTTAGCAAGTTCTACTGCTTCTTCTATTGTTTGTGGTCTGGCTGCCTTGACTACATGTCTGATTTCACTGATTAATCCCCAGATGTAACGGGAGATTAATACTGGTTCTGGTGAGGCTAAGGTTGGTACTATCGTAGCATATTCAAAGAATATGGTAGTGTACTCCCTGCGCTCTGTTCTAGTCATTCTATGATTTAGAAACTTATTAGCAATTTGCTCCTTTTCATGAGGAGGACAAAATTTCCTTTCAACTATTTCCTTAAAGTTGGTCCATTCCATGTTATATACCCTATCACTTCCTCTAGACTGGAGAATAGTATTCCACCACTCTAATGTTGCATTCTTAAAGAGATTAGAAGCAAACAAAATCTTATCTTCATCTGCACATTTACTTGTTTTTAAGATTGCTTCTGTCTTTTCTATCCAGCGTAAGGCTGCAATGGCTCATTCATTGCCTGAGAATTCTATTGGTTTGCAAGACCAGAATTCATTATAAGAACAACCATATGAGATGGTCCTTCTTCTTTTTGGAATGGGAGCTTGGATAAGTGGTCCGTGATTTTCATTCATGCTGTGACTTGGTTCAGTGGGTGCACGTTTACTTCCGATTACAGAATTGTTATTTTCTGCCTCTTTAATAGTCTTGATAATATATGGCATAGCATCTATGATTCCTTGAGCTACTATGTGTTCAATGGCACTTTTATTCACTTGGTTCTCGTTATTATTGTTATTCTGGATTTCCTTGTTTACTTCGTTTGACATCTGAATTGTAAACATTTATCAGGTATTAATATCACAGAATAAAGTTAATACAAACAAACATTCAAACATTCAAGCAGCTTGAATAAAAAACGTCGATCATTGCGACTTACTCTTTTCATATATATTTATATATGCATCTATTACAGACTACAACTAGAAATTTAAACACTAGTGATTATGCATCGATATATATATATATATATATATATATATAGAGAGTAGGAGTTGGGTAGAAAGTGTGTTTTTCCTAGAAAGTCTAGGAAGCAATAAGAACGCGACATGTGGCATTGAAGGTTTTTAACTAAAAGGGCAATTGTGTAATTTGAATATTATTTTAATTATGGATTATTTTATTAGGATAACTAACTAACCAGAAAATTAGGGAAACTAAATATCCCATTTAATTCAAATTGACAGTTTCAATTTAAATCATACAATCCATACAACATATTCACAGGAATTCGTAAAAAAGGATTTTACAACATTGTTGGAGGATTCTTGACATTGTGTTTTAACAGCAAGCATATTTCTTGACGCTGTGTTTTAACAACAAGCAGATTTGCTGGAGGATTCTTGATATTGTGTTTTAACAGCAAGCAGATTTCTTGACATTGTGTTTTAACAGCAAACAGATTTCTTGACGCTGTGTTTTAACAGCAAGTAGATTGCTGGCCATTGTGTTTTAACAGCAAGCAGATTGCTGGAGGATTCTTGACATTGTGTTTTAACAGCAAGCAGATTTCTTGACATTGTGTTTTAACAGCAAGCAGATTTCCTTGACGCTGTGTTTTAACAACAAGCAGATTGCTGGACATTGTGTTTTAACAGCAAGCAGATTTCTTGACGCTGTGTTTTAACAGCAAGCAGATTGCTGGAGGATTCTTGACATTGTGTTTTAACAGCAAGCAGATTTCTTGACGTTGCGTTTTAACAGCAAGCAGATTTCTTGACGCCGTGTTTTACCATCCATGCTGGCACCAAAGAAACAAGACAATACAACTCGTTGACCTCTCTACAATCATCAATTAAAACAGCAAAAACGCAGCCAAGTTACAAGCAGATTACGACCGAAAATGTATATGCACTTCAAGAACTTTAATCACTACACAAGATATGAATACCTTGTGAAGAAAAGGGGTATGAACAAGCCTTGGAACCGAAATCTGAATGCTCTTGGGGTCTTGTTTTGCGTCGCCAGCAGCAAGGGGAAAGAGATCGGTTTAGAGAGGGAGAGAGAGAGAGAGAGAGAAAGAAGGGAAATCGCATGAATTTAGGGATTAGTTATTGATATGGCAGTTTCTTGACTTATTTAAAACACTTCCAATTACCAAAATACCCTCACTATATTAAAAGTCTCTAATTATATAACTCAGATATTACGAAAATGCCATCCATTTGATCTAAGCCATTAAACACACCAATCGGATGGCCCAGATCGCTTCCTAGACTTTCTAGGAAAAACACACTTTCCGCAGGAACCCTACTCTATATATATATATGTATATATATATAGGACAAGGATCCGTTAGGAACCACCCTTTATTGCGAGAACCGCGAGAACCAGTGTGAACACAAACAGTAATACCTAAAAAAATCTAGAAAACATCCAAATTTTTTTTTTTACCATTTTTTTGTAAAAATCGCTATATTTTGTTTACAATAAAAAATTTTCAAAAAATAAAATAAAATTTCGAGTCACAGTTATCCATGCACATGTGCATTTGTATCATTTCTTTGACAAATTTCGTAATTCATTACAAATATTAGACAATTGCACTTTCATTTACACTACCACGTGTAATACACTACTTTTTACGTTAACAATATTAGAAATGCACATGTGCATCTATATGTATCAACATGAAATAAGGTGTTTTGGTACACTACTTTCTCTTTCATCTATCATTCCATCCATAATACACAAACATGCACATGTGCATTTTTGTCATTTCTTTGACAAATTCCGTAATTCATTACAACTATTAGACAATTTGTCACGGCCCCCGACCCGGTTTGACCCGTTTCAGGAGCCGCGGGACAGAAAATCCCGTGGTATTTATTTAACAGCGGAAGACTTTACCAGGATCTTTTTAAAACTGAAAATTTCCCGATTATTTTATTTCACAACTCGGGATAAAAACCCGGTAATTTATAATCACATGATTTCACGGAGAAATCTTTATTTTACAAAACATGTTTCTTCATTTTTATATTGAGCCACTTCCTTAAGCTTGTAGTGCTACGCGGCACTTTTCCTGGATCACAACAGATCACCTGAAACATGTTTGAAAAAGGTTTTGTCAGCGGGAAATACTGAGTGAATCATTCTATTTTACTAAAATGATACGTTTGTTATAATTTACAGTATTAAGAGAGATTACAATGTTTCTGATATCAACCAACTACCCACGATATTTGTCACTCAACCATCCATCGGTAACCTCATTGTCTAATGGTGTCTGTGACTATGGTCATATCACTCATTGGCTAACTCGTTGTCCAATAGTGACGGTTATCAAGTAATGTATACAAAACCCCACATACCGGCTGTAACTTGGTGATTACATAAACTTAATCACTGTAATTATAACCTTTGAAAATAAACATGATTTTGAAAGTAATTTGATAAAAAGAGAATGACTCACATTGCAGATTTAATTGAGCAGAGCCTAGCCTACTGATTAGCCTTTTAACCTAAATTAATAACATGCACACAACTCGGTTAGTAACTTAATGCAGCATTTACGATAACTCACGAGATTAAACCCTCACATCGAATGACAAAGTGCGATACTTAAACATCCATTGAATTAACAACGAATGACAAAGCATAAACCCTAATGTGGGCAGCACTTAAACATCCATTGGATAGTTTAATCGATCGGACATTGAATCGTATCAGCGATCGAGTTATTACCCTGTATTGCGGCAGCGATTTGTGAATCGTGTGTGTTTTGATAGTAAACAGAGCGTAACTCAGTGTATGTTTCGAACTTTTACGTCGTTCAAGTGCCCAAATTCCAGTCCCAAAGTCCACTATTTATAGGTAAATTTTGACCCCCCTCGCGTGATGCGAGGGGTCCTGCCCTGGGCGTCGCGTGACGCGAGGGACCCTAACCTACCATAGGGTAGCCACGTTCCCAACTAGGCTTGCTGACTTGACGGATTCTTAAAATTCGATTTCGACAGCAAGTTATTTAGATAATCGTAACTAGGGTTTACCCCCCCTGAGTTTTAGGGGCCCTGATCCTGATTCCGATTGTTCTGAAAATTTTAGGGTTTGTACAGAATCACTTGGTTTCTCAATTAGGGTTTCCTATTAAATAAAATAATAAAATAAATAGGATTTTTAATTTAGAGTTGTTACATTCTCCCCACCTTAATAAAAATCTCGTCCTCGAGATTTACTGGAATAATTGAGGATACTTTCGTTTCATTTCTGATTCCAGCTCCCAAGTATATTCAGGTCCTCGTTTCGAATCCCACTTAACTTTGACTAAAACTAGTCGCTTGTGTTTGAGAAACTTCACTTTTCTGTCTTCAATCTGAAGAGGTTTCTCAACATATTTTAATTTTTCGTTTACTTCTATATCTTGGAGAGGTACTACCAAAGATTCGTCTGATAGACATTTCTTGAGGTTGGATACATGAAATACATCATGTACTCCAGCTAACTCCTTTGGTAGTTGTAAACGATAAGCAACTGGTCCTATACGTTGGATCACTAGAAATGGTCCTACGTATCTGTGACTTAGCTTTCCTTTCTTACCGAATCGGACTACTCCTTTCCAAGGTGAAACTTTCAATAATACTTTGTCTCCAACTTGAAACTCTAACGGCTTACGTCTATTGTCTGCATAACTCTTTTGACGATCTCGAGCTGTCTTCAGTCTTTCCTTGATTTGAGTAATCTTGTTAGTCGTCTCTTGCACTATTTCAGGTCCTGACAATTGACTTTCTCCTATTTCTGCCCAACAAACTGGAGTTCTGCACTTTCTTCCGTATAGTGCCTCGAATGGAGCAGTTTCAATACTTGAATGATAACTATTGTTATAGGAGAATTCAATTAACGGTAAGTGATCATCCCAATTTCCACCAAAATCTATCACACATGCCCTTAGCATATCTTCTAGAGTTTGGATCGTCCTTTCACTTTGCCCGTCTGTCTGAGGATGATATGCAGTGCTTAGGTTTAGTCGAGTTCCCATTGCTTCTTGGAAACTAGTCCAGAAATGAGAAGTGAAACGACTATCCCTATCCGAAACAATGGAGAGTGGAACTCCATGTAAGGATACGACTTCATCTACATACAACTTTGCCAATCTTTCCATGCTAAAGGTTTCTTTCATAGGTAGAAAATGAGCTGATTTGGTTAATCGATCCACAATTACCCAAATCGCATCATTACCTTTTCTGGTTTTGGGTAACTTAGTAACAAAATCCATTGTTATGAGTTCCCATTTCCATACAGGCATTTCTAATTGTTGTAGTAGACCTGAAGGTTTCTGGTGTTCTGCCTTAACTTGTGAACAAGTAAGACACTTAGAAACACATCTAGCTATATCCTTTTTCATGCCTATCCACCAAAAATTATTTCTTAAATCTTGGTACATCTTATTGTTTCCCGGGTGCATGGTATACCTAGATTTATGGGCTTCTTCTAAAATCCTATTTCTTAATTCTCCCTGCTTAGGTACCCAAATTCTTCTTTTGTGGAATCTCCAAATTCCATCAGCTCCTTGTTCTAATTCTTTTATTCTTCCTTTCATTCCTTCAGCATCATCCTTGATTGCTGTAGCTTGAACATTTTTCAATTGTTCCATTAAATCTAATTATAGATTTAATCTGAGAGCACGAACTCGCTTTTGCTTTTCATGATATTTACGACTTAAGGCATCTGCAACTACATTTGCCTTTCCTTCGTGATACTGAATATCACAGTCGTAGTCACTTAGGATTTCCATCCATCTTCTTTGCCTCATATTTAACTCTTTTTGCCCAAATATATACCTTAGACTTTTATGATCCGTATAGACAGTAAACTTACTTCCATACAGATAATGTCTCCAAATCTTAAGGGCAAAGATTACAGCTCCTAATTCTAAATCATGAGTCGTATAGTTTTCCTCGTGCTTTTTCAATTGTCTTGAAGCATACGCAATTACCTTCTTGCTTTGCATCAGCACACATCCAAATCCTAGTTTTGAAGCATCACAATATACTTCAAAATCTTCAGTTCCTTCTGGTAAGGCTAAAATTGGAGCATTGGTTAATTTCTGCTTCAAGATCCTAAAGGCTTCTTCTTGCTTAGGTCCCCATTCAAACTTAACTGCTTTACAGGTTAGCTTAGTTAATGGTACAGCTATCTTGGAAAAATCCATAATAAACCGTCTATAGTATCCAGCTAAACCTATAAAACTTCTAATCTCCAATGCGGATTGCGGAACCTTCCATTTAGTAATTGCCTCTATCTTAGCAGGATCTACATGAATGCCTTCATGATTCACCATGTGACCTAAGAATTGCACTTCTTGCAACCAAAATTCACACTTCGAGAATTTGGCGTACAGCTTTTCTTTTCTTAACAAAGTTAAGAGTACATGCAAGTGCTGACAATGCTCGTCCTGACTTTTGGAATAAATAAGTATATCGTCTATGAAAACAATTACAAATTTATCCAAATACGGTTTACAGATCCTATTCATCATGTCCATGAATGCTGCAGGTGCATTCGTTAATCCGAAGGGCATGACTGTAAACTCGTAATGACCATACCTAGTTCTGAAAGCAGTTTTAGGTATGTCTTCTTCTTGTACCTTTAATTGATGATATCCGGAGCGTAAGTCGATCTTGGAAAAATATCTAGCTCCTTGAAGTTGATCAAAAAGATCATCAATCCTAGGTAATGGGTATCGATTCTTAATTGTAACCTTATTCAATTCTCTATAATCAATACACATTCTCATTGAACCATCCTTTTTCTTTACAAACAACACTGGAGCTCCCCACGGGGATGAACTAGGTTGTATGAAACCTTTACTTAGTAATTCATCTAATTGCTTTTTCAGTTCTAACATTTCTGTGGGAGCTAACCGATAAGGTGCCTTGGCTATCGGTATAGTTCTTGGAATTAGATGAATTCTAAATTCTACTTCCCTATTTGGTGGTAATCCCGGAAGTTCTTCTGGAAATACATCTGGGTATTCTGATACTACAGGAATCTCCTTAAGTTCTTTACCCTTAGTACTAATGATTACTGAAATCATATATATTATTCCTTGCTTTCGTTCATAACTAGCAATTTTCATTACTGAGATGAACTTCATGGGCTTACGTGGTTTATCTCCTGTAATCATAATTACTTCTCCGGTGGGTGCCTGAATTTCTATAGAGTTCTGGTCACAAAGTATTCGAGTATGGTTGGCTACTAACCAATCAATTCCTAACACCACATCGAATTCAGCTAATTTCATAGGTAATAGGTTCGCAAAGAATTTATGACCTGAGAGTTCTATATTTTCTTTTTGCAAAATTCTATCTATGCTAACAGAATTTCCGTCTGCCGTTTCGACTGTAAAAATCTGCCTAAGGTTGGTTAAAGGTAAGTTAAGAGCTTGGCAGAATGAAGTATTGATGAAACTTTGGTTTGCACCAGAGTCAAATAATACTTTTGTATACACGTTGTGAACTAAGAACGTACCAGCTATTATGTCAGGAATCATCTCGGCTTCCTGAGTAGTCAATTGGAAAGCTCTGACATTCTTTTTAGTAGCTCCGTCGGCTGTCTTGGCTTTGTTGTCTGCTGATTTGACCAATTTAGGACATTCGGTTTTGAAATGTCCAGCTTCTCCACAGTTAAAGCAGACTATGGTTTTCTTTCTGCAGTTTTCTTCACGATGTCCTACCATTTTACAAAAATTGCAGGTGACACTACATCTTCCAAAATGTTTCTTTCTGCAATTCCTGCAGAATGGCGGTTTTGAAGATTGCCCTGTTCCTCTTCTTTTGAAATTGCTATTATTACCCACACGAAATCCTAGGGTAATTTTCTGAGCCAGTTCCTTTTCCTATTTTCATCTCTTGTGCGTACCAGCTCGTCAGTTAGGGTATTAGCTAATTCCACAGCATCGTCAATCGTACGAGGTCTCGCAGCTTTAACGATGTTGCGGATTTCACCAATCAATCCCCAGATATAGCGAGAAATGAGTACCGGTTCTGGCGAAGCCAGCGTTGGTACCACTCTTGCATATTCGAAAAATGTCGAAGTATAACTGCGACAATCTACACCCACCATTCGATGGTTTAAGAACTTATTGGCCATTTGATCTTTTTCATATTCGGGACAGAATTTTCTTTCTACAAGACTCTTAAATTCTTCCCAGTTCATAGCATATGCCATCATTCTTCCTTTTGCTTGTAGCATCGTATTCCACCATTCTAGCGCCCCTTCTTTGAAAAGATTTGACGCGTACATGACCTGATCATCTTTGGCACATTTACTTATTGTAATTACTGCCTCGGTTTTCTCTAACCAACGCAGTGCAGCAGTCGCTCCTTCATTGCCTGCAAATTCAGCGGGTTTACAAGCAAGAAATTCTTTATAAGTGCAACCAGGCGTTGCAGCTTTCATTTTCTAAGGGAGCGGAGCCTGCCGTGGATTATTATCATGATAATTACCGCCTCCAATTACGCTATTACTGAAGTTATCTTTAGAAATACGTTTGTTAGGAATGATTTGTTGAGGTTCGATTGGATTTCTAACAGCAGCAACTATTGCTGGAATAGCATTGGCTATCCCTTGAGCAACGATATTTATCCCTTGAGCAATGATATTTTCAATATCTTGCCTATTTAGAAATTGATCCTCCGGATGTTGCTCAGATTGGTTAACCTCATTTACTGGTTCATTATTAGCGTTTTCCATCTGATAATGTATATAATTTATTAGTATCGGTTAAATAACAATTATACACAAAACAATCATATAAATTTCAAATACACACATATAGTCAAAACTATCGATTTCTTGATTTCTATTTTTATATTTAATAGTATGCATCAATACACACCATTTATCTTACAAAGTTTTATTTTAGGTTATTTCACAAGCTATATTCTACTTATTTATTTTACAACCACAGTTTCACATTTTCACACCATACAATCCCTCGTCAGCTGTTATTTCAGTAACGGCGTTCCCTTTCATCATACTTCCAGGAGATTTGTTCTCCTACTTCCCTGATCCTATTTCCTGCATCTACCAGTTCTTCGCCAAAGTGACGGAGTTCAGCTAAATTCTCATTACTCATTGGTGGGTTAGGTATTGGTTCAGGGTCAAACTGAGGGAGAAAGGAATAAGGACTGTTGAGCAGATTTTGGAACTGCCAATCATTAGTCCACCATTCGTCCATGCCTAGTGGTTGAGAGTGGATTATAGGTTCTGGGATTGCTGGTTCCAAGTTTATAGGGAGTTGAGTTTCAATAGGATGAGTAAAAACATTTGTATTGACAGGCTTAATAGTATCACAGCTTGCCAATATAAAATCTAGCTCCTCCTGCAATGTCATTTCCTGGTTTTGCTTAGAGCTTTCTCCAATTTCTACCTGAGTTTGTTTAGAATCTCCTCCAATCTCCATTTCTATCTGCTTAGAATATTCCTCAAACTGTATTCCCATCTGCCTAGATTCTTCCCCGACTTCAATTCCCTTCCCTTTATCTAAGAGATTTTCTATTTTGGGAATCTTTCTAGTGACGGGTTTTCTCCTGCGCACACGCCTCCATCCTACAAATCTCCTTCTTTTCTTGGGCTTGGGTTTCTCTGGAAGTGGAGCATTGAATTCAATAGGTTCTTCTATATCTGGTATATACCTATTGAAATCTCTTGAAACCTCTATTTTTACTGGATAGAGATTTAAATTCTGAAGGGCTTCAGACAAGTCACTCATGCTGTTTAGCATATGCAAAATACACAATTACTAAGTTAAAAATTTTATAACAAAATTTTCATAGAAAACCTTTAAATATTATTTCATATTGGGTAACTACAAAACAACCGAAAATTAAAATATACTAGGTTTTATTGTAAATTTATTTATTTACTGGATAAGGTTTCTGGATTGTAGGTGATAAGGGTGCTAAAACTTGAGTCAAAGTATTTAAATATTTGCATTTACTGCTACAGTGGCTAGCATATAAAGATCTGCCCACTTTTCATCTAATTTGTCTTCCCAAGGTGTTTTACTGGTTAATTCCTGGGTTTCCTTTTTAACTTTCTTTTCTCGGGATTTCTTTATTTTCTCCTGACTTTTCCTAATAATCAAACTTCTTTTATTAGGAGAAAGTGGTTCCTCATAATGTGCTTTTCGGACAAATATCCCTTCTTCAGGAATTTCAGAGAAATTTGAGGATTTTAGTTGGGAAGAACTTCCCTTTTCGTTGGATGACCTATCTAATTTAAGATAGATATTTGAAAGCTTTTGCTTACCCATACTGTACACAAATATTCAAATAATAAAACACATAATCACAAAATGGCAATCAGTAAAATTTAAGCATTTTCTAAATACTTAATTGGCTTAAATCAGTGGCTCTGATACCACCTTTTTCTGTCACGGCCCCCGACCCGGTTTGACCCGTTTCAGGAGCCGCGGGACAGAAAATCGCGTGGTATTTATTTAACAGCGGAAGACTTTACCAGGATCTTTTTAAAACTGCAAATTTCCCGATTATTTTATTTCACAACTCGGGATAAAAACCCGGTAATTTATAATCACATGATTTCACGGAGAAATCTTTATTTTACAAAACATGTTTCTTTATTTTTATATTGAGCCACTTCCTTAAGCTTGTAGTGCTACGCGGCACTTTTCCTGGATCACAACATATCACCTGAAACATGTTTGAAAAAGGTTTTGTCAGCGGGAAATACTGAGTGAATCATTCTATTTTACTAAAATGATACGTTTGTTATAATTTATAGTATTAAGAGAGATTACAATGTTTCTGATATCAACCAACTACCCACGATATTTGTCACTCAACCATCCATCGGTAACCTCATTGTCCAATGGTGTCTGTGACTATGGTCATATCACTCATTGGCTAACTCGTTGTCCAATAGTGACGGTTATCAAGTAATGTATACAAAACCCCACATACCGGCTGTAACTTGGTGATTACATAAACTTAATCACTGTAATTATAACCTTTGAAAATAAACATGATTTTGAAAGTAATTTGATAAAAAGAGAATGACTCACATTGCAGATTTAATTGAGCAGAGCCTAGCCTACTGATTAGCCTTTTAACCTAAATTAATAACATGCACACAACTCGGTTAGTAACTTAATACAGCATTTACGATAACTCACGAGATTAAACCCTCACATCGAATGACAAAGTGCGATACTTAAACATCCATTGAATTAACAACGAATGACAAAGCATAAACCCTAATGTGGGCAGCACTTAAACATCCATTGGATAGTTTAATCGATCGGACATTGAATCGTATCAGCGATCGAGTTATTACCCTGTATTGCGGCAGCGATTCGTGAATCGTGTGTGTTTTGATAGTAAACAGAGCGTAACTCAGTGTATGTTTCGAAATTTTACGTCGTTCAAGTGCCCAAATTCCAGTCCCAAAGTCCACTATTTATAGGTAAATTTTGACCCCCCTCGCGTGACGCGAGGGGTCCTGCCCTGGGCGTCGCGTGACGCGAGGGACCCTATCCTACCATAGGGTAGCCACGTTCCCAACTAGGCTTGGTGACTTGACGGATTCTTAAAATTCGATTTCGACAGCAAGTTATTTAGATAATCGTAACTAGGGTTTACCCCCCCTTGAGTTTTAGGGGCCCTGATCCTGATTCCGATTGTTCTGAAAATTTTAGGGTTTGTACAGAATCACTTGGTTTCTCAATTAGGGTTTCCTATTAAATAAAATAATAAAATAAATAGGATTTTTAATTTAGAGTTGTTACACAATTGCACTTTCATTTACACTACCATGTGTAATACAATACTTTTTACATTACCAATATTAGAAATGCACATGTGCATCTATATGTATCAACATGAAATAAGGTGTTTTGGTACACTACTTTGAATACACTTTACCTTTCATCTATCATACCATCCATAATACACTACCATTACCTCCTACCATCCATAATACAATACCATTACCTCCTACCATCCATAATAGAATGTCATTACCAATATTTTCACTTTATTACATGTATGCAAACACCATTTATACCATCCAATCAACATATTAAATCATAAATTGACCACTAGACATAACTAACCAAAAAACATGTATATGGGCCTACTTCTCCATTCAAAATCACAAACTTTTTGTAACAAAACACGTTATATCATGGTTATACCTAATGATGCACATGTGCATTTTGAATATTGGTAATGTAAAAAGTAGTGTATTACGAATGGTATTGTAAATTAAAGTGCAATTGTCTATTCTTGATAACGTATTACCGAATTTGTCGAAGTAATGATACATATGCACATGTGCATGGATAACTGTTACTCGAAAAAAAAAAGTTTTTTTTTATGGTAACGAAATATACCTATTTTTTCAAGAAAAATATTTAAAAAAACAATTTGAGTGTTTTTTTGATTTTTTTTAGATTTTATTTTGTGTTCACATTGGTTCTCGCGGTTCTCGCAATAAGGGTGGTTCTCGCATGAACCTTACCCTATATATATATTAGGTGTTGGCTTTTTCTAGAACTGCATTTCACGCTCGTCATATTTCCAGACGAGTTTTTCTCCTATTTGGCGAATCTGATTTCCCTCTTCAACTAACTCTTCACCATACTGGCGAAGTTCTTCCACATTCTCTTGATTCATTTGTGATAGTGGGGCTGACACTGGTTCAGGGTAACGTGGTATGGGTTCTCCGTAAGGATATGAGTTATTCAATATTTCCTGAATTGACCGGTTGTCATCCCACCACGGGTCATAATCTAAAGGGTTTGGTGCGGGAATTCTAGGAATTTCATTTGGATCAATTGTTGGGATTGGAAGTTGGTTCTCCTGGTTCGGTTCTAGTTCCATAGGTTGGTTAGGGAATAATGGTAAAAGTTGTGGGTCTGCTGTAACACCCCGAAAATTTACGTCCTATAATGTGTTGACACGTGTCATAGGTTTGAACGTGTGAAAGAATGTTCTTGAAGGACTAAAGTTGACAAACAGTGAAACTGTGTAAATAGAAGGGTTCAAAGTGTCAACAATGAATAAATATACTTTGCAATAACCTTACATGATGTTATAACCTTAAACGAATAGATCATGGATCATACGAAGCAAATTGTGAAAGAAAGTGAGAGATTACAAACTACAGGGGTTAAATGTGTCAACATGTTTAAGTTATACCTCTGAGTGACCTTTTGACAAACCCGAAGCTTTGTAAGGATTAATTATGCTCACTAGAATGTACCACAAAAATTTCATGAAGTTTCGTTATCGTATGAGCAAGTTGTGATAAAATTCGTGTGCAAGGGTTAGAACCGTCAACATTGAAATTTAGGGCTTTTCGGGTGATCACAAAGTTACCCGAGGACTTGACAAAGTGGGTATAAGTATTAAAGCCCCTATATATAAATATCAAAGCCTTAAAATGCAAGAAACCATGTGAAAATGACATTTCGGGGGACCAGGGGCCAAATATGCAATAAAAGGAAACTTGTTACCTGATCAGAAGGGGGATGCGGCCCGCTTTGGATATCTTAAAACATGATGCGGGCCGCCTGAGACTATCAGATGCAGAAAAACATCACAGGTGGCTGTTCCAGCCTCCTAACCGACTTAAATGGCAAGTTTTCGATCCTATGGGCTGCCTAAAGTGGTTTATAGCTTGTAGAGGGCACATGTAATGATCTTGGGTCATTGCTAGACTTGTATGGCACCAATCCATAATGATTAAAGTTCATACATAACCCACATGTTACAACATTCAAGCATACTTCATTTCTGATCATTTTCTGGAACTCCCAAGCTGTTACAAGACTTCCAAATCATCCATTAGACACATGTAAGTACCTTTGATCCTTCCTAATTCATTCATACTTAGTTTATAGCCTAGAAATCAAACCGTCGTAACTACGGTTTGACTTTGTGATAATTCACAATCGGTCCAGAGTTTAGTCGAATCAAAGGTTGTTATAAGTTGGTATTTATATGGTTAATAAACCCCTAAAAGGGCACTCACCAATTCGAATCCTAACTAGGTCGATTATCGAGTCAAACTTCTTCCGAAAAAGTCAACAGAATTGTTATGTTTGGTATAATGCATGATTAGCGATGTAAATGGCGTATAGCCTATTTTATCATTCTTACCAACTGAAAATAAGTATAAAAACTTGTATACACTTGTTTGATTCGACAACTTTATGTTTAGAACCGATTCGGAACCGAGATACGCAAAGGTTTGACTTTTGCTTTGACCTCAGTTCTGACCCGATTCTTATAGGTTTATATATGCCTTAAGGTTCCATTAGGACCTAGTTACATGTGTGTATAAGCCTCTGCGTTTATACCACTCGAATCCCTAATTGTCCGATGTTTCCGTTAAACGCCTAAATATTGACCGTAATGCCCTTATGACCATAAAACGAGATTTTAGAAAATGTAAAAGTGCAAAAGCCTTTAACACTGACTATTGAACATGTCTGCAAAATTTCACGTCAATCGGAAGTCTAGATTAGGAGTTATGCTTAATGGTGTATTTATAAACATGTTATTAATTAAACGGCGCCATTAGCGTAAAACCTATCTAAACTCAGTTGTGACACCAAATCTTTTACCCACTGATGTTAAATAATATTCTAGGATTTTTAAAGATTTTTAATCATTTTTAGACTGATCATAAGCTTGGATTAGCGCTTTAATTCGGTAATTACCGAATATACCCTTTTCGGGTATAAAATGAGTTTTACAAATCCTTTTAACGCCAATCCAATTGCTACTGATTTTAAATAATAAATTTAGTGTTTTGAACTTTATAAACGGACCTAGAAACTCAGAATACTATTTTAACCCGTAAATCGCTTAAAACGACGTTATACGCGTATTAAGTGCATAGTAAGGGTTTAAAACCATTTTGCCACATAGGACTTAACACCAACTGATATACCAAGTTAAAATAAACTATTTTACTGAATTATTCAAACCCGGATCACAGAAGCTTAAATGATCCCTTTTATACTCTTTAAAATGACCAAAATACCCCTACGGGGCTTAATATAAGATTTAACTCGTTTTGGGCATTATGGAAGGTATCATTATGATATCACAACATATTTTAAGCATATTAACTTAGGAAACCTGTTCGTGACCTATTCGGTTACCCGTTACGCGTTATTCGTGTTCGGATCGGTTTATATAACTGGTTTATATAAGTTAGCCGAAACGGGTCAAACCTTATCGGTTTTATCTCAAAATCCAGAATGTGTATGTAATACCATATTATACAAGTCCCTGAACTTGTCGGGTATAAATTACATTCTATCCGGTCTTCGCTTAATCGTGCGTACGAACCGTATCTTTCTGTAAGACTAACCGGTCTAAGCTTAAGCTTAATTAAAGACCCGTTAGCATTCTAATTAGTTATTTATACCATCATTCCAGACTAGAGCTTTCCGGTAAATTGTACCTACGCTTGCTTAAGTGAATACGGCTGAGTTATAAATTTCTGCTATTTAAGACAGGAGCTAGCTCAGGTAAATACTCTTAACTTATTTTCCCTATTACGGGCTTGGGATACGGTAATATAAATACCGCATGTTCAGGTATGGGATTCAAAGACCAATGAGTCGGGAAATCCAAATAACCTGTTTTAATTCGTGTTGCTTGACTGAAACATTGGGGATTAATGCGACCGTGTCCTGGATATCCTTGACTCATGATTTGCAATGGCCACGACCTAAGCACGGGGTGTAGGCATACACCTGACAGATGCCATATGTATATACCAATATGGGATTCCCAATAGGGGAATAGTGGTGTGTCGGTTAATCATGAACCGACATAGTTTCGGGCCCTACATGTAGAGCAAGTTATGTAAAACTGATAACATGAAATATAGTTTGTCCCAAGTAATCAAGTATACAAAGTATAAAAGATTAATATTGCCTCTGTGCATTTTAATCCAAGTGTCGAAATATTTATGTGTCTTGTGCACCTAAACAAATTTTCATAAACTCTTTTCAAATGAGTCGGTTGAGTGTATTTACCAGTGAAAACTGACGTATTTTCAAAAGTCTAAGTGACAGGTACACGTACGTAATAGGCTGGAAGCGGCTCAGGACGTTACTAAGGAATCTTGCAAGTTCTAGACGTCTAAAGTCTGTTGAACAATGATAATGTCTTAAGATCCGCCTGTGGATCCTTTACTTTCCGTTGTAATACTTGGATATTACTTTATATTCGGATTGTAATATAATTATCTTTTGCTTCCGCTGTGCATTTAAATATTGTGTTGTTTGACTATAATGTTGCCAACCACGTCACGATACTCCCCACCGGGCCCACCGGTGACACGTGGAAATTTTGGGGTGTGACAGGTTGGTATCAGAGCCAACACTGAGTGAATTAAACACTAGCCTTTTTGTGTTTAATCTCAGTTACACAGTTGCACATTCTTGAGTCTAGACGAGAACATAGGACAAATTCAAATTTGTTCCATTTTGTCTTTATTTGGTTCCTTTGTTATTTATACGATTAGCTCTTGTATGGGCGAGTCATTTTCGGTAAAAGTCCCGATTAGGGCAACCATATACTTGTATAGATTTTTGAAGGAACGATTATATATAAAATATCATTTCTATATTATAAGATCTACCATTATAATAAAATGGCAAAATCTAAAAGGACAAGACCTAGCCATATGTCACATTAAGACAGGGCCAAGATGGTAGTTCCACAATTAGATTCAGATCCTTATTAACATCTCGATTTAAAATTTTGTTCTGCGTTAATTATTAAAAAGAATCTTAAAGGTAAAACCTAGCCTAAATGTCACTGCATACAAGGCCGAGATGGTAGAACCTATTCAAGAGATTCAAATCCTTATTAAACATATGAAAGCATAATTACATGCTCGACAAAGTGTGATACGATAAAATCACATAAGTCATTCTTATGGGATTATTCTAAATCCTTATTTATATGAGCATCCCATGTGGATGAAGTGCCCACGGGCTATAATTAATGTCCTCTGAGACTAAAAGACAATTCTATAATAAACTCACCAATAAATTATTGTCGCTATGTTACAGTTCAAGATACATGGCAGACTCAAACGAGGTCAACAGTCACCCAGGGATAGTGAATGATAATGCCCATGTAAACGTAGCGGGTGCAGAGTTGCAAGCTATGATAGACAATGCGGTTAATAGAGCTATGGATAGACAAAACCATGGATCAAGTGGTACCCATATAAGGACCCATTCTGCATCACACACTAGAACACCCTCCAGGACTCACACTGCCCACAACAGTAATTCTCACCACTCCTCGAATCAAAGGAGTAATCCATCCCAAAGAGTTCTACAGAACCAAGAACCTCGTAATAGGGGTTGCACCTATAAATACTTCGTGTCGTGCAAACCCAGAGACTTCAATGGAGAAAAAGGAGCTGTTGATTGCATGATGTGGATGGATGAAATGGATACTGTGGTGGATATTAGTGGTTGCCATAATAGGGACATTGTGAAATTTGTGTCACAATCTTTCAAAGGAGAGGCATTAGCTTGGTGGAAATCTTTGATCCAAGCTACAGGGAAAGTCCCGTTATATAATATGACCTGGGAACAGTTCATGACGCTGATCAAAGAAAACTATTGCCCTCAACACGAGGTTGAGAAGATTGAGACTGAATTTTTGACTTTAGTCATGGAGAACTTAGATTGTCAAGCATACCTTACAAGTTTCAATACCAAGTCTCGATTGGTTCCTTATTTGGTCACACCAGAACCAAAGCGAATTGCTCGCTTCATTGGGGGTTTAGCCCCAGAAATAAAGGCAAGTGTGAAAGCATCGAGACCTACTACCTTCAGGTCAGCGGCAGAATTGTCGCTATCTCTCACACTCGATGTGGTTAGAGACAAGGCTGCCAAGGCCTCTGAAGATGGGAAGCGTAAAAGGGAGGAGAATAATTCCCAGAATCCTAAGAAGAACAAATCCGAGTTCAACAATGACCAACAGGATTCCGACAAGAAGCCTACATGTAAAACTTGCAAAAGAAGACACTGGGGACAGTGTCGATCAAACCAAAAGATAAAGCAATGTGGCATCTGCAAAAGAACTGGCCACCAGTCCCACGAATGTAGGGACATAAAGAATGCAAGCTGTTTCAGATGTGGTGAAAAGGGCCACATCAGTACTAATTGCCCAGAGGCTGCCCAGGGAGGAGCAGCTAAGTCTGGGATGGATAAGAAAGGAAACGCCTAAACTACCAGTTGAAGGCCAGAGACAGTGCATATCAATAATAAGGTACGTCCTTACCTTTTAGCATCAATTGTATCTGCTAAGTATTTTTACGTTAATGTAAGGAATAATAAACCTTTAGTAAACCATAAGCTTAGCAAACTTTTGGTTGCATACTTAAGGACTCAATATAGTGATAAAAATCGAGGGGTTGCCTTAAAAATCAAGTCCATATTGTGAGTGATAAGAAGCAATTAATTATCAAGACTCCTTATGAGACAAACCTCGTAATTACACGTGTCCGTACGCTTAATTAATATTAAACATAAAAAAATGGTGGAACTGGCCGTCCCCGGAATCGAACCCGGGTCTAGGCCGGCCGCACCCTTTCGCGCGCCTAGCCAACTGAGCTAGGTGCCTAGTTTGTGAAACTTCCATTATTTATTAGATATAAGCACTTGTACAATAAACTTCCTTATCATTGATCAATACTAATTTCTGCTAAGTATCCTGTTTTAATACAGGCAATAATAAATCTTCATGAACCATAAACTTAGCAAAATTTTTATTATCATCCATAAGATATAATACCAAGGAAACCTTAGTAACCGATTCTTCTCGTATCGGCAAGGAATCCTTCCGAAAATCTGAGAGCACTCTTTCTTTGCATAGAGTACGACAACATATGTTATTTTAATTATTTTTCTTTCCTCATTGTTTTCTATCGCCTGCGAATGCCAAACTATGTTTGATGAAAGTGTCATATGAGGATTGGCATATCCTAGTGTGTCCCATAGATTATTTCCATGTCTGATCAGCATGGAGGTTTAATACATGGAACCCCTAAGATATCCCAACGATCATATTGTACTAAAGTCGACTAGTAGTATTCAAGGAAGATATCCAAAAATGGAAAATTTTTCCCAAGTAAATGTTCCCGATTAATGAATTCGAGGACTTATAACATAAAGGTGTCACTCATTTGACACGGACAAGGATGGATGAACTGGAACCTGAGATATGGAAAATCTCTGTAGCCTCCTTGTATCTTAATTATCTTCTCAAAAGATATCCCTGTTTACCTCCTGGAAGGCAGGTAGAATTAGGATTGTCGCCCGCCGTGGGCTGGAGTATTGTGAAAACTCCATATTAATTATGGAATAAACGAAACCTTGAGTAAGTAGATTTTAAGACGTAGACTCATATAGCCAGACTCAATATTCTGAGGGTGTTATATTAATAAATAAGAAAGACGGTTCATATTGCTTATGCATGCATGCCGCAACCCTAAATAGGCAACGATTAAGAAATTGCCATCAGCTACCCAGGATCGTCGAATTGTTCGACTAACGACAAGGATTAGCTATTCCTTAATATTAGTTAAGTAATGGTTGGAATAACCACCTTAAGATAAGCTTTTCGATAATAATTGATATGTAAGTATTAAGGCTACTCCTTTGGAGACCTAGTATAGATGGAATGTTAAACACCTATTATTAGATAGAGAATTGGTAAGTCCAATTATCAAGATCTGAAAGTTGCCTGGGGGACAACAAATAAGATTTATACAAATCCATAATCGATTGTAGGTTGCCAGTATACGGCAGGAAATCAAGGAGTTTTGAAAATAGCAAACTTTCTAAGTTCTTGTTAAGGAAAATGGTTTAACAAAAGATATCACCCAGGAGGGGTGTACCAAATTTGCTAAATTAGCAGGCTAGTTAAGCTCTGAATATATGTAAATCATTCGAAGGAAATCGAATGTATCAAGAACAAGTAGCTTGTAAGCTAAAACCTATTTAAGGAGTTTGACGGAGCTCGCAATACATTGCACACTAGTGATTGGAGGATGTGTTCCGACAACAAGTCAAGAAGCTCCAAAAAAAAAAAAAAGGATATATACGCCTAATATGAGGGCCACTTTGGGAGCTTGGAAAGACTCCAGATATGCTATAAAAGTTAAGTCCCTTATGCGACAAAGAGTACTTCCAGCATTCTAACAAATCTCGAGGTCGAGATTTCTTTTAAGGGGGTGAGGATGTAACACCCCGAAAATTTACGTCCTATAATGTGTTGACACGTGTCATAGGTTTGAACGTGTGAAAGAATGTTCTTGAAGGACTAAAGTTGACAAACAGTGAAACTGTGTAAATAGAAGGGTTCAAAGTGTCAACAATGAATAAATATACTTTGCAATAACCTTACATGATGTTATAACCTTAAACGAATAGATCATGGATCATACGAAGCAAATTGTGAAAGAAAGTGAGAGATTACAAACTACAGGGGTTAAATGTGTCAACATGTTTAAGTTATACCTCTGAGTGACCTTTTGACAAACCCGAAGCTTTCTAAGGATTAATTATGCTCACTAGAATGTACCACAAAAATTTCATGAAGTTTCGTTATCGTATGAGCAAGTTGTGATAAAATTCGTGTGCAAGGGTTAGAACCGTCAACATTGAAATTTAGGGCTTTTCGGGTGATCACAAAGTTACCCGAGGACTTAACAAAGTGGGTATAAGTATTAAAGCCCCTATATATAAATATCAAAGCCTTAAAATGCAAGAAACCATGTGAAAATGACATTTCGGGGGACCAGGGGCCAAATATGCAATAAAAGGAAACTTGTTACCTGATCAGAAGGGGGATGCGGCCCGCTTTGGATATCTTAAAACATGATGCGGGCCGCCTGAGACTATCAGATGCAGAAAAACATCACAGGTGGCTGTTCCAGCCTCCTAACCGACTTAAATGGCAAGTTTTCGATCCTATGGGCTGCCTAAAGTGGTTTATAGCTTGTAGAGGGCACATGTAATGATCTTGGGTCATTGCTAGACTTGTATGGCACCAATCCATAATGATTAAAGTTCATACATAACCCACATGTTACAACATTCAAGCATACTTCATTTCTGATCATTTTCTGGAACTCCCAAGCTGTTACAAGACTTCCAAATCATCCATTAGACACATGTAAGTACCTTTGATCCTTCCTAATTCATTCATACTTAGTTTATAGCCTAGAAATCAAACCGTCGTAACTACGGTTTGACTTTGTGATAATTCACAATCGGTCCAGAGTTTAGTCGAATCAAAGGTTGTTATAAGTTGGTATTTATATGGTTAATAAACCCCTAAAAGGGCACTCACCAATTCGAATCCTAACTAGGTCGATTATCGAGTCAAACTTCTTCCGAAAAAGTCAACAGAATTGTTATGTTTGGTATAATGCATGATTAGCGATGTAAATGGCGTATAGCCTATTTTATCATTCTTACCAACTGAAAATAAGTATAAAAACTTGTATACACTTGTTTGATTCGACAACTTTATGTTTAGAACCGATTCGGAACCGAGATACGCAAAGGTTTGACTTTTGCTTTGACCTCAGTTCTGACCCGATTCTTATAGGTTTAGATATGCCTTAAGGTTCCATTAGGACCTAGTTACATGTGTGTATAAGCCTCTGCGTTTATACCACTCGAATCCCTAATTGTCCGATGTTTCCGTTAAACGCCTAAATATTGACCGTAATGCCCTTATGACCATAAAACGAGATTTTAGAAAATGTAAAAGTTCAAAAGCCTTTAACACTGACTATTGAACATGTCTGCAAAATTTCACGTCAATCGGAAGTCTAGATTAGGAGTTATGCTTAATGGTGTATTTATAAACATGTTATTAATTAAACGGCGCCATTAGCGTAAAACCTATCTAAACTCAGTTGTGACACCAAATCTTTTACCCACTGATGTTAAATAATATTCTAGGATTTTTAAAGATTTTTAATCATTTTTAGACTGATCATAAGCTTGGATTAGCGCTTTAATTCGGTAATTACCGAATATACCCTTTTCGGGTATAAAATGAGTTTTACAAATCCTTTTAACGCCAATCCAATTGCTACTGATTTTAAATAATAAATTTAGTGTTTTGAACTTTATAAACGGACCTAGAAACTCAGAATACTATTTTAACCCGTAAATCGCTTAAAACGACGTTATACGCGTATTAAGTGCATAGTAAGGGTTTAAAACCATTTTGCCACATAGGACTTAACACCAACTGATATACCAAGTTAAAATAAACTATTTTACTGAATTATTCAAACCCGGATCACAGAAGCTTAAATGATCCCTTTTATACTCTTTAAAATGACCAAAATACCCCTACGGGGCTTAATATAAGATTTAACTCGTTTTGGGCATTATGGAAGGTATCATTATGATATCACAACATATTTTAAGCATATTAACTTAGGAAACCTGTTCGTGACCTATTCGGTTACCCGTTACGCGTTATTCGTGTTCGGATCGGTTTATATAACTGGTTTATATAAGTTAGCCGAAACGGGTCAAACCTTATAGGTTTTATCTCAAAATCCAGAATGTGTATGTAATACCATATTATACAAGTCCCTGAACTTGTCGGGTATAAATTACATTCTATCCGGTCTTCGCTTAATCGTGCGTACGAACCGTATCTTTCTGTAAGACTAACCGGTCTAAGCTTAAGCTTAATTAAAGACCCGTTAGCATTCTAATTAGTTATTTATACCATCATTCCAGACTAGAGCTTTCCGGTAAATTGTACCTACGCTTGCTTAAGTGAATACGGCTGAGTTATAAATTTCTGCTATTTAAGACAGGAGCTAGCTCAGGTAAATACTCTTAACTTATTTTCCCTATTACGGGCTTGGGATACGGTAATATAAATACCGCATGTTCAGGTATGGGATTCAAAGACCAATGAGTCGGGAAATCCAAATAACCTGTTTTAATTCGTGTTGCTTGACTGAAACATTGGGGATTAATGCGACCGTGTCCTGGATATCCTTGACTCATGATTTGCAATGGCCACGACCTAAGCACGGGGTGTAGGCATACACCTGACAGATGCCATATGTATATACCAATATGGGATTCCCAATAGGGGAATAGTGGTGTGTCGGTTAATCATGAACCGACATAGTTTCGGGCCCTACATGTAGAGCAAGTTATGTAAAACTGATAACATGAAATATAGTTTGTCCCAAGTAATCAAGTATACAAAGTATAAAAGATTAATATTGCCTCTGTGCATTTTAATCCAAGTGTCGAAATATTTATGTGTCTTGTGCACCTAAACAAATTTTCATAAACTCTTTTCAAATGAGTCGGTTGAGTGTATTTACCAGTGAAAACTGACGTATTTTCAAAAGTCTAAGTGACAGGTACACGTACGTAATAGGCTGGAAGCGGCTCAGGACGTTACTAAGGAATCTTGCAAGTTCTAGACGTCTAAAGTCTGTTGAACAATGATAATGTCTTAAGATCCGCCTGTGGATCCTTTACTTTCCGTTGTAATACTTGGATATTACTTTATATTCGGATTGTAATATAATTATCTTTTGCTTCCGCTGTGCATTTAAATATTGTGTTGTTTGACTATAATGTTGCCAACCACGTCACGATACTCCCCACCGGGCCCACCGGTGACACGTGGAAATTTGGGGTGTGACATCTGCTACTTGGTTAAGATTAGGTTCTGCTACTGTATTTGTTAACATATGGAAATCAGCTAGTTGCCTATCCAGTTCTTCTTCCCATAAGGGTCTAGTCTCCTGATTCTGGGTATTTCTCTCTCTATTCACTATTCTTTGTTGTTGAAGTTTTCTCACTCTTTTTCTCCTTTCTGATTTGCCTCTACTAAACCATCCTCGTTTCTTAGGAGGAAAAGGTTCTTCGGATTGGGCTTTAAAAACAAAGATTCCTTCCTCGGAATCGGCTGTGTATCCTGAGGTTGGCTGGGATGTTCCTTCATTCTTTGGAGAATGAGGTAATTGACGGTAAGCGTCAGAAGTACCCTGATCACTCATACTGTAAACTAGAAAATTATCAAAATAACAATAATAATAATAATAATAATAATAGGTATATCTATACAGAATAACACATAAGTTATTTCCTAACACAATTGGTTAAAATTTAGGTATTAAAAGAACTCCTAAATGACTTAAACCAGTGGCTTGGCTCTGATACCACCTTCTGTCGTAACCCCCGACCCCTACCCCGAGAGCAGGAGCCGCGAGACAGCAACCGGTGGTATCAGTGTTTATTAATTCGGCAGCGGAAATGAGACATCAGGATGGTAGTTAGGAAATAATTTCAGAGTTTCAAAACACCAAACTTTTATATTAAATAAAATGGGATAAAACCCATGTTTCATTCATAATACATTTACAGGGATAACCCTGGTTGCTGAAAACATAAACTTTTATTTAGGTAACTTTTATAGCCACTTTCTTTAAGCCTTCAGTGCTCCATAGCTGGCTTCTTATAGCTTCACATTAAGTTACCTGAAACGCGTTTTAAAAATTATTTTATCAGCAATAAATACTGGCGAGTGCATCCCAGTTTAATCAAAATAAACTTTTATAACTTTACAGTATTAAGATTGATTACAATGTTTATATCTATCCAATTACTCAACACAATATTGCTACTGGGGCAACCTTTGTCCCCCGTGCTTGCGATCATGCTACTATTTGCAATAGTAACGAGTGTCAAGTAATGTATACAAAGCCCCACATACTGATGATAATTGTAGAATTACAAAAACTTAATCACTGTAAGTATACTGATAAACATTTAGGGTTTTGTAAAACATTTGAAACAATGGCTCACAAACGGTGAGAAAAGGAGAATGACTCACATTGTAGACTTAGGTTTTTCTATGGCTTCCTGTTGAGTTTCCTGATTATTTTCTATTAAAACATACAATGCACACGTGTTAGTAAATTACCCAAGTTACTTTAGCCATACAACACGAGACAGAACCCCAACGAACTTAGTCAAGCAGAGCCTCGACATGCGTTGGTGGGTCCTAAATCAATCGGGTAGGGTAACGAATTAGTGATCGGGGGGTTAAAATACTTACAACGGGGCAGAGCTTCGTGTTTTAGGGGTATAATACCGAGCTATTATACTTGCACTATAGGGACAGAGAGAACGAAATTTTGAACGATTGAAACTGATGCTAAGAGGCTCCTTTTATAGGCTGAATCGGCACTTCCTCGCGCCCCGCTGGGGTCTGCCTCTCGCGGCCCGCGAGAGGACCTTAGCTACGGCTAGGTTTGACACTCACCATTATAGCCTCAACACGAAGTGGGACACGTGTAAAAATGTGTGTCCGACAAGTAAGATGGGTCGCGACCCGCGACAGCCACCCCTAACCTTGTCGCTGCCTGCGAGACACACAAAAACTTTATTTTATTTAATTTTTATAAAAACTAAGGTTATACGGGTCTAGTTTCTCGTATGCGGGTGTAATTAGGGCGTTTTCCGAGGGTTGTTATACCAGTAAATAGTCTCGTCCGTAGTTTCTCGCTCCAGCGCTGAAGCTAAATATCCGGGTGTAGCTAACGTGGATGTTGAGATATGTTGACTCCGAAACCTTGTTCTAGAGCTTCATCATTGTAACACCCCGTGTTTCGAAAGTCAAAGTCAAAGTCAAGATTGAAGTCAAAGGGAGACAAGATTGCTAGTTGCGATCTGTCGCTCCTTGCTCAATTCCTGTTTTGACTTCTTTGACTTGTAGATAGTCAATTTATGCTTTTATGTTAGTTGTATTATGTGGAGTACTTATTACTAATCAAGGTTTAATCGCTATTTATTGATGTTTATCGCTTTATCGCTTATCGCTATCGCACTCGCAACTCGAACTACGCGTCTGGTTATTATTCTTATGTGTGTGTGCTCTTTATGTGTTACTTGTGCGTGTTTATTTATGTTATTGTTGTGGTGATTAATCGAAACGCAATCGAAACTCAATCGCAATCGAATCGCAAACGCTAAAACGAACATTAAATTAGGATGATTGTATGTTGATATAGTAGTTGGGATTAAAAGTAATTTGATGAGTAAAACTATGGCATCGCCCTCTCGAATTGCATCGCAACGCTCAACACTCGAATCGAAACTGCAAAACTCATCGTGCTGTGCACTCGAACCGAGTGGCCAGCCGACCGATCTGCCACCCGATCGGACTGCCATCCGACCGAGGTGCCACTCGACCGAGCTGCCACCCACCCAGGTGCCACCCGGTCGGATTGCCACTCGACCTAGCTGCCACCCGGACGGACTACCACTCGATCGACCAGCCCTCTCCTCCCCTTTCCATTTATGGAAACCCTATAAATACCCTCCTTTGTCACATCCTTTGATGTTGACAGCTCCCTCTTCTCTCCACTCAAACCAACCGCTATTTCTTCAGATTTCTCGCGATTCTTGTAAGTTTTCCACCTAAATCTTGTACTTTCTTGATCTACACGCACTCCTACACCTTTCTATCTTTTGAATCTTAACGTTTAACCGTGAAATCACTAGATTTGAGGTGTTTTAGGATGATGTCATCATGGTGTTCATAAGAACTTCATGTTTTGGCTTTAATCCACCAAGAACAACTTAGCTCTGAACGATTTCCACAAGAATAACCAAAGATCTTTCATAGATCTGAATATATTCATGGTGAAAAGGATTGAAAGATGATTTTCTAACTTTCTTTCAACTCTTTTACACTCAATGCACTGAAATCCGATGGAATCGGAGCTAGTTCTGATCTTCTACCCATTCTTGGTGTAACACCCCGAAAACGGGTTTGGTGATCAAAACCCGTTAATACTAAAAGGTGGGTAAAATACCGTTAGCGGTAAAAGTAACCTGGTAAATATTAGAATTTAAATAAATAATCCTAATATTAAATACAACGTGAATAAATGCTTTTAAGGAAATAAATTTTATAAGAAGTCTAAATTAACGGGACTTAAAATAAACTGAGTCATAATTTCCCCGAACCCACTAAGTTAACTAGGAATATTTAACCTAGTTAATAAGTGAGAATAGTGTTAGAATTAGTTAGATTGTGTCCTACTTAATAACTAACTAAACTTGAGGGACCAAAAGGGGAAATACTAAAAGATTGGGTTTATTAATAAAACAAAACACAACACACACACCAAGTGTGTGTGTGTGTGTGTGTGTGTGTGTGTGTGTGTCGACTACGGCTGGAGAAAACAAGGGGAAACCCTTGTTCATCAAAGATCACCAAATTGAAGGAGTATTTGGGTCTCAAATTCGTGCATGAACGCGTAGAAACGATCACCAAGTCATGGGGATCACAAGGTATGTCACAAAACCTAGATTGGTTGAAGTTGAAATTTGAGACAAGTAGGTTACTTGCAAATAAATTGATGGATTATGATCCAAGGATGAAATTAGGAATGATTTTATGTCTATGAGTAAACCCTAGTCATTTACTTGTTGAATTGAGGTTCATAATTGTGAATTTCATGATTATCCATTTATGTGTTAAATGGGTTTTGTAGAAATAAGATGAACCCTAGAATTTTGACTATTAAAATGGTGTTAACTGATTTCCATGAGATGAATCTGAGAATAGTATGCATGCTAGACATAATGGAATTGAAATTATGTTTATGTTTAGTAGAAATAACTAGTTATGGACTAGTTGTAAATGTGTAAAAATTTATGCACATTAGGTGTTTGTTAAAATGCCTAAATGAGAACTAAAGTGTTGAAATTAGAGTGAAAATGTGTATTTGAATGATATGGCAATTACGCGTAATATAAAGTGATAATAAGGGTTCTAAATATTATGTTGATTTAGACTTTAATGTTATAACCCATGTGATCAAAAAGTAGTTAACTTTAGATAAGCTAAGTTAACTAATCATGAAGTCGAATAGTAGCTTCGGCATAGAAAATGAGTGAGGTGGAATAGTCGTGATTTTTATGACTAATTTAACCGCCTTGTAAATGATTGAAAATGGTTTGACGCCTAACGAGCTTGGTGGAGGCTTGGGAAAGAAAGCGGGTCAAGCAAATCAAGAATGGAGGAAAAGCATAATTCGGATGCAAGGTAAGTATAGCTTACACTAGTCTTAAATTGTGGAATATTCTCTTATCATATAAATTACGAATAAGATAAATAAACAATTGAAATATGATGTTCCGCCGTGTAGTCGTACGGAACAAGATAATCAAAGATGAAAGAAACCATAATAATGGTTAAAAATTAGTAAATCGATAATTCGGTCATATTATGACGAAAGGAAAAAATCAACTTTTAATGGTTACCTTTTATGGTAAGCCAAAACAAATAATAAGGGCAAAACAGTAATTTAGTCACACGTTGACAATAACCGTTAGTTTCAAAAAGACGCTTTTCCGCGTAAGACATAAAGAGTCGAAAGTAGTGATAAACGGTTTATAAGTAAAATGGCCATACGGTGTTAAACGGAAGGATTCATGTAGATGAGATGATAATAAATATCATCTCGCATAGATAAACGGTCAATTCGGCCAAACGGGTCAAAAGGTGTAGACATCACCTTTTGACAATATCGACTAATGATTCTTTTGACGAGTTATATGCTTACAGGAATAGATATCCAATGGATACTCGCATCGTTCTTAATTAGCGATTATAAAGCAAGGTATTAAAACCGGGTAATAAGTTGATCCGAGCCAGGTATGTATTATAGATCAACTCATCATTTAGAACTTGAAGTTCTATGAGAGTTAGGCAAAGTAAAAAGGACATTCGGTTACCTTAAAAGGTAAACCAAAGGATTTAAATTATAGACAGAGTGTTTTGAAAACAAGATTTGGTTAAAAATGAGATTTTGGGCGTTCATGGCTTAAGCAAGCCCTTCGTCGTAAAGGAAGGGTTAAAATGACCAAAACGCCCTTGTAAGCAAAATTAAGCAAACAACCCTTAGAAGTCGCTTGAAAACGAGTTTTATAATCAAGTCAATACTTAGAATAAGTATAAAAGCGAAAGATGTAAATCTTTGGTCAAAAGACTCTATACGAGTCTTTGCCGTAAAATGATAATCCGAGGGGTAAAACTCGGATTATATAGATCGCCACATTAAACCCATCACAAATATAGTTGTGATGGAAGATCATTTGATAAATAATGTGGAAATAAGATGCTAGAAATAAATGAGTGTGAAATATTGCGTAAAAGTGCTTAAATGCCCTTAACGGGTCAATTAAACATCTAAGTAAAAACGGTTTAAGAATGTATATATAAACCCGTGATTTGAATCTAATATGATAAGCAACATGGAAATGATGAGAATTTAGAATCAAACAACATGTTTGTTTGATAAAATCACGAACGGGTCAAAATTTGGTAAAGAGGGTAATAAGCCGAAGACTTAAAAGTCTTAAACTTTGTTAATCCTGATATTGGATTTTAACTCCATATGATGGAGGATCAAATTACAATCACGTAGGAAGAAACGGTAGGTCAAACGGACAAGCGGATTAAAAGTTATGAAGGTTTTCGTTTAGAGAACGACAAACTTGGAAAGACCTGCAGAGGCCACCGTAAGTTACGGTAGCTACCGTAACTTACGGTAGCCTAAAAGTCTTTACGCCATAAACCCCCTGCTTTACGGTGGGAGAATCAACATTCAGGGGCTACCGTAAATTACGGTAGCCACCGTAATTTACGGTAGACCCTGCAATTTAATGTATTTTATTCAGTTTCGCTCCCGGACTCGTTTAGACATGTTTTAAACTCCGTATGACTAAAGCATTTCATGTTTATGAAATGTAGGTACATTTTGGATTCCGGAAGACGATCAAGCTCAACGAAGAACCGAACACAATAAAGATTCATGCTTCCGCACATTGCCTCGTCGTAAATTTAAACGACGAATCCGATCACGTTATGTTGAATAACTTATGATTTGTAAAAGTTTTAATAAACCCGTATTTTTATAGTATGTGTAGTCTTAACTATACATCTAACTGTTGGTATTTACATGTAAAACCGTTAAATAGTAACTAGGGTGTTACACTTGGTGATGTATCGGTTCCAGATCTGAATTCTATCCAAGAGGTATTGATTTCAGGTTTGAACAAGAACTACCGACTCGAACCGTGAACCGGTCGGACTAGGGTGATTCCTGTTCGGACAGGTCACTTGGGCCGGGTTGAGGGTTCTGTTGTTCAAACATGTTATCAAAATATCTCGTTCAAGCACTCAAACTCTCGAACAACCAAGGAAGAAGACGACCAGGTCGTCTAGGACGGATTGTCGTCCGATCGGATTGCCACCCGACCGGACAGCCGCCCGGTCGGATTGCACCTTGGGTCCCACACTTAACTTTTATTTCAATATTTGAGGTTTTGAACATTGAACGGATTACCGTCCGATCGGATTACCATCCGATCGGATTGCCATTCGACCATATGATGTTTGACTTCAACACTTAAACAATTCTGCAACATGTTCAATCCTAACGGATTGCCACCCGACCGGATAGCCATCCGATCGAGTGACTGTCCTATGATGAACTTGTTCTCAACTTAAGAAGCCTCGCCAATCGGATTGCTGTCCGATCGAACGGCCGTTCGATCGACCGACCTGAAAGGTAGAGATACTTCTCTGTTTTCAATATGCTACAACGAAAACTTCAAAAGACAAACCATCATACACAAACACATCCATCCCAAACGAGATGACAATCCAGTCGAGTGGCCACCCAACCTCGGATTGCCACCCGACCGGATTACTGTTCGACCCACTGACACTTCGCAGCATTTTACGCACCGACTTTCGCTTATATTATCGATAACTGTTCAGGCTATTATCCGCTCTAGCGCTCCCTTCAATCCATTAATTCAATCGATGTGAGTATACTCGAACCCTTTTTGCTTTATGCACTTTTGGGTGTTACATACGTTACTTATACTAAATCACATCGAACACACTACGCAATACTTTAACGCTAACCGTTACCGCATGTTATACGTGACTTAATGAATGCTTGTTTGTTATGTTTACGCATGGAATGTTGTCTACCTGTCTTAGCAACGATAGTACTATAGTTTGGACTCAGCACCTGTTCACTCAGGGGTTGTTAAGGACAATTTGTTACATGGCTCATAGTGGTGAGTGTGTATTACGAACTGCCTTGGGCAGTCAACCCACAGTCATTGGTATCGATAGGTTCATGTCGATAACTAACATGCCTCATTTTACACTGTGTACGTGCTGGTTATGCGTAATCGATTTCGAACTCTATTATATCTTTTAAACTTGTATGCTCACATTTACACTATGTGTATTGACTTTTACTTTAACGTATGTGGCAGGTGCTTAAGATGTATAAATGCTTGGCTTGCTGTGAAATCGAGGCTAGGAAAGGTCTAGAAACAAATAAATGAATTGTCTGTATTTGAAATCTGAGTTGTCGGAACATAACAATTTGACTAGATCTTGTCTGTAATAATTATGTTACTTTTTATGTCATGGTATGGGACATGATGCTTTAAATAATTGGTAATTATAGTTGTTATGGAAACTTCTGAACAATCTGTTTCGCTCAGTGCCACGCCCCGATGTTTCCGCCATCGGTTGGGGTGTGACAATCATTCTCTATCTCGTGCAACTCTTGTATATTGTGACAACGTCAGTGCAAATATACCTATACGGCAATCCGGTTCAGCATCAACGAACCAAGCATATCGAGCAAGACGTACATTTTGTCGTGAGCAAGTTCAACGGGGGTGCGTTCGAATTCTACATGTACCTTCTCGCTACCAGATAACCGATATCTTCACCAAAGGTCTTCCTCGAGTTCTCTTTGACGACTTTCGATCCGGTCTTAGCATACAGCCTCCTCCTGCTTCGACTGCGGGGGTGTAATAGATATCGTAAATAAGGAATTTATATTATGTTAATAATCTGTACATCTTCTCCATAATTTAGGAGACTCGGTTGTAAATACAGGAGATCATGATCAATGAAAATAACCACGCTATCCCCCACCCCTCTTTTTCCATGTGCCACATCCGCTTTCCATGTAAAAATGTTTGACGGATTCTTTAGTCTTATAGTGAAAATCTTGAAAATGTTACTACCACGTAAACAATACATGTTTCACTTTAAATAATATTCAACAAAAAAGTGTAACATGAACTTACTAGAGGAACTAATTTTAATAGCAATAACCAGTTAATTTAATAAAGTCGAGCCACATATAAGCAGGGGCGGACCCACATATAGTGGGTCGGGGTCCCCGGACCCCAATGTTTTATAAAAATATAGTAGATCCGGCATATTAAATTTACAAAGGACCCCATAAAACTAATTAGGTGGACCCCATAACAAAAAGAGTGAAGCTGGTGTATGTAGTGGTAAAACTTCTTGTTTCCTAACAATATGTCACAGGTTTGATCCTTGTACAATATGTTTATTTTTTAAACAATAAAATTAGCATCAGTTTGTTTTTATTTTTTAGTTTTATGACTTGAATTTTGTTAAACGTCTAGTTGTTTAAGGATTTATTACTATGAATATAACATTTGAAATTAAAATAACATGTAAATCTTTATATCATTGTATGCAATGATTCTATGAATTTGAATTTAGAATTTGTGATTTAGTTTTTTTAATAATTATACATTTTTTTGTTATATGTCCTCGCTCTGACCCGACTCGAACGATGATCGACCCGAAAGTTTTAACGCTTGGTTGTTAAAACCTCGAACACCGAAAAATTTGGACCCCATTGTAAATATATCCTGGGTCCGCCACTGCATATAAGCATTCCTGTGGACCTTATTAATGTCCCTACATCAGGTCTACCATAGTCAAGTTGGCTATATAATTCAATGTAGCTGTATATATTATTGATAACAATACGATGCTTACGGGCCTTATCCGTGTCCCTACATCAGAACATCATGGTCAACTTGCTAATAGGATACCTTGTTTGAATTAGAATTAACAATATTATAATACCTTGCTTACAAATGTAGTTAGGTACACCAAAAGGAATACTAGTGCTTGTCACACATGTTCCTTTAACAAAATGATCAAAACAACTGGTTATTATTATACTTATTAAAAAAACCAAAGTCTTCTTGTGAGAATGATACCCTTCAAAGAACACTTTGTTTTACTTAGGCTAGAGGGTGTGGGATAACCCCTTGGGGCTTTATAAGCGCCACCTCAGCGCCATGTAGGCGCCACGTCAGCCAAGTGGGCTTTATAACCCCCCCTTTAACATGGAGGGTGTGGTGATAACCCCTAGGGGCGCTATAGAAAAAAAAATAAAAAAATAAAATTTTTTTTTGATTGGTGCAAACAAGTGGGCCCCACCTGATACCCCCTTCTCCTCTCGTTACCATGTTGGCGAGTGAAGTATGGCGCCCCTCCTTAACATGGAGGGTGTGGGTGTATAGCGCCCGGGGCGCTATAGAGGCTGAGGTGGCGGGTATGGCGCCCCCCACACCCTCCGGCCTTATTAAATAACCATTTATATTAGTCTTAATTTCATACCTCATACTATTAACGATAGACGTCTTTAACTCGTTTAGTTAAATTTTCCTTATATAACTTTCATTCGTTAACCTTTAGAAAAAAATGAACATTGAGTTTTAGTTTTAATTTTAATTTCATTTCTCATACTATTAATAATATACGTCATTAACTCATTTAATTTGATTTTCCTCATATAACATTCATTCATTAACCTTTAAAAAACTAAATATTGAGTTGTGTTATAAAAAAATTTCTTGAAAATCCGATATAAATTTTGTTGACAACGAACTAACAAAGATGTATTCAAAACAAAGTGCATTTTTTTCAGACGTAGGCTATACGAGTATCGATATTGTGCTGTTACCCTTACAAACCGAACCAATTCCGAGCAAACAACCGGTACTATCGAAATCAGTACAAATATTCGTCTTTGTGATTTCGGTCAATATAAAAAACACGTTTCGATATCTTTTTAAAAATATCACACCATTATCTCTTTCTTATACACTTTCGGTTGCCATAGCAAGCATCCATAGTATAACGAGTCAAAACAATACTGATCGAATTCCCGAGATAACGAATCCAATGCTATTATTAATCTATACTATCTATAATAAGAGACTTTGAGCTGATGTAAAACTGCCTATGTGTCAACTCCTAAACTATGCCATGTGGACATGCTGATGTCATAAATTCGTTTTCAATATTTATACATATAAAAATCTATTTAAATTATATAATCTGATTTTATTATTAGGATAAATTGGCTCTATCTTTTGAATTTTGAAAGACCCTGCATTTGGCTCCATGTTTTTTAACTTTTAAAAGCCTTTTTCTTCATTTCCCTAGAAACAAATACACACATACAGAGAAATATGTAGAGGGAGAGACAGAGAGAAGTAACTATGATCTTTAACAACCCCAAATTATACAAAAACCCTAACACCGACTGCGTGTGAGGATTACCAGCAGCGGCGATCGATTCAATCTCCGAAGCAGCATCCTCCATTGATCTACCGCCATCGCTGACGACATCCACCAATTTGGTGACGCTCGAGTATAAAACCGAGGTAATTAAGCACTTTCTCAACGATTTGTTATTGAAAAATTATGAATTGTTGGTTTAATTTCAGTGCTTAATGATTGTATGGCATCATTCTTGATTCTTGAAACGAAATTATTGATAATTTTTGGTCACCGGAAAGTTAGAGAAGATGACCGGAGAAGATAAGGTGTAGCCGGAAAAAGTACAATGACCGATCTCTCTTAACATCAAATTTATTTATTTATTGTGAGTACACTTCTCTTCTTCACATCAAATTTATTTATTTATTTTTGTTTTGTCAATAAGGATCTGAAGTAGCAATGATTTTATCTTTGTTGTTGCTGGTAGTTAGCTTGAGGGATCGACTGCAGAAATTGTTCCGCCATGAATGAATTTCAGTATAAAATCGAGGTAATTCAGCACTTTCTCAACGATTTGTTATTGTAAAAATATGAATTGTTGGTTTAATTTCAGTGCTTAGTGATTGTATGGCATCATTCTTGATTCTTGAAATGAAATTATTGATAATTTTTGGTTACCGGAAAGTTAGAGAAGATTACCGGAGAAGATAAGGTGTAGCCGGAGAAGATTCAGCAGCAGCAGCAGTTGTTGATGTAGGAATATGAAGATTGAATTTGTGAGGTTCAGTTAATAATAATTCTAGGGTTTCGTAATTTTTATATTTTTTATTTTTTTTAGTAAGGTTGAATTTGTGATTGACAGGAATATGAAGAAGGTGTTAATCAACAATGTATTAATGTATCATAGTATATGCTATTGATCATGGGATAAGGTTTGATGCTTAATTGTTTTATGGCCAATTTTGATGTATGTATGTTGTTAAGATAATGGGATCAAACAACATACAATTTATATTTGTCAAATGACTCAGGAATCTAGGGAGAATTAAAGCTACTATAACATTCTTGGAAAACAGAAAGTTCCTAATTAGTCACCTTATTTTGTGTTTGTACAGGTCTCAAAGCAATGTCCGAAACCGGAGCTTACAAAAAGCGTGTATTCTAGATCTTATATCACTTTACAGAAGTTCAGATTTGATGCAGGTATATTGATAGTCTGATGTACACGGTTCCCATGGCTTTTTTTGATAGTGATTGAATTTAAGTTTTGTGTGAGTGTTTGTAAATCCAGGAGACGCCGAAACTGAGATAAATTTAACCATCAATATGTGTTGTCCTACTTCAGGTATACTTCAATATTTTGATTAACCATTATGATTTTAAGACATCTTCAAATCAAGGTTAGATCAACAATTATTTTGATTAACCATTATGATTTTATCATTCTTTAATATTCAATCTTCCTATTAGTTGTTGAAACATTCCCCTCTATTTTAAGATCACTCTGTCTTCCTCTCATATTGAAAAATATCTATTACCGGCATCGTTTTACCAGACGGTTTTCTCGATTTGTTACCGCAGAAGGAGATGGAGCCACAAGTCGCGAATGAATTTGTTGCTCCGAGCTTTAGGAATTTTTGGAAGGCTGGTGATTTTGATGAGTTTTTGGATGGTGATTGGGATACAAGTATGGTGAGTGTTAACGTGTTTGATATTTGGGGATTTGTTTTAATTTATGATGTTAGAAGTGAATGTTTGAAGATTATGTTACTAATTTTGTTTAACTGATTGAGATTTTAGGTTAATTTTTATTTGATTATGAGTTTTTGACAAGTCAAGTGAATATTTGGGGATTTTGTGAAAGTTAATTGTGATTAGTAGAATTTATTGATGTTAGAAGCAAATGTTTGAAAGTTTGATCGTTATGTTATTGATTTTGTAGGATGGTGGGAACTGCCGGTGAGAACGACGACGAAGACCGATGGCTGGTGTTTTCCGGCCATTGATGTAAAATCTAAAATGGTAAATTTATTGTGAACTAAATGTAATATTATTGAATTCCAGTTATTATAAGAATATATGTTCATTAGAAAAAAATGGAATTTTAGTTATTAAGTAAAGACTGTCATGGAGATAATGTGTGGCCGCTAATAGTTGTGGAATACTTTTCCTTTGGAATAAGATTAAAAGGTTTTGTTTGTTTTCAATTTTTTGCGAGACCCTCGATTTAGATTCTTGATTTTGTGTTTATTTTGTTTGACTTATGATATTAGTGTGTTACCGTCTTCTCCACTATTGCAGATTACAAAACTAAAGCCGATTTCATCCGATCAGAGGTACTGTCCCATATGTTTACTTACTCTGATTGGTACTATTTTATATTGAAATCAAGTAATATAGTTATTTATTTTGTTTTTGATATGTTAAAGGGTTATCATAAGATTTTAGGGTTCTGATGAATCTGATTTGATTTCCTTCAGATATACATGTTCATAAGACTATGGTTGACTTTAATTTTGGTTGGTTTTTTTGTGAAGTTTATTATGATTAGCGAAGTTGTATAGATATTGATTGAGACTTGTGTTGATTTAGGAGATGAATTTGATGATTATTGACTTCAGGTCCACATATAGAGACTGAGGGCATGTTTGGTTAATCTTTTTGAAACAACTTATTGGCTTTTTGGAAAGTTAGTATGGAGTGACTTATTGACTTATTGGTTTTTCCCCCCACATACACCCTCATTGCCAAACATCATTCTAGAGCTTATGACTTTTCAAAAAGCCAATAAGTCAATAAGTTGTTTCAAAAAGCTTAGCCAAACATGCCCTGAGTGTTAGATGTTGGAACCGAACTTGAAAAATTCGAAATAAAATTCTACTTCTGTCGTGGCAATCTGAAGATTTCAAATCCGTTTCTCAATTGTCGTTCTTTCATTCGGCATTTCGAACAATTACGATCAGTTTTTTGATATGATTCAGGTATAATTCGAATCATCCTTGATGTTCTCGCTATTAAAGACAATGAATTGAGTTGGTTCAGTATCCTTTTAATCATGTAATGGTCAAATACAATTAATACACCTTACAATTATATTTTCCTTTCCTAAATTTTTTTCTTCAGACTTTTTTTTATCTCTTTGGAGTTTATCTAATAACTAGATTTGTTTATAGTTATTCAATCTTGGCTCTTTGTATAGATGTATGTTTTCTGATAACACAAATTATAATATCAATATAATTGTGTATGTTTTGAATGCGTTCTAATCCGATTTTTATTAGTTTTTTGCATCTAATCCGATAATTGTGAAACTGCATTAGCATATTTCTTTCTCTGTAGTGATCATCTTTAATCGCACTAAAAGGCACATCAAGATACTAAGTAACAATGGTGCCATAAACTTTTGGGATGCATCATCTCTATTTTTTATTCCAATCCTATCATTCAATCAAACAGGTAACATTTGATTCCAACACAAATGGATTCTACATTAACATCATGTAAAACCTACGTAAACTCACACTTACCACTGTCCTCGGATTGGGAAGGACACTTATGGATACAACTAGTCTAGTACATACAAAATGGGAAGCCCCCACTAAATATCGTAAAGGTTTGGGAACCAAGGATAATGGGTAATACATGGTGATGAAACGAACTTACGATTTCTGATACGAACTTATTAACCGAACAACCAACTGTGAACTCGCTCAACTTTGTTGTTGATTCGTTGTTACATGCCTTGCAGGTCGTTAGGTACTCATGGAGCTTGCATTGGAGTGGGAAGAGTCGTTGTGGGACATGGACAGCTGTGTGCCATGCTAAACATTTGAAACGTTTAAACTTATGATTTGGTTTTAAACTTTATGCTTCCGCTTGCAACTTAAATTATGTTTTGTTTAGACACCAATTGTATTGTGTTGGATTTTACAAACTACTTACATGCTTGTTCAATATGATTGGTGGCTTGATCCTGGTCAGTCACGCCTCCAAGCGGTGATACCCCGTGTGTGGATTTTTGGGGGTGTGACAGATTGGTATCAGAGCCATTGGTTATAGTGAACTTGGTTTTAATAAAGGAAAAAGTTTTTGTTAAAACCAGACTATAACCTGAATAGTGCTCAACGATCCACAACGACGCTTCGCTCCACGTGCAAGACTCAACACCATAGGTGAAATGGTTCATGCTTACATTGCCTGTCTAATTGTCTACATAGTACATTGCATGCTTAGTTAATACAACAACTGATAATTGAAATCCTGTGTGTTTGCTCTCTTCTGTCACTCCACACTTACGCACTTTCGCGACACCTTTCTTACTTGTGTTTCCCTTCGATGTGAAGATCATGAGTGGACGCGTTAACATGACTCAAGCCCAGTTGACGGCTCTGATTAACCAACAAGTTGCTGCGGCACTTGCAGCCGCCCAGGCAGGAGGTCAGCATGCTCAGCCGCCTGTGTGCACCTTCAAGACTTTTATGGACTGTCGTCCTACTACTTTCAGTGGCACTGAAGGGGCCGTTGGACTCCTCCACTGGTTCGAGAAGCTCGAGTCAGTCTTTGAAATGTGTGAATGCCCTGAGGCTCGTAGGGTGAAGTATGCTACTGGTACTCTCGAGGGCATAGCGCTCACGTGGTGGAACGTTCAGGTTCAAATGTTGGGGTTAGTGGCTGCTAATGCTACCCCATGGAATGATTTTAAGGAACTGATCAAACGTGAATACTGTAGTCGTGATGACATCCACAAGCTGGAAGTGGAGTTCTTTAACCTGAAGATGACGGGGTCAGAGATAGAAGCGTATACGAAGCGATCCAACGAACTGGCAGTGTTATGTCCGACTATGGTGGATCCTCCCATCAAGCGCATTGAGCTGTACCTCAAAGGCTTAGTACTAGAGATACAAAGCCATGTGACTTCCGTTAACCTTGCTACCATCCAGGATGTTACTCGTCTCGCTCATCGTCTCACAGACCAGGCAGTGGAACAGAACATGCTGCCTAAGCGTATAGGTGCTACTGCTACTACTACTTCTGCTATTCCCAGTGACAACAAACGAAAATGGGATGGAGCCAACAACAAGGGTTCGACTACAGTTCAGTCCCAGGCGCAACAGCGAAAGATTGATGACTACCAGAGTCCTGGTCAGCAATCTTCTGGTAGTCAAGGGCAGGGTGGATATCGAGGAAACCACCCAAAGTGCAACAAATGCAACAGACACCACAATGGTCAGTGCCACAAGGGACGTTGTCAGAGGTGTCTCAAGATGGGTCATGAAGCCAAGGATTGCAGGAGCTTACGGCCTACAAATCAGAATCGTCAGCAGCAACAGCAAGCACTGCAGAATCAGCAACAGCAACAGGGCAACAAAGGATGCTTTCAGTGTGGTGCTGAAGGTCACTTCAAGAGACACTGCCCGCAGTTAAACCAGAATCAGAATCACAACCAATGAAACGGGAACAATAATGGGGGCAACAATGGAGGAAACAATGATGGCAACGGTGCCAGGGGTCGAGTGTTTGTGATTGGTCAGGGTGACGCAAGGAATGATCCTAACGTAGTGATGGGTAAGTTCCTTCTCGACGACTTTTATGTTACTGTTTTATTTGATTCGGGTGCCGATACCAGTTATGTGTCCCTAAAAGTTAGTCAAATGCTTAAACGTACCCTAATACTTTTGAACACCAAGCACACGGTGGAGCTAGCAAACGGTAAAAGTCTTGAAGCCACACACGTAATTAAAGGTTGTAACCTCGTCTTAGCTGGTCAGACTTTCTCTATCGATCTTATTCCTATCACACTTGGTAGTTTCGACGTCGTTATTGGGATGGATTGGCTATCACATAATCAAGCGGAGATTGTTTGCAAGGAGAAAATCGTCCGCATTCCTCGTTCTGGTGAGGAACCTCTCGTGATTCATGGCGACAAGAGTGGTGCTGTCATAGGCATTATCTCTTTCCTTAAGGCCCAGAAGTGTTTGCGAAAGGGCCACACTGCCATCCTGGCACTCGTTACTGACACATCAACGGAAGAGAAGAGAATTGAAGACATTCCTATTGTACGTGACTTTCCCGAGGTATTCCCTGAGGAATTACCTGGTCTTCCGCCTCATCGCCAAGTCGAATTCCAAATCGAGCTAGCTCCTGGAGCAGCGCCCATAGCTCGAGCACCTTATCGCTTAGCCCCAACCGAACTGGAAGAACTGTCCAAGCAATTACAAGAAATTTTGGAAAAAGGTTTTATTCTTCCTAGCTCTTCGCCCTGGGGAGCTCCAGTACTATTCGTGAAGAAGAAAGATGGTACCTTTCGTATGTGCATAGACTACCGCGAACTCAACAAGGTGACCGTGAAGAATCGCTATCCTCTCCCACGTATTGATGACTTATTCGACCAGCTGCAAGGGTCGAGCTACTACTCCAAGGTTACGGCCATTACGAGTTTCTAGTTATGCCTTTCGGATTAACGAATGCACCTGCAGTCTTCATGGATCTCATGAACCGAGTGTGCAAGCCGTACCTGGATAAATTTGTCATAGTGTTCATCGACGACATCCTGATCTATTCTAAGAGTCAGGAGGAACACGAGCAACATCTGAGGCTTATTCTGGAACTTCTTCGAAAAGAGCAGTTGTATGCCAAGTTTTCGAAATGTGACTTCTGGCTTCGCGAGGTCCACTTTCTAGGCCACGTAGTAAACAAGGATGGGATTCATGTTGATCCATCCAAGGTTGACTTGATCAAGAACTGGCCTGCACCCCGCACACCAACAGAAATCCGCCAATTCTTGGGTCTGGCGGGCTACTACAGACGATTTATCAAGGATTTCTCAAGGATTGCGCAACCTCTCACTTCACTGACTCAGAAGGGTGTCATCTACCGTTGGGGAGATGCACATGAGTCCGCATTTCAGCACTTAAAAGATAGACTTTGTAGCGCACCTATTCTCTCATTGCCTGAAGGCACAGATGATTTTGTGGTTTATTGCGACGCTTCCATCCAAGGACTTGGTTGCGTGTTGATGCAACGTGACAAGGTCATTGCCTACGTATCGCGCCAACTTAAAGTTCACGAAAGAAACTACACTACGCATGACTTGGAATTGGGAGCAGTTGTTTTCGCACTTAAGATATGGAGACATTACCTGTACGGTACCAAGTGCACCATTTACACCGATCACAGGAGTCTCGAGCATATCTTCAAACAGAAAGAGTTGAACATGCGACAACGTCGATGGGTCGAGCTATTGAATGATTACGAATGTGCCATTAAGTACCATCCAGGCAAAGCCAATGTCGTGGCCGACGCCCTCAGTCGGAAAGATACCCCACCTAGGCGTGTGCGAGCACTACAACTCACCATCCAATCTAGTCTTCCTTCACAGATACGAGATGCTCAGGTAGAAGCATTGAAACCAGAAAACGTCAGGGCTGAAGCCCTACGCGGTTCGAGGCAACGGTTAGAACAAAAGGAAGACGGTGCCTACTACGTAACAGGGCGCATCTGGGTTCCACTTTACGGAAACTTACGCGAGCTTGTGATGGACGAAGCGCACAAGACTCGTTATTCGGTACACCCTGGTTCGGATAAGATGTACCACGATCTCAGAACTACATATTGGTGGCCTGGTATGAAAGCCTACATAGCAACTTACGTTAGCAAATGTCTGACTTGTGCGAGAGTCAAGACTGAATATCAGAAACCCTCAGGCCTACTCCAACAACCAGAGATACCACAATGGAAATGGGAGCAAATTTCCATGGATTTTGTTACTGGTCTGCCTAGATCTCAACGCGTAAATGATACCATTTGGGTGATCGTGGATCGACTGACCAAGTCTGCACATTTTCTAGCTATCAAGGAAACCGACAAGTTTTCTACTCTAGCAGACATCTACCTAAAGGAAGTGGTATCAAGGCACGGAGTGCCAACCTCTATTATCTCTGATCATGATGCACGTTTTACTTCTGAACTGTGGCAAGCAATGCACAAATCTTTTGGCTCACGATTAGACATGAGCACAGCTTACCACCCGCAAACGGATGGGCAGTCTGAACGCACCATCCAAACCCTAGAAGACATGCTGCGGGCATGTGTAATCGATTTTGGTAATGGCTGGGAAAAGCACCTCCCGTTAGTGGAGTTTTCGTATAACAACAGCTACCACACCAGCATCCAAGCCGCTCCGTTTGAGGCATTATACGGACGTAAATGCCGATCACCTCTCTGTTGGGCAGAAGTCGGTGACAGTCAAATCACTGGCCCAGAACTCGTAGTAGATACAACAGAAAGAATTGCCCAGATACGACAACGAATGGCGGCAGCACGTGACCGTCAGAAAAGCTATGCTGATAAGGGAAGAAAGCCACTCGAGTTCCAGGTTGGGGACCGGGTGCTACTCAAAGTCTCACCTTGGAAAGGTGTAGTCCGTTTTGGCAAAAGGGGCAAACTCAATCCGCGATATGTCGGACCGTTCGAAATCATAGAGAAAATAGGCAAAGTGGCCTACAAACTGGATCTACCAGCAGAACTCAGTGCAGTTCACAATGTTTTTCACGTGTCAAATCTGAAGAAGTGTCTGTCAGATGAGACCCTCATAGTTCCTTTGAAGGAGCTCACTATCGACGATCAGTTGCGATTCGTCGAGGAACCAGTTGAAATCACGGACCGAGACGTTAAGGTCCTCAAGCGCACCAGAATACCTCTTGTTCGAGTTCGTTGGAACTCCCGTCGTGGCCCAAAGTTTACCTGGGAACGAGAAGATCAGATGAAACTCAGATATCCGCAGTTGTTCGGAAACAGTGCAACCACTACTGAGGCTGAAGCTACTACAGAATTTCGGGACGAAATTCCAAATCAACGGGGGGATGATGTGACACCCCAGGAAAACCAGTAAACACCGCAACTTAACTAGCTTCCTCAGTAACTACGCACTAAATTTCGGGACGAAATTTTCTTAACAGGGGGAGAATGTGACAACCCTCGTAATTCCATGTATCCGTACAAATTATTAATGATAATTAAAGTGCTTGATGATTGTGCTAAATTATTTAACTGCTCTCTGATTTCTGTGTTATACTTACATGTGTGTGTTAGCATACTAGTAGTATGCAGAAAGCTTGAATAAATGGTCCTGAATATTTTCCTACGTGTTAGGAATTAATTGTGTTACAAAAAAAATATATGTATAAGACGCCTTACGGAACAATTAAACAACTTAACGGAACAGTATCCGACCGAACAACCGGACATTACCCGGGACACCAAATATTTGTCAAACACATTATTTAATTATTTTTGGCTAGTCATGATCCCCATATATCATAACACCCACTAAAAATCAAACTAACTAACATATACAAGAGTATGCTTGAATTCTAACTAATAGTTACTTGTTAGTTGGAAAATATTTACATAAAGCCCCCCCCCCCCCCAACAGAATTTTCGGTCCTAGGTGGACCCACCTCACCTCCATTTCATGTTTTGTTGATTGGTTGATTAAAATAATAGATTTGTTGCTTAAAAATCTATCCAAGATATGCATGACATCTTATAAGAGCATGTTCCCTAGAAATCTCATCATTAAATTGAAAACCACACTCCAACCTTACCTCTCTCTCCCTATTTCGGCTCCCCCAAACCGAACCCACCTCCATCACTTGCACATCTTCATCTTCCCCACTAACAAGTTCCATTCAAAGCTTGAAGTTCATCCATGGAGGTTGCAAGTTGAAGGACTTCCTAAGGAGCTTTGTTCTAGTCTTTTTCATCATCTTCTCTCTACATTTTCATCAATAGATCCTACCCTAGCCTTGTGCTAGTAGTAAGTTCCTTATGTTACCTTTGTTCATCTTGTTTCATGATTAAAAGATGTAATATGTTAAATCTACAAGAACACTAAAAAGGGTTTAAACAAGAAGATGAAACATGATGTATTTAGGTTAGTATGATGTTATCTTGAGATGTTACTGATTTCTTGCTGATTACTTGTTAATATTGATTGCTAGAAATGTTGTTGATCATTATGCATGTTAACGAAACCAAGGTAACTCGCATTAGAATGTAAAAGCTGAAATACAGAAAGCTGTTTAGCGATTACAGCCAACTTCAGTTGGCTGTAACTGAACCTTAATAAAGCGAAAAATGTATTTTCTGAAGTCTAGGTTTATGTATTATGAAATAAGGTTCTAATGGCACTGGAATCATAATTTTTAGACTTCGTTTACTATTTTTTTAAGGGTCCTTTTGTAACAGTAGCTCAAGCTGCATTTTTGCTGCTGAAAATAGGTGTTATATTTTTGGTCATAACTGGAAATCTATGATGAATCAGCTCATGAAATTTGTACAGTAGATGAAAACTGATGTATTTGTAATTACCCCACTGGAATTTCGTAAATCGGACTCTCGATGAATTTTAAATAAATTATTCCGTGGACTGCAGTTAGAAAAAGATAAATCTGAGTTCAGTCCGGAAAATGATTTTTTATAAAATATTGGGGATGAATTGGATCCCGAGATTTTTACACAATAATATTTGGATCGTTTAAGACATTCTGTAAAAAGTTGGGAATTTTTGGAACAAGTTAACTATTTTATTAAAATCCCCGAAAACAGTCCAGTTTTGAATATAAAAGCTGAAACGACATAAGTAGTGATTTGCGTGTCTAAATGACGGGTAGGTTATCCGAGAATGATATAACATGTTATATGTCTATAAAAGTGTTATGTGCAATGTCGTATGTTTTTTTATGAGTGGGGAATGGATGAGAAGTTTATATGGGCATGAACCGTTAAAGTGATGCATGTTATGTGATAGATACGTGTAGGAACTTTGTGTTCTATTTGAAGTCACTAATAAACTAAGTGATAATCATACTAGGACGTGATTGACCGACCTTGACTGTTAGCTATTTTTGAGAGTCAAACCGAGCAACCGAGGTGAGTTCACACCCTTACTAAGGCATGGGATTCCCGGTGGTTGGGAATGGGATTGGATAACTACTTATACTATCAACACTACTAGACTACTTATTACTGTCCTCGGATTGGGAAGGACACTTACGTAAAACCTACGTAAACTCATACTTACTACAGTCCTCGGATTGGGAAGGGCACTTACGTAAAACCTACGTAAACTCATACTTACTACTGTCCTCGGATTGGGAAGGGCACTTACGTAAAACCTACGTAAACTCACACTTACCACTGTCCTCGGATTGGGAAGGACACTTATGGATACAACTAGTCTAGTACATACAAAATGGGAAACCCCCACTAAATATCGTAAAGGTTTGGGAACCAAGGATAATGGGTAATACATGGTGATGAAACGAACTTACGATTTCTGATACGAACTTATTAACCGAACAACCAACTGTGAACTCGCTCAACTTTGTTGTTGATTCGTTGTTACATGCCTTGCAGGTCGTTAGGTACTCATGGAGCTTGCATTGGAGTGGGAAGAGTCGTTGTGGGACATGGACAGCTGTGTGCCATGCTAAACATTTGAAACGTTTAAACTTATGATTTGGTTTTAAACTTTATGCTTCCGCTTGCAACTTAAATTATGTTTTGTTTAGACACCAATTGTATTGTGTTGGATTTTACAAACTACTTACATGCTTGTTCAATATGATTGGTGGCTTGATCCTGGTCAGTCACGCCTCCAAGCGGTGATACCCCGCGTGTGGATTTTTGGGGGTGTGACATTCTGATTGTCATAATTCATGTTTCAGGTCTGTGCTGGAAAATTAGCGGTGGATGAGACTTTTTACATGGTCAAACGAGGTTTTGTTGTGATTGATTTGATTTTGTTGTCGATATTTTGATTCGAATTACTTGAATGATTGTTTATTGATTTCTTTGTTGATATTTGATTTCGCTCCCATTCTCTCCGTTTCTCTCCCACACGACTTGATTCATCGCCTCTTTTGTTTCGAACCCTAAAATTGATGGTAAGAGATCCTTCTTTAGGTGGCATGGTCTTATTTCCAGTAGTTTAATATATGTTTCTTAAACAAAACATAACACTGGAGGTTTTGTATTATTTTGATTTGATCATTAGTTTCATTTAGTTAAATTAAGGTGTTCTTTTTGCTCATAGGAACTTACCTGTATAAAACTTTGCTACTATATATAATCAGTTTGTATTGTTTTAGTTTGGTTTTGTAGTCTATGTATCGAGAGTAGTGGCTACTAGGGATGAGCTCGGTACCAGTCCGGTACCGAAAGTACCGGTACCGAAAAACGTTGAAAAGTGGTACCGGTACCGGTACCGAATATACCGGTTCGGTACCGGTACTTTCGGTACTTTACTAGTGTTTTACCCAAAAATACCGGTACCGAAAAACGAGTAAAATAGGAACCGGTACCGGTACCGAATATACCCGGTACCGGTTCGGTTCGGTACGGTACCGGTTCGGTACCGGTACCAGGTACTTAATGCTCATCCCTAGTGGCTACATGGTGCACCCAAGATAACATGTAAAAGTAATATGCATATTTGGTATGACTACAACATCGTCAATACCTCAGGTATGTGAGCTTGATTTTTGTTTAATTTTATGATTTGGGGCTTTAGTTTCTTTTCTTGGTTCGTTTAGGGTGGTTTGATATTGTGTTGTAATTTCTTAATTTTGGGGGAGTTGAATGTTATTGGTTGTTTTGAAATGAGACGTTTAGGTTTATGGTATTAGGAATTGGGCGATTTTTTCGGTCTAAGAAATCCTTCGGTTTTCATTGTTCTTTGGTATTATGAACTTTAAAGAATTCTGACTTTGGATGTCATTTTATATGTGGAGGTAAACTGATAGATATTTTAGGTAATATTAACTTAAGAATAGTAAAATAGAGGAAGATTAGACTAATGCATAGGTTAGAATTACTTTTATATTCTTTACAAAATCAGTTTAAGCTTCTAAATAATTTGGGTTTGTAAAAAAATCAAAACTTTAAGATAACCCTGAAGTTAGAATTACAATAAAAGGAATAAAATTGGGGAACCTTACGAAAACCCAGAAGTTAGGGAATTGAAAGCACAACATAGTGTCTAAGGTTTTCCTGTTAAGGTAGACTAAAATAAGTCAACATGTGCACAAAGACCTCTTCAAACGTGATTTTTAAAGGTATCCCTAGCCGATTTACCGGCAAAGAACAATTCTTGCAGGAATCACACATTATTTGATCATAATCGCTTTGACGAAAACGCTCATGGGTATGGTGCAAAGTTTGTTAGATAAGCAAGCGGTGTTGTAGAGTGTAGACACAAAAAGTGAGTACTGAGTACAGGTGATGAGCTTTGATTTGATCTGATATAAGTTTTGGGTAAATTTGAAATAGAAGTGAGAGAACAAGACTAGATTATATGTATCTAACTTTAAACAAAATTTTGTAACTAGATGTATCTAAGTTTAAACAAAATTTTGTAACTCTGGCAACATACATTAGATAACATAAGCTTACAAAACTGAACATTCTTTTAGCTTACTTTTCTGATGAGTTTGGTCTATATTCTTTTCCGAAACCAACAAGGTTGACTTTTTATAATCAAAGGTTATATCTTTTAAAAGCAAAACTACTCTATTTTAATTTCAAAGATTTAAATCATTTCTTATTGTAATTTAATTCATAGCATTGCACATGTAACCCTTTAATTTCATTAAACTGATGTGAGTGCTTATTTGACCAAAAAAGTCAAAATGTGCATGAAATGTGAGAGCAAATAATGAGTTAATGGTATACCATGATTGAATTATGTGAGGCATTTCCACCTGAGATTGGTATTAAAGTTATTGTTAATTTTTTTATTAAAAAACTAAGCAAAGGCAATGAGTCATGTAACTGAATACCATTTTGTGTAGTTTTTTTTAAGAGTATGTTTTGGTATGCATAATAAAAAAATATATTTTTTTTCCTACAGTGATTCAAACAGGTTTTTTTTAACACCTTCAATAATATTCTCTCGGCTACAGAATTAAACAAACTAAGCCATGAGCTTTGCCTGGGAATTCGTGTTTAGATTTCGCACATCGCAATACATGGGGAAAGCGAACATTGGGTTGTTGGTTGGCCTTCATTGTTCCAGCGGAAAAAAATATATTTATAAATTTTAATTTTACACATTTAAAATGATTTCTTTCATTCCATATCTTTAGGATGATTTTATATTTTCCATGTATGTCATACATTTTTCAATTTTTGAACGCTATTTACATTTTACTCAAAATTTTCTTATCCGTTTTTGTCGTTATAACTAAATTTACAACTTATATTATTAATTTATATACTTAACCTAAATGTAGGCTTTATTTTACAGTTTTGGTTCCTTTCACATATTAAGGTTAATTGGATCAAATATAAGGGCTTTTTTTATATTGTTCAATAACATTTGGTTTTTTAAATTAGGTCATGTTTTAATTATTAGACAACATAAAATTAGGTCATGCTTTCATTTTAGATAACATATTATCAATTAGTAACACACTAATAAAATTTTAATGTCCTAACATATATCGTATTTAACATTGTTTTATAAAAATATGTAACTAAATACAAACAATTTCAATGATGTATTATAATCTATTTTTATGCTTATTAAACCTACCCGTGTTGTCACACGGGACCTACAACGAGTATCACAAGATAGGAGTGAAGGCAGGTTCTTGTCCCTTTCCACACTCTAAATTTAGTCAAACAAAGCTGTACAAAGAACGCGTGAATCCGGTCATCTTCCAGGTGAATCCACTCTTTCCGCCCACCATCTTACTCTCCAATCACACTCTCTTCTATAAATCTCATCTTCATCTCCCCACTCACACACCACAATTACAATCATGTCAACTTGTATCGATAAAACAATCACCATCAGAGAAGTATGGTCTCACAACTTACACTCCGAGTTCCACCTCATCCGATCCATCATCGACACACACCCCTTCATCTCCATGGACACCGAGTTCCCCGGCGTCCTATACCGCCACTCTCCACCCGCCGGAAAATCCCACACCCACCACCCGCCGGAACAAAACTACAAACTTCTCAAGTCAAACGTCGACGTTTTAAACATCATCCAGCTCGGTCTCACCCTCTCCGACGCCTCCGGCAACCTCCCACATGACACCACCGGTCAACGCTTCATCTGGCAGTTCAATTTTAAAGATTTTGATGTCGCGCGTGACCCCCACGCGCCGGAGTCGATCGAGTTGTTGAGACGGCAAGAGATTGACTTTGAACGGAACCGAGTTGAGGGGGTTGACTCGGGTGAGTTTGGTGAGTTGATGATGTCATCCGGGTTGGTGTGTAGTGACTCGGTGAGTTGGGTGACGTTTCACAGCGCGTATGATTTTGGGTATTTGTTGAAGATTCTCACGCGCCGTCAGTTGCCGGATGGGTTGCCGGAGTTTTTGGGGATTTTGAGGTTGTTTTTTGGGGAGAGTGTGTATGATATGAAGCATTTGATGAAGTTTTGCCGGACCGGGTTGTACGGTGGGTTGGACCGGGTGGCGAGTTTGTTGGAAGTGAACCGGGTTGCTGGGAAGTGTCATCAGGCCGGTTCGGATAGCTTGCTGACGTGGCATGCTTTTCAAAAAATGAGAGAGGTGTATTTTGTGGATGTTGGGTTGGAAATGTATGCCGGTGTGTTGTATGGTTTAGAAGCTTACTAACTAAAATTGTCTTAGGGTTAAATTCGTAAATTACTAATTATAATTTAATTCATTTTTATTCAAATGAATGTGCTAATGCCAAGTTTCAACACACCATCTTCATGATCAACAATGAACATAAAGGAACGACTGTAGATAGAAGTACGGAACAAACTTGTATGAACATAAATAAACGAAGTGGCTATATATTTATGTTCCTTTGTTTATAAAGTAAACACAAATAGTTCACAGACGGTTTATTAAAAGTTCGGTTTGTTTATCGGCCTAAAACGTGGTTGTCACGACAACTTTTGAAAAACTTTATAAATTAAAAGTTTGGTTTGTTTTTTTTTTTTTTTTTCCAACGACATTTTCACTTTTAAGTAAGGAAGACAAGTCTTGTTTTTATAGAATGTTATAAGTTGTTTTCAATGACATTTACACCATGACATTTTGAAAACACGAAAATGTATGCATAATAAAGGATTAAAAGTGGCAAGATGGTAAGTCGGGTAGGTTGATGCAACATGCCAAAACAGGTTTGTGAATGCATATTTTGGACAACTTTTTAACTTTTTTGATTAATTCACTTTTTTTTTTGTTTGCAATAAAGCGCAATCTATACCGACATGTTCAAAAGTAAAGGGCTGTTTGGCAACATCTGAATCAATAAGTGCTGAATGAATAAGAGGTCTGAACGGTTAAGAGACTCTGAACCAGTAAGGGGCTGTTTGGTAGCCTCTTAATGATCATTCAGATGCTACCTCTTAATGGTTTAAAACCTCTGAATGAATAAGAGGTAACCTCAAGTCTGAATGGTTAAGAGGTAACCTCTGAATGGACAATCATCACATGTCACATTCTTCTACCTTCTCATTGGTAAAATTCCTAATGGTTCCATTAAGAGGTAGCATCTTAATGACCATTCAGAGGCTACCAAACAGCCCCAAGTGCTGAACCAGTAAAGTGTTGTTTGGTTTGCACCTCTGAATAACTATGTAAAATGACATTTTTACCCCTCAAAACAGAATGTATAACTTCAAAATTAATCAGTTCAACAGAGATATACTAAACAGAATACAACAGACATTATATACACAGAGAATCAGTTCAATTTAATCTACCTTCACATACAACGATGAATGAGTTCAAATAAAACCACAAATGAAACATAATATTCAAACAAGAAACAGAGAATCAGTTCAATTCAATCTTTCACATACAACGATGAATCAGTACACATAAAACCACAGTTCAATTCAATCTTTCACATACAACGATGAATCAGTACACATAAAACCACAAATGTAACATACTTGGTGTAAAATGGTACCTTAATCAACGGCGGAGGTGTCGGCTGAGGTCCGATTGAGGGGGAAGGCGGCGCTCTGTGGAGGTTCGGCCGTGGAGGAAGGTGTTGGCTGTGGAAGTTGGGCCGTGGAGGAAGGTGTCGACCGTGGAGGAGAGGAGAGGAGAGGAAGATGGGGGTGCTGGAAGAAGAAGAGGAGAATGTCGTTGTTTTGTTAGGGCACAATTGTCATACTTTTCATTCAGATCTCAAAAGTAGCTGAACCATTCAGATCTGAATGGTTCTATTAAGAGGTGACCATTTGATGAACCAAACACCCTAACCTCTGACCGATTCAGAGGCATGCCTCTTAATGGGGCCATTCAGATGTAAACAAACAGCCCCTAAATGTGTTGAAATTGCAACGTGGGAACGATAAAAATGGTTAACATGATCATTGGACTATCATACTCTTTTCACACAAAATGCAAATCTATCATTAAACTTTTCTTCCAGATTACTATTGGTGTATGGACTCATGGTGTGACAGATTGAAAATATCATAGCATCAGATAACAGCAGGCGGGGTGGTCCGTGATACCACCCCATCACGCGTGAAACTCCAACGTAACACCGCCGCCGCCACCTTTATAACGCGTTGAAAGTATAACGCGTTGAAATTTGGAACGAATTTGAACGTTGGTATTATTCGACCGTTATTCAACGGTAACTTTATAAAAAAAAAAAAAAAAAAACCTTTAAACCTTTATATATATCTCCATTTAAACCATTTTTTACACACACCAAAAACATAAATCCATTTCACACAATTTTTATATCTTTCTCAAATGGAATTCCCTTCGGATTCGACGTTTCCGATGTCTAGCGATAGCGATACCGAGTCGTCTTCCGAAAACGAGACGCTAAAATATTTTGTGTCGGTGTATAACGAACTTGATGCCGAGTCGTCCCGCCCAAAGAAGAAGATGGTCGACCGTGATCGTATACGTGCCAACGAAGTTTTGATGAACGATTATTTTGTAGAAAATCCGTTCTACTATGCCGAAACGTTTAGAGATCGGTTTCGTTTACCCAAAGAATTATTTTTAAAGGTTGTTGGAGACATCGAAGCAAGCGAGGAATGGTTTCAAGAAGGTTACGATGCGAGGGGCAAACCAAGTTTCACGCCGATACAAAAATGCACGTCCGCCATTCGCCAACTAGCGACAGGTAACCCTCCCGATCAATATGATGAATACCTAGCTATGTCGGCCAGAACTTCACGTGAATGTTTGCAATTTTTTTGCAACGCGGTCATTAAGTTGTATGCTAACGAGTTTTTACGTAAACCGACGAGCCACGACATCTCACGTATTTACGCCGCACACGAGGCTAGATGGCATTTTCCCGTGATGCTCGGTAACATCGATTGTACACATATCGAGTGGAAAAATTGTCCAAGAGAGTTGCGAGGGGCGTATGTTAGGGGAGACATCAAAAGACCAACCATCATACTAGAAGCGGTGGCCTCGAATGATTTATGGATTTGGCATTCGTATTTCGGTGTTCCAGGTTCAAACAACGACATCAATGTGTTGAACACGTCGCCGTTGTTCCAAAGCGTAACGGATGGTACCGCACCTTCCTCTCCTTTCTATGTTAACGGTCGACATTACAGACGAGACTTTTTTCTTGTGGATGATATCTACCCGTCTTGGTCTGTTTTTGTGAAAGCTCCCTCATTTCCTGTCGAGGCTAAAGAAAAGGCGTTCAAAAAATTGCAAGAATCGGCAAGAAAAGATGTTGAGAGGGCATTTGGTGTTTTAAAGGGTAGATGGGGTATACTACACCGATCGGTTCGTGCGACGAACAAGAAATCAATACATAGCATAGTGTATGCATGTATCATATTGCACAATATGCTGATCAAAGAAGACGGACGTGCAATATTCCCGGATTGGGTGCCGGATCCTCCTACACAAGTTCAAGTTCCACAAAATATTCATCTAGAATTGCGTAATGAAGAAACTCACTTTCGGTTGAGATACGATTTAATCGAACTAGTAGGTTCTCTAGGTTTGGAGTTTTATGATTCGGACTCGGAGTAGGTTTTTTTTTTAAATTGTATGTTTCATGATTTCTAGTATGTTAAATTGAAGTAGTATGTTTTAAATTTAATGAAATTTATAATTTTAGTGTTTTATTGTTAATTTCTAATTTAAAATAAAAAATTAAAAAAATTAGTGAAATTTATAATTTAGTGTTTAATTTCTAATTTTAAAATAAAAATTAAAAAAATTTGGGAGTGATAGAATTCTATCACTAGTGATACCACCCCACTACATTTCTATCACTAGTGATAGAATATTGGGTGATGACATGGCATGAGTTGATTGGTGCTTGGTAGTGATAGAAATGTATCACTAGTGACCACCCCTCATCCCCTAAGCCCAAAATTGGGATCCTAGAAAATTGGCCCTACTTTTTTTAATCTCAAACATGGCATGTAGTTATTAATGGATCAGGCAGGAAATGTTGGGCTGCAACTTTTGGGAAAATAAAAGAAAAAAAAGACAAATGTGAAGTATAATGTTTCATACCAATGTGTGTAATGGGCTAATGGTAACGCTCCAGCCAGTCAGCCACAATCAGCCCAAAAGGGCATGAAAGCTCACAACTATTCACCGGATTCATCCGTAGAAGATGCGTTAGTCGTTTCTGTACTTCGAGTGAGGAATGAGAATACAACTTTTACTTAAACATATCGAAAGCTAACAACCACTTACACAACAAGCTCTAATTATGCAAGATCGTGAAGCTGCTCAAAACTGTTTGGTAAGCGATTATTTTTCTGAAAATCACGAGTATGATCTTAATGTTGTTCGACGTCATTTTTGCACGAGTCGCCAATTATTCTGATGAATTTCAGGGTTTTGAAGCGAGAGTTTCTGACTAGTTGGCAAGGTCAACATCATTAATATTCAAACATTATATAAGTTTACCTCACAAACTAAATACTTAAAAAGATATGATTATGCAGTTAGATAACCGTATAATTTGAATATATTCATATGTTTATGAGGTTCTCACAATTAAAAAAAAATGGTTATGTATTGAACTACCCTCCGCTTCTCTACACGCCTAATACACATCCGTTTTTATTTAATTGGTTTATCTACCGAGTATATGGAGCCTCCTAGTTGCATGAGCACTTAAGCGTCTTGAATAAGCCATAACCTTGATTAGCTATTGCTTACCACATTAAGTGTTTTTGATGATTACTCAACAATTAACCCCTTACGAAAAACGTACAAAACTATAGCACACGATAAGATAGATGCCTAAACATAATTGAGTCGTTTTAGGAAATGCAAACATAAGTCGATAAACATAATAACGAACTCGTTATGGATGAAATTCATGCATGTCTTGTCTTTTTCATCAAGTTTTTCTGATGGTGTGTGCTCTGAAGGCGGGCAACCTATTACAACACGGGTCTTCTTCATCATCCCTAATTTATACGTTTCTATCAAAATAAAAGTCTAAAACCTATAGACTAGATCACAATGTATAAAGTATTATTAATGAATACTTAAAACATTATATCAAACTTTTTTCATAGGACGGTTATAGAATCTAACAGTAAAACTAAATGTTGAAAATTTAAAATTTACACAATAAACCAAACTATAAAGCTAAATAAACTTGATAATTAATAAGTGTTTTAATAAATGAAACAGAATTATTCGAAATTAAAAGTAAGTCTTTTTAGAGTTAGCCAATCCATTGGTTAAAATGTTTGCCAAACCATCCAATCGTGAAGACATTTTCGTCTGTACGACACGTAATTTTTAACACATCAAATAGGTAATTATCATAACTATAAGACCATGCGTAGTAGTAGAAGGTTATAATGTCCCCACCATGGGGCATTATACGACACGTGGCGTCCTAGTCAGCAAGGGGGCATTATAGCAAAAGTGGTGTAGTGGGTATAATGCCCCATTCAATCATTAACAAAAAAAAAAAAAAAAAACAAACAAACAAGTGGATGGTGAGTGGTTGGTCAAAAAAGCAAAGAGTCCCATGTCAGTCCCATGTCCACATGCAAATATCTCATTGGACACAAGCATGATCCCCCATCTCTCTCAGCGTTTTAATTTAAACGCCCGCGTCCAAATTTTCAAAAAATAACGCCGGTAAACGCCTAGTGTAATGGAGGGGGGGCGTTTTGGGGCGTTTTTTTTCAATTTTTTTTAAAAATCACGCCCCACTACGCATGGTCTAATTACATAACAATTAGTTTATTTACTATAACTATTTTTACCCCTATCTAAAAATATATAAAACCAACAATGTTGATAACCTTTTATAAGGAAAATGTTCAAATACATGGTATCCTAAAATTATAAAAGTCATAGGATGAGTATCAAACGCAGGGGCGCAACTATTAAGGGGCCGGGGCACTCGACTCCCCGAACTTTTCGCTCAGTAGTGTAATATATGTGGTTTTCGTATAGAAATTTTTGGGTATATACGTTTTCAACCCCCTGGTTCTATAGAATTTTTGGGTATATACGTTTTCGACCCCCCGTCGGAAATCTCAAGCTTCGCCACTGACGGACTCCGGTTGAGCTCATTTTAGTGGCCTCGAAACAATCTCGTTAAACTCTGCGATCATAGATTTTAGGTTTTCACTTTTAAATTTTTAGCTTTTAGATTTTAAAATTTTTGTTTATCATTGTTTCTATTTATTTGGCATTGTGTTATTTTCGTCTATTGTGTCCTTTTAACTCACCATTGTGTTATATTTCTTGGCGTTGTATTATATTTTGCGATCAGTTATGTCTTTGTACTACTTCCTAAATTTATAGACTTTGTTGAATAATTTTACCCCTTTTTATAAATAGATATAGATTTGTAAAACAAAATTCTTTTATTAAAAAAAAAAAAAAAAAAACCATGTGGGTAATATATGTTCTCTCCTTATATTCACTTTCTTTCACATTATAAGATAAAATCGTTAAGATTAATGGACATAGATTTGATCTAATTATATCAAAGGTCTTAACATGTCTTAAGTAGTGGCGGACTCAGGAATTTTTTCATGGGGGTGCGGAATATTTTTAAAGATTTTAGGCCCCTAGGTATATAAAAAAATTCAGTTCATATCGGGCCGTATCGGGTCGGGTCATGTAACACAAAAGAATATCAAGCTAAAATTTATACAATTATCAAAAACATGTTAAACGTCGTTACGAACGTATTTAAAATGTCGCTCTACGGGTTTTCGTTTTTTGAAATCTATCAAAACATGTAGAGCTACTTTTTCTAAGCAAGTCTTTCTCTATATAACATATACAACTAATTTCAACACTAAACACTTAAACAATCATCACCAAACTTCATAATTTTCAACTTTAAAATCAAGCCCTAGTTTTTATTGTTGATTCCTTCTAACTAACCATTTAAACACACTAAACTTTAACTAAAACAATATAATCAACCAACTAATGTTTCAAAAAACAACAAAAGAACTCAAAATTTCAAACTTTTTTTTAACAATTGTATTTCTCCTAAAAATCCAAATAAAACAAGAAAACAAAAAAAATAATCGAAACATACCCGAAAATAGTGATGAGATGTTGTTTTCGTGAGTTTGGCGGCCGAAATTGCGGTGGGTTGGGTTATTATATTTTAGTTCAAATTAGATTATTAGATTGGGTTGGGCTTGAGTTATGGTGTGTTTATTGGGTTAAAGGTTAAGAGAAAGTTAATTGGGTTAAGTGAAAATTAATTAGTTAAGTGGAAAGTTAATTAGGTTGTATTTTAAAAAAAATCAGTGTTTACGTAATTTTTTTACAAATTCATAAGATTTTTTTTCCTAAGGGGGCGGTTTAAAATTTCCAAGGGGTGCGAACGAAAATTTTCAAGGGGTGCGGTTGTGATTTTACCGGGAATTTAGCACTAAATTTTATTTTTTCAAGGGGTGTGCCCGCCCACCTTAAAATACATGTGGGTACGCCCCTGGTCTTAAGTCTTCACCTAATTCACATAACATGATTGGGTGAAAGTGGGTACCGGTACAGGTACCGAATATATCTGATATGATTCGATACGATACTGATTCAGTACTAATACCCGATATCAAATGCTCATCCCTACAACGATCTAGGCACATGCAAAGTCTTTTCAAAATCATATAAAACAAAAAAAATAAACAAGATGGGTTTTCGAATCTTAAAATTGGCAAGTAATTTGGGTTGCGTGGAGTCATACCCATGGGCCATGGCCTAGCTATGAGTCGCTTTGAAGAGTCAAATTCTTGCCAGTATTATTGTTTTGTATTCAAAGGAGGATGTATTCTACCTTACTTTTGTGTTTACTATGATTAAACATCCGGTGATTTAATTTTCATCTACCTATTTTATTGTAATTGACATTCATAGTGAGATAATTTGTTTTTTTACGTTATAATACGAGTTGAAGTTATAGAGTACACGATCAGGTAATTTGATTGAAAGACTTAAAGGGTTGATTTATATTTTACAGTTTGTAAAACATGAGTTTTGGTGAAAGTTAACACTTCATTGGGTGGCATTCAGGGACGGCGCAAGGGTAAGGGGCTGTTTGGTAACATCTGAATGGTTAAGTGCTAAACCAGTAAGAGGTCTGAACCATTAAGTGCTGAATTAGTAAGAGGTGTGAACCATTAAGAGCCTGTATAATGGTTAACCGTTCAGAGGCAAATGTCTGACAAATTCAGATTAGAGGTCTTAACCATTCAGACTCTGTTTAAATCTTAACCATTCAGAGACAAATGTCTGAACCATTCAGACATCTGCTCGTGAAACAAACAGTCGGAACCATTAAGTGTTGAACCAGTAAGAGGTATTAACCATTAAGAGCCTCATTAAGAGGTAAACAAACAGCCCCTAAGTAAACCCAAGCAAGGGCTTTGGGCCACCATTTAAGAAAGACCCCAAATTTTAAAAAAAAGACCGCTAGTTTTTGTATATACATTTAAATTAGGGCGGTTAAACATAAACTGGTATGTTGATTTAGTGGTAAACTTCCTCTCTATTTACAAGTAAGGCAGGGGTTCGAGACATTGTTAGGCTGTTTTTTTTTTTTCGTTTGTTATTTTTAAATACAAAGGCCAAAATCCAATTGGTACAAGCCCAGCAAAAAGAACCTTATTTAGTAGGCCCCAGATCTCTAGTTCGCTTTGGGCCTCTAAAACGGTTGAGCCGGCCCTGGTGGCATTCTTAACACAACCTGATCATGACATGAGAAAAACATGTTTTTGGTCGGCTAACAAGACATATTTTATAAAAAGGACTGAACACGACACATTTAATAAATGAGTTAACAAGAACATGATCAGTTTAATAAATGACTTAATTTGTTAACCCGTTTTAAAAAAAGTTCATATCAAGATTTTAGGAGGGGTTATTTAAAAGTGACAAAACTTTAAGTTTGATTTTTTATTCTTATTAAACTATTAACTTTAAAAGTAAATTTTCTCCTGTCTTCAAATCTTTATCACCTATTAATTAAAAAAAGTTTATTTATTAGTTTAAGTACACATTTTCCAATCATTTATATTCGTACCTTCTAATTCCAAGCTAAATATGTAATAACATACTTTTAACTGGAAATGAGAAATAATAAAAAAAACAATCAAATGACACCAATTACACACAAAAAAAAGATAATAAGTTTTCATTGAAGTCAATAGTATTACTCATATTCACAAATAGACATTAAACGGTCTAACGCAAAGCACGACACAATTTTCAGTGGATTCTACACGACATGACACGAATAACTACGGGGAAAATCACCTAAATGTTAACCGGAAAAATTTACCAAAACAAACTTGAGTTTTGGCCTTTGCAGAGAAGAAATATATCCAAAAAGCCAATCATGAGAGAACAAATAAGCACCGCAGGCTAAGACACAATGGTGGAGTTTAACCAAAAGTTTCGGTGGGGGGAGGGGAGAGGAGCGGAAAGTTATAGGACCAAATTTTTTTTAGACACTATATTTCGAGCCGGGTCAAACAATAATAACTCCAAATAAAACTACTTTAAACATCTTTGAGTTAAAGATAAAAAAGAACCCTTAACTTTGATTTATATATAAAGTAGTAACAAACTCTACTTAAAGTTTATAAACAATTATAAAAACTTACTAATAGCCCGTTCTTCACATTTTTTAACTCAATACGAAAATATTTGCATGTTAGGGTGGGCTAATTCAATGATTTGAATAATAAACTTAGAAAAACTTGCACGTTAAAACAAGAAAATAATACTAAGTTATTTTTATCCAAGCATATAAAACCGTTTATCTGTTGTATTAAACTCATCTATAAAGTGGTATGATGTTTGCTAATAAAAGTGGTGTTTGTTCAAATCCTTGTAAGTAAAAGGTTATTCAGTATTTATGTATGTTATGTATACGATTCTACGTGAAAGGGACCCCGTATTGAACCGTTTATCTGTTGTATTAAACTCATCTATAAAGTGGTACAAACTTGATGAACAATGACAAGACACACCTATAATCTGTTTGCTTTCACATAATTATTTGTCATTTATTAAACTAAAACTTGGCTTCTTCAGGACAAATTCTTAAATTTAATTAGAAAAGACAATTTTATTGGTACATATTCATTCTCATATCTAAAACAAACAAATAAAATCCAAAGCATAAGAATATTGCAGGAAGTAGGAAGAGGAAGAAGGACTACACGTATACGTATTCTAGATGTAATGTTTTATTTTATGTTATAAAAATAAAATATTCTGGCCTTGAAAAGAACTAGACTATAAAAACAAAAATGATAGATTATGTTGTGTTTTTTTATATATATTGAAAAGATATGTTTTTTTTTGTCATTCAAACAATATATGTATCTAATCTAATACATCATATTTGTTTAAACTATCAATCATTAAGAGACTCAAAGACAGGCAAAGTGTTCCATGATGAAGCACCAACAACAACATTAATCATCAATAAATTTCACAAATAGCAAAACTATTAAAAGAATTTGAGGAAGATACACAGATAAACCTTACATCTATTCCTATAGTTAGCGAGACTACTTCCATGATGAAAGATAAGTTTACGTAACTATCAGATTTATATCCGATTGGTAAGAGTGTGACAGACACGTAAATTAAGGGCAATAAACTTTTAAGTTGAATTTAAACATCTTTCTTGATTATTTTCACTTAATAAGTAAATCGTGAGTTATTCCCGGTTTATAAATTGTCACATTTAATCGTTAATAATACCATAGGGTGGAGATACAATAGAAAGTTTATTTGGCTAGGAAGGCTAGGAAGTGATCTTGACCATCCACTTAGTTAATCAAGGGCTAAGATTAAATCAGGGAAATTGAAGGGAAAAAAAGAGGCGCGTGAGTTTGTTTAGGGGCATTCTAGTCAATCCAGGCCAATAGTTTATCTCTCCTCCAATTCCCCCCCCCCCATTTTTTAAACGTTAATAACTCTTTCATACGACATTATTTTTTTATAAAAATTGCACCAAAAAAACGAGCGTTTTTTATCTTTAAAACGAGTATACTATTGCTATATTTAAAAAAAAAAATTAAAACCCAGTTGCGTAAAACGCAATAGAAAAACCCCCAGTATCGTAAAACGCAATGAAAAAAAAAACCTAAAAAATGACATTTTTCTAAAACGCAATGCATCAAAAACACAAAGAAATGACTTATTTGTAAAACGCAATGGCCAGAAATACAAAGAAATGTCTTATTTCTAAAACGCAATAGCCTAAAAATTCAAAAGAAAATGTACTTTCTAAAACGCAATGGACTAAAAACACATAAAAATGTGTTTTACCTAAAACGCAATGCACAAAAAACACAAACAAATGTCTTATTTGTAAAACGCAATGGCCTGAAAACACTTAAAATGTCTGTTTTCTAAAACGCAATGGACTGAAAACACATAAAAAAGTGTTTTACCTAAAACGCAATGCACCAAAAACACAAAGAAATGTCTTATTTGTAAAACGCAATGGCCATAAAACACTTAAAAATGAGTCATTCTAAAACGCAATTGCCTAAAAAACAAAAGAAAGTGTTCTCTGTAAAACGCAATGGACTGAAAACACCAAAAAAAGTGTTTTACCTAAAACGCAATGCACCAAAAACACTTCAAGAATGTGTTTTTCTAAAACGCAATGGCCAGAAAACACATAAAAATGTTTTAGTTCTAAAACGCAATTGCCTAAAAACACCAAAGAAAGTGTTCTCTCTAAAACGCATTGAACCATGACAATAGTTTTGTCTGTGCTGTGAATTGTCTGTGCTGTGAACTGTCTGAACCAATGCAGTTTCCAGAGGCTGTGAACTCTGCCCCTTGGACCCCGCCAGGGGCTGCCGCCCCTGGGACCCCGCTACCAGGGGCGCTGCCCCCGGACCCCCGCCAAGATCGTAAAACGCAATGACTAAATCAAAAACCCAGATCGTAAAAATGAAATTAAAGAATTTCTTACCTGGATCGAAGTGATTTCTTCAACAATTGACGATTTTTGAATGATTGAAACACTTATCAGTGCTCGAATCGAACGGATCGAGTGATTATCTTCAAAATCACCGGAAAAAACGAGATTTTGTATGAAATTAAACTGGGTTTTCTTCAAAAAAAACTGAAGAACACGTTGATCGGGTGTTTGAATCATTGATTGGTGATGAAAATCGCACTATAATGTAGTGATTATTGAGATAGAAAGTGAAGAAATTGTTGAAGATGGTGGGTTTTAAAAATGGTGGGTTTTGAAGTTACTGGGTTTTGAAAATGAAGAAGAAAGGGTTGGATTGACTAAAATACCCTTTTTTCTTTATTTTAAATGTTGCCACATGTCCTAATCCTATTGCTTCCTACACTTCCTAGCCAAAATAAACTTCCTATTTGATATTTTCCCTTGATATTTTCCCTAATACCATATTCTATCATGCATGTGTGTAACTACTAGAAATAAATTGGGATGGCAGATCTCAATCCTAAGTACAAAATCACATGTTGGACCACTCTTTGCTCATTATAACATGTTGAGAACAAACAATTCGGCTATCATTATGATTACTATAGAAACTATTATGAACGGTACATTACTCGACCCCACAAAACGATTGCTTTGTTTCAAGATAACCGAAACGTAGTAAATGAGTTCATCGACAACCTATTCTAGAAAGACCATCTCACGTTAACAAATCTAAACAAACTCTTAATTAAAGGTTTCTAATGGAGGCAAATTGCACTTTATTAATTAAACTTTGTTGTTGAACTAATTAACAAGGTTTATAATGCTTCCTGAGGAAGTGAAATCACAGATTAATCACAGTTGCTTCTCCAGTTGGCCAAGTGCAATCATATTTTGCCATTTGTGAAAATGGGACATACATATATAGATGTAACAGACAATCATATACAAAAAATGGTTTTCAGTTACATTATATTTGTCCAATATATAGTTTAAATATAGATTAATTGCGTAAAAAAAGTTATAAACTTGGGTCGATATAGTTTTTTTTAGCTCATGCAAAATTATAAACAACATTGCGCGAGTACATCAACTTACTTAAAATTGAAAAAATTGAAAGTTATAAGCAATGGGAGGATTAAAAGTTGGTTACCTAAAATAGAAAAAAGTTAAATATTGTTAACCTTAAATAAAAACCTTTTAAGAGTTTATACTTTTTTGGGTGTAAGAAAATACTATGATCTTCATGTAATTAACCCATTAACTAACTGAATAATAAAAATTTTATTATTTATTATTTATTATTATTTTTGTTATCTATTTGCATTTTGCCATAAAAGAAAAGGAGAAGGGAGATGTGAGTCAGCATGGAAAAAGGAGTGCAACAATATGCATAACATGACAATTCTTGAGGTGATTTGCCTATATAAACACCAGACCATATTTACTATGAACATGTACATACACACACCTTACACCTACACATCTAAACATGAGAGGGTTTAGTTTTAAAAATGAGACATTTGTTATTCTTATTGCATGCCTTATATGGTTATCAACTTCTGCAACCTGCAATGCTGCAACAACAGCCAAATATAGGAGGCACACTGCAGGCCGCCACCATGTTCATATCGATAAATCAAAACCAAACAACGGTTTGAAATTCAACGTGCTCGATTATGGAGCTAAAGGGGATGGTAAATCCGACGATACCAAGGTATAAACATATAGAATCTTACAACGCGTAGAACTTCTGTGATTTATAAAGTTATTAGAACAATTATTTTGACAACTAAGTACTAGATCATATGGTAGTTTGCATGGATCATATAATATAACTAACATATTTTGGATATCCAATGTTGTATACACAGGCGTTTCAAGCTGCTTGGGCGAACGCTTGTAAAGCTGATGCATCAATGATGATCGTGCCATCTGGTTACAAGTTCCTCGTGGGACCCACTTCGTTCCCGGGTTCAAACTGTCATAAAAACATTGTTTTTCAGGTAGTAACTAAGTTCCAACAAACTTCTCCATGATTCAAATAGTACAAGAATAATATCAGATTTCAACAAACTAAATGATTAACCAGTAGAACTGCGAAAAAAGAGAAGTGGTTGGTATAAAATTTATACGAACATAACAAAGGTGTTTAAAATTTATAAGAATATAGCAAAGCTGAAACATTTATAAGAATAACTAATATAATAATATCATAACTAGTTACAACCATCATTTATATTTAAAATATGGATCTTGTTTTGCAGCTTGATGGTACTATTTTGGCTCCAACAAGTTCCAAAGCTTGGGGTGGTGCAGACCATTGGCTCGAGTTTACGAACCTTGAAGAATTCACTATCAATGGAAAAGGCACCCTTGATGGAAGAGGCTCAGTTTGGTGGACAGATTCTATACATGATTTTAAACAAGTAAAACCTACAAATCCCATAACGCTTACAAGATGGGTGGGTCAGATGGGTTGGGTAACATGTCAAAACGGGTTCAGGTTGAAGATGATCGTTTTACTTTATGTCCAATTCTTTTACCCTTCTCTTAATTGACAGGTAAGCGTCTCAACGGATGAGAAAAAGCAGACATCCAGGCCAATGGTAAGGACCAACCGAAGTCGGAAGTTTATTTGTTAACCATAGTTGGAGTCTAATGACACAAAAACATGTTTTTCTTCACACAGGCAGTGATGTTTGTTGGGGGTTCTAAGATTACAGTCACCGGCATAACAATCCAAAACAGTCCCAAATTCCACCTTACATTTGACACCTGTGACGGCGTTTTAGTCCACCATATCAGCATCTCATCTCCTGGTGACAGTCCCAATACGGACGGAATTCATTTGAGATCCTCCAAGAATGTGATAATCCATCACACAAAACTTGCTTGTGGTAAAAGCTTCTCTTTATAAACTAGCAGTACCCACTACCCGACCCGTTTAAAAACTAGTTACGACTTATGACACCTGATCGGTATGCAGGAGACGATTGTATATCTATACAAACAGGATGTACAAATGTACTTGTACATGATGTTAATTGTGGACCGGGGCATGGAATAAGCATCGGAAGCTTAGGGATCGACGGCTTAACAGCATGTGTCTCCAATATCACTGTTAAAAATGTCAAGATTCACGACACGATGACTGGTGTTAGGATCAAGACATGGCAGGTATAAAACTATGAACTATATAATATTTTAATATGCTTAGCATTGATCTCTAAATGTTAAGTACTTGTGCAGGGTGCAAAAGGGTTGGTACGAGGAGTGTCGTTCTCAAACATCCAAGTATCTCAAGTCGAAGTCCCAATCATGATCGATCAGTATTATTGTGATCACAGCACCTGCAAGAACAAAACATCTGCTGTCAGTATAGCGGATATTGTGTACGAGAATATAAAGGGAACTTATACAGTACAACCCATACATCTGTCATGCAGTGATAGCAAGCCTTGTATGAACTTAAAGTTATCTAATATTGAACTCAAACCGAAGCCAGATGGTCACCAGATGTCTGAAACATTCTGCTGGCAGGCTTTTGGACAGTTAAATGCTCCGATTATCCCAGAAATTGATTGTTTGCAGGAAGGACAGTCATCAAACAAGTGGGGGCATCATGATGCTAAATGTGCAGCATAGGATAGATACAGTTTGGTGAATTTGTGTAATTGCTGACCCGACCCGATTCATGTCTTATAGCTAGCTAGCTTGGTGGTGTATAATATATAATGTATATACAAAAGAATGAAAGATAAATTGTGTAAGTGAAAACAGCAGACTGCAATAGAAATACTTGTTACTTCCTACATCTTTGACATATCTTTAGTGTGTTCTACAGTCACGATCCAATTTTGACGCAGAGCGGAAATGGTCTCCGGAGATAATTGATATAATATTGAATGATCAAATATAAACTTAACATGTCTAGCCAATTTTTGAAACACTGAAGTAGCTATATAGGAATTAATAAGCGAAAAATAATACTCAAATAAAATATTACTCGTCTTTAAACAAGAAGGATATAAGATTAGGGAAAACGGTTAGTTCCAAACCGGAGCTACATATGATGGAATTTGGGTTCTACAGGCTATAGTTGTAACAAATATGATCTGACCCATTGAGATGTTAAGTCTATTACTTAAGTCCCAAGTCAGTAACTCTAAGACCATGTGTAGTGGTAAATCAAAATAATGCCCCCACCATGGGGCACTATTCGACACGTGTCATCCCAATCAGCATGGGGCATTATTGCAAAAGTGGTGTAGTGGGGCATTATTCCAATAACGCCCATGCAATCATTTCACAATTATTATTTTTTTTAACTTTAAATACTTCATTAAATTAAAAAAAATACAATACTAGAAATAAAAAAATTAAAATCCAATTAAATTAAAAAAAAAAACACTAGTTTTCGTCTTCGCTTTCTTCACCCTCGCCAACTTCGTCTTCCTCGTCCTCCGTTTCTTCCATCAAACGATCTTTCATCAAACGATCGTGTGCCGCGCGTCGGTCTCGTTCAATATAACCTCTTTTATTTTTTTCTGCTTGGGGGCGACGACAATGCTTCACATATCTCACCGCTAGTTGACAAGCACTCGTAACCGCCTCTTGCTCAACCTCCTCATCGGTGGAACCATCGCCATCCGCAAAATACTCGTTGTAGTAAAAATTTACCATGGATGAAGAACTAGGAGAATCCATCAAGTTTTTTATAAAATGGTTGTGTTTTTTAGAGAGTTTTTGAGATAGTTTTGGTTGAAAATGAATGAGTTTATATATATATATAGTTAAAAGGTTAAAAAAAAAATTAAACAACTAGCCGTTATCTAGCCGTTGGGGAGTTGTGATTGGCCGGTCAAATGGGTGCACAGCGTTTTAAATAAAACGCCAAACTCATTTTTTTTCGAAAATAACGCCCGAAAACGCCTACCGTAATGGGGGGGCGTTATTCGGCGTTTTTTTTGAATTTTTTTTAAAAACCACGCCCCACTACGGGTGGTCTAAACGTAGTTAAAGTTATGTCTTTTTTAAGTTGGCGTCTAGTTGGTCCAATTATAAGTTAGCTAGCTATTGGATCAACTCGGTTTCAACTTTACACAAATAATTTGAGAGGAACATAACATACCAATTCTTGTTCAATGAAACAATAAAATCAAGTTTTCCTGTTACAAAATTTGGATCAAATCTAAATCCCATTTGAAGGCTTACTGAACTTCCATAACTTGCATCTTTTGGGGCATTTGGATTTGCGAGTTCAGAGACATTATTGAATAATATCGGTAGTTAATATAGGGTGCACCCCTCATGAGATGGAGGGAAATTTTCACCCATCCAATGATGTGCCATGTCAATTCCCCTCTTATACACCACTCCACCACCATCATCCACCACCTTCATCCATCATCCATCATCTATCCTTAGACTGTGTGTAGTCTCGGGATCCCAGATCGACTGATCTCTTACATCACTTGGTGAAGACAAAATCATTTATGTATTGCTTTTGATTTCCTAGCTTTGGTAACTTTTTATTTGGGTTTGTATTAATGACTTTAATAACTAGTTTTTTATATTGAAGGTGAACTTTATTCAATCATTTCTTCATGTTTTGTTGATTCACTCATTCGTGTCTTTACGATTTATATAAAGCGCGTTAACTGACTGGAAGAGGGTTAGAAGGGTGGTTGGGTAAAGTTTTTGCCTGGTTAAGTGTAGAGTGTATAGATCCTGCGAGGACCTGATTCAATCTTATTAGGACTTCCCTTGAGGCATATAGAATTAAACGGGGAAGTAAGAACGACTTGTAATCCCTTATAAATACTACTATTATAACTTTAAACCGGCCTTGCGAGACTGTATCCCTGCTGACTCAGATCAATATGGCCGAAGATAGTGTTGCCTCCAAAGGAGGGACATGCCACTTTTTGTATTAATAACTTACTTAATAATCTTTATAATCCGGCCTTGCGGGATTGTATCCTTCCTGGCTCAAACCAATATGGCTGAGGGTAGCGTTGCCTCCAAAAGAGGGACATGCCACTATAATTAAGATAATCTCTTAAAAACCCAAAACGAGGAAATCATCAAATGATACATAAATGATGAGTCGGATCCAAGTGATTCTATCTTCTTTATGTCTTTTATTTATTTATTTTGTTTCTTTATTTTTATGTATTAAAATAACAAAAAAAAATTCTCTCAATATTTGGTTAGATTAGACGTTGACGATATTCGGGTATTAAAAGATCTTGTGTCCTTTGACGACCTCGGTATCTTACCATCACTATACTACGCCAACGATGGGTGCACTTGCCCTAGCGTGTTGTAGAGAGTGATAGTTTCATATCGTGTTTTATAAATTTAAAGCTTGATTAAAGAGTAAAAAGATACTAAAAATACATTAAAAATCCGTACACGCTCCGACACGTCATAAGTCATATTGTTTGGTCGAGTGAGCCAACTCCGTACTTTACTTAGCCAAGCTCGAGTTTTAGATTTCAGTTCGATTTTAATTTTAAGCTAAATCAAGCTAACTTAGTATAAAAACCGAGTCAAGCTTGAGCTAGCCTTGGCTCGGCTTAGCCTCTAAGTGTTGTGATTTTGACCCCTTTGAGTTTCTAAAGTTTCAAGTTACTCCCTTTGCTTTCATTTTTGAACTTAAAAAAACATTACTTTCTTACGTTATATTTTAACCCCCATTGGTTTACGTTTCGATCTATTTTTTTCGGAAATGAGTCGAGTGAAATATAATACGTTTTCATGCTTATTTTTATGTACACTTTCAGCTGGTCTATGTTTTAACGTAAATGTTGTTCGAAAACTGGGCATTTTCATTTGACGGTATAATTTGAGATACTATACGTTTTGACTTTCCAAGAAGTAAAATTACTGGTTTATTTAATAAAAGATTGTTGATTAAAATTAGCAGACTCCATTGATACATGTACATATTATTATATGAAGTTTCTTTCACTTTGATCAACCAGTATGGAGTCGTCGTCTCCCTTAATGAAGCTGTAGCCTGTAGCACACGCAAATGCACAATTGGCAATCAATCTCGACTCTCAAATTGGCAAAACCCTAATCACGTTTCGATGATTTGATGAACCCATTGAAAAAAGGAATGACTGGGAACGAGTTTCGGTTCTTCTTGTCTTGTGACATCAATCTTCCACTTACTTTCAGAATCGAAAAGTTAGAAGGCAATTTACCCTCAACCAATTCTTCTAATCCAGGTATTTTCCTTTAAAATTCCAGTCTTTTTTTTTATTTTTTATTTTTTATTTTTTATGAAACCCTAATTTGATATTTGGTATCTGAAAAGTTCGTTGTAAATTTTTTAATAACAATAATAATAAGTTAGAAGAATCTATATGATATGTAAATATATTTGCTACTTGTGGAATGTAAAAAGTTGGCATCTCATGATCATGCCTCTTGTAACAATCAACTGTGTGATACAAATTGCTTAATATTAATTTGGTGGTGTATCAATCAAGTGCATTATTTTCAGATGTCTGCTGTCTTGAAAATGGAAATTAATAAGTTAAATAAGCTTTTATCTTGTTGCTTATTAGTGCAAGGAAGTAACTTATTTGGTACCCAAATCTAGCCATATCATCAATCAAGAATGTATATTTACGCCGTGTCTTTATTGAATATGCAGCGGATATAGGTAGTGGTGTTGAGGAGAAAAAACCCGAGCTTTATGTTGAGTGTGCGTTGTACATCGATGGTGCTCCTTTTGGGCTTCCGATGAGAACAAGGTTTCTGTAGCATGCCTTGCATCGTTTTTTATATTTTCAAAACTTTCGTTAAATAATAGTGAAACTTTGTTCAGGCTAGAATCTTCCGGTCCACCCTATTGCTGGGGTGAACTCATTACGTTGAGTACCAAATATCGAGACTTGACCACCAACTCTCAACTTGCAATAACCGTAAGTTAATAGTTTACTCTATCCGTTTAGTTTTTAGATTTCACGGTATGAAGAGTTTCTTTTTCTTCTTTTTTATTTAATGTAGGTTTGGGATGTTTCGTGTGGGAAAGATGAGGGTTTGGTTGGTGGGGCCACTATCCATCTTTTTAACGTGAAAAAACAACTGAAAACAGGGAAGCACAAACTTAGGCTTTGGCAAGGAAAAGAGGCGGATGGATCGATTCACTCTACTACCCCTGGAAAGGTTTCGTAAACGCATTTCATTTCCAAGTTTATACCGTTGAATTTTTCACTAAGTACATGTTATTGATGAGCGTAGGTTCCTAAAGAGGAACGTGGGGAATTGGAGCGTTTGGAGAAGCTTGTGAATAAGTATGAAAGAGGTCTAATCCAGCGAGTTGACTGGTTGGACCGCCTTGCTTTTAAAGCTATGGAAAAAATCAAGGATCTTGAAAGCAGTAAAAACGGGAGTTCTCATTTGTATGTGCTTGTTGATTTCTGCAGTTTTGAACATCGAGTTGTTCTGCAGGTTTGTCTTTTATCAATTTCTCTTGTGTATACTTTGTTTTCTTTCTGAATTTTATTTATTTGATTAACTGTTACTGTAGAGGTGACAACATGGCAGGTTGGGTAACGGGTCAAATTGGGTTTGGGCCAAAACATGTAATTCCATATCTCCATATATCTCAATGTACACGTCAAACAGTTAGGGTTGGGTTGGGTTATATTACCACTTTTTGTCCATCTTTTTGTTATTGTATAATATTTGATTATGAAAACTATGTAATAAAAAAGGAGTAAAATGCCACTTTCGTCCTTGAGGTTTGGTCACTTTTGCGACTTTCATCCAAAGGTTTTTTTTTCCGCATTTGGATCCAAAAGGTTTGTAATCTTGCCATTTTCATCCAACTCGTTTAACTCTTTCCATTTTTTCTGTTAAATGAGGGGTATTTTCATCTTTTTAGACATATTTTTATTAAAATAAAAAACACCATAAGAAATAAAGATCCACCTCTGTTGACTTTCTCCCCACCCAAACCCTTTAATCATCACAAAAATGTCTAAAAAGACGAAAATACCCCTGATTTAACGTTAAAAAATGGATGGAGTTAACGAATTGGATGAAAACGGTAAGATTTTAAACCTTTTGGATCCAGATGCTAGATGCTGAAAAACAAACCTTTGGACGAAAGTCGCAAAAGTAGCCAAACCTCAAGGACAAAAATGGCATTTTACTCTAAAAAATGATTTAAAAAAAACAAATGTACCCAGTAGAATCCCACATTCCCACTCATAGCAGGGTCTGGAAACTAAGATAATTTCTTTAAATAAAACGATTTAGTACATTGTTAGCTTTTGAATATACTTAGGCAACTTTGACCTGTTTAACTTATTTTATTTTCAGCTCATTTTCTACATTTTTTTATTTGTTGTCAATAAAATACAACCTGGATTGACCCATTTTCATATAAACGGTTTGTAATAGCGACATACCTTGTAAAACCTTGAATAGGAAGCTTAATGGTGGCAACATTGTTAATTTTATAATTTGATACGCAAACTGTGTTGATTGTCGTGACACTCGTGTTCGTACATTTTAGGAATCCGGGCCAAATTTATTAATACCGGCATCTATAACTTCAACAAATGAACTGGTTACTGTGTGGGACCCAGAAGTGGGGAAAATCAACCCTTCTGAGCACAAGCAGCTGAAGCTTGCAAGGAGTTTGAATCGCGGTATCATCGATAGAGATCTTAAGCCCAGCTCTACTGAAAGAAAGCAAGTTTTATTCAAAATTTAATCATTTATATTTCTAATTTCTTTCTTTTTATTTTATATTATTATCCATTTATCCTTGTATGCTACTTATTAGGTCAATTCAAAGGATACTAAAGTACCCACCAACACGAACTTTGAGTGGAGACGAGAGACAGTTGCTATGGAAATTCCGTTTCTCGTTAATGTCGGAGAAACGAGCATTAACAAAGTTTCTTCGATGTGTCGAGTGGAGTGACGTTCAGGAAGCAAAACAGGCGATTGAACTGATGGGTCGCTGGGAAATGATTGACGTATGTGATGCATTAGAGCTTCTGTCACCCGTTTTTGAGAGCGAAGAGGTATGTTTCGAACACACACATATGTTAATATGAATCTATAAATTATAAGTAAGAACTTTTGACCTATGTTTAAATGTTAATAGGTCCGTGCTCATGCTGTTCGTGTTCTCGAAAGAGCTGATGATGAAGAGCTCCAATGTTATTTACTTCAACTAGTTCAAGCTATGCGGTTTGAACGCTCAGATAAATCTCGTCTTTCTCAGTTTCTCGTGCAGCGTTGTATGCCAGCTGTAACATCTATAAAAGTGGATCTTAATTTTAGTTTTCTACTTTCTAGAATCTGATAAATTTTTTTTATTTTATTTTGCAGCATTAACGAACATTGAGTTTGCTAGCTTCCTTAGATGGTATGTTGCTGTTGAACTTCATGATCCTGCATACGCGAAACGTTTTTATTGTACGTACGAGATGCTGGAAGAAAATATGATAAAGGTAAGGTTCTGTTTGGTGATTACAGATAGAATTAGTTAAAAGTCAGCAACTCGTGATCACTTTACGTTTGATTTTACAGTTGGGAATGGGGGCGTTTGACGGTGGAGATGGCTTTAAGTTATGGCAAAGTCTCGTTCGCCAGACCGAATTGACAGCTCAGCTGTGTTCCATAATGCGAGACGTAAGAAACGTACGAGGCGGAACTCAAAAGAAAATTGAAAAGCTTCGGCATCTTCTTTCGGGACTTCTTAGTGAACTTACATACTTTGAGGAGGTAATACATTCTAGAAGGAATTAATGACCATGCTTCTAAATTTGTAGCTTATGTGACTCCTAGGGATGGGATCGATACAATACCCGTACCCATACCGGTACCGAATCTGAACAAAACTGGGTACCAAATAGCGAAGCGAATATTATGGTACGGGTATCGGCACTGGTATTTCAGTACGGTATCCACTTTGGTACCACTTTTTTTTTTAATCTTTAAATTGGTACGAGTACCAATACAGTACAGATACCAAATAAGGTAAAATCAGTACGAGTAGTAATACAATACAAGGTACCAAGTATGTAAAGTCGATACGCGTACCATAATACGAAAATAAAGCATAATATCAAGTTCATTCGTAATCAAATTCGGTACCAATACCATTTTTTACCCATACCCGTACCGATACCGAAAATACTGAATGCCGAAATCAATAAAACTTGGTACTGATACGTGTACCAAATAGCCAAAATCGGTAACGGGTATTTGGGAAAAATCTCGTCTCTAGTGACTCCTGACACTTGACTAAACATCTTGATATGTGACTTTTGTAGCCTATACGATCGCCTTTGGCACCGACTGTTCTTATCACCGGGATCATTCCATCAGATTCGTCAATATTTAAAAGTGCACTGCATCCTTTACGCCTTGCGTTTAGAACATCTAGTGGCGGATGTTTAAAGATCATCTTCAAGAAAGGGGATGATCTTCGACAAGACCAATTGGTATATAATTTGATCTTTTATCTTTTCAGTTTCTTCTTTCTGGGTCTCGATACAAAGACTTATGTGTGTTTGGTCATTTGTGTAGGTTGTTCAAATGGTTTCACTCATGGATCGTCTGCTTAAATTGGAAAATCTCGATTTACATTTAACGCCGTACAGGGTGTTAGCCACCGGACATGATGAGGGCATGCTGGAATTCATACCATCCAAGTCTCTAGCTCAGGTATGAGATTAGTTTGGTCCAGAAAACAAGTTTGTTGGATTTATTTATTTACTTGTGATACATCTGTAATATGATTAAGGAGTGAACAAAAACCGAAAAAACCGAACTGAAGCCGAACCGGAAAAAAAAAAACGAACCAAATTTACGGTTCGGTTTTGGTTTTGCATTTTGCATTTTATAAAAACCGAAATAACCAAAAAGATCATTCTTTTGATGTTTTTTATATATTGATGTATGAATTATTAATTTTATTCTTGAATGTTAAATATTTATAATAAGAACATTATCATGTTATTTTATCTTTCAAATGATTTATTCATTGCTTACACGAAATAACAAAATTTAACACATTAATTAAGTGATTTTCAAAGTATTATAAAAGAAAATCTCTTAATAAAAACTTTGGAGAAATATAAAAATAGTTTAGAAGGTTAGGTTTATTTAACAAATGTAAATTTAAAAGGTTAGGTTTAATATTAACATAAATCTTGGATTATCCTTTTTCATTTTTTAATCTTATGAACCGAAAAAACAAACCGAACCGTTATTAAAACCGAAAAAACTGAAACTGAACGGTTTTCAAAAACCGAAAACCGAACATTTGGTTTCGGTTATGGTTGTATCCAAAAACCGAACCGAACAGTGCACACCCCTAATATGATATATCTGGTTGTCTTCAGATTCTTTCAGAACACCGAAGTATTACAAGCTACTTGCAGAAATTTCATCCGGATGAAGAGGGACCGTTTGGGATTACAGCCACTTGTCTTGAAACATTCATCAAAAGTTGTGCAGGCTATTCAGTGATCACATACATACTCGGCATTGGAGACAGGTAGAATCTTTTATATATGTTCCAGAGAGCCAAACGCCCCCTTAATTTCTACTTACGATACTGCATGTGCAGGCACCTGGATAATCTGTTACTTCGAGATGATGGTCGCCTTTTTCATGTTGATTTTGGTTATATATTGGGTCGTGACCCAAAGCCGTTTCCTCCACCTATGAAGCTTTGCAAAGAAATGGTGGAGGCTATGGGTGGTGCAGAAAGGTACACTAATATTATTAAGAGTAAAATGCCGTTTTCATCCCTTAGGTTTGTCCAGTTTTGTGACTTTTGTCCAAGGGTTTGTTTTTTCGCATTTGGATCTAAATGGTTTGAAATCTTGCCATTTTCATCCAGCTCGTTAACTCCATCCATTTTTCTCCGTTAAGTCATGGGTATTTCTGTCTTTTTTATTAACTTAAGCGCAATTCAGTCGTTTTCACATTATGTACAAGCATTTAGCATAATGTACAAGTATTCAAAAGACTAAATTGCCCGTTAAGTTAACAAAAAAGACAAAATTACCCCTGTTAACGAGCCGGATGAAAATGACAAGATTTCATACCTTTTGGATCCAGATGCGAAAAAACAAACATTTGGACGAAAGTCGCAAAACTGGCCAAACCTCAGGGACAAAAATGGCATTTTACTCTATTATTTAATAGTTTTCAGCAAATCGCAAGAAAATATTAACCTTTTCATAATAGTTTTCGGCAAACCGCAAGAAAATGCAGTATATTATTCACTCTTCACTTAGCTACGCAACTTACAACTTTCTTTTCGTTCGTCTCCTGCAGCCAATATTATACAAGGTTCAAATCCTATTGTTGCGAGGCGTATAACATCCTTCGTAAATCAAGTAACTTAATTTTGAACCTCTTTCATCTAATGGCCGGCTCCAACATTCCCGATATAGCTTCTGATCCTGAAAAGGGCATTTTAAAGGTGCACACTTTATCCCATCTTTTCTATAATTTTATTTATGTAAATATAGTTATGCTATCAACGGGACCCACGGTCTGGCTATAACTCGGATCTTTGTTAATTCTTGTAGCTTCAAGAGAAACTTCGTCTGGACTTGGATGATGAAGAGTGCATACATTTCTTCCAGGATCTTATCAACGAGAGCGTTAGCGCATTGTTTCCTCAAATGGTTGAGACTATTCACCGTTGGGCACAATACTGGAGATGATTATTGATCATATAAAGGTTTTATTTGTTATTTAATATATTGTTTTATTAAAAATATTTGCGTATTTTATTAATGTGAGTGTCGATATATCTTCAGGTTGCAAAGGGGTCCTGGAGAAACAAATCTGTATAGGGTTGTAAATAATACTCATATTTTCGTATATTATTGGTTTAATTAGTTTGTAAAAAGTTTCATTTGATGACCGGTTAGACCATAATACCAGGACTCTTCACAACATTAGCATTGTGTTAAGGTGCTGGGTTTATAGATTTTTATTGGTTTCGTCACGTTTCAGTGTTTGGATGTGAAGCTAACCAAACTTTAAACAATGTACATTTTAGCATCGACGTATATTTACATAATCAGTGTCGCTATGTAACTCGTGTTAAAAAAGCCTAACACAACTCCAGATTTCCATCACTTCCCTTTCCTACCATGTCACTATTCAACAAAAAAAGAAGGAAAATTACCGTGTTTGGTTATTAAAAAAAAAAGGAACGCTATTCATGTACGTAGAACCAACATTTTAAGCTGTAGCAGTTTTATATTTTTATTTTCTTAGTCGACTTTTGAGAGCTATCTCATGTTATTGCAAACATATGGATTTGGAAGCTTATTTGTACGACATAACTAAATTGATATGCATAGGTCTAAAACAATACAACTTTGTGGTATAGAGATGCGTTTAGTACATTACTAATTTTAAGCATAGAATATATATATTGCAAGTGCAATCTTGATAAAGTGGAAAAATAGTGATAATAGATTATGTTTATGTATGTGACGACGAGGATACCTGCTTGGGCTCCTCGTCTGGGCTCATTCCCTTGTATTTTGATGACTGGGCCTGAGCCCATTTGGATTTTCCCAGCATGTTTAGAAGGTTTGAGTGGGCCTAATTCTGAGAAGCCCATTCTTAAGCCAGCCCACTAGGGTTTTGGCCCAACAATGCCATTATAAAAGGAATGTTTATCTTCCTAAATCAGCAGGTTATGAGCCCTTCCTTCTCCCTTACAACTTCAGCTCCTTCTCTCTAAAATACTGACTTGAGCGTCGGAGTGCCCTCGGGGTGAACCCCCTCGGGCCCTCTAACTAGATTTTCATGTGGCTCCAGTTCAAGACCCGACATCCCGCAAGAGGAACCGTCACCGCGACGACAAGAGGACGAACATGATCCGGAGCACACCGAATCTAAAATATCACCAGGGATTTGAGGATTCGACATTGGCGCCATCCGTGGGACCGAGTACAAGCGTGTCTCATTCCCTTCATATAAAGGGCAAGATCGGTTTCCTTCGCGTTATCTACCAAAGTTCAGATCTGCATTTTTAGCTCCGTTTAACAGGTTCTAAATTTCGCCCTCTTGGATTTTATAAAAAAAACGTTCGTTGAAAAATAACAGCAGACCCACTAGATTTTTGAAATCATCTACTTTTCGTGCAACTCTATGTCTTACAACCTGATTAACAGATCTGTGCACACGTTAAACAAGTAGATGTTCTACCTACCAAACTAGAACTACATATTGATTCAAAAAAAAAAAAGAAGAAGAAGAAGAAGAAGAAGAAGAAAAAGACAGGGACGAAGTTCTGCAACAAGTAGCCCCTTTTTAAAACTTGAAATTACAAATACTCATCCTTGGGATACAAGTATATGTTACCTATTAAGTGCTCAGACACGTATCCAAAGGGAAAAATTATGGATCTTCATTTTTCGAAGGAAGCTTCATAGTTTATCTCCCAACTTGGGTTTTCACATGTGGGTTTTTGCTTTATTTTTCGGTTTATGGGGAGACTTTTGTACAAAGTACAACAAGAAAAAAAGATTATTTATTTTTAGATATGTGGGCATAAGTTTTATGTCAGAAGCATGTGATGTATATGAGCTGTACCACATAATGGTCATGTGATGCAATATTAATATGTGGACTTTATTGAGTGTAAAGTACAAGTCTCTAAAGCATCCACATGCCAAAAGGTATAATACCTTTGTGCGTATTAATTTGTGGGAATAAAAGACTTTGCATAAAAGAACATTAAAAACTAAAAATGACCTCACTAAATATACCTTTATCACAGGTATGTTACTTTTATATATATAAAAAAAAGAGGAGCAATGTTGTACCTCCGCACGGTACACTAATATTTCTTTTAATAAAAACCAACATTGGTAAATATGTATTTCTGACAAATGCATGTGACCTCTAGAATTTTAATATTTATCTAAGTTTTGGGGTAGGGTCAAACCCTATACTAAACTTATTTTTATATTTAAAAACTTAAACACATATATTTGGATATCTCAGACACCCATGCTTGCTTTTAACATTAAAAAAATGGGAAAGCAGGGGACATGGACGGAACACATGCTCTCTTTATGAAACATATTAGTTTCGTAGACAAAAAGATATATGGCTACTGTATAGGGTGCAAAAACTGGCTCATTTCACGGTCGTTGTTAGGACTTTTAAATGCTATTGAATTGCAAAAACATGCCCTCGTTGCAGGGTAATGGAGTATTAGATTACATTCTACCATATATTATTTTAACAGTGTCTTAAGGTGATTTGCATGAGTTAGCCACCATTTAAGTCACACTAAAATAATTTTTTTTTAATAAATCATGGTGATCTTGTTAGGACATGATGACACAAGTTAAGGTTCATCATATTAAAAAGTCGGATTCTAAATATTAGTCAAAAGGTAAAACTTCTTGCCCACTTTGAAAAGTACAAAAAGAAATTTGGTAAAGCTTGACATGAGCTGTCAAAGACTCTTTTAATTTTTTATACAAATTAAAATATACAGATGATAAGAAAGTTATTAATTACCTTAGATTCATTTGACTTTTACTATCCTGACAACTAAAAAGGAAAAAAGCTAAGCTTTTATCTTCCCAAGGTGATGTGACCTTACTTTTTGAAAAAAGAAAAAAGAGTAATGATGTCTCACTCTTACCAATATAAAATAATAATATTTTGCTGGTACCAGGTCCTTCCAACAGGTCCTTTCGCGGGGCCCCTTCCCCTGACCCCTTACTCAGGCCCTTCAGCCAAGGTCCTTCCCCAGGACCTTCCTCATGTCCTTTCGCAGGGTCCTTTCTCAGGCCCTACAGCCAAGATCCTTTCGCAGGGTCCTTCCTCAGGCCCTTCAGCCAAGGTCCTTCCCCAGGACCTTCCTCAGGCCCTTCAGCCAAGGTCATTCCCCAGGACCTTCCTCAGGTCATTTCGCGGGGTCCATTCAGCCAAGGTCCTTCCTCAGGCCCTTCAGCCAAGGCCCTTCCCCAGGACCTTCCTCCGGTCCTTTCGCGGGGTCCCTTCCCCTGACCCCTTTCCTCAGGTCTTTTCACAAAGCCCGTTTTACAGGTCCTTCCTCAGGTCCTTTCGCAGGGTCCTCCCTCAGGCCCTTCCGCCAGGTCCTTTTCTAGATCCTAACACAAAACACTTACGCGAGGCCCTTCTTCGAGGTCTTGCGTCGTGCGCCACTTCTAGACACAAATTTATTGTTCCCATTACAACGTTGTTAGGGTACGTAGGCTTCCCCCCTTAATGATATGATGGTAACACATCTTCACAAAATAAAACATGAGGCACAAGTGCTTGTACATACAACACAACATGTTTAACAGATAAAGAAATTGATCTTTGGTATGACTTGCCTCTTTGAAAGTGTTTTCGTGGCAAGTATCGAAGCATGAACATGAACAACATAAGAAGCTATTAGCCGCGACCTACGGGATAGGTCGACAAAGGCTAATATTGGACTGGATGATGTGCACCCGAGAAACAAGGCATGATCTTTGAAAAGATACTAAAGAATAGTAATCACCTTCAACATCCTTAAACAAGGATATAGCTTCGGTTAGGAGGAAAGCAACACAACATTAGTGAAAGCAAGAAATACCTTTGTGCAACAATGAACTGGGGGCTGGTATGATCAGAAATATGGGATCTATGTTTCCCGCGGACATTGTTCACCCGAGTATTTTGCTAACCTGTGGTTATTTTCGTTCAACAAGAATCACAACCGGCGGACGGGCTCAAGGACAACTTATTTTCAGTATTACCAACTACGCTTGACAACACTGAACTGTGAAGCTAGCATGGTATAACACCATTGGGTTCTACATTGAAGACTTTTAGAAAGGATCTTTATTTTTGTATTGTCTTCTCCAAAAAGGATTAAGCCTCCTCCATAAGTTTTCGTGTTCGAAGATCACAAAAAGAAAAAAAAAGAAAAAAAAAAAGAGGAAGGAGGAAGGGGCATGGACTGCCTTACTATTTCATCCCTTGAAGAATGGAAAAGCCTTGGCTATGTATTTGGCTCCTTCCCTGAAGGAAAAAGAATCCGTGGACTACATTACTGTAACGACTCTCATCAAAAGTCATAATTATTAAAATAATTTGACCAATAGGAAACTCTAATTGAGACACCCAAGTGATTCTGAGCAAACCCTAAGATTTTCATAATTTTCAGAATCAGGATTAGGGCCCCTAAAACTCAGGGGGGGTAAACCCTAGTGGATGATTATCCACTTAAATTGCTGTCAACATATGAGAATTCGAGTTTGTCAAGTCATCAGAGCTAGTCCCACTCGTGGCTACTCTATAACTGACTTTTGAACCCTTATGCACCGTATCAAAGTTTGGCCTACGATGCGCAGGCTATTTAAAAGCCATACGATGCGTAGAGGAATATGGCCTACGGTGCGTATGATAAGCATACGATGCGCAGGGTATGTTTGGCTACGGTGCGCAGGGCTTCTCAAATTTCAGCTATAAATAGCAGGCCTTGGCAGTCGAAATCTGGACATTTTACGTCGAGAGAATTCTCAATTATACATCGAATTAGCTGCTGTACACTTCAATTAACACACACAGGTCTTTAATTGAAGCTGCAATCAGGGTATTAGCACAATCGCTGCTACGATTCATTGTCCGATTGATTCAAATATCCAATGAATGTTTAAGTGCCGCCCACATTAGGGTTATACTTTATCGTTCGTCATTAATTTGACGGATTGTCGTTAATTCGATAGGTAAAGTATTATACTTTATCGTTCGTTGTTAATTCAACGGATCATCGTTAATTCGATGGGTAAAGTATTATACCTTGTCGTTCATTGTTAATTCAATGGATCATCGTTAATTCGATGGACAAAGTATTGCATTTTGACATTCATTGTGAGAATTTGATCTCGTGAGTTATCGTAAATGCTGGATTGATTACTAATTCCAAAATTGTGTGCTTGTTATTGAAATTAGGATAAAAGGCTAATCAGTAGGCTAGGCTCTGCCCGTATAAATCTGCAAAGTGAGTCATTCTCTCTTTTTATCAAATCTATTTACAAAATCATGTTTATTTTCAAGGTTATAATTACGGGGATTAAGTCTTTGTAATCACCAAGTTACAGCCGGTATGTGGGGTTCTGTATACATTACTTGATAATCGTCACCATTGGGGCAGCCAATGGGGGATATGACCATAGTCACAGACACCATTGGACGAATGGGCCAATGGGTCGAGTGGCAAGTACCGTGGGTAGTTGGATTGATATCAGAAACATTGTAATCGCTCTTAATACTGTATATTATAACAAATGTGTCATTTTAGTAAATAGAATGATTCACTCAGTATTTCCCGCTGACAAAACCTTTTTCAAACATGTTTCAGGTGATCTATTGTAATTCAGGAAAAGTGCTGGGGAGCATTTCAAGCTTAAGATAGTGGCTCAATATAAAATAAATAAATGCTTTTGTAATATCACGTTTTTATAGTAAAAACATAATATTGTAAATTATCGGGGTTTTATCCCGAATTATGAAATAAATAAAAGGGAAAAATTTTAGCTTTAAGCGATCCTGTTTCCGCTGTTAAACTCAATTAAATAAATACCGCAGTATTTTCTGCCGCGGCTCTTGAAACGGGTCAAACCGGGTCTTGGGCCGTGACAGAAAAAGGTGGTATCAGAGCCACTGGGTTAAGCTGATTAAAATTAGAGCCACTGGGTTAAGCTGATTAAGTATTTGGAAATACTTAATTTTTCCTGATTAGAGCCACTGGGTTAAGCTGATTAAGTATTTAGAAATACTTAATTTTTCCTGATTACTATTATGTGATTATGTGTTTTATTAACTGGCTATTTGTTAATTTTAATATGGGCAGATTTTTATATATATTGTAATATTTGTTGCTCTATCATTGTTAATCGAAAAATATTATATATAAATTTATTTGATTAATATATGGAATTACCTAATATAGTATTACTATATTGTGGTAAAGAAATTATATTTTTATGTATAAAGTATACTCTGATTTAAAAATATTGTCTAGTTATTTATTATTATTAATTTTATTATTAATAATAAATAATAGTTGTATTAAGATTATTTTAAATACTAGGATTATTATCAAAGGCAGATATTGGATAACCTAGCCTTAGTTATGCATGGACTGATCACCTATGCTTAAACAAGGCAGCATTAACCAATATCCACCATGATAATGACTAGTTAATATATATATAAAATAAGTCATCATACTTATTTAGTATATAGATTTTTATATATTGATTTCTGTAAATAGTAAATATAAATCTTTAAATATCCTGATTTAAAGTTAGTATTTTATTATCTACAGTCTAGAAAATTTATAAATAAATTACAAATAAAACCTAGTATGTTTTAATTTTCAGTTGGGTTGGTAGTATGAAATACTATTTAAAAAAAGTTGTTCTATAAAATTTTATTATGACTTAGTAATTGTGTGTATTTTACTAATCAGCATGAGTGATTTGTCGGAAGCCCTTCAGAATTTAAATCTCTATCCAGTAAGAATCGAAGTTTCCAGAGATTTCAATAGGTATATACCAGACATAGAAGAACCTATAAAATTTAATGCTTTACCTTTCGAGAAACCTAAGCCTAAGAAAATGGAAATTGGGGAAAGTTCTAGGCAAATGGAGGAATTACCATCTCAAGAAGAATTAGATTTTATAATGGCAACCGATGATACTATTGAGCCTGTTAATGAAAATAATTTTATGAACTTAGAACCATCTATTCCAAACTCTTCTAATCATTGGAATATAGACGAATGGTTGGATAATGAAATACTGTTACAAAACCATCCCTATAGGCTTTTTCCTAAGTACAATCCAGAACCTTTACCAAATTTACCAATAAGTAACCAGAATAGGACTGAACTCCATCATTTTAACAACATGGATGCTGGGAATAGGATCCAAGAGACTTTGGGACAAATCTCCTGGAAATACGATGAGGAGAAACGCCGCTACTAGAACATCATCTTACAAAGGATAGGGGAATAATAAAACTGTGGTTGTGTAATAGTAACAGTAAAATCAGTATATGTAAAATAGATAATAAAACGGGTGTATATAGAAACATGATATAAGGAAATATTAGAAAAGTTACAATTTTATTTGTATATTCGTTTATGTGATTATGTGCAACTAAAATTGTAACATTAGATTATTTCCTTTATACTAATTATATATCTATAAAATAGATATCAGATGGAAAACGTTAATAATAAACCAGTTAATGAGGGTAATCAATCTGAGCAACAATCGGGGAACCAATATGTGACTAGGCAAGATATAGAAAATATCATTGCTCAAGAGATAGCCAACACTATTCCAGGAATAGTTGCTCAAGGGATAGCCAATGCTATTCCAGCAATCATTGCTGCTGTTAAAAATCCAATCGAACCACAACATGTTGTTCCTAGTAAACGCATTTCTGAAGATAATTTCAGTAATAGCGTAAGTGGAGGCAGTAATCATGTTAACCATGATAAACCATGGCAAGCTCCGCTCCCTAAGAAAAGGAAAGTTGCAACGCCTGGTTGCACTTACAAAGAATTTCTTGCTTGTAAACCCACTAAGTTTGCAGGCAATGAAGGAGCGACTGCAGTACTGCGTTGGTTAGAGAAAACCGAGGCAGTAATTGCCATAAGTAAATGTGCTCAAGATGATCAGGTTATGTATACATCAAATCTTTTCAAACAAGTGGCGCTAGAATGGTGGAATACGATGTTACAAGTAAAAGGAAGAAGGATGGCGTATGCTATGAACTGGGAAGAATTTAAGAATCTTGTAGAAAGAAAATTCTGTCCTGAGTACGAAAAAGATCAAATGGCAAATAAGTTTCTAACCCATCGGATGGTAGATATAGATTGTCGAGGGTATACTACGACATTCTTCGAATATGCTCGAGTGGTACCAATCCTGGCTTCGCCAGAATCAGTGCTTATTTCTCGTTATATTTGGGGATTGATTTCCGAGATCCGTAATATCGTCAAAGCTGCGAAACCTCGCACAATTGATGATGCGGTGGAATTAGCCAATACTATAAACGACGAGCTAGTACGGACAAGAGAAGAAAATAGAAGGAAGGAAGTAGCCCAAAAGATTTCCCAAGAATTCAGTCCGGGTAACCATAACCATTTCAAGAAAGGAGGGAATGGGCAAACTTCTACTAGTCCATTTTGCAAATTTTGCAAAAGGAAGCATTTTGGAAGATGCAAAGGATACTGCAATTTTTGCAAAATTCCGGGGCATCAAGAAGAAGATTGTAGGAGGAAGAAATTTTCAGTTTGCTACAACTGTAAAGAAACTGGACATCTTAGGCCAGATTGTCCAAAACTGAATAAACCATTAGACAATCAAGCCAAACCAGCAGAAGGGGCAAAAAGGAATGAGAGAGAGATTTTCAGCTAACTACTCATGAGGACGAGATGATTCCAGATGTGATAGCCGGTATGTTCTTAGTTTACAACATTTACCTAAAAGTATTATTTGACTCTGGTGCCAACCTAAGTTTTATAAATACTTTACTCTACCAAATTCTTGACTTACCATTTACCAACATTACATAGATTTCTATATTAGAAACGGCAGACGAGAATTCAGTAAGAATAAATAAGGTTATGCAGAACATAGAAATAAGTTATAGGTTTTCTGCAACCCTATTACCTATGAAATTAGTTGAATTCAATGTTGTGATCATTATCTGTGATTAGAATTTCTTAGAAATTCAAAGAAGTAATTATGATTACAGGAAATAAATCATGTAAGTCTATGAAGTTCATATCAGTAATGGAAATTGCTAAATATGAACAAAAGCAAAGGAATAGTATATATGAATTTAGTAATTATTAATACTAAAGATACAGAAATCAAGGAAATCTCTGTAGTTCAGAATACCCAGATATATTTCCAGAAGATTTACCTGGAATATCACCAGATATGAAGATAGAATTTAGGATTTATCAATTCCAGGAATTTTATCGATAAGCCAAGGAACCTTATCGGTTAGCACAATATTGGTTATTTAAGAAAAAGAAAATTTCGATAAGAATGTGTATTGATTATAGGAAATTGAATAAGGTTATAATTAAGAATCAATACCCATTAATTAGAATTTATGATCTATTCGATCAATTTAAGGAAGATAGATAGTTTTCTAAGAACAACTTATGTTCCGTATATTATCAATTAAAAGTATCAAAGGAAGATATATCTAAGACTATTTTCAGAACTAGCAATGGTCATTACTATTTTACAATCATGCCCTTGGATTAAAGAATGCAACCGTAGCATTTAGGGACATGATAAATAGGATCTGTAAACCCTATTTGGATAAATTGGTAAATATCTTCAAATGACGATATACTTATTTATTCCAAAAACGTATTCTTAACTTTGTTAAGAAAAGAAAAGCTTTACGCCAAATTTTCGAAGTATGAATTTCGGCTATCAGAAGTGCAAATTTTAGGTCATATGGTGAATCATAAAGGTATTCACTTAGATCTTGCTAAGATAGCAGTGATTACCAAATGGAAGATTTTTGAAGTATAAGGTAATACTTCAAAGCTATGATTTGGATATATGTTAATATAACGCAAAAAGGTAATTGCGTAGGCCTCAAGCCAATTGAAAAAGTCCGAAGAAAACTATATCAACTCATGAGTTAGAATTAAGAACCATAATTTTTGCCTTAAGATTTGAAGATATTATCTGTATGGAAGTAAGGATACTATCTATACAGATTATAAGAAGTTAAGATAAATATTTATGGGTAAAAAGAATTTGAGGCAAAGAAGATGAATGAAAATCCTAAGTGACTACGACTGTGATATTTAGTATCACAAAGGAAAATCTGAAAACGACAAGAGATAGTCATAAAGATTATGCAGATAATAAATAAAAGCCGTTGGAGTTCGAGTTAGAATACTATTAAAAGTATCTCCTTGGAAAGGAGTTGTTAAGAGAAGAAAACTAAGTCCACAAAATATGTAGGATTATTTCCAGTGAATTCAACATATTGGATTAGTTGCTTATAGTTTACAACTACCAGGAAGGTTAGTTGGAATACATGATATATTTTATATATCTAATCTCAAGAAATGTCTATCAGACGAATCTCTGGTAGTACATTTCTAAGATATAAAGGTAAACTAAGAATGTTAAGTAGTAGGATTCAAAGACAGGATCCTAATATACTTGGGAACTGGAATCCAAAAGAAAGAAAAAAGTATTCTCAATTATTCCAGTAAATCTCGAGGACGAGATTTTTATTAAGTTGGGGAGAATGTAACGACTCTCATCAAAAGTCATAATTATTAAAATAATTTGACCAATAGGAAACTCTAATTGAGACACCCAAGTGATTCTGAGCAAACCCTAAGATTTTCATAATTTTCAGAATCAGGATTAGGGCCCCTAAAACTCAGGGGGGGTAAACCATAGTGGATGATTATCCACTTAAATTGCTGTCAACATATGAGAATTCGAGTTTGTCAAGTCATCAGAGCTAGTCCCACTCGTGGCTACTCTATAACTGACTTTTGAACCCTTACGCACCGTATCAAAGTTTGGCCTACGATGCGCAGGCTATTTAAAAGCCATACGATGCGTAGAGGAATATGGCCTACGGTGCGTATGATAAGCATACGATGCGCAGGGTATGTTTGGCTACGGTGCGCAGGGCTTCTCAAATTTCAGCTATAAATAGCAGGCCTTGGCAGTCGAAATCTGGACATTTTACGTCGAGAGAATTCTCAATTATACATCGAATTAGCTGCTGTACACTTCAATTAACACACACAGGTCTTTAATTGAAGCTGCAATCAGGGTATTAGCACAATCGCTGCTACGATTCATTGTCCGATTGATTCAAATATCCAATGAATGTTTAAGTGCCGCCCACATCAGGGTTATACTTTATCGTTCGTCATTAATTTGACGGATTGTCGTTAATTCGATAGGTAAAGTATTATACTTTATCGTTCGTTGTTAATTCAACGGATCATCGTTAATTCGATGGGTAAAGTATTATACCTTGTCGTTCATTGTTAATTCAATGGATCATCGTTAATTCGATGGACAAAGTATTGCATTTTGACATTCATTGTGAGAATTTGATCTCGTGAGTTATCGTAAATGCTGGATTGATTACTAATTCCAAAATTGTGTGCTTGTTATTGAAATTAGGATAAAAGGCTAATCAGTAGGCTAGGCTCTGCCCGTATAAATCTGCAAAGTGAGTCATTCTCTCTTTTTATCAAATCTATTTACAAAATCATGTTTATTTTCAAGGTTATAATTACGGGGATTAAGTCTTTGTAATCACCAAGTTACAGCCGGTATGTGGGGTTCTGTATACATTACTTGATAATCGTCACCATTGGGGCAGCCAATGGGGGATATGACCATAGTCACAGACACCATTGGACGAATGGGCCAATGGGTCGAGTGGCAAGTACCGTGGGTAGTTGGATTGATATCAGAAACATTGTAATCGCTCTTAATACTGTATATTATAACAAATGTGTCATTTTAGTAAATAGAATAATTCACTCAGTATTTCCCGCTGACAAAACCTTTTTCAAACATGTTTCAGGTGATCTATTGTAATTCAGGAAAAGTGCTGGGGAGCATTTCAAGCTTAAGATAGTGGCTCAATATAAAATAAATAAATGCTTTTGTAATATCACGTTTTTATAGTAAAAACATAATATTGTAAATTATCGGGGTTTTATCCCGAATTATGAAATAAATAAAAGGGAAAAATTTTAGCTTTAAGCGATCCTGTTTCCGCTGTTAAACTCAATTAAATAAATACCGCAGTATTTTCTGCCGCGGCTCTTGAAACGGGTCAAACCGGGTCTTGGGCCGTGACAATTACTCATCCTCCACTTGAAGAAAGGGAAAGTCTGGGCTGTGTATTAGGCTCCTCCTCTAAAGGAAAAAGAATCCGTGGACGACAATCCTCCACTACAAGAAAGGAAAAGCCTGGGTTGTGTATTTAGCTCCTTCCCTGAAGAAAAAAAGAATCAGAAGACTATGTTATCAATCGTTCATTTGAAGAAATGAGGAGTCTGGGCTACGTAGTTGGCTCCCCTCCTGAAGGCGAAAGAATCGTCGGACTATGTTATTAGTCCTTAAGGAAAATCCAGACGCTCTCTCCTTGAAGACAGAAGACTCCTTGGACTACGCTGTTAGTCCTTAAGGAAACCCTGGACGGTCCTTCCTTGAAAGAGGAAGAATCATTGAGCTGCATTATTAGTCCCCCTCTTGAAGAAGGAAAGAACCTGAGCAGGGCAATACGCGATATAAGTTCCCAACACTTATATTCTATACTTTAGATGGAAATGAGCTCCATCCATCAGCTCCCGTCTACAAAGATTCTACAGGGAAAAAGAAAGATAGGGAAACCTTAATAAGAGCATTTTCGCTTTAAAGGGAAAATGAAATCCTCCTGCGGTCTGCCGGAACAAAACGATATCCTCTCCTAAAGGCTAAAGCATTTCGATAGTTACTTCCGTCAACAAGAAAATCCCTACTTCTATGGGATAAAGTGCCTCGGCGGTTCCTTCCAAGAGCAGAAGCGTACCCTTTCCATGGAGTCAACTCCAGGGAAAATTCCTTCCAAAAAGAGAAGAACATCCCATTATCTGGGATCAAGCATTCTAGAAACTCCTTCCAAGAATAGGAAGGAACATATCCCTCCCGCGGGATCCAGTCTCGAAGAAACTCCTTCTAAGCATAGGAATGAACATATTCCCCCTTCGGGATTCAGCCTTGAAGAAATTCCTTCCAAGAATATGAAGGTTTAATTGCTTAATTCGGAGAAGTTAAGGAGTTTAGAGATAAAACGGAACAGACGAAAATGATAAACGAGGTAAACAAGATTGTTTGGATGCTTTTCGGGCCGAGTTGATGGTTTGAATATGCAAGTAATATGAAATGATGAAGTACAAGGGCCGTTCGGTCATTAATCAAAAGTTGAATTGAATGAAAAATAAATACAAGAGAAATGTGAAGTAAATAAGTGGGAGGTCCAATGTGTCATTATTTGAAACTTAAATGTGTGGGGTAACTGAAGTGGGAGTTTCACGATGGGGATTAATATCCATGGGGATTAAGTCTTGGAGGCGCCACTTCCGAAAAAATGAAGATGTCCCATCCTATGTGATTAGGGGGCTCGTAAGTCTCTTCAACGAACAGGAACAAGTTTCTCCCAAGAATTGCAGAAGTCTATTCAACGAACAGAAGTGCACCCGGCTATGGGATCAAGTATTGGTAAAGTTCCTTCTAAGGACGGGAAAGTACCTCCGTCCCTAGGATTTGATATATGAGAAAAATCCTACTTGAGATTTCGTACCTGAACAACTTATTCAAAAAAGGGGGGGGGGACACCCCCCCTTGACAAGGGACTTCGAATCTGAAGAATCCTTTCCTTGAAAAGAAAAGATCTCCGCCACAGGTCTGTGTTTTAGAAAGTATCTCTACAAAGAAGAGGAGCCCCATCTTGGGGTCGCATACGTTTAAAGAAGTCTCTCTAAGAGGAGAGGGTTGCACATTCCATGGGGCCCATTTTTAGAGAATTACAACATCTCTCCAGGGAAGGAAAGAGCCCTTAATAAGGACTCACATAGGAAGGTTCCTTCTACATAACAAGTGTTTTTAAAGGGCTCATAAAACCTCTCCAAAAGGAGAAGATGTCACCCTTTCTCGAAGAACAAAAAACTGAACGGTTTGAGGATCTTGCTAACGGGTCAAACAAGATCATCTAGGCAGACGTGCCAGACGATCTTACAATAAAATGAACAAGTACATAGGCATACAGACATGCCGCCTTAGTCAAAACAAGGCAAAGCCCGGCCGTGGGGCTAGGACTAAGTCGACTACGTCCAAAAAACTCCGAAGCAGGCATATGAAAATCCAAGTGGCCCAAACGCCAGTGGACAACAGGCCCAACAGGAGCTCTAACAACTTAAACAAGTTACAAAGCGGGCCTAGGCAAAGCCTTTACAACTTGAACGAGTTACAAAGCGAACTATACAAAGCTTTAACAACTCAAGCAAGTTACGGAGCAAACTTATACAAAGCTTTAACAACTTAAACGAGTTACAAAGAAAACTATAGAAAGCTTTAACAACCCAAACACATTACGAGGCAAACTTATAAGAAAGCTTTAACAACTCAAGCAAGTTACGAAGCAAACTTATACAAAGCTTTAACAACTTAAACAAGTTACAAAGCGGGCCTAGGCAAAGCCTTTACAACTTGAACGAGTTACAAAGTGAACTATAGAAAGCTTTAACAACTCAATCAAGTTACGAAGCAAACTTATACAAAGCTTTAACAACTTAAACGAGTTACAAAGCAAACTATAGAAAGCTTTAACAACCCAAACACGTTACGAGGAAAACTTATAAGAAAGTTTTAACAACTCAAACGAGTCACAAAACGGGTCTATACAAAGCTTTAACAACTTAAAATGTTACAAAGCGACCCATAGAAAGCCTTAACGGCTTAAACAGGGTACAAAGAAAATTCATGAGAAAGTTTTAACAGTTCAAGCAAGACAAAAACCCTCATTAGAGGAACACCATACAAAGAGTATGACACGGTAAATAAGGCATCCCAGTCGATGCCCTTAGAGAAATTACTCTTGAATGAGTACCTTGATTGAAATGCATTTAAGAGGTACATGCAAAGATGGTCTAAATAGCATAAACGCTCTCAAAAAAGTATTCTCGAACATTGGGTAAAGTGCCTTCAAGGAGGCATAGATTGAAGTACGGTACCGAGCTACCCTACTTGTGGTGTCGCCTTTCTGTTTTGAATGCTGAACACCAGGTCACCCCAAGGACAACAAAGTAGATTGGTTTGGCATGACGTGCCTTAGACTATATTTACCCGACGGATAGGGGGAACGGTTGAAGGGCGGATAGCGACCCGCCTAGATTTTCAGGGACTGGAACAAGTCCTGCGCCCATTCATGAGTGAATAGACTTGGACTAGGGATGACTTGACGACGAGGATACCCGCTTGGGCTCCTCGTCTGGGCTCATTCCCTTGGATTGATGACAAGCCCATTTGGATTTTCCCAGCATGTTTAGAAGGTTTGAGTGGGCCTAATTCTGAGAAGCCCATTCTTAAGCCAGCCCACTAGGGTTTTGGCCCAACAATGCCATTATAAAAGGAATGTTTATCTTCCTAAATCAGCAGGTTATGAGCCCTTCCTTCTCCCTTACAACTCCAGCTCCTTCTCTCTATACCCTTTATTTGCACTTACACTATCTTTACTATACAAGATACTGACTTGAGCGTCGGAGTGCCCTCGGGGTGAACCCCCTCGGGCCCTCTAACTAGATTTTCATGTGGCTGCAGTTCAAGACCCGACATCCCGCAAGAGGAACCGTCACCGCGACGACAAGAGGACGAACCTGATCCGGAGCACACCGAATCTAAAATATCACCAGGGATTTGAGGATTCGACAGTATGACATTTAAAGTAAGATATATGCTTTTACATGGGAATGTATTAACTTACCCATCCTAACCCCCTTGTAAATTATATTAAGCCCAAAACAACCCATGAGTTCCTTTTTTAAACCCAAAATAGCCCAGACTTAACTCAATGGGCCAAGATTGCCAGATCTAGTAAATTTAGAAGTTGGAGAAAAAGTAAGTGGGCCAGGATAGGATGGGTAAGACTATGGGGTGTGGGGTTTGGGTTGGGGCGTGGCCCTTGGGGCTTGGGTTTGAAGCCGGGCGTGGGGTGGGCTTGGGTTTGATGTGGCGGCCTCCTATTCGCCTTGGGTTTTAAATTATATATATATATATATATATATATATATAGAGGCCGGTTATCATACAAATACTCTAATCGTACATTATGTACGCTTCATCCACAACCGTCAGATCATATCATTTAAACAGCGTGTTTTATCAATTTAAAATTAATAAAAAGAAACCGCCAAGGTTAAAATCGTCAAATGCGAGATCAAAACCCCTAATAATCAGCACACAAAAAAACCCAAAATCAACATTGCATTCTCCTTCTACAAAGTTCCCTGCTACTCTCCGTTGCGATTCAAGTTAGATTCATGAGTTTTGAGAAACGTAGCAAAGCAAACAACGACAGACCACAAGCGAAGAAGATGAATCCAGGTATCGATTGAAATTTGCGATTTTATAGTAGAAATATACATGGACTTTAATGTCAAATGCGATTTTGTTTGTTTATTAAGCTTTTAACTGAAACATATAGTTTTATAAAATTAAATATTGGTCACAACTACAATTTTGCTAGGGTTTATGACTGGTATGTTTATTTATTAGGTTTGGCATGATTATACAATTTTCATAATTATACATGATATATGTGCGATATCATATAAGGTTTTGTGAGGGTTTTGTATGACAAATGCGATATCATAAGATAAAATGCTGTTTGTTGAAGGTTTTGGTAATGCTTAACTAACACATGCGAATTGATCCTTAAAGCATGCGAATTATAAAGATTGACTAGTTTAAGTAATATATTATTGTTTTTTAATTTCGCATTTGTGTTTTTAATTTCGCAAATTTGACAGTGAATTATTAAAATTTGCAATGAATTATTAAAATTTGCGAATTGATTACTAATTCATGCGATTTTATCACTTAGTGACACAATGCACATGATTAACTGATAAATGCGATTTTGTAAAGTTTTTTGACTATAGCATGCGATTTTGTAGAAATAGAATCTGATGATGACTTTGAAGGGCCAATATCAAGACTGATAAAAGTTAACCAGAATAGAAAGAGAAGGATAGTTATAGAAAGTTCTGATGAGGATGACTTTGTTAAGCCACTCCCAAAAAAAGAAAAAAGAGGAGAGGAAATCAAAGATACATACAAAAAAACATTCAAAAAAGGTAGAACAACCTAAAACAGAACATAAGGAATTCTTCAAATACAGCAATGAAGCAATACTGCTGATATGCCAACCTAACTCATACATGGATACTGTGAAGAGATTTTCAAAAAAACAGGTTGAAGAGATAAAGAATATGGGATTTGGTGCTATTCTAGATATCAATATCAACCATATTTCGACACGATTGGCATATTGGCTAGTCAGAAACTTTGACGAGAAGTACGATAAGCTAAAGGTGGGAAAACACCAAATAAAACTAACATCGGACACAGTTTATGAGGTATTTGGAATACCAAAGGGGCCAAAGAAGGTTGAGATAATAACCGATAAGAGAAAAGTTAAAAAGAAAGAGAAAATTGAAAAAGGTAAAGAACCGGGAAATGCTGTTAGGGATACATTCCTCAGCCAGTGGGGGGGGGGGGGGGACGTGAGAATAACCCATGGCTTAATTGCAAATACAATGGAAAATCAAAGAGAAGGTGGGAGCCTGTTTAAATTAAATTTCCTTGTGTACTGGATGACCTTCTTTGCGGAGATTACAAAGGCAACACTTGCAAATGATAGATGTTTGCTTGGTGTAGAAGATGTTGATGAAATACAGAATTTAGATTGGTGCTCATATCTACTCGACACCTTGCGTCGTACACGAGCCGGCTGGAAGAACTATAAAATACAGTTCGTGGGACCTGTTGCCTTTCTTACGGTATACATTACTACATTTTAGTAACATATTTCAAATACTAATTTTTCGTCTGTTAAATAATTAAATGATCTTACGATTTATACAGCTTCTATACACACATGAGTACAACAAGAAGCTTAACCTGTTTGAGAAAGCTGTGGAAATACCGATTATTCGTTATATCACATCTTCGGAGATTGATATAGTCGAAGATCATATTTCGGATCACGGACCTCAATGGATATCAAGTGAGAGTGAAGAAGAAGAAGAACAAAATGAAGAAGAAAATGATGAAGAAAATGAAGAAGGAAATGAAGAAGAAGAGGGTCCTTCAACCGAGGATTATACACTACGACCACTGGTTGACACCACAATAAGCTATAAAAGAAGGACTGCACGTGCAGTACAAAACAAAGAAACCGGGGAAGAGCCAAAAGATAAAGAGAACATTGATGATTTCATGGATTTCAGTTTTGAAATCCATGAAATGTCTCAGTTGAACCTTGAGATGGGAAATTAAAATATTAAAACATGCGAAAATAAAAAATAATTATTATTAAAACTTGCGAAATTAAAATATATAATTGATAAAAATAATAGTTTGCGAAATCACAGACTTAAAACATGCGAAATTAAAATATTAAAATTCATTGTGTGCGAAATGTCTAATTTAAAACATGCGAAATTATACAAAATATCCATTATTAACTACCTGTATTGTGATAAAACAACACATGCGATTTATAAAACAACACATGCGATAACGTGACCCAATAAATAACATCATAAACAACTTATCTTCAACCATCGATACAAATCTAATCTAATAAAAATGAAAAAAGCTTCAGATCAAATAAAACCCAAAACAAAAACCTAATAAACCTATTGACGAATCCTAAATGACGAATCCAGGTTCGATCAGAAATCAATCAAAAACCCTAAAAATCGAATTTATTCAACCAATAATTAAATGGGACGGTTACGAAATCCAGAACTGCTTCCTAATTGCCGGAATTCGCCTCAGATGTTCGAATGGAATGTCTGATATACCCTTATTTAATTAAATTGAATCAGGACACGTGTATGGCTGTGGTTATCGCGTACATAATGTACGATAAGAAGATTTGTACCGTACTCTTTACCTATATATATATATATATATATATATATATATATATATTTATTAATAACCTGCCAACCCACGCGGTGCACCCACGCCTCACCATACCCCACGGACACGTCACTAGGCGGTGGGAGGGCTCGAACTCCACGTGTCAACTCATGCCCCCAACCCAAGCCCCGCCATACCCCACGGTCTAAATAATAAAAAAAAACTAATGGGTGAGGTTGGGTATGATAGAATAACAAGCGGGTCTAGGGGGTGTTTGGCCTAGCTTTTTTTAACAAAGCTTATAGCTTTTTTAACTTTTTTTTTTTACAAAATAAGCTTAAATTGGTGTTTGGTTAAGCTTTTTAAGCTTATGCTTATTAGCTTATATAAGCTAATTTGAAGAAGCTTATTTGAAGATGGTTTTTTAGCTTATTTGAATAAGCTTATTTGTGTAAGGGAAAATGATATAAAATAATGTATAAGCTAATCTAAACACTTAATAATACTTTACCCAAAAAAAACACTTAATAATAGCTTATCAAATCTTCCTATACTAATAAATGAAAATCTTTTTGTACACATGTCACTCTCTCGTGCGTCCTTACTTTAATAATAATATAATATTAATTAATATAGTTAGAGATAAACGTATAAATTCAAATTTAATTAATAATTATCTACAACTAATGTAAATGTATCAAATGATATAATATAGTATAATATCTATTAATAAAAGAATCCAAATAAATATATATTATATAATATGATATTATATTATATTAATTTAATAATTTAAACGGGGAAATCAAAACAAGTACATATCTAAATTTAGATTAGGAAATTTATTTGTGTGATTTATTATTATTATTAATTTATTTGTTTTTAATTTTTTATATTTAAAATTTCTAAAATCACATTAATTTATTTATTTTTCCTTTTTAGAACAACTTTTATAAAATTCTAAGTAAAGTGTTGCAACGTATTTATTTTTTTCTATGTTCGATATAAGTTTTATTAAAAATTTTACTGTTAATTACACAGGTTATAAACTTGTGTATTACACGGGTTTGATGATTAAAATTATATAATTTAATAATGTATGCACAAATTTACATAACTAAATTATTTTCAACCATGCAACTTGAGGGGTAATGGAGGTAGCAAATCATGGAACTTTATTTCTGGTCGCGACTCCATCTAAATCTTAATAAATGGTCAATGAAATTTCATATTAACCACTTTGATGTTATGGTTTTTATATTTGAGAAAAAAATAAAATATACTTATAAAAAGTTACAATAATATATAAAAGTTATATATAATGAAAATATAACCAGAATCAAATCAAATCAAATCAAGTCATAACAAAGCCAAGCTATGTAAAAAAAGAGTAGTACTAGAATAAAGCAAACATGTATCTACATTGGCTTAACAATTCCATAATAGATTGGAGAGTAAGATGAGAACATACTGGAACGGGCTGGAGGATGATGAGAGGAGGAGAGCAGAGACAGGGGAGACAGGGAAGGTACGACCGGAATCATCAACTTCCATTGACAACTTTCTACGTAACCAACTTACCGGACGGAATTTCGAAATCACTACTATGGAAGGCCTTCCAACCATACGGTGTCGTCAAGGATGCGTATGTGGCCAAGAAAAGAGATGCAAGAGGAAATCACTTCGGTTTCATTAGATACAAGGGAGTGACTAACATCAAAGCCGTGTTAGCAGGTATGAATACGGTGCGTATTTACGAAGCAAAACTTAGTGTGTCAATCGCCAGATATGACAAAGACCATAAAGAATTTGCCTGGGTTCAGGAGAAACAACAACGTGCTCCTGTTTTGCAAAAGCCACCAGCCCCACCAAAGGTGTTGTACGTGCCAAAACAGGTTACAAACAATTATACCTACAGTAATGCAGTAGCTGGTAATGCACAAATTAAGAAATCGGTGGTTTTGGACAACAAAATTGCCTTATATCCAGACCACTGTATGTGGAGATCAGTAATTGGTGATGCTAAAGATGTTCATGCGTTGGAAAAGATCAGATCGGTGTTGACTTCTGGCGGGTATGTGGAAAACCCGGTTTCTTATGTTGGTGGATTGAAGGTACTGATAGTGTTCAAAGATAAGTCCACCGCTGTTGATTTTATGGAAAACAAGGCGATGGTGTGGGAACCAGTTCTGTCAACAGTGGTCCTTTGGAAAGGTCAGGACTTCCCATTCGAACGACTCGCCTGGGTAAGGATTCACGGGGTGCCGATTTACCTTCGAGAAAACAAGGTTTATGATAAAATAGGTGAGCAACTGGGTAAACTGGTCTGGGAGTCGGATTTTACGTGGGACTCATATGATAACTCAACAAGTATCTGCGGTGTGGTAACATCGTCCCCAAAACGGATTGAGGAGGAGGTGAATCTGAGGTGGGGGGAGAAGGAATTCAAAACCTGGGCGATTGAGGAAGTAAACGATTGGACCAGGCAGTTAGTTGATAACTTAACGTCATCACCGGCTTTAAATACACCGGTGTCAATGGCTTCTGTTGCTGGCGATGATGATGAAGAAATATCTGCCGCTGGCGATGGAGAAGAAGATGAAGTGGAGGAAGGCGAAATCCGATGTCAGGAAATTAACTCTTCACCGGAAATTTGTCGACCGGTAAACGGGGAAGGGAGTTGTCAGATGGAAGAAGAGGAGCCGGTGGCGCCTGTTGAGTTACCAAACGGTGGGGTGCATGGGGACTCGGCGACACATGCGTCTGGGGAAGGAAAACTTTCATTTGGGGAAAATCAACAGCTGGAACATCATCATGATTCTCCTATTCTCGAGGAAACTGAGGTGGCACTTGGGGACCTACAAAATCCTAACATTAAAAATGGGGACCACCTGGAGAGTTTGGAGGAAAAAATTAAGACGCCACAAAACATGGGCAACCCTAGTGGAGCTGGGCCAGGAGCGACTTCAGGCCCAACTAGCCCTCCTATTCTTGGCAAAAGATCTAGGATGAACAGAAGCCCATCCTCCTCAGCTTCTTTCCAAGGCCCACCTGAGAAAACAATTAATGCGGGTACAACGTCTCTGGACAAATCCATTGACCTGAATACCCCTGTTGTGGTTTCTTCTGAAAGTCAGTATCAATGTGATGAAAAACAACCTGAGGAAGTCCTTAAACACTCTTCTGAACTTGGTGGATTGATGCAGCAGGGTAACAACACTAGGCTTCACGCCACCGATTCCACGGAGACCATAGCTGAAACTTTGGAGGGTGAAACTAGTGCTACTACTGTCTTCGCTAATCGGATTGGGATTAATTTGACGGGTTTTGAATGTGAAGTGGAAAAACTTGTCATGGAGGAAGGTGAGTTAAACATTATCCAATGAATTTTTTAACGATAAATATAAGGGGTCTTGGGGATCTTAGGAAACCCAGTTGGATAAGAGGCTTAAAACTTAGTCATGGTGTACATTTTTTGTCGATTCAAGAGACAAAGTTGAGTAATTCAGCAAGTTTTTTGTTTAGTAATTTTTGGGGAAGAACAAATTATGATGCGGAGTCGGTAGATGCGGTTGGTACTTTTGGTGGTCTAATAAGTATATGGAATCCATGTGTGTTCAAAAAAGAAAACGTCCTCAAACATAGACGCTTCCTGTTGGTGTCCGGGAGATTAGTGCAAAGTGGGGAAAAACTGAATGTCGTCAATATCCATGCGCCGAATGACGCACCGGCTCGAAGGACACTGTGGGCAGAGATTCAAAGTTTAAAAAACTCAGTGGACGGAGCTTGGATTATTTTGGGGGATTTTAACGAGGTAAGAGACCCATCAGAAAGATTTAATTCTGAGTTTATCCGCTCCTCGGCTGATACGTTTAATTCCTTCATTCAAAATGCCGATTTACACGATTATAATATGGGAGGTGCTAAGTTTACGTACATGTCCGATAATGGTGAAAAGCTCAGTAAACTAGATCGTGTATTAGTGTGTAGTGACTTTATAAATGCTTGGCCAACCGCGACGCTATTAGCACTGGCTTGGGATTGCTCGGACCACCGGCCATTGCTATTGACCACGGTTCAAACCGACTTCGGCCACATCCCCTTTAAATTCTATAACTCCTGGCTGGAAACTCCCGGTTTCAATGATTACGTAATGAGCTTGTGTCGAAGCTTCAAATTTGTTGGGGCGGCAGACAAGGGGATATCAACAAAGCTGAAATTTTTAAAGTATAAAATAAAGGACTGGAACTCTGCTGTAAAGATGAGCTCGGATGGGGTTGTTTTGGATTCAAAAAAGCAACTCCAAATACTGGATGAGTTAGCTGAAAATAGACGGCTTAACGCCGAGGAATTAGAAATCAGATCGAGGTGTCGGCATGTAGTTATGGAGGCGGAGCGTTTAAAGCAGTTAGACATTAAACGAAAGGCGAGGATTCGGTGGGCCGTGGATGGAGACGAAAACTCTAGTTTCTTCCATGGCGTTAAAAACTCAAATCTCACTAACAACCGAATCAACGGGATTTCTATTGATGGGGAATGGGTGGTTAACCCAGCACAAATTAAGGATAGCTTCTATCAGTTCTTTTCGAACCTTTTTGTGGAGCCGTTGCCGGTGCGTCCGTCATTTTCATGCCCGAATTTAACGTCGCTAACAGGTTCGGATTCTGATTTTTTGACTCAGCCTTTCACATTATTGGAAATAAAAAATGCCGTATGGGATTGTGACGGGGACAAAGCGCCCGGTCCGGACGGGTTTAATTTTAAGTTTATAAAAAGGTGTTGGGATGGATTCGAAGCGGATTTTATAAAGCTTTTTGCTGAATTCTATGAAACGGGTTCACTTAACACGACATGTAACTCATCTTTCATAACTTTGATCCCGAAAATAAATGACCCTTTGAAACCCTCGGATTTCCGGCCTATAAGCTTAATTGGGTGTATAAACAAAATAATCTCAAAAGTTTTGGTGAATCGACTAAAAGGGGTAATGGGAAAATTGGTTTCGCCTGAACAAACGGCTTTCTTGTCGGGTAGAAGCATTACCGACGGGCCGTTAATTCTGAATGAAGTTGTGGCGTGGATGCGAAAGGCGAAGAAAAAAGGTATGTTTTTTAAAGTTGACATACATAAAGCATACGATTCACTAAATTGGGCGTACTTGGATTCAGTAATGACTCAAATGGGTTTCCCGTACCGTTGGAGGCGTTGGGTTATGGCTATTGTCACTACGGCACGTGCATCAGTTTTGGTAAACGGTTCTCCCACACTTGAATTTGAGTGTCGGAGAGGACTTAGACAAGGCGACCCACTCTCGCCTTTCCTCTTTTTGCTAGCAATGGAAGCTCTGTCGGGTTTCATGAAAAAGGCTTGTTCCATAGGGCTTTTTCGTGGTATCCGTTGTTCGGATGGGGGCCCGCTTCTATCACACCTTTTATACGCTGACGATGTAATTTTCATGGGCGAATGGTCTCACTCAAATGGGCAAAACATATGCAGATTGCTCAGATGTTTTTATTTGATTTCAGGGTTGAAAATAAATCTAGCAAAATGTAGTATCCTCGGGGTGGGTGTGGGTAATAGCGAGATACATACTATGGCAAATCTACTTCATTGTAAGATTGACGTTTTTCCATTCAAGTATCTGGGGCTTTTCGTTGGGGCAAACATGAATCTTATAAAGAATTGGAAGCCGGTGGTAGAGCTTTTTAGATCTCGGTTATCAATTTGGAAAGCGCAAAATCTATCTTATGGCGGTCGGGTCACACTATTAAAATCGGTATTAAATTCTTTACCCACTTACTTCTTCTCAATCTACAAGGCGCCGGCACAAGTCATAGCAACTTTGGAGAAACTAAGAAGATTGTTTTTTTGGGGTGGGTCAGAGGAAAAAGCAAAAACAAACTGGATGGCTTGGGATAGTGTTATTGCACCGGTGGAATATGGGGGGTTAGGTTTTGGTTCTCTAAAAGATGCAAACTTAGCAATGCTTGCTAAGTGGTGGTGGAGGTTCAAACTCGAAGACAAAGGATTATGGAGGAAAGTTGTTTGGGCGATTCATCATAGTTCGAGATCTTGGAATTATATCCCAACAAAAATGTCGATTCCAGGTCCGTGGAAGCAAGTAAAAAAAATTTCGGTTGAGCTTATTCACAAAGGTGTCGACATATCAAAATCTATAATTGGGAGGGTGGGGTGTGGGTCTTCTATATCTTTCTGGATTGATATTTGGATTGGGTCTGAAGTATTGGCTGAGAAGTTTCCATTATTGTTCGGTTTGGAAGTAAACAAGTGGGCTACGGTGGCAGAAAGACTTGGGGTAGGGTTTTTGGGCCAACGTTATAACTGGGCATGGAAAAGATGCATTGCAACACCTTCAGAACGACAGGAATTGGGTCAACTGCAGTCAATGATCGCTCAGGTGGCTTTATCTGCAAGATCGGATAGCTGGACGTGGATTTTGGAGAGTTCAGGTTGCTTCACTGTCAGAAGCATCAAGAATCAGATTAGTTCACATGCATATCCGACGACGGTTACGAATTTTCAATGGAATAATTGGGTTCCGAAGAAAGTTGCTATCCTCGCATGGAGGCTTTCAAGGAACAGGCTGCCTACTAAAGACCTTCTAATCCGTAGAAACATTACGGTCAACTCGGATTTATGTTTCTTTTGCGGGGAAAATGGGGAAACAACTGAGCATGTGTTCTTGTCATGTGGCCTATCACAGATGGTATGGCAGGCTCTTGCAACCTGGTGTAAGTTATCCCCAATATATGCTTTCAGCCTTAGTGATCTGTTAGATTTACACAATCACATACCAGGTTCCAAAGGCAAAAAGAAGGCTTTTCATGGTTTGGTATTAACAACACTTTGGTGTATTTGGAGACTAAGAAACGATGTGATCTTCAGTGGTAAGTCTCCAAACATTCAGGTTTTAGTAGAAGAGATAAAAGCTTTGGGTTTTCTGTGGGTCAAATACCGCTCAAAGGAATTATCGTTGACTTGGGAACAGTGGAAGGCTTTCAATGTTTTTCCATAGTTTTTTGGTGTAAGTAGCCACTGTATCTTTGGTTTTGATGTAATTTGGTGGATGTAATATACCTGCCCTGCATCTTGCTGGGTTAGGTTGTTTTTTATTAATAAAATTTGTTGGCCGTTCAAAAAAAAAAAGATGAGAACATACTGTTATATCATGGACGACTTATTAAAAATGATTATATATATTTATTAGAATATTTCGTGAGCTAAAAATTAGAAAAGTGCAAAATAGTTTAGAAAGGCCAATAAAATCACATAATTAAGGAAATGAAATGGTTACCATAGTAAATATGGTATGGTTGTCATATAGTTGAGATATTTGATTAAAAAAAAGTAAATATGACATATGTGTATTCTTAAGTTATATAATTTTTATCCTCAAACCTACCTGTAACTGTGAGAAAGGTATGAGACAAGGGGACCCGTTATCCCCGTTTCTCTTTTTGGTAGTTATGGAAGCTTTATCGTGTATGCTCTCTCGGGCGAGAGAGACGGGAAACATTAAAGGTATCCCCACGCCTAGCAATGGGCCTGTTCTTACTCATCTTTTGTACGCTGACGACGCCATTGTGGTTGGGGATTGGTCCTCTCTTGAGTTAAAAAATATTGTTAGATTACTGCGATGCTTTTATGCATGTTCGGGCCTTCAAATTAATTTAGATAAGTCTAATTTTTATGGCTTTGGAGTTGGATGGGACGAGATTAGAGATATGGCTTGTGAGGTGGGTTGTAAACCGGATAACACACCGTTTAAATACCTTGGGTTGAATGTGGGTGCTAACATGAACCGTATTAACAACTGGCACCCGGTGTATGAGATTTTTCAGGCTCGTTTATCTAAGTGGAAAGCGGGGCTCTTGTCTATTGGGGGGAGGGTGGTCTTGATCAAGTCGGTCTTGGAGAGCTTGCCTAATTATTACTTCTCTCTTTATAAAGCCCCTAACAAAGTCATCGCAGACTTGGAAGCTATGGTTAAAAGTTTTTTATGGGGGGGATCCACTGAAGAAAGGAAGATGCATTGGGTGGCGTGGGATCGTGTATCTTGCCAAAAGAAAGATGGAGGCTTAGGATTGAAGAAACTGAAAGAAATAAACACGGCCCTATTAATAAAATGGGGATGGAGGTACAAAACGGAAAACTATAGTCTATGGAAGAGAGTGATTGAGGCAATTCATTTTAGTCGGGTGGGGTGGGAGTGTATCCAATATAAGAAAAGTCTCAATGGGGTGTGGTCCAATATAGTGAAGCTATTTATTAAGACCAAGGTCGGGAATCTTCATCTTCGTAACTTCATCAAAGGTACAGTCGGATGTGGAACCAAGATAGCTTTTTGGCTAGATGCCTGGATTAGTGATGAGCCTCTTAAAAATAGGTTCCCTGCCTTGTTTCATTTGGAAAGCGAGAAGAGATGCTCGGTTGCGGACCGAGTTGTGGTGCAAGGAGATGGGACAGTCTTAAGCTGGAAGTGGAAGTCGGCTCTGACCGAACCAGCTGTTCTCGCATGTATCCAGCAGCTTCTTGCTTTATTGGCTGATGTCACCATTAATAGTGAGGCCGACGGGTGGCGGTGGACACCCGATTCTTCTGGAACGTTCTCAGTAAAGTCGGTAAAGAAGCTGATTCACGAGGTCGTTGACACGGAAAACAGGTACATTCTTGATTGGTGTAAATGGGTGCCCGCAAAAATTAATATCCACTCTTGGAGGGTGGAGATGGATAAGATTCCAACCGGTGGGGCGTTAAAGCATAGGAACGTTCAGTTTGGTGATCCCATATGCCCTCTGTGCGGTTCGTTTGACGAAACTGTGGAGCATATGTTCATCGGCTGCCAGGTTGCCTCGGTGATATGGAATGGTGTTAGTTCGTGGTGCAAAATTCCGAATATTTTTGCTTTCTCGATTAGAGACTTGCTCGGTATCCATAACGAGATTTCGGCATCGGATTGCAAGAAAGAAGCAGTTCAAGGAATAATCATGATCGGATGTTGGAGCATATGGCGGGCAAGGAATAATTTGATTTTCTTGAATAAGGAAGTCAAAATAGACAAGATCATGAGTGAGGTTAAAGCTATGGGTTTCCTTTGGTTTTCAAATAGATCTAGACATAAAGGAATTGATTGGGGTAGATGGAACTCTTTTGTAAATATGTAAGTGGTTAGTTGTTTTTGTTGGTCGCCCCGATTTGGGTCGGCTGGTTGTTTTAATGAAAGTTACCCTTCAAAAAAAAAAACCTACCTGTAACTATAACCTACTTTAAAATACAAGCATAACTCAAAAAATAAAAACTAGAACAAACACCCCCTAGAAAAAGAATGGGTTTTCCCGCTTCCCTCATCGCCAACTGTTCAATGCAGTCATCGTATGGTTCTCTGTATCAACGATTAACGATTTCCTTCGCACTCAGTATGAAGATAGACTCGAATTCGTTGAATCCTTATTGATTCACAAGGTAATTTCATCTATACTAAAACCCCAATTTCTCATTTATTATATACTTTATTATTTGATGATTGATTTTAGGGGAAAAATCGATATTTAATCAAACTTTGGAATCTGTTTGCCCATATTGTTGCTTAAATTGAAATACAATAGATTTCTGGAAAGTTTTGATTTGGAAGTAGCTGTTCAACGAACCCTAATTTAAAAAAAAAAACTGCACCTAAATAAGCAGCAAAGTTTGGTTTTGACTTTATAAATATCAAAGTGATTTATACAAAGTTTGAATAAATCACAGAAACTTCAATTATGCCTTTTGATTTTGTTTCCATGATCGTTCCTTTCATCATAAAAGTTGTTTTTTGGAAGATTTTCTACGGGATCCAATTTGGTTTGACTTTCATATAATCAGTCTAAAGTTGTGAACTTGTATAGTAATGACTATAGATGTGTTGCTGGTTTTGCTTTTAGGTTTGTATTTGTGCTTTACAGAAATATTATGTTTCTGCAGCCATCACTATGTGTTTTTATTTGACTATTGATGCTTATGGGATATTAAATATGTGATTGATTTTTGGATCAGAGCATCAGGGCTGCAAATCGCCTGAGAAGAAAACACTGATGGTTTAGGGTTCGGTGTCAGTGAGTCCAGGCTCGTCTTACCAACCAAGCCTCTACGGTTCATGACTTCATGTAACCAGAACCATCCTTCCTCTTTAATCGCGAGCCCGACCTCGTCGACATTTGGAGTCAATCCGTATCCTGATTCTCTCATTCCTTGGCTCAAGAATCTCTCATCTTCATCCTTTGCTTCCAAAGCTCCTCATTTTCACATCCAGAATGGCTCCATGAGTGCACTGGTGACCTCACCAACTGCTCGGTCCCCACCTCGAAAACCCAGATTTGTGGTTTAAAATGACTCGAAGAAGAGATGTTCATCTAGCATTAGCATTGCATTGAATAAACACACACTCCAATTTGACACTTAAATCACTACAGAGCACCAATTGTGAGTCAAATGGCTTTTTTAAGAAAAAAATTTGTAATATTTCGTATTTGTTTTGCTAGTGTTCACTCACAAAATATTTATTTTTTTATTTTTTTATTTTTTTTAAATTTATATATGTATATATTTCTTTTTTACTTTTTTTAGTATTTTTTTAAGTCTTCCTCACTTGAACCCATTCTATCCATCCTAACCCAACCCAACCCAACCCAACCCATCCTGACCCAAACCCATCCTGATCCAAACCCATTCTAACTTTTTTTTTCAATTTACCCATCCTGACCCAAACCCATCCTAACCCAAACCCATCTTGACCCGACAACCAACCCAACCCAACCCACCCATTTTGCCACCCCTATTATATATGTATAAACTTCTGTTAGATCCGTTTTACGGGTGCATCGTGTTATAGATTCCGTTTGTGATGTGATTGTTAGTTGATTTATCGATCATGACATTATTTGAATGAGGATCTACTATTTTGAACCTTTTTGTTTTAGAAAAAGGTTATGTCGATCTTATCACAACCCAACCTTATTTATAGTATAGGTTGTACGCATTATTGATGGTATTCTTGTGGATTTTAAGATGATTTTACTGATAGACGAGTGAGTTTTTAATGATTATTTTGACAGAGACTAGTTTGAAATAGTTTAGTTATATAGTTTGTTAGGTGTGATGGATTAAATTACATTCTGTAAATTGTCATTCACAAAGTTTTTTTTTTGGGAATTTGAACTATGTTTTTGATCTTAAAGTGTTGATTAAGTGGTGTTGTACTTGTTTATAGGCAATTTTATGACTTCACTTTCTCACTCTATACTGTACTATACCTAACCTAGTGTAGTGTAGGATATGTGAATCGACTTGAGATGAACCGAATTCATTAGAAGCTGTTGGATTGAGAAGATCTGATGGCGTTTGGTGTGAAAGCAACATGTCGTGCGATGCATCAAAACAACAGCCCCATTATCTTGAGCTTCTTACACAAGGGTTTCTCGGAGATCACCGACGAAGCCGTTGGAAAATCACTACATGCTTATTATATAAAGAATCTCCACCGTCTAAGCACATTCCATGCAAATACATTGATAAACATGTACTCCAAATTTCGTAAATTCCAAGCTGCTCGGTATGTGTTTGATGAAATGCCTCACAGAAACGAAGCTACGTGGAACACCATGATATCCGCTCTCGTTCGAGTTTCTTTATACCCGGACGCATTTCTGTTGTTCAGTCAAATGCGTGCCCAAGGATTTGAAACAAGCGCCTTCGCTATTGCCAGTTTGTTAACTGGTTGCACTGCGTCTCAGGTTATGGTACATCAAGGTTTTCAAATTCATGGTTTGATTTTGAAAAATGGTTTTTTGGATAACGTCTATGCCGGTACCGCCCTTTTAAACTTTTATGCTGGGTATGGATTTCATTCGTGTGCGCGTAGTCTCTTTGACAGGATGCCCGAAAAGAATGTGGTATGTTGGACCTCGTTGATGGTTAGCTACTCGGACCAGGGAGATTTCATGGAGGTTATAAACCTGTTTCGGAAAATGAGGTCAGAAGATGTCGATGGTAACCAGAATACATTCACCACTGTGATTGGCTCGCTAGAAGATGACTCCTTGGGTCGTCAAGTTCTTGGACATGTTATAAAGTTTGGATACGAAAATGATCTCTCGGTGGCCAACTCTCTTATATCCATGTTTGGTAATTTGGGTAGAGTACAAGAAGCCTGCTATGTTTTCGCTCATATGAGTGTGCACGACACCATCTCATGGAATTCCATGATTTCTGCGTATGCACGTAATAATTTATACAAAGACTCCTTCCACTGCTTTAACTTAATGCGTTGTGTCCATGAAAACCTGGACTCGATTACACTTTCTGCACTCTTGTCAGTGTGTGGTTCCATGGACAATTTCCTCTGGGGTGCTGCAGTTCATGGTCTGGTGCACAAGCTTGGATTTGATTCAAACTTATTAATATGCAATACCCTTTTGGGCGTGTATGCGGATACTGGAAGACGGAAAGAAATGATAAAGCTGTTTGAAGAGATGCCGGAGAAAGATTTAATCTCATGGAATTCATTAATAGCTGGCCATGTTCAAGAGGGGGAGGGCCTGGATGCTTTGAAAGTGTTTATTAAAATGCTTCAGAGTGCGAATCATGTGACTTTTGCAACTGTCTTAGCTGCTTGTTCAGACCCTGCAGAAGCTGAAATTCTTCATGCACTGGTATTCACAGCCGGCCTTCAAAACAACTTAATTGTTGGAAACGCGTTGGTTACAATGTATGGGAGGCATAGGATGATGTGGAAAGCTGCACGGGTGTTTGAAAGGATGCCCCGTTGGGACTTGGTGACGTGGAACACTCTCATTGGAGGATATGCCGACTGTGAAGAACCAGACCATGCAATCAGAGTGTTTAACTTAATGAGAAGACAGGATGAAGCGACCAACTATATAACCATGGTTCATCTGCTTAGTTCTTGTGCTGCACCGAGCTACCTTCTCAGCCATGGGATGCCATTACACGCGTATGTTATTCGTACTGGTTATGATTCAGATGATTATGTAAAGAATTCTCTTATTACAATGTATGGAAAGTGTCACGATCTCGACTCAGGTACACGTATATTTGACGGATTTGTAAACAAGGATTATGTTTCATGGAATGCAATGCTTGCTGCAAATGTTCACAATGGTCATGGAGAAGAGGCTTTGAAAAGATTCTCAGAGATGAACAAAACCGGTGTACATTTGGACCAATTTAGCTACTCTGCAGCTCTTGCTGCTGCAGCTAGCTTATCTACTCTTGAAGAAGGTCAACAACTTCACGCTTTGACCTTTAAATTCGGGTTTGACTCGTATCAGTATGTTATGACGCATATAACGGATATGTATGGAAAGTGTGGGGAGATAAATGATGTTTTAAAAATGCTTCCAGAACCAAATATAAGACCACGTGTGTTGTGGAACATACTGATATCAGCTTTTGCTAGACAGGGATCTTTTCAGGAAGCACGGGAAGCTTTCGATGAGATGGTGAACACAGGATTGAAGCCCGATCATGTGACGTTTGTTTCATTTTTATCTGCGTGTAGCCATGGAGGTTTAGTAGACGTAGGTCTTGAATATTATTCTTTAATGACTAGAAAGTTCGGAGTTGATGTTGGCATCGAGCATTGTGTTTGCGTAATCGATCTTCTTGGGAGATCAGGGAGGCTTTTGGAAGCTGAAAAATTCATCAAGAACATGCCTGTCCCACCAAACGACTTTGTCTGGCGGAGCTTGCTGGCAGCATGTAGAATCCATGGAAATTCACAGCTTGGAAAACAAGCGGCTGACCATCTTCTCGAGTCAAATCCTTCAGATGATTCGGCTTTTGTTTTATACTCAAATGTCTGCGCAACTACTGGGAAATGGGATGCAGTTCATGATCTAAGGGTGGAAATGGAATCTAGTAATGTTAAGAAAAAACCCGCGTGCAGTTGGATCAAAATAAAGCGAAAGATTACATTGTTCGCGATAGGGGATAAATCCCACTATCAGAGTAATGAGATCTATGGTAAGTTGAATGAACTGAAGAAGATGATCAAAGAGGCTGGTTATGTTCCTGATACAAGTTTTGCATTGCAAGACATTGATGAAGAACAGAAGGAGGATCATTTATGGAAGCATAGTGAGAGATTGGCACTTGCATATGGATTGATCCACACGCCCCAAGGTTCAGATTTGCAGATATTTAAGAACCTTCGGGTTTGTGGCGATTGTCATTCTGTTTTCAAGTTTATAAGCGAGATCGAAAGGCGAAGAATTATTTTGAGAGATCCTTTTAGGTATCATCATTTTAGTGATGGCAAGTGTTCTTGTGGTGACTATTGGTAGTTAATTGTAGATCTGTTGAAATAGCATGTGGCTAGTTAGCATAGATGTTTGCTACTCGAGCTGAGTAACTGGTTCGGATAAATGAGTGTCTTTCCTAGTATATGGGTTTTGAGATTGTTAATACTGTACAAAATTGAGAAAATGATTAGCACGTGATACAAGTCTTCTTGGCGTGAGATTTGGTACCATACCCCATCAAACACGTGCAATATACAAGTTTTTTTTAAAGATGTATCTTTTTTATTATTTATTATATAAAATTACATTTACGCAAAAATAAAAAAAAAGTAAAATGTTATAATAAGTAAATAGCACATCAATGTTCATTTTTAAAAGATAAATCTTGACAACTATTTGTGTTATCATTATGACATTATATTTTATTCAGCACGTGCAATATACGAGTTTTTTTTAAGATATTATATAAAATTACATTTATGCAACCCGTTTAATGCACAAACATAATAATAAAATAAACTCCATGTTTATTTAATCTATCTATTATCCAATTGGAGATACATAACATTTAAATAAAGACTCATTCTAAATACGCCATCCCTAATTACTAATTACACCCCCCTATAAAAACATCACATCAATTAATAAAGGAAAAAATTATTTTGTTTTTAGTCTATTTTGTATTTTAGTTAACAACTTTTATTAAGTTTTTAGTTTTTTTTCTTTTAGTTGTCTTTTTTTAATCTTTTTTTTTAAGGGTGACTTTCAATATGTACATGGACCATTTGTCACCGGGTTCCCGTCTAGGACGATTACCCGTCAGCCCAGCATTCTCAGACGCGATGTTCTATCGGGCCCCGGCTGCCGCTCTGACTGACCTTCGCCCGGAAACCATGCTGCCCCCACACGAGAGACTCGCTGGGGTAACAGCTGGATGAAAACCTGGTTGCCCTCAGGACCGCACCATGCCTCGGTAGGAACGATCCATCATTGGGACGCCCTCCCCCCATAACGCCGCAGCCGTGGATCGAACCGGTGACCTCCAAGGAGGAACCGTCCCAACCCCACCACATGGGACCAACTGGGCTAGGGGTTCGGATTTTTAATCTTTTATTTAATGATTAGTTATATATTACTTATTATTATTATTATTATTATTATTATTATTATTATAACTACTTGTTATTATAACTAATTATTTATCCAATTACATTTATAGTAGTAACAGAAACTATAAAAAAATAAGTGCATTCTTACAAAATTATATCATTAAACATTTTACATACCGAGCTTTAATCTACAACATAATATGTAACAGGTTTTGCTATCCAAGAATTATACATATTTTGACGTGATTCAAATATATTCTCCCAGCCAGCCGCATCATTTTCTCTCATTAATGTCCATAGGTTGTTTGTGGTGGCAATTGGATACTCTCCTTGCAATTCTACCATTATAAAATGGCCACCATTCACGTGTGCAATTGAAATTATTATTTTTTTCTGGGAACTGGTGAGGGCCTCTCCAAAGCGAAAAACAAGTCGAACTGTTTCTTTTTTCTTTAGATAAAAAATGAACGATTACGTTAAACTTGTTCGCAATCAAGAATCTTGCCTCTGGATAATCATCCAATGTTTTTTTTTGGTGCAACCCCCGACCCTGACCAAGCCAAAGACGTAAACACATTTTCAAATGAGCCACATAAAGCTTTAGTGTACTTATTTATAAACTGAAGTATCTCTTCCAACAATGATCTTCAGATAAATAACCATTCATCTTCATTGTACCCTAGAGCATAAGCCGTCTCCCGAAATCCACAATTTCCATCACCTAACACGTTATGTATGCGTGTAACATACGCATGGAAGATTTTTGGAATTTGATCAATATATTCGTGTATCACTTGTGATGTTTGATCTTGGTTCAACCCCATGAAATCATAGTGCGGCGCACTTGTAGAGTTGGCGAAAGAACTCTGTCCTACAACATCTTGGTTTAACCCCATGAAATCATAGCCCGATGTGTTTAGAAGGCTGGCAAAAAAACCTTGTCCATCAGTATCTTGGGTCATGAACGGACTTGGTTCACCAGGAACTTGGTAGTTCACAAATGGACTGGTGTAACCCACTTTATCATCATACTCATTGAACATTTTTTCCCTTATTATCTTGATTTATGAACGGACTTGGTTCACCAGGCACTTGGTAGTTCACGTACGGATTGATATAACCAACATAATCATTATGGTCCCTTAATGAACTTTGTGTAGCAGCCTCTGGATACCCAAATGAACTATGCCTCCAAAGATCTCGAGTTTCCTCCAAAATTTGTCGATCGAATCTAAAGGAATATACTGACCAGTTTTCTTATACTTTGAGATTTCACAAGCACATGGTAATCCATAACACTTACGAACTTGACAAAGACAATGCTTCTAATAGTAAATGCAATAATAGGGGGGTGTAATAATAAAAAATTACTAAATTATATATAAAATTTGTTTTTCGTTTCTCTTTTATAACAATTAATTTGACCTAAAATATTGTTTTCTTTAATAACTTATTAACATTTTACTTTAAAAAAAATATGAAAAGACAACCTTGTTTTACTTTTTTGAACATTCAGATAAGTTTTATTAAAAACCGAGTTCGTTCAAAAAAATTTAATAAATATTTTTTATTCAAATAAATATTTTTAAAATAATAATAATAATTTCTGTTATAATAATAATAAATAATTACTACTAGTAAATAATAATAATAATTAAAAAGACAACAAAAAGACAAAAAAACAATAAAAGGTTGATTTGTGATGTAATGATGTGATGTTTTTATAGGGGGGTATAGATAAATCTTGACAGCTATTTGTGTTATCATTTTGACATTATATTTTATTCAGTACGTGCAATATACGAGTTTTTTTTAAGATATATTTTTTTATTATTTATTATATTATATAAAATTACATTTATGCAACCCGTTTAATGCACAAAGATAATAATAAAATAAACTCCATGTTTATTTAATCTATCTATTATCCAATCGGAGATACATAACATTTAAATAAGGGTGCTACTTTCTACACCCCCAAGTTACTTTTTACACATCCCTTCTCTCACATACTTACAGGTGGGGCCTGTGTGGGACCGGCAGTTTTCCTCTCACAATTGGGGGTATAATCAGGAGGGAGGGGGTGTGTTTAGAATCAGCCTTAAATAAAACCATAAGTATTTCATAAACATTAGGGTGAAAGAGGTGCACCCTTCATGAGATGGAGTAAACTTTTCACCACCCAATTATGAGGTGCCATGTCAATTCCCCTTTCTTACACCTATCTTGTCCAAAAAAACATAAGGGGTGGGTCACCACTCATGCCATAGGGTAAACTAATTTTTTTTAAACTACTTAATTAATAAATGAAACATAGTTTTAACAAAATAAAAGTACATTACATTAAATTAAACTAACTAAAATTACATTAACTAAATTAAAGGCAAATTGGATTTAAATAATCCCAACTCACTGTTATTGGTCAATAATAATCTCAACTCATTTAATCACCAATAATAATCCGAACTATTCACTTTTGTTTGTAAAATACTCCCAGTTAAAAAAAACACTAACTAGGTTAAAAAATTGCTGATGTGGCATGCCACGTCACCTGCCACATCAGTTGCCACGTCATCAAAAATGCCATGTAGACTGCCACATCAGCTGCCACGTCATCAAAAAATGCCACATCAACTGCCACGTCAGCAAAATTGCTGATGTGGCATGCCACGTCACCTGCCATGTTAGCAATTTTTTAACCTAGTTAGTGTTTTTTTAACTGGGAGTATTTTACAAACAAAAGTGAATAGTTCGGATTATTATTGGTGATTAAATGAGTTGGGATTATTATTGGCTAATAACAGTGAGTTGGGATTATTTAAATCCAATTTGCCTTAAAAAAACATTATATAAAATTAAACCTACTAAAAAATAAAACCATAAAAATTTAGAAACTACATGGCCACTTATATATTTTTTGCAATCTCGCGTTTTCGGGTTAGTGACCTAGTGTGATTTCCAACATCTCCGGTGGAACATTGTCGTGTGACCTGTTAAACGTCTCTAGATCTTTATCAAAACTAATCGATCTCAACGTCTCTCTCGATGTTCATCCGCCAACTCCATAAATTTTTCCTCTCGTTTCTTTTTAATGTCCACCAACTCTTGTTTCATAAATTTGTATTCTTGGAGCTTGTCGGACATACCATTTGACCTTTCGCTCGACGTTGCAGGTCATTTATCTTTTTTCTCTTTCTTTTTTTGCCTTCTTGGAGAGGGGTCTACGTTTATGTCAGGTATATCACTAGTGAATTCGGTATTCGGTGTACCCGCTTGGTAGTTACCTGAATCCGATGACTTTCTTTTTTGCCCTGAACTACCACTCTCCTCACCCACCAATGGTACCGGGGCCCATTTCTCATGCTTTCTAACCACCTCCCACGCCTCAATATGAGGAAAGCCACCCGGATGTTTTTTTGGTAATCTTTTAGCGCTTGTTTCATAACATGAGCATCCTCACTTCCGCTAGAACGTAAACGATCCTATAATAAAAATATAAATTATATTAAGGTAAAAAATAAGAATATATTAGGATAAAAAATAACAAGTATGTAAACGTAAAAAAATTATACTGCTTGATGCCAAAAGCCGTTAAATAAGTTCAACTTCCCTTGCATCGCTTTCCGCCTTTCCATTTCGGATGGACTTGATGAATGGCTTGGGAACTTCCTCCAACGGTTGCATTGTAGTGAGCGAGAACTTTTTTTTTTTCCAAAAACCTTCCGATTTTTGAACATTTCCTTTTTTCTTGTTAACACTACAATGCACCTACGCCATTGCTAACGCCTTTTCTTGTTTCTTCGTCCATCTTTGCGGATCCGCCTTACCCCATTTTCCTTTCCGTTCATCTTCGGCTTCTTTTTCAACTTCAAGTTCTTCCTCTTCTTCGGCTTCTTCATTTTCATCCCCATCTAAGTTTTGAGTCTCGAGTACAAATTCTTCATCTTCATTGTCATCGTATATGGGAAGCATGTGTTCAACATTGTCTCTTGGAGATTGAGTCGGTGGACTTCGAAAAGCAAACAGGTCAAAAGCGTTTTGGGCTTCCGTAGGATACTCGTACACGTCCGGTGCAACCATCGTGGGACCTTGTGGTAATGAAAAAAATGTCGTGGATAATTGGGTTGGGGTTGGGTGTTGTAAAAACCCGGTTGTGAAAAAATTGTGGTGGCTAGTTGGGTTGGTACACACGCGTTCCGCTTCGTCTACTTTGCGAGCCACGCCCCCTCGCCTTCGAACCGGAACCCGAAACTTTTTTCTTGTCATCGCCCTTGTTTTGTCTATCCATAGTATGCTTTGAGAGTTTGTGAATTGGGTGAAAAAATAGAATGTAAATTAGTAACATTTATAAAGTATTTAACTGTTTTTTTAAATCAAACGGCATTATAGCCGTTACCCATATCCAACGGTTACATTCAAGTCCAACGGTCAAATATGAGGTGCGGTGACTACACCCCGAATTTTGGGCTTGCCACGCGGTGAAGGGGTTCACGCCCTTCACCCCGCTTCCACCCTGTTCACCATCAAAGAAGCAAACCAATCGAAACCTGCCACGTCCCAAACCAACCAATCTTCCTAAATCATATACGGATTAATAACAATAATAATAGTGAATATATCCTCCGGTGGGTTATTTAACCTCATATGCATTATCAGTTTTCTCGCCCCTTTATTATTTCACTTCACACACCTCTTTTCTCATCCAATCCATCCATATTGATCCCTCTCCAACAACCTTTTCTCAGGTAATTCCAGATCCAGTTTCTCTCATCAGATCTCACCATTTTGTAAGTTAGATCATCACCTTATTTGCTAATTGCATCATAATTCTCTGTCTTTTATGCAATCGATCTGCATCTGTATGATTTTCTAGCCTTATTAACGGAACTCTTGGTGGAATTAGGGATTTAATTCATGTATTTTGTTATCCGATCTGATTATGTATTGATTATATGTTATAGATTCCGTTTGTGATGTGATTGTTAGTTGATTTATCGATCATGACATTATTTGAATGAGGATCTACTATTTTGAACCTTTTTGTTTTAGAAAAAAAGGTTATGTAGATCTTAATTGATGACTTCTGTTGATAATAAGTGATGGTTTTGTGTAAATTTTACTTCCACTATGACTGGTTATATTTATATAGTATAGGTTGTACGCATTGTTGATGGTCTTCTTGTGGATTTTAAGATGATTTTACTGATAAACGAGTGAGTTTTTAATGATTCCTTTGACAGAGACTAGTTTGAAATAGTTTAGTTATATAGTTTGTTAGGTGTGGTGTGATGGATTAAATTACATTCTGTAAATTGTCATTCACAAAGTTTTTTTTGGTCTTAAAGTGTTGATTAAGTGGTGTTGTACTTGTTGTTTATAGGGATCCTCAGTAGCAAGAGGATGGGGCTAACATTCACCAAACTCTTTAGCCGGCTCTTTGCCAAGAAAGAGATGCGTATATTGATGGTGGGTCTCGATGCAGCTGGTAAGACAACCATTTTGTACAAGCTCAAGCTCGGCGAGATTGTGACCACGATCCCTACCATAGGTAATTAGTTCTGTAACGGACTAACAGTCTCAGTTTGTTTTGGTTAGCATATTAGCTACAAATTTTCATTTGAGTTGCAAATATGGAGTGGTTAGTTACTCATTAACATGGTATGATATCACCTATAAGCTAAGTTAGACGTTTTATAGCTAATGAGGTTATTCTTTGCAGGTTTTAACGTGGAGACTGTTGAGTACAAGAACATTAGCTTCACCGTGTGGGATGTTGGGGGTCAGGACAAGGTATATAATTTAAGACTTTTGAATATTTAATGCTGCAAACCCATATTTGTTTTGGGTTGGATGATATAAAATTTCTTGTATTCGTTACTGCTGAAGTACATATGTGTATGCTAATGTGTTTTATATGTAGATCCGTCCACTGTGGAGGCATTACTTCCAGAACACCCAAGGTCTTATCTTTGTGGTTGATAGCAACGACAGGGACCGAGTTGTTGAGGCAAGAGATGAATTGCACAGGATGTTGAACGAGGTAAGTTTGCATCTTTCAAAGTTTACTCTATTATTGCCTTTCATCAAAGACATAGATGAACTAAAACCTTGAGTATATTCGTTTTCAAAATTGATATTGCTGTGTTTTTTTATGATTACTTGAATGATATATATATACTTATCTATGCCAGGATGAGTTAAGAGATGCAGTTCTCCTTGTATTTGCTAACAAACAAGATCTTCCGAATGCAATGAATGCTGCTGAAATCACTGACAAGCTCGGTCTCCACTCTCTTCGACAGCGTCACTGGTAATTTTTTATCCATATGGAACAATGCCATTTTTATTTCCGTTATTTCAGTTGAGTTATATCTAGGGGTGTCAGTCGTGTCGGGTTGCGGGTGAAATGTGAACCCAAACCCGACCCATATTATTATCCGTGTCAAAGATTTCAACCCTAACCCGCACACACATGAATGAGTCATACATGTTGACGAGTTATAAGCGTGTTGTTGGGTTGTAAGCGGGTCATTGATAACATGTTTAATGGTGAGTATGAGTGTGACAAGTAACTAATATGGTGTGTCAAAAACATTGCTAGTTAACCTTGTAAATGGAAAGCGGAAAATAAAACAAAAATATAAACGCTTTTTTTAAATACTTAAATGGGCTAATGGGTCAACCTATTTTTTATACGAGTCAACCCGAACCTGACCTGCTTTTTATACGGGCCAACCGAACCTCCCGTTTTTAAACAGGTCATGTCAATCGACCCAAACCTGTTTTTTTTTCTCATGCCAGGTTCGGGTCCAGGTCCAGGTCGTGTCAAGAATTGCCTCCCCTAGTTATATCATAATCACATCTTGTTCTGTAACTAACTAACCATTGTACTTGGTCATTATAATACTAGAAAACTAATTGAGGGTGTGTTTGGTTTGGGAATGATGAAATGGGACTAGTTATCATAGAGGGTGTTTGTCAATTCAACTACACTATCAAAACCCATACCCGTTGTAATTCATATTGATCTATTAACCAAGCGCAAGCTCAATATACTAAACAAACGCAACGATGCAGGTACATCCAGAGCACTTGTGCAACATCTGGAGAGGGACTTTACGAGGGACTGGATTGGCTTTCCAACAACATAGCTAACAAGGCAAGTAACCGTTAGACCTTAAAAAATGTTTGTTGGTTCAATTATTTTGCGAGTGGTGTGTTAATTGTATGGCATTTTGTTACAGGCATGATTGGTTATGAGGGTGGATGTTTGGCGGTTTCTGTTACTGGTTTGTTTGAAGAAAGATATTTTGGATTTTATATACGATTGTTTGGATTGCAAGTATGTTTTAGGTAGGTGGTTATTATTTCTCAAGTTGTAAGAGGTTAAGTTTTTGTGGTTGTTAGAAGTTAATGTAGTTTGCTTTGCATTTATATATGGTAAAACATTTTTATTGTATCGGTTTCTTCAATTTACAAGTTTCTTGATTCGGTTGTTGATGACTTACTTAACCCGTGGTATCAATCAAGAGTGTATCTATCACATGTGTATGTTACACACAAGAATCTGAAATCGGACTATGATGAGCTCGGATGCTCCATATGTGTTTGTGAATGTGTGTTATAAGAAAATGAATATTGGATATAACATTGATGTTTGTATACTTTTATCTAATGATGCTTTTCAAGTAATTTGCTTAATGAAGCCATTTTCTTTTTCATACCATCTAAAAATTTGGGTAATTCTTATTAATTAAAGTCATACCATCTAAAAATTTTGTATAATTCTTATTAATTAAAGCAATTCGATTGTCATTTAAAAAGTTCAAAAGTGTATTCGTTCAAACTGGGGATTTTTAGAACAAGAATATCCACTTTGTTTCTTAAATACCTACAAGTTTTAGTCTTTTGCTGAACCAACTAGTCCGAACCAAAACTGCCCCAACCTTACACCGTTACACTGTCCGGTCATAGAGACCCCATCGCACACCCCTAGTTCTGCTGCTAAGCGTTAATTAGAAGTGAACTCAGTGTCTTGTCATCTCGGCGTCTGACTTGCGCAGTAGGTCGTTGCAAATCCCTTAATCAACCAAACTCATATCATTAGCTCAATTGGATATGCATGTTACTTCTCGGAAGCCCCTAATATGATAAATTCCCTAATATCGGTAATACAACTTACTTCTATGATGAAGTAAAGCCATCATAAGTCATGTCATAATTCAAGATCTTTTTCTAATTTTTTTAGTACTCTTTTTTTTGAACGGCCAATGAATAAAAGCCAGACTACTCAGGGTAACCCAATAGTTAAAAGGTGATCTCATACGTCCGTTACCACAGACAACACTGGGTAGCCCAAGCCCACCATCTCCAATTCAGAGGAAAACCCGCCGCCCGAAAACCCACTACGGTAAAACCCGATTGGGATCAGATTTGAACTTGTGACCTATGGCCTCAAACCAAAATCTTCACTTCCCTCCAATGCCAATTGAGCTATATCTCATTGGCTAATACTCTCTTTTCTTACAGATCCGTCGGAGGGGAGATCCACTCTACGCCCGGCTGACGTGCTAGTTTTTGGTTGGGAGGGCGGGAAACATGCTTGTGTCGATCTCACAGGTGTATCCCCCCTAGCCGGGTTCCGGGAAAATGGGTTTGTGGCGGGGCAAGCGGTACTGAAAGCAGAGTCAAAAAAGGTGGAAAAACACACGAAAGCTTGTGAGGATAATCAGCATGCCTTTGTCCCCTGGCGTTTGACACGTTCGGCTCCTTGGCGCCGGAGGCAGTTCGGTTCTTGTCTAGAGTTCAGCGTGTGGTCCATAACAACTTTTCGACTCCTCAGGGGCGAGGCTTTGTTTTTAGTAGATTAGGGTTTTCTATTCAGAAAGGGATGGCGGCATAGTTTGTTGCTCGTCTACCTGTTATCCTTATGTATATCCTTATGTAATTTGTCCTGATGATTGGAATGAAACATAAAGAAAAGAGAAATATATAATTAATGGTTGAATTTAAAAAAAAATACACATTATTTTTTCCATTAAAAATCTTATCTAGGATCATTTATGCCTTCACCATATCATTCATAAAAGGGGTTGGGTGACAATTGTTTTTTGTTTGTATCAACTTATTTTTTATTTGTGCAAAAGAATAACATGCAATCAACATATAGCCAGATGTCTATATTATTACTTACTAGGTTAGAACCCCGTGTATTACACGGGTTAAATAATTGTAATTTTATATATTAAATAATAAAAAAAGTTATATTTTTATGAACCCTGTATATTGTACGGGTTAAATAAATGTAATTTTATATATCAAATAATAAAAAAGTTATATCTTTAAAAACCATGTGTATTACCCAGATTAAATAAATATAATTTTGTATACTAAATACTAAAAACGTCGTATCTTAAAAAAAACCCGTGTATAATCAGGTTGAATAAATCTACCAAATAATAAAAAAAATTACATCCTTAAAAACCCCGTATGTTACACGTGTTGAATAGATCTAAAAAAGAGTTATATCTTAAAAACCATGTGTATTATACATATTAAATAAATGTAATTTTGTATATTAAATACTAAAAACGTGGTATCTTTAAAAAACTCATGTATAGTTGGGTCGAAAAATCTACCAAATAATAAAAACCCATGTATTATACGTGTTGAATAAATCTAATTTTACATAGCAAATGATAAAAAGTTATATCTTTAAAAACTTCGTGTATTACACAAGTTATATAAATGTAACTTTGTATAGTAAAAAATAAAAAAATTATATTTTTCAAAACCCTGCATTTTAGAATTGTTGAATAAATATAATTTTGTATATCAAATAATTAAAAAGTTATAATTTTAATAAATTAGGGTAACATTTAATATTAATTTATTATTTATATATTTAATATAAGATAAGTAGGAAAGAGAGATATTTGCTTTAAAAATATATTAAATTAACAATTTAGATTTGAGGATAATATTTTATTAAAGTATGATAAGATTTAATATTAATTTATTATTTATTTAGTTAGTTAATATAAGATAAATATAAATTTGAGGATGCCTCCAATGAATGACACGTGTTCAAAACTTAGTTTCTTTTATTATAGTAGATAGATTTGTCGAACTTTCATATGAGCACATCTTTTAACCTACACAAAGACATAATCACTTGCCCCCAATGGACATTCATGTGGTTAAGTGTTGTGCTTCACAACCAAAGGTTGAAAGTTCAAATCCAACAATATATATGTACATATTCTAAAAATACTAAGCAGGACGAATTATTTTATGTAAGCCTCATCTTTATGATCATCATTTACTATGTAGAAATGAAACTTTTTAGATTTACATGTTCAACCACATGGTAAAATCTAGTTGTTATGTGTGAATCTCATTTACATAAAATATTTGATTAAACTAAAAGCATGAACAACATTTTCACTATTTAATAAATATATAATAATAGGACATGAAAAGAAAATTCTAGCATCATGTTGAATTATCTATCAAGAAATAAAAATTACATAGTCAAAAGAAAAGTCCAAGTCTCAAGAATGGTACAAATTAGATGCCCCCAGAGTCCGGAAACCATTGAGGGACCGATAATCTTTGAAAAATATGCTCACATGGTATTTAAAATTCTAACTAATCGATTCCTTTCTAGACAATATTTATTAAGTTTATAAAGAATATTATAACCTTGCGTTTTGATTGTAAACAAGAAGGCATGGGTGGATCTTCTTATAGGCTCGTGGGTGCCCCGGCCCTTACTGATTTTTTGCTCGTAGTGTTACCGAAAATTTCCGGAAAAAAAAATTGTAGTGTAAAATATTGGATTTTTAAGAGTCCGGTCGCACTGATTTGGATTTTGAGAGTCCGGCTTCCACTGATTTTTCATTCAAGCTCCGCCTCAAGACTCATATTTAAACGCGCTTAAAAGTAAGATCGTTTTTCTGTTGCAATACACATTATTTTTTCCATTTATATTCTTGATTTATTGCTAAGAAAAAGTTTCAGCACATTGTCACTCCATATTTTGATGTCTTTCCTTTTCATAAAACTTTCTATTGTAATAAAGTATCAAATTTAATGTGGTACACTACTTTTTATACCTAATGCAACCTGTTATAGCATAACTTTGTCAAATTAAATAGTAAAAATATCTCACCAGAATCCGGTTTAATCAACTAATCTAGATGCTTGGAGCGGGTCTAATACTTCTAGTTGTTAGGTGCATACTATAATACTATCTTAACTACACAAAAAAAAAAAAAAAAAAAATTACATTCCCCCCCCCCCCCCCCCCCCCCCCCCTAAAGTTTCAGGTAACTAAATATGTCCCTAAAAATATATGAAACACGCAAATTACAATGAAGTCATAAAGGGGTGGTTTTAAACAACAAACATACCTAGTAAAATATCAGATATAGCAAAGTTATTGATAGGATCTAAGAAGCAAAATCTCACATATAGCAAAGTTATTGATATGATCTGAGAAGAGTTGAATATAAGTAGATCTTATCTCTATCTCAATAGATATAGAAACTACTTCTAGTGATACCCCCAATTAAAAAAGTATATACAAATTCAATTGAAAACATACATAGCTAAAAAAATACAACACAAAAAGCTAGAGAATGCTAAAAAAACTCTCTTAGTAAGCTACTAATAGTTGTATACTAGGAATAAGTAACACACAGTGACATCAGGGCCGGCTCAATTTTATAGGCGCAAAGCAGATAATAAAATTGTGGCCTTTTTCATTAAATAAAAAAGAAAAAAAATATTTTAGATTCTATTATTCATGTATTATCTTTGTGTATGAATAATTATAGATCATAAACCTCAATGTCAACAATTTCAAAGCTAAAATCACCTACACATAAATTTTTTTTAGAGTTTGAGGTCTTAAGAAAATGAGCCTAAAGCCTTTGCTTTATTTCACTCCGCATTGAGCCGGCCCTAAGACACACAAACAATGGTAACATGCAAAGGCCGCCAAAAAAATGACAAGCTAAGCCCCTAAGGCAATTAATCTATTACAAACCTAATCTGTTTTGATGATGGTCTTCGAGAGGCTATCGAAGACATTGTTGTTTGCGGGGGGTCCTACTTCGGTGACCTTCAGTGGCGATTGGCATCTTTGCCGATGCGTCTGGGGGGTTTGGGCCTTCTCTCAGCTCGGGATGTTGGAGTTTATGCTTTTGTGGCGTCTAGAGCTCAGTCGTGTGTATTGTAAGACCATATCCTTCAGAACAGTGGGGTTGTTAAGCTTGACGTAGACTACCAACAGGCCCTTGAGTACTTAAGTATCTCTCTTCCAGACTTTGATATTGGCGGTTTCTCTAATATGGACACCCCCCCCCCCCAAAGCCACAAAAACTTTGGCGAATGCCCTATTTGACAAAATCGCTCGGAGTCTGGGAGAAGCATTCGATTTGTCTCCCCGCCAGAAGGCGGTGATTGAGTGCTTGAAAGGCCCCCATGCGCAAGATTTTTTGACTGTTATCCCGATCGAGGGGCTGGGGCAATGCATGTCGGCTGTTGAGTATAGGGCTATCCTCAAATACCGGCTGATGATCCCTATGTATTCAGAAGACGAAACCTGCCCAATTTGCCGTAAAGCCTGCATGGATAAATACGGGGAGCATGCTATTCATTGTAAGGAGCTCCCTGGTTTCAAATATCGGCACGACTGGGTGAGAGATGTTTTGGGGGACATCTTGAGGAGAGCGGGGATTTCTGCCAAGAAGGAGGCCCCTGTGAATTTCCTTACAGATCCCATGGAAGGGAGATCTACATTGAGACCAGCGGATCTGCTCGTCTTTGGTTGGGCGGGAGGGAAACATGCTTGCGTGGATCTCACAGGAGTCTCCCCCTTAGCTGGTTTAAGGGAAAGCGGGTTTGTAGCAGGACATGCTATAAAGAAAGCGGAATCTAAAAAGGTGGATAAACACGCTAAAGCATGTGCTGATAACCAAGACGCATTTGTCTCCTTCGCCTTCGACACCTTTGGCTCCCTAGCTCCAGAAGCTATCCGTTTGTTAACTAGGGTCCAAAAGGTTGTCCACAACAGTTGCTCATCAACAGGGGGACAGAGGTTTGTCTTTAATAGGCTAGGGTTTGCTATTCAGAAAGGGGTAGCGGCGCAGCTTGTTGCCCGCTTACCTGCGATATTGATGTAACTCGACCAGTATTTTATATATAAAAAGTTTCCTAATCCATACTCCTAAAAATGTTTAACCTTAATGCTACGTCTTTACAAACTCATATCATGGACCATGTCATTATAAAGGTGTAAATCAAGCAAATGCCTAATCAGTTCATCCCTAGTCATTTTGGGTTTGCCTCTACGCCTCATCCCCTCTATAGTGAGAGTTTCCTTAGCTCTAATCGTACTTGTCATATGTCTCCGCCTAACTAGCCCAAAGCATCTCAACCCCCCCTCTCTTGTCTTACCCGATATGCTAGCCACCCTTAATCTTTCCTTAAAAACCTAGTGTGCCAATACATCTATCTCAACATCCTCATTTATGCTACCTCCAGCTGGCACACTTGTGTCTTCTTGATGGCACAACATTCCACTCAGTATAACATTGTCGGTCTAACCGCAACTTTGTAAAATTTCCCCTTTAATTTAGTCAAGAACCTCTTGTCGCACAATACCCCGGTGGCTGTTATCCATCTACACCTACCAGCCTATACGCGATGTGCTACGTCACTATCCATCTCCCGATTTATTTGGACAAACAGGATGGTTTAAAGTTCCCACAGTTTATGTGTGTTTTTTCATGTAATATTTGGTTGTTATTCGGTCCAACCTAGTGTGCTCACACATCTATCTCAGCATCCTCATTTCTGCTACCTCCAGCTTGCGCACTTATGTCTTCTTGATGGCACAACATTCCGCTTCGTATAACATTGCCGGTCTAATCGCAACTTTATAAAATTTCCCCTTTAATTTAGTCAAGAACCTCTTGTCGCACATACCCCAGTGGTTACACCAGCCAGCCTACACATGATGTGCTACGTCACTATCCATCTCTCGATTTCTTTGGATAAACGTGATGGTTTAAAGTTCCTATAGTTTATGTGTGTGTTTTTTCATTTATTATTTGGTAGTTAATGTAGGTAAGTAATCTCGTTCCGACATTGTGAATGTAAATTCGACACGGTGAATACAAACAAATCTTCTTTCTTTTTATATAATTTGAAAAAAAGAAACAAAATATAAACATTCAGATCGAGGGTGTCAATCTTTTCAGGTTGACGAGTTAACGAATTGAAAATATGAACCCAAACACAACTCATAGAATTGTCCGTGTGAAAAACATCGATCCTAACTCGGGCACACTTACAAATCGTGTTGTGTATTGGAACGATCTGTTAATGTTCATTTACGGATATGGATATCATATGAGTAATACTTGATAATTTTGTAACAAATTAATTTAACTCAAATGATTTATTTATGTAGTTGTTCTTGTAATTCCATTTCCGTGAAATAAATAGTAAGAAGAAGAATTAAAATAAAAACAAAGTATAAAACTTTATTGTTTCTTAAACGTGTTATTATGTCAACCTGTTACAGATCGCGTTCAGACTAACTCATTCATTAAATGTATTGTGTTTGAATTGATCTATATAATAAGCATGTCATATTTACCAACTCAAAACCTGATTATGATCGCTCCCGTCCTGATATCCCGTAAGATACAAAAGTTGGGTTGTATAAGAACTGAGCAATTCAACTCCTTTGTCACATGACTTATTGATAGGAGTTTATGTTAAAGAGAGAGAACATAAAGACAATTAGAAAGCCTAAGTGTCGGTGAAATTTTCAATATTTCCCCCATTTTTTACATTCATTCTCCCTCAATTTGTCATGTGTAAGATTTTTTTCAATTTGGTTGATCTCACAAAATCTGATAAATCATAAATCATGGTGTATGTGGCTCCATAATCAAATATCCATGATTGTTCCTTTCTTATATTATAATTTTGAGCCATATTTGCCAAACCACTAATAGTAGGGCCATTTTGGCAATTTTTGAGACTTTCTTTTATAAAATAAACAAAGTTGTGGTTTTCAGTATTTCAGATTCTTTAGGGGGTTTTTTGTAAATAGGTGGAAAATAAAATGGGGGGTTTCGAGACATCTCTCTCACCCCCTGTACCTGTGCTCATCGAAAAGCATCCACCATCTTCTTCATTACGTGCCGCTGCCACCCCCCCAAATCCGGTGGGATTTTTCCGATCATCACTAGTATCGACGACATCTTTGTTACTCACAGTCGCTAAGGCGTTGCCCTTTCCAGTCTAACATTTTTTGTGGTCTTCTTGTGGCCATCGGCCCGCCAATCAGGGTAGCCGACCAACTTGAAACACAGTTCTCTGGTCTGTTTTAGCATACCAAAATGAGTACACTTGAGGTGAGATTTATCTTCCTTAATTGGCATTCCATTCTTCTTCCCATCGAATCGTCGATGCCCCTTTGTTACAAGCCTTAATCCCTCTGTTTCAATGGTAACTAAACCTGATGTTATGCCTTGTGTTTCATTGAGAGTTGCTTGTCGCAACCCCCGATCCCTGGTTCCCGGGAACGGGCGGCCGCGAGCCAGTTTCGGTGGTATCGCGTATTGTCTAATTTGGCAGCGGAATTTTTCATTAGGACCGTAGTTAGGAAATATTTTATCAGAGTAAAACACCACCATTTATATAACATTAAACATATGGGATTAACCCAAGTTCATAGTACATGCGTTTTCATAGGAATAAATCCTATTTATTTAATAAAAACATCTATTTTATTTTTAGGTAACTTTATTGCCACTTTTCCAAGCCTTCAGTGCTGTCCAGCTGGATTCTATTTGGCTTTCACATTTTGTTACCTGAAACGCGTTTTAAAAACATTTGTCAGTGGGAAATACTGGTGAGTGAATCCCAGTTTAATCAAGTTTAATAAAAATCCCATTGTACAGTATTGAGGGCGATCCCGCAATTATATTTGTTTCCAAGACATCACAATTAACATCCATGGTACTGTCGAACCCGACTTGTGGACATGTTACTCCTTGACCAGGTGGTAACAGATTTTGTATACAAAACCCCAACATACTCATCATAATTGTATTCTTACAAATACTCAATAACTGTTATTCGCATGGAAAAGTATTTAAGGTTTTGTAAAAACATTTAACAAAAGATTTACAAAAAGTGGATCAACTCACATTGCTGTCTTAGATTTTTCGTAAGGGTTTCCCGGTGATAATCTATAATTTACACAAATGTACACGCGTTAGTATTAATAACCCATTTTAACATTAGTAATACCCTCCCCGAGACAGCATTCCAATGACTATGTCGGGTAGAACCACGACAGCCATTACGGAACCCTAGATCAATCGGGCAGCGTATCTAATACGTATCCAGGGGTTATAATACTTACAACGGAGCAGAACTTCGCTAATTAGGGGGTATAATACCCGAGTATAATAAGCCTACTATCAGAAATTGAGATTGAGAAAGAAAGAAATGAACGACGGAAAACGAAAACCCGTTGCATTCTTATATAGGTGCTGATCTTGGTTCTCTCGCGGCCCGCGTAACACAAGCACAGGGCCTACGCGGCCCGCGTTGACCTCCGGTCAATGCGTAGCTGGGCTGAGTCGACAACTAGCTCCACCGAGTGTTGGGCCACGTGGCGGCCCAGGGTCGTGCCAGGCCTTAAGTTCACGCGGCCCGCGTGAAGGTTGGGGTGGGGTTACGCGGCCCGCCTCAACTTAAATTTCAGATTTTTAATTATTTTTAATACTATTTAATATATTTGAGGCCCGTTTTCGCGTATGGGGTGTATTTTGGGACAATTTGGGATATTTTAAAATATTTTGGGGTGTCGGAAAATATTCGAGGGTGTCGGTTTATTTAGGATTATTACATCCTCCCCACCTTGTTTTAGAGCTCGTCATCGAGATCTACTGGAACAAGTGTGGATTTTTCCTTTGCATTTCAGATTCAAGCTCCCATGTGTACTCAGGTCCTCTTTTGGAGTCCCGCTTCACTTTGACCAGAACTAATCTCTTGTGTTTGAGATTCTTGACTTTCTTATCTTCAATCTGTAGAGACCTTTCTACAAACTTAAGTTGTTCATTTACCTCTATATCCTTAAGAGGTACCATTAGTGATTCATCAGCTAGGCACTTTTTGAGATTAGATACATGAAACACATCATGTATTCCTGTCATTTCCTCTGGCAGTTGTAGCTGATAGGCTACAGGTCCTATTCTTCTAATAATCTCAAAAGGTCCAATATACCTGGGACTTAGTTTTCCTCTTTTGATGAATCTTACTACTCCTTTCCAAGGAGAGACTTTTAACAATACTTTATCTCCTACTTGAAATTCCAATGGCTTGCGTCGGTTATCAGCATAACTCTTCTGTCGATCACGTGCTGCTTTTAGTCGTTCCTTGACATGAATAATCTTCTCGGTTGTTTCTTGCACTATCTCAGGTCCAGATAGTTGCTTTTCCCCAATTTCTGCCCAACAGACTGGGGTTCGGCACTTTCGTCCATACAGTGCTTCGAATGGTGCAGCATTGATACTTGTGTGATAACTATTATTATAAGAAAATTCTATTAAAGGTAAGTGATCGTCCCAATTACCTCCGAAATCAATTACACAAGCTCTAAGCATGTCTTCCATTGTCTGAATTGTCCTTTCGCTTTGTCTGTCTGTTTGAGGATGATAAGCTGTGCTCAGATTTAACTTGGTTCCCATGGCTTTTTGGAAACTTGACAAAAAATGAGAGGTAAATCGGCTATCTCTATCAGAAATAATTGATAAAGGAATTCCATGTAATGAAACAATTTCATTTACATACAATTTAGCTAGCTGTTCCATACTGAAAGTTTCCTTCATTGGTAGGAAATGAGCTGACTTGGTTAGCCTATCTACAATCACACAGATTGTATCATTACCCTTCCTTGTTTTAGGTAATTTAGTAACAAAATCTATTGTTATCAATTCTCATTTCCACACTGGCATTTCTAATTGCTGTAACAAACCTGAGGGTTTCTGGTGTTCAGCTTTAACTTGTGAACAAGTTAAACATTTAGAAACATAGGCTGCTATGTCTTTCTTCATTCCTATCCACCAGAATTTTTTCCTTAGATCCTGGTACATTTTATCATTTCCTGGGTGCATCGTATACTTAGATTTATGGGCTTCTTCTAATATACGATGACGTAGGTTTCCTAATTTAGGTATCCACATTCTCTTTTTATGGAATCTCCAAATGCCATCTGTTCCGTGTTCTAATTCCTTAACCATACCTTTTAGTTTTTCAGTATCATCCTTGATTACTGATTCTTGTGCTTTCCTGATTTGATCATTTAAATCTACTTGTAGATTTAATTTAAGAGAACGTACCCTTTTTGGCTTTTCATGATACTTTCGACTTAAAGCATCTGCCACTACATTTGCCTTTCCTTCATGATACTGGATATCACAATCATAATCACTAAGCATCTCCATCCAGCGTCTTTGTCTCATATTCAACTCCTTTTGCCCGAAAACATACCTTAAACTCTTATGATCGGTGAATATGGTAAACTTACTACCATAAAGGTAATGTCTCCAAATCTTAAGGGCAAAAATTATAGCTCCTAGTTCTAGATCATGGGTTTCTCATGGTCAGCTTGGTTCTTCGAGTAGATGAGGATGTCGTCTATGAAGACGATGACAAATTTTTCCAAGTAGGGCTTGCAGACGCGATTCATGAGATCCATGAATGCGGCAGGAGCATTAGTGAGCCCAAAAGGCATCACTAGGAATTCGTAATGACCATAACGAGTCCTAAATGCAGTCTTGTGTACATCTTCATCTTTAACCTTCAATTGATGATAGCCTGACCTCAAATCGATCTTAGAGAAGTAGCTTGCCCCTTGTAATTGATCGAATAGATCGTCGATCCTGGGCAAAGGATACCTATTCTTGATAGTGACCTTATTAAGCTCACGGTAATCGATGCACAGACGCATTGATGTGTGCAAAATGCAAAATATAAATTACATTAATTGTGGCATAAAACTAACCCTTTTTAGTACTAATGTTGGAAAAAGTGTGCTTTTGTCTTCCTTTTGTATTTTCAGGATTAAATGAGCTCAAATTAACAAAAGAAGCAAAAAGACAGCAAAATCTAACATAAATACAAGAAAAAGAATAAACGTGACATGCCCGACCCCACGACAGCATCTTCCTAAGCAAAACAAGAAGACAGAAGACTGAACACGCCCCGTGCTCAGCCAGCACGGGGGCGTGCCCAAGCGTCAGCAGAAAAGACAAAGTGGTAGAAGCTTCTATTGCCCACCACGGGGCCGTGCTCAGCGGACACGGGGCCGTGGTCAACTATAAGATTCGCACAATCCAGGCAAATCTTCATAGTACAAAGATTCTTCTGCACACGGGGTCGTGCTCAGCGGATACGGGGGCGTGGTCAACTAATAAAGACAAGCTGCATTTAATTACCACTTGCTTCTTATTGCACACTATATGGGCTTGGTTATGCGATAACCAATCCATACCTATCACTATATCAAAACCGGCTAGCTTAAAGGGGAGTAAGGACAAAGGAAAAGAGTGGTTCCTAATGGATATAACACATCCATCTAACACAGTTGAGGCGGTTTCTATGGTTCCATCAGCTAATTCCACCTCATACTTCACACTTAAGGCTTTAACAGGTAAATTCAGTAACTTACAAAACTTATTATCTACAAAAGATTTATCAGCTGCTGAATCAAATAGCACTCTCGCATAAACATCATTTATGAGGAAGGTACCTGTGATCACATTGTCGTCCTGAACAGCTTCCTTTGCATCCATCCTGAAGACCCTAGCATTGGTCTTTTTCCCATCCTCAGTCTTCTTTGTGAGTTTTGGGCAGTTGGACTTGATGTGCCCTTTTTCATTGCAGCTATAGCACGTAGCATCCTTGATTTTCTTACAGTCCAAGGTCTTGTGCTCAGAAGACTTACAAATCCCACATGCCCTTGGCTGCGACTGGGATTTCGACTCGAGTCTGCACCTCCCAAAATGGTGCTTCTTACAAACCTTTTGCACCAAAGGTTGAACATTCTCGCCTCTCCTCCTTTGGTACCGATTATCACCCAAAGGGCATGGAATGTGGTACCGGAAGTCATCATTCCGGCTGAATGGTACGCCTTACATCCGGAGCCCCCTCGAGACATACTACAAGGGGTTCCGATTGGTGTCGCTCCTCCTCCACAAGATGTTGAGGAACATGAAGCCGCCTCCCTTCTCCCGAGGGAGATAGAAGAATGGCTCTAGCAACATCTAAGGGACACCGCTCGGCTTGGAGTTCTACAAGGCTTTTAGACCGGAAATCTATTTCCGGAATTTTGGTTCTTATTGTAGAAGTAGAGCTCCTTAGGAAGATTTTACGGATCACTTGACCTATCTAATATTAGGACTTTTAACTTTTATTTTCTGCTTTATTTTTCATTTTTTAGGACTATTATGTAATTCTCTCTATGACTTAATGAATGATGGTTTTAGTTAATTTGGTGCTCGGATGGTGTTGAAATGAATAAAACACACTTGAGATAGCAAAGGATACAAGGGAAGCTTGAACCAGCACCCCATGCAGGAAAACAGGACCATCCGACAAAATTCTTCGTTTACAGTAGGTTCGGCACGGGCCGTGTCCGCCCAACACGGCCCCGTGCTGCACAGTCTGCAGAAATACCCAGTTCAGGTAAACTGGACACGGGTCGTGCTCACCCAACACGCCCCCGTGTCCAGGCTTCTGTTTCTCTTGATTTAATTTTGTTACTGGCACTTGACCACGGGGCCGTGCCCGGACAACACGGGGCCGTGTTCAGCGCCCATTAACACAAAATTTTTGCTTTTTCACACCTTTTTACGCATTCAATCAACCTAAAAACTTATTTTTGGGACACATTGAGGACAATGTGTAATTTAAGTGTGGGGGGGATGCTAAAACCTTGAATCTTGCAAGTCCTAAATACAAGCGTTACACAAAACTCTATTGGAACCGCTAAAAAAAATTTCATTTTTTTACTTGTCTAGGTTTAATTTGGGAATTTCAAGTTCTAACAAGGTTATAATTTTACGAATTTACAACCGATAGCGTCGTGGTAAAAAGAACCAACATAAGAAAATTATGAAAAGGCATGACAAGCTTAGTTAAAATTTAATTATATATACTTGATCACATAAAAACCCATTCCCACAAAAGTGAGTTTTGAGCCTTTATTGAGCATACAAATATATATCTTTAAATTAAATGCTCATTTTTCGTTTCTTGTGTGAATAGCCGCTAGGTTCTTACGACTCTAGAACTTGCCATGACGATACATTCCCGGTCCTTACCAACTTAAACCCGAGTAAGTAAATGATGGAGGCATTAGGACTAACCCTTTTTATTTCTACACCATTATTTTTTTTTACCACATACCCAAAATCCACCTAGTTAGCCCCTTTGAGCCTAAACCTTTTCATTTCATAACCCAAATAAACACCCTTTCACCCACCAAAACCTTTTTCATTTTTAACCCTTTGTTTTAGTAACTAGCTCGGTTCTTTATATGACTTTTCAAAAAAAAAATATGTTGATTATGAAGCAAAAGAAAATAAACAAACAAGTTTATCAAAAATAACTTTGTTTGAATAATAGCTTCATCAAAATAAAAGTTACAAAAATAGAAAGTCTTACGAAAACCGACGCTTGTTACGCTTTTCGCCCTTTTTCTACTAACCACTAACCACTAACCCAACCACCTACCTTTAACCCAAGCCTAACCCTTCACCCAAAAAGTCCTCTTGATATTTACAAAGGTATATAAGTTAAAAAGGAGGAGGATTGATTGTTTGGCAAGCATATGGTAGGAGTAAGTTCCATGCCGCTCTCGAGTGATCCACAAAAATACATTTTCGGCCGAGTGTTGAGTGATCCCCGTGAGGTATGTGAACTTGTATATAAATAGAATTTTAAAGAGGCATGTTATGCCCTAATAAGTAATTGATCTTATGAAAAGTTTTAAATAAATCATGACGAATAGGATTGTAAATAAATAAAAATAAAACTAAATAAAGAATCTTGGAAATCCCAACACTCTATGACAAGCCCGAAAAAAAAAAAAAAAAACCCTTCTTCTCTACCCATTCCATTTGGGAGTGTAAAGCCACATTATAAAGAGTTTTGCTTGAGGACAAGCAAAGATTCAAGTGTGGGGGTATTTGATGTGTGCAAAATGCAACATATAAATTACATCAATTGTGGCATAAAACTAACCCTTTTTTAGTACTAATGTTGGAAAAAGTGTGCTTTTGTCTTCCTTTTGTATTTTCAGGATTAAATGAGCTCAAATTAACAAAAGAAGCAAAAAGACAGCAAAATCTAACATAAATACAAGAAAAGGAACAAACGTGACATGCCCGACCCCACGACAGCATCTTCCTAAGCAAAACAAGAAGACAGAAGACTGAACACGCCCCGTGCTCAGCCAGCACGGGGGCGTGCCCAAGCGTCAGCAGAAAAGACAAAGTGGTAGAAGCTTCTATTGCCCACCACGGGGCCGTGCTCAGCGGACACGGGGCCGTGGTCAACTATAAGATTCGCACAATCCAGGCAAATCTTCATAGTACAAAGATTCTTCTGCACACGGGGTCGTGCTCAGCGGACACGGGGGCGTGGTCAACTAATAAAGACAAGCTGCATTTAATGAAGAAAGAGAGGATGTGGACACGGGGCCGTGCCCACTGGACACGGGGCCGTGCCCGAGCTTCTATTCAGCCTATAAATAGGAGTGCTTGGCTCAAGCTCAAACCATCCCCTGGCACACCACCTCTCTCACACTTCACCCACCACCCACCACCACCATAACACCATCATCCACCACCATCATCCATTGTCCATCATAGAGTGTGTGAGTCGTCTCGGGATCCAAGATTGATCGTAAGAGTTCTTGACAATCAAGGCCATGTTTGCCTAAGTCTCTTACATCACTTGGTGAAGACAAGTGTCTAGTGTAATACTTTTTATTTCTAATCTTTTCGCACTTTTTACTTGGTTTTGTATTAATGACTTTAATAACTAGTTTCTTATGTTGAAGGTGATTCTTCCTTATCGTTTGTCCGTGGTGTCTTGACATTATTTTACCGTCTATATAAAATAAAAGATTTTCACCATTCGTATCTCCACGGTCTATATGGAGGTATGTTGGCTACCTGGTCGGGGGTTAAGGGAACGGTTTGGTAAGAGTCTTGCCATTGTTCAGCGTTTAGAGGTCCTGCAATGGACCTGGGTCAAATTTAGTAGGACCTCCTTCAATACTTAACGGTATTGGATGGCGGGGGTCCAAACTCTTTGATCCCCTCATAAGTTAAACTACTATTAATACTATAACCCGGCTATTTAGGACTGTATCCCTGCTGACTCAGACTACTTAGTCGAGGGTAACGTCACCTCCAAAAGAGGGGCCTACCATAATTTGCATTAATAACTTAATTCATTATCTTTCAATAATCCGACCCTTTAGGATTGTATCCTTGCTGACTCAAACTACTGGGTTGAGGGTAACGTCACCTCCAAAAGAGGGGCCTACTACAATAACTAAGATAATCTCTTAAATAAGTGCAAAAGTGCGGAAATAATCAAAGGTTACACTATACACGAGTCGGAACCAAGTGATTCATCTTGTCTATCTGTTTTTTCTTTTATTTTTATTTTTCAGCATTTTAATTAGTTTTTATTTTTCTTAGCTTAAAACATTTTTCTTAGCTTAAAACATTTTTCTAAACTTTTTGATTTGATTAGACGTTGAGGATAAACCGGTACTAAAAGCTCTTGTGTCCTTGGACGACCTCGGTATCTTACCAACACTATACTACGCTCACGATGGGTGCACTTGCCCATATGTGTGTTTAGCGTTAGTAAATATCGTGGTTTATAAATTTAAAACTTGGCTAAAGAAAGTGTAAAAGGGCTTAAAATATACTTAAATTCATATACACACTTCACACGCATCACGCATCGATCCATCCTTCTTCTTGACAAACAAGATCGGCGCTCCCCAAGGAGACGAACTAGGTCTAATGAAACCTTTGGCTAGCAGATCATCTAACTGCGTCCTTAACTCCTTCATCTCTGTTGGTGCCAACCTATAAGGTGCTCTAGCAATAGGTGCTGCTCCGGGGATGATGTCAATTCGGAATTCTACTTGCCTATCTGGTGGTAAACCAGGTAGTTCTTCAGGAAAAACTTCAGGATATTCAGAAATGACGGGGATATCTTCAATCTTAGGCTTCGGCTCATCGATAGTCACTTGTGCCATGTAGATGACACAACCCTTCTTCAAACATCTGGATTCCTTGAGCATGGACACTTGCTCAGGCAGTCCATATTGGGTGTCTCCCTGAATGGTAAGTGGCTCACCAGACGGAGTCTTAATTACCACTTGCTTCTTATTGCACACTATCTGGGCTTGGTTATGCGATAACCAATCCATACCTATCACTATATCAAAACCGGCTAGCTTAAAGGGGAGTAAGGACAAAGGAAAAGAGTGGTTCCTAATGGATATAACACATCCATCTAACACAGTTGAGGCGGTTTCTATGGTTCCATCAGCTAATTCCACCTCATACTTCACACTTAAGGCTTTAACAGGTAAATTCAGTAACTTACAAAACTTATTATCTACAAAAGATTTATCAGCTGCTGAATCAAATAGCACTCTCGCATAAACATCATTTATGAGGAAGGTACCTGTGATCACATTGTCGTCCTGAACAGCTTCCTTTGCATCCATCCTGAAGACCCTAGCATTGGTCTTTTTCCCATCCTCAGTCTTCTTTGTGAGTTTTGGGCAGTTGGACTTGATGTGCCCTTTTTCATTGCAGCTATAGCACGTAGCATCCTTGATTTTCTTACAGTCCAAGGTCTTGTGCTCAGAAGACTTACAAATCCCACATGCCCTTGGCTGCGACTGGGATTTCGACTCGAGTCTGCACCTCCCAAAATGGTGCTTCTTACAAACCTTTTGCACCAAAGGTTGAACATTCTCGCCTCTCCTCCTTTGGTACCGATTATCACCCAAAGGGCATGGAATGTGGTACCGGAAGTCATCATTCCGGCTGAATGGTACGCCTTACATCCGGAGCCCCCTCGAGACATACTACAAGGGGTTCCGATTGGTGTCGCTCCTCCTCCACAAGATGTTGAGGAACATGAAGCCGCCTCCCTTCTCCCGAGGGAGATAGAAGAATGGCTCTAGCAACATCTAAGGGACACCGCTCGGCTTGGAGTTCTACAAGGCTTTTAGACCGGAAATCTATTTCCGGAATTTTGGTTCTTATTGTAGAAGTAGAGCTCCTTAGGAAGATTTTACGGATCACTTGACCTATCTAATATTAGGACTTTTAACTTTTATTTTCTGCTTTATTTTTCATTTTTTAGGACTATTATGTAATTCTCTCTATGACTTAATGAATGATGGTTTTAGTTAATTTGGTGCTCGGATGGTGTTGAAATGAATAAAACACACTTGAGATAGCAAAGGATACAAGGGAAGCTTGAACCAGCACCCCATGCAGGAAAACAGGACCATCCGACAAAATTCTTCGTTTACAGTAGGTTCGGCACGGGCCGTGTCCGCCCAACACGGCCCCGTGCTGCACAGTCTGCAGAAATACCCAGTTCAGGTAAACTGGACACGGGTCGTGCTCACCCAACACGCCCCCGTGTCCAGGCTTCTGTTTCTCTTGATTTAATTTTGTTACTGGCACTTGACCACGGGGCCGTGCCCGGACAACACGGGGCCGTGTTCAGCGCCCATTAACACAAAATTTTTGCTTTTTCACACCTTTTTACACATTCAATCAACCTAAAAACTTATTTTTGGGACACATTGAGGACAATGTGTAATTTAAGTGTGGGGGGGATGCTAAAACCTTGAATCTTGCAAGTCCTAAATACAAGCCTTACACAAAACTCTATTGGAACCGCTAATCACCCCAATTTTTTTTCAAAAAAATTTCATTTTTTTACTTGTCTAGGTTTAATTTGGGAATTTCAAGTTCTAACAAGGTTATAATTTTACGAATTTACAACCGATAGCGTCGTGGTAAAAAGAACCAACATAAGAAAATTATGAAAAGGCATGACAAGCTTAGTTAAAATTTAATTATATATACTTGATCACATAAAAACCCATTCCCACAAAAGTGAGTTTTGAGCCTTTATTGAGCATACAAATATATATCTTTAAATTAAATGCTCATTTTTCGTTTCTTGTGTGAATAGCCGCTAGGTTCTTACGACTCTAGAACTTGCCATGATGATACATTCCCGGTCCTTACCAACTTAAACCCGAGTAAGTAAATGATGGAGGCATTAGGACTAACCCTTTTTATTTCTACACCATTATATTTTTTTACCACATACCCAAAATCCACCTAGTTAGCCCCTTTGAGCCTAAACCTTTTCATTTCATAACCCAAATAAACACCCTTTCACCCACCAAAACCTTTTTCATTTTTAACCCTTTGTTTTAGTAACTAGCTCGGTTCTTTATATGACTTTTCAAAAAAAAATATGTTGATTATGAAGCAAAAGAAAATAAACAAACAAGTTTATCAAAAATAACTTTGTTTGAATAATAGCTTCATCAAAATAAAAGTTACAAAAATAGAAAGTCTTACGAAAACCGACGCTTGTTACGCTTTTCGCCCTTTTTCTACTAACCACTAACCACTAACCCAACCACCTACCTTTAACCCAAGCCTAACCCTTCACCCAAAAAGTCCTCTTGATATTTACAAAGGTATATAAGTTAAAAAGGAGGAGGATTGATTGTTTGGCAAGCATATGGTAGGAGTAAGTTCCATGCCGCTCTCGAGTGATCCACAAAAATACATTTTCGGCCGAGTGTTGAGTGATCCCCGTGAGGTATGTGAACTTGTATATAAATAGAATTTTAAAGAGGCATGTTATGCCCTAATAAGTAATTGATCTTATGAAAAGTTTTAAATAAATCATGACGAATAGGATTGTAAATAAATAAAAATAAAACTAAATAAAGAATCTTGGAAATCCCGACACTCTATGACAAGCCCGAAAAAAAAAAAAAAAAAAACCCTTCTTCTCTACCCATTCCATTTGGGAGTGTAAAGCCACATTATAAAGAGTTTTGCTTGAGGACAAGCAAAGATTCAAGTGTGGGGGTATTTGATGTGTGCAAAATGCAACATATAAATTACATCAATTGTGGCATAAAACTAACCCTTTTTTAGTACTAATGTTGGAAAAAGTGTGCTTTTGTCTTCCTTTTGTATTTTCAGGATTAAATGAGCTCAAATTAACAAAAGAAGCAAAAAGACAGCAAAATCTAACATAAATACAAGAAAAGGAACAAACGTGACATGCCCGACCCCACGACAGCATCTTCCTAAGCAAAACAAGAAGACAGAAGACTGAACACGCCCCGTGCTCAGCCAGCACGGGGGCGTGCCCAAGCGTCAGCAGAAAAGACAAAGTGGTAGAAGCTTCTATTGCCCACCACGGGGCCGTGCTCAGCGGACACGGGGCCGTGGTCAACTATAAGATTCGCACAATCCAGGAAAATCTTCATAGTACAAAGATTCTTCTGCACACGGGGTCGTGCTCAGCGGACACGGGGGCGTGGTCAACTAATAAAGACAAGCTGCATTTAATGAAGAAAGAGAGGATGTGGACACGGGGCCGTGCCCACTGGACACGGGGCCGTGCCCGAGCTTCTATTCAGCCTATAAATAGGAGTGCTTGGCTCAAGCTCAAACCATCCCCTGGCACACCACCTCTCTCACACTTCACCCACCACCCACCACCACCATAACACCATCATCCACCACCATCATCCATTGTCCATCATAGAGTGTGTGAGTCGTCTCGGGATCCAAGATTGATCGTAAGAGTTCTTGACAATCAAGGCCATGTTTGCCTAAGTCTCTTACATCACTTAGTGAAGACAAGTGTCTAGTGTAATACTTTTTATTTCTAATCTTTTCGCACTTTTTACTTGGTTTTGTATTAATGACTTTAATAACTAGTTTCTTATGTTGAAGGTGATTCTTCCTTATCGTTTGTCCGTGGTGTCTTGACATTATTTTACCGTCTATATAAAATAAAAGATTTTCACCATTCGTATCTCCACGGTCTATATGGAGGTATGTTGGCTACCTGGTCGGGGGTTAAGGGAACGGTTTGGTAAGAGTCTTGCCATTGTTCAGCGTTTAGAGGTCCTGCAATGGACCTGGGTCAAATTTAGTAGGACCTCCTTCAATACTTAACGGTATTGGATGGCGGGGGTCCAAACTCTTTGATCCCCTCATAAGTTAAACTACTATTAATACTATAACCCGGCTATTTAGGACTGTATCCCTGCTGACTCAGACTACTTAGTCGAGGGTAACGTCACCTCCAAAAGAGGGGCCTACCATAATTTGCATTAATAACTTAATTCATTATCTTTCAATAATCCGACCCTTTAGGATTGTATCCTTGCTGACTCAAACTACTGGGTTGAGGGTAACGTCACCTCCAAAAGAGGGGCCTACTACAATAACTAAGATAATCTCTTAAATAAGTGCAAAAGTGCGGAAATAATCAAAGGTTACACTATACACGAGTCGGAACCAAGTGATTCATCTTGTCTATCTGTTTTTTCTTTTATTTTTATTTTTCAGCATTTTAATTAGTTTTTATTTTTCTTAGCTTAAAACATTTTTCTTAGCTTAAAACATTTTTCTAAACTTTTTGATTTGATTAGACGTTGAGGATAAACCGGTACTAAAAGCTCTTGTGTCCTTGGACGACCTCGGTATCTTACCAACACTATACTACGCTCACGATGGGTGCACTTGCCCATATGTGTGTTTAGCGTTAGTAAATATCGTGTTTTATAAATTTAAAACTTGGCTAAAGAAAGTGTAAAAGGGCTTAAAATATACTTAAATTCATATACACACTTCACACGCATCACGCATCGATCCATCCTTCTTCTTGACAAACAAGATCGGCGCTCCCCAAGGAGACGAACTAGGTCTAATGAAACCTTTGGCTAGCAGATCATCTAACTGCGTCCTTAACTCCTTCATCTCTGTTGGTGCCAACCTATAAGGTGCTCTAGCAATAGGTGCTGCTCCGGGGATGATGTCAATTCGGAATTCTACTTGCCTATCTGGTGGTAAACCAGGTAGTTCTTCAGGAAAAACTTCAGGATATTCAGAAATGACGGGGATATCTTCAATCTTAGGCTTCGGCTCATCGATAGTCACTTGTGCCATGTAGATGACACAACCCTTCTTCAAACATCTGGATTCCTTGAGCATGGACACTTGCTCAGGCAGTCCATATTGGGTGTCTCCCTGAATGGTAAGTGGCTCACCAGACGGAGTCTTAATTACCACTTGCTTCTTATTGCACACTATCTGGGCTTGGTTATACGATAACCAATCCATACCTATCACTATATCAAAACCGGCTAGCTTAAAGGGGAGTAAGGACAAAGGAAAAGAGTGGTTCCTAATGGATATAACACATCCATCTAACACAGTTGAGGCGGTTTCTATGGTTCCATCAGCTAATTCCACCTCATACTTCACACTTAAGGCTTTAACAGGTAAATTCAGTAACTTACAAAACTTATTATCTACAAAAGATTTATCAGCTGCTGAATCAAATAGCACTCTCGCATAAACATCATTTATGAGGAAGGTACCTGTGATCACATTGTTGTCCTGAACAGCTTCCTTTGCATCCATCCTGAAGACCCTAGCATTGGTCTTTTTCCCATCCTCAGTCTTCTTTGTGAGTTTTGGGCAGTTGGACTTGATGTGCCCTTTTTCATTGCAGCTATAGCACGTAGCATCCTTGATTTTCTTACAGTCCAAGGTCTTGTGCTCAGAAGACTTACAAATCCCACATGCCCTTGGCTGCGACTGGGATTTCGACTCGAGTCTGCACCTCCCAAAATGGTGCTTCTTACAAACCTTACACTTGGGTTTATCACCCGATTGATGACTATCTTTCTTAGATCCAGACCCCTTCTTGTGGTCATTGTTTCCCCTGTGCTTCTTGTCTGACCGTTGTGAATTGTCATCTTCACGCTTCCTTTTCTCGGCATCCGTGTTCCTCGGCGATCTCTGCCTGACCGCGTCCAATGTGAGGGACAAGGATATATCAGCTGCAGACCTGAATGTAGCTGGCCGAGAGGCTTTTACACCTGCCTTAATTTCTGGGGCTAAACCCCCAATGAAACGAGCTATTCTTTTGGGTTCCGGGGTCACAAGATAAGGAACCAACCTTGACAGTGTATTAAAGCTCGTAAGGTAAGCTTGGCAATCCAGATTTTTCATTACCAATGATAGAAAATCTGACTCAATCTTTTCAACCTCATGCTGAGGACAGTAGTTCTCCTTGATGAGGGTAACAAATTGTTCCCATGACATATTGTACAGTGGAATCTTCCCAATAGCTTGAATCAACGATCTCCACCAGGCTAAGGCCTCACCCTTGAACGATTGAGATACAAACTTTACTACATCCTTATCAGCGCACCCGCTGATATCAACCACGGTATCCATTTCATCCAACCAGGTCATGCAGTCCACCACCCCTTTCTCACCAGTAAAATCCCGGGGTTTACAAGAAACAAAGTATTTATAAGTATAGGACTTACCACGCGGTTCCTGTTTAAGCTCGATCTTCTTTGACGGGACACTTTGCTGGTTCGAGGAGTGATGATCGTCATCATCCTTCTTTGGCTTATCTAGCTTAGAGGGTGGCTTACTATGAGCCTCAGAATGTGTTTTTGGCTTAGAATGGGGTGCTGATTGGGTCCTGCTTCGAGTACTACTCGATTCACTATACTGCCTATCTATGGCTTTAGTGATAGCATTGTCAATTAATGTTTGGAGTTCTGCACCAGTTATATTGATTCTGGTGGCGTCATGATTCTCCTTTGGCCGACTGTTGACCTCTTCAGAATCGGCCATGTAGTTGGATTGCTACATAAAATGATGACAATGATTCATTTAGGGAATTATAATAGGTTTGTCATCTTGGTAATTTATTAACCATGGTAATTAAAGAACCATATTGGTTAATTTGTTAAGAAATTTCATTTGGGACTTTTCATTAGTAACCCTTAGTTCTAAAATAAATTATAATAATGGCACAATAGGCCTAGTCACATAGACATTTCTAAATTTTAGGTCAAGATCTTATAGGATCTAGTTATTAAGGTTTGAATCAAGGTTCATTACCTTTCTTGACAGGGAGTTTATAAGCTACGACTGTCTTTTGTCTTATATGACAATAATTATAGCCCGTAGGCATTACATCTCAATCGGATGTTTAATTAATAATAAAGGATTGGGTTAATTCAACATAAGGGCGACATATGTGATTTTGCGGATCACATTAGCCAAGAATGTTAACATGTTTGTAGATGTTAACAGAGATTTAAATCTTTCAAAACAGGTTTTTACCATATTGACCAGGTCTTATTGTGACATACAAGCTAGGTTTTACCTTTTAAGATTCTTTTTAATATTTAACGCAGAACAATCCTAAATTGAGATGTTAATATGGATCTGAATCTAATTGGGGAACTACCGTCTTGGCCCTGTCTTAAAATGACACAAGGCTAGGTCTGGTCCTTTTAGATTTTATCATTTTAATACAATGATAGATCTTGTATAAATATTGTTATTATTTATTTTATATTTTTGTTCATGCATATAACTAAAAGTAGAATTTAAATCTAACCATTTCACCTCATGAATTAAAATACTAGTCTGCCCTGAACGGGACTTTCAAATGAAATAACATGCCCTCGCATGGGCTTAACCAAACAAACATACCCACGCAGGGGTCAAAATAAAAGACTTGCCCATGCAGGGGCTTAACTAACAAAACATACCCCCGCAGGGGTTAAAACAGAAAGACAGGCCCACGCAGGGGCTCAACAGAAATAAGGAAATACAACCAACAATTGAAGGATTCAATGGTCCTTCTTGCTCTTCCCTTTTATCAAACTTGCTAATCCCTTGAGGAAACCATGTCGTTCCCTTCGATCTCTGTGAACTTGATGTTCAACCTGGTCCAGTCTTTGGAGAATTTCCTCCCTTTCTGGCGGGGAAAACTGTGGTACTTGCGGCTGCGGCTGATATGGAGGTCGAAGAGACGGCTGCTGTTGGTACCCATAAGCTGGGTATCCAACTCCCCAAGGAGTTCCGTAAGGCCCTTCGGGGTTAACAACATTGTAGTTCCACGCTGCCAGATATGGGTCGATCTCTGCATAGTTGAAACTAGCGTGAGCCGGCTGCTCGAAGGGATTATATGTTGCTGGGCCAGTGTACGTGGGAATTGGGTTGTCAAAGCCCAACGGTGGTGGCATGGCATGTGCAGAGTTCACTTCCGGGTTGGGGTTTGAAGGTCCCCCAAACTGCTGGTCTTCTCGTAGCGGTGGATAGTGGCTGCTACTCGATGGTTGGGGCGTGCTGATATGTACCCCTCCTCGCACGGACATTCGTGCATTTGTTCTCCTTCGCCTTGGCGGCTCAGGAGGTTGCTGCTGAGGTGGTGGTGGTGGCGGGGTAACTGCCACAAAGCGAGAATCCCTGGAAGGATCCGATTGCTGCTGCTGCTGAGGCGTTGAATGGTAAGAGGGTGTGAAATACCACTCATACTGGTTCATCCTCGCTTGAAAGCTGTCTGAACCACGGTAAGGTGATCCGTGAAAAGACGATCCATCAGAGATTTCAATAGGGTGTGTGGGGGTACCGCTCGGTGGTTCTGTAGGGTCGGTATCCTCATCCATGTCCATGGCGTGATATCCTGGAAAGTGGTCTTCAGGCCCCAACGGGTTAACACCCACTGGTTCCTCTAGGTAGTTTGCCGGGTTGAACCGGCTCCGGAAGAGATGGGACGGGTTGTCAAAGGAATGGCGTGAGTTGGACCGCTGAAGAGGGATAAACGAAGGTTGTGGGTTTTCAGGTTCGTTTTCTGAGTGGGGTCCAAAAGAGTGTAAGTAAGAAGGTGACGAAGCTAACGAGACTGATCGCCTCGCTGGCTGTAGGTGTGCCCTCCAGTCTCCCTGTGGGCTGGTGCTAATAGGGAAAGGTGAAGTTCGCCTTTGAGAAGGCCATGCCTCCTTGTCGTGGGTTCCTACCGGTGCCTTTCCTTTGCCTCTGAAGAATCTTGGCGGCATATTTCCTGTCAAAAACAAAAAGATACAACAAAGGAATATAAAGGAAAAAGTTAGAATTAAAACAATTTGGATTATCCTAAGTTCTTTGTCTAGACTCGAAAATTTGAGGAATGTGCAATTGTGTAGCTGAGATTAAACACAAAAGGCTAGTGTTTAATTCACTCAGCGTTGGCTCTAATACCAACCTGTCACACCCCGATATTTCCACGTATTACCGGTGGGCCCGGTGGGGAGTATCGTGACGTAGTTGATATCATCATAGTCAAACAACACAATATATAAATGCACAGCGGAAGCAAAAGATAGATTCATTTCAACTTTAATAAATTGTAATATCAAGTATCACAAATAGTCGAAACAGATCCACAGGCGGATCAAAATAAAGAGGAAACATTGTTCAACAGATTTATGACATCCAAGCTTGCGAGACTTATTGTGGACGCTAGGAGAAAGCCAGCCTAGTTCGAGTAGTACCTGCACTTAACCTTTTTGGGAAAATACGTCAGTTTACACTGGTAAATACAATTTAACTGACTCATTTTGAAAAGTTTAATAAAATTGATTTGAATGCACGTGGCACAAAATATCTTTTATAACTTGGGATAATTATTTGAATATAATCTTGTAAAAGAATTACATGTTCCTTATGCGTTCAGTAGCTCGATCCGTAGACCGGGTTAAAGATTAATAGACACACCACATCATTTATTTAGGCACTGACGGGTGTACGCCTACACCCCGTGCTTAGGTCGTGGCCATTTCGTAAAATGATGCCAAGGATATCCGGGACATGGTCATTAACCCCCCAAAGGCTTTAAGCAAACAAAACATTTCCAAACGGATCATATCAATGGTTTAACCTCTATTCGATTAAAGATTCAATGCCCGACCAAGCGGTATTTTATATACCATACCCCAAGCCCGTATAGGGAAAATAAGTTAAAAGTATTTACCTTTGCAAGTATAAATCACAATTAGCAAGTGCGTGTAGCTTTTACTGGGTCTCCTATTCTGGAACAAAGGTTTATAATAACCTATTAGATTTCTAACGGGTCTTTAATTAAGCTTAAGCTTAGACCGGTTAGTTTTAAAGGAAGATACGGTTCAAACGCATGATTAAGCGAAGACCGGAATGGAATGTGATTTAGACCCGACAAGTTTGAGGACTTGTCTAATATGGGTAAACTAAACACATTCTGGATTTTGAGACAAAAATGATAAGGTTTGACCCGTTTCGGTCAATTTATGCAAACTAGTTACATAAGCCGAACCGAACACGAAAGAAGCGTAAAGGGTAACCATATGAGTCATATACAGGTTTCCTAAGTTAATATGCCTTAAATATGTTGAGACATCAGTAAGATATCTCCTATTATGCCCGAAATGGATTTAAACTCAAATTATGCCTCGTAAGGGCATTTTGGTCATTTAAAAGGTTATAAAAGAGTTTAATTAGTAATCTGAGTTACAGGTATGATTTATTCAGTAAATATACTTAATTTAATAAGTTATAACAGTAGGGTACTCGATATATGTGAAATTTATCATTTAAAACCAAACTATGCATCTTAGGGGTATTTTGGTAATTTCACTTAGGCTAAAAAGGTCAAAACTGAAATTCTGAGTTTAAAACTTTAGCTTACTGTCAAAGTATAAAAATATACTTAAAATATCAGTAGGTATCAACCCTTATGTGTTTAAAATAGTTTTAATACATACTATGCGTTAAAAACGCTTAAAAAGGCGATTTGGGCCATTACCGGGTTCTATATAGAAAGCTGATATTTTTATTATTCCAGAAGGTTTAAAATAATTTATTTATCATATAAAATCATTAGCAAAAGGTTTGGGGTCAAAAAGATTTGTAAAACTCATTTTATGGCTCAAAAGGGCAAAACCGGCATTAACCGAATTAAAGCTACAATCCTATGTTATGTTCAGCCTAAAATTAATTAAAAATCTTAAAAAATCCCAAAATATTATTTTATATCAGTAGGTATAAAGTTTGATATCAAAAATCGGGTTTAGATAGGCTATATGCTAATTATGCCATTTAATTCATAAAAAGTCTTCTAATTACGCTAATGAGCATAACTCTTAATCTAGACCTCTAACTGATGTCAAATTTTGGGTACAAGTTTATAAATCAGTAACCAAGGTGTCTACTCTTTTATTTTTCCAAAAATCATATTTTAAGGTCATTTGGGCATAATGGTCAACTGTAACGCCCCAAAATCTGAATGTTAATATTTGTCGTATGTTCTTACGTGACACGTCATGAAATAAATAACTAGGCTATTTAACCAAGTTAAAGGTATGGTCAAAAGTATTAAACGATGAGGGTAGTGTCAGTTATGTTTTAAAGATAAACCCGAGGGGCTAAAATGGAACAAATGAAAGTTAAGTTATAAAATAACTAAACACACACAAACACACACATACGTGTGTGTTCGAGAAAGATCAGGAGGCTCCCATGGAGCCTCAAACCCTAAATCGTCTTTAAGCTCAAATTGGAAGGCAAGATGAAGCTGAAATCCATAACCGAGCATGGATTAATGATCACCAACACGAGGGGATCATAAGGTATGTCTTAAATCTAAGATTTGTGATCATGGGTGAAGTGGGTTATGTTCTAATCCGTGAGTTAATATGAAATTGATCATGTACAAGGGTTAGAATCCTCGTGTAGAACATGGGTTATGAATGGTTTGCGTTAATTTGATGATTAGAGGTGACACCCGTTAGCTAGGGTGAAGATGATGACTAGAATCACCTCCTATGTTCAAGTCTTGTTGAATGATTGATGTATTATGTGGGTATGATGAATTATTGTTAGATAAAAGTATAGGAATATGATGATGTTATGTTTAATGTTCATTTGGAATGATATATGATGATTAGTAAAAGGATTTGATGAGTTATGTATGAGTTTAGAGGATTCATGCTTGAATTAGTTGTAAGGTATGCTTAAAAGGTAGTACTTACATCAAGTGTATGATAAAATGAATATAGTGTCGTCCGTATGGTCGATTACGATGTTACGGGTATATGTTGATAAGTCGATAGTAAATATTGGTTAATAGTTGACTTTCGAAAGTCAACTAAGTGTAAGAAACATGAATTGACACGTTGTCGTAAAGGCAGGATTATAGGAAGTCATATGGTACATGTTATGTCAATATGCGTTATTTGTGATTATATGATGAATTACAAGAGTTAAACGGATATGAATATAATCCTATGAGTTATGTATGCTAGAAATGACTAATGAAAGTTAAGGGTGAAATATGCGATTGATATGATTGTTAACATGTACGAATGCATATGCTAATAGGAGCGTGATCTTGATGAAAAGAGAGTATAGGAAGCATGTCAAGACGGACTCACGCCTGAAAGGATAACGGGTCAAGAAAAGGCGAGGAATCGGATACGAGCACGGACGCATAAGGTAAGTGATTTCCGTAATCACTTCTTAGTACGATTAAGTAATAAGGTGTTTTAATTAATCATACATGATGTTTGATGTCAAAAATGTGTTAAAGTCCTTCGTCGTAAATGATGGGATTAAATTTGACCAAAATGCCCTTGATGGGTATTTTGGGGTAAACGTTCTTAAAAGTAGTTTAGAAGCAAGTTATTCGATTAGAGTAATGTTTTGGACAAGTATGGAAGTGGGGATGATGGTTTGGTTAGTCATAGACCAATTAATGCGCGAATACCCTTAACGGGTCAAATTAAGCATATGAACGATAATGTGTTAAGAGGATGCAAGACATCCAAGAATTTAGTAGGTTATGATAGACGTCACGGATATTGTTAGATTTATAAGATGCTATGGTAAAATAACCAAGTTATGTTGATGAATGCACGAACGGGTCAAAGTTTGGAGAAAGGGTAATAAGCCGAAGAGTTAGAAGTCTGAAATTTTATTATGTTGGATGTTGGTTTTTAACTCCACAAGGTGGAGGATTAAATTACGGACGCATAGGAAAAAGAATCGGGTAAAACGGATAAAAAACGAGAGAGTTATGCTCGTTTATGTGAAACGGGATCGTGCTGGGAATGTGCAGCAAGTTGCTGCACCTGTTCTGCCAAAACAGGGGCCTAGCGTGACGCCAAGGCCCTAGGCGTCACGCGAGCCCCCCCTGGTTGGCGAAAGTTGCTCGTTTGCTCCGTTTTGGCTTGGGAACTCGTTTAAACGCGTTTTAAGTTGCGTATGACTAGTTCAACTAATGTTTTGTGACCAATAGGGTAAACGCACGTGTGGATAGGTATGTATGGATGTTGTATATCTCTATACACGTATGTAGAAGTGTATGTAAGCGTGTATGCGCGAATGTATGTAAGATTATAGTGTGTAAGCAAGTACATAAGGATATATGAAGACGTATATGAATAGGTAAGTATGAGTTGGGTATCTTGAAACAGGTGATTATAAATATATAGGTAAGTAAGTATGTAGGCATGTACGTATGTATGTTTTATAACCCTAAGTGTATGTATGTAGGGGTGTATGTAGGTAGTATGTATATGTACGCAAGTGAGTATGTACGAATGTATGCACGTATGTAGGTTTGTGTGAAGGCATGTAATAAGGTGTATGTATGTATGTACGTATGTATGTATGTGTGAATGTATATATGTGGGATGACATGATCGTACGTGACGTTGTAGGTATGTATATATGTAGATACATATAGAATGATTGATATGTATTTATATGTAAGTTTGCATGTAGGTTGACATGTATGTGTGTACGTATGTATGTATGGAGATAGTGTGTATGAAGTTTAGGTATGTATGTAAGTCTTTTGGTACGATCAAGTGTTTACGTTGTTTATTCGTGTACCTGGAGTTATAAGTGAAATGCAGGAATGACAAAGAAGTCTCACCACGGATGGTATGACAGGATGGAAAAGCTGGAATGTAAAGAGTTAATGAAACGAGAAGTAAACGTGAACAAACCTTGTATGTTTATAATGCGTACTAATGTGTGAATTTTATGTGGTGAGCGCAGGTAGTACCAGTCATGAGGATATCCAAGGATTGGAGATCGAGGATCGAGTCACAAGATAGATTGTACGGAAGTGTTGAGTACGTATTTAAGTGAAGCTAGTTTATGGTTTCTTAATGAAAATAAGTATAATAAATGTGTTTATTGTGAAAGAATTTATCTTAAAAATGAATTTAAGCGCGTCAAGGTGTTTGTAACGAAAGAAATTTTCATGGTACGATTTTCCGCTGCGACTTTTGTCATGTACGAATTAGGGTCTTACATCAACATATAAGCATTTAACGGAAACATGCATGTGAATCGGATATCTATTGAACCAAGGTGTATAATCACAGAGGGTTATACTAACATGTAACTAGGTTCAAAAGAAGCTCTAAGGAAATCCTAAACTAGGCTTAAACGGGTCAGAACTGAAAGTCAAAGCAAAAGTCAAATTATGCGACTTTCGGTTCCGAACCGAGTCAAATCTGAAAATTGTCGGGTTGAACATGTTTAGACATGTTCATACATTAATTACCAAGTTATATTAATGATAAAACAGGTTACATGGATCCTACATTGCTAATTATGCATTAATTTGAAAATTGGTATTCTGTTGACTTTTTAAAGTTAGCTTTGACCCGACAATTGACCTAGTTAGAGTGAGAATCAGAGAGTACCCTTTTAAGGGTTTATTACCCACATAATTACCTACTTATAGGTACTTTTAATTCGAGATTTGACTGAACAAATTTTAATTAATCTCGAAGTCAAACTTTAATTACGACGGTTTGACTTTTAGTTAATTAACTAAGCTAAACTGAATTAGGAAGGGTTAAGGACACTTACAAGAGTCCTAAGCACGACTAGGGATCACTAGGAAGCTTGTTGCTGATCAGGGGAGCTCTAGAAATGAAGTTGCAATTGAATGAACAAAGTGTTGCAACTAAGTGGGTTCTTTTATAGTCATTTTGATCATCTAGGATCATGCCAAGGAGGTCTATGAGTGTTTCCAGATCAAGACAAGTGCCCACTATGCATGAAATATCATTGGGGCAGCCCCTGGTATGCAAAACAAACGTTTAAGGTCGGTTACAAGGCTGCAACTGGCAGCTGTGCGCTTTTTCTGCGCTGGCGGCTTTTTCGCGGGCCGCGAATGGTCCCTCGCGGGGCGTCTAAAACCGGCGCAACAGGCCAAACAAGTTTAATAAATTAAATTTCAGTCCCTGGTCCTTCTATACGTGGTTTTAACTATTTTTCTTGCACTTTTGGCCCTCTAAATTGATTTTTAAGGACCTTAATGTCACACCCCGATTTCCACGTGTCACCGGTGGGCCCGGTGGGGAGTATCGTGACGTGGTTGGCAACATAATAGTCAAACAACACAATATTTAATATGCACAGCGGAAGCAATTGAAAGATATAATTCAACCGAATATAAGATTGTAATATCAAATATCACAACTGTCGATTGTTTATCCACAGACGGATCGAAAATAAAATGGAAACAATAGTTCAACAGACTTTAGGCATCTTAAGCTTGCGAGACTTCTATTGATGCTAAGGAGAAATCCCAGCCAATTTCGCTTAGTACCTGCATTTAATCTTTTTGGGAAAATACGTCAGTTTACACTGGTAAATACAATCAACTGACTCATTTTGGAAAATGATTGAAAATTGGTTTGGATGCACGTGGCATAAACATTTTATAACTTGGGAGAATTATTTAAATATATAATCTTGTGAATGAATTACATGTTCCTTATGCGTTTAGTAGCCCGGATCGTGTCCGGGTTAAAGATCAATAGACACACCACATTATTCTTTTGTGCACTGACGGGTGTACGCCTACACCCCGCGCTTAAGTCGTGGCCATTTCGTAAAATGATGCCAAGGATATCCGGGACATGGTCATTAACCCCCCAAAGGCTTTAAGTAAACAAGACTATTTAAACGGGCCGATCAAATTATTCAATTAACCACCAAACGATGGAAGATTTGATGCCCGACCAAGCGGTATTCTATATACCGTAACCCAAGCCCGTATAGGGAAAATAAGTTAAAAGTATTTACCTGAGCAAAGTATAAATCACAATAAGCAAACGCAAGTAGCTTTTACTGGTACTCCTAATCTGGAACGAAGGTTTATAATAACCTATTAGAATCCTAACGGGTCTTTAGTTAAGCTTACGCTTAGACCGGTTAGTTTCAAAGATACGGTTCGTACGCACGATTAAGCGAAGACCGGATAGAATGTGATTTAGACCCGACAAGTTCAGAGACTTGCTTAATATGGGTATTTCATACACATTCTGGATTTTAAGATAAAACCGATAAGGTTTGACCCGTTTCGGCTAATTTATGTAAACTAGTTACATAAACCGAACCGAACGCGTAATAAGCGTAACGGGTAATTATTAGAGCCATATACAGGTTTCCTAAGTTAATATGCTTCAAATATGTTGTGACATCAGTAAGATGTCTTTTATTATGCCCGAAATGAATTTAAACACAAACTATGCCCCGTAGGGGTAGTTTGGTCATTTACAAGGTTATAAAAGAGTCTAAGTATAAACCTGAGTTACAGGTCTGATATAATCAGTAAAAATACTTAGTTTACTAAGTTATAACAGTAGGGTAAAGTATATATGTGAAATTTATCAATTTTAACCAAACTATGCACCGTAGGGGCATTTTGGTAATTTCACACAAGCCGAAAAGCTCAAAACTGAAGTCTGAGTTTATCAACCTTTGCTTACTGTTAAAATATTATAATTTGCCCAAAATATCAGTAGGTATCAACCCTTGTATGTTTAAAATAGTTCTAGTACATACTATGCGTTAAAAACGCTTAAAAAGGCGATTATAAGCCATTTCCGGGTTCGATACATAAAGCTGATATTTTTATTATTCCAGAAGGCTTAAAATAATTTATTTATCATATGTGATCAGTAGCAAAAGGTTTGGAGTCAATTAGATATGTAAAACTCATTTTATGGCCCGTTAGGGCAAAACCGACAATTATCGGATTAAGCCTACGACTATTAGTTATGCTCAGCCTAAAATTAATTAAAAATCTTCAAAAATCCCAAAATAATATATTATATCAGTGGGTAATAAGTTTGATATCAAAAAGTAGGCTTAACTAGGCTATACGCTAATTACGCCGTTTAATCGCTAAAAGACTTTATAATTACGCTAATGAGCATAACTCTCAATCTACACCTCAAAATGATGTCAAACTTTGCATACAAGTTTATATATCAGTAACTAAGGTTTCTACACTTTTACATTTTCAAAAATCACGTTTTAAGGTGAAAAGGGCATAATGGTCAACATATGAGCAATTAACGGAATCATGCGTATTAATTGGTTAACTAATGAACCATGGTGTATAATCACAGAGGGTTATACTAGCATGTAACCTGGTCCAAATGAAGCTCTTAGGTATTTCTAAATCATACCAAAACGGGTCAGAACTGAAGTCAAAGCAAAAGTCAAAGCTTTGTGACTTTCGGTTCCGAACCGGGTCTAAACAGTAAATTGTCGGGTTGAACATGTTTAGACATGTTCTTACACTAATTACCAAGTTATATTAATGATAAAACAGGTTGTATGTGTTCTACATTGCTAATCATGCATAAATTAGAATTTAAGTATCCTGTTGACTTTTTATTAACAAGTTTGACCCGACATTTGACCTAGTTAGAGTGGGAATCAGGGGGGACCCTTTTAAGGGTTTATTACCCACATAATTACCAACTTATAACTACTTTTGATTCGACTAATCACTGGACCATTAGTGATTAATCTTAAAGTCAACCGTTAATTACGACGGTTTGACTTTTAAGCTATAACTAAGCAAAAACTTAACTAAGGAAGGATTAGCAAACTTACAAGAGTCCTATGAATGACCAGAGATCACTTGAGAGAAGTTTTGAGATCCAGAAGTGATCAGGAATGCAAGAATGAAGGTGTGAAGAATGTTTACAACTTCATGGCCTTATATAGTGATTTAATCACCACAAAATGTTGACACACAAGTCTACCACTGACCATAACTCATTAACAAGTGTCCCTAGATGTTTAGGGGTTGTTTAGGGGTCAAGAAAGATGTGGAAAATCGGATAAAAGTCGAGCAGAATGCAAAAGGCAGGCAAGAACCCAACATTTTCGGAGCTGGTAGTCCCTCGCGGCACGCGTAGACCCCCCCCCCCTGGGGCTTCGCGTGGCGCGAGGCCTTGTCTGATCAAATCAGAATTTCTGATTTATTGCGTTTTGATCCTTGGCTCTTCAAACTTTGTTTAGACTTTTGTTTCTTGCATCTTGAACCCTCCAAATTGATTTATAAGGGCTTTCAAACATATACCCACTTTTTTAAGTCCCCGGTTAACTTTATTGTTACCCGAAAAGTCCTAACTTTCAACGTTGACGCTTTAACCCTTCGCACACGAATTTGATCATAACTTTCTCATACGATAACGAAACTTTACGAAATTTATATCGTGCATTCTAGTGAGCATAATTAACCGTTAAAAAGCTTCGGTTTTTCAAAAGGTCACTCAGAGGTATAACTTAAACATGTTGACACATTTAACCCCTGTAGTTTGTAATCTCTCACTTTCTTTCATATTTAGCTTCGTATGATCCATGATTTATTCATTTGATGCTATAAACATCAGGTAGGGTTAATGTACAATATATTCATTCACTGTTGACATTTAGAACTCGTATTTTCATATACTTTTCAAGTTTGTCAACTTTAGTCCCTTCAGAACATTCTTTCACACGTTCAAACATATGACACGTGTCAACACATTATAGGACGTGAATTTTCGAGGTGTTACATCCTCACCCCCTTAAAATAAATCTCGACCCGAGATTTACTGAAATAAATAAGGGTACTTTTCTTTCATCGTGGATTCAACCTCCCACGTATATTCGGGTCCTCTACGGGCATCCCACTTGACCTTTCGAAGCTTTTTAACCTGTCGATCTTCAATCGACAATGGTTTTTCCACAAATTTTAAGCTCTCATCTATATGCACATATGCGTGTGGTATCACCAGTGATTCATTAGCGAAGCACTTCTTCAGATTGCAGATGTGGAACACATTGTGAATTCCACTGAGCTCTTCAGGTAAGTTTAACTTATAGGCAACTGACCCGACACGTTCGATAACCTCGAAAGGTCCTACGTATCTCGGGCTTAGCTTGCCTTTCTTACCAAATCGCATCACTCCCTTCCAGGGTGATACTTTAAGCAATACTTTGTTACCTACTTCGAAGTGAAAAGATTTACGCTTTGGATCAGCGTAGCTCTTCTGCCTATCTCGGGCAGCTTTGAGACGGTCACGAATCTGGACAATCTTGTCCGTCATTTCAAAGACTATCTCTGGTCCTGATAATTGGACATCTCCAACTTCCGCCCAACAAACGGGCGTTCTACACTTTCTACCATATAAGGCCTCAAAAGGAGCAGCCTTAATGCTGGTGTGGTAGCTATTGTTGTAGGAGAATTCGATTAAGGGTAGGTGGTTATCCCAACTACCACCTAGATCAATTACACATGCACGTAGCATGTCTTCCAATGTTTGAATAGTACGCTCACTCTGACCGTCTGTCTGAGGATGGTAAGCCGTACTAAAATTCAAACGCGTGCCCAAAGATTGTTGGAAGCTTTTCCAAAAATGTGACGTGTATCTAGTATCTCGGTCAGAGATAATAGACACAGGTATGCCATGTAAGGCTACAATCTTATCAACGTACAACTGGGCTAACATGTCGGAGCTATAAGTCTCCTTGATGGGTAAGAAATGTGCTGACTTAGTCAGTCTATCAACTATAACCCATATTGTATCATTTCCTTTCCTTGTCTTAGGTAACTTAGTGATAAAATCCATGGTTACCATTTCCCATTTCCACGTAGGAAGTTCAGGCTGTTGTAGCAAGCCTGATGGCTTTTGATGTTCTGCTTTGACTTGCGCACAAGTCAAGCACTTAGCTACATAGGCAGCTACAGACTTTTTCAAGCCTATCCACCAATAATTCGCCCTTAGATCCTGGTACATCTTATCAGCTCCAGGATGAACGGAATATTTGGAACTATGGGCTTCCTGGTGGATAACATCTCGAAGTCCTCCATAAATTGGAACCCATATTCGTCCATTCAGTCTCAAAATTCCGTCTTTGCCAAGAGATAACTGCTCCTCAGTTACTCCTAGCTTTTTATTAGGATAGTTAGCTTCCAACACAGTTTCCTTCTGTGCAGCTAACAACCTTTCAGTCAAACTGTTCTTTATCTCCATGCGCTTGGCATTGATTCGGATGGGTTTCACCCTTTCCTTTCGACTCAAGGCATCAGCGACTACATTCGCCTTGCCGGGATGATATCTGATTTCACAATCATAATCATTTAAAGTCTCCATCCAACGGCGTTGCCTCATGTTTAAATCCTTCTGATTAAACAGATGTTGAAGGCTCTTGTGATCAGAATAGATCACACACTTGATACCATACAAATAATGCCTTCACAGTTTTAGTGCAAATACAACGGCACCCAACTCCAAGTCGTGGGTGGTGTAATTCTTTTCATGCACCTTTAACTGTCTTGAAGCATAGGCAATAACTTTGCCTTTCTGCATAAGCACGCACCCCATGCCAGTGTGCGATGCATCGCAGTAAACCACAAAATCTTCTATTCCTTCTGGCAATGTCAAAACTGGAGCGTTGCTCAACTTCTGCTTAAGGATATCAAAGGATTCTTGCTACTTAGGGCCCCAAACGAATTTTACTTTCTTCTTAGTTAAGGAAGTTAGGGGTGCAGCAATCCTTGAAAAATTTTCAATAAAACGCCTGTAATATCCTGCCAATCCCAGGAAGCTACGAATCTCTGTAGGCGTCTTTGGCTCTTGCCAGTTCATAACTGCTTCAACCTTAGCGGGATCCACTTGGATACCACGCTCACTCACCACATGTCCAAGGAATTGGACTTCTCGAAGCCAAAATTCACACTTGGAAAATTTGGCGTAGAGTTTCTCACGATGCAGGAGTTTGAGAATACAGCGAAGGTGTTTCTCATGGTCAGCTTGGTTCTTCGAATAGATAAGAATGTCGTCGATGAAAACGATGACGAATTTATCTAAGTACGGCTTGCAAACGCGATTCATGAGATCCATGAACGCGGCAGGTGCATTAGTGAGCCCAAAAGGCATCACTAGGAACTCGTAATGACCATAACGAGTCCTAAATGTTGTTTTGTGCACGTCTTCATCTCTAACCTTCAGTTGATGGTAGCCTGACCTCAAGTCAATCTTCGAGAAATAACTTGCCCCTTGTAACTGATCGAACAAATCGTCGATCCTTGGTAATGGGTATCTATTCTTTATCGTGACCTTATTAAGCTCACGATAATCGATGCACATACGCATCGATCCATCCTTCTTCTTGACAAACAAGACTGGTGCTCCCCAAGGAGACGAACTAGGTTTAATGAAACCTTTACCTAGCAATTCACCCAGTTGTGTCCTCAACTCCTTCATTTCGGTTGGTGCTAACCTGTAAGGTGCTCTAGCAACAGGTGCCGCTCCAGGGATGATGTCAATTCTGAATTCCACTTGCCTATCTGGTGGTAAACCAGGTAGTTCTTCCGGAAAAACTTCTGGGTATTCAGAAATGACGAGGATGTCTTCTATCTTCGGTTTAGGCTCATCAATAATCACTTGTGCCATGTAGATGATACAACCCTTCTTTAAACATTTTGAAGCCTTGAGCATAGTCACTTGCTCAGGCAGCCCATACTGGGTATCTCCTCGAATGGTAAGTGATTCACCAGACGGAGTCTTTATTACCACTTGTTTCTTGTTGCAGACAATTTGGGCCTGGTTATGAGATAACCAGTCCATACCCAAAACTACGTCAAAACCGGCTAACTTAAATGGAAGTAGGGACAGAGGAAAAGAGTGGTTCTTAATGGATATAACACATCCATCTAACACAGTAGAGACGGTTTCTAGGGTGCCATCTGCTAACTCCACCTCATAATTCACATTTAAGGTTTTGACAGGTAATTTCAGCAATTCACAAAACTTATTATCAACGAAAGACTTATCAGCGCCTGAATCAAATAGTACTCTTGCATAGACATCATGTACAAGGAAAGTACCTGTAAACACGTTGTCGTCTAGAACTGCTTCCTTTGCATCCATTCTAAAGACCTTAGCATTGGTCTTCTTGGCCTCTTCAGGCTTCTTGGCGTATTTAGGGCAGTTGGTTTTAATGTGCCCCTTTTCATTGCAACTGTAGCAAGTTTCATCCTTCAGCTTTTTGCAATCCAAGGTCTTGTGATCCTTGGACTTGCATATCCCGTAAGCAAAAGTTCTTTGCGAGTTCGATTCTAGTCTGCACTTTCCAAAGTGTTGTTTCTTGCAAATCTTGCATTTGGGCTTCTCACCAGACTGGTGCCCATCTTTCCTTGACTCAGACCCCCTCTTGTTGTCACCGTTTCCACGGTGCTTCTTGCTCGACCTCCGTGAATTATCATCTTCACGTTTTCTCTTCTCAGCATCCTTATTCCTCAGCGATCTTTGCCTGACCGCATCCAAGGTGAGGGACAAAGATATGTCAGCTACAGATCTAAAAGTAGCTGGCCGAGAAGCCTTCACGCTCGCCTTGATTTCCGGGGCTAAACCACCGATAAAACGAGCTATTCTTTTTGGTTCCGGGGTTACCAGATACGGAACCAACCGGGACATCGTGTTGAAGCTCGTGAGGTAAGCTTGACAGTCAAGGTTTGTCATCACCAATGATAGAAAATCAGACTCTATCTTCTCAACCTCATGCTGGGGGCAGTAATTTTCCCTGATGAGGGCAACAAATTGATCCCATGACATGTTGTACTGTGGGATTTTCCCGGTGTCTTGAATCAGTGATCTCCACCAGGCTAAAGCTTCGCCCTTAAAAGATTGCGACACAAACTTGACTACATCCCTCTCAGCGCATCCGCTGATATCCACAACCGTATCCATCTCGTCTAACCACGTCATGCAGTCAATGGCTCCCTTTTCCCCAGTGAAATCCCGGGGTTTGCAGGAAACAAAATATTTATAAGAGCAACCCTTGTCACGGGGTCCTTGATTTAATATGACCTGCTGAGATGGAGCACTGTGGTGGTTCGAGGAGAGTCTATCATCATCTTTCTTGGGTTCATCCTTCTTGGAAGGTGGCTTTGTATGCGGTGTAGATAGGGTCCTACTCCGAGTCCCACTATACTCTTCGTAGTGCCGCTCCAATGCCTTTGTAACTGCGTCGTCTACCAACGCTTTCAATTCAGCACCCGTTAGATTAATGCGGGCGTTATCAATATTCTCCACTGGATGGCTATTAATTTCGTTTGAGTTAGCCATTTTAATTGAACTGTTACAGAAAACAAGGACAATAGTTTATTTGGGAGTTTATTATGGAATTGCCCCTTAGGGTAATTCATTAACCATGGTAAACAGAGACCATATTTGGTTAATTTATTAATCATATTTATTTAGGATTTCTATTGTAATTTATCCTAATTATAAAACAATAACAGTTTTATTTGTGGCACAAAAGGCCTAGTCACAAGGACATTTTTAAATTATAAGCTATGATTTCAGAGAATCAAAACATGAAGGTATAATGGCACAACAGGCCTAGTCACAAGGACATTTATAAATTATAAGCTATGATTTCAGAGAATCAAAGCATGAAGGTTTGAACCTTAGTTCATTACCTTTATCTGATAGGGAGTCATCGCTACCACTGTCTTTTGGCTCATATGGAAATGAGCAGGGCCCGTAGGCGCTATATTACCACGTATGGTCAAAATATGATAATCTCAATTGATGATCTAAACCCATGATTCAGAGATCAATAAATTGGGTTAGGAATATTTTGAAGAATCCAATAATAAGAATGACGTGTGTGATTTTAATGAATCACGTCTGCCAGGAGCGTTAACATGTTTACAGATGTTAACAGGGATTTGAATCTTTTAAACAGGTCTTACCATCATGGCCAGGTCTTTATAATGACACTCAGGCTAGGTTTCACTCTTAAGATTCTTATTCAATATTTAAATAGGCAGATTATTATCAAAAGGAATGATTTTGATTTATTTATTTCATGTAATATATTTATGCAGATAATAGCAAAAATGAAATTTATAAATTTACATTCCATTAATTTATTAAAAGGTTACACGTCGCCCTAAACGGGACTTTTTAAATAAACAGACATACCCACGCAGGGGTTTAAACAAGGACTTACCCACGCAGGGGCTTAACAACAAACATCATAATAGTCCACGCAGGGACTTACACAAATAACATAATAGTCCACGCAGGGACTTAAACAATAACATACCCTCGTAGGGGTTAACAGAAAGATAGACCCTCGCAGGGGTCAAAACAAACAAGCATACCCACGCAGGGGTTTATACAGCAAGACTGGCCCACGTAGGGGCTCAACAACAATTGGAAGGATTTAGTGGTCCTTCTTGCTCTTCCCTTTGATCAAGCTTGTCAATCCATGGAAGAAGCTTTGTCTCTCCCTGCGGTCGCGGTGAAAGTCTCGCTCAACCTGATCCAGTCTCTGAAGAATTTCCTCACGCTCTGGTGGGGAGAACCTTGGCGGCTGCGATTGCGTCCGAATAATAGGTCTGGCCGGTATCTGGTACCCATGAGTTGGGTACCCAACTCCCTAAGGAGCGCCATAGGGTCCTTCTGGGTTAAAGGCGTTGTAATTTGCCGCTACCATGTAGGGGTCGGTTTCACCGTAACCGTAGTTGGTGTGAAACGGTGGCTCAAACGGGTTGTACGCATTAGAACCCGTGTATGCTGGAATCGGGTTATCAAAACCCATAGGTGGTGGTTGTGGTGCAACTGGGTGTGAAGGTCCACCCATCTGTGGGTCTTCCTGAAGTGGCGGGTAATGGCTGCCACTTGATTGGCGTGGGGAGCTAAAATGGAAATCCCCCGCTCGCGCAGACATACGTGCGCCTGTCCTCCTACGCCTCGGCGGTTGTGGAGCTGCCGGCTGAACTGGTGGCGGTGGAGGTGGTGGCGTGACTGCAACGAATCGAGAATCCACAGAGGGATCCTGCTGCTGCTGCTGCTGATGAGGCGACGAATGGTGCGAGGGTGTAAAGTACCACTCATGCTGGTTAAATCGCGCCATGTAACTGTCCGGACTATGGTAGGGTGATCCGTGAAAATATGAACCGTCCGAGATCTCAATGGGATGGTTCGGTGTACCACTGGCAGGTTCGACGGGATCCGTGTCCTCGTCCATATCCTCCGCGTGATCGCCAGAGAAATGGTCCTTCGGTCCCAATGGGTTGAAACCCACTGGTTCTTGTATGAAATTTGCCGGGTTAAACCAGCCCCTAAAAACTGGTGTAGGGTCACCAAAAGAATTGTGCGATAAGGATCGCTGTAGAGGTATGTAGGAGGGTTGAGGGTTGTTGGGCTCATTTTCAGAATGTGGCCCATATGAGTTATGAACAGGAGGTGTCGAACTGTGCGAAACCGACTGCCTGGCTGGCTCAAAGAGGTTCCTCCGGTTCTGCCGAGGATCGTCACTCACGGTAGTAGAAGGAGCTCGCATATGCGAAGGTCCTGCTTCATTATCATTGGGGGCGGTGATTGGCCCATTTCCTCGTCCTCTCCTTCGGAAGAATCTTGGCGGCATTTTTAATCCTGTCAATACAGCATGAGATAACAACAACAATACATATAAAATAAAAGACAAAGTTAAAAATAATTTGAAACAATTTGGATTGTCCCTATGTTCTTTGTCTAGACTCGAAAGTTTAGATATGTGCAATTGTGTAACTGAGATTAAACACAAAAGGCTAGTGTTTAATTCACTCAGTGTTGGCTCTGATACCAACCTGTCACACCCCGATTTCCACGTGTCACCGGTGGGCCCGGTGGGGAGTATCGTGACGTGGTTGGCAACATAATAGTCAAACAACACAATATTTAATATGCATAGCGGAAGCAATTGAAAGATATAATTCAACCGAATATAAGATTGTAATATCAAATATCACAACTGTCGATTGTTTATCCACAGACGGATCGAAAATAAAATGGAAACAATAGTTCAACAGACTTTAGGCATCTTAAGCTTGCGAGACTTCTATTGATGCTAAGGAGAAATCCCAGCCAATTTCGCTTAGTACCTGCATTTAATCTTTTTGGGAAAATACGTCAGTTTACACTGGTAAATACAATCAACTGACTCATTTTGGAAAATGATTGAAAATTGGTTTGGATGCACGTGGCATAAACATTTTATAACTTGGGAGAATTATTTAAATATATAATCTTGTGAATGAATTACATGTTCCTTATGCGTTTAGTAGCCCGGATCGTGTCCGGGTTAAAGATCAATAGACACACCACATTATTCTTTTGTGCACTGACGGGTGTACGCCTACACCCCGCGCTTAAGTCGTGGCCATTTCGTAAAATGATGCCAAGGATATCCGGGACATGGTCATTAACCCCCCAAAGGCTTTAAGTAAACAAGACTATTTAAACGGGCCGATCAAATTATTCAATTAACCACCAAACGATGGAAGATTTGATGCCCGACCAAGCGGTATTCTATATACCGTAACCCAAGCCCGTATAGGGAAAATAAGTTAAAAGTATTTACCTGAGCAAAGTATAAATCACAATAAGCAAACGCAAGTAGCTTTTACTAGTACTCCTAATCTGGAACGAAGGTTTATAATAACCTATTAGAATCCTAACGGGTCTTTAGTTAAGCTTAAGCTTAGACCGGTTAGTTTCAAAGATACGGTTCGTACGCACGATTAAGCGAAGACCGGATAGAATGTGATTTAGACCCGACAAGTTCAGAGACTTGCTTAATATGGGTATTTCATACACATTCTGGATTTTAAGATAAAACCGATAAGGTTTGACCCGTTTCGGCTAATTTATGTAAACTAGTTACATAAACCGAACCGAACGCGTAATAAGCGTAACGGGTAATTATTAGAGCCATATACAGGTTTCCTAAGTTAATATGCTTCAAATATGTTGTGACATCAGTAAGATGTCTTTTATTATGCCCGAAATGAATTTAAACACAAACTATGTCCCGTAGGGGTAGTTTGGTCATTTACAAGGTTATAAAAGAGTCTAAGTATAAACCTGAGTTACAGGTCTGATATAATCAGTAAAAATACTTAGTTTACTAAGTTATAACAGTAGGGTAAAGTATATATGTGAAATTTATCAATTTTAACCAAACTATGCACCGTAGGGGCATTTTGGTAATTTCACACAAGCCGAAAAGCTCAAAACTGAAGTCTGAGTTTATCAACCTTTGCTTACTGTTAAAATATTATAATTTTCCCAAAATATCAGTAGGTATCAACCCTTGTATGTTTAAAATAGTTCTAGTACATACTATGCGTTAAAAACGCTTAAAAAGGCGATTATAAGCCATTTCCGGGTTCGATACATAAAGCTGATATTTTTATTATTCCAGAAGGCTTAAAATAATTTATTTATCATATGTGATCAGTAGCAAAAGGTTTGGAGTCAATTAGATATGTAAAACTCATTTTATGGCCCGTTAGGGCAAAACCGACAATTATCGGATTAAGCCTACGACTATTAGTTATGCTCAGCCTAAAATTAATTAAAAATCTTCAAAAATCCCAAAATAATATATTATATCAGTGGGTAATAAGTTTGATATCAAAAAGTAGGCTTAACTAGGCTATACGCTAATTACGCCGTTTAATCGCTAAAAGACTTTATAATTACGCTAATGAGCATAACTCTCAATCTACACCTCAAACTGATGTCAAACTTTGCATACAAGTTTATATATCAGTAACTAAGGTTTCTACACTTTTACATTTTCAAAAATCACGTTTTAAGGTGAAAAGGACATAATGGTCAACATATGAGCAATTAACGGAATCATGCGTATTAATTGGTTAACTAATGAACCATGGTGTATAATCACAGAGGGTTATACTAGCATGTAACCTGGTCCAAATGAAGCTCTTAGGTATTTCTAAATCATACCAAAATGGGTCAGAACTGAAGTCAAAGCAAAAGTCAAAGCTTTGTGACTTTCGGTTCCGAACCGGGTCTAAACAGTAAATTGTCGGGTTGGACATGTTTAGACATGTTCTTACACTAATTACCAAGTTATATTAATGATAAAACAGGTTGTATGTGTTCTACATTTCTAATCATGCATAAATTAGAATTTAAGTATCCTGTTGACTTTTTATTAACAAGTTTGACCCGACATTTGACCTAGTTAGAGTGGGAATCAGGGGGGACCCTTTTAAGGGTTTATTACCCACATAATTACCAACTTATAACTACTTTTGATTCGACTAATCACTGGACCATTAGTGATTAATCTTAAAGTCAACCGTTAATTACGACAGTTTGACTTTTAAGCTATAACTAAGCAAAAACTTAACTAAGGAAGGATTAGCAAACTTACAAGAGTCCTATGAATGACCAGAGATCACTTGAGAGAAGTTTTGAGATCCAGAAGTGATCAGGAATGCAAGAATGAAGGTGTGAAGAATGTTTACAACTTCATGGCCTTATATAGTGATTTAATCACCACAAAATGTTGACACACAAGTCTACCACTGACCATAACTCATTAACAAGTGTCCCTAGATGTTTAGGGGTTGTTTAGGGGTCAAGAAAGATGTGGAAAATCGGATAAAAGTCGAGCAGAATGCAAAAGGCAGGCAAGAACCCAACATTTTCGGAGCTGGTAGTCCCTCGCGGCACGCGTAGACCCCCCCTGGGGCTTCGCGTGGCGCGAGGCCTTGTCTGATCAAATCAGAATTTCTGATTTATTGCGTTTTGATCCTTGGCTCTTCAAACTTTGTTTAGACTTTTGTTTCTTGCATCTTGAACCCTCCAAATTGATTTATAAGGGCTTTCAAACATATACCCACTTTGTTAAGTCCCCGGTTAACTTTATTGTTACCCGAAAAGTCCTAACTTTCAACGTTGACGCTTTAACCCTTCGCACACGAATTTGATCATAACTTTCTCATACGATAACGAAACTTTACGAAATTTATATCGTGCATTCTAGTGAGCATAATTAACCGTTAAAAAGCTTCGGTTTTTCAAAAGGTCACTCAGAGGTATAACTTAAACATGTTGACACATTTAACCCCTGTAGTTTGTAATCTCTCACTTTCTTTCATATTTAGCTTCGTATGATCCATGATTTATTTGTTTGATGCTATAAACATCAGGTAGGGTTAATGTACAATATATTCATTCACTGTTGACATTTAGAACTCGTATTTTCATATACTTTTCAAGTTTGTCAACTTTAGTCCCTTCAGAACATTCTTTCACACGTTCAAACATATGACACATGTCAACACATTATAGGACGTGAATTTTCGAGGTGTTACACTTAAGACCTTTCCCAACTTTGTCAAACCCTTGGTTAACTTTGTGATCACCCGAAAAGTCATAGATTTCAACGTTTACACTTTTAACCCCTCGTATACGAATATTGCCATAACTTTCTCATACGATAACGAAACTTGGTGAAATTTTTATCACATATTCTAGTGAGTATAATTTATCGTTACAAAGCTTCGGGTTTGCTAAAAGGTCACTCAGAGGTATACTTTCAACATGTTGACACATTTAACCCCCGTAGTTTGTAATCTCTCACTTTCTTCCACGATTTGCTTCGTATGATCCATGATTTATTCGTCTAAGGATATAAACATCATGCGGGGCTATTGTAAAGTATATTTATCCACTGTTGACATTTTGAACCCTTATATTCACATACTTTTCTTGTTTGTCAACTTTAGTCCCTCTAGAGTATTCTTTCACCCGTTCAAAGCTTATGACACATGTCAATACATTATTGGACATGAAATTACGAGGTGTTACAGCAATTTAGTCATCTACACACAAAGTACAACTCTTATATGCATAAGAGTATAATGAACAAGTCTTTAATGCACATGAGTAAAATATTATATATTATATATAAAAAAATAAAAGTTTCTCTCTTTACCAATTCATCTTTACACAATTCACACTGCACTTTCTCTCTCTCTAGAGATCCTACCACCACCACCCTCCATCACCGCACCACCACCACCCCTACCACCGCACCACCATCCCCACCACTGCACCACCACCATCCCCACCACTACACCACATAAACATGTAACGTGCTGCTTATGTCACCAAATTCCCAAACATTCATCCCAAATCACATGTCCAGAATCCCCCATCTAGGTATCCATCGAAATCATAAATTTCCACTAAAAATCCCACCAAGATCCACCCCAATTCACCCACAATGGGCAAAGGTGGAACCCTGACTGAAGGTGTACTAAAAAGGATCATCCTTTCCTACACATACGTTTCCATATGGATCTTTCTCAGCTTCACCATCATCGTCTACAATAAGTACATTCTAGATCGCAAGATGTACGACTGGCCGTACCCTATTTCACTCACCATGACCCACATAGTTGGGGGGTTATGTTGCAGTTTGGTGCAGTTTGTTTCGAGGCGACTCGATTGGTGTTGATTCAGATCTTGTTGATGTCAAAAGGGATTACTCAGCAAACCCTAGATCGTTTTTTGATTGCTCCGCTTCAACTTCACGGCGAACGGTGCAACAGCTACGTTGTTTTGCGGTGGTTGTTTTACGGTGGTGGAGGGAGTTGCAGCGATGGAGGAGGTGGTGTGGTGCTCGAGGGAGTTGCAGCGGTGGTGGAGGGGCTACAATGGTGGTGGTGTTGTGGTGTTGGTGCGGCGGTGATGGTGGTGGTTGCGGTGGGGTGGTGGTTGTTTTGTTGAGAGAGAAAGATAAGAGAGAGAAAGTGATTAGGCAGAGAGAGAGTGTGAATCTGAAGATAGAGAGAGATATGTGAGTGGATGAAATATGTGTATATATTTAATAATAGTTTTAATAATAATAAAATGGTTTTTTAAGTACAAGGGTAATTTGGTCATTTAACAAAAGTTAACAGAATAATTTTAACAGTGTTAAAAATTTGGAATCAAATGGTTAAGTAAAGTGGCTGACTATAGGGACTCGGGACGTTAAACATTTTGATTTTGAACTCAAGTGGTTAAAACTATCAAAACACAGGTACTCAAAAAGTAATATACCCAAACACCAATAAAATAAAGTAAAGGGACCAAAGTTTCAAATGTTGATAGATGAGTAACAAAGAAAATGTCTTCAATGAAAATTGAAAAGGTTATAAATGGGAAAAAACCTAATATTGCGGGTCGTCGTTTTCTAATCGGCCAGCATTTACCCGCCACAAAACAAGGGTGGGCCCCACCATTTGGTTCTTGTGTTCTGTACATGACATCCATCCCTGCCCATCGGACCGACCACCGCTCTTTTTCCTACAATGACATAAATATCCCCCCTTCACGTTTTGAATCAATATAGCATTTATTGTTTCAATACAAATTAACTTTTATTATACCTATAAATATATATATATATATATAATGGGTGAGTTTTTCAGGTAATAACTTTTATATAGATAATTAGATATGGTGTGACTAATGGGGTGGTGGTCTATTGGTAAAGACAAAACCTTAAAACACCTTCGGAGAGGAAGGTTTTGGATTCAAGTCCCACAAACGACATGAATAAAAGAAATTTGTCATTAAAAAAAATTTACATATGACATGGTAAGAAAAGAGAGACAACTAAAAACACCTATGGTTTAACATTTAAAATAATACATTGTTATTTTACTTCAAGATTGATTTTACATTAAATGCTAGTAATTTATATGTGTCTTCTATCGGTTTATTTAGAATATTATTCACTCAATGTTCATTGCATTTACACAAATTTATTTCCTTCGTGAAATATTTCCGAGCTAATAAATTTTAATCCATATTTATGTATATTTTTATTGATATTATTATATTTATTGTAAAATATAAGTCATTTATTTTTTGTTTCACAAATTAGGACAATTAAAGTTAAATATATTCAATCACTAAATATATTATTTTCCTTATGTAATCATAATTAAAAATATATATATATATATAATTAATTACAAAACATATATTTGGAATGAATCTTGAATCCACACACATATAAAAATATACAAATAAATTAAATCGATTCCGAATTAATTAATAACAGCATACTTACCTTATAAACATCCTAAAAAATTTAATACTAATATTAATATGGATATTATTATTATTAAGTAGATTTGTACATAAATCCAAGGGTAATTTGGTACTTCCAAAGTAATAAAGAGAGAAAGATCTGATGAATCGAGGAGTAAGGTGGGTGGGCCCCACAGTCTACGTATTTCCCCGCCTTTACTTTTTCCCTGTCCCACTGTCACAAAAATTAAATTAAAAAAAATTAATAATACGTTATAACTTATAAGAAGATGAAGAAGAAACCAGATTTTTTATATTTATGTCTCAACCATCCATTCATCCACCACCACCCTCTCTTCAACTCCAGGTATATTCCCTTTTTCTCACATATTTTGTATCTTATCAATATCAGTTTTTCAACTATTAACTTGTTTATTGATTAAATGATTCAATTTATTATTTATTGATGATGATATTATTAGTAGATGACTAGATGATGCATCTCCTAATATCCGATCATGATTTTATTTTCCTAGTGTGGTAATTCGATTGGTTCGGTGATTGATACCGAGTCTATTTAGTGAGATGATTTGTTTGTTGGTGAATGTTTTCGGATTTACAGAATTACAAAGATGATTTGTTATGGTTGTAGTTGGGGTCATATTTGGGCAGCATTTGTTTAGCATGCGTTAGTTAATAATATATATTCAGTTATACACTTAGCATTTATCTCTTAGTTTTGTTTCTCAACGATATAAAATATAGAAACGGGCCAACAAGAAAGTGCATACCCAAGGAAGTTACAAAGTTACGTCATGGATATTAAAATCACACCATCTCTCCCAGTTAGTTCAACTCGCTAAATTTTGATCTGTTTGTAATCCACTAAAACGAACTTTTTTAATTTTTTTTTTCCACCGATGTCATAGTGTTTGTGACGCTGGGTGTGTATATACAAACGTGCCGATGATGCTTAGTCTTGTGATAATGTAGGCTCTGCACCATGGCTCTTTAATGCTACATTGTAACCCACCATCATTAAATATGAGTTAATGTTTCACCCAAATTTGTGAAATTTTGGCATCATTTGGGGTAAATTTATTGCAACAAAGTTTTAAATTGCAGTGGGATAACAACTTCCTTTGCCTTTTTAAATTGTTATTGGTCACCATACACAATCTGAATTGATAACTTGCATCACTGCTTTCCTTTATCATTTTTTACTAGCATGGTATGAAGCATATTTCATATTCTGTGAAGTATTGTGGGGTAAAGGCGTGTAAAGGTCTTTCGCCATCGGCAACTTGTGCATTTTGAAAATCTAATTGTTTTTGCCGTTACTCTTTGTAGGTGGATTGTTTCGGTATAAAGCAATCGTAGAAGATGTTGGGAGGAAGTAACAATAATTCCTTAGTCCCTGTCTTTGTTGATGAGCACCTTTTAAAATATCCATCGAACGCATCGGATAAGTTGCAGCTATTTGGAAATGGTGCATTTCTATCCTGCTAAAACAATATTTTATCTTTGTTACATTATTTTTCTTGCTTTTTTGTTTATTGAAATCTAATGCTATGTGAGATGTTGTGGTACATGTCTTGGTATGTTAATTGATCAATTTGCAGCCTGTAATGCTGAGAATATATATATATATATATTTAATTTTAAAATCCTTTAATCACTGTAATACATTAATCTGATATCTCTTAATCTTATTGTTCATCCAGTACATTATGACCATAATAGTCCTGCCTTTCGGCCCAACAAACGTCAGAGGGAAGTTGATTCTATTTCTATGCAAAGAAAGCGTCAAATTTCACTGAATCATAGCTTTTATCATGATGATTTTGATCGCCCTTCAAGTATCCCGAACCCACACCATGTATCAACTGGTTTAAAATTATCATACGATGATGAGGAACGCAATTCTTCGATCACTTCAGCAAGTGCAAGCATGACATTAGCACCATCATTTATGTCTTCTATCGGTGATAGCATAACAACCGAACTTGATCAACACAAAGAAGAGTTTGAAAGATTCATTATGATTCAGGTAACATTTCATTCTACCCTACAATTAATTTATATACGAGTCTTCATCGTTATACAACTAACTTACAAGTTTACCAGGAAGAAAACATGCTGAAAGGAATGAGGGACATAAGGCAGAGACACATGACATCTTTGTTGGCTGCTATTGAGAAAAAGCTAGAAAATAAACTACATGAAAAACAAGTGGAAATAGAAACCATAAACTTTAAAAACAAGGAACTTGTAGAGAGAATAAAGGAGGTTGCAAATGAAGTCCAAAACTGGCACTACAGGGCAAAGTACAACGAGTCAATGGTGAACATACTGAAAGCAAATCTTCAACAGGCAGTGGCCCGTGGAAATGAAAACCGATTCAAAGAAGGATTTGGAGAGACAGACGTTGAAGTATCCTCTATAGGATTAGCAGCCAACAATGTGGGGAAGTCTAGTTGTAAGGTATGTAGAGCAAATGAGGTGTCGGTTTTGGTAATGCCTTGTAGACACCTTTGTTTGTGTAAGGATTGTGATGGTTTCACGAGCGTGTGTCCAGTTTGCCAGATGGTCAAAACGGTTAGTATGGAAGTGTACCTGTCGTAATGTAATATATCGACAGCTATAAAAGTTACATAACTTATATAAAACGAAGAAGTCGTCCATACGTTTTGACTATGTTTTTATATGGTGTTTTTTTTATAATATACGAAAAATAACCCTGATTCACCCCGTATAGTGAAAAAAAACCTCCCTTGGTTAAAAAAAGGGCCCAAAAACATGATGAGTCCACTTCTAAGATTGTTGTTAGATCTTGTGAAAAGTCTTTTACCAACATTTGTTTGGGGTGGGGAGATGCTAATATTAATTTTTTAAAGTTAGTAACCCATGTCAGAAACACATGGCATGTATGTTACCAATGATTAAAGATACTTTAAAGCATAGAGTGTCATTTAGAAAATAGTGCAAGACGTATGGGTGTGGAGGGGATTGGGTTGGGGGTATTGCTCGACACATAATAGGCGTGGGCTCCGCCAGTCCACACCAAAAAAGTGGGGTGTGGAAGGGGCGTGTCCACGCCAAGCTGGCAACGGCCATCAAAACCCCAACCCAGGGTGGTGTACCCGGCGTTAAAGGGCCAACAACCCCCTTGGCCACACCCACATCCACCAGTCTAAAGACGTTAGGATTTTTTTGGGCATATCATTACCGAGGTCAAGACATTAGGATTTTTTTGGGTCAAAAATAGGTCGAAGTTAAAACATATCTTATGGCCGGATTGGTGTAAATTTGTATTTATATAGTTTCGTCTTTGTTGTGGCCACCCTGTTTTTGGGTTGGCGCTTTCGGTTTTTAACGAAGTTCATCTTTCAAAAAAAAAAAAAAAAAAGTGTAAAGTCTAAGGGTTCTTTTTGTAACTTGGTTAGTTAGTTTGATGCTCCTCTGCCCAAAGTAAAGTTCGGGTTAAAGAGAAAGTGCTACATCTGCCATGCGGAAGAAGCATGATCCGTATTCTAGATCCTATTTTTATGGGTGTGATAATGTAGAAGTTTAGTTGCTTCGATACTCAAGAATACACATAGCTAGAGGTCAGTTTCACATGACACTTTTCAAGTACTTTTTTTAAAGAATTAAAAGAATATGATAAAGAGTTGGTGTTGCTAGCATACAATAATTATTATATTTGTATATACGGGTTTTTAAAATTTTTATTTAAGGGATTCACTAACCAATTGCAAAAAATTGAGATGAAGATTTCTACACAAATCGTGTATTTACGTTCAGATTGACCTATATGATAGTAATACCAATGATAAGATGTGCAAACACTTCAAGAACGAATTTGAGATTAAATGAGAAATCTTGAAACCGTACCACCTGTTTACACGTCGACTTATGTAACCGTCGCATACATACGTCGACGTAAATTATATACGTACCATGTATCAATCGGTTTTGGGTTTTACAACAATCAGATCATTCACCATGATCCAATCCACATATTAAACATTAAAGGCATACTTCATAAATCAATCAAAGCCCACTAATTGAGAACCATTCATTTAAATCATCCATTAGGCCCAATCGTATATTAACAGGCCCTAAACAAATATAATAATTTATATATACAAAACCGTTAAAATATATACCCGATTATATTAAAATAAAACAAGCAATCGCTCCCGCATCTCCTAACTCGATTAGTTTTTAATAAGATCAACTTAGTGGACAAGTTAATCCAATATCACCAAAATTACCAACATCAAAGATGTAAAATTGTACAACGGGTTTTAAACACTTTTTAAAGACTCGCAACAAGAATCCAGATTAATAGAACTTAAAAACCGAAAATAAGAACATGATGGTTAACTCTTCCTACGATACTAAAAAGGAAGTTAAATTAGGAACACTACTAAATCCATACAAAAACACCGGAAAAATCACCAAAACAACCCATTTGACCAAGAAATTTATGAAAATAGCCTTGGCTTTTTTAAATTACCAAAATAGCCTTGACTTTTCGTCTCCTGCGCCATACGGCTGTGATACCTCACTGATAAGGATGCCCTATAGCACAGTTGATACAAAGAGTGCTTATTTTATTGATAACAACTTACTTTACAAGGTCTCAAAACTGAAATACAACATCTGATCAGACTAAGCCTAGTTTGACATTATAAAACTTCCACCAGATCACACAATCTGGGATATACAGTTCTACCAACTATAAAGAGTCTGAGATAAACTATTCCATCGCACTATTATCAGCCTGGATATAGCTCACGTTCATGCCTCATTGCCTGTGACACATGCTTAGAAAACGTCAGATATAATTGGTGAGTTCATGAATATACACGAGTTATAAATCACATTATTTCACCATCACTTTGTACCCACCCATATCATCATAACCCAACGTCAACACGTGACACATCATCATACAGTTAATGTCTCTACACCGACCGGTGTGGTACTAGACAAATCCCGCCCAGCGACACGTATAAGGGACCACAAATATCGTGTGTATGAGTGCACAGGTTATGTACATGTGTACAACAGTTATGCCATATTATTACAGTTTAGGACAAGCATGTTCACGTTTGGAAAGCATTCATAAAACTCACCTCTTGCTAGTTGCGTAGCAATTGATATAGTTGCTAGTATGTTTAGGTATTATCTCAAGGTCCTGACACAAATTACATAATCCTTCGTTAGGTAGCGGTACCTCTAACTAGTTATTATCATGGTTGGATATTGGTTAACGTTGCCTTGTTTAAGCATGGGTGATCAGTCCATGCCTAATTAAGGCTAGGCTACCCAATACCCACCCTAATAATAACTCTAATACCTAAAAATAATAATACTAATATTGCTCTTGAGCCAACCCTTCATCTCTTGCGCCATAGTTTCATCTCCTGCGCCATATGGCACAACACATCACCTCCTGCACCATAACTCAAATATAAATCTCCTCTTGTGTTCTCTCATGCGCCATCACCTCCTGCGCCACATTTTCTCATGCGCCACTTTTTCATTCTCATGCGCCACTTTTTCATTCTCCTGCGCCAAAAAGACACGTGTCGATATCTAGTTAAATGGTAATTCAACACATTCCATGACTATTTTGATAATTCCTTTAGTCAAAATGGCTATTTTAGTGATTTTCCCCAAAAACACCACTTTCATAGAGTTAACCTTTTAGTGTGTTTAAATTTTCAATGACTGCCTCAAAACCGAGAGAAAATCACCACAATGAAAACTCAAGGTTTTTAGGAGCAACATAAAGACATTAAGTATGGGTCAACCTCAAATGTAACATCCTGGTGTGGCGTGCGGAGATGGATAGGATCCCGACAGTGGATGCTTTGGTTAGGAGGGGTGTGATGCTCGATGATGATATGTGTAATTATTGCGGCTCCGGCTCGGATTCGGTTGATCACATTTTCACGGCCTATCCGCTGGCTTTAGGGTTATGGGAAAGGATCACTCTGTGGTGTCGGGTTAGGAATTTCTTTGTTTTTTCTATCCGAGATTTGCTTGCCATTCACGAACATGAGCATAGGAGGGCGTCGGAGAAAGAGGCATTAAAAGGTATCATTATTGTTTCTTGTTGGTTTTTATGGAAGGCCAGGAATGATCTTAGATTAAGTGGGAAGAGAAGCATAGTTGAAGATGTTTTTAGTGAAGTTAGATCGGCTAGTTTTTTTTGGTATAAACACAGGGCTAAGAAGGGTTCTTGTGTTTGGGGGGATTGGTGTAAATTTGTTAATATGTAAGTTTCTTTGTTTGTTTTTTGCCGTCCCGGTTTTCGGGTTCGGTGTGTGTTAATGAAGTTCTCCTTTCAAAAAAAAAAAGTCAAAGTACTCAATCTTATTGAAAGCATGTATATTGGATTATTGATTTATTGGTGGACTATAGGCCTGGGTTTTTGTGTTTGGTACAAATTTCATACACTAAGTGAAGCTCTTTGCATGTGTACTTTTTTTTGAACGGCTCTTTGCATGTGTACTAACTCAGTTTAACGTCGATGGTTTAACAAGCAAAAAAAACAAAAGTTATTTTTATGAATCAGTAGAATACAATAATAACCAAATAAAGGATAAAATCAACGTTGTTACATGCAGAGCAACATGATTACATGAAGATGACCAACAAGTGTATTTGTGTGATCTGACAAATGTAACACAAGAATTTGAGGGATTAAAAACAATGTACAATAATGAAGGATTTGGATTAGAAGTAAATCTGTCTCAAGGTTTTCATCAACACTTGCTTGATTATTTCTTATTAGGAAACAATTTTCATCGACACTTGATTGATTACCAGGAAACATAATGAAGATGTGATATCTGTTACGAAAGATCATAAATAATACTATATGTAAATGAATCTCTTTTATATAGATTTGTGAAGAGTTTTAAAGAAAGAAGACTCGATACATAAAAAGTTTTTGGTAAAATTTATACCTCGAAGTGAAAAAACAAGAGGGGGCCAAGGCTCCCTTGGCCCTAACTAAGATCCCCCCATGTTCATCTATATATTTATCAATTAACAATCAATATTACAAGTAATTAGCAACTTTGGTTTGACTTACAAACGGCACAAGAAGTTTCTGTCAATCATTTGTCACTCATAAATTTGAGAATTATTGAACCTCTTGGATCACAACCACTTCAAACCCTAAAGAGCATCTAGCCAGCTATGACTTACATTATTGAACCCCCAACACCTTCTTAATATGGAAAGAACAACTCATTTAAAGGGAAAAAAGAATGCCTCAAATACTTTCTTTTTAAAGAAACCCTTGCCTTGTGAAGGAACCTGCAAGTTGTTGCAACAGAAAGCCATGCTCCTATCTATGCCAAGCTGTAATCAATTTCTCTATCTTTTCATACAACGTTGGTAGTAACAAGTCGCTAACATGACATTTACTAGCTCGAAAACGACTTATTATTTTGTAATTCTAATCAGAGAAAACTCGAGTTTAGATGGTTTTTCATAGTAAAGTAATTGATCTTAATTTTCATTTACCATAGCATATCTCATAAACAAGACACAAAATAATTTAAACTACTGAAATTAATAAAGCAGTAACTTCTCATAGCTACATAGGGCATGGCAATTTTGGAGCAATATAAACCTATATGCACAAGAAAATTTTAACTACTAAAGTCACTATCATATCAATTCTCTAATCTTCAAAATGTTCTTCACCTAACATTCTTTCAGATATGTAACTTAAGACGTCTGGTCCGAACCACCACGCTCCTGGATCATCAATGTGGGTTCACCATCTGAGCCATTTGATTTGAGTTCTTCATTTTGTTGACTTGATGGTACAAAGTGAGCCCACTGAAACAAGTGATATACTTCACATTCAACTAAATCATGGTATGTAGCATCATGTGTGTGTGTTGTATTGATTGTTTGTTTCCTTAAATATCAATGTTTTCAGAATCGGACCGGACGTCGAACCGGTTTGGTCACTGGTCCACTTGTCCGAACGGTTCAACCAGTCCGACCGGATGTAAGAACCGGCAGGTGTATTAAAATTAATAGGCTGAAATTTGAAAAAAAAATTCTGAAATCTGGTTCAATCCATTAATAACCTGGTTCAACCAGCCGGTTTTCCGGTTCAACCGCCGGTTCACCGGTTCAACCCCGGTTCGATGTAAATCCGGTCCAATATACTGAACCGGACCGGTCAGACCTCCGGTTCCCGGTCCGACCGGCCAGCCGGTGGCCGGTCCGATCCTGTTTTCAAAACATTGTTAAATATACATTTGTTGTGTACTTTGAGGGGAAAAAAGAAGAAAAATCATACATTTTTGGCAGCTGCACTGAAAGCTTGTTTTTGAGTCATGTTAGTATGTTGTGTCTTCAGCCTTCTGATCTCCTCTCTGATGATACACATTTAAGCTATAGTTAAGCGTTATTAAATCTGCTCCAAATAATTATATAACTTTTTTGTGAGTAATTTACTTGATGAATTTGTTATAAGCAGATGGGGCACGTTGCCTTTTTCCCGGTGCTACAAACAAACACATAAATTATATCAGTTCATCATGAAGATATATGTATAAAGATCTATTAGTTCTTGATGAATATAAAGAAGATTCGAGTAAAGTTTTACGCTTCTTGACGATGTGTACTTCAAGATCATCTTCATGTGATAACAATGATAATGATATGAGAGGGGTAGAGCTATGTTTGCTCAAGGTTGGTTCAGGAACTTGTTCATCTTCTTTGGAAGCTTCCACATTTGGCTGCATGTGAGAGAAACATACATAAAAGCATAAGCCTTTTCAACATAACATATGATGAATATCATACTAACTGAAATGAAATGTAATAACATACATTTTCTTGGTTATCAACAGAAGAAAAGACATGGAGAGGAAAATAAGCGGATCTCATCAGGTTGACTGGGAAAAGACTTGTGCAATGGCCACATTTGACTGTAGCCACCATAGATAAACACCTATATGGTACACAAACCTACATGCATAGACAAAAATACAGGTAAATGGATAGATGTTGTGAAATCGAAACGAGATGAAGCTGATATGAAAGAATAAACCGTAATTTGGTTGAGTGAAGGAAGTGAAATGAAACAGTATGTTTACCAGTAAAACTGTGGTGCAGAAACCACATTGCACATAGCAAATATGTTCTTGCAGTTGGAGGTCTACAACATGGTTCAATGTTGACATCTCAGGGGGGAATAGAGAGATAGAGATGTGAACTTGGAGTAGGGTGTACTTTGCATACACATTCACATACTTTAGTACAAATATAAGAGTGTGAAACATAGGCATTATTCAATCGTTCACGTTTAATGAAACAATGTAGTCATTTTCATGTTACCTAGTTAATGCTGGTATCACAGTTAACGGGTTCCCAAGAACAATCGGTCCGAGAAGAATGATGATCACACATATACGTAAAATCTCCACAAACATCACACCACAATATTAGTATCCACTACTACAAAACAGAGCTTTAGACGGGGTGATATGGGTTTTAAGACGGTGTTTTCAACACCGTCTTTAACTACACTGGTTTAAAATCAAGTCTTATTAGACGGTGTTCAATTTGAACACCGGCTTAAACTTCAATTCTTATTAGACAGTGTTCAGTTTGAACACCGGCTTAAACTTGGTGAACCCCGTCTTTTAATATCAAAACATTTATTAAAACAAATATTTTTAACACTGTCTTATAAACTGCTAGAAAAAAAAACATTTACAATGGAATACATGTTTTCCAGAAATACATTTGCTGGAAAAAAAAATCATTTAAAAGGTTTTCTAGAAATACATCAAGCTTATATACACCAATGGAACATTTTCAAATCAAACAAAAACAATACACATTCAAATCGAAAATAAACCCGTAGACATCCAATTCGGAAATAAACCCGTCAAATTACAATCATTTGTGAATGCATAACAAACTACGTTAAATTGTATAAATAAACTACATAAACTAATCTAACAAAATACCTAACTCGCTAAAAAACTTCGGCATCAACGTCATCAACAAAACATCTATTTCATTACCGTAGCCTCTCCCATGTCGTGCCACATCTAAAATAAAAGTAGATAGAAAGAGTTATTACAAATATTATAGAATAAATCTAAAGGCAAAGAGAAAAATCGATAACAACATCGGTAATAAAGCTATGTATATATTTACATGTTATATACATCTAAACCTTCTAAGTTTAAAAATAAAATAAACAGTTAAGTAATAAATTGATAAACAAGTATATTTTACTTACTTCATCGGGAAATTGGTTCTGATACAAATTGACAAAGTCAAACATATGTTGGAGAACCATGTAGCCGCATTCTCATCCACCATTTTGTTGCTTACACTGTAATAAATTAACAAATTATTATTTAAAAGTAAAGAAAATCAAACAACTCAGAAATAGCAAACACACATACATACATCAACCATTGAGTAGTTGAACTTGGATCCTAAGGCGGTAGGAATTAAGCTTGAAAGACGATAGTTAGAAGCATTCTTTTCGCCTTTTATCTTTGTTGAATCCAAAATATATACATGTCCTATGTGTTGGGAAATGATGAACAAAGACCAATGGTCGCTACAAAAGTAGCGTTATAGAATAGTTAGGTGAATCATAGTAATAAAATAAAAGCAAGTTAACTAAAAAAAACTTACTCAGCCAAATGCGGTGCAAGAATGAAATCTTTATCGACATGATGAGTCGTTAAACTGAAAATGTGATTTTCAACCTCTCTAGGATTTCTTTTGCATATATCACCTGTGATTGCGTTCACATTTAAAAAGGCGAATCGGTTGCGTTTTTAGCCTTTGACTCCTTATAAAAGTACCTTAAAACAAGAATAAAATATATGATAAAACTTAATAAATTCAGTTATATCTATACAATATTATAGTGATAACAACTTACAATGTAAACCAAAACACAATGGTGAGATCAACCCAGTTTTTGACAAATAATGCTAACATTGATTCAGCCTCAATATAGGTACCTTTTTTGCTAGGAAACATATTCTCAGGAGCTGAATATGGAGGTGTAGTAGCCCAGTTGTTCCCGATGTATCCACCTAGTCGACCAACCATCTTCTTATGCCATTCGGGTCTTAGTTCTTGTTTCCAAGCCAAGAATCGAAGTAAGATGCATTTGGACCTATCTGGTCGTAATTTTCATCAAAATTAATGTGCATATCCTCTGGTCTTAACTTCTTCTTGCATTTCACAACACCACGTTTACCACGATTAGACATAATTGAAGTTCACTATCAAACATAAAAAAAACATATATATCAACATTTTACCATGCAATTACCTAGCACTCAATTACTTATCCAATTACATATTCAATACAATCTTTTTCCAAGTTATAAAGAAAGTAACTTGCTACTTAGCTTGAAATTTCAAAACATTTTCATAACAAAAGTCTCATTTTAACGTTTATCAATACAAGTAAAATGCACAAATCTATGCAAATTCTCTATTCATCCCAATTTCTCTTGAATTCATGTTACAAGGCAATACACATCTCAAAAGTATCAAAAACATATTACAACAAGGTTAAAACTTAAACATACTTTAGTACTATATATAAACTAATTTTTATATACAATGTACTAGTGATTTATAAAAACAAAGCAAGAAAAAATCAAATTTGAATTTTTAACAAGAAAACATGTAATTAAACATGATATACGTACTATTTATAAAACTAAAAAACATTCATAAGTAAAGAGAAAAAAAACTAACCTTGAAACTTTGTAAGGTTGTTAATGGTGAAATTGAATGAAGAAGATGAAGAAGTTGAATGAGGAAGATGGGGGATTGAATGAGGAAAATGGGGGAATTTGTAAGGACCTGCACGAAAATGTCCTAAAACACTCCGTAAGTGAAAACCCGGACCCCTAAAACCCTAAATTTCATGAAAAATCAAGAAAACCAAGTTTTAATAGTCGGTCGCGGGCCGCGTAAGAGTTATCCAAAGTTTACGCGAGGCGCGACGGCTTGACAAAACTCCGGATAACGATCAAGGATACGTGTCAGACACGTGGGAGACCTAGGCCATGACACGGCAGCCCTAGCCGTAGCTAGGGTGGCCCTCGCGGAGCGCGTAAACCGGCCTTAGGGCCTTCGCGGGCCGCGACGAACTCAAAAATCAGCTATAAAAGGGACGTGCATGGGCAATTCGTCTGTGCTCGTAAAACTTCTTCAAAAACGTGAAATTCAGCTCAAATTAGTGTGTTTAAGTGTCGAGACGCTGCTACGATTACAGGGTAATAACTCGATCACTGCTACGATACAATGTCCGATCGATTGAAACCGATCCGATGGATGTTTAAGTGCTGCCCGAATTCGGGCTATACTTTGTCATTCGTCGTGAGGGTTTTGATTTCGTGAGATTATCGTAAATGTTGTATTAAGTTACTAACCTAGTTTCGTTTGCATTATTTAACTAGGTTACCAGGCTTAATCAGTAGGCAAACTCTGTCCAGTTAAACTTGCAATGTGAGTCATTCTCTTTTTACCAAATTGTTTGCAAAACCCTAAATGTTTTCCATTTATACTTTGCAGTGATTAGGTCTTTGCTAATCTTTAATTACTGACAGTAAGTGGGGGTATGTGCACATTACTACTAATGATTTATCACTTTAGGTGGGCGAGCCTAATTAGTGATATGTCCACAGTCATAAATACGGTCGAGTGACAACTGAACCAGTTAATTATAAGATAGGGCAAATGTGAAAACTCTTAATGCTGTAAATTGTAACAATGTGTTATTTTGTGCAAATTGAATGACTCGCCAGTATTTCCCTGCTGATAAAATCTTTTTAAACATGTTTCAGGTGATTTACTATGAACAAGGAAAAGTGCCATGTAGCACTACCAGCTTGGATAAAGTGGCTTAGTAAATAAATAAACATGTTTCTATAAACAGGGAATTTCCTAGTGAAATTCCTTTATTGTAAATTACGGGGTTTGTCCCGAAACTAAAATAATTGGGTATTTTCAGTTTTAAAGGATCCTGTTAAAATTTCCGCTGCCAAATTAAACACCAATACCACGGGTTTCTGTCCCGCGACTTCTGAACCGGGTAAAACCGGGATGGGGGTCGTAACAGAAAAATGTGGTATCAGAGCCACTGATTTAAGCCAATTAAGTATTTAGAAATACTTAATTTTTCAGATTGCCATTTTGTGATTCTGTGAAAATTTAATTTACAATAAATAAAATTTTAATTTCAATTTTTGTGTATTTTTTCATGTGTGCTAACAGCATGAATGAACTGTCGGAAGCACTCCGAAACTTTACAATCCACACCACCGATATGTATTGATGTGCGTGAGTGTTATTAGTTTTTAATGTATATGTTAAGCCCTTTTTAACACTTTTTAGCGAAGTTTTAAATTTATAAAACACGATATTTACTAACACTAAATACACATATGGGCAAGTGCACCCATCGTGAGCGTAGTATAGTGTTGGTAAGATACCGAGGTCGTCCAAGGACACAAGAGCTTTTAGTACCGATTTATCCTCAACGTCTAATCAAATCAAAAAGTTTAGAAAAAGGGTTTTTAAACTAAGAAAATAAAAACTAACTAAAATGCTGAAAAATAAAAATAAAAGAAAAATAGATAGACAAGATGAATCACTTGGCTCCGACTCGTGTTTAGTGTAACCTTTGATTATTTTCGCACTTTTGCACTTTGTTAAGAGATTATCTTAGTTATTGTAGTAGGCCCCTCTTTTGGAGGTGACGTTACCCTCAACCCAGTAGTTTGAGTCAGCAAGGATACAATCCTAAAGGGTTGGATTATTGAAAGATAATTAATTAAGTTATTAATGCATATTGTGGTAGGTCCCTCTTTTGAAGGGACGTTACCCTCGGCTAAGTAGTCGGAGTCAGCAGGGATACAGTCCTAAGTAGCCGGGTTAAAGTATTAATAGTAGTTTAACTTATGAGGGGATCAAAGAGTTTGGACCCCCGCCATCCAATACTGTTAAGTATTGAAGGAGGTCCTACTAAATTTGACCCAGGTCCTTTGCAGGATCTATACACTGAACAATGGCAAGACTCTTACCAAACCGTTCCCTTAACCCCCGACCAGGTAGCCAACATACCTCCATATAGACCGTGGAGATATGAATGGTGAAAATCTTTTATTTTATATAGACAGTAAAATAATGCCAAGACACCACGGACAAACGATAAGGAAGAATCACCTTCAACATAAGAAACTAGTTATTAAAGTCATTAATACATAACCAATTAAAAAGTGCGAAACGATTAAAAATAAAAAGTATTACACTAGACACTTTGTCTTCACCAAGTGATGTAAGAGACTTAGGCAAACATGGCCTTGATTGTCAAGAACTCTTACGATCAATCTTGGATTCCGAGACAACTCACACACTCTATGATGGACAATGGATGATGGTGGTGGATGATGGTGTTATGGTGGTGGTGGGTGAAGTGTGAGAGAGGTGGTGTGCCAAGGGATGGTTTGAGCTTGAGCCAAGCGCTCCTATTTATAGGCTAAACAGAAGCTCGGGCACGGCCCCGTGTCCAGTGGGCACGACCCCGTGTTCACATCCTTCTCTGTCTTCATTAATTGCTCTTGTCTTTATTAGTTGACCACGGCCCCATGTCCGCTGGGCACGACCCCGTGTGCAGAAGCATATCTGTACTATCAAGATTTTCCTAGATTCTACGAATCTTATAGTTGACCACGACCCCGTGTCCGCTGAGCACGGCCCCGTGGTGGGCGATGGAAGCTTCTACAACTTTGTCTTTTATGCTGACACTTGGGCACGCCCCCGTGCTCACTGAGCACGGGGCGTGTTCAGCCTTCTATTTTTTTGTTTTGCTTGGGAAGATGCTGTCGTGGGGTCGGGCATGCCACGTTTGTTCCTTTTCTTGTATTTATGTTAGATTTAGCTGCCTTTTTGTTTCTTTTGTTAATTTGAGCTCACTTAATCCTGAAAATACAAAAAGAAGACAAAAGCACACTTTTCCAACATTAGTACTAAAAAATGGTTAGTTTTATACCACAATTGGTGTAATTTATTAGTTGCATTTTGCACACATCAAATACCCCCACACTTGAATCTTTGCTTGTCCTCAAGCAAAATTCTTTATAATGTGGCTTTACACTCCCAAATGGAATTGGTAGAAAATAAGGTTTTTTGGGCTTGTCATAGAGTGTCGGGATTTCTAAGATTCTTTATTTAGTTTTATTTCTATTTATTTACAATCCTATTCGTCATGATTTATTTAAAACTTTTCATAAGGAGTTAATTACTGTTTTCGTCCCTGAGGTTTGTCAAAAATAACGGTTTCAGTCCATTAGTTTAAAAATTGAGATTTCAGTCCATTAGTTTCATTTTCGTAACCATTTCAGTCCACCAACTTAACTCCATCCATTTATTTTTGTTAACTTTGGGTGAATTACCAAATTACCCCTATGGTTAAATTTAAAAAAAGGCTAGTCACAAGTTTCGAACCTGTGACCTTTGCTTTGAAAGGTAACTGTTAAACCAATATGCCATGTATTAAGATTGTGAATAAATTCAATTTGTTTTTCTTATAACATAGCTTACTCATCATCTTCTTCCCTAAACCTATTCATCATCTCCCACAAACCTTTCATTCACCACCATTAACAACCCACCACACAACAACCAACACACCACAACCACCTCCGCCACACAACAACTTCTGCCACACACAGCCACCACACCACAACCACCTCCGCCACACACCACCACCATCCTCGTCACACACCACCACACCACAACCACCTCCGCATAACACCACCACCATCCCCATCACACACCACCACACCTCCGCCACACACCACCACACCTCCGCCACACACCACAATCGCTCCAATAATCCGCAACGGCTGTGTTCGCTCCAATAATCCACACCTCCACCACACACCACCACACCTCCGCCTCCACCACACCTCCGCCTCCGCCACCTCCGCCTCCGCCACAATCGCTCCAACAATCGGGTGATGCATTTGGTTGCGTGTTGAGAGTGAAATTCAGGTTAGGATTTGTGTGATTTAGGTTAGGGTTTGTGTAATTTGTGTGAAGATTATTGTTACATTGTGATTTAGGTTAGGGTTTGTGTAAGTTGCAGAGGTTGAAGGTGGTGAAATGGCAATTAGCCTGCAATTACCAAAATGAAAACAATATGATGTAAATCACAAACTTAATACATGGCTCAATGGTTGAGTGGTTGTTTTCAAAATCAAAGGTCATGGGTTCGAATCCTGTGAACTGCATTTTTTATTACAATTTGTTAAGTTAGCAGGGGCAATTTGGTCATTTCACCCAAAGTTAACAAAATAAATGGATGGAGTTAAGTTAGTGGACTGAAATGGTTACGAAAATGAAACAAATGGACTGAAATCGCAATTTTTAAACTAATGGACTGAAACCGTTATTTTTGACAAACCTCAGGGACGAAAACAGTAATTAACTCTTTCATAAGATAAATTACTTATTAGGGCATAACATGCCTTTTTAAAATTCTATTTATATACAAGTTCACATACCTCACGGGGGATCACTCAACACTCGGCCGAAGATGTATTTTAGTGAATCACTCGAGAGCGGCATGGAACTTACTCCTACCATAGGCTTGCCAAGCAATCAATCCTCCTCCTTTTTAACTATATACCTTTGTAAATATCAAGAGGACTTTTGGGTGAAGGGTTAGGCTTGGGTTAAAGGTAGGTGGTTGGGTTAGTGGTCAGTAGAAAAGGGCGGAAAAGCGTAAAAAGCGTCGGTTTTCGAAAGACTTTTTATTTTTGCAATTTTTATTTTGATGAAGCTATTATTCAAACAAAGTTATTTTTGATGAACTTGTTTGTTTATTTCTTTTGCTTCATCAACCAAACAATTTTTTTTTTCAAGGTCAAACGAAAAACCGAGCTTGTTACTAAAACAAAGGGTTAAAAATAAAAAAGGTTTTGGTGGGTGAAAGGGTGTTTGGTTTGGGTTAAGAAATGAAAAGGTTTAGGCTCAAATGGGTTAACTAGGGGGATTTTGGGTAGGTGGTAAAAAAAAAGAAAAATAATGGTGTAGAAATAAAAAAGGGTTAGTCCTAATGCCTCCATCATTTACTTACTCGGGTTTAAGTTGGTAAGGACCGGGAATGTATCGTCGTGGCAAGTTCTAGAGTTGTAAGAACCAAGCGGCTATTCACACAAGAAACGAAAAATGAGCATTTAATTTAAAGATATATATTTGTATGCTCAATAAAGGCTCAAAACTCACTTTTGTGGGAATGAGTTTTTATGTGATCAAGTATATATAATTAAATTTTAACTAAGCTTGTCATGCCTTTTCATAATTTTCTTATGTTGGTTCTTTTTATCACGACGTCATCGGTTGTAAATTTGTAAAAATATAACCTTTTTAGAATTTTGAAATTCCCAAATCAAACCTAGACAAGTAAAAAACTGAAATTTTTTTAAAAAATTTGGGGTGATTAGCGGTTCCAATAGAGTTTTGTGTAAGGCTTGTAGTTAGGACTTGCAAGATTCAAGTTTTTAGCATCCCCCCACACTTAAATTACACATTGTCCTCAATGTGTCCCAAAAATAAGTTTTTAGGTTGATTGAATGTGTAAAAATGTGTGAAAAAGCAAAAATTTGTGTTACTGGGCGCTGGAAACGGCCCCGTGCCTGGTGGGCACGACCCCGTGTTCAGGTGCCAGTAACGAAAACTTACAGAAGGTGGACACGGGGGCGTGTTGGCTGGACACGACCCTGTGTCTGGCAAAAGTCTGCAAATTTAGACAAACAGCCGGCCTGGGGAAGTGGGCACGGGGGCGTGTCAGCTGGACACGACCCCGTGTAGACAATCTGCATGGTTGAAAAACAGGCTTCTGGTTCTGGTTTTCCTGTCCCGGCTTTAGTAGCACTACGGTTTAGTGCTCTAAGCCTCGTATGTACCTGTTTTAGCAATAAACACTACACCAAAACATAACAAACATCCTAGATTACCAATGTTCAACATCCCATCCATCACAAAGTTAGAAAAAAAATGCATAAAATAAAAGAGTTAAAGGAAAGTAAATTGTTCGACACACGGCACGCAGGCCAGAAATTGTTCAAGATAAAAGGTTAACCTAGGGAATCACCAACCAACCGCTTCTTCCTCCGCTCCTCCCGCCTAATCCATGTCCTCGTCCTCATCATCATCGTCTCCACCATGCCCAGCAATGTACTCCCGGATATTTCCAATATCATCTTGGATATCGGATATGTTTCTCTCGATCTCCCCAACCCGGTTGTACGTGTTGCTTGCCATATTATAGGTGTTCCTGGTGCACATAAGGTTTTCCTGCAATAAATCATGTAAACTTTGGAAGTTAAGAAAACCGCCTCCTGAGGAGGACTGGCCTGGATCACCATGGGGCTGGTACTGGTACTGGTACTGATGATGTTGTGGAGCATGGAGGACAAGTGCCTCATGCGGGTTCCATGCATGCCCTTGCATCCTTTGGAAGCTAACCGTCCTGTCTTCAGCCTTATAAATTAGGTTCATTGAGCGGCAGATGTGTATATCTACCCTTCCCGACCATGGGCTCCTTCTGAATGACCTAGGTATGTTGGTGAAGTTCTTGAAGAGACGGTACACCCATCCCCCAAAGAGATAGGGGTTGGTGTAGTAGCAAGGCGATTCAGATGCATATTTCGGAGCATGAGGAACGGAACATTGAGGTGCCTGCGGTTATGGATGCAGTGGAGGACAACTAAACCTCTTAACCCAACAACGCCACCGCTATCATGCCTTTGGCTAAGAGAGTAGCCGAGGAGCCTATGGATGTATCGGTAGAGCGGATCCCTCAACTCCGTGCTCTTAGTGCTGCTCGGATTGTAGTGCCCTTCACCAATCTGAGCCCATGCGGCTTGGCGATTGTTCTCATCTATCTCTCTCACCCCTCCAGTATTTTCCTCGTTACCCGCATCCTCTTCCGCATACAACCCGACAATTGACCCAAATTGTGCCATAGAAATCGAATACCTAGTTCCACCACATCGGAATGCTACCCCATCATTGTCAAATAGGTCGCACCTTGAGTTGAACGTGAAGGTGCTATAGAATTCAAAAGCACATTCGTGGACGGAACAGAGTCGAGTTGTTTAAGTGACTCTTAGTGGGCCTGTGACAAGGTTGTTGAAGCGGTCGAGTTGGTTCACTAATGCTAACAAATCCGTGCATGCTTGCCTTGGGTATTCCTCCGGCCTTGTTTGAAGTACTTCGTATCTGGCCCTAGCATCATGCTCATTTGCGTTAAACCTCATGAACTTCCTAGACATCTGAAAGAATACACCAAAAGTTAGCACGAAACAGTAGAATTTTCGGACAAAACTGCAAACTGTGTGCTGGACACGACCCCGTGTTCAGCGGACACGACCCCGTGTTCAGCGGACACGACCCCGTGTCCAGGCGTCTGTTACTCAAAAATATCATTTTTCAACCCGGTTTCGAAAACTTGAAAATTTTTGGTGCAATAGGTGCGGTTTCCCCCGAAAATGAAACCCCAAGTGCCGTTTTTCCCAAAACAACCCGTTTACCCATTCAATTTTATCTTTTTCGGTTCAAAAACAAGGGTTTGGGGTTTTTGCGAGAAATCGGGCGAATCTTTGAACAATACAAGTGGGTTTACTTCCTATAACACTAATCTAATTAAATGCTAACAGATTAAAGCAAAAATTTGAGGTTCGATCCGGGTGTAGTCCAAGAACCCTAGATTTTTCCCCAAATTTTTGAAGTTTTAACTACATGCAAATGCTAAATCTAACTAATGATAGTGATAGAATCATACCTTGATGTTGTTAGAATGATAGGAGACGTCTAAAATCTGCGGAAAATCGCCTAGAACCAGAGTGTTTTCGGGGAAACGGGGCGTGTGGAATGAAGTAACTGTTATGAAAAGGGGGATATATCCCGACAGTAGCACGGACACGGCCCCATGCCGAGCAAGGGTTTTTTTTTTGTGCTCGTGTGAGTGCCCTTGTTTCCCAAAAACCTTGGTTAGAAAACTTACTAATTTAGATGTCGTCCCAATCGTTCGTAACTTACCAGGTATGATGTTGTTGCCTTTACTCATCGACCGTTTGAAGCAAGATCTCCTCCTCTTCATCATCAATGAATCCTTGATAGAGTTTCAGCCATTGGCCATTGACTTTGAATGGAGGTCCATTTTGAGATTTAATTTCTACTGCACCGTGTGGGAAAATGTGTGTGATGGAAAAAGGTCCTGACCACCTAGACTTTAATTTACCGGGAAACAATCGAAGTCGTGAATTAAACAAAAGAACTAGATCTCCCACTCGAAATTCATTAGGTTTAATATGTTTGTCATGCAAAATTTTCATTCTTTCCTTGTAAATTTCTGAGTTTGAGTATGCATAATTCCTAAGCTCGTCTAATTCATTTAATTGACAAAATCGATTTTTACCAGCAATTTCTAAATCTAAGTTTACATTTTTAATTGCCCAGTAGGCTTTGTGTGCAATTTCTACTGGTAAGTGACAACTTTTTCCATAGACTAGCTTATATGGGGTTGTACCTATTGTTGTTTTATAAGCAGTTCGAAAAGCCCATAAAGCGTCATCTAATTTATCTGCCGATTCCTTTTTATTTAACCCTACGGTTTTTTCGAGTATTCGTTTTAAACCTCTATTAGTCACTTCGGCTTGTCCGTTTGTTTGAGGGTGATATGCTGTTGAGACCCGGTGATAGACCCCATACCTTGTTAAAAAATTTTCAAGTTGATGGTTGCAAAAATGGGCACCTCTATCACCAATTAACGCTTTAGGTGTGCCAAAACGAGAGAATATTTTTTTCAGAAATCTTACCACTACTCTTCCATCATTTGTTGGAAGTGCCTCGGCCTCGGCCCATTTAGACAAGTAGTCTACTGCCACAAGTATATATTTGTTTCCTTTCGACGGTGGGAAAGGTCCCATAAAGTCGAGTCCCCACACATCAAAAATTTCACAAACAAGAATGCCATTTTGTGGCATTTCGTTTTTGGAAGAAATATTACCTGTTCTTTGGCAAGCATCACATGTCTTGACAAGACTTTGGGCGTCTTTATAAATGGTTGGCCACAAAAATCCTGAATCAAATACCTTTCGTGCGGTACTCACGGCACCATGATGTCCTCCGTATGGACCTTCATGACAATGGCGGAGAATTCTTCGCGCTTCGCTACCATGTACGCATCGTCGGATGAGTTGGTCGGCACACATTTTGAAAAGATATGGATCTTCCCAAAAATAATGTTTCACATTGGCAAAGAATTTTTTTCTTTGATGATGTGGCCAACCTTTTGCGACTATACCGCTAGCTAGGTAGTTAGCATAGTCGGCGTACCATGGTTCTTCCTTGTATTCCACCATTTCTAGGGACTCTGTTGGAAATTTTTCGTTGATTTTCTCATCCCTGGTTGCCTCCAAAGCTGGGTCTTCTAAGCGTGAAAGATGATCTGCTGCGGTGTTTTCTGCTCCTCTTTTGTCTTTGATTTCAATGTCAAATTCTTGGAGGAGTAGAATCCACCGAATCAAACGTGGTTTTGCGTCCTGCTTTTTGAAGAGATATCAAATGGCTGCCTGGTCTGTATACACTATAGTTTTAGAAAGAACAAATTAAGAACAAAATTTATCAAAAGCAAATACCACAGCTAGTAATTCTTTTTCAGTTGTTGTGTAATTTTCTTGTGCATCGTAAAGTGTTTTACTAGCATAATAAATTGGGTGAAAATGCTTTTCTTTTCTTTGTCCCAAGACAGCTCCAACTGCAAAGTCACTGGCATCACACATGATTTCGAAAGGAAATTTCTAATCAGGCGCTATCATGATAGGTGCATTGACTAGCATTTCCTTTAAGGTTAGAAATGCTTGATTGCAATCCTTGTCAAAGATGAAAGGAGCATCTTTTTCAAGTAATTTTGTTAGAGGCCTTGAAATTTTAGAAAAGTCTTTGATAAACCGCCTATAAAATCCGGCATGCCCTAGGAAACTTCTGATAGCTCTAATGGAGGATGGTGGTGGTAGTCGAGAAATGGTATCTATTTTGGCTCGATCCACCTCCATTCCTTCGCTTGAGATTTTGTGACCGAGTACTATTCCCTCCGTTACCATGAAATGGCACTTTTCCCAGTTAAGGGCGATGTTAGTTTCCTCACATCGGGATAGCATTCGTTCAAGGTTATCGAGGCATTGGTCATATGAATCCCCAAAGATAGAAAAGTCGTCCATGAAGACTTCCATTGTCTTTTCTATCATGTCGTGGAAGATGGCTACCATGCAACGTTGGAATGTTGCGGGGGCATTACATAGACCAAACGACATGCGTCGATAAGCAAAAGTTCCATAGGGACATGTGAAGGTTGTCTTTTCTTGGTCTTCGGGTGCTATCGGGATTTGAAAGTAACCTGAAAAACCATCCAAGAAACAGTAAAATTTATGACCGGATAATCTTTCTAACATTTGATCAATGAAGGGCAAGGGAAAGTGATCTTTCCTTGTTGCTTCATTTAATCGTCTATAATCTATACACACTTTCCATCCTGTGACGGTTCTCGTTGGTATTAGTTCATTCTTTTCATTAGTTATTACCGTCATACCTCCTTTCTTTGTAACAACTTGGACGGGACTTACCCACGGACTATCGGAGATAGGATAAATAAGTCCGGCGTCAAGCAATTTGATGACTTCGTTTTTAACCACTTCTTGAACATTTGGATTTACTCGACGTTGTGGTTGTATTACCGATTTGTAGTCATCATTCATTAAAATTTTGTGCGTACGCATGGAAGGACTTATTCCTTTTATGTCTACAAGTTTCCAAGCGATTGCATTTTTATGTTTTTTCAAAAGACTAATTAATTTTTCTTTTTCTAAACTATCTAATTTAGATGAAATAATTACAGGTAATTTACCATCTTTGTCTAGAAAAGCATATTCCAAACCTTTTGGAAGTTCTTTGAGCTCAAGAGGTGGGTCTTTAGGAGACTCCTTATTTGGTTGCTCATTTTGATCAAGAACCTTAAAAGTTTGTTCTATGGCGACCTCTTCTTCAACAAAGTGGTCAAACTTTTCACTTGTATCGGGTGGTTCATCTTCATATTCAATTAGGGGGTCATTATTGCCGAATGGATATTTCATTGACCGCTCAAGATCGACACACTTTTTAAATGCCCCTAATTGAAGAGGTAGATTGTTGAACTTCCGGTTTTTCAAAGCTTCGTGAGTTTTTACAAATGGTCGTCCCAACATTAGAGGAGCGTCATCGAGGATGACAAAGTCGGTGGGGACTACCATTTGATTTGTTTGAACCAAGACATCCTCAACTACATCGATTGATTTTATTACCTTCCGATTGGATAGAAAAATGGGTATTTGAAGTGGAGAAAAATCACTAATACTTAATTTTTCGAAAATGTAGTTAGGCATTATGTTAACACAAAGATCTTTATCAATTGTGACATTACTAATAAATTAATTTTGAAAGAAACATGGAACCGGTGTAATGTTAATTTCAAATGGGTCTTCTTTTATTAGTGAGGTTTGATCAATAGTTAACTTAACACTTACCGTTTCGTCAATTTTAGTGTTAGTGTTTAACTCTTTTAAAAACTTAGCATGAGTGGGTACTAAACAATGATTTTCAAAAGAAGGTGACAAGAGATTAATTTCTTCAAAATTAGACTCTTCTTGTATTTTAGCGTTGTCGGACTCACCTTTTTCGTTGTTTAACTCATGTGTCGGTTTTTCACTTATTTGTTCTTCCATTTTTACACTTTCAGTTATCTCTTCTTTATTTAATTCTTCTCTTGCGCGGGACTCCTCTTCCCTTGCGCGAGATTCTTTTATATAGCGATCGATAACTCTAAGGTGTTCTAATATCCTTTCGGTTACTTCGGTTATAGAAAAAGGATCGGGATTTTCAAAGCTTGAATCCGGTTGTTCGATCCTTTTTTCCTCATAATACCCATAGGAAGTAGATGGTTCACACCATTGTTCCTCATTGTAAGCATATGATGGATAAGGGTCGTAATTTTGTTCTTCATAATACTCATATGAGGTGGGTTGTTCACGCCATGGTTCCTCATAATAAGCATATGAAGGTGGTGGCTCATATCTTGGTTCCTCAAAGTATGAGTAAGAAGGCTCACACCTTTGGTCTTCATAGGATGTGTATGAAGTTGATGGCTCGTACCCGGGCTCCTTATAGTAGGTGTATGAATTGGATGATTGATATAAGTTACAATATTGAACCGAGTGTGGGTCACCACAATTAGTGCAATAATTATTCCTACAATCATCCTCCTTATAGGTGTAGTTGTAACCTCCTGAGTATTGATCCATAAGAATCACTCAGCAGACCACAACCAAGTCTCGAGACCAGAAAACAAAAATAAAAACGGGAACAGAGGCTGGACACGGCCCCGTGTACAGAATTTGTATCTGGGCGTTTTAATTAAAGTTACTGATTTCATTGAGCACGGGGTGTTTTCAGTGAGCACGGCCCGTGTTCAAGCTACTGTTACTGGGTGTTTTATGAAAATTATGCAGCACGGCCCCGTGTTCAGTGAGCACGGCCCGTGTTCAGGTTACTGTAATGCAAAACTAAACTAAAATGCAGAAAAATGTGCCCGCGTTTTGAAAAGGTTTTGAAAAAACTGATTAGGCCGTCAATTTTAAGCTTTCTTAAAATCCTTGTGTCCCCGGCAGCGGCGCCAAAAACTTGATGTGCGTGAGTGTTATTAGTTTTTAATGTATATGTTAAGCCCTTTTAACACTTTTTAGCCAAGTTTTAAATTTATAAAACACGATATTTACTAACACTAAACACACATATGGGCAAGTGCACCCATCGTGAGCGTAGTATAGTGTTGGTAAGATACTGAGGTCATCCAAGGACACAAGAGCTTTTAGTACCGGTTTATCCTCAACATCTAATCAAATCAAAAAGTTTAGAAAAAGGTTTTTAAACTAAGAAAATAAAAACTAACTAAAATGCTGAAAAATAAAAATAAAGGAAAAACAGATAGACAAGCTGAATCACTTGGCTCCGACTCGTGTTTAGTGTAACCTTTGATTATTTACGCACTTTGTTAAGAGATTATCTTAGTTATTGTAGTAGGCCCCTCTTTTGGAGGTGACGTTACCCTCAACCCAGTAGTTTGAGTCAGCAAGGATACAATCCTAAAGGGTTGGATTATTGAAAGATAATTAATTAAGTTATTAATGCATATTGTGGTAGGCCCCTCTTTTGAAGGCGACGTTACCCTCGGCTAAGTAGTCTGAGTCAGCAGGGATACAGTCCTAAGTAGCCGGGTTAAAGTATTATTAGTAGTTTAACTTAAGAGGGGATCAAAGAGTTTGGACCCCCGCCATCCAATACCGTTAAGTATTGAAGGAGGTCCTACTAAATTTCACCCAGGTCCTTTGCAGGATCTATACACTGAACAATGGCAAGACTCTTACCAAACCGTTCCCTTAACCCCCGACCAGGTAGCCAACATACCTCCATATAGACCATGGAGATATGAATGGTGAAAATCTTTTATTTTATATAGACAGTAAAATAATGTCAAGACACCACAGACAAACGATAAGGAAGAATCACCTTCAACATAAGAAACTAGATATTAAAGTCATTAATACATAACCAATTAAAAAGTGCGAAAAGATTAAAAATAAAAAGTATTATACTAGACACTTTGTCTTCACCAAGTGATGTAAGATACTTAGGCAAACATGGCCTTGATTGTCAAGAACTCTTACGATCAATCTTGGATCCCGAGACAACTCAGACACTCTATGATGGACAATGGATGATGGTGGTGGATGATGGTGTTATGGTGGTGGTGGGTGAAGTGTGAGAGAGGTGGTGTGCCAAGGGATGGTTTGAGCTTGAGCCAAGCACTCCTATTTATAGGCTGAATAGAAGCTCGGGCACGGCCCCGTTTCCACATCCTTCCCTGTCTTCATTAATTGCTCTTGTCTTTATTAGTTGACCACGGCCCCGTGTCCGCTGGGCACGACCCCGTGTGCAGAAGCATATCTGTACTATCAAGATTTGCCTGGATTCTGCGAATCTTATAGTTGACCACGACCCCGTGTCCGCTGAGCACGGCCCCGTGGTGGGCGATGGAAGCTTCTACAACTTTGTCTTTTATGCTGACACTTGGGCACGCCCCCGTGCTCACTGAGCACGGGGCGTGTTCAACCTTCTGTTTTCTTGTTTTGCTTGGGAAGATGCTGTCGTGGGGTCGGGCATGCCACGTTTGTTCATTTTCTTGTATTTATGTTAGATTTAGCTGCCTTTTTGCTTCTTTTGTTAATTTGAGCTCATTTAATCCTGAAAATACAAAAGGAAGACAAAAGCACACTTTTTCCAACATTAGTACTAAAAAAGGGTTTGTTTTATGCCACAATTGGTGTAATTTATATGTTGCATTTTGCACACATCATGTATACAACAGGAACCCAATCCGGCTATCAAGCGGATACCGAGGAGCCACTAGTGTTCCAGGCCCAGCCCCAGGAGAAACCAAAACCCAAAAAGAGAAGAAGGCTCCTGGACTGGAAACGCGGACGAAGGAAGAAGCCAGTTGCCCAAAAGGTGAAAAAGACGGAGGATCCAAAAGGCAAAGGAAAGGAAATAGGAGAGAGTTCTGGTCAAGCCCAGGAATTGCCACCTTGGGAAGAAATGGATAGAAATTGGCAAACTGTGACCTCATCGGACCGGCTGACGAGACTCTTTTCAATTTCCCCGCCCAATCAGGACTTGTAATTAAATTGGAACCTGCTATTTCGGACCCTATTTCCAACCCTCGACCTTTTACAGGGCAGTTAGAGGAATGGTGGACGAGCGACTGGCATTTTCAGAATTTCATGAATAACCCATGTTGGTGCATTCATCTGTCGTCTTCGTCTTATGTCGAGTCTCGGGTTCGTTGCGGATTTGAACAAGTGTGACATCATCATTATGACATCATCATGTGACATCATATTGATGACATCACAATTTAGAACATATGAAACAAGAATTTGAAGTCAACTGTTTGAAGATTAGTTGGTCGTTTGAAATGAGTTGACCGTTTGAATGTAAAGTTTGAGTGTAAAGTTTGAGTGTAAAGTTTGAGTGTAAAGTTTGAATGAAAAGTTTGAATGTAAAGTTTGAAGGGTTCCGTTTGAAATGGTTATGTCATTTTCAAACGGAAGGGTCTTCCCTATAAATAGCCTTCAAACGAGTTCATTTGTAAGATTCTGAATTCCGACGCCAAGGTGCTGTCGAGGTGTCTCCAAGTCTGTAATCGTTCAGAGATTAATAAACGAGACAATTAATAGTGAATACAAGCTAAACGAAGACCGAATCAATGAATTCCGCCTCTGATTCGGTCTGAGCACTCTTCTGATCGACTCGTTAGGTCGTTTCACGATCCTACAACCCAAATGTTTACTTTCCCCAGTTTGATCTTGAACCTGCACCTTTCCCACCTATGAGCGCGGAGAACGTTGCCGAATTACGCCGCTATGGCGAGGAACTGGTGGATGAGGGAAACCGGATTCGAGAAGTGGGGGAAAACATCACGTGGAAGTACGACGAGAGGGAGTGTCATTTCTGAAAGGCCAGCTAACTGTGGTTGAACGTTTGTATAATAATAGTAATATGTGAAAATATATATATATAATAATATAAAAATACGTTTGTATAATAAAGGCCAGCTAACTGTCGTTTCTGCAAGGTCGACGATTTTGGTTATACGTGTTGACTTAATTGTGTTGTGATTGCCTTATTGTGTTTAATTGCTATCCATTTTGTGACAATAATTTATATATATATTTAATTACTCAGATGGAAAACACAGTCAACCAACCGGCAACCGAAGTCAACCAATCTGAACAAAATAGTGAAGACCATTTTCTCAATAGGCAAGATATAGAAAATATCATTGCTCAGGGAATAGCCAACGTTATCCCTGCAATCGTCACTGCTGTTAAGAATCCTGCTGAACCTTCTCAAGCCAACCATAGTAAACGCACTCGTGATGATAATTTTAGTAACAGTGTAAATGGAGGCGGCAATAATGATAATAATGTGGTTCAAGCCCCAATACTTAAGAAAATGAAAGTTGCAACACTTGGTTGCACTTATAAAGAATTTCTTGCCTGTAAGCCAGTCGAATTTGCAGGCAATGAAGGGGCGACTACCGCACTGCGATGGTTGGAAAAGATCGAAGCAGTAATTAAAATAAGTAAATGTGCAGAAGAAGACAGGGTCATGTATGCATCCCACCTTTTTAAAGAAGAGGCGTTAGAATGGTGGAACACGGTGCTGCAAGCTAAGGGAAGTGACGTGGCTTACGCCATGAGTTGGGAGGAATTTAAGGAATTGGTGGAAAGAAAGTTTTGTCCCTCCTACGAAAAGGAACAAATGACGAATAAGTTCATGAACCACCGAATGGTGGATGTTGATTGTCGAGGGTATACTTCGAAATTCTTCGAGTATGCTAGAATTGTACCAACTCTGGGTTCGCCATAACCGATGCTTATTTCTCGCTACATTTGGGGTTTAATTAGCGAGATTCGTGATATAGTCAAAGCGGCGAGACCCCGAATGATTGACGATGCGGTTGAATTGGCCAAAACCTTGACCGACGGACTGGTGTGTACTAGAGAAGAGAACAGGAAAAAGGAATTGGCCCAAAAGATTACCCAAGGATTCTGTGGGGGTAATAATAGTAGTAATTTCAAGAAAAAGGGAACCGGGCAGTCTTCCATACCGCCATTTTACTGGAATTGTAAAAAGAAACATTTTGGAAAATGTAAGGACAATTGCAATTTCTGCAAGAGACCAGGCCACCGGGAGGAGGAATGCAGGAAGAAATCCGTAATCTGCTACAACTGCGGCGAAACAGGACACTTCAAGCCCGATTGCCCAAAATTGGTTAAGCCAGCTGATAACAAAGTCAAACCGGCCGAAGGAACAAATAAGAAGAATGCAAGAGCCTTCCAGCTAACAACGCAAGAGGCAGAATTAACCCCTGACGTAATAGCTAGTACGTTCCTTGTACATGACGTTTTACGCAAAAGTATTATTTGACTCTGGTGCAAACCAAAGTTTTATAAATACTTCATTCTGCCAAGCTCTTAAGCTACCTTTAACCAAACTTAGGCAGATTTATACGGTAGAAAAGGTAGATGGAAATTCTGTTAACATGGATAAGGTTCTCCAAGAGAGGAAGATAGAACTTTCAGGACATAAATTTTCTGCAAACCTACTACCTATGAATTTAGTTGGATTCGATGTCGTATTAGGAATGGATTGGTTAGTAGCCAACCATGCTCGAATCCTCTGTGATAAGAATTCTATAGAAATACGTACACCAGCAGGGGAAGTAACTTTGGTGACAGGGGATAAGCCGCGTAAACCAATGAAGTTCATTTCAGTAATGAAAGTGGCTAGTTATGAACGCAAACAAAGAATAGTGTATATGATTTCAATAATCATTAACACTAAAAACAAGGAACTTAAAGAAATCCCAGTAGTGTCAGAATACCCGGATGTATTCCTAGAAGAGCTACCAGGATTACCGCCCAATAGGGAAGTAGAGTTTAGAATTCATCTAATTCCGGGAACTACACCAATAACTAAGGCACCTTATCGATTAGCACCCACCGAAGTGTTAGAATTGAAAAAGCAGTTAGATGAATTATTAAGCAAAGGATTCATACAACCTAGTTCATCCCCTTGGGGAGCACCTGTGTTATTTGTGAAATAGAAGGATGGTTCAATGCGAATATGTATTGATTATAGGGAATTGAATAAGGTTACAATTAAGAATCGATACCCATTACCTAGGATTGATGATCTTTTTGATCAACTTCAAGGAGCTAGATATTTCTCTAAGATAGATTTGCACTTCGGATATCATCAATTAAAGGTACAAGAAGAAGACATACCTAAAACTGCTTTCAGGACTAGGTATGGTCACTACGAGTTTACAGTCATGCCATTTGGACTAACGAATGCTCCTGCAGCATTTATGGACATGATGAATAGAATCTGTAAGCCATATTTGGATAAATTCGTAATTGTCTTCATCGACGATATACTTATTTATTCCAAAAGCCAGGACGGGCATTATGAGCACTTGCATGCACTTTTAACCTTATTAAGGAAGGAAAAGCTTTATGCCTAATTTTCGAAGTGTGAATTTTGGCTACAAGATGTGCAATTTTTAGGACACATGGTGAATTACGAAGGCATTCACGTGGATCCCTCTAAGATAGAGGCGATCACAAATTGGAAGGTCCCGCAATCAGCTACCAAAGTTAGAAGTTTTCTGGGACTAGCTGGATATTATAGGCACTTCATAAGAGATTTTTCTAAAATAGTTGTTCCATTAACTAAGTTAACCTGTAAAACAGTTAAGTTTGAATAGGGACCTAAGCAAGAAGAGGCCTTTAGAATCTTAAAGCAAAGGTTAACAAATGCCCCAATTCTTGCCTTACCAGACGGAACGGAAGATTTTGAAGTCTTCTGTGACGCTTCTAAGCTAGGGTTAGGATGTGTGCTAACGCAACGCAAAAAGGTAATTGCGTATGCATCAAGGCAGTTGAAAAAGCACGAGGAAAATTATACGACTCATGATTTAGAATTAAGAGCAATAATTTTTGCCCTTAAGATTTGGAGACATTATCTGTATGGAAGTAAGTTTACAGTCTATACAGATCATAAGAGTTTAAGGTACATATTTGGGCAAAAAGAATTAAACATGAGGCAAAGAAGATGGATGAAAATTCTAAGTGACTACGACTGTGATATTCAATATCACGAAGAGAAGGCAAATGTAGTAGCAGATGCCCTAAGTCGTAAGTACCATGAAAAGCAAAGGCGAGTTCGTGCTCTTAGATTAAATCTCCAATTAGATTTAATGGAACAACTGAAGAACGTTTAGGAAACAGCAATCAAGGATGATGCTGAAGGAATAAAAGGACTGATAAAGGAATTAGAGCAAGGGACTGATAGAATTTGGAGATTCCATAAGAAAATGATTTGGGTACCTAGGCAAGGAAATTTAAGAGATAAAATTTTAGAGGAAGCCCATAAATATAGGTATACAATGCACCCTGGTGATAAAAAGATGTATCAGGATTTAAGGAATAACTTCTGGTGGATAGGAATGAAAAAGGACATAGCTAGATACGTTTCAAAATGCCTAACTTATTCACAAGTTGAGGCAGAACACCAGAAACCCTCAAGCTTACTTCAACAGTTAGAAATGCCTATATGGAAATGGGAATTAATAACAATAGACTTTGTTACTAAATTGCCCAAAACTAGGAAAGGAAACGATGCAATCTGGGTAATTGTAGATCGATTAACTAAATTAGCTCATTTCTTACCAATGAAGGAAACTTTTAGCATGGATAGATTAACTAAGTTATATGTAGACGAGGTAGTCTCACTACATGGAGTTCCACTCTCCATTGTGTCAGACAGGGATAGTCGTTTCACTTCACATTTCTGGACAAGTTTCCAAGGAGCAATGGGGACCCGACTAAATTTAAGTACTGCATACCATCCCCAAACAGACGGACAAAGTGAAAGGACGATCCAAACCCTTGAAGACATGCTCAGAGCATGTGTAATCGACTTCGGTGGAAACTGGGATGATCACTTACCACTAATAGAATTCTCCTATAACAACAGTTATCATACAAGCATCAATGTTGCCTCGTTCGAAGCACTGTATGGACGAAAGTGTCAAACTCCCGTATGCAGGGCAGAAATAGGAGAAAGTCAACTATCAGGACCCGAGATTGTACAAGAAACCACCGATAAGATAACTCAAATCAAGGAAAGACTGAAAACGACTCGAGACCGACAGAAGAGTTATGCAGATAATCGACGTAAGCCGTTAGAATTCCAAGTTGGAGACAAGGTACTGTTGAAAGTTTCTCCCTGGAAAGGGGTAGTTCGATTCGGTAAGAAGGGAAAGCTAAGTCCAAGGTACATAGGACCATTTACAGTTACCCAACTAATTGGACCAGTCGCCTATAAATTACAACTACCAGAAGAACTAGCTGGGGTACATGATGTATTTCATGTATCTAATCTCAAGAAATGTTTATCTGATGAATCCCTGGTAGCACCTCTTCAAGATATAGAGGTAAATGAAAAATTAAAATTTGTTGAGAAACCTCTCCAAATCGAAGACAGAAAGGTCAAACACCTTAAACATAAGAGATTGGTACTGGTCAAAGTCAAATGGGATTCGAAAAGAGGACCTGAATACACATGGGAGTTGGAATCGGAAATGAAGCGAAAGTATCCTTACTTGTTCCAGTAAATCTCGAGGACGAGATTTTAAATAAGGTAGGGAGGATGTAAGGACCTACACGAAAATGTCCTAAAACACTCCGTAAGTGAAAATCCGGATCCCTAAAACCTTAAATTTCATGAAAAATCAAGAAAACCAAGTTTTAATAGTCGGTAGCGGGCCGCGTAAAGGTTAACCAAAGCTTACGCGGGGCGCGATGGCTTAACAAAACTCTGGATAACGATCAAGGCCACGTGTCAGACACGTGGCAGACCTAGGCCATGACACGACAACCCTAGCCGTAGCTAGGGTGGCCCTCGCGGGGCACGTAAACCGGCCTTCGCGGGCCGCGACGAACTCAAAAATCAGCTATAAAAGGGACGTGCATGGGCAATTCGTCTGTGCTCGTAAAACTTCTTAAAAAACGTGAAATTCTGCTCAAATTAGTGTGTTTAAGTGTCGAGACGCTGCTACGATTACAGGGTAATAACTCGATCACTGCTACGATACAATGTCCGATCGATTGACACCGATCCGATTGATGTTTAAGTGCTGCCCGAATTCGGGCTATACTTTGTCATTCGTCGTGAGGGTTTTGATTTCGTGAGATTATCGTAAATGTTGTATTAAGTTACTAACCTAGTTTCGTTTGCATTATTTAACTTGGTTACCAGGCTTAATCAGTAGGCAAAGTCTGTCCAGTTAAACTTGCAATGTGAGTCATTCTCTTTTTACCAAATTGTTTGCAAAACCCTAAATGTTTTCCAGTTATACTTTGCAGTGATTAAGTCTTTGCTAATCTTTAATTACTGGCAGTAAGTGGGGGTATGTGCACATTACTACTAATGATTTATCACTTTAGGTGGGTGAGCCTAATTAGTGATATGTCCATAGTCATAGATACGGTCGAGTGACAACTGAACCAGTTAATTATAAGATAGGGGCAAATGTGAAAACTCTTAATGCTGTAAATTGTAACAATGTGTCATTTTGTGCAAATTGAATGACTCGCCAGTATTTCCCCGCTGATAAAATCTTTTTAAACATGTTTCAGGTGATTTACTGTGAACAAGGAAAAGTGTCGTGTAGCACTACCAGCTTGGATAAAGTGGCTCAGTAAGTAAATAAACATGTTTCTGTAAACAGGGGATTTCCCATTGAAATTCCTTTATTGTAAATTACGGGGTTTGTCCAGAAACTTGAAATAAAATAATTAGGTACTTTCAATTTTAAAGGATCCTGTTAAAATTTCCGCTGCCAAATTAAACACCAATACCACGGGTTTCTGTCCCCGCGACTTCTGAACCGGGTAAAACCGGGATGGGGGTCGTGACAGAATTGAATGAGGAAGATGAAAGATATTGAAAGAGATAAGGTTTTGGTGGTTGTTATGTGCGTTTATAAGACGGTGTTCACAGATAACACCGTCTAAAGGATGCAGAAATTAGTATAAGATGATGTTTAAGCATTAGACGGGGTTCTTTTGAATTTTGAAAGTTTATAAGACGGTGTTCACAGATAACACCGTCTAAAGGATGCAGAAATTAGTATAAGACGGTGTTTAAGCATTAGACGGGGTTCTTTTGAATTTTATTGAATATTTATAAGACGGTGATTAGAGACAACACCGTCTAAAGGTTGGAGAAATTAGTATAAGACAGTGTTTAAGCATTAGACGGTGTTCTTCTGAATTTTATTGAATATTTTATTTAAAAGAGTTTAACGTTCATATTGGTATTTGGTTTTAAGACGGTGTTATTACTTTAACACCGTCTAAAACAAATCCTTGACACCGTCTAATGCTACATTTTGTAGTAGTGATCAGAGCCAAGGATTCGGTGAAAACCGAGAAAGACGAAGTGGTGTGATGTTTGTGGAGATTTTACGTATATGTGTGATCATCGTTCTTCTCGGACCGATTGGTCCTGGGAACCCGTTAACTGTGATACCAACAGTTAAGTAGCTTGTAAATTTTTAGGAGTCATCTTCTTGTATTAGTAGGTTTCATCTTGATTATTGTGTTTTCTTGTTTTTGTTTTGTGAGTTTATGATAATTAAGGAAAGAATAGTAAACTAATGAGATTGAATAATCAATCAAGTTATGATTTGATTCATACGACTGACGGATATTGAGCTTTTAATTAGAGCAACCGAAAGTTTTAAAGAAAAAAATAGGAGGGCTCAATACATAAAAGAATTTCAGTAAAATTTACACTTTGAATCGAAAAAAACAGGGGAGGAGGGGGATTCATGCTCTAGTTACTCTAACCAAAAGCATATATATATATATATATAGGATAAGGATCATGTGAGAAGTAGTAGGCTATTTGAGAAACTTGAGAAGTATTCTGGACCACACATTTCCCTAAGCAAAAAAAAGGTAAAAAAAAATGCAATTTTTTTTTTGGAAAAATCGCAGCTTTTTCTTTAAGGATTTAATTTTTTAATTTTTTTTATTTATACACATGTGTATATTGTTAATCTTTTAACTATACATATATGTATATTGTCAATTATACATATATGTATATACACATTTAAAATTGAAAAATAAGTGTTATTTAGGGTTTAGCATTAGTATTTATGGTTTAGCATTAGGGTTTAGGGTTTAGCTTTATGGTTTAGGGTTTAGCATTAGCGTTTAGCATTAGGGTTTAACAATAGTATTTAGGGTTTAGCTTTTGGGTTTAGCATTAGGGTTTAGCTTTAACGTTTGGGTTTAGCTTTATCTTTAGGGTTTGCATTAGGGTTTAGCATTAAGGGTTTAGCTTTAGGGTTTAGTTTTAGCTTTAGGGTTTAGCATTAGGGTTTAGCTTTAGGGTTTAGAATTAGGGTTTAGCATTAGGGTAGAATTAGGGTTTAGCTTTAGGGTTTAGGGTTTAGCATTAAGGTTTAGATTTAGTGTTTATGGTATAAGGTTTAGGATTTATAACACATATTTTTTCAATTTTAAACATGTATATACATATATGTATAATTGACAATATACATATATGTATAGTTAAAAGATTAACAATATACACATGTGTATAAATCCAATTTTTTTAAAAAAAAAAAAAAAATTAATCCTTAAAGAAAAAGCTGCGATTTTTCCAAAAAAAAAAAAAATTGCATTTTTTTCACATTTTTTTTGCATTTTTTGCTTAGGGAAAATGTGTGGTTCAGATTGCTTCTCAAGTTTCTCAAATATGGTGGAATTCTCTTAGGATCCCTACATATATATATATATATATATATATAGGGCAAAGATCCGTTAGGAACCACCCTTTATTGCGAGAATCGCGAGAACCAGTGTGAACACAAACAGTAATTCCTAAAAAATATAAAAAAACACCCAATTTTTTTTTACTATTTTTTTGGAAAAATCGCTATATTTTGTTAATAAAAAAAATTTCAAAAAAAAAATATTCGAGTAACTGTTATCCATGCACATGTGCATATGTATCATTTCTTTGTCAAATTCCGTAATTCATTACAAATAATAGTCAGTTGCACTTTCATTTACACTATCACGTGTAATACACTACTTTTTACGTTAACAATGTTATAAATGCACATGTGCATCTATATGTATCAACATGAAATAAGGTGTTTTGGTACACTACTTTCTCTTTCATCTATCATTCCATCCATAATACACAAGCATGCACATGTGCATTTTTGTCATTTCTTTGACAAATTCCGCAATTCATTACACATATTAGAGAATTGCACTTTCATTTACACTACCATATATAATTCACTACTTTTTACATTACTAATATTAGAAATGCACATGTGCATTTATATGTATCAACATGAAATAAGGTGTTTTGGTACACTACTTTGAATACACTTTTCCTTTCATCTATCATACCATCCATAATACACTACCATTACCTCCTACCATTCATAATACAATACAATTACCTCCTACCATCCATAATACAATACCATTACCTCCTACCATCCATAATACAATACCATTAACAATATTTTCAGTTTATTACATGTATGTAAACACCATTTATACCATCCAATCAACATATTACATAAAAAATTGACAACTATAACCAAACCATCAACCACTAGATATAACTAACCAAAAAACATGTATATGGGCCTACTTCTCCATTCAAAATCACAAACTTTTTGTAAAAAACACGTTATATCATGGTTATACCTAATGATGCACATGTGCATTTTGAATATTGGTAATGTAAAAAGTAGTGTATTACTAATGGTATTGTAAATTAAAGTGCACTTGTCTATTCCTGATAATTTATTATCGAATTTGTCGAAGTAATGATACATATGCACATGTGCATGGATAACTGTTACTCGAAAAAATAAGGTTTTTTTTATGGTAACGAAATATAGCGGTTTTTTAAGAAAAATATAAAAAAAAATTGAGTGCTTTTTTTATTTTTTTAGATTTTATTTTGTGTTCACATTAGTTCTCGCGGTTCTCGCATAAACCTTACCCTATATATATATATATATATATATATATAAGGTGGGAGACTGGTACGGGTGGTTTTTGGGAGTGGGGTACTAGAGATGAAAATAAACAAAGAAGGAAGAAGAGAAGCAGGAGGTAAAAGCGAGGTGGAGGGCTAATGATTAGTGGAAACACTTGCCTGCCCTCTAGTATGGTTTTGAGATTTTCTTCCTTCTCATGTCATATTTTATCCACTCCCACCTCATAATGTAACATGTGGATTTATAAGGGCCCACATATTAAGCCAAATGCACGGATGATTAACTTAAGGCTTTTTGACCTATAGTTCAAGATATACGCATACACCTTGTTCTCTCCTCATTATACAGTATGGAAAATGTAAAGAACTTAATCCAAGTATTGCATGCACATTTCAAGAAGAAGATAGTTATCACATTTCTCATCTCTCTAAAGAATACTATCAATAAGGGTTTTACAATGCATAATTCCAATCACATAAAGGAGGCTACCTATACCATATACGTGTAGTCACTAGTTGAACTAAACATCATGTGATTAAGCTTATGATCATTAATTTAAAACTCTAAGCTCGTGAGCTATTTGAGATCGGCTCATTAAAAACTCGTACCGATCCGAATTTAAATGAGTTTAAGTCCAATCCAGAACATATATTGGAGCTTATTTTATATACGATCTCGAGTATGTTCTTAATATACCGAGCCTTATTAGGTTTGCGAGACTAAACGGGTTTATCAAGTCTAGAGAGAAATCTATGTATGACCATAGGATATTATGAAGTTTATAATGATATCATTATGGTATGTCTGTATAAATAATTTAATAGAATATTAATTTGATCTACTCAATCAAATATTATTTAGCAAAAAGGTATTGATTATAACTATGTATACTCATATTTGATGTTGATCAATGATGATTGTCTCGAATGCAAAACCTCTACAATTTCCCTCAATGTCAAACTTTCTTGTGACTTAGTAATGTTGTGATATGCTAGGCGCCGCCTTTCTCTATGCCATCGCCTACGGATATTGCTAAAGTATATATGTGCATATACCTAACACATTAATGATATTGTATCGTCTCAAGAACCTACAAGGTCGCAAAACTAGAAGTCAGGATCATTTGATAATTAAGTCTAGTTTTACTGATGTTTTATTAAATTATTGGAACTCAACTTCTAATTGGATAATGTATATTACAATCAAATGATGGAGAAATAGGAATGTGACATCCCAAAAAATGTGATGAAGTTATGGATTTGATATTTGACTTTGAAATAAAAGCCCATATGTGTAACGAATTTGGTAGGCCCGGAAAGGCAAAATGATATATCACAAAAACCGTATTATAGAAAAGACTTGGATATCTTGTTTAACATGTATTTGAAAACATTGGACTCATAAAGTTAGTATCTTGTTGATTATACATATCTGCAATGTGTACAAACGTCATATTAGGGATTAGGGTTTTCAGTGAAGAAGAAGATACATTTCGTTTGACTTCTTATGTGACATTTCACACGAAATGTTTGTAGATTTCGTTTAAAACCATTTTGTTCTATAATATACGTGAAGAGATTTCTTAAGACACTTTTCCCCTGTATTAATTTCACTTAGATTAGTAGTATTCCCATAACCCTAAGCGAAACCCCTGCTTCTCGCTTTGTATGACTTTTCGTAAATGATAAAGAAAGGAATAAGTTTGGATTCTAGCCACGATGTTATCATGAAACGTGTTCAATTAGTTAATGTAATGTTATTCAAATGAAAGTTTAATGGAACATAACCTGATATACACATACATTGAAAAGTAAGGATATTGATAGATAAAGTTAATCAAATGATACATGCTACAAGGCAGTTACCTACGGGGTTACAAGTCTTTTCACGTGGTCCATTTATTGTGAACCTAACGCGTGCGGCGCTGCATTTATAGGCAGTTAACCCTCGGGCTATAATTATAGCGTAGTGACTTTCGGGGCTACCAATAGTTGTATATAACTATTAGATGGGTGATGTGTGTTGGATAATCTTGATGGGTCAAAACTGGGTCAGCAGATATGGGTCAGAAAGTTAACGGGTCAGGCATCATGGGCCAGCATCTAGTTTATTTTAGCATGTTTATTTTATGTTTAATTGGGTCAAAGTAGTGGGCCTTAGTAGTGGGTCATGATTTCCTAATTGTAGGGCTAGTTTGCATCAGTTTCTAATCACGTTCAAGTAGTGGATAACAGGTCTAGGGTAGCATTTATTTCCTGCAAGATCTTGATTGTAATCAGCGTTTTTTTAATCCAAGAAAGAGTCAGAACAATTGTTCAAATCTGTAGTGTTTTGTGTTTGTTTAATCTGGTATTGTGAGGGTTTCTTTCAACAATGTGATCACTCACTGGTGAATGTCACCTTAATGCTAAAGTTAAAGGTTAAAGATGAAGTATGTTATGCAAAGTATGTCATGATAAACTGCAATGCATTGTTAGTTTTTGAAATGTTTTATAAACTAGAACTTTAGTGTAGCTAACTTTTAGTATGTGAATCAAACTAATGTATAGGTTGCTCGAGAGCTCTCTCGGATAGTAGTGGCATTGAGGTGAAGACTATCCTACGTTATGTTTTTGTATAGAAACCTTTGTTTATGGTTTGTATTTGACATTCAAACACATTGATTTAGACATTTAGGACCACATTCACTCGCATTATATACATGTGTTAGATATTACCTAAAAAGAGTTACAATGTATTTAGATACTAAACTATTTATGGACATAGATTGAAGCCTAGAAAGGAGTTACATCTTAGTATGGGAAAAAAACATTATTAGGACATGTGGTGGTGGTGGTGGATGGATCAAAGGTGGAGTAGGTGGTGGTGGTGAACCTACAATGTTTCATGGTCGTGCACGATGACCCAAATTCAATGGAGGTGGTGGCGTGATGTTAGTGGTCCTGATTGGGATGGCCGAAGCATAGTAAGCCAACGTTGTAGTTTTGGGTCATCGTTAGGTTGTAGAATCATGTTTATTTATAATCTATATAAATACTCAAGATATGTGAAACATATGAATTACATATTATTAAAACAAAATGGGTTAACATGTTAAATCAATTATTCTTAGAAAATATGAGCCATGCGTCTCCCTGTTTTGAAAATAAATGGCTTCTTTTAAAAAGATTGGAGGCTGATTTGAACACACAAATGAACAAAATTATTTGATATTGATTTATATAACTTATTATAAATATATAATTAATATATAACTTTTTTTCTCCTAACAAATATGTTTACTTCTATTTGACCAAAAACATATAATATCAATGTTGAAAGGGAAATTAACATGGATTTGGATGGATTAAATGTAGGAAAGTTATTTTAGGCAAGCTCTTCATGTGCTGTACGTAGTTTAGTGTCACAAATGCAGATCCACATCAGTTACCCCTTAAGAATTTTTTATTTTTTTTTTAAATGGCAACTCTTAAATATTCTAAATTTCACCCCTTAAGATTTACTAAGCCCCAAATTTTCATGCTCTTCTCAACTACTTTTTTTTACGGCTAGATCATCCGGTTAGGCCTTTAGCCTTTGATCACCCAAGTCACGAGTAGGAATCTCGCGGTTGGCATATTATTGCCAGTTTGAACCGGTGCTACAATTCGCCCTCCGTAAGATTCGACCCTGAGACCTCCCGGACAGGAACCCCACATAAGTGGGTAAACCTTCCCACCTCCCCCAACACCAGTTGGTCTGCGGATCGTTGGCCTCTTCTCAACTACTTAACAGTGAAACCAGCTTCAATCAGTCAGCCATGTGCACACACTTGCATTTTATCTCACCCATATTAGCAATTAGTTTTTGCCTTGTCCGTGTTACAGGCACTAAGTCAAATATTTCTCTCTCATAACATATACGTCTGTTATAAGTGGGTAAACCTTCCCAAATCCCCCCAAACCAATTGGTCTGCGGACCGTTGGCCTCTTCTCAACTACTTAACAGTGAAACCAGCTTCAATCAGTCAGCCATGTGCACGCACGTGCATTTTATCTCACCCATATTAGCAACTAGTTTTTGCCCCGTCCGCGTTACAGGCACTAAGCCAAATATTTCTCTTTCATAACATATACGTCTATGTTTCGGTTACTTGTAAATACTAGTCATAAGTCATAACATGATCTCAAAAAAAAATTATATCGAGTCAACCAATTAAAACAAAACACTATCATACTTTTGCTAAAAAAACTAAAAAGATGAAAAGACTATAATTTTAAACTGTGGGCAAAATTGTAATTTATCAGGACAAATGAGCGTGTGTCAGGGAGCCGTCTGGCACAAATAAAAATTACACCAAATCAACCAATTAAAACAAAATACTACAATAGTTTTGTAAAAAAAAACTAAAACGATGACATAACTGTAATTTTACATTGAGGGCAAAATCGTAATTTGGCAGAGAAAAAAACAAAAACGATGGCAAAACTGTAAATTTGAATTGAGTGCAAAATCGTTATTTGGCTACGAGAAAAAAAAAACAAAACCAATGGCAAAGTTGTAAATTTAAATTGGGCAAAATCGTAATTCGGCTGGACCAATGGGGAAGTGCTAGACAAACTGTCTGGCACCATTCCCCTTCATCTAGTTTAAACACACATATAAACAAAGTAAACCAATAAAAAGATTTTTCTCTAAGAACAGAGGGGCTAAACACCTATATTAGCGAAGTTGAAGTTTTAAAAGAAAAATACAAAATCGACGATCAATTACTAGAAATAATAAAAGTAGAGGGACTAAACATGTACACCACTAAAGTTAAAGCAGAGAAACGAAACACTCATATAAACAAAGCTAACCAGTAAAAAGAAAACTTTTTTTTAAAAAAAAGGGGGCTAAACATGTATATTAGCAAAGCTAAAGCTTTAAAAGTTAAATATAAAAAGAAACGACCAATGAGAGAATGTCAGACACCTGTTTGACACTATTCTCTTCATGGTGTTTGTAGTTATAGGAAATTATGTTTGACTTTGACGAATTCGCAACTGGCATTTGGTTTTTAAACTTTTTTTAAATGCAAATGTTATTCTTACTCTGGTTTTTAAAGTTTTAAAACACCAAAATCGTACAAGTTTCAGTTCATCAACACATATGATGTCGTCATAAAGATTTGTGATATGATTGACTTTTAAAACCCTAAGGACATTAAGGAACATTCTGGTGGTAAGGTGTCTTTTTAAGAGGTGAGGTTTTCAAATCCTGAAAAATACAAATATAAGTGGTTAATAGGAGTATATTTGGATTAAAAGCCGTCTTAAAAAATTAATAAATAGCTTATAAAAGTTTTCAGCCCTATATATAAATGTTTTGGGGTTACATTGCAGATAATACAAGAAGAACACTCAATCATAAGACTGAACAAATCATATTTAATTTTTTTTATAATGCAATTGCTTAATTATTTTGTGATCATATATATATATATGAGTTCGTGAATCAATTGCATGGGTAGAGATTTTAAAGCATGATAAAGGAAGAGAAGCATGGCTTCTAATATTATAACTGTAAAACATCCAAACACCGTCCCTAACAACATCTATGTAGAACAATATCCGTAATCTAAACTAAAAAATAAGCATTTTCATAGTAATTAATGAAGTTCAGAAACAAAATACCTAACTTTCAACGTAATAAAACGATTTTTTCTTCGATTTATTCTTAAATTTATGAGAACATAGATATGTGTACATAGCGATCGGTTTTATAACAGTAAAATGTGGAAACCTCCTCATGTACATGAACGTGTGTAAGTGGTGAAGCACTGAAGCTTGCCCTCGAAAACAGGGGGCGGAAACGTACATACCCAAAAATTTCTATCATATCAGATTTTTCAAACACGAACCTAATAATAAACAGGTTACACGAAATGACCTGTTAAGACACGAAAAAATTACCTACGTATCATACAACCTATTAAGACACGAACACAACATGTTAAGACATGAACATGACCTGTTACTACATGTTTGATATTTAGCCATTAACATGTCTTAACATATATTGTATAATGGTCTTAAGTCTTAACATGTCATATCGTGCCTGACATGACCTGTTAAGACACGAACACGAATTAGGTAAACACGAACACGGCATGAAATTAAACATATACGTAGTTTTGTTCGAAAATGGATATTTCTACACTATGAGAACATTGGTGCAGAAAGAAAGATCATACGTGTACGTAGTTTTGTTCGAAAATGTCGTTCTTGCAAGGTTATAATTGTTTTTCATTTTGGTATTCGCCCATTTGACGTGTTTTTGTTTTAACGTTATTTTTAAACATGCAAACGGCATGAAAACGGTGTTTGATAGTACCAGGTCATGTAAAATATGTGTACTATAGTTATTTGTTGTAAACTATAAATTTTGATGTTTTCATAGTTTACAAGTAGAAGCATGCATCGTATCACCTTAGCAAGGTTAATAAAATGTACACTCAGTTTTGTGAAAAGGGAAACTGTAGGTACTGTAATTTTAAAGATGTAAAAGTTATTATAGAACAAAAAACATATATATAACTTATAACGTCTACCGTCCATCACCATTTCGGGGATTTATTTATTTAAATAATCTTAAAAGTTTTCTATTAAGATGTTAAATTTATGTTAAATACATACTCAACTTTGAATAGAGAGCTACTAGATCTACATAAACACTTATGTGAGAATTTTAGTGTAACTCAACTTTTAATAGAAAGCTACAAGATCTACGTAAACACTTATGCGAGAATCTTAGTGTAAATGGATTTGTTCTACTAAAGTGTTTCACAATATACATATGATAAAGAGTTACAAGAATGCTGAGTGCATGTTTGTTTGAATTTATTAGGGCATAAGATATCGTCTCATTTTCCCTGTGTGATACATCAGCGTCATATCAATGTTTTCTAGTTTTCCCCATAATTCCCCATATTGCGTATGTAGTCCCAGATTTCCCAAAAACAAATTAATTTTATTTTAATTTAAACTTGAAAACAAATTATGTTTTTTTTCTTTTTAAAGGAATTCTAATTAAACACATAAAATTTATAAAACAACTTTCATAAGTTTTACACAAACCTAATTATAATATTACACTCCTAACCTAATTAAAATATCACGCACTCCTAATATTACACAAACCTAATTAAAATATTACCCTCCAAATTAATATTTAGATACTTTATAAATGGAAAATTAATATTTAAGTAATTTAAAAAACCTTTAGCATCAAATATTTAAAATTAAAAAAAATGTTCAGATAATATATAAATGAAAAATGAATAAAAAATACAAAAAAAATAACTCCCCACTTCCCATTAACTCGGTAAAGAGTCCCCATTCAACAGTGAAAAAAAGTTCTCTAAAACCGGAGATGGTGTTCCCACCCGAGGCCAAGCTTCCCCAAATCTTCCCTAGCTCCCACATCATGTGCCCTTATGATTTTAGCTATTTCTAAACCTCAATGTGTCACACCCCAACTGATGGTGGAATTATCGGGGCGCGGCACTGAGCGAAACAGATTGTTCAAGAGTACCCACAACAACTATTAAATTACCGAATCCTTAATGTTAATATCCCATACTACTAACAGATAAAGTAACAATAGTTATTACATATAATTGTCTCAAAAAACAAGCAAACTGTTCCGACAACTCAGATTTTTATTAGGTTTGTTTCTAGACTCCATCCTAGCTCAATTCCGACAAGTAACAAGCAAAGCATCCTAAACACCTATCACATACGTTAAAATAGAGGTCAATACATGTCGCAACCCGCGCCCCCTATCTGTCCCGGGAACGGGCGGCCGCGAACTCAGTGTCGGTGGTATCGGTGTTTATTAATTTGGATGCGAAAATTACATCAGGACCGTAGTTAGGAAATATTTTATCAGAGTGAAACACCACATTTTATATAAATAAACATATTAGGATGAAACCCAAGTTTTCATTACAAACTGATTTAAAGGGATAAATCCCATTTTATTGAAATAAAGCGCCTTCTTTATTTAGGTAACTTTTATAGCCACTTTTCCAAGCCTTCAGTGCTGTCCAGCTGGCTTCTAATTGGCTTTCACATTTTGTTACCTGAAACGCGTTTTAAAAACATTTGTCAGTGGAGAAATACTGGTGAGTGAATCCCGGTTTAATCAAGAAATGTTAATTTAATTTAAACAGTATTGAGAGCGATTACAATGTTTACATCTACCCAATTACTCATTCAGTACTATCAATCCTGACTGGTGAGTCATATTACACATTGGCTAAGTCTTTGTCCAATGGTAACGTGTCTCACATTTTGTATACAAAACTCCAACATACCGGCATTAATCGTAGAATTACAAAGACTCAATCACTACTAAATAGCATTGCAAAATATTTAAGGTTTTGTAAAAACTGGTTACAAAAAGGAGATTACTCACATTGCTGTCTTAGGTTTTCAGTAAGGATTTCCTGGGAATAATCTATAAATTACACAAATGCACACGTGTTAGTATAATAACCCATTTTAACATTAGTAATACCCTCCCCGAGACGGCATTCCAACGACTACGTCGGGCAGAACCACGACAGCCGTTACGGAACCCTAGATCAATCGGGCAGAGTATCTAATACGTATCCAGGGGTTATGATACTTACAACGGAGCAGAACTTTGTTATTTAGGGGGGTATTATGCCCGAGTATTATGCCTATACTTCAGAATTTAGAGAAAGAAAACGTTTCTGAGCGATTTTCGACTGAAGGCCAATGCCCTCTACTTATAGGGCCTCATTTCGGGTTTTACGCGGCCCGCGTAAAATGTAGCAAGAGGTTACGCGGCCCGCTTAGTAGGTGGCTAGGGCTGTAGCTGATCCGGGTCATGCACATAGGGTCGACGAGTGTTGGGCCATGTGGCAGCACCGGGCTGTGCCACATTTTCGATCTCTCGCGGCCCGCGTAAGATCCCTAAGGGGTCTACGCGCCTCGCGTCAAACCCAAAAATTTAATTTTTAATAATATAAAAGGTATTCGGGTTCCGTTTTTACGTATGGGGTGTTTTTAGGGACATATTGAGATATTTTAAAATATATTGGGGTGTCGAAAATAATTCGAGGGTGTCGGTTTAATTTAGGGTTGTTATATCCTCCCCACCTTGTTTTAGAGCTCGTCCTCGAGGTCTATTGGAACAGGTGTGAATATTTCCTTTGCATTTCTGATTCAAGTTCCCATGTGTATTCTGATCCTCTTTTGGAGTCCCATTTTACTTTTGACCAGAACTAATCTCTTGTGCTTAAGATTCTTAATTTTCTTATCTTCAATCTGTAGAGGTCTTTCTACAAATTTGAATTGTTCATTTACCTCTATATCCTTAAGAGGTATCATCAGCGATTCATCGGCTAAGCATTTCTTGAGATTAGATACATAAAATACATCATGTATTCCTGTCATTTCCTCTAGCAGTTGTAGCTGATAGGCTACATGTCCTCTCCTTCTAATAATCTCAAAATGTCCAACATACCTGGGACTTAGCTTTCCTCTTTTGATGAATCTTACCACTCCTTTCCAAGGAGAGACTTTCAACAACACTTTATCTCCTACTTGAAATTCCAATGGTTTGCTTCGGTTATCAGCATAGCTCTTCTGTCGATCACGTGCTGCTTTCAGTCGTTCCTTGACTTGAATAATCTTTTCGGTTGTTTCTTGCACTATCTCAGGTCCAGATAGTTGCTTTTCCCCAATTTCTGCCCAACAGACTGGGGTTCGACACTTTCGTCCATAAAGTGCTTCGAATGGTGCAGCATTGATACTTGTGTGATAACTGTTATTATAAGAAAATTCTATTAAAGGTAAGTGATCGTCCCAATTACCTCCGAAATCAATTACACAGGCTCTAAGCATGTCTTTCATTGTCTGAATTGTCCTTTCGCTTTGTCCGTTTGTTTGAGGATGATATGCTGTGCTTAGATTTAGCTTGGTTCCCATGGCCTTTTGGAAACTTGTCCAAAAATGAGAGGTAAAATGGCTATCTCTGTCAGAAACAATTGATAAAGGTATTCCATGTAATGAAACTATTTCATTTACATACAACTTAGCTAATTGTTCCATATTGAAAGTTTCTTTCATTGGTAGGAAATGAGCTAACTTGGTTAGCCTATCTACAATCACCCAGATTGTATCATTACCTTTCCTTGTTTTGGGTAATTTGATAACAAAATCCATTGTTATCAATTCCCATTTCCATACTGGCATTTCTAACTGTTGTAACAAACCTGAGGGTTTATGGTGTTCAGCTTTAACTTGTGAACAGGTTAAACATTTAGAAACATAGGCTGCTATATCCTTTTTCATTCCTATCCACCAAAAATTATTTCTTAAATCCTGATACATCTTATCACTTCCTGGGTGCATCGTATATTTGGATTTATGGGTTTCTTCTATTATACGATGGAGCAGGTTCCATAATTTAGGTATCCACATTCTCTTTTTATGGAATGTCCAAATTCCATCTGTTCCTTGTTCTAATTCCTTAATCATTCCTTTTAATTTTTCAGTATCATCCTGGATTACTGATTCTTGTGCTTTTCTAATTTGATCATTTAAATCTACTTGTAGATTTAATTTAAGAAAACGTACCCTTTTTGGCTTTTCATGATACTTTCGGCTTAAAGCATCAGCCACTACATTTGCCTTTCCAGCATGATACTGGATATTACAATCATAATCACTAAGAATTTCCATTCAACGTCTTTGTCTCATATTTAACTCTTTTTGCCCGAAAACATACCTTAAACTTTTATGATTAGTGAATATGGTAAACTTACTACCATAAAGGTAATGTCTCCAAATCTTAAGGGCAAAAATTATAGCTCCTAATTCCAAATCATGGGTTGAATAATTCTCTTCATGATTCTTAAGTTGTCTAGATGCGTAAGCTATAACCTTTTGACGTTGCATTAGTACACATCCATAACCTAACTTAGAGGCGTCACAATATACTACAAACTCTTCAGTTCCTTCTGGTAATGCTAGTATGGGTGCGTGGGTTAATTTTTGCTTAACAATTCTAAATGCTTCTTCTTGTTTTGGTCCCCATTCAAACTTAATGGATTTACAGGTTAACTTAGTTAAGGGAATGGCTATTCTAGAAAAATCTTGAATAAATCTTCTATAATAACCTGCCAATCCTAAGAAACTTCTAACCTCAGTTGGTGACTCAGGGGTTTTCCATTTGGTAATCGCCTCGATTTTTGTTGGATCCACATGGATTCCTTCATGGTTGATTAAATGTCCAAGAAATTGTACCTGCTCTAGCCAAAATTCACACTTTGAAAACTTAGCATAAAGCTTTTCCTTTCTTAATAAGCTTAGAAGTGCGTGCAAATGCTTTGCATGATCTTCCTTACTTTTAGAATAGATGAGAATATCATCAATAAAAACAATTATAAATTTATCCAAATATGGCTTACATATTTGGTTCATCATGTCCATGAATGCAGCTGGGGCATTGGTTAAACTAAATGGCATGACAGTAAATTCATAATGGCCATACCTTGTTCTAAATGCGGTTTTAGGAATGTCCTCTTCCTGTACCTTTAATTGATGATATCCTGACCTTAAATCAATTTTTGAGAAAAATCGAGCCCCTTGCAGTTGATCAAACAGATCATCGATTCTTGGTAACGGGTACTGATTCTTAATCGTGACATTGTTCAATTCACGGTAGTCAATGCACATACGCATTGATCCGTCCTTCTTTTTGACGAATAAAATTGGTGCTCCCCATGGCGATGAGCTTGGCTGTATGAATCCTTTCTCTAATAATTCATCTAATTGCTTCTTCAGTTCCTGCATTTCGGCGGGTGCCAAACGGTAGGGTGCTTTGGCAATTGGTGCTGTTCCTGGCAATAGGTGGATTCTGAATTCAACTTCTCTGTCTGACGGTAGTCCTTGTGACAACCCGCACAAAACCAGGTATCCGTACAACTTAATTAATGATTAATTACTGCTTAATTACTGTGCTTGTTTAAACTAGCTGATAAACTGCTACCTGCATATTGATACATGCACTTACTTGCATCATACTTTATTTGCTGTCACTACATTATTTACATACTGGACCCTAGTGACAAACATGATGCACAAAAAGCACAGTAGCACTAAACGGATGCACAGTGAACATGCTGATATAACCAGCATCAGGCAAATACTGCCTCTAAGGCCTGTTAAGAGCCTCAAATATTTTGGCTACACTGGTAGTGAGTGTAGGGATATAAGGGTTGTGGTACCGCGTCTCTAGGAATAAGATACACTGATTCGGATGTGCCTAAAACGTACTTTAAGTACCAAACACAGCACTTTAATAAATAAACCAGCTTCTAGCTGACTAGTAAAGTGCCAGAACATGAGAAAATAACACTAGACACCTTCTAAAGTGTCGGGAAAACAAATTGTGTCACTAAAAATAATATAACGACATTTTAAAGCTTTATTAAACGCTTTAACGGATTACTATCCAACCGAACAACTGGACTTAACCCGGGACATAAAAATATTGTCGTTGACACTATTTTTCCTTTTCTGAGCTGGTTGGGGTACCCGAACACCCTAACACCCGTTACTAAACACGACACTCTAGTAACTAATTTAAAGTTCCTAATTATCAAACTAGTGCCTAACTAAATGGTTAAAAATTAACTAAATACCCACCCCCCCATTGAACCAAACGGTTCCCCAAGGGAACACACACCCCAAATTCTTGATTATTAAATTAGCCCATGTCTCATATCTAGAGTACATAATACACTATGGATATTAGTAAGAGTGGTTTATAAGTATGTATGAGAGACAAGAACTACATTCACTAATCACTTCACCCAAGAATTTGCTCTCATCTTTTTCCTTCTTTGTTGAGTTCGGCCGAGAGTCCACACACCACCCTCACCACTTCCTTTTCTTGAATATTATAATGAAACAAGGTTGGAGAATTAGCAACATCTTGCACATTGGTTAATCAAGGATCATGGCCTATAAACAAACATAAAGGTCATAACCTTCCACTCACAAAATACCAACCCCTTGGAAACTTTTCTTTTTTTCTTTCTTTGAGTGTTCGGCCGAGACCAAGGAGCCCACCCACCATCATTCTCTTTTTTTTTTTTTATTATTCCATCTTGCCATTTAATATACATACAAAGGTGGAGGGTCGCGTGTAAGGAAGCCCGGTGTTCACGGAGTCGCAAGGACCTCACCTCAACGCTTTTATCCACCCGTTTTTCGTCAAGAATCTTCCCTAGCCTTGAGCTAGAGGTATAACATTTAAAACTCGTTTTTACACTTATCTAAAGTGGTTAAAAAGATTTTTGTCGGTTAAATATCGTTAACTTACATTTTGAAGTATTAAAGTCTAGTAAAAACTCTAAAGATGGTGGTTAATAGCTTACAACTTGTGTAAAAGTTGTAGTACTTGAAAGATGTGTTTGTCTAGACCCGATCTATGACTGTGGTAGCTCGGATCACCATTCAACCCGGTTTGGTAAGATCGTTGATCTTAACATAAGCTTGTTTTGGTTAGTACAAGGGTTAAAGGGTGAAACTCTACCACACTAGAGACATGAACTTGTGTAAAAATATTTTACTTGTGTAAAAGTGATTTAACTTGTACAATAGTGTTTAAAACTAGCGGATCTACGTATCTGCAAGTGGTATTTTCAAAGAACCACACGATAAAGAAATCATGTATTTTAAAGAAAGGATCTTACACTAACAAATATGATATTTTTATAAACCACAAGTGTGTAAACACTTGTGAAACAAAAAGATCCGACAAAGAACTAGATTTGTCACTTGTTACTAGAAGTTGTAAAGACGGATTTCTCTAAACACGAGGTTTTTACAAGATTAAAGTTACTTTATATAAAGATCTACAAAAAAATAATGGGATTTACATTATAGATGCGGAAAAACTACAAGTTCATGCGATCATGCGATTTACATACTTATCGACTAGTTTGATGTGTCGGAAATTGTTTGATTGATTAAAGAAGTCGTTGAATTGATTTGTTAAAAGAAAATGATACGCTTGAAAGCGTGGCCACCTCCAGTTACAGAGGAAACTCTGGCGAAATTTTCTAAAAACCTAACACTTAGAATTATTTACACAACAAGTGTTAGAACTATTTTCGACATATTTTCGAAACATAAAATTTCGCCATGACTTTAATTACTAAATATTCGGAGGTGGGATTTTCACAAAGACTAACGTGATAATTATATTTGTCACAACACTGTTTATGATTATTTTGTGAAATTACATAAATATTATTTTAGAGTGAAAATAATATTTACAAGCGTTAATGATCCCAAAACTTTGCGAACGCTTTCACCATGAATATATAAGTTACACCGGTAATTACATTACCACAAGATTGATAAAACGTAACTTACGCACATGTATTGTATCCCCCATCCTTGGGAAGAAATATAACTACCAAGTGTATACAGAACATAAACACGAAATAGTTGTCTAACTATTTCCCAAAGACTTAAACTATAAAGCTAAAGCACGGCCGTCCGTCTAATAGAATTAGCACTTGTAGGTCGTTGCACAGCTTACTGTATTGGAGACACTTGGTAGAGACGCGCATTCACTGTGAGTTCATGTCCCCCTTTTCTCTAACTGTTTTCAGTTTTCTTAACTGCGGGGGTGAAATACATGTTACTTTGTTTACAAGTACTATTATACACGGTATGATTAACGTAAGGAGGTTTTAGATCATGTGAATGGGTAGTTAGAACACCGAGGGACTTAAGCGGTAGATCTATCTGGGTGTAGCGAGCCCAACCCCTGAGCCCGCATAATGGACCAGGTGGTGACTTTGTGCCCCAACGCCAAATACGCTAGGTTTGTATCTTCCTACTTGCATCTCACAACATGCTAATGGCCTTGCAAACCATTGGTGATCACAAGTCCTCTTACACTGCTACATACCAGGGAACTTTTATACTTACAAGTGTTTTTACTTACTCACTTGCACATGAACTCGCTCAACATTATTGTTGATTTTTCAACTACATGTATTTCAGGAAATTAACGAGATCTGGCACGGTATGGCATGTTTTCCGCTGCACTAGTTTCCAAGGTCATCCGGGGTTTAGGGGATGTGTCTCTTTCCTGGACAAGACACAGTCCTTAAACCATGTTTATGTTATGTTTCAAGTTGTAACGTCTGTTGGACAAGGTTATGGTTGTTGGTTAAAACAATGGTATTTTGTTTGGTTTTCAAAACTTAATGGATGATCTTGCATGTTTTTAACTCATATAGCTTTGGTATGATTAAGCTATGGTATGAAGAAGTCACACCAAAATTAACCACGCTTCCGCAAAGCCAGGGTGTGACAGCTTGGTATCAGAGCTCTGATCATAGCGAACTAGGATTCTGTCTCGAGTCTAGACTATGATCACTAGGGCTCTCACGAAAACATTTTTCTGCATACCACTTAAGTCCAGATCCACACTTTTTACAAACAAATGTTGAGCACATTTTATTAAAGTTCAGCTTGGAGGGCTGAGGATCGATCTGGAGGATCGAGATGATTAAGGTAGTCGAGCACATTGGTTTGTTATAGGATCGATCTGGAGGATCGAGATGATCAAGGTAGTCGAGCACGTTGGTTTGTTATAGGATCGATCGGGAGGATCGAGGTTTGGTTTAAGTGAAGGATAGAGCAGTCTTGTAGACTGGATGAAATTGGCTAGTAAGACTAGGAGAAGTATGTGATACCTTACTTGGTGACTTATGTGATTAACTGATTATATGATTGATTATTATACGTATATGTGTTTGTGTTACAAACGTTATGCTTTCATCAAGTACTAGAAAGATGGGCACTGCAAACCCCATGACCATAGTATCAGACGACATAGTTCAACGAGGCACGAGGTGTACATTTCTGATACTGCCGGCACAGACAACGACGACTTTCAGCCCTTTGTGCACTGCCTGAAGTCGTAGCAGAGTCTACTGATGGCCATCTTGTTGGGAATTTGCCACTGGCAGTGATCCCTGCTCCTGTGCCCCTTGCCGCTTATCTCGTTGTTGATATGCCCCCGACGTTGTCTCTGAAGACGATGTCGAACTATTAAGAGGAGGACCCACTTGAGGGCAAGGCCCTATTGCTGCTGGCATTAGACTACTGCATGCGGACACTCCTGTAGGGGAAAACTCATTTCCCTATCCCAGACTCATTTAAGTCTCTGACATCCGTATCTTCGCACATACAGGGAATGCTGCACTACTTACACAACGCCGACCCTGATATGGCATCACCAGCTGCACCGGATCCCGCACGCAGATTTGAGTTTGATCGCGATAATGAGGACGATTCTGTTTTTCCGCCTGGTGTTGATCCAGACCATGACATTGAGTTCATGCACTTAGACCAGCCCTTGGGGGATCCTGTAGCCCCTGTCGACCCCTGTGTTTGTTGATCCAGCTGATTTTGAGATAGAGTTTTTGATTCGGAGCTAGCCGTGGCCCCTGAGCCAGGCGTTGCTCCTGACCCCGCATTGGAGCATGACCCTGTTCATGCCGATGCACCTGCTGTTGCTCCTTGATTGATCATCTGCGTGGACGAGAGAAAATTTGGGGTAACTGTGCAAGACAATTTATTATTACGGGGGCCCACGTAATAACGACTTGTAGTGCACAGGAATCCTGGTGGACTCTGCGGGTCGAGCTAATGATAACCCATGCAGCAGGAAATAACCTAAACACGAATGACCAAGGCGATGTAGCCTCGAGTTCATTCTATTACAAGCAACAAGCCAAATTGGCCAGCCTATGTGAAGGCTCGGGAATTTACTTCCCCACTCATACAGTGAGTATATTTACATGTAAAATTGGGCGATTTCATGATGGCTTATGGTGCTATGTATCTCATAAGACAATTGACACGTTGTCTAGCCCGCATTATTCCGACAAGACGGAATGTCACCCAGGCATGACACAAACACCAGTACATTGCCAAGGACAGAAGCCGAGCTGCAAGAACGCATCTCACAGGCAAATGCACGACCTAAAGCCCTCCGCTCTAAGCACAACGATGGTATTACTGGAAATAACCCTCCAACTGGCTGCACCTATAAACAGTTCCTGAACTGCAAGCCTTTGGACTTTGATGGAGCAGGAGGCACCGTTGCATTTGTTCGTTGGTCCGAAAAGACCGACTCCATTCTAAGAATAAGTAACTGTTCGCCCCAACAGAGTGTTACCTACATCTCAGGGATATTTCTAGATGGCACACTCTTTTAATGGAACCTCCAGGATTAGATCCCTGGTACAAGATGCTACTTATGCACTGAGCTGGGACGAGCTCAAGGGAACGATTGAGAAGAAAGGTTGCTTTAAGACTGGAATTCGGAAGCTTGAGGTAGAGTTCCGGAATTGAAAATGGACGGACCAGAGATTCCGGAATACATCCAGCAATCTCACGACTTGTCTAGGGTCGTCCCCTACTTAGTCAAACCGGAGTTCAAAAAGGATTGAACGATTCACTTGGACACTTGCACCCCAGATCAGGGGTATGGTTACTACCTCGAAGCCTCGACCATTGCAGAGGCTAATTTATTTATAACATGAGGTGTTATGTGGATGAATTATTGATAGCATGAGATGTTATGTGTTGATATTGTTAATGCATACGTGCATTTTGGTTGCGATGACCTAACCTACGTGAAACATCTTTTAGGAAATGCCTCCAAAACGGGGTGTACGCATACCCACCAACGAGGTGGAACTTCAGGGAATCATTGCTGCAGTCATCGCACAATACGAGGCCCACCACTCCGAGCGCAACGGAGGTACCTCAGGAAAGAACCCACCCAACGGCTGTACCTACAAGCAATTCTTAGACCACAAACCTCGAGAGTTCGACGGTACCGGGGGTGCCTTAGCCTTCGTACGCTGGGTTGAAAAGACAGATTCTGTTTTACGATTGAGCAAATGTGACAACGAACATCAAGTCAAGTATATAACTGGGCTATTGATGGATGAGGCTCTGTCATGGTGGAACCATCAAGTTCGGACGATGGGCGAGACTGCTGCGCATGCTATGACGTGGGACGAACTGAAAAATTTGATGCGTGAAAGATATTGCTCGAGGGCAGAAGTCCAGAAATTGGAAACAGAACTGTGGAACTTGAAAATGAAAGGACCAAAGATAGCAGAGTATGTGCAGAGATATAACGAATTATCACAAGTTGCCATACTCCTGGGGACACCAGAGTTTAAGAGAATTGAACAGTTCATAAGGGGATTGGCACCTCAGATTCTAAGCCTGGTAACAGCATCAAAACCCTCAACGATCACCGAGGCTATCAACATAAGCATAGCACTCACGGAAGAAGCAGTTAGACAAGGAAAATTTTCCACTGCGGAGGAGAAAAAGGAGACCGCTATAAAGGCATCTGGGGATAACAAGAGGAAGCTTGCAAATTTCAAGATGGTTACTCGGGTAAGTAACAAGAAGAAGGCCAAAAAGGGAAAAGATTACAAGGGTATCCTACCTAAGTGCGACAATTGTTTACGTTATCATGCCGGGCGATGCAAATATGGAAATTGTGGTAACTGTGGCAAGGTGGGACATGTCAAGGAAACTTGTTGGCAAAATACTGAATTTAGTAATGGGGGCCAAGACGGTAGTGAGAATCACGAAGGGGACAACGACAATGATAATTGTCAAGGCAGGATGAGTGATAAACAGAAGCGTGCTCGAAGATGTTTAAACTGTGGAAGCAGAAAGCATTTCAGAAGATATTGCCCGAAAAGCAATCAGGCGCAAGGATGAAAGCTCCCCATCGGAGCTAGGGAGGCACGCCAGAGATCCAAACATGGATAGCGGTACGTCCCACAGTACTCAATATTATGCGTCCGTATTGCCAACTACTGTTGCAAATTTTACGATTCACAATTCTAGTATTCAAGGACATAATTGGTTTACGTAGTGAGTGAGTAGTTATTCCAGTACCCATTAGAACTAGCTTAGGGGAAGCTAGTGGAAGCCAACGCAGTAACTGGAATCGGCACGATAGAACCCGGAGAGCGTAAGTTTACGCTAGATCTATTGCCAGTTGAGTTTGGAAGCTTCGACGTGATGGACTGGTTGACGAACAACCATGCGGAGATTGTCATCCGCGCCCCGACAACGAACAAAGAAATGATCGTGACTCATGGAGCAGGATACGCTCCTACAGATTATCAGACTAAGAAAACCCAAAAATTCTCGCACAAAGGATGTGTTACATTCTTGGCTCATGTTATGGAAAAGGAAGTCGAAGAACCAAAACTCGAAGATATCCTTGTGATTGGAGAATACCCTGAAGTCTTCCCCGAAGACTTGCCGAAATCATCTCCTCACGATTAGTCGAATCCCGCGTCGATTTAATTCCGGGCACGGCACCCGTAGTCGATGCATCATAGCAACTTACATTTTCGAAGATGCAAGGATTGACAGAGAAGTGTTGGCAATGGTTAGAGAAGGAAGATAACAGACCAAAATTTCCTTTTGGGGTAACCCCATTTCTACTCGTCAAAAGGAAGGATGATGATTTTCAAATAAACATCAACTACAGAGAATTGAACAAGCTGACGATTAAGAATAGATACCCTCTGCCAAGAATCAATGATCTGTTTGATCAACTGCAAGGCTCAAGCTTTTATTCAAAGATCGACTTACGATCTGAATACCATCAGTTAAGGATACAAGAGGAGAGTATCCCGAAAACAGCCTTCCGAACTCGTTATGGACACTACGAGTTCCTCGTTGTGCCGTTTGGTCTGACAAACGCACCTGCAGTCTTTATGGACTTGATGAATAGAGTTTGCAAGCCATACTTAGACAAGTTCGTGATTGTGTTTATTGATGACATCTTGATTTACTCAAAGACGAAGGCTGAACACGAACAACATCTTAGAGCCATTTTGGAGCTGTTAGAGAAGGAACAACTGTACGCCAAATTCTCCAAGTGCGAGTTTTGGCTACGCGAAGTCCAATTTCTTGGACATGTGGTTAATGGGGATGGAATTCATGTTGATCCCACAAAGATCGAGGCAATCAAGAATTGGGAAACGCCTACAACGCCAACCGAGATTCGGCAATTCTTGGGTTTGGCTGGCTACTATCGGAGGTTCATCGAGGATTTTTCAAAGATCGCTCAACCATTGACACTCCTCACGCAGAAGGACAAGATGTTTGATTGGGGAATCAAACAGGACGAAGCGTTTCAGATATTGAAAGATAAGCTCTGCAACGCGCCAATCTTAGCTCTACCGGAAGGTACCGACGATTTTGTGGTATACTGCGACGCGTCGCGTCAGGGATTGGGTTGTGTGTTGATGCAACGCCAAAAGGTCATTGCTTACGCATCACGCCAACTGAAAGTACATGAAAAGAACTATACCACACACGATTTAGAGCTTGGCGCAGTGGTTTTCGCTTTAAAGATCTGGAGACACTACCTGTATGGTACGAAGTGCACAATCTTCACAGACCACAAAAGCCTACAACATATACTTAACCAGAAGGAGTTAAATATGAGGCAAAGACGATGGGTTGAATTGTTAAACGACTACGACTGCGAGATAAAGTATCACCCAGGGAAGGCGAATGTAGTCGCCGATGCCCTAAGTCGTAAAGAAAGAATCAAACCCATAAGGGTTAGAGCTTTGGAAATGATTATACGAACCGATCTTTCCTTGCGCATTCGCGCTGCACAAAAGGAAGCTCTCAAGGAGGGAAACCTTGAGGAAGAATATCTCCGTGGAATGGAGAAGCTTTTGGTACCAAACGAGGAAGGGACGTTATGTTTTGAGAAAAGGATTTGGGTTCCTCTGTTTGGTGGATTAAGGGAAGTTGTTTTCGATGAAGCGCACAAGTCATGGTACTCTATCCACCCTGGATCGGATAAGATGTACCAGGATCTCAAGGATTACTATTGGTGGCCTAGGATGAAAGGCGACGTTGCCGTTTACGTGGGCAAATGTTTAACGTGCGCTAAGGTCAAGGCGGAATACCAGAAGCCTTCGGGACTTCTGCAACAACCTGAGATTCCCAAGTGGAAATGGGAACAAATCTCAATGGATTTTGTTACAAAACTGCCAAGAACGCCAAGAGGCCATGATATGATTTGGGTGATTGTTGACCGCCTAACAAAGTCCGCACACTTTCTGCCAATCAAGGAGAAAGACAGCACTAGTAAACTTGCGGAAATTTACTTGAGAGAGATCGTAGCACGTCATGGAGTACCTCTCTCAATCATATCTGATAGAGACGGAAGGTTTGTGTCAAGAATATGGCAATCCTTCCAAGAAGCCTTTGGCTCACAGTTGAATCTGAGCACTGCGTTCCATCCGTAAACTGACGGCCAGAGCGAGCGAACGATACAAACTTTGGAAGACATGCTGAGGGCATGCGTTATGGATTTGGGCGGTAGCTGGGATGAACACTTACCTTTGGTCGAATTTTCGTACAACAACAGCTACCACACCAGTATTGGTGTCGCGCCATTTGAGGCCCTATACGGACGCAAGTGCCGATCACCACTATGTTGGTCTGACACCGGTGATAGGCAGCTTGCTGGTCCCGAGATCGTCCAAGAGACGACAGACAAGATTGCGCAAATACTTAAACGCATCGAAGCTGCTCGCCACAAAAGGCCTATGCGGATCCAAACCGGAAACATGTGGATTTCCAAGTTGGAGAAATGGTGTTATTAAAGGTTTCACCCTGGAAGGGGGTGGCACGCTTTGGTAAGCATGGAAAGTTAAATCCGCGCTACATTGGTCCCTTCAAAATTCTGGAAAGAATTGGAACTGTAGCATACAAGTTGGACCTACCTGCTGAACTGAATGGTGTTCACGATACATTTCATGTATCCAATTTAAAGAAAAGTCCAACTCAAGTTGACGTTGCCATTCCTACCGACGAGATTCATATTGACGACACGCTCCACTTCGTTGAAGAACCTGTCGAGGTCACGGATTGGAAAGTTACCAAGACCCACCGGAGCAGTGTCAAACTCGTCAAAGTTCGTTGGAATGTCAGACATGGTCCTGAATTCACATGGGAACGTGAGGACTGGATGAAAGAGAAATACCCCCACTTATTTCCTAAGAACTCTGCATCTACAAGCAGAACTTAAATTTCGGAACGAAATTTATTTAACGGGGGGAGAATGTGACAACCCGCACAAAACCAGGTATCCGTACAACTTAATTAATGATTAATTACTGCTTAATTACTGTGCTTGTTTAAACTAGCTGATAAACTGCTACCTGCATATTGATACATGCACTTACTTGCATCATACTTTATTTGCTGTCACTACATTATTTACATACTGGACCCTAGTGACAAACATGATGCACAAAAAGCACAGTAGCACTAAACGGATGCACAGTGAACATGCTGATATAACCAGCATCAGGCAAATACTGCCTCTAAGGCCTGTTAAGAGCCTCAAATATTTTGGCTACACTGGTAGTGAGTGTAGGGATATAAGGGTTGTGGTACCGCGTCTCTAGGAATAAGATACACTGATTCGGATGTGCCTAAAACGTACTTTAAGTACCAAACACAGCACTTTAATAAATAAACCAGCTTCTAGCTGACTAGTAAAGTGCCAGAACATGAGAAAATAACACTAGACACCTTCTAAAGTGTCGGGAAAACAAATTGTGTCACTAAAAATAATATAACGACATTTTAAAGCTTTATTAAACGCTTTAACGGATTACTATCCAACCGAACAACTGGACTTAACCCGGGACATAAAAATATTGTCGTTGACACTATTTTTCCTTTTCTGAGCTGGTTGGGGTACCCGAACACCCTAACACCCGTTACTAAACACGACACTCTAGTAACTAATTTAAAGTTCCTAATTATCAAACTAGTGCCTAACTAAATGGTTAAAAATTAACTAAATACCCACCCCCCCCCCCCATTGAACCAAACGGTTCCCCAAGGGAACACACACCCCAAATTCTTGATTATTAAATTAGCCCATGTCTCATATCTAGAGTACATAATACACTATGGATATTAGTAAGAGTGGTTTATAAGTATGTATGAGAGACAAGAACTACATTCACTAATCACTTCACCCAAGAATTTGCTCTCATCTTTTTCCTTCTTTGTTGAGTTCGGCCGAGAGTCCACACACCACCCTCACCACTTCCTTTTCTTGAATATTATAATGAAACAAGGTTGGAGAATTAGCAACATCTTGCACATTGGTTAATCAAGGATCATGGCCTATAAACAAACATAAAGGTCATAACCTTCCACTCACAAAATACCAACCCCTTGGAAACTTTTCTTTTTTTCTTTCTTTGAGTGTTCGGCCGAGACCAAGGAGCCCACCCACCATCATTCTCTTTTTTTTTTTTTATTATTCCATCTTGCCATTTAATATACATACAAAGGTGGAGGGTCACGTGTAAGGAAGCCCGGTGTTCACGGAGTCGCAAGGACCTCACCTCAACGCTTTTATCCACCCGTTTTTCGTCAAGAATCTTCCCTAGCCTTGAGCTAGAGGTATAACATTTAAAACTCGTTTTTACACTTATCTAAAGTGGTTAAAAAGATTTTTGTCGGTTAAATATCGTTAACTTACATTTTGAAGTATTAAAGTCTAGTAAAAACTCTAAAGATGGTGGTTAATAGCTTACAACTTGTGTAAAAGTTGTAGTACTTGAAAGATGTGTTTGTCTAGACCCGATCTATGACTGTGGTAGCTCGGATCACCATTCAACCCGGTTTGGTAAGATCGTTGATCTTAACATAAGCTTGTTTTGGTTAGTACAAGGGTTAAAGGGTGAAACTCTACCACACTAGAGACATGAACTTGTGTAAAAATATTTTACTTGTGTAAAAGTGATTTAACTTGTACAATAGTGTTTAAAACTAGCGGATCTACGTATCTGCAAGTGGTATTTTCAAAGAACCACACGATAAAGAAATCATGTATTTTAAAGAAAGGATCTTACACTAACAAATATGATATTTTTATAAACCACAAGTGTGTAAACACTTGTGAAACAAAAAGATCCGACAAAGAACTAGATTTGTCACTTGTTACTAGAAGTTGTAAAGACGGATTTCTCTAAACACGAGGTTTTTACAAGATTAAAGTTACTTTATATAAAGATCTACAAAAAAATAATGGGATTTACATTATAGATGCGGAAAAACTACAAGTTCATGCGATCATGCGATTTACATACTTATCGACTAGTTTGATGTGTCGGAAATTGTTTGATTGATTAAAGAAGTCGTTGAATTGATTTGTTAAAAGAAAATGATACGCTTGAAAGCGTGGCCACCTCCAGTTACAGAGGAAACTCTGGCGAAATTTTCTAAAAACCTAACACTTAGAATTATTTACACAACAAGTGTTAGAACTATTTTCGACATATTTTCGAAACATAAAATTTCGCCATGACTTTAATTACTAAATATTCGGAGGTGGGATTTTCACAAAGACTAACGTGATAATTATATTTGTCACAACACTGTTTATGATTATTTTGTGAAATTACATAAATATTATTTTAGAGTGAAAATAATATTTACAAGCGTTAATGATCCCAAAACTTTGCGAACGCTTTCACCATGAATATATAAGTTACACCGGTAATTACATTACCACAAGATTGATAAAACGTAACTTACGCACATGTATTGTATCCCCCATCCTTGGGAAGAAATATAACTACCAAGTGTATACAGAACATAAACACGAAATAGTTGTCTAACTATTTCCCAAAGACTTAAACTATAAAGCTAAAGCACGGCCGTCCGTCTAATAGAATTAGCACTTGTAGGTCGTTGCACAGCTTACTGTATTGGAGACACTTGGTAGAGACGCGCATTCACTGTGAGTTCATGTCCCCCTTTTCTCTAACTGTTTTCAGTTTTCTTAACTGCGGGGGTGAAATACATGTTACTTTGTTTACAAGTACTATTATACACGGTATGATTAACGTAAGGAGGTTTTAGATCATGTGAATGGGTAGTTAGAACACCGAGGGACATAAGCGGTAGATCTATCTGGGTGTAGCGAGCCCAACCCCTGAGCCCGCATAATGGACCAGGTGGTGACTTTGTGCCCCAACGCCAAATACGCTAGGTTTGTATCTTCCTACTTGCATCTCACAACATGCTAATGGCCTTGCAAACCATTGGTGATCACAAGTCCTCTTACACTGCTACATACCAGGGAACTTTTATACTTACAAGTGTTTTTACTTACTCACTTGCACATGAACTCGCTCAACATTATTGTTGATTTTTCAACTACATGTATTTCAGGAAATTAACGAGATCTGGCACGGTATGGCATGTTTTCCGCTGCACTAGTTTCCAAGGTCATCCGGGGTTTAGGGGATGTGTCTCTTTCCTGGACAAGACACAGTCCTTAAACCATGTTTATGTTATGTTTCAAGTTGTAACGTCTGTTGGACAAGGTTATGGTTGTTGGTTAAAACAATGGTATTGTGTTTGGTTTTCAAAACTTAATGGATGATCTTGCATGTTTTTAACTCATATAGCTTTGGTATGATTAAGCTATGGTATGAAGAAGTCACACCAAAATTAACCACGCTTCCGCAAAGCCAGGGTGTGACAGTCCTGGTAATTCTTCTGGGAATACGTCTGAAAACTGAGAAACTACTGGAATGTCCTTTAGTTCTTTTCATTTAGTGTTAGTGATTATGGAAATCAAATATACTATAGATCCTTTTCTTATATAACTTGCAGTTTTCATCACAGAGATGAATTTAGTGGATCTAGATGGTTTATCACCTTTAATTGTGATCTTTTCACCTCTTGGTGAATTTACTTGAATTGACTTTTGATCACATAAAATACTGGCTTTATTGGCTATTAACCAATCCATTCCTAATACGACATCAAATCCTGCCAGATTCATGGGATAAAGGTTTGCAATATACTTTTGACTTAAAAATTCTATTCTTACTCCCTGCAAGATTTCAGAAATCCTAATCGTCTCTCCATTCCCTGTCTCGACTAGACATTCTTGTGAGAGTTTAGTTAATGGTTGATTGAGAAGTTTGCAAAATGAAGTATTAATAAAACTTTGGTTTGCACCAGAGTCAAATAATACTTTAGCAAAAACATCATTAACTAAAAACGTACCGGCTATTACGTCTGGAATCATTTTGGCTTCATCTGCAGTCAGAACAAACGCTCTAACATTTTTAGTGTTCTTGTTGTTCGCAGCTGGAGCCAATTTCGGACAGTTCGGCTTGATGTGTCCTTGTTCTCCGCAATTGTAGCATATTCAAAGAATGTGGTGGTATACCTCTTACTATCTACCCCAGTCATCCTAAGGTTCAGAAACTTATTTGCTATCTGTTCCTTTTCATTAGGAGGGTAGAATTTTCTTTCTACCATATTTTTAAATTCCTCCCATTCCATGTTGTAAACCCTATCACTTCCTCTTGACTGGAGGATAGTGTTCCACCATTCTAAAGCTGAGTTCTTAAACAGATTTGAGGCAAACATTATCTTATCTTCTTCAGGACACTTGCTTATTTTTAAAACAGCCTCAGTCTTTTCTATCCAGCGTAGGGTTGCAATGGGTCCTTCATTGCCCGAGAATTCTATTGGTTTGCAGGACCAGAATTCTTTGTAAGAACAACCATAAGGCATGGTTCTTCTTCTTTTGGGAATGGGCACTTGAAATACAGGTCCATTGTTTATGTTGTGTTCTGGTTCAGTTGGTCGCTTACTGCTATGCTTACTTTTATTATCTGCTTCCTTAACAGTTTGGATAATAAATGGCATTGCATCTATGATTCCTTGTGCCACTATGTGTTGGATGGCACTATTATCCACTTGAATTCCATTGTTATTGTTGTTCGGATTCTCATTATTCAGATTATCATTATTCAGGTGGTTATCACTCTGGTTTTCCTGGTTCACTTCGTTGTCCATCTGGATTTTAGACATTTACCACGCATTAATAGTCACAAAATAATATTTAATATAGTCAATCACATGACACGCACTTTGGTCAAAAGCGTCGATCATTGCGACTTTACTCTATTCATATAATATGCATCTATTACACACCAGTGCTGAAATTAAAATTACAATACCAACTGAAATTTAAAGTTACACTACTAGTAATAGGCATCAGTAGTTTTTTTTTCATACACATACACACATATTTTATTATTATATTATATTATTATTATGATTATAACCTTCTACACCATCACTTCTACAGATATGGATTCATCCAGAAATCCATATTGCGCACGTCGTACTTCCAGACGAGTCGCTCTCCCACCTGTCTCATCCTTTCACCATTCTCTAAATTTTCCTCACCAAATGTCCTAAGTTCTTGTACATTTTCTGCACTCATTGGGGGTGCAGGTTCTAGGACTGGGTTTGGAAACTGGGGTGAGGGTTCCTGGTACGGAGGTGTAGGTGCCTGGTATGGGTAAGGATTTTCTAGAATCTCCCTAATGAATACATCATTATCGTAATAGGGATCTAGAGGATCTAACCCTGGGTAGGCTCCTAGGTTCTGCATGGGCATGTCTTCGTGTATCGGGTAACGTTGCACATAGTCCCTATTGTCGTCCCACCATGGGTCGTAATTTGGGTCTAAGGGATTTGGTGCGGGTACCCTAGGTATCTTCTCCGGGTTAAAATCATGCATTTCTACTTGATTTTCGGGATTTTCTATTTCCATCGGTTGGTCAGGAATTGGTGGTTGTGGTTGGGGTGCTATCATTTGTTCCAGATTAGGGTCAGCTGCAGTGGTTGCTAGGATGTGGATATTGGCTATACCCCTATTAATCATTTCCTGGGCATATGCATCGGTTTCTCTTTTAGCTGCTGCCAGTGCTTTCTGGTCTTGTAACTTTTTCATACGCTTCCTACGCTCATGTGCCCCTCGACTGAACCATCCTCTCTTTTTCTGAGGGAATGGCTCTTCAGACTGAGCCTTAAACACGAATATTCCTTCTTCCGTATCAGCAGAGTACCCTGAGAGGGCAGGCTGAGAATAGGCACCATCGCTTCTAGGCGAACCAGACAATTGACGGTACGCGTCAGATGGTCCTTGGTCGCTCATACTGTAAACTAACAAATAGTCAAATAACACATAACAATATGTAACACCTCGTAAAATTACGTCCAATGATGTATTGACACGTGTAATAAACCCCAATAAAGTCAAACATTGAAATTTAAGGACTAATTTTTTGAAAAATCAAAAACTTTGATTATGAAAGGACTGGAACTGTTAGCATACCTAAAATAAGTTTCTAAATAACCTCTCGCGAGGATTATATTCACAAATGTGCCACTTGTCGATCGAGTGTAGCCGTTTGCGTAATTAATTAAAAGTTTGCGCAGTGAAGGGTTAAAAGCGTCAACATGTTAATTCTTACCTCTGAGTGACCTTTTAACAAATCGGGAGCTTCATGATATTTGATTATACTCTCGGGAATGCCAACTATTGGCCGTCTAAGGTTTTTATGCCTATAAGTAAAGTTACACGCAACTTTGCAAGTTAGAGGGACTAAAAGTGTCAATATGTTTAATTATAACTCTGGATGACATTTTATCAAACCCGAATCATCGTTATTTTTAATAATACTATCAAGGATGCCTAATATGGATTAGATGAGGCTTCAATGCTATTAAATGAGGAGATGCGCAAGTTTGCGCAATAGAGGGACCTAAAGCGTCAACTTTTGAATCTACGCCTTTCGGTGACCATTTAAGCGAACGGGAGCATAGTAATATTTAAGTATATGCTTAGGAATGATCATTATGGGATAAGGAGGGCTTGGATATCATTAAATGACATTTCGCGCTACTTTGCGCAATTAAAGGACTAATTGCGTCAAACTGCAAAAGTATACCTACTCGTAGGATATCGGACCTTCCGGAATATTTCCATGAGTTAAACGTGCCCTAATTGTCCTTTATATAGCTTAGATATAGGCTTAGAGGTGTTTGGTGCGCAAAAATAAACTTTTAAGTCATGCAGAACTAAAAGTGTCAAAAAGTGCATAAGTTGGATTTTCGCGCATATCTTACGTTCTGGATATATCCAGACATCCAAAAATTTATGTAAGCATTAAGATATTTTATTTTAGTGTTCGGCATGATAAAATTCCATTCGTCGCGTAGTTTGGATCGTTTTTCGCGTTCGTTCGTATTTTGTCGTAATTAGACGAACAACGTAACCGTACGACCAAACGAACCGACATCCGACATGTTTTCAAGCATGTTTTATGTTCCCTATGATTAGGATTCATTATAGAGGCTTGAAATGAGGTTGACGGGCCTTAGGTGTGTCAAAAAGGGCCTTTTATGCAAACAGGGACCAAAACTGCCATTTTTGAAACTTCTGTGCTGATCAGACATCCCAGGCGGGCCGCGTAAGCCTACCTTGACTCTTACGCGGGCCCTGAGAGTCCATCAGAGTTGCAAAAATCAGTTTACAGCCATTTACAGCCTGTTCTAGCTTAATCCAGCACTTGCTAATGGTATTTCTTCAATCCTTGGTCACCCATAGTATTAGAAAATAGTGGGTATGAAGTGTATGGTCCAGATTTGATCATGTTTATCGAGGAACGATCCTAACGGTCCTCTAAATCCTATATATACCCCTTGATCTTGCTCTCATTTCACACCTTGATCTGAATGGTTCTAAGTTGGAGCCCTTGTGCTTCATACCTGAACATCCAAGATCAATTCCATCCTTGCTTGGACCCTTTGTAAGTGTCCTTTCGTGCTTAATTTAATTGTTTAACGATTAAAAACCGAAAAGTCAAGCGTTTGCGATAAACGCTTTGACTTTCAAACGGTTGAGCCATTGTTCGCAACGGACATGGCTACGTGATCGTAATTAGGTAGGTATTAAACCCTCAAAAGAGCACCTCCTAATTACCACGTTTACTTAGTTAAATTGTCGGGTCAAATAAAAGTCAAATGGGTTAGTTTTAAATAAAATTCATAACTATTAATATGAAAGTCATAAAATCAGTTTTCCCACTTTAATAACTTGGTAAATATTAGTTGAACATGCCTAAGCATGATTCAACCCGACAATTCTAAGTATAGGCTCGGTTCGGAACCGAAAGTCGCAAAAGTTGCCTTTTGCTTTGACTTTTAGTTCTGACCCGATTTAGCTTAGTTTAGATATGCCTTAGGATTCCTTTAGGACCAGGTTATAGGTTAGTGTAACCCTCTGAGGTTATACAACTTGGTTCCTTATTTATCCGATTCATATGCATGTTTCCATTAAATGCCTAAATGTTGACTATTATGCCCATTTAACCTTAAAACGAAATTTTTGAAAATGTGAGAGGATAGAAACCTTCATTACTGATTTATAAACTTGTCCCTAAAATTTGACATCAGTTTGAGGTCTAGATTAGGAGTTATGCTCATTAGCGTAAATGAAAAGCTTTTTATTAATTAAAAGGCATAATTAGCGTATATCCTATCTAAACCCAATTTTTGATACCAAACTTTTTACCTACTGATATAAAATAATATTTTGGGATTTTTAAATATTTTTATTTATTTTTAGGCTGAGCATAACATAGGGTTCTAGCTTTAATTCGGTAATTGCCGGTTTTGCCCTTTTGGCCCATAAAATGAGTTTTACAAATCTTTTTGACACCAAACCTTTTTCTACTGATCTAATATGATAAATAAAATATTTTAAGCCTCCTGGAATAATAAAAATATCAGCTTTTCATATAAAACCCGGAAATCGCTTAAAACCGTCTTTTTACGCGTTTTAAGCGCATAGTATGTATTAAAACTATTTTAAATATATAAGGTTTAATACCTACTGATGTTTTAAGTAAATTTTCATAATTAAACAGTAGGCAAAAGTTTTAAACTCAGAATTCTAATTTTGACCTTTAAAGCTTAAGTGAAATTACCAAAATGCCCCTTCGGTGCATAGTTTGGTTATAATTAATAAATTTCACATATATGTAATACTCTATTGATATAACATATTAAATTAAGTATTTTTACTGATTATATCAGACCTAAACCTTAGATTAATATTTAACCTCTCTTGTAACCTTTAAAATGACCAAAATACCCCTACGGGGCATAAATTGGTTTTAAATTCATTTTGGGCATAATAGAAGATATTCTACTAATGTCACAACATATTTAAGGCACATTAACTTAGGAAACTTGCATATGACTCATTTGGTTACCCGTTACGCACTTTTCGCGTTCGGATCGGCTTGAGATTTTATATATATAAGGTCAAACAAATTACACCAAGATAGCCGGTAAGCGGGCAACAAGCTGCGCCGCTACCCCCTTTTGAATAGCGAAACCTAACCTTGTAAAAATGAAACCCCGATCTCTAGGAGACGAAATGTTGCTGTGAACAACCCGTTGGACCCGTTCAAGAAATCTAATGGCTTCTAGGGCTAGCGAGCCAAAGGTATCAAAGGAAAAAGGGATAAAGGAATGTTGATGGTCCTATTGCGGTCGGGGCCATTTGGCGTAGGCTGGTCTCCAAGATAGCGATGAAAAAGGTAGGGAAAGAGATGGTCAGGTACCTGGGGGACCATCAATTCGGGGTTGGGACATCAAATGGGGCTGAAGCTATCCTCCATAGCGCGAACAGTTTCCTTAACGCCTTTCATGATGATGGGGCCTTCGCCATGCTTACCGTTGACTTCTCCAATGCTTTCAACCTAGTGGATCGCACAGCTCTTCTGCGAGAGGTTGGGATTCGATGCCCATCTATATTTCCGTGGGTACATTTTCTTTATGGGCAAACCGCTAGGCTTTATGTGGGTAATGGCTGTATTGGGTCGTCCACGGGGGTCCAACAGGGGGATCCTTTGGGGCCTCTATTGTTCGCCCTTGTCTTGCACCCCCTCACACAACGTATACGAGACAGTTGCACCCTCCCCTTCCACGCGTGGTATTTGGATGATGGTACTATTATGGGAAAAACATCTGAGGTAGCAAAGGCTCTGGCTATCATTCAATCTGAGGGGCCACCTTTGGGGCTCCGGCTTAATATAAAAAAAACAGAGGTATATTAGCCGTCTTGCAATGGAGAAAAATTGGAGGCTAGTTTATTCCCGAAGGAGATTGGAAGACCAACGGGGGGCGTGAGACTCCTTGGGAGAGCTGTGAGCCGGGACCCCAGTTTCATTAGTGCTTTGGCTGCGCGGCGAGCTTCCCGGGCAGTGGACCTTATAAGTAGCCTTTCGCAACTCCGAGACCCGCAAAGTGAGCTTCTCCTGCTGCGCTCTTGCATGGGTGTCGCCAAGCTCCTTTTTGGTCTGCGAACTTGTCAACCTGTGTTTGTAAAGGAGGCGGTATCCTTATTCGATAAAGGGCTACGGGGGGGGCTATAGAGGACATTGTGGTGTGCGGGGGTCCGTTTTTTGGGGATTTTCAGTGGCGGGTTGCTTCTCTGCCCTGTAAGATGGGGGGGCTGGGGCTTCTATCGGCCATGGATGTCTCCATTTACGGTTTTGTTGCCTCGCGAGCTCAATCATAGGGGCTGCAAGATCACATCTTGCGCGAGAGTGGGGTTGTTGGAATGGATGGGGATTATGACATGGCTCTGGGGGAGTTGCATAGACACCTCCCGGATTTGGATATTGGCGGTTTCGCTAACAGGGACACCGCCCCACCGAAGACCCAGAAGACTTTGGCGAGTGCTCTGTTTTGTCGTATCGCTCAGAATATTGGATCAGATTTCTGTACGACCCCTCGTCAGAACGCCGTCCTAGAATGCTTGCGGGGCCCCCACGCCCAAGATTTTCTATCGGTCATCCCCATCGAGGGCTTAGGCCAAAAGATGTCAGCCGTTGAATATCGTGCTATCTTAAAATATCGGCTCATGATTCCTATGTTCCCTGATGATGAGCAATGCCCGATTTGCAGGAAAGCTTGCTTAGACCAATTTGGGGAGCATGCTCTGCACTGTAAAGAACTGCCAGGTTATAAGTATAGGCACGACTGGGTGCGGGATGTCTTGGGGGACATCCTCAAACGGGAGGGGATCTCGGTGAAGAAAGAAGCCCCCGTAAACTTTTTGACAGATCCGAGGGAAGGAAGATCCACATTGCGCCCCGCGGACGTTTTAGTTTTCGGGTGGGATGCAGGTAAACACGCTTGTGTTGATCTTACCGGGGTTTCCCCCCTTGTAGGCTTTCGGGATACAGGTTTTGTCCCTGGTCAGGCGATTGCAAGGGCGGCAGCAAAGAAAATGGACAAACATGCAACTAATTTGCATATATTAGCCGAAACGGGTCAAACCATATCATTTTCATCTCAAAATCCAGAATGTGTTTAGTTTACCCTTATTACACAAGTATACAAGCTTGTCGGGTCTAGACCACATTCTAATCCGGTTCTCGCTTAATCATGCGTTTTGAACCGTATCCTCCTTTAAAACTAACCGGTCTAAGCATAGGCTTAATTAAGACCCGTTAGGAATCTAATAGGTTATTAAAAACCTTCATTCCAGATTTAGGAGCCCAGTAAAAGCTATCTGTACTTGCTGAATTGAGATACGGCTGGGATTGAATTTATATTTAGCTCAGGTAAATACTTTTAACTTATTTTCCCTTATACGGGCTTGGGGTACGGTATATAAAATACCGCTTGGTCGGGCATTCGACTTTAATCGTTTGGTGGTTAAATATTATCGAGATGACCCGTTTAAAAATTTGGTTTTGTTTGCTTAACGCCTTTGGGGGGTTAATGACCATGTCCCGGATATCCTTGGAATCATTCATGGAATGGCCACGACCTTAGCACAAGGGTGTAGGCGTACACCCGTCAGTGCATTTAAAATTAATAAGGTATAACCGCCGGTTACGAGAATAACTCGCCGCGAGACTATACCATGTGGTGTGTCTATTAATCTTTAACCCGGCATGAACCGGGCAACTGAACGCATAACAAACATGTAATTCTTTTACAAGTTTATATATAAATAATTATCCCAAGTTATAAAATGTTTTGTGCCATGTGCATTCAAATCAATTTTCTTAAATGTTTTCAAAATGAGTCAGTTAAATTGTATTTACCAGTGTAAACTGACGTATTTTCCCAAAAAGGCTAAGTGCAGGTACAAATCGGAATAGGCTGGCTACTCCTAGCATCATTAAAGAGTCTCGCAAGCTTAGATGTTAAGATATGTGTTGGTGCATGTTTTGTGACAACAACTTAATAGTTTGTTTATTTAGTCTTTGGATATTTTGTATTGGGCTTAGTAATATTGGTTAGGGAGTTATTTAGTGAATTGGGCTTGGAGAATGGCCTGGCCCAAAACCAAAGCCAATGTGCAAACCCTTTTCCTATATAAACAAGGCTTGGCATAAGGGTTTAGGTTACACACTTGAGACATTAGAGACATTGAGAGAAATCTATAGAGAGTGGCTAGGAGATTTCTTGTGGGTCTTGAATTGATTGTAAACTTCGTGTTGGATAATCAATAGAAGACCGGATTGAAAGTGTATCGTGTTCTTGATTCTTGTTCTACTCGTTTTCTGTGAAATCTGATCTAGAGGATTCCGCACTCTAGGTTGGATCGACGATTCTGTTACGATCCATACGGCTCAAGGGACCTACAATTGGTATCAGAGCTTTTAGCTCTAGATTGGCTTGGTTAAGAATCGTTTCTGCAGAAAATCGAAGTTTTGGACGTGTTTTTGAAGGCTGTTCTTGAGTTCTGCTGCTGATTTCGGATCAAAATCAAGCATTTCGGATCATTTCGGATTCACAGGCTTGCATTTCGGATCAAATACTAGCATTTCGGACCAGTTTTGCTGCATTTCAGATTGATTTCAGACAAGAAATCAGTCATTTCGGATTAAACAGCATCAATTCCGGACCAGAAACTAGCATTACGGATCAGACTGATCCATTTCGGATCAGAAGAACCCATTTCGGACCAGTTTAAGTTAGATTTCGGATCAATCAAAAGGATTACGGACCATTACGGATTGTAAGGGGTTCATTTCAGATTGTAAGGGGTTCATTTCGGATGAAAAGGTCTGATTACGGATCAGTTTGTTTCATTTCGGGCTTGCAAGTGGTCATTTCGGATCAGGGTAGCTGATTTCGGATAACCATTCCGAATCTAGGACCTTTTCTGATCATTTCGGACAAGGTGGAATTTTTCGTGGCTTGCGTAAGAAAAATTTCACAGTTTCGTGTTTAGAAAATTATCCGTAACTCATCTCAGAAAACCGTTTGCACCGTTCGAATCCTTGGATTTTTAGGGTAAAAAAAACAGTGAGAGATAGGTTTTTGACATTATATATCATTGGAATCGTAATTTCGAGACGAATCTAACGGTATAATTTGATAAAAATAGTTTTCAGAAAGATTTTTGTACGGTTTTATCAGTTCGCTTACGGTAAAAGCTCGACAAGGACCAGTAGAGAAGTTAGATTTGGATTTGGAAACAGGTTACCAAAATTCATTTAAACTTTTACGCTGCGTAATGGCTAAGATGGATAATGGAAGTGAGGTTGTTAAGAACTGGCCAAAGCTTATAAATGTCAAAGAATATACTGACTGGAAAAAGAAGGTTGAGGCCTATGTTCAGAGTAAGGATACGAGAATGTGGAGCTGTATGATTGATGGATATGTTGCTCCTGCACGTCGTGTTGAAGGAAGAGTTAAGGTGATTTATTATGACAAGATGGATGCATCTGAGAAACAGTTGGTTGATGCTGAGAAGAAAGCTTTAGCAGCAATAAAGATGTCCTTGCCTGAGGGTGTTAAACATACTTTCAAGACGTATGGGACTTCTAGAGAGCTGTGGGAAGCTTTGGAAAAACGTTATCAGATCTCTTCCAAAGTAAATTCTTGTGATCAAGCATTGGTAGCTGAGCTTGCAGCGGTGACGATAGGAGAAGGAGCTACTGAGATAGAAGAGAAGAAGAAAGCAGAGGAGGAGACTGCTGAGAAGAAGGATGCAGAAGTTTCAAAGGGCATGAAGGATGTGAATGGACTTACATCAGAGGTGAAGGTATCATCAGAATCTGTAAGTCATACATGTCTTAATTGCACTGAACTACAGGTTAAAGTTGACAGACTATCGGAGCAAAACAAAATTCTGTTAGCCGATTTGGAAAACAGAAAAGAGTTAAATGTTCTTTTGATTAAAAAGGAGTCAAATTCTTTAGAAAAACTCAAATCAAATGAACAAGAAATTAGCAGTTTAACAAGCAAAGTCAATGAACTGTTACAGGTCATTGATTTGGCTCGTGAAACTGTGAAAGAAAAGACTAACGAGCTTTCAGAAAAGTGCACAGAATTGGCTGATGCACAAGCCAAAATTGTTGAACTTCAGGGGAAGTTAAACAATTTTGGGAATTCTTCGTTAGTCAGGACTCAAATTCAAAAAGGTTTAAAAAGAAGTAATGATAAAACAGGGGTGGGGTTTACTAAAGCTTCATCTTCTGGAAATCAAGACTACTCATTTTTACCAACTGAAGATGAGCTAACTGAGTTTGTAACCACTGCACAAGAGGTAGTGGATCCGATAGCTGTGGACTTGCCAAATAGTCCAGTTTCTTTGAAAGAATCTGTTGGGTCTAACAGTACACCTCATAAAGTGGATGAGGATACTGAAGACAAAAAGGCCAAAGCATTTAAAAAGAGATCAAACAAAAAGAAAACTTATAAGAAAAGATCATGTTTTAAATGTCACAACAAAGGGCATGTGGCGAGTTGTTGTCCTTTGAAGAAAGGTAAACAACAAGTTGATGAGGTTAAAGACGGGAATCAGGTTGGGTCAAACAATAGTGTAAAAACTAGTTGTCAGACAAATAAACTTGAATCTCAATCTAAACCTTCAACTTCAAAAAGATTTGATAGACCAAGAAGTATTTCTCCACAATTTAGTCATCATAATGGTAAATCAAATCAATTTCAAAGTCAAAATAGAAATTTTGGATATCAAACTCGATACCAAACTGCTGGTAATCGAAATTTTCAACAAAGAAATGGACATAGGGGTTTTAGTAACTCAAATGTTCAACAACATCCAAATTTTTTCCAAAATTCACGGTATAGTAATGGGAGAAGCAGGTATCCAGACAATCCACTGAAGTGTGATGGATATTGGATGGATGTTCCTGTAATGGATGAATTTGGAAAACCCAAGACTATCAGGGCTTGGGTTCTCAAGTCTAACTGAGTTGTTGAGAATGTGTAGGATGACCAAGAAGGACTGTTGATGTGTTCGACAGTGGTTATTCCTGTAAAGCATCTGAGGTGAATAGTAGGTTAACATGGGTAACGAACTATTTACTTCTGTGATCATTTTGATTGTTTCTAAACCTAAAACGTGAAAAACTGTAGTCAGGTTAAGGTGGGAGTTTGTTTGTGTTTTTAAATTTATGTTTTTTTTTAAAACTTACTCCATAAAAACAAAAATTTAGGGGGAGAAATTCCTCTAAGTCAAAAAGAGTTTAGATAGTGCGTGTGTTTAGGGGGAGTAAGTTATAAATTTTTAAAAATCCAAAAACATTGAAAAATTGAAAAAATGAGTTTTCATGGTGTGAAAAGGAAGAAATGATAGTACATCAGCAAGTTAGACCGTCACACTCAAACTAAATTAATATGCTTAAGTGTGATAGTAGCTTCATCATATGATATACCAGTAGGCAAAAGCATGAAATAATCAACTTACCAATGTGATATAAACCTAAATGCACTGAGTATGAGTGGGGAACACATCAGTGGTGTATGGTTTAATGACCTTAAATCTTGCGTTGATAGATTGCCAAAAATCTGAAGTTTTGGGTCTTTATACTGTTATTTCATCTGGGGATATCATGGGTGTCCTTCTGCTGCATCCAGATACATGCTGACCTAGACACACCCAGGATATCTTAAAAGAGCTACAAATGCCAAAACCCTGAAAATAAAAAAAGCTCTCAAAGAGAGTCAATCAATAAGTGCAAAATGCACAAATCGTACCAAAAATGGTATTTGTCTTAGCCCTCGATAAGATATTTTGGTCTCTCTGCTGTACGGAAGTACTGGCCTGTTCACCAATTATCTATCGTTGAAAAATAAAACGGATGAATTCAGTATACTCACCTGCTACGATGAATCTTTGTGCATACCTTGATCGCGGGGGTATATCCTAAAGTGGGACACACTAATATATCAGAATTAATATTACCTTAACGTATCATATGGTAATGGTACTTGAAATGTTCATGCATTTGTTTAAGTGGACAAACATACTGGTAATCGTCTTGAACTGCTTTTCACGAAAAATTAAATAAAGAATTATCTAATAGTGTGCAACAGTTTGATTTTGCTGATATGATCTTCTTGCACATGATACTCACAAAAAGATGAATTGTAAATATTTTTTAGTCTACTTTAGTTTGTTTAGTTGTTTTGAAAAATATTAAAAATACCAAAAAGATTTTTTTTAAAAGATCTCCCATTTTGAACTGACAGGTAGTTGTTTTTGCAAACTAAGATAAAATATTGGTTTATCTTTAAATGTGAAAAAGACTAATGGTTTTTCGAGATACTTGCTTGTGTTGCTAAACAGATTGATGCAGTTATCAAAATGAAGTGCAGAATACAAGTAAAGTGCAGATTGAGAGTGAAGTGAAGAACGTGTGAAGATGCATGGTAGGATCCTTCTACTACATTGCAGAAAGAGAAAGAGATTTGAAAGAGTTGAAAATTACTTGCTTAACCAAAGATTGCTAGTTCGCTGATCTACAATGAATGAAAGTTTTGGAGATTGGAAGCATCAGCTAAGGGGGAGTTTGTTGATGTCAGAAACTGTGTAGCTGACGCTATCCAAAGACCAAAAGACTGCAAGATGTTTGAAGACAAAGTTACACTATGAAGCTATTGTCAAGGGGGAGTTTGTTGGTGCATGTTTTGTGACAACAGCTTAATAGTTTGTTTATTTAGTCTTTGGATATTTTGTATTGGGCTTAGTAATATTGGTTAGGGAGTTATTTAGTGAATTGGGCTTGGAGAATGGCCTGGCCCAAAACCAAAGCCAATGTGCAAACCCTTGTCCTATATAAACAAGGCTTGGCATAAGGGTTTAGGTTACACACTTGAGACATTAGAGACATTGAGAGAAATCTATGGAGAGTGGCTAGGAGATTTCTTGTGGGTCTTGAATTGATTGTAAACTTCGTGTTGGATAATCAATAGAAGACCGGATTGAAAGTGTATCGTGTTCTTGATTCTTGTTCTACTCGTTTTCTGTGAAATCTGATCTAGAGGATTCCGCACTCTAGGTTGGATCGACGATTCTGTTACGATCCATACGGCTCAAGGGACCTACAATATGTTGAACAATTATCTTTTATTTGATCCGCCTGTGGATCCTTTACATTCCGTTTGTAATACTTTGATATTACTTTGTATCGGTTTGTAATATTTTTTGCTTCCGCTGTGCATTTAAATTGTGTGTTTGACTATGATGATATCAACTACGTCACGATACTCCCCACCGGGCCCCACCGGTAATACGTTGAAATATCGGGGTGTGACCGGTTGGTATCAGAGCCAACATTGAGTTAATTAAACACTAGCCTTTATGTGTTTAATCTCAATGACACAATAGCACACTCCTTGACCTTCTGAGTCTAGACTTAACATAGGAATACTCTCATCTCTATTCGGAGAATTATTGCTTTTAATTCTATATTTTTAATACGTCGCTAAGCAAAGGAGCCGTAATGGAAATCCTCCCCATCCGAAGCCTAGGAATGCGGAGCTTTGTACTGCGACTAGGATAAACGTGCAACCAAGGAGAAAACATTCAGAAATAAAATGAAGAAGAAACTCCTATTGCTGAAGATCGTTTCCTTAGTAAGTCCTTATAAGGGCATACTTATCTTTCAGTCCCTTCATGGACAACATCATTCCCTTCAAGCCCCGATTAGGGCAATTCTGTACTCTTTTAAAAATCATTGGAATGTTTTATCTAAATTTATTTATCATTATATATGAACATAATAATAACATTCCTTTTATGAGATCTACCATTATAATAAAATGGCGAAATCTAAAAAGGGCGAGACCTAGCCCATGTGTCATTATAAGACAGGGCCAAGATGGTAGTTCCTCAATTAGATTCAGATCCTTATTAACATCTCAATTTAGGATTTTCTACGTTAAATATTAAAAGAATCTTAAAGGTAAACCTAGCATATATGTCATTTCAGACAAGGCCAAGATGGTAGAACCTATTCAAAAGATTCAAATCCCTGTTAACATCTGTAAACATGTTAACATTCCTGGCAGCTGTGATTCGACAAAATCGCATAAATCATCCTTATACTGGATTCTCCCGAAATCCTTTCTTATTTTGTGAATTAAGCATCCATTAAGGATATAATGCTTACGGGCAGTATTCATTGTCATATAAGACAAAAGACAGTCGTAGCCTACAACTCCCTGTCAAGAAAAGGCATGAACAACGTTCGAGCCTAAATACCTTGATTCTACAAAATCATGGTCTATAATTTAAAGTTGCCCTTGTGACTTGGCTTTTTTTTTGTGCCATAGTTATATTTTAATTAAATCTAGGATAATTATAATGGAAATCCTGAATAAAATAAATATCATTCCTTTTCTGCCAGTATATATATTAAAAAGAATCTTAAAGGTACAACCTAGCCTATGTGTCATTTCAGACAAGGCCAAGATGGTAGAACCTATTCAAGAGATTCAGATCCTTGTTAACATCTGAAAACATGTTAACACTCCTGACAACAGGTGATGCGATAAAATCACACTTGTCATCTTTATGTTAGGAATTTTCCAAACTCCTTATTTAGCATAAATGATCAAGAGGAATCATGGCTAATAAACGTCGAACATGATGTACACATCAAAACATCCATTTGGGATGTATACCTACGGGCAGAGATGTATACATGAAAAGATAGTTTTATTTCATAACTTCTTGTCAAGACAATGAATTATGAAATTTTCCGATCCAAAGGAATTATTGATTATGTTTTAAAATTTCCCTAGTGACAAGGCCTCTGTGTCATTAAAAGTCCTTTGGAACAAGCCCTTATGCTATATAAAATGTCAGTACGACATTGACAGACGTGATTTATGTCCCCTGTCTAATAAATATGAAGGATTATATTCCATTTGAGCGCCAAAGATGGATTATTTAAAAAAAACCTAGGCAAAACATAATCAAATAAATTTAATACTATCTATTGGCCTATATGGTTGATTTACACCATGGCTATTTAATCATCAAGTTCGACAATTCACTATAATTAAGAAAATTAGTACTACATGGTTTGTAGCCTTCAAAGCTTCACCATGGCTGACTCCTCTGAAGCTCACAATCATCCAGTTGATCAGAATGATGATGCAAGACTAAACTTAACAGGCACATAGTTACAGGCTATGTTAGATACAACCGTAAACAAAGCCGATGATACCTCAGAGACTATTTCAGCAATATTAGATGGATGTTTTATATCCATTAGGAATCATTCCTTTCCATTGTCCTTGTTTCCATTATAATAGAGGGACTAGATATAGTGATAGGAATGGATTGATCGCCTTATAACCAAGCCCATATTGTGGGTGATAAGAAGCAAGTAGTTATCAAGACTCCTTATGGTGAGCCTTTGACAATTCAAGGAGACACTGGGTATGGATTGCCTAAGCACTTGCTGAATTTGGTATTTAATACCAGAGCTATGAGTATGGAAACTCAGAAGAGACAAACAAAAGTCGCGATGCTAGAAATGCGACAAATGTTAATGGTGCATCAAATGTGAACCTCAATGTTAATGGAATTAATCTCCAAAACTGTGATTAACGCAGCTGTTAGAAAGACTATGAGAAAAGTCATAAAAAGGCTCAAGAAGCCGAATGTTGCTTGCTCTAAAACACATGTCACTGCTCATGAGAAGAGCTTTATTCATACTTCAAATGCGAAGAATAACCCAAACAAAATCATATATGGCAAGGAGCCCATTCTTTTAGGATGTACTTAAAGGTACTTCGTCTCTTGGAAGTCAAGAGACTTCAATAGTAAAAAGGAGCCATCAATTGCAGGAAATTGTTGGATGAAGTAGAAACCATTAGGTGTATCAGTGGTTATCCTGGAAAGGACACGGTGAGGTATACATCTCAGTCATTCGATGGCAATACCCTTAATTAGTGAGGACATTAATGAAGTCCACAAGAAAGATCCCCTTATACAATATGGGATGGTCCAAGTTTTAGGGACCTTATTAGGATAACCTATTATCCGCATCACGAAATGGAAAAAGTTTGAATAATAAATTTCTGACTCTCACCATAAAAGTTTTAGACTGTCGACAGGATGTTGCAAATTTTAATTCATTGGCTGAGATAGTGCCCTATTCAACTTACCCAAAGATCTAAGCTTAATGCAATAATTATTGGTGGTTAGCATCGGAAATAAGAGGGCACATTAAGGTTTCAAAGTCTGCTTATTATAAATCCATTATGAATCTACCTCAGCTACTCATGTTATATAGATTAAAAAACAACCAGTCAAAGCCGAGACTGCCCTAAAGTTGTCAAAGATTTTACAGCTAAGTTTAAAAGGATTAAGAATGGAGGCGTTTAACCCTCCTGATGTATGGTTAGAGGCAGTTCACATTAATAATGACACCAGATAAATCCTTTATTGTGATTTTATTGCTAGGAGTTACGTTTGGTTTCAGATGCTGTTAAGTCACTCATAAGACCATAAGCTTAGCAAAATTTTAGAAATTCTCCCTTAAGAACCCCAGAAATTTAGAGTAAGGTAAAACTTACAGGCGAAATCATAAGAACCATTTCTTCTGTTTCTGTCAGAAACCTTCAGTAGTAGAATTTTAGAAGTATCCCCTCTCTAGAGGAAGTACGTCAGCATATATAGTTAATATCTCCTTAATCACTATGGATTACAAATACCAGATGGTATGATAAAAGCGCCATATGAGGATTGGTGTATCTTAATAAGTTCCATAGATTGCTTCCATGCCTGATCAGTATGGAGGTTTAATGCATGGGACCACAAGGATATTCCGATGGTCATACGGTACTAAAGTCAGCTAATGGTATTCAAAGAAGATATCCAGAATGGAATTGTCCAAGTAAATGTGTCCGATTAAGGAATTCGTGGACTCGTAACATAAATGTGTTACTTATCTGACACAGAATAAGATAGATGAATTGGAGCCTGAGATTTGGAAAATCTCTGTAATCTCCTTATACCTTGGTTATCTTCTCCAAAGATTACCCTGTTTACCTCCTGGAAGGCTAGTAGAGTTAAGATTTATATCCCATTTAGGGTTGTATTATTATGAAATCTCCAAAACGGCTGGTACCATCGTTTGAAGAATCAAAACCCATAATAGGTAGGTTTTAAAATAGAAGATTCATATAGCCTAACTCAATATTCTGAGAATTCGGTATAGTTAATTAAGAAAGACAGTTCATTTTGCTTATGTATTGATTACCGCAACCCTAATTAGGCAACAATTAAGAATTGCCATCAGCTACCCAGGATCGTTGATTTGTTCGACTAACGGCGAGGATTAGCTATTCCTTAAGATTAGTTTTAAGCAATGGTTGGAATAACCATCTCACCTTAAAATAAGCTTTCCTATAACAGTTGTTATATAAGTATCAAGGCTGCTTCTTTGGAGACCTTGTATAGGTGGAATGTTAAACATTTATTGTTGGACAAAAGATTGGTAAGTCCAATTATCAGGATCTGAAATTTGCCTTGGAAACAATGAATAAGATCATACCAATCCACAATCATCTGTAAGTTGCCAGTATTCGGCAGAGAATCAAGGATTAATGAAAGTAGCAACCCTCCTAAGTTCTTGTTAAGGAATAAGGTTCAACAAAAGATATCACCCAGGAAGGGTGTGCCAAGTTGTTAATTATCAGGCTAGTTAAGCTCTGAATATATAGAATCATTCGAGGGAATCGAATGTATCAAGATCAAATAGCTTATAAACCTATTTAAGGAACTTGGCGGAGCTCACAATGCATTACACACTAATGATTTAAGGAGGTGTTTCACCAATAAGTTGAGAAGCATTATCACATAATGATATGCAGATTTATGATATAATGGGCAACCTGTATCAATTAGGGATCAACAGGTTAAGAAGCTCCAAAAGGATACATGTACCTAATATAAAGGTCACTTTGGGAGCTTGGAGAGGCTCCAGATATGCTATAGAAGTTAAGTCCATTATGCAACAAAAAGAACTTCCAGCATTTTAGCAAATCTCGAGGTCGAGATTTCTTTTAAGGGGGTGAGGATGTAACACCTCGTAAAATCACATCCAATGATGTATTGACACGTGTAATAAACCCCAATAAAGTCAAACATTGAAATTTAAGAACTAATTTTTCGAAAAATCGAAAACTTTGATTATGAAAGGACTGGAAGTGTTAGCATACCTAAAATAAGTTTCTAAATAACCTCTCACGATGATTATATTCACAAATAAGCCACTTGTCGATCGAGTGTAGCCGTTTGCGTAATTAATTAAAACTTTGCGTAGTGAAGGGTTAAAAGCGTCAACATGTTAATTCTTACCTCTGAGTGACCTTTTAACAAATCCGGAGCTTCATGATATTTGATTATACTCTCGGGAATGCCAACTATTGGCCGTCTAAGGTTTTTATGCCTATAAGTAAAGTTACGATCAAACTTTGCAAGTTAGAGGGACTAAAAGTGTCAATATGTTTAATTATACCTCTGGATGACCTTTTAGCAAACCCGAAGCATCGTTATGTTTAATAATACTATCAAGGATGCCTAATATGGATTAGATGAGGCTTCAATGCTATTAAATGAGGAGATGCGTAAGTTTGCGCAATAGAGGGACCTAAAGCGTCAACTTTTGAATCTACGCCTTTCGGTGACCATTTAAGAGAACGGGAGTGTAGTAATATTTAATTATATTCTTAGGAATGATCATTATGGGCCAAGGAGGGCTTGGATATCATTAAATGACATTTCGCGCTACTTTGCGCAATTAAAGGACTATTTGCGTCAAACTGCAAAAGTATACCTACTCGTAGGATATCGGACCTTCCGGAATATGTCCATGAGTTAAACATGCCCTAATTGTCCTTTATATAGCTTAGATATAGGCTTAGAGATGTTTGGTGCGCAAAAATAAACTTTTAAGTCATGCAGGGACTAAAAGTGTCAAAAAGTGCATAAGTTTGCATTTTCGCGCATATCTTACGTTCTGGGTATATCCGAACATCCAAAAATTTTTGTAAGCATTAAAATATTTTATTTTAGTGTTCGGCATGATAAAATTCCATTCGTCGCGTAGTTTGGATCGTTTTTCGCGTCCGTTCGTATTTCGTCGTAATTAGACGAACAACGTAACCGTACGACCAAACGAACCGAAATCCGACATGTTTTCAAGCATGTTTTATGTTCCCTATGATTAGGATTCATTATAGAGTCTTGAAATGAGGTTAACGGGCCTTAGATGTGTCAAAAAGGGCCTTTTATGCAAACAGGGACCAAAACTGCCATTTTTGAAACTTCTGTGCTGATCAAACATCCCAGGCGGGCCGCGTAAGCCTACCTTGACTCTTACGCGGGCCGTGTGAGTCCATCAGAGTTGCAAAAATCAGTTTACAGCCATTTACAGCCTGTTCCAGCTTGATCCAGCACTTGCTAATGGTATTTCTTCAATCCTTTGTCACCCATAGTATTAGAATAGAGTGGGTATGAAGTGTATGGTCCAGATTTGATCACGTTTATCGAGGAACGATCCTAACGGTCCTCTAAATCCTATATATACCCCTTGATCTTGCTCTCATTTCACACCTTGATCTGAATGGTTCTAAGTTGGAGCCCTTGTGCTTCATACCTCCAACATCATACTCAGTATATCCCACCAATAGCAAAGCTAAGGTAGGGTCTGAGGAGGGTGAGATGTAGACAGCCTTACCTCTACCCCGTAGGAATAGAGAGGCTGCTTCCAATGAGACCCCCGGCTCGATTGTGGTTTTGCATCAAGCCTTGGACATAAGGCACATAACACTCAGCAATTGAGACAAACGCCGATTAGTGCATGCACCCCCTTGTCTTTTGGCTATCAACGCCACCACATGATGCATGATTAACCGTCCCCCTCTTTTAACGTTATTTTCACGAAATTAGTAAAATAACGTTAAAATTAGTGCACTTTCACTTTTGCCCCCCGAGCGTAGGCTTGCTTTGAGCACTCTAATTTCTTCAAAGTAACAAGATCAATTCCATCCTTGCTTGGACCCTTTGTAAGTGTCCTTTCGTGCTTAGTTTAATTGTTTAGCGATTAAAAACCAAAAAGTCAAGCGTTTGTGATAAACGCTTTGACTTTCAAACAGGTTGAGCCATTGTTTGCAACGAACATGGCTACGTGATCGTAATTAGGTAGGTATTAAACCCTCAAAAGGGCATCTCCTAATTACCACGTTTACTTAGTTAAATTGTTGGGTCAAATAAAAGTCAAATGGGTTAGTTTTAAATAAAATTCATAACTATTAATATAAAAGTCATAAAATCAGTTTTCCCACTTTAATAACTTGGTAAATATTAGTTGAACATGCCTAAGCATGATTCAACCCGACAATTCTAAGTATAGGCTCGGTTCGGAACCGAAAGTCGCAAAAGTTGACTTTTGCTTTGACTTTCAGTTCTGGCCCGATTTAGCTTAGTTTAGATATGCATTAGGATTCCTTTAGGACCAGGTTATAGGTTAGTGTAACCCTCTGAGGTTATACAACTTGGTTCCTTAGTTATCCGATTCATATGCATGTTTCCGTTAAATGCCTAAATGTTGACTATTATGCCCATTTAACCTTAAAACAATTTTTTTGAAAATGTGAGAGGATAGAAACCTTCATTACTGATTTATAAACTTGTCCCTAAAATTTGACATCAGTTTGAGGTCTAGATTAGGAGTTATGCTCATTAGCGTAAATGAAAAGCTTTTTAATAATTAAAAGGCATAATTAGCGTATATCCTATCTAAACCCAATTTTTGATACCAAAATTTTTACCTACTGATATAAAATAATATTTTGGGATTTTTAAAGATTTTTATTTATTTTTAGGTTGAGCATAACATAGGGTTCTAGCTTTAATTCGGTAATTGCCGGTTTTGCCATTTTGGCCCATAAAATGAGTTTTACAAATCTTTTTGACACCAAACCTTTTTCTACTGATCTAATATGATAAATAAAATATTTTAAGCCTTCTGGAATAATAAAAATATCAGCTTTTCATATAAAACCCGGAAATCGCTTAAAACCGTCTTTTTACGCGTTTTAAGCGCATAGTATGTATTAAAACTATTTTAAATATATAAGGTTTAATACCTACTGATGTTTTAAGTACATTTTCATAATTAAACAGTAGGCAAAAGTTTTAAACTCAGAATTCTAATTTTGACCTTTAAAGCTTAAGTGAAATTACCAAAATGCCCCTTCGGTGCATAGTTTGGTTATAATTAATAAATTTCACATATATGTAATACTCTATTGATATAACATATTAAATTAAGTATTTTTACTGATTATATCAGACCTAAACCTTAGATTAATATTTAACCTCTCTTGTAACCTTTAAAATGACCAAAATACCCTTACGGGGCATAAATTGGTTTTAAATTCGTTTTGGGCATAATAGAAGATATTCTACTGATGTCACAACTTATTTAAGGCACATTAACTTAGGAAACTTGCATATGACTCATTTGGTTACCCGTTACGCACTTTTCGCGTTCGGATCGGCTTATGTAACTAATTAGCATATATTAGCCGAAACGGGTCAAACCATATCATTTTCATCTCAAAATCCAGAATGTGTTTAGTTAACCTTATTACACAAGTATACAAGCTTGTCGGGTCTAGACCACATTCTAATCCGGTTCTCGCTTAATCATGCGTTTTGAACCGTATTGATGCGTGTGAAGTGTTATATATATTAGGTGTATATTTTAAGCCCCTTTAACACTTATTTTTAGCCAAGTTTTAAATTTATAAAACACGATATTTCACTAACACTAAACACACATATGGGCAAGTGCACCCATCGTGAGCGTAGTATAGTGTTGGTAAGATACCGAGGTCGTCCAAGGACACAAGAGCTTTTAGTACCGGTTTATCCTCAACGTCTAATCAAAATAAAAGTTTAGAAAAAAATGTTTTAAACTAAAAAAAATAAAAACTAACTAAAAATGCTGAAAATAAAATAAAAAGAAAAACAGATAGACAAGATGAATCGCTTGGTTCCGACTCGTATCTAGTGTAACCTTTGATTATTTCCGCACTTTTGCACTATTTTAAGAGATTATCTTAGTTATTGTAGTAGGCCCCTCTTTTGAAGGTGATGTTACCCTCACCCTAGTAGTTTGAGTCAACAAGGATACAATCCTAAAAGGGTGGATTATTGGAAGATGATTAATTAAGTTATTAATGCAAATTATGGTAGGCCCCTCTTTTGGAGGTGACGTTACCCTCGACTAAGTAGTCTGAGTCAGCAGGGATACAGTCCTAAATAGCCTGGTTATAGTATTAATAGTAGTTAACTTATGAGGGGATCAAAGAGTTTGGACCCCCGCCATCCAATACCGTTAAGTATTGAAGGAGGTCCTACTAAATTTGACCCAGGTCCATTGTAGGACCTCTAAATGCTGAACAATGGCAAGACCTTTACCAAACCGTTCCCTTAACCCCCGACCACGTAGCCAACATACCTCCATATAGACCGTGGAGATATGAGTGGTGTAAATCTTTTATTTTATATAGACAGTAAAATAATGCCAAGACACCACGGACAAACGATAAGGAAAGATCACCTTCAACATAAGCAACTAGTTATTAAAGTCATTAATACAAAACCAAATAAAAAGTGCAAAAGATTAGAAATAAAAAGTATTACACTAAACACTTTGTCTTCACCAAGTGATGTAAGAGACTTAGGCAAACATGGCCTTGATTGTCAAGAACTCTTACGATCAATCTTGGATCCCGAGACGACTCACACACTCTATGATGGACAATGGATGATGGTGGTGGATGATGGTGTTATGGTGGTGGTGGGTGGTGGGTGAAGTGTGAGAGAGGTGGTGTGCCAAGGGATGGTTTGAGCTTGAGCCAAGCACTCCTATTTATAGGTTGAACAGAAGCTCGGGCACGGCCCCGTGTCCAGTGGGCACGGCCCCGTGTCCACATCCTTCTCTTTCTTCATTTAATGCAGTTTTGTCTTTTTAGTTGACCACGCCCTCGTGTCCGCTGAGCACGACCCCGTGGTGTAGAAGAATCTTTGTACTATGCAGATTTGCTGGATTGTGCGAATCTTATAGTTGACCACGGCCCCGTGTCCGCTGAGCACGGCCCCGTGGTGGGCAATAGAAGCTTCTACCACTTTGTCTTTTCTGCTGACACTTGGGCACGCCCCCGTGCTGGCTGAGCACGGGGCGTGTTCAGGCTTCTGATGTCTTGTTTTGCTTGGGAAGATGCTGTCGTGGGGTCGGGCATGTCACGTCTTGTTCCTTTTCTTGTATTTATGTTAGATTTTGATGTCTTTTTGCTTCTTTTGTTAATTTGAGCTCATTTAATCCTGAAAATACAAAAGGAAGACAAAAGCACACATTTTCCAACATTAGTACTAAAAAAGAGTTAGTTTTATGCCACAATTGATGAAATTTATATGTTGCATTTTGAACACATCAAATACCTCCACACTTGAATCTTTGCTTGTCCTCAAGCAAAACTCTTTAATATGTGGCAATTACACTCCCAAATGGAATGGGTAGAGAAGAAGGTTTTTGGGCTTGTCGTAGAGTGTCGGGATTTACAAGATTCTTTATTTAATTTTATTTTTATTTATTTACAATCCTATTCGTCATGATTTATTTAAAACTTTTCATAAGATAAATTACTTATTAGGGCATAACATGCCATTGTAAAATTCTATTTATATACAAGTTCACATACCTCACGGGGATCACTCAACACTCGGCCAAAAATGTATTTTTGTGGATCACTCGAGAGCGGCATGGAACTTACTCCTACCATAGGCTTGCCAAGCAATCAATCCTCCTCCTTTTTAACTTATATACCTTTGTAAATATCAAGAGGACTTTGTGGGTGAAGGGTTAGGCTTGGGTTAAAGGTAGGTGGTTGGGTTGGTAGTTAGTGGTTAGTAGAAAAAGGGCGAAAAGTGTAACAAGTGTCGGTTTTCGTAAGACTTTCTATTTTTGTAACTTTTATTTTGATGAAGCTATTATTCAAACAAAGTTATTTTTGATGAACTTGTTTGTTTATTTTCATTTGCTTCATCATCACAATTTTTTTTTTTTTTGAAAAGTCATACGAAAAATCGAACTTGTTACTAAAACAAAGGGGTAAAAATGAAAAAGGTTTTGGTGGGTAAAAAGGGTATTTAGTTTGGGTTATGAAATGAAAAGGTTTAGGCTCAAATGGGCTAACTAGGGGGATTTTGGGTAGGTGGTAAAAAAAAAAAGAAAAATAATGGTGAAGAAATAAAAAGGGTTAGTCCTAATGCCTCCATCATTTACTTACTCGGGTTTAAGTTGGTAAGGACCGGGAATGTATCGTCATGGCAAGTTCTAGAGTCATAAGAACCAAGCGGCTATTCACACAAGAAACGAAAAATGAGCATTTAGTTCTAATGATATGTAATTGTATGCTCAATAAAGGCTCAAAACTCACTTTTGTGGTTCCTTACTGGATGGAACAACCCCAAAGTGCCTAAGATACCTTAATTGATCTTGATTAAGACGAGAACGCAAGAGGTTGTCGGTGAGGGTGATTCCTATGCTATATGTAGGTGGACAAGTCCAACCCTTTCCCGGGCTCTCGTTAAAGAAGGTGTATGTCGAATCGCTCAGGTCTATGTATGCATCGAACGAAGTCGATGGGGAGTCCTTCACGGCACAATCGACACAGGGACGACTATCGCTCAAGTCCTCACTAGAGTTAGAAGTATCATTAGAAACAATGAAGTTGTTTGAATGCGTTTCCAACCTCTCTTCTTGGTTATAGTCTTGGAAAAGATTATTGAAATCTTCCCTAAGTTCTTTTAACCAATTAATAATTAGATCTTCTAGTTGAAATAATTCATCGAGAAGCATTTCTCCTAGAATATCTGGTTGGGCGCATTCGAGGGAGAGATAGGGATTATTTTTACTTTCGCCCCTCTTAAGGATACTAGGAAATGATGGGTCTATATAGTGGGGTTTATAATTTAGAAAAAAACATTTTAATTCTTTATGGTTACCACCACATAATTGACACCACATAGTACCATAAGAGTGCCGAAAGTAAAAAGTATCAGTATCACTCATGTCTGTGTCAGAAATTACCAACCGTCGGGATCTTACGGTTCTGTTTTCAGTAACTGAAACTTGGGCACGGGGGCGTGTTTAGTGGGCACGGCCCCGTGTTCAGCTTACTGTCTGACTTAAAACAAGATTGCCAGTTCCAATGATTGGGCACGGGGCGTGTTCAGCGGGCACGGCCCGTGCTGGGTTCTGCAGAAGCTGAAAAACAAAAAAAAAATCCTAAAAAAATGAAAAATAAGAAAAGCGATTAGGCCGTTGATTCCTAACTTTCTTAAAATCCTTGTGTCCCCAGCAACGGCGCCAAAAACTTGATGCGTGTGAAGTGTTATATTTATTAGGTGTATATTTTAAGCCCCTTTAACACTTATTTTTAGCCATGTTTTAAATTTATAAAACACGATATTTCACTAACACTAAACACACATATGGGCAAGTGCACCCATCGTGAGCGTAGTAAAGTGTTGGTAAGATACCGAGGTCGTCCAAGGACACAAGAGCTTTTAGTACCGGTTTATCCTCAACATCTAATCAAAATAAAAGTTTAGAAAAAATGTTTTAAACTAAAAAAAATAAAAACTAACTAAAAATGCTGAAAATAAAATAAAAAGAAAAACAGATAGACAAGATGAATCACTTGGTTCCGACTCGTATCTAGTGTAACCTTTGATTATTTCCGCACTTTTGCACTATTTTAAGAGATTATCTTAGTTATTGTAGTAGGCCCCTCTTTTGAAGGTGACGTTACCCTCACCCCAGTAGTTTGAGTCAGCAAGGATACAATCCTAAAATGGTGGATTATTGGAAGATAATTAATTAAGTTATTAATGCAAATTATGGTAGGCCCCTCTTTTGGAGGTGACGTTACCCTCGACTAAGTAGTCTGAGTCAGTAGGGATACAGTCCTAAATAGTCGGGTTATAGTATTAATAGTAGTTAACTTATGAGGGGATCAAAGAGTTTGGACCCCCGCCATCCAATACCGTTAAGTATTGAAGGAGGTCCTACTAAATTTGACCCAGGTCCATTGCAGGACCTCTAAACGCTGAACAATGGCAAGACCTTTACCAAACCGTTCCCTTAACCCCCGACCAGGTAGCCAACATACCTCCATATAGACCGTGGAGATATGAGTGGTGTAAATCTTTTATTTTATATAGACAGTAAAATAATGCCAAGACACCACGGACAAACGATAAGGAAAGATCACCTTCAACATAAGCAACTAGTTATTAAAGTCATTAATACAAAACCAAATAAAAAGTGCAAAAGATTAGAAATAAAAAGTATTACACTAAACACTTTGTCTTCACCAAGTGATGTAAGAGACTTAGGCAAACATGGCCTTGATTGTCAAGAACTCTTACGATCAATCTTGGATCCCGAGACGACTCACACACTCTATGATGGACAATGGATGATGGTGGTGGATGATGGTGTTATGGTGGTGGTGGGTGGTGGGTGAAGTGTGAGAGAGGTGGTGTGCCAAGGGATGGTTTGAGCTTGAGCCAAGCACTCCTATTTATAGGTTGAACAGAAGCTCGGGCACGGCCCCGTGTCCAGTGGGCACGGCCCCGTGTCCACATCCTTCTCTTTCTTCATTTAATGCAGTTTTGTCTTTTTAGTTGACCACGCCCCCGTGTCCGCTGAGCACGACCCCGTGGTGTAGAAGAATCTTTTTACTATGCAGATTTGCTGGATTGTGCGAATCTTATAGTTGACCACGGCCCCGTGTCCGCTGAGCACGGCCCCGTGGTGGGCAATAGAAGCTTCTACCACTTTGTCTTTTCTGCTGACACTTGGGCACGCCCCCGTGCTGGCTGAGCACGGGGCGTGTTCAGGCTTCTGATGTCTTGTTTTGCTTGGGAAGATGCTGTCGTGGGGTCGGGCGTGTCACGTCTTGTTCCTTTTCTTGTATTTATGTTAGATTTTGATGTCTTTTTGCTTCTTTTGTTAATTTGAGCTCATTTAATCCTGAAAATACAAAAGGAAGACAAAAGCACACTTTTTCCAACATTAGTACTAAAAAAGGGTTAGTTTTATGCTACAATTGATAAAATTTATATGTTGCATTTTGAACACATCAAATACCCCCACACTTGAATCTTTGCTTGTCCTCAAGCAAAACTCTTTAATATGTGGCTATTACACTCCCAAATGGAATGGAATGGGTAGAGAAGAAGGTTTTTGGGCTTGTCGTAGAGTGTCGGGATTTCCAAGATACTTTATTTAATTTTATTTTTATTTATTTACAATCCTATTCGTCATGATTTATTTAAAACTTTTCATAAGATAAATTACTTATTAGGGCATAACATGCCTTTGTAAAATTCTATTTATATACAAGTTCACATACCTCACGGGGATCACTCAACACTCGGCCGAAAATGTATTTTTGTGGATCACTCGAGAGCGGCATGGAACTTACTCCTACCATAGGCTTGCCAAGCAATCAATCCTCCTCCTTTTTAACATATATACCTTTGTAAATATCAAGAGGACTTTGTGGGTGAAGGGTTAGGCTTGGGTTAAAGGTAGGTAGTTGGGTTGGTGGTTAGTGGTTAGTAGAAAAGGGCGAAAAGTGTAACAAGTGTCGGTTTTCGTAAGACTTTCTATTTTTGTAACTTTTATTTTGATGAAGCTATTATTCAAACAAAGTTATTTTCGATGAACTTCTTTGTTTATTTTCTTTTGCTTCATCATCACAATTTTTTTTTTTTTTTTTTGAAAAGTCATACGAAAAATCGAACTTGTTACTAAAACAAAGGGGTAAAAATGAAAAAAGTTTTGGTGGGTAAAAAGGGTATTTAGTTTGGGTTATGAAATGAAAAGGTTTAGGCTCAAAGGGGCTAACTAGGGGGATTTTGGGTAGGTGATAAAAAAAAGAAAAATAATGGTGTAGAAATAAAAAGGGTTAGTCCTAATGCCTCCATCATTTACTTACTCGGGTTTAGGTTGGTAAGGACCGGGAATGTATCGTCATGGCAAGTTCTAGAGTCGTAAGAACCAAGCGGCTATTCACACAAGAAACGAAAAATGAGCATTTAGTTCTAATGATATGTAATTGTGTGCTCAATAAAGGCTCAAAACTCACTTTTGTGGGAATGGGTTTTTATGTGATCAAGTATATATAATCAAATTTTAACTAAGCTTGTCATGCCTTTTCATAATTTTATTATGTTGGTTCTTTTTATCACGACGCTATCGGTTGTAAATTTGTAAAAATATAACCTTTTTGAGAACTTGAATTTCCCGAGTTAAACCTAGACAAATAAAAAATGAAAATTTTTGAAAAAATTTGGGGTGATTAGCGGTTCCAATAGAGTTTTGTGTAAGGCTTGTATTTAGGACTTGCAAGATTCAAGGTTTTAGCACCCCCCCCCCCACACACACACTTAAAGTACACATTGTCCTCACTGTGTCCCAAAAATAAGTTTTTAGGTTGATTGAATGTGTAAAAGGTGTGAAAAAGCAAAAATTTTTGTGTTACTGGGCGCTGAACACGGCCCCGTGTTATCCGGGCACGGCCCCGTGTTCAAGTGTCAGTAACAAAATTAAATCAAGAGAAACAGAAGCCTGGACACGGGGGCGTGTCGGGTGAACACGGCCCGTGTCCAGTTACCTGAACTGGGTCTTTTTTTGCAGACTGTGCAGCACGGGGCCGTGTTGGGCGGACACGGCCCGTGCCGAACTTACTGTAAACGAAGAAATTTGTCGGACGGTTCTGTTTTCCTGCATGGAGTGCTGGTTCAAGTTTCCCTTGCATCCTTTGCCATCTCAAGTGTGTTTTATTCATTTCAACACCATCCAAAACACCAAATTAACTAAAACCATCATTCATTGACATAGAGAGAATTACATAATAGTCCTAAAAATTAAAATATTAGCTAATTGGGTCAAAGAAACACAAGAAATCCAATCCCAGAAGTTTCTAGCCTACTATTTATTCTACTAGCAAAATTTCCAAAAAGATAGATCTCTCGGTTAAAAGTGGCTTGACAACTTCTTCCTCCGGTTATGGGCTCCTCATACATCGGCAAGCCACTCTTCGATCTCCCTAGGGAGAAGAAAAGCGGGCTCATGAGCATTTGGTTGGGGAGGTGTAACTTCCGCCGGGATTTCTTGGAGTTCTTCAAGAGGAGGCTCCGCCGGAATGTCGTCCCAACCGGTAGGATTTTGGATTCCAAGTGCGAGGTTCCAATCCTCTTGAGGGAGGATTGGTTCCACAGGAGGTGTTACCAGAATGTTTAACCTCTGGTGCAAGAGGTTTATTTCCAGGAAACTGTTTTCCAACCCCACCGAGAGATAGTTTATACGGTCAATGAGGACCTCCTCCACTGAAATCATCTCGTCAAGTGCTTCACGTAGCGCCATTACGTATCTTACGAGAGTTGCTTCAATCGATGGCCTCCTTTCCCGTCGACTGTTCCTTGAGTGTGCAGAAGAGGTTCCGCTGTTTTGGCTAGACATTCTACGAAAACAAACCAGAAACAATTCGTTTTAATGAAACTGTACCACGGGCACGGCCCCGTGTTCAACTTTCTACAGATTTTTAGAACAAGGAATCTTGGGGTTTCAATTTATTTTCTTGACTTATGAAGCTTTTTGAGCAGAAATAACTTAAAACAATGTTGTGTAACTTATTTTTAACAAGATTCCTTGAACAAAAATTCAATAAACATCACAACAAAGCTTGAAATCAAGCTTTAATGGAGTTTTTGGTGCAAGAAAGATGAAGAAGAAGGCAATAGATAAAAGAGGAAGGACAAGATGCTTGTAAGAACCTTCTTTTAGAACATACCTAGGATGGTAAGTCAGCAAATCCTTTCAAATCTCTGTCCCTGGATGGTCCAAATGTGCAGGGTTCTTGGCTGCATTTATAGAAAATGACAGCATGCTGGACACGGCCCCGTGTCGGCTGGAGTACGGTATATAAAATACCGCTTGGTCGGGCATTCAACTTTAATCGTTTGGTGGTTAAATATTATCGAGAAGACCCGTTTAAAAATTTGGTTTTGTTTGCTTAACGCCTTTGGGAGGTTAATGACTATGTCCCGGATATCCTTGGCATCATTCATAGAATGGCCACGACCTTAGCACACGGGTGTAGGCGTACACCTGTCAGTGCATTTAAAATTAATAAGGTATAACCGTCGGTTACGAGAATAACTCGCCGCGAGACTATACCATGTGGTGTGTCTATTAATCTTTAACCCGGCATGAACCGGGCAACTGAACGCATAACAAACATGTAATTCTTTTACAACTTTATATATAAATAATTAACCCAAGTTATAAAATGTTTTGTGCCATGTGCATTCAAATCAATTTTCTTAAACGTTTTCAAAATGAGTCAGTTAAATTGTATTTACCAGTGTAAACTGACGTATTTTTCCAAAAAGGCTAAGTGCAGGTACTAATCAGAATAGGCTGGCTACTCCTAGCATCATTAAAGAGTCTCGCAAGCTTAGATGTTAAGATCTGTTGAACAATTATCTTTTATTTGATCCGCCTGTGGATCCTTTACATTCCGTTTGTAATATTTTGATATTACTTTGTATCGGTTTGTAATATTTTATCTTTTTCTTCTGCTGTGCATTTAAATTGTGTGTTTGACTATGATGATATCAACTACGTCACGATACTCCCCACCAGGCCCCACCGGTAATACGTGGAAATATCGGGGTGTGACACAATAAAATACAATTATGCACGTATTCCCGTAATTTATTTCCTAACACTTTGAAATTTGGTGTCCACATAACACTTCTGTGGTTGAATTAGTGGCTGAGCTCAGATACCACCTTCTGTCGCAACCGCCGCCCCCTATCTGTCCCGGGAACGAGCGGCCGCGAACTCAGTGTCGGTGGTATCGGTGTTTATTAATTTGGCAGCGGAAATTACATCAGGACCGTAGTTAGGAAATATTTTATCAGAGTGAAACACCACATTTTATATAAATAAACATATTGGGATGAAACCCAAGTTTTCATTACAAACTGATTTATAGGGATAAATCCCATTTTATTGAAATAAAACGCCTTCTTTATTTAGGTAACTTTTATAGCCACTTTTTCAAGCCTTCAGTGCTGTCCAGCTGGCGTCTAATTGGCTTTCACATTTTGTTACCTAAACATTTGTCAGTAGGGAAATACTGGTGAGTGAATCCCGGTTTAATCAAGAAATGTTAATTTAATTTAAACAGTATTGAGAGCAATTACAATGTTTACATCTACCCAATTACTCATTCAGTACTGTCAATCCTGACTGGTGGGTCATATTACACATTGGCTAACTCTTTGTCCAATGGTAACGTGTCTCACATTTTGTATACAAAACCCCAACATACCGACAGTAATCGTAGAATTACAAAAACTCAATCACTGCTAAATTGCATTGCAAAATATTTAAGGTTTTGTAAAAGCTGGTTACAGAAAGGAGATTACTCACATTGCTGTCTTAGGTTTTCAGTAAGGATTTCCTGGGAATAATCTATAAATTACACAAATGCACACGTGTTAGTATAATAACCCATTTTAACATTAGTAATACCCTCCCCGAGACGACATTCCAACGACTACGTCGGGCAGAACCACGACAGCCGTTACGGAACCCTAGATCAATCGGGCAGAGTATCTAATACGTATCCATGGGTTATGATACTTACAACGGAGCAGAACTTTGTTATTTAGGGGGGGGGGGTATTATGCCTATACTTCAGAATTTAGAGAAAGAAAACGTTTATGAGCGATTTTCGACTGAAGGCCAATGCCCTCTACTTATAGGGCCTCATTTCGGGTTTTACGCGGCCCGCGTAAAACGTAGCAAGAGGCTACGCTGCCCGCCTAGTAGGTGGCTAGGGCTGTAGCTGATCCGGGTCATGCACATAGGATCGACGGTTGTAGGGCCATGTGGCAGCACCGGGCTGTGCCACATTTTCGATCTCTCGTGGCCCGCGTAAGATCCCTAAAGGATCTGCGCGCCCCGCGTCAAACCCAAAAAATTAATTTTTAATTATTTTTAATAATATAAAAGGTATTCGGGGTCCGTTTTTATGTATGGGGTGTTTTTAGGGACATATTGAGATATTTTAAAATATATTGGGGTGTCGAAAATAATTCGAGGGTGTCGGTTTAATTTAGGGTTGTTATAATACACATAGTGTAAAGGTGAGCATACAAGTTTAATAGTATAATAGTAGCGAAAGCGAGTTTACGCATAACCAGCATGTAACATGTATAATGTGAAGCAAGTAGGTTATCGACAATGAAATATGCACAGACGTGACTGCGAGTTGTAGAATGCGCAACACATATCACCACCGTGACATGTGAGAAAGCCCTTAACAACCCCTGTCCACGACAGGTGCTGAGTCCAAACTATAGTATTATCGTTGCTAAGGTGTCAGGCAATAATCACTGTGTAAACATAACGTACAAGCATTCGTCGAGTAACACATATAACATGCAGTAACGGTTAGCGTATAAAAGTGTTTGCGTTGTGTGATCAATGTGATTTGATATAAGTAATGTATGTAACACCCAAAAGTGCTTAAAGCAAAAAGGGATCGAGTATACTCACAGATAGTGCTTAATAACTAAACACTCTCTTGGATTGAAGGGAGCACTGAGAGATTAGCCTGAACAGTTAACGATAGCGTAAGCGAATGAACGGCGCGTTAAACGGTGAAGAGTGAACCAAGTGACGAATGGTTATCCGATCGGATGACAATCCGAACGGATGGTCATTCAATCGAATGACAATCCGTTCGGATGGCCATTCGATCGGATTGACATTCGTTTGGGATGGATGTGTTTGTGTATGATGTGACTTTGAAGTTTTCGTTGTAGCATTTTAAAATCAGAGAAAAAGGTCGTTCGATCGGAGTGCGATCCGTCCAGTGAGACACCTCAGAGAACAAGTTCACAGCAGGATTGTCATTCGATCGGATGGTCTTCCGATCGGATGGAAATCCGTTAGTAGCTGATGATCTTTGAAAATTGTTAAAAAGTTTAAGTGTTGAAGATTATGTGTCGTCCGATCGGTTTGTCGTTCGATCGGATGACAATCCGATCGGTTTGTCGTTCGATCGGATGACAATCCGATCGGACGGCAATCCGATCGGACGGCAATCCGTCCAACAATCTGATCGTTTGAAAACTTGATTATTTTTGTTAAGTTTGAAAAGTTTGCGGTTTGATCGAGACGGTATGATGACGTATTGAACAACAGGAACCCTACTAAGTCCAGATTATCTGATCGGATGGGAATCACCCCAGTCCGATCAGTTAACTGTTCATGATGGTTTGTTCATGTTCAACCCGAATTCGGTTGTCTCTTTGATAGGAATCAGATCTTAGACTGACACTTCACTAGTAAACGAGTAGAAGGGCTGAATGAGCTCCGATTCTATCGGTTTTGAAGGCATTGAGTGTAAAAGAGTTGAAAGAAAGTTGTGAAACCATCTTTCAATCCTTCTACTCATGAAAATGTTTAGATCTATGCGAAAATAGTGTTAAAACATGTGGAAATCATGTAGATCTGAGTTGTTCTTGGTGGAATGAGGCCAAATCTTGAAGTTCATGAAAACCCCATGATGACATCATCCTAGAACACCTCAAATCCGCTTATTTCACGGTTAAAAGTGAAGATTCAAAGGTGCAAATGATGAAGAAGTGCGTGTCGATGATAGATGTACAAGATTTGAGTTGAAAACTTACAAGATTCGCGAGAAATCGAAAGAAAAGAGGGCTTGAGCGTGCTGGTCGGAAGAGAGGGTATTTATAGGATTCCAAAAGAGGAAAGTGGTGCACAAGCAACGAATCAGATGGCAACCCGATCGGATGGCCATCCGATCGGATGGTCATCCGTTCGGATGACCATTCGATCGAATAGTCATTCGATAGACTGGTTGTCGCGAGTTAGTTTTTGTGTTTTCGTTTCGTGCGTTGAGTGTTGCGATGCGTAAGCGATGCGATAGTATTACCCACTAGTTACACAAATAACCTAACTACTACTTAACACAAATATAATCCTTAAATCTCGAGTTTGCGATAAGATTGTGTTGCGATAGAGTTGCGATTGCGATTTATCACCTCAACAAAAACATAACATGCACAAGTAACACGTAATAGCACACACACCTAAAACAATATCCATAACCTATAATTCGAGTTGCGATGCGTTAGCGATGCAATTAGCGATAAGTCGATTAGCGATTTAACTGCGATTAAATAGTGATTTATTAATAAGTACTCCACATAATACAACTAAAGCGATTACAAAATAGAGTATCAATGCTAGTCGTGAAGTACAATTTAATAATTAAGCAAGGAGTGGCAGATCACAATTAGCAATCTTTTCTTCCTTTGACTTTGACTTTAACTTCTACTTTGACTTCAAAAAGTCGGGTTGTTACACAATGGTTCCTAGAGGTGAAGCCCTTCCCTTTGGTGAGGGTCCGGGGGCAACCTTTAACCGGGTCCGAGGAACAAAACCCCTTTCCAAAAAATACATTAAAAACAAGTGGAAAATTGACTCATAAATTGAAGCATTTTGAATTTCAAAGATAAACTGCTTGAGAATTCTATACAAGCCCCAACCCTAAAATACGAAAACCATTCTTTGGTTAAAAAATAGGGTTCATGAATTCTATACAAATTCCCTATCATTATTATAGATTTATTTTTGAGTTTTAGCCGATAGAGAATTTTAAGGGTAGGGCTGTAAACGAACCTAACGTTCAACGAACAGTTCGTGAACCGTTCGGCGGGAAGTTCGTTTATGTTCGTTTGATTAGCTTAATGAACGAACACGAACAAAAAAAATTCCGTTCGGCTAGCTTAGCGAACAAACACGAACACATGCCTCGTTCGTTCGACTGCGTTCGTGAACATTCGGTGATATGTTCGGTTACGTTCGCTCATAGTCGTTCGTATTCGTTTGATTATATTAAAAAAATAATAAATAATAAACCTTTTATCTATTGAAAACTTGAAACCCTGATTTTTCTAAGTTAGCTAAAATTTGGACATTCTAAACCATTTTTTGAGATAATTATGCCTAAGTTAGTTGATTAATCGTTTGGTAGTATAGTAGACTTCTTGTGTTTTGATTTATCATTTGATGGTTGTGTTTAACTACTTATATAATATTTAAGGATATCAATGTTTTTATTTTTTTATTTTCAAGTTAAATGTCCGTTTTCGTTCGTTTTTATTTGCTTGTGTTCGTTTGTGTTCAAGACAAGTGTTCACGAACTGTTCGTGAACAACTTAATTTCTTAATGAACGAACACGAACATAAACTTATGTTCGGTATGCGTTCGTGAGCAGTTCACGAACATGTTAATTTCCTTAACGAACGAACACAAACATAACCTTGTTCGTGTTCGTTCGGTTCGTTTACAGCCCTATTCAAGGGTATACCATCAAATTGTTTCAACCTAAACTCCAACAACTTTTATATTATTAGCTTTTAATTATGATATAACCTACAAATGCCTATAAATGTGGCTAGTTTAAAGTCTGTTTCAACCTAAGTTTATTTTCACAATAACACCCACAAACTTTTCACATGCAAGAATCTCATCCCATCTCATATTTATTTTCACAATAACACCCACAAACTTTTCACATGCAAGAATCTCATCCCATCTCATAAACATTCTTATATTTTCCTCTCCATCACCAAATATTATATATATATATATATGGTTGGGTTCAATACAAAACTCACATTTTATACAGAACTTTAAGAACTCTTTAGAGCCCTTGATCTATTAATCAATGGTTGAAATTAAATGAGGTTATAAATGTAATTAAAATGAAATTACAGAGGTTGTTTTAGATGGTGCAAGGGCATAATAGTAAAAAAACATCACTTTAACTCTGTAAAAACCAGTACATTCCGATTTTTCCTCCTTAATCTACGCATCACTTCTTTTTCTCCTGAATCTCCTATATCCACAAACTTTCTATAGCCAATGATTTATTATTTATTTTTTATGATTATTTAATGTATACATTAAAATACGTAATGTAATGTATGTTAGTTTAACATTTAATTTTTTATGATTATTTAACGTACACATTAAAATACGTAATGTAATGTATGTTAGTTAAACATTTATGAAATTACATATATGCAAATTACAAATTATATGTAAATAAGAGAACTAATTGTATGTAAATAAAATAATTACATGTGTAAATGTTATATATATAAATTAGATAGGAATCTTGTACATATGTAACTTGTTTAATTGTACATGTTGAAAAAAGAATTACATATAAGTAATTGAAGATATCATAATTTACATATGTGTAAAATATCAAATTATCAATAGTTACTTATATGTAAACTACTCAAATACATATATGTAAGTAGTACATATGCGGATAAAAAGTAACTACACAAGTACATAAAACGAATTACACATCAAGAAGTGCATGTTGTATCTGAATATATATAATTCATATTGTAATCGTAAACCTCAAACTGATTATATATGAAGTTTGTTTGAAAAGTGGTCATGCATATTGTATTCGGTTAGGTGTGATTCAAATTTAATCCATAAGGAGTGATGTGAGAAAAAAAAGGGAACTAATTCAAACTTGATAACATAAGATAATTGAGTGTGATTATTATACGTATTTAATTTTAATTAGATTTGAATGTGAGAAAAAAGTGGAAGATTAAATTAAAGGGGCAATTACATATATCCCCCTACAAACATCATAAATTACATATTTACCCAAGTCAAAAATTAAATTGCATATTTCCCCTTCTTAAAAGTTAAAAATAACAAATATACCCAATTTATTAAAAAAATATTAGATAATGACTATTCTACCCTTTTCTTACTAACTAATAAAAATTTAAAATTTACAGTAATTTATTTTTTCCCTTTTCTTGTGTTTCTTTACTGTTAAACCCACTGTTCCTAAATCAGACACATACAAAAATTATGGATCAAAGAAAACAAGTAGAAGTGATTTTTTGTTTAGTTCTTTCAAACATAATGTTAGTGCTGATGAATCAAAAAGAAAGATAACATCATGAATCAAACCCACCCTCAAGTGCTTTATGTAAAACATAGAATACTTATAGTAATCACTTATTCTCTTCTCGGTTTATGGTTCGTTGCTGGAAATGTGGCTCTCCGGTGGGGATTTAGCAAGGTGGTTTGCAGGTGGCTCGTCGGTGAGGATATGGCAAGGTGGTTTTGTGGTGGTTCACTGGTAGGGATTGTGGTTCGCCGGTGGGGATTTGGTAAGGTGGTTCACCGGCGGGTATTCTGCAAGGTGATTCGCAGGTGGAGATTTGGAAAGGTGAACCAGGGAGGAGGTCGTGAGGGTTGTGGGAGGGAAGAAACTTCTTAGGGTTTTTTTTATGTTTAAAAGGGTAATTGTGTCATTTTATAACAAGTTGGGGAAATATGTAATTTCACTTTTAGGTTGGGTAAATATGTAATTTAGGTTTGAAATAGGGGGATATATGTAATAATCCCTAAATTAAAAATGTGATAATTTTCTAGGTGTAAAGTTACTTTAATGCCCCTTATAAATAAAATAATAAAAAAATAATATGAAATAAAATGAGTGGCTGTAAAGAGTTCTGCAAGTTCTGTAATTTTTTTTTGTTCTGAAATGATCTTGATCCTATATATATATATATATATATATATATATATATATAGGAATATATATATATAAATAGGGAACCGCTAAAATAAGAACCACCTCCAGTTGTAAGAACCGTGAGAACTTTTTGATCCAGGGCGAGTTGGACCAAATTTTTTTTTCATAAACGTAGATGCTTGTATTATAAACACATTTTTTAAAAAAATTCAAAAAAAAAAATGTCATGTGTGTAGTTTTGAACACCACAAGTTTGTGTTTACGGGTCCCGTAAACGCAAACTTTGGGTGCTCAAAACTACACACCCGACATTTTTTTGAATTTTTTTTTACAAATGTGTTTATAATACATGCATCTACGTTTATGAAAAAAAAATTGGTCCACCTCGCCCCGTACGGTGTAGTTCTCACGGTTCTTACAACTGGAGGTGGTTCTCATTTTAGCGGTCCCCTATATAAATAATAATATAAATATAATATAATATAACATAATTGAAGTATATTTAAATATTATATGTAAAAAGGTTTAATAAGCTTATATGTTTCTACATTTTACAAAATTTTATAAATTTATAAAGAAATGTAATAAGTTTATTTTATAAAAGTTTATTAAGTTTTAAAATAAATAGATATTAATATATTTCTAAGAAAATTAATATATTAATTTTATAAAGTTAATAGGTTTAAAAACAATTGAATATATTTAAGTATAGGTAAAGAGTAAAATACAAATGCGCTTATCGTACGATACGTACGCGATTATCACAGCCGTTCGATCAGGTGCGAATTCAATACATATCGCATATGAAAAAAATGGTTAGCATGGGGTAGTGTGAAAAATGGCATGGGGTGTGTAGATGGACAAAATCGCATGTGGAAGATTTGAATATCGCATGTGAAAAAATGGCATGGGGTAATGTGAAAAATGGCATGGGGTGTGTAGAATCGCATGTGGAAGATTGAATATCGCATGTGAAAAAATGGCTAGCATGGGGTAATGTGAAAAATAGCATGGGGTGTGTAGAATCGCATGTGGAAAATTGAATATCGCATGTGAAAAAATGGCATGGGGTAATGTGAAAAAATGGCATGGGGTGTGTAGAATCGCATGTGGAAAACTGAATATCGCATGTGAAAAAATGGCATGGGGTAATGTGAAAAATGGCATGGGGTGTGTAGAATCGCATGTGAAAAATTGAATATCGCATGTGAAAAAATGGCTAGCATGGGGTAATGTGAAAAATGGCATGGGGTGTGTAGAATCGCATGTGGAAAATTGAATATCGCATGTGAAAAATCTGTGTGTGTGTTACTGTTCATCTTCTTCCATTGTTGGTCGATCATTGTCAGTCTTCTTCCGTTTGACCCTTACAACTCCCAAATTACTAGTTTTTACTATCGATATCGCACTAAAAGGAACGAAGGGAGGTTGGGGAAGAAGATTTTCAGGTTTTTGAATTTGATTTAGAGTTTGATTTTGAACCATCATCGGTCAATTACAGAGATTTATGACCTTGCAATGACGTTTTTAACCTTCCTGATATGATTTAGATATATTAAAATGATTAATTTAATCATTTAAATTAGTTTCGCCCGCGTTTGATCGATTGAAGATCGTACGGCTGAGGGCATCGCGTAGATAATGTATGATAAGAGGTATTGTACGTTAACCGGCCTCTTTAAGTATAATACATTTATATTATATGTTTATTACAAATTTTAACTATAGAAAAACAAAAGAGTTAATGTAATAAAAGAAGAGAAGTAAAAAAAGAAAAAAAATTAAATAAATTCAACCCAACCTCCGTATACTCTGTAGTCTATCACATAAAATAGCACCATAAAAAACGTCCCATATACAAGACCATGCACACCAAAGGACATGTAGCAAAATGTTACCGAGTAGTTAAAACGACGACTCCTTCAAATAGTAAGGGCTTGTTTGGTAGTCTTTTTAATTATTACATTTAAGAGGCTACCGTTAATTCAGTCAACATTTAGTGTGTTTGGTATACTGACAGAACACCTTTGATTCAGTCAATAAGCCGCTTACCCATTAAGTTTCGAAATGACGTTGAATGAAACTTTTACCCATTTATCCATTCGTTTCTGTTCATAACCCTCATCCAGCCACTCGCGCACTACCTCCTCCACTACCGGTAATCAGATTGAGCCAAGTCAGATTTCTTAGTAGTTTAAAGTTTGTTGCCCGATAAAACCTTTTAATGGTTCAGCACTTACTTTGCCCGCACGTAGAGTTTGCCTAGCTTACCTAAAAATTAGGAATACTAAAATAATTTTCAAATTTCTGGTGATGAGATTGGATTATAATTTCAGGGTAGTAGCATGCCAAGATGCATGCCATAGGTTGCAGTTGCGGTTGCTTTCCTCAACTTACTTTCTTAATCTTAATGCCAATTTACCCTCAAACCCTAATTCCTTTTTTTGCTACTGGACAGAGTAATTACACCAAAAATTTGTAAGTACGCATGTTACTCTTCAATCAAATTAAATGTTTCATCTTTGCTGTAACTGTCAATATAAATTCCCCAAATTCCAGTTTTGTTGTGTTCTAGACTTCTAGTTTCCTTTGATATTTTTGAACAATGAGGATTACATTTAATACCCTTTTCAAGATTATTAAGACTTAGCTTCAAGTTTGTAGTTGAAAGTTGTCTAATTTGTAGTTAGATGGTATCAAAATTGTGCTATGAATTATACTCCATATAGTTTAAAATTCTATCATACTCGAATTAAACACGATTGTTTACGTGTCAAATTGTCATCCCATGTAATTTAATTTTTGGTAAAATCTTGGTTTTAAAAAGCGAGAGGGGGCACAAAAGCGACCAGGTCTAAAACCGAGGCGCAAAAGCGGCGGCCTTTTCGTACCCAATGCGCAAGCTAATTATATATATTTTTTATATATCCCGTAGTTTTTTAGCTTTCCCTACCCAAAATATAGCTATAACCAAAAAACCCAAGATACAATGTTTAGATGCATAAAAACGCCTCAGGTACGAGAGGCGCGCGCCTCAAACCAAAAATCTCAAAAAAGCAACCGTTTTTGGCGCTTTTTGTAATTACTGTAGGCGCTGAGCGAAAAAGCCCCAGCGTGTGCGCCTTGTTGCGCCTCGCGCTTAAGCGTGTCTGAGGCGCGCTTTTTAAAACAAAGGGTGAAATGAAGTTCAAGTTAATATAAAATATTTTTGAGGTGTATTTCATCGGTTAATAGGAGCAGCAAGTTAGTTGGGACCTGCCGATGGCTGATGACACAACCGAACCGAGCTACTGGTTGAACTGGAGGTTTTTCCTCTGTGTTTTGTGGATATTTATTGCTATGATATTAGCAGCAATCTTAATAATCAAATATGAAATATTCATCAAAAAGAAAGTTCAAAATATAAGCGATGAGGATGATGTGGAACCCGTCGGGATTTTGTATGAGGATGAAACTTGGAGGACCTGTTTGGAATCATTCCATCCTGCCTGGCTGCTTGTTTACAGATTGGTTGCATTTGGTGTAATGTTGGCATTGCTAATTGCTAATCTGATTGTTTATGGAGCTAACTCTCTTTTCTTTTACACCCAGTAAGTGATTTTAACTTCTGAGCCTTTATGTTTCATTATTCACATAAAGCCTAAAAAGTGGTTGTATGATGTTGCTTGTGATGAACAGGTGGACATTTGCTTTGGTCACTTTCTATTTTGCGGTACGGAACGTTGCTAGTTATATGTACACGTTCTAAACGTCTTTTCTCCCCTTAAATATCATCTGTTGTGCTAATTATGTTTTTGTTGCGTCTTTTTTGAAAACTTTTGGACAATTGAGTTGTGTTATATTGCTTTGTTTTACAATACACAAGAAATGCTATATGTAACTTGTGTTTTTGTCTATTGTATATAGCTTGCATCTTCACACTCAATATATGGATGTTACAAATATCGGAACGAAGTTGGTGATGATAATATCGATAATGCCATCATAAACCAAGAACAAAGCAACCCCGTTAACCCGCCAAATAATGGTTTAAGTCAAGGAAAGACTGCTGGTGTATGGGGCTATTTCTTTCAAATAGTCTTTCAAGTAAGTTTGTTAAAATATTTTTTTTATTAGTGTTTTGGGTTTTTTCTTTTGTATAATAAGCAAATGCATCCTCGCTCTTTTGATAAACAGATATGCGCTGGTGCTGTTGGACTCACCGATAGTGTGTTTTGGTTCATAATCTATCCATTTCTTACTCCTGCAGACTACACTTTACATTTCGTATGTTTTTTTAGTTCTTTGCATTAATTCTCTAATTTCTTTTGATATCATCTTGAGAGATACTTTGGTGTTTCTATTACAGTTTGATATTAGCATGCATTCTGTCAATGCCATTCTCCTCCTTGTTGATATAGCTCTGAATCGCCTGGTAAGTTGCGCATTACAGAGTCGTTTCAGTCTCAGTTATATTAAGCATTTATGAGTTATATGCTTCTTGACTTTGACCAAATTGACGTTTATTTTAATCAGCGGTTCCCTTTCTTTCGTTTGGCTTACTTTGGTATATGGACATGTATATTTGTCATTTTCCAGTGGATATATCATGCATGTGTATCAATGTGGTAAGTTGAGATCTTATTTAGATCGAAATGGAAAATCTAAAACTTATATTATACCTATTGGTATTACTCTCGGTATTGCAGGTGGCCATATCCCTTCCTTGATTTATCATCTCCATATGCTCCCATTTGGTATGTCCCCTCAATGCTATCTAAGGGATAATTTTGTATGATCTATGTAGCGGTTGCTAACAGTAACCGTGACTTTTGCTCCTATGCATTTGGTTGAACTTAGTGATTATTTGTGAAGGTTATAATCCTAAAATAAAAAGTGAAGAAAGATGGAGGGTTAAATTGACAAGTAGGATTAAGTTTAGTTTTAAAGTTTAATTATATTTTTGAATGTTTATCCGTAGGTTTAATTTAGGTTTTATTTGTTTTGATAATTATCTATAAGTGTCATGCAAGTAAATTAATTCTAGTATGGGTAGGATAGGATGCTTTTGTTTATTCATATAAAGGGTCATCAGGTTGTAGGTTGTAGGTATGCAATTTCAAGTTTCAATAAAGTTTGTTTTTTAGTCGTGAGTTATTGATTCCACAAAGTGAGATTTGTGTGCATGAGATTTGCATATTAGTCAAAGTATTTGGCTTGTAAGTTTACAGCAGATTCGATTATCATCTTTATTTTTTGTGCTTTATTTGGGTTGAAGCCAACAATTGGTATCAGAGCTCATAGGGCTCGATCCTTGGAAGGTAGCAGTAGAAAGATAAGCGAGTTTATGTAAGATTCTCGCAAGAAAGAAAGAAAGAAAGAAGCTGATTCAGATCAGCAAAGAAAGTAGAAAGAAGAAAGAAAGTTGCAACCTGTGAGAGAAAGAAGAAAGAAGAAAGAGAGGTGCCGTGAGAAAGAGAAAGAAGAAAGTTCGGTGCCGTAAGAAAGAAAGAAAAAAAACGCAGGTGCAACTCAGGAAGAAAGAGACCGAGAAAGAAGAAATCGACAAAGAAAGAAAGAAAGGCCAGTCGATTCAAAGAAGAAAGAAAGAAAGTGAAGAATGGCGATGGTACAAGCAAAAAAGGATGAAGGTTCGTTGTCGTTTCAAGTCCCGACTCTTACTCCTACGAACTATCCGACATGGGCGGTAAAAGTCAAGGCGATCATGGATGCTTACGGCATATGGGAGACCGTCGAAACAAGGAATTTAGGAGAAGAACCAGATCAGAAAAAATCGAAACAAGCGCTTGCGTTCTTGTTTCAAGCTATACCCGAGGAGATGGTGTTGCAAATGTCGAGTTACACGGACCCGAAGAAAGTATGGGATGGCTTGAAAACACGATACTTGGGTGTAGAAAGAGTTAGGGCGGCTCGAATTGCAACATTGAGAAGAGAGCTTGAAGGTTTGCGGTTGAAGGAAGGAGAACTCGTTGATGATGGTGCTTCTAAGGTGAGTGGATTGGTTTCAAAGTTGAGGGGTCTCGGGTACGAAATTGAAGAAGAAGAAATGGTGAGAAGGTTACTTGATGCAATGCCAAACTCCTATCTTCAAGTTGTAACTTCGATTGAACAATGTTTCGATTTGGATTCAATGCTCTTTGATGAAGTGGTAGGAAGGTTGAAGTCGTATGAAGAAAGAAGAAAGAGCCGTGGTGAAAAGGAAGAAGAGCAAAGCCAACTTTTGATGGCCGAACAAAAGTATGGTGAAAGTAGCGAACGAGGAAGAGGCCGCGGAAGAGGCTACGGTAGAGGTGAAAGAGGACGAGGAAGAGGTACGGGTCGAGGTGGTGATAAAAGCAGGTTTCGGTGTTTTAATTGTGGTGAATTTGGGCACTTTGGATACGAATGCACCAAGTGGGATGAAAAGAAAGAGGAAGCAAATCTAGCGGAAGACGTCAACAATTTATCATTATTTTGAAGAAGAACGAGTCGGATTTTAGGATTAAGGGGGAGATTGAAGGTTATAATCCTAAAATAAAAAGTGAAGAAAGATGGAGGGTTAAATTGACAAGTAGGATTAAGTTTAGTTTTAAAGTTTAATTATATTTTTGAATGTTTATCCGTAGGTTTAATTTAGGTTTTATTTGTTTTGATAATTATCTATAAGTGTCATGCAAGTAAATTAATTCTAGTATGGGTAGGATAGGATGCTTTTGTTTATTCATATAAAGGGTCATCAGGTTGTAGGTTGTAGGTATGCAATTTCAAGTTTCAATAAAGTTTGTTTTTTAGTCGTGAGTTATTGATTCCACAAAGTGAGATTTGTGTGCATGAGATTTGCATATTAGTCAAAGTATTTGGCTTGTAAGTTTACAGCAGATTCGATTATCATCTTTATTTTTTGTGCTTTATTTGGGTTGAAGCCAACAATTTGTAGGTATTTCGGAGTGGGATTAATTCATCTTCCTGCTTATGGTATCTTTGCACTTGTAATTAGGGGAAAGCAACTTTTGTTGTCAAGATTTTCCTAACAACAAAATGGAGGAATTGGCTACAGGATTCTTAAAGTTGCATTACCAAGATGCATTTTAATACATCATGTTGTATATGAATTTATCTGTCCACAGTCCATTTGATAACTATCTAAATTGTCATATCAGCTGGACCAGCCCAAAAAATGACCTAAATTGAGCCCAATAACAAGGCTTTTGTTACCATGGACAGTCCAAGAAAATTTACCTACTTATTTTTGCATGTTAACTAGTTTTTCCCCGCCCGCGTTGCGGGGCAATAAGCCGAAAATTTCTCTCTCATAACGTGTATGTCTGTGTTTCGGTTACTTGTACATACCACTCATAACACAATCTCAAAAAAAAAATTACATCGAGTCAACCAATTAAAACAAAAACACTACCATACTTTTACTAAAAAATAACTAAAACGATGAAAAGACTATAATTTTAAACTGGGAGCAAAGTTGTAATTTTTCAGGACAAATGTGCATGTACCAGGCATGTCTGGACGAATAAAAATTACACCTATGCCGGGCAATATTGTAATTTTTAACTAAGGGAAAGTTGTATTTTTGACTGGGGTAAAATCGTAATTTGACAAAAGCTAAAGTAATGACAGTACTGCAAATTTGAACCTGGGACAAAATTGTAAATTTTCACAGGGTCAAATTCATAATTTTTAACTTGGGGTAACAACGTAATAAATTTGAACTAAGGGCACAATCATAATTTTAAGCTTGAGGCAAAAGCACAATTTTATTTTGAACCGAGGGCAAAATCGTAATTTTGAGTTGGGGGCAAAAACATAATTTTATTTTGAACCGGGGAAAAAACGTAATTTTGAATTGAGGGCGAAATCACAATTTTTAAACGGGGAAAAATCACATTTTTGAACAGAGGGCAAAATCGTAATTTTTAAGTGGGGGCAAAAACAAAATTTTATTTTGAACTGAAGCCAAAACCACAATTTTATTTTGAATGGAGGGAAAAATCGTAATTTTGAGCTGGGAACAAAAGCGTAATTTTATTTTCAGCTTGGGGCAAAACCGTAATTTTAAAGAGGGACAAAAACGTGATTTTAGAATGGATATAAAATAATAAACTGGCTGGTCCAATGGGAGAGTGTCAGGCAAAGTCGTAATTTTGAATTGAGGGCAAGATTGTAATTTTTAGATGGGGACAAAAAGTGTAATTTTATTTTGAGTTAGGGGCAAAAACGTAATTTTAAAATGAATATAAAACAATAAACGTGTTGGTCCAATGGGAGAGTGCCAGGCAGCTTCCTGGCACTATTCCCCCATTTGGTTTTTGTAGGCCGAATACTGAGCGAGTGTTAGTTAGCTCATTGACACGAAAAACAATTAAATCGAGTAAACCAATTAAAACAAAACATTTTTATAGTTTTAATAAAAAAAAAACTAAAACAATGGCAATATTGTAATTTTTAACTGAGGGAAAGTTGTACTTTTTGACTGGGGTAAAATCGTAATTTGCCAAAAGCTAAAGTAATGGCAGTATTGTAAATTTGACCCAGGGGCAAAATTGTAAATTTTCACATGGGCAAATTCGTAATTTTGAACTTGGGGTAACAACATAATATAAATTTGAACTAAGGGCACATGCGTAATTTTAAGCCGGAGGCAAAAGCACAATTTTATTTTGAAACGAAGGCAAAGTCGTAATTTTGAATTGGGGGCAAAAACATAATTTTATTTTGAACTGGGAAAAAACGTAATTTTGAAATGAGGGCGAAATCACAATTTTTTAAACGGGGAAAAATCACATTTTTGAACAGATGACAAAATCGTAATTTTTAGCTGTGGGCAAAAACAAAATTTTATTTTGAACTGGGGGCGAGAAGGTAATTATGAGCTGAGGGCAAAACCACAATTTTATTTTGAATGGAGGGAAATATCGTAATTTTGAGCTGGGGACAAAAGCGTAATTTTATTTTGAGCTGGGGATAAAACCGTAATTTTAAAGACGGACAAAAACGTGATTTTAGAATGGATATAAAATAATAAACTGGTTGGTCCAATATGAGAGTGCCAGGCAAAGTCGTAATTTTGAATTGAGGGCAATATCGTAATTTTGAGATGGGGACAAAAAGCGTAATTTTATTTTGAGCTGAGGTCTAAAACGTAATTTTAAAATGGATATAAAACAATAAACGTGTTGGTCCAATGAGGGAGTGCCAGGCAGCTAGGCGCTAGTTCAGATATGTAGGGTAATGGGGTTAAAGGAAAGGAAGGCCAATAAAAAAAATTGTTTTTTTTAATATAGTTAATGGGGTTTTAAAGGAGGCGTTATCCCATACCCTGCAAGCAATGTTGCAGAAATCGGCCTAGGCGGCCGATTAATCGGCTCCTAGGCGCTAGTCAGTGGGTTACTGCCTAAATTTAAGCTAGTCGGTCAAAAAATCGGTTATGGTCAAAATCGGTCAAAATCGGTCAAAGTCGGTAAAAGTCGGATAAAACCGGTCAAAATCGGACTAATCGGACCCATGTTTTTTGACCCAAAAAACCCAAATTTTGAAACCTGGCCCATGGTTTAAAGCCCAAATTTTAGTTATAAACCTATTTTAACATTTAAGTTTAGGTATTTTAACATTTACTCTTTCTTTCACTAATTTACATATGGTTTCTAAACTTTTAAATTTATTAATAAAAAGTATAAAGTTGTCTCCTAAACTTGTAAATTTATTAATAAAAAGTATAAAGTTATCTATATATATAAAAAAATTGTAAAATTATACTTACAAAGTCCAATCCGATTAATCCCGATTAATCCCTATTAATCCCGATTAATCCCTAGGCGGTACCTCACCGCTCGACTAGCGCCTAGCGCCTTCTACAACATTGCCTGCAAGTTAATGATAAGCCTCTCGCTTATGAGCGCACACATGGTGCTGATGTGACGTGATAAAGCCCCTAGGGCTTTATCCCACACCATATAGCCTAACAATTGACGTTCAAAAAGAATATCTAGCCTAACAATGAGGTTACGGTTACTTTTGAAAATGCAACTCATTTGAGTTGTCATCGCCTAAGCCTTCAGTTTATAGAAGTAACTAGATGATTCTCCCCGTGCGTCGCGGCGGAGAAATGAAGGGAATTAAGTCAGTATCAATTTGGTTAGTCACGGTATCAGCACATGCTATTGCTATAGCAAACGAAATAACAAACAAAACAAAAAGTCATCACAAAACCAAAACAATGTATGCATTTGTTCGGTTTGGTTGGGAAGAAAAAGGTAACTACTAAACAGTTTCGATATTTATATATTTTGTATTTATCTCACGTTATAATATTAACTTACAATATTTATATTAAAATTATAGGACATAACACCTAATAAGTGCAAAAAAAATTCAATATTTACATAAGTATTAGCAATATTCGATAATGTTTCCAGGGTAATTCATTCTATAAGTAAATATATAATTTATCTTAAAGGATGAATAGGATTATAAATTTTTAGTCGTTCATGAACTCGTGTTCAAATCATTAATTTTTTTTAGAGATTTATAACGTATTAACTTAATGTTTTGTTAAAACCCCAATAGGAAACACAATTATTTACAACCCAATCTAAAAAAACTATTAATCTTACCTAACCTCACTATCATTATCTTAAATCAATAAACATAGATTTTTTAAGCAAATATCTTATAGAGTAAAATGCACGGATAGTCCCTGTGGTTTTGCAAAATAACATCTATAGTCCCCAACTTTTGGAAATTACACCGGTGCTCCCTGTGGTTTGATAGTTTGTTACTCGGATAGTCCCTGGAGTGGATGTCCGTTAGTTTTCTCCGTTAAGTGGATGTAAAATGACAAAATTACCCTTCATCTTCTCCACTTTATAAAAATAAAACAACCTATCCCCAATCCTATAATTAAAAGCCCTAGAAATCCCCAAAATCCTATAATTAACAGCAGCATACACTACCTCTCCCATAACCCTAGCCACTGCAGATTCAAACTCCGGATAAAACACATACGCTTTACATACATATCCAAACAATTCGGCATAAAACGAAGCAATTGAAGCGGAACCGAACGTATTCGGCCATAGTGACTGGTCAAATGAAGCTGGAATTGTGCGAATAAAGACAATAATAATGGTTTGAGGACAAGTATCATTGTAATTACCGCATTTGGAGATGAATCTGGCTGTAATGAGGATTACATTGAGGTGTTCAGGTGTGATTGTTGGAGATCTGGATGAGAAAGAGTCTGACGGAGGACATCGGTTGCAAATCCAGTCGATTTTGTCGGGGAATTGGCTAGGCTTTTGGGCGATCAGATCGCAGAGCTCCACCAAGGGTTTCATGATCTAGTTGTACTTGTTTGAAGATGATTTGGAGTGAGATCTAGTGTTCATGGTGGATTTTCTAGGGTTTTGAGTGTCTAGTAATTACAGGATACAAGGTAGCCACGAAGATGGAGGAGAATAATTTCAGTGTAGAGGGACTGAACGTCGTCAAGGTAAATTGATAAACTGAAATGGACCAAACTGATAAACGAAGATGGGTGGGTTGTTTTGATTTTATACATTGGAGAAGACGAAGGGTAATTTTGTCATTTCACATCCATTTAACGGAGAAAACTAACGGACATTCACTCCAGGGACTATCCGAGTAACAAACTGTCAAACCACAGGGAGCACCGGTGTAATTTCCAGAAGTTGGGGACTATAGATGTTATTTTGCAAAACCACAGGGACTATCCGTGCATTTTACTCTATCTTATAAATCTTTGTGTAACATATAGAGATAATATCAAAATTTGTTTACATTTATTGACCAAAGCATGAAAAATATGGTGCATATTAGCACACAACACTATTCACAATGGATTTTTATTATAGTATAGAACTAGTAATAAGGCCCGTGCGCGTTGCGGCGCGAGGACATCGCAAGTATCGAATAGATTTGTTCAAGTGTTAGGTAATGCGTTAAGCATATGAAAACGCGTGTTTCGACATATCTGATTGAATTCAATGTAACTTATATAAGTATTGCGCTTGGATCACAACGTAAAGTAAATTGAATCTTTCTCGTTTAATCATAACTTATTCTATAGGATGAATTAAAGCTTTGAAAAAAAAGAAAAAAAAGAAACCACAATTTGACTCCACTCCGTCCGGAACAAAATTTATGAAAACGTACATAACATAAGTAAGAAAACGTATTATAATAAAAAAAAGTATATCCAGATGTAGACCAACTCGAATTGATACAGACGTATACATAAAAATATGCACGTAAAAATGGTTTTTTAAACGAAAACGTGTTATATTTGACCTTGTTTACAGAAAAAGTTTATGTCGAAACGTAGACACCCTTAAATTTATACGGATACGTACATAAAAATATGCACGGAAAAATAGTTTTTTAAATAAAAAATGATATTGGTAAACAAAAGAAATTAACGAACGAATCTTGTCGAAGGAAATTTAAATTAGTAAAAAGCTAGGGGCTAAAATGTCAATTGTTAAAGTAGAAGAATAGTAAAGTTAGATAAAGGTCTAAAATTTATTACTCCAAAAACAGAAGGGCCTTAGCAAAGCTAAGGGGATTGAAATGTAAATATGTAAAACTTTAGGTGGGCAAGGCAAAGCCGGTGGGTATCCCACCAACTTTGTCTTTTAAGTAAGTATAGAATATAGAATTAGTTGGTGAAATTTATTCGTAATGCTCGGTTTCGAATATTTGTATATTACTATTCTCTTGAGGAAAATAAAAATCCATGTTAAAACATTGATTAAAAAATAATTCCGTCATAACGGCAAAGCCGGAATTTTATAAAAAAAATCATATATTAAAGGTTGTAAGAAAAAAAAAAGTAAAAAAAATGAAACTTTGAGGTAGCTTTGACGACTTGTATGTTTGTGCTTTGATGACTTGTACATTATTATGTAAAACTCGATTTTGAATAAATTTACACTGAAACGTAATAAAAATAAACACCGATATTCGTTTTTATGATTTTCGATCCATGTAAAACACGTGTCGATATCCTATTTGGCATATCTCTTTCAATTGTTATATCAAGTGTCCATAATATACCACACCAAACTGAACCCATACCTACCAAAAGCCCGTTGTGAAGCGGGTAATCCCACTTGTTATATTGAAGAGACTGAGTTTAACACCTAAAAACGTGAGATATGATTAATTCACTCTACACACCACCATGGCATATGCCTCATCCCTAAAACGTTTTCCTCACCCGCTCATGTGATCATATATTGCTTTATTGATTTTATATATGTACCTAAATTTTAACCATTGATACAATTCTTTTTTATAATTATAAGAAAACGGAAGTGTACTGGCCATCTTGTGACGGTCTCAACGTGCAGGCCGACCTTTTCCCGAGAGGGATAGGTAGACATGTGCGGGGGGTTAAGCTCCTTGGGGGGGCGGTTAGCCGAGACTCTGCTTTTATTGGGGAATTAGCAGGGCGGCGGGCATCGACAGCGGTTGACCTTATGAAACTCTTTCCCTGCTTACAGGACCCCCAGTGCGAGCTTCTTCTTTTAAGGTCATGCATGAGGGTAGCTAAGTTACTGTTTGGGCTGCGGACCTGCCAACCTCACTTGATGGTAAATGCGGTATCCTGTTTTGACGATGGTCTCCGAAAGGCTATTGAAGACATTGTTGTTTGTGGGGGGCCCTACATTGGTGAACTTCAGTGGCGTTTGACATCTTTGCCGATGCGCCTGGGTGGTTTGGGCCTCCTCTCAGCTCGGGATGTTGGAGTTTATGCTTTTGTGGCGTCTAGAGCCCAGTCGTGTGTATTGCAAGACCACATCATTCGGAACAGTGGGGTTGATAAGCTTGACGTAGACTACCAACAGGCCCTCGAGTATTTAAGTGTCTCTCTTCCAGACTTTGACATTGGCGGTTTCTCTAATATGGACACCGCCCCCCCCCCCCCCCCCCCAAAGCCACAAAAAACTTTGGCGAATGCTCTATTTGAGAAAATCGCTCGGAATCTGGGAGAAACACTTGATCTATCTCCCTGCCAGAAGGCGGTGATTGAGTGCTTGAAAGACCCCCATGCGCAAGACTTTTTGACTGTTATCCCGATCGAGGGGCTGGGGCCTGGGGCAATGCATGTCGGCTGTTGAGTACAGGGCTATCCTCAAATACCGGCTGATGATCCCTATGTATCCAGAAGACGAAACCTGCTCAATCTGCCGTAAAGCCTGCATGGATAAATACGGGGAGCATGTTGTTCATTGCAAGGAGCTCCCTGGTTTCAAATACCGGCATGACTGGGTGAGGGATGTTTTAGGGGACATCTTGAGGAGAGCGGGGATTTCTGCCAAGAAGGAGGCCCTTGTGAATTTCCTTACAGACCCCATGGAAGGGAGATCTACATTGAGACCAGCGGACCTGCTCGTCTTTGGCTGGGCGGGAGGGAAACATGCTTGTGTAGATCTCACAGGAGTCTCTCCCTTAGCTGGGTTAAGGGAAAATGAGTTTGTAGCAGGACAAGCGATAAAGAAAGCAGAATCTAAAAAGGTGGACAAACACACTAAAGCATGTGCCGATAACCAATATGCATTTGTCCCCTTCGCCTTCGATACCTTTGGATCCCTGGCTCCAGAAGCTATCCGTTTGCTGACTAGGGTCCAACAGGTTGTCCACAGCAGTGGCTCATCAACAGGGGGCATGGGTTTGTTTTTAATAGGTTAGGGTTTGCTATCCAGAAATGGGTAGCGGCGCAGCTTGTTGTTCGCTTACCTGCGATATTGATGTAAAGTGGATTTAAATATATTTAATTTTCTTTCAAGTGAAAAAAAAATTATAAAAATATAATAAAATTGAAACATTTGTAACCCATGGCATTATAGCCTAGTGGTATCTTGGTGGTGGGATAAGGCTTATGACCATTAGGTCATGAGTTCGATTCTCACAAGGGGGGTTTTTCCCAGATTTATTGGGTTTCCTCCTGAATTGGTGTAGGGCATTATTGCCTAGTGGAGGTGGATATGATCGGGTGGGTCCACTGGTGGCACGATGATACTCCAGTGGTCCGTCAGTGATCCAAATTTGCCGTTCAAAAAAAAAGAATAAGATTGCAATTTTATATTGTTAAAAATAAATTGTCACTTGTAGATCACAAATTTCAAACAACGTACAATAAAACCTTAAAAACTGAAAGCAACCACTTTAAGAAGAGATAACACGAATAATAAACATCACGTGTTTTGAATTAAAAATGAAATTTGTACCATAAATAAAGACTTTTGATTTGTGTATAGGAGGGGCCAAAAACACTGGTCTGTAAATAATCTTTTGAGGGACCATATATTAAAAATGTCGATGGCTCAACAAAACATATGGTTAAACCCCGAAGGAGAATGTCTAGATTAAAATGTTGATGCATTTAAGAAAAACTGCATTCATTTAATAATATTAAATTATATTCGGTGCTGCGTTGTACATTAATAAAAACTAGGTTTAAAGAAGTTCGTCGCGTTGCGGTGAATTTCTTTTGTTATTTAGTTTGTGTTTACATGTGTTTAGAAATCAATACGAGCGTGTTGCGAACAGAACTGCTGACAAGCATAAAAAGAAAATGTAGAAAAAAACACTAAAAAATAACCGAAAGAAAATCAACAAAAAAAGTTGTATGTTAACGATGTTGTTCGTATGAAACCCGTGGTCAGAGATGAGCAAATTGTTCTGGGTACCGGTACCAAATTTGCCGAACCGAAAGATCTTAAGTACCAATTCGGTACCGAATTTTGGCGTTCCTGGTACCGGTTCACTGCCGTTTTTTACCGGTACCGTAACCGATATTTTCGGTATCAGTACCGATTCTGTATCGGTTGGCACCGAGCTCATCCCTAACCCCGAAACTAAAAAAGAAAAAAATTAAAAGTTGAAGAAAATCAACAAAAAAATTTGTACGATACCGTTGTTCGTACGGTAACCGTGATCAGGGATGAGCAAATGGTACCGGGTAGCCGCACTGAATTTCCCGAACCAAAAGATTTCCAATATCAATTCGGCACCAACTTTTGGTGTTTTCTGTATTAGTGCCGGTTTTTACCTTCATGTACTGATACCGAACAGGAGCGTACCAGTATTTTTGATACCAATACTGGTTACGGGTGACACCAAGCTTATCCCAACCCCTGATGTTAAAAAATGATTAAAGTTAAAAAATAAAGAAAATAATTATTATTATAATATTAAAATATTAGAAAAGCTATATCTTATTATAATATTAAAATCATTATTCGTTTCAATTCCTTTAGTAAGATATAGTAATAATAAATGGGTTGAGTAAGATAAGGGATCGTGTATAAAAAAATATTTATTTTAATTTAAACTCATTTTACCATCCAACCATAAATAAATAAATAAATGGGTTGAGTAAGATAAGGGATCATGTGTAAAAAATATTTGTTTTAATTTAAACTCGTTTTAGTTTTACCATTCAACCATATCAGGATCTCTACAATCCTGTATAAAAATTAGATAAATAAAATAAAATTAAGTCAAATACGAGGGGTGATACACCATTTGTTTGCATACAAATTTGTTGTGGTATTTTCTTGACTTTCAATGAGTCGATGCCTTTGTACTTGCAAGAAAAAGATATTAATAAAATAAATAAAATAATAAAAACCAACATGTTTAATGATTAATTATAATGAGGACAAATTTCATTTATAGTTGCTTTATAGCGATAGTACGTACTTTAAACTTGGTTTAGAATGTTTGATTACATCATTCAAGTTATTAAACATAAGAGTAAATTACGTTTTTGGCCCCTGTGGTTATATCACTTTTACTATATTAGCTCAAAATAAGAATTTTTAACATATCTGCCCCCATGGTCTCTATAACTAACCATTTTGGCTCCTAAGTCTAACCATTTTAGCCCTCATGGTCTCTATAACTAACCATTTTGGCCGCATGATCTCTAGACTTAGGGGCCAAAATGGTTAGTTTTAGAAACCATGGGGGCAGATATGTTAAAAATTCTTATTTTGCGTTAATATAGTAAAAGTGATATAAGCACAGGGGCCAAAAACGTAATTTACTCTAAACATAATATTAAAGTTTTGTTTATTAAATATCAGAACAATTACTAAATATGTTTACACAATTAGGTGAAAAATATATCCAAATTTAGAAATTTGGAGTCTCACTCGTGTAACTTTAAATTCGATAATATTATGTAGTTGTTTGTTAGGTGTTTTGTTTCGGCTGTAGCCAGTGGCGGAACTAGACCTTCAACTCAGGGGTATCCCAAAATTTTTTAAGGGTGTCCTCGTACTTGTTCAGGGGTGTCCTGTGTATAAAAATCGGAATTTTTTTTTTTTTACACTACTGGTAAAAACTTGAGCCGTAGCCCGGGCTACGCCCGTTTACACTACAGGTCCGCCCCTGTGTAACACCCTAACAGGTTTAACCTTAAAACGACGCAGCGGAAAATTCGAGTTTGAAAATTTCTTTCATGTCATACATCTTGACATTCTAAAAATTCATTTTCATATATAAGAACATAACTTATCAACACTAAATTACATATTTAAACATTCCGTACAATCTGTCTTGTGACTCGATCTTCGATCTCCAATCCTTAGATATCCTCATGACTGGTACTACCTGCGCTCACCACATAAAATTCATACATTAGTACGCGTTATAAACATACAAGGTTTGTTCACGTTTACTTATCGATTCATTTACTCTTTATTACATTCCAGCTTTTCCATCCTGTCATACCATCCGTGGTGAGACTTCTTTGCCATTCCTGCATGTCACTTATAACTCCATGTACACGAATAAACAACGTAAACACTTGATCGTACCAAAAGACTTACATACATGCCTAAACTTCATCCACACTATCTCCATACATACATACGTACACACATACATGTCAACCTACATACAAACTTACATACAATTACATTTCAATCATTCTATATGTATCTACACATATACGTACCTACATTGTCACGTACGATCATGTCATCCCTCCTATATACATTCTCACCTACATACATACATACATACATACGTACATACATACATACATACTCCTTATTACATGCCTTCACACAAACCTACATACGTGCATACCTTCGTACATACTCACTTTCGTACACATACATACTTCCTACATACACCCATACATACATACCCCTATGTTTATCAAACATACATACGTACATGCCTACATACTTACTTACATATATATATATATATATCCACCTGCTTTAGTATACCCCACTCATACTTACCTATTCATATACATCTTCGTATATCCTTATGTACTTGCTTACACACCATAATCTTACATACGTTCGCGCATACACGCTTACATACATTTCTACATACGTGTATAGAGATATACAACATCCATACATACCTATCCACACATACGCTTACCCCGATGGTCATAAAACATGAGTTAAACTAGTCATACGCGACTTAAAACGCGTTTAAACGAGTTCCCAAGGCAAAACGAAGCACAAAAACAATTTCCGGAGGAACAGGACCCGTCGCGCGACGCGACGGGCCGTCGCGCTACGCGACCCCCCACTTTTCACAGAAGACTCGCAGCTGGTTGCTGCATCTTTTCAGCACGATCCGTTTTTACGGAAACGAGCATAACTCCCTCGTTTTTGCTCCGTTTTACCCGATTCTTTTTCCTACGTGTCCGTAATTTAATTCCCCATCTAATGGAACTAAAATCCAACATCCGACTTAATAAAATTTCAGACTTTTAACCCTTCGGCTTATTACCCTTTTTCCCAACTTTGACCCGTTCATGCATTCATCAACGTAACTTGTTCATTTTACCATAACCTCTTATAAACATAATGACATCAATTACGTCTATCATAAATTACCAAATTCTTGGATGTCTTGCATCCTTTTAACACATTATCATTCATATGTTCATTTCGACCCGTTAAGGGTATTCGCACGTTAATTGGTCTATGACTAACCAAACCATCATCCCCACTTTCATACTTGTCCAAAACATTACACTAATCGAATAACTTACTTCTAAACTACTTTTAAGATCGTCTACCCCAAAATACCCATCAAGGGCATTTTGGTCAACTTTAAACCCATCATTTACGACGAAAGACCTTAACACATATTTGACCTTAAACATCATGTTTAATTCATTACAATACTTTATTACTTACGCGTACTAAGAAGTGATTACGGAAATCACTTACCTTATGCGTCCGTGCTCGTATCCGATTCCTTGCCTCTTCTTGACCCGTTAACACCTTATGCTTGAGTCCGTCTCGGCGTGATTCCTATACTTTCATTTCATCGAAATCACGCTCTCATTAGCATACACCTTTGTACATGTAACAATCATATCACTCACATAATTCATACTTAACTTTCCTTAGTTATTTCTAACATACATAACTCATGTGATTATTTTCATATCCGTTTAAACTCATGTAATTCATCATATAATCACAAACAACGCATATTGACATAACATGTACCATGCGAATTCCTATAATCCTGCCTTTACGACCACGTGTCAATTCATGTTTCTTATACTTAGTTGACTTCTGAAAGTCAACTATATACCATATTTAACCATCGACTTATCATTATATACTCGTAACATCATATTCGTTTATACGGATGACACCATATACATTTCATCATACACTTGATGCGAGTACTACCTTTTAAGCATAACGTACAACTATTTCATACTCAAATCTTCTAAACTCATACATAACCCATCAAAACATACTACTAATCATCATGTATCATTCCAAATGAACATCAAACATAACATCATCATATTCCTATACTTTCATTTGACAATGATTCATCATATCCACATAATACATCAATCATTCAACAAGACTTGAACATAGGAGGTGATACTAGTCATAATCTTCACCCTAACTAACGGGTGTCACCTCTAAACATCAAATTAACACAAACCATTCATAACCCATGTTCTACACGAGGATTCTAACCCTTGTACATGATCAATTTCATATTAACTCACGGATTAGAACATAACCCACTTCACCCATGATCACCAATCTTAGATTTAAGACATACCTTATGATCCCCTCGTGTTGGTGATCATTAATCCATGCTCGGTTATGGATTTCAACTTCATCTTGCCTTCCAATTTGAGCTTAAAGGCGATTTAGGGTTTGAGGCTCCATAGGAGCCTCCTGATCTTTCTCGAACACACACGTATGTGTGTGTTTGTGTGTGTGTTTAGTTATCTTATAACTTAACTTTCATTTGTTCCATTTTAGCCCCTCGGGTTTACTTTTAAAACATAACTGACACTACCTTAATCATTTAAGACTTTCGACCATACCCTTAACTAGGTTAAATAGCCTAGTTATTTATTTGCTGACGTGTCACATAATAACATACAACAAACATTAACATTCAGATTTTGGGGCGTTACAAGTCTACCACCCTTAAAAAAGGTTTCGTCCCCGAAACCTTTCTCACTTTCATCAAACACACATTATCTCTTCTTCTAGTCCATCCATACGACTACTAGCCCAAACTTTCCTGATCATTCTTTCTTATATCATTTTCATTTTCATTTACTTGACCTGTCAATAACTGGTCATTACACATACTCTTCCGTCCTTTGATATGATCCTTTCTTAATGGATCTAATATCTCCATCTCACCTTTAAAAATTACATTCTCTACATACTCTGTATAACATTTAACTTTTGTTTTGTTATTACAACAAAACTATTATTACATAATCACGCCTACGTGCTTAATTCTAACGTTAACATCATTCTACATTTTCTACAGTTACGTATACCTTGCATACCTTTATTTTATCTTTAAATCATTTCGTTCATTTCACATTACTATTGCTTTCACTTCATGCATTACTTAATTTACACATATACAGGTGTCATACTAGTTCATATCTATTCAATCATGAGTTTAATATTCTTACTAACCTCTTTTTCATTTCCCAAACCACGATCTGCAACCCAGATCGATTCATCTTTTCCTCGAGTACTAGCCACAATAGGCCAGATTTCATTCATCCGTGTCATGAGTTTCCACTCGTGCACATCCTTTCCCCAATGCGATTGGTTTCATCACATCGATAATACTAACATTATCATCAACATCATCGGTGGTTAACATATATCATTTAATCATTCATTAAACTAGGTGATTTCCCACCTATAACTTTTCTACCATTTTCCTACGTACCTGCTATAACATACCGCACATTCTATTTCTTACATGCAATCTTTTCATTCAATTAATCATTTTGCCAACGGAAGTACACGCTCGTACTTCCTTCCATTCGTACTTACTTGCAAGGACCTTATTACATCGTTTCAATATTTCTTACTGAGCTTACCATTTCCGTCCATACTCAAGTTATTGTCCGGGTCACAGCCCATCATCATTCCGACTTCTAAGAGTCAATTACTAACACATCTAACACGTAACTTATACAAAACTTCGTTTATTATACTATCACTTTTTACTTTATACTTATTTCTATGACCCGTTCGACTCAATCATGGTCAAACTGTCGACATCTTCTTAGGCGGATTAATTTCATCTTTTCATATTTTTGAATCAGCCTCACGGATTCAGACGCATGATTCATGCTTTTTCATTCATTGAATCCGCCTTACGGATTCAAACATTACATTCATGCCTTTTATCCTTGTACCCGCCTCGCGGATTCAAACATTACATTCATACCTTCCCTCCTTGAATCCATCTCACGGATTCAATCATTACATTCATACCTTTCCTCCTTGAATCCATCTCACGGATTCAATCATTACATTCATACCTTTCTTCCTTGAATTCGTTTCACGGATTCAAACATTCATTCTCACCTTTCATCCTTGAATCCGTCTTACGGATTCAAACATTTCATTCATGCCTTTCATCCTTGAATCCGTCTCGCGGATTCAAACATTCATTCTTACCTTTCATCCTTGAATCCGTCTTACGGATTCAAACATTTCATTCATGCCTTTCATCCTTGAATCCGTCTCGCGGATTCAAACATTCATTCTTACCTTTCATCCTTGAATCCGTCTCACGGATTCAAACATTTCATTCATACCTTTCATCCTTGAATCCGTCTCACGGATTCAAACATTACCTTCTTATCTTGTTGATTCGTACTTAATCACGGGTTCAACATTCTTCATTCTTATCAGGCCTGTTTTTCATTCTTACATAGTACTCTCAATTTCCCGAGAGTCTTACTTCCCATTTCACCCACACGCCCGCCTGCTACCCAACTCTACCGGACATACCTGTAACAATTATCATGATCTCACGAACGTCATACGTTTCTCGTGTACTGGCCAGGTACACAATCCACATAGTAGTTTCGTGCCTTCATGTAATTGTCACCTTATGTCCGTAGACTTAGGTTTCGGCGCGTGTATCGCTTCCAATACTTCATTACTATATTATCATTGTCTTTCATCTTAAAATTTTCCTTCCCTTAATGAACTTTACCATTACATACATCCACATATTAAATTCACATACCTGGGCTCATTTGCCTATTTGTCTTATTACCTCTTTGCCTGCCTTAGTAATCATCTTAGACTGCATTCACGGATCATCATCTTCCAACACTTATGCTTACCTTGCACATACGAAACCGTCAGTTTCTATATACGTATACATAACTACATACTTTCGTCAGCCTTTACCTTTGGATCTTGATCGAGTCTTAGATTGTACGGATTTCTTATCTTAAGAGCACACAAGTTTGAGTTCAAGTAATTACCTTCTCGTACTTGATTCCCTCAAACCAGGGCTCTGATACCAACTTGTAACACCCTAACAGGTTTAACCTTAAAACGACGCAGCGGAAATTCGAGTTTGAAAATTTCTTTCATGTCATACATCTTGACATTCTAAAAATTCATTTTCATATATAAGAACATAACTTATCAACACTAAATTACATATTTAAACATTCCCGTACAATCTGTCTTGTGACTCGATCTTCGATCTCCAATCCTTAGATATCCTCATGACTGGTACTACCTGCGCTCACCACATAAAATTCATACATTAGTACGCGTTATAAACATACAAGGTTTGTTCACGTTTACTTATCGATTCATTTACTCTTTATTACATTCCAGCTTTTCCATCCTGTCATACCATCCGTGGTGAGACTTCTTTGCCATTCCTGCATGTCACTTATAACTCCATGTACACGAATAAACAACGTAAACACTTGATCGTACCAAAAGACTTACATACATGCCTAAACTTCATCCACACTATCTCCATACATACATACGTACACACATACATGTCAACCTACATACAAACTTACATACAATTACATTTCAATCATTCTATATGTATCTACACATATACGTACCTACATTGTCACGTACGATCATGTCATCCCTCCTATATACATTCTCACCTACATACATACATACATACATACGTACATACATACATACATACTCCTTATTACATGCCTTCACACAAACCTACATACGTGCATACCTTCGTACATACTCACTTTCGTACACATACATACTTCCTACATACACCCATACATACATACCCCTATGTTTATCAAACATACATACGTACATGCCTACATACTTACTTACATATATATATATATATATCCACCTGCTTTAGTATACCCCACTCATACTTACCTATTCATATACATCTTCGTATATCCTTATGTACTTGCTTACACACCATAATCTTACATACGTTCGCGCATACACGCTTACATACATTTCTACATACGTGTATAGAGATATACAACATCCATACATACCTATCCACACATACGCTTACCCCGATGGTCATAAAACATGAGTTAAACTAGTCATACGCGACTTAAAACGCGTTTAAACGAGTTCCCAAGGCAAAACGAAGCACAAAAACAATTTCCGGAGGAACAGGACCCGTCGCGCGACGCGACGGGCCGTCGCGCTACGCGACCCCCCACTTTTCACAGAAGACTCGCAGCTGGTTGCTGCATCTTTTCAGCACGATCCGTTTTTACGGAAACGAGCATAACTCCCTCGTTTTTGCTCCGTTTTACCCGATTCTTTTTCCTACGTGTCCGTAATTTAATTCCCCATCTAATGGAACTAAAATCCAACATCCGACTTAATAAAATTTCAGACTTTTAACCCTTCGGCTTATTACCCTTTTTCCCAACTTTGACCCGTTCATGCATTCATCAACGTAACTTGTTCATTTTACCATAACCTCTTATAAACATAATGACATCAATTACGTCTATCATAAATTACCAAATTCTTGGATGTCTTGCATCCTTTTAACACATTATCATTCATATGTTCATTTCGACCCGTTAAGGGTATTCGCACGTTAATTGGTCTATGACTAACCAAACCATCATCCCCACTTTCATACTTGTCCAAAACATTACACTAATCGAATAACTTACTTCTAAACTACTTTTAAGATCGTCTACCCCAAAATACCCATCAAGGGCATTTTGGTCAACTTTAAACCCATCATTTACGACGAAAGACCTTAACACATATTTGACCTTAAACATCATGTTTAATTCATTACAATACTTTATTACTTACGCGTACTAAGAAGTGATTACGGAAATCACTTACCTTATGCGTCTGTGCTCGTATCCGATTCCTTGCCTCTTCTTGACCCGTTAACACCTTATGCTTGAGTCCGTCTCGGCGTGATTCCTATACTTTCATTTCATCGAAATCACGCTCTCATTAGCATACACCTTTGTACATGTAACAATCATATCACTCACATAATTCATACTTAACTTTCCTTAGTTATTTCTAACATACATAACTCATGTGATTATTTTCATATCCGTTTAAACTCATGTAATTCATCATATAATCACAAACAACGCATATTGACATAACATGTACCATGCGAATTCCTATAATCCTGCCTTTACGACCACGTGTCAATTCATGTTTCTTATACTTAGTTGACTTCTGAAAGTCAACTATATACCATATTTAACCATCGACTTATCATTATATACTCGTAACATCATATTCGTTTATACGGATGACACCATATACATTTCATCATACACTTGATGCGAGTACTACCTTTTAAGCATAACGTACAACTATTTCATACTCAAATCTTCTAAACTCATACATAACCCATCAAAACATACTACTAATCATCATGTATCATTCCAAATGAACATCAAACATAACATCATCATATTCCTATACTTTCATTTGACAATGATTCATCATATCCACATAATACATCAATCATTCAACAAGACTTGAACATAGGAGGTGATACTAGTCATAATCTTCACCCTAACTAACGGGTGTCACCTCTAAACATCAAATTAACACAAACCATTCATAACCCATGTTCTACACGAGGATTCTAACCCTTGTACATGATCAATTTCATATTAACTCACGGATTAGAACATAACCCACTTCACCCATGATCACCAATCTTAGATTTAAGACATACCTTATGATCCCCTCGTGTTGGTGATCATTAATCCATGCTCGGTTATGGATTTCAACTTCATCTTGCCTTCCAATTTGAGCTTAAAGGCGATTTAGGGTTTGAGGCTCCATGGGAGCCTCCTGATCTTTCTTGAACACACACGTATGTGTGTGTTTGTGTGTGTGTTTAGTTATCTTATAACTTAACTTTCATTTGTTCCATTTTAGCCCCTCGGGTTTACTTTTAAAACATAACTGACACTACCTTAATCACTTAAGACTTTCGACCATACCCTTAACTAGGTTAAATAGCCTAGTTATTTATTTGCTGACGTGTCACATAATAACATACAACAAACATTAACATTCAGATTTTGGGGCGTTACACCCTGGCTGTAGCATCTTACTAGATATCGTTTTCAGAAATAAAAGTTACAATTTAAAAACATCCTTAGCTTATGCTTAATAATATTAAAGGTGCCAGATATGTGGTAGTTGGCGACTTGTGTCCAATTAGGGGTGTTTATCGAATCAAATAACGAATTTTTGAATTATTCGAATTGAATTTTTCGAATTTTTATTTCTATTACCTGAATTCGTATTCAATTCGATTCGATTACTATTTGAAACTCGAATTCGAACCGAATTCAAATAAATTTGATTTAATTCAAATTCACCCTAAACAATAAATTATTTTACTTTCATTTTTCAAAACTATTATAATAATTATATTCAACATAAAATATAATAATCTGCAAGGTTAATTAACTATCAATATGTCAAAACACCAACATTTAGAAAATAGATTGGTTGCCGGTAGCGATTTAAGTTAGATAAAAATTTAGAAATAAGTAGTATGAGTTATTTGTCTGTAGGTTTGTAATGTTTTAAATAATAAACTTATCACTTATTTCATACTTTAGCCAAGCTTAAAAGTTATATGTGTGTATATATATGTTTCTGTATATTTACATATACTAAAAAATATATATAATTTGAATTCGAATTTCGAATCGAATTGAAATTCATAAATTCGTATTTGATTCTAATTCGATTACTGGACTCAAATACGAATCAACTCGAATTCAACTTTTTTAATCGAATTCGAATCGAGTCGAATTTCGAATTTTTCGAATCCGAATCGAATTCTGAACACTGCTATGTCCAATGCGGCAATGCTAACATATAAAAAAAAACACGTAAGACACGATGGTAAAAGCGACATGTTTTTCGCGGATTAAACAAGTGCGACTTGTAACCAAAGTTATTTCATAGAATTACTAAAAAATATACAATTTTACAATAATAATAATAATAATAATAATAATAATAATAATAATAATAATAATAATAATAAATAAATAAGAAGAAGAATTTGTATAAAAATATTTATGTTTGAACTATAAAACTTCTTGTTATTTCTCTTTTAAATTTTCGCATAAAATAGCTAATCATTTTAAGTTATAACACAATACACAAATTTTTAAGAAATTTAAATATAAAACAAGTTAGACAGGTCAACCCGTTAGGTTAACCGAACATGGGCACTTTAGCTAAATGTGTTTACGCTTCGACTCAAAATTGACATGAGACCGTTTGGACCAAACGAGACCCACAAATCTCATGTTAAGTTTATGTCATATTTTCGAATTAGTCAGAGCATGTGTAGTGGTAATGTGTTATAATGCCCCCACCATAGGGCATTATCCGACACGTGGCGTCCTAGTCAGCGATGGGGCATTATAGCAAAAGTGGCGTAGTGGGACATTATGCCAATAACCCCATATTATTTTTAATGAAAAAAAAAGGTCAAGATGTCAGGTTGAAAAGTGTGGGTGGGCAAAAGTGATTGGTTGACTAAAGTGAATTTTTTTAAAAGTCCCCTTCATTGTCAGAAAAACGCCGGTTCCAAAGTCCCCTTTAAGCGTTATCAAAAACACGCCAAATTCAAGTTTTTGATTTTTTTTTCTAAAAAAACGCCTCATGTAATGGGGGTGGGCGTTTTCGGGCGTTTTTTTTGAATTTAAAAAAAAACGCCCCACTACACATGGTCTAATAACTGAAAGTTAAGAAGTCAAAATCAATAGTTCTCTATAACATAAAACTACCAATTTAATTTATTTTCAAACATTGAAACACTAATTAATTTAAAAAAAAAAAAACCTCATACACTTAGTTGAACAAACCAAAAGTTTGGCAATTTGTTTCTATTAGACTGCGGGGTATGGGGCGGGAGTTTGGGCGTGGGTAGGGGGAAAACGCCCAAGCCACCACCCCGGGTGGGCATGGGTTTCGGCGTGGCCCTTGGGGCATGGGTTTCAAGTCGGGCGTGGGGCGGTTTGGCCATCCTAGTTGGCTGAATATCATTGGCTCACCCGCCACGTCATAGCGGGCCATCCCAAAAGTTTTGAATTTTTAAATTCAAACCGTTGGCTTGGCCAAGCGGTCACCCCAACCGGTCACCCAAACCCCAACATCCTCTATAAATACCCCCAAACCCCAACCGGGTGGTCCATCCCAACCCCCACCGTGGTCCCAAAAATTCGACAAAACCCACCCGCTGCCCCAGCCGGTCACCACAAACCCAACATCCCACGAACCCGCTATGGCATCCTGGACCCACGACGAAGAACTTGCCCTAGTCACAAGCGTCGTTGACGCTATGAAGGGGCGGCCACCGGGCCAAACCAAATATTGGCCGGAAGCTGTATATTTTTATTAATAATTTTATAAATATTAATGAAGTTGTATGTTTTTTTTTATAAATGTTTGTGTGATTTTTTTTAAATTTTCTATATATTTTTTTTTTTATAAAACTACCCTGCCACGCGGTGCACCCAACCCAAGCCCAACCCACGCCCCATCATACCCCGCGGACACATACCAGGCAGTGGGCGGCTCTCATTCCACGTGTCATCACCCGCCCCAACCCACGCCCAACCCAAGTCCCACCATACCCCGCAGTCTTAACTATTCTGTGATACAAGTTTTACTTATGGGTTTAAGCCTATGAGGTGTCCGGTAGCCAGTAGTGATCATCAACCTCCATCTAGATGACTCTTCTTCCCGCTAAAATAAATGCCCATTTTTGTCAAAAAATGTAACCAAAAAATTTATAAATTAATCAAACCACCCCACCAAATTCAACTATAAATTTGTAAGTCTCAGTTCAACAATCTTTAGTATCTGCTGTGTCATATCTTTCAAGCAACAACAACAACACCAGCCGTTACCATCCACCACCAGTAAGTTTCAAATTTCATCAATCTTTTTTATTTATTATATGAAAATTTATGATCTGGGTTTTTGTTTAACCCAATCAATATATACAAAAGTTAGAATCTTGAGCAATTTATGATCTGGGTTTTCGTTAAATCCTATCAAAATTTACAAAAGTGAGTATCTTGAGCAATTTGTGATCTGGGCTTTTGTTAAACTCAATCAAAATATACAAAAGTTAGAATCTTGAGCAATTTATGATCTGGGTTTTCGTTAAATCCAATCAAAATTTACAAAAGTTAGTATCTTGAGCAAATTGTGATCTGGGTTTTTGTTAAACCCATATAAAAATGTACAAAAGTTAGTATCTTGAGCAATTTATGATCTGGGTTTTTGTTAAATCCAATCAAAATTTACAAAAGTTAGTATCTTGAGCAATTTGTGATCTGGGTTTTTGTTAAACCCATATAAAAATGTACAAAAGTTAGTATCTTGAGCAATTTATGATCTGGGTTTTTGTTAAATCCAATCAAAATTTACAAAAGTTAGTATCTTGAGCAATTTGTGATCTGGGTTTTTTGTTAAATCCAATCAAAATTTACAAAAGTTAGTATCTTGAGCAATTTGTGATCTGGGTTTTTGTTAAACCCATATAAAAATGTATAAAAGTTAGTATCTTGAGCAATTTATGATCTGGGTTTTTGTTAAATCCAATCAAAATTTACAAAAGTTAGTATCTTGAGCAATTTGTGATCTGGGTTTTTTGTTAAATCCAATCAAAATTTACAAAAGTTAGTATCTTGAGCAATTTGTGATCTGGGCTTTTGTTAAACTCAATCAAAATATACAAAAGTTAGCATCTTGAGCTATTTATGATCTGGGTTTTTGTTAAACCCGATCCAAATGAACAAAAGTTTGAATTTTTATTATGAATCTGATGTGGGTAATGTGGATCTGAGTTGAGATCTGTTGTGTTTTTTCTTTTTGGGTAACAGGGTTTTAAGGGAAAGAAAATGGCACGCAAGAAGATCCGAGAGTATGATTCCAAGAGATTGGTGAAGGAGCATTTCAAGAGGATTTCTGGTTCTGAATTGCCCATCAAATCTGCACAGGTAAACATTTATTTCAAAATTTTATTTTACCTTTTTGATTTATAGCTTTTATTTGGTGCCCTAGTTCTTATAATTTCATTTTCCTTTGTGATCTGTGATTTGGAACTTTAGTTATTCAAATTGATATAATAACTGTCAAATTGAGAGTTGGAGGATGTAAAAACTTAAAACAATTAACATTTGATTTGGAGGACAGGAACTAAGGTTTATAAGTGGTGGTTGCCATGGATTTACTTTATATAACTCAAGCAGGATTTGACATGAGATAGTTAATTGATCATTAATCTTTTTGTTGAATTAGATTACGGAATCGACCGACTTTAATGAGTTGGTACAAAGGGAACCATGGTTATCTTCATCCAAACTGGTTGTGAAACCTGACATGTTGTTTGGAAAGCGCGGAAAGAGTGGTCTCGTTGCTTTAAATCTTGATCTGGCTCAAGTTGCTGAGTTTGTCAAGGAGCGGCTTGGCAAAGAGGTAACTGTTACAACTGTATTGGACTTAAGTAGCATAATTCACACTAATCATCTGACTAGTTTTTGAAACCACATAATCGCATTGACATACATACGTACATATATCAAAACACGCCCTTAATCTTTTTGAAGTCTATTAGACACCATAGGTATTATTTTCAAGGTTACTAGATACTCTTTATCAAATTTAATTGGATCTAATATGAGCTTGTTAAAACTTTATTGACTTGATAGGTTGTGATGGATGGATGCAAAGGACCCATAACTACATTCATCGTCGAACCATTTGTTCCACACAACGAAGAGTTTTATATCAACATTGTTTCTGAGCGGTTAGGGTGCAGCATTAGTTTTTCAGAATGTGGAGGAATCGATATCGAAGAGAACTGGGACAAGGTACACAGGGGCGTGTCTGTATAAGAAGCATTATATGTATATATATGCATCTTCCTCGTTTTCTATTTATTTTTGCGATTGGGTCCGTAAATCACATTTTTATTCCCTGCATTTTCAGGTTAAGACAATCTTTTTAACCACGGGAGCAGTGTTGAATCAAGAGACATGTGCTCCTCTTGTTGCCACCCTCCCATTGGAGGTGAGATTGTTACTTCTGAATGGGTCAATTCGGTTTATTCTCAACTGGTCAAATTAGTTGAGTTGGGCAAACGGGCTTAAATTCACCCAAAGTAATTTTGAATGCATACAACCTCCTCAATCGATATTATTCAAAGAATTAGAGTATCATTGTAATAATATTGTCTTTTTTTAAGCATACTTTGATGCATTAGTTATTTATAATCTATGCAGTTGATATCGGTGATATATCGGTTATGGGTCCCCATGTAAAATATAGGTGTCAAATATCGGTACCGATATTATTGGCGATATTGACTGATATTTCCGATACTTGACCGATATATCACTGATATTCCCAATATCAGTACCTTTCTTCTTAGTTCTACCATTCTTCTTTCTTCTTATTTCTGCGATTATTATTTTAAGTATTAGTTGTTAGTTGTTAGTGTTAAATGTTGGTGTTTAAGTCTTAAATTGCTATATATATAAATTCTGCATGATATTAAAATTACCGATATCCCACTGCGATAACCTATATCTCAAATATTGGTCCTTGACCGATATCCGATATTTTACCGCATTTACTCCTTAATTTATAATATAAGGACAAAAAAGTGTTTGCAAGTCAACCCCACCCGATTTGGCCCGATTTGACCTTTTAGCTGATCCGCCTGTACCGTCCATCGTGCCATAGAGTTGTGCATATTGAATCTCTAATGCTCATTTTTTCTCACAATGCAGTACAAATCTGAAATCGAGGAGTTCATCACAAACATATATTCCCTGTTTGTAGGTAAAATCTTATCGACTTTTGAAATTTCCATTCTTGTTACTCACACATGTAAACATATGATAAATCTAGGCCAATATCATCATAAATCTCCATGTTTCTTGCATATAGATCTCGACTTCACTTTCTTGGAAATGAATCCGTTCACTCTGGTCAACGGAAAGCCTTATCCTCTTGATATGAGAGGCGAGCTTGATGACACTGCTGCTTTCAAAAACTTCAAAAAGTATATTAACTTTCTCTATTCCTAAGTTTCATAATTATTTATTAACCTTCAGTTATTATTTATTAACAGAAGTTTAAAAAAATGGTATAATCTCGCAGGTGGGGCAATATCGAATTCCCGATGCCGTTTGGAAGAGTTATGAGTCCTACTGAAAGCTTTATCCATGGACTTGATGAAAAGGTGCATATGAGTATACAAACAATATTTAAATGTTTTTTCCTTAATCGTGTTGAAATTTTGTATTTTAAATGTGTAACGTCGATCTCTTGCAGACTAGTGCATCTTTGAAATTCACTATTCTTAACCCTAAAGGCCGCATTTGGACCATGGTTGCCGGTGGTGGTGCTAGTGTCATCTACGCAGATACAGTTGGAGATTTAGGTTATGCTGCTGAGCTTGGAAATTATGCAGAATACAGCGGTGCGCCCAATGAAGAAGAAGTTCTGCAGTATGCTCGAGTTGTCATCGACGTAAGTGACACTTTTGTTAATATTCATTTGTGGGTGCCAGTTTCATGAAAGTAACATTTATGGTCTCACCCTTCTACATTAAACTGAAAATGAAAAAAAAAAATAATAAAGGTTCAAGATCCTGCATTTTTTGAAATTTTAGTGTGCAACTGCGGATCCCGATGGTCAAAGGAGGGCGCTTGTAGTTGGTGGCGGAATCGCAAATTTTACTGATGTGGCAGCCACTTTCAATGGCATCATTCGTGCGATGAAGGAGAAGGTAATTTGTTTGATCATTTGAAACTAAAAGGGCAAAACTGACTTTCTGGTGCGGTTTTTTATTAATGTGTGTAGGAAGCGAAGTTGAAAGCCGCGAACATGCACATTTATGTACGACGGGGAGGCCCAAATTACCAAAGAGGCCTTGCTAGAATGCGCGCACTCGGGGCTGAAATTGGCATCCCTATTGAAGTACACTAAACCTTATTTCTCCTTGCACTTGTTTCATTTAGTTTTCAAACTTTTTAAGGGTAAATTGGTCAATTTACTATGATTTGGATTTTTAGGTATATGGGCCAGAAGCAACAATGACAGGAATATGCAAACAAGCCATTGAATGCATCATGGTTGGTGCTTAGATTTGGTGGATCTTCTTGGACTTATGTTTCATTGTTTAATGTTAAAGTTTCAAATGAGAGATTGATAAGAATGTTGCAACTGAAAACAATTTTCATTTGTATTTGTGGGTTTAACTAAGGCATTCACTATAGTAACTCAAAAAAGTTGTATGATGTAAGGGTGTGTTTGGGTTAGCTTATTTTGGAGAAAAGGACTTTTTACAAAAGGACTTTTGTTAAAAGGACTTTTGTTAAAAGGAATTTCTAAAAAAGTGTTTGGGTTAGCTTGTAAGCCAATAAGTTAATAAGTAGCTTTTTTAAAAAGTGTTTGGTTTAACTTATTCATGTAAAATGACCAAAAAGGGCATCTCTTTAAAAATTGTTTGGTTTAGCTTATTTAATTTTTTTTAACGCTCTAGGTTATTGAAAAACATTTTACGAAACATGTAACATAAAATTCGTTTACATATTTTATAATTTCCTGATTAGACCATAATAATATTACATTCCGATTCCTAAAAAAACATAAAAATCCACATAAATGACACTAATATCATACTATGCTCATGTCCGTGATTCCATTATATCTAGCGCAATACAATCTCTTCTCGCTTGCATATACAAACAAACATCATCCGTACGATTTGTAGACGGAACTTCTTCATGAAGTGCATTACTAGTACCACGAGGAATGTAAGATTCTTGTTGGGCCGTGTTAAATGCTTCATCAAACCTACTGGTCTTTCTAATAAAGTTATGGACCGCCATCGATGCTATCACAATACTCACTTGGTGCTCGTATGTGTAATTAACATGCATATCTCTCAATAACGCCCACCTAGCCTTACTAAAGGACGTAGTGGGTTTATTCCCTCTTTCAACTTCAAGCACGCATGCATTGATAAACTCCTTGAACGTAATATCATCCCACTTAAATTTTGATCTAACCTTGTTAGGTGGTGTTTCACAACAAACAACATTTGGATGGTTTTCATCCATTTTCTGAATGCGAAAACTGTAAAATAGTCAAATAGCTAACAATACTCTAAATGCGAATCAGAATAACCAAGGATTCATAACTTGTAGATGACAAAAATGAACAGCATCGGATAAACAAGCATCACTGACAGTTATAATCGAAAAAATGAACAGCATCGGATAAACAAAATAACTGGCACCTTAATCGAAAAAATAACAGGCACCTTAATCTAGAATCCAAAACAAGCTACAAAACTGAAATGATAAACAAAACAAGCTACAAAACTGATACAACCGATACATATTAAACAGGCACCTTAATCGGATACAAAACTGATACAACCGATACATATTAAACAGGCACCTTAATCGAAAAAATAACAGGCACCTTAATCGGATAAACAAAATTCAATCATCCACATATGCAACTGATCGAACCGATAGATATTAAACCCTAGCTAATCGGATAAACAAAACAAGCTACAAAACTGAAATCAGCAGATTATACACAGAGACCTTATAATCGAAAAAAATGAACAGCAGTTACCTTATAATCGAAAAAATGAACAGCAGTCACAGCAACTTTGAATCAGGAAGCTTCCAGAATCAGCAGATTATACACAGAGACGATCGAAATCGAGAAGAAACCAAGAAGAATCGTTTGGTTATATATAAAAAATAAAGGGGGCAGATGAAAGGTAGTTGGAGGATTAATGAAGTTGGAAGATGGGGGCGATTAATGAACATGGTTGATGACAGTGACGCTGGTTGCAGCTGGGCGATTAATGGCGAGGAGTGGCAGTTGGGTGGAGAATTGATGATGATGAGCGATGTGGATGGCAGTTGGGCAAGATGGCAGCTGGGCGATTAAAAATGGAGATGGCAGCAGGGGTTGAGGGGTTGAATGGGAAATTCTCCCCCAAAAGGACTTTTAGGTTTTGAGAAGTAACAATTTCTTACTTCTCAAACTTCCTTTTAACAAGTGCAATTTATAAGTTATTTTAGAAGTCCTTTTGTTTTTGCCAAACACTATTTTTGAGAAAAGGACTTTTTATCAAGTAAATAAGTAGAAGTTGATGGGAAATAAGGAATCCCAAACACACACTAACTCAAAAAATAAAGTCATGTTTTACATTGATCGAAAATAATAAAATGAATACCAATACTGGTTCCGGTAACAACGATACTGGTACCGATGTTGTTGGTCAGTGCCGACTCAGTTCTTCACCAGAACATCATTTCGAATACAACCCCGTTTTAAATAAAACTTCAAATACAACTCCGTTTTAGATAAAACTTATATCGAAATGTAAAGAAAAAAATCTAACGCAACAGCGTATTTAGCGTTTATAAAAAACGATAAGAAATAAAAACAAAACTATAGGGTTAAAAGCGTATATTATTTGTATAAAGAGCTTAATAGAAACTTATAAAAAAATCAAAGTTACCTTCACGCAAGTTGGTAACTGTTATAAATTGTAGGGTTAAAAACGGATATTATTTATATTATAAGGTGTTTAATTGAAACTAAAAAATAAGCAGATAAAAAAAAGTCAAAATTACTATTAACATAAGCTGATAATTGTTATAGAGCTTGATCATCTAAGCATTTGTAGTAAAATAACATGTGTTTGCGAATTTGACTCTCTCTTTATATGTATACTAGGAGGATGCCCACGTGATGCGGCGGGAATGACACATCGCATTGCAATACTCGTTTTTTGTAGTTTTCTTATTCATATAATATTTATTGTAGCATCATTGTGATAGATATACATGAAAAACGAAGTAATCGGGTAATCCATTTCATTGTGATGTGCATGGTTCGGTCGATTCGGTTATTATCCTCAACCGAAGCCGAAACCAAAGTAATCGGTTAGTCTATTATATTAACCAATCGGTTTTCGGTTAATCACTTCGGTTTATTCGGTTAGATTGTCGGTTTTTGGTTTGGTTCATTTAATTTCAGTTAATAGCAAAAACCAAACTTTGGCTATAAGTTTTGCTTAAGAAGATTATATGAAACTGATGTATAAATACATGAAATGAAAGTATACATATATGAAATGGATATATAAAACATGAAATATATGAATTGGAAAAAAGCTAGAAATATATGAAAATATGAATAATTCGGTTCGGTTCAGCTAAGTTTGGTCAAACGATAGTACAAAAATTGATAACCGGTTTTTGGTTAATTTGATTTTCAGTTAATCCAGTTTTTGGATGATTTCGGTTCGGTTTCGTCTAGTTTTGGTTTGGTTTAGGTTAACGATTTAGTATTGCTAATCGATAACCGATTTTGGTTAATAACCGATAGGTGCGCGCGCGCGCGATGCGGCACGAAACACAAACATTGACACGGTGTGCATTGTTAGGTTGATTAGATTATTATCCTCAACCGAAATCGAGGTCATCGATTAGTCTATTTTATTAACCAATCCGTTTTCAGTTAATCGGTTTGGTTATCATTTAGATTCACGGCTTTTGGTTTGATCATTTAATTTTAGTTAATAGCCAAAACCAAATTTGGGCTATAACTTTTGATTAGAAATACATGAAATGGATGTATAAATACATAAAATGAGGGTATAAATATAAAATTGTAACACCCGTCTTATATTTTCATTGTTTTAATCATAAAATACGGACTTTACAAAACAAAATACAAAATACACAATTAACAAAAACTTAGTTAATAAACTAAGATGTACTTCATTATAGTGTTTAACCATAGTCAACTAGCTAGATTAATACATTTGATATTTAGTAGTGTTTACAAAACAACATGGTTTGAACTGGATTAAATTAGCGCGGAAGCATTCAAAAAATTGTGTTCGCTTCTTGATTCCCTTGCTTGATCGTCATCCGCAACAAAACGAGCCTTACCTAAGGTCAAAACCACAACAAATGTCAGTTTTGACAATATAGCAATGCGTAATTACGAGTTCTAGTACCAAACATTGAACACAAAACAATAGTTCAACGAATTGGGTCTGTCGCGCCCCGCGACAGACCACCTCTCAGCTTTCGCGGCCCGCGACGGTGACTTGGGTTTGGTGTCGCGTAGCGCGAGCACCTTATGTTGACAGAATGTTTGCAGCTTTGAGCTGCATATTCGCCCAGCATTATTAATTTCAATCTCAAACTTCAAGCTAGCATAACTTTTTATTTACATATCCGTTTTAGCCGATTCGTTTTCCTATATGTCCGTATTAAAATTACGGATCTAACCATATAAATTTCACTTAACGAAACCCGGACTATGAATGAATGGCCCACAAAATCCTTGTTTTGATTATTCGACCCATTAACTATGTGTGCAAATTGTTTGTCAATCTATTCCTTGGCATTCTAATCTTGTTTACCCATTCCCCAGGCTTGTAACTCTTGGCGTATCCGTACCATTACATGGCTTTACGCTCGTATTCGAATTTCATGCTTGTTTTCTATAAATTCAAGCATTGCTACTTTATACAATTCTTGCAACTAGTTTCTACCATTCGACCCGATAACACAGATTCGTAAACTTAGCTTAGTGTAACCATTCATTACTAAATTGCTATCTAGCACCAGCGCAATATGAGGCTTTCAAATCTCTACGCGCAAGATCGATATAAGGACATAGTTTTGATCTGTTTGGTTGACAAGTGAAAATCCTCACTTTGATGTCAAGCCAAACTATTTTTAACCAATATTTTGACCCGTTTGAGTGTCGAGTGGGATTCGCCACTTTAATGACACGTCAAACGCATATACTACATTATGACACCATTAACGAGCTAAAACCAAACGTTTATATGTAATGTAACGGAACAAGTTACATACTTGCATAACTCATCGTCATTGATTTCTAACCATAATTACCCATTACCGGGCTCGTCAACCTTAGCATGTCTCGTCCATTCCATGGTTTACGCTTTTATAACTCAAATTTAGTGAGTGACGTTTAAGTCACCTCAACACTACAAATTCAACCATTGTTCGACCCGTTTGGTTATCTAATGGAAACCACCATTTTACAACGCACCAAACTCATTCTAACCAATATTTGACCCGTTTAATTATCTAGTGATCTTCGTCACTTCAACTAAATACCAGTTTCATATATTATGCCAATTTAAAGTCTACTAACGAAAATACATGATTAAGCATAACGTAACGAGACCATAGTTACGTACCTTTAAAGCGCTCCTTTCAAACGCGTGTCTCCACCGGCTTGTCCACTTGACGATCCGGATTCCTTGCCTATAGAGTTCAACCAAATGTTGTTTAGAACTCCTTTCACAACAAATCACGCATAATTTGCCGTATAGTTCAAATATGCGTTTTTATCCCAATTTCTCTATGTTAGCTTTCTCTTAAGCGTTTTAACAAACACCTTAAGGGCATTGTTTTTAAATAACCTTTATCAAGCTCATGACCCAACTATTTTGCCAAGTTCTTCATACTTTTGCAAGTTCGTTACTTCTAACATACTTGTTAACATCAGATTTGCTTCATGCAAACCATTAACATCAGTTTTCTGATTATATTATTAGGGTTCTTTACCATTCACAAAACGTATTTAACACTTAGATAGGTAAACATGAATATTCATGGTTTGGACATCAATTTCACAAATTATTGGCTAGGGTTTTACATCTAAACATGTCTCCAACCCTAATTTCATCTAAACATATATATATCAAACTCAGATTTTGATTTCACAACTTATCAAGAATCTGAGATGGGGCTAAAATGATGGAATTTAGCATACCTTATGATCACTTTGCTGAGATGATCACTAATCTATGCTTGGAATTCGATTTGGAACACTTTAGAGGCTTCAATTTGATCAAAAAGTTGAAACTAGGGTTTGAGGGTGAGCTTGGTCGCCCCCTGCGTTCTTGATCGTTCCAGACACACTCAAATGTGTGTTTGGATTTTATTTTTATTTTTTTATAAAAACCAAGTTTTTAACTTAACACTTTTGGCCCTCCAACTAATATCAAGTTAGATTTTCCATGTTTCCAACCAAGTTTCTTGTTATAACTAGACTTATGACTAACTAGGTTATTTATTCCTAGTTAGTTTATTTTTTGTGTTTATTTATACTTTATAATTTCAATATAAAGTTTTATATATTCGGGGTGTTACAAAAATACATTAACTAAAGGAATAAAAGCTATAAATATATGAAAATATGAATGGTTCGATTCGGTTAATTTTGGTTAAATGAGGGTATAAAAAAAGATAACCGGTTTTTGTTAATTCGGGTTTCGGTTAATCACTTTTCAGTTAATTCATTATTTGGTTGATTTCGGTTCAGTTTCGGTTAACGATTCAGTTATTACTCACCCTTAGACACTGTTAATCATGTAACATATCAATTTTTTAATTAAAAGAACTATAGCAATACTATACTCAAATTAAAGAGAATAAAATACTCGTTTATATGATGTAATTTAAAAAAATATATTAACGTACAAAAAATATATGACCGTTTAAAAATCGTGAGAGGGGGGAGTTAGTTTTTTATAAGGGGATGAAGTGTAGCTACTAACTTTTGTTAAAGATGGGGGAATAAAGTGTAATCTAGATGAGAGGATTAAATTGGCGGTTTTAGCCTGAACCAATTATCAATTAAATTCTAAAACTAACAACAAAATAAAAACAATTAAAATAATGAAACCGTTTAAAACATATAACTGAGAGTTGCAACATCCAAAATTCTAAACAATTAAAGTAAAAGTAGCAATGAAACGAAAGTATACAATGTAAAAAAAACAAAAGTTAACTAAAAAAAAACAACAATACGGTTCGGATTTGGTGGTTCCGGTTTGATTCCTCGGTTCTGGCGATTCAGAACCGTAACTTGCCCAGCCCTATGTTTGACATTCTGTAGCTATTAAACATTATGGGATAATGACTATGTATGTTGGGCTTTAATCACTTGTACATTAAGGCATCATCTAAGTGTACCTTTTAATCCACACGTCAATATTCACCAAGACAACTATCGAAACGTCAACAAAAATGAGTAGATCGTCACGGTACTTTTGAATTTTTTTTAAATGTTATAGTTTATAGGGGAATTGGTCTGTAATAATCCTAACTAGATGTCTTTGGCAATTGACAGTCCCACCTTTAAATATTCCCCCAACCAGTCCCAGCTTTCACCTATTTTTCCTACACCGGTCCCCCGTTAATAAAACTTAACGGAGTTATGTTTTTTTTTTCCAAATTACAAACAGTTTTTTACGGCTTTTGATCAGAATTAAGAGACTAATTTACCCTATTTTAGGGTGTATTTATAAATTACAACAACAACAACAACCATACCCAGTAAATCCCACAAATAGCAAAGCTACTTATAGGGTCTGGGGAGGGTGGGATGTAGGCAGACCTTGCCTCTATCCATAGGGATAGAGAGGCTGCTTCCAGAGAGACCCTCGGCTCGAAAACGGACAACAAACCAACACACCAAGTCAAAGAATATACAAATAAGAAGTCCCCCATACCAAGAAATTGATCCGAGTTGGCACAATATAATGTAAATCATGTATAATAGCATGCATACAACATCATTTGGGGGTGTATTTATAAATTAAGAGAGAAAATTTCTTATTTTTGGAAATCTTAAAATGTCCATCCCTCATGCATTATAATATAGTATAGATAAAAAATTTTAAAAATGTATTTTTAAGTTGAATATGTAGCGGTCCTATCGTAAAAAGAAAACATTTTTTTTTCAAATATGATTTCTCGAATGTAAAAGTTCACATGTAAAGTAGTGTTTTTTTTATATTCGCATATAAAGTTTTTTTTATATCTGCATATGATTTCACCTCAGTATAAATTTAAATATTAATAAAAGACTCAAATTAATGCTATATGGCAATCTCTTATTCAACCTTAATATTTTACTTCCTCTTTGAATTTGTATGTATATATAATTATTATTTTTTAAAAATTCTCAACTGTATTAAACATAGCATTATATTATAATCTCTCCTTCAACCTTACAATTTTACGTTTATTTTCCTGATAAATATATTATCCTTATTATTATTATTATATGTTCTCTCAGTTTTATTTTAATTTTAATACTATATATATGTGTGTGTATATATATATATATATATATATATATCAGTTAATTTTATTCTTACAGAATTGGTCAAACTCACTAATATTATAGAATAATTAGTTAGTTAATATACATATTATAAAATAATTATTATAGCAAAGAAGTTATCTAATAATACAAATAATATTATAATTTTAATCTATAATATAACACCTCCACGCAAATCTTATAAACAAAAAATGATTGAATATATCACACAAAAAAATTAAATTATATTATAATTTATATAACAATTGATATATTCATCAACAATACACATATTCAAACGTGTGATATGATTATAATATCATTAGATTTAGAGTTTACATTTATTAGCGGTGATACACAATTTTATAAGAATGTTATATTTGCTCAACCCATGTGATAAAATTCATGAATGAATTATAAATATATAAGATAGTAATATTGTACCTTCTTTAATAGTGTTATAAGGATTATATAGAAGTTTATGATTTAATTTTTTATATATATTTAACACGTGTAATACACGGGTTTATAACACCTATAAATCTAAATATTAGTCAATTTGTTTTTTATATTTAACCCGTGTAATACACGAGCTTATAAGCTAGTTCACATATAAACTAGTGTTTAAATAATAAATATGCAAGTATCTATTAATTTGATTTTAAAAGATATATATTAAAACTAGTGCTAATACCCACGAACTTGGCAAATTTGACAAAATAATATGTTTTCAAGGTTTTGCTTGTAATTTTTTCAATCACCATCTACGTTTAAAAGTTTTAACCAGTCCATATTTTTAACTCTTGAATAATGTCATATACATTTAACCATGGGTGAAAACCGGTTACCTCAAGAACAAATCAACCTTGATAATGATTGACCACAACTCTCGTTGATTGTCATTATGAAACAAACACTAAGTGAAAACTGTCTTCTTTCTAAACCGAAAGGAATAGGTAAAAATAAGATGCATACATTTTAGGCCTAGCAATCTTTACCCAAACCCTTAGGTTTGGGTCATTTTTTACTTTAAATATAGGCTCTTGGGTAATTTTAGGTTAGGTATTATTTTGAAGGAGGTCTAGATGGGTAAACTAAAAACATGTTTATCTAATCTAATAGGTCAAGATGGGCCATAAAAAACAGGGGGATGGGCTAATGTCCTAACCAACTATAACCCAACTCCCTACTGTAAGTCAAAGTGGGCTTAACTAAAAAGAGGAATAGGATGAGAGTCCGGATGTTCGATACACTGGACATGTAATTCATTTTCTTCGTTCTCGGTCAGATTGGGTATGCGTTTGTCAATTAGGGCTTATGAGAAGGCATTTTGACTATTTTATTCGTCATCTTTTCGTTCTTCTTGTTGATTAGGTTTATGATTAGAGCATTTAAGTTCATTCTTCTTGTTCAATTCTCATTAGTAGTGTGATTATATGATAACTTCATTTTGAATCATGTTTATTGGTTGTGAATTTGGTTGTTAGAATTAATGAATCTTCTAATTAAGTCCAAGCAATTTTCCTAACATTTTATCTTGATAACTCAATCTAACGAATTAGTTCATGAACACACCCCATAAAACTTGATAACTCAATCTAACGAATTAGTTAAGCCTACACTAAGATTGGTAGCTTAATTATCAAGCAGATAATTTTTAGACATACCTTTGACGGTTTTTCACTTGATAATTAGTAAAAAACCTTCTAACATTCATGAAATGCCCGCTTGCAGTGTGCACATATAATGTATATATGTGAGGGCGTTCGGGGTGCAAAAGCGAAATGGTACTAATTTAACGTTATTTTACTAATTTAATGAAAATAACGTTTAAAGCGGCGGATGGTGTGACATCTGTGCTTGTAATCATTGTATAAACTCTGAATAGTTCCTTTATCAATAAAACAATGTTATTTGACCCCAATTTTTGTTTATTTATGTTTGACATTTTTCACATTTCGATTTTGTTCAATTTCAAACTCTGTATCGCTTTCTGGAAAGTTATACACAAACTGATGCGTAAACGTAATCAGTTTAACGCGACAAACACTCCGGAACATCAATATATGCATAACATACCTTAAATAACCTTTACATAACTTAAAAATAAGTTTTGAAGGCTTTGGTATGGCAAAATCAAGCTTATTCAATCGCAGAGACTATTTACGTCAAACTGCGAAACTATGCCGATTCGTGTGGTAATGGACATTCTGGAACTTGATAATAAGTTAAACATACCATAAATATCCTTCACATAGCTTAGATATAGGGTTTGAGGAGTTCGGTGTGCAAAAAATAAACTTTTTGATCAATCAGGGACTAAAAGTGTCAAAAAGTGCATAAGTTTGCATTTTCGCGCATATCTTACGTTCTGAATATATCCTGACATCCAAAAATTTTTGTAATCATTAAAATATTTTATTTTAGTGATTTTCATGATATAATTCCATTCGTCGTGTAATTTGGATCGTTTTTCGTGTCCGTTCGTGTTTCGTCGTAATTAACCGAATAACGTGACCGTACGACCAAACGAACCGACATCCGGCATATTTTCAAGCATGTTTCATGTCCCCTACACTTTAACTTCATTGTAGAGCCTTAAATTGGGGTTAACGAGGCTTAAATGTGTCGAAATTGCATCGAAAACCAAGTTTTGGGCATTCAGGGACCATTTCTGACATTCTGCCAAAGTTGGCCCTCGCGGGGCGCGTAAGACTCCTACTGAGTCTACGCAGGGCGCGACCAATGCCCAGATCAGCAAATCTGTTTTCTGATTCAGCTGCTGGTTTCAGGTTTTTGTCCATGGTTTAAGCAAACAATGAACTGGTTTTTAGGCACCCATAGCTTTGTAAATCAGTGGGCACACATGTAGGGCCAAGATTGAAGCTCGTAATCCAAGAAACGATCTTAACGGTTTTGGAAATCCTATATAAACCCACCTTGATTCATTGCAATCCTCACACTTGATTCAATTTCTGCTCTAAGTTGGAGTTTCCACACTTCATACCTGAGCAACTTGAATCAAATCTCCATTGCTTGGACCACTTGTAAGTTTCTTTCATGCTTTTATGCATTTTAAGCACGAAAGTCAAACAGTGTTTGACTTTCTGCTTTGACCAGTCAATGGTCAACACGAAGTTCGTTTAAACTTCGCAACGTGAGCGTAATCACGACGGTCATAGTCCTTTGTGACTATACCTACTGATTACCACATTATTTAGGCATAGTGACGAGTCATAGTTTCGGTCAAAATACGCGTTTATGCGTATTTTGCAACCAAACTATCTTTGTGTATCAAAACCCTTTGTTTTGATACCAAACTTGTTTTCTAACTTCGTTAAACATGTTTTAACATGTTTAACTCGTCACTTTTAGTTTAGTGCTTATATAGGGTCGTAAGATAAGCGGTCTAAACAACCGCTTAGACTTTCGAACCCGACCCGTTTGGTCGATCATTAGGATCCGACCAAACATATTTTGTGACCATAGTTGTATAGGGAATAACCTTCCGAGGTTATACCTTATGGTCACTTCGTTTAGTTAGTTGTATGATAGGTAGTTTATATGCCTTAGGAAAATGACCAAAATGCCCTTTTTTGCGCATAAATTCATTTTAAGCATATGTAACTTAAATTTTGACATCTAAACTGATTAGGCAACATTATTAGACTTGTTAAGGCATATAATACTTGTCATAGGACTAGTTAGGCGATGCGAACGCGTTTTACGCAAACGACGCGTTAAAGTAGCGTAAGCTACCTAAATGGGTCATAATGGGTCGTATGCACTTAGGATAGGTTCCGATTTAGTATGTAGGCTTTGCTAAACCATATCATATGAGTTCCAATACTCATTTGGTTTACGAAACCTCATCCTATCCGATCTTCCGATTTAGGTCCGGTTTATTAACATAGTTACCTATATTAGGTGCCGATTGATTTCGTGATTCCTCTAGCATTGCTTGGTTGTTATTCAAAGACTTATAAGCATTCTCAAGTGAGTACATAGTCCCCTCTTTTACTATTTTCAAATATTTTGGGGTGGAACACATGTGCCTACTTGTTACTTTCATGCTTTTCGTGCTTTTCATAACATATACTTGCTATGTTCACTAGTACGCATATAGTACATGATTTCATGCATGTTTATGCTATGTATGTTTAAATTAACAAGCTAGTACATTGATTTCATAACACATTTGTTTCATATGTTTATTTCAGCATATGTACACATTGATTTACATCACATTTTTGCTATGTATGTTCATTTAGCATACTTAGTACATTGTTTTCACATAAACATGCTTACATTTGGTATGACATTTGGTTTGTTTAATGGGACAAAAATACGTTCATTAACATTGATCACGCCGCTCGGTAGTAAGCAGTGGTACTATAGGAATTGACAACTCCCGTTTCTGGCTTCCTAGGTTTGTTTGGAAGTAGGAAATGACTGAATCTGATATTCATAAATTTTGATAAACCTTTAATTTGTTTAAGGGTTTGTCTCCACAGTCGCAAGGCTTGAATGTATGCGTTTTAACAATACCGCATAGATGTTTGTATCAATAAAGCATTTATTTTACAGAACAGAACTTTTGATTTAAACTATGATTTATTCAAATACATTGATTTGTACATTTTTACATATGGTTGAGTAGATACTTTTTATTTGCCATACATAACATTTGATTATACATGAACATTTTTACATTGGTTTGAACAAGACATTTTGGTGGTTTGTTTGGGTAAGTGATTTAAATAACGAGGCGACGTGTAATATAATAAAAGCATGGTGGATACGCCGCTGGTACTTCCTATATATAAGTGCTTTTATGATATTACATATCGTAGCGTTATTTAAACCATTTCAATTTAGACATATTATATTTTATACAAAGAACATAACTTCACGAAACATTGTTTTACAAACAACATATCTTATACAAATTCATTTTACTTGGTTATTTATTTAACCACACATCTTTCTTTTATATCATCTAAATTCTTATCTATTTTCATATGATTTACAAAGGAAAACACTTTACAAGGTTCATGACTAATTTTTGTTAAATATTTCTTTCAACTTCAAGTCATGAACCCTAAATCAATAAACCTATGTATCTCACAGGCATTTTTATGCTGACGTACCTATTTTCACATGTGTTTTCAGGAGCTGATGCATAGGATTGGTCAAGATACACTTAGGCGGACTTGGGCCTTAGTGACAATAAAATGAAGCTAGAATAGTTTAACTTTGTTATGTACTCTTATTTTCCTTTGTTTCAAGACAATGTAACCCTCTTTGTTAATAAATAAAACAAAACTTTAAATACCATGGTTGTGAAACAATAATTCTGTTGCTCGACTCCCCGACTTTTCCACCGCGGTTTGTTGTTTTACGCGATCGGGGTGTGACAGATGGTTAATCATGCATCATGTGGTGACGTTGATAAACTGAAAGACACGGGGGTACAAGCACCAATCAGCCTCTGTGCCGATTGTTTGAGTTTTATGTGTCTTAGGTCCAAGGCTTGATACAAAACTACAATCGAGTCGGGGGTCTCACTGGAAGTAACCTCTCTGTTCCTACGGGATAGAGGTAAGACTGTCTACATCTACCCTCCTCAGACCCTACCTTAGCTTTGCTATTGGTGAGATTTACTGAGTATGATGATGATGATGATGGTGATTCTAACATTCATGAGATTCAAAAACCTTTTAGTGTATATCCTTTTAAGTCAAAGATAAAAGTAGTAAAAACATCTACCTCTCTACTCTTGTTTTTTTTTTTTCAGCAAGCAAAAGAACTATATTAAACCACAGGGCCTAGCAAGCTGCTATACAGAAAAAGAGGACTTGATCCAAATATCCCAACATATATTAGAATGCTTGCATATGTTCTTTATCCAGCCAAAAGATCTCGTGACAATCTCTTCCACAGTAACATTGGTTGATGATGTGTGCAAAATGTAAGATATAAATTACATCAAATGAGGCATAAAACTAACCCTTTTTAGTACTAATGTTGGAAAAAACTTGTTTTTGTCTTCCTTTTGAATTTACAGGACCAAATGAGCTTAAACGAACAAAAGGAACAAATATACAACCAAAACCAACATAATTACAAAGAAAATGAATAAACGTGACATGTCCGACACCTCAGCAGCATCCCAAAAGCAAAAGCAAAAACAAAGGAACAAAAGACTGACCACGGGGCCGTGCCCAGCCAAACACGGGGGACATGGTCAGGGTCCTGTATGTAACACCTCGAAATTCCATGTCCAATAATGTATTGACACGTGTCATGAGCTTTGAACGTGTGAAAGAATGCTTTAGAAGAACTAAAGTTGACAAACAAGGAAACTATGTGAATATAAGGGTCCAAAGTGTCAACAATGGATAAATATATTTTAAAATATCCCTACAAGATGTTTATACCTTCAAACGAATAAATCATGGATCATACGAAGCTGAAAATGAAAGAAAGTGAGGAATTACAAACTACAAGGGTTAAATGTGTCAACATGTTTAAAGTGTACCTCTGAGTGACCTTTTAGCAAACCCGAAGCTTTGTAACGGTAAAATATGCTCACTAGAATGTGTGATAAAAATTTCATAAAGTTTCGTTATCGTATGAGAAAGTTATGATCAAATCCGTGTACGAAGGGTTAAAAGCGTCAACGTTGAAATTTGTGACTTTTCGGGTAAGCACAAAGTTAACCAAGGACTTAACCAAGTTTTTTTTATAACTTAGGGTCCTTAGAAATCAAGTTGGGGGGGTTAAAAGTGCAAAATAATAAGTTAAAACCATGTTTAGAAGGTCCAAGGGGTGAAATGCAATTGTTGAAACTTGTGTGACTGGTAAGCCACTTGCTAGCGTAGCGCGAGCACCTCCCCCTTTTGCCGTAGCGCTACGCGAGGGCCTGTGCTGGGAAGAAATCATGCACACCTGCGGGTTAAACCTGTTCCACCGCCTTAGAAGCCTTGTATTCGAAATCAGGGACTGCACCAGTGGTTTTTCATGCATAGGGGGCACTTGGACTCATCTGGGATCACCTATAGACTTGTTTAGCACCATCTTGTTGCATCAAAACACCTATATAAGAACCCACTTGTTGCAACAATGAGCACACTCACTTGAAACTCTCACAACTTCACTTCTGGAGATTTTTGGAGCTCAAGCACACTTCTCACAAGTCACTAATAGTGCTTAGGACTCTTGTAAGTGTCCTTAACCTTTCCTAATTCAGTTTAGCTTAGTTAAATAGCTAAAAGTCAAACCTTCGTAATTAAAGTTTGACTTCGAGATTAATTAAAATTTGTTCAGTCAAATCTCGAATTAAAAGTACCTATAAGTAGGTATTTATGTGGGTAATAAACCCTTAAAAGGGTACTCTCTGATTCCCACTCTAACTAGGTCAATTGTCGGGTCAAACTTGTTATTAAAAAGTCAACAGAATGCTAATTTTCAAATTAATGCATAATTAGCAATGTAGGAGACATGCAACCTGTTTGATCACTAATATAACTTGGTAATTAATGTAAGAACATGTCTAAACATGTTCAACCCGACAATTCTCAGTTTAGACTCGGATCGGAACCGAAAGTCGCATAATTTGACTTTCGCTTTGACTTTCAGTTCTGACCCGTATAAGCATGTTTTAGAATTTCCTTAGAGCTTTATTTGGACCAGGTTTCATATAAGTATAACTCCCTGAGATTATACACCTTGGTTCAATAGATATCCGATTCACAAGCATGTTTCTGTTAATTGCCTATATGTTGACTATTATGCGCTTTTGACCTTAAAACGTGATTTTTGAAAATGTGAAAGAGTAGAAACCTTAGTTACTGATTTATAAACTTGTACCCAAAATTTGACATCAGTTTGAGGTCTAGATTAAGAGTTATGCTCAATAGCGTAATTAGAAAGCTTTATGTTAATTAAACGGCGTAATTTGCATATAGCCTATTTAAACCCACTTTTTGATATCAAACTTTTTACCCACTGATGTAATATAATATTTTGGGATTTTTGAATATTTTTAATTAATTTTAGGTTGAGCATAACATAAGGTTGTAGTTCTAAATCGGTTATTGTCGGTTTTGCCCTTTTGGGCCATAAAATGAGTTTTACATATCTTTTTGACCCCAAACCTTTTGCTACTGATTTTATATGATAAATAAATTATTTTAAACCTTATGGAAATTTAAAAATATCAGCTTTCTATATAAAACCCAGAAATGGCTCCTAATCGCCTTTTTAAGCGTTTTTAACGCATAGTATATACTAAAACTATTTTTAACATATAAGGTTTGATACCTACTGATATTTTAGGTAAATTAAAATATTTTAACAGTAAGCAAAAGTTGTTTAACTCAGATTCCCGTTTTGACATTTTTAGCCTATGTGAAATTACCAAAATACCCCTAGGATGCATAGTTTGGTTTTAAATGATAAAATTCACATATATCTAGTACCTTACTGTTATAACTTATTAAATTAAGTATATTTATTAAATAAATCAGACATGTAACTCAGATTACTAATTAAACTCTTTTATAACCTTTTAAATGACCAAAATGCCCTTACAAGGCAGAGTTTGAGTTTAAATCCATTTCGGGCATAATAGAAGACATCTTACTGATGTCACAACATATTTAAGGTATATTAACTTAGGAAACTTGCATATGACTCATTTGGTTACTCGTTACGCACTTTTCGCGTTCGGATCGGCTTATGTAACCAGTTTGCACATATTAGCCGAAACGGGTCAAAGCTTATCATTTTTGTCTCAAAATACAGAATATGTTTAGTTTAACCATATTATACAAGTCCTCAAACTTGTCGGGTCTAAATCACATTCCATTCCGGTCTTCGCTTAATCATGCGGTTGAACCGTATCTTCCTTTAAAAACTAACCGGTCTAAGCTTAAGCTTAACTAAAGACCGTTAGAAATCTAATAGGTTATTATAAACCTTTGTTCCAGAATAGGAGACCCAGTAAAAGCTACACGCACTTGCTAATTGTGATTATACTTGCAAAGGTAAATACTTTTAACTTATTTTCCCTTATACGAGCTTGGGATACGGTATATAAAATACCGCTTGGTCGGGCATTTGACCTTAATCGTGGGTGGTCAAGTATTATCAAGATGACCCATTTAAAAATCTGTTTTGTTTGTTTTACGCCTTTGGGAGTTTAATGACCATGTCCCGGATATCCTTGGCATCATTCAAAGAATGGCCACGACCTTAGCACACGGGTGTAGGCGTACACCCGTCAGTGCATTTACAATTATCAAGGTATAACCGTTGGTTTCCCGCCGCGGGACTATACTATGTGGTGTGTCTATTAATCTTTAATCCGGCACGAACCGGGCTACTGAACGCATAACAGACATGTAATCCTTTTACAAGATTATATTTAAGTAATAATCCCAAGTTATAAAAGATATTTTGTGCCACGTGCATTCAAACCAATTTTCAAACCTTTTCAAAATGAGTCAGTTAAATTGTATTTACCAGTGTAAACTGACGTATTTTCCAAAAGGTTAAGTGCAGGTACTACTCGTACTAGCCTGGCTGTCTTCTAGCGTCCACAATAAGTCTCGCAAGCTTGGATGTCAATAAAACTGTTGAACAATATCTCCTTTTTATTTTGATCCGCCTGTGGATCCGTTTCAACTATTTCGTGATATTTAATATTACAATTTATTAAAGTTGAAATGAATCTATCTTTGCTTCCGCTGTGCATTTAAATTTGTGTTGTTTGACTACGATGATATCAACTACGTCACGATACTCCACACCGGGCCCACCGGTAATACGTGGAAATATCAGGGTGTGACACTGTAGAAAAGACAAACGTGTAGAAGCTTCAACGCCCACCAGGGGGGCGTGCCCAGCTCAGCACCGGGCGTGGTCAACGCAAAGATACGCAGAATCTTGCCAAATCTTGATAGTACAGATACGATGCTGACCACGGGGCCGTGTGGGACCCTCTGCTGACACTTTCATTTAATGAAGGAAAAGAAAAGGTTGGCCACGGGGGCGTGCCCACTGGACACAGGGCCGTGGCCAGAGCACTGTGCATGCTATAAATAAGGGTGCTTGGTTTACTTCAAAGGCATCCATTGGCAAACCACTACTCTCCCACTTTGCCACCACTCCACCACCACTACAACACCATCACCCACCACCATCATCCATCATCCATGTTTAGAATGTATAATAGTCTCGGGATCCAAGATTGATCGTAAGGGTTCTTGCCAATCAAAGGCCATGTTTGGTTAAGCCTCTTACATCACTTGGTGAAGACAAGTTTTTATTGTATTACTTTTGATTTTTAATATTTCGGCACTTTTTATTTGGTTTTGTATTAATGACTTTAATAACTAGTTTCTTATGTTGAAGGTGAATTCTGTCTATATAAAGTAAAAGATTGCATCATTCATGTTTTACGGTCTATATAAAGCATTTTGACTACCGGGTCGGGGTTAGGGGAATGGTTTGATAAGGTTCTTGCCTTGTTCAGTGTATAGATCCTGCAAGGACATGGTTCAAGCTTACTAGGACCTCCTTCAATACCCACTGGTATTGGATGGCGGGGGTAGCTTGAACCCCTCATATGTAAACTACTATTAATACATTAAACCGGCTTCTTGGGATTGTATCATTGTTGACTCAAACCACTTAGCCGAGGATAACGTCACCTTCAAAAGAGGGGCCTACCACTTTTCACATTAATAACATAATTAATTATCTTTCAATATTCTGACCCTTTGGGATTGTATCCCTGCTAACTCAAACCACAGGGTTGAGAGTAACGTCACCTTCAAAAGAGGGGCCTACTACTATAACTAAGATAATCTCTTAAAAAGTCCGAAAGTGCGAAAATCATCAAAGGATACATTAAAGGCGAGTCAGATCCAAGTGATTCATCTTGTCTATCTGTTTTTATTTTATTTATTTCTGCATTTTTAGTTTTTATTTTCATGTTTCAAATCTTTTCTCAAAAATTTAGATTCATTAGACGTTGAGGATAAACCGGTACTAAAAGCTCTTGTGTCCTTGGACGACCTCAGTATCTTACCAACGCTATACTACGCTCACGATGGGTGCATTTGCTCAAGTGCGTGTTTAGTGTTATTAGAATATCGTGTTTTATAAATTTAAAACATGATTAATACGTAAAATGGGCACAAAATATTAATAAACTCATATCACACCTAACGCGCACCAGTTGATCTCTTAACCGTTTTGAAAATTCTCTCATTCCAAATAAAATAAAGACTTGTAGATGATGGCATACATAATCTTTTTACTGTTTGCCAACTTCTGCTATCCAACCCCGTAAGATCCAATCCTATCAATAAAGAAACCGCTTTCACAACAGTGCAGCGCAAAAAAAACATGCTCAACTGATTCTAAATCTGACGTGCAAACTGTATTGCTGTACAACTCTCTAGTCTTGTTGGTTTGAGTTTTAAATCTGCAGCAACCCTATCTCTAAAATAAAATGAGTGTAAAATGATTGGAGATTAATAAAGCTAAATGCATAAAAGGAACCTCAAATATTTGAAAAAATAACAAAAATTTATTGAAAAAGAGATATGTAACTACAAACTCAAATTACCAATTATTTTACACTATAGAAGCAAATCTTAACAATCTACTACTTCTAATAAAACAAAATAATGTTTAGCCACTTGTCATTAGCTTAAGCCAATACTTGCCATGTGGCATTTGATTAATACCTCATTTTCTCAAATGACCGCTAAAACACAGCATCCCTCACGCCTTTTTTCTTTTCCTTCTTCTTTCTTTAACCTAATTAATGTTCACCGTTTCACACAATCAACTCTTCATCTTCACTCCAATCTTCTTCCAAGAATACCATCGGTTTCCATATAACAATGAATTATTTCACTGGATCTACATATATAGATGGTTCTACGTTCTTCATCGTCTTCATCTACTTCTTCTTTTTCTTGATTCGATTTCAGAATTTCGAATATCGATCTACAAATCTGTAAGTTGTTTTTGTTAAATTCCTTCTTTAATCATTATTCATGTGTTCCTTCGTTTAATTACTGTGTTAAAACTATGTTTCTGTTGATTTTGGGGTTTTAATATTATGTTTTTGTTATAGAATATGATGTTTATGCAAAACCCTGAAACCGATTTTCATGTATAATATTGTTTATTTCTCATTTTTATTTATTCTATCAAGTATATACGAAACCATAGATCCGATTGTTATGGAATATCTTTGTTAGGTTTTATTTGAATTGATGTCTAATAAGTTTTATTTGATTGTGATGCTTAATAAGGTTTTGATTGTGATTCAAAACCCTAAATCCGATTGGGATTTAAAAATATGTTGATTTTGGGGTTTTAATTTTATGGTTTTGTTAAAGAATAAGTTGATTATGCAAATCCCTAAAACCGATTTGATGTAGAACATTTTTTATTTCTAATGTTTATTTATTCTATCAAGTTTATACGAAACCCTAGATCCGATTGTTATGGAATATCTGTCTTAAGTTTTATTTGAATTGATGTAAAGTAAGTTTTATTTGATTGTGATGCAAAATAAGTTTGTGATTGTGATGCAAAAGCCTAAATCTGATTGTGAGGGATTGTGATGCAAAAGCCTAAATCTGTTTGTTTTTGTGAGGGATTGTGATGCAAAAGCCTAATTTTGATTGTGATGCAAAATAAGTTTTATTTGATTTGATTTTGTATTCTATGAACCTTATTCGTGTATATCATTGTTATGAATTATAGTTTTTTATTTGATATGATTTTGTTTATGTGTTTTCAGTCTGATTTATTGGTTATGGTTATGTTATACAAACCCTGATTCTGATTTTCATGGAAAATCTGATGATTTTGTTTTTATTTCACATGTTTATGTAATCTATGAACCTCCGTTTATATACCGTGTTAAAACTGATGAATGATTTTTCGTGTTAATGTTGTTTTTTTGCTTAACAATTTGATATTGTGATTGATCATCGGATTATGAGTGTTGTGTTTGTAATTTGTTGTTAGGCTAGATAAATTTGTGGAAATTTAGAAGTGTTTGGTTGTTTTTTTATTTTATTATACGGTCTAATCTTTGCTCCACCTTCCTATTGTTTTGTTTGAAGATTGATTGAATATCATATGTGTTCTTGGAGTTTAATGGTTTGATCCTTGATGTTTGACAATTTAATTTCGGATCATGATAACGGTTCGGTACAATCCATCAGTTTGTTACAAAATTATTATTGTTAATTATTATTTCCTTATTTAGAGGATAGATAATAACTTGATTTTAAATTCAAAAATTTGATTTGGATGATAATATGGAAGTAAACGATTTGGAGTTAATAACATTAATTGGTTTTCCTTTTTAGGTGGGTTCAATGTACCTAGACATGTTAGTTGTTTAAAATTTAAAATTTTATATATAATTTTGATTAAATTCTTCCAACATATTATAGTAATTTTAAATTTAAATTATATTTGACTTATTTTTAAATAAAGTTACCTGAAATAGAAGTTGACTACATTCATTTTTTATAATTGCTAATTATCACCTAATTTTTAGTAACCTCTAATCAACAATTATTGGTTTCTAAATAACTAATTAGATTCAAATTATTCAACAATTATATTAAAAACATTTATTGATTGTTAATATATATGCTTTAAATCATTAAAATAATAGATACGGAATTGACTTTTGAACTTTCAGTGTATTTTAGATGATTATGTCCCTCAAGATACTAGCATTTGTATGTTTTCAAATATTGTTTTAATTATTAGAAGTCTGTTTAAAGAATATATTAATATTCTTAAAAAACGTCAAAAAATGTGTTTTTAGTATTTTTGGCTGATAATTTCCTTATTTAGATGATAGATAATAACTTGATTTAAAATTAAAAATTTTGATTTGGAGGATATTATGGAAGTAAACGATTTGGAGTTAATAACAATAATTGGATTTCCTTTTTAGGTGGGTTCAATGTATCTAGAAATGTTAGTGGTTTAAAATTTAAAATTTTATATATAACTTTGATTAAATTCTTCCAACATATTATAGTAATTTTAAATTTAATTATATTTGACTTATTTTTAAGAGTAAAATGCACGGATAGTCCCTGTTGTTTGGTAAAATAACACCTATAGTCCCCAACTTTTGGAAATTACACCGGTAGTCCCTGTGGTTTGATAATTTGTTACTCGGATAGTCCCTGGAGTGAATGTCCGTTAGTTTTCACCGTTAACACCATGTAAAATGACCAAAATGCCCTCGGTATTAAATTAAAACACATTAAAAGACTATTTTTAAATAACAAAACAAATAAATCAATTGACCAAACCAGCCAGCAGCCACCAACAGCTACCATTGGAACCACCACAGTCACCACAGCCACCATCTGAACCACCACCATCATCATCTTTCTCCGCCGTCAACGCACCTATCGTTGCCACCACCTTCATCAATAACCATCATCAAAACCCAACAAATAAAACCCTAAATCGGTTCTAAATCTACAAATTCAACTCAAAACTCAAAACCCTAAGAGGCGATATGTACCTTAATCGACTGATGTTGATGGAGGAGGGAGTTGCAGTGGCGGAGTTGCAGTGGCGGTGAGTGAGTTACAGTGGCGGAGATGGAGGAATTGCAGTGGCGGAGTCAAGTGGTGGTCAGTGACCTTTTCTGGGACCATTTCTGTCTGTCTGTCTGTCTCTCTCTCTGATCGACCTTTTCTGGGATGGAGGAGGGAGTTACAGTGGCGGAGATGTTGATGCCGGTGGAGGTGGTGAGGGTAAGAGTGGTGGATTGGATGGTGACGTTGTCGTAGAGGGAGATGGAAGTGGAGTTGAAGGAGTTGAAGAGGAAGTCGACGACGGAGGACAGTGGGGATAGGAGGAGGAGGGTGGTGAGGAGGAGGAGGTGGTGGTTGATCATGGTGGAGATGCGGTGGTGAACATGAAGGTGGAAATGGTGGATTGGTTGACTTGTAAATGAAGGTTGTAGATTGTTCTGGAGCTGCTTATAATACATGTTGATGATTATAGTATGCTGACTTGTACGGATATGCACTCCAGTCATTTTTTAGTGTTTTAATTTAATATATTAAGGGTATTTTAGTCATTTTACATGGAGTTAACAGTAAAAACTAACGGAGATCCACTCCAGGGACTATCCGAGTAACAAACTGTCAAACCACAGGGACCACCGGTGTAATTTCCAAAAGTTGGGGACTATAGGTGTTATTTTACCAAACCACAGGGACTATCCGTGCATTTTACTCTATTTTTAAATAAAGTTACCTAAAATAGAAGTTGACTACATTCATTTTTTATTATTGTTAATTATCCTAATTTTTAATAACCTCTAATCAACAATTATTGGTTTCTATATAACTAATTAGATTCAAATTATTCAACAATCATATTATAAACATTTATTGGTTGTTACCATATATGCTTTAAATGATTAAAATAATGGATGCGGAATTGACTTTTGAACTTTCAGTGTATTTTAGATGATTATGTCCCTCAAGATGCTAGCATTTGTATGTTTTCTAATATCGTTTTAATTATTAGAATTCTGTTTTAAGAATATATAATAAACGTTAAAAATGTGTTTTTAGTATTTTTGGCTCATAATTCCTTATTTAGAGGATAGATAATAACTTGATTTTAAATTTAAAAATTTGATTTGGAGGATAATATAGAAGTAAACGATTTGGAGTTAATAACATTAATTGAATTTCCTTTTTAGTTTGGTTCAATGTACCTAGACATGTTAGTGATTAAATTCTTATTTGTGTGTTTTTAATTAGGGGAAATCTTGGTTTTTGAAATATGTTAATTCGTTTTTAGGAGTTTATGGATCAAAGTAGTTGAGTAAAAAGTCAATATGGATTCAGGCTTTCGAATCGGTTGACCCAAATCATTTTTAATTTAGTAGTATTTTCATTTGCTTGAATAAAATGATCTATGATGTTTTGGCATGTTTTCAGTATTTATATTATTTGTTTGACCCACTTATAGAGAAAACATAACATGAATCACAACCCAAACATAAAATATATATAACCTTTGATACTATTATCTGCAATTCTTGATTTTATGGCTTTTAAACGGGTAGCCATGAGGTATTATCATTTGTCATCTAAATGAATCTTATTTGAGTAGTAACATGCCAACTTCATTAATTTTCCACTTCAAATACTTGGCAATTTCTATGGTTTTTTGAGGTTTGTTTGTTTTTAGTTCCAGGTTCTACTTTTATTTTTCCTTCTATAAATCTATAATATGCAGGGCTGTAACCGTAATGAATGAAACATTAAAGCATGCCAAATGCTTGCCGACTCGGACATGCTTTGCCATGACGCAATATTGTGAAGGAACCCTTGACGCCATCAGGTGATTGTGAAATTTTGGGTGTGTCGTCGTTCCTTCACAGAATTTTGTATATGTATTTTTTTAGTTTTCTATCTTTTGAGTTTTTACTTGCAAGTCCTTATTCTAATTCAAGATAATGTGAAACATTTTTGAGTTTTTCTTTGTCGTTCCTTTGTTAAGATAATCATAAACTTTATAGGTTTCATCATTTTTTTTTAAATTTTAAGAATTGTCATTGTGTTGTCTTTCATCTTTTGCAACTTTTCATTTTCTTTAACACATCCAAACATGTCTTCCATGAAATCTTTGAACAGATTATCAGGACACTGGTATCAAAAGGCGCTGGATCTGAATCTTATGCAGGTTTTCTTTTGATGAGTTAGATATTTACATGATAAAAACCATGTATTTTATGGAAACAGACTGAATTAAAACTATATTGAAGCTTTGCAAATTTTTAGGCCCTTCAAAGTTGTTCATGTTCGTCAAAGCTCCTTTTTCTTTCAATATGCCTCTCCACTTTCTTCTCAAGCGTGATTATAGATTCAATAAAAAGGTAATGTTTAATTATCGGAACATTTTTATTTGAGCATGTTGATGGCTTCAAAAGACCTATATTATTTTAAGTACTTTTAGAATGACCAGCTCTTTTTAAATTATTAAATCGTATCGAGTTTTCTTTACTAATGGTTCCTCTTATGAGCAACTTTACTAATAAGTGATAACATATAGATTGTATATATTCATACAAATCTATAACCTAGAGCTTGATACTGGACGTTCATATTTATTTGTTTGTTATCTATTTTTTTTTTTTGCCACATTTACAACTCCATCTAGAGTTTCAAATTATAGTTGCTTTTAGAGGTTGCAAGATTAGTGGGATGGGTAATTGGTCAAAACGGGTAGTAGGTTTGGATCATATGTGATGCTGTCCTTTTACAACTCTATTTAGATTTACAGGCTACACTTGCATGTAGAGGTGGTAGGTTGGGTCACATGCTAAAACAATTAAATTTTAGTTGCTTAGGCAAAGCTTTTTAAAGGCGTATGGAGGAAAGGATACTAGAGTTGACCAATCAAGTCAAGGTAAGACTAACAAATTTTATCAAGCTTGGATCTTTGACTACAACAAATGATCAGCTCGAAATAAAAGCAGCCTGATATTTTCTAAATGTCGTTACAATTGATCATTTTATCTTAAGGCTTCCTAATCGCTTAAATACACTAATTTGCAGTTTCTCCTATAAGTAATAAAAATTCTTCTTATTTTTGTGACCTTATAAACTCCATTTCCTTAGTCATGTCCTGAACAAAATGTAACTGAAATTTGTGGTATTGTTTTGCTTGGTGTGGTCTGAACCTTTGATCATATTTGCTTTATGCAGTAGCAACTGATCTATGAAGGACTGGAGAGGCGAAAGATCGGTTTTTTCAGCATTATTCCTATCGGCACCAAAGCTGCCAAGGTATAGACCCACATTTAAAACATTCTCAAACTTACATTGCGTCATTTATTAAAATTTAGGAGTGTTTTGTTTAAAAAAAAGACCAAGTTCTTATCAAATGGATATAAAACACAACCCAAATGGGTTTGAGTGAAGAGTCAAAAAGTCATGACTCTTCAACTTTTAACATAAACAACTGACCTTTTTATTGACGATTGCTTTTATTCTTTATTTAGTGGTTGCCGAAAGAGTTTATGAACAGGTATTTCAAAACCGACACTTTGGACGATAACTTTACAATTCGTTTTGGAGGTACATAGATGTGGAATGTCAAAGTGAATAGGCTCTGGGGATCGAACTACTTCATTCAAGATTTCTCACAAATCAACAAAGAACTTCATCTCATATCAGGTGATGTAATCGTTTTTGAGTTGGTTGCGAGACGTATTTTCAACATTCTGGTTTTCCGTCCTAATGGAATATAGTCTGTTGTTCCCGAGGTTGCCAATAGTGTTGGTGTTGAAGAAGAGGAAGACACATAACAAATGGATGTTAGTGAAGATTTGTTATTAGACGATGAAAATCAAGACATGGAAGATGACATTGTAGACGTTGAACATGATGTGCCAGTCATTGTAGCGGATCCTGTGTTGGAACCAGACTTTGTTGACGTTCCACATATTCCGGCCGTTGTTCATCAAGCCAACCAATACGAACTAACATGGTGTCCATCTTTTCATTTTGTAAGTTTTTCATACTCTAAATGCTTTATTTTAATATTATGTAACGCTTTGAAGTTTGTATTTTGTTTATTAGTTTTTTAATTTGTTTATTTTATCGGACTGTAATGCAGCGGTTGCCAAAGGCATTTGCAGCAAATGTAGATATGTCTGTCCTTGATGAGATGGTAGTTCAAACTGAAGACGGGTTTTCAATGACACTAGAGATCCGGCAAGAAACGGCACGTTGGAAAATGCTGCAGGCTGGGTTGGAAAATGGAGCTCAGTTTTTGCTGCGATATTATAGGGATCAAAACACGTTGCGAATTCTTAATCCGAACCCCTAGGTGATGTATCTATTGACAAATAGCGTCAGAAGTAAACAACTAATATCGCTACCAAGCATGTCGTATGTGTGGTAACAGTTTTGAAACAATTATTACTATATATGTTTTGTTTACAAAAACTTAATGTGTAACGAACATTATGTCGATGTACTTTTGGGACGTGCTCAAGTGTCTCAAAATATTAGGTTTAACAATCAAAGTTTAACGGTTCTACGTTTAAATTATTTTATGTGTTTAGTTGGTGTTTAGCCACCCGCGAAAGTCGCGGGGTCTTAGGCTAGTAGGCTATATATAAGTTAATTAAAAACTATCTTGGCCACTTTCTTTCTATAAATAGTTACTAATTTTATAAGTGATGTTTAAATAATAAATATGCAAGTATCTATTTACCTACGTATATAAAAATGATGGGTGAATAGTTTCACCATTCTACTGGTGGAAAAGGGCGGCTGGCTTTTTTGTTTTTTTTTTTTTTTTTTGCTTTTTGCATTTTTAAAGTTAGTATAACTATAATTGAGCGCGGATTTCATTATCAAAAGTACATGTGTTTTAGTGGTTTTGATGTTTGATATATTTGAGGCTAGCGGAACAGTGTCATCCAGCTGCCTGACACTTTTCCATTGGTCCAATCAATTTACGATTTTATTCTCAGTTTAAAATTACGATTTTGTTCTTAATTTAAAATTATGTTTTTGCACTCAGTTCAAAATAAAATTATGCTTTTGCCCCCACATCAAAATTACGATTTTGACCTCAGTTCTAAAATATGATTTTGCCCCCGGTTCAAAATTAAATTAGCCCCTAACTTAAAATTACAATTTTGCATTCAATTCAAAATTATGATTTTACCTACATTTCAAAAAATATGATTTTATCCACAGTGAAAAATTGTATTCTTGCCATCATTTTGCGTTTTTTTTTTACAAAACTATAGTAGTGTTTTATTTTATTTGGTTAACTAAATGTAATTTCTATTTGTGTCAAACAGTTGTCTAGCACTCGTTCATTGGTCCTAACAAATTATTTTTTTGCTCCCAGCTCAAAATTACAAGCTTGCCATTGTTTTCGTTTTTTAGCAAAACTATAGTCATGTTTTGGTTTAATTGATTGACTCCATGTATATTTATTGAGATCATATCTATCATAAGTAGTATGTACAAGTAACCGAAATACATACGTACATGTTATAATATTACGAAATATTCGGGTTATGACCCCGCAACGCGGGCGGCATAACACTAGTTAATTTGATTTTAAAAGATATATATTAAGATAATAATACCAAATACTTGTGTACTACGACCAATTTAAAAAGTCTCATTAGCAATCTCACTCGGCCTGTCGGCCATATTCTCAAACACTTCGGTTACCAACAACAATACATGATTCTAACCAACACTAGGAGATTTCAGACAAAGAAAAATTTAATAAAAGATATATAACATTATTTTTATCATCATCAACAAATAACAGGATATTTACTACATATACATTTATTAATTGGGGGAATAGTGCCAGACAGCTTGCCTGGCACTTCCCTATTGGACCAACATATTTTTAATTTTATTTTATTTCCAATTTAAAATTACGTTTTCATCCTTCGTTTAAAATTACATTTTTGCCCTCAGCACAAATTAAAATTATAATTTTGCCCCTAGCTCAAAATTACGCTTTTGCCCTCGGGTCAAAAACTCATTTTTAATTTTGTTCCTAGTTTAAAATTACGGTTTCGCCCTCCGTTTAAAATTACGTTTTTGCCCCAGTTCAAAATAAAATGTTGTTTTTCCCTCTAGCTCAAAATTACGATTCTGCCCTCATCTCAACATTATGTTTTTGCTCACAGTTCAAATATTTTCAAGTTGAGGGAATAGTGTCAGGCAGCTTGCCTGACACTTCCCTATTGGACCAACCCATTTTTTATTTAATTTTACTCCTAGTTTAAAATTACGCTTTCGTCATTCGTTTAAAATTTCGTTTTTGCCCAAGCTCAAAATAAAATTATAATTTGCCTCTAGCTCAAAATTACACTTTTACCCTCGATTCAAAAACTCATTTTTAATTCTGTTCCCAGTTTAAAATTACGGTTTCGCCCTCCGTTTAAAATTACGTTTTTGCCCCCAGTTCAAAATAAAATATTGTTTTTTCCTCTACCTCAAAATTACGATTCTGTCCTCAGCTCAAAATTAGTTCAAAATAAAATTATGTTTTCCCCCCTAGCTCAAAATTATGATTTTGCTCTCAGTTTAAAAATATAATTTCGCCTCCGGTTCAAAATATAATTACGATTTTGCCCTCTGTACAGATATATATATGTTATGAGAGAGAAATATTCGGCTTATTGCCGCGCAACGTGGGCAGGGTAAAAACTAGTTCTAGAACAAGTATCTACTAATTTGATTTAAAAATGTTTATATGAAAATAGTACCAAAATTATTTGTGAGTAGATAACAATCAAACATGAGCCATATATTTGGATCAAGGTCAATAAAATGCGAGGCGGCCATGAAAACAAAAGGTATGTGCATGTGAATCATTCGTTGTACAAGATCTTTATCTTGTTTTGTGGTTTCGTTAACTCCTAATAAAAGGCAATTGGTCCACCTCTCATGTCTAGCCACTAATATTAAGAAACTCAGTCTTTGACATGAATATTCAAAACATTGTGCAGGACTATGGGTATTCAGAAAAAAACCACAAATCGATTTGTAACTGTAACGGAAAAAAATATCTGAACAACAAATTCGGTTTTACGTTTGTTTTCTAACCGAAACCGAATTGTGAATATGGTTTTGGTTCGGTTTTTGGATCCACATTTTTTTTTAATTTGGTTTATTTGGATGACCGAATAAACCGTTAATTTAATTTATTATTAAATAAAAATATTAACGTTTAATAAACTATATACAATTTATTAGCCCAAAATAATAAGTCTAATATCTAAGTATATGTATCCCCATGGTTTGAAGATTATTTATATTTTGTGCCATTAGACTTGTCGATTATTTATAGTTTTTATGATCTATGTTTTGAAGTTTTAACTTTGTGGTTGTGTGTACGACTATTTTATGGATATGTTTGTTTTATTTTGCTATATTTTTTATTTATATATTGTTATGTTTAAATTCGTTGCTGATTTGATGTTCGGAAGTTAGAACATAAACATAAATATAAATTAGGAAAAAAAGTACTTAGGTATAATTTGCTTAAATTTGGTTTCTAACCGAAACCAAACCGAATTGAATTTGGTTTGGTTTGGTTCGGTTTGCATATTCCTAATTTGGTTTGGTTTTTGGTTTGGGGTATAAAATTTTGAAAACCGAATAAACCAAAATAAACCATAAACCGAACCGATGAACACCCCTATGCAGAATGGGCAATACGATGTGTGTTCGACTATATGATTGGGTATGGCGTATGGGTATGATATCAAAATATGGCCACGAACTATATAACTGTTTATCCGAAGTATATGTGAACGAACTTTTCTTTATAATGATATTATTTATATTTATATTTATATTTATATTTATATTTATATTTATATTTTGTACCGTGAAAAATGAACTTTTATATATAATGATATTATAGTGGGGAATACGGGCGTTGCAGCGGAGTCGACAATATGGGCCGAGTGTTGGTTCAGTTCTGTTTAATCATAATGGAAAACATGAAAACATACCTTTGATTGCATCAGCATAAACCAGCAGAGAATCCAGATGAAGACGCAGCAATAATGTTTGACATGGTTGTCAGCTTGGTCTGGTTCCTCCTTAGGGTGCTAACTGATGATGGTGATGATGAGAACCGAATAGGGGATTCAGTTATGGAGATGGAGGTCAAATGTGATGTTATGACTAATGGGGTGTATCTAATTGTGTAACTGTGTAACCCCTTAACCTCCACATAATTCTCCTTATATAAGCACCCAGGAGGAAACCTAATTAGTTAATAAGGGTAATATGGTCCATCAACAATTACCAACTAATTATTTAATAGGTTATTATATATTTTGATCTATATTATGTAAATGATTATAATGGCTATAGATTAAATATTAAAACATAATATATTTAATCTTACATTCTCCCACTTAGCCGAGTAATCATTTACTATGAGTATTAGATAAGCCTGATCAGGAGTTAACACTCATTTTAGCCTTAAACAAGTACTATAGCAGAGAAATACAGCCGTTGAATCATTATGCGACTCAGGACCCCATTAATCATACTATAGCCTTAATTTAAAACCTAATCGTTATGATCAAAATACGCATAAGCCCTTTGTTTGATTTGTAACTATATTTGTCTATATGCCATTATGCTAGCTTGACATATTCTTAGAGACATACAAAATCAAACTGATGAGGAAAATTAACTAATACTTAGTCATTCATAGTACGATATGCAGTTGCGCATGGCCATCAATTAATACCCGTCTCTGAGCTCTCTTAATAAGACTTATGGGTAATAGCCCTTCAGTTATAGGATCCTTAAGCATATCATGAATGTATTCGATACAAACTTAGTTTCCTCAATTCGTTCATAAACGAATATTAATTGTGTATCGAAACTTAATGCAACACCTCTTGAACTGTTACTGTTCAAGGAGTTATGATAGCTGACTTTATCACACTAAGTCTTCAAAACATTAATTATATGGAGTTAATCAACTTATGAGTCTACTGATAAATTTCCAACAACATTTAATGACTATATTATGTCATTATAACTTAAGTTGTTAATATCAGTGCATTATGACTCCTCCATGAGATAGGTTTTGTCTGCTGACATAAAGATGTACCCGAAATTACATTTTTGTCATCTTTGAATATTTCAAAGTTAGAGTAATAAACCGGTTTTAATTCTCACTTCTTCTTTAAATTGTAGCCTCTCGTTTCTTTTAAAGATATTGTAATACTCTATTAAATGTTTCACATTAATCTAGACATATCTAGTGTGTTGCAATTTGAGTAATATCTAAACGAGTATAGACTTAAACTTACATAAGGCTTCTAATTAATGAAGCGTAAATAAACAATCTCATTTATCCTATTATCCTCTAAAGGAGAGCAGTATTGTTTGTTACACATGTAAGGACCCATTTAATGTTAAACTTATGGAACAGAACTAATGTCCCACTGGGTCTATCTCGATATGTTATGATATCTATCACGTAAGAGATATCTCTGAGATATATTATATCAAATTTTGTGTTAACAATGCTTTGACTTATGTAACACATAATTGTCAAAAGAATGTCATCTATATAGACAAGTTTATCTTAGTTGCTCCCACTCATTTTGAGGTAGGTACATTAATCCACTTGGTTCTTGATGAAAATAATTACGTTAGCTTTTCATCACATTATGATGTTTGCATTAACCCATACATGGATTTTATTGGCTTACAAATAAAGTGTTCTTTAACCTTCAGTTTGAAACTTTAGGTTGTTATCTAATGAACATGTAAATGTGTCAGCCATTTGTTATGGAAAATTGTTTATAATGTTCATCTAATGTAGCTTTAAACTATTATAAGCTACTAGAACAGTGATGATCCTCAAAGAAATCTTCTGTAAGATATGTAATAAAGATTCTTTAATAATTAATCTCTTCCTAAGTACAACCTTTGACAATCAATCATGCTTTTGAGTGTCTTAACGCTTATATTAGGATTTGGTTTTGTTATGAACACTCTTAGGTAATTCAATCAAATCCTAAACGTTATTCGAACACATAAAATAAGTTTTACTATAAAAGATTTGACAAATACAACACCTTGAATCACCTTGTACAAGACTTTCTCTCTCTAGAACTCTAAAGCTCCTCAAATGTGCAAAAGTTATAAAATGAAGGAGTAGGATCCAATACAAACCATATTTTTGCATACAAACTGTAAGAACCATTTAAAAAGTGTCACGTGACATCCAAACAATTATAGAGAAATGATAAAATAATATCCTAAATAATATCAATTATATTAAATTCTCTATAAATATGTTAACAAGCAATTAACTTCTTTATTTGGATCTTTCTTTTGTTTTCAATGTGCTGATTAAGAAAACTGCTGATATCATTTAAATATGTGCTAAAATCAATTATCTTGATTAATTTTCATGTACTAATATAATTCAAAAATGCTACTTTTATGTATGTATTGTTTTGGTATGTGCTAATTTAACTTTTTTAAGTGCTAGGATCTGTTCTTACGGTTTGTACGGGAACCAACCCCTCCAACTAATTACCACACTATAAATAAGCAACATGTTGTTGCTTCATATGCTTGTACCCTATGCATAGGGTGTTTCCCAAAAAAAAAACTTAATTTTTCACTTTCAACCTATAAGTTTTTTATCTTTTACATTTTAATCTTTTTGAATTTTTTTACTTTTAACCTTAAAACTTTTCATCTTTTACAATTTAACACAAACACTTTTTTTTGTTCAACTTTAGTCCCTCATATTTTTATCTTTCACGAGTTTTTCGTTTTATTGCGAGTCAACATGCCGTAACGTGCATGGGGGTTCAATGTTTTTTCGTCTCTTTTTTTTTAGTTCGACAGGCCCCGTCGCAACGCGTCTATTTTTCTCCGTTTGACAAGTTTATCGCAACGCGGAGGTCCCAGATGGACTTGGTTATTCTTTTCTACGTTTTACATTACGTCTAACTTTTGCATTAACATGACGCAATCGGTGTGCGTGGTTCAACAATTTTACGTCTGTTTTTCGTTCGATGTTATTTATTCCTTTTTAATTTATTTTATTTTTACGAGCTTTTCTGATGTTGGTGGTTGCTAGCAATGGTGTGGCATTAGTGCTAATTGGCATGATTTTACGAACGTATTAAACAATTAAGCTTTCTATTAATAATTTGTTTCGAGTTTACCTCTATACCTCCTTTACTTAATTTTTTTTTTTACGTGCATATTTTTATGTATGAGTTGGTATGAATTCAATTTGCTCTACGTTTCGACGTAAACATTTTCTGAAAACGAGCTAGGTCAAATATAATATGTTTTCCTATAAGAAAACCATTTTTAGGTACATATTTTTTTGTACGTTTCGGTATAAATTCAAGTTGGTGTATCTTTTGACGTAAACAATATTGGGAAACGAGTCAGGTCCAATATAATATGTTTTCGTGCTTATTTTATGAATGTTTTGTAAAATTTGTTTCGAATCGAGTGGAGTCAAATCAGAGTTTCTTTTTTTCCGTTTTTTTTTTCAAAAGCTCTAATTAATCTCTTTTAATTATATGTGTCAACTTTTCCGTTACATGTGTTACATTTTCTATGTATGAGTCGGGTCACATATAATACGTTATGATTGTACGGTATAAATTTGATTTACTTATGTTTTGATCCTATCGCAATGCTTATATAGGTTACATTGAGTTCAATCGGAAATGTCGAAACACGCATTTTCATATGATTAACGCATCACATAACATTTGGGCTAATCCATTCGATGTTTGCGACGTACCCGCGCGGCAACGCGCGCGGGTCTTATTCCTAGTTATAAAGAAATGGTAAAATGATAACCTAAATAATATCAATTATCTTGAATTCTTTATAATTATGCTATCAAGCAATTAATTGTTTATTTGGATCTTCCTTTTGTTTTCAATGTACTAATAAAGAAAAGTGTTGATATCATTTCACATATGTGCTAAAATCAATTATCTTGATTAATTTTCATGTGCTAATATAATTTAAAAATGCTACTTTTATGTATGTATTGTTTTAGTATGTACTACTTTAACTTTTTTTAAGTGTTAGGATCTGTTCTTACAGTTTGTAGGATAAATATGGTTTGTACCGGAACCAACCCCGTAAGGACATAACCCTAAGTCCGTCGTACCCTTACTTATTTACCCAATCACACAAAGTTACGTCATTTTCACTCAAAACACACCTTGCTTACCCTCATTGATATAGGCAAAACCCGCAAATACCATCATCCCTTTTAACTTGAAAGAACGGGGATTTTGTCTCAGGAATAGCAAAGAACTGTTGCCTCAACCAGTGCCGCACAGGCGCACACCCTACCGGCACACCCCTACCCGCATCAATGGCGCTGGTGTTACCACACCTATCGAGTGCCGCACACCCTTCACGCCCCAATCACCCTTACCATATTTAAATAAGGTCCACACATGCCTACACTAAGTAGTTAATGCAGTAAAATATCGGATATCGATCAAGGACCGATATTTGAGATATCGGTTATTAGGAATGGCAATGGGCCGGGCTTGGGCCGGGTATTGGTAATCCCAAGCCCGTACCCGATTGTAATTCTTTGTCTCATACCCGGCCCGTTACCCATCGGGTATTTGTCGGGTAATTACCCGTCAGGTATCGGGCATACCCGCGGGTATCGGGTATACCCGTTAATTTCATAAAAATACCCATTGGGACAAATGTTCAATTTTTTACTTTGATGTTTATATAATTTACTATTTTAATGACTATAACAAATGAAAATATGATTAATAACTTACATATCATATTCAAACCACATATACCAAACTAAATCAAAATGATTACTTAATTATGTAATTGTATCATGATCACCAAATTGCATAAACAACCACAAAATAAAAGGTGATAGCTTCCATATCCAATATACATGCTCAAAAATAAATTATTTGTTCGCTAAGCACCTAACAAATACATATCCGCATATGACTATAGAGAAGGTAATAAGTTCATGTTTTATATATATGGAAATATATAATATGATACATTCGGGTATTATTCGGGTAAATGGGCCGGGTATCACTAAATCCCATACCCGTACCCGATTTTTTTTAAGCCCGTACCCGGCCCATACCCATTGGGCTTCGGGTATACCCGGCCCGTATGTTTCAGGTTTCGGGTATACCCGTCGGGCTTGGGCTTTTTTGCCATCCCTATCGGTTATCGCGATGGGATATCGATGGGATATCAATAATTTTAATATCATACTAAATTTACATATATATAGCAAATTAATACTAACAATTAAGTATATTCTCCTACTATTGACAAATTAGGTTTTTGCAGCTTGCAAAACACTAACAATTGTATCAAGTAGGAACTAACTAAGACGTAGAACACTAACATTTAACAATAACAACAAACAATTAATACTTAAAACACTTATAACAGCAATAAGAAAAAAGACAAATGATAAAACTAAGAACAAATGTATTGATATCGGGAAAATCAGTGATATATCGGTAAATATCGCCGATATTATCGGTACTAATATTCTGACCGATATTTTGCACTCATAACTCAGCAGAGGACTGATAACCGATATATCAATGATGTATCGGAATATTAACTACATCAATAGAAAAAACAAATATTTTAAAATAATCATCTAGATTGCTCTGAAGTCTTGACACAATTCACCAACTTAGAAATAATTGTCCGTTTTCCACAAGTCTTTATCAAGCCACCTCATTGTTTTGCTTGTACGCAATATAAATCGAGTTGCTTACTCACTCATTCAAAAACCTACACTTATAGATTGATGCAAGCTTAGACCTCTACTTGCAAGCTAGTAAAAACCAACACTCGTTAGTCTCGCTACAAAGACATAGTTCTTTCTGTGACCACCCTCTGACGTTTAGTTACATTCATGGACAACTACATCGAAACAAACTCCTCAACCGAACCACCACCCATCCACGGCGACATACTAGAGGCCATACTCTCTCACATCCCACTCATCCACCTCATCCCCTTATCCCATGTATCAAAAGCATGGACCGCCAGCGTGTCATCCGCCTTCCGAACCTCCACCAACCCTAAACCATGGTTAATCGTACACACGCAAAGCAACCGGCACTCGTACCAGTGCCTGTACCCGTACCCGTCCACCCACGCCTACGACCCGGACTCCAACCAATGGATCCGGATCCATACCCGATCTCCAACAACCAATCACATCACCACACTCCGATCATCTCACTCTAACCTCCTCTACGCACTCTCTCCAACAGACTTTTCATTCTCATTCGATCCACTCCATCTGACGTGGCACCACGTGGCAGCACCGAAAGTCTCGCGTATCGATCCAATCGTAGCAGTCGTAGGCCGGCGCGTGGTGGTCGCAGGCGGCGCGTACGATTTCGAAGACGATCCACTCGCCGTAGAGATCTACGACCTCCAGTCACACACCTGGATCAAATCGGATCCGATGCCTAGGGCTTTCAATTTCAACCACTCCGCTTCATCGATCTGGCTTTCGGTTGCTTCCGATGATCCGAATCTGTTCGTTATGGAGAAAAGCTCCGGCGTGACGTACTCGTTCGATACGAGTACAAACACGTGGTCCGGGCCGTACGATCTGCGTCCGGATCGTAACGTTTATCATTCGGTTATCGGAAAATTAACCGGAAGATTGATTGTGATCGGAGTGTTAGGTGAAGCTGAGGATGTTACCGGTGTGAAGGTGTGGGAGGTGGATTGTGAATCGTTTGGATTGAAGGAGATGGGAGAGATGCCGGTGGAATTTGTTGAGGATTTGAGGAGGTGTGATGAGGTAATATCGTCGATTGATGTGGTTATGGCGGGAAATGTGGTGTATATGTGCGTTGGTGAGAGAGGTGGAGAGGTTGTTGTTGTGTGTGAGGTTGGGGATAAGGGTGGATGTAGGTGGCGCAAGGTGGTGAATACGGTGCGGGAGTGTGGTGTTATGGATAGAGTGGTGTTGACGTGCTCGGTGGTGGGGGTGGAGGACTTGCAACGAGCGGTGAGGGTAGAGGATTGGAAGTTTGTTGTGAAACGGTGAGTTGTGGTTTGGTGTGTTGACTTGGTGGAAATCGGTGTTGGTGTTGGTGTGATGTGTTGGTTTGAGTAAAAGTGTAAAAACTAAACTGAAATTAATCGAAAATCGGTTATTGATTATATTTTTGTACTATCAGTTAACTGAAATTAACTGAATCGAAATGAACCGAACCTTTTATATTTTTATATATTTCTAACTTTTATAACTCTATTTCATGTTTTATACTACTATTTCATTATTTATACATTCATTTCATTTATTTATCATCAATTTCATGTATTTAAACATTCGTTTTATGTATTTCTAAGTAAATATTTTTGCCCTTGTTTGGTTTGGTTATTAATCGAAATTAACACCGAGCCAAAAACCGATAAATTAACTGGCTAAAACTAAACCGATTATTGATGACTTCAGCTACAACTATTGTTACGATTTAACTAGAAGGCTTAGCTCGTGATTTTTTGTGTTTAGCTGACGGCTAACTTGGCTATTTTGGAGATGACTAAAAAGTAAAAAATGATTCCTAGATTGGATACTTTCCTGCCAAACTTGTCAAATTTCAGAATTACTCTATATCTTAAAACAAAAGGTCGGTGGCTCTTACATCACAACCACCGCCTTTGCTTTTATATAAACAATGTTTGAGTGTGAAATATCAAGATCGGAGTTTGGTCTGTCGGTTCTCCCGCCTCAAGCTAAACACGAGGTCAGGAGTTTGACTCCTGATTTACCTTTTTTCCCTGAACTGTAGGTTTAGTATTATGTGATTCCTCCCCCTTTTTTTTTTCTTAACACATAGTTTAATATTTATAGTTTGGATTTTGAAAATAAAAGTGAAAGTGCACTAATTTTAACGTTATTTTACTAATTTCGTGAAAATAACGTTAAAAGAGGGGGATGGTTAATCATGCATCATGTGGTGGCGTTGATAGCCGAAAGATAAGGGGGTACAAGCACTAATCGGCAGTTGTCTCAATTGCTGAGTGTTATGTGCCTTATGTCCAAGGCTTGATGCAAAACTACTATCGAGTCGGGGGTATCACTGGAAGCAGCCTCTCTATTCCTACGGGGTAGAGGTAAGGTTGTCTACATCTTACCATCCTCAGACCCTACCTTAGCTTTGTTATTGGTGGGATTTATTAAGTATGATGATGATGATGATTTTAAAAATAAAAGTTGGTTGTTCCACTTTATAAATTGATACCTACACTCATATTTTTTTTAAGTAAGTTGTACATTCACTTCGAACTTTTGATAATTAATACCATTGATCCGCCAAACTTTTCTACTTAATAACTTGACGTCTCATTTTATTTGAATTGCTTTTACGATTTTAGACCGTAGTGTGTCATACATTAATATACTTTTTTTTACATTTATGCCTAACGATGTTAATGTCTAAATTACATTTATGATTTTACATGGTTGTCAAAATTACTGTTACAACTTTACACAGCAAAATGACTATTTTTATCTATTTCAAATGATATTAGTGTCACGAACGTACCGTTTGTACTAAAGTAAAAAACGCGTAATGTCATATGTGGGCATCACACGTTAATGTCATCATTGTACATTGTAATTACAATGCTTATATAGGTTACAACGAATTAGATCGGATACGTCGAAACACGTGTTTTCATATGGTTAATGCACCACATAACGTGCCGATAACTATAAACAACTAAGATGTCACAGCCGTAACGCGCGACGTATGGCAGTATTGACGTACCTATCGGTTTAATTCACATTTCAACGTAAACGACTAACATTTTGACATAAAGTTTTTTTCTAAAACGAGTCTGGTCAAATACAATACGTTTTTATACTTTTTTTGTACGTTCGTAAACTGTGTTTGAAAGCGAGTCAGGTCAAATATAATATATTTTTTTCATTTGACAGCAACCTGATTTTATTCGGAAACAAGTCGTGTCAAATATACGGTATAAATTCGAATTATTTTAACTTTCGACGCCGCCGCAGCGTGCGGCGGGTCAAATTCCTAGTTTTCTCATATAATTAGTATCGTCATATAAGAATTAACTTAGCATCGTTATTTTCTATAAGATATAATTTACATTCTCTTGTGGAAATAAATTAATCAAATTAATAGTAAAAGGTTCGGTAGGTAACGGAGAAGATATTGCTTTTTGGCTCGACTCTTAGCTTTTCAACGAACCTCTCAAGTTTATGTTCCCAGATCTGTTCAGATTGGAAACCGACAAGAAGTGCAAGGTGGCTGATAGGATCAAGAAATTTGGCAGTGAGGTTCATTACATTTGGAGCTGGAATTCGGTCATATCCGACGCTGGTCAGCTGTCCAGTTTCGATATGTTAGTTTCTTCGCTTAACGGTGTTCAAGTATCTTCTGAGATGGACCGATGGAAATGGAGCACGGATTCTGTGGGTTTATTTTCAGTTAAAGTTGTCAAGAAGTTGCTGATAGAGGAAGTTGATCAGGGAAATAGTTTTATTTTGGATTGGTGCAAATGGATTCCTGCAAAAGTCAACATCCACGCATGGAGAATGGAGATGGATAGAGTGCCAACGGCTGACGCTCTAAAGAAAAGGAATATAGCGATTGGGGACTCTTCGTGTCGGCTGTGCAATTCGGGAGAGGAAACTGTCGACCATTTGTTTGTTGCCTGCTGTAAGGACCTGCAAAAATGTCCATAAACGAACCGTAAGTGAAAACCTGGACCCCTGAAACCCTAATGTTCATGAAAAACCAAGAAATTAAGAAAATTGGTTTTCACGCGGGCCGCGAAGAGCCTAAAATTCTCTGGATAAGCGTTCAAGCCACGTGTCGCACACGTGGCAGACCTACCTGTGACACGCTAGCCCTACACGTAGACTAGGGGGCCCTCGCGGGCCGCGTAAGATCTTGCTATGGTTTACACGGGCCGCGTAAAACCTAAAATGTTGCTATAAATTGCCTGTGCGTGGGACTTGCTTCTGTACTCGAAAATTTTACTCAAAAACGAAGTATACAGCTCATATACAGCTCGAAATCGGCGGTTATACCTTATTATTTATATAGGCACAGGCGGGTGTAGGCCTACACCCCATGCTTAGGTCGTGGCCATTTCTATGAATGATGCCAAGGATATCCGGGACATGGTCATTAACCCCCCCCCCAAAGGCTTTAAGCAAACGATACAATTTAAACGGGTCATTTCAATAAATTAACCTCCATACGATTAAAAATTCAATACCCGACCAAGCGGTATTTTATATACCGTATCCCAAGCCCGTATAAGGGAAAATAAGTTAAAAGTATTTACCTGAGCAAATTTATACAATTTATCCCAGCCGTATACCACCAAGAAAGTACATGTAGCTTTTACTGGGCTCCTAAATCTGGAACGAAGGTTTTTATAACCTATTAGATTCCTAACGGGTCTTAATTAAGCCTATGCTTAGACCGGTTAGTTTTAAAGGAGGATCTACGGTTCAAACGCAAGATTACGCGAAGACCGGATTAGAATATGATTTAGACCCGACAAGTTTGTATACTTGTTCAATATGGGTAAACTACACACATTCAGGATTTTGAGATAAAAATGATAAGGTTTGACCCGTTTCGGCTAATTTATGCAAACTAGTTACATAAACCGATCCGAACGCGAAAAGTGCGTAACGGGTAACCAAAAGAGTCATGAACATGTTTCCTAAGTTAATATGCCTTAAATATGTTGTGACATCAGCAAGATATCTTCTATTATGCCCAAAACGAATTTAAACTCAAATTGTGCCCCGTAGGGATATTTTGGTCATTTAAAAGGTTTTAAAAGAGTTTAAATATTAATCTGAGGTTTAGGCCTGATATAATCAGTAAAAATACTCAATTTAATAAGTTATATCAGTAGGGTATTGCCTATGTGTGGAATTTATCACTTTTAACCCAACTATGCACCGAAGGGGCATTTTGGTAATTTCACATAGGCTTTAAAGGTCAAAATTAGAATTCTAAGTTTAAAAACTTTTACCTACTATTTAATTATGAAAATTTACTATAAATATCAGTAGGTATCAAGTCTTATATATTTAAAATAGTTTTAATACATACTATGCGTTTAAAACGCGTAAAAAGACGGTTTTAAGCGATTTCCGGGTTTTATAAGAAAAGCTAATATTTTTATCATTCCAGAAGGCTTAAAATATTTTATTTATCATATAGGATCAGTAGAAAAAGGTTTGGTATCAAAAGGTTTTGTAAAACTTCATTTTATAGGTCAAAAGGGTAAAACCGACAATTACCGAATTAAAGCTATAACCCTATGTTATGCTCAGTCTAAAAATAATTAAAAATCTTTAAAAATTCCAAAATATTATTTTACATCAGTGGGTAAAAAGTTTGGTATCAAAATTTGAGTTTAGATAGGCTATATGCTAATTATGCCGTTTAATTAATAAAAAGCTTTTCATTTACGCTAATGAGCATAACTCCTAATCTAGACCTCAAACTGATGTCAAATTTTAGGGACAAGTTTATAATTCAGTAATAAAGGTTTCTATCCTCTCACATTTTCAAAAATCTCGTTTTAAGGTCAAAAGGGCATAATAGTCAACATTTAGGCATATAACGGAAACATGCAAATGAATAGGATAACTAAGGATCCAAGTTGTATAACCTCAGAGGGTTATACTAACCTATAACATGGTCCTAAAGGAATCCTAAGGCATATCTAAACTAAGCTAAATCGGGTCAGAACTGAAAGTCAAAGCAAAAGTCTACTTTTGCAACTTTTGGTTCCGAACCGAGCCTAAACTTGAAATTGTCGGGTTGAACATGCTTAGACATGTTCTTATACTAATTACCAAGTTATACAAGTGTTAAAACAGGTTTCATAGCTTCTATATTGCTAATTATGAATTTATTTGTAAAATAGCTTTCTGTTGACTTTTTTATTATTAGGTTTGACCCGACATTTGACCAAGTTAGGGTGATAATCAGTAGGTGCCCTCTTAGGGGTTTATTACCTACATAATTACCAACTTATAGCTACTTATAATTTGACTAATGAATGGACCATTAGTGATTAAACACTAAGTCAAACCTTAATTACGATAAGCTTGACTTTTGGCCCTTAAACTAATCAAAACTGAAATTAGGAGGTTAAGGACACTTACAAATGGTCCTAAGGACTAAAAAGAACTCCAAGGAGGTTCCAAATGCTCAGGATCCTCCAGAAATGAGAAGATAGCAAGATTGGAATGAAATGGTGAGCTTGAACAATGAAACCCACCTCCTATTTATAGTTTTTGGAGGATGATTGGATGATGACAAGTGTTTGAAGGGGTTAACCAGATCACTACACCTGTTAGGACAACTGTATAATTGTCTTGAAGCCCAAGGATTCGGTTTTGATTGGATGAGAATGGAATAGAGTGGAGACCAAGCCAACTTCGTATCTGGAACCTGCATACGGACATTATGGTCCTTGGTATACGGTCCGTAAGGACCCTGTCAGCTCAGCAAAGTTTCAACTGTTGACACATTTGGCCCCTGCACTTGCATAGTTGAGTTTTTGGCACTTCTAACACCCGTTAACCCCATTTCTAAGCTCTTTAAGGAAATTAAAGTATAATTAACTTCAACCATGCTCAAAAAAATTATGGAGGCCAGTTCGTTCATTCGTACGGTCGCGTTTTTCGCTTAATTACGACGAACGTTCGAACGGATGCGAAAACAATCCAAATTACGCGACGAATGAAATTTTATCATGCCGATCACTAAAATAAAATATTTTAATGCTTACATAAATTTTTGGGTGTCCGGATATATCCAGAATGTAAGATATGCGCGAAAATGCAAACTTGTGCACATTTGACACTTTTAGTCCCTGCTTAACTTAAAAGCTTATTTTTGCGCACCAAACACCTCTAAGCCTATATCTAAGCTATATAAAGGATAATTAGGGAATTTTTAACTCATGGTCATATTCCGGAAGGTCCGTTACCATACGAATCGGCATACTTTTGCAGTTTGACGCATATAGTCCTTTAATCGCACAAAGTAGCGCGAAATGTCGTTTACTGACGTCCAAGCCTTCCATGGCCCATAATGGGCATTCCCAAGCATGAGTTTAATTATTGAAACGCTCTTGATTGCTTAAATGGTCACCAAAAGGCGTAGATTCAAAAGTTGACGCTTTAGGTCCCTCTAATGCGCAAACTTGCGCATATCATCGTTTAATAGCATCGAAGCCTCATCTAATCAATATTAGGCATTCTTGAGAGTATTATTAAACATCAAGATGCTTTGGGTTCGCTAAAAGGTCATTCAGAGGTATAATTAAACATATTGACACTTTTAGTCCCTCTAACTTGCAAAGTTGCGCGTATCTTTACTTATAGGCATAAAAACCTTAGACGGCCAATAATTGGCATTCCTGAGAGTGTAATCAAATATCATGAAGCTCCCGGTTTGTTAAAAGGTCACTCAGAGGTAAGAGTTAACAAGTTGACGCTTTTAACCCTTCATTGCGCAAACTTTCAATTAATTACTCAAACGGCTACTCTTGATCAACATGTGGCTCATTTATGAATATGATTACCATGTAATGTTATTCCGAGGCTTATAATAAGCATGCTATCATTTCCAGTCCTTCTATAATCAAAGTTTTCGATTTTTCGAAAAATTAGTCCTTAAATTTCAATGTTTGACTTCATTAGGGTTTATTACACGTGTCAATACATCATTGGACATGATTTTACGAGGTGTTACATAAAATCTTTTTAAAAACATGTTTCAGGTGACTTACTGTGAACCAAGGAAAAAGTGCCTTGTAGCACTAAAGCTTGAAGAGGTGGCTTAGTAAAATAAATAAACATGTTTTGTAAAACAGGGAATTTCCTCGTGATATTCCTTTATTGTAAACAATGGGGTTTGTCCCAATTTGTGAAATAAAATAATTGGGCATTTTCAGTTTAAAAGATCCTGTCAACATTTCCGCTGCCAAATTAAATACAAATATCACGGGTTTCTATCCCGCGGCTTCTGGACCGGGTAACACCGGGCCGGGGGCCGTGACAGAAAAAGGTGGTATGAGAGCCATTGATTTAAGCCAATTAAGTATTTAGAAATACTTAATTTTCTGATTGCCATTTTGTGACTTTGTGAAAATTTAATTTAAAATAAATAAAATTTTAACTTAAGTTTGTGTGTGTTTCTTCATGTGTGTTATCAGCATGAATGAACTGTCGGAGGCACTCCGAAACTTTACTATCCATAGCACCGATATGGATACCACAGGAAACCCATCTGGTTACCAGGCGGATACTAAGGAACCACTAACTTTCCAGGCCCAGGCTCAGGAGAAACCAAACTCGAAAAAGAGGAGGAAATCTTGGACTGGAAACGTGGGCGTAGGAAGAAACCAGCTGCCCAGAAGATTAAAAAGACTGAGGATCCAAAGGATAAAGGCAAAGGAAAGGAGATCGGGGAAAGTTCAGGGCAAGCCCAGGAAATGCCACCATGGGAGGAGTTGGATCGCAAATTAGCAAACGGTGACCTTATCGGACCTGCTGATGAAAACCTCTTCAATTACCCCGCTGAATCCCAACTTCCAGTTAACTTAGAACCAGCTATCCCAGATCCTATTGTCAACCCCCAACCTGTTATCGGCCAATTGGAGGAATGGTGGACAAACGACTGGCAATTTCAGAATCTTTTAAATAACCCTAGCGTCTATTTCCCCCAGTTTGACCCTGAGCCTGCACCAAACCCACCTATGAGCACAGAAAACTTGGCTGAACTCCGTCACTATGGTGAGGAACTGGTGGACGCAGGAAATCGAATCCGGGAAGTGGGAGAACAGATCTCCTGGAAATACGACGAGAGGGAACGTCGTTTCTGAAAAGCCAGCTGACTGTGGGCGTATGGTGGTGTGGTTATGTGTTTAATAATAATAAAAATATAATCATGTAAAATAACTCTAATAAAACTTTTGTAAAATATTTGGCGTGTATGGATGCATACTAATATATATAAAATATGAAAGTCGCAAAGTCGACAATTTTGGCTATACGTGTTGACATGATTATGTGTGATTGCTTTATTACGTTTGATTGTTATTTATTTTGTGCCAATAACTTATATATATTGTTAAATATCAGATGGAACACCCTGTTAATGAGCCAGTTAACGAAGTTAACCAATCCGAGCAAAATAATGAGGATCACTTTCTTAATAGGCAAGATATAGAAAATATCGTTGCCCAGGGAATAGCAAATGCTATCCCAGCAATCGCCGCTGCTGTTAAAAGCCCTGTTGAGCCTTCACAAGCCAACCCCAGTAAACGCACGCGCGACGATAATTTCAGTAATAGTGTTAACGGAGGCGGCAATAATGACAACGTGATTCAGGCCCCAATACTTAAGAAAATGAAAGTTGCAACACCTGGTTGCACCTATAAAGAATTTCTTGCCTGTAAACCTGTCGAATTTGCAGGCAATGAAGGGGCAACTGCTGCACTGCGTTGGTTGGAAAAGATCGAGGCAGTAATTAAAATAAGTAAATGTGTCGAGGAGGATAAGGTCATGTATGCTTCTCACCATTTCAAGGAAGAGGCATTAGAGTGGTGGAATACGGTATTACAGGCCAAAGGAAGTGACATGGCTTACGCTATGAATTGGGAAGAATTTAAGCAATTGGTGGAAAGAAAATTCTGCCCCGAATATGAAAAAGAACAAATGGCCAATAAGTTCTTGAGCCACCGAATGGTGGATGTTGACTGTCGAGGGTATACTTCGAAGTTCTTCGAGTATGCTTGAATTGTACCACTCTGGCTTCGCCAGAACCGGTACTTATTTCTCGCTATATCTGGGGTTTGATTAGCGAGATTCATGACATCGTCAAAGTTGCAAGACCCCGCACAATCGACGATGCTGTGGAATTAGCCAACACCTTGACTAACGGACTGGTGCGTACGCGAGAAGAACACAAAAAGAAGGAATTGGCTCAAAAGATTACCCAAGGATTTCGAGGGGGTAATACAAGTAGCAACTTCAAGAAAAAGGGGACTGGGCAATCGTCCACCCCGCCGTTTTGCAGTACCTGTAAAAGAAAGCACTTTGGAAAATGTAAGGGGTACTGTAATGTAAGGACCTTCAAAAATGTCCTAAAACGACCTATAAGTAAAAATCCGAACCCCTGAAACCCTAGTCCATATCAAAAACCAAGAACACAAGAAAACTGGTCTTCAGGCGGGCCGCGTAAAGGTCAAGCTTAAGTTAACGCGGGGCGCGTCAATGTGGTGTTGACCGGATAAGGGTTTCCGATCCACGTGGCATCCACCTAGCAACCCTACGCGTGACCCAGCAAACCTACACGTAGACTAGGTGGCTACGCGGGCCGCGTAAAGATTAAGCATGGGCTTACGCGGGCCGCGTGAGACCCAATTTTCAGCTATAAATAGGTTGAGCTACGAGCAGTTCAGTGGTGTTGAAAACAATTCTAAAAAATGAATTCTCACTGCTCAAATTCGAAATTTAAGATACCGAGGCGCTGCTATGATACAGGGTATTAACTCGATCGCTGCTACGATTCAATGTCCGATCGATTGAAACTATCCAATGGATATTTAAGTGCTGCCCAAATTAGGGCTGTACTTTGTCATTCGTCGTGAATTCAGTGGATGTTTAAGTATTGCGCTTTGTCATTCGTTGTGAGGGTTTTAATCTCATGAGTTATCGTAAATGCTGTATTAGTTACTAACCTAGTTCGTATGCATTGTTATTTAAATTAGGTTACAAGGCTAATCAGTAGGCTAAACTTTGCCCGTTTAAATCTGCAATGTGAGTCATTCTCTTTTATCAAAACTGTTTTACAATACTCCAATTATTTTCAAAGGTTATAATTACAGGGATTAAGTCGTGGTTATCTTGAATCACTGGCTAGTGGGGTATTGTGCACATTACTAATTTCTCACAGTTAGGCTAATAAATCCTAACAGTGATAATCATCACTACTTGGGGAAAGACCCAATAGTGGTATGACCATCGTCACCAGGAGGTGACACGGCGCCAGATAAAAATAAGATAGAAGCCATTGTAATCGCTCTTATGCTGTAATTTATAACTATGTGTCATTTTATTAAATTTGAGTGACTCGCCAGTATTTCCCCGCTGATAAAATATTTTCAAAACATGTTTCAGGTGACTACTGAGAACCAAGGAACAGTGCTACGGAGCGCAAACAAAGCTTGAAGTAGTGGCTCAATTAAATAAATAAACATGTTTTATAAATCAGGGAATTTCTTGTGAAATTTCTCTATTGTAAATTACGGGGGTTTATCCCGAATTATGAAATAAAATAATCGGGCATTTCAAGTTTTAAAAAGATCCTATAAAATCTTCCGTTGTCAACTCAATTAATAATTACCACGGGTTCCTGTCCCGCGGCTCTTGGACCAGGTCAAACCGGGGCGGGGGCCGTGACAGGAAAATGTGGTATCAGAGCCACTGATTTAAGCCAATTAAGTATTTAGAAATACTTAATTTTTCCTAATTACCATCTTGTGATTACGTGTTTTGTTAACTGACTACTTGTTAGTTACAGTATGGGTAAGCAAAGACTTTCGGACATCTATCGTCAATTAGATAGTTCACCAAAAGATAAGGGAACTTCATCTCAAACAAATTCCTCAAAATATTCAGCAGATACTGAGGAAGAAATATTTGTCCGTAAGGCACAGTTTGAGAAACCACTTACCCCTAATAAAAGAAGTTGGATTATTAGAAAAAGTCAAGAGAAAATAAAGAAGTCACAACCAAAAGGAGTGATGAATAATAAGGAAACTCAGGATATAGGCAATAACCCACCATGGGAAGATGAATTAGACGAACAATGGGCAGATCTCTATATGTTAGCTACTACAGCAGTAAATGCTAACTTATAGTTAAATTGCCAAACTAGTACCAGCACCTATATCATCTATACGCCAGAAACTTTGCCCGTTAAATAAACAACTTAGTACGAAAAGATAGATTAAAATAAATTATCCCCTAATATGTTTTTAAATTTCAAATGTATTTTGTAATAAATATATATATAAATCGCAATATTTTGTTTTAATCAATCTATTTGTATAAATATTAGATTTCTTTCTGTGATTATTCAATTTACAAAATTTTAACCTAGAATTTTGTGTGTTTCTTCATATCTGCTAAACAGCATGAATAAGTTATCTGATGCCCTTCAGAATCTCAATATCTATTCTGTTAATGTGGAAGTTTCCAAAGACTTTACTGGGTATTGTGCCGATGTTGAGGAACCTATGGAATTTCAAGCCCAGTCTCGGGAGAAACCGAAGCCAAAGAAAAGAAGAGGAATCGTGGGTTGGAGGCGTGTGCACAGGAGGAAACCAGTAACTAGGAAAGTTGCCAAGACGGAGGACCCAATGGATAAAGGGAAAGGAATAGAGATTGGAGAAAGCTCCAAGCAAGCCGAGGAAGTGCCATTGCAGGAAGAGCTAGATTGCAAACTAGCAAGTTGGGATATCCTCAAGCCAGTTAATGAAAACCTTTTCACTTATCCTGCCGAAACCCAGCTTCCAGTAAACTTGGAACCAGCCATCCCAGATCCCCTTGTCAATACCCGACCTTTAGGAGAAATGGAAGAATGGTGGACCAACGATTGGCAATTCCAGAATCTTTTAAACAACCCTTATACTTTTCTCCCTCAGTTTGACCCCGAACCTGCACCAAACCCACCGATGAGCAATGAGAACCTGGCTGAGCTCCGCCATTTTGGTGAGGAGCTGGTGGATGCAGGGAATCGAATCCGAGAGGTGGGAGAACAGATCTCCTGGAAGTACGACGAGAGGGAACGTCGTTACTGAAAATGCCAGCTGATGGGATAGCATGTGATGGTGGAAGCATGTGTCTAATAATAATATAATAATCAAAATATAATCGTATGAAATAACTTAAAAATAAAACTTTTGTAAGATAACCAGTGTGTACGGATGCCTATTATAATCTATAAAATATAGAACGTCGAAAAATAGACAATTTTGGCTATATTTGTTAACGTAATTATGTGCAATAGTTTTGTTATGTTTAATTATTAATTATTTTCTACTAATTATTTATATAAATTAATTACCAGATGGAACACGCTGGTAATGAACCCGTTAATGAAGTTAATCATTCTGAGCAAAACAATGAAGATCAATTTCTGAATAGGCAAGATATCGAGAATATCGTTGCTCAGGGAATAGCCAATGCTATTCCAGCAATTCTTGCTGCTGCCCGAAATCCAATTGAACCTCAATAAATTATTCCTAGCAAACGTACACATGGCGATAATTTCAGTAATAGTGTAAACGGAGGCGGCAACCATACTAATAACGACAACGATGGAATACAAGCTCCACTCCTTAAGAAAATGAAAGTTGCAACACCTGGTTGCACTTACAAGGAGTTTCTTGCCTATAAACCGGTTGAATTTGCAGGCAATGAAGGGGCAACTACTGCAATGCGTTGGTTAGAGAAAACCGAGGCGGTAATTAAAATCAGTAAATTTGCTGAAGAAGACAAGGTCATGTACGCGTCGCATCTTTTTAAAGAAAGGGCGCTAGAATGGTGGAATACGGTACTTCAAGGCAAGGGAAGCGATGCGGCCTATGCCATGAGTTGGGAGGAATTTAAGCGACTGGTGGAGAGAAAATTATGTCCCGAATATGAGAAAGAACAAATGGCAAATAAATTCCTGAACCACCGGATGGTGGATGTAGACTGTCGAGGGTATACTTCGACATTCTTCGAGTACGCTAGAGTAGTACCAACCCTGGCTTCACCAGAGCCGGTGCTTATTTCCCGCTGTATTTGGGGATTGATTGGCGAAATCCGTGATATCGTTAAAGTTGCGAGACCTTGCACTATTGACGATGCTGTGGAATTAGCGAGAAGAAAATAGAAAGAGGGAAGTGGCCCAAAAGATTACCCAGGGATTCCCTATGGGTAACCGTAACAATTTCAAGAAAAAAGGGAACCGGGTTGTCACACCCCGGATTCCACGTGTCACCGGTGGGCCCGGTGGGGAGTATCGTGACGTGGTTGGCAACATAATAGTCAAACAACACAATATTTAAATGCACAGCGGAAGCAATTGAAAGATATATTTCAACCGAATAAAATATTGTAATATCATGTATCACAAACAGTTGAAAGTTTATCCACAGACGGATCGAAATAAATAGGAAACAGTAGTTCAACAGACAATAGGCATCTTAAGCTTGCGAGACTCTTTATTGATGCTAAGGAGAGAATCCAGCCTATTACGCTTAGTACCTGCATTTAATCTTTTTGGGAAAATACATCAGTTTACACTGGTAAATACAATCAACTGACTCATTTTGGAAAATGATTAAAAATTGATTTGGATGCACGTGGCATAAACATTTTATAACTTGGGATAATTATTTAAATATATAATCTTGTAAAAGAATTACATGTTCCTTATGCGTTCAGTAGCCCGGATCGTGTCCGGGTTAAAGATCAATAGACACACGACATTATTCTTTTATGCACTGACGGGTGTACTCCTACACCCCGCGCTTAAGTCGTGGCCATTTCGTAAAATGATGCCAGGGATATCCGGGACATGATCATTAACCCCCCAAAGGCTTTAAGTAAACAAAACATATTTAAACGGGCCGATCAAATTATTCAATTAACCACCCAACGATGGAAGATTTGATGCCCGACCAAGCGGTATTTTATATACCGTAACCCAAGCCCGTATAGGGAAAATAAGTTAAAAGTATTTACCTGAGCAAAGTAATAATCACAATAAGCAAATGCAAGTAGCTTTTACTGGTCCTCCTAATCTGGAACGAAGGTTTATAATAACCTATTAGAATCCTAACGGGTCTTTTAATTAAGCTTAAGCTTAGACCGGTTAGTTTCAAAGATACGGTTCGTACGCACGATTAAGCGAAGACCGGATAGAATGTGATTTAGACCCGACAAGTTTGAAGACTTGTTTAATATGGGTATTTCATACACATTCAGGATTTTGAGATAGAACCGATAAGGTTTGACCCGTTTCGGCTAATTTATGTAAACTAGTTACATAAACCGAACCGAACTCGTAATAAGCGTAACGGGTATCCGTAAGAGCCATATACAGGTTTCCTAAGTTAATATGCTTCAAATATGTTGTAACATCAGTAAGATGTCTTTTATTATGCCCGAAACGGATTTAAACACAAACTATGCCCCGTAAGGGTAGTTTGGTCATTTACAAGGTTATAAAAGAGTCTAAGTATTTACCTGAGTTACAGGTCTGATATAATCAGCAAAAATACTTAGTTTACTAAGTTATAACAGTAGGGTAAGTATATATGTGAAATTTATCAATTATAACCAACTATGCACCGTAGGGGCATTTTGGTAATTTCACATAAGCCGAAAAGCTCAAAACTGAAGTCTGAGTTAAACAACTTTTTCTTACTGTTAAAATATTATAATTTACCTAAAATATCAGTAGGTATCACCCTTTGTATGTTTAAAATAGTTTTAGTACATACTATGCGTTAAAAACGCTTAATTAGGTGATTAGAAGCCGTTTCCGGGTTCTATATAGAAAGCTGATATTTTTATTATTCCAGAAGGCTTAAAATAATTTATTTATCATTTAAAATCAGTAGCAAAAGGTTTGGAGTCAATTAGATATGTAAAACTCATTTTATAGCCCGAAAGGGCAAAACCGACAATTACTGGATTAAGCCTACGACTATAAGTTATGCTCAACCTAAAATTTCTTAAAAATCTTCAAAAATCCCAAAATAATATATTACATCAGTGGGTAATTAGTTTGATATCAAAAAGTGAGTTTAAATAGGCTATACGCTAATTACGCCGTTTAATCGCTAAAGAAGCTTTTAATTACGCTAATGAGCATAACTCTCAAACTACACCTCAAACTGATGTCAACTTTTAGGTGCAAGTTTATATATCAGTAATTAAGGTTTCTACGCTTTTACATTTTCAAAATTCACGTTTTAAGGTGAAAAGGGCATAATGGTCAACATATGAGCAATTAACGGAATCATGCATATTAATTGGTTAACTAATGAACCATGGTGTATAATCACAGAGGGTTATACTAGCATGTAACCTGGCCCTATTAAAGCTCTATGGCATTTCTAAGGCATACCAAAACGGGTCAGAACTGAAGTCAAAGCAAAGGTCAAAGCTTTGCGACTTTCGGTTCCGAACCGGGTCTAAACAGTAAATTGTCGGGTTGAACATGTTTAGACATGTTCTTACACTAATTACCAAGTTATATTAATGATCAAACAGGTTGTATGTGTTCTACATTGCTAATCATGCATAAATTAGAAAATAAGTATCATGTTGACTTTTTAATAACAAGTTTGACCCGACATTTGACCTAGTTAGAGTGGGAATCAGGGGGAACCCTTTTAAGGGTTTATTACCCACATAATTACCAACTTATAACTACTTTCAATTCGACTAATCACTGGACCATTAGTGATTAATCTTGAAGTCAACCGTTAATTACGACGGTTTGACTTTTAAGCTAAAACTAAGCAAAAACTTAACTAAGAAAGGATAAGCAAACTTACTGAAGTCCTATGCTTGATTAGGAAGGTCTTGTGTCTGCTCTTAAGCTCCCAAAAGCTCCAGAATTGCACAAGAAGTGAATGATCAAATGGTTGCAACTTCATGGCCTTTTATAGTGCTCAAGAACACTTAGATTGTTGACAAACAACTCTAGCAATGTTCCCTGATCACTAACACATGTCCCTAATGTCTAGGATCCATTTAGGGGTCATCCAAATATGAGGAAAATCGATTATAGATCAGTTATTGCGTTTAAACAGCAAACAGCCAACTTTTCAGTCGCTGGCACCACCTTGCGCACCGTAAGGGATGTGCTTGCGGTGCGCAAGCCCTTTGCAGAATCCAAAAACTTTTGTTCTTTCAGGAATTCGAAAGGGCAACTGATGTGTAACGATTTTGGCCATGTTTTATCAGTAAGGGGCCTCTAAAATGTGCCTTGAACAGTTATATACCCTACCACTTTGAAGTGTTTACTTGGATTCTTTTGAAAGTGCCATAAACGAAGGTTTACCGTAGAAATTTCCATAGGATCATGTCTTGCACTTTGAATTCAATTATTGTCAACAATCCACTGGATTTAAGGTATATTAGATGTGTGTAATATATGTTAGGGTCTTGGGATTTATAACGAGGTCGTTCAGAGGTAAAATTAACATGACGACACTTTTAAATCCTGCCATACATCTTTAATTATACCCGGGTTTATATCACTCTTGTCTTATATAACACGTGTCGTTATTTCATTGAACACGAATTTTCGAGGTGTTACATCCTCACCCCCTTAAAAGAAATCTCGACCTCGAGATTTACTGAAACAAATGAGGGTACTTTTCTTTCATTGTGGATTCGACCTCCCACGTGTATTCGGGACCTCTATGGGCATCCCATTTTACCTTTACAATAGGCACATGCTTCCTTCGAAGCTTCTTAACCTGTCGATCTTCAATCGACAATGGTTTTTCCACAAATTTTAAGCTCTCATCTATATGCACATCTGTATGTGGTATGACCAGTGATTCGTCAGCGAAACACTTCTTCAGATTGCAGATGTGGAATACATTATGAATACCACTGAGCTCTTCAGGTAAGTTTAGCTTATAGGCAACTGACCCGACACGTTCGATAACCTCGAAAGGTCCTATGTATCTCGGGCTTAACTTGCCTTTCTTACCAAATCGCATCACTCCCTTCCAGGGTGATACTTTAAGCAACACCTTGTCACCTACTTCGAAGTGAAAAGATTTACGCTTTGGATCTGCGTAGCTCTTCTGCCTATCTCGGGCAGCTTTGAGACGGTCACGAATCTGGACAATCTTGTCCGTCGTTTCAAAGACTATCTCTGGTCCTGATAATTGGACATCTCCAACTTCCGCCCAACAAACGGGCGTTCTACACTTTCTACCGTATAAGGCCTCGAAAGGCGCAACCTTTATGCTGGTGTGGTAGCTATTGTTGTAGGAGAACTCAATTAGTGGTAGGTGGTTATCCCAACTACCACCCAAATCGATCACACATGCACGTAGCATGTCTTCCAAAGTTTGAATAGTACGCTCACTCTGACCGTCTGTCTGAGGATGGTAAGCCGTACTAAAATTCAAACGCGTGCCCAAAGATTGTTGGAAGCTTTTCCAAAAATGTGACGTGTATCTAGTATCTCTGTCAGAGATAATAGACACAGGTATGCCATGTAAGGCTACAATCTTATCCACGTATAACTGGGCTAACATGTCGGAGCTGTAAGTCTCCTTAATGGGCAGGAAATGTGCTGACTTAGTCAGTCTGTCAACGATCACCCAAATGGTATCGTTTCCTTTCCTTGTCTTAGGTAACTTGGTGATAAAATCCATAGTTACCATTTCCCATTTCCAAGTGGGAAGTTCAGGCTGTTGTAGCAAACCTGACGGTTTCTGATGCTCGGCTTTAACTTGTGCACATGTCAAGCATTTAGCTACATAGGTGGCTACAGACTTCTTCAAGCCTATCCACCAATAATTTGCCCTTAGATCCTGGTACATCTTATCAGCTCCAGGGTGAACGGAGTATTTGGAACTATGGGCTTCCTGGAGGATAACATCTCGAAGTACTCCATAAATTGGAACCCATATTCGTCCATTCAATCTCAGAATTCCGTCTTTGCCAAGAGATAACTGCTCCTCAGTTACTCCTAGCTTTTCATTAGGATAGTTAGCTTCCAACACAGCTTCCTTCTGTGCAGCTAACAACCTTTCATTCAAACTGTTCTTAATCTCAATGCTCTTGGCATTGATTCGGATGGGTTTTACCCTTTCCTTTCGACTCAAGGCATCAGCGACTACATTCGCCTTGCCGGGATGATATCTGATTTCACAATCATAATCATTCAACGTCTCCATCCATCGGCGCTGCCTCATGTTTAAATCCTTCTGATTAAACAGGTGCTGGAGGCTCTTGTGATTAGAATAGATCACACACTTGATTCCATATAAATAATGCCTCCAGAGCTTCAGTGCAAATACAACGGCACCCAACTCCAAGTCATGGGTGGTGTAATTCTTTTCGTGCACCTTCAACTGCCGTGAAGCATAGGCAATTACCTTGCCTTTCTCCATAAGCACACACCCCATGCCAGTGTGTGATGCATCGCAGTAAACTATGAATTCTTCGGTACCTTCTGGCAATGTTAGTACAGGAGCGTTGCTCAACTTTTGCTTTAGGATATCAAAGGATTCTTGCTGCTTAGGGCCCCAAACGAACTTTACTTTCTTCTTAGTCAAGGACGTTAAGGGTGCAGCAATCCTTGAAAAATTTTCAATGAAACGTCTGTAGTATCCTGCCAATCCTAGGAAGCTACGAATCTCTGTAGGCGTCTTTCGCTCTTGCCAGTTCATAACAGCTTCCACCTTAGCGGGATCCACTTGGATACCACGCTCACTAACCACATGTCCAAGGAATTGGACTTCTCGAAGCCAAAATTCACACTTGGAAAATTTGGCGTAGAGTTTCTCATGATGTAGAAGTTTAAGAATACAGCGAAGGTGTTTCTCATGGTCAACTTGGTTCTTCGAGTAGATAAGAATGTCGTCGATGAAAACGATGACGAATTTATCTAAGTACGGCTTGCAAACGCGATTCATGAGATCCATGAACCCGGCCGGTGCATTAGTGGGCCCAAAAGGCATCACTAGGAACTCGTAATGACCATAACGAGTCCTAAATGCAGTTTTGTGTACGTCTTCATCTCTAACCTTCAGTTGGTGGTAGCCTGACCTTAAGTCAATCTTCGAGAAATAACTTGCCCCTTGCAATTGATCGAACAAATCGTCGATCCTGGGCAAAGGATACCTATTCTTTATTGTGACCTTATTAAGTTCACGGTAATCGATGCACAGACGTATCGATCCATCCTTCTTCTTGACAAACAAGACTGGTGCTCCCCAAGGAGACGAACTAGGTTTTATGAAACCTTTAGCTAGCAATTCATCCAGTTGTGTCCTTAATTCCTTCATCTCCGTGGGCGCCAACCTATAAGGTGCTCTAGCAACTGATGCTGCTCCAGGGATGATGTCAATTCTGAATTCGACTTGTCTATCTGGTGGTAAACCAGGTAGTTCTTCAGGAAAAACTTCTGGGTTTTCAGAAATGACGGGGATGTCTTCTATCTTCGGTTTAGGCTCATCAATAATCACTTGTGCCATGTAGATGACACAACCCTTCTTTAAACACTTGGAAGCCTTGAGCATAGTCACTTGCTCAGGCAGTCCATACTGGGTATCTCCCCGAATGGTAAATGATTCACTAGACGGAGTCTTAATCACCACTTGCTTTCTGTTGCAGACAATTTGGGCCTGGTTATGAGATAACCAGTCCATACCCAAAACTATGTCAAAACCGGCTAACTTAAATGGAAGTAGGGACAGAGGAAAAGAGTGGTTCTTAATGGATATAACACATCCATCTAACACAGTAGAGACGGTTTCTAGGGTGCCATCTGCTAACTCCACCTCGTAGTTCACACTTAAGGTTTTGACAGGTAAATTCAACAATTTGCAAAACTTATTATCTACGAAAGACTTATCAGCGCCTAAATCAAAAAGTACTCTTGCATAGACATAATTTACAAGGAAAGTACCTGTAATCACGTTGTCGTCTAGAACCGCTTCTTTTGCGTCCATTCTGAAGACCCTAGCATTGGTCTTCTTGGCCTCTTCAGGCTTCTTGGCGTATTTAGGGCAGTTGGTTTTTATGTGCCCTTTCTCATTACAACTGTAGCAAGTTGCATCCTTCAGCTTTTTGCAATCCAAGGTTTTGTGTTCCTTGGACTTGCATATCCCGCAAGCAAATGATCTTGACTGAGTCTGTGAGTTCGATTCGAGTCTGCACTTTCTAAAGTGTTGTTTCTTGCAAATCTTGCACTTGGGCTTATCACCAGACTGATGCCCATCCTTCTTTGACTCAAACCCCCTCTTGTTGTCACCGTTTCCTCGGTGCTTCTTGTTTGACCTCCGTGAATTATCATCTTCACGCTTTCTCTTCTCAGCATCTTTGTTCCTCAGCGATCTTTGCCTGACCGCATCCAGAGTGAGGGACAAAGATATGTCAGCTACAGATCTGAAAGTAGCTGGCCGAGAGGCCTTCACGCTTTCCTTAATTTCCGGGGCTAAACCACCGATAAAACGAGCTATTCTTTTTGGTTCCGGGGTCACCAGATACGGAACCAACCTGGACATTGTGTTGAAGCTCGTGAGGTAAGCTTGACAGTCAAGGTTTGTCATTACCAACGATAGAAAATCAGACTCTATCTTCTCAACCTCATGCTGAGGGCAGTAATTTTCCCTGATAAGGGCAACAAATTGCTCCCATGACATGTTGTACAATGGGATTTTCCCAGTGGCTTGAATCAGCGATCGCCACCAGGCTAAAGCCTCACCTTTAAAAGATTGCGACACAAACTTGACTATATCTCTCTCAGCGCACCCGCTGATATCCACTACTGTATCCATCTCATCTAACCACGTCATGCAGTCAATGGCTCCCTTTTCCCCAGTGAAATCCCTGGGTTTGCATGAAACAAAGTATTTATAGGAGCAACCCTTACTACGGGGTTCTTGATTTAGTACAACCTGCTGAGATGGAGCACTGTGGTGGTTCGAGGAGAGTCGATCATCATCTTTCTTCAGTTCTTCCTTCTTGGAAGGTGGCTTTGAATGCGGTGTAGATAGGGTCCTACTTCGAGTCCCACTATACTCTTCGTACTGCCGCTCCAATGCCTTTGTAACTGCGTCGTCTACCAACGCTTTCAGTTCAGCACCCGTTAGATTAACTCGGGCATTATCATTATTCTCCAATGGGTGACTATTTATTTCATTCGAGTCAGCCATTTTAATTGAACTATTACAGAAAACAAGGACAATAGTTTATTTGGGAGTTTATTATGGAATTGCCCCTTAGGGTAATTCATTAACCATGGTAAACAGAGACCATATTTGGTTAATTTATTAATCGTATTTAATTAGGATTTCTATTATAATTTATCCTAATTATAAACAATAACAATATATATTTAGCACATAAGGCCTAGTCACAAGGACAATTTAAATTATAAGCTATGATTTCAGAGAATCAAGGCTTTGAGGTTTGAACATAGTTCACTACCTTTTTCTGACAGGGAGTCATAGCTACCACTGTCTTTTGGCTCATATGGAAATGAGCAAGGCCCGTAGGCATTATATTACCAACGTATGGTCAAAATATGATCATCTTAATTGATGATTTAAACCCATGATTCAGAGATCATTTAGTTGGGTTAGGAATCTTTTAAAGAATCCTTATATAAATGACGTGTGTGATTTTAACGAATCACATCTGCCAGGAGTGTTAACACGTTTTCAGATGTTAACAGGGATTTGAATCTTTTAAACAGGTCTTACCATTATGGCCAGGTCTTCACAATGACACTCAGGCTAGGTTTCACTCTTAAGATTCTTATTCAATATTTAAATAGGCAGATCATTATTAAAAGGAATGATTTTGATTTATTTATTTCATATATAACATTTATGCATATAATGGCAAAAATGAAATTTATAAATTTAACATTACATTAATTATTAATAGGTTACACGTTGCCCTAAACGGGACTTTTTAACAAAGCAATATACCCACGCAGGGGTCAAACAACATACTTAGTCCACGCAGGGACTTAAACAAACATCATACCCTCGTAGGGGTTTAACAGAAAGATAGACCCACGCAGGGGTTCAAAACAAACAAAACAACATACATATCCACGCAGGGGCTAATACAGCAAGACAGGCCCACGCAGGGGCTCAAATGATACAAGGAAATCACAACAACAGTGGAAGGATTCAATGGTACTTCTTGCTCTTCCCTTTTATTAGGCTTGTCAAACCTTGTAAGAAAGTCTGTCGCTCCCTGCGATCGCGGTGAAAGTCTCGCTCAACCTGGTCCAGTCTCTGAAGAATTTCCTCCCGTTCTGGGGGAGAAAACCGTGGCGGCTGCGATTGGGTCCGTATTATAGGTCTGGCAGGTATCTGGTACCCATGAGTTGGGCACCCTACTCCCCAAGGAGCTCCATATGGTCCTTCCGGGTTAAAGGCGTTGTAATTGGCCTCTACCATGTATGGGTCGGCTTCAGCGTAACCGTAGTTGGTGTGAGTTGGTTGTTCAAACGGGTTGTACGCCATAGAACCCGTGTATGCTGGAATCGGGTTATCAAAACCCATCGGCGGTGGTTGCGGTGCAACTGGGTTCGAAGGTCCACCCATTTGTGGATCTTCTGGAAGTGGCGGGTAATGACTGCCACTTGATTGGCGTGGGGAGCTAAAATGGAAATCCCCCGCTCGCGCAGACATACGTGCGCCTGTCCTCCTACGCCTCGGCGGTTGTGGAGGTGCCTGATTAACTGGTGGTGGTGGAGGCGGTGGCGTGACTGCCATAAACCGTGAATCCACAGAGGGATCCTGCTGCTGCTACTGCTGATGAGGCGACGAATGATGCGAGGGTGTGAAGTACCACTCGTGCTGAGTAAACCTCGCCTGAAAGCTGTCTGGACCACCGTAGGGTGATCCGTGGAAAGAAGATCCATCCGAGATCTCGATGGGATGGTTCGGTGTACCACTGGCAGGTTCGACGGGATCCGTGTCCTCGTCCATATCCTCCGTGTGATCTCCCGAGAAATGATCCTCTGGCCCCAATGGGTTAAAACCCACTGGTTCTTGTATGTAATTGGCCAGGTTAAACCGGCCCCTAAAGACAGGTGTAGGGTCTCCAAAAGAATTGTGCGATAAGGATCGCTGTAAAGGTATGTAGGAAGGTTGAGGGTTGTTGGGCTCATTTTCCGAATGTGGCCGATAAGAGTTATGAACAGTAGGCGTCGAACTGTGCGAACTCGACCGTCTAGCCGGCTCGAAAAGGTTCTTCCGGTTCTGTCGAGGATCGTCACTCTCGGTGGTAGAAGGAGCTCGCATACGCGAAGGTCCTGCCTCGTCGTCATTGGGGGCGGTGATTGGCCCCTTGCCTCGTCCTCTACGTCTAAAGAATCTTGGCGGCATAATTAATCCTGTCAATACAACATGAGATAACGACAAGAATATATATAAAATAAAGTAATGGACAAAACAAAACAAAACAAAGTAGAATTTGTCCTATGTTATTTGTCTAGACTCGAAAGTTTTTGAAATGTGCAATTGTGTAACTGAGATTAAACACAAAAGGCTAGTGTTTAATTCACTCAGAGTTGGCTCTGATACCAAGTTGTCACACCCCGGATTCCACGTGTCACCGGTGGGCTCGGTGGGGAGTATCGTGACGTGGTTGGCAACATAATAGTCAAACAACACAATATTTAAATGCACAGCGGAAGCAATTGAAAGATATATTTCAACCGAATAAAATATTGTAATATCATGTATCACAAACAGTTGAAAGTTTATCCACAGACGGATCGAAATAAATAGGAAACAGTAGTTCAACAGACAATAGGCATCTTAAGCTTGCGAGACTCTTTATTGATGCTAAGGAGAGAATCCAGCCTATTACGCTTAGTACCTGCATTTAATCTTTTTGGGAAAATACGTCAGTTTACACTGGTAAATACAATCAACTGACTCATTTTGAAAAATGATTAAAAATTGATTTGGATGCACGTGGCATAAACATTTTATAACTTGGGATAATTATTTAAATATATAATCTTGTAAAAGAATTACATGTTCCTTATGCGTTCAGTAGCCCGGATCGTGTCCGGGTTAAAGATCAATAGACACACCACGTTATTCTTTTATGCACTGACGGGTGTACGCCTACACCCCGCGCTTAAGTCGTGGCCATTTCGTAAAATGATGCCAAGGATATCCGGGACATGGTCATTAACCCCCCAAAGGCTTTAAGTAAACAAAACATATTTAAACGGGCCGATCAAATTATTCAATTAACCACCCAACGATGGAAGATTTGATGCCCGACCAAGCGGTATTTTATATACCGTAACCCAAGCCCGTATAGGGAAAATAAGTTAAAAGTATTTACCTGAGCAAAGTAATAATCACAATAAGCAAATGCAAGTAGCTTTTACTGGTCCTCCTAATCTGTAACGAAGGTTTATAATAACCTATTAGAATCCTAACGGGTCTTTTAATTAAGCTTAAGCTTAGACCGGTTAGTTTCAAAGATACGGTTCGTACGCACGATTAAGCGAAGACCGGATAGAATGTGATTTAGACCCGAAAAGTTTGAAGACTTGTTTAATATGGGTATTTCATACACATTCTGGATTTTGAGATAGAACCGTTAAGGTTTGACCCGTTTCGGCTAATTTATGTAAACTAGTTACATAAACCGAACCGAACGCGTAATAAGCGTAACGGGTATCCGTAAGAGCCATATACAGGTTTCCTAAGTTAATATGCTTCAAATATGTTGTAACATCAGTAAGATGTCTTTTATTATGCCCGAAACGGATTTAAACACAAACTATGCCCCGTAAGGGTAGTTTGGTCATTTACAAGGTTATAAAAGAGTCTAAGTATTTACCTGAGTTACAGGTCTGATATAATCAGCAAAAATACTTAGTTTACTAAGTTATAACAGTAGGGTAAGTATATATGTGAAATTTATCAATTATAACCAACTATGCACCGTAGGGGCATTTTGGTAATTTCACATAAGCCGAAAAGCTCAAAACTGAAGTCTGAGTTAAACAACTTTTGCTTACTGTTAAAATATTATAATTTACCTAAAATATCAGTAGGTATCACCCTTTGTATGTGTAAAATAGTTTTAGTACATACTATGCGTTAAAAACGCTTAATTAGGCGATTAGAAGCCGTTTCCGGGTTCTATATAGAAAGCTGATATTTTTATTATTCCAGATGACTTAAAATAATTTATTTATCATTTAAAATCAGCAGCAAAAGGTTTGGAGTCAATTAGATATGTAAAACTCATTTTATAGCCCGTAAGGGCAAAACCGACAATTACCGGTTTAAGCCTACGACTATAAGTTATGCTCAGCCTAAAATTTCTTAAAAATATTCAAAAATCCCAAAATAATATATTACATTAGTGGGTAATAAGTTTGATATCAAAAAGTGAGTTTAAATAGGCTATACGCTAATTACGCCGTTTAATCGCTAAAGAAGCTTTTAATTACGCTAATGAGCATAACTCTCAAACTACACCTCAAAATGATGTCAAATTTTAGGTGCAAGTTTATATATCAGTAATTAAGGTTTCTACTCTTTTACATTTTCAAAAATCACGTTTTAAGGTGAAAAGGGCATAATGGTCAACATATGAGCAATTAACGGAATCATGCATATTAATTGGTTAACTAATGAACCATGGTGTATAATCACAGAGGGTTATACTAGCATGTAACCTGGCCCTATTAAAGCTCTATGGCATTTCTAAGGCATACCAAAACGGGTCAGAACTGAAGTCAAAGCTTTGCGACTTTCGGTTCCGAACCGGGTCTAAACAGTAAATTATCGGGTTGAACATGTTTAGATATGTTCTTACACTAATTACCAAGTTATATTAATGATCAAATAGGTTGTATGTGTTCTACATTGCTAATCATGCATAAATTAGAAAATAAGTATCCTGTTGACTTTTTAATAACAAGTTTGACCTGACATTTGACCTAGTTAGAGTGGGAATCAGGGGGAACCCTTTTAAGGGTTTATTACCCACATAATTACCAACTTATAAATACTTTCAATTCGACTAATCACTGGACCATTAGTGATTAATCTTGAAGTCAACCGTTAATTACGACGGTTTGACTTTTAAGCTAAAACTAAGCAAAAACTTAACTAAGAAAAGAAAAGCAAACTTACTGAAGTCCTATGCTTGATTAGGAAGGTCTTGTGTCTGCTCTTAAGCTCCCAAAAGCTCCAGAATTGCACAAGAAGTGAATGATCAAATGGTTGCAACTTCATGGCCTTTTATAGTGCTCAAGAACACTTAGATTGTTGACAAACAACTCTAGCAATGTTCCCTGATCACTAACACATGTCCCTAATGTCTAGGAGCCATTTAGGGGTCGTCCAAATATGAGGAAAATCGATTATAGATCAGTTATTGTGTTTAAACAGCAAACAGCCAACTTTTCAGTCGCTGTTACCACCTTGCGCACCGTAAGGGATGTGCTTGCGGTGCGCAAGCCCTTTGCAGAATCCAAAAACTTTTGTTCTTTTAGGAATTCGAAAGGGCAACTGATGTGTAACGATTTTGGCCATGTTTTATCAGTAAGGGGCCTCTAAAATGTGCCTTGAACAGTTATATACCCTACCACTTTGAAGTGTTTACTTGGATTCTTTTGAAAGTGCCATAAACAAAGGTTTACCGTAGAAATTTCCATAGGATCCTGTCTTGCACTTTGAATTCAATTATTGTCAACAATCCACAGGATTTAAGGTATATTAGATGTGTATAATATATGTTAGGGTCTTGGGATTTATAACGAGGTCGTTCAGAGGTAAAATTAACATGACGACACTTTTAAATCCTGCCATACATCTTTAATTATACCCAGGTTTATATCACTCTTGTCTTATATGACACGTGTCGTTATTTCATTGAAACGAATTTTCGAGGTGTTACACGGGCAATCTTCCACTGTTCCATTTTGCAATGCCTGTAAAAGGAAGCATTTTGGAAGATGCAAAGGGTATTGCAATTTCTGCAAAATTCCGGGGCATCAAGAAGAAGATTGCAGAAAGAAGAAAGCAACAGTCTGCTACAACTGCGGAGAGATTGGACATTTTAGGCCAGACTGCCCAAAATTGGCCAAACCGGCTGATAACAAAGCCAAACCTGCAGAAGGAACTACCAAGAAGAACGCAAGAGCCTTCCAGTTAACCACTTAGGAAGCAGAACTAATCCCTAACGTGATAGCTGGTACGTTCCTAGTTCACGACGTTTATGCAAAAGTATTATTTGACTCTGGTGCAAACCAAAGTTTTATAAATACTTCATTCTGCCAAGCTCTTAACTTACCCTTAACCAACCTTAGGCAGATTTTTACAGTCGAAACGGCAAATGGGAATTCGGTTAACATAGATAAGGTTTTGCAAGAAGGAAAGATAGAACTCTTAGGCCATAAATTCTCTGCAAACCTGTTACCTATGAATTTAGCCGGATTCGACATAGTATTAGGAATGGATTGGTTAGTAACCAACCATGCTCGAATTCTCTGTGATAAAAACTCCATAGAAATTCATACACCTACAGGAGAGTTAGTGGTGATTACAGGAGATAAGCCACGAAAGCCACTGAAATTCATTTCAGTAATGAAATTGGCTAGTTATTCAAGAAAACAAGAAGTAGTGTATATGATTTCAGTAATCATTAACACGAAAGGTAAGGAACTTAAAGAAATTCTGGTAGTAGCAGAATACCCGGATGTCTTTCCGGAAGAACTACCTGGATTACCACCCAATAGGGAAATCGAATTTAGAATTCATCTAATTCCCGGAACTACACCGATAGCCAAGGCACCTTATCGGTTAGCACCCACCGAAATGCTAGAATTGAAAAGGAAATTAGATGAATTATTAAGTAAAGGATTCATACAACCTAGTTCATCCCCGTGGGGAGCTCCAGTATTGTTTGTGAAAAAGAAAGATGGGTTAATGAGAATGTGTATCGATTACAGGGAATTAAATAAGGTTACAATTAAGAATCGATATCCATTACCTAGGATTGATGATCTTTTTGATCAATTGCAATGAGCTAGGTATTATTCTAAGATAGATTTACGCTCTGGATATCATCAATTGAAGGTACAGGAAGAAGACATACCTAAAACTGCTTTCAGAACTAGGTATGGTCATTACGAGTTTACAGTCATGCCCTTCGGACTAACAAATGCTCCTGCAGCATTTATGGGCATGATGAATAGAATCTGTAAACCGTACTTGGATAAATTTGTAATTGTCTTCATCGACGATATACTTATTGTAACACCCCGAAAATTTACGTCCTATAAGGTGTTGACACGTGTCATAGGTTTGAACGTGTGAAGGAATGTTCTTGAAGGACTAAAGTTGACAATCAGTGAAACTGTGTAATTATAAGGGTTCAAAGTGTCAACAATGAATAATTAGACTTTGCAATAACTCTACATGATGTTTATAACCTTACATAAATAGATCATGGATCATACGAAACGAATTGTGAAAGAAAGTGAGAGATTACAAACTACAGGGGTTAAATGTGCCAACATGTTTAAGTTATACCTCTGAGTGACCTTTTAACAAACCCGAAGCTTTGTAACGATTAATTATGCTCACTGGAATGTACCACAAAAATTTCATGAAGTTTCGATATCGTATGAGCAAGTTGTGATAAAATTCGTGTACGAGGGTTATAAGTGTCAACGTTGAAATTTAGGGTTTTTCGGGTGATCACAAAGTTACCCGAGGGCTTCACAAAGTGGGTATAAGTTTTAAAGCCCCTATATGTTAATAACAAAGTCCCAAAATGCAAGAAAACATGAGAAAGCGACCTTTCGGGGGACCAGGGACTAAATTGCAAAATTTTCAGGGCTGATGACAGGCTAGCGGGGCGCTACACCAGAAGCGTAGCGGTGCGCTACCAGCCTAGCGGGGCGCTACACCAGAAGCGTAGCGGTGCGCTAGCACTGCCCAGCGACTGAAAGTTGACAGACAGCTGCCTGTTGCCACATAACCGACTTATGTTGGTCTTATCTTCACTTGTGAGTGTTCCTACATGATTTATAGCTTGTAGGACACTTGTGGATGATAATGTAACATCCCTAGACTTAGTTGTTGATCATCCATGAGGTTTGAAGTTGTTATAAGAAGTCACTTTTTCCACATACATGCACATATCATCTTCTGGACATTTTCAAGAGCTCAAGACCTGATCCAAGATTTCCAAAACATCCATAAGACTTGTGTAAGTACCCTTGATCTTCTCTAGTTCATTCCTACTTAGTTTATGGCCTAGAAATCAAACCGTCGTAACTACGGTTTGACTTTTCGATAATAAATAATCGGTCCAGAGTTTAGTCGAATCAAAGGTTGTTATAAGTTGGTATTTATATGGTTGATAAACCCCTAAAAGGGCACTCACTAATTCGGATCCTAACTAGGTCGTTTATCGAGTCAAACCTCTCCCGAAAAAGTCAACAGAATTGTTATGTTTGGTATAATGCATGATTAGTGATGTAAATGGCGTATAGCCTATTTTATCATTCTTACCAACTGAAAATAAGTATAAAAACTTGTATACGCTTGTTTGATTCGACAACTTTAGGTTTAGAACCGATTCGGAACCGAGATACGCAAGGGTTTGACTTTTGCTTTGACCTCAGTTCTGACCCAATTCTTATAGGTTTAGATATGCCTTAAGGTTCCATTAGGACCTAGTTACATGTGTGTATAAGCCTCTGCGTTTATACCACTCGAATCCGTAACTATCCGACGTTTCCGTTAAATGCCTAAATAATGACCATAATGCCCTTATGACCGAAGAACGAGATTTTAGAAAATGTAAAAGTGTAAAAGTCTTTAATACTGATTATTGAACATGTCTGCAAAATTTCACGTCAATCGGGAGTCTAGATTAGGAGTTATGCTTAATGGCGTATTTATAAACATATTTATTAATTAAACGGCGCCATTAGCGTAAAGCCTATCTAAACTCAGTTTTGACACCAAATCTTTTACCCACTGATGTTAAATAATATTTTAGGATTTTTAAAGATTTTTATTATTTTTAGACTGATCATAAGCTTGGATTAGCGCCTTAATTCGGTAAATACCGAATATGCCCTTTTAGGCCATAAAATGAGTTTTACAAATCCTTTTAACGCCAATCCAATTGCTACTGATTTTAAATATTAAATGGAGTGTTTGAACCTGTTTATTTGATCAGAAAACTCAGAATCGTATTTTAAACCGTACGTCGCTTAAAACGACTTTATACGCGTATTTAACGCATAGTTTGGGTTTAAAACTATTTTAACATATAAGACTTATTACCAAATATTATAACCTGTTAAAATAAGTTATTTTACTGATTTATTCAGACCCGGACCAAAGAAGCTTAATTGATCCCTTTTATAATCTTTAAAATGACCAAAATACCCCTAAGGGGATTAATATAAAAATTAAACTCGTTTTGGGCATAACGGAAGGTATCCTAATGATATCACATCATATTTAAGGCATGTTAACTTAGGAAACCTGTTTAGGACTCTTATGGTTACCCGTTACGCTTCATACGCGTTAGGTTCGGTTTATGTAACTAGTTTACATAAATTAGCCGAAACGGGTCAAACCTTATCGGTTTTATCTCAAAATCCAGAATGTGTATAATATACCCATATTATACGAGTCTTCGAACTTGTCGGGTCTAAATCACATTCTATCCGGTCTTCGCTTAATCGTGCGTACGAACCGTATCTTTCTGTAAGACTAACCGGTCTAAGCTTAAGCTTAATTAAAGACCCGTTAGCATTCTAATTAGTTATTTATACCATCATTCCAGACTAGAGCTTTCTGGTAAATTGTACCTACGCTTGCTTAAGTGAATACGGCTGAGTTATAAATTTCTGCTATTTAAGACAGGAGCTAGCTCAGGTAAATACTCTTAACTTATTTTCCCTATTACGGGCTTGGGATACGGTAATATAAATACCGCATGGTCAGGTATGGGATTCGAAGACCAATGAGTCGGGAAATCCAAATAACCTGTTTTTAATTCGTATTGCTTGACTAAAACATTGGGGATTAATGCGACCGTGTCCTGGATATCCTTGACTCATGATTTGCAATGGCCACGACCTAAGCACGGGGTGTAGGCATACACCTGACAGATGCCATATGTATATACCAATATGGGATTCCCAATAGGGGAATAGTGGTGTGTCGGTTAATCATGAACCGACATAGTTTCGGGCCCTACATGTAGAGCAAGTTATGTAAAACTGATAACATGAAATATAGTTTGTCTCAAGCATAAAATATTAATTTTGCCTTGTGCATTCTAATCAAAGTGTCGAAACATTTACGTGTCTTGCGCACCTAAACAAATTTTCATAAACATTTTCAAAAGAGTCGGTTGAGTGTATTTACCAGTGAAAACTGACGTATTTTCAAAAGTCTAAGTGGCAGGTACAAGTACGTAATAGGCTGGAAGCGGCTCAGGACGTTAATAAGGAATCTTGCAAGTTCTAGGCGTCTAGAGTCTGTTGAACAATGTTTACGTTTTATGATCCGCCTGTGGATCCTTTACCTTCCGTTGTAATACTTGGATATTACTTTATATTCGGATTGTAATATATTTATCTTTTGCTTCCGCTGTGCATTTAAATATTGTGTTGTTTGACTATTATGTTGCCAACCACGTCACGATACTCCCCTACCGGGCCCACCGGTGACACGTGGAAATTTGGGGTGTGACACTTATTTATTCCAAAAGCTCGGATGAACATTGTGAGCACCTACATGCACTCTTAACCTTGTTAAGAAAAGCGAAACTCTATGCCAAATTCTCGAAGTGTGAATTTTGGCTACAGGAGGTGCAATTTTTAGGACACATGGTAAATCACGAAGGTATTCATGTAGATCCTGCTAAAATAGAAGCAATTACCAAATGGAAAGTCCCGCAGACAGCTATGGAAGTTAGAAGTTTTCTAGGATTAGCCGGTTACTATAGACGATTCATTAAGGATTTTTCCAAGATAGCTGTACCATTAACTAAGCTAACATGTAAAGCAGTTAAGTTTGAATGGGGACCTAGGCAAGAGGAAGCCTTTAAGATTTTGAAACAAAAGCTAACACACACCCCAATTCTAGCTTTGCCAGAAGGAACAGAAGATTTTGAAGTTTACTGCGATGCTTCTAAGCTAGGATTAGGATGTGTGCTAATGCAATGCAAAAAGGTAATTGCGTATGCCTCAAGGCAATTGAAAAAGCACGAGGAAAATTATACAACTCATGAATTAGAATTAGGAGCCATAATTTTTGCCCTTAAAATTTGGAGACACTATCTGTATGGAAGTAAGTTTACTGTCTATACAGATTATAAAAGCTTAAGGTACATATTTGGGCAAAAAGAATTAAATATGAGGCAAAGAAGATGGATGGAAATTTTAAGTGATTACGACTGTGATATTCAATATCACGAAGGAAAGGCAAACGTAGTTGCTGATGCTTTAAGTCGTAAGTATCATGAGAAACAACGACGAGTTCGTGCTCTTAGATTAAGTCTACAACTAGACTTAATGGAACAACTGAAGAATGCTCAAGAAACAACAATCAAGGATGATGCTGAAGGAATGAAAGGAAGAATAAAGGAATTAGAGCAAGGATCTGATGGAATTTGGAGATTCCATAAGAAAAGAATTTGGGTACCTAAGCAGGGAGAATTAAGAACTAAGATTTTAGAAGAAGCCCATAAATCTAGGTATACCGTGCATCCTGGTAACAATAAGATGTACCAAGATTTAAGGAATAATTTCTGGTGGATAGGAATGAAAAAGGACATAGCTAGATATGTTTCTAAATGTCTTACTTGTTCACAAGTTAAGGCAGAACACCAGAAACCCTCAGGTTTACTTCAACAATTAGAAATGGCTGTATGGAAATGGGAACTTATAACCATGGACTTTGTTACTATGTTACCCAAAGCTAGAAAAGGTAATGACGCGATTTGGGTAATTGTGGATCGATTAACCAAATCAGCTCATTTTCTACCCATGAAGGAAACCTTTAGCATGGAAAGGTTAGCAAAGTTGTACGTAGATGAAGTAGTGTCTTTAAATGGAGTTCCGCTCTCTATTGTATCGGATAGAGATAGTCGTTTCACTTCCCATTTCTGGACAAGTTTCCAGGAAGCAATGGGAACCCGATTAAATCTAAGTACTGCATATCATCCTCAGACAGACGGACAAAGTGAAAGGACGATCCAAACCCTGGAGGACATGCTTAGGGCATGTGTGATAGATTTTGGTGGAAACTGGGATGACCACCGACCCTTAATCGAATTCTCCTATAATAATAGTTATCATTCAAGCATCGAAGCTGCCCCATTTGAAGCACTGTATGGACGAAAATGCAGAACTCCAGTTTGCTGGGCAGAAATAGGAGAAAGTCAATTATCAGGTCCTGAAATAGTACAAGAAACTACCGACAAGATTACTCAAATCAAGGAAAGACTGAAAACGGCTCGAGATCGCCAGAAAAGTTATGCCGATAATCGACGCAAGCCACTAGAATTCCAAGTGGGAGACAAGGTACTCTTGAAAGTTTCTCCTTGGAAAGGAGTAGTTCGGTTCGGTAAGAAAGGAAAGCTAAGTCCAATGTACGTAGGACCATTCCAAGTAATACAGCGAATAGGACCAGTTGCCTATCGCTTACAACTACCAGAGGAATTAGCTGGAGTACATGACGTATTTCATGTATCCAATCTCAAGAAATGTCTATCGGACGAATCTTTGGTAGTACCTCTTCAAGATGTAGAGGTAAATGAGAAGTTAAAATTCGTTGAGAAGCCATTGCAAATAGAAGACCGAAAAGTCAAGTTTCCCAAACACAAGCGACTAATACTAGTCAAAGTCAAATGGGATTCCAAAAGAGGACCCGAATACACTTGGGAGTTGGAATCGGAAATAAAGCGAAAGTATCCTCACTTATTGTAGTAAATCTCGAGGACGAGATTTTAAATAAGGTGGGGAGGATGTAAGGACCTTCAAAAATGTCCTAAAACGACCTATAAGTAAAAATCCGGACCCTTGAAACCCTAGTCCATATCAAAAACCAAGAAAACTGGTCTTCAGGCGGGCCGCGTAAAGGTCAAGCTTAAGTTGACGCGGGCCGCGTCAATGTGGTGTTGACCGGATAAGCGTTTCCGATCCACGTGGCATCCACCTGGTAACCCTACGCGTGACCCAGTAAACCTACACATAGACTAGGTGGCTACGCGGGCCACGTAAAGATCAAGCATGGGCTCACGCGGGCCGCGTGAGACCCAATTTTCAGCTATAAATAGGTTGAGCTACGAGCAGTTCAGTGGTGTCGAAAACAATTCTAAAAAACGAATTCTCACTGCTCAAATTCGAAATTTAAGATACCGAGGCGCTGCTACGATACAGGGTATTAACTCGATCCCTGCTACGATTCAATGTCCGATCGATTGAAACTATCCAATGGATGTTTAAGTGTTGCCCAAATTAGGGCTATACTTTGTCATTCGTCGTGAATTCGATGGATGTTTAAGTATTTCCCTTTGTCATTCGTTGTGAGGGTTTTAATCTCGTGAGTTATCGTAAATGCTGTATTAGTTACTAACCTAGTTCGTATGCATTGTTATTTAAATTAGGTTACAAGGCTAATCAGTAGGCTAAACTCTACCCATTTAAATCTGCAATGTGAGTCATTCTCTTTTATCAAAAGTGTTTTACAATACTCCAATTATTTTCAAAGGTTATAATTACAGGGATTAAGTCGTGGTTATCTTGAATCACTGGCTAGTGGGGTATTGTGCACATTACTAATTTCTCACAGTTAGGCTAATAAATCCTAACAGTGATAATCATCACTACTTGGGGAAAGACCCAATAGTGGTATGACCATCGTCACCAGGAGGTGACACGGCGCCAGATAAAAATAAGATAGTAGCCATTGTAATCACTCTTATGCTGTAATTTATAACTATGTGTCATTTTATTAAATTTGATTGACTCGTCAGTATTTCCCCGCTGATAAAATATTTTCAAAACATGTTTCAGGTGACTACTGAGAACCAAGGAACAGTGTTACGGAGTACTAACAAAGCTTGAAGTAGTGGCTCAATTAAATAAATTAACATGTTTTATAAATCAGGGAATTTCTTGTGAAATTTCTCTATTGTAAATTACGGGGGTTTATCCCGAATTATGAAATAAAATAATCGAGCATTTCAAGTTTTAAAAAGATCCTGTAAAATCTTCCGCTGTCAACTCAATTAATAATTACCACGGGTTCCTGTCCCGCGGCTCCTGGACCGGGTCAAACCGGGGCGGGGGCCGTGACATGTAATTTCTGCAAAATTCCGGGGCACCAAGAAGAAGATTGTAGAAGGAAGAAATCAACAATTTGCTTCAATTGTGGAGAAGCTGGTCATTTTAGACCAGACTGCCCTAAACTGGTCAAACCAGCTGATAACAAGACCAAACCTGCTGAAGGAACTAGTAAGAAGAACGCAAGAGCCTTTTAGCTGACAACCCAAGAAGCAGATCTGATTCCAGACGTAATAGCTGGTACGTTCCTAGTTCACGACGTTTATGCGAAAGTATTATTTGACTCTGGTGCAAACCAAAGTTTTATAAATACTTTATTCTGCCAAGCTCTTAAGCAACCTTTAACTAAACTTAGACAAGTTTTTACGGTAGAGACGGCAGATGGGAATTCTGTTAGCATAGATAAGGTTTTGCAAAAAGGAAAGATAGAACTCTTAGGCCATAAATTCTCTGCAAACCTCTTACCTATGAATTTAGCCGGATTCGATGTTGTGTTAGGAATGGATTGGTTAGTCGCCAACCATGCTCGAATCCCCTGTGACAAGAATTCCGTAGAAATTCACACACCCACAGGAGAGGTAATTATGATTACAGAAGATAAGCCACGAAAGCCAATGAAATTCATTTCAGTAATGAAAGTGGCCAGTTATTCAAGAAAACAAGGATTAGTGTATATGATTTCAGTAGTTATTAATACTATAGGCAAGGAACTTAAGAAAATTCCTGTAGTATCAGAATACCAGGATATATTCCCGGAAGAACTACCAGGATTACCTCCAGATAGGGAAGTAGAATTTAGAATTCATCTAATTCCTGGAACTACACCGATAGCTAAAGCACCTTATCGATTAGCACCCACTGAAATGCTAGAATTGAAAAAGCAGTTAGATGAATTATTAAGCAAAGGATTCATACAACCTAGTTCATCCCCGTGGGGAGCACCAGTGTTGTTTGTGAAAAAGAAAGATGGTTCGATGCGAATGTGTATCGATTACAGGGAATTGAATAAGGTTACAATTAAGAATCGATACCCATTACCTAGGATTGATGATCTTTTTGATCAATTGCAAGGAGCTAGATACTTTTCTAAGATAGACTTGCGATCCGGATACCATCAATTGAAGGTACAAGAAGAAGACATACCTATAACCGCTTTCAGAACTAGGTATGGTCATTACGAGTTTACAGTCATTCCTTTTGGACTAACAAATGCTCCTGCAGCATTCATGGACATGATGAATAGAATCTATAAACCGTATTTGGATAAATTTGTAATTACCTTCATTGACGATATACTTATTTATTCCAAAAGCCAGGAAGAGCATTGTGAACACATGCATACACTCTTAACTTTGTTAAGAAGGGAAAAGCTTTACGCCAAATTCTCGAAATGTGAATTTTGGCTACAGGAGGTGCAATTTTTAGGACACATGGTGAATCACGAAGGTATTCACGTAGATCCCTCCAAGATAGAAGTGATCACCCAATGGAAGGTCCCGCAATCATCTACGGAAGTTAGAAGTTTTCTAGGATTAGCTGGGTACTATAGGCGCTTCATTAAGGATTTCTCTAAGATAGCGGTACCATTAACTAAGCTAACCTGTAAAACAGTTAAGTTTGAATGGGGACCTAGGCAAGAAGAGGCTTTTAAGATTTTAAAGCAAAAGTTAACAAATACACCTATTCTAGCCTTGCCAGAAGGGACAGAAGATTTTGAGGTGTACTGTGATGCTTCTAAGCTAGGATTAGGATGTGTGTTAATGCAACACAAAAAGGTAATTGCGTATGCATCTCAAGACAATTGAAAAATCACGAAGAAAATTATACGACTCACGATTTAGAATTAGGAGCAATAATTTGTGCCCTTAAGATTTGGAGGCATTATCTGTATGGAAGTAAGTTTACAGTCTATACGGATCACAAGAGTTTAAGGTACATATTTGGGCAAAAAGAATTAAACATGAGATAAAGGAGATGGATGGAAATTCTAAGTGACTATGACTGTGATATTCAATATCACGAAGGAAAAGCAAATGTAGTAGCATACGCCTTAAGTCGTAAGTATCATGAAAAACAAAGACGAATTCGTGCTCTTAGATTAAATCTTCAAGTAGATTTAATGGAACAACTGAAGAACGTGTAAGAAACAGCAATCAAGGATGATGTTGAAGGAATGAAAGGAAGAATAAAAGACTTGGAGCAAGGGGCTGATGGAATTTGGAGATTCCACAAGAAAAGGATTTGGGTACCTAAGCAGGGAGAGTTAAGAAATAAGATTTTGGTGGAAGCCCATAAATCTAGGTATACCTTGCACCCTGGAAATAATAAGATGTACCAAGATTTAAGAAATAATTTCTGGTGGATAGGAATGAAGAAGGACATAGCTAGATATGTATCTAAGTGTCTGACCTGTTTACAAGTTAAGGTCGAGCACCAGAAACCTTCAGGGTTACTACAACAATTAGAAATGCCTGTATGGAAATGGGAACTCATAACCATGGACTTTGTTACTAAGTTGCCCAAAACCAGAAAGGGTAATGACGCGATTTGGGTAATTGTGGATCGATTAACCAAATCAACTCATTTTCTACCCATGAAAGAAACTTTTAGCATGGAAAGGTTAGCAAAGTTATATGTAGACGAAGTAGTATCTTTACATGGAATTCCACTCTCCATTTTATCGGATAGGGATAGTCGCTTCACTTCACATTTCTGGACAAGTTTCCAAGAAGCAATGGGGACTCGATTAAACTTGAGTACTGCATACCATCCCCAAACAGATGGACATAGTGAAAGGGCGATACAAACCCTGGAAGACATGCTTAGAGCATGTGTTATAGATTTTGCGAGAAACTGGGATGACCACCTACCTTTAATTGAATTCTCCTATAACAATAGTTATCATGCAAGCATCGAAGCTGCCCCATTTGAAGCACTGTATGGACGAAAGTGCAGAACTCCAGTTTGTTGGGCAGAAATAGGAGAAAGTCAATTATCAGGTCCCGAGATTGTGCAAGAAACCACTGACAAGATCACTCAAATCAAGGAAAGACTAAAAATTGCCCGAGATCCCCAAAAGAGTTATGCCGACAATCGACGCAAGCCGTTAGAATTTCAAGTCGGAGACAGGGTACTCTTGAAAGTTTCACCTTGGAAAGGAGTAGTTCGGTTCGGTAAGAAAGGAAAGCTAAGTCCAAGGTACATAGGACCATTCCCAGTAACTCAAAGAATAGGACCAGTTGCCTATCGATTACAACTACCAGAAGAACTAGCCGGAGTACACGACGTATTTCTTGTATCTAACCTCAAGAAATGTCTACCTGACGAATCACTTGTAGTACCTCTTCAGGATATAGAGGTAAATGAAAAGCTAAAATTTGTTGAGAAACCACTCCAAATCGAAGACAGAAATGTCAAGTTTCTCAAGCACAAAAGACTAGTACTGGTCAAGGTCAAGTGGGATTCAAAAAGATGACCTGAGTACACTTGGGAGCTGGAATCAGAAATGAAGCGAAAGTATCCTCACTTATTTCAATAAATCTCGAGGATGAGATTTTAAATAAGGTGGGGAGGATGTAAGGACTTGAAAAAATGTCCATAAACGAACCGTAAGTGAAAACCCGGACCCTTGAAACCCTAATGTTCATGAAAAACCAAGAAATTAAGAAAATTGGTTTTCACGCGGGCCGCGTAAGCCATAAGGTAAGGCTACGCGGGCCGCGACAAGCCTAAAATTCTCCGGATAAGCGTTCAAGCCACGTGTCGCACACGTGGCGGGCCTACCTGTGACACGCTAGCCTTACACGTAGACTAGGGGGCCCTCGCGGGCCGCATAAGATCTTGTTAAGGTTTACGCGGGCCGCTTAAAACCTAAAATGTTGCTATAAATTGTCTGTGCATGGGACTTGCTTCTGTACTCGAAAATTTTACTCAAAAACGAAGTATACTGCTCAGATTCGAAGTTTTAAGTAGGGAAACGCTGCTACGGGTACAGGGTATTAACTCGATCACTGCTACGATACAATGTCCGATCGATTGAAACCGATCTGATGGATGTTTAAGTGCTGCCCGAATCCGGGCTATACTTTGTCATTCGTCGTGAGGGTTTTGATTTCGTGAGTTTATCGTAAATGTTGTATTAAGTTACTGACCTAGTTTCGTGTGCATTGTTAGTTAACTAGGTTACAAGGCTAAATCAGTAGGCAAGGTTATGTCCAGTTAAACTTGCAATGTGAGTCATTCTCTTTTATCAACAATGTTTTACTATACCTAAATTGTTTTCAAAAAGTTATAATTACAGGGATTAAGTCTTGGTTATCTTGAAACCCTGGCAAGTGGGGTATTGTGCACATTACTAATTTCTCACGGTTAGGTTCACCAACCTAACAATGATAATCATCACTACTTGGGTGAAAGGACCCAATAGTGGTATGACCATCGTCACCAGGGTGTGACACGGCACCAGATAAAAATAAGATAGTAGCCATTGTAATCGCTCTTATGCTGTAATCTATAACTCAGGTGTCATTTTATATAATCTGAATGACTCGCCAGTATTTCCCCGCTGATAAAATCTTTTTAAAAACATGTTTCAGGTGACTTACTGTGAACCAAGGAAAAAGTGCTGTGTAGCACTAAAGCTTGAAGAGGTGGCTCAGTAAAATAAATAAACATGTTTTGTAAAACAGGGAATTTTCTCATGAAATTCCTTTATTGTAAATAATCCCAAATTGTGAAATAAAATAATTGGGCATTTTCAGTTTAAAATATCCTGTCAACATTTCCGCTGCCAAATTAAATACAAATATCACGCGTTTCTGTCCCGCGGCTTCTGGACCGGGTAACACAGGGCCGGGGGCCGTGACACCTGCTATATCGCTTCGAACGTGTGGCTTGGTATTAGTTCGTGGTGCAAAATTCCCAATTTTTTTGCTTTTTCTCTGAAAGACCTCCTCACTTTCCATAAAGATCTTAGAATATCGGAGAGGAAGATGGAAGTTGTTCAAGGTATTATTATGATCGCGTGCTGGAGTTTATGGCGGGCTAGGAACAATGCCTCTTTTTCTAATATTCCGGTTAGAATAGAAAGTATATTTAGTGAGATTAAGTCTTTGGGTTTTCTTTGGTTTTCTAATAGATTGAAACACAAAGGGATAGAATGGCGGGAGTGGGCAGTGGTGCTCATTTGTAGTTTGTTGTTTTGTGTCGGCCCGGCTTGGGCCGGCTTTTGTGTTAATGAAGTTTACTTTTTTAAAAAAAATTAATAGTAAAAGGTTTAAACTTTAAATAGGGTTGTTAACATATAGAGTGCATAAATGATTTTAATAGGTTGTGTAATTTTTAATTCACTTCATGAGTAGTAAAGGGTTGTTAACCTGTAGAGAGTAAAAATGATTTTATTAGGTTGTGCAATTTTAATTTACTTCTGGTGTAGTTTTTTATGCTTAATTTTTATTTCCTTTATGCGTAATTTCAATTGTTATTTGCTTTATGCATAATTACCTTTAACACTTTGCACGTTAAGTATACTTTGTACATTAACTTACTGGGAAATTTAAGTTAGCTTCTTTTGTATATTTAGAACATAAATAATTAAACTTATCGCTTTTATGTAAACACCTTTAGTAGTTAGTAACTAAGTTTTTTTTCTTTCATTAAAACATAAATCATTAAACTTATCGTTTTTATGTAAACACCTTTAGCAGTAACTAATATTTTTTTTTATTTTTTCGCTAACATCACAATTTTTTTTGTTTTAATCAAAATTGTTACATTTGTTTGAATTTTTTATAAATTGTTACATCTAGGGTTGTAAACGAACCGAACGAACACAAACAATGCCTTGTTCGTGTTCGTTCGTTAAGGAAATAAATGTGTTCACGAACGGTTCATGAACACTTACCGAACGAGATTTTATGTTCGTGTTCGTTCATTAAGGAAATGAGCTTGTTCGCGAACGGTTCACGAACACAAATAAATTTGGCGAATGCCACGAAGGATAAAGATAGATGGCCCAGAGAGTAGCACTCGAACTTGAATCCCTTATTGTGGAACGGAGGTCGTTCGTATTCGCCGATGTAAATAATAAGAAATGAAAGGGAAATGATGCATAAACAAAGTGAAAGTGGGTTTCCTAATTTAATTGTTAGGGTAATAAAATAAATAAAAGTTTAATAATATAAAAGTACAAATAAAATATAAGAAAGTGCAAAGATCTTTAATTAGAACACAAACATACGAACATAAACGAACGCAAATCAACGAATGTTCATGAACACGTTCACGAACACCTTACCGAACGTTCACGAATACAATCGAACGAACGAGACATCTGTTCATGTTCGTTCATTTAACTAATCGAACGAAATTTCTTGTTCATGTTCGTTCGTTTATTAAACGAACGAACATAAACGAACTTCCCGCCGAACGGTTCACGAACTGTTCGCTGAACGTTCGGTTCGTTTACAGCCCTAGTTACATCTAAGTGACTTAAAATGAGACAATTATAAAACATAATTAATATTTTTATACATTAACCTAACACGTAGAGGTGGAAAAAAAATACTACATACTGATAAACTTTTTTTATTAATTAATTTAAGTTATTTCACAAAAGTTTTATAATAAAAAAATAAAATTGAAAGTTTAGTAGTTTTATAGTTAAAGATTCCACTAATACTGGTATTTTGAGTTTGCCAATGAGGTGGTGGTGAAGTCTTAAGGGAGAAATTTAGTGTTCTAAGGGACCAAAGTTCAATTCCTGGCCTCCCCATTATTTTTTGTGGCACCTGGTGATGACGGAAGACTAGGCGAAAATGTGGAGATCGCTAGTTCGATCTTTGAACTGAGCGGTTTTTATCTCACCGCACTGTCGTACCTTCGGGCGAGTGTTCACGGGCTTCGGCCATAGGTGAGGGTTTTCCCCGGTTCGGAGGCGAGTGTATCCCGATGTAGTGAATTTCGTCAGTAGCTCATTTGAAGGATTCGTCGGACGTTAAAAAAAGTGCAGACTCTTAGTCATAAAGTCGTAACCACTACCTACCACCTGCCAATGTTTCAAAATCTATCGGTGAAAACGAAAGAACGAGTACATCATCAACCGAAAAAATGAATACATTAAAATTAAAATCCATAAATAAATAACTCAACACCAAGAGATGGCATATCCAAAAGGTCACGGAATTTAATTTTTGTATTAAGATCACTCGGTGTGGGGTGTGGGGGCGTGGAGAGGGGGACACGCCCCTTTACTTCTTACCCACCACTCAGTTCACATTGATTTTGGACGTTGCCCCTTGTCAATGGCAAGTTTTCATGGGTGTTGCCCCGTCCACATTGATCTTGGACGTTTCCGGTTGCAACGCCTTACTAACACCCATTTGACTTTTTCACCTTTTACCTTTGCTCCATCTGCCTTTCACCCACCCTTGCATTTTGTAATTTAGGGAGCAAGGCTCCTAATGTCTATATTCCATCTTGCCAACCACACCATACGGTCTAAAATAAACCCATAGTTTTATTCTTGATATAAGAAGTTAATTGATCAAATCGAAACAAAAGCTTTTGAATTGGTAGAAAAAGAACATCAAGTAATGAAAACAAAACAAACTCAACTTCAATATCATAAACAAATAAATGGGTATCAACTTCTTCCCCCGTTTCCAGCTATGTGACTGATTACCATTGACACGAATTCGATCTAGCTTTGATCCGCAAGTTTTTTTTTGTTCGACGTTAACACAATGGCATACTCTGTAATTTTCTCGTATAACTATGGATTTGTTTACAACACATGATTATTTCTTAGGTCATGTGTAATGGACATTAGGCCACTTGGTATACTCTAACATCCATATGTGTTAATCCTAGTTGGCATTCGTTAACACTTGTTATACCGCTCCTGAAGGGTGTTAAGAGGCATTAAAAACTTCATATGTTAAGAAGTTAGCTATGAGAGAGAGGGATGGAATCAAGCATTGCAAAATTTACACACACACACACAACATGCTATATATATATATATATATATATATATATATATATATATATATATATATATATATATATATAGGGGAAGGTTCATTTGAGAACAAATTTAATGTGAGAAGAAAAAGAAGAAATGGCATATTAGTAAAATGCTATTTCATTTATAACTCATATCATTAATTTTTCTCTCTTTAATTACTTAGTCAATTAATCATTAATTATCCTACATATAATCTACAAAATCTACACATATCAAAATTTTCCTACATATACCCTACACATTATAGAATTTTATCCTACACAGTCGAAATTTATCCTACACACCTCGAAATATATCCTACACAACTCGTAATTTATCCTACACAACTAGTAATTTATTCTACACTTTAAATTAAGTTGTTTTTTTTAATTTGGAAAAAGTATATATTTTGAAAAAGAAGTTACAAATTTAATTTAGCTAGTTATTAAAGGAGAAGAATACAAATTAATGATTTATGTAAGTTTACCAATATACCCTTATATTAAAATTAACTACAAATATTAAATGAAGTAAAATGAAGCATTCTTATTGGTTGGAAATTCTTCTTTTTCATTCTTACAAAAAAATTCTTCTCATTTGAACCCTCCACTATATATATATATATATGTATATGTATTTTAATTAATTTAAGGGGCGTTAATGAGGGTTAAACCATTTCCTTATTGTGAGGTGAAGTGAAAGAGGGTCAAATAGGTGATGTGACGTCTACGTGTAGTTAAGAGGCGTGAAAGCATACCCTATAGCCTTCTAGGTGTCACAGGGGCATGAAGAGGGAGTGGGTTTCTAGTATAACGCCAAATGAGAAGAAAAAAAATAGAAAGTAATAATTGAAAGAGTATTAAGAGGCGTTAACATTACACATCTTTTAAAGTGGAGTTATGATACTGATGTGGCGGAAAATGCCCCTTAGAGAGTATTAACCATTACGGATGGTCTTATAGTAAGAACTCATTGAAGTTAAAAAATTATAAAATTTAAAGATTTATTTATTCTCTATTTCCATTTTACCCTTTTTAGCGTTTTATTTTCGATTAAGAGCCTTAGGATATATTGGAAGACTTTCACTCTGTTTGCTCGTATGGTTGTTTTATTAGTCAGACGTCCCATTAATTCTTACCAACCCTTTATCCTCAGGGAATCTTTTAAAAAATTCAAACGGCCATCCGAAAGAAAACATTCCGCAGCAAAATGATGAAGAAACAAGTCCCTTCAAACTCACGGGTCCCCACCCGCAAACATCATCTACGAAGATACAAAAACACAAAATACGTCCAGTACTCCATCCGCACGCCCGCAAGTATGAGAGAAAGAAGTTGAAGGCGACGTGTAGCCACTAGTTGTCCGCAGATCGCTGCACCAGGTGATCTCCCACTAGTAATTATCGCAGAGGAGACAAGAGGTATAGGTGAAAGCGATTTTGTCCAATTACACGCCACGAATTCATATCTTTCAGAATCTCCATGTCACACCCCGATATTTCCACGTTTGACCGGTGGGCCCGGTAGGGGAGTATCGTGACGTAGTTGATATCATCATAGTCAAACAACACAATATATAAATGCACAGCGGAAGCAAAGATAAATATATTACAATCCGAATATAAAGTAATATCCAGTATTACAACGGAAAGTAAAGGATCCACAGGCGGATCTTAAAACATAAACATTGTTCAACAGACTTTAGGCGCCTTGAACTTGCAAGATTCCTTATAAACGCCCTGAGCTTCCAGCCAATTACGTTCAGTACCTGTCACTTAACCCTTTTGGAAAATACGTCAGTTTTCACTGGTAAATACACTCAACCGACTCATTTTGAAAAGGTTTAATAAAATTGATTTGAATGCACGTGGCACAAACTCTTTATAACTTGGGACAAATATATTTATAATCTTGTATACAGATTTACATGTACGTTATACGTTCAGGGCCCGATGTAGAAACCGAGTCAAGATTAACAGACACACCACAAGTATAAGCCCACAAGAGAGTGAGATACCGTTTCCCTTTAAGCAACTTTCAGTGTATGCCTACACCCCGTGCTTAAGACGTGGCCATTTTATAATACAATGATGTCAAGGATATCCGGGACATGGTCATTAACCCCTAAAGGCTTTTATTTCAAACAATACAGATTAAAACGGGTTACCTCAATAACTTAATCACAATACGATTAAACATTCAATACCCGACCAAGCGGTATTATTATAATACCGTATCCCAAGCCCGTATAGGGAAAATAAGTTAAGAGTATTTACCTGAGCTAGCTCCTGTCTTAAATAGCAAGAATTTAATAACTCAGCCGTATTCACTTAAGTAAGCGTATGTACAATTTACCGGAAGGCTCTAGTCTGGAATGATGGTATAAACAACCAATTAGAATGCTAACGGGTCTTTAATTAAGCCTAAGCTTAGACCGGTTAGTCTTAAAGAAAGATACGGTTCAAACGCATGATAAGGCGAAGACCGGTTTAGAATGTGGTTTTGACCCGACAAGCTTGTATGCTTGCTTAATATGGATAACTTAAACACATTCTGGATTTTGAGACCAAAAAGATATGGTCTGACCCGTTTCGGCTAATATATGCAAACTAGTCACATAAGCCGATCCGAACGCGTCAAGTGCGTAACGAGTAACCCAAAGAGTCATATACAGGTTTCCTAAGTTAATATGCCTTAAATATGTTGCGATATCAGTAGGATACCTTCCATTATGCCCAAAACGAGTTTAATCTCAAAATAAGCCCCGTAGGGGTATTTTGGTCATTTTAAAGGTTATAAAAGAGCTTAAATGAAGTTCTGAGATTCGGGTCCGAATACATCAGTAAAATAACTTATTTTAATAGGTCATATCAGTTGCTAATAAGTCTTATATGGCAAAATGGTTTCAAACCCAAACTATACGTTTAATACGCGTAAAAAGTCATTTTAAGCGATTTCCGGGTTATACAGAAAATCTGAGTTTTCGGATCTGGTTATAAAGTTCAAAATACTTTATTTATTATATAAAATCAGTAGTAATTGGATTGGTGTCAAAATTTGGGTTTAGATAGGCTTTATGCTAATTGCGCCGTTTAATTAACAAAAAGCTTCTTAAATGCGCTATTTAGCATAACTCCTATTCTGGACCTCGAACTGTATGAAAATTTAGGGACATGTTTAAATGTCAACTTTAGTCCCTTTAGAACATTCTTTCACACATTTAAACCTATGACACGTGTCAATGCATTATAGGACGTGAATTTTCGAGGTGTTACACTCCACTACGGTTGACACAGAAGAGACAATAAGGACATCCTGAAAGCGACGCGTGGTCAATCAAAGCTCGTTGGAAGTCCTTCCACCTCTGCGAACGCTAATTGTCATCGGAGAGGGGACCAAATGGATATTCCTGATAGCGACGTCTCGACCAATCCTTTTCCATCATTCCGGCGATAAATACCACATTCCATCAAGGTGAAATCACTCTGCATTCTCTCGACTCTCATTCATACTTACACTTATTTCTCTCTCTAGAGAAAATACTTGTTCTCAAGCCGGACGGTGGTTACGAGAAGAACCCCTAACCATTCCTTCTTGTAACAAGTCTTGCGATCTTGTTTGTATAGAAGATTACTCAAGGTTTAGAGCTTATGAAGATCGGATTAACCCATACCCAATTGAACATCCATCTAATCTACTCATATTAGATTGGTGTTTCTTCATGTACATTATGTTGTTTGTATTATTTTATAAAGTTTAATATATGATGTTTAATATTTTAAAGAGCGGGATATGGTACAAATAACATTTAGCATTCATGTTGTTTGTATGTTTGTGTATAATCCCCACCTTGGTCTCGTTTTCAAATAGAGGAATCCCACTGGTGTCAATATCGTGCTCTATGTGCGGTAGTTTCATTGAAGACACTAACCACCTTCTGGTTAACTGTGATGTGGCTAGATGGAAGGTAATATCTTGGTGTGAATTACCATTGCAACCTGGTGTATTGTATTGGTTTATGTTGAATAAAGCAAATGAAATCTATAATTAAAAAAAAAAAAGAAGAAATGGAGGCAATTTTCCTTACAAGTGTGTGGAGTATTTGAATGACAAGAAACAAGGTATTCAAGTAGGTTTTCTGTCAAAACTTGTAATCTTAGGCACAAACCGAGATCATCCCATGCATACTCCAGTAAAACTTAGTTAATTTTCGACAACCCTTTGGACAAGCAAAGACCATAGCAGACTTTGATAACTCTGAAGGGTGTGGTCATGACCTTCAAGACCACCATGTCACCCACCTCTAATCCATCATCCAAAACCACTATTGAAGATACATATCCGAGTCCGGACCACCTCATGAGGGACGGACCAAAACACCACCGAACGAACATTCTGAAGATCTCCATACCTTAGCATATCGGAGACGGACCTTCAAGTAAGTGCGTACAGACGGATGACGTCATCTCAGTTGACTAGTATAAATACCCATCCAAGTACAAGCCAAGTACGATTTCCTGAACCTTCGTCCTACTTTCTCTCTCTATCAAATACTTATCCTCACTCACGCTGGAGGGTGGTCGCAGAGGGGCCCTCCCATCTCTGCGTCGATCCTAACGGTTTTCTCTTTTGCAAGTTCAGGTCCTCGATCACTCTCCAAGGTCCTAATTCAGATCACAGGCTCTGAACATCTGATTTTTGGATCTTCAATTATCCTAAGGGTGTGGTGATGACCCAAATCACTATCCCCTTATTTATTTTAATTTATTTTTAAGTTGTCAAAATCTAGAAAAATGTAAATAGGTGGTCCGCGGTTGCCATGATTTAATCCACACGAACCACCATAAATCATTATAGGGGCAGTGTAGCACTTATTAATGGTCCTATGTGGCGAACCATAAACGCCCCCATACCCTTCGATCTAATCAGAGCTTCTGTTAACCTTAAGGGAGAACAGAAGACTCCAACAACTAGTTTGATGGTTTTTCTCAAATTCTATTTAATAATATATAATAACAACAAAAGGGTAAAAATGTTATTTTATATAAAACTGCCCTAGAATAAAACAACCAAACTCATTTAGGAAAGATCTCCTAAATCTCTAGCCCTTAAAAAACGTTGATATATGGAGAGAAATAAAAAACAAAATAATGGTGAAACTTATGAATAAATCTTTTCTGATGTATATCATTTGCAACTTCTGAAACTTGAGTGGGAAAAGATGTAACATATAGAATAACTGAAGGACTTTATGCAATTGCAGATAACATAGGTGAAGAAAAAGGTAGCGACCGACAATCGACAATGGCGGAGCCAGAAACTTTTTCTTATGGTGTCATTTTTTATGGATACCCCGGTTTATAGTAACTCAGAGCCGAACTTTTTGGATCGGTTCGGATCTAGTCGGGTCGAATCACATAATAAAAGCAAATATCAGAGTAAAAATACAATGTCAATGAATAAAAATACATAATAAAATTACAAAGTCATTTGAAATATATAAAAAATTTTCATTTACTAGTTGCTGTGTACGCATTTTCATGTTTTGAAAACGATTCATAATGTTTTCAACTAGTATTCGAGCATGCGCTTCGCAGCAAGTCGTAGGAGGTATTTGCTACACGAAATTCAATGGTGTCGGGCGACACCGTTGTTCAAAGTGTGGCTCCGCCACTGTACGTAACACTAATGCGCGAAAAGTTCGGGAGCCCACGCTTCGCGGGGAGGTCGTAGAGGTTGATGGCGAGGACGTATATATTTCATGACGGTAAAATTAAGCAATCAACACAGTTAAGTAAACAATTTAGAGTTAAAAATTCCATTTAACTATAATAAGGTAAATAAAAAAATGATTTAAAAGATACTAATTAAATTCAAGTAACTGGGCTTAATTTTTGAAATATAAATTTGTTTATTATCTAATTCTTTTAGAAGAAAACAAAACAACGGTGTTGTTTGTAAAAAGACAATGGTGTCACTCGTAAAAAAACAATGGTGTCGCTCGAATTTTTCCTATTATACGTTGTATTTGCTACACGAAATTCAATGGTGTCGGGCGACACCGTTGTTCAAAGTGTGGCTCCGCCACTGACAATCGATGGAACTGAACCAAGCATGTTTTGTTGTGCGCACGATGGCCCGTTAGCATATGTCTGTACCTTCATCGTCCTAACATCCACGTGTCGTCCCCACATAATGTCACCGAATTTAGTTGTTAAAACACCCCTTCCATTTTGTTTTGTTTTGTTTTGTTTTCTTTTCGTTAAATAATAATAATAATACAGATAATAGATGTTATGTTGTATACCGGGTAAGATCAAATAAAAAGTTTATTTTGCCTAAGTACGATGACAAATAATATAGATAATAAGATGAGAAAGAATCTTAACCATTCATTTTTCAAATCAATTGTTAAGATGAAAAATGTAGGAGAAAAGAAGAGTGCAAGAGTATCTTGGGAAAATCTTATTTATGGACTTTCTCTCTCCACATGTAAGACACATGCATATTCCACCCCATTTTTTAAACGTTCATAACTTTTTTATACGACATTATTTTTTTATAAAAATTTTACCGTAAAATCGAGCGTCTTTTTATCTTTAATTTGAGTACCATTTGCTATATAAAATATGAAGACTAAAAAAACCCACTAAAATGTGTTGTATTTCTATGTTGTATAACATTTTTTTGTGCTAAATTTTTGTACTATATTTTTGTGTTAAATTTTTTGTGCTGATTTTTTTTTTTGCTTAAATTTTTTTTTTCTCAATTTTTTTGTGCTGGATTTTTTATACTATATTTTTTTGCTGAATTTTTTCGTGCTATATTTTTTTGTACTACATTTTTTATGCTATATTATTTTGTACTACATTTTTGTGCTATATTTTTTGTACTAGATTTTTTGTGTTAGATTTTTTTTTGTACTATATTTTTTTGTTGTATTTTAAAAAAAAGGAAAATTGGTATTTAATAAACCAACCTTTAACCAGTTGGTAAATAATAATCCAACCTATAGAATTGGTATATAATAATCCTACCTATCAACATGTTGGTACTCAATGAACTTCCGTTACTTTTTTTTAACTGAAGTTAGTTTTTAAGTTTTATTTATTACACAAACAGTCCCTGTACTTGTAATTTACTAGTTTTAACTATTTTATAAAACAAAAAAAACCTCAACCTTATCCATTTTACACCTATTGACTCGGTTTGACCGAGTCGGCTGAGTTGACCGGGTGACTCGGTTTGACCGAGTCGGCTGAGTTGACCGGGTTTGACCCGGGTTGACCGAGTTGACTCGGTTTGACCGAATATGACCGCGTTTGACTGTTGACCCGAACCGTTCCAGAACAAAATCTGACCCGTAACATGACCCGAACCGAACCGTTCCACGAAACCTGAACCCAAATCTGAACCGAACACGAAATCTGACCCGAGACTACCCGATCCATGAAAACCCGAACCAAAAACATACTTGTTTTCATGCAAACTCAAATCAACAGCAACCCCTCTTTATAAAAATCTAAACCCGACACAAGAAAAAGAAACTGAAGCTCGAGATACATATGCCGTCGCCAGAGATTCTTACCGGAACTGCGCCGGCTCCGTCTCCCTCCTACCGCTCCACCACCAAAAACAACAACAATAACCGTTTCCGCTGACCGCCATGGTTCAGCCGTTCGCCGTTAGTCGCTGTCGAGACACCCCGCCGCCGTAGACGGCGGCGCCGTCGTCACTCCTTCGCGAATCACTCTCTCTCCGTCACCTATGTCCATCGCTCTCTCTCTCTCCTATTTGTTCTTCCTCTCTCATTCCTCGTCGTCTCTCCCTCTATCGGTTTCATATGTGTGTGTGTATATAATAAATGGTACAAGAGGGAGAAAGGGTGGTTGTGTGTGACGTGGCTGGATATCAGTCACCGGAGTGCCACCGGCAACCCACCTCCGGCGACCGGTGAAGTAAGAGAGAGAGCAGACCGGATGTGCTTGTTTGGGGGATAAGGTTAGGGTTTTAGAATTTAGAGAGTGATTGTTTGTTTTATAAAATAGTTAAAACTAGTAAATTACAACTACAGGGACTGTTTGTGTAATAAATAAAACCTAAAAACTAACTTCAGTTAAAAAAAAGTAACTGAAGTTCATTGAGTACCAACATGTTGATAGGTAGGATTATTATATACCAATTCTATAGGTTGGATTATTATTTACCAACTGGTTAAAGGTTGGTTTATTAAATACCAATTTTCCTAAAAAAAAGGGTGCCACATGTCATTTTCACTCCTATTTAAAAGGACAAAAATGCCCTTCATTCCTACTTATTAAGAGTGCCACATGTCATCATCACAATCCTTCTTAGGCTACTTAGGCAAAATCTACTTTTTAGTGGATCCTTCCCCGTTGTATACCTATCAATTCTTTCAAAATAATTAGTTTGTATAATAGTCTTTGAAATGATAAAGATACTTAATAATTATAACACATATATAGAAAGAAATACATATACCGAACTAAAAAAAGTATAAATAATAAAGGTTATATAGTCGCAACAAGAGTATGGTAAGGGAAAGGTCCAGGATCCACTCCGGCAAATGGCTTCTTGATCAGAATCTACACACAAAGAACACCGTTAGCCTTAACATGAGATGTGACCTCCCGAATTTGGACTCTGGCGTGAGAATCAATAACGAGATCTCTTAGAGTTAAGCATGAATGTGAGAGAATAGTTTTAGAGAGAGATAGAGAGAGAAGTGAGCATACTCTTGGAGTTGAAGGAGGTCTCCTTTTATAGGCAGAGGGGTCTGCCCAAAAGCCTCATTTACAACTCATACCTTCTACTCGTGGTAAGTCTTAACTCCAGGTGATGTTGCTTGCACGAGCAGCCTTGCCTTTTTGAGAAATATCAGATTGTGTGTCTTAATGTTACTTTATTCACTTTTGGGCAAGGTCTTATCATTTTGACCTTGCAGGTTTAAGACCTGATTTATGTACAGTAACATGAGCTTCCAGTTTCTAGTCACTAATAGTAGGCTTTATTATTGTTTCAGCTTAGTTTAGTAGGAGCTTCTAAGCACCCATGTCATCCATACTGATGGTTCGAATTTCATACCGGAGCATGTTGTGAATACTGAACTTAGACCATTATGTTTGGATTTCAAACCAACCAATCTATTTTTGTTTGAATGGTTCTAGGGCTGAGCAGTATACGGTTCAGGACCACCAGAACCGGGGAACCGAACCGGAACCGCTAGATCCAAACTGTATTTTTGTATATAGGGTCCGGTTCCGGTTCTTAAATTTGGGTAAAAACGGTTCCCGGTTCGGTTCCAGTTAAAACCACGGTTTCGGTTAAAGAACCGCTAGAACCAGTTGGGATTATAAATATTTAAAACCCTATTTTATTAATGGGTTTTTCAACATCATACGACCATCCTAATTCTTATCCCTCCTCTTATATTCATTCCACGATCTCATATTTCATATTCTAATTCTTCTCCATCTCTCAACCCTAACCCTAATTGCTATCATACAAGTTCATCTCCATCAACACCTTGCAAATACAGGTACACTATTCTACATGACCTTTTTTATGATTGCATATATTTTCTTTCTAGATGTTTTCTTTTTGATACATATAGTTTTCTGTATGTGAAAATAAAAATTGAACAAAAATAATCAAATCAATGTTGATCAAATTATAAATGTGTATATAAATAGTGTATCGCTTGGTAAATACAATAGATACATTACTGATCAATCTACTCACGTGAACCAAATACAGTAAATGCATTATTCGTTTATTGTTTTTAATTGCTAACACTTGGTTTCATTTAGATGTTTATGAGAAGATTGAGAGGATGAAGATCGAATGAAGTTTGAAGATGTTTGTTTTAATAGTTAACACGATGGTTGTAATAGTTTTATTTAGAGTTTGTTTTATGGCTTGAAATTTTTTATTATTGCTTTGCTACTTTTATTTTGGATGGTTTGAACTTTGAATGTTGCAACTCTTAGTTAATGTTTTTAATAGTCAGTATAATAATAAATATAATTGTAAATCTGTTAGGAATAGATAGCCTATGATTCGGTCCATATCTCTCCAAAGAATAGGAGATATTGTTTGTAATTATATATACGATTGTGTTGAATGAATGAGACAAGCATTGACAGAACTCTTTCATGGTATCGAGACCATAGCGCCCTACTGCCGCCGATCCTAACCCTCCTATCACCTCTCTTCCGTCTGCAAATCTCTACCTTTTTTTCACTCTCCTTTAATGGCCTCCAACTTACACCCCGCAGTCACTGTCTCTAACTTCAAACAGCTTTTTCCTGTTACCCTAGACATCGAAACCGGCCACTACACAACATGGTCGGAGCTCTTTAAAATACAGCGCAAGGCTTATCAGGTCTTTGATCACCTTCAGCCGAAACCTGCAACTTCTTCTTCAGGAACAGACAAAGGCTCGGACAAAGACAAAGACACGGCTCAAACTGAGTCCTGGGAGCGGCTCGACTCGATAGTTCTGCAGTGGATTTATGGTACTATTTCCACCGATTTGCTCCACGCCATTCTCAAACCTAACACTACGGCTTATGATGCTTGGATGGCACTCGCCAATCTTTTCCAAGATAATAAAGCCACTCGAATCATTGATCTTAACAACAAATTTGCTCAGACCCGTCTTGACCAGTTTTCTTCAATGTCAGCCTACTGCCAGGCTATGAAGGTCATCTTCGACCAATTAACGAATGTCGGATCTCCGATAACTGACGAGCAACTCGTTTTACAGATTCTCACTGGATTGTCCGAACAATACGAAGGAATTGGCCTCCTCATACAACAAACCAAACCCCTACCGGATTTCTATGAAACCAGGTCTCGTCTGTGCATGGCCGAAACCCGAAAAATTAGTCAGGCTAGACTCGCTGCACAGGCAGCAGGCACTGCTCTTAACACAGTCGCTGATCGCAATGACTCGTCCCAACGTACTGATCGGACAACAGAAAATGTGGAGCGGGGTAGGGGACGAGGCCGCGGACGAGGCCGCGGGAGGGGACGCGGGTCTGGACGGGGACGTGGGTCAAACTTCTCATCAAACCAGTCTCACAGTTACATACCATGGCAACCCAATTCCTTCACTGGCTGGCCCAACTCCCACCCAAATCACAACCAGACCCAACAGTGGGCTCCTTGGGGCCCACTACCTCCTTGTCCTTATCCTACTGCACAACGGCCCAACTCGTCTGCTTCAGGGCAGGGTATTTTAGGCCCACGTCCAGCCCACTCGTATGCCGCCAGTTATGCACCAAGCTACGCTCCAACAGACATTGACCAAGCTCTCCATGCCATGTCTCTCAACTCAGCCGATCCATCATGGACTATGGACACTGGTGCTACAGGTCACATGACTCCTAACCCTACTCTTTCGTCTAATTTTAATACTGGCATTACTAAAAATATAATTGTGGGCAACGGTAACACCATTCCCGTTTATGGACAAGGCAACCTTACCCTACCACCCCCCTCCTCCTTTTAAACTAAACCAAGTCCTATATGTCCCCTCCTTGATAAAAATTTATTGTCTGTTCGTCGTTTTACTACTGACAATAAACTATCTATTGAATTTGATCCGTATGGTTTTTTGGTGAAGGATCTCAAGACCAAGACCCCTATCCTACGATGCAATAGCTCGGGGGATCTTTACACATTCGATCCGACACAAGTTTTCAAGATCACCTCTCCTACCGCTCTCACCGCTACCACTCAAGATACATGGCACCAACGTCTCGGTCACCCGGGATTTAATTTATTGCATTCTCTTAAAAATTCTGATTTTATTAAATGTGGAACATTGAAAAATAAAGTTTGCCAATCTTGTGTTTTTGGGAAACATATCAGACTACCTTTTGCTGATTCTATGAATTTTACTTCTTTGCCTTTTGATATCATACATAGTGATCTTTGGACCTCCCCTGTTTTAAGCACGGGTGGTCATCGTTATTATATTTTATTTCTTGATGATTTTAGTAATTTTCTGTGGACGTACCCGTTAACTAATAAATCTGATGTTTTCTTTACCTTCACTAATTTCTATAACCTTATTAAAACTCAATTTGAACGTCACATTAAACAATTCCAATGTGATAATGGCAAAGAATATGCCAATTCTATGTTTCAACAATTTTGTAAACACAACGGCATGCAATTTAGATTTTCGTGCCCACACACATCTTCTCAAAACGGCAAGGCCGAATGTAAAATTCGTACTATCAATAATATTATTCGGACACTTCTTGCTCATTCCTCATTACCCAATCACTATTGGCATCATGCTCTCGAAGTGGCCACATATCTCATCAATATCTTGCCTAGTAAACTTCTAAATAACCACTCCCCCACCCAACGCTTATACCAACGAACTCCATCTTACACACATCTTCGTATTTTTGGATGCCTTTGCTATCCTTTACTACCTTCCACTACAATACATAAACTCGCTTATCGTTCCATGCCATGTGTCTTTCTCGGTTATCCCCCTAACCATAGGGGTTACAAATGTCTCGACTTAGCCACCCACAAAATCATCATAAATCGACATGTGATATTTGATGAGATCGTGTTTCCCTTCGCAAATCATCCTACACCATCCCTACAATCCTATGACTTCCTTACTCAGCCCATAAATAACATACCATGGGCCGATTTGCCATCTTCTTCCAACAGCAGCCCAGCCCACTCCCATTCCACTATGCCGTCCACTTCAACCAACGGCCCAACCCACTCACCTACAACCCCACCTCGGCCACCACCTTCTCCCTCTACTCAACAGGCTACCCACCCTGTTGTTACCTCCCCTCCGCTCCTCCACACTTACTCTCGACGGCCCAGACCCAATGTCACAACTACTCAAGCCCAACCACCTACCCAGCCCATCCCCCCTCAACCTTTGAACGTTCCTTCACCACCACAGCCTACTTCGTCTACTACTTCCTCACCCATCCCTACTCCACCTCCCCCTCCTACTCGTACCATTCGTACACGTGCTATGGATGGTATTTCAAAACCTAAAAGAATTCTTAATCTTTTTTCATCTACCATTATTCCTATACCTAAAACCCCAAAGGATGCCTTGTCCATAACGGAATGGCATGACGCTATGACCACAGAATTTAATGCCCTTATTAAAAACCAGACTTGGGAGTTGGTTCCACTGGAGTCTAATATGAATGTCATTCGTAGTATGTGGATTTTTCGGCACAAATTTAAATCCGATGGAACGTTGGAACGATACAAAGCTCGGTTAGTATGTGATGGTAGCACACAACAGATTGGCATTGATTGTGGTGAGACGTTCAGTCCGGTTGTTAAACCTGCTACCATACGCACCGTCCTCACACTTGCAATATCCCAAGCTTGGCCGATTCATCAACTTGATGTTACCAATGCTTTTCTACACGGCCATCTATCTGAGACGGTCTACATGTATCAGCCGATGGGTTTTCGACATCGTCACTTACCAAATCATGTCTGTCGCCTCAGGAAATCATTATATGGGTTGAAGCAAACTCCTCGAGCGTGGTATCAAAGGTTCACAGACTTCGTTATGACCCTTGGCTTCTATCAAAGTAAATGTGATAACTCGCTGTTCATCTTTCACAAAGATCATTTAACAGCTTACTTATTAATCTATGTCGACGATATTATTCTTACCACATCTACAGACGAACTTCGTGTTCACCTCATGTCACGTTTGGCAAAAGAATTCGATATGAAAGATCTGGGGCCACTAAGTCATTTTTTGGGATTACATGTCACTCGGACTGGTTCAAATATGTTTCTCTCTCAACAGACCTATGCCAAAGACATTATTGAACGGGCCGGGATGTCTTCGTGTAACCCCGCAGCCACTCCGGTCGAGTCAAAACCAAAACTTAGTGCAACCGCCAGTCCAGAATTTGAAGATCCTACCCTATTTCGCAGCTTAGCCGGTGCGCTACAGTACCTCACCTTCACAAGACCGGACATTAGTTATGCCGTTCAACAGGTATGCATGCATATGCACGCTCCATGCGTTGATCATTGGAACGCTTTAAAACGTATCCTCCGTTACATTCAAGGTACCTCTTCCTATGGTCTTACCCTAACATCGTCCGAGGACAAAACGCTTCGGGCTTATACTGACGCAGACTGGGCAGGATGCCCAGACACTCGTAGATCGGCTTCGGGGTATTGTGTTTACTACGGTCCAAACCTACTATCTTGGTCTTCTAAACGTCAAGCAGTCGTATCTCGTTCGAGTGCCGAGGCAGAATACCGTGGGGTGGCAAACGTGGTTGCCGAACTGTGCTGGATCAGAAATTTGCTGTTAGAATTACAAAGACCCATTACTGCTGCGAGTTTAGTATACTGTGATAACATCAGTGCTATATATTTATCCGGGAATCCAGTGCAACATCAGCGAACCAAACATATTGAACTCGATATTCATTTCGTGCGTGAGCTTGTTAAACGTGGGGCTGTCCGTGTTCTTCATATTCCAACTCGCTATCAAGTTGCAGACATTTTCACAAAAGGGACTCCCAAAAGTGTTGTTCGATGATTTCAGAACCAGTCTCAGCATTCGACCTCCTCTCGCTTCGACTGCGGGGGTGTAATAGTCAATATAATAATAAATATAATTGTAAATCTGTTAGGAATAGATAGCCTATGATTCGGTCCATATCTCTCCAAAGAATAGGAGATATTGTTTGTAATTATATATACGATTGTGTTGAATGAATGAGACAAGCATTGACAGAACTCTTTCAGTTTTAAATGGTTTGATTCGTTTTTATTGAATTGTTAATTTTACGATTTAGTTGTCAACCGGTTCCCGCGAGAACCGTTTAACCGGTTCGGAACCAAACCGGAACCGTTTAACTGGTGGCATGGTGGGCTAGGGGCTACGTGCGTGCAGGTTGGGCTACCGCGAGCTACCTTTCGGCCATTGGGTGCTGCATACGGAGTATCCTGCGATTCTTATGTTGGACGTTAAAAAAAAAAAAGATTTCAAATCAGTCTTCTTAGTTTAGTTTGAAACGCTCGTAGGCTTTGAACACCTCCGGTATGATATACAACAATAAATAAACATAATTATAATAATTAAGAATTTTGATCTTTTTTCGGTTTGATTTGAAACTCTCTTCTCAATTTAACGTGCCAAATAATCAAAAAACACGCCGTAAATAAAGATTTTATTGTTAAGTAACCCTCTTTGTACGTATCTACTTTGGGGTAATATTGTAATTTCACCCTGCTCCCATTTTTGCATGCAACCTATCTCTGCTCCTGCAATCTGCAAAATGTCTCCAACAAAACCTTCACAAACACACAACTCTTTTTCTGTTTTTCATACTTTCAAACACTCATTTCCTTTCAAGCTCTTAACAACATTTTATTTACTTATTTTCATATCTCTAAACACCATCTTCACTCACAAATATAGTCACTCTATGTGATTTTTAAAACCTTTTTCAATTGTTCATATATGTTTTTTGGTCAACCATGAACCTAAAGAAACTTGCTGCAATCTCAGATCACTTTCCAAATAGTGCATCTCCAAGAAAGAAGCTTATTTCTGGATTTGGGTTAGGGTTTGTTTCAATTTTTATTTTGTTATTTATATTATTTTCCACTTTTTCTTTCAAGAATCCCAATTCAGATAAGCTTTTTTTCCAAGGGTTTAATGCCAGCAATGATAGAATTTTTATAAAAAATTCTACCCAATTTGAACAACACCCTAAACCTTTGGTTGGTGAAAGTAGGGCTGAATCTAATGATTCTAATCTTGATATTAGATTAAGATTATTGGGTATTGATGGAAAGGGGAATACCCATTTAGGGAATGTCACTATTAATGTGAAAAATGGAAGCTTTGATGAAATTACTACTAAAGTTGTTGACTTTAAGAATACCCATGTGATAAAACTTAAAGATGATGTGAAAAATGGGACTTTTGGTGCAATTACTATGAACCCAATTGAAGGGAAAGTGAAAGTTTTTCAAGATTTTGGTAATGGGAGTGTTAAATCAGATGGTTTAGATCAAGATGGTGGTAAGGTTTCAAGATCTTTTGAAGATTGTGATATCTTTGATGGAAGATGGGTGAGAGATGATTCAAAACCATATTATCCAGCTGGTTCATGCCCTTATGTAGACAGAGATTTTAATTGCTATCTTAATAGGAGACCAGATGATGAGTTTGTGAAATGGAAGTGGCAGCCATTTGGATGTGAAATCCCAAGGTAAAGATCATGATTTCTCTTAAATGCTTCTTAATTGCATGATTATGATGTTAAATGCTTAAAAACTGCAACTTGCATGCTAATTTTCTTGGGGATTGATGTATAATTTTGGTTTGGTGTTTAATCTTTAGAAATCTTTGACCGTGTCCTGACAAACTGTTCTAGTGGTTAGTCACTTGGTTTCTCTCCTTGAGGTCTCAAGTTCAACTCCCACTAGCAACACTTGGCAAGGCCTCTATGGAGGTCGTCAGTTTGAGACCGAGCCGAACCGGGTTTTACCGCATTGGGCTTTCGGGAGGGTGGGTTTTCCCTGGAACTGGTGGCTTGGTGGCTCGGGTATGCATCCAACTCTGACTGTTATGGAGGATGGGATGCATTTGCTAGATTGAGGGCATCCCATGATGCTTATCCGATGATTTAGTTGGCTGTTAAAAAAAGAAATCTTTGACTGTATTAGGCAGTTAATTATTTGTTAGACTAAAATGGTTGTATACAAAAGTAGGATAACATGTCAAATTTGTAATTGCAATTAGTATCATGCAACCTTTTTCTGAAAACTAAATGTGTTTTTTTTCTAGGTTTTGAAATTGAAAACTTTTAAACTGAGCCCAACCAAACCGTTTGGATCTCAAACCCGTCAAACTGATAGACTCTCTCCGGTTTGGACTATTTAGTCGGTTTTAACGCTTTTGCACACCCCATTATAGCATTATATACTCAATGGCAATAAGAAGAGTAGAAGACGCCCTCTTTATATCCATAACAAGAAGTTTTATTTTTTATATAAAAAGTTAAATTGCTATTTTACCAGCTCATAATTGACGATTATATATGTTTTTTGTAGGTGCAAATAGCAATAGTAATATCATAATCAATCAATAGTAGTTATCCGATTTTAGTTTGAGAGCAATCATTTTTTATTCTTAAAAGTAAAAGATTTACTTTATGTTTAATTAAAGAGTATTTACCTTTTAAAACTTGTGGTTACTAATCTATGTATCAGATTTTGAACTATGTCCTAACTTCATGTCCTTTTAATGATGATTTGGCAGTTTAAATGCAACTGATTTTTTGGAAAGACTCAGAGGTAAGAAAATGGTTTTCGTTGGGGACTCCTTGAATAGGAACATGTGGGAATCACTTGTTTGCATACTCCGACATTCTCTCAAGAACAAGAAAGCGGTTTATGAGATATCAGGAAGAAAAGAATTCAAGAAAAAGGGATTTTATGCCTTTATATTTGAGGTAAGCTTTGCTGCTACAAATTTGAAAACTTTGACTTTTGAGTTCAAATCTACTAAAAGTCAACTTCAGATTGGCATTGATTTTTATTGGATTTTAGCTCCAGTCGTTTTCTAAATGAAATGTCGAATTAAATTTTGATGTGATATTGATTTTTTCTTGAAAGTTTTTGAAATTTTATACCAATTTGCAGTTTGGAACTTTGAGCATTTGACCTTGAAAGTCAAATTGCTTTTGGAGTTTGTGTAGTGAGTCAAGAAATGATAAATTGTGCAGGACTATAATTGTACGGTGGATTTTGTGTGCTCTCCATTTCTAGTGAGGGAATCGTCTTTCAAAGGTAAAAACGGTTCCTTTGAGACGCTAAGATTGGATTTGATGGATCGCACGACTTCCATGTATCAAGATGCCGATATTTTGATCTTCAACACGGGACATTGGTGGACACATGAGAAAACTTCCCGAGGGTGAGAATCAATACTTTCAATAACTATATCTTATACCATGTTAACATAAAACCATAATCAAATCATTATCTGTCACATGTAATAATAACTTGTTTAGTCGTTACTAGACAACTGTAATAAGTTTGAGGACTGCTTTTGTAAATTCGTAATAGTCTAACTAACTTTTGTTTCATGCTAACAGGGAAGATTATTACCAGGAAGGTAACCATGTTTACCCGAGACTCAAGGCTCTTGACGCATACACAAGGGCTCTTTCCACATGGGCCAAATGGCTAGATAAGAACATTGACACGCGGAAAACTCAAATTATCTTTAGAGGCTATTCACTCACTCACTTTAGGTATTTTAATATTTTCTTGAACAATAGTTATGTTTATTTGTAAATGCGGTCGAACTGGTTAGGTTTGAGCTTCAAAATTTATGTGAAACCTAACAAGTTCGACCGAATATTGACGACTACATTTAAAGTGTACGGCGTTTACTTCACAAAGAAAATGATGGTTTAAGTTCAATAAAAAAATTCACAACAATTTAGCATGTAACGGATACTAGGTTTGACTCAAAAAGTCAAAGTTACTAAGCATGTGATACCATTGTTTGCAGGGGAGGTCAGTGGAATTCTGGAGGGCAGTGTCACAAAGAAACCGAACCGATCTTCAATACAAGTCATTTGACCAATTACCCATCAAAGATGCGAGCTTTTGACAACGTGTTGCGCGTGATTAAAACTCCTGTGATGTATCTCAACATTAGCAGACTAACGGATTACAGGAAAGACGGTCACCCGTCGATATACAGAACGGTTTACAAAAGCTTGTCACCCGAGCAACGAATCGCTGCACAAGATTGCAGCCATTGGTGTTTGCCTGGTGTACCGGACACTTGGAATGAGTTGTTATATGCGTCTCTGTTGAAGGTCGGAAGAGGATCTTGGAAAAGATGAAATATGGTGCAAATATAGTAGAAAGTGTAGGGCTTTTTCGTTTGCAAGGTTGAGAGAATTAGGAGCTTCAGTTCATGTTGGGTTTGTTAACATGTTAGGGGTAGATTGTATGGTATGTGGCTTTTAGTGTGATAATAGGCTCAAAGGGAGTTTGAATCATACTTCATCTTTTTTTTTTTTAATCTTAAAAATAGATACTGCATTTGATCTTTTATCTAACAGAGCCCGCGTGTGGAGAGTGAGGGATGTGTCAGCCCATTGCGGCGGATGTGGAGAAGAGAGAGAGAACCGCCATATGTGCGGACGAATGCATCCGTGGGAGAGTGAGAGGAGAGGAAAAGGGGTGCGTTTATGGGGTCTGTCCTCGCGGCAGCATGTATTGGTGAAGACCCCATTGAAAATGCTCTAAGAAGAAGCACATAGTATCATATATAATCGAAAAGCTTGTCAATAGATCCTTGGACTAAAAATGGTTCATCTATATCTATTAAATAAGTAACTTTTGTGTCAAGTGTCACAATTCTGTGAGCCCAAGATTCTTTTTTACTACTTATCTTATTTCACCCGTTCGTGACCCATTCGGCAGGAAGTTTGTTTACGTTCGAACAAGGAATTTTGTTCGATTATTTATATGAACGAACATGAACACATGTCGTCTGTGTTCAACTGGGTTCGATTAATTCAGTATTATGTTTGTTAACATCCGTTCATGGTCGTTTTGATTTGCTTAGTTTATGTTCAGTCATTAGAAACTTCGCTTCGTGAAAACGTTTAATTCCTTGATGAACGAGCATGCAAGAATTTTCCGTTCGATATGTGTTCATGAACAAGTTTAATGCTAAACCCGACGTTCATGAACAAGATTCCGTTTGGTTCGATTCGATTCGTTTACGACACTTCATATATAGAAGTAATGTTGTTAATGAAATCTTAGCATGATGTCAAATCAATTAAATGATATCATTTAAACTCAGATTGCTAAGATCATAAATAATGTCGAAAAATGCATGGATGGGTTGGGCCTTGTCTTTGTCCCCTCAAACGGACGAGTTCTCTAATGCTGAACTGCACAACCACATGGGCCAACACTGACATGGGCCATTAACAAATAGACCCAATGTAATTTGAAATATTGATTCTCATGGATGGTTGGTTGCTGAGTTATAACCCAAACTAGAGGTGTATATTTCGGTTAATTTTAGTAACCGGTTTGGTTAACTAGTTCAGGCGGTTATTTTCTTATTTTTACTATAACCGGTTATTCACTGTAATTAGTTCGGTTAATAACCAGTTATTTTCGGTTAATTAACTGGTTATTTTCAAATTTTTATCACTTTTTAGGTTAACCGATACATCTGTTAAAAACCGGTTAAGTTATTTCTAAAGACATCCTTAACTAGTTACTAACCTAGGGTTAAAAATAATCGGTTATTCCTCAAACGGTTATTAACCGGTTACGGTTTTGGTTAATAACCGGTTACAATTGTTTAACCAATTATTTTGTGCACCTCTAACCCAAACTATTAACATGTTTCTAATTGAATAGATTTATCATTTTGTAAAAAACGTTATTTGAGTGACTAAGAATAATTGAGGATATAATGTGATCATTTAACATATTCAAAAAGAAAAGTATTAAATATTGTGAGAATACATAAACAAACTAAGTCATTCATTTTTAATTATTATTTTTAAATAAAAGAAATTGATAGAGATGCAACGTATGTTTCTCATGAGATTCCTAAACAAAAAATATGGTGTAACCTATAAATGTGTAAGTCATGTGTACATTACCTACCCATAACATATAGATATGTAGTAGATAAACGATTAAAAATTTAAATACATATAAAAAATTAGTTTGACGGCTTTATTGTTCATAAACATACACATTTTTATATGAGAAGTAAAAACATTAAAACTATAGTAACAACATACTCAAATTAAAGAAACAAAGTTATCGTTTTTATGGTGTAATTTAAAAAAAAAAATATTAACATACTAAGAAGTTGTAGCTGTTTATAAATCGTGAGGAAAATTTGCATATGCTAAGAAGATTTAAATGCTTTAATTGATTGTACCGTATGCTTTATTTATAATTACTTAAAGTCTTAAAAATGTATTAAATTATCTTCTTATCCTCCTCATATCATTATAATATAGTGTGTAAATACACACATATATTACAACCATAAAATACCAGTGAGACAAATGTAAGACACAAAATGTGAACACAGATCTCTTGTTTTTATGGTAGGATCATAGCATCTTCTGGATACATTTAAAATGTTAAAACCATAAAAAGTAAAAGTTTTAACATACTAAATTAATTAAACTACCTTTTGGCTAATGTCATAAGTGTACGCTAAAATATATGAAAGTTTGGCAATTATATAATTAGAAAGATTTAGAAACTATTTGCAACTCATTAAGCACTTAGTTTATGATTGTGGGGGATGTCCATATTGCAAAATTTAAGGAAGGTGAAACAATTAGTTGTGTTAGTTGACCAGAGAGACACCATTATGTGCATCATTATCATCATCATCATGTAATGCAATGCTATGTAGATGGTCCATGGACATAATTCCTTAAGCATGCCATAGTGGAAAGGGGAACATTCCAACCCCAATCTAAATCATGGTTTATGAATTACATAAATTTCCACTTGCTCAGTTGCTTGTGTATGTTCATATTATATGCATACCTTTGTCCATAATCATACAGGGCAACTTAAAAATATGAAAACAATAAATTCTAGGTCATGTATAGTATTTCAAAAAGTCTTAATCACTTATGTATACAACTAGGATTACTTATACTATTTTCTTCCGGGTCATATTTCTTTTTATTTGACTGGTCACAAATTTAGAGACATAATATCTAATGTTTGATGAGGATTTTACAATTAAGATATCAAGGGGGTGATAAACAAAATGTATATTATGTGATGTAAAATACATACATGCATATGTACATATATTTTTATATGTTTGAGTTTTATGTGTATGTATGTATATTTCATAAAACTAGATGTAAGATTAAATTAATATGTCTTTATATATATTTAATCTAGTAGACATCATTATCATTCATATAATATAGATCATAATATATTAAAACCTTATAATATATTAGTTGGTAATGGTTGAAGGACCGATTTACCTTTATTAACTAATAAGGTTCCCTGTTGCGTGTATTTAAGGAGATTACTAGAGAGGGTTTAGGGTTAGACATTCATAACATTAACATCAAATTCGGCCCCTTCTCTCTCTCTCTCTCTCTCCATTCACAAATTCTCTACCCTTAAGAATTCAGTACTACCATCAAGAATATACACTTTAAACGGGAACCAGATCACGCTGACTGGCATTTCGAACTCCATAGCTGCAGCTGTATTTGGACTATCTGTTGGTTTATCTGCTGTAACAGATATTATTTACATATTTTCCATTATGTTTTAATAGAATTGATCAACACTAGAAACTCAATCACACCTTAGTATATTAAGTTCAAGGAAATATCGGCTACAATAGGTGTAGTAAGGGTGGTGGGAACAAATCCTCACCATCTTTAAGCCATATCAATGTCAAATCTATCATTTTTATCATTCTCAAGCCAAGGAAATCCATCATCACTATCCCACCCATCTTTAAGCCATATCAATGTCAAATCTATCATTTTTATCATTCTCTCCCTTATTATTTATTTATTTTTAATTATTTAGATGGTTTGGGAAAAAAAAAGGATCGATTTTCATGATTTAGGTTTAGGGATTAAATGAGATGGAAAAAAAAGTCTCATTTGATGCTTATGAGGAGAGAGAGACTTGCATGATGCTCAAGAAAGGAGAGATAAACATATAGCACCATGAGGAATTTAGGAAAAAAAAGATGACGATAAGGTGACGTTTTTCATAAAATTGCATCCAAATAAGGATTCAAGTAAAAGGTGGTAATAGAGTGACGTTTTTCACTTGAATGTACTATTGTATTAGTGATCTAAAGGAAAAATGTCTCTTTGTGCAAGGATATCGTTGGATGCCACGCAAGCCAATTTATTCAAAATCTTTATTATTAAATACATATTAGATAAAATGTAATAATAGTTGTAAGGATAAGTGCATTGCTTGAGTTTGTTCTTAACAATAAGTTGTGTACGTGACATAATATGACATTGGTAATGACCAAGTTAAGGAGATAATATCATCGATGCTCTAATTGTATAAAAGGTTACATGTATGATATTCTCTATACTAGAATAAGATGATGTTTAATGATAGTCAGAGCCAGCCCTGTAGGCTTATTAGTCTAGACAATGGCTTAGGACTTCCAAAAAATAGATGTCCATAATTTTTTAATATATGTATTATATGTGTATTTAGTCTAAATGAACAAACAAATAAGTAAAGACATCATGACCCAAACAAGTAAAACATCTAGGCCTAAAACCTGAAGAATTAATGGCCAAGAACCCTTTTTACTTGAACATTGTCGTCTACTTTCAACGCATCCTCTGCTACGATCCTCATTTCTCATGACCTCATTAAATAATTCGCATCGATAAATTTAATCTAAACATATATTATATTTATACACACAACGTATAAACTAAAAAATTAACTACGCCAACTATAATTTTTTTTTTTAGTTTATAGTTGCCAGTCTCAAGCCGGGGTAAAAGATGAGTTTATATTGAAAAGTTTTATAAAAAGGCTCATACTTTATAGTTCGCTTAAGGCCTCCAAAAACACTAGACCGGCCTAGATGGTAGTATAGAAACTCAAAGTGTAATAACATGGTCAATATAAACAACACATTATGTAACTCTAATTACATTAGTTTAATTTAGTACAATTTTCTAGTTTGATTCTCTTCGTCATTCTACCACTTGTTTAAACTCTTTTTTAGTTACATAAAATAATATAATTTGGATAGGAGCCTTTTTAGCGCATTCAGGTTACAAGCTAAAAAGAAAGGTGGGGGAGCTATTTGGACATAATCATTACTTTTTAACATTCTACTTTCATAGTTTCATCATTCATGGTCATCCGATTTTATGTTTTTGTTATTTTCTTTTTTTATAGCTCCAGTTCCAAATATGCATGTAAGAACATACCAATATGCTCATGAAAATCCCACATACTACTTACTACCTATAGCTATAAATAGGGCTGCAAACGAACCAAACGTTTGGCGAACAATTCGTGAACCGTTCGGCTGGAGGTTCGTTTGTGTTCGTCCGTTTATTAAACAAACGAACACGAACAAGAAATTTCGTTCATTTAGTTAAATGAACAAACATGAATAGAGGTCGCGTTCGTTCGTTTATGTTCGTGAACGTTCGGTAACGTGTTCGTTTGTGTTCGATAGATCATTAGTGTTTTTAGTTTTTATATTTATTTAAATAGTTCAAAATTCCGACAAATTAGATATTTAATAAGTGTCAGTGTATTATATATTTTGTTCATGAACAATTATTTGTGTTCGTTTGTTTCCATTTCTGTTCATGAACATTGGTTTGTGCTCATTTGTATTCGTCAACGTTTGTTTTTGTTCGTTGCCTAAAATTAACAAACAAACACAAACGAACATGAACAAGTTCTTTTCCTTAACAAACGAACACGAACATAAAATCTCGTTCGATAAGTGTTCGTGAACGGTTCGCGATCACAAATATTTTCTAACAAGCGAACACGAACAATGTCTTGTTCGTGTTTGTTCAGTTCGTTTGCAGCCCTAGCTATAAAGATATGTAAATATAATCATCTAGAATTTGTAATATGTGGGGCCTAAGCCCTAAGGGCATTTTTGTCAAATGGGTTTTTGTCCAAACTCCCTTAAGATTTGGTGTCCATTTGGTTGCGAAAACAATCACTTTGATGTATGAACCATTCTTTCTCATGATTCTGTTCTCTTCTTTTCATGTGCATGTGTTGGTGGGACTTCATTCCCTTTATAGACCATCCCCCTCTCCAATACTGATTTTTTTAAGATATCATATGACTAAATGTAAAAATGTTAGCAATTACATAATTTTTTAAAATCCTTTTTTTAACAATATATTGTTAATATCCTTTTTTTTAACAATGTATACAGTGGATTTATATTGACAATGAAGTCATTTAATCATAAGAAACTCTAGTACTTAATAGTCTAATAGCTAATTAATGTCTAACCTAAAGTATTCTACTTATATTATTACTCCCATGCAATTATATTGGGAGGAAACATGATTGTTTAATGTAAAACCTTCATGAAGATATCAACATATGAAAGGTCGACGACTTGAAACTAACCATGGAAACTTTTTATCGGACCAAATGAATATTGATCACAATTTTCTTTGTACGTTAATGTTGAGCTGAGTTGAGTTGGCGAAATGTAAATTGCGTTGAAGTTACAAAGTTAATTATGATTGTGCGAAGTAACACATATTGAAGCGTAGATTACAAACTAGCTAGCGTTTCTATGTCACTACTTACCTCATATTATTTTGCTTCAAACACTTGATCTAGATAGAATATATAACTTGGGGTTTTTGAGAACTAAGATTTAAGTTATCTTCTAAGAACACACAATAGTTAAATGTCAAATGATGTGTATCGAAACAACCTCTCTAGTCTACATCATATATAGGAGGTTATGATTCAAGCAATACTCGAGATTGATCACATGTTGATCTATCCCAAGGAAAGATATACTTTGACTCAAGATGTATGATCAATTAAGGACTTGACCATAGAGTGACCACACCCAGTATGTAAGATCCAAGTTAACCATTTCAACTTAAAAACTATGGCCACAAAAATCGAAAATCAATTTACCACATGATGTCTTGACAAATTTCCAAAAAAAAAAAAAAAACCATATTTCAATAATCAACATCAACATTAAACACACACACACTCCTCGGTGCTAAAGAACAATTCAAGACAAGTAAAGCTGACACACAATGAAAAAAAAAACAAATAATAACCCTAAAATCAAGTTCTAAAGACATAAGATTTGTAAAAGTTAGTTAAAACTTTTTATTGAAGAATTTTTGTCTATAAAAAGAGTATTAGCCTTAACTATCCAAAATCTTATATAACACATAGTTTTTATCGTCAGATATATAAACATATAGGTTTTCGTGTTTTACAAAATTTGCCGAATTTCATCATTTGATTGATTCTAATTTGACTTGTCAATCAAGGATTTCAGTAGTTCATGAGTTTATTTAGCCATTTCATTTTAATTCTATAGAGTGATTTTGATTTTCTAGATTTATTGACACACAAAATTTTCAAAGAAATATCATCACTGATACAAAATATAGTTCTCACAGTGGTCCAACACATGGGTCAAGGAGTCTGATGTGTGCATAGTTCATTTCAGCCACTTTGGGTGTGATAACCCATGATTTTTGTAACGTTTTTGAAGATTTTTCCATTTATTTTTCTGTAAGCCTTAGTTATACTTAATTATAAGTAACCGAAAGAAATTCTCTTCGCTTATTATTTTTCAACTATTTATCATTTTTATTACTATTTATTTTATGAATATTTCATTGCAAATATGCTTATTAGTGTATATAAGTTATGTTTCCCTTGAAAAATCAGTAAGATAAAAAAGCACTGATTTCACACTTAACAACAAAAGTGCAAGAAACACGTAAAATTAACTTAAAAGGAAGGTGTAAACCCAATTGCGACATAAAATGTCACTGTTGTTGATTTTGTTTTCAATATGTCGCCTTTTAGATGGATTAACACAATCTTTTCCTTTGGTCAAGCGTAAACACAAGGGGACACATTTGAAAGTCAGCATGCATGCTAAGTGCTCAGTCAAACTTATATATATTAAAAGTAATATAATAATTAATACCAATAATCGTCAGCATAAATTCGTCAGGAATTAACATGATTACATTCAAAAGTTAGACAGGCTAAAAGAAACTTTAACATATGTAAAGTCAGATTGATCACGACTTAACTCTAAACACATTATAAGACAAATAAGACTATGAAAGGGGTTGTTCTATGATAAAGATAAACCTAACTTCAAAGTTTATTGTGTTTACTTTTCTTAAGGCATGAGAGTGATAAAATTATGAAGAAACAAAACAATGTGAAGTTGTGCTACTGGTTTAATGGTCGGGATATGTAGAGCTCGATCTAGGGATCAAGTTTTAATACATGTTCTTAATTTGTCTTTGTTTTACATAAATTTATATAATAACAAATTGTATCATGTATCCAAGGTTTGATCAAGTCTAGTCGAACCCCTTCTTAAACCATTCGGTGTGGAGGGACATGAAGAGAGGGCGTTAAGCGCCATGTAACAGTCACGTAAGCAAGAGGGTGTGGTAAAAAAAACACGGGGTGGTGTTGGGCATGGAAAGGACCCCACCTAGTGTTTAAAAAAAACTACCCAATCACAAATCTCCTACCACAAATCACCAATCAACTCGCACCACATCACCAACCAAATTGCCCGTGGAAAACGCCAAGCACGGGGTGGTTTTGTGGGCGTGTACTGGCCTAATGGCCCCCACACCAGATTTCCACGCCTACACCGTATGGTCTTATAGATGAACTATAGGGGCAAAAATACTTCTTTAGAGTAATTTGCAATTTGTATCGTTTCCTTTGTAATTGTTTTGTACTCTTGGGATACCATATTCTTATTGGTATGCCTTTCTTTTTATAAACTTATTCTCGCCATTAAAAAATAACATGCATACGGCAAGAAAGTTCAAAATGTGTGTGTTCCAACATGTGATCACTATATGTGTAGGGCAGCTGGTCCAATTCATTGTTGGGGTGATAGAAAGAAACTTTCAACTCTTTACTCTAAAACCATCGAGTAACAAGACTCACGAGGCCATATTGCTCTGGTAGCTTAGCCTGGCCGTTGTGGTCAGGCGACCGGGTGGCGCTAGCCATGCGGCTGCCAACCTCACTCACGAACACCACAACGGTGTCACACGATTGGGGGCGCGAGCGAGCCAAAGCGAGCATGGTAGTAGGCGTGAGTGGGCTTGTTTAGGGTGTTTTGGGGTGCTATTGGTGAAGTTTCCACAACAGGCTCAAGTGAGGGGACGCGAGTGAGCAAGTTGATGAGTAGGCGTCTAGTGAGCATCATGTGTCACAATATTAGAGGATGAATCCAGGCTTCAGCCACAACACATAGTCTTACATGTTCAATCAATGATATATGTTGGCTAGATCGATAAATTGGTCTCATTGATGTCGTGTTAGGTTTCCGGGACATGTTTGTGGTTTCTTAGCTTTGCATGATCTTAAACTTAGGGCACACGGGGCACTCCCGTTATTTACCGTGATACAATTGTATCACGCGTTGAACCCACCCCCACAACAAAAGTTCAACGCGTTATAGTATAACGCAATCCGATTTCGTGATATTTTCAACGCGTGATGGTTTTTTTTTGTGAGTGTAATTGTTGTTTGGGGGGAAATTGTTGGGTGTGGTGGTGAGTGATGACCACCCCCACTAAATAGGTTGTGAGTGATGGAAAAATGGTTGCTGACATAGCGGAACATGATTGGATATTGTGAGTGATGGAAAAATGGTTACTAGTGACCACCCCCCTTGTAACACCTCGAAAATTCACGTCCTATAATGTGTTGACACGTGTCATATGTTTGAACGTGTGAAAGAATGTTATAGAAGGATTAAAGTTGACAATCATGGAAAGTATGTGAATATACGAGTTCTAAATGTCAACAGTGAATAAATATATTGTACATTAACCCTACATGATGCTCATACCTTCAAACGAATAAATCATGGATCATACGAAGCTAAATATGAAAGAAAGTGAGAGATTACAAACTACAGGGGTTAAATGTGTCAACATGTTTAAGTTATACCTCTGAGTGACCTTTTAGCAAACCCGAAGCTTTGTAACGGTTAATTATGATCACTAGAATGCACAATATAAATTTCATAAAGTTTCGTTATCGTATGAGAAAGTTGTGATCAAATTCGTATACAAGGGGTTAAAGCGTCAACGTTGAAAGTTAGGACTTTTCGGGTAACAATAAAGTTAACCGAGGACTTAACTAAGTGGGTAAATGTCTCAAGGCCCTTATATGTCAATTTGGAGGGTTCAAAGTGCAAGAAATAAAGTCGTAGCAAAGTTTCCAAGAGCCAAGGACCAAAGCATAAAAATCTAAAAGTTGGATTTGGTGCAGGAGGGTGTCGCGCGACGCGAAGGCCCAGGGGGGGTCTACGCGTGACGCCTAGGCCTGTCTGATCCGAAAACTTTGGGTTCTTGTCTTCCATTTGCATTCTAACCGACTTATAAACGATTTTTCACATCTTGCTTGACCCCTAAACAACCCCTAGACACTTAGGGACATCTGGAAGTGATCCAAGGCCATGGTTAGACTTGTGTGTCAATGATCCATGAGTTCTTGAGCACTATATAAAGGGCCAAGGTTGCAACCAATTCTTCACACCTTCCTTCAGCATTCCTGATCATTTCTGGAGCTCCAAAGCAGGCTTAAGTGATCACTAATCGTGCAAAGGACTCTAGTAAGTATGCTTAACCTTTCTTCGTAAAGTTTTTGCTTAGTTTTAGCTTAAAAGTAAAACCGTCGTAATTAACGGTTGACTTAGCGATTAATCACTAATGGTCCAGTGATTAGTCTAATTGAAAGTAGTTATAAGTTGGTAATTATGTGGGTAATAAACCCTTAAAAGGGTTCCCCCTGATTCCCACTCTAACTAGGTCAAATGTCGGGTCAAACTTGTTATTAAAAGGTCAACAGAATGTTTATTTTCTAATTTATGCATAATTAGCAATGTAGAACACATACAACCTGTTTGATCATTAATATAACTTGGTAATTAGTGTAAGAACATGTCTAAACATGTTCAACCCGACAGTTTTATGTTTAGACCCGGTTCGGAACCGAAAGTCGCAAAGCTTTGACTTTTGCTTTGACTTCAGTTCTGACCCGTTTAGGCATGTTTTAGAAATACCTTAGAGCTTTAATTGGACTAGGATACATGCTAGTATAACCCTCTGGGATTATACACCTTGGTTCATTAGTTATCCAATTAATATGCATGATTCCGTTAATTGCTCATATGTTGACCATTATGCCCTTTTCACCTTAAAACGTGATTTTTGAAAATGTAAAAGTGTAGAAACCTTAGTTACTGAAATATAAACTTGTACCCAAAGTTTGACATCAGTTTGAGGTGTAGTTTGAGAGTTATGCTCATTAGCGTAAATTGAAAGCTTTATGTTAATTAAACGGCGTAATTAGCGTATAGCCTAATTAAACCTACTTTTTGATATCAAACTTATTACCCACTGATGTAATATATTATTTTGGGATTTTTGAAGATTTTTAATTAATTTTAGGCTGAGCGTAACTTATAGTCATAGGCTTAATCGGGAAATTGTCGGTTTTGCCCTTTCGGGCTATAAAATGAGTTTTACATATCTAATTGACTCCAAACCTTTTGATACTGATTACATATGATAAATAAAGTATTTTAAGCCTTCTGGAATAATAAAAATATCAGCTTTATGTATAGAACCCGGAAATGGCTTCTAATCGCCTTTTTAAGCGTTTTTAACGCATAGTATGTACTAGAACTATTTTAAACTTACAAGGGTTGATACCTACTGATATTTTAGGTAAATTATAATATTTTAACATTAAGCAAAAGTTGTTTAACTCATACTTCAGTTTTGAGCTTTTCGGCTTATGTGAAATTACCAAAATGCCCCTACGATGCATAGTTTGGTTATAATTGATAAATTTCACATATATGCAATACCATACTGTTATAAATTAGTAAACTAAGTATTTTTGCTGATTATATCAGACCTGTAACTCAGGTTAATACTTAAACTCTTTTATAATCGTTTAAATGACCAAACTACCCCTACGGGGCATAGTTTGTGTTTAAATTCGTTTCGGGCATAATAAAAGACATCTTACTGATGTCACAACACATTTGAAGCATATTAACTTAGGAAACCTGTATATGGCTCTAATAATTACCCGTTACGCCTCTTGCGCGTTCGGTTCGGTTTATGTAACCAGTTTGCATAAATTAGCCGAAACGGGTCAAACCTTATCGGTTTTATCTCAAAATCCAGAGTGTGTATGAAATACCCATATTAAACAAGTCTTAAAACTTGTCGGGTCTAAATCACATTCTATTCCGGTCTTCGCTTAATCGTGCGTACGAACCGTATCTTTGAAACTAACCGGTCTAAGCTTAAGCTTAACTAAAGACCCGTTAGGATTCTAATAGGTTATTATAAACCTTCGTTCCAGATTAGGAGGACCAGTAAAAGCTACTTGCATTTGCTTATTGTGATTATTACTTTGCTCAGGTAAATACTTTTAACTTATTTTCCCTATACGGGCTTGGGTTACGGTATATAAAATACCGCTTGGTCGGGCATCAAATCTTCCATCGTTTGGTGGTTAATTGAATAATTTGATCGGCCCATTTAAATCGTTTTGTTTACTTAAAGCCTTTGGGGGGTTAATGACCATGTCCCGGATATCCTTGGCATCATTTTACGAAATGGCCACGACCTAAGCGCGGAGTGTAGGCGTACACTCGTCAGTGCATAAATAGAATATGTGGTGTGTCTATTGATCTTTAACCCGGCACGATCCGGGCTACTGAACGCATAAGGAACATGTAATTCTTTTACAAGATTATGTATTTAAATAATTCTCCCAAGTTATAAAATGTTTATGCCATGTGCATCCAAATCAATTTTTAATCATTTTTAAAATGAGTCAGTTGAATGTATTTACCAGTGTAAACTGACGTATTTTCCCAAAAAGATTAAATGCAGGTACTAAGCGTAATAGGCTGGATTCTCTCCTTAGCATCAATAAAGAGTCTCGCAAGCTTAAGATGCCTATCGTCTGTTGAACTACTGTTTCCTATTTATTTCGATCCATCTGTGGATAAACTTTCAACTGTTTGTGATACACGATATTACAATATTTTATTCGGTTGAATTATATCTTTAAATTGCTTCCGCTGTGCATTTAAATATTGTGTTGTTTGACTATTATGTTGCCAACCACGTCACGTTACTCCCCACCGGGCCCACCGGTGACACGTGGAATCCGGGGTGTGATAGGTTGGTATCAGAGCCAACACTGAGTGAATTAAACACTAGCCTTTTGTGTTTAATCTCAATTACACAATTGCACATTTCAAAAACTTTCGAGTCTAGACAAATAACATATGACAAATTCTACCTTGTTTGTTTCGTTTTGTCCTTTATTTTATATATTCTTGTCGTTATCTTATGTTGTATTGACAGGATTAATTATGCCGCCAAGATTCTTTCCACGAAGAGGAAGAGGCAAGGGGCCAATCACCGCCCCCAATGACGACGAGGCAGGACCTTCGCACATGCGAGCTCCTGCCACCACTGCGAGTGCTGACCCTAGAGAAAACCGGAGGAACCTATTTGAACCAGCTAGACGATCTGTCTCGCACAGTTCGACACCTCCCATTCACAACTCATATGGGCCACAGTTAGAAAATGAGCCCGACAACCCTCAACCTTCTTACATACCTCTTCAGCGATCCCTATCGCATAATTCCTTTGGTAACCCCACACCTGTTTTTAGGGGCCGGTTTAACCCGGCTAATTACATACAAGAACCAGTGGGTTTTAACCCATTGGGGCCAGAGGATCATTACTCCGGCGATCATGCAGAGGATATGGACGAGGACACCGATCCCGTCAAGCCCGCAACCGGAACTCCCAACCATCCTATCGAGGTTTCGGGTGGTTCGTCTTTTCATGGATCACCATACCATGGTCCGGACAGTTATCAGGAATGAATTAATCAGTACGAGTGGTATTTTACACCCTCGTATCATTCGTCGCCTCACCAGCAACAGCAGCAGCAGCAGGATCCCTCTAAGGATTCACGATTCGTGGCAGTCACGACACCGCCTCCACCGCCACCAGTTCAGCCGGCACCTCCGCAACCGCCGAGGCGTAGGTGAACAGGAGCGCGGATGTCCGCGCGAGGAGGAGACTTCCATTTTAGCTCTCCTCGACAATCAAGTGGCAGTCATTATCCGCCACTTCCAGAAGATCCGCAAATGGGTGGACCTTCAAACCCCGTTGCACCGCAACCACCACCGATGGGCTTTGATAACCCGATTCCAGCATACACGGGTTCTATGACGTACAACCCGTTTGGGCTACCAGTTCACACCAACTACGATTACGCTAAAGCCGACCCATACTTGGTAGCGTCCAATTACAACGCCTTTAACCCTGAAGGACCGTATGGAGCTCCTTGGGGAGAAGGGTACCCAACTCATGGGTACCAAATACCTGCCAGACCTATAATACGGACACAATCGCAGCCGCCACGGTTTTCTCCCCCAGAACGGGAGGAAATTCTACAGAGACTGGACCATGTCGAACGAGACTTTCACCGAGATCGCAGGGAGCGACAAACTTTCTTCCAAGGATTGACAAGCCTAATAAAAGGGAAGAGCAAGAAGGACCACTGAATCCTTCCACTGTTGATGTAATTTCCTTGTAATATTTGAGCCCCTGCGTGGGCCTGTCCTGCTGTATTAGCCCCTGTGTGGGTATGTTTGTTTATTTTGACCCCTGCGTGGGTCTATGTTTATGTTAACCCCTACGAGGGTATGATGTTTGTTTAAGTCCCTGCGTGGACTAGTATGTTGCTTGACCCCTGCGTGGGTAACTTGTTTGTCTAAAAAGTCCCGTTTAGGGCGACGTGTAACCTATTAATAATTAATGGAATGTTATGTTTATAAATTTCATTTTTGCTATTACATGCATAAATATTATATATGAAATAAATAAATCGAAATCATTCCTTTTAATAATGATCTGCCTATTAAATATTGAATAAGAATCTTAAGAGTGAAACCTAGCCTGAGTGTCATTATAAAGACCTGGCCAAAATGGTAAGACATGTTTAAAAGATTCAAACCCCTGTTAACATCTGTAAACATGTTAACACTCCTGGCAGATGTGATTCGTTAAAATCACCCACGTCATTTTAATAGGATTCTTCAAAAGATTCCTAACCCAATTTAATGATCTCTGAATCATGGGTTTAAATCATCAATTAAGATGATCATATTTTGACCATACATTGGTAATATAGTGCCTACGGGCCCTGCTCATTTTCATATGAGACAAAAGACAATAATAGTCTTTGACCCTGTCTGAAAAAGGTAAAGAACTATGTGCAAACCTTCATGCCTTGATTCTCTGAAATCATGGCTTATAATTTAAAATGTCCTTGTGACTAGGCCTTTTGTGCTACAAATGAAATTGTTATTGTTTTATTAGGATAAATTATAATAGAAATCCTAAATAAATATGATTAATAAATTAACCAAATATGGTCTCTGTTTACCATGGTTAATGAATTGCCATAAAAGACAATTCCATAATAAACTCCCAAGTAAACTATTGTCCTTGTTTTATGTAATAGTTCAATTAAAATGGCTGACTCGGATGAAATTAATAGTCACCCAGTGGAGAATAATGATAACGCCCGAATTAATATAAAGGGTGCTGAATTGAAAGCGTTAGTAGACGACGCAGTTACAAAGGCCTTAGAGCGGCAGTATGAAGAATATAGTGGGACTCGAAGTAGGACCCTATCTACGCCGCATTCGAAGCCACCTTCCAAGAAGGAAGAACCGAAGAAAAATAATGATCGACTCTCCTCAAACCACCACAGTGCTCCATCTCAACAGATAGTACTAAATCAAGAACCCCATTGTAAGGGTTGCTCCTATAAATACTTTGTTTCATGCAAACCCAGAGATTTCACTGGGGAAAAAGGAGCCATTGACTGCATGACGTGGTTAGACGAGATGGATACAGTAGTGGATATCAGCGGGTGCGCTGAGAGGGATATAGTCAAGTTTGTGTCGCAATCTTTTAAAGGCGAGGCTTTGGCCTGGTGGAGATCACTGATTCAAGCCACCGGGAAGATCCCATTGTACAACATGTCATGGGAACAATTCGTTGCCCTTATCAGAGAAAATTACTGCCCCCAGCATGAGGTGGAGAAGATAGAGTCTGATTTTCTATCGTTGGTAATGACAAACCTTGACTGTCAAGCTTACCTCACGAGCTTCAACACAAGGTCCCGGTTGGTTCCGTATCTGGTGACCCCGGAACCAAAAAGAATAGCTCTTTTTATCGGTGGTTTAGCCCCGGAAATTAAGGCAAGCGTGAAGGCCTCTCGGCCAGCTACTTTCAGATCTGTAGCTGACATATCTCTGTCCCTCACTCTGGACGCGGTCAGACAAAGATCGCTGAGGAACAAAGATGCTGAGAAAAGAAAACGTGAAGATGATAATTCACGGAGGTCGAACAAGAAGCACCGAGGAAACGGTGACAACAAGAAGGGATATGAGTCAAGGAAAGATGGGCATCAGTCTGGTGAGAAGCCCAAGTGCAAGATTTGCAAGAAACAGCACTTTGGAAAGTGCAGACTCGAATCGAACTCGCAAACTCAGTCAAGAACGTTTGCTTGCGGGATATGCAAGTCCAAGGAACACAAGACCTTGGATTACAAAAAGCTGAAGGATGCAACGTGCTACAGTTGCAATGAGAAAGGGCACATCAAAACCAACTGCCCTAAATACACCAAGAAGCCTGAAGAGGCCAAGAAGACCAATGCTAGGGTCTTTAGAATGGATGCAAAGGAAGCAGTACAAGATGACAATGTGATAACAGGTACTTTCCTCATAAATGACGTCTATGCAAGAGTACTTTTTGATTCAGGCGCAGATAAATCATTTGTAGATAATAAGTTTTGCAAATTGCTGAATTTACCTGTTAAAACTTTAAGCATAAAGTATGAGGTGGAGTTAGCTGATGGCACCATAGAAACCGCCTCAACCATATTAGATGGATGTTTCATATCCATTAAGGACCACTATTTTCCTTTGTCCTTACTTCCTTTGAAGTTAGCTGGTTTTGACATCGTGTTAGGCATGGACTGGTTATCTTATAACCAGGCCCAGATTGTCTGCAATAAAAAGCAAGTGGTGATTAAGACTCCGTCTGGTGAATCCCTTACCATTCGGGGAGATACCCAGTATGGACTGCCTGAGCAAGTGACTATGCTAAAGGCCTCCAAGTGTTTAAAGAAGGGTTGTGTCATTTACATGGCACATGTGACTATTGATGAGCCGAAACCCAAGATTGAAGACATCCCCGTCATTTCTGAATACCCAGAAGTTTTTCCTGAAGAACTACCTCGTTTACCACCAGATAGGCAAGTGGAATTCAGAATTGACATCATCCCTGGAGCAGCACCTGTTGCTAGAGCACCTTACAGGTTAGCACCAACAGAAATGAAGGAATTGAGAATACAACTGGATGAATTGCTAGCTAAAGGTTTCATTAGACCTAGTTCATCTCCTTGGGGAGCGCCAGTCCTATTTGTCAAAAAGAAGGATGGATCGATGCGTCTGTGCATCGATTACCGTGAGCTTAATAAGGTTACAATAAAGAATAGGTATCATTTGCCCAGGATCGACGATTTGTTCGATCAGTTGCAAGGGGCAAGTTATTTCTCGAAGATTGACTTGAGGTCAGGCTACCACCAACTGAAGGTTAGAGATGAAGACGTACACAAAACTGCATTTAGGACTCGTTATGGTCATTACGAGTTCCTAGTGATGCCTTTTTGGCTCACTAATGCACCTGACGCGTTCATGGATCTCATGAATCGCGTTTGCAAGCCATACTTAGATAAATTCATCATCGTTTTCATCGACGACATTCTCATTTACTCGAAGAACCAAGCTGACCATGAGAAACACCTTCGCTGTATTCTTAAACTTCTACATCATGAGAAGCTCTATGCCAAATTCTCTAAGTGTGAATTTTGGCTTCGAGAAGTCCAATTCCTTGGACATGTGGTTAGTGAGCGTGGTATCCAGGTGGATCCCGCTAAGGTTGAAGCTGTTATGAACTGGCAAGAGCCAAAGACACCTACAGAGATTCGTAGCTTCCTGGGATTGGCAGGATACTACAGACGTTTCATTGAAAATTTTTCAAGGATTGCTGCACCCTTAACGTCCCTGACTAAGAAGAAAGTAAAGTTCGTTTGGGGCCCTAAGCATCAAGAATCCTTTGATATCCTTAAATAGAAGTTGAGCAACGCTCCTGTGCTTACATTACCTGAAGGTACCGAAGAATTCGTAGTTTACTGCGATGCATCTCACACTGGAATGGGGTGTGTACTTATGCAGAAAGGCAAGGTTATTGCCTATGCTTCAAGACAGTTAAAGGTGCATGAAAAGAATTACACCACCCACGACTTGGAGTTGGGTGCCGTTGTATTTGCACTAAAACTGTGGAGGCATTATTTGTATGGTATCAAGTGTGTGATCTATTCTGATCACAAGAGCCTTCAACATCTGTTTAATCAGAAGGATTTAAATATGAGGTAGCGTCGTTAGATGGAGACTTTAAATGATTATGATTGTGAAATCAGATATCATCCCGGCAAGGCGAATGTAGTCGCCGATGCCTTGAGTCAAAAGGAAAGGGTGAAACCCATCCGAATCAATGCCAAGAGCATTGAAATAAAGAACAGTTTGAATGAAAGGTTGTTAGCTGCACAGAAGGAAGCTGTGTTGGAAGCTAACTATCCTAATGAAAAGCTAGGGGTAACTGAGGAGCAGTTATCTCTTGGCAAGGATGGAATTCTTAGATTGAATGGACGAATATGGGTTCCAATTTATGGAGGACTTCGGGATGTTATTCTCCAGGAAGCCCATAGTTCTAAATATTCCGTTCATCCTGGAGCCGATAAGATGTACCAGGATCTAAGGGCAAACTATTGGTGGATAGGCTTGAAAAAGTCTGTAGCTGCCTATGTAGCTAAATGCTTGACGTGTGCGCAAGTCAAGGCAGAACATCAGAAGCCGTCAGGTTTGCTACAACAGCCTGAACTTCCTACGTGGAAGTGGGAAATGGTAACTATGGATTTTATCACCAAGTTACCTAAGACAAGGAAAGGAAACGATACCATTTGGGTGATCGTAGACAGACTGACTAAGTCAGCACATTTCTTACCCATTAAGGAAACTTACAGCTCCGACATGTTAGCCCAGTTGTACGTGGATAAGATTGTAGCTTTACATGGCATACCTGTGTCTATTATCTCTGACAGAGATACTAGATACACGTCACATTTTTGGAAAAGTTTCCAGCAATCTTTGGGCACGCGTTTGAATTTTAGTACAGCTTACCATCCTCAAACAGACGGTCAGAGTGAGCGTACTATTCAAACTTTGGAAGACATGCTTCGAGCATGCGTGATTGATTTGGGTGGTAGTTGGGATAACCACCTGCCATTAATCGAATTCTCCTACAACAATAGCTACCATACTAGCATCATGGCTGCGCCTTTCGTGGCCTTATACGATAGAAAATGCAAAACGCCCGTTTGTTGGGCGGAAGTTGGAGATGTCCAATTATCAGGACCAGAGATAGTCTTTGAAACGACGGACAAGATTGTCCAGATTCGTGACCGTCTCAAAGCTGCCCGAGATAGGCAGAAGAGCTACGCAGATCCAAAGCGTAAAGCTATGAAATTCGAAGTAGGTGACAAAGTGTTGCTTAAAGTATCACCCTGGAAGGGGGTGATGCGATTTGGTAAGAAAGGCAAGCTAAGCCCGAGATACATAGGACCTTTCGAGGTCATCGAACGTGTCGGGTCAGTTGCCTATAAGTTAAACCTACCTGAAGAGCTCAGTAGTATACATAATGTATTCCACATCTGCAATCTGAAGAAGTGTTTCGCTGATGAATCACTGGTCATACCACATACAGATGTGCATATAGATGAGAGCTTAAAATTTGTGGAAAAACCATTGTCGATTGAAGATCGACAGGTTAAGAAGCTTCGTAGGAAGCATGTGCCTATTGTAAAGGTAAAATGGGATGCCCGTAGAGGTCCCGAATATACGTGGGAGGTTGAGTCCACGATGAAAGAAAAGTACCCTTATTTATTTCAGTAAATCTCGAGGTCGAGATTTCTTTTAAGGGGGTGAGGATGTAACACCTCGAAAATTCACGTCCTATAATGTGTTGACACGTGTCATATGTTTGAACGTGTGAAAGAATGTTATAGAAGGATTAAAGTTGACAATCATGGAAAGTATGTGAATATACGAGTTCTAAATGTCAACAGTGAATAAATATATTGTACATTAACCCTACACGATGCTTGAAGAAACACTAACTAAATGGTCGGAACCGAGATAGTTAGGGGGTTTGAATCCGCATAAAAGGTTAGCTCTCTCTCGGTTGATTCAGTTGCAATGGAATTTCTTCTCCGGTGGTTCTGCAAAAAAGAACACCGTTAGCCTCGTCAAGGGGAGAAGAGGGTTCTCTCCTTGACCCGACTCCGGCGTGAGAATAAGTATTGGTAATGGAGAAGATAAGTATTTGAGAAGTGAGTGTGATCTGAGTTTGTACCTGAACAGTTCTCCTATTTATAACCGGGAGTTTGGGAGGGAAAACCTGTTATTGAAAAGATGACGGAAGATGCTAACGCCGTAGCGGTTATCTTTTCTTCCGTTAAGTTCTTTGATCCTTCATTAAGTTGTCTCGATCCGATGTGAATGCACACGGATTGTGGTTTGATCTATGGCTGGGGGATTGCCACGTGGAAAGTGATTAAGTGGAGATTACTCTCCAATTGCATGCCTTTGTTGTGATTTCAGGGTTGCTTGTGGTGATGACACGTGTCCAGACGGTTATAACCGTCTGGGTGGTGCACGATTGTACTTCTTTCTAGAAGATTACTGCTGTAATCTGGTGTGACACCTTGCTGTGTGGACACAGACGAGTAAATCCCAAGTCTGGGTAAAATAATATCCAGGTCTGGATATTTAGGCGGAAGTTTTGAACAAAGGATTCTAATCCTTTGTAAATGGAAGAAGGCGCAAGGATTTATGTTTTCCTTTGGGCGCGCAACTATAGATTTGCTGACCGTTTTTCTCCCTTTTGTAATACCAGTGCGCGGTCGCGCAAGGCTTAAAAGGTCAAAGGGCCAATCTGTGGTATGGTCTTAAACACTTATCATTAGGTTTTTGGGACCTTACTCCTTCAAGTCCCCCCAGTCTAGTGTTGTACTTATGCAAGTAAGTGGAGCACTGGACTTATGAGAGGGAAACGTTTTTTGGGCGCGAAAAATAAGAAATCTTCTTTTGGAAGGTTTAACTTGTTGACAAAATGTGACTTTGTAATTATGTTCTGACGTGTAATGACGTCAGTTGGGAGTAAAAGTGGGTATTTTCCTCCTTTGTCTTGAGGTTTGTAATGGCGCTTGTCAGTCTTTATTAATGAGGAAATGACCCTGGTTCCTGTAGCGCCGTTCGGATGTGACATAATTCTGACAACTAATGATGAGTAGGTCTTTCGTTTCCCGAGGTTGAGTTTTTGTTTTGTATATATATGTTTCGGGGTGCTTGTTTATCTTTAATTTGGAAAAGATGAAGGGAAAAAGTACCGTTCGTTCCCGGCGTCTTTCAGATATCTTGAGGATTCGAGAAGCTGCTGAAGCTCTTTTGTTACTTGCTAGCTCTCCACTTTTGATGGCTACCGGAGAGGACTCTATCTTTGTTGATCCTTTTATGGTGGCTTGTTCTGATGATAAGGTTCTCCAGCAAGGGGAAGTTGTTGCTAACAGTGGTGCTGTGCTGGATGCGGATGGTCTCACTGCTCGTTTTTAGACGATCCGGAGGGAAGATTGCCGGTTGGTATACCATCGTCGGAAAAAACCTCCGGGGGAAGCGGATGTTGAAGACGAACCTGTTGTTGGTTAGGTTTGGGGGTTGTTTCATCCCTTCTTTTGTTTATACTAGTCTGTTAGCATAAACTCTTTTTTGAAGATCACGGGTGTGATCGTTGTTAATAGCTGTCGTTTGATCGTCCTGCCATTTTGCAGAAACAAGGTTTTTTGCTTTTGTGAACATTTTAGTTTCTGGAACTAAAATTTTGAAGATCATTGTTATGATCTTGTTTATGAAGTGTTTTGTTACACTTAATGATATGTACATTGATAATGTTTTTACTTCTTACGTGTTTGGATTACAATATGTTGCATGTTTTTTAATTGCTTTTGGATAGGTAAGGCGAATGAGAGATGGTATTGTGCTCATGTTTGAACGTTTGTCTAAAAGGCGTAACAGCTTGCCTTGTTTTTAGACTGTTCATGAGGTATACAATGTTTGACCATATTGTTTTCGCGCGAACCAAAGAAATTACATGCAATTTGTAATAGACAGTGAGATAAGTAAAAATGACGTTTGTTTTGATAAGAGCGCAAGGCTTGTAATACAAAACATAATAAAGAAATACATTGCCTGTATGTTCTTTCCGCTTTTGAAGATTTAGTTCATATGTAACACCTGCGCAACTGTTGTGCGTTCCAGGTGCGGGGGACTGGGGTCCCATCGATCCTTTTTAGGGTATATGCTCCCTTGCCTAGGACCTCGTTAATGACGTATGGTCCTTCCCATCTTGGCGCTAATTTGCCCGGCTTTTCAGCGTTTGACGCCTCATTGTCGCGCAAGACGAAATCGCCAGGGACAAATGTGCAAACGCGGACGCGCGCATTGTAATACTTCTCGAGCTTGGATTTGTACCTTGCTTCTGCTATCGCGGCGTTCTCGCGCCTTTCTTCCAAAAGATCCAAATCCATTCTTCGCTCTTGTTCGTTGTTCTGAGTTTCCATGGCTATCATGCGCGGTGATGGTAAACCTATCTCGGCTGGAATGACGGCCTCAGATCCATAGACTAGACTGAACGGAGTCTCGCCGGTGCTAGTCTTTGGCATTGTTCGATGCGCCCAGAGGATGCTGGGAAGTTCGTCAACCCACCCTCTGCGCGCTGTCCCGAGTCGCGCTTTTATGCCGTCAACGATCTGTTTGTTTACACTTTCTACCTGTCCATTCGCTTGAGGATGTGCAACGGAGGCAAAGTTATGCTCGATCTTCATTTCTTAAACCATTTTTGAAGATCTTCTGCGGCGAAGTTTGTACCATTGTCGGAAATAATGCGCAATGGTAATCCGAATCTGCAAATGATATGTTCCCATATAAATTTGCGGATTACCATTGCTGTCGTTGAGGCCAAAGCTTTAGCCTCCACCCATTTTGTGAAGTAATCCACCGCGACGATTATGAACTTTACTGCACCTGGCGCGTCAGGAAATGGCCCGACGAGATCGATGCCCCACTGTTGGAATGGCCAGGCGGAAGTAACGGGAATTAGCGGATTCTTGGGTCGGAGTGTTTTTGGTGCGTGGCGTTGACATGCCTCGCATCTTCTTAATAGATTGACTGCATCCATGTGCATTCCTGGCCAGTAGTATCCAGCGCTCATTATTTTTGCTACGACCATGCGTGGTCCCGCATGTATCCCGCATAACCCTTCGTGGATTTCTCTGACGAGGTACTGGGTGTCAGTTTTATCGACACAGCGTAGTAATGGGCCCATGAATGATTTCCGGTAGAGGACGCCATCCGCCATTTCGTAATTTACTGCCTTGTGTTGTATTTTTTGAGCTTCTGCCTTTCCTTCCGGTAGTTTTCCGTGCTGGAGGTACAAGATAATTGGGGACATCCAAGATGGATCTCCCATTTCTATGACGTTTACTTGCTTGAGATGAATGGAAGGGTTGGATAATACCTCTATGCATACCTCCTTTGCTAAGTGCTTAAAGCTGGTAGCAGCTAACTTGCTTAGCGCGTCAGCATGTTTGTTCTCGCTTCTGTTTATGTGATTAACTTTGAATGTTTGAAATTGGCTGATTAACATCCGTGCTTGTTCAAGGTACAACGCCATAGCTTCTTTTGCATCGTAATTGCCATTGACTTGCTCGGCTACCAGTTTTGAATCAACGTTAGCTTCAAGATTTCTTGCCCCCATTTTTAACGCTAAGCGAAGACCTGCCAAGAAGGCTTTATATTCGGCTTCGTTATTCGTACTTTTGAAATCTAAACGTATAGCATACGTGAGCTCGTGGTTGTCTGGGCTGATTAATCGGAGACCTGCTCCTGCTCCATCGTCATTGGAAGCACCATCTGTGTGTAAGGTCCAGACTCTGTCGTCGAAAACAGGTGTTGGGTTCTGGATTGCCTCACATTCTTGTATTTTATCGATAGGAACTTCAGTGGCAAAGTCTGCTAGGACTTGCCCTTTGATTGCGGGTCTTGGTTTGTAAAAAATGTTGTAGCCTCCTAGTTCAATTGCCCATTTGGCCAGTCGTCCCGCCACGTCGGGTTTGGATAAGATCTGGCCTAAGTGGTAATTGGTAAGAACTGTGATGACGTGACCCGAGAAATACCTGCGTAGGCGTCGGGATGCATGTACTAGTGCTAGGACTAGCTTTTCTATCATTGAGTACCGAGTTTCTGGGCCGGTGAGCATTTTGCTGATGTAATAGATTGGAGTTTGGATGTTCTCGCGTTCCACCATCAATACAGCACCGACTGCTACTTCCGCGGCAGATAGATATAAAATTAGTGGCTCTTTTTCTTTTGGTGCTGTCAGTGTTGGCAGCTGAATTAAACATTCTTTCATTTGCTTGAATGCGGTTTCCGCTTCAGAAGTCCACTGAAAGTCAGTTTTCTTTGCGCAGTTTCGTAGCGTACTGATGAATGGATAAGACTTCGCTGCGTGATTAGCCAAAAATCTGTTTAAAGCCGCTAAGCGTCCGGCGAGCCTTTGCATTTCTTTAACTGTTGCGGGTGACGGCATTAGCTGAATAGCCTGCACCTTTTCTGGATTTACTTTAAAACCATCTTTTGTGACGATGAATCCCAAAAATTTCCCTTCTTCCATGCCGAAGGAGCATTTAGTTGGGTTGAGTTTTAGACTCACGCTGCGCAAGGAGTCGAATGTGCGCTGAATATTGTCAAGCATTGTTCCTTCCTCATGGCTCATGATGACGAGGTCATCCATGTATACTTCGACAGTCTTGCCAATATCATCTTTGAAAATTGTGTCCATTAGGCGTTGATAAGTTGCGCCTGCGTTGCGCAAGCCGAACGGCATTTTGGTATAACAGAAAATGCCTTTATCTGTGCGGAACGCCGTTTTGTCTTCGTCTTCTTCTTTCATCTGGACCTGATGATAACCCTTGTAACAGTCAAGAAAACATTTCCATCTGAATGATGCTAGAGAGTCGACTTTTTTGTCTATCTCTGGGAGCGCGTAGCAATCTTTTGGGCATGCTTTATTCAGGTCTTTGAAGTCGACGCACATTCTCCACCCGCCGCTATGTTTTTGTACCATCACTGGGTTGGCGACCCATGTATGGTATTTTACTTCGCGCAAGATTCCCGCATTAAGTAATTCTGCTACTTGCTCATCCATTGCTTTTGCTTTTTCTTCACTGAAGCTGCGCCTCCCCTGAGCAACAGGTTCTACTGATGGTTTGATGTTTAGGCAATGTTGCGCGATGTCGCGTGGAACTCCAGTCATGTCTGCTGGGCACCAGGCAAATATATCTTTGTTGTTAGACAACAATTTTTTCAGTTGTACGCGTGTTGCTGGGGAAATCGCTTGTCCTAGCAGAATGGTCTGTTCTGGATACTTGTTGTTCAAGACCCATTTTTCTGGTTCGTTTGGTGCCGAAGGTTTGATTACCTTTGCTGGTGGTTCGTCGTCTACGGACATGACTTCTTTGCTTGAATAGAGAATTGCCACTCCGGTTTCTGTCGGAAACCCACAAGCAGCATGTGGAATGGAAGTGATCATGCTAAATTCCCTTTGTGACCTTCTCCCGAGCAAGACATCATGACGTGATGTTGCCGGCATGACCATGAAATTGACTGTAACTGTTCGTGAATGTTCGCCGTCTGATAAAGTCACCGGGAAAGCAATTTAGGGGAAAATCGACTGGTTCTAGACGTGCTTTGTCTTCTGAATCAAGCTGTTTAAAGCACTGTTCGTATATGATGTCCATCGAGCTCCCTGGATTTATGAACATATAGTCTGTTCGGTAATGACCGAAAATACCAGTAATAATTACTGGTCGTTCTTCCTGAGGGCCCCCAGGAACAACGGGAAATATGACTTGCTGTTCTCTCCAATGTTGGTCATAATTTCGTTTATTTGGTCTTCGTGACGGACCCCCTTGAACCATGTGTATTTGTTTCTGATAACTGCTATATTGACTGGATTGGATGTCCCTCCTACATGGTGTTGGTGGATCCAATACTGTGGTATCAATTACTTTTCAAGATCTGATGTTTGATAAATCAGATCTGGCGATTTGAATAACGATTATGTTTAAAGCAGCTTGGCATCTGCTAAACCAATGTTCTGAAGATTCTTCTAGTTGTAAATTGTTTCCGACGTTTGGTCGAGGACCAAGTTGCCGGTGAGATGATGAATTCTCTGCCATGTGCAAAAACAGAAAACGGAATGAACTGAATCGAAACGAGGTAGAAACTAAAAAAAACTGAGAAAACGGTGGGCGCCAATGAAGAAACACTAACTAAATGGTCGGAACCGAGATAGTTAGGGGGTTTGAATCCGCATAAAAGGTTAGCTCTCTCTCGGTTGATTCAGTTGCAATGGAATTTCTTCTCCGGTGGTTCTGCAAAAAAGAACACCGTTAGCCTCGTCAAGGGGAGAAGAGGGTTCTCTCCTTGACCCGACTCCGGCGTGAGAATAAGTATTGGTAATGGAGAAGATAAGTATTTGAGAAGTGAGTGTGATCTGAGTTTGTACCTGAACAGTTCTCCTATTTATAACCGGGAGTTTGGGAGGGAAAACCTGTTATTGAAAAGATGACGGAAGATGCTAACGCCGTAGCGGTTATCTTTTCTTCCGTTAAGTTCTTTGATCCTTCATTAAGTTGTCTCGATCCGATGTGAATGCACACGGATTGTGGTTTGATCTATGGCTGGGGGATTGCCACGTGGAAAGTGATTAAGTGGAGATTACTCTCCAATTGCATGCCTTTGTTGTGATTTCAGGGTTGCTTATGGTGATGACACGTGTCCAGACGGTTATAACCGTCTGGGTGGTGCACGATTGTACTTCTTTCTAGAAGATTACTGCTGTAATCTGGTGTGACACCTTGCTGTGTGGACACAGACGAGTAAATCCCAAGTCTGGGTAAAATAATATCCAGGTCTGGATATTTAGGCGGAAGTTTTGAACAAAGGATTCTAATCCTTTGTCAATGGAAGAAGGCGCAAGGATTTATGTTTTCCTTTGGGCGAGCAACTATAGATTTGCTGACCGTTTTTCTCCCTTTTGTAATACCAGTGCGCGGCCGCGCAAGGCTTAAAAGGTCAAAGGGCCAATCTGTGGTATGGTCTTAAACACTTATCATTAGGTTTTTGGGACCTTACCCCTTCAATGCTCATACCTTCAAACGAATAAATCATGGATCATACGAAGCTAAATATGAAAGAAAGTGAGAGATTACAAACTACAGGGGTTAAATGTGTCAACATGTTTAAGTTATACCTCTGAGTGACCTTTTAGCAAACCCGAAGCTTTGTAACGGTTAATTATGATCACTAGAATGCACGATATAAATTTCATAAAGTTTCGTTATCGTATGAGAAAGTTGTGATCAAATTCGTATACAAGGGGTTAAAGCGTCAACGTTGAAAGTTAGGACTTTTCGGGTAACAATAAAGTTAACCGAGGACTTAACTAAGTGGGTAAATGTCTCAAGGCCCTTATATGTCAATTTGGAGGGTTCAAAGTGCAAGAAATAAAGTCGTAGCAAAGTTTCCAAGAGCCAAGGACCAAAGCATAAAAATCTAAAAGTTGGATTTGGTGCAGGAGGGTGTCGCGCGACGCGAAGGCCCAGGGGGGTCTACGCGTGACGCCTAGGCCTGTCTGATCCGAAAACTTTGGGTTCTTGTCTTCCATTTGCATTCTAACCGACTTATAAACGATTTTTCACATCTTGCTTGACCCCTAAACAACCCCTAGACACTTAGGGACATCTGGAAGTGATCCAAGGCCATGGTTAGACTTGTGTGTCAATGATCCATGAGTTCTTGAGCACTATATAAAGGGCCAAGGTTGCAACCAATTCTTCACACCTTCCTCCAGCATTCCTGATCATTTCTGGAGCTCCAAAGCAGGCTTAAGTGATCACTAATCGTGCAAAGGACTCTAGTAAGTATGCTTAACCTTTCTTCGTTAAGTTTTTGCTTAGTTTTAGCTTAAAAGTAAAACCGTCGTAATTAACGGTTGACTTAGCGATTAATCACTAATGGTCCAGTGATTAGTCGAATTGAAAGTAGTTATAAGTTGGTAATTATGTGGGTAATAAACCCTTAAAAGGGTTCCCCCTGATTCCCACTCTAACTATGTCAAATGTCGGGTCAAACTTGTTATTAAAAAGTCAACAGAATGTTTATTTTCTAATTTATGCATAATTAGCAATGTAGAACACATACAACCTATTTGATCATTAATATAACTTGGTAATTAGTGTAAGAACATGTCTAAACATGTTCAACCCGACAGTTTTATGTTTAGACCCGGTTCGGAACCGAAAGTCGCAAAGCTTTGACTTTTGCTTTGACTTCAGTTCTAACCCGTTTAGGCATGTTTTAGAAATACCTTAGAGCTTTAATTGGACTAGGATACATGCTAGTATAACCCTCTGGGATTATACACCTTGGTTCATTAGTTATCCAATTAATATGCATGATTCCGTTAATTGCTCATATGTTGACCATTATGCCCTTTTCACCTTAAAACGTGATTTTTGAAAATGTAAAAGTGTAGAAACCTTAGTTACTGAAATATAAACTTGTACCCAAAGTTTGACATCAGTTTGAGGTGTAGTTTGAGAGTTATGCTCATTAGCGTAAATTGAAAGCTTTATGTTAATTAAACGGCGTAATTAGCGTATAGCCTAATTAAACCTACTTTTTGATATGAAACTTATTACCCACTGATGTAATATATTATTTTGGGATTTTTGAAGATTTTTAATTAATTTTAGGCTTAGCGTAACTTATAGTCATAGGCTTAATCGGGAAATTGTCGGTTTTGCCCTTTCGGGATATAAAATGAGTTTTACATATCTAATTGACTCCAAACCTTTTGATACTGATTACATATGATAAATAAAGTATTTTAAGCCTTCTGGAATAATAAAAATATCAGCTTTATGTATAGAACCCGGAAATGGCTTCTAATCGCCTTTTTAAGCGTTTTTAACGCATAGTATGTACTAGAACTATTTTAAACATACAAGGGTTGATACCTACTGATATTTTAGGTAAATTATAATATTTTAACAGTAAGCAAAAGTTGTTTAACTCAGACTTCAGTTTTGAGCTTTTCGGCTTATGTGAAATTACCAAAATGCCCCTACGATGCATAGTTTGGTTATAATTGATAAATTTCACATATATGCAATACCATACTGTTATAACTTAGTAAACTAAGTATTTTTGCTGATTATATCAGTCCTGTAACTCAGGTTAATACTTAAACTCTTTTATAACCGTTTAAATGACCAAACTACCCCTACGGGGCATAGTTTGTGTTTAAATTCGTTTCGGGCATAATAAAAGACATCTTACTGATGTCACAACACATTTGAAGCATATTAACTTAGGAAACCTGTATATGGCTCTAATAATTACCCGTTACGCCTCTTGCGCGTTTGGTTCGGTTTGTATAACCAGTTTGCATAAATTAGCCGAAACGGGTCAAACCTTATCGGTTTTATCTCAAAATCCAGAGTGTGTATGAAATACCCATATTAAACAAGTCTTCAAACTTTTCGGGTCTAAATCACATTCTATTCCGGTCTTCGCTTAATCGTGCGTACGAACCGTATCTTTGAAACTAACCGGTCTAAGCTTAAGCTTAACTAAAGACCCGTTAGGATTCTAATAGGTTATTATAAACCTTCGTTCCAGATTAGGAGGACCAGTAAAAGCTACTTGCATTTGCTTATTGTGATTATTACTTTGCTCAGGTAAATACTTTTAACTTATTTTCCCTATACGGGCTTGGGTTACGGTATATAAAATACCGCTTGGTCGGGCATCAAATCTTCCATCGTTTGGTGGTTAATTGAATAATTTGATCGGCTCGTTTAAATCGTTTTGTTTACTTAAAGCCTTTGGGGGGTTAATGACCATGTCCCGGATATCCTTGGCATCATTTTACGAAATGGCCACGACCTAAGCGCGGAGTGTAGGCGTACACTCGCCAGTGCATAAATAGAATATGTGGTGTGTCTATTGATCTTTAACCCGGCACGATCCGGGCTACTGAACGCATAAGGAACATGTAATTCTTTTACAAGATTATGTATTTAAATAATTCTCCCAAGTTATAAAATGTTTATGCCATGTGCATCCAAATCAATTTTTAATCATTTTTAAAATGAGTCAGTTGAATGTATTTACCAGTGTAAACTGACGTATTTTCCCAAAAAGATTAAATGCAGGTACTAAGCGTAATAGGCTGGATTCTCTCCTTAGCATCAATAAAGAGTCTCGCAAGCTTAAGATGCCTATCGTCTGTTGAACTACTGTTTCCTATTTATTTCGATCCGTCTGTGGATAAACTTTCAACTGTTTGTGATACACGATATTACAATATTTTATTCGGTTGAATTATATCTTTAAATTGCTTCCGCTGTGCATTTAAATATTGTGTTGTTTGACTATTATGTTGCCAACCACGTCACGTTACTCCCCACCGGGCCCACCGGTGACACGTGGAATCCGGGGTGTGACACCCCTCCCCTTAGGCCATGGGGTATGAGGCTTGGGTTGGGGCGTGGGTTGGGGAAAACACCCAAGACACCACCCCGGGTGGGCTTGGGTTGGGGCGTGGCCCTTGGGGCTTGGCTTTCAAGCCGGGCGTGGGGGAAGGAGCTGACATGGCGGGCTGTGTATGGCCAAAAGAAAAGAGCCGTTGGGCTAGCCGTTGGCCAACGGCTATATTAAAAAAAATTAATTTTTTCTTCCATTTTTTCACTATAAAAAATTCACATTTTTCTTCCATTTTTTACCACATTCAACCACATCTTCTATACATCTTCAATTCTCATTCTACAAAACGAAAAAATGCATCCTTACAACCGTCCTTTTGACCCGAGCAACCCATATGGATTCCAAGAAAATAATCCTAGCCCACCACCCACTCGTCCAATAGCTCGTCCATTTTTCATACACTTTCCTATGCCCGACATGGCGAGTTATGCATCGTATATCGGGAATCGTGTGTTTACTAACTTCCCACACACCGATGATTCGATACCTACCCCGTTTTCACAATCGCCCATCGACCTTTCACCAACCTCCATCGACCTTTCACAAAACGAATCCGTTCCCGAAACTCAACCACCCAATGAAGGTCCTTCCGCATCGAAACCCATCAAAAAGAGAAGTCATAAGAAAAAAACCGAGGATGATAAAGTAGTTGAAACCGCCAAACGAAAACAACAAAAATGGGTCGTTGCTGAAGAAGTTGCATTGGCGAGGGCTTGGTTTGAACAATCTCAACATTCAACTTTAGGTATTCTTAACCTTTGTTTTTATTAATGGTTATTTTTTATATAAGTTTGTAATATATTAACTTTTTTTTATTAAAATAGGAAATTCGCAACATCGAACCGCCCTGTGGGAATCGGTTAGTAGACTATTCCATGAAGAAATGGGTAGGGAGACTTATCGTGAAAACGATAGCTTATCCTCAAAGTGGAGCGAGATAAGCACCCAACTTACAAAATTTAGTGGTTTTTTAAATAAAGCAAAGCAAAACCCTAAAAGTGGTGAAAACGAAGCCGACATTTTGACAAATGCAGTGGTCACATTCAAATCAAATGTGAAGACCGACTTCCGTTTCATGTATTGTTGGGAGATTTGTAAGTTCCATCCAAAGTGGGCGACTATCCCCATTGGTAGCGAAACTAACTCGTCTTCCAAAAGGTCAAGGGCCTCGTCCCAAGCCCAATCTGATGCACGAGATCAAGAGTTTGAGGACCTTTTGGATGATTCACCAAGCCCAACCCGGCCTAAGTATGGAAGAAATGCCTCAAGAAGGCGTGCTCAAAAATCTAGATCTGATACGGCATCGCCTTCAGCTGGGAGTTCTGGCTCGCGTAGGGGAATATACAGCGAGCAGTTGGATACATTCAACGTATTCCAACAACAAAGGGCCGAAATACGAAGGAGCAAAGAAGCTAGAGATGTCGCTAGAGATGCCCAGAAACAAAAACGGGATGATTTGAAATTTCTATCCCAGCCCATTGATCACCTACAGGGTGACGAGTTACAACTAGTCTTAGCGTTGAGAGAAGAGATAAAAAACAAATATAAAAGTTAGGAATTTTTTTTTTTGTAATTTTCTTTATTTAAAAATATTAAAAAAATTAAATTTGTTGTTTTAAATAATATTGAAATAGCCCAGCGGGTCAGCCCAGCGAAGCCCACCAAACCCACGCCCCAAACCCCCGCCCCACCATACCGTGTTGAATGTGGGATTAGCCCATGTCTGCCACCCATTCCACGTGTCAACCAATGCCCAACCCACACCCCAACCCAAGCCCCACCATACCCCACGGTCTTATAGAATAAACTCTCAAATGCATTTCTCAAAGAAAGGAGATTGGAGTCTCACGAATCTATCTTAATAGTTTTTGTTGTCAATAAAAATTACTCCAAGATAATTTAAAATATGTAAATAAAAGTGAAATTTTATTTTATGTTAGGAAAAAGAAGACAAGGGTGGTGGGATGCATCATTGCCGTAACCCTAAAAGGAGAAGTAGGTGTTAGGGTAAGGAAAATAGTAATTACAAATTCATAACCCATACTTACATCTTAATTAAATAGCACCTCGTCAGATAACAATTATTTTGCTAAGGCTAAGTTTACCCACAATAATTTTGTAACTTCTTTATAATGTTTCACCATAAACATACCTATTATTGCTATTTTACATCTTTTTAATGTTGCACCATAAACATACCTATTATTGCTATTTTACATAGTTAAATAATATAATTGATTGTAGATATAATATACTTCTCTTATTAAAAAGCTATGCACATTATGAACGGTCATATAATTAAGACACGATATGGTTGGTTACAAATGAAGTTCAAGTTTCAAAAAAAAAAAAAAAAAAAAAAAGAAACTACATATATGAGCATGTAATAAAACATAATTAAGTCGGATATAGCAAAAAATGTAATACTCTAATTACATAGTAATAAGCTAACTAATATCGACCTCAACCCTCTAATTTACTAATGAGTAATGAATGTCCATAAACCGATAAACGTAATTGTCTTATAGAATACAAGCGATGCTTGTAACGCAAAAGGTCATGCTCCAAAGTGACCGATACTCCGAATCACTCTGAATCCCTTCTATCACTACTTAATAGTTTAATTTTGAGGCCTAGTCACTTGTTTTAAGCCCGATCTTCATGAAATTCAAACCAAACATTTTAATTACATGTACTTCTTTCTTTAAACACACAAAAGGTATACACATTAGTCGGTAATAATTTTGTCTTGAAACATCATTAATTAACTATATTATTTTATAGGTAGGGTGGGTATAGTACTAAACCGAGCGGTTGTATAATTATAAGTAATAATATTTTAGACGGTTAGAGTAGGTGCAGGGTGTAAAACACTAAAACTTTAACAAAACAAATAAATAATAATAATAATAATAATAATAATAATAATAATAATAAATAAATAAATAAAGTAATGTGAGATTACCTTTTTGCCCAAAGAAATATTATCAACAGCGCGTGCAAAATGCATGGATTTTTAGAAGCATGCAGGTTCACATAACCAGGTCCCCGCATGCCAACACATCCAACCCAGCCCAAGCCCACTATTACACCCAAATCTTAGACACTATATGATTTTTTTCCTTTTATATATGTTACCATTTGTTTTCCTTTACAAATTATATTTACATATATTAATTAGCAACTTTTCTTGTGTTTTGTTAGTGAATGAATTTTGTATGTTGTTACTTGTTAAACACTTTTACTAGACACGAAATGTATACTTTTTCACCCACTGATCATAGTCCAAAACAGTTGAACTCAACCAATGGGATGTCCGGTTCCTAGTCGAACCGAACAATCTGTATTTAAAAACCTAAGAAGGAGGAGAGGGGGAAGGCGCTAAATATGGTAATAAAAATGAAATTTGGTGTGTATATGCTTACATGGTTGTGTAAAATAACAGGCAGTGTTTTGTGAGAAAAAGAATCTTGTGAGTGGGTGGTATAACGTAAACCAATTGCATTGATTGAAACTATCAGGTTGGATTATTTATAATCAGCAATTTGGATTAAGATTATGTTAATTAAATATATATTGTAATGTGTATTAAAATGGAGGGTAAATAGTGGAATATTTAGAAAAGAAGAGAGTAACAGAAAGAACATATAGGGAGAAGTGAAAGAGAAGCACTTAAAGCAAGCAGGGCAACTTTGAGACTCAGAATCAAGTGTAATTCCTTTCTGTCACCCCAAAGTAAAGTATATCACTCCCTTTTCTATATTTACTTGCATGTAAATTATATATATTATATTTGTGGTATAAAATTTAGGGGTTGTTTCATAAAAATATAATGCTTTTCTTATAAGTTTATTGTATTCAACTAACATGTTATAACCGAAAAATGTTATGTAACACCACTTTTCACTTGCTATAATAGGTAAAAATATTAGATGTCAACAGTTAACTTTAGTTAATTATAACATAACAAGTGCATCAAAAGGTTAATTAATCAAATTAAAGATTTATATAAATATGTATAAGGTTGGGTGATATGGAGTGACGCCCCACCTCCACATCAAGCAATAATGCCTTGAACACCGCTCCGTGAGTACGAGGAGGGGGGGGGGGGGGTCTTGTGAGTGTAATGGCAGACGTAAAAAGAGAGCCTCTTGTGGACCACATTTTGTAGGTCATAAAACCAATCAAAACCCCCCATTTGGAAGGGGTGCCGTTCATAGGCAAACCACAACATAAGGCCTAAAAGCGACAAATCATTCCATAAAAATTACAAAAACATGAATATTTATTATATTTTGATATAATATACCATAGTAACAAGGAACATTAGATTTTAATAATCTCAACTATTCGTCGTGTGCCAACAGTCCGAACTTCAAAAATAACCACTGGCGGTCCGAACTATTAACATATTGGCCTCCAATGGACCCTGACTAACAGAACCCTAACGCCGTTAGTCTCCGGTCGCCGGAAAACTCAACCTTCTCGTCACACCCCTCTATGTAACCTTATTACGGACCTTTGAGGTCGTCGGAAAACTCAACATTTTCATCCCAAACCTCTTTGTAACCTTAGATCGGATCTTTAGAAACTTTTTTCTGCCAAAAACGTTTTTCCGACAACTAAAGACTAACGGTGTTAAGGTTCTATTAGTTAGGGTCTATTGGAGGCTAATATGTTAATAGTTGAGACTGCCATTGATTATTTTTGAAATTGAGATTATTGACGACCAACAACGAATACTTAGGATTATTAAAATTCAATATTCATTTGCAACAGTGATATAAGACAATGTTTTGAAAGGAATGAATTATGACTGAACACTTGGTAAATGAATATCAAAATGAAACTTTAAGTGGTAAATAAATGGTAAAGTTCTGGTCAACACTTGGTTAATGAATATCAAAATGAAACTTTAAGTGTTTTTTTTTTTTATAGGTCTGAATTATTCGCGAATGTCAGGAGGTCTAGCATACATTGTCTTAACCGGGTTCGCGCTATAGGGCCCCCTCGTACAATAGATCTCCAATTTAAACCCCTTAATGAGAAACTCATATCAACTAGACTCAAACTTGAGAACCAGAAGGAAAAACTCATCCAGATCCATCATAAATAAAACTTAAATATCCGCACCACCACTATACCACACACTAGTGATGGTTCAAAATGAAACTTTAAGTGGTAAATAAAAGGTAAAGTTCTGGTCTATGTATTGAAGACTGAACACTTCACACCCACGCACCCACCCCCACCCCCACCCCTCCTACCCCCCCCCCCCCTCCCCACCCACCACCCCACCCTCCCTCTTTCTCTCACTACTCGATTTTTATTTCTCAAAAATTGCATGTCTAGGCCACAACCCAATATTTATTAGCAAACCCCACATGCTTAAACTCTAAAAAAACACAAAACTCCCCATTTTTGGTGCTCAAATCATCAATATTTGAGCTATTTAATAGCCTGCTACCTTGAAGTTGTTGTTGTCAGAGCATAGAAATCAAGGAACAGAATTAGAATAGAATAGAAACTCTAGAGAGAGAACATTAGTGGATGAGAGAGAGAGAGTGTGTGTGTGCACATAACTTGGATTCTGTTTTCATTATCATTTTTTTTCTAAAAAAACATCATTTGAAGCTTCGATAATGGCGTTTGAGTGATTCCGGAAGCTATTTGGAATAATGGCTAGTGTTCATTGGGAGAAAACAGAAGAAACTTGTTTTTGTTTTGATTTCAGAAGGAGACAAGAAGAAGGCAAATGCACAAAACAAAAACAAAAAACAGACACAGATTTGTTTGGAAGAACACAAGTACATACAAGAAGAATGGATTCCACTTTTAGTTTTCAGATCCTTCCAATCATTTCTTCCTTTGTTTTCTTCCTATTGTTTTCCACTGCGGTATCCGCCTCACAATTCGAAGATTTCCGACGCCTTAATCAGACTTTTCGGCCCGGTGAAGAGTCAAAGAAAATGAGACTCATTAGAACTCATCTCTTGAAAATCAACAAGCCTTCTGTCAAAACAATCCAGGTAATTTTTTAGAACGGCTAACTTACACACTTACTAGTTATACTTAAAAATTTACACGTTTTGTCCACTATCTGACTAGAATCCTTAAACTTATAGGAATGACATATTTCTATCACACCTATGTACCGCTAGATTACAAGCTGATTGTACTATGTTTCACTAATTGTCAATATCATACAATCAATTCACATTTTTTTTTTAATTTAAAGTTTTTTTTTTTTTAATTTTGACATAGAGCCCAGATGGGGACATATTGGATTGTGTTATGGTTCATCACCAGCCAGCTTTTGACCATCCTGTGCTGAAAGGAACAAAGCCATTGGTGGGTTTAACTTTACTTCTTTACAAATTACAAAATTCATTATTTTTCTTATTTTTATTTATTTTGTTATTTCTTTTTGTATAATTAGGACCCACCAGAAAGACCATACGGGCATCATCATCATGAGTCGGAAATGTATCAACTATGGAGTTTATCCGGCGAATACTGCCCGGAGGGAACAATTCCGATCAGAAGAACAACCGAACAAGATATTTTACGAGCAAGTTCTATCAAAAGATTCGGTAGAAAAATTGCTAGACCAGTGAGAAGAGATTCTTCTAATGGTGGACATGAGGTAAGTTTAAATTTAAAATTCCTCCATTTACTTTTTCTTTTCTTTTTTTTTTTAAAAAGATGATATAAAAAAATATAAATAATTTTTGTAATTAGTATTCATTCCAGTAAGGCTATAATATTATTTTTTGGAAACATAATAACTTTTGTAATTACAATATTCAAGTAAGTGGTTCTGTTGATGAGTGAATTAATTAACCAAAGATTTGTTGCTAAAAGTATTATATATGTTGTGGCTAATGAACAGCATGCAGTTGGTTATGTGAGTGGAGATCAATACTATGGAGCAAAAGCCAGCATAAATGTGTGGGATCCAAAGGTGACAGATAGATTTGAATTCAGTTTGTCACAAATGTGGGTCATTTCTGGTTCTTTTGGTGATGACCTCAACACAATTGAAGCTGGTTGGCAGGTATATATTTTACCTCAAAACACATACATACATACATGTCCATGCATGATGCATATATACACACATATATGCTGATATATATACAAAATTTGTGTCTAACAGGTTAGCCCAGAGTTGTATGGGGACAACTACCCTAGATTCTTCACTTATTGGACTGTAAGATTTAACTTTCTAGCTGATCATTTGTATAATATGTGACAAAATGTTTTTATTGAATAATTTTGTAGCTAATTCTGAATTATTATTGATATTGTTATAAAAAAAACTGTAGACCGATGCATATCAAGCAACTGGATGCTACAATCTACTTTGCTCGGGTTTCGTTCAGACAAACAATAGGATTGCAATCGGAGCAGCCATATCTCCAACATCGTCCTATAACGGGGGACAATTTGATATTAGTTTACTGATATGGAAGGTAATTCTTTAACTACATCACAAATCCGCGTTTTAGTAAATAAAAAGGTTGAGTGTCCTACAAAATGTATGTTGTAAATACACAAAATAATTAAAAAATAATAATATAATTGTTAATAAGAGTGTCCTAAAAAATGTATGTTGTAAATATAGAAAAAATTAAATAATAATAATAATATAATCGTGAATAAAGAGGTTTGATTTTGTATAAAGGAAAAGTAAAAAAAAAAAAGATATACGAATCATTTGGTTTCTTTAGGGGGTGGAAGTGTCATCATAGGTTTCAAAGTAGTCTTGGCTTGTACTCTATCTAGAAATTATGTCCTATGTTTTTTTTTCTTTAGATATAAAATGTAAATAAAGTTATATGAAATAGTTTCAAGAATAAAATGATTTCAAATGTTTTTTTAAAGTGTTTAGGGCTAATTCTATGCAGGATCCAAAACATGGAAACTGGTGGCTCGAGTTCGGATCAGGGGTTTTGGTTGGATATTGGCCGGCCTCTTTGTTCACTCACCTTCGGGATCACGCTAGTATGGTACAATTCGGGGGTGAAGTTGTGAATAGTCAAGCCACGGGTTCTCATACCTCAACCGAAATGGGAAGTGGGCATTTCTCAGGCGAAGGGTTTGGGAAAGCTTCATATTTTCGGAACATGCAAGTTGTTGATTGGGATAATAGTTTAATCCCATTGTCTAATCTGAAAGTATTAGCTGATAATCCAAACTGCTATGATATTAGAGGGGGGATTAATAATGTTTGGGGTAATTATATTTAGACAAAATTGCAGAAAACAACCTTTATGTATACTCAAAAATGCACTTTATACCTTTCACTATGAAATCCGCCAAAACCAACCTTTACGTTCATGTTTTGCTACAAATTCAACCTTTACACCTAACCTAGTCAAAAAAGTCAGTTAACTTGCCCCACGTGAGATGCACGTGAGGGCATATCTGTCTTTTCCATTTACCCCTTTTACAATAAATGTTATATTTAATCCCTTTTATTTATGTCCTTCAACTAACAAATATATGATATCAGATTACCCCCATTTCTAAGAGACTTATCAAATTCCCACCATAAGAAATCATAAACCCTCATCTTCATCACAATCGATTATAACAAAGGTGAAATGGATCCTGTTCCGATTCAAGTACGTGGTCCTGATGATGATTTTGCACTAGACCTTATATACGGTAATACTTCTTCACTCCAAATATGTGTATTAGGTCAAAATTAAGTTGAGTTTTTGGTCACTGATCATGTTCTGTAACTTGCATTGTAGGTGATTATCCAACGTTGTTCTCTATACACTTGTATCATGGAGGGTATTTTACTGATCCTCCAGGACGAATCTATAAGGGCCATTTCCTGGTCAAGTTCTAACAGCAGTGGGTGTTGACAATAACAATGGCATATACCCTGTTGCATATGCCATTGTAGAGGCAGAAAATAACAACTCCTGGTTATGGTTCCTGCAATTGTTGGGACAAGATTTGGACATTGGACCAATGTCCAATTTTGTGTTCATGAGTGACAGACAAAAGGTTAGTTTTTTTTTGTTAATGTATTATGATGTTAATAATTAATGCTAATGAATGTTGTTTGTTTGACTTAGGGGATACTTGAAGCTGTGTCTAGGTTATTTCCATGTGCTGAACACAGATTCTGTGTTAGACACATCCATGAAAACATGCAACTTACATTCAAAGGGAGAGCTTATAAAGACATCTTATGGAAACTAGCAAGAAGCACAACAGTGGTCTACTTTGAGAAGACAATGGAAGAACTCAAAAAAATGAACACAAAGGCACATCTGTGGTTGTCTAAGATAGACCCTAAACACTGGTCCAGATCACATTTCACAGGTTATTTCCTATTTTTTTAGTATATGTGTGCTTATATGTTTTTTTAATCCTTGTGTTATATTTGTAGGAAGGGGAAAATCAGATGTATTGTTAAATAACATGTGTGAGGTGTTTAACTCTAAGATTCTAGATGGTAGAGATAAACCAATCATCACCATCTTAGAATACATCAGAGAATATTGCATGAGGAGAATAGTTAATGTGCTTCAAGTAATTGACAAAACTGATGGGCCCCTCACACCATTTGCTACAGAGCTGTTTGAAGAGATCAAGAAAAGTGCTTCAGGTTGCAGGGTTAGCTGGAATGGAGGGGATCAGTATGGTGTTGCAGGACCAGGTAAGTGGAAATGTGTGGTAGACATGGGACAGAAAACCTGCACATGCAGGACATGGGAGATAACTGGAATTCCATGTTCACATGTTGTTGCTACCATATGGAATATGCAAAGTTATGGTCAGAAGGTTGGGATTCCTGAGTCCTGGGTGCATCCAATATACCATCTAGACACATGGAAACAAGTTTACAACTTCAAGGTGTTTCCCATAAATGGCATGTCTCTTTGGAACAAATCAAGGGTTCCCACTACAATCATAGCACCAAAATATCACAAGCCTGTTGGTAGACCAAAAAAGAAAAGAAAAAGATCTCTGGTTGAGAAAGAAGATGTGCAGAAGGCAGGCAAGTTATCGAAGAAAAACCTTCAAGGATCATGTGGTAAGTGTAAAGGTAAAGGCCACAACAGCAGGACCTGTACAGGTGTGCCGCCTAATCAGCAAAACAAGGGTGTGAAGTCAAAGAAGAAGCAGGGTAGGGGAAAGAAGAAGGCCTGATGGAGTCTATGTTTGAAGCATGCTGTAATGGAGTCTAGTTAGTTTGGGTCAGATGGTCTTTTGAACTTATGTTTAGATGATGTAATGTTTTGAACTTATGTTTGAATGCTGATCTTTTGAACTTATGTTTATGATGTAGTGTTTTGAACTTATGTTGAATGCAGTGGTCATATGTCGAATGCAGTTTATGTTTGGTATTTTGGTCATTTGTCCGATGTCAAAACTTTGGTAATTTGTTCATTATGTTTGGTCTTTTGGTTTGCAGTGGTCATATGTTGAATGCATCCAATATTTCATTTCAGCAAACATCAGTTGGATTACAAAAGACCTAAACATTCAAAGACTACATCAGTTAACAAAAGCTAACCTGAAAATTACAACAAGACAAAAAAATAACCAACTATAAACCAGATAAGTCTTCCTACGTTCTGATTCATCTTCTTTAGCTTTCAATTTGTCCAACAGGATTACATTCACAGCTTCAATTTCTTGTTTTGCAGCTTCCATCTCTTGCATTGCATTCATTTGAGGTTGGCTTCGTTCCACCCATCCAAGAAATGATCGACACCTAAAATTAGAGCATGAGTAGAATCTTCTGCCTGGATTTTTTCGAGTTGTTGAAGTTAGAATTATGCCCTCCCCACCACATCTGCAGTAGATCGTCGGCATGAATGATTATTTGTAGTTGTTGATGCAAAACTAGGGTTTACGAATGGGGGGAATTGGATTTTGGGGGTAATCTGATGTTGGGAACTTGGGTGTAGTTGAAGGAATTAAATAAAAACCTTTAAATATAAATATAACATTCAGGGGTAAATGGAAAAGACAGATATGCCCTCACGTGCATCTCACGTGGGGCAAGTTAACTGACTTTTTTGACTAGGTTAGGTGTAAAGGTTGAATTTGTAGCAAAACATGAACGTAAAGGTTGGTTTTGGCGGATTTCATAGTGAAAGGTATAAAGTGCATTTTTGAGTATACATAAAGGTTGTTTTCTGCAATTTTGTCTTATATTTATTATGGTGGGCCGGGTAAGAACCCAAAATGCCCTTAAAATGGGTTGGGTTGAGCCATCCGTTGAGTACAAATACATGGGTGACGTTTTTACAATCAGTTTTGTTATTTTTCTTTGATTTCGTGGTCAGGTTTCTTTTTATATGGGTTATTCTTTCGATTTTTAGGGTTTGTATCGAATTATAGATCTCGATGAAATCATGTAAATTTGCCGTTTTGAATTTAAATGGTCCATATGTTATGATTTTACGATGTAATTTTTTTTATTTTTTTCATTTAGTTTATGTTGATTTTGTTTTACGTGTAATTATTAACTAAATTTGCCAGTCAGTTTGTTAAATAGTAAATACTAAAAATTCAAGTGAGCCGTATAAAATAGAAATATTTTGACAAGAACTAGGCCCAGCGTATGTATTGATAAGTTGGGCTCGGACGCTCGGTGTGAGCTATTGGCTCATGTCATTTTAAAAGTAGGATGAAATTATTTGAATGCATAACTTAGAATATATGTTGTGCTCATGACCATCATGATCTTTTATGTCAATGTCATGTCATCTCACCCTTATTCACCATCTAAATCCATTACCCTATATGGTGTGGTCATGACCCAAACAACTATCACCTTTTCTATAAAAAATATTTTCGTCTAAAAGTTATCTAAATTAAATAAAACAGTTCAAAAAAAATGAAATTTCATTATATCTTAAAAAAGACAAAGATACATAAGTTTACATAATTTAGAGACGAAAACTTGAAAATATAAAAACAAACACGACATAATTTAAAGACCTCATTCTTTTAGCACTTTTCGTCTTCATTTTTTCCAGCACTTATTTCTCTTTTTTTCCGGGAGCGAGTCGATGTTCGTCGTCATTATCTTAAGTCTTCATGATCGGCCGCTTCTTGCACTTCTTTCTCTTTCAACTTAAGTTTCGCCGATTGTATTTTGTTAAATTCAGCGAACTTGCTCATCAACTTATCCACCTTCGAATCACCGGGAGATTCATTTTTTGTCGATGCCTCCTTTTTTTGGCTGGCGCTTCCTTTTTTGCTTTGTCTCTACCGATGGGGTGTTGCAATTCGGGAATCTCTATCGCTTCATGTCAAACTCGAGTTCGTCATTAATATTAATTTGGCAACACGCATCCGAAGCACCGGAACTATGCTATACCGACTTGGATGTTTTAAAACTATTTGCTCTCACCATCTTGTTAGGATTCGGCACCCACTTGGAAATTTTTTTAAGATTTCCCAAGCTCCTACGTGTGGGAACACACTACCTTCTTTCGTCTTGTATTTTGACATAGCTATAGCAAAAATCAGACATCACTCGCCCCACTTGGCCGATTCACATAAGCATTGTTGTAATAACCATAAAACGTTGAGATCCTCCTATTTATCTCTCAATACTTTGAGCCAATTGAGTTCACTCCTTGGTACAGTTCTTTTTGCATCAAAGCATGAAATTTAGAGGTGACCTCCTTCCAAAAGCCATCGACTTTTGATTGTTACCTAAAAAAATAATAACAAAGTATAAATATATAATAATTTATATTGACAAAAAATATTAAGAAAGTGTAAATAATAAAGTATAATAAACCTATGATCAGACAAGTAGAAGTATTGCTACACGCCCTTGCCAATATCATCTCTTTGTTCAATGTCCAAGTTTGACCTCTACCAATGGTTACATTTTCTTGTTCCGACCTATTCAAACGCTTCTTTGTAGTTTTTTTTCCTCGAACTTTGAGGTTGGGTTTTGGGTACAACTTCAACGTCATCCAAATCGTCTAATGGAGAGGTATCGGGTGTCGTTTGATTTTGGACTTTTGAAGGTTTAGGCGGTTGAGTAGGTCGACTTTGGCTTTATTGTTGTTGGAGCATTTGAATTTGTGGTTGATATTATTATTGGAATTGGATTTGTTGAAGTTAAAAGAAAGCATTTGGAGGTGGGGTTTGTTGAAGTTGCGTGAACGCGTTAGGAACTTGATTGTAGTCCAAAAAAGAATATTGTGGTGTCGACCACATCGGATCAACGGGGGTCAGATAGCCGGGTGACTTCCACGGGGTTTGTGACGGGGTGTCTGGGTCGTTTAGATCCATAAGTAATATTGTGTGGAGAGATTAGATATTTGAAAAGAGTGTTTGGGGTTAAAAAAGGTGAGGTTGTTTATTTAAATAGATAATAGGTTTTTTTTTTAAAGTAAAAATATTTGAGCCGTTGCGCAACGGTTAAATCCTCAAAATCTTCAAAGTTTGGCTCGTGGTTTCCGTGGATTAAACCAAGTGAACCACCGTGAAAACAAGAGGGGGCGGTGTATCGCTTAAACCATGCCCCACGTGGCCAATCACGACCCAACCCACACCCCCATACCCCATAGCCTTACAAAACTTTTTCAGGAACATAACCTTATTAGGGTCGTGATAAATTAAGCCATATTAATATTACACATATAAAAGTGTTAAGCTAAAATATTAATTGTATAAGTAGTTAATCCTATGTCCGAGAAGGACAAATTAACTAAAGATTAAAACAAATTCAGGTGAAATATATATATGGCTTTGATCAAAGCAGTGTCAGATTAGACCATGGATTCACCAGTATATTTGTTTTATGGCGACTAGTGACGAAGGTGGATAGAGGCAAAGTTGTACAATAAAAGCCTATGTGCCAATGGTGGTGACCGTAGAGGTGGTGGAGACGCTTGATATGTGGTGGCCACGGTGGAGGTTAAGGTAGTGGCAACGACGATGATGTGATGAGGGAGGTGGTGGCGATGATGTTGGCAGCGATGGTGTTGGCGGTGGAGGTTGGGGTGGTGAGTATGGCGACAATAAGACTTGTGTAAATAAATTAGCTACTTTCATACATAAGACTTACGTAATTCAAACCAACCCATTAACTAAGATTTAATTTATTGAAAATGGACCTACATAGGCATGTACTCTTAGTCCATGGCCCATGTTTTCCACTCCTTAATATGCAGCCATCAAGCTTTTTTCCTTCTTATGGCAACAAAATGCAAACCACAGGGACCCAGATATAAAAAGTTTGAGATTTGGACTAAAATGGCAAAAGTGCCCAAACCACAGGGACCAAAATGACAGTTTACTCTTTCTCAAATCATAAATTTATAATGGTTCTTTAAAACTTTTTTTTTCAAATCATCCCCTCGTACTAATTCTAGTTCTTCTTTGACACGTATAGGCCGTGGCCATTGGGTTAAAACCAAGATATATTACTCATAAAAATACAATTGCAAATTGCAGGATAAGAGTGGTTAATGGCTATAATTTACTTTCTTAATACCTTTTATATCCCATATACTTTTCTTAGTTTGATATTAAGCCAATATTAATAATCATATTTATACTTTTTAGGTTAATATGATAAGAAACTAGCATACATTATTTTTTTACAAAAAGTCTTCAATCCAATTTTTGGATCCTTGAAGTTATTTAAAATTAATGTATATTAGAAATCAGTTATAAACATCGGCTCCTATCACACTCGTTACATATGTGAAGGCTATATAGATTCTTTTTTACGTGGATATCATGAAAACTCTTCTTTTACGTAAAACACCATCTAACTTATTTTTACTGCTTTATATAGAATTCATACCATCTTATATGATTAAAATGTTTATCCACACTACGCATTTGTAACGTCACTTTATCAATGTTTCACATATTTAAGCCTACCAAGTCATTATATTTATTTTGTTCTTACAAATACAGGCATTTTAAACAAGTTTAGATATCTTAAATTTTAAATTTGTGTTGTATGAATTTTTTTACACAACATAAGAAAATGTGTTTTTTTCTAGGCATTAATCTTACTCTTAAATCAATCTATGAGTTACAAAAATATATAAACTTAGTAACCAGAGAAGGTGTCAATGAGGTTTAGCTCAACTCACATTGGAGGAAAAGTGAAGATTTGGGCTGAAGGCCACAAGTCTCAAGTTCAAATCTAATCCCAACCGGGTTATACCGTAGTGGGCTTTCAGGCATCGGGCTAGCTAGCGCCGTCTACGATCGCGAGTGTATGAGGTTGTCTTTTGCCATTAAATCATCTTGTGTAGCTAGGCTTTTATTCGTTTGCCATTAAAAATAAAAAATTAAAAAAAAAAAATTAAAAAAACTTGAGAAGGTGTGCCAATTAATTAGATGGAATGGGACAACGCTTGAAGTGAATCTAATCCACATGCTTGACATTGGAATGTTAAACGCTCGCTCGCATGTGGAGTCCTTTTTTTGTGGAGCAAGACTTGATTTTTTTTTTAAAGGTAAATTTCATTAAAAAAAAGCCGGCTTAACAAAAAAAAAACGCTAGTTTGTACGTAACTATGTATGTATGTATGCTTTGTTTGGGATTTCCAAAACTGTTATAAACTAAATTGTGTTCATTTAGTTTTTTTTTTTTTTTTTTATCAAGATAACATAAAATAAATTAAACAAACCACGCTATAACATTTTAATCTAACTAGCAATAATACCCGCGTGCGTTTCTGGGTAGATACATCGCAAACATCGAATATATTAGTACAAACATTATGTACATAAAAGTATGCACGTAAAAAATGTTTTTTTAAACAAAAACGTATTATATTTGATCTGACTCATTTCCAGAAAAAAAAGATTTACGTCGAATAGAGCAAATTGAATTTATACCGACACGTGCATAAAAACATGCATGTAAAAAATAGTTTTTTTAAGTATAGGCGGTATAGGGGTAAGCTTGAAACAAATTATGTTTAGTAAAAAATTTAATAGGTTAAACACGTTTGTAAATCGTGCCAAGTAGCCCCAATGCCACACCACCAACAACAGAAGAGCTCGTAAAATAAACTAAATAAAAAAAGAAAAAATTAACATTGAACGAAAACAGACGTAAAATCGTTGAATTACGCACACCCGTTGCGTTGTGTTAATACGAAACAATTAGACTGAAACGTAAAATGTAGAAAGAAAAAATTAAGTCGATTTGGAACCCGTACATTGGAAACGAACTTGTCAAACGGAGAATAGTAGACACGTTGCGACGGGCCTTTCAAACAGGAAAAACAGAAGGAAAAAAAAACGTTGAACCACACAAACGTTGCGCTGTGTTGAGTCGCAAAATTTTGAAAGAAACGTAAAAGGCATATATGCAAACGACAATCTAAAAGGAAAGCTGGCAAACAAAGGAGTCATGGTAATCATATAAACATAGCTGAGGGAGTCATGGTAAGGCTGGAGGGTGTGGGGGCTCCATCCCCGCCACGTTACCATGTATAGCGCCCATATGGGCTCCATCACCACACCCTCCAAGTGAAGAGGGGGGCGCCATTGATGGGGCTCCATCATGGTAACACCCGGTAACGCCATGGCTTGGAGTTTGGACCAATCAAATGTTTTTTTTTTTTAGTTTTGTTTAATAGGGGCTCCATCCACACCATGTAAATTAAAGGGGGGCTCCATAAGTGAGGTAGATCCTAGGTGGACTTGATAAAGCCCCATGGGGCTCCATCCACACCTCATAGTTAAATAAGTTCTAGCTAAATGCACTCAAACCAAAGAGACAAAAGAATTTCCTTAAAAGAGATGTAGCCACATTTGGAATTAAATCTAGTTTCATTATACATTCTGAAACTTTGATAGACTTATTAAAGTGATTTGTAGTAAAACTATGAAAGTTTTCAACATGAGAAGAAAACCTATTTCCATGAACTTGAGAAGAAAACCTATTTCTCATGGAAAGGGCATGCACCTATTTCAGGGCTGCCAACTTCCGAATGGTGGACCGATGATTTCTCATCTTTGCTATGCTGACGATGTGTTATTCATCGGAACCTGGTCGAATGAGAATCTTTTGGGTCTAAATAGAATTCTGAGGTGGCTTTATCTCGTTTCTGGGCTCAAAGTTAATCGTAAGAAGAGCAAAATTTTTAGGATTGGAGTTTTAGACGGGGAAGTGAATAGGGCCGCTAGTCTGGTGAAGTGCGAGGTAGGGTCGGTTCCTTTCTTGCACTTGGGAGTTCCCATCGGGGTCAATATGAAAAGAGCGAAATTCTGGAAATCGGTTCTTGATAAGTTCGCAACAAAAATTATCCAGATGGAAAGCTAGACATCTTTCGTTCACGGGCCGCATGACTCTCGCCAAATCGGTCCTAGGGAGCCTTCCTTCGTATTATCTATCTTTGTTTGCCGCTCCGTCTTGAATCATTAAGAAACTTGAAAGAATCAGAAGGGACTTTATTTGGGGAAAATCCATTGAGGGTCATAAGTTAATATGGTTACGTTGGGATTTCTTAATAAAGTCTAAAAAAGGGTGTGGAATGGGGCTTGGAAGTATTCATGGTTTTAACCAAGCCATGCTCTCTAAGTGGTGGTGGAGGTTCAAAGATAATCCGAATCAGCTTTGGGTTAAAGTGGTGACGGCCATTAACGGTGGCAACGGTTCTGTCGGATCTCAACCTTTCATTACTCTTAAAAAAACTATGCCTGGAATTTGGAAGGATATCTCCTTAGTGGAGCTGAGCTTGGCGAAAATCAGGATCAATATCAAAGATAATTTGGTTAAGGAAGGGAACGTTTGGAAGTGGCTCGATGATCCGAATGGTTCCTTTTCCGTTAGTCATATCAGGAAAGTCATTGAAGCGGCCGATCCCGTGGTAGGATATAGTAACCCGACTTTTGATTGGAATTCATGGGCTCCTCCTAAGGCCAACTACTTGCTGAGGAGGTCGTTGTTAGGTAAGGTGGCGTCCAAGACAGGCCTGATTCGTAGGGGCATTCACCTTGGGGACAACCTTTGCCCTCAGTGTTGTTTGGCCGATGAAGATCCCGATCATATTTTTGTTTCTTGTTTGTGGGTTAAGTGGATCTGGTGGAACATCTTGACATGGGTTCATGTTAGATATCCAGCCGAGATCAGCAGCCTTCAAGATCTCGTGTTTTTCTTAAAGAATCGGTCGGGTGGAGCTACGTGGAAGAAGGTGGTTTATACCATCGTTTCGACGACTGTTTGGAACATCTGGCTAGCTAGAAATTTGAAGGCCTTCGAGGACAACTTTATTCCGATAGTCAAGTCGGTGGAGCAGATAAAAGAGGACGCCTTTCGTTGGATTAACTGTCGATCAAAGGTTAATGTTCCAGACCGTAAGAAATGGTTAGATTTTGATATTGTAGGGATGTTGTAACTGTTCTCGCTGTTTCCATTGTTTTGTTTTCCAGTCTCTTGCTGACTCTTTATATATATTTATAAAGTGATTTGCCGTTCAAAAAAAAAAAACCTATTCCTTAAACTTCAACATGTATACCCACATAACTCTGAAATAGCCATCAACTATTGTTAAAAAAAGTTGCAAACCACTTTTCTTGTTGGTCTTAAAAAATGTCCCTATAAATCCAAATGCACACGATTGCCTAATTGACCTACTGTTTAATTACTTTAAGGAAACAACTTGTTTGTTTAGCTTTATGACAAACTTCACAAGGCATAGAAGTTGTAACAACCCTCATAATATCTCCTGAACCATTCATAATCGAAATGCCAAATGCACGCCACGAGGAACGACACAAGAAACGATGAATGACACGTGATAGGGAGAATTTTCGGTAGAGGACACGTCCCCCCCCCCCCCCCCGAATTCCACGTGGCAAGCCTATACTGGTGGCATGGCAGACCTAGCCCTATTGTAACACCCCAAAAATTTCGTCTAATTATGTGACGACACGTGTCCAATTCTCTAACTAATCCCGACTACGTGGAGGGAGAAACCTTCAACTAATCCCGATTATGTGGAAGGAGGAAGGACCTACACTGAGCGTTAACTGAAACGTATTCTGAATCTCTGACTAATCCCGACTCTGGGAAGGAAAGAGAAATTATTATTACTGTGCGTTAACTGAGACGCGTCCCGAAACTCCGACTAATCCCAACTACGAGAAAGGAGAGGGACTACAAGTGCCAAATTGGCAAAGATGTAAAGTCCAAGAACTAATTATGAAAAACCTCAATTTTTGAATTATGGAAGTCCCATACGGACCGCAAGGATAAACACCTTACTGTCCGTAAGCCTATTTGAAACATTACGCGTTTAAGGTCCTTACGGACCGTAAGCTATAAACCCTTACGGTCCGTAAGGGACTGCCAATGGAAGTTTATGCTTGCAGATCAAGGCAGTCTGCCACAATGCCACCTATCTCGCACTCTTGCCACTTCTCTCTGCTTCTTACACGTCCTAGGACACTTGCCAACACCTGAGAATCTCTGGAAACACATGGCATCATCTCCTTCTTCCTCTTCAACTATAAATAGGACATGTTTTCACCCTCTTTTCCTTGCTCATTCATACTTTCTTCTCTCTAACTCTCTGGGAGCTCTCCTCTGGACAAGAGGACTCCTATTCTCAAGTTCTATTCTGCCAAACACTTCCAAGTAAGTGTTTCTACTTAGTCTTTTTCATTTTATTTAGTTATTTGAAGTTTAAAGTCAAACAGTTTACTTTTTGTTTGACTTTAGCTTATGACCATTTTGGTTAAGATAAAGTTCAATCCGAACTTTCCTACGTGACCGTAATAACATGGTTATGATTTGGATAATCACGTTTACTAGTTGAATTGTTAAGTTGAGCATATTACGTAAAAGTTGAATTTCGACTAAAATGCATAAATGGCTTCTATAACTTATAACTAAGTTGTTTTGACATATATACAAGTTTTTCAACTAATATAAACTGATAATAGCATGCTCAACTTGTCCAATTGAGTTTAGAGTCTCATTCTATGTCAAAAGTCAAGAAGTTTGACTTTTGATTCTGACCCGTTCGATAAACATTTAGACCTGTTTTAAACTTGTTTTAGGACCATAATATTGTTGAGTATAACTCTCTGAAGTTATACCATATGGTCATTCCGTTCGATGGGTTTAATGACAAGTTGTGAATATGTTGTTAAAAATGACCACAATGCCCTTATGTGGTCAAATGAGCTAATTGAATGTTTTTAAACCAAACCAAACCAATCCAAACTTAAATCTGAATTTATAACAGTATGTACTTCAACTAAAATATATTTTTACTACTTAGACTTGTCGTATGCCCATCCGATCTTCAAAACTCGTCTTTATGCGCATAACTAGTAATGCGAACCTAGTTCGCATAAACTAGGCGTGACGGGTCAAAATCTTTTAAAATCTTTCCAAATCAGAGTGTTGGTTTAATTAACCTTTATCCAATGAGTCCTTACACTCGGATAGGTATAAACCACATTCTAATCAATCTACGCTTAATCTAGCGAATTAATCTTATTCTTACGTAATGCGTCGTGTCAAAGGAACTAACCTATGACCCGTATACATTCTAACAGATAGCTAAATCTGTTCACTCCGGACTATAGAACCCCCAAGATATTCGGACTTGAGTTTGATACTTTGTCTTTATGGCTTTTACTATATTGAAAACCGTTATCGGTTGGAAGCTAGCTAAAAGGTAAATACTCTTAACTTGTTTTCTTTGAAAACTTGGGGTTTGGCGAATACACCACTTGGAGGGGGTATTACATAAATAAGCCACCTATGATTTGTCACACCCCAACCAATGGCAGAATCATTGGAGCGGGACGAAGATAGATTGCTCATCACACATAACGCTAGTTGTGACAATATTTAAATCAAAGTTCTCATTGCATATTTCAAATTGTCAAATACAATACATAGAATTCAAATTTCAACAAACATAAGACAATACAACGAGTTCAACATAACATAATAAATCAAATCTAGTAATTTCTTAAGCGTGTTTCTAGCCATCCCTACTAGATTTCATACGATCATCATCATCAACCTGTAACATGTTTAAAATAAAGTGTCAATGCGAAAGCATTGGCGAGTACACAAGGTTTGAATAAATATAGCATAAGTATAAAACATTTTTCTCGAATCCACATGGAAATTTGTAAACAAGGTAACTAGTATGCATCACAATATGTCAAACCCAAGTGTCTACTAGTATTTAGCTTCCCTCGCCACAAAAGTGATGAGACCGTTCAAGAATAAATAAAGACTTAACAAAACCCCGATGGGCGGCGTGCTGCTCCTATAACGCTATATATGTTAAGTTGGGACTTAGCAAAGTTAATGACATAAAGCATGTATAATCTAGCATGAACCTAAGTAAACAAGTAGCATGTATAAAGGATTGAGAGTATAAAGCATGGTTTAAGTGTGTGATTGTGAGTTTCGTATATTAACATGTTACAACCCAAAGTGTTTTAAAGGAAAAACGGGTCAAGTGTACTCATGATTTTTCAAGCTTCCACTTGTTAATCCGTGAAGAGTTTGTTGATTGATTTAGGATGGAACACCAAGTCCTTCTACACGAGGAAACGTAGGTGTATGAGTATTGGATGATAACAGAGGATTAGGAATTCGGAATTAAAAGTATAACAAGAAAATATGAAAGAAAATAATCACTTAGACTTAGCACTCGTTCTTGACACTATGAAAACCCATAGGGGTTAAAATGATTTCATATGTTTAATACCTATTAGAATCGTAACGAGGAACTAGGCACTTAGGTGATGTAACTTAGTAACTTGACAAATAACCATTTGGTTATCATCAAGGATTCGGTTTCTTACATGTTTTATATGTATTTTATATATGTCATATAGTATTTTATAAGTTTAGTCCAACAATATAACAAGGATTATCATAGAAGTCATGCATAGAGGTAGGAGGATAAATCTTCCATTTTAAAACCTCTTTTCTATTCACCAATGCACAAGTTGTCATAAGACAACAAGGATTGTTATGAATGAACAATAAGGGAATGAAATATACATAATAACTAAGAGAAATCATCAAGTGAAGTGTGGATAACTAAGAGAAATCATCAAGTGAAGTGTGGATTGTAAGTAGGATAGCCCAAGCTATCCAAATAATCACACATACACAAGTTCAAGTCTTGTTCATCACTTGTGGGTTAAAACCCTTTTAAAAACAGAAAGTTTAGAGGATTAAAACTTCTGAATTTATATGTTACAACCTTCTTTTTAAGCACACTTAATCATAGCCTTGATTAGTGGCATAAGGACATAGGAATGTATGAAGAAAACATAAGTTTAAGTATGTTTAACAAAGTTCTTGTACAAAACAGAAAGTTTCTTGTACTTTTAACCTCATTATGGTGATGTTCCATTCTTGGTTTTCTATGGAAAACCTATGGAAACATACCTAGGGTTGTTCCAAGTACTAAGAAGCAAGAACAAATGAAAAATATGAAAGATAAGTGAGTTTAAACTCACTTTTGTAACTTGATATGAATCTGACTTTGCTACTGATTTCTCAGCTGAATTTAGAGTGTCTGAGAGTGAAAACGAAGTGTTTGTAAAGTGGGAGAAGTGTGGAATTGAGTTGGGTTTTATAGGAAGTGATTAGGTTAAGTTAGGTGGTCATTTAATGGAAGAAACACACCTAAACACACCCAAAATCGTCCAATCCACGAAGCTGATTAACAATTATGCGGATTACGCTCTCTGGTAGGGCGCGAGAGAGATGGGGGGTCGCGGCCCGTGAGCCACTTAGCTGGTGGATTTTGTTTGTTAATTTGACACTTTAGGCCCCTATAGTTTCATATATTAGTGTTTTAAGCATAAAAGGTGCAGTGTAAGGGTACATTATGTTATTAAAGCATAAAGTAAGTATAAAATAAGTATATAGATCGAGAATAAGTATCGTATACGCATGAATTGAGCATGTAAGACAAGTATTTGTAGGTTTAACGCATTTCGCAAGAATTACGAATAAGGTATCACATGTATAGTTAATCCAAACGTATGAACATGTATGAAATATGTAGAGCATGAATTTAAAGAAATACGAATTTTATTTATTATCCAAGTCTCGGATTTTACAACGATACAATGAAAAGAGGAAATACAAGAATACAAGATTTCCAAAAATAGAAATACGAACAATGCTTTCTAATCATGGAATGTACGAAAAAGCAGGGCGTTACATGATTGCTCATAAATGTAAGAAACCGGTTTAATCCGTTATATTTGATAACTAAAACAATTGGGGGTTATTGGTACCGTGTTCGGGCGTCCCGACTCATGAACTATTATGGTCATACAGAATAACGTGTCGGGGTAGGCATACTGACTGTAAGACACGTTATTTAACTTTGGTGTGTACCTTAATCATTATAGCACTGAAAATGACCGACTTTGATATCTGGTTCCCATTGTAATCAACCTTTAGTTCCTTTTCAAGCTCAGTATCCAAAGGTTGCTCAGACATGGATTTACTAAGGTCTTTAGCAAAGTTTTCAAGCTTTCTGACTTTGTTAAGCTCATGTGATAACAGACCTTGGTATTTCCTGTCACCTAACCCTTTGTTATCTTCTCTGGCTATAACCTCTGCTTGTCTTGCTTTCATTTTCAAATACTCATCTAGGTTCTGAGGTCGTCTGAAGCCATAGAAAGATATGAAGGTTCTTGTCACACCCCAACCGATGGCGAAAACATCGGGGCGTGGCACTGAGCGAAACAGATTATCCAAGAGAATCCATAACAACTATTAATGACAATATATTAATCGTTAACGTCCCATACCATCAACATATAAAGTAAAAACAGTTATTACAGATATTGTTCTGAAAGACAAATAGAGTGTTCCGACAACTCAGATTTATTTAGTTTTTTTCTAGACTCCCTAGCTTGATTCATCACAACAAACATAGCATCCTAAACACCTATCACATACGTTAAAATAAAGTCAATACACTGGGTGTAAAGGTGAGTACACAAGTTTAATAGCATATAGATAACGAAAGCGTTTATGCATAACCAGCATGTAACACGTAGAAATGTGAAGCAAGTTAGCTATCGACAATGACATATGCAACCGACATGACTGCGAGTTGTAGAATGCGCAACACATTATCACCACTGTGACCATGTGAAGTAAAACCCTTAACAACCCATGTCCACGACAGGTGCTGAGTCCAAACTATAGTACTATCATTGCTAAGGTGTCAGGCAACAATCACTGTGTAAACATAACATACAAGCATTCATCGAGTCACGTATAACATGCGAGTGCGGTCAGCGTTTAAAAGTGTTTGCGTAGTGTGTTGATGTGATTTGATATAGGTAACGTATGTAACACCCAAAAGTGCGTTAAGCAAAAAGGGTTCGAGTATACTCACAGTATTTGTTTAGTAAATAAACACAGTCTTGGATTGAAGGGAGCACGTGGAGATTAGCCTGATCAGAGAACGATAATGTAAGCATTAAACGGTGCGTAAAACAGCGTTAGATGTGACGAGTGTCGGATGGTGAGTCAGACGGATAATCATCCGGACGGATGGTCATCCGGATGGATGGTCATCCGGATGGATGGTCATCCGGACAGATGACCATTCGAACGGTTGGTCATTCGATTGGGTGAGTGTATTTGTAAAACTTTTGAAGTTTTCGTTGTAGTATAAATCAAGTCATTCAATCGGATGGTCATCCGGACATATGTCCATTTGATCGGATGGCTATTCGATTGAAAGTGTGATATTCTTTGAAGTTTTGTCAAATTGTGTGAGTGTTGAACTTATAAACTCAAGTCACCTGGTCGAATAGTCATTCGATCGGATGGTCATCCGATCAGATGGCTATTCGATCGGCGAGTTGATGTTTTGAAAATCTTTGCAAAATTTTCTAAGTTATAGGTTTTGAGTTTTAACGGAGACGGTATGACGACGTGTCAAACAACAGAAACCACACCAAGCCCAGCTCAGTCGATCGGATGGGAACCACCCCATTCGATCAGACTTAACTGTTCTTGACAAAGTTTCATGTTCAACCCGTGAGTCGATCATCTCTTTGGTGGAAATCCGTCTCCAGACTGGTTCTCAACTAGAGTATGAGTAGAAAACCTGAACGAGTCTGGATTCCATCGGTTTTGAGTAGAAAGTGAAGAAAAGTATGTAAACTGTTGAAAATGTTTAGATCTCATGAAGATTTGTGTTAAATCGTGTAGAAATCCTTTAGATCTGGATAAACCTTGATGAGATGAGGTCACACTTCGGTGTTCATAAGAAACTGAGATGACATCACCTTAAAGCAGTCAAAATACGGTGATTTCATGGTGCAAATGTAAGATTTGATTGAGAAGATAATGAGAAAATGTGTATTGATGATGGAAGTACAAGATTTAGGAAGAAAACTTATGAAAATAGCCTGGAATTGAGTGAAAAGTTCTTGAGAACGAGCTGGGAGCGAGTTGGTCGAATAAGGTTGTCACAACAGTGAACAATTGATGTGACCAAGGTTTAAAAAAACGGAAACGAGTATCGAGGCGTTTTCCCTTCGCCTCACGAGGCGTAAGTATTGAGGCGGAACGAGGCGTAAGGCTGAGGCGGTATTAATAAATGTTGGATCTGAGTTTGGTTTTGATTGTATTTTACGTTTGAAATTAAGATGGAAATGAATGAGTTGTGCAGCGGAATTAAGATGGAAACAAACTTTGCATACAATCAAACGAGAGTATGGCTTTGATCAAACATTTTTCACAATGAACCGAAAGATTGAATTTATTTCAATTACGATTGAACCGAAAGATTGAATTTATTTCAATTACGATTACAATTGCAATGATTGAATACAAACTCCCCCTCAGCCAGAGCTCAGTGTTTGTTCGTGCAGAGAAGACGATTATTGCAAAGAGCTAATAGAACAGTACAGAGCACTGTTCTATTTATAGGAACTAGCAAACCACTGAGCATCTAAGCTGACGTCACCATGAAAGTGACATCTAACCTCCTAACAAACTCTAACCCCTGATCTATAAAAACACTGCTATACTAACTACTGCTTAATACATTACATTACATAAAGACAGAATAAACAACTGCTGCATCCCTCCACTGCTGTGAACCCAACAGTACTTGTCCGGATCAGCAGTGCTTGAACCAAGGCAGTAGATTGAACAGCAGGGCTTTAGTCTTTCATTAGGTCTTTACTTGAACAGCAGTTGTGGGTCAGCAGTTTGCACGATCAGTAGATAGGAGGTCAGCAGGTGTTGAAATCACTTTCAAGGGGAGAGACTTGTATGTAACATCTGCTTATTCTGGATCCACTGCTCTGATCCAGTTTTGGCTTTAATTATCTGTTCCTCTGGTAGGGTTCAATCCCAACAATCTCCCCCTGGAACAGATAATGCCAAAACTCTTCATTATTGTGGAATTTTTATTGCCTCATCAGCTGTTCCCTTATTTGACCTTTAAATTGTAGTTCAAAGTCTAGGGCATCTGTGTCATCATCATCCCTGCTAAGTGGAAGATCAAGGAGATCCTGCAAATCTTCAAGACTCAGGCCAAGAGCTTGTTCCCTTGATATTTTCTTCACTTCTCCACCAGACCTGGGCAAAGTCAATACGTAGGTCTGTTTGTCAGTTTCCCACTTTTGTATTTTTGAGCCTGGTGGGTTTCTTGGGAGATTTTTATTTGAAGAGGAGTTTGGAGATGCTGGCCTATTCATGACTGGCTGAGCAGTACTTGCAGATTGTTCCAGTTCAATATCTTCTTTCATCATTAATTTAATGCCCTCTTTTACAACAGCATTTCCAGCTTGTAGATCTTCAACTGTTTCAGCCCCTGACTGGTTTTGGCTCCTTCTTTTGTAGATGGCAGCACCAGCTGGAGCAGTGGTTCTTTTGACTTCCAGCTTTGGTGGTCTTTTTAAGACCTCTACTTTGGAGTAGTCAGGCTTTTGTGGAACTGTTGGATCTTTCTTTCTAAGTTCCTCTAACCTTTTGTAGGTAGCCCTGACCCTATCTTCTCCCCACTTTGTCACAGAATTCTTTGACCCATAATCAGCTGCTATCAGCTCCTCTTTCATTCTCTTCAACTCTAAGATCTTATCAGCTTCAAATTGTTTGAATTTTTCAGGAGGAGTCTGCTTGACCTTATTTTTTATCATTTCTTGAATCCTGGCTGCCTCTTTTTCAAGCTCAGGGATGGTCCAGTTTTTGTACATGTGTTTCTCCCCCTTGTATTTCTTGTAGGTCATGATGTTCTCAATGTAGTCTTTTCTCAAGGACTCATCTGCCCTTTCTGAGATTTGCTGACATACATTTTTGGCAAATTGCTCCATAGCTCTGACCTGAGTGAGTAGAAACTGATAGTTTTGCTGAAATTCCCTATCAGATTTCCCTTGTTTATTTTTGATTGCGATATCCTCTTCTTGCTTGGCCTTGAGTTTCAAATATTCTTCAATATTGTTAGGCCTGGGATATCCTTCAACTGATGGCAAACTCCTTTTAGCTGGGTCATCCTCATAGAAAAAAGATTTGATTTCTTCCCTAACTGCAATGAGTTCCAGAGGAAATGAGACACCAGCAGGAGGTAATGGCTTTAGAATTTGAGCTGAAGAGAGAGGCATGGGTTTTGGAATTATGACAAGTGACAGAGATTTTGAAGATGTAGGTGGTGGAGATGTGTCATCATCTTTTAGAATTAGCATTCTCCTTTTTGTTTGAGGAGGGACTGATGATGTTTTGGGTGGAACAGTGGTGATAGATTGAGTGGCAGTGGTTTGTGATTGGCTAACAGCTATTGAAACAACTGGTGTTTCAACCACTGTTGTCATTACAGCAGATGTTGTAACATCTGTTGTCTTCTGCTTTTTGGCAGGAGAAAGTGGTGGTGAGGTTGTTTTTGGTGGTGATGGTGGTTGTGGTAAAGCAGTGGTTGTGGTAAAGCAGTGGTTGTGGTGTGTGTTGAAGTGGTGTGTGTTGAAGTGATAACAGATGTTGAAACCTCTGAAGTACCAGCAGTAGTTGATACAACAGGAGTTACAACAGCTGTTTGGGAGGAGGTTTGATGCTGATGGCTTTTGGATGGTGGTTTTGGAATATGCTTTGGAATTCTGGATGGGATGGACTTAGGTTTCCTTTTTGTCTTAGGATTTTTAGTATCCTTTGACCCAGAACAACCCTGCGCATACAGCTCCATGAAAGCTCTTTTCTCCTCATTCCACCTTGAAATATCCTTTGCCACTCTATCCCTCTTTACACTTGCTACTCCTTCATCAAGTGCTTCTTGGGTTGCATCAACCTTTTTACTACCATCTGGCACAGGAATCTTTCTGGTCATAGCATCCCTTTCTGGTTCAATGTAAAGACCATCATCTATTCCCTTCTTCTTCCACTCCTGAATTTTCTCCCCCTTTTTGGCATTATCTTCTGGAAGTTGATCAATGAAAAGTACTGTTGGAGGAGCAATGCCAGTGGTTTCCAATAAATGGGCCTTGATTGCCTTAATATCTGCTTGAGTGTTCTTGTACCTAGACTCCATTATGTTTCTCAGCTTTTTGACATGTAGTTCATGTTGCTGATCAGCCATTTCTTTTTGTTGTTGGAGAAAAGGTTGGAAGAGGTTCCAGAGCTCATTTGTAGCAGATGCTTGTGGTGGAGCAGGTGCTTGAGGTGGAACAACAGTGGATTGCATCTTTTGTATTTTCAACACCTGTTGTAGCATGTTTTTAATATCTGCAACAGATGTATCCATTTTTTCAACTCATTCCGTCAAATCCTGATATTTTAAATCATCACCCAATTTAATGGGATCATCTGATTTCCCACTAACAGTGGTTTTATCAGTGGCTGAGGTAGGGAGTGTACTCCAAACACTAACCACTGATGCCCCCTTTTCTTGGTACTGGGGTCTTCTTCCTTCAACACTTGACAACCTTTTGATGTTACCAGTGGGAAAAATAAATCCACTGGTGGTTGGCAGAGGTGCTATGTAAGGAATTGCCTCCAAGGAAGTCTTATTGATGTAACCACTGTCCAAATGTAAACCAGTGGGTTCAACATTTGTAGTGGCTGCTTCACTTGGAATACCACCGAGAGTTACTTGTAACTCAAGGGGTGTAACCTCCTCAGGTTGTGTTGGTGGGTTAGCAAGGATTGATACATCAGACCCAGTTATTTGTTGAGGTATATTCTCATTAATAGGTGATTGAGAAGGACTGGTTAGTGCCTGGTTCAAATCGATTGCATCCAACAGAAGTTTAGTTGGTGGAGGAATTGTGGATGTGATGTTTGGTGTAGAAAGAGAATTTGCCTCGGGCATTGGGCTGTGGATGATGGAAACGAGTGTTTCCAGAGCATCATGATGTGGAGTCCCTATGTGTACAACCTGTTCTTTTTTAGAAGAAGCAGGAGGAGTTTCGGTTATGGGTTGAGATATTTGTACCAATTGCTGTGAGGAAGAAGCAGCAGTGGTTTCTTGTGACTTTTGTTTTGTCATAGGCAGTTGCTCTGGTATCTCATCCTCCAGAGTTGCCTTTTTGATGGGTTTGGGGGGTTTTGAGTTTTCTTTTTCTGTGGCTTTTTGGTGATTTTAGGTGTGGGTTTCAAAGCAGTTGTGCTACTACTTTGATCACCTTGAGCAGTGGGCTCAGCAGCAGATACCTGAGGAGCAGTGGTAGCTGCTAAAATCTGCTCAGGCACCTCTGCTTGTGTTTTGCAAGGTGTGGACATCCTTGTAAAAGTTTCAGCAGTTAAACAGTTTATTTGAATAGATGCACCTTGTTTTATTGCAGCAGGATCACTCTTACCAAGTTTCTTTTCAAAATAATAACTCAAAAATCTTGGAATTAGTAAGAATGCCTTTGTTTCAACATTTTTAACAAGATCATTAAAAATTTCCCGAGAATAATTAAAATTTTCTCCTTGAAGAATAGCATATCCCAGATTCTGAATTTTTAATGGTATTTCGTTAAAAGCAGTGGTTTTGTTTGAAACACACATGAGAAGGGTATGAAATAAAAACCTTGTTGCAGAAGGGAAGTAACCTTTTTGTAAGGTATCCTTTTTGACTTCTGCATTATACCCTCTTTCCAGAAAATCATTTTTTAACTCGTTTTTGGGGAAAGAAATTGTACCTTCCTGATCATCGAGTTGAAAGACCTCTGAAATTGATGGTGGTGTAATCTTGACAGCTTTTCCCTTTAGAGAAGACTTGATGGCTATTATAGTGTCTCCTTGTTTTTCAAGGTTTGCATTCTTCCAAAACTCTCTTTGGGTTGTCAAGTAAATTGGTGCATCCGCTGTTAACAAAGTTTTGTACTTTGATGCGGAGATGGTAGCAAGGATGGAATCGAAAATATCTGTGGTGCCAGGTTTTGTGAGTAAACCCAGAAGATTGTGAGATGGTTTGTGTGGAATTTCGGTGGGTGTTGCCTTTTGAGAGGCTTGTTTAGACTTTGATTTGGAAGTGGGTTTTGCAGATGGCTTCGATTTTGTCAATTTGGAGATGATGATCGAAGAAATTTGTGAAGGAATTTTGAAGAAAAACTGTTTTGAGAAGAGAATTTTTGAGAATTCAATTCGACAGTAAAACCTTGTTTTTTGTGTGAAGAGGGGTTTTATAGAGGAAAAAGTGAAGGCTGGCGTGGCAGCGGTTACAAAAGGTCTGACCACTATGTACTGCCCACATGCCAAACTCTGAAGAAATGAAGGACAGTACTTTTATGAAAGTTACTGATGAAGGCAGTGGTTACAACGGTATAATGAAAGCAGTGGATGATTTTCACTATCAGTGGATAGCATATCAGTGGATAAGACACTGCTTTTGAACAACAGAGTTTATCAAGGAAATGAGAGAACAAAGGATGGCTTTCAGTAGTGGACAGACTTTGAAGTAGAGCAGACTTTTGAACAAACAGTGGTTATGGCAGACTTTTAAGGATTTTAATAAAAACTTCATTTTTAGCTATTTTTAAGGATGGATTTTTTATTTTCTGAAAACATTTTAATGCTTTTATTCATAGAAAAACAAGATTTTGCTTGTTATTCCATGTTCAGCATGCCAATCCTAGAGACTAAGCTTTCAAAAGTAGTTGTATCTAGTGCTTTTGTGAGCACATCTGCCAGCTGGTCTTTAGTTGGAACATGATGCAGAGAAATCAAACCTTTTTCATAGCAATCCCTCACAAAAGTGATGTCTGATGTCGATGTGTTTGGTGGTTGAATGGGAAACTGGATTGTTGATGATATTTTCTGCTGCCTGGCTATCCAACATGAGTGGTGTCTTTAAGGCAGTGATACCAAAATCCAGCAACTGATTTTGAAGCCACAGGAGTTGGGCTGTACAGCTTGCAGCAGCAATGTATTCAGCTTCAGCAGTGGATGTTGAAACAGCTGCTTGCTTTTTGCTTTGCCATGAAACTAAGCAATCACCTAGAAACTGGCACCCTCCTGATGTGGACTTCCTTGTGGTGTTACATCCAGCAAAGTCACTGTCTGAAAATCCTGAAAGCTTGATATTCCCATTAGCTGGATACCAGATACCAAGTGTGGGAGCACTTTTTATGTATCTGAATATCCTTTTTACAGCAATAAGGTTGGATTTTCTAGGGGCTGATTGACTTCTTGCACAAACACATGTTGCAAACATGATGTCTGGCCTAGATGCAGTTAGGTACAACAAAGACCCAATCATGCTTCTATATAGAGTTTGGTCAATCAGCTCATCCTTTTCATCAGACATGACAATCTTATTTGTTGCCATGGGTGTGCTGCATGGTTTACAATCATTCATATCAAATTTGTTTAAAAGTTCTTTTGCATATTTGCTTTGATGAATGAAAGTACCATTTTGCATTTGCTGAACTTGGAGACCAAGAAAGCATTGCAGCTCACCCATTGCACTCATTTCAAACTCAGCTATCATGAGTTCCCTAAACTCTTCACACATTTTGTTGCATGTGCTTCCAAAAATAATGTCATCCACATAAATTTGGACAATCATTAAATCCTTTCCTCTCCATTTTAGAAACATTGTTTTATCAATGGTACCTCTTTTGAAACCATTTGAGAGTAGAAAGGTGGAAAGAGTTTCATACCAGGCCCTTGGTGCTTGTTTCAGGCCATACAGGGCTTTGTTCAGCCTGTAGACATGATCTGGATAAAATGGATCCTCAAAACCTGGAGGTTGACATACATACACCTCTTCTTGAATTGTACCATAGAGGAAAGCACTTTTGATATCCATTTGGAACACCTTCATATTGTGGTTGACAGCAAAGGCCAGGAACAGTCTTATAGCTTCCAATCTTGCTACAGGGGCAAAAGTTTCATCATAGTCAATCCCCTCTTCTTGTCTGTAACCTTGAACCACAAGCCTGGCTTTATTCTTGACAACAATACCCCTTTTCATCAGTTTTGTTCTTAAAGACCCACTTTGTGCCAATGGGACTAACCTCTTCTGGCAGTGGTACAAGCTCCCATACTTGTTGTCTTTTAAACTGTTGGAGCTCCTCTTGCATGGCTTCTACCCAGCTGTTGTCTTTCAGTGCCTCTTGGTACTTGACTGGCTGATGGAGTGATAGAAAACCAACAAAAAGACAAATGTTTTGGGTTTGGCTTCTTGTGAGCACCCCTTCATTGATGTTGCCAATAATTTGATCAGGTGGATGAGATCTCAAGTAGATTAAATCTCCTTGGTATGGAATGATGGCATTTGTTGGTGAAGGCTGCAAATGTGTATCATCTGAGCTAACCACTGCTGGGGACTTTGATGATCCAGCAGTGGCTTCAAAAGGTGGTGGAATGGGAGGTAATGAAGTGGACACATGCTGACTTTTATCCACTGTTTGGGGACTTTTGTCAGCAGTGTTTGAGGATGTGGAAGCAGTGGTTGATGGGCTACTTTGGTCAACAACTGTTGAGGTAGCAGTGGTTGAGCTTTGACAGCCGTTTTGAACATCTGATGCTCTTCCCATTTTGGCAGACTTTTGAGGGATGATGATTTCATACCCATAGTCTGGTGTTGAATCCTCTGATGGACCTGCACTGTTAGTCTTGACAGCAGTATTTTCAAAAGTGAATTTATCAAGATCAAACAGATCTGCAGGATTTGCTGGGATTTTCATTGATGAAAGTTCATTGAACTTTACATTCAAAGTCTCCTCCACTGCCTTGGTCCGTGTGTTAAACACTTTGTAAGCCTTGGCAGTGGTTGAGTACCCCAGATGATAACCACAATCAATTTTGGCCGCAAATTTTGAAATGGAATCTTTTAAGTTCAAAATAAAGCATGGGCAGCCAAACACCTTGAAGTATGAGATAAGTGGTTTGATTTTATATAGAATTTCATAAGCAGTCTTTTTGTGCCTGGGGTTTATTAAAACTCTGTTCTGGACATAGCAAGCAGTGTTTACTGCCTCTGCCCAGAAAGTTAATGGCAAACCTGAATCAGCAAGCATGGTTCTGGCAGCCTCAATCAAAGTTCTGTTCTTTCTTTCAACTACCCCTTTTTGCTCTAGTGTTCTAGGGATGTTGTACTACCTTACAATCCCTTTCTTCACACAGAAGGCATCCAACTCCTTATTTTTAAATTCTGTGCCATTGTCACTCCTGAAGCTTTTCACTGGAAGGTCAAATTGCTTTTCAACCTGTGTCACAAAGTCTTGTAAAATGCCTGCAGTCTCATCTTTGAGTGTAAAAAGAAAGTCCATGTAAACCTAGAAAAGTCATCAACAATAACCAGACAATATCTCTTCTTTTTGAGACTCATGACTTGAACTGGGCCAAACAAATCCATGTGTAGCATTTGCAAACATTGGGTTGTTTTGGACTCTTCAATGGACTTCTAAGAACTTTTATGCTGTTTTCCTTTTAAACAGGAAATGCAATGTTCAGGACATGAAAACAACTTTTGTGGTAGGCCTCTCACCAAACCATTTTTTGAAATTTCAGTGACTGTCTTAAGATTTGTGTGCCCCAGCCTTCTGTGCCAAAGTTCTGTCTCTTTGTTAGAGGCAGCTGAGAACAGATAGGCATCAGCTCTGGGACACTCTTTAGACATATCAACAACATAAACATTGCCACTTCTTTGAGCAACAAGTTTTGTTTGACCAGTTTTTATTATTGCTTCAATCTTTTTGACCATTTCTGGTCCAACAATCCTACAACACTCCTTTGTGAAGAATGACCCATACCCCTTGTCACTCATTTGTGAAACACTCAGGAGGTTGAATTTCAGACTGTCTATCAGATTGACATTTTCAAATTTTACATTTCCAGACTGTACTGTACCAGACCCCAGAACTTTCCCTTTACTGTTATTCCCAAAGGATATATCACCCCCTCCATGAATTTTGAAATCTTTGAGTAGGGATTTACATCCAGACATGTGCCTGGAGCCTCCACTATCAACATACCAAAGGCTATCTAAACAGGCAAAAGCTCCCTGCACATGAAGTAAAAGGATTAGTTCATTAGGGTTTCCAAAGCCAATAAGGCTTTGGATGGGGTCTCAACAGTGTCTGGGATGGATGCACATTGATGGACAGTGGTTAGGTCAGGGGTTTGGACAGTTTTAGTACTGTTTCTTGCTAACCACTGTTGGGGTTCTTGACCAATCACCTGTTGGTACCCAAAAGGATGCATGTTCACTTTAGGTTTAGAGGGCCTTTTGTAAGCCTCATAAACATGTGGAATCCTTTGGTAAGACTGTTTTTCCTTGCCTTTTCTGAACTGATTGGCAGGTGGTGCATCAGTAACCTGAACATCTCTTTTGACAGATGTTTGGTTCAGCTGTTTTGTGACAACTGTTTGAACTGGCACAAACAGTGGTTGGTTCTTGGTGAATTTGACAGATGATGTTGATAGACTCAAGGATGTTTTAGCAATGTACTCATTCTTTTTCACATCAAAGTTTTTGAGATACACACATGCTTGAGTTTTGTGGTTTGTTTTACCACAAACAATGCAGCTTTCAGCTGGAACAATGACACTTGTTTTGTTCAAATCATAAGCTTTTAAGTGGAAACAGTCTTTTGTTAGATGATTCCTTTTCTCACAGAATTCACAAAACAGGTTATTGATCTTTTCTTTCTTCTTTCTCTTTTCGGACTCCTTTGTAGCAGAGGTTTTAACCTCTGTTGGGATGTCCTTGAGAGGAATGACTTTAGCTTTTGGAGCTTTAACACCATCAGTTGATGTAAAGTCCATGGGCTTGAAATTTTCAAGAATATCACACTCATCAGACCATTTTGGTTTAAACTGATAATTTTCAAGCTCCTCAAAAGTAGAGGATCCCATTGGCCTGTCAAGTGTGATTTTGTTACCAAGTTTATCAGTGATTTTCACTTCTTGGCCATTCTTGTTTGTGGGGATGAACTCAGTTGTTACATCAGTGGTTTGAACAGATTTTTCAAAAGCAGTGTTTTCATCATCATGTTTTCTATAACCAACACCAAATTTTACATTGCTTTTAATCTGTTTTTCAAGCATAACCTCATACCCTTTGCATGATTCCACCCATTTTTCACAGGTGATCTGGGTGGACTCCAACTCCTTTTTGCAAACTTGGTATTTTTCTACCATAGTTTGGAGTTGAGTTTTGGTTATGCTTTGCTCTTCTTTAAGACTGCTGATCTCTTTCTCTTTTTCAGTCAATTTGTTTTTAAGTTCTTTTAAAGAACTTTCAAATTTGACTTCATCAGTTAAGATTTTATTCCTAAGGTTTTCATTTACCTCTTTGATGTTAGCAACAGCAATAATGCAATTGTCAGAACACAGTTTTTCAAGAACTTGAGGAGATACCTTGGCAGCAGCCATCATTGCACAATCACATTGATGATTTTCTTCATCATCAGCTCTTACTTCCTTCTCACCTGCTCTCTTTTCTTCCTCTTCTTCTTTGTCCTCTTTGGACCATGGGTCTGTCAGTGGTTCAATCAGGGTTTCTGAATTTTCTCCCAGCAGTAATTCACCAGCAACTGCATTAACAACTGTTTCAGTCACCTCATCCACTGTTTCATCACTTAGCTGTTCACCTTCAGTTTCAATCCCCTCTGGTATTGACTCTAATGCCATCAAACAAAATTCATCATTAGAAGGTTCAATAGAAGCATAGAGTGCAAAATTTTCATCACCAAGCTCATCAGGCATGCTGCTCCAGTCAACAAAGCCTTGAGTGAAAAAGCTTTGCTGATCTGGTTGTACTACTGCTGGAGCAGCTGTTTGAGGTGCAACAGGTTGCACTTGTGCCTGGGGGACAGGGGTTTGAACATATTGAATCTGTGGAACAGTGGTTTGGACATAATGCACAGGCACAGGGGCAGCAGCATAATGAGCAGTGTTAACATGAGCTGCAGGGGTATATTGGGTATAGTGCACAGTGCTTTGATTTTGAGGTCTAGGGTTTGAGCTAGGATGAGTGATTATAGGACCAGTAGTTTGACTCCTGCATTCCCTAGCGAAATGACCTAGCCTATTGCACTTGTAACACTTGATTTTCGATTTATCCAACCCAACCCTTAGATTCCCATGTAACCCTGGGAACTTTCTCCCTGTTCTTTTGTAGAATTTGCTTGTTCTCACACTAAGCAAAGCCAACTGATGCAAAATGTCCATCTCCTCTAAGTCAGTGGGATCAAAATGTTGCAAATCATTGAGTTCAAAGCACAAATTATCTGACATCTGGTTTTCAGTGTTTGCAGTAAAAGCATAATTTGCAGAGTGAGGATCAGGGTTGTTAAAGTTACCACCAGCTGTTATATCAATGAAATGATCATAACCCTGTTCCTTACTACTGCTACCAGATTCTTCCTGACCAAGAAGAGCTGTACTACCGAATGAATAATCATCAGTAGCTTTTCCAGACTCTTGCAACTTCTTTTTCTGGTTCAACTCCCTTTCATAGGTCAGGAGTCTACCATGAAGTTGGGTCAGGGTCAGATCTTTGAACTCAACAGAGTTTCTAGTCACAAATGCAATTGTGTCCCATTTATCAGGTAGCGATCTAAGAAACCTGCTATTTTGTGTTGATTTTGGAAATTCAACCTTAACAAGCCTTAGCTCACTGATGAGACAACTAAAACGTTCAAACTGTTGGGTCAATGTTTCACCCTTAATGTGACAGAAGGTTTCATACTGCTGATTCAGAATTTCCCTATTATTTTCAATAACTTCTTCGGTTCCCCCAAACTGTTCCTTCAATGCATCCCATAGCTCTTTGGCACTGTTACAATGTAACAGTCTAGCATAGATCTCATTTGGTAATGCAGATGCTATGATGCTAAATGCTTTGGCATCGAGTTCGAACTTTTGAAAATCAGTTTCAGTATAGTTTTCATAAGGTTTTGGTACGAACTTCTTTGGATCCTCAGCACTTGGCACCATAGGAACATGGGGACCAAAAACAACAGACCTCCAACATCCAGTGTTCTGTTGAGCAAGGATGTGACCCATCCTTCTCTCCCAGATGTTGTATTCATTTCTTTTAAGCATAGGTGGTTTAAAAAGTGAGCCAATGTTATTCTTATCATCTTGAGATTGTGACGTCATCCTGGTTGTTTTACAGACACTGATTAATCAACTTTAATGGTGATTAAACCTTGCTATGTTTTTCAACACAAACGAACAAACTATCGATATCAACGATTTTGAGCTGAACTATTTATGTCAAAATGATTGTTAAATCAAATTTGACTGTCCAAGCTCTGATACCAATTGTTGGATCTGAGTTTGGTTTTGATTGTATTTTACGTTTGAAATTAAGATGGAAATGAATGAGTTGTGCAGCGGAATTAAGATGGAAACAAACTTTGCATACAATCAAACGAGAGTATTGCTTTGATCAAACATTTTTCACAATGAACCGAAAGATTGAATTTATTTCAATTACAATTACAATTGCAATGATTGAATACAAACTCCCCCTCAGCCAGAGCTCAGTGTTTATTCGTGCAGAGAAGACGATTGTTGCAAAGAGCTAATAGAACAGTACAGAGCACTGTTCTATTTATAGGCACTAGCAAACCACTGAGCATCTAAGCTGACGTCACCATGAAAGTGACATCTAACCTCCTAACAAACTCTAACCCCTGATCTATACAAACACTGCTATACTAACTACTGCTTAATACATTACATTACATAAAGACAGAATAAACAACTGCTGCATCCCTCCACTGCTGTGAACCCAGCAGTACTTGTCTGGATTAGAAGTGCTTGAACCAAGGCAGTAGATTGAACAGCAGGGCTTTAGTCTTTCATTAGGTCTTTACTTGAACAGCAGTTGTAGGTCAGCAGTTTGCACGATCAGTAGATAGGAGGTCAGCAGGTATTGAAATCACTTTCAAGGGGACAGACTTGTATGTAACATCTGCTTATTCTGGATCCACTGCTCTGATCCAGTTTTGGCTTTAATTATCTGTTCCTCTGGTAGGGTTCAATCCCAACAATAAATAAATATTAAAATTATATATATCATAAAATAATAAATACTTAACATCAAAAAATGACTTTTCTCATCAAATTTCATTAGATTCGGCAGTTCAAAAACATAAAAAAATATTCAAATTTCATCAAATACTTAACATAAAAAAACAAAAATAGTTTCTAATCAACTCAAATAGCATAACGAACATCATCTTCATCATCCTCACAATCTTCCGCAACCCAATCCTCTTCAATCAAATGAAGGGCGGCTTTCCTTTTCTTACATGAGGAACTTCCACCGCCTCGCTCAATTATCCCACCACCTCTACGTGTTTTAGTTGCCCCACTACCTCTTGTTGTTCTAATGACCTAGTCACTTTCCTCCACATTTGCCGCATCAACTTCAATTGCATCTTCATCATCATCATTGCTTGGGTCGGCTATCCACTCATCATCAGACATGACGTTTTCAACAAGTAAAGGATCTTCATCTTCTTTTAAATTGGACCTTTTTACAAAATTTTGCTTCAACTTTCTATTGTACATGATGAACACCAAATCGTCCATCCTCTCAGTGGTCAACCGGTTTCGTCTCTTTGTATGTACTTGATTGAACGTACTCCAATTACGTTCACAAGCTGAAGCCGAACATGTAAGACCCAAAATCTTCATTGCAAACGCCTTGAGTTCAGGGGTATCATCTCCATATTCTCCCCACCATAAAACTATATATGTTAAGAAATTAGTTAGTTAATTATTTAATTTATACAAACTATAAGTCTATAATAACATAACTAGCAAATATTTTACTCGGTGGACGTGTTTGATAAGTTGCCAACGAACCCCTATAACCAAATAATCCTTTCTTTTCCCTGTAAAGAATTAGTTGTTCTTCAATCTTCATGTACACTTCGTTGTCCTTCACGAGTCGTTCCATGACATCATACAACCCTCTCTTAATCTCTGGATGGTTTGAAACATCGGGACTCCATCGAAATTTAGGATTTAGATAGTAGGCAGCCGCATGCAAAGAGCGGTGCATTTGAAAGTCCCATTTTTCATCGATGATGTCCCATATCTCTTTGTAAGAAGCCTGGACATTATTCAAGTTCTTTGCAATCTTTTCTTTGCACGCGTCCATTGCTCCATAGAGAAATCCCATTGCGGGTGTTTGCTCACCATCAACGATCCTCAACACTTCAACTAGTGGGCTTGTGGTTTGAAGGGTATAGACCACACTAGGCCAAAAATATCTCTCATCTATAATTATTTTCTTTACATTTTTTCCATCATTTTTCGTAGCCCAAGCACAATTCTTCCAATCATTAGAAACGAACATTTGTTGCAAAGCATCTTTGAATCGTCAAAAATGCCGTGGCGAATCTTGTGGCGGCCGGTCGAAGAAGATCTTTCCCAAGAATCTTTCTTGCCAAACTCAACACCCATTGATGATTATAAATGAAATTGCTAACTTTTTTTGCTTTAAGCAAAGCATTTTTGTGTTGTGGCAATTCCCCAATTTTTTCAAGCATCAAATCGATGCAATGGACGGCACATGGGGTCCAATACAATTTATTCCTCTTCTTCATTAACATCTCTCCGGCCTTTTTATAGTTACTTGCGTTGTCGGTCACCACTTGAACGACTAGATCTTCCCCAATCTCTTCAATAACCCCATCAAACAATTCAAAAAAAATTTCAGCATCTTTAACGCAGTTCGATGCATCAACCGTTTTCAAAAAAACCGTTCCATATTGATTGTTGACCAAAAAGTTGATCAGACTTCGGTTTCGCATGTCTGACCAACCATCTGATAACAATGAAACTCCGGTTGTCTTCCAAGTTGCTTTGATGTCATTCACCATTTCGGTGGTTGTTTTAACTTCTTCTTTAAGGATCCAAGTCCTTAACTCGTGCATCGTAGGAGGCTTCAATCCTCGTCCAAAGTTACCAACCGAACGTAGCATACTAGTAAATGAAGGACTAGTTGCTGCGTTAAACGGGATTCCATTCTCGTAAAAGAATCTCCCGATATCCAAACAAACTTGATTCTGGTGCTCTTTAGCACTCACCGGTGGCATTGTTTTGGCCGGTTGTGATCCTCCTTCACTCGCCACATACACATGCGGATCCATTGGTCCTCTAACGCCACGATTGCTAACATTAGCGCTGCTACCGGTGTAATATGCCCCACTTTCGACGTTTTCTTCAAAGTTGCGTTGGGCAGCAAACTTAAAATCCTGAAAAGCCTTCAAGTATTGCTTAATTTCGTCTTTCACTTCAGCGGGCACCGTAAGACAAGGGGCGGCATCTTTGAGTGTACCGGCAAGATGATCCTTCATTCTTTTCACTCCTCCTTTAAAATCTTTACTACAAAAGTTCCATTTCATGTATTTGTAACCCTTTTTTACACCCGATGGCGGTACGTCAATTTCTACACAATACTTCCAAGCGGGATCCTTCCTTGCATTTTTACTAGACATCCCTAAAATCTAAACAAATTCAACAGTTTATATAGTTTATACAGCAATTATTATATTTATATTAACTGTTAACAGCAAGTATTATATTTATATATTAACTGTTAACAGCAAGACAGCAAGTATTAATGTATTTATACAGCAACTCAGCAAGCAAGTATTAACAGACTAACAACAGCTCAACACGTATTAATGTATTTAACAGTAGCAATATAATTAACAAGCTACAGCCAATATATTTGAGCAAAACAGAGCATGCAAATACACATAAACAGGGGATTTCAGATTGTGACATGCACTTATAAACTTATAATCAAAACATGTATAATCAGTCATTTACTAGTGAAGTACATAACATATTTCAAACCAAAACAGAGCATGCAAATACACAATTAACAGGGGATTTCAAACTCAAATGTCGATACCAATAGGATTAACAGCAGCAATATAATTAACAGCAACAATATAATTAACAGCAGCAATATAATTAACAGCAGCAATATAATTAACAGCAGCAATATTATAAGATTGTGACCTGAAGTGTATTGCAATATATTTGATTTTGATCCTTTATTAAAAAAGGATTCCTTTGAGTGTACACTAACAACAACTCAGCAAATCAATTAACAGCAAGTATTAAGTATTAACAGCAATATTATTAACAGGACACACCAACAGGAAGTAAATTAACAGCAAGTGAATCACGATTGAATAAAAATAACAGGAAGTAAATTAACAGCAGTGAATCACGATTGAATAAGAAAGCAGTGAAGAGAACTTACTTGTATTGAAGATTGAAAGAAAAAATTGCAGTGAAGAATCAGTGATCACGATTGAAGAAATAATTGCAGTGAAGAACAGTGAAGAATCGGCCAGATGCAAGGAACGCTTGTGTTTTTTGGATGTCTAAAATAAAAAACCCTAAGGCTATTTAAAGAAATAAAAAAAATAATAGCGCTAATACTTTTTTGCCGCCAATATGCTTTTGGCGCCTAAAATAAACCCTAATCCATCATTTATACCGCCTAAAAAAAACGTACGCCTCGCCATATTCGTACCGCCTCGGCCGTTTTTTTCCGCCTCACTCAACTGAGGCGTCCGTTTAATATCTGAACCTGAGGTGCCGCCTCATATGCGTTTTCCATCCGTTTCGAACTGAGGCGTGCCTCAGTACGTACGCCTCGGACGTTTTTTTAAACCATGGATGTGACAGGTAAGTATTTATAGGTGAGAGGGAGATAAGGCGGTGGAGCGATGGGTCGGATGGTCAGCCGATCGGATGGTCATCCGGACGGATGATCATTCGACCGAATGGTCATTCAATCAGGCGACTGGTGCGAGTTAGTTTTCCGACTTTCGTTTCGTGCGTTGAGCGTTGCGTTGCGTTTAAGCGAGTCGCGAGTGAGCGTTGTGATAGTATTAAACAAGTAGTTACACAAATAACATAACACATAAAAAGAATAAAAGTAAATGTGCATTTCAAGTTTGCGATGAGATTGCATTGTGATAGAGTTGCGATTGCGTTTGCGAATAACATCCCAAACATACATATAAGGCACACACAAGTAAAGCATATAATAACACACACAGAGAACAATACCAATAACTGCGTTTTGAGTTTACGTTGCGTTGCGTTGCGTTGTGATAGCGCTTAGTATAAACATGCGATGCAATATGCGACAAAATGCGTTAAATAGTATGCGTTATAAACTGTGTTAAATGCGATAGTTGCGTTTGAATAAGCGTTGTGAAAACATAGCTTAAAATATCATTTAAAATCGTTAACCAATATATCGTTTAACGAATCTCGAGAGTACAAAGCAATAATTAAGCAAGAAAAGTCTGATCTAAGTAACAACATGACTTGACCTTGACTTTGTAAAAAGATTCCATTTCACTTTGAACTGAAAGCAGTTCTAGAGGATATTTGGCAGCCAAGGGGATGACAGATGGTAGTGATCCAGTGGGTGGATTAAGAAGTGGATTTATAGGTGGAAGTGATGAGGGTGGAGTGGTTTGGATGGGAACAGATGATAAAGGGATTGGTGATGGAATCTCCTTATCATCTTCATGCACAACAAATTTTCTTTTGCGTACAAAATGTTGTTTTGATGGTGGAGGAACTTTAGGTGGAGAAGGTGGTTTAGGTGAAGAAGGTGGTTGTGAAGAGAATCTTTGAGGTGTTGGAGGTGGTTGTGTTGATGGTGGTGTGTTTAAATTGATGTTGGCAGTAGATTGGCTAACCTCTGCTGACACAACTAGTGTCTCAGCATCTGTTGGTTTAATGGGTGAGGATGGTTTTGAAGCTATTTTATGCTTCTTTTGTGGTGGTTTTTGAGGGGAAGGTTTAGGTTTGGGTGTAGCAGAGGATACAAGCTTTTTAGGAGTAGCAGTTGTTTTAGGAAAGGTGGCTATTGGTGGTCTGTTATTTCTAAAAGACTTCCTTCTTTGTGAAGTACCAATGTTTTACCTTTTCATCTTCTCCTCCTGTTCTTTCTTCCAATTGTAAGCTTTGCTCTCTTCTGTATCTTGCTTCTTCTGCTTTTATAAAATCTTCTCATCAGTTTGGATGTTTAGGGTCTCATCAATTCCCTTTTTTCTTTCTAACATATGAAGTTTCTGATAGCCTAACAAACTCCCAACATCTGCTATTAGCCTAAGCACTGTTACTATGAAAACCTCTGTTGAGCAGCATATGTTGAATATCATCTGTGGTTCTTTAACATCTTTTGACCCATAGCAGACCTTTGCTTCTTCAGACTTTCTTCATCAGCAGACGATCACTTCAAGCAAATGTTCTCTTTTGGCAGACTTTAGCTTTGACAGACTTTTACAGTAGCAGATATTGAGTCTTAGTAATTTGGATGAGCAAATTCTTCAAAAAACTGTTATTCATGATAAGATATTCTAGAATATTCTGGCTTTGCAATCATCTGTTCAGCCTTAAACCAACCTGAGGGATTTAAACCTCTATTGACTTACCAAACATCTGCTCAGGCACAATTCAACATCAACATAATCTAAATCAAACTCAGACACAATTTGATATCTACATCAATTTTGATCTGCAATCCTCAGATGATATTAAAAACTATATAATAATACTTATGCTTGGTCCAGAACTTATGAGAATAGATGATACCTTTTCAGCAGTGGATGAATTTTTAGCCAAGCAGAGGTTTCAAAAACAGTTGTTTTCAACAAACTTTTAAGGATTTTTAAATTTTTTTTCAATAATAGCTATTTTTTAAGAATGGACTTTTGATTTTCTGAAGACATTTTAATGCTTTCATCGTCATGCTTTTACAAAGATTGCAATTACAATGAAAACCTGCTATTAGCCTAACAAACTTCTAACATCTAATAGCCTAACAAACTCCCAACATCTGCTATTAGCCTAAGCACTCTTACTATGAAAACCTCTGTTGAACAACATATGTTGAATATAATCTGTTGTTCTTTAACATCTTTTGACCCATAGTAGACCTTTGCTTCTTCAGACTTTCTTCATCGGCAGACGATCACTTCAAGCAGATGTTCTCTTTTGGCAGACTTTAGCTTTGATAGACCTTTACAATAGCATATATTGAGTCTTTGTAATTTAGAGGAGCAAATTCTTCAAAAAAAACTGTTATTCATGATCAAATATTCTAGAATATTTTAGCTTTGCAATCATCTGTTCAGCCTTAAACCAACCTGAGGGATTTAAACCTCTGTTGACTTACCAAACATTTGTTCAGGCGCAATTCAATATTAACATAATCTAAATCAAACTCAGACACAATTTCACATCTACATCAATTCCGATCTTCAATCCTCGAATGATATTAAAAACTATAATATAATACTTATGCTTGCTAAAATAAGTAAAAGTAAAATTCGACAAGAAAGATTAATATGATTAAAATTTATTTATGCCATTAAAAGATCAACAACTACATCGAGTACTGAACAACAAAACTTTAAAATCTAACAATAACACCCGGAAATTTAAGAATCTAACAACAAGAATTAAGAAATTTTAGCTTCAACTCCATCGAGTGCTGAACCTCTCGATGTATATCCTTGAGCATCGTCATGAACTCCACGTCTCTATCACCGCATTCTATATCACTGACAACACAAAGGTCACGAACGGAAGTCGAAGGCATCGACATCAGGTTTCTGGAAACCTGGTCTCTCGTGAATAGACCAAGATGCAGTCCATCAAAACATCTCTTCAGCTCTTGAAGAGTAGCCCTATCCTCATATACTTGATCCTTAACTTGCTTGATAAAGCGATGCTTTAAATCATCAGACTTTGTAGAAGTGTATGATGCCATTTTAAGTTGATTACAAAAATCGCCCTTTATGTATGTCACTTATTGCAAATTGTGTCCTTTATCTTCAATAATTACAGAAAACGTACTCGATGTTTGCAAACCCTTGCAAGTTATGTCCTTTAGCCCTAATGCAGCTAATTTTTTGTGGTTAAATTTGACCAAATGGACCCCACATGAGGGTATTTTGGTCATTTTACTCTCATGTGGGGTCCATTTGGTCAGATTTAACCACAAAAATTAACTGAGTTAGGGCTAAAGAACATAACTTGCAAGGGTTTGCAAACATCAAGTACATTTTCTGTAATTATTGAAGATAGATGACACAGTTTGCAATAAGTGACATACATAAAGGACGATTTTTGTATTTACTCTTTTAAGTTATATATTACTTAAGTGATGTGAAAGAAGGATATGTTGGTAGCAAAACGTGATGAAAAACATGTGAACTAGCAATGATATTATATAGTGAAATATCTTACAGCCCAAAGGTCATATTTAAATTAATTGTACATTTAATAATCTAGGGAAAAAACATGTACATTTAATATAAACATATAAATTTATATTTAAAAACAACAGCTTTTAATGCAAAACCTTTCAAAAATAAGTTTTCATGGGAAAACTATAAAATTAAATATCAAGAAACTCAAATGACAAATTTTAAACCTAAAAAAACAGGTTATCATAATTACGATTAACCTCTTCGTTTACCATAAAGAATCATTTTAAACACTATAAAAGACTGATGATTAGTTTGATTCAAAACATTAACTATTGTCTTTTAAAAAACTGTTTGTCAAAAACAAATCAAAATCAGCAACACCAACAATACTCTAGATGGCAAACAGATGCTTCTACAACTGGTGAGACACCAGCGATGTTAAAATGCAATTCTCTAGATGGTCGCTCAAAGAAAACAAAGCTGATGAAAAACTAAACAGAAAAATCGGCATCATCAGTGATAATAATTACAAGAAAACCTGGAGCAGCATCGGATTGCTTGATGAAGTCATCCACTCTCCTACATCAGATTTCAAGAATAATGCAGAAGAGTTTATCACACAAATGTTGAAACAGGATCAGAAAATCGGCGACATGCTAGCCGTTCTACAAAACAAAAGAAAGAATGAAATCGCATGGAATAAGGCGGGAGTCTACGAAATCCTAGCAAGTGTTAATTGTAGCGTGTAAAATTTTATGTATATTTAAGTGTTTAATCTTTCTTTGTATTTAATTTAATACTATCAATATCCATATTTACATATTCTAAAATCTGAATGTTAATAAAAATTATCAACATTATCAACACTTGTTTCTTCATAATCAAATTAAATAAGTATAACTACAGTTTAAAAAATAACCCACAAATGTTTGGTAAGTCAACAGAGGTTTAAATCTAGGGGGAAAAACGTGTACATTTAATATCTAACAGCCCAAAGGTCATATTTAAATTAATTGTACATTTAATAATCTAGGGGAAAAAACGTGTACATTTAATATAAACATATAAATTTATATTTAAAAATAACATTCTTTTAATGCAAAACCTTTCAAAAAATAAGTTTTCATCGGAAAACTATAAAATTAAATATCAAGAAACCCAAAGGACAAATTTTAAACCTTAAAAAAACAGGTTATCATAATTACGATTAACCTCTTCGTTTACCATAAAGACGCATTTTAAACACTATAAAAGACTGATTATTAGTTTGATTCAAAACATTAACTATTGTCTTTTAAAAAACTGTCTGTCAAAAACAAATCAAAATCAGCAACACCAACAATACTCTAGATGGAAAACAGATGCTTCTACAACTGGTTAGACACCAGCGATGTTAAAATGCAATTCTCTAGATGGTCGCTCAAAGAAAACAAAGCTGATGAAAAACTAAACAGAAAAATCGGCATCATTAGTGATAATAATTACAAGAAAACCTGGAGCAGCATCGGATTGCTTGATGAAGTCATCCACTCTCCTACATCAGATTTCAAGAACAATGCAGAAGAATTTATCACACAAATGCTGAAACAGGATCAGAAAATCGGCGACATGCTAGCCGTTCTACAAAACAAAAAAAAAGAATGAAATCGCATGGAAGAAGGCGGGAGTCTACGAAATCCTAGCAAGTGTTAATTGTAGCGTGTAAAATTTTATGTATATTTAAGTGTTTAATCTTTCTTTGTATTTAATTTAATACTATAAATATCCATATTTACATATTCTAAAATCTGAATGTTAATAAAAATTATCAACATTATCAACACTTGTTTCTTCATAATCAAATTAAATAAGTATAACTACAGTTTAAAAAATAACCCACAAATGTTTGGTAAGTCAACAGAGGTTTAAATCTAGGGGGAAAAACGTGTACATTTAATATCTAACAGCCCAAAGGTCATATTTAAATTAATTGTACATTTAATAATCTAGGGGAAAAAACGTGTACATTTAATATAAACATATAAATTTATATTTAAAAATAACATTCTTTTAATGCAAAACCTTTCAAAAAATAAGTTTTCATCGGAAAACTATAAAATTAAATATCAAGAAACCCAAAGGACAAATTTTAAACCTTAAAAAAACAGGTTATCATAATTACGATTAACCTCTTCGTTTACCATAAAGACGCATTTTAAACACTATAAAAGACTGATTATTAGTTTGATTCAAAACATTAACTATTGTCTTTTAAAAAACTGTCTGTCAAAAACAAATCAAAATCAGCAACACCAACAATACTCTAGATGGAAAACAGATGCTTCTACAACTGGTTAGACACCAGCGATGTTAAAATGCAATTCTCTAGATGGTCGCTCAAAGAAAACAAAGCTGATGAAAAACTAAACAGAAAAATCGGCATCATTAGTGATAATAATTACAAGAAAACCTGGAGCAGCATCGGATTGCTTGATGAAGTCATCCACTCTCCTACATCAGATTTCAAGAACAATGCAGAAGAATTTATCACACAAATGCTGAAACAGGATCAGAAAATCGGCGACATGCTAGCCGTTCTACAAAACAAAAAAAAAGAATGAAATCGCATGGAAGAAGGCGGGAGTCTACGAAATCCTAGCAAGTGTTAATTGTAGCGTGTAAAATTTTATGTATATTTAAGTGTTTAATCTTTCTTTGTATTTAATTTAATACTATCAATATCCATATTTACATATTCTTAAATCTGAATGTTAATAAAAATTATCAACATTATCAACACTTGTTTCTTCATAATCAAATTAAATAAGTATAACTACAATTTAAAAAATAACCCACAAACCTAAAATAACCCGCAGACGGTTGTATGAATTTCAAACAACTCTGACTAGAGTTCTTCTTTACTCTCTAGAGGTTTATTAGAGTAACAGAGTTCCAATAGAGAATACAGACTGAAATATAAAGCGAGAATTAGAGTAGATCAATTCAAAATTCAAAATTCAAAATTCAAAATTCAAAATTCAAAATTCAAAATTCAAAATTCAACATTACAAAAAAAACACTTTCAACGATGTTGGAACAATTATGTTGGAACAAAGATCTGTAATCGGAGATTAACCGGCTGAATATGGGAGCTATGCATTTGATAGAGAGAGAGATTGCTCGCGGATATGAGTGGGAGAGATGAATTGAAATTTGAATGTAAAGCCAGAATCATATATGTTATATATGTATATGTATATGGTTTGAATTTTGAATCTCAAGCCAGAATTTTGAATTTTAAATCTGGCAGAGATTTTGATGGCAGAGGTTTAAATTTTGTATAGATGAATATGGGCAGAGGTTTTGATGGCAGAGCTTTAAATGTATTTTAAAGTAATTTTATATATTCCGATTTATTATGCAATAATTACATAAGAAATGCATTTTTGGACAGCCTCTATGGCTGCAACCTCATCTTTTCTTATGTTAGGGGCATTTGCCCTTTTATAGGAAGTATAGATAGCTTATGCGACCAAGTATAAACCAATTATAAATTCATCTTTCTAAAATAATAGTTTAAATAAAACACTTCACAACTTTAATAGAATAAAGAATAACGATTTAACTAGTTTTCAACAACATTTAAAACTCATATTTTCAAAAGAGATTTACAAAACGTATCCTTGTTTTTCCAGATTATATTGTTTATTATATTATTTACTAGGTTAGAACCCCGTGTATTACACGTGTTGAATAAATGTAATTTTATATATTAAATAATAAAAAGTTATATCTTTATGAACCCCGTATATTGTACGGGTTAAATAAATGTAATTTATATATCAAATAATAAAAAAAAGTTATATCTTTAAAAACCACATGTATTACACAGATTAAATAAATGTAATTTTGTATACTAAATACTAAAAACGTCGTATCTTTAAAAAAACCCGTGTATAATCGGGTTGAATAAATCTACCAAATAATAAAAAATTACATCCTTAAAAACCCCGTATATTACACGTGTTGGATAGATCTAAAAAATAGTTATATCTTTAAAACCATGTGTATTACACAGATTAAATAAATGTAATTTTGTATATTAAATACTAAAAACGGCGTATCTTTAAAAAACCCGTGTATAGTCGGGTTGAAAAATATACCAAATAATAAAAAAATTATATCATTAAATCTAATTTTACATAGCAAATGATAAAAAAATTATATCTTTAAAAACTTTGTGTATTACACGGGTTGTATAAATGTAACTTTGCATAGTAAATAATAAAAAAATTATATTTTTAAAAACCCCGTGTTTTACATGAGTTGAATAAATATAATTTTGTATACCAAATAATAAAAAATTATATTTTTTAATAAATTAGGATAACATTTAATATTAATTTATTATTTATATATTTAATATAAGATAAGTAGGAAAGAGATGTATTTGTTTTAAAAATATATTAAATTAACAGTTTAGATTTGAGGATAATATTTTATTAAAGTATGACAAGATTTAATATTAATTTATTATTTATTTATTTAGTTAATATAAGATAAGTATAGATTTAAGAATACCTTCAATGAATGACACGTGTCCAAACATTGGTTTCTTTTATTATAGTTGAGCCAAAGCTTTGATATCCAGACAACAATTGATAGATCTAAACATCAAACAGTATTTACTCAAACAAACTGAAGACTACAACTGAAGAACAACTCAATTGATACAAGAATGAACAACTCTCAACTCTCAACTACAGATGTTTATCAACACGATAACCATCAAACACTTAACAGATCTCACACACGAATCACTAAAAACAAGATGATTTAGCGATAATCAACAAGAAACCCTAAGCACTTTAGAGAGAGAAACGAGAGAATACTGATCTAAAAATATCTGAGTTGTTACCCCTCAATAATGCACTAGGACACCTTTTATATTGACCCGATATCCACTTTGATGTCTGGATAACCCGAACTTAGTTAAAACATACTCTATTATAACAACTTACAAGTTGTTATAACAGTCTTCAACAGCAGCATCCCAATAGACTTCAACAGCAGCCCAATAGACTTCAATAGCAGCCCGAATAGCCCAACTGTAACAGCCCATCTGCCTTTTATCTTTAACCAACACATTTCAGCTTAAAGCCCACTTGTATAAGTCCATACCATCGATACCTCGTTTAAGCAAATAAAATTATTAGAAAATATTTTATAAAATATAAAACTGGTTGTATAATATATTTTTAAGACCCCCCGTCAGTTTTATATTTCAAACAAGTGAATAATGCCTAAGACAAACACGTAATATCATGAAACTGTGGCAATAAACACTTTGTAAAGACAAGCAACTTTCGGTTCATCACACACATTTATCAATCCCTAATAAACACAAACAACATCACACATAGCACAATACTCCGCTTCTGCAGTAAATTGTGAAATTGTTGCCTATAGAAAACGCAGAAGCCAGTAAAAAACAAGACATATTTGATAAAAAAAAACAAACCAAAAACTCTTAACAAATCATACAGCTCACATATACATATCAACTCGACGTTCCACTCTCACAAATACTAGATCTAACAGGTAAATGGACCATATACATTCAAACCCTAGCCATGATTTGAGAGAGACTGGACACAAACAAGAGAAACCCTAAAGAAGATACTAGACACTTTCTTCCTTGTATCCAAACAGTTTTGTTTATTTTTCAAGACAATTTACATGTATACGAGACACACAAAACTGTTTGGGAGAAAATTGTAATCAAGAAAAAAGAAAGATCAGAGATTGATTATCGATCTTCATATAAGCTTCATTTGAACGAATAATACAAATGAAAACACTTCATGTAAAAAAAACTGACTGACGCTGACATAGAGCATCAACCACATTGTTATCCAATGAACACTAGAGATAGACTAACCAGATAAAGCATGGTAAGAACATGAAAGGTTAAGTATATGTATGCCCATGTACTTGGTTGCCTAAAGTATATTTTCATTACTGTTTTAATAAACAAAGACTGGTATTATAACTTGGTGTTAATGAGAAAAACTCGCATAACATGCAGGCCTAGCAAAAAATAAACAAGACCACTCAAACCTATTCCATTATCACCCAAACTCAATGTCGAAAACAATCTATAGAAATAAAGACCAAATAACCTAAGACCAATAACACAAAGATCTCATACACACTCAGATCTAAAAAAACGATTCATCTAAAGAATGAACCTCACTAGAAGATCAACGAGAGTGACTCAAAGAATCTGTGACAAAACTGGAAAGAACAAGAGCAAGAACGAAAAACGGCAAACACCAATCTATATAACACAAACTATAAACCTATCAATATAACACCTCATCCCGAGTAGAGTCTTACACATATATCCTTATCAACGATGAATCCAAAATTCAATACGAATTTAGACCAGCACAAAAAAAAAACATAAGGTACACCATAACATGTAGATGTTATTACTACACAAGAGAACGACCACATTGTTCAAGTACACAACTAGAACACGAAGATGCACACTAAATATGCATATACAAACTAAAAAAAAAAATCTGATACAAAACGGCACTACGATCTTAAGAGCTTAGATTTGATCAATACATGAAACTAATGACAGCTCTAAACCAGTGCAACTATAGAACAAGTCTGTATAAAATCAGATCGACAACACGAAGAACTGATCGAAACCAACATGTATTTGTTTTAAAAATATATTAAATTAACAATTTAGATTTGAGGATAATATTTTATTAAAGTATGATAGGATTTAATATTAATTTATTATTTATTTATTAGTTAATATAAGATAAGTATAGATTTATGAATACCTTCAATGAATGACACGTGTCCAAAAGTTGGTTTCTTTTATTATAGTAGATAGAAGATTTACACAAAAAATATATTTAGCTATTAAAATATAAAGTTGACGTAAACCAAAAAAATAAAACATTTATTTTGGATATTATTTGAATCTATAAACAACAAAAATAATAAAATACATATAACAATATAATCTATTTGCTTGTATATAATAAAAAGGTTCTTGGCCTGTTAAAAAAAGTTTATAGATAAAAATCAAGGCTCCAATTATCATCCTTAGGAGTGTGTAGCTTTATTATGTTTTATTATTTAAAGAGAAAAAAAGATTAATGATACATGAAATAATAACTTTTTTTAACAGCATCTCAGCAAGGGCTATATATGGCCAATGATCTCTAGATCAAATGGTGGGACTTGCATTTCTCTTGAGACATGCAAGTTCGACTCCCACTTGGTGCAGAGTGAGGCACTGGTGGGCAATGATAGGTAGGGGTGTGCAATAACCGAACCGTTAACCGAAACCGAACCGAAAACCGACAAAACCGAACCGAAATTAACCGAAACTGAATTAACCGAAAGTCGGTTAACGGATATTTTTTTTACCATCGGTTAACCGAAATTAACCGAACCGAGGCATTTATTTTTTTATATATTTCTAGCTTTTATACCTCTATTTCATGTTTTATACTTTCATTTCATGTAATAATATTTCTATTTCATTTATTTATATCTTCATTTTATTTATTTATTCCTCCATTTTATGTATTTACACATCTATTTATGCATTTATACTTCCATTTCATTTATTTATAAATCCATTTCGTGTATTTATACATCTATTTCATGTATTTATACCTCCATTACATGTATTTTAAGTAAAAAAATAGCCCTTGTTTGAATTGGTTATTAACCGAACCGAACCGAAAACCGACAAATTAACCGAATTAACCGAACCGATTAACCGATGACTTCGGTTACGGTTACGGATAATGCTAATAACCGAACCGAACCGTGCACACCCCTAATGATAGGACACCCACGGAAACTTGGGTTGGATCCTTGAGCCAATCGGGTTTTACCGGTAATTTCATCGTCGTGCCTACGGGCGGGTGGGTTACCGGGTTTTCCTCGGAATTAGTGGTAGACTCGGGTTACTCTCGGAGTACTCCGTTTATCCAATGGGTGCCCCAAAAATGCTCGGGATTAAATTTGTTGACCGTTAAAAAAAAATAGTAAACCTGAGTCTACATGAAAAGTTGCTAGAGTAAGCGTGAGTGAGAAAATTGAGATATGACTTACTGGGTTTTGGGAATGCAGATTTATAGTGGGTTTTTTTTGTCAACAAGAAATAAAATCAAATAAATAATTTGAGTTTTTTTCTAAAAACTAGTGTGGGTAGAAAAAATATTTATTATTTTTGTGTTGCTTGAAAGCTATTTACGTAAATGATGTTTACCTTATCTTTTATTAGCATGTTAGACTTGTTTTTGTGTCGCAACCCCCGATCCCTTATCTGTCCCGGGAACGGGCAGACGCGAACTCAGATTTTTGGTGGTATCAGTTATTTAATCTTGCAGCGAAATTTACATCAGGACCGTAGTTAGGAAATGTTTATCAGAGTAAAACCATCATATTTCATATTAATAATCACATGGGCAAAACCCAAGTTTCTTATTACAATACATTTATAGGGATAAACCCTATCTTATTGAATTTAAAACATCGTCTTTTAGGTAACTCTTATAGCCACATTTTTACTAAGCCTTCAGTGCTTCCCAGCTGGCTTTTTACTAATTGGCTGTCACATTGGGTTACCTGAAACGCGTTTTAAAAACATTTGTCAGTCGGAAATACTGGTGAGTGAATCTCAGTTTAATCAATAAACATTTTATCAATTAAAACAGTATTGAGAGCGATCACATTGTTTATTTCTACACAATTACTCATTCAGTATTTACCACTCGACCGGATCTGTGGCTATGGTCAAATTACCCATTGGCTAACTCGTTGTCCAATGGTAATGTACTGTCGTACCGACTTACTACTACTACTCGCAGTAGTATAAATTTTGTATACAAAACCCCATAATACCGGCAGTAATTGAAGAACTACAAAGACTCAATCACCGCTTAATCACATTGTAAAACAATTAAGGTTTTGTAAAACATTCCAAAAAGGTTAACAAAAAGAGGATAAACACACATTGCTATCTTAGACTTCGCGTAAGGGTTTCCTGGGAATAATCTATAATTTATACAAATGTACATAGGTTAGTATCATAACCCTTTGAAAATATTAATGATACCCTCCCCGAGAAGGCATTCCAACAACTACGTCGGGCAGAACCACGACAGTTGTTACGGAACCCTAAATCAATCGGGCAGCGTAACTATTATGAAACTGGGGTTATAATACTTACAACGGAGCAGAACTTCGCTAATTAGGGGGTATTATACTTGAAAATTATGCCTAACATCAGAGATTTCGAGATTGAGAAACAGAAATGAACGAGTTGAAATGAAATCCCGAGGCCTTCTTATATAGGGCTGAAATCGGGTCCTCTCGTGGCCCGCGTAAAGGATAAGCTAGGCTTACGCGGCCAGCGTCAACATCCAGTCAACGAGTAGCTTAGCTGGGTCAGCATGTAGGTCCGCCACGATGTCGACACGTGTCGGCCTCTGGTGTCTCCGCGTTTGATGATCTCACACGGCCCGCGTAAGAGTTAAGGTGAGCTTACGCGGCCCGCCTTAACTTATAATTTCACCGGAGTCAAGGTTCTAGCCCTTATACCGCCCGCATGAAAGCTTGGGGTGGGTCTACGCGGCCCGCCTCAGCTTAATATTTATTGTTTTTAATTTATTTTATATGTTATAACATATTTCGGGCTTGGTTTTCACATACAGGTGTATTTAAAGACATATAAGGGTATTTTAAGATATACTGAGGTGTCGGAAATATTATGAGGGTGTTGGTTTTACCGAGGGTTGTTACATTCTCCCCACCTTGTTTTAGAGCTCGTCCTCGAGATCTACTAGAATAAATGCGGATATTTACTTTGCATTTCAGATTCAAGTTCCCATGTGTACTCAGGTCCTCTTTTGGAGTCCCACTTCACTTTGACTAGAACTAGCCTCTTATGCTTGAGATTCTTGACTTTCCTGTTTTCAATCTGTAGAGGCCTTTCTACAAACTTGAGTTGTTCATTTACCTCTATATCCTTAAGAGGCACTATCAGTGATTCATCAGCTAAACACTTCTTGAGATTAGATACATGAAACACATCATGTATTCCTGCCATTTCCTCTGGCAACTGTAGCTGATAGGCTACATGTCCTATTCTTCTAATAATCTTAAAAGGTCCATTATACCTGGGACTTAGTTTTCCCCGTTTGATGAATCTCACTACTCCTTTCCAAGGAGAGACCTTCAATAATACTTTTTTTCCTACTTGAAACTCCAAGGGTTTACGTCGGTTATCAGCATAACTCTTCTGTCGATCACGAGCTGCTTTCAGTCGTTCCTTGACTTGAATAATTTTGTCGGTTGTTTCTTGCACTATCTCAAGTCCAGATAGTTGCTTTTCCCCAATTTCTACCCAACAGACTGGGGTTCGACACTTTCGTCCATAAAGTGCTTCGAATGGTGCAGCATTAATACTTGTGTGATAACTATTGTTATAAGAAAATTCTATTAAAGGTAAGTGATCATCCCAATGACCTCCAAAATCAATTACACAAGCCTAAGCATGTCCTCCATTGTCTGAATTGTCCTTTCGCTTTGTCCATCCGTTTGAGGATGATAAGCTGTGCTCAATTTTAACTTGGTTCCCATTGCCTTTTGGAAACTTGACCAAAAATGAGAGGTAAATCGGCTATCTCTATCAGAAACAATTGATAAAGGAATGCCATGTAAAGAAACAATTTCATTTACATATAATTTAGCTAACTGTTCCATACTAAAAGTTTCTTTCATTGGTAGGAAATGAGCTGACTTGGTTAGCCTATCTACAATCACCCAGATTGTATCATTTCCTTTCTTTGTTTTGGGTAACTTAGTAACAAAATCCATTGTTATCAATTCCCATTTCCACGCTGGCATTTCTAATTGTTGTAGAAATCCTGAGGGTTTCTGATGTTCAGCTTTGACTTGTGAACAAGTTAGACATTTAGAAACATAGGCTGCTATGTCCTTTTTCGTTCCTATCCACCAGAAATTTTTCCTTAAATCCTGGTACATTTTATCACTCCCTGGATGCATCGTATATTTAGACTTATGGGCTTCTTCTAATATACGATTACGCAGGTTTCCTAATTTAGGTATCCACATTCTCTTTTTATGGAATCTCCAAATTCCATCTATTCCTTGTTCCAATTCTTTTAGCATACCTTTTAATTTTTCAGTATCTTCCTTGATTACTGATTCTTGTGCTTCTCTTATCCGATCATTTAAATCTACTTGCAGATTTAATTTAAGAGAACGTACCCTTTTTGGCTTTTCATGATACTTTCGACTTAAAGCATCTGCCACTACATTTGCTCTTCCTTCATGATACTGGATATCACAATCATAGTCACTAAGCATCTCCATCCAGCGTCTTTGTCTCATATTCAATTCTTTTTGCTTGAAGATATACCTTAAACTCTTATGATCAGCGAATATGGTAAACTTACTACCATAAAGGTAATGTCTCCAAATTTTAAGAGCAAAAATTATAGCTCCTAATTCTAGATCATGAGTTGAATAATTCTCTTCATGATTCTTAAGTTGTCTAGATGCGTAAGCTATAACCTTTTTTCGTTGCATCAATACACATCCATAGCCTAGTTTAGAAGCATCGCAATAGACTACAAAGTCTTCAGCTCCTTCTGGTAATGCTAATATGGGTGTATGGGTTAATCTTTGCTTAAGGATTCTTCTTGTTTTGATCCCCATTCAAACTTAACAGATTTACAGGTTAACTTGGTTAAAGGAATGGCTATTCTAGAAAAATCTCGAATGAATCTTCTATAATAACCGGCCAATCCTAAGAAACTTCTAACCTCGGTTGGTGACTCAGGGGTTTTCCATTTAGTGATTGCCTCGATTTTTATTGGATCTACATGAATTCCTTCATGATTGACTAAATATCCAAGGAATTGTACCTGTTCTAACCAAAATTCGCACTTAGAAAATTTAGCATAAAGATTTTCCTTTCTTAATAGACTTAAAAGTGCGTGCAAATGCTTTGCATGATCCTCTTTATTCTTAGAATAAATTAGAATATCATCTATAAAGTCAATTATGAATTTATCCAAATATGGCTTACATATTCGGTTCATCATGTCCATAAATGCAGCTGGGGCATTGGTTAAACCAAATGGCATGACAATAAATTCATAATGGCCATACCTTGTTCTGAATGCGGTTTTAGGAATGTCCTCTTCCTGTACCTTTAATTGATGATATCCTGACCTTAAATCAATTTTAGAGAAAAATCGAGCTCCTTGCAGTTGATCAAACAAATCATCGATTCTCGGTAATGGGTGCCGATTCTTAATCGTGACTTTGTTTAATTCACGGTAATCAATACACATACGCATTGATCCGTCCTTCTTTTTAACAAACAATTCATCTAATTGTTTCTTTAATTCTTGCATTTCTGCAGGTGCCAAACGGTAAGGTGCTTTGGCAATTGGTGTCATTCCTGGTAGCAGGTGAATTCTGAATTCAACTTCTCTGTCTGGAGGTAGTCCAGGTAATTCTTCTGGAAAGACATCTGAAAACTGAGACACTACTGGAATGTCTTTTAGTTCTTTTCCTTTAGTGTTAGTGATTATAGAAATCATATACACTATAGAACCTTTTTCTTATATAGCTTGCAGTTTTCATCACAGAGATGAATTTTGTGGATCTAGAAGGCTTATCTCTTTTAATTGTGATCGTTTTACCTTGTGGTGAATTTACTTGAATCGACTTTTGATCACATAAAATACTGGCTTTATTGGCTATTAACCAATCCATTCCTAAAACAACATCGAATCCTGCCAGATTCATGGGATAAAGGTTTGCAATAAATTTCTGATTTAAAATTTCTATACTTGCTCCCTGCAAGATTTCAGAAATCCTAACGGTTTCTCCATTAGCTGTCTCTACTAAGCATTCTTGTGGTAGTTTAGTTATTGACTGATTTAGAAATTTGCAAAATGATGTATTAATAAAACTTTGGTTTGCACCAGAGTCAAATAATACTTTAGCAAAGATATCATTAACTAAAAACGTACCAGCTATGACATCTGGAATCATCCTGGCTTCATCTGCAGTCAGAACAAATGCTCTAGCATTTTTAGTATTCTTGTTGTCTGGAGCTGGAGCTAATTTTAGACAATTAAGCTTGATATGGCCTTGTTCTCCGCAGTTGTAACATATCCTGATGTTGGCTTTCTTCCTGCAATTTTCTTCCTTGTGTCCCGATATTTTGCAAAAGTTACAGTATATGGAGCATCTTCCTGAATGCTTTCTTTTGCAATACCTACAGTAGGGTGTAGAGGTAGAACCTATATTTCTCCCACGATTAGAATTTCCAGAACGAAATTCTTGTGTCAACTTCTGGGTTAGGTTCCTCATTTGATCCTCTTCTCGGGTACGGACTAACTCATCAGTCAAGGTATTGGCTAGTTCTACAGCTTCTTCTATGGTTTGAGGTCTAGCTGCCTTGACTACATGTCTTATCTCTCCAATTAATCTCCAAATATAACGGGAGATTAACACTGGTTCTGGTGAAGCAAGAGTTGGCACTATTCTAGCATATTCGAAGAATATTTTAGTATATCCCTTACTATCCACACCAGTCATCCTAAGGTTTAGGAATTTGTTTGCTATCTGTTCCTTCTCATTAGGTGGGCAGAATTTCCTTTCTACCTTGTTCTTGAATTCTTTCCATTCCATATTGTAGGTTCTATCACTTCCTCTTGATTGAAGGATAGTGTTCCACCATTCTAACGCTGAATTCTTCAACAGATTAGAAGCAAACAGTATCTTATCTTCTTCAGCACACTTACTTATCCTTAAGACTGCCTCAGTCTTCTCTATCCAACGTAGAGTTGCAATAGCCCCTTCATTGCCCGAGAATTCCACTGGTTTACAAGACCATAATTCTTTATAAGAACAACCATAAGGCATGGTTCTTCTCCTTTTGGGAATAGGCATTTGAAGTACAGGTCCATTGTTCACGCTGTTTTTAGGTTCGATGGGTCGCTTACTGCTATGCTTACTTTTATTATTCGCTTCTTGAATAGTTTGAATAATAAATGGCATTGCATCTATGATTCCTTGTGCCACTATATGTTGAACAACACTATTATCCATTTGATTTCCATTGTTATTGATACTCGGATTCTCATTAACCACGTTAATGTTACTTTGGTTATCATTATTCAGATTTCCTTCATCGGCCATCAGAATTTTAAACATTTACCCCATATTAATATCACAAATAATATCTTAATATAGTTAATCATATGATACTCAATCTAGCCAAAAACGTAGATCATTGCTACTTTTACTCTATTTCCACATACTATTTTGCATCTATTACATTCTAGTACTGAATTAAAAATTACAATACTGACAGAAATAGAATCACACTAATAGTAATATGCATCCGTACACACATATTTTATTTTATTCTATTATATTGTTATTACTATTACCAACTTTTCTATCACATCACGGATATGGATTTATCCAAAAATCCATATTGCGCTCATCGTATTTCCATACGAGACGCTCTCCCACCTGACGCATTCTCTCACTGCTCTCTAAAATTTCCTCCCCGAAAGTCCTAAGTTCTTGTACCTTTTCTGCACTCATTGGGGGTGCAGGTTCTCGGACTGGGTTTGGAATCTAGGGTGCGGGTTCCTGATATGGGGTGAAAGTTCCTGAAATTGGTAAGGATCCTCTAAGATCTCCCTAATGTAGTTATCATGGTAATAGGGATCTAAAGGGTCCATACCTGGATAAGCTCCTATGGGTATGTAAGACCCAGTTTATAATAGTAGATTTAATAACATAAAATACTGCATTTTGTACCAAAAATTTAGAGTTTACAAAATGACTTTCAAGATTTGAAAGTTTATCTAGTTACAACATTCACGTATTAACCTACTAAACAATATTCGAGACAAAAACTACAAGTGTTTACATAGTTTAAAAACAAAAGATCAAGTGCGGAAGCGTTGAATTGTGTGTTCGGTTCGGCTTGATGGCTTGATCATCATCCTACTACTTGATATACCTGGAAACTGAAAATTTTAGACAACCATTAGTAAAATGATTCTTAAATTTAACATGATTGTAACCATGTCCGAATTCATGTTTGAGAAATCAAAATTTAAAAGAGAAATTTAATATTCAAAACTGGGCTCTACCGTAACTTACGGTAGCACCGTAAGTTACGGTGGCCACTGGAAAGTTATGGTCTGCCGTAAAGCAGTAGATTTGCACCGTAACAATTTATTGGCTACCGTAAATTACGGTGGCTACCGTAATTTACGGTAGCTGCTGTACATGCTTTCTTGTTTTTGCAGTTTTGCTGATTCATTTCCTGCATCAATGTATTTTACTTTTGATCAAGATTATTAATTAACTAAGCTAATTAACATGTTTAGAATTTCTGAACCTTAACTCCCACATTAGGAGTTAAGTTTCTCAACTAGCTCCGCGTGTTCGCTACACGGCTTACGCTTGGTTTATAACCATTCATTGTGTTTACTATTAAACTTGTTTTTGACCCGTTTTACTTGTTTAAGACGCAAAGTCACTTCAGTGAAGTATTGGTCTATCTTGTTTACCATGTTTTCAAACTACAACATAAAACTAATAAAAAATTTTAATGTAACGAAACGGTAATTTCGTACCTTTAGAGCACGTCTTTCCCCCGTGAATTCCCTCCGGCTTGTCCGCTTGATGATCCGGACTCTTTGCCTAGAAAATTCAGTTTACAGCTTATTTAGAATTCTTTTCATGACCATAATCACATCATTGTGAAACATGATCAAATCTGCGTTTTCATCCTATTTTTAACATTTAAATCCTCACTTAGGCATTTCAACAAACACCTAACGGGTCAGATTCTTCTATAATTATTACCAAGTTCATGATTTGTAATTAACATCTAATTTCACTAAATTAGTAAGTTTCACATACATCTTGACATCTATATTTCTGAATTTACTTTACCAATTCAGATTTCACTATAACAATAGTCATAATTCTAGTATTCATCAAGTTTCCTTCAAGTTCATTAGTCTCCTAACATGTAAACCCCAAACCTTACAAACATGATGCAAAGTTTTCACAAGGAATCACCTAGGGTTTGACTCTAGACATCATATTAATTCAACATTCATTCATGCATGGCATATCTAGGCTCAATTTCAGTTTTTCACAATTAACCTAGAATTCATGATGGATCAAAGTACCAAAATTCTACATACCTTTTGATCCTTACGACGAGGTGATTACTAATTTGTGTTTAGAATTCGATTTGGGACGGATTTGAGGCTTCAATTTTGCAGATTTTAGTGTGAAGCTAGGGTTTGGAGAATACCCTGGTCGCCCCCCTTCCTCTTGTTCGACCAGACACACCCAAAATGGTGTGTTTGGTGAGTTTTGTTACAAATCAGCATTTAACTTTCATTCTCTGGCAAGTTTAGTCCCTCACTTATCATCTAGCTTTAAATACTAGTGTTTTTAACCTAGTGTTAGTTATTTCTAGGCTTGTAATTTTAACTAGGTTAAAATTTCTAGATGGTCAATTCTTGTTTATGAAATCCTTAAATTTCTAATATAAAGATTTATATTTTTCGGGGTGTTACATGTGTGTCTTCATGGATAGGATAACGATGCACAAAGTCCATATTATCGTCCCACCAGGGGTCGTAATTTGGGTCTAGGGGGTTTGGTGCAGGTACCCTAAGGATTTCTTCTGGGTTAAAGTCATGCATCTCCACTTGATTATCAAGATTTTCTATCTCCATGGGTTGGTCTAGGTTTTGTGGTTGTGGGACTACTAGTTGTTCCAGACTCGGGTCAGCAGCAGTTGTAGCTAGGATATGAAAATTGGCTAGGCTTCTATTAAGCATATCCTGTGTATGGGCATCTGTCTCTCGCTTAGCAGCTGCTAAAACTCTTTGCTGTTGAAACTTTCGCATTCTTTTCCTACGAGCAAAGGCTTCCTTACTGAACCATCCTCGTTTCTTATGAGGGAATGGCTCTTCTGACTGAGCTTTAAAAGCAAACACTCCTTCTTCCTGATCAGCAGAATACACAGAAAGGGCAGGCTGTGATGAGGTACCTTCACTCCTAGGGGAATCATACAACTGACGACTCATGTCTGAGGGTCCTTAATCACTCATACTGTAAACTAACAAATAGACAAATAACACATAACAAATAAATACAGTTATGCACATATTTCCATAATTTATTTCCTAAGACAAAATTTAGAATTTAAGTGTCAGCAAAACACTTCTTTGGCTCAGACCAGTGGCTAGGCTCTGATACCACCTTCTGTCGCAACCCCCGATCCCTTATCTGTCCCAGGAACGGGCGGACGCGAACTCAGATTTTTGGTGGTATCAGTTATTTAATCTTGCTGTGGAATTTACATCAGGACCGTAGTTAGGAAATGTTTATCAGAGTAAAACCACCATATTTCATATTAATAATCACATTGGCAAAACCCAAGTTTCTTATTACAATACATTTATAGGGATAAACCCTATCTTATTGAATTTAAAACATCGTCTTTTAGGTAACTTTTATAGCCACATTTTTACTAAGCCTTCAGTGCTTCCCAGCTGGCTTTTTACTAATTGGCTGTCACATTGGGTTACCTGAAACGCGTTTTAAAAACATTTGTCAGTCGGAAATACTGGTGAGTGAATCCCAGTTTAATCAAGAAACATTTTATCAATTAAAACAGTATTGAGAGCGATCACATTGTTTATTTCTACACATTTACTCATTCAGTATTTGCCACTCGACCGGATTTGTGGCTTTGGTCAAATTACCCATTGGCTAACTCGTTGTCCAATGGTAAGGTACTGTCGTACCGACTTACTACTACTACTCGCAGTAGTATAAATTTTGTATACAAAACCCCATAATACCGGCAGTAATTGAAGAACTACAAAGACTCAATCACCGCTTAATCACATTGTAAAACAATTAAGGTTTTGTAAAACATTCCAAAAAGGTTAACAAAAAGAGGATAAACTCACATTGCTATCTTAGACTTCGCGTAAGGGTTTCCTGGGAATAATCTATAATTTATACAAATGTACATAGGTTAGTATCATAACCCTTTGAAAATGTTAATGATACCCTCCCCGAGACGGCATTCCAACAACTACGTCGGGCAGAACCACGACAGTGGTTATGGAACCCTAAATCAATCGGGCAGCGTAACTATTATGAAACTGGGGTTATAATACTTACAACGGAGCAGAACTTCGCTAATTAGGGGGTATTATACTTGAAAATTATGCCTAATATCAGAGATTTCGAGATTGAGAAACAGAAATGAACGAGTTGAAATGAAATCCCGAGGCCTTCTTATATAGGGCTGAAATCTGGTCCTCTCGCGGCCCGCGTAAAGGATAAGCTAGGCTTACGCGGCCCGCGTCAACATTCAGTCAACGAGTAGCTTAGCTGGGTCAGCATGTAGGTCCGCCACGATGTCGACACGTGTCGGCCTCTGGTGTCTCCGCGTTTGATGATCTCACAAGGCCCGCGTAAGAGTTAAAGTGAGCTTACGCGGCCCGCCTTAACTTATAATTTCACCGGAGTCAAGGTTCTAGCCCTTATACCGCCCGCGTGAAAGCTTGGGGTGGGTCTACGCGGCCCGCCTCAGCTTAATATTTATTGTTTTTAATTTATTTTATATGTTATAACATATTTCGGGCTTGGTTTTCACATACGGGGTGTATTTAAAGACATATAAGGGTATTTTAAGATATACTGGGTGTTGGAAATATTATGAGGGTGTTGGTTTTACCGAGGGTTGTTACATTTTGTGTTTTTTTTTTTTTTTTTTTTTGTATTCGGTCAATCCATTTTCTTATTCTTTTTTAGGTTTAAATTCATTAAATCGGCTATTTTTATCGATCAATCGATTATAGTGTTTTTAAATCATCCCAAATAATTTAACAATGAAATAAAATAAATTAATGAAACATTAAAATCTAATTCGCCACCGGTCTTAATATCAAACAAAAACAAAAAGAAATGCCAAATAAAGCCAAGAACTGCTATCTGATTTTTATTAAAAAAAAGACCTTAAATAAATATTGTTTCCATACGTGTAACTATGGCGAAATCTAAATATGTGGTGTGTAATTAGGGTGCGTGTATCACGTGCCAAATCACAGGTGCCACGTCCTGGTGATACGAAGTGATTTTTTTTAGAAACACTACTTTTTTGTGCAAGAACACACAAGATAACTTTTAATTTTTTTTTATCAATGCTTCTTATTTTCTAGATTTTATACTTTTACATACACATGTGTAAATCATGTACATTAGAAACCATGAAATTAACTTGTGAATATCTTTTAATGTTGTATCGTCCACCTACACATGTGTGGGTTGATCACTTTCTTGAGACAATTAATTTTCGGCATATACCTAATTAAACTTACAGGACTAAAATCTTTTATAGAGGTTCAATCACATGTTCTGAGGATTAGGGATATGAAGGAGTTGTTACGCCCTCTACTGATCACATGTTGATTCAATTATTCAAACTCCTATAAAGCCGATAAAATCTTTTTCTTTTATATCCTATAATTCCTTGATGAACTATAACAATTGAATATTGAAATTAAAAGATTAAAACCTTCAAATTTACTAACCATTTGTACTTTTAAATCTTTGGGGTGTTGAATAAAAGTTGTTTTTTGTCGTTAAGAAAAACCCATCAAATTTAAATCAATAAAAGCGATTTGTTTCTAGATAGTGGTGATAATACAAATAATATTGATGATGTTAAGCATTTTCATGTTGTACGGTTAAGATTTCATTAACTGGGTTAGTAGTCTCTAGATCAAGTGGAGGAGGGCTTGCATTTCTCTTAAGAGATGCCGGTTCAACTCCCACTTGGTGCAGAGTGAGGCACTGGTAGACAATGATATGAGACCCAGAGAAACTTGGATTGGACCCTTGAGCCAAACAGGTTTTACCGGCAATTTTACAGTCGTGCATACGGGCGGGTGTTTTACTGGGTTTTCCCTTAAATTGGTGGTGGACTCGAGTTACTCTCAGAGTACTCCGTTTGTCCAGTAGATGCCCCGAAAATGCTCAGGATTAATTATGTTGGCCGTTCAAAAAAAGTATCAAAAAGTTAGTATTAAAATCCGCTAGATAAGGCCGTTCAAAAAAAAAAAAAAAAATCCGCTAGATAAGAAATAAATATTGACATCGCTTCTTGTGTATCACTTTAAAAGCGACTTGTTTCTAAATACGGTTGAGTGTGGGGCCGCCAGAGATTGATTGGATAAGGAATCATCATCCAGCACGTCGTCACTCTATTTCTTTCGGTTGGAAATCTTTTATTTATTTCCACATTTCACCCCTTGTTTTCTCTTTCTTTCACTTTTAAACAATCTTTTAGTCACTCATTTCATTATCATCACGCACAATACATCTTTAGCTTTCACCATCAAATCTTTCTTTTTCATCACAAAATCCTAACATCCTTGGGAGAGAGAGCACGTGGCTGTCACATGCTCAGATTTTATTATATAAGCAATAAGCACGTATATACATAAAAACAATTCTAAAGTAGATGTTTTATACTTTTATAAATCATAACGTCGTTTACAATAAGACTAAAAAGTAATTATAACCAAGATGCATGTACATGTCCTATAACATGTGTTTCGATAGATGTCTTATAGCCAGCATGTATATTTGATTATGAACAACAACATGATGGTTGTTTTAGGAGTTTATTATCATGTAACAAGAATTTATGGCTTGCCAAATGTTGTTATGGTTCACGGTGGATAAAGCCTTGACGTTGGATTAGGTCGCATCTAACATTTGGAACTACAATATGTAAGTAAAGAACCCAATGAGAAGGTGTCCCATGATTGGAACCTCGAGAAACATTCTTCGACAGGGGCGATGCTTTGAAGGGGCCGGGAGGGGCGCCCGACCCCCCGAACTTTTCGGTATATATGTAGTTTTCGTATAGAAATTTTTGGGTATATATGTTTTCGACCCCCCGGTTCTATAGAATTTTTTGGGTATATACGTTTTCGACGCCCCGTAAAAAATTTCAAGCTTCGCCACTGTTCTTCGACGACCATATGATATCAGTTATGCATATAAGATTGATTTCTTGTAAAAGTATATGCATGTGTGTAATGTACACGAGAGTTACTAAGAGGGCAAGTGTGGAAGGGGAGAGACGACGATAGTCTATTTATGCAAACAAGAAAAGTGTGTTGTTTTATATAGGAGAGGAGTGTTGGGCCAATCATGACATGCCGGTCGAGAGTTAGCCTAAACCCCCCATGACTGGCCCTAAGCCACATGTAAGTGTTACCTCTACATGTTGATATATTATCTACTAGATTTTCATAGCTGGATAAGGGCATCTAACCGGTCGATCATTTATTGTAGTCTTTTAATTTAACATCCCGAAATCTCACATAAAACAAGAAAATAGGAAGACACCTTTTCTTATTCAATATTTATTTTCTTACATACACGATGAATAAGAGTAAAGACTAGAGAGAAAAAGACCCATTATAACAAACAAGAAAGGGATTACGATTTTGAGTTTGATTGTAATCACTTTTAAATATATAATTTATATTGGTGACACTAACATCTTAGTAAGAAAACTAGTGAGATGCGTTGATGATATATCGAACTTTATAGCCTAGTAGTATCTTGGGGGTGAGATAAGGTTTTGGATCAATAGGTCCTGAGTTCGATTCTCACAATGAGTTTTTCCATATTTATTGGGTTTCCTCCTGAATTGGTGTATAGGCATTATGTCTAGTGGAGATGAATATGATCGGGTGATTCCGCTGGTAACACGATAATACTCCAGTGGTCTGTCAGTGATTCAAATTTGCCGTTAAAAAAATATATATCGAACTAAAACACGTTACACACATTTTTTTTATCTGATAACCATATTCCAAATTCGATACCTAAAATTAAAGTGGGACACATAGTCTAATCAACGCCCAACATCAGGCCACGTGGCAGGAATCCACAGCAGCCTTTTTGGACTCTTTTTTTGTACATATATTGAAACGAGTGAACGCAAAGTTGCCCTCTGTAAAGAAAGCGTTGTACTTCGAATGAGAAAATTGTGGAAAACGTTCTCCTGTTTCCGCTAACCAACCAAACTCTACAAAATCAAAATCCCATCTCAAATTTCCCATTTTTCATCTGGGTTTTCAATCTTTTTTCGAAGAAATTAGGGCCTTCTTCTCAATTTCTTGAAGAAGGCTCTGTTTCTTCATTTTCTTGAAAATGTTTAGGTTTTCTGTAGCGGCCCTTCAATTCATTGAGCTTTGCGTCAGTTCTGTCGTTCATTTGTTATATGGCTTTTACATCTTTAGCTCTGCGGTTGCCGGTGATCTTTCCTTGGCGTTGAATGATTTTCTGTTTAAGTCGAATATTGAACCTTCAATTAGGGATGAAAAGATGGGTGGTTCTGCAAATGGTGATGATGATCTGCCTCCCATTGTGCTTGTTCATGGGATTTTTGGATTTGGAAAAGGGGTAAGGTTAAAGCTGTATTCTTGATGGTTCTCGATGATGATTTGTTGAGTTAATTGTTTGAAGAAAAAACTTATTTTGGTTTATTTTTTTGGTTCATGGGATTTCTGGATTTGGGAAAGGGGTAATGGTTAAAGTTGCATTCTTGATGATTCTTGATTTTGATTTGTTGAGTTAATTGTTTGAAGAAAAATCTTGTTTTCGATTTTTTTTTTCATTGGATTAGGGAAAGGGGTAATGGTTAGAGTTGCATTCTTGATGATAATTTGTTGAGTTAATTGTTTGAAGAAAAATCTTGTTTTGGACTTTTTTTTGGTTAATGGGATTTTGGGATTTGGGAAAAGGGTAATGGTTAAAGTTCTATTCTTGATAATTTGTTGAGTTAATTACCCATGGCATTATAGCCTAGTGGTATCTTGGGGGTGGGATAAGGCTTATGACCATTAGGTCATGGGTTCGATTCCCACAAAGGGGGGTTTTTCCCAGATTTATTGGGTTTCCTCCTGAATTGGTGTATAGGCATTATTGCCTAGTGGAGATGGATATGATCGGGTGGTTCTGCTGGTGGCACGATGATACTCCAGAGGTCTGTCAGTGATCCAAATTTTGCCGTTCAAAAAAAAAAAAAAATTGTGTAAAGAAAAATCTTATCTCGGATTTTTTTTTGTTCATGGGATTTTTGGATTTGGGAAAAGGGTAATGGATAAAGCTGCATTCTTGATGATATGTTGAGTTAATTGTTTAAAGAAAAACCTTATATTGTTTTTTTTTCTTTTTTTTTTTGGGGGGGGGGGGGGGGGTTGGTTATTGGGATTTTTGGATTTGGGAAGGGGTAATCGTTAAATTTTTAATCTTGATGATGAATTGTCGAAGAAAAATCTTATTTTGGATTTTTTTATTATTATTATTTTTATTTTTATTTTTGGTTCATGGGATTTTTGGATTTGGGAAAAGGGGTAATAGTTAAATTTGCATTCTTGATGATGATTTGTTGAGTTAATTGTTTAAAGAAAAATCTTATTTTGGAATTTTTTTTCTTTTTTTGGCAGAGATTAGGTGGATTGTCTTATTTTGCTGGAGCAGAGAAGAAAGATGAGAAGGTTTTGGTGCCTGATCTGGGCTCTTTAACCAGTATTTATGACAGGTTTGTTTTTAATCTGTCCCCAATTTGTTGTTTTCTTGATGTGATTGTGTTAGGCTTGAATCTTGATGAATAAATTATGGGTTTTGATGATGGGTTTTTGCGTTTGTTATTAGGGCTAGAGAATTGTTTTATTATTTGAAAGGTGGGCAGGTTGATTATGGTGAAGAACATAGCAAGGCCTGTGGGCATGCCCAATTTGGAAGGGTATATGAACAAGGTTAGCTAAAATAGAGATCTTTAGCATTTGTTTTTACCCAAAAGAGTATTGTGCTATAGGGTCAAGAATTGAATGTGGAATTTCTATTTGATGTTTATTAGGGCATTACCCACAATGGGATGAAGATCATCCAATTCACTTTGTTGGGCATTCGGCCGGTGCTCAGGTGATTCGGGTTCTGCAGCAGATGTTGGCTGACAAGGTTCGCTTTTTTTTTTGTTTCGGATTGATGTCAGCGTTTACATTTTTTGGGCTTTTTAGGTGTAGAAAATGCATATGTTTGAGGCCCCCTTTGAAACATGGATATGGTGTAAATTTTCAGGCATTTAGGGGATATGAAAACACTTCTGAAAACTGGGTATTAAGTGTAACGGCTTTGTCTGGTGCGTTCAACGGGACTACTCGAGCTTACTTGGATGGGATGCAGTAAGTTTGATCTCTCTGTTTTTTTTTAGATATTTACTTATTGATAGCGAACACTTCAAGATTTCAAAATTATGTATCAATATCTGTGTTTTTCATGAGTTAAGATGGTAAATATCAACTTTAATTGTCAAAGTTGGTTACTAATTATGGTTTTTTTTTTTCTGCTATCAAAAGTTGCTTACCTAATATGGAAAAAAATAGGGCCTAAGTTGGCCACAAATAAAAATGAATTATGATATTTTCTGGTCAAAGTTGGTTAACTATTAATGCAGTTAGCTGTGAAAATTATTGCTGTTCATTACACCCTTTTCAAGTAAAATGCCATTTTCGTCCCTGAGGTTTGGCCAGTTTTGTCCAAAGGTTTGTTTTTCTGAATCTGGATCCAAAAGGTTTGAAATCTTGCCATTTTCATCCGGCTCGTTAACTCCATCCATTTTTCTCCGTTAAATCATGGGTATTTCAGTCTTTTTTTGTTAACTTAAAGGGCAATTCAGTCTTTTTCAGGGGTATTCGGTCTTTTTAAATAAACTCTAAAAGGCCGAATTGCCCTTTAAGTTAACAAAAAAAAACAGAAATACCCCTGACTTAACGGAGAAAAATGGATGGAGTTAACTAGTCGGATGGAAATGGCAAGATTTCAAAACTTTTGGATCCAGATGCTGAAAAACAAACCTTTGGACGAAAGTGGCCAAACCTTAAGGACGAAAATGGCATTTTACTCTAATTTTTTTTATTCCTGGTCCAAACACTCGAAGATTACACACTAAATTTCACTTTGCGTTTCAGGCCAGAAGACGGGAGATCCATGAAAACCATATGCCTTCTCCAGTTATTACGCATTGGTGTTATCGTTTATGATTGGATGGACATTCCCATTTTAAAATATTATTACAGTTTCGGGTTTGATCATTACAATATGTCATGGAAGAAAGCTGGCGTTTGGGGTCTTGTTGATCTTCTACTTGGAAACTCAGGCCCGTTTGCGTCTGGTGATTGGATTCTTCCAGACCTAACAATCCAAGGATCATTACGTCTCAATAGCCATCTAAACACATTTCCTAGTACATACTACTTTAGTTACGCAACAAAACGTACTGGAAACTTATTGGGCCGTACGGTGCCGTCAAATATATTAGGAATCCACCCATTGCTCTTTATCAGAGTTTTGCAGATGTGCCAGTGGAGGCACCCACCTGATGTCTCTCCGCCTTTCAAGGGCTATAGGTTGGTTAAGTTTTATAAAAATCAATGTTTTTAGGACCGGACCGGACCTAGAGCCGGTCTCCTTACTGGTCCACTGGTCGGGCTAGTCAGACCGGTCGAACCAGATGTAAAAACTGGGTGATGTTGTAAATACTATAAAAATGTATAACTATCATTATAAAAATTATTGTATCTTACATGTAATATATTTTAATCTTTAGGGATGAAGAATGGTGGGATAATGACGGTGCGTTAAATACTGTGTCGATGACTCACCCTAAGTTCCCGGTTGAACACCCTAGTCGATTTGTAGTTGAAGATTCCGAGTGCCAACCTTTGCAACCGGGCATCTGGTAAGATTTATATTCATGTCCTTGTATACGCTTCAGGGGGTTGGAGCCTTGGAGGTAGGGCTGCAAACGAACCGGACGTTCAGCTTACGGTTTGTGAACCATTCGGCAGGAAGTTCGCTTGTGTTCGTTCGTTTAATAAATGAACGAACACGAACAAGAAATTTTGTTCGTTTAGTTAAATGAATGAACATGAACAAAGGCCGCGTTCGTTCATTTATGTTCGTGAACATTCGGTAACATGTTCGTTTATGTTCATTTGTGTTCGATAATTCATTAGTGTTTTTGGTTTTTATATTTTATTTAAATACTTAAAAATTCCGAAAATTAAGATATATAATAAGTATTTTGTTCATGAACATTAGTTTGTGTTCGTTTGTTTCCATGTGTTCATGATTCATGAACATTAGTTTGTGTTCATGAACGTTCACTTGCTTTCGTTATCTAAAATTAACAAACACATTTATTTCCTTAACGAACAAACACGAACATAAAATCTTGTTCGGTAAGTGTTCATGAACAGTTCGTGAACACTATATTTCCTTAACAAACGAAGTGTTCATTCGGTTCGTTTGCAGCCCTACTTGGAGGTGCAGTTTTAAATATGATTTTGGTGTTGCAGGTACTACAAGATAGTGGAGGGGGATCACATACTTTTCGTAGTGAACCGTGAAAGAGCAGGAGTACAGTTTGATGTTATGTATGACAGTATATTTGAGCGATGTAGGAAACACGCGTTTAGAAAGCTTCCGACAATGCCAGATCATGTTTAATTGACAGTCAAGGTTAGCCGCTATACCAAATTATATACATGCATTTGACCCTTTGTAACCGAGTCGTCTAGTTCTTATGTAATATCTGTCTGATAGAATGAATGATGCGTATATGCACTAATCCAATGTTGTACAACTCTCAAGATTTGTTATATGAATTCTATTCATTACAATGTAACAATCCATTATCCATATGCTTCATTTTCACAACTTTTTTCTTTTGGCAATATTATCATGTTATATGTTGCGTTATGAATTTAGTAAATATGAAAAGGAAATAAAAATACGAAACGACCCTCAAAGTAGAAGAGATATTTAGCTACGAATAAATAAGAGGAAATTGGTTCTAACTTTCAACTTAGAAAAGTAACACTGCAGGCAAAGAAGATTGCGAACATGGTAACTGTTTCGGTTTAATTTACACATGAAAGAAAACTGATTGACACATTTTCAGCGGCCATCAAAAACACCGCTGAAAACTTGGCTACTCCCGCCCAATGAAGCTTCCCATTCAATTGATGACATTACTATTCGAGCTAAAGACTCAACTACCTCTCGTATTTCTGGTCTGTTGTTCGGATCTTCGCTTAGACACCAATATGCAATTTCAGCCATCTGCAAAAATAAGTGTCGGCCTAAAGTTTTAGGGGCTTATAAAACTATCCATCACGTTTAGATGCAGCAGTTCACGCGTTTGATTCTGCATTAGGAGTATATAGTAATGAGTAATGAGACGCACCTTGTATAGATCGTCAACAGGATAACCGTCCCTGAGACTACCGTCTCTAATGGATACTAGTGCGCCTTCTCGATCCTCTTCTTCTTCGAATACTTTGTTATCTAAACACATTAAATTTGGTTACATATATATATACGCATACTATGAGCCGATGCCATTTGTGTTGATCAACTTATCTTGCCAATATATTGAACTTTTTCCAGTACAAACTTACAACTGTTATGAGTGATTTCATTTTATTGGGCTCCCGATTGTCACGCACGAGTGCTCGTTTTCCAGTTATAAGCTCTGCTAGAACCACACCAAATGCAAAAACATCGGTTTTTGTTGTTACATGCAATTCTTTGACGGACCTGTCACACATATTTTTGGAGTTAAAACGTGTTTTGATGAAGCAAAAACTTATACAACAGTTATATGACATGTAAGATTTAGAAACTTACTCTGGCGGAAGATATCCCGGGGTTCCAACAAGGCGAGTTGCTACAAAATCATCATCATTTGTTCTTCCAACAAGTTTTGCTAAACCAAAATCTGCAACCTTGTGGACACGTTTAAAAAACGTTAAGAACTTTGACCCGAGCTTAAAGGTTTATGTACATAAATGAAGCAATTGATCTATGTAGTTCTGGTTTAAGAAACCATGAAACATATACATAAAGTATTTAGTAGGTAGTAGTACCTTTGCTCGTAAGCGGTCATCAAGTAAGATGTTACTTGTCTTAATATCACGGTGTACATATCGCTCCTTTGTATGGTCATGAATATACTCGATACCCTTTGCAGCATCCAATGCAATCTGTGCTCTTGCAATCCAAGAAAGTGGCTGATGACCTGATTTCTCATCTGATCATTAATTTTCTTTCGTTTTTTTTTAATCTTAGTTTGTTACTTATTAGTCACCCTTAAGAATCTTGAAAGATAGTACCTTTGAGTAATGGGTCATGAAGATGCTCACTTAAAGATCCATTTGAAATGAACTCATAAACCAGGTACAAATGATCATCTCCGCTAGCAAATCCAAGTAACTCCACCTATTATCCGAGCGCGCTCAGTTGGCAAGAAGTTTTGTGAAGCTAGAAAATATAGTTACATAACTTGGAAATTTAATATAACTTACTTACCACATTAATATGATGAATCTTGCATAAGACTTTGAGTTCTGCTAGAAATTCTTTCGACTTGTTAGATCTCATTTTCTTTATCGCAACCTCCTAAAAGCACGAGATCATTGATCATATATGTTTTGCGGAGAAATGAGGCAAACACTCACAAATCGTCGTCAATAGAAAGTAACAGATTTGTACCTTTTCTCCTAATATACCGAAATATACACTCCCATATCCACCTTCTCCAATTTTCCTAGTGTCGTCGAAATTATTTGTAGCCTCAGCTATCTCGTTAAAATCATATATTAACGGTCTTTCTGTATCAAAACCTGTTAATCCTGTATATACGTATATGCCCGAGTTAAATTCATGTGTGGTATTGTTTGATACTATGAATCGAGAGCTAGACTGAAGTGACGACTGACCTTCCATGCTTTCTTTACTGAGGTACCGAGTGTGTGTCGAAGCTACTGATTTATTAAAGCTCATGATTTTAGATTCGGCCTTTGGGTTTTCTTTGTCATGTTTTTTGGATCTTTTCCCCTTCATGAACATTAATATTATCGAGACACATAGTAAAACTACGACGACTGATAATAGTATGCCAAATATAATCGCCCACTTATGATCTTTTCCTGATGAAGTGAAACAAGATTAGTAAACTTAGTATTCATATTTGATGCAAAAGTACATAAAAATACAATAAATAGTTTTAACAAAGTGTTTGCACATGATATGTATATTTATATAATTAACCTCCAAGAACATTAAGAACACATCTAATAATCATACTAGATGAAAAACTTGCCTTCCTTTAGTTTTCGTGACGGAGCTCCGTTCTTATACATAGGAATATACAAAACCCAACCAACCTCTATGAACCCGGTTTTCTGAACCAAAACACTGTTTACACTCTCGATCTCACTCACTTCAGCCGAGAGCCGATCAGCAATATCTGAAAGTGTGTCATGTGGCTCAACAGTATACGTGACCATAACTTGAGAATCGGTTTCAGCACACCCACACAACAAATGCATAGTGGCATTTGTGCCAGCTTGAAAGTTTGTACCTTCATCTCCAATTGCCCAAACTTGCCCACTATAAAACTGATCAGAAACCTTCAAGAATGTATCATGTTCTTTTATCGGATAGATGGTGTCGTAAAAGTATGCAATCGTGTTGTTCACGTTCTGGCAAGAACACCAAACCGTTACAAGGTGGTGTCGCTTGTCTCCTTGGCCAATAGTCTGAATTTGTGATTTGTTAACCGAGTAAAGCGATGAGATACTGCCTTCTGTGAGATCATTGTGTTGGTAGAGTATAGAGTTGCAAGGTTTGGAGTCCTTAAAGCAAGTGAAGGGGAACTCGTTTGGTTGGTTTGAAGGAAGAGCGATGATCGTGTGGATCAAAGATGAGGTGACAATAACAATAACAAGAAGCACAAAACCGCGTTTATGAGAAGCCATAAGATTGTATGCAAGAAAAGAAGTAGAGGAAATGCAATAGAATGAAGTTGAAGGTTAGTATAATCTTTATTTGTCCCTTTGTGTTTGTTTGTTAATGAATTTAAAGATCTTTTTGTGTCTGTAAACAAAACCTTGTCGATGTAAACAATTTATTTGTGAATTACACAAGAGATTACATGTGTGGTCTGCTAATTAGCTGTTTTTTACTGCATTTAAAAACTTTTAACTTGAAATATCTATAATTTATTAAAACAAGTTTCAACAGTTTTATGGGTATATGCCTTTTGGCTTCCTAGCATTGTTCATTAGATATGTATATTAATCTTGATATAGTCAATTTGTTGATTAATAAAAAATTCATACTGAAATCAAGTATGCACAAGAGGATATGCCAAAGATTTGGCCGGCAAGATTGGTGTCTTAAATCTACAAAACTAGCTGATCATTAAAAAAAAAAAAAAAAAAAAAAACTGACATGGTACAACACTACCACATCATCAAAAAACTGGTGTCACGTCGATATTTACGTGCAATAAAAGGTTACATATAAGTGTTTTAATTGGTATACTATGTTGTTCCTTTTTCACAATTTCCAAATGGTTTCGGGTCCGGTTTTACTTGAGTTGGATAAACTCCAATACAGGTAACCGGGCAAGTATCACCTAATACCATACTCATCCCAAACCCACCGAACTTTTGAAACTAATCCCATAGATCCATACCTGAATGCCCATCCTAATTGTCTTGGGTTTCGGGTTTAATTAGGGTCAATTTGTTTGCCATCCCTACGTGGGTATGAGCTTCGATTAGTCTATGTATCGATAATGTGAACCGAACAATACTCCATTGCAAGTTAGATCAGACAAATATGACCAACTGATAACCACAAACTTTTAAAAACATAACTCAAGTCTCCTATTCACAATTGACTACTTGTAGGAAATTTTAGGTAAACTCTCATTCCCTTTATCCTAAATTTTAGTGACCCATACATAAATTTTAAGTGAATCCATATAATAAATCAAACTTGGTTTGAGCTGGCAATGAGCTTTTGTTTTGGAGTAAATTAAAAGGTTGCTAGTTCCATCTTTTTGTTACACAAAAAAGATGTGTAAAACACGTGATAAATTCAATCGGTGGATGAAAAAGAGTAGGCTAAATGAGCTGGCGAATGGAAAAAAGTGAGGGCTAAATTCAACCGATAGTTAAAAATAAAGGGGCTAAATCCTAGTTGCCGACTAATTTAGCCTACGTTTCACATGTGTTTTAATCTGACTGGACACTATGTGAACTCCTTTGTAGGGATGGACATTTGGTACCGGTATTGAACCGTACTGGGTATATTTGGTATCGATTCCCATTTTCCCCATTTTTTAGGACCGGTATCGGTACAGTACCAGTATTTACTGGTAAAACACCGATAAATACCGTTACCAGTTTTCGCCGTATTTCAGTACTGGTACCGATTTAGTACCGAACATATATCGTGCTCATCCTTACTCCTTTGTAGTTTACCATAATTTTTTTGCATGCTGGCTGTTTGTTTACCTCTTAATGGAGCTCTTAATGGTTCAGACTGTTTGTTTCGCGAGCAAATGTCTGAATGGTTCAAACATTTGCCTCTAAATGGTTAACAATTATACATAGTCTGAATAGTTAAGACCTCTAATCTGAATTGGTCAGACATTTGTCTCTGAACGGTTAAGCATTATACTGGCTCTTAATGGTTCAGACATTTTATTGGTTCAACACTTAATGATTCAGACCTCTCACTTAGCTATATGCATGTATATTATTTTAATTTAATTTTCAAATTGACGGATTTAGAACCACCTAACCAAAATCATTAAAATATGCATGTATATTATTATAAATTATAAATAAGCAACAAGTTTTAGCTTAGGTAAGTTGTACCTTTGGTTTTGGGTGATTTTCAAAAAAAAAAAAATTGGATTATGTAGTTCTTGCCCCACCAAGTGAAAAACTTTCTTATTAAAATGATTAAATGAAGATTTTGTTTTATTATTCAGGATTGTAAATGTATGATGGAAGTGAAAAAAATCTCTTATTAAAAGTGTAAGTTGAGATCATACTTTGGAGAGCAAGCCAAAACAAAAAATAAGTTGATTTTTATTATTATTATTTTTTTCATCTTACATGATTGGGTTCATTTGGCCATTACAAAATTTTTTTTGTCATTAATACTTCATTTTTTCCCTTTTTTTGAACAACATTAACACTTGATAAAACGTGTTTGGGTGCTTCCGACACTTGATAAAATGTGTTGGGTTCGTTCGACCCGCCTAATGATTTTTTAGCTATGATATTAGGGCTTCTTTGGGGTGTATGACGGACACGGTGGTAGTAAGGCTGGGGAGTATGTAGCGAAGAATATACACTCCAATGTGTTTGATCTATGAATGACAACAGGGGGAAACTTGATAAGCGAGATAAACGGTATCACCTCAGGCGCCTCCACAAGATCACGATAGAAGTCATACTCCGCTTCATAATCATCAAATGAAGCTCGACTTTCTTATTCATATGATAGTGATGCTTTTGTCATATTTCATATAGATGGTATATTTGACATGTCATAAATTATGGAGTTTGTTTATACACACAAACGTCGTACCGCTGAATAACACTTTATGGGCGTTTTGAACCTAACGTTTATGCTTTATTTGTGTATGTGACGTCTTAATTTCTAAGTCCCCGGCCGCATCACGGTGGGGGCTTCCATCTAGTTTGTAATGTTTAGGACAACTTTTGATATGATGATAAATTTTATCCCATTTAAGTTTTCTCTAAACATTTGCTAGAACGTATCTGGCATTTTATCGTTTCGTTCCGCGTCATAAAGTCTCTCGGGGATTATGTCATAGAACGTATCTAGCATTTTATCGTTTCGTTCCGCGTCATAAAGTCTCTCGGGGATTATGTCATAAAACCATTGTCCAGTCTTTTCTTTGAGTGTTTATTCATCCATCTGATTATGTTATAAAAATCATTTGCATTTAGGGGTGTATTTCATGACCTAAAGCTAAACATTCTACTTTGCAGTTTGCAAGGTTTAACGTGACAAACTATAGTATAACGATTCACAAAAAAATATTTGAAAGTTTAATGAGTCAAATTAAGACTAAAACCGAAAAAGCCTCCATCGGCCAATTTTTGTGGCTAATTAACCTCTCATCCTCACAGGTATCTATGGATTGTTTTGTGTCAGTAGTGATAAAAAGCAGCTCTGCCACCCATCTCCACTATCTCCGCTGTCATCACCAAGTATATAAATTTCGGCCACCACAACCTAAACCACCATTCTGGGAAAAAGTTACTTTTTCGGCAGTTCTTGAATTCGGCAAAAAAAACCACTTGTTTTTTTTCCCATTTTTTGAAATAACAAAAATGGCACGCCAATTGGTTGTTCTAGTTTTAATTTAATTTTCAAATTGACGGATTTAGAACCACCTAACCAAAATCATTAAAAGTTAAAAAATATTTAGAAAAATAAATAAATCAAACAACATAGGAGGAGCAGGAAAAGAAACATACACCGATCGATCGATCGTCATATTCCCGTAGCAGCAGAGCAGTTCCAATCTGAAACGAAAATGAGCGACAGTGATGAGGAAGAGGTGCCGCAGAAGGTGTCTAAAGGTAAATCACGTAAATCTAAGGCAAAAAAACCCGTCAAAAATTTCATGCAAACGATCGGCAATCGAATACCGAAAGCTAAAAAGAAGAAGAATAAGAAGAAGAAGCAGCAGCCTAGGGTTTCCGACGATGATGATGACGAGGAGGATGAGGAGGAGGAATCTGAGGACTCGGAGGTTGAGATGCTTAGCATATCATCCGGCGATGATGAACAAGATTCCACCGTTGATAAGAAGCCAAAGGCTGACGATAATAAACTCCCTGAAGGCGTAGAACCTACTAAATGGAAGCAAGTCAATGAATCCGAGGTACATTATGTTTTCTTTTCTTTTCTTTTTAATATAGATAGATTTATAATTTCATGTTTCTATACCAAGTTGCTGCTGCTGTTGTACATTTTGTTGCAAGGGTTTAAACATGAAACCGATTGCTTTTTGTTAATCGAAATGGTTTGGGAGTTTTTTGCATAAATAGGGGAGTTCATCCTCAAAAGAGTGCAACTAGGTGGCCTCAAAATAAATGATCAAACTTAGGTAGTTCGCTGTTTCAAACTGCCATCTTCTAGTAAGTTTCTGCCAAAACCTGCAAAAGCTGCAGGGTTCCTGCAAATATACTGACCTTCGCTGTTTCAAATTAACATCTTCTTAAGTTCGCTGTTTAGTATGTATATGTATAACAAGTTCGCTGTTCTGAATCAATATGTAGAAGAAGTTTGCTGTTTGGAATTGAGAACTTCAGAAAGTTTGCTGTTTGATTTAAACAATTAATGAAAGTTCGCTGTTTGAATATGATATATACATAAGCATCGCTATTTAAATTGAGAACTTCATAAGCATACTAGTCATTAATATATAATATGTTTATTATTTAGTAGACGTTGTCCGTAAAGAGCGTAGGTCCATATCGAGCGTCGAAACGTAGTCGTTAATATATAATATTTTTATTATTTAGTCGACGTCGTCCGTAACGAGCGTAGGTTCGTATCGAGCGTCGAAACTTAACTAGTCATACGCTCGTAGGTCCGTATATCGAGCGTCGAAACTTAACTAGTCATTAATATATAATATGTTTATTATTTAATCGACATCGTCCGTAACGAGCGTAGGTCCGTATCGAGCGTCGAAACGTAGGTAGTCGTTAATATATAATATCTTTATTATTTAGTCAACGTCGTCCGTAACGAGCGTAGGTCCGTATCGAGCGTCGAAACGTAGGTACTCGTTAATATATAATATCTTTATTATTTCGTCGACGTTGTCCGTAACGAGTGTAGGTCCGTATCGAGCGTCGAAAAGTAGGTACTCGTTAATATATAATATGTGTATTATTTAGTCGACGTGTCCGTAACGAGACGGACCTACGCTCGTTACGGACGACGTCGACTAAATAATAAAAATATTATATATTAACGACTACGTTTCGACGCTCGATATGGACCTACGCTCTTTACGGACAACGTCTACTAAATAATAAACATATTATATATATTAATGACTAGTATGCTTATGAAGTTCTCAATTTAAATAGCGATGCTTATGTATATATCATATTCAAACAGCGAACTTTCATTAATTGTTTAAATCAAACAGCAAACTTTCTGAAGTTCTCAATTCCAAACAGCAAACTTCTTCTACATATTGATTCAGAACAGCGAACTTGTTATACATATATATACTAAAAAGCGAACTTAAGAAGATGTTAATTTGAAACAGCGAAGTTCCGTATATTTGCAGGAAACCTGCAGCTTTTGCAGGTTTTGGCAGAAACTTGCTAGAAGATGGCACTTTGAAACAGCGAACTACCTAAGTTTGATTATTTTTTTTGAGACCACCTAGTTGCACTCTTTTGAGGATGAACTCCCCTATTTATGCAAAAAACTCATGGTTTGGTCATTTGCTCACACCTAGTAAAAGATAATTTGTATCATATTTACTTGCCTAAGTAGGATCATGAGTCTTGCATTGATCTATATAACTAATGATGTCAATGAACACAAAATTATATGAAGATTCAAGGATATCTGGCGCTTTAGCTCACCACTGAACTGGATACATTTATATAAACTGAATTCATACAAAAGTGATCTTATGCTTCTAGCTTTTTCTCTTTATATGTGACACTATGAAGTAAGATCAAGAAACCCAAAAGCAGTACAAGTTTTGGATGTATATGCACCATAGTTATTAAAGACGCTAGGCGCATAGGCCTCGCCTGGGGCCTAGGCGCAAGACGCAAAAAAAACGAGGGCCTGAGAAAAAAAGAGCGCACAATGAAAAAAAAATTAAATATATTTTATGTATTAGAAAAGTAGTTTTCCTACAATAAAAGTAGAATTCTGGCTGGAATACTGCCGGAATTTACAAGATTTGGCCAGAAACTCTCCGGAATCTAGGAATCTCGCTGAAATTTGTGTTTGAATCATCACCTGGAGAATTAAAGCGCAATTGCCTTGACTTAACCCGCAATTGCCTCACCTAGCTTGGAAAATGGGCCTAGGCGCAAGAGGCGATAGCTTTTAATAACTATGATATGCACACCCATTCTCTTATCTGTGTAATTTTTTCCCCTATTAAAGCAAATCAACAACTTTTTCAGGCTAGCATGTATTCATAATCTCACTCATTTATTATTTACTAAAACATTCATTGATATATCTATTATTATTCATTGTTGAATTTATTAGTGTTAAAAGTTGTACCTTATAGTCATGTTAGTTTAATGTGTTCCTTTTTTCTTCTTAAAAGAGAGATTTACAAAAGCAATGAACTGGTTGGCCTCTAGCCATGGACTTGTTTGGAGGTTTAACTTGTTGAGTATATTAGGCTTAGCTATACAGTTTTCACTTCACGGAGAAGGTATCTGTTTTACTCAAGACACCTAAGCAATATAAATAACTTATAATGCATGTTTCTCTTTCTGTAAATGTTTGTTTTTGGAAAATGATTGAATTGGGGCTGTGCAGCTTGCTCTAAGGGTGCGTGCGATGAGGGAGTCAAAAGCAGTTCCAGCTCCAGTAGTTCAAAAAATCGAGAGGAAACAAACACAGGGGCTCAACAATATGCAGTCCTTGCCACGTGGCATGGAGTGCATAGATCCTTTAGGACTCGGGTAGGTTAAATTTGCTCTACCTACTTCCTAATTCTCATTTGGTGCAAATGCCTGTTTTTCGTTTTTCACTTTTAGAACTGGATTTTTACAATCTTTTCTGCATTATGGTTCTTGACAGTGGCCATCTGCGCCTAACATGTTAATGTTGATTTTATGTTTCTTCAACTTGTTACAGTTTATTACTAAGGTTACTTTATTTTTTATGCTAGAATTATAAGCAGCAGAACTATGAGGTTGATTACTGAACGTACAGCAACTGAACCATCCAATAATGAATACGTGGATGCAGACCTTCGAGGTATTCATCCTCTAAGAAATAGTACTGCACATGAAAGCTCATTATTTATTCCTTTACTTTTCATACTTGTTAGTATGTTCTTTATTACTTTTTCAGAGGATTTAAGCACAAAAGTATGTTCTTTATTAGTTAGATGTAGTCCTTATACTAGTACTGGAAAATGTTGTTGCAGATAAGTTGACGTTCTTCTCAGAGAGATTTGATCCAGTATTATTCATTAGTCGGATACACCAATTTACTAGTGCAGCAGACTTGGAGGCTGGCACTTTGGCTTTGAAAACCGACCTCAAAGGATGGACTCAGCAGAGAAAACAACTAGTCAAAGAAAATTTTGACTGCTTCGTCTCTTGCAAAACCACTATTGATGGTAGGTACATATATACATGTGCCATTTTTGACCCGTTTACTTTTAATGGGTTGATGAGGAATTTATGTATTTTTATATACAGATATTGAGTCAAAGCTAAAAAGGATAGAGGAAGATCCTGAAGGTGGAAGCTCTTATTTAGAAACCAGTATCCAAGGAATCAATTCAATGGCTAACCGTGCTTTTGAACCACTACTCGAAAGACAGGTTTACAACATTTTAGACTTAAAATTATGGCTTCGTTGTTTATTTATGATGAATAAATATATTGATGATCCTTTTTTTAATAAGGCTCAAGCAGATAAAATCAGGGCAGTTCAAGGAACGCTTCAGAGGTTTCGCACATTATTCAATTTGCCAAGTGCAATCCGTGGAAACATTCGTAAAGGGGAATACGACTTGGCAGTCAGAGAATATAGGAAAGCGAACTCAATTGTTCTCCCTACTCATGTACATATATGTTAACTTCTTTTTCTTTTGTAATATAGGTCTATTCTTCTATTTAGAATTCACTGTCGTCATTAGAGATTGATTTTGTAAGTTACAGGCTGGAATACTAAAACGTGTCCTTGAGGAAGTTGAAAAGGTAATGCATGACTTTAAACGCATGCTTTACGAGTCAATGGAAGATCCACACATTGATCTAACAAATGTAAGTCTTCATTTTGAATTTCATGGCTCTCTAATTTTTTGAATTAGTTCCTATCTACTTCTTTAGGCATTATTTTTATTAACTAAAAAATGTTTTTGGATAATTAACTTATTCACAAGTTACTCATTCTAATAGAATCTGACGCCAGTGTAATTTGAAGTAAGTTTAATCAACTACTGATGTTAGTTTACATGCTTATGCATGTCATGATGTATACGACCAGTATCAAATTTTATACTGTCATCTGATGTTAGTGTTATAATATTTGTTATTTTATTTTCTGTGATTGAGTAATTATAACTTTTTTTGTAGCTTGAGAATACTGTGAGGCTTCTATTAGAGCTGGAACCCGAGTCAGATCCTGTAAGGCGATATTTTGGCATACAGGTGAGGTTGTTTATGGGATTTCTTCACTGCCGGTCACCTGTAAAGTGAGTTTGAGTTGTCTTAACAAGACAGAAGACTAATATTTGAGATAATTTTTTGGTTATCAGAATCGTAGGATTCAAATTTTGCTTGAGAACTGCACGGTTGATCACGAATCAAGGATGGACCACTTGCAAAATAAGCTAAATGAGAAAGCATTGTTAGATGAAAATTGGAAGACAATCCAGCAAGACCTACATGAATCAGTTGACATCTTTTTCTATTATAAACACTGCCCAATTCTCTTTGATTATTTGAAAAAATAATATTTTAAGCTGTGTTATGTACTACTATCAGGTGGATGGCGGTTTGGTAAATTCACAACCAACTGATTCAGGTTCTGAAGAACTCGATGCTCTAAGAGGAAGGTACATACGAAGATTAACAGCTGTAATCATCCATCTGATACCGCCCTTCTGGAAAGTTGCACTATCTGTTTCAAGTGGAAAATTCGCAAAGGTCTTTGTTTCCATCCCTGCATTAATATTTATTTACTTAAACATTGTTGGTTTAAACATTTATCTACAAATATTATACCAATCTTCTCCTGAACAGAATAAAAGTGAGGAAAAAGCACAAGGGAGATATTTTGGTCATTCTCTTGAAGTTGTAACTGGAATGATACATGAGATTATATCAGCATATGAATCCAAGGTACAAGTTCCTTCTGCAAAATATTATCACATTTGCTGCCATGAAATTACTGTCAAAAGTTGTCAGAAGCTGAGGTCGCGCATAGTTTTGCATTAGCTATCTTTTTACCAACCAAGATATGTCTGAATGCTCAGGTCCAAAACACGTTTCTTGAACTTGAAGAGGCGAATGTTATCTGTCCATATATGAGTGATGCAATAATGGATATATCTAAAGCATGCCAAGCTTTTGATGCAAAAGAAGCAGCACCCGCAACTGCAGGTTCTTCAACTTTTGCTGCTCTACCTTTGTTTTGGCTTCACTAATCGGGTTGACTTATAACTCATTTTGATTTTTGTCCAAGGAATTGAATGCTTTTTTTTAACAGTTGGTGTGTAGAAAATGATTACAAGAGCCATGTTATTTAAAAAAATCTGATTTGTTTACATAAGTATTTAGGTCTTATGCACTAAATATATATGCTTATGGCAACTTTTGACCAGCTTAACCTTTTGAATTAATCTGTTTTACCCACTAGAGATAAAACACAACCCGAATAGACCCATTCAACGGTAAATGGGTCAGAGCTGTGACCTCTAGCATTAGTGCTAATTGCATTTCATGACACCAGTTGAATCACTGCGGTCTCTTCTGTTTGAGAGCACAAAACTTTATATAATGAAGCTTTGTTCATGGATGAGAACTTCAATTGATGAGGAATCAAGAAACGAATCATGGGTCCCGGTGACTGTGTTAGAAAGGAACAAATCCCCATATGCCATTTCTTCCTTACCATTAGCATTTCGTTCTATTATGGTGGCAGCAATGGATCGGATTGATGTGTAAGATCATATATCTTGCATTAGATTACATGTTTTTACTTGACTCAATGTTCTTGTTTATCGTATTCATTTAAATTATAATATCCCAAGATAGATGTGTCAAGATTTTACACCTGATCAGGTCTCTTGGTAACTCTTTTTATTTTTATTTTTTTCAGGATGATTAAGTCTTTAAAAAATGAAGCTACAACAGAAGATACTCTTATGTTGCTCCAAGAAATTCAAGAATCTGTTAGGGTTTCATTTTTTAATTGTCTACTAGGTTTTGCTGGTATGAAATGAAAAAAAAGGATCATATTTTCATTTGTATTAGTTTGAATTAGTACTTAACATTGTTACTATATGTACTAGGCCAAATGGAGCAGATTGGAGGGGAGCTTGGTCAGATTAAAGAAAATGAAAATGGATATTATTCTCATGTTGAAGAAGAAAATTTATTTCATCATCGCCCTGGAAGTATTACCGATCCACAACAACAACTGTTGATGGTTTTGAGTAATATTGGATTTTGCAAAGATGATCTTTTTGGTGAAATGTACAATAAATACAAACATGTCTGTCTCAAGTTCAGGTATGTACCATCCACACTCTTTTTTCATTCTTTTACTCTTAAGGCAACTCAAAGTGCCTGGCTAGCTCCATGACCATTTGCTTTTATATAGCATGATAATTTGTATCAACAAACAGTAGTTCTCATTAACGTTTCATTCATAATGAAGACAATGTTACAATTTCATTCATAGAACTGATACTAAGCCATGGGGTTTGATGTTACAATAAAAAAAAGTTAAACTATGCTAGATTTAAAGATGGAAATAACACTATTTTAACACTTCTGAGGCTAGAGGCTAGAGCTTATATAAACTAATCATTCCTAACTTATTACATGTGGTCTAGGATAGAAAATGCTTGTTTTCTAACTTTATAAATTAGTGGGTCAATTGTTGCACAAACTCGTATGTAAGTATTGTATGTGGATGCATTTTATTTTACAATGCTTTATACTAATATACCCATTGCTATAAGTGTAAATGGTAATGGTATGATGTAAATGGTATTGGTATGAAAACCGAATTTGTATTGATTGAATGTATGTTTACAAGAGTAAATAACCCCTCTACTTATAGGGAAAGAGAGGGACTAAAAAGAAATAACTAATTACATACAGGGACCTATATAATAGCAACCAGGTCCTTGAACTAACAACTATTTACAACTAACACTCCTCCTCAAGTTGGAGCATAGATGTTAATCATGCCTAACTTGTTACATATGAAGTCTATTTGTGTCTTCCGCAGTGGTTTTGTGAAGATATCTGCTAATTGAAGATCCGTTTTAACATGAATTGGCTGAATAGATGGAGGATCCTTTTGAGTGCCGACTATCCGATCTCTGATTAGGTGACAATCAACCTCAATGTGTTTAGTTCTCTCATGGAATACTTGATTTTTGGCTATATGTATAGCTGATTGATTATCACAGTATAATCGCATCAAGTCTTCAGAGATAACCCCAAGTTCTCTGAGAAGACGACGAACCCATATCATCTCTGATGTAACATCTGCCATAGCTCTGTACTCTGATTCGTCACTTGATCTAGATACGGTGTGTTGTTTCTTACTCTTCCAGGAAACAAGATTTCCTCCAACGAAAACACAGTACCCAGTGGTGGATCGACGGGAAATAGGACAGCCTGCCCAATCTGCGTCTGAGAATCCAGATATACGTCCATCTCCATCTTCTGTGAAAGCACCTACACGACAATGACCCTGATCGGAATATAAGATCCCTAGGCCTGGTGTGCTCTTGAGATATCTTAAGACACGAAGAGCAGCATCCCAGTGTCCTGTGTATGGAGTGGCCATGAATTGACTTAGGACACTAACGACAAAGGAGATATCTGGTCGGGTGACAGTTAAGTAGTTAAGTTTTCCGACCAATCGTCTGTATCGCTCAGGATCTTTCATTGGACTTCCGTCCTCTGGAATGAGCTTCCTCGTAGGAAGCATAGGACTATCAACCGGTTTGCAACCCAATAAGCCACACTCAGTTAACATATCAAGGACATACTTCCGCTGAGAAAGGAGTATTCCTTGTGGGGAACGAGATACTTCTATGCCAAGGAAGTACCGAAGTCGACCTAAGTCGCTAATCTGAAACTGAGACTGAAGGAACTGTTTGAGCTTGGTAATCCCATCTTCATCATCCCCAGTAATTATGATATCATCCACATAAACAACTAGAATAATCCTTCGGCCCTGATGATGTCTAAAAAATACAGAGTGATCATATGCACTACGAACCATCCCAAACTCTCCCATAACACTAGAGAAGCAACCAAACCATGCCCTTGGAGACTGTTTAAGGCCATATAGGGAACGACGTAGTCTGCATACCTTTGAGGCCTCCTCCTCAACAATGAACCCAGGTGGCTGCTCCATATAAACCTCCTCCTCAAGAACACCATTGAGAAAGGCGTTCTTGACATCTAGCTGGTGGAGCGGCCAATGATGAATGGCAGCAAGAGCAATACAAATACGCACAGAGGGCATCTTGGCAACCGGGGAGAAAGTCTCGTCATAGTCAATACCATAAGCTTGAGAATAACCTTTAGCTACCAGACGAGCTTTCAGACGATGTAGCGAACCATCAGGGTTAAGTTTTACTGTGAAAACCCAACGACAACCAACAACACGCTTACCAGGAGGAAGTGGTTCAAGATCCCAAGTCTGATTGGCCCGTAAGGCCCCAATCTCGTCTTCCATGGCTTGACGCCATCCTGGGTGAGCCAGAGCTGTCATCACATTCTTGGGAATCGGGTAGGAATCCAGGGAAGTGGTAAAGGCATGAGACTCAGTAGAGAGATGAGCGTAGGCAACGTAATCCTGAATGGGATAACGAGTGGAGCGTCTGGGTTCCTTGCGGAAGGCAATAGGTATATCGGGATATGGGGCACCTGGAGGGTCATAAGCAGGAGTATCCAAAGGGATATCCGAGGTAGTATGGGTAGGAACTGGTAAGGGTGTATCTGGTTCAGTCATGGCAGGTTGAACGGATGTACCAGAGGTATGGGTAGGTTGGGGATCAACGGTTGCTGACGTGTGATCCTTTCCTCGCCGAGCATATGTAAAGAGTAATGGCGGGGGATCGTTTGGTAGGTCCTCAGCAGTAGGACCCTGGGTTGTGGTGTCTGAGACCTAAGGGACAGATGGAACAGGAGTTACAGGAACGGTGGGGATGATGTGAGACTCAGGTATATCAGGATCGGGAAACAGATCAGAAACTGGAATGGAAGATTCTGGAAAGAAAGGACGCAACGGATCAAAAGTGACGTCAGCACTGGTAAAGTATCGGCGAAGGGAAGGACTATAACACCGATAACCTTTCTGGACACGCGAGTAACCAACAAAGACACAACGAATGGCTCGAGGGTCGATTTTAGGGACTCCGGGACGATGATCATGGACATAAGCTACACATCCAAAAATTTGTGGCTCAAGAGGAAACGGAGTTCCTCTAGGAAATAGAATCGAGAACGGGGTTTGACCACGAATAACGGATGATGGCATACGATTAATCAGATAAGCCGCAGTAAGAACGGCATCACCCCAAAAGTGACGAGGAACATGAGAATGAATCATGAGTGTGCGAGTAACATCCAACAGATGGCGGTTCTTGCGTTCAGCAACACCATTCTGTTGGGATGTATATGCGCAAGAAGTCTCGTGAATAATACCTTGTGATTTGAGATATGTAGAGAAATCGGTGGACAGATATTCTTTAGCATTATCGGTGCGTAAGGTTTGAATGGATGTTTTGAACTGGGTCTTGACATATGCATGGAATTCACGAAAGATCGAGTTGATTTCACTACGGGATTTCAATAGGTAAACCCATGTAGCACGAGAGTAATCATCAATGAAGGTAACAAAATATTGAAAACCCAATGTAGTTTTAACTGGACATGGACCCCATACATCTGAGTGGACAAGTTCAAATATGGAGACGGTTCGGCTTGACGCTTTTGGAGGATAAGGACGTCGAGTATGTTTACCGAGCTGGCATGACTCACAATGGAAGTTGTCGGGAATAGAGATGTCAGGTCTCATTTGCCGTAGGACGGCTGCTGAGGGATGGCCTAACCGACAGTGAGTTTCAAAGATACTAGACTCACAGATGTTTGCTTTGGGATGCGACAATGAGGACATTCGATAGAGACCTTCTGATTCGAGGCCGGTGCCAATTACTCGGTTAGTACCTAGTTCATTAAAGGTACAATGAGTAGGATAAAAGGTAACGGAACAATTATTTCGTTTAGTAATCTGACTGACAGATAAAATACTGGCTGGGAAGTTAGGAACAAGAAGAACAGAAGACAGGTTTAGGCTATCTGGGTTCTGAATGGATCCAATGCCGCGTACGGGGCACGAGGAACCATCTGCAAGTTGAACTGGTGAGCAAGAGGTATTATGAAGGCTAGTGAGAATTTCTTGATTCGCAGTCATGTGATGAGTAGCTCCAGAATCAATAATCCAGGATAAGTCAAAGCCAGAAAACGTACCTGATTGTACTGAGTTGGTTTGAGGACTCGATGACCAAAAAGCAAGGAACCGTTGAAGCAAATCATACTCCTCCTTGGTGCATGTAATGGGGTGATTTCGTTCGTCACCCATTTGAAAAGATGTTCAAGCAGAAAAGCGGAAAACTGAGATGAAACCCGAACACGCGAACCGAGGCAGAAAACGAAAGTTGCTCAGATCGGAAAACCGATTTCACGGAAATGATCGGAAATAAATTCCGATGAAGCTGAAAAATACAGTACCGGAACAGTAACGGATGAACAGTACTGCGATGAACAGTAACCCGGGACAGGTTTGGGACTGGTGGTTTTGAGGAGGTGAGATCTGAAACTTGGCTGATCAGATCTGGAACAGGTTTGGGACTGGTGAACAGTAACCTCGAAAAAACTGAACTGGAATACGAACACGCTAAACGAGGCAGAAACGAAAAAATTCTCGGATCGAAAAATTAACCTGACGGGATGGACGGGGAGGTAATTCCGACCAAACTGGCAGAAACCGGCGGCCGGAGGAGCGGAGACACGCCGTCACGCGCGGCGCGTGGGATAGGGCGGCGGACGGCGGGTGGCGCGTGGGGCGGCGGACGGCGGCGCGGTTTGAGGGGTTTTGTAAATCGGGCGATGACGAGTTCAATGGTGGTGGCGGTGTATGTTAACTCGCCGGAAAACAGAACAAATCTGAAAAAGTAGGTGACGGGTTGTGGAGGTTTTGGGTGTTTGAACAGATCTGGAACGGGTTTTTAGGACAGACGTGGTGACCGGAAATGGAACCGGAAATGGTCACCCGAATGAGGATATTCTTGTGCTAAAACACCTTTAGCTCTGATACCATGTAAATGGTAATGGTATGATGTAAATGGTAATGGTATGAAAACCGAACTTGTATTGATTGAATGTATGTTTACAAGAGTAAATAACCCCTCTACTTATAGGGAAAGAGAGGGACTAAAAAGAAATAACTAATTACATACAGGGACCTATATAATAGCAACCAGGTCCTTGAACTAACAACTATTTACAACTAACAATAAGTATTTGACTTTCAACTTCATCAACCGTTGAAAGGGTCATGCATAGTAACGTTATGACCCTGAGATCTATGGACGTAGTTTTTAAAAGACTTAGTTTTGCTATTCAAAAAGGGGTAGCAGCGCAGCTTATGGCCCGTTTACCATCTATCTCGATGTAAATTACAAAAATAATGGTAATGTACATATTTAGATATAGGAAATGATGTATCACCATTTGTTGAGTAAAAAAAAATAGACTTATAAACTCAAAAGGTGCAATTTTCATATTCGATGTTTGTTTATCTATTTGTTTCCTTCTTTGCGGTTACGCAAATTTTCTTCTTTCTACGTTGATACTACCCTGGTGAATGAGCCCAGTAAAGTGAATGGAATTATCTGAATGTATAAGTGTCTGCGATTTTCTCAGTTTTCCTTTTAAAGTTGTTCTGTATTGAACATCCATCTTTCTCTCTATATGTACGTGATATCCATAGATATATAGTTAAAATGTAATAGTTCTTACAGCGCAGGGGAAGATGACGATAAGGACAAAGAAGAATTGATTGAGTCTTTCTCTGCTATTGAAGAGAAAGTCCTTGCAGAGTATACTTTTGCAAAGGTATAAAAATTTCTTGTGTTACTCATCTCAAAATCTAAGTAGCCACTTCTAAGTGCATTAGTTCTACATAACTTGGTTGAGTTGTCAAAATGTACACATTGGGTAAGCAGTCAAAGGTCCGGTTGGATTGACTAAAATTACTTTTAAAAATATTTTTACTTTAGTAAATGGTTAGTGTGTCATGTATATTACAATAGTAATTTAGTTATTTCAAATAAATTGGCATAGGAGGTTTTTAAAAATATTTTTTGATCGTCTCAGGCACAATATGTTAGAACCGGCGCTACTAACTACTTGTTAGATGCTGGATTACAATGGGGAGGAGCACCTGCAGTAAAAGTAATCATTATTAATCTTTTAAAGCTAGCAATAACAGCATGCTTCAGTTATGTTAAACGTGTTCGTGTTGTGCAGGGTGTGCGGGACCCAGCTGTGGAATTAATGCATACTCTTGTCACTGTCCATGCAGAGGTATCTTGTCTGTTTTTAAAGTCTTGAATGGAGCCTGAAGACATATTGTGATATTGTGTTAATGTTTACATATGAATGTTTGAAGGTGTTTGCTGGTTGCGAACCCTTGCTTGATAAGACCCTTGGGATTCTTGTGGAAGGTCTAATTGACACGTTACTCAGCCTCTTCCATGAACATAAAGACACTAATCTTAAGTTATTTGATGCAAATGGTTACTGTCAACTCATGCTTGAGGTGAAACAACTTTATGCATGTAATATTGCCTATTTTTTATGTTATTCTTTTGCAACACAACATAATTTGATTTAAATTTTGACAACAATATCTTCTGTCATTTACAATACTTTATTTATTAATATATTGTCATAGTAGAAGGAATTGTGCTTAAGATGGTTGTGTGTGTGTGTGTGTGTTTGTGCAGCTTGAATACTTTGAGACGATATTAAATCAGTATTTTACGTCTGGTGCAAGTGAATCTCTCAAGTCATTACAAGGGATTCTTTTGGACAAAGCCACCGAGAGCTGCTCACGTGAAAGTGATGATGACGACAAACAGCAAGGAGGGACCATATCACCCGATGACCTCATAGTAAGACACCCCCTTTTCTTTTATATCTTCATAGTAGCATGGTACAAATCTGAATCAATCTTGTAAATTTGATTGTGGTTGGTATTCCTTTTCTAGCCGAAAAAAAACTGATCTTAAAAAGAAGGATTTACAAACATGTTTGACTACACCATAATAGACCCTAAAACACCATATTCACGGTTTTGGTTTAGTTTAAACAGGTTTGAGTCAATTTCAAATTGAACCCAAAAACATCTTTAGTTGCATCTCTCGTGTTCGGGTACATCAGCGAGTTTGTGGGTTGACCCGTTTATTAATTATTATAAATTAAAAATATATACATTTTTGTAACTTAAATTAATCGCATATTTTATGATTAAGTTTAAAATGTAGGAAAATGAGCATGTTTTATTTTGTATGCGTTTGGTAAATTTGTAGATTTTATAATATTAATTTGAAAAAGAAAATTCTGTAGATTTGTAGTTTTGATTATTGAACCCCATAACATTCCTTGGAAGATGGAAAGGATGATTAGAATGTGTATGTACGTGTTGGTAGGCCCTGGCTCAACAATGCAGCAGCGAGCTGCTACAATCTGAGCTTGAGAGGACTCGGATCAACACTGCATGTTTTATGGAGTCATTTCCGTTGGAGTTTGCTCCAGAATCAGTGAAAGTTGCGTATGCTTCGTTCAGAGGGTCAATGGATGCTTCCAGTGGGGTTTTCATGGGCGCACAAGCTGTCGGATCAACACAAAGATGGAGATAATTTTCACACAAAACAACTAGTACATGATATTTTTGTATCCTATATTATTTGTTGGGCGTCAGTTTTGTTATAAAATCTTCTCTTTTTTATTTAGTTTTGTTTAAAAGAACACCCAACCGTTAAGTAAAGCGATGAGATACTGTCTTCTGTGAGATCATTGTGTTGGTAGAGTATAGAGTTGCAAGGTTTGGAGTCCTTAAAGCAAGTGAACGGGAACTCGTTTGGTTGGTTTGAAGGAAGAGCGATGATCGTGTGGATCAAAGATGAGGTGACAATAACAATAACAATAACAAGAAGCAGAAAACCGCGTTTCTGAGAAGCCATAGATTGTATGCAAGAAAAGAAGTAGAGGAAATGCAATAGAATGAAGTTGAAGGTTAGTATAATCTTTATTTGTCACTTTGTGTTTGTTTGTTAATGAATTTAAAGATCTTTTTGTGTCTGTAAACAAAACTTTGTCGATGTAAACAATTTATTTGTGAATTACACAAGAGATTACATGTGTGGTCTGCTAATTAGCTGTTTTTTACTGCATTTAAAAACTTTTAACTTGAAATATCTATAATTTATTAAAACAAGTTTCAACAGTTTTATGGGTATATGCCTTTTGTCTTCCTAGCATTGTTCATTAGATATGTATATTAATCTTGATATAGTCAATTTGTTGATTAATAAAAAACTCATACTGAAATCAAGTATGCACAAGAGGATATGCCAAAGATTTGGCCGGCAAGATTGGTGTCTTAAATCTACAAAACTAGCTGATCATAAAAAAAAAAAAAAAAAAAAAAAAAAAAAAACTGACAAGTATTTATAACTGCTATGTATATAGTGACATGGTACAACACTACCACATCATCAAAAAACTGGTGTCACGTCGATATTTACGTGCAATAAAAGGTTACATATAAGTGTTTTAATTGGTATACTATGTTGTTCCTTTTTCACAATTTCCAAATGGTTCTGCGTCCGGTTTTACTTGAGTTGGATAAACTCCAATACAGGTAACCGGGCAGGTATCACCTAATACCATACTCATCCCAAACCCACCGAACTTTTGAAACCAATCCCATAGATCCATACCTGAATGCCCATCCTAATTGTCTTGGGTTTCGGGTTTAATTAGAGTCAATTTGTTTGCCATCCCTACGTGGGTATGAGCTTCGATTAGTCTATGTATCGATAATGTGAACCGAACAATACTCCATTGCAAGTTAGATCAGACAAATATGACCAACTGATAACCACAAACTTTTAAAAACATAACTCAAGTCTCCTATTCACAATTGACTACTTGTAGGACTTACTTTTCATTTTCATCACGGTTCATTAACGACAACTTATTAAACATCGTCTTTTTGGGCCGAGAAGGAGTCAAACAATCTTGTTTCACCACCTTCAAAGACCCATCACCTGACTTATCATCTGCATCTAGTTTCATCCTTGATCTAGAAACACTCGGGTTTGGTGACTTGAGCCATTTATCCTGTGGTCTTGGTGTGCGTGTGGTGGTGGCTAGTGAACCAGGTGTGCTTGGACCGCTTGGTGCAGTACCTTTGGCAGCTAATAACGCCTTGATGTTGCTGGGCAGCCCGGCGAACTGACCACCAGCCATTGCAGCTCGGGTTTGTTCAGAGAATAGGACTTGCACCACAACCCTTGATGGCAGCAACTCATTTTGTGCTGCATGCATGCATGCTTCCAAAGATAGTTTTTTGCAGTCGAGTGTTCGACAAAGATCCTTCCTTTCTCTTTTGTTTAGGTTCGGGTGTGTCTGGTTGACCAAAAAGTCAATTTCAAATAAAAAACAAATTAATCAGTGTTAGAAGGTAGGGCTGCAAACGAAGCGAACGTTCAGCGAACAGTTCGTGAACCGTTGGTGGGAAGTTCGTTTGTGTTCATTCGTTTAATAACTGAACGAACACGAACAGGAAATATTGTTCGTTAGGTTAAATGAACAAACATGAACAAAGGCCGCGTTCGTTCATTTATGTTCGTGAACATGTTCATTTATAATCGTTCCCCACTAATAAAATATTTAATAGATATTAGTGTTGTATTTTACTTAACATATATTAGGTTAATATATTATGGTGGATCTATGTAATGTTTGTGATGAAAGATGTTGATTTTATTCGAAATTTAATATATGTTCATTTCTGTTCATGAACGCTTTTTTGTGTTTGTTTGTGTTCATTTGTTTTCATGAACGTTCGTTTGCATTCATTGCCTAAAATTAACAAATGAACGAACGAACACGAACACTTACATTTCCTTAATGAACGAACACGAACAGAAAATCTCGTTCGGTATGTGTTCATGAATAGTTTGTGAACATTCACAAACTGACAAGCTTAATAATATTTATAAAGAAAAATCAAAATTTTGGACCACTTTGATTACCTTAAGATATATGTCAATGGCTCTGTAAAGATCATCATGCTTCAGCCTTGCGAGTCCAGGAACAGCTTCGATCAACGCAATGAACTTCGACAATGGTACATTCACATCTCTAGCAATCTCTTGCAAATATCCATCAACAAGTTTTGATACTCTAATCATCGAACCATTTAACGCTGATGAAGAACTTGTCTGTTGACTTCGACTTTGCAACATGAACTGCTCCAAGATCTTCAAAAATACGTCAACGTCGTATATCGTATCACTACCGTTTGACACAGACGGAATCATCAAATCACAAACTTTTGCTTCATCCAATTGAAGGGCAACCCTTCTTGCCAATTCTAGTTTTGAAGAACCCGAAGCTTGCAATACGTTGACCGCCTTTAATAGTTTGAGCAAAAAGCTACAAGAAACCGCATTTCGTTCAGTTGGGAGTAAGGTAATTATAGATTCTAAAAGCAGTCTGCTATTTGAACTTGAAGGATCCGATCCGCTATTCAAACCCGACCCGTTTTCGAGTTTTCTTGAAATTTTCGGAAGCCATTTTGAAGTGTAGATTTTCAAAGAAGCGCCGATAAGATTAGGCGGCACTTTCCCGCCCGATTTAAGCGCTGCCATTGTTCTCCAATAAAGATCGATCCGTAATTCTGAAAGCGAGTCGCCCCACCATCTTTTCGCTGAACGAACTTCTTCTATGTCCCCCTTTTGATTCGAACGGTTGTCTGATATAACCTTCATAGGGTTAGAAACGACTTTTGACACAAGTGATTCGATACAACGGCTTGTAATCCCTAATTCTTCTGACCATAATTGGAATGGCTTTGTGGTTTGAAGAGTCACAATGCAATCTTTCCAACCATTGAGAATGCAAGAATTGAAGAATACTTCTAGTTTATGGACCAAATTACCCTTTTCAACATCTTCTGTCATTTGAAGGTATTTCGCTGCACAACGAGCTGACACGATATTGTACGCACTAAGAGTGATTGTGATTCCATAGCAGAATTTCGCACATAATTCGAAGGCCTTGACGCCACCAGGGAAATCGGAGAGTTCGACTATTTGAGGTTTTGAGGATTCGGTGTTCTCAGAACAAAGTCTCTGTAACTTCAAGCATTTTGATAGAAGCGGAAACTGAAAGTGGAGAACAGAGTATCAAGAATCATGACAAAATTAAAAAAATAATAACAAAACAAACAAGCATTTGACTTGGTTTCATCTTATTATTTCATCAAATTCAACAACCCTTTTGTGTGATCAAGCTACAAACTTTTATTAAAAAAAACATAAAAATGCTGAACTTTATGAAAATTAAAAAAAAAAAAAAAAAAGCAATCACCTTGTGAAGCAAAAATCTTGTTTCATTCACTTGGATTATAAGATCAGTACCAACCTCAGAGGAAATTGACCTGAAATCAGACAGTAATATCCTCATCTTGTGCCAAAAATTCAACAAACCCAAAAAGGTTATAATTTTAATTTAAATTAATATAAAAAACATATAAAAATCTTAACTTTTGCTTACCTTACACCATTTGAACTGTAGAAAACATCAGGTCTAGAACCAAGCTTCATAAACTTCATCACTGAGTTTTTATTGTTCTTGATTTCACTTTCTAAATTTTATATGCAATTTTCACTCATAATTTGATTATTTTCATAACTGGACATTTGGACAGTAAAACAGAGAATAATCAGCAAACAGAATATAAAATCCCCAATACCACAAGAAACATAAAAATCAAAATTCAGATATAAGTTCTCAACAAAATAAGACACTAAACCCTCTAAGGGTTCTTCACAAAAATACAATAAAGAAAGATTTAAACTTTGAATTACCTCAAACCCTAGAAGGGTTCTTCTCAACCAACAGAAATAAAACAAACCCTTCAATCTTTAGGACCACCAAACAGGAAATCTTCAATCTTTTTTGATAAAAGATAACATTTTTATAGATGGGGATAGAAGGATGATGATCAAGATTGCAAATTTCTTACACAACTGTAACTGCTGGTTGGATGGTCCTGGAATTCTGGGTCGCATACCTTTCTTGTCATCATGGCAATGAATGGGGGGACAAGGTTGAGTTGATGAGTGTAAAATTGTCCATTTCATTCATGTGGATGTGGACTTTTTATATCTTTCATCAATTTTGGTTGAAATTTTGTTTTGAGGTTGTCTTCAATTGCATTGTTTGTAGGTGTTTTGTCATTTCATTTATTAATTTTAGTTCCTTTTTCACGCAACATAAAGAAGGGTCAATTTATGTTTTTTTTTTTTTTGGAAGGCAATTTCATTAAAACAAACCAGCAGGGAGCTGGAAAGAGATAAGAAAGATATGTTTTTGAATTTTTTTGTGTTATTGTATCACATATGATCATATACTTTGTATTAAATATATTGTCTAATAAATGTGGTTTATACACAATTTAGGTGATTGAGAAATCAGTTTTTTGCATGTCTATCTGATAGTTGTTTATGCATTTGGTTATTTGAGAAATGGCAAAATTAAAGTCCATAAATACTCTTATTTTCAGGAAATAACTTTAGTCATTGTTCACTTTATTTTCAGGAAATAACTTTAGTCATAGTTCACTTTTGTTCCCTTAAGTTCAGTTTGTCTTTATAACTTTTTCTAACAACATAAAAATAAATATCATTCAATAAAATTATAATAATCTTTTTTACACCCCTAGCTAAGGCACCCACTTTTATGTTTAACTAATGAGTGTAAAAGATCTCAATATTTTAATAACTCAAGTAAGACACACTTGTGTTTTTGTAGCAAACACCCCACAAGTCCCAATAATCCCAAATTCTAAGGTTGAATAGTCAAACTATAAATCCTCAAATGTAATTTGCTTAGGCTATGAGGTATTGGGGACGTTCCCTCCGTCCAGGACCGGCGACGGTCCTAATACCGTGCCGCCCAGGATCGTCCTCGTCCTCACCGTCTAGAGGAAGACGTTTGAGACGGCACTAAAGGACAAAAGAGTGTGGGGACCGATGATAATGTGACCGTTTGAATAAAAAAAATTAAATTAAATTTTTCATTTAAAAAACCAACGGCCATTTTTAAAATTAATACCAAATTCACTCCCACTTTTATAAATACTCACCTCTTTTACACTATTTTTCACACATTTTCACCCACTACAATCTCATATCTCTCGCACATTTTATAAACACTCTTCCCTTTTTATATAAACTCAACATTTTTTATACCATTTTTTACACACTACCACCCCATCTCTCTCTCAAAAATTACCATGACTTCACCTTCTTCCATTTCTTCATCTTCTTCGTCTACGTTGTATTCATCATCTTCGGAAGAGAATTACGCATTTATGGAAAACATGATTATGAACGCGGCTCAGGTCTTCATGGCAGGTGATGAAGCGTCGTCCCAACGGCTAACTAGACAAGCAAAATTAAACCGAGACCAAGAAGGTACTTTACTATTTTTTCCGTATGTTTTATATAGATTTGAAAATGTATTTTATAATTAATTTCATATATTTTTCGTTCTAAATGTATAGCCCGCCCACGATAAACTAGTAGCCGATTATTTTTCCGACGAACCCGTGTACACAGACGGGATGTTTCGACGTCGGTTCCGCATGAGTCGTCGACTTTTTTTACGTATCACAGGCGACATGGCCCAGTCTGATCCGTTTTTTACACTGCGATACGACTCTAGGGGCAAAGGGGTTTCAGTAATTTACAAAAATGTACGTCGGCCATTCGCCAACTGGCATACGGTTACGCACCCGATGCATTAGACGAGTATTTAAGGATGTCCGAAAGAACCGCACGTCTATGTTTGCACAAGTTTTGTGAATGGGTTGTCAAATTATATAGCAAAAGATACATGCGGAGACCGAACGCAAACGACGTTCAAAAATTATATCAAGCACACTAACAGAGACATGGTTTCCCAGGAATGCTCGGGAGCATTGATTGCATGCACTGGCCGTGGCAGAACTGCCCAACTGCATGGCAATGTCAGTATACTAGGGGAGATCATGGACATCCGACTATTATTCTAGAGGCTGTTGCGTCACAGGATCTATGGATCTGGCATTTTTTTTGGTCTACCTGGTTCGCTCAATGACCTTAATATCATATACAGTCACATATATTTGACGATGTAGTGGCGGGAACAGGTCCAGACACAAGTTTTACAGTTTCGGGGGTGGAATACAGGCGAGGTTACTACCTAGCAGATGGAATATACCCAACGTACTCGACAATCGTTAAAACTATTCCGCACCCGACAGACGAAAAAAGAAAAAAAATTGCGAAGTATCAAGAGGGTGCGAGAAAAGATATTGAACGGGCTTTTGGTGTTCTACAAAAAATGGCATATCATTGAACATCCAGCACGTTCGGCTACACCAAAGAGGTTAGGACACATTATGTACGCTTGTATCATCCTTCTTAACATGGTCATTGAAGACGAAGGTAGAGCGATATGCGAGTACGACGAAAACGAGTCTACCTCAAAATTCTGTTCCAGTTAGTGCGGAACAACAAGATTTGAACATGTTCTCTCTACGTAACGAGTACACACATCATAACCTACAAGCGGACTTGGTGGAGTACATTTGGAACAACGCTCAAAACGAACCAGACGACAACATGCAGGACGAAGACTAGTAGCTTTTTTTAATATATTAGGATTTTTTTTAAGTTTATGTTTTTTTTAGTTTATGTTTTTTTTAGTCTATGTTTTTTTTTTAAGTTTATGTTTTTTTTAAGTTTATGTATTGTTTATTAATATTAATGAAAATATTTTGTTAATTTATTTGTTAAATGTTAAAAAAAGTGGAAGATTAAAAAAATAAAAAATAAAAAAGTGGTGGGGTAGGATCATCTAGGATGATCCTCCCATTTCCACTAAATTTGGGGGATGAAACATCCTTGGGAGGACTATAATGTGACGCCTAGGTGGCGGATCATCCTTCAATGAAGGATGGGCACCATACCATGTACTGTAGCCTTACAAATCCTCACCTGGTTACCGTAAATGTTGGGTTTCACCCTTTTCGGCTTCTCTCAACTACCAATGTGAGAACTCAAGATACCAATTGATTCAAATTATTCCGGCCTCAAGACCCCTTGTTTCAAAGCATGCACTCTCCTAATATTGCGCCAGAAATCTTTACAATTCAAGAATTGCAACTATTGTTACTTATTAATCATATTAAGGGTATGTTTTTACAATTCAAGAATTGCAACTATTGTTTCTTATTAATTATATTAAGGGTATGTTTAGCATGAAATTTTTAGGAGCTTTTAGCTTTAATCTTTTTAACAAAAAGCTCATACTCAATAAAAAGCCTTCTTTGGTCGAATGAGCTTGAAACTTTTATGTTAGGAGCTTGAAGTTTTTGGTTGAACGCTCCTACTAGTAGCGTTTAGAATGAGCTGCAAGCTTTTAGGGAAAAAAATGACTATTTTAATCTCTAAAGATAATGAACTTTTTAATGCACCAACTTTTTTAAATTTTTTTCTAAAGATAACGAAAAATCAAATCCTTAGTTATCTTTTAAACAAATTCTTTGATTATATATACACGATCTTCATATGCTGTTGTTCCCATACGTTCTTCTTTGAATGTCCCCTTCATCACCGTTTTTCTGGTACGTTATCTCTTCTCTTTCACGTGAAAATGTTGACTTTATCGATTACTGGAACTTGTTGTGTGTATAAAGAATATCTTGGTTGATTAATATACAATGATTATTTGATTAGTTTCGATCAACACTGTTTCATATATATATATTGCATAAAGTGACTTTCAATTAATTGTTTGATTTGCATTTAATTCATCTTTAGTTTATTAGTAATAATATAATTAAACACAAATTGACCTATCTAGATTAGATTGTTTAAAATTAATTTAACTATTATATTAAATTGTAAACAATATTCAAGTTGTTAGATGGACTCTAAAAAGGAGAAATGAAAAAGAGAAAGTTGGACAAAAGGAATGGTATTAGAATTATGTCGGTTCTTAAACAAATATATCACGAAGCATGGTCGAACTTCCCCATTCAAATAAGTTTCTCTTCAGCCAGAGTTTGAAAAGATTATAAATCATAAATTTGTCAGTGACAAAGCTATGAAGAACAAGTATGACGGTATGAGAAAATTGTACAACCTTTGAAAGTCACTTAAGAACGGAGAGACTAGTCTAGGTTGGAACGAAAGTAATAAGCAACTTAATTATCCAGATGAATGGTGGAAAAGAAAATTTCAGGTGACATAATATAACTCATTTAACATTTAAATACCGTATAATATTCCAGTCATAATGATAACTGAAGATTCACCATTATATTGGGTTGGAAAACTCAAAAGTTCTAGCAATTCAAAATAATCAACCATCTATACAACTACAAGAAGAGCGGTATCAGTTATTTGGAGATGCGGTTACTAGTGGGGAAAATTGTGTGGCACCCTCTATGGATCCAACTACATTCAATGAGGTGCATGTTGAGAACCTTGAGGATGACAATGTTGAGGGCGGTAATAATTTCTTCGGACCTTCTAATCTAGAAAACTTGGAAACTTAAGAAAATAATTTATTCGGTGAATGGTTACATTTAGTATTATGTTTTTTAGTTATGTTCATTTTGGTCATTTTATACAATTTATTAAAAGCTCAAACTACTATGTCAAACACCTAAATATATCTAAAAAGCTACAGCTACTAGCTACCAGCCATCAGCTTTCAACCACTAGCTACTTTTGCCAAACATACCTTAAATAGGATTTGAAATATCAAAGAGATAAAACAACCTAATGATGGTCGAGCAACCACTTAACATATATTTTGATTGTACCTTCTGCTTTTGACCAGACCTGTTTTGGCTTGACTCTATTTTGACCCAACGCGTTCTGACATGACCCATTTGGTACCCACTGACCAAATTTGCTTGATTCGTCACCGCTTATGTATATCTTTTATCACCACACCATATATGTGTAAATTCTATCACACAATCTGTATACATGTGAGTATGTTCGCAATCAATGTATGAAACAAGTTCACAATCCGATTTACGTAAATTTTTACACTGATCGATTTGTGAGAGTCTTTTACTCTCATGGTCGATCCATTATCCATGCGCTTATCATAGTTTCCAAACCGAAATTTTGTGAGTAAAAATATGTATTTGTAGGTGTTGGATAAAAGGGTGAAAATAGGTGTACTTTCACTAAGTGTAAATGTGTGTTTTTTTCTCAAACTTTAGACGAATATTTTTATATTATACTTTGGTTAATATGTATGTAAGTACTATTTTGTGGGTTTGTCATCTATGATCATATAAATTGTATTAAATAAAGGCTTTACAACGAACCAAACCATGCCTAACTCTGAACTAAAATGAATGAGATATCGATGCTCAAAGTTGGTTAATGTAAGTACTATTTTAGTTCCTTTTTCACGCAACATAAAGATGTGTCAATTTATATGGAGAGATAAGAAAAACATGTTTATAATAGTTTGATAGTTTTTTTGTGTAACCATTGTAATACATATGATCATATAATTTTTACTAAATATTGTTTAATAAATGTGGTTTATACACAATTTAGGTTATTAAGAATTTAACTTTTTGCATGTCTACTTGATAATTGGTTATTTACAAATTTTCAAATGGGATTATGTGAAAAATGGCAAAATTAGAGTTCATGCCTCCATGGAAAACATAGGTGTGTTGGTGTTAGTTCTAGTTTCCTAATGTGTAAATTTGATGACAATACCATTTAAAAATATTTAAAGTTAATGTGTTACGATAAATGTTTGTTTACTAGAGTAAACTTAGTAAAAATGATAGAACTGTATATTAATCATGTATTAAAATTTTTCATTAAAACATGTTTAGTCGTCAAGATATAGAACATAGAACATACAACTTTTAGCAACAATGATCATTTGTTGTCATCGTTAATAGTTTTATCGTATCGGTGCCTGTTGTTTTATCACTAAATGTTTTTATTTTCAGGAAATATTTATAGTGGTACTACTAAATGTACCTTCCTTGGAAGGTTAAAAAAATACTAATAAAGAGATAAAACAACCTTAATGATGCGCAAACAACCACTTAACATATATTTTGATTGTACCTTCTGCTTTTGACCCGACCCATTTTGGCTTAACTCTATTTTGACCCAACGTGTTTTGACATGACCCTTGGTACCCACTGACCAAATTTCGTAGATTCGTCACCGCTTATGTAGATCTTCTATCACCGATGACGTGGGTAGCTCAAACCTTAATAAACTTATTAGAGTACACAACAACTTAAAAGGTTAAAAGGTTCGGAAATGGTTAGCTGTCATGAACAGTAAAAAAGACAAGTCACAGCCTTGTCACATCACCCTTTGCGTGTGAATCCTCCTACCCAGCCGCAACCAGAGCATGTGGGAGAGCACACTCTTTTACCCGCAGGTCCAAACCCTTCAACCTTTCAAAATGGGCAAGTCCCTCACTGTAGTCAAGGATCACTGGTCAAAGGCTTCCTCTTATAGAAGATCATTTCCCTATGAATCACAGTCTCTTGTCATTCAGGAGGGGCATTCCAACTCAACTCAGATCACCCTTGATCTCTGATCTTACTTCTCCTTTCTAGAACTTGCCCCATGCTTGTTCTATTCTCGGCTCACTACAATATTATTTCACTTAACATAGACATTATGGGTTGAACATCCTTCAATCCAGAATTCAAAGTGAATAATAACAAAGTGATCCACCTCCACGTGCTATAAACGTGGGGGGACCCCACGACCTGCGTTAGGCTAATCGAATCTTTGAACCCTTTTACCCCGGAGATATCGCTACAGGCCTTGGTCTTGTATTTGTTGTAACAACAAGATGGCACCCACCGTGGGGCTACGCCGCTTACTTTATCTTAAAGACCAGCTGTGTAGCTCCATTTTCTCTTTACATCATGTCTGAAAGCTAATCTCCCGGCGAGGTAAATCAGGAGCCTAACAACACCGATTTAACACCAAACTCTGGTCACCTTTCTCTACTACCGGAAGTACTCCAACGGGGACTATGTTCCTATAGTTCACTTCTTTTTAAATGCCAACCCATCTTGATCAGGGGTTGCATCTCCTCAATCGGTGCAATGCGTACACCAGAACACATAGATCTAACACCCGAGGGAGTAGCTAGAAATTTATTACAACTGAGATCTTTTCTCAACTAGCATGTGAGCCTAGAAAGGGAAAAAGATATGAGAATAAGACTAAATTATGAGGATTCTGAACCCTCATTATCACCTGGCCCTCCATCTCTTCCTTTTAGCAGCTCACGTTCAGCCACATCTTACCTTGAAGCTGGTCCTAGTGTGACAGACCAACCACTCAAGCCCTTGAGCTTTTGGGAGGCCAAGTCCAACCACTTTTCCCTTATTTACCTCCCAACCTGTTACAACCGATGCACCTATTGGGCATGAAACCACTCTTGATCAATTATGGCAGTCACCATCTTCAAGTGTTCCCCCTCCTGTTGCTACTTCGTGGGAACAAGCCATGGCCACCCTGCCTTTGGCTCGAGGTGCGGTCATAAGCTCATCCATGGGAATGCCTTATACAGTACTATCAGAGAGCCTTCAAGGCTTTAACCTTATGCCCTATCTGATGACACAATTTCCTTTGCAGCACTTCATCAATCAAGAGCCAACCACTCACCAGGGTACCTCAAGCGATAACCCAGCTTCAAGGGTAGTAGAAGACCTCTCAAAACCTTACAAGCCCAACAACTTGTCTTGCTTCTCTTAACAAATTATTGATTACGAGTTTCAAACCCAGATAAAGATGCTATCACGGTACTGAAGACCACCTCCAAATCTTCGTCGGGGCTGCAAGAATTGAAAAATGGCCCAACCCCGAATGTTGTCTCATGTTCATGCAAACCCTTGAAGGGTCTTCACGCATATAGTTCAATGACCTTCCTAAACGAAGCATTCAGACCTTTGACGATCTTAGCAAAGGTTTCCCATAACAACGGAAGTATGTCAAGGACGTCACGATAATCTTCCAGATCAAACAACGTGATGATGAAATTCTCAGAGACTTCATCGAAAGGTACATGAAGGAATGTTTAACTTACGCCGATGAAAAGATTAGGGTTGCAGGGTTCATGAATGCTAAATTCCAAATGTCTCACAAGAGACTTCAATAAATGCCTGCCCAAAACCCTTGAAGAAGCACTCAAAAGGGCTGAAGCCCACATTCGAGGAGAATAAGCTGTAGACATCAAAGAAAAAAAAAAGAGAACTCTTAACTGGAGCTTCCAGTATGGCTCTTATGACAAACGGTTCAAAGGTTCAGATTCCTGAAGGCCTGAAGGCCGGAACCCTCTAAGCCGAGAAAAAACCATAAACTTTACAGCCTTAACCAAGACTCCACAAGAGATCTTGGCAACCGAAGAGGTAAAACACAGCTTCCGCCCTCCTCAACCTTTGCCAAAAAACAAAAGATTGGAAAGATCAAGTCTGTATTGTGAGTTTCACGAATAGAAAGGACACCATACCAATGATTGCTTCCAACTCAAAAAGAGGATCGAAAAAGCCATCAAGTCCGAACTGGCTCACTTGGTTAAAGAGGTCAAAGACAAGATGGTTGAAGAAAAAAAAAGTAGGAAGTGAACATGGTCGACCTTGAAAACAAAGCTTCCCACAAACGCCATCATTTCAAGGCATGGGAACGTCAATATGTTTGCTTCCCACCACCGAAAAGAGAGTTGCTTTCAAACCCTCTGGTGATGGAATCTAACATAGGAACCATCAAGACACAAAAGGCTTACATTGACACCGGTTCAACCACCAAAATCATGTTTGAGAAATGCTTTAACCCTCTCAGCAACGATGAACATTTAAAGCTTCAACAGTCTGAATCCTCCATCGAAGGTATCACAGACATACCTATCAAGCCTTTAGGCCAAATTACCCTTAATATTTGTCCAGCGAGAGAACAAAGGGACGAACCAAACAAATCACTTTTGCGGTGATCAATATCCCTTCCAACTATGATATTATCATAGGAAGGCCAGGGCAAAGTGTGTTCGGAATGGCAGTTTCAGTTGGTCAAGGCACTATGAAGTTTCCCACTGAAAAAGGGATAGCAACCCTTCAACCTACCCAATAATCTTTTGTGGTTGAAGGGGAAAGCTCAAGAAAGGACGAAGACGATGAACAAGGGTTGGAAATAAACCCAAAATATCCTCAATAGGGGATAAGGGTAAACACTAACCTTTCCAATGAAACACTCGCATACCTTGAAAAGCTGCTCTTGCACTATATCTTTGCTTGGTGCCCGGAAGATATGACCGACATCCCTCGTAGCATTGTTGAACATGAGTTATGAATCCCACATGATGTTAAGCCCATTATACAAAAGAAACGAAGTCAAGCCCCTGAAAGAAGCCTTGCAGAGTGCCAAGAGATGGAAAAGCTTGTTCTAGCCGGAATCCTTCGAGAGGTCAAGTATCAATCATGGGTGGCTAATCCGGTAATGGTTCGAAAACCCGACAAGTATTGGAGAATATGTATTGATTTTAAAGACTTGAACAAAGCATGCCTAAAGGATTGCTACACGCTGCCCCAGATAGACCTAAAGGTTAACTCGCTCACAAGCTCCCCATTCAAGTGTCTTCTTGACGCCTAAAATGGTTACCATCAGATCCTAATGAAAGAAGAAGACGAAGAAAAAACCGCATTACACACTGATAAAGGTATATTTTGCTATCAAAAAATGCCTTTTGGTTTAAGAAATGCAGGTGCCACTTATCAACGCCTGGTTGATAAAGCGTTTACCGAAAAAATTGGCAAGAATATAGAAGCTTATGTTGAAGATTTGGTGATCAAGAGAAAAACGGAATACCAAATGCTCAATGACATACAAGAAACTTTCCAAAACTCGAGAAAGATCAACATGAAGCTTAATCCAGTCAAGTGCTCGTTTGGTTTTGAAGAAGGCAAGTTTGTAGGGCACATCGCAGGGAAATAAAGCATAAAAGCCAACCCTCAAGGGATGTGCTAACAAGAAAAACTTTTGATGGAAAGCTTACAGCTTTGAATCGTTTTACCTCAAAAGGAAGCCTTCAACCAAATGAAATAACACTTGGCTTCACTCCCAGCCATTTTGGCTCTGGAAACAGGAGGAACGATCTCTATCTACCTTTCGATTGCTGAAAAGGCCATAAGTACGGCTCTGATCATTGAACGAAACAAAGTTCAGATACCCGTTTACTTTTTCAAAAACTTCAAAATTAGCAGAAATCAAATATCCTTGTTTGAAAAAACTTGCTCTAGCCCTAGTCCAAACGACTAGTAGGCTTCGAAGGTACTTTCAGTCACACCCAATACAAGTGATCACTGACTAACCTATTAAGAATATGCTTGAAAAACAAGAAAATTCCAGACGATTAGGCAAATGGGTTGTGAAACTAGGTGAACACAAAATCACCTATGTCCTAAGAAAAGCTGTCAAAGCCCAAGTCCTAGCTAACTTCATCATAAAAATCCCTAAAGAAGTCATAACGAAAGTTAACACAACTACTGCTGAACCGTCTGACCCTGAAACCTGGAAGCTTTTTACCGATGGAGTTTCCAATATCGAAGGGTCAGGGGCTGGGCTAGTTTTAATTAACCCTGAAGGGTTAGAATTCATATATGCTCTTCGGCTTGAATTTTAGACTACCAATAATGAAGCCGAGTACGAAGCATTAATCGTTGGGCTGAAGCTAGCCAAACAAATACGGGTTCAAAAGCTTTAAGTTCTCACAGACTCTCTCAAACCAAGACAATAACAGCTACATAGCAAAAGAACCAAACATGAATAAGTACCGAGAGAAATCAAAGGAATTGATGAACACATTTTAAACATGTGCCATCAAATAAGTTCCAAGATCTCAAAACAAAAGAGCTGATGCACTAAGCAAGCTTGCATCTCTTACGTTTGCCCACCTCACCAAGAAGGTACTAGTTGAGGTATTAAAAACCCCATCCATCTAAAAACTTGAATTTCAAGATGTAATCACTGAAGAAGGGCCAAATTGGATGACTCCCATTGAAAAGTTCCTCAAAAATGATGAATTACCTGATGATCAGCCAGAGGCTAAAAGGGTTCGTATCAAGTCAAGGTAGTATGTGTTACAAGGGGATATCCTTTACAAAAAGGATACCTTGCACCACTACTTCGATGCGTTGGCCCAGAACAAAGCCAATATCTGATCAAAGTGGTTCACGAAGGGATACATGGGGCTCGCTGTGGCCCAAGATCGGTAAAGTCAAAGTTGATGAACCTCGGACACTTTTGGCCTTCCATGCATCGAGATACCTCCGAACAACTGCGAAAATGTGAAGCTTGTCAGTTACATGCTCTGGTACCCAAAAGCCCCAAACATGACCCCATTCCCTTATCCTCGTCTTGGCCATTTCAGAAGTAGGGAATGAACATTGTTGGTCCATTCCCCCAGCCAAAGGAGGAGTCAAGCTCTTATTGGTAGCCGTGGATTACTTCACCAAGTGGCCAGAAGTAAAACCATTGGCAAAAATCTCTGGGAAACAGGTCACTAATTTCATTTAGGAAAGCATAATCTATCATTTTGGGCTCCCAGGGGTACTAGTCACGGAATACAGGAAGTAGTTTGCCGAGAAGCCATCTAGCTCTTGGTGTAAGGAGTTCAGAATAACTCAAGTATTCAGCTCGGTAGCTTACCCACAATCCAATGGCCAGGTTGATAGGACAAACCGCAGCATTGTTGAAGGGATTAAATCTCGATTAGGAAGATACGACAACAACTGGCTCGAAGAACTTCCCAATGTGCTATGGGAAATTCGAACAACCGAGAAGACGAGCCACAAGAAAACACCATACAGCCTAGTGTTTGGATTAGAGGCTGTAATCCCAGCTGAAATCGGAGTAACAACACAAAGAACTTTCAACATCGACCTCGAGTCAAATAAGAAAGAGGCGGTGTTGAATTTTGAACTGCTCGAAGAGGCTCGTGATCTAGCAGCCATACAAAAAGCAAGATACAAGCAAAACATGGAATCATATTACAATACATGGGTGAAGCATGAACGCTTCAAGCCTGGGGACCTTGTGCTTCGAAACAATGAGGTCAACAAGAAAAAAAGCTAAGGAAAGCTTGGCCCTAAGTGGGAAGGGCCATACACTATCCTTGAAGCCCACAAATGGGGATCATACAAGCTGGCAGGTCCACAAGGCAAAAATGCATCCCCACCAGTTGTCACGACCCCCAACCCAGTTTCCCGGTTAGGATGCCGCGAGACAGAAAACCAGGGTTCATGGTATACCTAGATTTATGGGCTTCCTCTAAAATTTTATCTCGTAAATCTCCTTGCTTAGGTACCCAAATCTTTTTCTTATGGAATCTCCAAATTCCATCAGTCCCTTGTTCTAATTCCTTTATCTGTCCTTTCATTCCTTCAGCATCACCCTTGATTGCCATTTCTTGAACGTTCTTCAGTTGTTCAATTAAATCTAATTGGAGATTTAATCTAAGAGCACGAACTCGCCTTTGTTTTTCATGATACTTATGACTCAAGGCATCTGCTACTACATTTGCCTTCCCTTCGTGATATTGAATATCACAGTCGTAGTCACTTAGTATTTCCATCCATCTTCTTTGCCTCATGTTTAATTCTTTTTGCCCAAATATGTATCTTAAACTTTTATGATCTGTATAGACTGTAAACTTACTCCCATACAGATAATGTCTCCAAATTTTAAGGGCAAAAATTATTGCTCCTAATTCTAAATCATGAGTTGTATAATTTTCTTCGTGCTTCTTTAATTGCCTTGATGCATATGCAATTACCTTTTTGCGTTGCATTAGCACACATCCTAGTCCCAACTTAGAAGCGTCGCAGAAGACTTCAAAATCTTCGGTTCCATCAGGCAAGGCTAGAATTGGGGCATTTGTTAATCTTTGCTTTAAAATCCTAAAGGCCTCTTCTTGCTTAGGTCCCCATTCAAACTTAACTACTTTACAGGTTAGCTTAGTTAGTAGAACAACTATCTTAGAAAAGTCTTTAATGAATCGCCTATAATATCCAGCTAATCCTAGAAAACTCCTGACTTCAGTTGCTGATTGTGGGATCTTCCAATTTGTGATCGCCTCTATCTTGGAGGGATCCACGTGAATGCCTTCGTGATTCACCATGTGTCCTAAAAATTGTACCTCTTGTAGCCAAAATTCACACTTCGAGAATTTGGCGTAAAGCTTTTCCTTTCTTAACAAAGTTAAGAGGGCATGCAGGTGCTTACAATGCTCGTCTTGGTTTTTGGAATAAATAAGTATATCATCGATGAAGACAGTTACAAATTTATCCAAATACGGGTTACAAATTCTATTCATCATGTCCATGAACGCTGTAGGAGCATTAGTTAGTACAAATGGCATGACTGTAAATTCATAGTGTCCATACCTAGTCCTGAAAGCAGTTTTAGGTATGTCTTCTTCCTGTACCTTCAGCTGATGGTATCAGAAGCGCAAGTCTATCTTAGAGAAATATCTAGCTCCCTGAAGTTGATAAAAAAGATCATCAATCCTAGGTAATGGGTAATGATTCTTGATGGTAACCTTATTTAATTCCCTATAATCGATACACATTTGCATTGAACCATCTTTCTTTTTAACAAACTGTTAGTGCATTTATGTGTCTGTAACTTGTCTTGTTTCGTTGTATGTTAAATGGTCTTTTGTTATCGAGTCTGTATGTTCCGTTATGTCTACCTAGTCGGATACCCTCCTATCCTATTTGGTATGACGTCTTGTCTTTGTATTTGTATCTTAACCTAATGCTAGTGTGCATTATGTTTAGAGTTTGTGTAATCATGCTAAACTGTCAATGCCTTAGTGATTTCTGTCCATGTTTGCTCATGACGAAATCCTATTTCGTCATGAATCATCATGACGAAATCCCTTGTCTTCATCAATATGTGTGTGTGGCGAAATCCCTGATTTCATCACACATGGTTTTCGTCGCATGGGTTTTCATCGATGGATAGTATATATACTGAGTATGTTTCACAGTTTAGTTTATGAGAGCATAGAGAGAAAACCAAACTGAGAGTTTATCGATCAAGCACTGTGTGTATGTGTTTGGAGTTTGTTCTCATCCTTTTAATCCAAGTGAATCTTTGATTATTTGCTGTGTTCTTCGCATTACTTTGTTTGGTTTGCATCGTCACGGGGATTCCGCACCCGCGATCGTGTTTGTGATAAACAGGGATAGGTTACGTATCGGATCCTCCGAGAAAAACGGACCTACAAGTGGTATCAGAGCCTTGGCTCTTTGGCTCTTTTCCTTGTTTAAAACCAAACATTGTTTTGTTTTATCAAGCTTGTTTTAAATGACTTGTAGAAATTGTTGTTTTGAAAAGTTCATATTTTTTGGAAAAATAGTTCAAAAATCAGTTGACATTGTGTTGTTTTGCTATAAATTTTCTTGGAAACCTTGTTATATTACATGCTTGTATGTTATTGTGGGTTTTTATTGAAAGTTTTAGCAAAATTTGGGTCTCGAAAATTTTATCTGTTGATAAGTTTGGCCAGAATCATCATAGTGTTCTTGGAATATTCATATTGTTCTTGATTTATATGCTTGTTTGATCTGCCTTGTGTTTAGTAATATAAGTTTGGCCAGAATATTCATCGTGTTCTTCATATATTCATCGTGTTCTTCATTATATTCAAACTGTTCTTGATATGCATGTGTATTTGATCTGTGTGTTGTTTGAATCAAGGTGTTTGTCAATTATAATATATTATGTTGACATTGTGTACATGTGTGATGATGGGTTGTTGAGAAAAAGAAGCTTCGAAATCAGATAAAGCATGCTGTGTTGAAATAGTGTCACCAACTTTGTGTCAGAAAGATTTGATCTGTTATTTTGGAAAATATCTTACAGACTGTCGACGAAATTACATTTAGACGAAATCATTTTCGACGAAATCTCTAATTTCGTCAAGGGTCTGTCTTGGACGAAATCACTATTTTCGTCAAAATTTGTTTTGGAAGAAATCTCTGAGTTCGTCATACAGGATTTCGTCAAACATCCTTGTGATTTTAAACAAAAGCTTTGCAAACATATCTTAACATTCTCTTTTCAAGTGTTTAATCAGGTACAGTTGTTCTAATATCAATCATGAGTACGAGTCCTTAGGATTGGAGCAGTAGCTCGAGTAAGGCTATAGATCCAACCTCTGCAGAGGCGTGGGTAAAAGAAATGATGCCCCAACAACATATTTCAGGAAGTCAGTGGGCGTGTGTAACTAACCAGAACCAAAACATTCAAAACCTGTTACTAAGCGAAAGTGAAACGAGTAGTAATAACCGTCCTCCAAAGCTCAACCACATGAACGACTTTCCGTCTTGGAAAGGTCGTTTCCATATGTACATTTTAGGGCAAAACACCAAACTTTGGATAAGTTTCACTACAGCATATAACATGGCTCTTGAAGAAGCAGGTTCAAATCCCGCAACATTGGCGACCATGACTGAACAAAACAAGAAAGCGTACGATTTAGAGAAGAAGGCGTTTGCTATACTCACGTAAGCGCTCCACAAAGACATATATCATCAATTCTCTTATTGTACTACAAAAAAAGCTTTGTGGGACATCCTTGTTACACGAGGATAAGGGAATGCGGCGAAAAGGAAAACTCACCATGATTTATTAAAAAAGAAGTTTGAAGCGTTTGTGTTTATTGAAAACGAAACTTTAAGTGATATGACAACTCGGTTTTATCATCTGACAAGTGAAATGTTTTCTTACCAGGTTATTGTAACTCCGCAAGAAATGGTAGCAAGGCTTGCTGATGTGTGCAAAATGCAATATATAAATTACATCAATTGTGGCATAAAACTAACCCTTTTTTAGTACTAATGTTGGAAAAAGTGTGCTTTTGTCCTCCTTTTGTATTTTCAGGATTAAATGAGCTCAAATTAACAAAAGAAGCAAAAAGACAGCAAAATCTAACATAAATACAAGAAAAGGAACAAACGTGACATGCCCGACCCCACGACAGCATCTTCCCAAGCAAAACAAGAAGACAGAAGACTGAACACGCCCCGTGCTCAGCCAGCACGGGGGCATGCCCAAGTGTCAGCAGAAAAGACAAAGTGGTAGAAGCTTCTATTGCCCACCACGGGGCTGTGCTCGGCGGACACGGGGCCGTGGTCAACTATAAGATTCGCACAATCCAGGCAAATCTTCATAGTACAAAGATTCTTCTGCACACGGGGTCGTGCTCAGCGGACACGGGGACGCGGTCAACTAATAAAGACAAGTTGCATTAAATGAAGAAAGAGAGGATGTGGACACGGGGCCGTGCCCACTGGACACGGGGCCGTGCCCGAGCTTCTGTTCAGCCTATAAATAGGAGTGCTTGGCTCAAGCTCAAACCATCCATTGGCACACCACCTCTCTCACACTTCACCCACCACCCACCACCACCATAACACCATCATCCACCACCATCATCCATTGTCCATCATAGAGTGTGTGAGTCGTCTCGGGATCCAAGATTAATCGTAAGAGTTCTTGACAATCAAGGCCATGTTTGCCTAAGCCTCTTACATCACTTGGTGAAGACAAGTGTCTAGTGTAATACTTTTTATTTCTAATCTTTTCGCACTTTTTACTTGGTTTTGTATTAATGACTTTAATAACTAGTTTCTTATGTTGAAGGTGATTCTTCCTTATCGTTTGTCCGTGGTGTCTTGACATTATGTTACTGTCTATATAAAATAAAAGATTTTCACCATTCATATCTCCACGGTCTATATGGAGGTATGTTGGCTACCTGGTCGGGGGTTAAGGGAACGGTTTGGTAAGAGTCTTGCCATTGTTCAGCGTTTAGATGTCCTGCAATGGACCTGGGTCAAATTTAGTAGGACCTCCTTCAATACTTAACGGTATTGGATGGCGGGGGTCCAAGCTCTTTGATCCCCTCATAAGTTAAACTACTATTAATACTATAACCCGGCTATTTAGGACTGTATCCCTGTGACTCAGACTACTTAGTCGAGGGTAACGTCACCTCCAAAAGAGGGGCCTACCATAATTTACATTAATAACTTAATTAATTATCTTTCAATAATCCGACCCTTTAGGATTGTATCCTTGCTGACTCAAACTACTGGGTTGAGGGTAACGTCACCTCCAAAAGAGGGGCCTACTACAATAACTAAGATAATCTCTTAAACAAGTGCAAAAGTGCGGAAATAATCAAAGGTTACACTATACACGAGTCGGAACCAAGTGATTCATCTTGTCTATCTGTTTTTATTTATTTTTCAGCATTTTAGTTAGTTTTTATTTTTCTTAGTTTAAAACATTTTTCTAAACTTTTTGATTTGATTAGACGTTGAGGATAAACCGGTACTAAAAGCTCTTGTGTCCTTGGACGACCTCGGTATCTTACCAACACTATACTACGCTCACGATGGGTGCACTTGCCCATATGTGTGTTTAGTGTTAGTAAATATCGTGTTTTATAAATTTAAAACTTTGCTAAAAAGTGTTAAAAAGGGCTTAACATAAACATTAAAAACTAACGACACTTCACACGCATCAAGTTTTTGGCGCCGTTGCCGGGGACATAAGGATTTTAAGAAAGTTAGGAATCAACGGCCTAATCATTTTTTCTTATTTTTCATTTTTTTTAGGATTTTTCTTAGTTTTTCAGCTTCTGCAGAACTCAGCACGGGCCGTGCCCGCTGAACACGCCCCGTGCCCAATCATTGGAACTGGCAATCCTGTTTTAAGTCAGACAGTAAGCTGAACACGGGGCCGTGCCCACTCAACACGCCCCCGTGCCCAAGATTCAATTACTGAAAACAGAACCGTAAGATCCCGACGGTTGGTAATTTCTGACACAAACATGAGTGATACTGATACTTTTTACTTTCGGCACTCTTATGGTACTACGTGGTGTCAATTATGTGGTGGTAACCACAAGGAATTAGAATGTTATTTTCTAAATTATAAGCCCCACTATATAGACCCATCGTTTCCTTGTATCCTTAAGAGGGGCGAAAGTAAAAATAATCCCTATCTCTCCCTCGAATGCTCCCAACCAGATTTTCTAGGAGAAATGCTTCTCGATGAATTATTTCAATTAGAAGATCTAATTCTTAATTGGTTAAAAGAACTTAGGAAAGATTTCAATGATCTTTTCCAGGACAATAGCCAAGAAGAAGTGTTGGAACCGCATTCAAACAACTTCGTTGTTTCCGACGATACTTCTAACTCTAGTGAGGACTTGAGCGATAGTCGTCCCTGTGTCGATTGTGCCGTGAAGGACTCCCCATCGACTTCGTTCGATGCATACATAGACCTGAGCGATTCGGCATACACCTTCTTTAACGAGAGCCCGGAAAAGGGTTGGACTTGTCCACCCATATATAGCATAGGAATCACCCTTACCGACAACCTCTTGCGTTCTCGTCTTAATCTAGAGCAATTAATGTATCTTAGGCACTTTGGGGTTGTTCCATCCAGTAAGGAACCGCCCGATCCGGAAAAGTTCCTTAAAAATACACACACTTCATAAAACAGCCTTCCGACACGGGGCCGTGCCCAGGTCAACACGCCCCGTGTCCACCAAAAGATTCCCTTCTGACTTTTGTCAGAATACGGACAAAACGTGTCAGGATCTTGCCTGCACACGGGGCCGTGTCCAGCCGACACGGGGCCATGTCCAGCATGCTGTCGTTTTCTATAAATGCAGCCAAGAATCCTGCACATTTGGATCATCCAGGGACAGAGATTTGAAAGGATTTTCTAACTTACCATCCTAGGTATGTTCTAAAAGAAGGTTCTAACAAACATCTTGTCCTTTCCTCTTTTATCCATTACCTTCTTCTTCATCTTTCTTGCAACAACAACTCCATTAAAGCTTGATTTCAAGCTTTATTGTGATGTTTGTTGAATTTTTGTTTAAGGAATCTTGTTAAAAATAAGTTACACAACATTGTTTTAAGTTATTTCTGCTCAAAAAAGCTTCATAAGTTGGGAAAATAATTTGAAACTCCAAGATTCCTTGTTCTAAAAATCTGCAGAAAGTTGAACACGGGGCCGTGTCCGTGGTACTGTTTCATTAAAACGAACTATTTTTGGTTTGTTTTCGTAGAATGTCTAGCCAAAACAGTTGAACCTCTTCTGCGCACTCCAGAAACAGTCGAAGGGAAAGGAGGCCATCGATTGAAGCAACTCTCGTAAGATACGTGATGGCGCTACGTGAAGCCCTTGACGAGATGACTTCGGTAGAGGAGGTCCTCATAGACCGTATAAATTATCTCTCGGTGGGGCTGGAAAACAGTTTTCAAGAAATAAACCTCTTGCACCAGAGGTTAAACATTCTTGTAACACCTCCCATGGAACCAATCCTCCCTCAAGAGGATTGGAACCTAGCACTTGGAATCCACAATCCTACCGGTTGGGACGACATTCCGGCGGAACCTCCTCTTGAAGAACTCCAAGAAATCTCGGTGGAAGTTGCACCTCCTCAAACCAATGCTAATGAGCCCGCTTTTCTTCTCCCTAGGGAGATCGAAGAATGGCTCGCCGACGTGTGAGGAACCCATGCCCGGAGAAAGAAGTTTGTCAAGCCACATTTAACTGAAAGATTTACCTTTTCGGAAATTTTGCTAATAGAATAAGTAGTAGGCTAGAACTTCTTGGTTTAGATTTCTTGTGTTTCTTTGACCTAACTATCTAGTATTTTAATTTTTAGGACTATTATGTATTTCTCTCTATGACTTAATGAATGATGGTTTTAGTTAATTTGGTGTTTGGATGGTGTTGAAATGAATAAAACACACTTGAGATGACAAAGGATACAAGGAAAGCTTGAACCAGTACCCCATGTAAGAAAACAGGACCATCCGATAAAATTCTTCGTTTACAGTAAGTTCGGCACGGGCCGTGTCCGCCCAACACGGCCCCGTGCTGCACAGTCTGCAGAAATACCCAGTTCAGGTAAACTGGACACGGGCCGTGCTCACCCAACACGCCCCCGTGTCCAGGCTTCTGTTTCTCTTGATTTAATTTTGTTACTGGCACTTGAACACGGGGCCGCGCCCGGACAACACGGGGCGGTGTTCAGCGCCCAGTAATACAAAATTTTTGCTTTTTCACACCTTTCTACACATTCAATCAACCTAAAAACTTATTTTTGGAACACAATGAGGACAATGTGTAATTTAAGTGTGGGGGGGGGGGGGATGCTAAAACCTTGAATCTTGCAAGTCCTAAATACAAGCCTTACACAAAACTGTATTGGAACCGCTAATCACCCCAAATTTAAAAAAAAAAATCATTTTTTTTACTTGTCTAGGTTTAATTCGGGAATTTCAAGTTCTAAAAAGGTTATATTTTTACAAATTTACAACCGATAGCGTCGTGATAAAAAGAACCAACATAAGAAAATTATGAAAAGGCATGACAAGCTTAGTTAAAATGTGATTATATATACTTGATCACATAAAAAACCCATTCCCACAAAAGTGAGTTTTGAGCCTTTATTGAGCATACAATTACATATCATTAAACTAAATGCTCATTTTTCGTTTCTTGTGTGAATAGCCGCTTGGTTCTTACGACTCTAGAACTTGCCACGACGATACATTCCCGGTCCTTACCAACTTAAACCCGAGTAAGTAAATGATGGAGGCATTAGGACTAACTTTTTTTTTTATTTCTACACCATTATTTTTCTTTTTTTTACCACCTACCCAAAATCCCCCTAGTTAGCACCTTTGAGCCTAAACCTTTTCATTTCATAACCCAAACCAAACACCCTTTTACCCGCCAAAACCTTTTTCATTTTTAACCCTTTGTTTTAGTAACTAGCTCGGTTTTTCGTATGACCTTTCAAAAAAAAATGTTGATTATGAAGCAAAAGAAAATAAACAAACAAGTTTATCAAAAATAACTTTGTTTGAATAATAGCTTCATCAAAATAAAAGTTGCAAAAACGGAAAGTCTTGCGAAAACCGACGCTTGTTACGCTTTTCGCCCTTTTTCTACTAACCACTAACCCAACCACCTACCTTTAACCCAAGCCTAACCCTTAACCCAAAAAGTCCTTTTGATATTTACAAAGGTATATAAGTTAAAAAGGAGGAGGATTGATTGCTTGGCAAGCATATGGTAGGAGTAAGTTCCATGTCGCTCTCGAGTGATCCACAAAAATACATTTTCGGCCGAGTGTTGAGTGATCCCCGTGAGGTATGTGAACTTGTATATAAATAGAATTTTAAATAGGCATATTATGCCCTAATAAGTAATTTATCTTATGAAAAGTTTTAAATAAATCATAACGAATAGGATTGTAAATAAATAAAAATAAAACTAAATAAAGAATCTTGGAAATCCCGACACTCTATGACAAGCCCAAAAACCTTCTTCTCTACCCATTCCATTTGGGAGTGTAAAGCCACATTATAAAGAGTTTTGCTTGAGGACAAGTAAAGATTCAAGTGTGGGGGTATTTGATGTGTGCAAAATGCAACATATAAATTACATCAATTGTGGCATAAAACTAACCCTTTTTTAGTACTAATGTTGGAAAAAGTGTGCTTTTGTCTTCCTTTTGTATTTTCAGGATTAAATGAGCTCAAATTAACAAAAGAAACAAAAAGACAGCAAAATCTAACATAAATACAAGAAAAGGAACAAACGTGACATGCCCGACCCCACGACAGCATCTTCCCAAGCAAAACAAGAAGACAGAAGACTGAACACGCCCCGTGCTCAGCCAGCACGGGGGCGTGCCCAAGTGTCAGCAGAAAAGACAAAGTGGTAGAAGCTTCTATTGCCCACCACGGGGCCGTGCTCAGCGGACACGGGGCCGTGGTCAACTATAAGATTCGCACAATCCAGGCAAATCTTCATAGTACAAAGATTCTTCTGCACACGGGGTCGTGCTCAGCGGACACGGGGACGTGGTCAACTAATTAAGACAAGCTGCATTAAATGAAGAAAGAGAGGATGTGGACACGGGGCCGTGCCCGAGCTTCTGTTCAGCCTATAAATAGGAGTGCTTGGCTCAAGCTCAAACCATCCCTTGGCACACCACCTCTCTCACACTTCACCCACCACCCACCACCACCATAACACCATCATCCACCACCATCATCCATTGTCCATCATAGAGTGTGTGAGTCGTCTCGGGATCTAAGATTGATCGTAAGAGTTCTTGACAATCAAGGCCATGTTTCTAAGCCTCTTACATCACTTGGTGAAGACAAGTGTCTAGTGTAATACTTTTTATTTCTAATCTTTTCGCACTTTTTACTTAGTTTTGTATTAATGACTTTAATAACTAGTTTCTTATGTTGAAGGTGATTCTTCCTTATCGTTTGTCCGTGGTGTCTTGACATTATTTTACTGTCTATATAAAATAAAAGATTTTCACCATTCATATCTCCACGGTCTATATGGAGGTATGTTGGCTACCTGGTCGGGGGTTAAGGGAACGGTTTGGTAAGAGTCTTTCCATTGTTCAGCGTTTAGAGGTCCTGCAATGGACCTGGGTCAAATTTAGTAGGACCTCCTTCAATACTTAACGGTATTGGATGGCGGGGGTCCAAGCTCTTTGATCCCCTCATAAGTTAAACTACTATTAATACTATAACCCGGCTATTTAGGAATGTATCCCTGCTGACTCAGACTACTTAGTCGAGGGTAACGTCACCTCTAAAAGAGGGGCCTACCATAATTTACATTAATAACTTAATTAATTATCTTTCAATAATCCGACCCTTTAGGATTGTATCCTTGCTGACTCAAACTACTGGGTTGAGGGTAACGTCACCTCCAAAAGAGGGGCCTACTGCAATAACTAAGATAATCTCTTAAACAAGTGCAAAAGTGCGGAAATAATCAAAGGTTACACTATACACAAGTCGGAACCAAGTGATCCATCTTGTCTATCTGTTTTTTTTTTATTTTTCAGCATTTTAGTTAATTTTTATTTTTCTTAGTTTAAAACATTTTTCTAAACTTTTTGATTTGATTAGACGTTGAGGATAAACCGGTACTAAAAGCTCATGTGTCCTTGGACGACCTCGGTATCTTACCAACACTATACTACGCTCACGATGGGTGCACTTGCCCATATGTGTGTTTAGTGTTAGTAAATATCGTGTTTTATAAATTTAAAACTTGGCTAAAAAGTGTTAAAAAGGGCTTAACATAAACATTAAAAACTAACGACACTTCACACGCATCACTTGTTGATGCTTTACCACCGAAGTGGAGCCCGTTTATTGAACTGTTAAAGCATACAGGTGTCTTAGATACTGTCAGTATCTATGAATTCGTTCAAAAGCTGGAGAATAAAAACGAAGAAGAAATCCGGAAAGCGAAACGAATTTCAGTCCCTCAAAATCCAGAAATTTACTTTGGAGGGATCAATCCTGCTAATCCTATTGCAAGTTCAAGTCAACAGCCAAAGATACAAACAGCCTTTGTGTCCAATTGAAGTGCTCAAACGCCGTATGGTCAGACTTTCGATCCTAGTGCTTGGTTTCCTCAAAGTCAACCACAACCTCAAGTCCAATCACAGCCCAAATTCGATCCAAGTACCTATTTTGGTGCTCCACAAGCTGCTGTATCTCAATCTCAACCACAATCTCAACCTTAATTTGATCCTAGTGCTTGGATGCCACAACCACAAGTTGTTAGCCCTCCACCTCAGCCTCAACAAGCATTCTATGGTAACAACTTTGCTCAACCACAACATCCCAATACCTCCAAAATTGATACTTCAAACCTACCCAAGGTCAATGTAGAAGTTGCCAAGGAACACATGGAGCTTCTAAGCACGATGGTCAATGCTTACTGTGGGTTGGTTGCAGGTCAGATCGGAAACATAAATCTGACAAATGAAGATTATCAACAGATTGATAGGGATGAAATGAAGCTCATGGATATCAAGTGGGCTTTTGCAAGCGTGGTTAGGCGAGCAAAAGATTATATGAGCCGAACAGGGAAGACTACTTTGGAAAGTAAAAGGGATACGAAGTACGGGTTTGACAAAGATGCTGTCACATGCTTTAACTGTGGAGAGAAGGGGCCTTCAAACGTGAGTGCACTCGCCCAAGTAAACAAACCAATCAAAATCCCTTCAGGAATCAAACAAGTACTTCCAATCAGAACCAGAATCAAGCTAACCAGGAGAGAGGGATAGTAACTGTCAACAACCAGCCCAACACCACCAACTCAAACCAATCGGGTCCTTCTAACACCACACGTGCATTAGTTGTCCAAGCTGATGAAGGGTGTGACTGGTCCGTACAGTTTGGAGGTGACAATCCAGGTGGACATGCATGCTATGCCAAGATTATCAATCATATCAAGCATGTGCATAAGGAAGAGTTCTCCGAGAGTGATGACAGCTCGGGTTACAATGGTAGTTCGGATGAGGAAGCCTCGAGTGTTGGAGATGATTGTTCAGAATCAGATGTAAAGGAGGGTGTAGATTCTGATGTTGAAAGTTTGTTAACAGAAGCTGAGGAGTTAAAGAGTAAGAAATCTATTATGATCAAGAAGGCTGATATTGCTTCAAAGGAGATGGAGAAGTTCTTTTCTGAAGACGGATCTTTCTCTTACCAGACAGCCTTTATGGTTAATGTCGTGGCCTCTTCAAGTCAGGTAAATTCTGATACTCCCACTCCTAGCATTTGTAGTGATTATGCCAAGCTAAAACATGAATGAGCTGAATTGAAACGTGACTCAGAGACGGTTCACGGTCACAATCAAAGTTTAGTTGTTGAACTGTCAAGTTGCAAAGAGGAAACATGGCCTTAGCTCGCAATGAAAAGGAGTTTAAAACAGTTATTGAAACCCAAAAGAAAAGTGTTTCTGAATTAACAAAAAATGTTTTCAACAAACAAATTGGTATTAATAACTACATTAATATCATTGAGGAAACCAAGAAAGAGCTAGTCGTGGCCAAGTGTGAATATGAAGCGATCAAGCTCAAATTGGAGAGTTATTCTGTGACAACTGGTAAATTTACGCTCTTAATTACATGATTAACAAGCGATTAACGCGACAATAAATAGTGTTTATAGCACAAATTAGCTTAATTAGGCCCTTGGAGTGCCTAGGAACGTCTAACCGGCTTTACAGTGCGCGGAGGGTGAATTGCGGAAAAATCTACTAAACGCTGAATGGAAACGAACGAAAACCGAAGCAAATACTGACAACACCGACAAATATGGATGTTACACGAATATTTTATGCTTAGGTAGTTTGGGTCGCGATATCGGGTCCCGTAGGAATTACAGACCACTTACACACGATATGGGCTTGTGGGCCCTGGGCCCAAGCCCAACACCCACAAGCCTAAACCTACACATACAATACTAGATCTTTCCTTAAGATCTTAAACAAAATCTTGACAAATCTATACTAGATCCTACAAGATTTAGAAATCTTTACAAAAGATATCATCTCTAGAGGTAAAACATGTTACCTGAATATAATTTGAATACATGAAAGGTAATAAAACTTCCCACTCTATTAATACCCTCTTGAACTTCCCTTTGTCTGCATACTAAACTAAAACACTCACACACAAGAAAATGCAGACACCTCAAAACCTTCCCCTCTCCTTCTCATCTGATGATCGGAGCCGGAATTCCGGATGTATTTCCGGCCAACCACACACACATACATACACCCATACCTCCTCTCTCGGTTCCCCTCTTTCTGGCCGACACCCGCACCCCTCTCTTCGTCTCTCACCTCCGGCTACACCCAAACACCCACTCGACACCCCCTGTTAATAAATTCAGCGACCACCACCATTAACCGGTGGTAGTGCGGCGGCGGTGCTTCAGAGAGAGAGAGACCGAGAGAGATAGGGAACCGGCGGTCGGAGTCTCGGACCGCCGGTCGGTCCAGTTATCCGGTGGTCTGTCTGTAAATCCGGCGAGTTCACCGGCTTCAGGTCCGATTCGGATCGTTTATCCGGTCAGATTGTTTATTCGGGTGGTCGCCGGCAAGACACAGCGGCTGTGGTAGCAGCACGGGTGGTGGGGTGGTTAATGTTGTTCGGTCAACATCAGACACGGGTCAAAGAGCGGTTCAGGTCCAGGTCAAGCAGTCACGGCTCGGTTCAGGTTCGGGTGTCTCGGTGCGGTTCAGTCAACAAGTCAGCAGGTTTCGGGTCAGATTTCAGGACTGGGTTGACTCGGTCAACCGAGTCAACTCAGTCAACAGACGGGTTCGGCTCAACAGTGGTTCAAGCATGTTCGGGTCAGTTTGGTGCGGGACAGCCTCAGTTTCGGGTTCGGTTTACTCGGTCAACTCAACTCGGTCAACCCGAGTTGACTCGGTCAACTGAGTTAGCGTTTCGACAGGAGGATTTGGTAAACGGCACGATTTATTACGATATATTATTTTTATATAATTTTTACGTGATAACGAGCTCGAACCATTTCGTTACAATTTAGTTATATTTTGAAATGCTTGACGAGATATATTTGATTACATTACGTTGATTTTATTGTTGAATCTTGAAAATATAACGACACTTAGATGTCGGGATCGTCCAAAAACAGAGGAAACTCTGCCCGTTTTTCGAAAAAAAAAACCCGTAAAATAAAACGAGTTTTATTATAAAAACGTGCTTTTCTTGTAAAACGACAACTATTGTTATAAAGCGACTTTTACGAGATACAAATATAAAGTTTCCTTCGACAACAACTTACGAAAACAACGATACGGAAATTATTTTGACGATAAATAAATATAGTTATTATTATATTTATTTCAACGAACTCGGAAATCCTTTATAAATAAACATAACTATTTATGTTTAGTTTAAACATCGAAGCGCAGAAACGCTTTTATAAAATAAATATAGCTTATATATTTATTTCAAATATCAAACAACACGATCTTGTTTTATAAAATAAATATAGATGTATATATATTTCAAACACACGAATTCTTTTACAAAATAGATACAGTTTATCTATTCAACGACTCGATGAAGTTCTTATAAAAATAAATATAGTTTTGTATTTATTTCAAACGCCTAAACGGCATATACATTCGACATATAGTGTACGAAACTTAACAAGTATAACTTAATCATTTTTATTAAGTTAACAACTTACCGTCAAATCGTTCGGTCAACGATTCGGTAGAGCTCGGTGACACGCATATTAGATACCGCATGATTTAGAAACTTATGAGAAATTTCGTGTTAGGAATATTGTAGAATGCACGCTAGCAAGTCAAGCCTTGGAAACGACATCGCGAAGTCGTAATTAGCTAGCTTTGCACAGGAATATTCAGGTGAGTTCATAACCCCACCTTTTTACAGTTTTACATTTTCTAAATGTTTTCGGGGTGGAAAGACATGCACTTTTTGCAAAGCATACAAGAATTACATATTTATAAACCATTTTACAAGCAAGATTTATCTGACACAAATGGTTTACGAAAAGCTTATGTTTTATACCGGTTTTTCAAACAAGCGTTTACACACGAATTCTAGTTTTCTAAACTACGAGAAAATACAAATACAAGAGTATACAAACACATGAGAATTGATACTTGACATAAAGAATACAAGAAATGAAAAATTGATACTTGATATGATGAATACATAAACAAGAAGCACTCTTGGTGATAACTAGTACCAAGTATGATGCGTTTGAGGAATGATACGAGAAATAGTGTCACGAATAGGGTACCATAAGCACCATTAATCGTGTACATACTTAGACCGCAAAACAAAAGGTTAGATCTAACGGGTGTCAGGGCAGCCCCACTCTTGGTGACAACTAGAACCAAGTAGTGTTTTTGTGTCTCAGTCGTGAATCGACTATAGAAAAATGCCTATGGTTTGGTGACTTCCTATGTCGTGTCACATGTTAATGGCCTTGCAACCCATTAACAACAAGATACATACAGAATACTTGATTTATACAAGAAAACATGATACATACAAGAATACGTGATTTATACAAGAATACATGATACATACAGAAATACTCGAATTATACAAGATACATACCATGTTTTCATACAAAGTTTCTGTATAACTTGACAAGAAAATGATTTTAAATTCGTTTTCTCAACAATACTTCAAAAACCAGTTATTCAAAAAGATTTATTTCAAATCTTTTACAAACAAACTATGAACTCGCTCAACTTTATGTTGATTTTTCGCATGTTTCTTTCTCAGGTTGCTTTTCAAAGTTATGGCACGGTTGGAATAGGAGAACCATCTGGAGTCGAGTACTTAGTGGCGTTCATTTTCTAAAAGACTTAGCTTATTTGCTTCCGCTGTGCAATGAAGATACCAGTCCAGTCACGCTAATGCTCTGATATTTCGGGGTGTAACAGATTGGTATCAGAGCTTTAGGTTACAGCGAATAGGGTTCTCTGTAGAGATACCTAGGCTCTAACCTCACCTTTCCTCTGGGAACTTAGAATATTAAAAACCGAATACATATAGAACGCATAGTACTCGAATATGGTCTCCAACCGTTGCCGAAAAACAAACAGTCAAGATTTTATTTTCAAACATACGCTATTGTGGTGTTATACACATGGTACACAAAAACAATTACATACAGTACATAAAACCCTGAGAGTTTAGGAAACATGCATTTAAGACCTTCGAAAACTCATGTTGAAGTTCATTAAAGGTCATCACGTAGGTACCACATTTATTAACTCGGACAAACGCCATTTTTATGTCATCAATGCTATTTAGCCGAGCAGGTAACCTACGCAAAACGAAGCACGAGCGTGCAAAAGTACACGAGAACTCGATCAACGAAGGTTGAAGTATGTCACATACGACTATCAAGGCGATGCTTTAGAAAAGACACGATGGCGCAATTAAGCGACGACGCTAGATCCTGTCAGCACGAAAACTATCAATCAGAAAGCGGCGGTTTGGCACGCGGTCCTGCAACGACACGAATCACGCCAGGGAGAAGACGTATGTCTCCGCAGTCCCCCCTAACTCGTTAATGACGAATACGATATGTTTGACATTCTATGGTAATGTCACTTAATAACTGGTTATCACATGCAACCCCAGGTAAAGTCCTTAAATTTCTTTTATTGAAATTTCGACTTTCACATTTACAGAGTAGATTTTCGTATCTCTACTCCTCTTAATGGTCATTGTGTCACGATCATTTCTTTCAGTATAGCAAATATTCATTTGCTTCATTTCTTGAAAATTCATATGTTACGCATGCATCGTTTGTTACGCATGTGGTTTTGTTTCGAATAAAGCGTTTCATCAAAGTTCAAATATTATTTCGCTTGTGATTCGAATGACTCGCATTATTGAAATTGTTGGCTTATTTGCTATCAAGTCAACGCATTTTCTTGAAAATTTCTTTCTTTTTCAAGTTACATACATGGTATTTCGTTGTGACCATGCCGAAAGTTTTCTTGTCAATACATGTATTTATTGTCGGCTTGCGCCGAAATCAAATTCAATTGTTTGAACTTGTTCATTACACATATTCAATTCAAGACATCATATGATGTATTGAAAGCATCATATTCGAATTCGTTTTAACAAGCGTTTCATTGTTCCGAGTTGTGGTAGATTTATTTGGTCTACGACTCCATTAAGTCGTTTGTTGATTTCGACACCTTGTATTGTCAGTACAAACTTGTAGCTTGGGCTAATTTATGCAAAACACAGGTGATACTTGTTCGATCACCGCTATATTTGAATTGTTTCATTCACTACGACACCTTGTGGCGTCGGTAGAACTTGCAGCTTGCGCTGATCACGATCGAGCGTTCATGCAAACTAGTACATATGAGCTTGTTGAAAACTAAGTTCATTTATTTGATGCGATCATTTCTAGAATCCATTTGCATCTTGTGATACGTCCTTGAATTCACATCATTCGAATAAGTCTTGATTCGATTTCATGATCGTTCACTTTGGTACTATTCGTATTTTCTAAGCATAACGTAACTCTAAAGAGTTAACGTAAACTAAATTTCGAGGACGAAATTTCATTAACAGGGGGAGACTGTGACAACCGGTAAATTTACGCTCTTAATTACGTGATTAACAAGCGGTTAATGCGACAATAAATAGTGTTTATAGCACAGATTAGCTTAATTAGGCCCTTGGAGTGCCTAAGAACGTCTAACCGGCTTTACAGTGCGCGGAGGGTGAATTGCGGAAAAATCTACTAAACGCTGAACGGAAACGAACGAAAACCGAAGCAAATACTGACAACACCGACAAATATGGATGTTACACGAATATTTTATGCTTAGGGAGTTTGGGTCGCGATATCGGGTCCCGTAGGAATTACGGACCACTTACACACGATATGGGCTTGTGGGCCCTGGGCCCAAGCCCAACACCCACAAGCCTAAACCTACACATACAATACTAGATCTTTCCTTAAGATCTTAAACAAAATCTTGACAAATCTATACTAGATCCTACAAGATTTAGAAATCTTTACAAAAGATATCATCTCTAGAGGTAAAACATGTTACCTGAATATAATTTGAATACATGAAAGGTAATAAAACTTCCCACTCTATTAATACCCTCTTGAACTTCCCTTTGTCTGCATACTAAACTAAAACACTCACACACAAGAAAATGCAGACACCTCAAAACCTTCCCCTCTCCTTCTCATCTGATGATCGGAGCCGGAATTCCGGCTGTATTTCCGGCCAACCACACACACATACATACACTCATACCTCCTCTCTCGGTTCCCCTCTTTCTGGCCGACACCCGCACCCCTCTCTTCGTCTCTCACCTCCGGCTACACCCAAACACCCACTCGACACCCCCCTGTTAATAAATTCAGCGACCACCACCATTAACCGGTGGTAGTGCGGCGGCGGTGCTTCAGAGAGAGAGACCGAGAGAGATAGGGAACCGGCGGTCGGAGTCTCGGACCGCCGGTCGGTCCAGTTATCCGGTGGTCTGTTCGTAAATCCGGCGAGTTCACCGGCTTCGGGTCCGATTCGGATCGTTTATCCGGTCGGATTGTTTATTCGGGTGGTCGCCGGCAAGACACGGCGGCTGTGGTAGCAGCACGGGTGGTGGGGTGGTTAATGTTGTTCGGTCAACATCAGACACGGGTCAAAGAGCGGTTCAGGTCCAGGTCAAGCAGTCACGGCTCGGTTCAAGTTCGGGTGTCTCGGTGCGGTTCAGTCAACAAGTCAGCAGGTTTCGGGTCAGATTTCGGGACTGGGTTGACTCGGTCAACCGAGTCAACTCAGTCAACAGACGGGTTCGGCTCAACAGTGGTTCAAGCATGTTCGGGTCAGTTTGGTGCGGGACAGCCTCAGTTTCGGGTTCGGTTTACTCGGTCAACTCAACTCGGTCAACCCGAGTTGACTCGGTCAACTGAGTTAGCGTTTCGACAGGAGGATTTGGTAAACGGCACGATTTATTACGATATATTATTTTTATATAATTTTTACGTGATAACGAGCTCGAACCATTTCGTTACAATTTAGTTATATTTTGAAATGCTTGACGAGATATATTTGATTACATTACGTTGATTTTATTGTTGAATCTTGAAAATATAACGACACTTAGATGTCGGGATCGTCCAAAAACAGAGGAAACTCTGCCCGTTTTTCGAAAAAAAAACCCCGTAAAATAAAACGAGTTTTATTATAAAAACGTGCTTTTCTTGTAAAACGACAACTATTGTTATAAAGCGACTTTTACGAGATACAAATATAAAGTTTCCTTCGACAACAACTTACGAAAACAACGATACGGAAATTATTTTGACGATAAATAAATATAGTTATTATTATATTTATTTCAACGAACTCGGAAATCCTTTATAAATAAACATAACTATTTATGTTTAGTTTAAACATCGAAGCGCAGAAACGCTTTTATAAAATAAATATAGCTTATATATTTATTTCAAATATCAAACAACACGATCTTGTTTTATAAAATAAATATAGATGTATATATATTTCAAACACACGAATTCTTTTACAAAATAGATACAGTTTATCTATTCAACGACTCGATGAAGTTCTTATAAAAATAAATATAGTTTTATATTTATTTCAAACGCCTAAACGGCATATACATTCGACATATAGTGTACGAAACTTAACAAGTATAACTTAATCATTTTTATTAAGTTAACAACTTACCGTCAAATCGTTCGGTCAACGATTCGGTAGAGCTCGGTGACACGCATATTAGATACCGCATGATTTAGAAACTTATGAGAAATTCCGTGTTAGGAATATTGTAGAATGCACGCTAGCAAGTCAAGCCTTGGAAACGACATCGCGAAGTCGTAATTAGCTAGCTTTGCACAGGAATATTCAGGTGAGTTCATAACCCCACCTTTTTACAGTTTTACATTTTCTAATTGTTTTCGGGGTGGAAAGACATGCACTTTTTGCAAAGCATACAAGAATTACATATTTATAAACCATTTTACAAGCAAGATTTATCTGACACAAATGGTTTATGAAAAGCTTATGTTTTATACCGGTTTTTCAAACAAGCGTTTACACACGAATTCTAGTTTTCTAAACTACGAGAAAAGACAAATACAAGAGTATACAAACACATGAGAATTGATACTTGACATAAAGAATACAAGAACTGAAAATTTGATACTTGATATGATGAATACATAAACAAGAAGCACTCTTGGTGATAACTAGTACCAAGTATGATGCGTTTGAGGAATGATACGAGAAATAGTGTCACGAATAGGGTACCATAAGCACCATTAATCGTGTACATACTTAGACCTCAGAACAAAAGGTTAGATCTAACGGGTGTCAGGGCAGCCCCACTCTTGGTGACAACTAGAACCAAGTAGTGTTTTTGTGTCTCAGTCGTGAATCGACTATAGAAAAATGCCTATGGTTTGGTGACTTCCTATGTCGTGTCACATGTTAATGGCCTTGCAACCCATTAACAACAAGATACATACATAATACTTGATTTATACAAGAAAACATGATACATACAAGAATACGTGATTTATACAAGAATACATGATACATACAGAAATACTCGAATTATACAAGATACATACCATGTTTTCATACAAAGTTTCTGTATAACTTGACAAGAAAATGATTTTAAATTCGTTTTCTCAACAATACTTCAAAACCCGGTTATTCAAAAAGATTTATTTCAAATCTTTTACAAACAAACTATGAACTCGCTCAACTTTATGTTGATTTTTCGCATGTTTCTTTCTCAGGTTGCTTTTCAAAGTTATGGCACGGTTGGAATAGGAGAACCATCTGGAGTCGAGTACTTAGTGGCGTTCATTTTCTAAAAGACTTAGCTTATTTGCTTCCGCTGTGCAATGAAGATACCAGTCCAGTCACGCCAATGCTCTGATATTTCGGGGTGTGACATATTCTAACTCCCACTATGTGCTTGATCTCATCATTGACATTCAGAAACTAAAGGGAAACGTTAAAGGCGTTGGTTATAGGAAGTGTCCACCCCCTTTGAGACACGACTATACCAAGTTGCCCGATGAGGAAGAAATGCCTCGTTTTGAGCCATCTGTACCTCTCGATTATGAGGATGTTACAACTGGTTTACGATTCAAAACGGACAATTCATCGGAGGGCTCATCTGAAAGAAAAGAGAAGCCATCTGTTACGGAACAAAGCCCTCCAACTGTTGAGGACTATGATTCGTCAGATGATGAATCAGATGACAGTGATACGGATTCATCCATTGATGACAAGAAACGAGTAGACATTCCAATTGAGAATCACATTCTGTGTGATCCTCCTACTCCTGTTGTGCACTCTACTGTTAAGCAAGAGATGAATCCTATCATTGAGATGAAAGAGTCTACTGTTAAGAGTGATAACGTGTTGTACACTCTAGTCGGTGATAACAAAATTTATTCAAACAAGGATTTTCCAATCAAAAACGTCAATCAATCTCTGATTGATAAAGTGTTTGAAGATAATACAAGTAAGTTTTTGGGAAAAGCGATCCCGAGAGTTTCCGTAACTCAGTGTGATCCTATTCCAAAAGCTGAAGTGAGGAAACAATTTGGAAACCAAAAATTACCGACTAAGCAACAACCTGTCTCTCTTAAGGGTAAACAGAAGGAACAGCGAGATCCAAAACCTAAGGTTTCACAACCAAAGGTAGAACCAAAGGGAGCTCGTTTCAAGAAGAAAGAAACGGATGTCAAATTTGTAGCATCCAAGGGTACTGACAAGGTGGAAACCTTTGAAAACAAATCAAACATTGATTTTGTTCAAAAGGTTAAAAATTTAAAACGTAATAATCAAAATCATTACACCCAACACACAAATGGGTGTGATGAAAGAGCGAGTACCTCGGGTTCTACAGGTTCGACATCTGTTCATCAATCCGGATATCCTAAGTTTGTTGAAAGGGGAACATGTTTTAAGTGTGGGGAGTTTGGACATATCATTAAAAATTGTACAAATACTCCCAAAGAAAAATTTGTTGAAAAAGCCCCACCTGAAAAGGATCACCCACAACGTCGTCCTGTTTCACCAAAACATGATAAACGAACTATTAAGGAACAAGAAACGAAACAACGACGTCAAAATGTTAAGAAATTAGAAAAGGCTTTAAAATCTGAAGTCGAATCTGTTACAAGGGAACCAAGTTCACCACAACAATTAAAACCAGAAGTTTCAAAATCTGTTTATAAAACTCAGTCTGGTAAACAAAAACAAACTTGGAAACCTAAAACGGGTGATAATTCAGGGGGAGGTACTGTGTTTGAAAATCATCAACAAATCGAGATCACATTTCGTGATGCTCAGGGATGACCCAAGACCACTAAGGCTTGGGTCCCCATCCTCAACTAATCGTTGGATGAAATGTGCAGGGTGTTCCAGGAGGAACTATTAATAGTCATTGAATTGTTGATAGTGGAGCATCTCGGCACATGACAGGCGACTTACAACTTCTGTATGATGTGAAAAACATTAGAGGAGGTTATGTCGCGTTTGCTGGAGACAAGGGCGGATACATCACTGGAGAGGGTATGATCTCCAATGGTATAGTGAGTTTCGACAGGATCAATTATGTGCAACAAATTGATCACAATCTTCTGTCTGTGTCACAAATCTGTAATAAGAAATTCACCGTGCATTTTGATGATGCCGGTTGTTACGTGCTGAAGCCCGGATTCAAAATTCCGAAAGAATAGATTCTCTTGAAGGCTCCAAGGATTAATGATCTTTATATCCTTGACATGAGCCAGGCGATTACGACTTCTACACAGGTCACGTGTTTTGTCTCCAAGGACACAGATAAGGAGTCTATTTCTTGGCACAGACGAATGGGGCACATTCACCTAAGGAAAATGAACCATTTGGTGAAGAACAATCTGGTGAATGGTGTGCCTGTTAAAAATTTTCATTTACAAGATGTCTGTGTTTCGTGCCAGAAAGGGAAACAAACGAAGAAATCTCACCCGCTGAAGAAAGTCAACAATGTTAGTATGCCTTTGGAACGTCTTCATATGGACCTTTTCGGACCTATGAAACATAAGACAATCTTTGGTGATGCTTATTGTCTAGTAGTTACTGATGACTACTCTAGATTTTCTTGGGTATCGGTTATGGCACACAAGAGTGATACTCCTGAAATCCTCAAGAATCTTCTTACTCTTCTTGAAAATCTATATACTTTGAAAGTGAAGAGGATCCGCAGTGATAATGGCACCGAGTTCAAAAATCATGTTATGGATGAGTTATGTACGTCAAAGGGTATTCTTCATGAGTATTGCTCTCGTTACACTCCACAACAGAATGGTGTCGCGGAGAGGAAGAATCAGACGATTATAGAAACTGCTAGAAGGATGTTGGTAGAGTCAAAACTTCCCGTTCAGTTCTGGGGGGAGGCTGTGGGTACTGCATGCTATACATTGAACAGAGTTCTTACAGTCAAGAGGCACGACAAGACATGTTTCGAACTATTGCACAGAAGGAAACCGGACCTTTCCTACTTAGAACCTTTCGGAGGCCCATGTACTATGATTGATCCAGACGGTAAGTTTGGCGCAAAAGCTATCGAAGGTTTCTTCCTTGGATATGCTTCTCCGAATTCCCGCGTCTAGAATTTAACAACCAAAAAGATCGAGCTATGGGGTGAAGTCAAGGTTCAACGGTATACTGATTCAGTAAAAGCTCCGGGTGATCCGTGGATGTTCGATTATGATGGTCTGTTCAACTCCTTTAATCTGCCAACCTTTGATGAGGCGTCTGTTGCAGCACAAATGTTGCTTGAAAGCGATAATGCTGTTGACTCATCATTGGTTCGACCAATAGTTGTTACCCCTCAAGCTTCTACCTCGGTTAACAATATTGTTAGTAATGAGAATTTTGAAGATGCTACGGATGATTATAATGTGTCGTCGGAAGATGATGAATTCCACGATGCAACGAAAGGCTCTTCAGCTCCAGCTGCTCCTATTCAGGGTGCTTCTGAAGCTACTACTCATGTGCATAATACATATACTGCTGAAGGAAATGCTTCCACTTCTACTCCTATTCCAGGCGTTGAATTGGCTGTCGATCTTAATTTCAACAATTTGGGTGTCAATACTTGTGTTCCTGATGTTTCGGAAACGAGGATTCATGATACCCACCCACAACAGAATATTATTGGAGATGTTACTACTGGAGTGCAGACGCGTGGTCAGCTGAGAAACAACCAAAATGCTGGGTTGTATTCAGCTATTAGAGAATCTGGAGAGCAGAATGATTGGTCCTTTGCATGTTATGTTTCGTAAGAGGAACCAAGAACTTGGAAAGAAGCTCTTAAAGATAATTCTTGGGTGGAAGCGATGCAAGAGGAACTCCAATAGTTCCAGAAACTGGGTGTCTGGAGACTTGTTGAGAAACCCGATGGTTACAAGAAAATTGGTACTCGTTGGGTATACGAAGGCAAAAAGGATGATCGTGGAGTGGTCATTTGCAACAAGGAGAGATTGGTTGTTCAGGGCTTTCGTCAAATCGAAGGCATTGATTACAATGAGGTTTATGCACCTGTTGCACGTCTAGAGGCTATTAAGATCTTTCTGGCTTATGCTTCATTCAAAGGATTCAAGGTCTTTCAGATGGACGTTAAAATTGCATTCCTTCATGGTATCGTTGAAGAAGAGGTTTATGTCGAACAGCCTCCTGGTTTTGAAGATCCTATCCATCCCGATCGGGTTTGGTTGCTGAACAAAGCTCTCTAAGGATTACATCAAGCACCAAGAGCTTGGTACGCAACCTTATCTACTTATCTGCTGGAGAACGGTTTTCGCCGGGGTCTTATCGACTGTACTCTTTTCATCAAGGAACAGGATGGTGATTTGTTGTTGGTACAGGTATACGTTGATGATATCATTTTTGGTTCTACTAATGATGATTTGTGCAGGCAGTTTGAGCGTGTTATGCAGGAAAAGTTCAAAATGAACGCAATGGGGGAGATGAATTTCTTCTTGGGCCTACAAGTTTAGCAAAATAAGTCTGGGATATTCATCCATCAGACTAAGTATGTCGGAGACATCTTGAGCCAATTTCAGATGTCCGAAGCGACGGCTATAGGCACCCCACTTCCAATTAATCACGGGATTACACCGGATCTGAAGGGTGAAAGTGTCAACTCTTCTTATTATCGCGCTATGATTGGATCTTTAATGTATCTCACGGCATCAAGGCCTGACATCATGTATCCAACGTGCCTGCTTGCAAGATATCAAGCCAACTCAAAAGCATCTCATCTTGGAGCTGTTAAAAGGATTTTCCGCTATCTGAAGGGTTGCCCGGACACCGGTCTCTGGTACCCTAAGGATGATAGTTTTGACTTGGTTGCTTTTAGTGATTCAGATTTCGGCGGATGCAAAATAGATGGGAAATCCACAACGGCTGAATATCAATTCTTAGGAAGTCGTCTAGTCACGTGGCAGTGCAAGAAACAGACTTGTGTCGCTACTTCAACTTGTGAAGCGGAATACATTGCTGCATCAAGTTGTTGCTCTCAAGTACTGTGGATTCAGCAACAAATGTGCGACTACGGTTTTGAATTCTTATCTACCTCTATTTTTGTTGATAATTATGCTGCTTTATCTATCACTAGAAATCCTGTCCAACACTCCAAGACCAAACACATCGAAATTAAGTATCACTTCATACGTGATTGTTTTGACAAAAGAATTATCGATGTTGTTAAAATCCATACTGATGAATAGCGTGCTGACCTCTTTACAAAAGCCTTTAAAAAATCTCGTTTTGACTATCTCTTGTTGGTTAATGGAATTAAGGTGAAACAAGAGTAAAACTTCTTTCGGCTGATCTTTTTGTAAATATTTTCTTAAGCGTCAAAAATCCAAAAAGATTTTCAGTTTACTTATCTTTTCGCATTTTAGGGGGAGAAATTTCAGAAAATACAAAAACATGTGAAAAATTCAAAAATCCAAAAATATGTCGTTTACTTTCTGTCTTTAAGTTTGAAAAATCAAAAATTCAAAAAAAAAAAAAAAACAATAGAAAATCAAAAATGAGTTTCTTGGAGAAAAGAAAGGAAAGTGATGATATACACTGGTGTGGTCTGTCAATATGGTCAAAAGAAAATGAAAAATTGAAAATGATAAGTAGCTTTACTAACGACGTATCGGTAGGCTCACAATCAGACTAAAATGTGCAGGATGATATAAACCTAACAGACTTCAAGTCAGGTGGGAACCATTCATTGGCATATGGTCATGGTACCGAAATTTCGTTTGAGAGATTGCCGAGTTTCTGAAATATTCGGTCTTTATGTTGTCTTATCATCTGGGTATCATGGTTGTATCAAACCGAAAAATAACGACGATGAAGTCTAAGATCTTCCATGATACTATACATACGTGTACATATTGCATACGACCTCAATAAGTGATCAACAATCACATGTCCAAACAAAATAAGTGATAATATATCACAGATTCTTTTCGGGAGTCAAGTTCGTCTCTTTGCTGTACGATGTACTGACCTGTTCACGGACTTGCTCCTGTGCCCTCATGCATATGAAAATCAAGTTCCTCATCAATAAGTGATTCTATCACATAGGGCTTGTTTTCAAACAAAAATAAGTGAGTTTCTCACATCTTTTATATGGTCAAACGGATGATAAGCAGTATACTCACCGGTAAGATGAACTCTCGTGCATACCTTGATACGGGAATGTGTCGTGAGTGGATGTACACCGACTAGTAAGTATAACTCTTACGGTAAATCATATCTCCTAATTATGATTACATCTGATAAGTTGAGCTTAGGTGGACAACAATACCGATAATTGTGGTAGAATACTTATCTAAAGCTTTAAACAGAAATCAGAAACCGTTTTGACAAAGACCGTAAGCTGGTAATGATTCTCTTACCTTGAAACTCGCAAAAAGATTGTTCATTGTACAAATTCTTTATGTTATTGTCTTTCGTTAGTTTACCGCACTTTCAATTGTGTTGTAGTGTAAGTTGTAAAACTTGTTTTGATTAGCCGATGTTTGGCAACTCGAAGTTTTGTGTCGAAAAGCCTGAAACTGACTTGTTTGTGTTTTCACTTCATAAAAATGTTCTTTTTGCAAGTTGGAAAATCTAACACAATGAAAAATCTGTTCAGAATTAATCAATTTGTGGTATTGTGGTTGACTGGTCAACGAAGACCTCAATTGGTCTTCGACGAAATCCCTTTGGCTGACGAAATTTGAGATTTCGTCATGATCACTCATGGGCTGACATATATTGGCCCAACAAGGGATTTCGTCGGGCCCAAAGTGATTTCGTGGCATTTGAGATTTCGCCGAGAGGACCAGAGTATAAAAAGGGTCCCAATGCATTATTGTTTTCACCTTTTTCAAACATCTCACTAAAAAAGATCCTCTCAGTGTTCGTCATCTCCTTCGGTGAAAACCCCCCCAGTTAACCGACTTCAAAAATTCTTGGATTTCTCTGTGTTTTGATACCAAACCAAGGTATCTTAATGAACTTTAAACATGCTCGAACCTTTATCAACATCTTTTCTTTGTTCGATTGACATCAGCGACCCCCTTTCATCTCTGTGATGTGTGACAAATCTTATTATTTATCTGTTTATTTCTTTGATGTATAACTAAATGTTGTTTATCATTTGAATGTAACTGAGTTATATTAGGTTTGTGTTTGGAAATATGTATGAACATCAGGGTATTGGGTATTAGGGTTCGGATGTTTGTGCTTGTGTTGTTTTGGTAGATAGTTTGGATTCTTTGGATTCGTGGTTGTTGATCGAAAATTGTTTTAATACGTCTGTGGTTTACTTTGACATGATAAATCGATTAAAACATGGGTTTGGGTTTTTCTTAATGTATTAGGGCATATGTTTGTTGTTTGGATTTGGGTTTGTTTGACAAGGGTGTTTTGGGTTAAAATCATCTGGGTGTTGGGTTTCATATTATGGTGATGTTGTTTTGAATGGTTGATGAATCAACTGGGTTTAACCAAATGGACGAAATCCCAAATGGCGAAATCCCCAAAATATCTTTGACATAATGAACCCTAATTAACGACGAAATCCAAAATCCCTGAATTGACGAAAACCCCCAAATTTATGAAATCACCAAATGACGAAATCCTAAAGTGATGAAAACCCCAATTTGACAAACCCTAATTCCCAAATTGATTGGATGACGACGAACTCCCTGATTTCGTCATGAATCATCATGACGAACTCCCTTGATTTCGTCATAGGGACTTCGTCACAGGGAGAAGTGATTTCGTCACAAGGAACATACTTGTTACCAAATACTTAGTAAAATTTCCAACTGTCAACTTTGTAACCCTTCTGCAGTATATATATTTATACATGATTAATGTTCAAAAGGTACATTAAATATATATATATATATATGTATTTTATAAGTGTCGCATACCTCACTCTCATTATGCGTATTTTTCATACACAGAATGGCTCCGAAAGCACGCAAACCCGCCACAAAGAAAACCAACAAGACCGAAGAAGAAATCATGTCAGAACCGCGACATAATATGGTTGCTCATCTTGATCCGGAAGGAAAGTTTGACGATTTCAAGGAAATCACGCAATGGCTATGGGAATCACGGATAAACAAGGCCGTTACTTTCTCAACACCGGTGTATAAGTCATTGATTAAAGCATTCTGGGAAACTGCTCAGATACTGGAAGTTGATGGAAAGGAGGTGATTCAAGGGCAGGTTAATAAGCTGAATGTGGATGTAACTCCAGAGATTCTTAACGCTGTTTTGGAACTTCAAGATGTTGCTGATGCACCATTCTCTGTACCAATCATGTGCACGCGCGGATTTCTGCTCAGGATGAAATGTGTTGCTGATATTTTTGCTGGGCAAATCAACAATGCTTCATTGCCTCTACGGTACAAGTTCTTGCTGCATGTACTTATTCAATGTTTAGGCAAAAACTGTGCAGGTTATGATATGGCCGGAAACGATCTCGTCGGTTTGATGGTCGTGCTTGTTTTGAATAAGCCATTCAGCATCTCACAGTTCTTATTCGCAAACATGAAAGACAACCTACGAAGAACTGGATCTTGGACGCCCGGCAACAAATTCTGGATGTATCCGAGATTCATGCAAATGATCATGAATGCTCAACACCCCGATCTTCCCAAAGCTGACAACGACCGTCTCAAGATTGAAACTATGTTGGAACATTCCTTTAAGTTATTCAAAGGTCACTCTGCTAAGAAATATCAAGAGTCTGATCCTCCAAGGAAGATGTTTGGTGCACTCGGAAACAGAAACTATGAGGCTCCTGCTGATGACAAGTGGCGTCATAATGATAGTGATAGTGATGATGAGGCACCCAAGTTAGAAAAGATGATGAAATACAAGTTCAAGCGCAAGCGTGATTCATCTGATTCGTCTGATAGTGATGGTGATGAGGAAGGTGGTGATGGTGGTGATGCTGGAGCGACAGCAGCTAATGCACCTGGAGCTAGTAGTGCTGGTGGAGATGAACAAGCAGATTATGAGCCCGATAATCAGCCAGAACCTGGATATGAATTCTTCATCAATGAACGTGGGGTTAAAAGTGTACGTAAGATTCGAACTGAGGAATCTGAGAAAGATGCTGATTATGTGCCATCTGACACTGAAGCAGAGCAACTCAGGAGAAAACAAACTGCTGCTCGTCGTAAGAAGAAGAGCAGAAAGTATTTTGGTACTGCATCTGCGCAACCAACTCCTTCAGAGCCTGTTCATGAAGCAGAAGTTCATACCGAATTTGAATTCTCAGCATCTGAAGCTGCAGAAATATTAGCTTCTCACCCTACAACAACAGAACCACCAACTACAGCTACTCAACCACCTCCTGTGGTTACATCGGCTCCTGAAACTCCAACGGTAGCTCCTCAAGCTGTTCCACAAAGATCAATGGCTTATGTAATCAGAGCGACTACATCTCAGCCTAGTTCTGAAAGTCAAAGGCAATTCTCGGAAATGTCTCAAGATGAAAAGAACAACTTCTTATTTTCTCAACTTGAAGCTGTTGCAGATCGTATACAAAGGCAAACCGAGTTCATCAGGATCACCAAGAATGATCAACTCAGTCAACAGGTGGAAATAAATACGTTGAATTCCACTGTTGAACAACAACAAACTGTTATAGAAGGCCAACAAGCCGAGATCGATCAACTTAAAGCTGAAAATGAAAGGCTAAAAGCGGCTGATAATGCTCGTCGGTTAGAGATGAATCATTTCAGACAAATCAGTGGTGTTCTTCAACAATCTGCTGAAACGCTCAAGGCAAAGTATAGTGAAATCAGGGCATGGTACGACAGTCGAAATAAAACTATTGCTGATGGAGTTAGGACTATGAATAATATTTTCGAAAACGTCAGAAAACGTGTTGTTGTTTTGTGGGATGAACGAGGCAAGCAACAGGAAGTTTTGAAGAAGCATGATCATGATTCTGAAGATCAAGGGAATCCAGATCCCTCAGCTACAGCTTAACAACCTCCAGGCTCTACATCTACACAGATCGTAGTTTACCAGCCTCCACAAGTCAAATCTTCTCAAGGAACATCGATTAGTGCACAAGCTGAAATGTTAATGTTCGAAAGCACTTCCTACGTGGAAAGTGACATGGCTGGTACTTCTAATGTTATTAGCTCTTCTGATATTGCCTTACAGGTTGTACATCCTGTATCTGGAGAACTTTTAGAAGAAGGAGAACTTGTGGCCGAGTTGACAAATGAGCAATTGCTTGCCTTGGATGAAATGAAAACGGTTGAAGATACTTTTATTGATCAAATGTCAATTGAACCAGAAATAGCTGACACTGAGAATCTGGATGAAATAGTTTTTGAAGGCGAATCGAGTAAATCAACTTACATTCATGCTGACGGAACGGAGTTTGATCCGTTCGATGAAGAATGGCTGAAAGAGAATCTTGAATACATCGACGAGCAATTTAATAAACGTGATTCTTCAGACGATCCGACAGACGCATTCCAAGAATGGAGAAAAAGCTTTTGGTCGAAGATCGAGAAACCAACTCCTCCGGAAGCGCAAGTTGATTACATGCAGTTCGTAAAAGAAAAGCCGCATGGAAAGATACTCAGCTGGATGCTCGTGAAGGATATTCACTGTGTGGGCATCAAGCGCAAACACGGCATCCAGTATTTTAATTCGTTGCTGAGTATCTTATCTCTGCCATTCTCTGACGCTGCTGCCTTAATGAAGTTGAAACTGATCAATCGCTCAAACTATGCTGGAGCAACTTTGTTCGAAAAGAGATTGAGGTTCAATCGTCGAAACGGGTGGAAAGATGAACTATACAAACCGCAGTTTCTGATCTATCAGCAAATTAAGTATACGTTAGATCCATCGACAAACACGGCGCGATACAAGTTAATATATCAGCCGCCGAAAGTCATGGATAAAATTCCGCTGATGCCGATGAAACAAAATTTCATGGAGAACATGCGGTTATGGTGTTAAGATTCGGATACGCATGAAGCGGTGATTGTATTTAAAGATTAGGAAAACTTCCGCATGCTAGATCCGATGTGGATTGTCAACATGTCTGCGGCCGACATCAACAAACTGTTTCGGAATGATATCTTCTATGAAGACAAGGACGCTCAACAAGCTTTACTGTTTCAACGCGTCGCCTGTTTCTGCTTTTATCGTGGTATTCATGCCGGAAGCACCTGGTCCGGAAAACACTAAGATTGAAGACTCAAAGATCGAAGACCAAGCAACAGACAAAGGGGAGTTTGTTAGTGGATTTATATGTCTGTAACTTGTCTTGTTTCGTTGTATGTTAAACGGTCTTTTGTTATCGAGTCTGTATGTTCCGTTATGTCTACCTAGTCGGATATCCTCCTATCCTACTTTGTATGACGTCTTGTCTTTGTATTTGTATCTTATCCTAATGCTAGTGTGCATTATGTTTAGAGTTTGTGTAATCATGCTAAAATGTCAATGCCTTAGTGATTTCTGTCCATGTTTGCTCATGACGAAATCCCATTTCGTCATGAATCATCATGACGAAATCCCTTGTCTTCGTCAATATGTGTGTGTGGCGAAATCCCTGATTTCGTCACACATGGTTTTTGTCGCATGGGTTTTCGTCGATGGACAGTATATATACTGAGTATGTTTCACAGTTTAGTTTATGAGAGCATAGAGAGAAAACCAAACTGAGAGTTTATCGATCAAGCACTGTGTGTATGTGTTTGGAGTTTGTTCTCATCCTTTTAATCCAAGTGAATCTTTGATTATTTGTTGTGTTCTTCGCATTACTTTGTTTGGTTTGCATCGTCACGGGGATTCCACACCCGCGATCGTGTTTGCGATAAACAGGGATAGGTTACGTATCGGATCCTCCGAGAAAAACGGACCTACACAAACAACACCGGTGCTCCCCAAGGGGATGAACTAGGTTGTATGAATCATTTGCCTAGCAATTCATCTAATTGCTTTTTCAGTTCTAACATTTCGGTGGGTGCTAACCAATAAAGTGCCTTATCTATTGGTGTAGTTCCAGGAATTAGATGAATTCTAAATTCTACTTCCCTATTTAGCGATAATCCTGGTAGCTCTTCTGGGAATACATCCGGGTATTCTGATACTATAGAAATTTCCTTAAGTTCCTTACCTTTAGTGTTAATGATTACTAAAATCATATACACTATTCCTTGTTTTCGTTCATAACTGGCAACTTTCATTACTGAAATGAACTTCAATAGTTTACGCGGCTTATCTCCTGAAATCAAAATTACTTCTCCTGCGGGTGTATGAATTTCTATGGAATTCTTATCACAGAGGATTCGAGCATGGTTGGCTACTAACCAATCCATTCCTAACACAACATCGAATCCAGCTAAATTCATAGGTAGCAGGTTTGCAGAAAATTTATGTCCTGATATAACAACCCTAAAGAAAACCGACACTCTCATAAATTTTCAGACACCCTAAAATATATTAGAATATCACTATATGTCTTAAAATACACCCCATACGTGATTTTTGGGTTTGTCGCGGGGCGCGTAAGCTACCCCGATAGCTTACGCGGGCAGCTAGAGATCAAGAACACGGCAAACCCTTGTGCTGACACATGTCCAACTCGTGTTGAACCTACTAGCTGACCCGGATCACCTAGGCCGTTGACCATAGTTGACGCGGGCCGCGTAGCCCTTTGGTTAACCTTTACGCGGGCCGCGTAAAAGTCGAATTCAGGCCCTATATAAGAAGGCTTCGAGTCTTCAGTTTACGTCACTCAGATTTCTTTTCTTTCTCTCAATTCTGAAGTGTAGGCATTATACACGGGTATAATACCCCCTAAATAACGAAGTTCTGCTCTGTTGTAAGTATCATAACCCCTGGATATGTATTAGATACTCTACCCGATTGATCTAGGGTTCCGTAACGGCTATCGTGGCTCTGCCCGACGTAGTCGTTGGAATGCCATCTCGGGGAGGGTATTACTAATGTTAAAATGGGTTATTATACTAATGTTGGGTCTAAAATTGAGACTGAAGCTTGCCAAATTGAAGATCACATCATGCATGATGTTGACGGTTCTAAAGATGATGCAAAAGTTTGATAACATTAGCCTAAGGGGGAGATTGTTGGGTCTAAATCGTGTAGTCTAATGTTACCAACGAATCAAGTCAACAAAATCAACACCAACAAGTCAAAGTCAACACGCAAGTCGACACGAGAAGATCGAAGAATGATATGGCGCATGGAAGTTCGAGAATGATAGTTATATTGCTTTGGATAATTAAATATATTTCGTTTAGACAAAATATATTTATTATCTTTTTTTAATTAGTTTTCATGTTTATTACTAGTTTTGGCAAGTTATTATCTCTAGGGTCTAAATTGTAATTAGCCTAAAATGGTAAAGGCTATAAATAGAAAGAGATGTTTAGGGTTTTGCAGAACACACTTAGAGAGAGATTTGAGGGGCTAAATTGTATTCATACTTTGCAAGAATTTGGGTCACTTCAAGCGAGATTGTCCTCTGCTTAAGAATGAAAACACTGAAGCTGCTCCTGCTATAAGACAAATCGCTATTGAAGAAAACAAAAACAATGCTGCTCCTAACACACCAAAAGCCTTGGTAGTTGAAAACTACGATTGGGCTGAAGAAATTGCTGAAGCTAAGGAACAAGTCAACAAAGCCCTAATGGCAAAGATCTCAAGCGGGTCATCATCTTCTTCATCAAAACCGGTCGAGAAACAGGCTGCTGGAGTCCCTAAAGGAGATAATATTGCTGACAAGGGTCTGAAAAGCTTTCTCACCTCTTCTGAGCCTGAGAAAGACAAGAATCCTGAAGAAGCTGAAAAGCCCAAGGAGCAGTTTCTGAAAGAATCATCTGATGAGAAGAAAGAGAAAGCAAAAGCCTCAGCTGCAGCTATGAAAACTGAATCCTCAAAAGAAAAGGCTGACAAGGACTTGGTAAATAGCATTCCGCACGAATATAAAGTAAAGTTATGCACACAATCATGCGTAGACGTCGTGGCACACTATAAGTATCTTAATCTTGAATTTATGAGGGAAAAAGACTAAGTTTTAAAATTCAATAAAGAACTCAAACAAAATGAGGCCGCATATCAGAGAAAGTTGAATTCAACTTTAGCTGAAATGCAAACTCTAAAAGAATTCGTTTTTAGAAAAGATTTTATCATCAATGATTTAACAGAAAGATTAGAAAAATCTTTGAATGAAAACAATAGATTGCAAATCATAATTGATAAGTGGAATGTCAGTAAAAAGGCACTGGTTGATATCAAAAATTGCCAACGACCGACATATGTGAAAGATGGTATTGGGTACAAAGATAAGCTTGGAAACGAAAGAAAAATATTTCCTCCTCCTCACAGCAAAAACTATGTACCCATGCCAACTCCTCATCCTGACAACGATTTAATTGATAAAAATGATTTGATTGCTCAAAATATCAATTGTGAAAATGATAAAATTTCTAACGTTTCTGAAAGCAATGCAGAGGTGATTGAGCGTGAGGAGGATGTGTGCGATGAGGATTGTGGTGGCACGAAAATTGGTATAGGTTATTCAGGCGACAGTTATTCTACTGTTAACTGGTTCTCCTGGAATTGTGATAAGGCAAACAAAACTTCTATTCGGGATAACTGTAATGGGCATCTGCCTAAACCTATGACCCACAACCATGATAATGTAGTGGTTGAATGTTTTGATTTACAATATGCCTTTTGTGATGAACAAGTTGTGTGTGAACCTCCTGTATTTGTTCCAGAGTTGAAACAAAACAGATTCGAAAAATTCCTCACCAAGGAAATTCCAGAATTTGTTCCATCTCATACAGGTATGTCAGAGTCTGATAAGGAGCCAAATGAAGAAAGCAGCAGTGAAGACTCAAGCACCACAACTTCAGAAGGTGGCGAAGGAAGCTCAAGTGAGGATCATGATTCAGATCTTCAGTCAAATCAAGAATGGGAAAGCTCAAATGACTCGGAAATGTCAGTAACAGAAGCTGGTAAAATGGTTGAAGACTTTGAAGCATCGGGTGTTCAAGAACCAACAACCTCAAATGACACTGCAAGTCTAGTCAATCAAGATCCACTAGAAGAACACTTAGTTATTGAAGACTGCACAAGCTCAGATGATGAATCAGTGTTGAATGAAAGTCTTGGGGAGTCAAAGATCAAAAGATCATCTGAAGTTATCGAACCTCACGTGTGTCAACATGCTGAGTCAAGCTCAAAGCAATCCCCATCCCTAGTTGCATCACACGGATCTACAATGTCTCAAAAGCCATTCAAGGCTTGTTTTAGGTGTGGAAAAGAAGGTCATGTGCTCAAGCAATGCCCAGAGCGACACTATCCAGACGGTAAAGGCAACCAATATTGCTTCTCTGGATCAAAAGGTAAAAATCAGACATCTTTGAAAGATCAGATGAAAAACTCTCCATCCAGATCTCCACATGTGAAGCCGGTTTCACATGATTCAAAGATGAAAAGGACCAACCCATCAAGACCACAATCTTTCCCTCCGGGTTTTAAACATAAAATTATTTCAAACTTTAAATCTTTTACAAACAAAATTTTTAAACCAACACAGGTTTGGCGAGTCAAACCAATGGTTGTAAAAGAAATCAATAAGGGAAAAGATTTAGCATATCGAGAGGTTTCTTATTTTGATGAAAAAGGACAACCCAAGACTATGATGGCTTGGGTTCCACTCTCTAACTGAATTGCTTATGAGTGTAGGAACATCCAAGGAGGACTGTTAGTAACACCAGTTATTATCAGTGGTTGTTCTAGATACAAGTTTGAAGAGGAAAATCACAGGTTTGGTTATGGTATCTAACCTGGTTGCGCACTCAACTGCACTGTAACACACTCTTTTTCTTGCTGACATATGCTTTTGTGTGCCTGGTGTGGAAGACTTTATTTTGTAAATACATTTTTTCAGTAAATGGTTGTATAAAAAATAAAATTTTAAGGGGGAGTATTAAAATACTTCCTAGACCATGAGATGTGATTATTGCAAAATAATCATGATCTTATATGAGAAATGATAGGAACTAACTTGATTATGTCTTCGCATGAATAGGATCTGATGGAAGATACGGCTCCAAGTTAACGATATGTCGGTAGGTTCAGCATTTCAGACAAGTAAACTGCATCTTGGTGATAAAGATAAAGTCTACACAAAAATTCTGGATTTCCACAGCATTATGCATTCTTGTGGGTAACACGTTGCGGCATATGGCTTAATGGTCTTGAATCTTGCATTGATAGATTGCCAAAGTCTGAGATCTCGGGTCTTTATATTGGTTTTTCATTCAGGGATATCATAGTTGTTCTTCTGCTGCATCTAGATACATGCTGACCTAGACGCTATGATATCTTTTCATAATAAGTTCCAAATATGGCCAAAACCTTTCATAATAAGTGCCAAAAATGGCGAAAACCTTAAGATGGATTAGTTTGGTCTCTCTGTTGTACGAAAGTACTGACCTGTTCACCAAACTGTCTATCATCGAATCGTACCAAATCTGGTATCTGTGCTGTATGAAAGTACTGACCTGATCTCCACTCTATCGTTGAAAAGAATGAATCCAATATACTCACCTGTTATGAGGAACCTTTGTGCATACCTTGATCGCGGGGGTATGTCCTGATGTGGGACTCACGGGCGTAATGTTTTCTATTCTAAATAGCCTGTGTGGGGGCCATCGAATTTTGTCAATATTTACCAAAACATGATAACAAGTTCACCGGATGTATGTCGAAAGAATGGTGCATGGATTTAAGCGGACAAACATACCAACAATCGTTCTTGAGTCGTAGCTATCCTAAAGAAAGTTGAAGTGTGGCTAGGCTTTTCAAGTTGGTATGATCTCGTATTTGATCAGCTCTATATCTCAGAGGTTGAAAGTTAAAAAAAATGTAAAAAAAAAAATCTAAAATCCAAAAATATTTTTGATTTGTGTACAGTTGTTTTTCTAAGTCTTCCATATCACATCAATCGTGTCTCAAACCGCTTGAGATACTCTTTCTATTGCACACTACAGATGAATACGGTTTTGTCTGTACTTTGAATCTATCTAAAAGAAAATTCGGAGTTGTGTTTGTGATTGTGAACAGGTTACTTCGCCTATTTGCTGCAATGATGGCCGATCATCAATTGAGCAAGATACCAGACTAAAGCACCTGTTTCCTGAAGATTGTAGAAGATACCGAGCTAGGAATCCTCCTCCTACGTCTTCTGATTCACTCAAGAAAATGAGAGGTAGAAAAGTTTGTTTCGGCTTGTCAAAGTTGATGCATGCAAAAAGGGGGAGCTTATCCAGATAAAGCACTCAAAGAGCAAAGTGTCAAAAGAAGATCTTCAGTGAAGAAAATTTGGAAAGCATCAGTCTAGGGGGAGATTGTTGGGTCTAAAATTGAGACTGAAGCTTGCCAAGTTGAAGATCACATCATGCATGATGTTGACGGTTCTAAAGATGATGCAAAAGTTTGATAACATTAGCCTAAGGGGGAGATTGTTGGGTCTAAATCGTGTAGTCTAATGTTATCAACGAATCAAGTCAACAAAGTCAACACCAACAAGTCAAAGTCAACATGCAAGTCGACACGAGAAGATCGAAGAATGATATGGCGCGTGGAAGTTCGAGAATGATAGTTATATTGCTTTGGATAATTAAATATATTTCGTTTAGACAAAGTATATTTATTATCTTTTTTTAATTAGTTTTCATGTTTATTACTAGTTTTGGCAAGTTATTATCTCTAGGGTCTAAATTGTAATTAGCCTAAAATGGTAAAGGCTATAAATAGAAAGATATGTTTAGGGTTTTGCAGAACACACTTAGAGAGAGATTGAGGGGCTAAATTGTATTCATACTTTGCAAATCTTTTCAAGGGTTTTATTGCTATATTTTTGGTGTGTTCATCTTGATTTCTTTATCAAAATCAGATTTTTGCTCGATTTGATCCTACAACTAACACGTGTGCATTTGTGTAAATTATAGATTGTCACCAGGAAACCCTAAAGGATAATCTAAGACAGCAATGTGAGTAATCTCCTGTTTGTTAACTGTTTTTACAAAACCCCACACAATTAATTATATATTAAGCAGTTATTGAGTATTTGTAAGGATACAATTATCGTCGGTATGTTGGGGTTTTGTATACAAAATTAGTTACTGCCTTGCGAGGAGTAACTTTCCACAAGTCGGGTTGACAGTACCGTGGGTGGTAATTAGTATGACTTGGAAACAAATGTAATTGCGAGACCGCCCTCATTACTGTACAATGGTTTTTATTTAAACTTGATTAAACTGGGATTCACTCACCAGTATTTCCCACTGAGAAAATATTTTTAAACGCGTTTCAGGTAACAAAATGTGAAAGCCAAATAGAAGTCAGCTGGACAGCACTGAAGGCTTGGAAAAGTGGCAATAAAGTTACCTAAAATCAATAGATGTTTTATTAAATAAAAATATGATTCATTCCTATGAAAATGTGTGTACTGAAAACTTGGGTTTTACCCCATATATTCAATATTATGAAAGTGCGGTATTTTACTCTGATAAAATATTTCCTAACTACGGTCCTGATGTAAATTCCGCTGCCAAAATTAGACAATACCCGATACCACCGAAACTGGCTCGCGGCCGCCCGTTCCTGGAAATTTGGGATCGGGGATTGCGACAGAAGGTGGTATCAGAGCTAAGCCACTGATTCAGCCACAGAAGTGTTCTGCTGACATCAAAATTTAAATTGTTAGGAAATAAATTACGAGAATACGTGCATAATTGTATTTTATTGTTATGTGTTATTTGACTATTTGTTAGTTTACAGTATGAGCGACCAAGGACCATCTGACGAGTACCGTCAATTATCTGGTTCGCCTAGAAGCGAAGGTGCCTCTTCTCAGCCTGCCCTCTCAGGGTACTCTGCTGATACAGAAGAAGGAATATTCGTGTTTAAGGCTCAGTCCGAGGAGCCATTCCCTCAGAAAAAGAGAGGATGGTTCAGTCGAGGGGCACACGAGCGTAGAAAGCGTATGAAAAAGTTACAAGACCAGAGAGCACTAGCAGCATCCAAAAGAGAAACCGATGCCTATGCCCAGGAAATGATTAATAGGGGTATAGCCAACATCCACATCCTAGCAACCACTGCAGCTGACCCTAACCTGGAACAAATGATAGAACCCCAACCACAACTACCTGACCAACCGATGGAAATAGAAAACCCTGAAAATCAAGTAGAAATACATGACTTCAATCCAGAAGAAATACCTAGGGTACCTGCACCTAACCCATTAGACCCAAATTACGACCCATGGTGGGACGATAATAGGGACTATGTGCAACGTTACCCGATACACGAAGACATACCCATGCCAAACCTAGGAACCTACCCAGGGTTAGATCCTCTAGATCCTTATTTCAACAACGATGCATACGTTCGAGAGATCTTAGAGAATCCTTATCCATTTCAGGCCCCTATACCCCCATACCAAGAACCCGCACCCCAGATCCCAAACCCAGTCCTAGAACCTGCACCCCCAATGAGTGCAGACAATGTACAAGAACTTAGGAAATTTGGTGAGGAAATTTTAGAGAGTAGTGAACGAATGAGACAGGTGGGAGAGCGACTCGTTTGGAAATATGACGAGCGCAATATTGATTTCTGGATGAATCCATATCCATGAATGTGATGGTGGAAACAGTAGTAATAGTAATAATAATATAACAATAATATAATAATATAGGTGTGTATGAAAAAAAAACTACGGATGCCTACTACTATTATTGTAATTTTAAATTTCCGTTGGTATTGTAATTTTAATTTCAGTACTGGTGTGTAATAGATGCATATTATATGAATAGAGTAAAGTCGCAATGATCGACGCTTTTGACCAAAATGTGTGTCATGTGATTTGCTATATTAAATATTATTTTGTGATATTAATATGTGGTAAATGTTTAAAAATTCAGATGGCCGACGAAGGGAATCAGGAAAATCTGAATAACGATAATGAGAATCTAAACAACAATAACAATGGAAACCAAGTGGATAATAGTGCCATCCAACACATAGTGGCACAAGGAATCATAGATGCAATGCCATTTATTATTCAAACAGTTCAGGAAGCGAATAATAAAAGTAAGCACATCAGTAAGCGACCAACTGAACCAGAAGACAGCGTAAACAATGGACCTGTATTTCAAGCGCTCATTCCCAAAAGAAGAAGAACCATGCCTTATGGTTGTTCTTATAAAGAATTCTGGTCCTGCAAACCAATAGAATTCTCGGGCAATGAAGGACCCATTGCAACTCTACGCTGGATAGAAAAGACTGAGGCAGTCTTAAAAATAAGCAAATGTGCTGAAGAAGACAAAATAATGTTTGCTTCTAATTTATTTAAGAACTCAGCCTTAGAATGGTGGAACACTATCCTCCAGTCAAGAGGAAATGATAGGATATACAACATGGAATGGGAGGAATTTAAGAAGATGGTAGAAAGGAAATTCTGCCCTCCCAATGAAAAAGAATAGATAGCAAATAAGTTTTTGAACCTTAGGATGACAGGGGTGGATAGTAAGGGTTATACTACTACATTCTTTGAATATGCTAGAATAGTACCAACCCTTGCATCACCTGAACCGGTATTAATCTCCCGTTATATCTGGGGATTAATCGGGGAGATTAGGCATGTAGTCAAGGCAGCTAGATCGCAAACCATAGAAGAAGCTGTAGAATTAGCAAACACCTTGACAGATGAATTAATCCGTACTAGAGAAGAAGACCAGAGGAGAAACCTAGCTCAGAGGCTTACTCAAGAATTCCGTTCAGGGAATTCCAACCGTAGGAATATACACCATACTGCAAAACCTGCAAGAGGAAGCATTCGGGAAAATACTTCACTCACTGCAATTTCTGCAAGATGCCAGGACACAAGGAAGAAGATTGTAGGAGAAAACCTAATAATGGAATGTGTTTCAATTGTGGAGAAAAAAGGTCACATCAAGCTGAACTGTCCGAAATTGGCTCCAGCTGCGAACAACAGGAACACTAAAAATGCTAGAGCATTCGTTCTGACTGCAGATGAAGCCAAAATGATTCCAGATGTGATAGTCGGTACGTTTTTAGTTAATGATGTTTTTGCTAAAGTATTATTTGACTCTGGCGCGAACCAAAGTTTTATTAATACTTCCTTTTGCAAACTTCTAAATCAGTCATTAACTAAACTTCTGCAAGAATGTCTAGTTGAGACAGCAAATGGAGAAACAATTAGGATTTCTGAAATCCTGCATGGAGCAAAAATAGAGTTTTTAAACCAAAAGTTTATTGCAAACCTTTATCCCATGAATCTGGCAGGATTTGATGTCGTTTTAGGAATGGATTGGTTAATAGCCAATAAAGCCAGTATTTTATGTGATTAGAAGTCAATTCAAGTAGATTCACCAAAAGGTGAAAAGATCACAATTAAAGGAGATAAGCCCTCTAGATCCACTAAATTCATCTCTGTGATGAAAACTGCAAGTTATATAAGAAAAGGATCTATAGTGTATTTGATTTCTATAATCACTAATACTAAAGGAAAATAACTAAAAGACATTCCAGTAGTGTCTCAGTTTTCAGATGTATTTCCAGAAGAATTACCAGGACTACCGCCAGACAGAGAAGTTGAATTCAGAATTCACCTGCTACCAGGAACAGCACCAATTGCTAAAGCACCTTACCGTTTGGCACCCGCAGAAATACAAGAACTGAAGAAACAATTAGACGAATTGCTAGAAAAAGGATTCATACAGCCAAGCTCATCGCCATGGGGAGCACCAATTTTATTTGTTAAAAAGAAGGACGGATCAATGCGTATGTGCATTGACTACCGTGAATTGAACAAGGTCACGATTAAGAATAGGTACCCATTACCAAGGATCGATGATCTATTCGATCAACTGCAAGGAGCTCGATTTTTCTCAAAAATCGATTTAAGGTCAGGATATCATCAATTAAAGGTACAGGAAGAGGATATTCCTAAGACCGCCTTCAGAACAAGGTATGGTCATTATGAATTTACTATCATGCCATTTGGTTTAACCAATGCCCCAGCCGCATTTATGGACATGATGAACCGAATATGTAAGCCATATTTGGATAAATTCATAATTGTTTTTATTGATGATATTCTCATTTATTCTAAAAGTAAGGAAGATCATGCAAAGCATTTGCACGCACTTTTAAGTTTACTACGAAAGGAAAAGCTTTATGCTAAGTTTTCCAAATGCGAGTTTTGGTTAGAACAGGTACAGTTTCTTGGATATTTAGTCAATCATGAAGGAATTCATGTGGATCCCACAAAAATCGAGGCAATTACCAAATGGAAAACCCCTGAGTCACCAACCGAGGTTAGAAGTTTCTTAGGATTGGCCGGTTATTATAGAAGGTTTATTCGAGATTTTTCTAGAATAGCCATTCCTTTAACTAAGTTAACTTGTAAATCTATTAAGTTTGAATGGGGACCAAAACAAGAAGAAGCATTTAGAATTCTTAAGCAAAGATTAACTAATACACCTATACTAACGTTACCAGAAGGAACTGAAGACATGGTAGTCTATTGTGATGCTTCTAAGATAAGTTATGGATGTGTATTAATGCAACGCCAAAAGGTTATAGCTTACGCATCTAGAAAACTTAAGAATCATGAAGAGAATTATTCAACCCATGATCTAGAATTAGGAGCCATAATTTTTGCCCTTAAGATTTGGAGACATTACCTTTATGGTAGTAAGTTTACCATATTCACTGATCATAAGAGTTTAAGGTATGTTTTCGGGCAAAAGGAGTTGAATATGAGACAAAGACGCTGGATGGAAATGCTGAGTGATTATGATTGTGATACTCAGTATCATGCAGGAAAAGAAAATGTAGTCGCTGATGCTTTAAGTCGAAAATATCATGAAAAACCAAAAAGAGTACGTTCTCTTAAATTAAATCTACAAGTAGATTTAAATGATCAAATTAGAAAAGCATAAGAATCAGTAATCAAATATGATACTGTTAGGATCTGAGTTTGGTTTTGATTGTGTTTTTACGTTTGAATTAAGATGAAGATGGATGAGTTGTGCAGCGGAATTAAGATGGAAACAAACTTTACACACAATCAAATGAGAGAATTGCTTTAATCAAACATTTTTCACAAAGAACCGAAGGATTGAATTTATTTCAATAACGATTACAATGCAATGTCTGAATACAAACTCCCCCTCAGCCTGAGCTCACAGTGTTTGTTCGTGCAGGAAGAAGATTTTGCAAAGAGCTAATAGAACAGTACAGAGCACTGTTCTATTTATAGGCACGAGCAAACCACTGAAGCATCTAAGCTGACGTCACCATGAAAGTGACATCTAACCTCCTAACAAACTCTAACCTCTGATCTATACAACCTCTGCTATGCTAAACTACTGTTATTATATTTCATTACATTAAGACATCTAAACTACTGCTGCATCCTTCCACTGATGTGAACCCAGCAGTACTTGTCATGATCAGCAGAGCTTGACTCAAGGCAGTAGATTGAACAGCAGAGCTTTGGTCTTCCATCAGTCTTTTACTTGATCAGTAGTTTATAGGTCAATAGTTTGTACGATCAGTAGATAGGAGGTAAGCAGATGTTGAAACCACTTTCAAGGGGAGAGACTTGTATACATAACATCTGCTTATTCTGGATCCACTACTCTGATCCAGTTTTGGCTTTAATTATTTGTTCCTTTGATAGGGTTCAATCCCAAAAATCTCCCCCTGGAACAGATAATGCCAAAACCCTTCATTATTGTGGAACTTTATTGCCTCATCAACAGTTCCCTTATCTGACCTTTAAGTTGTAACTCAAAGTCTAGGGCATCTGTGTCATCTTCATCCCTACTAAGTGGAAGATCAAGGAGATCCTGCATATCTTCAAGACTTAGGCCAAGTGCTTATTCCCTTGATATTTTCTTCACTTCTCCACTAGACCTGAACATAGTCAGTACATGGGTCTGTTTGTCAGTTTCTCACTTTAGTACTTTTGAGCCTGGTGGGTTTCTTGGGAGATTTTTATTGGATGAGGTGTTTGGAGATACCGGCCTATTGATGACTGTCTGAGCAGTACTTGCAGGTTAATTCAGGCCAAGAGTATCAGCTATCATCTGCTTAATGCCTTCTTTTACAAGCTCATCTCCTGCCATTAATTCTGCCACTGTTTCAGTAACCAGCTGTTTTTGTTGCTTTCTTTTGTAGATAGCTGCACCAGCTGGAGCAGTAGCTCTCCTGATTTGCAGCTTTGATGGTCTCTTTGAAACCTCTGCTTCAGGATAGTCAGGCTTTTATGGAGCAGTAGGATCTGTCTTTCTTAATTTCTCCAAGCTTTTGTTGGTAGCCCTGACTCTATCTTCTTTCCATCTCAATACTTGATTCAAAGACCCATAATCAGCATCAGCTAATTCCTCTTTCATTCTCCTCAGATCTACCTTTTTATCAGGTACATTCTTTTTGAACTTTGCCCAATCTGGAGGAGTATGTTTCACTTTATTCTTGATCATGTCTTGAATCCTGGCTGCTTCACTTTCCAGCTCAGGAATGGTCCAGTCCTTATACATGTGTTTTTCTCCTTTGTATTTCTTGTGGGCCATGATATTTTCAACATAATCTTTTCTCAGGGATTCATCTGCCTTTTCTGATACTTGCTGGCACACATTCTTTGCAAATTGTTCCAAAGATCTGATTTGTGTGAGCAAGTATTGATAGTTCTGCTGAATTTCTCTATCAGATTTCCCTTGTGAATTTCTTTTTGAGATATCCTCTGCTTGTTTAGCTTTGACTTTCAGATATTCTTCAATATTATTTGGCCTTGGATATCCTTCAACAGATGGCAAACTCCTTTTAGCAGGATCATCCTCATAGTAAAAAGATTTTATTTCTTCTCTGACTGATATGAGTTCAAGAGGAAATTTAACACCTGCAGGAGCTAAGGGCTTTTGAATTTGAGCTGATGAGAGAGGAACAGGTTTGGGTATTGTAACAAGTGATAGAGATTTTGAAGATGTTGGTGGTGGTGATGGTGAGTCATCATCTGGTATGAAAAGCCTTCTCCTTTTTATTGTAGGAGTGGCAGATGATGTTTTGGGTGGATCAGTGGTGGTGATTTGAGTGGCAGTGATTTGTGATTGACTAACAGCTGTTGAAACAACTGGTGTTTCAACCACTGTTGTCATTACAACAGATGTTGTAACATCTGTTGTCTTCTGCTTTTTGGCAGGAGGAGATGGTGGTGAGGTTGTTTTTGGTGGTGGTGGTGGTGGTAAGGCAGTGGTTGTGGTGTGTGTTGAAGTGATAGCAGATGTTGAAACAACTGAAGTACCAGCATATGTTGATACAGCAGGAGTTACAACAACTGTTTGGGTGGAGGTTTGATGTTGGAGGCTTTTGGATGGTGGTTTTGGAGTATGCTTTGTGAGTCTGGATGGTGTGGACTTGGGTTCCCTCACTTTTCTAGTGAGATTTCTTTTTGGCATAGGATTTTTAACATCCTTTGACTTAGAACAACCCTGCACATACAGCTCCATGTAAGCTCTTTTCTCCTCATTCCACCTTGACATATCCTTTGCCTCTCTGTCCTTTTTTACACTTGCTATAGCTTCATCAAGTGCATTTTGGGAAACATCCACCTTTTTGCTACCATCTGGCAAAGGAATTTTTCTGGTCATGGCATCCCTTTCTGGTTCAATGTAAAGACCATCATCTATTCCCTTCTTCTTCCACTCCTGAATTTTCTCCCCCTTTTTGGCATTATCTGGGGGTAATTGATCAATAAAGAGAACAGTTGGAGGAGCAGTGCCAGTGGTTTTTAATATGTGGGCCTTGAGTGCCTTGATGTCTGCTTGTGTGTTCTTGAACCTAGACTGCATTGTGTTTCTCAGCTCTTGTACATGTATTGCATGTTGCTGATCAGCCATTTGTTTTTGTTGTTGGAGAAAAGGTTGAAATAGATTCCAGAGCTCATTTGCAGCAGGTGCTTGTGGTGGAGCAGGTGCTTGAGGTGGAACAACAGTGGATTGCATCTTTTGTACTTTCAACAACTGTTGTAGCATGTCTTTGATATCTGCAACAGCTGTATCCAGTTTGTCAACTCGTTCCGTCAAATCCAGATATTTCAAACCATCATCCAAGTTAATGGGATCATCTGATTTCCCACTAGCAGTGGTTTTATCAGTGGTTGAGGTAGGGAGTATACTCCAAACATTAACCACTGATGCCCCTTTTTCTTGGTACTGGGGTCTTCTTCCTTCAACACTTGACAGCCTTTTGATGTTGCCAGTGGTCAAAACAAATCCACTCGTGGATGTCAGAGGTGCTATGGAAGGAATTTCCTCCAAGGAAGTCTTATTAATGTAACCACTATCCAAATGCAAACCAGTGGGTTCGGCACTTGTAGTGGCTGCTTCTCTTGGATTACCACCAAGAGTTACTTGTAACTCAAGGGGAATAATCTCCTCAGGTTGTGTTGGTGGGTTAGCAAAGATTGATACATCAGACCCAGTCATTTGTTGAGGCATGTTCTCGTTGATAGGTGATTGAGAAGGACTGGTTTGTGCCGGGTTCAAATCAATTGCATCCAACAAAAGTTTAGTTGGTGGGGGAATTGTGGATGTGAGGTTTGGTGCAGAAAGAGAATTTGCCCCGGGCATTGGGCTGTGGATGATGGAAGCAAGTGATTCCAGAGCATCATATTGTGGTGTCCCTATATGTACAACCTGTTCTTTTTTAGAAGAAGCATGAGGAGTTTCAGTTATGGGTTGAGATATTTGTACCAACTGCTGTGAGGAAGAAGCAGCAGTGGTTTCTTGTGACTTTTGTTTTGTCACTGCCAGTTGCTCTGGTATCTCATCCTCCAGAGTTGCCTTTTTGATAGGTTTGGGGGGTTTTTGAGTTTTCTTTTTGTTTGGCTTTTTGGTGATAAAGGTGTGAGTTTCAAAGCAGTTATTTTGCTACTTTGATCACCTTGAGCAGTGGGCTCAGCAGCAGATACCTGAGGAGCAGTGGTAGCTGCTAAATTCTGCTCAGGCACCTCTGCTTGTGTTTTGCAAGGTGTTGACATTCTTGTAAAAGTTTCAGCAGTTAAGCTGTGCATTTGAAAATAGTCACCTTGTTTTATTGCAGCCTCATCCTTACCAAGTTTCGTTTCAAAATAGTAACTTAGAAATCTTGGAAACAGTAAGAATGATTTTGTTTCAACATTTTTAACCAGATCATTAAAAATTTCCTGGGAATAATTAAAATTTTCTTTTTGAAGAATAGCATATCTCAGATTTTGAATTTTTAATGGTATTTCATTAAAAGCAGTGGTTTTGTTTGAAACACACATTAGGAGGGTATGGAATAAAAATCTTGTTGCAGAAGGGAAGAAACCTTTTTGTAAGGTGTCCCTTTTCATCATTGTGTCTGCATACCCTCTCTCAATAAAGTCAATTTTTAACTCGTTTTTAGGGAAAGATGTGTTACCTTGTTGATCATCGAGCTGAAAGACTTTCGAGATAAATTGCGATGTGATTTTGACAGCTTTTCCCTTTAGAGAAGAGTTAATGGCTATTACAGCTTCTCCTTGTTTTTCAAGGGTTGCACTCTTCCAAAACTCTCTTTGGGTTGCCAAGTAAATTGGTGCATCTGCTATTAACAATGTTTTGTACTTTGATGTAGATATGATATCAAGGATGGAGTCGAAGATATTAGTGATGCCGGGCTTTGTGAGAAGACCCAGAAGGTTGTGAGACGGTTTGTGTGGAATTTCAGTGGATTTGGCCTTTTGAGAGGCTTCTTTTGATGATGATTTGGAAGTGGGTGTTGCAGATGACTTCGATTTTGTCATTTTGGAGATGATGATCGAAGAAGGTTGTGAAGGAATTTGAAGAAAAACTGCTTTGAGAAGAGAATTTTTATGAATTCAATTCGACAGTAAAACCCTGTTTGGGTTTTGAATGGGGGGTTTTATAGGGAAAAAGTGAATGCTGACGTGGCAGCGGTTACAAAAGGACTGACCACTATGTACGGCCCACATGCCAACCCCTGATGAAATGAAGGACAGTACTTTTATGAAAGTTACTGATGAAAGGCAGTGGTTACAACGGTAACAAATGGAAGCAGTGGGTGATTTTCACTATCAGTAGATAGCACATCAGTGGATAAAACACTGATTTTGAGCATCAGTGCTTATCAGGAAAATGAGAGAACAGGGGTTGACTTTCAGCAGTGGACAGATTTTGAAGTAGAGCAGACTTTTGAACAATCAGTGGTTATGGTAGACTTTTAAGGATTTTAATGAAAACTTCATTTTTAGCTATTTTTAAGGATGGATTTTTGATTTTCTGAAAACATTTTAATGCTTCTATTCATAGAAAAACAAGATTTTGCTTGTTATTCCATGTTTAGCATGCCAATCCTAGAGACCAAACTTTCAAAGGTGGATGTATCTAATGCTTTTGTGAGCACATCTGCCAGCTGGTCTTTAGTTGGAACATGATGCAGAGAAATCAAACCTTTTTCATAACAATCCCTCACAAAGTGATGTCTGATGTCGATGTGTTTGGTGGTTGAGTGAGAAACTGGATTTTTGATGATATTTTCTGCTGCCTGGCTATCCAACATGAGTGGTGTCTTTAAGGCAGTGATACCAAAATCCAGCAACTGATTTTGAAGCCATAGGAGTTGGGCTGTACAGCTTGCAGCAACAATGTATTCAGCTTCAGCAGTGGATGTTGAAACAGCTGCTTGCTTTTTGCTTTGCCAAGAGACCAAGCAATCGCCTAGAAACTGGCACCCTCCTGAAGTGGACTTCCTTGTGGTGTTACATCCAGCAAAGCCACTGTCTGAAAAGCCTGAAAGCTTGATATTCCCATTAGCTGGATACCAGATACCAAGTGTGGGAGCACCTTTTATGTATCTGAAGATCCTTTTTACAGCAATGAGGTTTGATTTTCTGGGAGCTGATTGACTTCTTGCACAGACACATGTTGCAAACATGATGTCTGGTCTAGATGTAGTTAGGTACAGTAAAGACCCAATCATGCTTCTATAAAGTGTTTGGTCAATCAGCTCATCCTTTTCAACAGACATGACAAGCTTATTTGTTTCCATGGGTGTGCTGCATGGTTTACAATCATTCATATCAAATTTATTTAAAAGTTCTTTAGCATATTTGCTTTGATGAATGAAAGTTCCATTTTGCATTTGCTGAACTTGGAGACCAAGAAAGCATTGCAGCTCACCCATTGCACTCATTTCAAACTCAGCTGTCATGAGTTCCCTAAACTCTTCACACATTTTATTACATGTGCTTCCAAAAATAATGTCATCCACATAAATTTGGACAATCATTAAATCCTTTCCTCTCCATTTTAGAAACAGTGTTTTATCAATGGTACCTCTTTTGAAACCATTTGAGAGTAGAAAGGTGGAAAGAGTTTCATACCAGGCTCTAGGTGCTTGTTTCAGGCCATACAAGGCTTTGTTTAGCCTGTAGATATGATCTGGATAAAATGGATCCTCAAAACCTAGAGGTTGACAGACATACACCTCTTCTTGAATTGTACCATAGAGGAAAGCACTTTTTATATCCATTTGGAACACCTTCATGTTGTGGTTTACAGCAAAGGCCAGGAACAATCTTATAGCTTCCAATCTTGCTACAGGGCCGAATGTTTCATCATAATCAATCCCCTCTTCATGTCTGTAACCTTGAACCACAAGCCTGGCTTTATTCTTGACAACAATGCCCCTTTCATCAGTTTTGTTTTTGAAGACCCACTTTGTGCCGATGGGACTTACATCTTTTGGCAGTGGTACAAGCTCCCATACTTGTTGTCTTTTAAACTGTTGGAGCTCTTCTTGCATGGCTTCTACCCAGCTGTTGTCTTTTAGTGCCTCTTGGTACTTGACTGGCTGATGGAGTGATAGAAAACCAGCAAAAAGACAAATGTTTTGGGTTTGGCTTCTTGTGAGCACCCCTTCATTGATGTTGCCAATGATTTGATCAGGTGGATGAGATCTCAAAAATATTAAATCTCCTTGGTATGGTATGATGGCATTTGTTGGTGAAGGCTGCAAATGTGTATCATCTGAGCTAACCACTGCTGGTGACTTTGATGATCCAACAGTGGCTTCGAAAGGTGGTGGAATAGGAGGTAATGGTGTGGACACATGCTGACTTTTATCCACTATTTGGGGACTTTTGTCAGCAGTGTTTAATGATGTGGAAGCAGTGGTTAAGGGGCTACTTTGGTCAACAACTGTTGATGTAGCAGTGGTTGCGCTTTGACAGCTGTTTTGTACAACTGATGCTTTTCCCATTGAAACAGACTTTTGTTGAGGAATGATGATCTCATACACATAGTCTGGTGATGATTCCTCTGATGGACCTGCACTGTTAGTCTTGACAGCAGTGTTTTCAAAACTGAATTTATCAAGATCAAACAAATCTGCAGGATTTGCTGGGATTTTCATTGATGAAAGTTCATTGAACTTTACATTCAAGGTCTCCTCCACTGCTTTGGTCCGTGTATTAAACACTTTGTAGGCCTTGGCAGTGGTTGAGTATCCCAAATGATAACCACAATCAACTTTGGCTGCAAATTTTGAGATGGAATCTTTTAAGTTCAAAATAAAGCATGGGCAGCCAAATACCTTGAAGTATGAGATCAGTGGTTTGATTTTATATAGAATTTCATAGGCAGTCTTTTTGTGCCTGGGGTTTATTAAAACTCTGTTTTGGACATAGCAAGCAGTGTTTACTGCCTCTGCCCAAAAAGTCAAAGGCAAACCTAAGTCAGCAAGCATGGTCCTAGCAGCTTCAATCAGTGTCCTATTCTTTCTCTCAACTACCCCATTTTGCTCTGGTGTTCTAGGGATGCTGTACTGCCTTACAATCCCTTTCTTCACACAGAAGGCATCCAACTCCTTATCTTCGAATTTTGTGCCATTGTCACTCCTGAAGACTTTTACTGGACGGTCAAATTGCTTTTCAACCTGTGTCACAAAGTCTTGCAAAATGCCTGCAGTCTCATCTTTTGAGAGTAAAAAGAAAGTCCATGTAAACCTAGAGAAGTCATCAATAATAACCAAACAATATCTCTTCTTTTTGAGACTCATGACTTGAACTGGGCCAAACAAATCCATGTGCAGCATTTGCAAACACTGGGTTGTTTTGGACTCTTCAATGGACTCAAAGGAGCTGTTATGTTGTTTTCCTTTTAAACAGGAAACACAATGCTCAGGACATGAAAACAATTTTTGTGGCAAACCTCTTACAAGGCCATTTTTTGAAATTTCAGTGATTGTCTTGAGATTTGTGTGCCCTAGTCTCCTGTGCCAAAGTTCTGTCTCTTTGTTAGAGGCAGCTGAGAACAGACAGGCATCAGCTCTAGGACACTCTTTTGACATATCAGCAACATAAACATTGCCACTTCTTTTAGCAACAAGTTTTGTTTTTCCAGTTTTTATTATTGCTTCAATCTTTTCAACCATTTCTGGTCCAACAATCCTACAACACTCCTTTGTGAAGAATGACCCATACCCCTTATCACTCATTTGTGAAACACTCAGGAGGTTGAATTTCAGATTGTCTATCAGATTGACATTTTCAAATTTTACATTTCCAGACTGCACTGTACCAGACCCCAGAACTTTCCCTTTACTATTATTCCCAAAGGATATATCACCCCCTCCATGAATTTTGAAATCTTTGAGTAGGGCTTTACATCCTGTCATGTGCCTGGAGCCTCCACTATCTACATACCAAAGGCTATCTAAGCATGCAGAAGCTCCCTGCACATGAAGTAAAAGGATTAGTTCATTAGGGTTTCCAAAGCCAATAAGGCTTTGGATGGGGTCTCAAGTGTGTCTGGGATGGATGCAGATTGATGGACAGTGGTTAGGTCAGGGGTTTGGACAATTTTAGGACTGTTTCTTTCTAACCACTGTTGTGGGTTTTGCCCAATCACCTGTTGGTACCCAAAAGGTTGCCTGTTCACTTTAGGTTTAGAGGGCCTTTTGTAGGTCTCATAAACATGAGGAATACTTTGGTAAGATTGTTGTCCCTTACCTCTTTTGTATTGATTGGCAGGGGGTGCATCAGTAACCTGAACATCTCTTTTGACAGATGTTTGGTTCAGCTGTTTTGTGACAGTTGTTTGAACTGGCACAAAGAGTGGTTGGTTCTTGGTGAATTTGACAGATGATGTTAATGGACTCAAGGATGTTTTAGCAGTGTATTCATTCTTTTTCACATCAAAGTTTTTGAGATACACACATGCTTGAGTTTTGTGGTTTGTTTTACCACAGATGGTGCAGCTTTCAGCAGGAACAATGACACTTGTTTTGTTTAGATCATATGCTTTTAGATGAAAACAGTCTTTTGTTAGATGGTTTCTCTTTTCACAAAATTCACAAAACAAGTTATTGATCTTTTCTCTCTTCTTTCTCCTTTCAGACTCCTTTGCAACAGAGTTTTTAACCTCTGTTGGGATGTCCTTAAGAGGAATGACTTTTGCTTTTGGAGCTTTAACACCATCAGTGGTTGAAAAGTCCATGGGCTTGAAATTTTCAAGAATGTCACACTCATCAGACCATGTGGGTTTAAACTGGTATTTCTCAATCTCCTCAAAAGTAGAGGATCCCACTGGTCTGTCAAGTGTGATTTTGTTACCAAGTTTATCAGTGATTTTCACTTCTTGGCCATTCTTGTTTGTGGGAATGAATTATGTGGTTACATCAGTGGTTTGAACAGATTTTTCAAAACCAGTGTCTTCATCATCATATTTTCTATAACCAACACCAAATTTCACATTGCTTTTAATCTGTTTTTCAAGTATTACCTCATATCCTTTGCAGGATTCCACCCATTTTTCACATGTGATTTGGGTGGACTCTAACTCCTTTTTGCAAACTTGGTATTTTTCTACCATAGTTTGGAGTTGAGTTTTGGTTATGCTTTGCTCTTCTTTGAGACTGCTGATCTCTTTATCCTTTTCAGCCAATTTGTTTCTAAGCTCTTTTAATGACTTTTCAAATTTGACTTCATCAGTTAAGATTTTATCCCTAAGGTTTTCATTTACCTCTTTGATGTTAGCAAATGCAATAATGCACTTGTCTGAACACAGTTTTTCAAGAACTTGAGGTGATACCTTGGCAGCAGCCATCATGGCACAATCACATTGATGATTTTCTTCATCATCAGCTCTTACTTCTTTCTCACCTGCTCTCTTTTCTTCCTCTTCTTCCTTGTCTTCTTTGGACCAGGGGTCTGTCAGTGGTTCAATCAGGGTTTCTGAATTTTCTCCCGGCAGCAGTTCACCAGCAACTGCAGTAATCACAGCTTCAGTCACCTCATCCACTGTTTCAGTACTTAGCTGTTCACCTTCAGTTTCTACCCCCTCTGGTATTGACTCTAATGCCATCAAAGAAAATTCATAATTAGAAGGTTCATTAAAAGCATAGAGTGCAAAATTTTCATCACCAAGCTCATCAGGCATGCTGCTCCAGTCAACAAAGCCTTGAGTGAAGAAGCTTTGCTGATCTGGTTGTACCACTGCTGGAGCAGCTGTTTGAGGTGCAAAAGGTTGCACTTGTGCCTAAGGGACAGGGGTTTGAACATACTGAATTTATGGAACAGTGGTTTGGACATAATGCACAGGCACAAGGGTAGCAGCATAGAGAGCAGTGTTAACATGGGCTGCAGGGGTATATTGGGTATAGTGCACAGTGCTTTTATTTTGTGGTCTAGGGTTTGAGCTGGGATGAGTGATTATTGGACCAGTGTTTTGACTTTTGCATTCCCTAGCAAAGTGCCCTAGCCTATTGCACTTGTAGCACTTAATTTTTGATTTATCCAACCCCACCCTTAAATTCCCATGTAAACCTGGGAATTTTCTCCCTGTTCTTTTGTAGAATTTGCTTGTTCTTACACTAAGCAAAGCCAATTGATGCAAAATGTCCATCTCTTCTAAGTCAGTGGGATCAAAGTGTTGCAAATCATTGAGTTCAAAGCACAAATTATCTGACATCTGGTTTTCACAATTTGCAGTAAAAGCATAATTTGCAGAGTGATGATCAGGGTTGTTAAAATTTCCACCAGCAGTTATATCAATGAAGTGATCATAACCCTGATCCTTACCACTGCTACCAGATTCTTCCTGACCAAAAAGAGCTGTGCTACCGAATGAATAATCATCAGCAACTTTGCCAGACTCTTGCAACTTCTTTTTCTGGTTCAACTCCCTTTCATAGGTCAGGAGTCTACCATGAAGTTGGGTCAGGGTCAGATCCTTGAACTCAGCAGAGTTTCTAGTGACAAAAGCTATGGTATCCCATTTTTCTGGTAGTGACCTAAGGAACCTGCTATTTTGAGTTTAATTTGTAAATGTTACTTTAAGAAGCCTTAGTTCACTAATGAGACAACTGAATCGCTCAAATTGCTGAGTCAGTGATTCACCCTTGATGTGACAAAATGTTTCATACTGCTGATTCAGAATTTCCCTATTGTTTTCAATGACTTCTTCTGTTCCCCCAAATTGTTCCTTCAGTGCATCCCATAGCTCTTTGGCACTGTTACAGTGTAACAGTCCAGCATAGATCTCATTGGGTAACGCAGAAGCTATGATGCTAAATGCTTTGGCATCAAGTTCAAACTTTTGAAAATCAGTTTCAGTATAGTTTTCAGTTGGTTTAGGAACGAACTTCTTTGCATCCTCAGCACTTGGCACCATAGGAACATGGGGACCAAAAACAACAGACCTCCAACTTCCAGTGTTCTGTTGAGCAAGGATGTGACCCATCCTTCTCTCCCAGATGTTGTATTCATTACGTTTAAGCATGGGTGGTTTAAAAAGCGAGCCAATGTTATTCTTATCATCTTGTGATTGTGACGTCATCCTGGTTGTTTTACAGGCACTGATTAATCAACTTTGATGGTGATTAAACCTAGCTCTGTTTTTCAACACAAACGAACAAACTATCAGTATCAACTTTTATGAGCTGAACTATTTACATCAAAATGATTGTAAAATCAAATTTGACTGTCCAAGCTCTGATACCAATTGTTAGGATCTGAGTTTGGTTTTAATTGTGTTTTTACGTTTGAATTAAGATGAAGATGGATGAGTTGTGCAGCGGAATTAAGATGGAAACAAACTTTGCACACAATCAAACGAGAGAATTGCTTTAATCAAACATTTTTCACAAAGAACCGAAGGATTGAATTTATTTCAATAACGATTACAATGCAATGTCTGAATACAAACCCCCCTCAGCCTGAGCTCACAGTGTTTGTTCGTGCAGGAAGAAGATTTTGCAAAGAGCTAATAGAACAGTACAGAGCACTGTTCTATTTATAGGCACGAGCAAACCACTGAAGCATCTAAGCTGACGTCACCATGAAAGTGACATCTAACCTCCTAACAAACTCTAACCTCTGATCTATACAACCTCTGCTATGCTAAACTACTGTTATTATATTTCATTACATTAAGACATCTAAACTACTGCTGCATCCTTCCACTGATGTGAACCCAGCAGTACTTGTCATGATCAGCAGAGCTTGACTCAAGGCAGTAGATTGAACAGCAGAGCTTTGGTCTTCCATCAGTCTTTTACTTGATCAGCAGTTTATAGGTCAGCAGTTTGTATGATCAGTAGATAGGAGGTCAGCAGATGTTGAAACCACTTTCAAGGGGAGAGACTTGTATACATAACATCTGCTTATTCTGGATCCACTGCTCTGAACCAGTTTTGGCTTTAATTATCTGTTCCTTTGATAGGGTTCAATCCCAACAGATACTGAAAAGCTAAAGGGTATGGTTAAAGAATTAGAACAAGGAACAGATGAAATTTGGAGATTCCATAAGAAGAGAAAGTGGATACCTAAATTAGGAAACCTACGTCATCGTATATTAGAAGAAGCCCATAAATCCAAATATACAATGCACCCAGGAAATGATAAGATGTACCAGGATTTAAGAAAGAATTACTGGTGGATAGGAATGAAAAAGGACATAGCAACCTATGTTTCTAAATGTTTAACTTGTTCACAAGTTAAAGTTGAACATCAGAAACCCTCAGGTTTGTTACAACAGTTAGAAATGCCCGTATGGAAATGGGAATTGATAGCAATGGATTTTGTTACCAAATTACCCAAAACAAGGAAAGATAATGATACAATCTAGGTGATTGTAGATAGGCTAACCAAGTCAGCTCATTTCCTACCAATGAAAGAAACTTTCAATATGGAACAGTTACCTAAATTATATGTAAATGAAATGTTTCAATACACGGAATTCCTTTATCAATTGTTTCTGATAGAGATAGCCGTTTTACCTCTCATTTTTGGGCAAGTTTCCAAAAAGCAATGGGAACCAAGTTGAATCTAAGCGCAACTTATCATCCTCAAACAGACGGACAAAGCGAAAGGACAATTCAGACAATGGAAGACATGCTTAGAGCTTGTGTAATTGATTTCGGAGGTAATTGGGATGATCACTTACCTTTAATAGAATTTTCTTATAATAACAATTATCACACAAGTATCAACGCTACACCATTCGAAGCACTTTATGGACGAAAGTGCCGAACCCCAGTCTGTTGGGCGGAAATTAGGGAAAAGCAACTATCTGGACCTGAGATAGTACAAGAAACAACCGACAAGATCATTCAAGTTAAAGAATGACTAAAAACAGCACGTGATCGACAAAAGAGCTATGCTGACAACCGACGAAAACCATTGGAATTTCAAGTAGGAGACAATGTATTGTTGAAAGTCTCTCCTTCGAAAGGAGTAGTAAGATTCATCAAATGAGGAAAGCTAAGTCCCAGGTATGTTGTACCTTTTGAGATTATTAGAAGAATAGGACCTGTAGCCTATCAACTACAACTGCCAGAGGAAATGGCAGGAATACATGATGTATTTCATGTATCTAATCTCAAAAAGTGTTTAGCTGATGAATCACTAGTAGTGCCTCTAAAGGATATAGAGGTAAATGAACAACTCAAGTTTGTAGAGAGGCCTCTACAGATTGAAGACAGGAAAGTCAAAAACCTCAAGCACAAGAGATTAGTTCTGGTCAAAGTGAAGTGGGACTCCAAAAGAGGACCTGAGTACACATGGGAGCTTGAATCAGAAATGCAAAGGATATATCCACACCTATTCCAGTAGATCTCGAGGACGAGCTCTAAAACAAGGTGGGGAGGATATAACAACCCTAAAGAAAACCGACACTCTCATAAATTTTCAGACACCCTAAAATATATTAGAATATCCCTATATGTCTTAAAATACACCCCATACGTGAAAACGGACCCCGAATACCTTAAATATTTTTAAAAATAATTAAAATTTTGATTTTTGGGTTTGTCGCGGGGCACATAAGCCACCCCGATAGCTTACGCGGGCCGCTAGAGATCAAGAACGCAGCAAACCCTTGTGCTGACACGTGTCTGACTCGTGTTGAACCTACTAGATGACCCGGATCACCTACGCCGTTGACCATAGTTGATGCGGGACGCGTAGCCCTTTGATTAACCTTTACGCGGGCCGCGTAAAAGTCGAATTCAGGCCCTATATAAGAAGGCTTCGAGTCTTCAGTTTACGTCGCTCAGATTTCTTTTCTTTCTCTCAATTCTGAAGTGTAGGCATTATACACGGGTATAATACCCCCTAAATAACGAAATTCTGCTCCGTTGTAAGTATCATAACCCCTGGATACGTATTAGATACTCTACCTGATTGATCTAGGGTTCCGTAACGGCTGTCGTGGCTCTGCCCGACATAGTCATCGAAATTCCGTCTCGGGGAGGGTATTACTAATGTTAAAATGGGTTATTATACTAACACGTGTGCATTTGTGTAAATTATAGATTGTCAGCAGGAAACCCTAAAGGATAATCTAAGAAAGCAATGTGAGAAATCTCTTGTTTGTTAACTGTTTTTACAAAACCTCACACAATTAATTATATATTAAGCAGTTATTGAGTATTTGTAAGGATACAATTATCGTCGGGTATGTTGGGGTTTTGTATACAAATGTAGTTACTGCCTTGCGAGGAGTAACTTTCCACAAGTCGGGTTGACAGTACCGTGGGTGGTAATTAGTATGACTTGGAAACAAATGTAATTGCGAGACCGCCCTCAATACTGTACAATGGTTTTTATTTAAACTTGATTAAACTGGGATTCACTCACTAGTATTTCCCACTGACAAAATATTTTTAAACGCGTTTCAGGTAACAAAATGTGAAAGCCAAATAGAAGCCAGCTGGACAGCACTGAAGGCTTGGAAAAGTGGCAATAAAGTTACCTAAAATCAATAGATGTTTTATTAAATAAAAATAGGATTCATTCCTATGAAAATGTGTGTACTGAAAACTTGGGTTTTACCCCATATATTCAATATTATGAAAGTGTGGTATTTTACTCTGATAAAATATTTCCTAACTACGGTCCTGATGTAAATTCCGCTGCCAAAATTAGACAATACCCGATACCATCGAAACTGGCTCGCGGCCGCCCGTTCCCGGAAATTAGGGATCGGGGGTTGCGAAACCTGAGAGTTCTATCTTTCCTTTTTGCAAAATTTTATCTATGTTAACCGAATTTCCATCTGCCGTTTCTACCGTATAAATCTGCCTAAGTTTGGTTAAAGGTTGCTTAAGAGCTTGGCAGAATGAAGTATTTATAAAACTTTGGTTTGCACCAGAGTCAAATAATACTTTTGCATAAGTGTCATGTACCAGAAACGTACCAGCTATCACATCGGGAATCAGATCTGCTTCTTGTGTTGTTAACTGGAAGGCTCTTGCATTCTTCTTAGTAGTTCTTTCGGCAGGTTTGGCCTTGTTATCAGCTGGCTTGACCAATTTCGGACAATCAGGCTTGAAATGTCCCGTTTCGCCGCAGTTGTAGCAGATTACGGTTTTCTTCCTACATTCCTTCTCTCGGTGGCCTGGTCTCTTGCAGAAATTGCAATTTTCCTTGCATTTTCCAAAATGTTTCTTTTTGCAATTTCCGCAAAATGGTGGTATAGAAGGTTGCCCGGTTCCCTTTTTCTTGAAATTACTATTATTATTATTACCCACACGAAATCCTTGGGTAATCTTTTGAGTCAATTCTTTTTTCCTGTTTTCTTCCCTTGTGCGCACCAATCCGTCAGTCAGGGTATTGGCCAGTTCAACAGCATCGTCAATTGTGCGAGGTCTCGCAGCTTTGACTATATCACGAATCTCACTAATTAGCCCCCAAATATAGCGAGAAATAAGTACCGGTTCTGGCGAGGCCAGAGTTGGTACAATCCTAGCATACTCGAAAAATTTCGAAGTATACCCTCGGCAATCAACATCCACCTTCCGGTGGTTCAGGAACTTATTTGTCATTTGTTCCTTTTCATAGTCGAGACAAAATTTTCTTTCCACCAATCCCTTAAATTCCTCCCAACTCATTGCATAAGCCATGTCACTCCCTTTGGCTTGCAGCACCGTGTTCCACCATTCTAATGCCTCTTCTTTGAAAAGGTGGGATGCGTACATTACCTTGTCTTCCTCTGCACATTTACTGATTTTAATTACTGCTTCGGTCTTTTCTAACCAATGCAGTGCGACAGTCGCCCCTTCATTACCTGCAAATTCAAATGGTTTACAGGCAAGAAATTCTTTATAAGTGCAACAAGGTGTTGCAACTTTCATTTTCTTAAGTATTGGGGCCTGAATCACATTATTGTCGTTATTGCCGCCTCCATTCACACTGTTACTGAAGTTATCATCGCGAGTTCGTTTATTGTGGTTGGCTTGGGAAGGTTCAACGGGGTTTTTAACGGCAGCGACGATAGCAGGGATAGCGTTGGCTATTCCTTGAGCAACGATATTTTCTATATCTTGCCTATTAAGAAAATGGTCTTCATTATTTTGTTCGGATTGGTTAACTTCATTTATCGGTTGGTTGTCTGCGTTTTCCATCTGAATCATTAACAATATATGCAAATTATTGTTACAAAATGGATAACAACCAAACACAATAGAGCAATCACAGAAACAATTAAGTCAACACATACAGCCAAAATTGTCGACATTGCGACTTTCATATATTTTTATAATAGTATGCGTCGATTCAAACCATCTATTTTACAAAAGTTTTATTTTTAGTTATTATTATACATTGTTATATTATATATATATATATATATATATATATATATATATATTATTTTTCTACATATTATTATTATACAATCACACAACTACATTTAGCTGGCCTTTCAGAAACGACGCTCCCTCTCGTCATATTTCCAGGTGATGTTTTCCCCCACTTCCCGAATCCGGTTGCCTGCATCCACCAGCTCCTCGCCGTAGCGGCGTAATTCGGCAACGTTTTCTGTGCTCATAGGTGGGAATGGTGCAGGTTCAGGATCAAACTGGGGAAAATAAACATTGGGGTTATTCATGAAGTTCTGAAAGTGCCAGTCACTCGTCCACCATTCTTCCAGCTGGCCTATAACAGGTTGTGGGTTGACAATAGGTGATGTGCGTAGGGCGTGGTATAATTTTATGTATATTTTTAGCCCTTTTTACACTTTAGTCAAGTTTTAAATTATAAAACACGATATTTTACTAACACTAAACACACATATGGGCAAGTGCACCCATCGTGAGCGTAGTATAGCGTTGGTAAGATACCGAGGTCGTCCAAGGACACAAGAGCTTTCAGTACCGGTTTATCCTCAACGTCTAATCAAATCAAAATTTTAGAAAAAGGTTTAAACATGAAAATTAAAACTAAAAATGCTGAAAAATAAAAATAAAAACAGATAGACAAGATGAATCACTTGGATCCGACTCGCCTTTAGTGTAACCTTTGATTATTTCCGCACTTTTGCACTTTTTAAGAGATTATCTTAGTTATAGTAGTAGGCCCCTCTTTTGAAGGTGACGTTAACCTCAACCCAGTAGTTTGAGTCAGTAAGGATACAATCCTAAAGGGTTGGATTATTGAAAGATAATTAATTAAGTTATTAATGCATAATGTGGTAGGCCCCTCTTTTGAATGTGACGTTACCCTCGGCTAAGTAGTTTGAGTCAGCAGGGATACAATCCTAAATAGCCGGGTTAAATTTTTAATAGTAGTTTATATATGAGGGGATCAAGGAGTTCGGACCCCCGCCATCTAATACCAGTGGGTATTGAAGGAGGTCCTACTAAACTTGACCCAGGTCCTTGCAGGATCTATACACTGAACAAGGCAAGGCGCTTACCAAACCATTCCCTTAACCCCCGACCAGTTAGCCAACATATCTCCATATAGACCGTGGAGATATGAATGGTGTAAATCTTTTATTTTATATAGACATTAAAATAACGCCAAGACACCACGGACAAATGATAAGGAAGTTTCACCTTCAACATAAGAAACTAGTTATTAAAGTTAATACATAACCAAATAAAAAGTGCGAAAAGATTAAAAATAAAAAGTATTACACTAAATGCTTGTCTTCACCAAGTGATGTAAGAGACTTAGGCAAACATGGCCATTGATTGTCAAGAACTCTTACGATCAATCTTGGATCCCGAGACTACTCACACACTCTATGACGGATGATGGATGATGGTGGTGGATATGGGTTGTGATGGTGGTGGTGGGTGGGTGAAGTGTGAGAGAGGTGGTTTGCCAAGGGATGATTTGCAAGTGAGCCAAGCACCCCTATTTATAGCCTGCACAGAAGCCGGACATGGCCCCGTGCCCATTGGGCACGGCCCCGTGTCCACCCATCTTCTTTTTCTTCATTAATTGCAGTTTGTCTGCATTAGTTGACCACGCCCCCGTGTCCGCTGGGCACGACCCCGTGTGCAGAATCGTATCTGTACGATCAAGATTTGCCTAGATTCTACGAATCTTAGCGTTGACCACGGCCCCGTGTCCACTGGCTATGCCCCCGTGTTGGGAAATAGAAGCTTCTACAGCTTTGTCTTTTCTGCAAACACTTGGGCATGCCCCCGTGTTCATTGAGCACGGGGCTTGTTCAGCCTTCTGATGTCTTGTTTTTGCTTGGGAAGATGCTGTCGAGGGGTCGGGCATGCCACGTTTATTCCTTTTCTTGTATTATTGTTAGATTTGGCTACATTTTTGCTTCTTTTGTACATTTAAGCTAATTTAACCCTTAAAATACAAAAGGAAGACAAAAGCACACTTTTTCCAACATTAGTACTAAAAAAGGGTTAGTTTTATGCCTCATTTGATGTAATTTATATGTTGCATTTTGCACACATCAATAGGGTCCGGAATAGCAGGTTCCAAGTTAATTGGAAGTTGTGATTGGGCTGGGAAATTGAAAAGGTTTTCATCGGCTGGTCCGATGAGGTCACAATTTGCAAGTTTTCGATCAAGTTCCTCCCAAGGTGGCATCTCCATTTCCTGGGCCTGACCCGAGATTTCCCCTATCTCCTTTCCTTTTCCCTTGTCCTTCGGATCCTCAGTCTTTTTCACCTTCTGGGCAGCTGGCTTCTTCCTTCGTCCACGTTTCCAGTCCAGGATTCTCCTTCTCTTTTTCGGCTTTGGTTTCTCCTGTGGTTGGGCCTGGAATATTATTGGCTCTTCAGTATCTGCTTGATAGCCGGATAGGGTCCCGGTTGTATCCATATCGGTGGTATGGATAGTAAAGTTTCGGAGTGCCTCCGACAGTTCATTCATGTTGTTAGCACATATGAAGAAACACACAAATTTTAAGTTAAAATTTTATTCACATAATCACAGAATGGCAAATTAAAGAATTAAGTATTTCTAAATACTTAAGTGGCTTAAATCAGTGGCTCTAATACCACCTTTTCTGTCACGACCCCTGACCCAGTTTCCTGGTTCGGATGCCGTAAGACAGAAAACCCGTGGTATTTGTATTTAATTTGGCAGCGGAAATTTTTAACAGGATCGGTTAAACTTAAAATACCCATTTATTTCATTTCAAATTTCGGGACAAGCCCCGAAATTTACAATAAAGGAATTTCATTGGGAAATCCCCGGTTTACAAAAACATGTTTATTTATTTACTAAGCCACTTCCTTCAAGCTATAGTGCTATGCGGCACTTTTCCCTGGTTTACAGTAAATCACCTGAAACATGTTTAAAATTATTTTTATCAGCGGGAAAATACTGGCGAGTCATTCAATTTGTACAAAACGACATATTGTTATAATTTACAGCATTAAGAGTTTTCACATTTGCCCCTATCTATTAATTAGTTGGTTCAGTTGTCACTCGACCGGATCTATGACTGTGGACATATCACTAAATTAGGCTCGCCCACCTAAAGTGATAAATCGTTAGTAGTAATGTGCACAAAACCCCCACATACTGCCAGTAATTAAAGATTAGCAAAGACTTAATCACTTCAACGTATAACTGGAAAACATTTAGGGTTTTGCAAACAATTTGGTAAAAAGAGAATGACTCACATTGCGAGTTTAACTGGACAGAGTTTGGCCTACTGATTTAGCCTCGTAACCTAGTTAAATAACAATGCACACGAAACTACGTCAGTAACTTAATACAACATTTACGATAAATTCACGAAATCAAAACCCTCACGACGAATGACAAAGTATAGCATGAATTTGGGCAGCACTTAAACATCCATCGGATCGGTTTCAATCAATCGGACATTGTATCGTAGCAGTGATTGAGTTATTACCCAGTTGTTGCAGCAGAGATTTGGGATTTTAAGTGTTTTTGGACGAAACAACGTATAACTTAACGAGTATAGTGAATTTTTACGTCAAAACAGAACAGCCATGCAAGTGCCAAACCCCTGCCTATTATACTGGATTTTGGTCCCCCTCGCGTGGCGCGCCAGGCCCTCCTGGTCCCTACGCGTGGCGCGACGGCTACCCTTTTAGGATAGGGTAGCCTCGTGTCCTGTATAGCCTAAGTGAGTCAACAATTTTGATAACTACGTGTTTTGAAGCCGTTTTAGAAGGATAATTATGATGAGGGGATACCCCCCTTGAGTTTTAGGGGGCCCTGATCCTAGTTTTGACTGTTTTGAAAATTTACGGGTCATGCCATACTACTTAGGGGGTCTCAATTAGGGTTTCCTAATGTGCATTATTAAATAAGAGTTAATAATTTCTGACAAGGGTTGTTATATCCTCCCCACCTTGTTTAAAATCTCGTCCTCGAGATTTACTGGAACAAGTGAGGATATTTTCGTTTCATTTCCGATTCCAGTTCCCATGTGTACTCCGGTCCTCTTTTCGAATCCCACTTTACTTTGACTAGTACCAATCGTTTGTGCTTGAGGAATTTGACCTTTCTGTCTTCGATTTGGAGAGGTTTCTCAACAAATTTCAACTTTTCATTTACTTCTATATCTTGAAGAGGTACTACCAATGATTCATCAGATAAACATTTCTTGAGATTAGATACATGAAACACATCATATACCCCATCTAGCTCTTCTAGTAGTTGTAGGCGATAGGCAACTGGTCCTATCCGCTGGATCACTGGGAATGGTCCTATGTACCTTGGACTTAGCTTTCCCTTCCTACCGAACCGAACTACTCCTTTCCAAGGAGAAACTTTCAAGAGTACCTTGTCCCCAACTTGAAATTCTAATGGCTTGTGTCGATTGTCTGCATAACTCTTCTGGCGATCTCGAGCCGTTTTCAGTCTTTCCTTGATTTGAGTTATCTTGTCAGTGGTTTCTTGTACAATCTCAGGACCATATAATTGGTTTTCTCCTATTTCAGCCCAGCAGACGGGAGTTCTACACTTACGTCCATATAGTGCTTCGAATGGGGCAGCATTGATACTGGTGTGGTAACTATTGTTATAGGAGAATTCTATTAATGGTAAGTGATCATCCCAGTTTCCACCGAAGTCGATTACACATGCCCTGAGCATGTCTTCAAGGGTTTGGATCGTCCTTTCACTTTGTCCGTCTGTTTGGGGGTGGTATGCGGTACTTAAATTTAAATATGTCCCCATAGCTTCTTGGAAACTCGTCCAGAAATGCGAAGTGAAACGACTATCCCTATCTGACACAATGGAGAGTGGGAATCCATGTAGGGATACTACCTCATCTATGTATAACTTTGCTAGTTTTTCCATGTTAAAGGTTTCCTTCATTGGTAGGAAATGAGCTGATTTGGTTAATTGGTCTACAATCACCCAAATTGCATCATTACCTTTCCTGGTCTTGGGTAACTTAGTAACAAAGTCCATTGTTATTAGTTCCCATTTCCATACATGCATTTCTAATTGTTGAAGTAAACCTGAAGGTTTCTGGTGTTCTGCCTTAACTTGTGAACAAGTTAGACACTTAGAAACGTATCTAGCTATGTCTTTCTTCATTCCTATCCACCAGAAATTGTTTCTTAGATCTTGATACATCTTGTTATTACCAGGGTGCATGGTATACCTAGATTTATGGGCTTCCTCTAAAATTTTATCTCGTAAATCTCCTTGCTTAGGTACCCAAATCCTTTTCTTATGGAATCTCCAAATTCCATCAGTCCCTTGTTCTAATTCCTTTATCCGTCCTTTCATTCCTTCAACATCATCCTTGATTCCCGTTTCTTGAACTTTCTTCAGTTGTTCCATTAAATCTAATTGGAGATTTAATCTAAGAGCACGAACTCGCCTTTGTTTTTCATGATACTTACGACTCAAGGCATCTGCTACTACATTTTCCTTCCCTTCATGATATTGAATATCACAGTCGTAGTCACTTAGTATTTCCATCCATCTTCTTTGCCTCATGTTTAATTCTTTTTGCCCAAATATGTATCCTAAACTTTTATGATCTGTAAACTTACTCCCATCCAGATAATGTCTCCAAATTTTAAGGGAAAAAATTATTGCTCCTAGTTCTAAATCATGAGTTGTATAATTTTCGTCGTGCTTCTTCAATTGCCTTAATGCATATGCAATTACCTTTTTGCTTTGCATTGGCACACATCCTAATCCCAACTTAGAAGCGTCGCAGAAGACTTCAAAATATTCGGTTCCATCAGGCAAGGCTAGAATTAGGGCATTTGTTAATCAAAGTACTTTGAAATGAGTACTTTGAAATGAATGAACGATGAAATTTGTCTTTCTATCCTATAATCAGGTTGAGAACCTAGCAAGAAACTCCATGGCAAGGGCCATGTAAGGGGATGAGCTCCTAGGCAACATCGCTCAATATGTTCAAGGGTTGAATGGACCTATATAAGGGGTGAGTTCCTAAATCAATATAACTCCATGAGACTTAGAAATTTCTTCAACAAATATATGTCTCATAGACGGATTTGAGCAGCCTACACCAAATGTTCCTTAGGCCTTAACATTGGCCTACAAACCAAAAAGACTCTAAGTGAATGTCGTACATAGGATAGAGGTTGTATCTTCTTGTTAAAAATACCCTAAGGCTAAGTGACTGCAGCACTGAACCCTTTAAGGTATGAGTAACATAAGATGCACCACCTAAAACAAATACAACATACAAAACTAATGAAAACACAAGGGAGTAAACATAACAACACATTAAACATAGCAAGATAAGTTAAAGATAGCAAGGGCCATACTGGCCATCAAACATAAAACATTATCCACAAGCCTTCCAGGCTTTAACCACCAAGGGACCTAAACGGTTCCCTTAAAATAAAAGGATGTTCAAACAAACAATTCATAACATTGTTCGACATGCTAAGAATGCTACAAATTAAAGTTTCTTATTCACTTGGCAGTGTCAGGGATGGTAGACTTTGCTGCATCATCCTTCTTCGAACCTCCATCATCTTGGGTCTTTTTAGCCTTCATTTTTTCCTCCCTGCTGCACCCGCTGCCTCGGAGGCTTCAAGGCTTGAACCCTTTAAGCCCTCACCACCTTCAAAACACGTTTCCTCGCTATCTCCGGAGCAAGGGCGTTTCTTCGAGAAAGACTTCAACACGTCGTTACAAACAGCCTCACTAAGGCCCTGGGGTTTTAGCTCCTGCAAGACAGGAAAAGTTTTACCAAAACACTTGGAGACTTCACCCACATAAGGGTAAATCATATGCTCCATCCTCAAAACAGATTCCTTGAAGACTTCGAAGGCTTTGGGTTGAAAAAGAGAAGACTTTTCCTGAGGCTCCCCATGCTTACAAAGCTTTGTAACCAACAAACAAACCTTGGTGTCTCCCATGAGTAAGAAGCTCGGTGTACACATCACCCAAGACTTTTTTGAAATCTGATGAATGGAGAAGATAGGTAACCACTTGCTGGAATCCATTCTCAATGAGCCATTTATTATCATCAGTTTCCTAGGCAAGTGAAGCCTTTAACCTTTCCTTCTCCTCTAAGAAGGCTTTTTTCTAAACCTCCAAGGCAGCCTTATCGACCCTGACTTGAACCTTGTCAGCCTCCAAGAGTTTTTCCAACTCAACCATCTCAGTCTTGTGCGGGAAGAAAACTCCTCAAATCTTCAAACAACAATGCTTTCTCTTTCTCAGCGTAGCCCTCAGCTTCTTTCAAAGCAACCATTGAAGCTTTCATCTAATCTTCTTCTTCGAAAAGACTTCATATTCTTCCATCCTTTTGCGAAATCGGGATACACCCTCTAGAAGCAAGGCAGCAAGGTTGCAAGCACCCATCATCATCTTTGAGATCATCAGGTCGTCGTCTATAGATGAGCAAGAACCTCGAACAGTAGGAGGAGCAAAATGGGTAAGAACATCCTCACAAACTAATGAAGACTTGAAGCTGTCACCAACTGTGACCTTCCACCCTTCCCGAAACCCTTCAAGCTCACAACCTTTTTACCCGCCGCCTTGCTCCCCTTACCAATCACCAATGGTAACTCTTTGTCTTTCATAAATTTTCCTCAAACCCAACTTCTAAATCATCTGAAGCCTCTATGTCATCGCTCAGTTCCACTGGCTCAGAAGCCGATGGTTGGTCGGCGGCCTTTATCAAACGACGGTTTGAACGACGAGTAGAGACTTTGGAAGCAACAACCTTGGTAATACCATTGACGTTTGGGACATTCACGTAGCCTGAACCTTCGAACCTATGTTCAGTGTTCCTGGCAACAACATCTTCACCGGGTGTGGCCTCAGCATCCCCAAACACAACATCAGAGGTATCATCACTCCAGATAAAGCATAAGGCAAAACATCATATCTTGATCATCCCTCATGAGCACAGGGTCACGACCTGGCTTGTCCCACAAGGTGCTCACACCCATCAACACTAAAAGGTGTTCAGGAAAGGGACGAAGCCTCGAAGGACATTTCCTAATGGCTTTTAACAACCAACTATCTAGTTCAGACTCAAATGGCTCAAGCTGTTTAACATAGCATCGGGGTGCCTCCAAACAAGCTTGAAGGGAACAATGGACTTAGAAATCCAGAAAAATTGGTCCTTCCAAGAACCAAAGGTAGTAACCATTGAGGAAATCAAACAAACATCAACTTGGGACGCCTAAAACGTGACCCAATCGTCGTTCTTGGCCAACCGGAAGAAACAGTGGAACAACAACGATGGGTCATACCCTATCACAAAACCTCAAAGTGTAAAATCCCAGCAAGACCTTGAGGACGCAACTGACCAAACGACACAAGATAATACTCTAAAACATTCAGAACAAAGACCGAAAACGGATGACACAAGTTGGAAAACTCGAAATGACAGCAATAAAGAGCAATCGAACCAGCAGGACACTAATCGATCGATTTATCTAAACTCGGAGCCACCGGATTAAACTTTAGATCGCCCCCCCCCCCCCTTCTTTACAAAAAGCCTCAACTTCCTCTTGAGTGAGACAAGAATAACTCAGAGACAGATCTTTGCTAGCACCCAGGAGAGATGATCGAAAGAAAAAGAAAATGAAGTCTAGGAAGTTATTATCACACAACAGGCAAAAAACTGCTACCCATCACATCGACTGTCATTTCAAAATTCAAATCTCAAAACTCAACCGCCCAAAACCCTTCAAAGCCTTGAAGCCTCGAAGCCTTTAAGCAATAAAAGCAGTGTACAAAAGTCAGAAGCCTTTGAGCCTACACCTTAAACACCTCTGACTTGGGGGGCTGATGACGTGGGTAGCTCAAACCATAATAAACTGATTAGAGTACACAACAACTTAAAAGGTTAAAAGGTTCGGAAATGGTTAGCTGTCATGAACAATAAAAAGGACAAGTCAGAGCCTTGTCACATCACCCTTTGCGTGTGAATCCTCCTACCCAGCCGCAACCAGAGCATGTGGGAGAGCACACTCTTTTACCCGCAGGTCCAAACCTTTCAACCTTCCAAAATGGGCAAGTCCCTCATTGTAGCCAAGGATCACTGGTCAAAGGCTTCCTCTTATAGAAGATCCTTTCCCTATAAATCACAGCCTCTTGCCATTCAGGAGGGGCATTCCAGATCAACTCAGATCACCCTAGATCTCTGATCTTACTTCTCCTCTCTAGAACTTGCCCCATGCTTGTTCTATTCTCGGCTCACTACAATATTATTTCACTTAACATAGACATTCTGGGTTGAACATACTTCAATCCAGAATTCAAAGTGAATAATAACAAAGTGATCCACCTCCACGTACTATAAACGTGGAGGGACCTCACGACCTGCGTTAGGCTAATCGAAACCTTGAACCCTTTTACCCCAGAGATATCGCTACAGGCCTTGGTATTGTATTTGTTGTAACAACACTATACATGTGTAAAACTGTAAATCCTATCACACGATTTGTATTCCTGTGAGTATGTTCGCATGAAACAAGTTCACAGTCCAATTTTCGTAAAGTTGGTTTACGCTAATCGTTTTGTGAGAATCTTTCAATCTCATGGTCAGTCTATGTGCTTATCATAGTTTCTAAAACTAAATGTGTAAATAAACAGACGTCGTCATATGTTCCCAACGATTTTCACTTCACTCGCAAGCGTTCTTAACAAACAATCCAAATATCATCTTTAAATACATGGACAACAATTTTACACACATTTGTCAGAAAAAAATAGTCACACTTCTATATAACATTACTAAATATGAAGATTTTTAGGTTTCTTAATACATAAACATACATATATGCATAATCTTAAATTTTAATTCTATAAAAGTCTTAATGTACTCATACTTTCGTACCATTGATCTTCAATTAATCGAGTATGTGCAGTGCAAGTTGATCACCTACATTACACCAAGTTTTTAATAAGTTTGTTTCAAGAGCACAAATTGCATATCTCGACACATGTCGGTGTCATGATGTTTATCTTAACCGTAGCAAGATGAAACTACTCGACAAGAAATTCACACAATACAAATAATCAATCAATCCTAAGTATATACATTGCCACAAAATAATGTATAATTCATTGAATATCAACACAATAAAAGAAAAAAAATAAAAATCAACGTAAGATGTGCAAATCACCTAAAACCAAACAAAATTATAGAAATACAACAATTATAAGATCATATGAACGTTGACAAGGAAATCATATAAAAACTAGTCTCAAGCCACTCGCGTTGCGGGAGCGTAAAACTGTGTTACCAACGTTGTGGGGTGGGGGTGTAAAACCGTGCTAAGTAGCAAACGAAAATTCACTAAATGACAACCGAGTAAAGTATAAGATGTGTAAACATAAATTTGCTAAATGATAAAGCCAGGGAAAAAACCGTGCTACCAACGTTGCGGGGTGGTGTTGGAAAATCAGACCCTTCGATCAAACATAAAAACACACGATTGAACATGTTCCACTCTTTTTATTATTAAACCAAAGCACACAAAATTACAATAACCTTAACCATCTATTTAAACTAAACTCTTTATAATCCTAACCAAACTTAAACTCTATTTTAAATAATAAAATAACAACATATCTACTAAACCAATAATTATCCTTAATTAAAAGATAAAGAGTAAACTGCCATTTTGGTCCCTGTGGTTTGGCACTTTTGCCATTTTAGTCCAAATCTCAAACTTTTTACATCTGGGTCCCTGTGGTTTGCATTTTGTTGCCATTTTAGTCCAAAATCCAAAAACCCTCTATTTTGACTGTTGAAAACTGATTATTTTATCCTTTAGTGCAGGGGCATTTTGGTCCATGTTAATTTATTATAACATTTCAATAATTAGTAACATCATCTTCAAGAACATCATCAAACATCATCATCAAAACCCAGAAAATCCAGAAAATCAAGAACATCATCTTCAAGAAAATCAAGAACCCAGAAAATCAAGAACATCATCTTCAAGAACATCATCAAAACCCAGACCTCGTTCATCTTCAAACATCATCATCAAAACCCAGAAAATCAAGAACATCTTCTTCAAGAACATCATCAAAACCCAAAGATCGTTCATCTTCAAACATCATCATCAAAACCCATAAAATCAAGAACATCATCTTCAAGAACATCTAAAACCCAGAAAATCACCATCCTCACTCACCATCCACCACAACCACCACACGCTTCCACCGCAACCACCACCGCCTCCATTACCATCAGACATTACCATTACCATCACCCCCAACCACCATCCCGCACCAACAACCCCGCACCACCACCACACCGGCAGATCTGAACCACCATCTCTCACGGCGCACCACCACGCCAACATATCTGAAACAAGAACCATCCCCCCACCACCATTCCGCACTAGAAAGAGAGAGAGAGAGAGAGAGAGAAACGGGAGAGAGAGAGCCGAACGAGAGAGAAACATGAGAGAGAGAGGAACGCAGAGATGACGATGACGATGGTGGATCTGAGTTTCGGTAGGTGAGAAGGGGGAGATGACGATGTGGTGGTGCTCAGGTGGGACGACGCCGGAGTGGCGGTGGTGAGAAGGGGGAGGAGGTGGCGGTGGTGGTGGTGCTATAGAGAGAGAGAAGAGAGAGAGAGCTAATTATTTTGGGGATGATGATGATTTATTTGGGTTTTATTGTTAAAAAACTAAACATTTAAATGAATTTACAACAAATGAAATTTAAAAAATGACCAAAATGGCTCTACACTAAATGACAAAGTAATCAGTTTTCAACAGTCAAAATAGAGGATTTTTGGATTTTGGACTAAAATGGCAACAAAATGCAAACAGAGGGACCCAGATGTAAAAAGTTTGAGATTTGGACTAAAATGGCAAAAGTGCCCAAACCACAGGGACCAAAATAACAGTTTACTCAAAGATAAAAGACTCAAAAAATAATCTATATTTATATAATAAAAGAAACCAATGGAGGAACACTTGTCATTATTCTAGGTCATTCTTAATTCTAGATAATTATTATTTAATTTAAATTATAATATTAATTAAATTAATATAAATGTTATCAACTCTAAATCATTGGCAAATATTATTGTTTTAATAAGGATAAATTATAATAATATTATTGTTAGTTGAAAGATATAAAATCAGTTAGCTTGAATCCTTGAATAGCAAAGTTCGATAGTTTTAAAACAACAAATAAAACGAAAGTTTTAAAACAACAAATAAAACGAAATAGTTAATAATTGGGTTCTAACTGTTACTTTATTTATTTATAATTATAATCCATGAAACCAAATTTTGGACACGTATCATTTATTGAAGGTATTCTCAAATTTATATTTATCTTATATTAACTAAATAAATAAATAATAAATTAATATTAAATCTTATCATATTTTAATAAAATATTATCCTCAAATCCAAATTGTTAATTTAATATATTTTTAAAACAAATTATCTACAATAATAAAAGAAACCAAGTTTTTAAAGATATAACTTTTTATCATTTGCTATGTAAAATTATAGAGTAAACTGCAATTTTACACCCTGTGGTTAGGGGTGATTGGCACCCTTACCCCCCCTAAGGAAATAATTGCAATTTTACCCCCTACTGTTTGCTGTTATGTTGCAACCTTACCCCCGGCCTCAAATTTGTTGACTAATCTGTTGACTATAACTTGAAATGACTATAATGCCCTTTCATATTACCCCCTGTGTTTTGTGCACTCTGTGATATTACCCCCTGCCACCACTGCCACCGCCATTCACCACTGCCACCACCACAACTTACCGGAAACCTGCAACTCCGGTCATCTTCTCCAACGACTGCATCGACCACAACGAGTGCTAGGTTCTGAATTTGACATCGCATAATTCAACATATTTTGTTACCCAAATTTAACAAAATTAAACGGTACGGGTAAACGGGTATGTACTCACATTGTCTTGGACGTTCGGTTCAATGTCAATTGTTTCTAGATTAGTGAATTCAGTTTCAGCTTTCCTTTTGTTCTTGCTTACTTCTTTTTTGTAGTAGGTGACGAATCGGTCAAGCTCCCACAGAGTTTCAGTATCAAACGTATCGATATCCACCTCAATTTCATCGTCTTTTTGGGATAACGACGGATTCCTTTTCTTGATAATCTTGACAACGTTATCCAGCTTTTCAGACGGTAAATTCTGCAAATTTATGCTAAGTTTCTGCTTCTCCTCATAAGTCATTTCCCGTTTATTTGGATCTTTAGCTTTTGGCTTCTTTAACGAAGGAGTTCTACCCGTGCTCGAAACAGCCGGACGCTGCAGTTTAGGATCAATGGTAGGAACAGGTGCTTCCACCCTACTGGATACCGGTAATAACTGAGGAGGTGTCGGTCTTGATGTTGGAGTTGGTAAACCAACTTCGTTATTTACCGCACGCTTTGTTTCCTTTATATAGTCCGCTTCTGTAAGTTTCCATTTTTCTTCAAATAACTTTAATAGAAGCTCTGCCATAGCATGAACATCTTGCCCTTTCAGATTATACGTCAAAGCGTTTTGAAACGTCAGTCTTACATCCTCAGCAAACTCCATCGGATACCGGAGTTGCAGGTTTCCAGTAAGTTGTGGTGGTGGCTGGAGGTGGCAGTGGTGGTGAATGGCGGTGGCAGTGGTGGCAGGGGGTAATATCACAGAGTGCACAAAACACATAGGGGTAATATGAAAGGGCATTATAGTCATTTCAAGTTATAGTCAACAGATTAGTCAACAAATTTGAGGCCGGGGGGTAAGGTTGCAACATAACAGCAAACAGTAGGGGGTAAAATTGCAATTATTTCCTTAAGGGGGGTAAGGGTGCCAATCACCCCTAACCACAGGGTGTAAAATTGTAGTTTAGTCAAAATTATATTTATTCAACACGTATAATACAAGAGGTTTTTAAGGATATAATGTTTTTATTATTTGGTAGACTTTTCGACCCAACTATACACGGGTTTTTTAAAGATACGACGTTTTTAGTATTTAATATACAAATTTACATCTATTTAATATGTGTAATACACATGGTTTTTAAAGATACAACTTTTTTTTAGATTTATTCAACACGTGTAACATACGGGGTTTTTAAGGACGTAATTTTTTTTATTATTTGGTAGATTTATTGAACCCGATTATACACGGTTTTTTTTAAAGATACGACGTTTTTAGTATTTAGTATACAAAATGACATTTATTTAATCTGTGTAATACACATGGTTTTTATAGATATAACTTTTTTTATTATTTGATATATAAAATTACATTTATTTAACCCATACAATATACGAGGTTCATAAAAATATAACTTTTTGTTATCTATACTATATAATAAAAGAAACCAATGGAGGGACATTTGTCATTATTCTAGATCATCCTAATTGAAGATAATTATTAAAGTAAACATTAAAAATTATTTGAAAAAAATAAATTTAAAACGTTTGTTATTTGAAAAAGGTTTAAAGATATCTTTTTTTTTTTGTTAAAATGGAAGAAAATAGATAAAGATTTATAAAGGTAAAATATATATTGATAAAATGTTCGTTTTTTTAGAAACATAGGTTTTATTTAAAAAATACGTATTTATATACTATCAATTTATAATATTCTAGCGCATAACAAGTTGTACTCTCCGCTGCTAATGTTGGACCATGGTTTTTTACAAACCAAGGGCTGGTTTGGGTTGTTTTACTGGTGTGGGTTTTCTTATAACTTTGTTCATGCCAGCTGTCTATTATTGTTGGGCACGTTTTGTTGTAGTGTTTTAATAACTTCCACATCTTCATTGAAATCATCATTTATCTCTCTTAGACTGAACGTAGTGGGGCACCATTTTCTCTCATAACCCCCCATAACCCCCGAACACCACTACGGGTGGGGTTATGAGGCAAAAAAAAAATAGGAAGCGCTATAGATATCACGGGGTTATGAGGGGTTATTGGGTTTGCTTTTCAAATTCTAACCAATCAAAATAAAGCAAGGTTTTTTATAATTAATAAATAAAATTGAAAATTAGGAATTAGGTAATGATGGGTAGGGGCTTTATGACTACGGGCTTAAATGCATAACGTCCCATAACGCCCACCCGCACACCACAAAGGGGGGGTTATGACTACACATGGCCTTAGATATCTCTCAGATCTCTCAACGTCTCTCTCTAACCTGACTTGCGCCTGAGTTTTGTTGATTATTGTTTTGGGCCATGATGGTGATTTATATCACTTGACCTTTCCCCGTGATAGTGAATCGCAGTTTTTTTCGATTGTGAGATACGGAGATGGTCAGATTTGAGATTTAGCTCTTGCGGCGTTGGTGGCAACTGATGGTGGTTGTGTATGTGTAGTGTTTCCTTAATTTTGGGGGTTTCGTGGTTGGCTTCTGTGGCCGTTGTTGCAATGACTTTCGAACCGGCTATGTTTGTGCCATTTTTTTTCATGGAGGTGGATGTGTTGAACTACGTTACGGTGGCTTTGGTGGTCTGATGTAATAATGGTTAACCAGCCTTGACGGTTTCCTGAGTCTTGGAAGTGCATTTCTATTAACCTTTGTTTGCATTATGTTGTATTTTTTTTTCGTTTTACTTCGTGGCTGTAACGACTTGAGATTGGGCGATGATGTATTTTTGGTGTGGCACCTGTGATGTTTGAAGTTAAGTAACCAAAATTGCAGCCATGAAAATAGAATTTGAGCGCAAAATCTTTAGATTGAACAGAGAGAAGAGGAGTGTCATGAGGGAAAGATTGATGGGGGATATGGTCATGAAGAAGGTATGACGGCTTAGTAGTTTTATTTTTAGGGTTTGTGAGTTATTGGGGTTAGACTAACAGGACAAAGAAAATTTATTGAATGATGGTTGTTTATTTTTCAAAAGAGAATTAGGGTTTCCTTTTAGTGTAGAAGGAAAAAAAAGGAATTCGATGATGGGAGTATCTTAGCAAATGATGGAATAAATATTTGGGGTAGTTGATTTCTCAAACCCAGATCAAATTAATCTTGGTTTGGCAAGAATGATGAGGTTGTGTAGGAAAATAAGCAGATTGATTTTTTTCTTTCTTAGTGTTGGGTTGTGGTGAATTGCCAAGATTTGGCTCCCACAAATGATAACTGAATGGTAGCTTTGACTCCTCTTCTACACAAGACTCTTTTTTTTATTTGTTTCATCAGTAGCACCTTTTGACTAGGGAAACAACAACCAAATATTGACACAAATAAAATAAAAAAAACAATCGGATAACAATCTATAACCCATTCAATAATTATGTTATCAGTTATTGTATACATTGCGTCTTAATTTGTAAGGCCCAAGCCGCAACGCGACGGGGCTATCATCTAGTTTAGATTAATGTGTAAATGATGGAGTGAATCTATCTATATACTTATTGATTTATATAAGAATTAAAAGCAGTTGATATTCTCGCCTCTTCACCTGCGATGCCGACGAAACCATCAACCGTCCTTATCTTTCTCCTAACCGATTAGAATTAATTGAAATTGATGATTTATACTTATTTTATATAATAAAAGAAACCAATGTAAGGGCATTTGTCATTATTTTAGACCATTCTTAATTGTAGATCATTATTATTTAATTTAAATTATTAAATATTAATTAAATTAATATAAATCTTATCAACTCTAAATTATTGGCATAAATTTAACTCTGTTAGTTTCCACCGTTAACTCCATATGAAATTACTTATTTACCTCTCTTTTTAAAAAAAATAAAAAAAAAAACAAATATTACACTCATATTATTATATTAAAAGTGTGGGGCCAATTGTTTTCTACAAAACAACCGGCACCATAGCCACCCACCTCCACCTCTAGCTCCACCTACACCCACCTCCACCTCCACCACCTAAACCTAACCCCTACAACCCTTAACTCATCACAAAACACCACCACAATCACCACCACCACCACAACAACAACCACCAACAGTCACCAACGCGAGAGAAGTGAGGAGGCAGCAGTGGGAACGGTTGGGTGTTGCCCCCCTCTACAGCCCATGATCTCCGATTTCCCCCCGAAATTCAACAGCCCTTACATTTGGGATCGAACTTGGATCTTCTTATCTATCTAAACTCAAAAGCATTGTTTCACTTAACAGTGGATAAACATGCATATTATTTATTGTTAATGTTATTATTGTTAACTATAAGAAATTATATTAAACAACTTATTAATCAAACCAAAAATTTAAAATAGTATTAACCTAATTTAAAAGAAATAAAAAAATCCATTTTGATTTAGAAAGATTTTTTTAACAATAGATAAACCCGTGTAATACACAGTTTTTTTATAGATATAACATTTTTTATTATATAAAATTAGATTTATTCAATCCGTACGATACACGGAGTTTTTTTTTAAATATAACTTTTTTTTATTATTTAGTATATAAAATTACATTTCTTTCACCCGTGAATACACATAGTTTTTTTTTTTAAATATAACTTTTTCATTGTTTGGTATATAAAATTACATTTATTCAACCCGCACAATAAACCAGGTTCTTAAAGATATAACTTTTTATTATTTAATATATAAAATTACATATACTCAACACGTATAATAAATGAGTTTTTCAAAATATATTGTCTTTTTTATTTAGTATATAAAATTACATTTATTCAACCCGTGTAATACACGGGGTTCTAACCTAGTTTAATATATAAAATTACATTTATTCAACCCGTGTAATACACGGGGTTCTAACCTAGTTAAAAGATAAAAGACTAAATAAATAATTCAGGAATCATTATCTATAACCCGCCTTGATCCCTATCTCCTTAATTTAAGATTAACATCTTAAGGTGGGGAGCGTAAAACCATGCTAAGCAATAACCGAAAATTCACTAAATGACAACCGAGTAAAGTACAAAGGTATAGTCGAAAATTCACTAATTGACAAAGTCTGTAAATAAAAATTTAGTAAATAACAAAGAACTAAATAGGGGTATTGGATTTTAATAATCCCAAGTTTCACTAATTGGCCGGTAATAATCCCAACTCCAAAAATTGCCTACAACAGTCCCAACTTGTAAGATTTTGGCCACCAATGATCCTTGTCTAACTGGGTTATAACCCAGTTAGTTTTTTGAAGTTTTGAGCGGCAGAGAAGGTCACTAGAGGTTGGAGATTACAAGTGGTGGCCTCCTTTGGTGGTTTCAGGGGTAAAGAAGGTCGTCGGAATAAGTTGCAGGTCACCGGAGTTGCGTAGATGGTGGAAATTTTAAACTTTTGAGAAGCGGAGAAGATTACAGGAGGTCGGAGATGATTGGTGGTGGTCTCGTTTGGTGGTTTCAGGGGTAAAACGGGTCGCCAGAATAAGTTGCAGGTCACCAGCCCAACAAGGTTATAACCCAGTTAGTCAAGGATCATTGGTGGCCAAAATCTTACAAGTTGGGACTGTTGTAGGCAATTTTTTAAGTTGGGATTATTACCGGCCAATTAGTGAAACTTGGGATTATTAAAATCCAATACCCCAACTAAATAACAAAGGTTAATGTTGATTAATTGATGTTTAGATTGCTTATTGGAATGTTGATTATTTGATTGCTTCATGTTTAAATTGAATGTTTTGATAGTTGAAAAAGACTTCAAGATTGAACTCTCCAACAACTTTGATAATCTAAAAGAGTATAAAAGATTTGTCAACTTGAATAAACTATTTTTTTTTTAATTTGGATCACTGACGGACTACTGGAGTATCATCGTGCCACGATCGGAACCACTCGATGATATCCATCTCCACTAGGCATAACGCCTATACACCAATTCAGGAGGAAACCCAATAAATATGGAAAAAACCCCTTTGTGGAAATCGAACCCAGGACCTATTGGTCCAAAAGACTTATCACACCCCTAAGATGCCACTAGGCTATAAAGCCATGGACGAATAATCTATCTACTTTTGTAAGATTGATGATGCTAAGTGGTAACAAAAAAAAAACGATGTGCAATTACGTATTTGTATTGTTTATTTAAGTTATCATTAATTTTATCGGTTGTAAGTTGTAACGACAAGTGTTGAGATGTTTATCTGCAGTGAATTATGTGAAGTCTGATTTGCGTAATATGATATTTTCAAAATATGAAAACCCATAAAAAAAAGAGTTGTAAAGATATTGTGTTTTTATCATGCATCTTTCTATTATGTGACCCGAAAAATGTATAATTGAGTGATAGATATCTGAATACCGAAAATTAGTGACGCATATGAATCTTTTCTGAAAACCGATACTGCAGACGGTGGGCTTGATTCAACGGCATTTATAAATTTTGATTGGAAACGTAAGTCCAAAAGGTGGAATCAAGACGATGGGCTTGAACTGGCGTCCACTTACGTTACTAACAGTAGGCCCACCATTGTCTGCTATGGGGGTACACAAATAAAAATATGTGGACCAATTTTCAACATTGGTTACTTATTCATCACGGGACATGGGCCCCTCTCTTATTTTCAATTTTTTTGAAGATATATAAAAAAAAACATAAGTCATTCATGATAATTAAAATACTGATGATGCGACTAGTCTTTAAACTGGTGAGATGTTTAGTAGCAAAATCTTTTCGGTGTCAAGTTTACAGGTGATTTGGGTGTAAGAAAATTGTTGTTTCCTCTCTTACTTTTAATTTCTTGAAAATATAAAAAAAGACATAATTCATTCATGATTATGCGAGTAGTCTTTAAACCAGTGAGATATTTTGTAGCAAAAAGTTTTCTGTGTCAAGTTTACAGGTGATTTTAGACTGAGTGTAGTGGGGCGACTCCCACCCCCAGGTCGCCCCATATCGCCTGGAACACCGCCCCCGGGGGCGACTTGGGGGGCGACCCCCTCCTGCCCGTCTCAAACTCGTCGCCCAAATTCAAAACTTTTGATTTGAATATATCCGTTGCCAATGGATATGTTGGCCAAGCTTATTATTATTATTTTTTTTTAATAATCCAACATTTATAAATAATACCCCATATCAAACACATTTTTACCACAATCTTCTCTCAACTCATCAAAATTTATACCAATCTTCTATCAACTCATCAAAATGTATCCCCACAACATCCCTCCTTTCAACCAAAATACACAATCTTCCAATCCACAACCCGATCTGACGGACCCAAACGTTTTAAATAACCCCGCTTTTTACGCCTTTGTTGAAGTAATTTTTTTATTTTGGTTGAAGTAATTTTTTTTTTAGTTGATGTATTTTTTTATTTTGGTTGAAGTATTTTTTTTTAGTTGATGTATTTTTTTTATTTTGGTTGAAGTAATTTTTTTATTTAGTTGATGTATTTTTTTATTTTGGTTGAAGTAAAAAAAGACTTTTATAAAAAATAGGATTTTTTTTATATCTTTTACATAAAAAAGACAAAATAAATCAATCCACGTGTCGCAAGACGCCCCACCCAGCAAGGTTGCCCCACTACCCCTTTTTTGGTCAAAATCCTCTTATGTGACGTGGCGCCACGTGTCGCAAGACGCCCACTCAAAAGGTTGCCCCACTACACTCAGTCTTAGGTGTAAGAAAATTGTTGTTTCCTCTCTTACTTTTAATTTCTAGAAAATATATAAAAACGACATAATTTATTCATGATGATGCAAGTAGTCTTTAAATCGGTGAGATGTTTTGTAGCAAAAAGTTTTCGGTGCAAGTTTATAGGTGATTTTGGGTAGTACGTTTTAAAAGAAAATGAATAATAAAAAAAAATTAGTCATTAGTTTTTTTATGTGGGTGTGTTAAAATTAAAAGGGATGCTTATCGGTTTACTTGGTTTTAATTGTTTTGGCTCTAACTGAAAATTAACCGACTTGTTAGATATGTGTCTAAGTGAATCGGAGTAAACCGATTTGTTCGGTTATGTTGTCTGTTGAACCGGTTAATATTTGGTTTATTCGATTGAATTTGGTTTGGTTATCCGAATAAGCAAGATTTGTGGAGCCATAAATCTCACAATTCAAATACGATTAGGAACCGAACCGAAAACCGAATTCATAATTTGGTTCAGTTTTATCCTGTTATGGAGGGTTCGTTTTCTTTCACACCCCCAATTAAACATATTTGTTAGTTTTGATTTTTGAAACACAAATAATAGGAAAATTATGATACAATCAGTTACATTTTTATTATTTTAATATTATAATATAATGATTTTTGTAATTTGCAACCCTCACTGAAATGGTTGGATCAGAGAACTTATTTAATTAACCCACAAGTCAGAATGGGATAAACTAGTTGATCAGTACCAACACGGGACATGCTAATTTTAATTATAGGCTTACTAGGTTATGGCCCCGTGTGTTACACGGGTTGATTAATGAAAACGATATAATTTATTATTTGTAAATACGTATTATTTTTAATCTACTCTTGATAGTTTTAATTGAACATACATGATAAATTCATAAGTTGTCATTAATAACATTGAATTTCATGGGACAAACTTCTAATAACAATGAATTTCATGAGATAAACATCCTAAAATAAAAAATAAAAAAACAAAGTCATCAAAATTCACACCAACAAAACTTGGGAAAAGTTAATTAAAGAAATGAACATTAGATTTTAATAATCTCAACTATTCGCCGTTGGCCGCTATCAGTTCCAATTTCAAAAATAACCATTGGTCGTCCCAACTATTAACGTATTAGCTTCCAATAGAACCTGACTAACAGAACCGTAACGTTGTTAGTATTCGATCGCCGGAAAAACGTTTTTAGCCAGAAAAATGTTCTTAAAGATCCGATATAAGGTTACAAAAAGGTTTGAGACGAAAATGTTGAGTTTTTTGGCCAAAAACTTAAGTTTTCCGGACAAAAAGCAGTTTTCTAGCGATGAAAGAATTTACGGCAACCTCAATAATTGGGGCTTTTAGTAGAAAAAAGGTTCCTAAATAAGTAAGAAGGTTACAAAGAGGTTTGAGACAAAAAAAAATCGAGTTTTCCGGCCAAAAACGCTTTTTCGGCGACCGGAGACTAACGACGTTAGGGTTCTGTTAGTCAGGGTCCATTGGAGGCCAATATGTTAATAGTTGGGACTGTCAGTGGTTACTTTTTAAGTTGGGACTATTGGCGGCCAACGACGAATAGTTGTTAGGATAAATTACACTTTTCGTCCTTTATGTTTGTACCAGATTGCAACGGATAGCCTTTAACTTCAATAATTACAATCATAATCCTTTATTTGCAAAACCTATTACACTCTACGTCCTTTAGCACTAACCAGATTAAAATTTTCAGTTAAGTTTATTCATTTAAGGATATTCTGGTCAATTCATGCTTTTATTTAAATAAAACCCCAAAAAATATATATACACATCATCTTCCCCATTTTCCAAACCCTAAAACTCTAACCACCATATCTTGCCACCACGGCACCACCACCACCTCATCCAGCCGCCAAGTATATATTAATGGCAGAGATGGCGGGAGAATTCTTCAATCCCTCAATTCCACAACCATTACCACCAGGTATGTATTTCTTTTAACAGTTGTTTTGTCTACAAAAAGGAATGTGTGTTTATTGCTAAAGGAAAAGAAGATATATGAGTGAAGCAGTGAGTAGAGTCGTTTTATAAGAATTAGGGTGGCGATTCAAGGATCAATCTTTTCATTGCAAAAAATATAAAAATAAAAATTGAAACAATCGAAACAGAAGAATCAAATTAACTGAACATTATCAACTAACGATTTCAAAAGTAAACAATACCGCATTTCTGCATTAATAGATTCAGGAATAAATTCGAAATCTGAAATCGGGATTCAAGGAGCAACCGTTTGATTTCTTTCATCAATCGGAAAACAATGAAGAAGCATATGAAGTTCTTCGCCACCTCATCTCTTAGCCCACTGATTGTCGTTTCAAGCTCCGACACCTCAATCGCGATTTCATAACTCCTCTGGTGTGAGCTCCGGCGATAGCCTCTAACCGCACAGATTCAACGTAATTCTTGCACAACATACTCGTCTTCATCTTCTAATCAAAAGCCCCAACATCTTCATGTATAACTATGATTAAAGAAATCGAATTTTGGGATTGTTATAAAAGGGTTGTTCTAGGGTTCTTAAATGGTGGTGGTGGGGTTTGGTGGTGATTGCCTGTTTAGAGAGAGATATGTTTAGAGATAGAATGGATTTTAGGTATTAATATTGTGTTGTTTATTAAAATATTTCTTAAATGATTTGATAATTGGTAAAAAGACTAAATTACCCTTATGTGATTAAAGTTAACTGAAAAATTTAACCAGGTTAATGCTAAAGGACGTATGTTGTAGTGGGTTTTACAAATAAAGGATTGTGACTGTAATTATTAAAGTTAAAGGCTATCAATTGCAATTCAATACAAACATAAAGGACGAAACGTATAATTTTTCCTAGTTGTTATTATTGAAATCCAATATTCCCTAAAGAAACATGCAACTATTTTGATTTTTTTACTCACTTTTACTATTTTGTGTGTGTTACTTATTGAAAAGAAAAGTCTTGGTATCAATACATGCATCTCAACCCAATGGAAAATGTTCCCATTTTATTTCTTTTATTATATAACATTGTGTAGTGTACGGGTTGAATAAATGTAATTTTACATACCAAATAATAAAAAAGTTATATCTTTAAAAACCCTATGTGTTATATAAGTTGAATAAATGTAATTTTGTATATCATTAAAATTCCCCTGTGTATTGTACATGTTGAATAAATCAAATTTTATATACCAAATAATAAAAATGTTATATCTTTAAAAACAACGTGTATTACATGGATTGAATAAATGTAATTTTGTACAACAAATAATAATAAAAACTGTATCTTTAAAAAGCCTCGTGTATTACACGGGTTGAATAAATGTAATTTTATATATTAAATAATAAAAAATTATTCTTTATTTGAATCTTATGAAAAATACCCAATTCATTTTGCGTTCTTAATAGAATAAATTGATTAAAATAATAAAATTACAAAAAGTATATTAAACTGTTTTATTATTATAGTTTGTTTTATGCGATTAATAGAATAAATTGATTAAAATAATAAAAACTACAAAAAGTATATTAAACCGTTTTATTATTATAAGTTTGTTTTATGCAACCAATCTATTTATTTAGGATAAACGAGCTTACTTACAAGGTAGACAACCGTTAGTGTAAGGATAACAATGAGGATCCTGAATCCTTAAACAACACATTCTGAGGATCCTAAATTCAAACAGAATTAAGGATCCGTGATCCTGGCAGTAATTGAGGATCCATGATCCTTAGGATTGGAAAATCCTCCCCTAACACTTACACACACACACACACACACACACACACACACACAACGTATATATGAATTTTTAACGTTTTTAGATTTGAATTATGTTCTCGGCCCATATTGTTGACTTCGCTGCAACTCGCGGGTTCCCCACTAGTTTAGTAATAAGTTTATAAAAAATTGAACTAGTAGAATATTTTTTTACTCGATGTAGCTAAAAAACATATGTATTATAAAATAAAAAACTTCATTTACAATGGTATTAGATTTAATTACATAAAAGTTATCTAATCTAACCAAAAAGTTAAAGCATCACATGGCTAAAAGAACACGTAAACGTGTTTTACAACTACCAAAAACACAAAAACAAACACACTTTATACCCACTATAGTTCACAATAATTTTTATTTTTATTTTAAATAAGACTCCATTTTCAATAAAATTTATATCTTATACTAACAAAAAAATTGGTATTAGTATCAGAAATACTAATATTGAAAATGAGTAAAAACACAAATCAAACATCGTACCGATTATGGTGGTGTGGTAGTGGTACTGATAATGCAAAAATACCGAAAAATACCAAAACCATTACAAACCATAAAAATGAAAACAGCTGCTAGTACCGATGTTGTACAATCGGTTTCAGCTCGGTTTGGCACAGTAATGTTACCATATCTGTACAATACAAATACTCGATATAGTTTGTGATACGAAAATTACTTGCGTTCAATCGAGCTTTTAAGCGAAACTGATCTTGAAATCTTTAAAACCGAAACTAAGGTTTATAACTTGGTGAAATCGATCCAAAACGCCTCCTAATTTTGTTGATATTGTTGATGAGCAATCCACCAAAGGTTTGTTTTGATCCCCGCTTGTCTCCGACTCAAAACGATCGGAAATCCTAACTTCATCTCTCTAGGATTCTCCTTTCACCCACTCTAAAGCTTGAAACGTAAAAGATGAAATTAAAAGCTCTATGCCCCCCACCCCACCCACACTCTAAAGATAAAAGGGGTGCAACTCATTCATATCCTTTTCCAATCCCATGTAGCTTCTTAACCTTTTACATGATTCCATTGTACCATTACTTGTTGGATAAATTTGTCGTGTAGTAGCTTTTCTTTTCGGTCGAAGATTACCACGGATTCCTCAACAATAATTCAATTTATCATTCACTTCAATATCTACAAGTGACAAGTGTGTTATGTCTTCAGCTAAACATTTTCACAATTCCAACACGTGAAATGTAGGATGAATAGTAAAATTCCACCCTTTGTATATACACAGTAAGGTAACGGATGAAAAGTAAAATAAAATATTTTATTTTATTATTTTTTAAACTTTATTATTTTATTGATTTATTATTATAACTAGGATTGCGACCCGCCGCAATGCGGCGGGGATTCTTTAGTTATAACTAAGTCAATCTAGGACCCACACTTTATGTTAAACCTGTCAAACGGGGGAAAATAGACGATGTAAAAACGTTCATCCAAACACGCACGTTGCGTCGTGTTAACTCGCAAAATTTAGAACGAAACGTAAAACCGTTAAACCAAAGACGCACGTTGCGATGTGTTAAGTCACAAAATTTAGAACCAAGCATAAAGTGAAAAATTTGCGGAAAATGAAAACTATAAAGGATCAAAGTTGAAAGTAAAAAAAGTTGTGAGTATAGATTGTAAAAGATAAAAAGTTTTGGGTTAAAAGTAAAAAAAAATAGTTTTGGGTTAAAAGTAATTTATGAATTACTTTTGGTTGAAAAGTAAAAAAAATCAATTTTTTTTGGAAAACCCCCAAAGCCCACGTTACGACAACCATATGCGTAACCATTTTTTCTTTGAAAACCCCTCAAAGCACACCCCGCATTGCGGTGGGGCGTAAAACGGTGTGTCAAATAGTACTAATGTCACACAACCGTCATCTACTACCAACACTGACTCGACCTACAATAAGCGTGGTGCGACAAACCTGTCAATTATGGAAAAATAGAGGTAAAAACGTTGAACAACACATGCACGTTGCGTCGTATTAACTCAAAAAATTTAGAACTATACGTAAAACGAAAATTTGCGAAAGATGAAAAGTACAAGTGACAAAAGTTGCGAAGTTAAATTGCAAATAATGAAAAGTTTTGGGTTAAAGTTAAAAAAACAAATTATGTAGGGTTAAAATTGAAAAAGATAAAAACATTTTGGTTAAAAGTAAAAAATCAACTTTTTTTTTTGAAAAACTCACAAAGCACAATGTACAAGTGCTTATGCACAAAAAACTTACAAACTTATATATGGAATAATGATAAAAAGATAAAATTTAGGGATTGTTTTATGCAACTAATCTATTTATTTAGGGTAAATGATAAAAAGATAAAATTTAGGGATTAAAATAATATATTTTTTATTTAACTCTTATTAACAAATGTTATCTATATCTATTTATTTAAGCGGGAAAAAATTATTCAGATGACCTTATAGAGTGCCATGTGTCCCCCATATGATTTACTTTATTATATGTAATTATGTATAGATTAAAGCTTTAGTTGGGCTAATAAACAGATGAGAAAATGGCAAAAACCGGTTGAACACTTGAACCGCAGGATCGGTATGGACCAATGAACCGATGTTGCCATTCTCGTTCCTCATGTCACCCACTTTCAGCTATAACCCCCCACCCAAAACCATCACAATCATAGATATAAGTGTGTATTAGGTATAACTATATAAGCGTTTAACATACTTTGTCTAACCCGACTAAATAAATAGGAGTCAACATGGTTCTTACATAACATTATGTTCAATTTTCTCTCTTGTTCACCTCCGTATAGTTTAGATCATACGTAATGGGCATTATAGGGGTATGAATTGGCTTGGTAACGCCCCCAACACCACTCCCTGTGCGTTATAGGGGTACGAAGAGGGAGGAACGTTTCTAGTATAACGCCAAATGAGGAGAAAAAAAGAAAGTAATGACAGAAAGGGCATTAAGGGAGGGGGGGTGTAACAATTACACATTTTTTAACAGACGTCATGATGATGATGCAACAGAGAATGCCTCTTAAGAGTCTTAACCATTACGGATAGTCTTATATGAATTTCATTTTATTAAATTTTATCCTCTATGGTAAAATAATGTAATTAAATTTCATTGTATTATATAAGAAAAGTTAGCTCACATAAATTGTGGAATAATTGAACAAGAGAGAAAATTGGGAGTGATTTGGCGACCCATGTGCGTGATTATCTTTGCAATCGTTTTCTTAAAAAGTTTCATATGATCATATCCTGGTCGGTCTATTGGGTTTGGGCCGACGCTAGTTAAGCCCATTTGAGTTTTGTTCCAGTTACCCACCAAAGATCATCATGACTCTATGTACACAGTACACATGCTGACATAATTATGATCTGAGATACAAACGGGGTTTTACTTTTACTTCAGTTGCGGATCATGATTTTTTTTCTTATGAGAGGGATCAGAGGCTTAACCAAAATTTTAAAGGGGGACGATCAAGATTTTAGCGTATAAACAACACTACAATAAATTTTCATTGAAGGCAATTGACCCATGAGTCCGCCCCTGCTTCGGTTCCGTAATGGGTTAAGCAACATTGTTGTAATATGTGAGAAATACCCTTGTTTATTTTATACATCTTTAAAAATTACCTTTTTTTTAATAATAAATTTCTTTTATTATCTGTATTACTTGAACTTAAGATTTCTCTCTTCAACCAACCAAATTAGTTTTCTTTAACTTTTAGAAATGATTCTATTTTTGCTTTATAAAAGCAGTTTGGTTTTCGAGAAGCAATCTGCGTAGACGAAGGGACCGAAACAAGTCTTTATGTATTCCACGTGCCCCTTTCACTTTTGCAAAGTCGCAGAATCTCACCATTAATATTCGCATATTATAGAGTAAAATGCACGGATAGTCCCTGTGGTTTTGCAAAGTTTCAGCTATAGTCCCCAGATTTTGGAAATTACACTCATAGTCCCTGTGGTTTGATAGTTTGTTACGCGGATAGTCCCTGGAGTGGATGGGGGTTAGTTTTCTCTGTTAAGTCCATGTCAAATGACAAAATTACCCCTTACTTTTATTAAAATATAAGAAAAAACTAATTATTAATCATTTAAAATACAAAACCTTAACCGTAGCCACCCGGGCTTTCTTTCTCCTTCCTTTCTTTCTCTCTCTAACCCTAATAACTTGCCGCCACCACCACCTATCGTCCACCTCCAGCCGCCACCACCAGCCGTAGCCACCTCCGGTTGCCACCACTAGATGAGATCTAAAACCAGGTAAGTACCCAACATTGGTAAGGATGGGAAAGATGGTGGTGGGAGTGATACAGGATCGTCGACGGAAGAGGGCTTCTATTCTGATACACACCATCATTCATGACTAGATTAGAATTTTGATTTTGTATCTGGCTTCTTTTCTAATAATGGTGGGAGTGATACTAGACCAACTATAACCACCACGACTTCGGCGACAAAATCTGACTAAGGTTTGAATTTGGGGTTTGGATTTAGGGTTTGAATTTGGTCTGATTTTGACCAGAGGTGCGTTGATAGTTCAAAATGATGTTGTTGGTGGAAACGAGGGCATTGGGTGGGAGGCGGTGGTAGTGGCAGCCATGTTAGGTTGTGGTTGCTGGTTGTGAAGGTGGTGATTGGTTCGACATACACAGAATCTGTTAAACAAATTCAACCGATGATAAAGATGATAGGGAGTGAAGGAGTTGGTAGGATGGCAGGTGGGGTGCGATGATGATCTGTTTTAGATCTATTTCAAAAAACAGTGTATGGCAAATGGCAGGTGGGGTGCGATGATGGTTGTGAAGGTGGTGGTGTGGGGTTGGTGGTGGTGGTGTGGGTTAGGTGGTGGTGTGGGGGAGGGTGGTGGCAAGTGGTGGTGCTGGTGGTGGCAGGTGGTGTGGGGGGTTTCCTGAGAGAGACAGAGTAGAGAGACAGTAGAGAGAGAGAGAGTCAGAGTGTATGTATGATTTATTCTTATATTTTAATAAAAGTAAGGGGTAATTTTGTCATTTGACATGGACTTAACAGAGAAAACTAACCCCCATCCACTCCAGGGACTATCCGCGTAACAAACTATCACACCACAGGGACTATGAGTGTAATTTCCAAAATCTGGGGACTATAGCTGAAACTTTGCAAAACCACAGGGACTATCCGTGCATTTTACTCCATATTATATTTGAACTCTAACCACTTAGAACATGTGTAGTGGTGAACAAACATAATGCCCCTACCATGGGCATTATCCGATACGTGGCATCCTAGTCATCGTTGGGCATTATAGCAAAAGTGGCGTAGTGGGGCATTATGCCAATAACCCCCATTCAATCATTTCACAATTATTTTTTTTTAAATTAAAACATAAAAAAACTTCATTAATTTAAAATAAAAATTACACTACTTGAAAAAAAAAAAAAAAAAAAACTGAAAAAAAAAACAGAAAATAAAAAAACAGAAAAAAAAAAACCGAAAAAAAAAGAACATGATCTAGAGTCCATATTTTTCTCTAATTTTTTGGCGACGCATTTGCTCAAGGATCAACGCATCGCCTTGTAGGTGGTCGATAGGTTTGGACAAAAACTCAATGTCCTTTTCCATTTGTCTCGCCTCTTGCATCTCGTTAAACTTTTTGGTTTCGGCCACTCGTTCTTTCATAATCTCATAACGTTGGTGGCCGATGTCGCGAATGTCTTGGAGACGACGGTTCATCTCCTCGAAATCTTCCTTTAACTCGAGATCGGAAGACGACTCGACCGTTTTTTTCCCGGTTCCCTTTCTTCTACCGGTGGGTCGGATCAACTCTTCTTGAATTCCCTCGTCAACGTCCACCGCCTCATTTAAATCAACATTGCGAGCATCCGATGTCGGAGTTGACGGGTCAACGGAGGATGATGTTTTTGACCTTTTAGCTCGACGTCTACTACTAGACGTCATTGGATTAACTAGCGCCCACTTTGGACTTTTTCGTAGTAGCTCCCAACACTTATAGTACGTGAAAGGGCATTTCGTCCTCTCAAACTCCTCCAAAGTCCTCGTTAAAACCCCGACGTCACTTTCACCGCTCGGACGAGTATCGTAGTTACGTTGGTAAACTTCTTGGAACGCGTGAGACTTGTTGTTGATGTCGGTCCATTTGCTAGAAATGGAATCTTTGTCCCGATGTTCGCCTTGACCCCACGTGCTAAAAAAGAGTTCACGAACCCTATCCCAAAAAACGGGACCCGTTTGAAAGTTTGCTACAAATTAAAAAAAAGTAAAAAAATAAGCTGTATGTTAAAAATAAAAGTAAAAAATAAGTAAAAAAATAATAATAAAAGAGTTACCCGTTTCTTCGTCCTCCGAAACGTCGAGCCACGCCCGAGTCAACGTGAATTCCTCCTCCTTCGTCCATTTAATGATAGTTTTTGTACGTCGAGGTTCGTCCTTATCCTTCTTCTTATGCGACCTTCTGCCGCGTTTTGATTTGTCTTGCACCGGTTCGGGTTGCGTCTCCGGCACGACATCGACATCGGGTTCGGATTCGGGTTGTGGTTGTGACGGTTGCGACCCGCCGGCTTGACCATAGCCGAAGGTGGGAGGTACAAACGGAGTGGCGCCAGTCAAGTAAGCCGCGTACGGTAAAAAGTTCGGGTTTTGCGGTTGGGTTGTGTTCGGGTTCGTGGGTCTTGCGGGGACACCAAAAGGGGGTCGGAATGGATGCATGATTGTATAAAAAAGTAGGAGAAAGTGGGTGTTTTTTATAAAAAATAGAAGAAAGTAGGAGAAAGTGGGTGTTTTTGTATAAAAAATATGATAAAGTGGGTGGATATATATAGTGGGGTAAATTTTTAAATTAAAAAAAATTAACAATTTTGACCGTTTGCCAATGGTCTAATTTGGATCCCCTTTAATTTTTCAGCGTTTTAATTAAAACATCACACTCGATTTTTTTCAAAAATAACGCCCGGTCACGCCCTATGTAATGGGGGCCGGGGCGTTATAAGGCGTTTTATTTGAAAAAAATTTATAAATCACGCCCCACTACACATGGTGTTATAACCAAGTACAAAGTGAAAGTAGTGCTTCATTAGATTCTGTTTTCTACAATCATTTGTTTATTTGTTTTAAAAGCCTTTAATAACGATTCAAATATCTTTTTTCGACCTAGACTGATTAATAGGTAACTTTGGAGTTTAGTATTGTTAGTTAATATTGTAGTATTGTAACTTGTAAGTTTAGTTTAGTTTATGTCAATTCTTTAATAACCAAACCAGTTATCAAACCGGTTGTCTTACCTTGTTTACTGGTTGGACCAGTCAACACGAACTCAAGAACTCACGAATCGGGTGACGTCATAGTTATATTTGAAAACATTTTTAATATTAAATAAAAAATATATAAAAATTGGATGTTAATAATCCAAATTACCCTATATACTTAAAGCACAAATCGGTGGCTTGGCCACCGACCAACTCCTCTGCTTTTGTCTATATATGTCGGTTTATTCTCCCAAAGACCACTCTTTTTTCAGCCTTTTACACCAATTTTTTTTCTCTATTTGGAATTTGGAATGCAAATCGGAGAAGACAACCGAGTAGAAAAGGAGACCAGGATCGTGTGGTTGCGATGGTAGCTGAAAGAGAGGATGTGGGAGAAAGAGATCACCGCTTACTTCACCGCCATCTGCGGCTTTTCTGATCTCCGATGATGCTTCACCAAACGAGATGGGGAATGTGTACCGTCAATTGCAACGAGTGTAATCGGTGGCGGCGTTACAAGTAGGTTTTCTTGGTGCCATCTCTGCCTCCTGCTGTTATTGTGCTGTTATCTTCACTATACTTAATTTCTGCAACTATTTCATCCATCACGGCTTTATCTTGCTGTCATTGTTCAAAACCCTAAAATAACAGGTCAATTAACGATGTTGTGCTTTGTGATTTTCGTTATTTGATCTGTATTACTTGCTATGATCGTGTATTGCTTTGATATGTTATTTCCAGGTTTGTTAGGGTTCAGGTTAGGTAGTTTGTATTCTATACATCGATGTTAGATTATTGATTTACACGGTAAAAAAATTTATTGAAACTGTTGCATTTCTCATCTACAATTCTTTTGATTTGTCTTCATGGAGGGTTTTTTTTTTTTTTTTTAAATCCAGATACTTAATTTGACATTTGTTAATAAAAACTTTATTGATTTCAATATATAGTTTAGATCCAAAAGTTAATTTATGATAAAGTGATTTAATACGGTCTTGAAATCTGCTTGCTCCGATGATCAACATGCATCTTCTCTCACTTACCAATCGACGATTTGAGACCGACTGATTTTCGCGCTTAGAACTGCAACTGCTTTTCAAGTTACATAAAAAATGGTAAGAACTACGCATAATTTCGTGTTTTAAGAGGTGATCCTTATTTAATATTGTAGTTTGATAGTCAGATAAAGTTAAAGTGTCGAAGGTGTGTGTGCAGTCTCATGTGCTTTGTATTCTACTTGAATTTAAGTAACGGTGAACCGCGAGGAATTGCTTATTTCTATGTATTACAAACGTTTGCTCATGCACACTAATTATAGAGTATGTATACAAAGGAAACAAAGTTTTAAGGTTCTCATTCCTATTCTTTCCGTTTCGGTTGTTTGATTTCCGAATGGTTCTTTCTTTCTGTCTCTTTGATTTAGCTTGAGTTTATAATGTAATTACTTACATATTAATAGTGAAAATATGATTTTGTCATTGCAGCTTGCTTTACACAATTTTTTTTTGGACAATAATTCTACCATTTATTATTATATACAAAGCTCTTTAATAGTGGCGTAAATTTATTACTTTTTTTTTACCGTGTGCAAAACGAAATCAAAATGTGTTGAGTGAATGACTGATTTTTTCAATCTTTTCGATCCTGGTTTATTTCCTACAGAACATCAAGAAGGGTTAGTCCCATTGCCGCTACATCTATTTCATCAATCCAGTCAATGCCCTTATCGGGCTTCTGAAGCAGTGCCGTTTCTTCATTCAGCACCATTGACGATCCCTTTGCTTCACAAAAGAATTCTGCTGAACCACCACCTCACAACTTTCAGTTATATAGGTAACTTGAATAGCGCATTTTTTTTTTCTTTCAAAAAATTTGATCACGCTACGTTTTTTTAACGACATTGAGATGCGTAGTTCCAGTGGCGAAGCTTGACCCGAATGACGCGGGGGGGGAGGGGGGGACCAAAACGTATATCCTTATACAAACATCTTTATACGTGTTCCAAAACCTTCTTGCATACGTAATATCCTTATAGATGCTAGAAGGTATGTAAAAAATGTTATTATCCAATGATTGTCCATACTTTTATGATTTCATATAAATATGAAGAAATTCCATGCTTGCACATGGCATTTGCATTTGTTGGTTTAATCTCTTTAGTTTTTATTCACATGAACTATTGTCACCTGAACTATTGTCACCGGCTATAGGTGGCAAAATGCAAGTGCTATAACACCCGCTACTCTTAAATGTTCGCTAACACACTTTACAATACTTCATATCGCTAAATTGAATGCCTTTGTATAGGTTTGGGCTAAGTTGAGGTTTTTTTGTTTGTTGGCGGGTACTTTGCTTTCGCTTGGCAGTCGTTGAGCATGCAGCCATGGTAGATTTATTCTCATTGTTAGAAGATAGGATATTCCATATCTTGGCTTAGCATCCGAGATTGTCAGAGCAGTTATGGTAGGTTTATTATCTTTCTTCGTATGCATTGTTAGCTATATTTCATTCTACTCATATACAACAGCAAACTTTTTAATGTGATCTTGATATGATTGGGGGTGGTGTATCACCTGGTATGGTCAAGTGATTCATGTTCCTTTCACAATATAATACGTTATCATTATACGGTATATATTTGATTTACTTTATGTTTTGATCCAATCGCGATGCTTATATAGGTTACATCGAGTTCAATCAGATACGTCGAAACGTATATTTTCATATGGTTAACGCATCACATAATGCTTGAACTAATCTATTCGGCGATTGCGATGTACCCGCGCCGCAACGCGCGCGGGTCTTATTGCTAGTTGTTATTCAATGAACTATAATAATTTATAATAATAATGCGATCAATGACCCTCCTAATTATCACTTTTGTTGTCAAAGCTAAAATAAATGCTATCGAAGATCAGAGTACTTGAAGATTCATCACCTTCACGCCCCCATTAGCCCGTCAGCCAATGAAGCCACTCACAGTTTCATGGTGACATTAGCCCATTAGCCCCATATGCTTTTAAGTGTTTAGGAGCTAACACATCACAACATTTTTTTTCTTACTCATTTAGTTTAAATATTATTTTAATTAATGGTAGATAGTGAAGACATTACACAATTTTTTAAAAAGTGAGTAAAATCTCTCACGCCTATGTTGAGTCACTTTTTCACTTTTTAGTGAAACTATTATATGAATAATCTTTAATACGACCGCACCAACTTTCTGAGTGTCTTGCATTTAAGTCCATACTTGGCATTATCCTATCTATTAGAACACAAAGGATTTGAACAATGGTTGGTAGTCGGGTGGGATGTGGTGATAGGGTTGTCTCTGTTTGGGTTGTTACTCTTCTAACCTGTGTAAACTTTGCCTTTTTTTAAACATCAAACCTAGCGCATTTGTGATGTTTCTATATCAATTATACCTCTTCGTTTCCGGCTGAGCTTTTGCATGCTGTTGTAGACGATTAGGGGGTTTCGTCCAACTCTTGGTCTTCAGTTGAGCTTTTGTTGGTTGTTGATATGCACAAAAAGCAACATATAAATTATATCAAACAAGGCATGAAATCAACCCTTTTCATGTACTAATGTTGAAAAAAGTGTGTTTCTTTGTATACTTTTGATTTTGAGTACTAAATACAGAAACCAACATAAATACAGATGCTGTTATCTCTCATGGTTCTTGGTAAGTTGATTCCAATTTCAAGTGGTGCATTGGGTAATTTGCACCCTTCTAATTGTTACCGGATGTGCTTTGCTATATAGGAATACATTCCTATATAATTTCTTACTTATAAAACCATATGAGAGTTTATCATTCAACATATGTGGGACAAACTCAATTTTCATAATTTTATTTTTAGTGTTCCAATCACACAAATTAGAGTTTCGATATCTCACCATCTTGACTCAATTTTGAACACAATTTGGTTCGTTGTAAAACCGCCCTAATTAATAATTATATTAATCTAAAATATATATAGTTAATTATTTATGTTCAAAACAAAATTTCCAATAAAAGTTTGTACAAAAGAATTCCAATTTTAATTTCTTATCAAATCAACCAAATATATTTTCAAGTGAAACTAATTATGATGTTTATCTTCAATTCTAATAAATTATGTGAATCAAAGAGTTTCAAAAGGTAACCCCATTGATTCTATAAGCCTACATAACTCTTGTAAGTATCATACAAAGCGACGACACACAAGCTATTAACAAGATATATAAGTTAATCTAACAACAAATGTCACTCTCAAAACAAGAGATTAGTTATATAGTTAATTAAGAGTGGGGAGGTATGTGCGTAACCTAGGGATGGCAATCAAACCCGAACTCAATGGGTAAACCCGAAACCCGATACATTTGGGACATGTTTGGGGTCGGTTAATCAAGTTTGGGACGGGTTTGGGAATAGTTTTTATTTTTTTCGCGGGTTTGGGACGGGTTTGGGATTTAGTGATATACCCGTTTACCCGACCCAATTACCCGTTAAAGTGTACTCATTTACCTGATTGTATGCCCGATATAAGTATAATTTCTTTTATATTATTAATATGTATATATATGATACATCCATTTTTTACACATATAGGTATTCTATTCCGTATACATTGTAATTATGGGGTAAGATAAAATAAAAAGTTGATTTTGCCTAAGTAGGATGAGAAGTAATCTTAACAATTTATTTTTCAAATCAATGATTAAGATGAAAGTGTAGGAGAAAGGAGGAGTGCAAGAGTATCTTGGGAAAATCCTATTTATGGATTTTCTCTCTCCACATGCAAGGCACATGCATATTCTACCCCTATTTTTTAAACGTTCATAACTTTTTTACACGACATTATTTTTTCATAAAAATTTCACCATAAAATCGAGCGTCTTTTTATCTTTAATTTGAGTACCATATTGCTATAGAAAATATGAAGACTAAAAAACCCACTAAAATGTGTTGTATTTCTATGTTGTATAACATTTTTTGTGCTGGATTTTTGTACTATATTTTTGTGCTAAATTTTTTGTGCTGGATTTTTTTATCTTAATTTTTTTTTCTCAATTTTTTGTGCTGGATTTTTTTGTACTACATTTTTTTGCTGAATTTTTTTGTGCTATATTTTTTTGTACTAGATTTTTTTGTGCTATATTTTTTTACTACATTTTTTGTGCTATATTTTTTTGTACTATATTTTTTGTACTAGATTTATTTTGTTGTATTTTAAAAAAACAAAAAGAGTGTCACATGTCATTTTCACTTCTATTTATAAGGACCAAAATACTCTTCATTCCTACTTATTAGGAGTGTCACATGTCATCATCACAATCCTTCTTAGGCTACTTAGGCAAAATTCACTTTTTAGTGGATCCCTCCCCTTATAATTATTTGATATATATTTTTATAATAACAATACAAAATGTAACCGACTAGTATTTACCTGATAGATACCCAATGGGTTTTGAGATGAGTATACCCAACGAGTAATCTTTTTAAATTAACGAGTTTACCCGAAACCCGTGGGTATACCCAATACCCGATGGGTATTTACCCGCTAGAAACCCGACGAATTTTGAGACGAGTTTGGGTTTGGGATTACCTAAACCCGTCGCAAACTCGACTCGTTGCCATCCCTAGGCCGTAACCCCAATACAATTCCCAGTAATCATCATTGCGTCATGATGAATTCACCTTTTGACAACTAATTCTATTTATTAATAATCCATGTTTTCTGAGAATTTGTTATTTAGTTATTATATTTTTCGTAAATCTTGTTGCTTATAGTTAAAACTCAATTTGTTTTTATTGGTATATATTATAATCTGGACAGCTTTGGATTACTAATATAAGGTCAAGTCAAGTGTGACATGTTTTTCTATGTGGTTTGTCTATTTTTTTAATGAATTCTTAATGGTTTTTTAGTTATTTGACTTTTTTGACATTTTTCAAATAAATTCATGTAGTTTGTGATTAATAATCCAAATAGTTATTGTTAAAAGGATTTTATACTGTTATTATTCCAAAGATAGAAATCGACAATGTTACCCTGGCCCGGTCAATCAAAATTACTTCTTAAAACAATGCGTTTGGTTTTGCTCTTTCTCACTCCTACATACGACATATCAAACACTGTCTTACTTATTTTTTTTTTCTCTACCGTTAAAAAGAAAGTTTGCTTTTCTTCCTCCATCCAAAGGCGAGTAATGTTATATTTCACTGTGATGGTAAGACGTCCCCCTTCTATCTAAAAGGTGGAGGTTCAAATCCTAAAAAAACATCTACTATTTTAAGGAATACGTTAGTTTGTCGTTAAGAAAAAACTTATTTCACTGTAATATAAATTATTAGCAACGAGCAGAAACTGACGGTGATAGGGGAAATGGACGCGGTGAAGGTGGCGAAAAGGCTGAAGAAAGTAGGTAAGGTGGAGATTGTATCGGTCGGACCGGCGAAAGAACCAGAACCGGAGAAGAAAGAAGAAAAGAAAGAGGAGAAAAAAGAAGAGAAGAAAGAAGAGCCGAAAGAAGAAAAGAAAGAGGAGAAAAAGGAAGAAAAAAAAGAAGAGAAGAAATAATTTATTTTCTTTTTTTATAATTTTTATTTGTAATCATCTATTTTGTGTTCTAATTAAAATCAAATAAATTTGTTATAAAATGTCGATGATGAACTTCATATCAACATATTTAGAATTCATTTGCAAGCATCCAACCAACTCTATCACCAAATAAAACCATATCTAATATCTTGATTGTTTTTTATAATCATTGTACTTAGTTGTAATTTTCGACGCGTTGCTACAAAAATCTACATATTTAGACTAGATATATGCAGAAGTGCAGAATGGCGAGACATTTGTGATTTGGAGTTGTCTCGATGGTGTTGTTGTGCGTCTTCTAGAGCTTGGAACGGGGTTGGGAAACGATGAACAACATATTAGAAGGCCCATGAGCAGTAGCGGAGCTTAAACAAAAACTCAGTGAGGATCGGACTTTCAAAATCCAAATCGGTGGGGGTCGCAGTCTTAAAAATCCAATATTTTACACTAAAAAGTTTCATAAATTTTCAGTAAAATAAACACTACGAGCGAAAAATCGATGTCCCAGCCCGAATAAAGCTTTGCCATTGCCCATGAGGTTGAGCCTTGTCTACATTCCAACGGCGTTTTAGTACAAGACATACAAAGGGTAAAAAAGCATCATATGCAGGGGCGAAGCTATGAAGGGGCCGGGAGGGGCGCCCGACCACCCGAACTTTTCGCTCAATAGTGTTATGTATGTACGTTCGTATAGAATTTTTTAGGTATATACGTTTTCGACCCCCGGGTTTTATAAAAAAAATTAGGTATATACTTTTAGGTCCGATGACTTCCGACCCCCGGTGGAAATTTTCAAGTTTCGCCACTGATCGTATGTATGAATATACGATATATGTAGTATCGAGATAAATATGTTATTATAAAGACAAGAAAAAGTATTAAACAACCCAAAATTTTGAGCTGCATTGGTCGATTTTTCACCAAAAGATTCGAACTTTTTCTGGAATTTCTATTTCTGAAACGTGGTGGTGGAGCATGATGAAATATGGCCACCAAATGGCCAAGTAGATCAAATATGGCATATACAAGTAATTACAAAATTATTAAATAAGTATCCATGTCCACTGATTTCTCCACTTCAGTTTAATTCGGATGTTGACTTATTTGGCTAACCATGACAACATGTTCCATGGATAAAGTCAAATATATTTAATGAATAATCTTTTTTATTTTATTTTACTTTATTGTTAAAACTAGAATTACGACCCGCCGCAATGCGGCGGGAATTCTTTAGTTATAACTAAGTCGATTTAGGACCCGCACGTTATGTTGAACCTGTCAAACGGGAAAAAATAGACGATGTAAAAACGTTCACCCAAACACACACGCACGTTGCGTCGTGTCAACTCGCAAAATTTAGAACGAAACGTAAAAACTTTAAACCAAAGACGCACGTTGCGATGTGTTAAATCACAAATTTAGAACGAAGCATAAAGCGAAAAAATTTGTGGAAAATGAAAACTATAAAGGACCAAAGTTGTAAGTAAAAAAAAGTTGTGAGAATAGATTGTAAAAGATAAAAAGTTTTGGGTTAAAAGTAAAAAAAAAAGGTTTTGGGTTAAAAGTAACTTATGAAATATTTTTGCGTGAAAAGTAAAAAAATCAATTAAAAAAAAAACCCCTCAAAGCCAAGATTACAACAACAATATGCATAACCATTTTTTCTTTGAAAAAACACCTTTGCGTTGCGGGGGGGCATAAAACCGTGTCAAATAACATCAATGTCATACCATCGCCAGCGACGACCAACACTGAATTTGCGGCGAAAAAATTAGACTGAAACGTAAAACATAGAAAATAATAACTAAGTCGATTTAGGACCCGCAGACGAACTTGTCAATCATGAAAAAAAAAAAGACGACGTAAAACGTTGAACTACACACATACATTGCATCTTATTAACTCGCAAAACTTAGAACGAATCGTAAAACGGAAAGTAAAAATGTTGAACCACACACGCACGTTGCGCCGTGTTAACTTGCAAAATTTAGAACGAAGCGTAAAACGAAAAATTTGCGGAATATGAAAAGTACAGGAGACGAAAGTTAAAAGTAAAAAATTATTTTAAACTGAAAAGATAAAAAGTTTTGGGTTAAAAGTTATAACCCAGATAGTTTTGGGTTAAAAGTTATACATCTAATGCTTTTGTAAACTGAAAAGATAAAAAGTTTTGGGTTAAAAGTTATAACCCAAATAGTTTTGGGTTAAAAGTTATACATCTAATGCTTTTGGACTAAATGTGTAAAATCAACTTTTTTTTTGAAAAACTCCCCCAACATAATGTACAACTCTTAATGCACAAAAGAGTTGATAATTTATAATGTATAATAGTTAAATTTGAAAATCTTTATGTTTATAAATAATAACATAAAATCATACGTCGACATCTTTTAAAATCAAATAAGCATAGATTAAGTATCCTGGGTCAAACAAGCAGCTAAACCACAAATTAAGTCAAGAAGAAAACCAAGTCTGACGTATAAGCATACATAGTTACACTTCTAGGCTTCTAACAACCAGGGTTTTGTGATTATAATCATGTGTATGCATATCCTCAATTTCTCTTCAAAATTGGTTAAATCTTATCTGAAAAGCTTACTCCACAGTATTCCAAGTATACAAATCAAAGCTATCAAATTTACACATGTTACAACCAAACCAATATATAACATAATCTTTCATTTTTAATTTAATAGTAATAATAAAAATAAAGTATACACGTGACAACAAATCCATGTAGAAGTAAATTCAAAGATTTGCATATCTACTCATGCATTATTTATGCTGCAACTTACTCAATATATGTAATTCGGATGAGCATGTGCCATGTGCCCGTACATACATGTATGTTTTATGCAAGGCTAGTTTTGTCAATTCTCAAACGTATATTGCATATAATAAAACTTATTAATTATGATGGACTATTAAAAGTAAATATATTATATAATTTTCTAATTATTATTATCTTTTCATTTTCAAGTTTCAATTTCGTTCGTTACACTACGTTTTTAGCTCATTTAGTTTTCATTTAACTTGATATTTCTATAACAACAAATGTTTTTCGAGGGTCGTGACCGTAACAATCAACACCGATACCGACTAAAAGGCATATGACGACTTTATTTTTTAAATTGATTTACATAACAAATAAAACTAATACCAATCATATTTCAACCGTAGAGTGCATGACAAATTCACTAGTAAGTAAAGCGAACGGGACCACCTTTTAGGTTTTTTGAAGTATTTCCTAGCAAACCTTAACCTTAAAAAAATACCCAAGGAGCCGTCCAAAATGGGTGGTCCTTTACCATAACCCCCATATATATAGATATTATTTAGAAATAACTTCTTTTCTAAGATATATACTAAAGACTAATGTATAATTGTAGATACATATATATTCACTAGTAAATAAAGCGAACGGGACCACCTTTTAGGTTTTTGGAAGTATTTCCTAGCAAACCTTAACCTTAAAAAAAATACCCAAGGAGCCGTCCACAATGGGTGGTCCTTTACCATAACCCCCATATATAAATATTATTTAGAAATAACTTCTTTTCTAAGATATATACTAAAGACTAATGTATAATTGTAGATACATATATATATATAACTATATATGTTATGGTACTTCTAGTAAACGATTTTATATAATTGCACTTCTTAACACCAAATCATCTCTAAAAGATCGTTTATAATAAAAATTGATTTTTTAAATCAGGTTAATGTCATAGAATGACAAGATTGCTTATTTTAAAATATTAGTTATTCGATATGGAGTCAATATTAGGGGGCTATTGGGCCGGTCAAGCCGGACGAAGGCCCGAGACCCAAATTTTCAGATGGCTCGAAAAGTTCTTTATAAGTTATATATATATATATATCGGGGAAGGTTTAAATGAGAATGCTAAATATTGTGAGAACCGTGAGAACTAATGAAAAACCACGAGAACTTGGTCAAAAACAATTCCAATTCAAATTTTTTACACTTATCCCTATTATTCAAACACAATGTAAGAAATTTAATTTACATGTTTAAATTTACATGTATTCGTTAATAAAGAAAATTTAAACATGTGTAAATTTGTTGTATTTACACATGTATAAAAAATTAATAAGAGTAATTATAAAAGGAGAAATGAATTATTTAATGTTGTAAATAAATTTTTTGATGTTGTATTTTAATTACAATGAGGTTTGTATTAAAAATGGTTTTGATCGGTTTTTTCATCTGTTCTCACGGTTTTCGCAATACTTAGCATTCTCAAGATAACCCTCCCATACATATATATATATAAGGCCTTAAGAAAAGCCTATTTACCTATTAGTTTTTTATAAGTTGTATACTATTGTTTTGTTTATTTATAACAATTAATCATATAGGGATGGGGGCCAATTTTTTGTCTCACACAAGGCTCTAAAGTTTTTTTTATTATTCTCGGAGACCTGTTCATTATATTTCAGATTGCAAGGAGATTACAATCTACACTGAAGCTACTCATGAAATTTGAATTAGGGAAAGGTAGAGCCACATTGTCGTTAGAGCATTCACAATCCATCCCCCAAATTATGTTATTATGAAAAGTGATTGTAGGTGGATGAAAGTGGTTGTGAGTAGAGGAGAGAGAAAATGTTACAGTTCATCTGGAAATTTGAGGGGATACTGTTCACCATATATATTTTTTTGCTATATTTTGAAAGTGGTTGTAAGTAGAGGAGAGATAAAAGGTAATGATAAAAGTATAAAAAATATTATTTAATTGAAAGGATTGAGAAAACTAAATTTTTAGTAAATTATAGGGTGAAAAAAGATGGAAGAGATGTGAATACTCTTAGTGAGGCATATGATCTTTTATAAATGATCTAACACATATGTTTTATAGATCACTTGAATCCAAATAATGTTTTCTGATGACATCGTGCAAAAATTGTATATCTATATTCATTGTTTTAGTTTAGAGTGAATTGCAAAAATTGTCCTTTTTGTCCTTTATCTTTATGCACTTTTTAGGCAGTGTACTTTATGTTTAAAATTGATGAGTTTTATGCTTTATGTTTTAAAATCTTGTGTTGTATGTCCTTTAACCCTAACCTAGTTATTTTTTTTTTGTTAAATCTGGTCATGTGCCATACATGTGAGGGCATTTTGTCATTTTACCTTTAAAAGGACTAATTATGTAAAAAAACTTTCAAAAACAAAAGGATTTAAACAAATAAAAAGGTTATATATAATATATGTATTCCCTCTCTATATATTACTTACTACCACCATAAACCATCTACCACCACCATCCACCCTACCGCCACCAGTTACCACCACCTGCCAGTATCACCTCCAACCCAACCCACTCAAAGTCTCTCTCTCCTAATTGTAACAAACAAGCAACAATTAAAAATCAAACCCATCTATCTCTCTTTCTCCTAAACCCACAAACAATTAACATTCGAATCTCAAAAATTCCACATCTCAAATTCAAATCAAGACACAAATTCATCAGAGTCCTCCTCATAGTTTCTCGTAAGTCTGACCAAAGTCATATCAAGACACAAATTCATCAGATAACAATTCGTAGTTAACACCATCCGAATCACCATATCTTTCTCAAATATGTGGAACGAACTTAATGAGGAACGGAATCAGGTTGTCGTTTCAACCCCACCATAGATCTGGTGGTGGCTGTCGCCACCTTTCTTCTCATCCTCAAATATGGGGCGGTGGGTGGTGGTTACGAGTAGTGTGGTGCAATGGTGGATAATAGATGTGGTGCGGTGGGAGGTGGTTATGAGTGCTGCGATGGGAGGTGGGTTGTAAGTGGTGGGGCAGTAGATAATAGATGTAGAGAGGGGTGGTGGGTGGCGGTTGTTTGTGGTGGACACATGTAGAGAGAGGGAGAACGATAGAGAGGGGGGGGGTTGTTTGTGGTGGTTGGTGGTGGACAAATGTCCACCGACGTGTCCCACTACCTCTCATATACCATCTCTGCTTAAACAATCAAGCACACAACTCTCACTAAACTAACGTCGCCGCTTGAAAAACCCCTCCAACAACGTCGCCAATGAACGCCAAATCAAGTTTTGGGAGACGAAGCGTAGATCGGGTTCCGTCGACAGAGAGACGGTGGTGTGTCACTCAACCACCAGTGAGGGCAAGCTTTCTACCAGCGATTAGGTGTCTCGAAGTGGTTCACGGCGGCGCTTTGGGTTCCTGCGTCCCTGTCTCTATATTAAGGTGCAAACTGTTGATGGTTTCTTTTTGTTGTTGTTTACCAATTGATTGTTGTTAGATTTGGGAAGTTATGAACAGTTGAGAGTGAATCAGATCAACAACCTGTCTCTCTGCAGGTATAATCCTCACCCTAGCTTGCACTTACATATGTTTTCATTGGTTATACATCTCGATTATTATCTTTGTACATGTTAATTGGGCATTCGCTTTGATTTTGTATTCAATTAACCCTAACATTAATGTTTTCGCTTCAATATGATTCTGTTCTTTTGTTGTGTGATTTGTAACTTTTTCTTTGTTGTATTGATAGGTTTCATGTCCTCGATTGTAGTTGTTAAACAGACTTTAAATTATGTTATTTTTTTCTGGAATTTCAGGCCTCACTCATGTTTTGGTGTAGTAAGAGGATTAGATGAAAATGCTGATGCGGGATGATTCGCTAGACATCCTCCAATTCAGGTACAAATGGTTGCTTTAATTTGTAATAAGTTATGTTGTTTGCTAATAATGCATTTACAGGATCTTCGACTTGTCCAAGACAAGTTTACTCATGTTTCAAGGGGATTCTCCTTCATACATTTTCATTTTGTAAGTTTATATACCGATAGCTAGACACCCCTTCCCCCTTATTCAAGAAAATTATTCATAAAAAGCTTCCCTTGTAGGTTGATGGTGCTACCAAAGCTCTCCAGCCAACAAATGGGACTGCAGTTGAAAAAAATGGATAAGCTGTACGAGGACCATATTCCAAAAGCATCCTACTGGCATGGCGGCACCCATTAAACCAAAAGGCGTTTGGATGTATCAGGTGGACTGTTTGACCATTTTTCTGTAAAAATACTGCCATAAACTCAACACAAAACGACACAAATTAACTATGAAACCCAAACGTTACTATTTTTAAAGGGAAAATTTCAAAGAAAGGTATCATACTTTAAGTTGTGCATCACTTTTCGGGGTGATGAATTTTTTTCACCTAGAAATAGTAACACACTTCCAAACTTTAGATTTAAGGTAATCTAACCAGGTTACGCGATCAAAATGATGACATGCAACTGATGTGTCTGATAACTTTAACCATGTTCACTGTTTTATGACGTGACACTGATATGATGGCTCGATAAGTTACAAATTTATCTTAAATCAGAAATTATGCAATTACAGTACTTCAATACTGGTGAAAACAATGTTTGTTACCCGATACTCGAATTATCTACAATTTCCTATGTTTTTAATTGTGGCCAACCATTATAGGACGATGGATTAATTTAAAATGAGCAGATAACACCTTAATACTATTGCATCTTTCAAAAGATATAGATTTTTTGTATCAGTTTGATTGCAAATGGAGATGTTTTACCTCTTTTGGTCTATTTTTTCTAACTAATTCTAATGATTATGTTCACCAACAAGCTTATTTGATTTGTATTATGCATTTATGCACACGGAATGAAACTGATGCTATGGCGAGATTGTTATTGATGTAGTTTAAGTTGGTAGCTGAATGTGGAACTATTATTGAAGCCATTGAATCTGCGCCCAGTCGAAGCAAAAACAAGTAGTGACATTGCCGAGGGATGCAGGTCCATGGTGTCACTTTTGTTATCACTCTAAGATCTATCGCGTAATGCATGTAATTTATACCTAATTTTTATATGAAAACTCTTCCCACACTTGGCGTCTTAAATTCTGCAAGCAGTACTGCTTATCTATATGTCAGAAGCAACACTGCTTACTACATGCCTCAGCTAGCTTACTCGATGTAACTAAAATACGGCTTTAGTGATATATAAAAGTTGTACCCGCCGCATTGCGGCGGGCACTAATTCTAGTTTTAATGAATGTGTAACCTAAGCATGTATAGAGATACGAGTTGCAAGTTCAATGACTTGAGATTCTTTTGTCAAAGCTAAAACTTAAAACAACATTGGACACATAATCTATATATTTACACTTTGAGAAGTAGATATTCAAGGGTTGAGCCTAACAACTGCTACTTATAAGGTAGACAACCATAACCTTGTGTATATATCTTTTAACTTTTGTGCTATTAACCAAGTTTTATTAACCTTATCCAAAAGTTATTTCACAGTATTCCAACTATCCATAGATGATAAAATAAAGCATACACGTGTCATTAGTGTCAGATCTAGAAAAAAAAATTCAAAGATATCCAATTTTCATTTACTGTACATTCATAAAACATAGAAATTCGTTTTACCGTATATTATTCAGGGGCATCCTAGTACTTGCTCAGCGTATCTGATTCATAAAATGATGGGGAAAAAACAAAATTTGCACTTTGCCAAGAAATTTGGGAAGTATATGAGGAAACCCCCTCAACCCTACATACAATCATGGTTGCAAAAGTCGCTAGACGCTCTCTAGTCGGTTGACCGGGGAGTTGAGAGTACTCGGCCTAGGCGGAGAGTACTCGGGGAGTACTCGAACATGTTAAATTGTAAAGAAATTAGTTGTAACACCACGTAAAATGTGTCCAATTATGAGAAGACACGTGTCCTAAACCCTAATCATGTAAAAGATTGAGTTTAAAGGACTAAAGTTGACAAACGATGAAACTATGCGTCCGGAGGGACTAAAAGTGTCAACATGCCAAACTTGTGCCTCTGAATGACCATACATGAAGAATGTATTCTTAAATGAGTAATTGATTCGATATAAGAAGCCGTTTACGAAAATAATTGGAAGATTATAAACTACAGGGGTTAATCGTGTCAACATGTTAATTCTTACCTCTGAGTGACCTTTTAATGAACCCAAGGCTTCGAAATATTCAAATATACTCTCAAGAATAAGTGATATAAATTTCACGTGGTTTCTAGATCGTTATACAAGTTTTCAAGACTTTGGGTGAAAAGTGTCAACATGATGAAACTTGTGTTTATAGTGATATTTAACGAAACCGAGCCTAACGGAGTTTGGTTATACTCCCTTGAACCCCTACAAACTAACTACAAGGGCCTTATATGCCAAAAATGAAGTTGTACAAGGTTTAAAATCGCCAGGGGCTGAATCTGCCAACTTTGAACACTTATTTGAGGTTGTGGCGACCCATGAAGGACTAAGGCTTTTCCCGTCGCGGGTAGCCATACCCTTACAAGTTCGAAATTGTGCCTTGGCTGCCACACAAACTGCCAAAACGAGTCAGAACCATTACCAGGGGCTGTATGTCGGTCTTATAATACTACTAGGACACCTGGAGTGATCCTAGATGCATCCAAAACAGCTGCAAACATCTGAATGCATGGCAAATTGCTATATAAGACACTCTAGTTCTTTGTTCATATGCACTTTCATTTGCAACAACATTCAAAACTCACCTCTGGAGCTAGCAAGCATTAGGAGAAGATTGTCAAGTGTAGAAAAGATAGCAAGGACCTTAACTAAGAATTTTAATCCCTGCTTAGTCCTTTTAATTAGCTTAAAAACCGAAAAGTCAAACATATTGTAATTAAGCTTTGACTTTTGGTTTAATCATAAATGGTCTAGCCACTGACCGAAATGAAAGTGGTTATGGAACCATATTAAGGTAGGTCATTAACCCTTAAAAGGGCACCTCCTAATTATTTCGTTTGACTAGTTAATTGTCGGGTCAAACTAGTTAGTCAAAAAGTCAAACTGGAAAGAAAGTTTAAAAATTATTTAAACTAATAAAACAGAGGTTCTAAATTATATTTTAACATTCTAATGACTTAGTAATTAGTATTAAAACATGTTTAATCAGGTCTAACCCGACAATTATCAGTCTAAGGTCAGTTTATAACCGAAAGTCGCAATAGCTTGACTTTTGCTTTGACTTTCAGTTCTGACCTGTTTAAGCTTAATTCTCCCATGTTTTAAGCTTCCATTAGGACCACTTTATTCAGTAGTATAACCCTCTGGAGTTATATTGCTTGGTCCTTAGTGGTTTGAATTATATGCTCTTGTTTATTAATATGCTTATAAATGCCGTAAATGCCCTTTTGACATATAAATGAGATTTTTAGAAATGTGAGAGGACAAAAACCTTTGCTACTGATATATAAGCTTGTCCCGAAAATTTGACATCAGTTCTTGGTCTCAAACAGAAGTTATGCTCGATATCATAATTAGAAGCTTTTTATTAATTAAATTACGATATCTTGCATAAGACATGTTAAACTTGGATTTTGAACCAAAACTCATTACCTACTGTTAAGATATTATTTTTAAGAATTTTTAGGAATTTTGGTCAGATTATAATCTGATTAAATCATAGAGTTCTTGTGTAATTCGCTAAATGACGATAATACCCTTTTCATGCATAAAATGAGATTAACAAATGATTGGAATGCCAAACCTTTTTCCTACTGATTTCATACATTAAATAAATTATTTTGAGCATTCAAAACTGATCAAAATCTCATATTTCCATAAAACACTTTAATTATAGTCAATTAGCTATTATACGCTAATTAAGTGCATAGTATGGTTTTAAACCATATTTAACACCTAAGACTTGTTACCTACTGAATTTTTAAACAAATTTTAATATTATTACAGTAGGTATAATTCATGAACCCAGACTTCCAAAAATATCCTTAAAAGCATATGTGAAATGACCAAAATGCCCTTTTGGGGCATAGTTTGGCCATAAATGGTAAACCTCACATATATATAATATCTTACTGATGTAATGAGATAAAATAAATATTTTTACTGATTACCAAAGACCAGAACTTCAATTCATTATAAAATCTCTTTTATAATTATTAAAATGACCAAAATGCCCTTACGGGACTTAAATTGGTTTTAATTACTTTTTGGGCATATATGTTAACATCCTACTGATGTATTAACATATTTTAAGCATAATAACAATTAAGACCTGTATATAATTCATTTGGTTACCCGTTATGTATTTATGCGTTCGGATCGGTTTATGTGACTAGTTTACGTAAAATAGCCGAAACAGGTTTAACCTTATCATTAAATCCTCAAATTCCATAATGTGTTTAGTTTACCCATATTATACAAGTATCCAAACTTGTCGGGTCTAAATCACATTCTATTATGGTCTCCGCTTAATCAGGCGTTTAGAACCGTAAAGTTTCTTTCTAGCTAGCCGGTCTAAGTCTTTGACTTAACTAAAGACTCGTTAGCATCCTAATAGGTTATTAAACCTTCTATACAGATTAAGTAGCATCCAGTAGAAGGTATCATCATAAAGCTTTAGGATTATACGGCTGAGTTATCTTTCACATTTTAGCTCAGGTAAATACTTTTAACTTATTTTCCCTTATACGGGCTTGGGATGTGGTATTATAATAATACCACTTGGTCGGGTATGAAATCATTTAATCGGATTGTGATTAATAAATTTACATAACCCGTTTTAATCTGTCTTATTTGATAACATAAACATTGGGGGTTAATGCGACCGTGTCCTGGATATCCTCGGCTCATTTCATTTGAAAATGACCACGACCTATTCACGGGGTGTAGGTATACACCTGACAGATGCAAATGCTAAAATATATAAACCCACATGTTGGGGATAACTCCTTTGTGGGTTCTGTAAGTGGTGAGTCGGTTAATCATGACCGGCTTCCAACCGGCCCCAATTGTATGACAAACATATACATTTGTATACAAGATTATCTATAAACAATTGTCCCAAGTTATAAAATATTTGTGCCTTCTGCACCTAAATCAATTTTCATAAATACTTTTCAAATGAGTCAGTTAATTGTATTTACCAGTGTAAACTGACGTATCTTCTAAAGATTGATTGACATGCACTTCTCGTAAATAGGCTGGAGCTACTAGGTGTCATATAAGAGGATCTTGCAAATCCCTAGATACCTGAAGTCTGTTATTTTCTGTTATCTTGTATTTTATATATGATCCGCCTGTGGATCTTATTACAATCCAGTCTGTATATTCTTTCATTCAAACACTCAGACATTATGGTTTGTAATAGTTTATTCACCAAGCCTTCCGCTGTGCTATTATATTGTGTATATTGACTATGATGATATCAACTACGTCACGATACTCCCCGCCGGGCCCACCGGTAATATGTGGAAATATCGGGGCATGACAGGTTGGTATCAGAGCCAACATTGAGTGAATTAAATACTAACCTTTTGTTTTTAATCTCAATGACACAATAAGCACATTCCTTAGACTTCCGAGTCTAGGCTAATGACCTAGGATTTATTCTTAACTTTCCTTTTATTGTTTATATGTTATATTTACTTGTTTTGACAGGTTTTTACCTATAATGCCGCCACGTGTACGAGGCAAAGGAAATGGATCAATGAGAGGAGGGCCATCAGGCCACGCGGGACCCTCCCATAGGCATACTCCGTCAGCGACTTTCTCTAGTTCCGACTCTCGGGATCATTGGAGTCATAACTTCAAACCGGCGAGGCATTCCGTTTCGCTAGGATCCTCACCTTCGGATCCTCCATACTTTGGGCTACCCATTCCTGACGAGCCCCAACATTCCCATCACTCTCAAGAATCACACCATTCGAACCAATCTCACCACTCTTTACACTCCCATTCTTTCCATCACTCCGATTCCATTTATTCCCCAGCTCAGTTCAACCCCAATGACTATGTCAACAATATTTTTGGTTTCAATCCCTTAGGACCTGAAGATCACTTCTCCCAGGAGATGGAAATGGACGACGACCCTGATCCAGAGCTGCAAACTGGAACACCGGGTCACCCAATCAGCATCTCTAGCTGTTCTCCGTACCAAGGATCGCCGTACCAAGGGCCCAATTCATTTGCCGAGAGGTGGGCCAAGTATGAGTGGGAATTCACTCCTTCATATCATAATTCTCCTGCTCAACCTCCTTTGAATGAACCGTATCTTCAAGCGGTTACCCCACCACCTCTACCAGTTGAGGAGCCACCTCAACCACCTCCCGAGCCACCTAGGCGAACGAGGAATGCACGAATGTCTGTGCGTGGGGGACCATGGTTCAGTTCCCCTCAAGGTTCAAGCTCATACCCTCCTATTCTCGAGGACCCCCAAATGGGTGGACCCTCGCATGTGGTGCCAGAAGACAATCCCCCACCAGTTTCTTATGCACCACCGCCACCGCCAGTGGGTTTTGACAACCCGATACCAACATACCCAGGTTCGTCTGGGTATAACCCATCTGGGTATCCAACCACTACGGAATATGGAGCCCAAGATCCATATCTTACTGCAGCACAGTATAACGCACTTTATCCTTCTTCTTACCCACCAGTTTACCCAACTAGATATCCGGTGCATGGGTATCAATACCCACCTTATCAACAACCTCCTCCTCCCCAACAGGAGCAAACCCAAGAAATACTACAGAGGTTAGACAGGGTTGAGCGTGAAGAAGATGAAACCAAAAAGAAGCATAACAGCTTTCTCAAGGGCCTTACGAATGTCATCAAAGGCAAAAAGAAGTAGGAAGTTGTTTATTTTATCTTGTATTGTCTTTTAATCAAGTCCCTGCGAGGACATTTTTATTTTCAGTACCGAGTCCCTGCGTGGACTTATTTCTATTTCTGTAGCCCCTGCGTGGGTAGTGTGTTATTTCAAGTCCCGTTTAGGGCATCTTTGTAATAGTTTTAATGTTTTTATGGAATATCTTTTTGGATTTTAAATATGTATTTTATTACATCATCATATCATTTAAAATTTAAATTGATCCGCCAAAGAAATTCTTAAAGGTATAACCTAGCCAAAATAATAATGGCTATGATGGTACAACCTTTTTAAGACGATAAATTCCCTGTTAACATCTGAAAACATGTTAACATTCCTGGCTGTGTGGCTCGAGAGACCACCTAAGCTTCCAAATGTACTTGGACTTTCCCAAGTCACTCCCATAGCCTATATGATCAATATGAATCATGGCTAATAAACATCAATATGATGAACACACCAAAACATCCATTTGAGATGTATGCTTTTAAGCAAGGGTGTATTAATGACAATGATGGTTTTGTTTTACAAATTTCTTGTCAAAAGGGAAATGAACTAGTTTAACCCTTAAAAGATCACTGATCAAAGAGATCATTGGTTACATTCTAATTGTCCTTGTGACAAGGCTTTTGTGCCATCTAAATGTCCTTAGAGATGAGCCTTGTGCTATATGAAAATGTCTTTCATGACATTGATAGTTGTGATTTATATCCCCTGTCTAATAAATATAAAGGATTATATAAATATAAAGGATTATATCCTATTGATTGCTTATAATGGTTCTATTGTAGCCTAGACAAATCATGACTAAATTGCTTTTTATTTAAAATGGTCTATATGGTTTAATAATACCATGACCATCTAATCATCAATACGATGATTCATTATATATTTTAAATATATCATATTTGTTTGATATAGTACTCGAATCATGGCTGGCTCTGACGAAGCAAATAGTCATCCTGTTGAAGGAAACAATAATACCAGGATTAATATCACTGGTGCTGAATTGCAAGCGATGATAACCACAGCAGTTGCTCAGGCTGTGGATGATAAATTTAAGGAGCCGAGTAATGTTCGGTCCAAAACTCATTCAAATTCCCATTCCCATTCGCATACACTGAAGAAAGATGAGTCTCAACACTCGTCTAATCAGAGAAGTGAACCTCAGAGGCAGATCATTCTCGAACCGACTCCCAGGTACACCAAGGGTTGTACCTATAAATACTTCGTCTCCTGTAAACCGAGAGATTTCACAGGAAAAAAAGGGAGCAATAGACTGTATGAAGTGGTTAGATGAAATAGAGACTGTGATTGACATCAGTGGATGTGCTAAGGAAGACATAGTTAAGTTTGTGTCTCAATCTTTCAAGGGCGACGCCCTCACTAGGTGGAAAGCATTGGTGCAATCCACTGGAAAGGTTCCTCTGTATAACCTTTCATGGAACAAGTTTGTTGATCTTGTAAAGGACACTTTGTTGGGATTGAACCCTACCAGAGGAACAGATAATGTAAAGTCAAAACCTGGTCACAACAGTGGATCCACAATAAGCAACGGTTTACATTAAGCTTCCCCCTTGAAAGTGATTTATAACAACTGATGGTCTTGCATCCACTGACTGGATACAACTGCTGCTGTTCTGCATAACTACTGATGAAGCTTAGAAGACTGCTGGACACTAAGCACTGCTGGTACAAACTGCTGATAACAAAGCTCTGCCCAATCAAGGACTGATCAACCTTGAGGAAAGCACTGATGTAAAGAGAGAGCAGCTGTTTTGTGAATTATCTGTTTTATGTATAGTCAGTGGTTAGGTATAGCAGTATTTGTAAAAGGACAGTAGATACAGATTGTTAGGCTGTTAGACGTCGCTTTCATGGTGACGTCAGCTGAGATACCTCAGTGGTTTGGTTTCCTATAAATGTAACAGTACCCTGTACTGTTACATTTGATTGACTGAGCGGATTCTTCTCCTCATGTCTAATCCTTTCATCTTGTATGCAACCAACCTTGGGACATCAGGCTGAGGGGGAGATTAGTTTGTAAGCATATCTGTAATCTTTTGCTTTGATTTGTAATCATTTGACTCTATGAGAAGCTAATGCTATCAAACTATTTTCTCCATTGATTGTGTTTACAAAGTGTGTATCTATTTCCGCTGCACTTTACATGTTTTCATATTCACTAATTGTTCAAAACATACAAACAAACATAATCATGAAAGCCCCAGATCCTAACAATTGGTATCAGAGCCTGGACAGTCAATTTCGATTTAACAGTCAAATTGACATAACAGTTCGGCTCAAAATTCATTGATACTAAGGTTGGTTGTATTTAGTTGGAAAACAGAGTATCGAGTAAATCATGTTCAAAATGGTTATTTAAAAACTCTGTAAATCAACCAAGATGTCATATGACACACAAATTTCACATAACAAGTGATTTCATGCACAAGACACTCATGGTTTCTAGATCTGAAAACAATACCTGTTTAAACTATGAGATTACTTCCTATTTTCTAAATTGATCTCAATTGTTGATGTAAAATTTGTGATGTTTTTATTAAATACTAAAGTATGAACCTCAGATTAACAAAATTTATGTTCATAAACCATTGATGTTTTGCTAACATAAAACGAGGGAAATTAAAACTTTAGTTATTCAGATCTTATGTGTTGAAAACAGGTTGAGATCCTCAAACGGAACAAATCAACCTTGTTTAAATACATTAGGAAAACAGGGGTCACAATAGTCCGTATCATATGTAGTGTGAGATTGGCTGAAAAACTTGTGCAAACGTGACCAAGTCTCTCAAAACATTACTGCAAAATGATTTTGGACTAAAATTCACAAAAACTCGAAAGTGTGTTTATCTCAAAACTTTTGAAGTCAAAAGAAAAGAGTATAAACGTAAAACACTTAAGAGTCAAAGCTTGGGGTAATAATGGTCATTAAGCAACTGTCTGTGCTTATTGGTTCAAGTAAGTTCCGGTGATAATAGTGTCTCCAGTGATTTAATGTTCAAAAAATTCATCCATGTGTCCTCATGTTTGCAATCAACTGACAAAGAAAATGGTACCAAACAGTGGTCAAAAGGTATCCAAAAGTTTCCTACCACTGTTGTCAAACCACTGACCATTTTCAATAACTTGTGAATGATGTGATTATATACTCTATTGAAATTATACCAGATCCTTTTTTATACTATTCTCAGAAAATCCTTTAACCATTTTTTTGTTTTTTGTTGCGTTCAAAGGATTTTCTCGAATAACCAGGATATATTATTCTTATTTTTTTTGGAATAATTGGAACTTTTGCTTGTGTTTGTTGGCAATAGTTTCAGTTCCTGTCAGGATGTAATACCTTATTTTTGTTGGTATTATTGTCCTCATAAATGGGTCAAAAGGAAATGGTACATATGTCAAAATCATGTCATTCTCAGGTTTGCTCCTAAATTTTTTTCAAAGGATGATTGCTAACTGTGCTTGAATTACTAAGGTACTCATGTTTTAATTGAATATTAAACGAGAATGAGTTGCCTTAGTAAAAAGTTTTCATTATCTGGGGTACTTAAACCACTGTCATTCAAAATTGACATTTGGCAAAACCTTGAATGAAAATTCTCAAAACTGTTGCTGGAATACTTGTCCTTCAGATCTGTACCATTTACCCTAACCACTGTTTTGTTCCAACGTCTGATCTCAAAACACTGTCCACCGCTGAAAGTTAACCACTGATCCCTCATTTTCTTGAAAAGCACTGATGTTCAAAATCAGTGTCTTATCCACTGATAGCAAAAATCATCCACTGCCCACAATTTTTACCGTTGTAACCACTGATGCTTGATACGTCAGTGGCCCTTAAAACAACTGTTCTCCATACTTCATCCATTTCATCAGTGTTTGACACGTGGTCAGTTTTTAGCCCTCAGATCGTAATAACCGCTGCCACATCAGCAATCATTTTTTTTCCTAAATAAAACCCTGCCCTAAACCCCCAAACAGGGTTTTACACTGTCGAATTGAATTCCAAAATTCTCTTCAGAAAGCAGTTTCCAACCCTTCTTCTCAAAATCATTCTTCATTCTTCTCCGCAAAAATGACAAAATCAAAGTCGAAATCAAAATCAAAACCTAAATCACCACCACCCTCCAATGAGGTCGCTCAAACGACCGAAGAATCAATCGAAATACCATACAAACAATCTCACAACTATTTGGGTTTACTCACAAAACCCACAAACAACCATACCTTCGATTCCATTCTCGACACCATATCTACATCAAAGTACAAAACTTTGTTGACAGTAGACGCTCCCATATATCTGCAAACCCAGAGAGAGTTCTGGAAAAATGCTACGCTTGAAAAACAAGATGATAAAGTAGTAGCCATTAACTCCTCGATACAGGGTACGGCGATTCAAATCACTCCGCAATCACTATCAGAAATCTTCAAACTCGATGATCAGAAAGGTAAAGCTTCCTTTGACAAAAACGAGTTAAAAGCTGATTTTCTGAAAAGGGGCTATGCAGAACAGTCAAAGGTAGATACCCTACAAAAGGGTTATTTTCCATCTGCACCCAGATTTTTATTTCACACACTTCTGATGTGTGTTTCGAATAAAACAACATCTTTTAACGAAATACCATTGAAAATTCAATGCCTGGGTTACGCTATTTTGAATAGTAAGGACTACAACTACTCCCAGGAGATTTTCAATGACATGGTGAAAAACGTTGAAAGTAAAGCATTTTTGTTGTTTCCAAGATTTTTGAGTTATTATTTTTTACAAAAATTTGATAAGAAAAATGAAAATTTACTTAAACAAGGTGTCTATTTTCAAATAAAAAGCTTGACACCTGAAACATTCACTAGAATGTTGGCACCAATAAAAACAAAAGCAGGGGTACCTGAGCAGATTTTAGCGGTTACAACTGCTCCTCAGGTATCAGCTGCTGAGCCCACTGCTCCAGGTGATCAAAGCAACACAACCACTGCTTTGAAACCCACACCTGATATCACCAAAAAGACCAAAAGAAAAACATCCAGAAAACCCACCAAACCCCAAACAAAGGCAACTCTGGAAGATGAGATCCCAGAGGAAATGCCTGTGACAACACAAAAGTCACCACAAACCACTACTGCTACTTCCTCACAGCAGTTGGAAGAAAGATCTCAACCTATGCCTAAAACTCCTCCTGCATCCTCACAAAAGGATCAGGTTGTATTCACAGGGACACCAAATTATGAAGCTCTAGATCCACTTGGCTCTATCTTCCACAGTCCTGATCCCAAGGACATGTCTCTTTCAACACCTATACCCTCACCAATCATAATGCCACAATCCATGCTACCCTTGTTGCATGCAGCTGCTATAGCTCAGACACAAACCAGTTCCTCTCTATCACCTATCACTGAGAGTATACCTGTAACACCCCCAAAATACCACCTGCGGGAACTCCGCGAGGCGTGTTACTCATCAGAGTTCGAGCCACCAATCACATTGAACCAATGATAAATATTTAAATAAAACATGTCATGAATTACCAATAGATGATAGCCACAATCTTTGGCCTCGTGGCCCGCCTTACCACACCTGTTACATATCCGTCCACACTGCCCGAAATGATGATAGCCACACTTGTTGCACCGTGGCTTCCTCCCTACATACGAACCTTGACTTTGGCTACCTCCCTGGCCTTGATTGACAGAAGACGACTGGCTGATGCTGCGATTGCTATTGTTGTCGGGCCTTTTCTGGGTCTGACCCGCACTAGATGCTTTGTCGTAATCGTTCCACTTCCGCTTGTTATCATTAGCGGACGCAGTGGTAGTGGGTGCAGCAGCAGTAGTGGTTGAAACACGCGGTGGTAACGAGTTACTCTCTACCTCTTGATCTACAATCTTGTGGGTCAAACGGACAATCTGTGTCAAATCATTGAGATGGGCTGCAGTGACCAAATTCTTCACACGCGGAGGCAGCCCCTTGATGAATAACTCAATCCTCCGAGACATAGGCCGGGACAAATTCGGGCACATGTCGGCCAGTTCATACGATCGCTTCACATACGCTTCGACTTCAGATCCTACCATCTTCAAGTCATAATACTCGTTTTCCAACTTCTGGATCTCATCCCGAGGACAATACTCCTCCCTGATCAGTTCTTTGAAATCATCCCAAGTTGTGGCATTCGCTGCCTCGATGCCCAGCAACTGCACTTGGGCATTCCACCACGTTAGGGCACCATCCGCCAAGGTACCCGCAGCATATTTCACTCTGTCCCCAGCGGGACAGTTACATATAGCAAACACGGACTCTGCTTTCTCGAACCATCTCAAGAGTCCCACAGCCCCTTCAGTCCCGGTGAAGGTCTGTGGCTTACAGTCCATGAACGTTTTAAACGTACAGACAGGCTGGTTGTTCTGGGGATGCGCTTGCTGACCTAAAGGATGAAAGGAAACACATTATAGGAGTGAAAAGACGTGTACGCGATATAAGAGTAAAGAGTACTTGGTACATTCCGTACCAGCTTGATAGGCTGCTAAAGCCTCAGCCACACGGGTGTTGATTAGGTCAGTCAACTCAGCCTGAGTCATGTTAATGTTGCCACGTCCGTGTCCTCGTCCACTCATGATTCTATATATAGAGATGAACCGATTCAGAAAATCGAAACGAGATAGAAATCAAGTATCATGTTGATATCTATGTACTACCAAGTTCACACATAATAAGGCAGAACCCTCCTCACGCTTGATAAGCCTCACTGGGACTTGCATGCACCCCACGTTATTACTAAGTGTGCACCCATAGTAATAAGGCAATTTGCATGCTTATCTCAGTGCCTCTTAGCTTGCGCTCGAAGTTTCCCCCGTTCATACAACACAACGATTGGAATCACAAGTTTACCATTCACATAAGTCGAAGAGTAGTGTCACACTATCAAGTCACCATAGTATCAAGTGTATCGTTTCATGCAAGTTATGAGTGTGTGACTACTAAGGAAGTAATGCATAAACTAAACAGAAGACGAACCTTGCGATCTGGAGCTGAGTGTCATGATCGATTCTTCGAAGGTATTCGGTTATAGTCTGGTTTTATAAAACGTTTTAAAACCTAGTTCGCTATAACCAGTGGCTCTGATACCAACTGTAACACCCCCAAAATACCACCTGCGGGAACTCCGCGAGGCGTGTTACTCATCAGAGTTCGAGCCACCAATCACATTGAACCAATGATAAATATTTAAATAAAACATGTCATGAATTACCAATAGAAAATATCAAACATAGAGTTACTCCCAAAGAGTTGTGTAGCGGAAGCGTATCATAAATCGTTTAACAATTGTTTCATAGTAAATGTTCAAAACCAACGTTTCACTTTTAAGTTAATCCAAGAGCCTCGATCCATGACCACTCCAGCACTCCCAGATAGCAAGTCCTCGTCCCGAATTCTAGCGACCTGCAAGCATGCAGACAAGTGTGTCAGACGACGCTGGTGAGTTCAAGGTTTTGTTAATGTGTGTAGTTACCAGATATCTGTTAAGTCAAATCATCGTTTCGTTTTGAAATTGTTATTAACGTAGGAGAGTCTTATATACTGGAAGTGTGTCCAATATATACCATGGGAGTGTGCCCAATATAACCTGGGAGTGTGCCCAATATAACCTGGGAGTGTGCCCAACCCCAATGCCCCTAACCAAGCATTGGTAATGATGTCCAGGCAACTAGATCACGCCCGTCCTTACGGCCCGGTGTGAGGGTGTCAAACCTAATAGCGCTATCAACTAGTTACCCCATTGCCTTACAGGCAACACGGTAGATGATCGATTCTGTGTTCAATAACCAACATCCCAAATAACAGTTTACCAAGTATTCCCTTTAGAAACGTTTACCAGATGTCCCAAACCACCGGGACGCATGCTTAGAAAAGTGCAGTGAACTCACCTTGGTTTGCTCGGTAAGATTAACTACTTGTTCACACTTAATCAGTCAACCCTAAAGTAGGCACGTGTACCAAAATCAGTTTGCATTCACGAAGTTCACGTATAGATACAATCAATGATCACCAAGTACTAAATATGTATTCACTATCATACAAATCATGCATGCCACTTAACAGCAGTTAATTAGTTCAGTTAACTTCTAACAAGGTTAAATCAGGTTACTGTGCAAAGTATTCGAGTCGGCGAAACACACTTATTGGCGAAACACATAAGTTGGTGAAACACACATATATTGACGAAACACACATCCTATTTCGTCGTGATCTTGTTTGGCGAAACAAGATTCTATTTCGTCGACTGTCCTTGGCGAAACACATTCTGTTTCGCCAAGATGTCAGTTTCGTCAAACCTGTTACGGGTTGAAGTCAGTTACGTAAACCATGAGAACCCTAGCTGCCGTCATAATCGTGTAATCATGCAGAAATCATTCAATTACAGAATCATCGAATCATCATCATAATATAATCATCACATCACTTTAACGTCTAGCATGAACCCTAGTTTACGTGTATAACATATCGATTACAACATCTCATCATCGAACCCTATCAAGATGCTAACTTACATTCAGAACCAGATCATATTAACAACATTCAGAACCGAGTATTTGATCGTATTACGTTTCGCATAGAACTATTTATATCCGACTACATCATGCATATCGAAATCTATATCATCATCATACTCTTATAATCACAGCAGTAACACACATCAATCATATACACAAGCATGAATCGAGATATCACAGAAACATGAACCGATTAACGAATACACACTAACCGAAATAAGAGAGATACGAATCGATCGCTAAGGATATCTTCGAGAACCTCCAACTGCCGTCACACAGGAGAGAAGGGCTCTAGGGTTTCGGTTGTTATGATAAAAGTGTGAAACTGAGGCTGTTACACGTTTTAAAACTCGAAGTAACATGTTGGGCCCGAACTGGGCTTCGGTGAAACTGGGCTCGGCGAAACAGCCTGTTTCGTCGAGATGAGGTTGACGAATCACTTGTGTTTCGTCGAGTTGTTATCTGGCGAAACACATCTTGTGTTTGGTCGAGTATTTTCATGTGTTAAACCAGTTTAGGTGATTTCTACAGGTTTCAAGTTATACAACCAAACACATAATCATGCAAACACAATACATTTCATCATATCACCATGTGCATATAACAAGTCAATAAATCAAACAACTAAACAGTCAAAGTCAACGTGCATTTAATGCGAAAGTGAAAGTCGAAGACTTGAGTTGTCACATTATCCCCAACTTGAAAGAAATTTCGTCCCGAAATTTGATAAGCCATCCGCAACACGATGCGATGTTAATCAGGACAACTGTGCATTTTCCGCGGGTGTCACATCATCCCCAACTTGAATGGGAATTTCGTCCCGAAATTCACCAGTTACATGAGATCTAGAATTGCTAGGCCTGGTCTTGTCTTTGGGGAACAAATGTGGATACTTAAGTTCCATTTGGTCCTCGCGTTCCCACGTGAACTCCGGACCACGTCTTGAGTTCCAACGAACTCTCACAATAGGTATACGGCTGTGCTTACGAACTTTAACTTCTCGATCCATAATCTCAATTGGTTCTTCGACAAACTGCAACTTGTCGTCTATTTTCAGCTCTTGATATGGTACCACTAATGGGTCGTCAGCATAGCACTTCTTTAACTGTGATACATGAAATACGTCGTGAACATTGCCCAGCTCAGTGGGTAACTCCAACCTATAAGCCACCTTACCGATACGCTCAAGAACTTTAAACGGCCCAACATAATGTGGATTCAGCTTGCCACTCTTCCCAAAGCGTACAACCCCTTTCCACGGCGAGACTTTCAGCATGACGCGGTCATTCACTTCAAACACTACTTCCTTGGCACACTCGTCAGCATAGGCCTTCTGGCGGTCACGAGCAGCTGCCATACGTTCCCTGATTTTCACAATCATATCTGAAGTTTCGAGTACCATCTCAGGACCTGTGATCTGACTATCACCCACTTCAGCCCAGCAGAGAGGTGAACGGCACTTTCTCCCGTACAGTGCCTCAAATGGTGCCGCTTTGATGCTGGTGTGGTAACTGTTATTGTAGGAAAATTCTACCAACGGCAAGTGCTTCTCCCACCCTTTCCCAAAATCAATAACACATGCCCGCAGCATGTCCTCTAGTGTCTGAATAGTACGCTCACTCTGACCATCTGTCTGTGGATGATAAGCCGTGCTCATAACGAGACGTGAGCCGAACATCTTATGCATAGCCTGCCATAACTCCGAAGTAAAACGAGGATCTTGATCAGAAATAATAGAAGTCGGCACCCCGTGTCTAGAAACCACCTCCTTAAGGTACACTGCTGCGAGCTGCGAATACTTATCTGTCTCCTTGATTGCTAGGAAATGCGCTGACTTTGTGAGACGGTCGACAATCACCCATATAGTATCGTTCCCAGCCTGTGTTCTAGGTAACCCCGTAACAAAATCCATAGCGATCTGTTCCCATTTCCACATGGGTATCTCTGGCTGCTGGAGTAGACCCGAAGGCTTCTGGTACTCGGCCTTTACCCTAGCACAGGTCAAACACTTACCCACGTAAGTGGCAATAATAGCTTTCATGTTCGGCCACCAATACAAAACCTTGAGGTCCTGGTACATCTTATCAGACCCTGGATGAATAGAATATCGCGACTTGTGTGCTTCGTCCATCACCAGTTCTCGAAGATTACCAAATGAAGGAACCCATATCCGTTCCATGAAGTAGTAAATATCGTCAGACCGTTGTTCGAACTTCTTCTTGTGTAAACCTCGTAATCCTTCAGCTTCGATATTTTCTTCCTTTAACGCTTCAATCTGAGCTGAACGAATCCGGGCAGGTAAATTAGAGTGAATAGTAAGCTGTAGGGCACGAACACGCTTCTGTTTTGGTTCCTTGCGACTAAGAGCATCTGCTACCACATTAGCTTTACCCGGATGATACTTGATAGCACACTTATAATCATTAAAAAGCTCAACCCAACGCCGTTGACGCATATTCAATTCCTTCTGGTCAAAAATATGTTGAAGACTCCTGTGATCGGTATAGATGGTACACTTGGTACCGTACAGGTAATGCCTCCAAATTTTCAACGCGAATACTACGGCTCCTAACTCCAGGTCGTGTGTCGTATAGTTCTTCTCGTGTACCTTCAACTGTCGAGATGCATAAGCTATCACCTTGTCTCGCTGCATCAACACACAGCCGAGACCCTGAATAGACGCGTCGCAATAAACCACAAAATCTTCAGTACCCTCTGGTAGAGATAAAATCGGTGCGCTGCACAACTTCTGCTTTAAGAGCTGAAAGGCTTCTTCCTGGTTCGATCCCCAAGAATAAACAACTTTCTTTTGAGTCAGGGCGGTGAGAGGCTGTGCAATCTTCGAAAAATCCCGAATAAAGCAACGATAATACCCCGCGAGACCAAGAAATTGACGCACCTCTGAAGGATTCTTTGGTGCCGCCCAATTTCGTATAGCATCGATCTTGGCAGGATCCACATGAATACCCATTTCGTTAACGATGTGCCCGAGGAAATGCACTTCCCGAATCCAGAAGTCACACTTAGAAAACTTTGCGTACAATTGCTCCTTCCTCAGGAGCTCCAAAATGAGACGAAGGTGGCACTCGTGGTCTTCCTTGTTCTTGGAGTAGATCAAAATGTCGTCAATGAAAACGATAACAAAGTCGTCAAGGTAAGGTTTGCACACGCGGTTCATGAGATCCATGAAGACCGCTGGTGCGTTGGTCATCCCAAATGGCATAACCAAGAACTCATAATGGCCATACCGCGTTCGAAAAGCCGTTCGAGGCACATCCTCCTCTCTAACCCGTACCTGATGATACCCCGACCTCAAATCAATCTTGGAATAAAAACTGGATCCCTGTAGCTGGTCAAACAAGTCATCGATGCGAGGCAGAGGATAATGATTCTTGATCGTCACCTTGTTGAGTTACGATAGTCGATACACATACGAAAAGACCCGTCCTTCTTCTTTACAAATAATACAGGGGCTCCCCAAGGAGAGGAACTAGGACGAATGAAACCTCGGTCCAATAACTCCTGAAGTTGGTTCGACAGTTCTTGCAACTCTCCTGGTGAAAGACGATACGGAGCACGAGCAATCGGCGCTGCTCCTGGCTGAAGATCAATCTGAAATTCCACCTGACGATGTGGAGGTAAACCGGGAAGTTCTTCAGGAAAGACATCAGGAAACTCTCGAACAATAGGAAGGTCTTCGAGTTTCCTTTCGTCAGTCTGCGAATTAGTAACTAGAGCGAGAATGGAAGGATAGCCCTTTCGTAGGAAACTTAGGGCCTTCATGGCTGAAATAATACCTACTGTAGCACCGCTACGATGACCCTGGACCGATAGAGATTCACCACTAGCAAGGGGAATACGAACGACTTTCTCCTTGCAATGAATTTCCGCCTGATATTTGGATAACAAATCCATTCCAACAACTACATCAAAGCTCCCGAGAGTGACAGGAAGTAGGTCAATGTCAAATACTTGACCTAAGAGATCTAATTTGCAACCAATGAGAACATGTGACGCTTCGATAGTTTTACCATTCGCTATCTCTACTATGTGCTTAACAACAAGAGGCGTAGGACTCAATCCTAGACGTCTACTGAATCCCAAAGACACATAACTCCAGTCGGCACCTGAATCGAATAAAATAGAAGCATAAACACCATTTACTGAAAACGTACCAGTAACCACGTTGCCGTCGTTTCGAGCTTCACCAGCTCCAATCGTAAATCCACGACCACGTGCCACGTTGCCCCCATTGTTGCCATTGTTGTTGTTCCCAGCATTATTGTTATTCGGGCGGTTGTTGTCGTTAGCATTTTGATTTAACTGAGGGCAATCCCGCTTAAAGTGACCCTCGTCACCACACTGATAGCACCCCTTTCTGAAGCCCTGATTCTGCTGGGGTGGTTGTCCCTGCTGTCTCTGGTTCTGCTGGTTCTGTTGCTGCTGGTGTCTGGGCTGTGGGGCCCTACAATCTTTGGCCTCGTGGCCCGCCTTACCACACCTGTTACATATCCGTCCACACTGCCCGAAATGATGATAGCCACACTTGTTGCACCGTGGCTTCCTCCCTACATACGAACCCTGACTTTGGCTACCTCCCTGGCCTTGATTGACAGAAGACGACTGGCTGATGCTGCGATTGCTATTGTTGTCGGGCCTTTTCTGGGTCTGACCCGCACTAGATGCTTTGTCGTAATCGTTCCACTTCCGCTTGTTATCATTAGCGGACGCAGTGGTAGTGGGTGCAGCAGCAGTAGTGGTTGAAACACGCGGTGGTAACGAGTTACTCTCTACCTCTTGATCTACAATCTTGTGGGTCAAACGGACAATCTGTGTCAAATCATTGAGATGGGCTGCAGTGACCAAATTCTTCACACGCGGAGGCAGCCCCTTGATGAATAACTCAATCCTCCGAGACATAGGCCGGGACAAATTCGGGCACATGTCGGCCAGTTCATACGATCGCTTCACATACGCTTCGACTTCAGATCCTACCATCTTCAAGTCATAATACTCGTTTTCCAACTTCTGGATCTCATCCCGAGGACAATACTCCTCCCTGATCAGTTCTTTGAAATCATCCCAAGTTGTGGCATTCGCTGCCTCGATGCCCAGCAACTGCACTTGGGCATTCCACCACGTTAGGGCACCATCCGCCAAGGTACCCGCAGCATATTTCACTCTGTCCCCAGCGGGACAGTTACATATAGCAAACACGGACTCTGCTTTCTCGAACCATCTCAAGAGTCCCACAGCCCCTTCAGTCCCGGTGAAGGTCTGTGGCTTACAGTCCATGAACGTTTTAAACGTACAGACAGGCTGGTTGTTCTGGGGATGCGCTTGCTGACCTAAAGGATGAAAGGAAACACATTATAGGAGTGAAAAGACGTGTACGCGATATAAGAGTAAAGAGTACTTGGTACATTCCGTACCAGCTTGATAGGCTGCTAAAGCCTCAGCCACACGGGTGTTGATTAGGTCAGTCAACTCAGCCTGAGTCATGTTAATGTTGCCACGTCCGTGTCCTCGTCCACTCATGATTCTATATATAGAGATGAACCGATTCAGAAAATCGAAACGAGATAGAAATCAAGTATCATGTTGATATCTATGTACTACCAAGTTCACACATAATAAGGCAGAACCCTCCTCACGCTTGATAAGCCTCACTGGGACTTGCATGCACCCCACGTTATTACTAAGTGTGCACCCATAGTAATAAGGCAATTTGCATGCTTATCTCAGTGCCTCTTAGCTTGCGCTCGAAGTTTCCCCCGTTCATACAACACAACGATTGGAATCACAAGTTTACCATTCACATAAGTCGAAGAGTAGTGTCACACTATCAAGTCACCATAGTATCAAGTGTATCGTTTCATGCAAGTTATGAGTGTGTGACTACTAAGGAAGTAATGCATAAACTAAACAGAAGACGAACCTTGCGATCTGGAGCTGAGTGTCATGATCGATTCTTCGAAGGTATTCGGTTATAGTCTGGTTTTATAAAACGTTTTAAAACCTAGTTCGCTATAACCAGTGGCTCTGATACCAACTGTAACACCCCCAAAATACCACCTGCGGGAACTCCGCGAGGCGTGTTACTCATCAGAGTTCGAGCCACCAATCACATTGAACCAATGATAAATATTTAAATAAAACATGTCATGAATTACCAATAGAAAATATCAAACATAGAGTTACTCCCAAAGAGTTGTGTAGCGGAAGCGTATCATAAATCGTTTAACAATTGTTTCATAGTAAATGTTCAAAACCAACGTTTCACTTTTAAGTTAATCCAAGAGCCTCGATCCATGACCACTCCAGCACTCCCAGATAGCAAGTCCTCGTCCCGAATTCTAGCGACCTGCAAGCATGCAGACAAGTGTGTCAGACGACGCTGGTGAGTTCAAGGTTTTGTTAATGTGTGTAGTTACCAGATATCTGTTAAGTCAAATCATCGTTTCGTTTTGAAATTGTTATTAACGTAGGAGAGTCTTATATACTGGAAGTGTGTCCAATATATACCATGGGAGTGTGCCCAATATAACCTGGGAGTGTGCCCAATATAACCTGGGAGTGTGCCCAACCCCAATGCCCCTAACCAAGCATTGGTAATGATGTCCAGGCAACTAGATCACGCCCGTCCTTACGGCCCGGTGTGAGGGTGTCAAACCTAATAGCGCTATCAACTAGTTACCCCATTGCCTTACAGGCAACACGGTAGATGATCGATTCTGTGTTCAATAACCAACATCCCAAATAACAGTTTACCAAGTATTCCCTTTAGAAACGTTTACCAGATGTCCCAAACCACCGGGACGCATGCTTAGAAAAGTGCAGTGAACTCACCTTGGTTTGCTCGGTAAGATTAACTACTTGTTCACACTTAATCAGTCAACCCTAAAGTAGGCACGTGTACCAAAATCAGTTTGCATTCACGAAGTTCACGTATAGATACAATCAATGATCACCAAGTACTAAATATGTATTCACTATCATACAAATCATGCATGCCACTTAACAGCAGTTAATTAGTTCAGTTAACTTCTAACAAGGTTAAATCAGGTTACTGTGCAAAGTATTCGAGTCGGCGAAACACACTTATTGGCGAAACACATAAGTTGGTGAAACACACATATATTGACGAAACACACATCCTATTTCGTCGTGATCTTGTTTGGCGAAACAAGATTCTATTTCGTCGACTGTCCTTGGCGAAACACATTCTGTTTCGCCAAGATGTCAGTTTCGTCAAACCTGTTACGGGTTGAAGTCAGTTACGTAAACCATGAGAACCCTAGCTGCCGTCATAATCGTGTAATCATGCAGAAATCATTCAATTACAGAATCATCGAATCATCATCATAATATAATCATCACATCACTTTAACGTCTAGCATGAACCCTAGTTTACGCGTATAACATATCGATTACAACATCTCATCATCGAACCCTATCAAGATGCTAACTTACATTCAGAACCAGATCATATTAACAACATTCAGAACCGAGTATTTGATCGTATTACGTTTCGCATAGAACTATTTATATCCGACTACATCATGCATATCGAAATCTATATCATCATCATACTCTTATAATCACAGCAGTAACACACATCAATCATATACACAAGCATGAATCGAGATATCACAGAAACATGAACCGATTAACGAATACACACTAACCGAAATAAGAGAGATACGGATCGATCGCTAAGGATATCTTCGAGAACCTCCAACTGCCGTCACACAGGAGAGAAGGGCTCTAGGGTTTCGGTTGTTATGATAAAAGTGTGAAACTGAGGCTGTTACACATTTTAAAACTCGAAGTAACATGTTGGGCCCGAACTGGGCTTCGGTGAAACTGGGCTCGGCGAAACAGCCTGTTTCGTCGAGATGAGGTTGACGAATCACTTGTGTTTCGTCGAGTTGTTATCTGGCGAAACACATCTTGTGTTTGGTCGAGTATTTTCATGTGTTAAACCAGTTTAGGTGATTTCTACAGGTTTCAAGTTATACAACCAAACACATAATCATGCAAACACAATACATTTCATCATATCACCATGTGCATATAACAAGTCAATAAATCAAACAACTAAACAGTCAAAGTCAACGTGCATTTAATGCGAAAGTGAAAGTCGAAGACTTGAGTTGTCACAATACCCCCACAAGAGACTGGGTCTGATGCTACTACTTCTGCTATCCCAGCAACAATTGAGGAGGTTACACCCCCTGAGTTACAAGTAACTCTCGGTGGTAGTTCAAGTGGAGCAGCAACTACAACTGGTGGATCAACAGATCTTCAGTTGGACAGTTGTTTCATAAGTAAGTCTCCCTTGAAGGCAATTTCTTCCATGGCAACTTCGGTAACCACCAGTGAGTTGGATCTAACTACTGGTACCAACAAAGGTTTATCGAGTGCTGAAGAAAGAAGTCCCGAGTACCAAGAACAAGGGGCATCAATGGGTGATTTTTGGGACTCTGTCCCCAAGACACACATTGATATAACCACTGCTGGTGGGGATTCAGATGATCCCAGTAAAATGGGTGATGATTCAAGATATCAGGAATTGGCGGGCAGAGTTGAAAAACTTGAAGAATCAGTTTCTGAAATAAAGGAGATGGTGCAAGAGATTTTAAAAGCTCAGAAAGCACAATCCACTGCTGTTCCACCTCAAGCACCTGCTCCACAACAAGCACTTGCTGCAAATGAGCTCTGGAATCTTTTTCAACCTACGCTTGAAAGACAAAAACAAGTGGCTGATCAGCAGCATGAAATGCATATACAAATGCTGACCAATATGGTGGAATCAAGGTTCAAGGATACTCAAGCAGATATCAAGGCTATTAAGGCCAGCATCCAAACTACCACTGGCAAAGCTCCTTCAACTTTGCTGTTCTTTGATGACCTCCTTGCAGATAATGCCAAAAAGGGGGAGATAATGAAGCAAATGAAGAAGAAGGGAATAGAACATGGCCTGTGTGTTGAACCTGAGCAAGCAAAGCAAACATCTAAACCAACTCCCACGAAATGTCATACAGCTGATACAACAGAAGTTACAAAAACTGCTGTCAGTAGCCAAACAGCTGCCATTTCATCAACACACACACTTTCAACACACACCACTCTATCACACACCATTACAACCACTGTTCCACCACCATCCTCATCTACAATCATATCACCACCACTGCCTCCTGCCATAAAGCAGAAGACAGCAGATGTTACAACATCTGCTGTAATGACAACAGTGATTGAAACACCAGTTGTTTCAACCACTGTCAGTCAATCACAATCACAAACCACTGCTATACAATCTCAAACCATTGATTCATCCAAAACATCATCTGCCCCTTCTTCATTAAAAAGGAGAAGGAATCTCATATCAGATGATGATTCACCACCATCATCACCACCATCAAAAACTACCTCACCACTTCCATCCCCTGCTCAAAAGCAGAAGACAACTGCTGACATATCAGCAGTTGTAATGACAATAGATGTTGAGACACCAGTGGTTTCAACAGCTGTTAGTCAATCATCCACCACTGCTCTCATCCTTCCTACATCACAACCAAAGCTCTTCAACAGAAAAAGAAAGCCAATCTCTGCCGATGAGGGTATACATGATCCTAATGCTGCACAATATCCACTGGAGCTTGAAGCCATCAAAAATGAGATGAGGCAATTCTATACAGAAGAAGATCCTTCAAAAAGAAGGTTCTCCTCACTCATAGGCTACATGCCACCAGATGATATGGATGATTACCTCAAAATCAAGGCAAGGCAAGCAAGACTAAGAGCTAAAGTTGAGAGTGAAAAAGAACGGTTAAGCGAAGATGGCATTGCTAAAAGACTGGAGTTCTACTTCACAAAAGTAAAGCAGATAGAAGAGTTTGCACAAGATCTAAACAAAGAAAAGGCTGATCAAAAGAAAGAGTTAAGAAAACAATATCTAGCCTACATCATGAAAGAGAAATTCTATCCTGCTGAAGAATAACAGTTCAAAGAATGGCCAGTAGTCGCTCTTAAGCGTGAGGCAGAAAGGATTGAGAAAATTAAGAATGATCCTACAAAGAAGAAGAATGCTCCAAACTGGAGAAAATACAAAAAGCTCATTGCTGACCTAACTGCTGAGTATAAGAGAAAGAAAAAGGAGCTGGTGGATGCAAAAATGGATACTACTGAAGCCATATCAAAATGGTCAAAACAGCAGACTGATGAAGCCTATGAAAGGCTAAAGAAAAGAAAGATAACTGTTTCAAGCACCTCAAAGAAGCATGAACAAAGAATGAAGCTTGAACAGCAGATAGAAAACCTCAAAACACTGTTCCGGTCTACTTTTGTGACAAACCAAGAAGAAGGAGAACAGCTGACCAGTGAAGAGGTAAAAGAAAAAGAAGTTGAGTACTTCAAAGAATCCATCATGAAAATGGGTCTAAAAGAAGAGAGCTCAGAAAAACTTCAAAACCTTTTAAAAGGGATGTTAACCAAACCTGCATCATCAGACACTTCAACAGACATGACAGACATTGAAAGGCAGAAGCTGATTGAAAGAGAAACTGCAGAAGATATAGCTGCAGCAAATGATGTCATAGAAATGGCTTTCAAAAGAATGTCTGAAAGTCTGCAAGTTTTCTCAAGGCCAATATCTCAAAGCTCATCTTCAAATAAATCTCTCCCAAGAAATCCATTGGGTTTAAAAGTACTAAAGTGGCTCTCTGATCAAAAGACCCACGTATTGACTCTGGTCAGATCCAATGGAGAGGTGAAGTATATATCAAGGAAAGAAGCACTAGGCCTTAGTGTTCAAGATTTGCAGGATCTCCTTGAACTTACACTGTGTCGGGATGAAGATGATATAAGTTCCAAAGAGTTTGAAGAAGAGTTTAAAAGACAAGCAAGGGAACTTTTGATGAGTAATAAAGATCCAGAATAATGACAGGTTTTGACATTATCTGTTCCAGGGGAGATTGTTGGGATTGAACCCTACCAGAGGAACAGATAATGTAAAGTCAAAACCTGGTCACAACAGTGGATCCACAATAAGCAGCGGTTTACATTAAGCTTCCCCCTTGAAAGTGATTTATAACAACTGATGGTCTTGCATCCACTGACTGGATACAACTGTTGCTGTTCTGCATAACTACTGATGAAGCTTAGAAGACTGCTGGACACTAAGCACTGCTGGTACAAACTGCTGATAACAAAGCTCTGCCCAATCAAGGACTGATCAACCTTGAGGAAAGCACTGATGTAAAGAGAGAGCAGCTGTTTTGTGAATTATCTGTTTTATGTATAGTCAGTGGTTAGGTATAGCAGTATTTGTAAAAGGACAGTAGATACAGATTGTTAGGCTATTAGACGTTGCTTTCATGGTGACGTCAGCTGAGATACCTCAGTGGTTTGGTTTGCCTATAAATGTAACAGTACCCCGTACTGTTACATTTGATTGACTGAGCGGATTCTTCTCCTCATGTCTAATCCTTTCATCTTGTATGCAACCAACCTTGGGGCATCAGGCTGAGGGGAAGATTAGTTTGTAAGCATGTCTGTAATCTTTTGCTTTGATTTGTAATCATTTGACTCTATGAGAAGCTAATGCTATCAAACTATTTTCTCCATTGATTGTGTTTACAAAGTGTGTATCTATTTCCGCTGCACTTTACATGTTTTCATATTCACTAATTGTTCAAAACATACAAACAAACATAATCATGAAAGCCCCAGATCCTAACACACTTACTGTCCTCAGCATGAAGTTGAGAGAATAGAGACTGACTTCCTCACTTTGGTGATGAAGGGCTTGGATTTCAGGTCCTATGTGACCAGTTTCAACTCGATGTCGAGACTTGTACCATATTTGGTCACTCCTGAACCCAAACGCATTGCGCGTTTCATCGGTGGTCTAGCCCCTGAAGTGAAAGGAAATGTTAAGGCTTCTAAGCCTGCTACATATAGATCTGTTGTGGATCTATCTTTGTCCCTTACTCTTGATGTGGTGAGGAGTAAGGAAAAGAAAGCTACCGATGACGGGAAGAGGAAGAGGGAGGAAGATAAGTCCCCTTAATCCAACAAAAAGAACAAAGGGAACTTTGGTCCTAAGAAAGGGCAGTCAAGTGACAAGCCTAGGTGCAAGACTTGCAACAAGAGACACTTTGGGAAGTGCAACCAGGACCCACAAGCTAAACCATGTGGGATTTGCAAGAAGAAAGGGCACAAGTCTGTAGATTGCCGAAACATCAAGGATGCAACCCGTTACGGTTGCAACGAAAAGGGGCACATCAAGACCAATTGCCCCAAGAATGCTAAGAAGCCCGAGGAGGCGAAGAAAAACAATGCTAGGGTTTTTCAGATGAATGCAAGGGAAGCGGTGAACGATGAGAACGTCATAACAGGTACCTTCCTCAATAATAATAATTATGCTAGAGTCTTATTTGATTCAGGTGCTGATAAGTCATTCGTAGACCATAAGTTTTGTAAGTTACTGAATCTGCCAATTAAGACTCTAGACATAAAATATGAGGTAGAGCTTGCTGATGGTACCTTAGAAACAACTTCAACTGATGGATGCTTCATATCCATTAAGAATCTTTCTATCCCGCTATCCCTCTTGCCAATGAAATTGGCTGGTTTTGATGTGGTTTTAGGCATGGATTGGTTGTCGCATAACCAAGCCCAAATTGCCTGCGATAAAAATCTAGTTATCATCAAAACCCCTGCTAGTGAATCCGTCACTATAAAAGGAGACACGCAATATGGATTGCCCGACAATGTGTCTATTCTTAAAGTATCGAAGTGTCTGAAGAGCGGATGTGTCATTTACATGGCATAAGTGACAGTGAATGACCCAAAACCCAAGATTGAAGACATTCCAATCATTTCCGAGTATCCTGATGTCTTTCCTGATGAATTACCTAGATTACCTCCTGAGAGGCAAGTTGAGTTCTGTGACAACCCTCATAATTTAATGTAACCGTACAATTTATTTTTGTTAATTAAATTGCTTGATGACTGTGCGGAATTACTTAACTGTTTTCTAATTACTGTGTCATACTTACATGTGCTTGTAAACGTACCAGTAGTGTACAGAAAAGTTACTAAATAGTCCGGTATGCTTTCCTGAGTGTTGAGAATTAAAAATGTTACAAAAATATATATAGGACACTTTACGGATTAATTAAGCACTTTAACGGAACGGTATTTAACCAAACAACCAGACACTACCCAAAACACCAAGTTTCCACTAGAAGCATTGTTTTGACATTTCCGAGCTAGTATGGGTCACCTAACATCATGTTACACCCTAGGACACTTAAACACCTAAACCCCTAATTTTAACATTTACATTCTAACTTAAAATTCTAACTAACAATTGAAAGTGAACCAAGACCCCCCCTAACTACACGGTTTAAGGTGGGCCACCACCTTGGATTTTAGTTGATTATTTTAAGAGATCTTGTTCTTGCTTTTGAGACACATTACACAAGGGTTTATGAAATGTTGGAAGTTTATTTAAGTTACCCCCTAGTTCATAATTTTCATTTCCACACAACACCAACATCACTCAACTCTCCCTCTTTCCCTCTCTAGTCTCGGCCGAGTTCAAGGCCACTACCACCATTTTTCACTTCCATTCCATCCATTCTCTAGTGATATTAAGGTGTATCAAGGTGAATCACGAGGTGTGGAGCTCATGGATCATCAAAGACCTTCTTCGTTTGCTATTAACCACCACATTTCTTCACTTGAACTTCCCTAGTCTTGAACTAGTGGTAAGAACTTAGATCCTTGCATTTTACATATTGTTTAAGTGGTTAATGATGTTTAAAGATCACAATGATAAGAACTCTAAAGAACCATAAACAAAGTCTTGAACATGAACCAACATTAGTGATAAAGTATGGTTAAAATGATGATGAAATCATGATATTCTTGTGTTATGTTGCTTGTTGAATGTTGTTTCCTAGTAGAAATGATATGGATTATCATATGGTCTTGCTAGATCATGCTTAAAAACATGAACTAGCAAGATGAGAAAGTAAGAATGTTGTGGATGATGGAATCATCCACACATAAACTATGAACTTGAATGAATGGGTGTTCTCTTGGAAAATAAAGATCAAAATAAGTTATAATCTTGTAGATATACAGATCCATGAGTGGTCTTTCGAAAGAACCAAGTGAAAAGTATGAGTTTTGTTAAAACTTGGATCTTACATAAACTTAACACATTTTTGTTAAAACTTGGATCTTACATAAATATTCAAGTTCATAAGTTTATGGTTTATGCTTATTTTTGACAAGTTCAGTAAATAGAGATTGTATGTTGTTGATTGAGAATTGTTTGAATGAATTTTTGAAAAGAAAACGATATGCTAGTAAGCATCGATGCCTCCATTTACAAAGGAAACTCTGGCAAAAATTTTCTAAAAAAATCCAACACTTAGAAAATATTTTCTAGCAAGTGTTACAATTATATTTTTAACCTTGTTTTCAAAATAAACTTCGCCATTATTTTATTTACAAAAAACAAAGTGCCGGAGGTTGATTTTATAAATAAAATGGTTAAATATATATTAGAATATATATGTTATACTTGGACACTTGTGTGAATACTTGTTTATTTTGTGAGATAGTCATATTATTTTAAAGTAAAATAATGTAACTTAACATTATAACTTGACAGTTGAATCGTGTGGTATGTGATAGAAATAATGAGTAAATAAATTGTACGTAGGATACGTGTTATGCATGAGAAACTGATTGTTATCCGTACCTTATTAGGACGTGCTTGATTCCTGTTTATTTGAGTAACCAATCTAACCGAGCAAACCAAGGTGAGTTCACACACTTTCTAAGGCATGGGATTCCCGGTGGTTGGGAATGGGTTAAAGAAATTAAAATGGAATCTACATATCCTCCTTGGGTAGGATATGTACGGCCATCCTCCATAGGTAGGATGCCAATAATAATTCTGCGTATTCTCCTTGGGTAGATTACGTACGTTTGTCCTCCTTGGGTAGGACAACAACCTTAAAACTTACTAGACAAAACTCTATCATGAAGTCCCTCATTTTATATCGACTTAATCGCCGAGGCCAATGGCGAGCGGGTCATTAGTTAATAGCGCTATTAGGTTTAACAAACCTCACACCGTGCCGTTCGGACGGGCGTGTACTAATGGACTATGGCAAACTGTCAGTGATGATAGACACTGATGTAGGGCACAACTATTGTTCGTCAGTTGTCGATATCTTAATGGTCTAGTAGTTCACATGGGGAAGCCCCCACTGATTATGGATATGGTTTGGGTAATAAAAAGGAACTGGTTAAACATACTTTCAACTATGGGGTAACCCCCACGGCAAATAAGCCAACGAAAGTCAAACCACGTTTTTAGAAACAACTTAAAACTAATCAACCAACCGTGAACTCACTCAACTTTGTTGTTGACTCGTTGTTACATGCCTTACAGGTCGCTAGATGCCTATGGAGCTTGCACGAGGAGAAGGTTGTTGTGGGATATGGATTGTTATGTCCCGTACTTAATATTTAATCCATATGAACCTTTTAAACTTACGTTTTCAACTTTAAATTTATGAACTATGGAACTTATGATTTGGACTTACGTTTTATGCTTCTGCTGTTAACTTAAAGTTGGTTACTGTCTTATGGTCACCAATTGTATTGTGGTTGGTTTTACTTACTCAATTACGTTGTTCAATATGATTGGTGGCTCGATCCTGGTCACGTCACGCCTCCAAGCGGTGATACTCCGTAGGGTGGATTTTGGGGGTGTGACAGATTGGTATCAGAGCCATTGGTTATAGTGAAATTGGTTTTAAAAGGAAAAGCTTTTTGACAAAACCAGACTATAACCTGTACAGTGCTCAACGATCCCCAACGACGCTTCGCTCCACGTGCAAGACTCGACACAATAGGTGGTATGATTTATGTTTATATTGTCAGTCAGATAGTTCACACTGTGCATTAATTAACTTGATATTTACTATTTGAACCTTGTGTGCTTACTCTCTACTATCGTCCCACACTTACGCACTTTCGCGACACTTTTCTCATTTACGTTGCTTCGTTATGAAGATCATGAACGGACGCGGAGGACGTATCAACCTAACTCAAGCCCAGTTGACGGCTTTGATCAATGAACGAGTTGCTGAGGCACTCGCAGCTATCCCTGCAGGAGGTATGACCTGCCATACCAACCCATCTTAGGACGTTTAGATCTTACCTTCGCAAGCCAACCCTCGTGCTTAACCTTGTCTTTTATTCTCGCGCAACAGGTCAACATGCTCAGCCTCCTGTGTGCACGTTCAAAACCTTCATGGATTGCCGACCCAGTACCTTCAGCGGCACAGAAGGAGCGGTAGGCCTTCTTCACTGGGTCGAGAAGCTTGAGTCTGTCTTCGAGATGTGTGAATGCCCTGAAGATCGTAGGGTGAAATATGCTACTGGAACACTCGAAGGTGCTGCGTTAACCTGGTGGAAAGCACAGGTTCAACTACTAGGGCTGGCGGTTGCTAATGCCACCCCATGGAACGGTTTCAAAGAACTAATCAAAGAAGAGTACTGTAGTCGTGACGACATCCACAAGCTCGAGGTGGAATTTTTCAATCTGAAGATGACGGGGTCTGAGATTGAGGCGTATACGAAGAGGTCAAACGAGCTGGCCATCTTGTGTCCTACTATGGTGGACCCTCCCATCAAACGTATTGAGTTGTACCTCAAGGGTCTTGTGCCAGAGATTCAGTGTCACGTGACTTCAGCTAACCTGGGTACCATTCAGCAAATCATTAAGTTGGCCCATCGTCTCACCGATCAAGCAGTTGAACAAAACAAACTGCCCAAGCATATTAGTGCAACTACTACTCACGCTCCTAATGATAACAAGCGAAAATGGGATGGGAATTACATTAAGGGTTCTACTTCAGTTCAGTCTCAACAGCGAAAGACTGATGACTACCAGAGTCCTGGTCAGCAACCTTCTGGTAATCAAGGACAGGGTGGATACCGAGGGAACCACCCCAAGTGCAACTGGTGCCACAAGCATTATAGCGGGCAGTGCAACAAGGGTCGTTGTCTGAGATGTAACAAGTTTGGTCATGAAGCAAAGGATTGCAGGAGCTCACGACCAGCAAATCAGAATCGCCAACAACAACAAGAAGCTCCACAGAACCACCAACAGCAGCAACAGCAGGGCAATAAAGGATGCTTTCAATGTGGTGCTGAAGGCCACTTTAAGAGGAACTGTCCTCAGCTGAACCAGAATCAGAACAACAACAACCAAGGAAACGGGAACAACAACGGAGGCAACAATGGAGGCAACAACGGGGGTAACAATAATGGCAATGGTGCCAGGGGACGTGTTTTCGTGCTGGGTCAGGGTGATGCAAGGAACGATCCCAACGTTGTGACGGGTAAGTTTCTTCTGGATGACTTCTTTGTTACTGTTTTATTTGATTCGGGTGCCGATACTAGTTATGTGTCCCTAAAAGCTAGCCAAATGCTTAAGCGCACTCCAACACTTTTGAACACCAAACACACGGTAGAACTAGCAAATGGTAAAAGTCTTGAAGCCACACACGTTGTTAAAGGTTGTAACCTCGTCTTAGCTTCACAGACTTTCTCTGTCGATATTATTCCTATCACACTTGGTAGTTTTGACGTCGTTATTGGGATGGATTGGCTATCTCATCATCAAGCGGAGATTGTTTGCAAGGAGGAAGTCGTCCGCATTCCTCGTTCTGGTGAAGAGCCCCTCGTGATTCATGGTGACAAGAGTGGTGCTGTCGTAGGCATTATCTCTTTCCTTAAGGCCCAGAAGTGTTTGCGAAAGGGCCACACTGCCATTCTGGCACTCGTTACTGACACATCAACGGAAGAGAAAAGAATTGAAGACATTCCTATTGTGCGTGATTTTCCTAAGGTATTCCCTGAGGAATTGCCTGGTCTTCCGCCTAATCGCCAAGTTGAGTTTCAAATCGAGCTAGCTCCTGGAGCAGCACCCATAGCTCGAGCACCATATCGTCTAGCTCCATCAGAACTCGAAGAATTGTCCACGCAACTACAAGAACTATTGGAAAAGGGTTTCATACATCCCAGGTCTTCGCCTTGGGGAGCTCCAGTGTTATTTGTAAAGAAGAAAGACGGTACCTTCAGAATGTGTATTGACTACCGCGAACTCAACAAGTTGACCGTGAAGAATCGTTATCCTCTTCCACGCATTGATGACTTGTTCGACCAGTTGCAAGGGTCGAGTTATTACTCTAAGATTGATTTGAGATCGGGATACCATCAGCTGAGAGTCCGAGATGAGGACGTCTCCAAAACAACATTCAGAACTCGCTACGGCCATTACGAGTTTTTGGTCATGCCTTTCGGGTTGATGAATGCACGAGCGGTCTTCAAGGATCTCATGAACCGAGTGTGCAAGCCTTACCTGGATAAGTTTGTCATAGTGTTCATCGACGATATCCTGATCTATTCTAAGAGTCAGGAGGAACACGAGCAGCATCTGCGGCTTATCCTGGAACTTCTTCGTAAAGAGCAACTGTATGCTAAATTTTCGAAATGTGACTTCTGGCTTCGCGAAGTCCACTTTCTAGGCCATGTGGTGAACAAGGATGGAATTCATGTTGATCCATCCAAGGTTGATTCGATCAAGAACTGGCCTGCACCCCGTACACCAACAGAAATCCGCCAATTCTTGGGTTTGGTAGGATATTACAGAAGGTTCATCAAGGATTTCTCCAAGATTGCGCAACCTCTCACTTCACTGACTCAGAAGGGTGTCACCTACCGTTGGGGTGATGCACAGGAATCTGCTTTTCAGCACTTAAAGGATAGACTTTATAGCGCGCCTATCCTCTCATTGCCTGAAGGCACAGATGATTTTGTGGTTTATTGCGACCCTTCCATCCAAGGACTTGGTTACGTGTTGATGCAACGTGACAAGGTTATTGCCTACGCATCGCGCCAACTTAAAGTTCACGAAAGGAACTACACTACGCATGACTTGGAATTGGGAGCAGTTGTTTTCGCACTTAAGATATGGAGACATTACCTGTACGGTACCAAGTGCACCATTTACACCGATCACATGAGTCTCGAGCATATCTTCAAGCAAAAGGAATTAAACATGCGACAACGCCGATGGGTCGAACTCTTGAACGATTACGAATGTGCGATCAAGTATCATCCGGGCAAAGCCAATGTTGTGGCTGACGCCCTCAGTCGAAAGGATACTATACCTAAGCGTGTACGTGCGTTACAGCTTACCATTCAATCTAGCCTTCCCGCCCAGATACGAGATGCTCAGGTTGAAGCATTGAAAGCAGAGAACATCAGGGCTGAATCTTTACGAGGATCGAGGCAGCGGCTAGAACAAAAGGAAGATGGTGCCTACTATGTAACAGGGCGCATTTGGGTTCCACTTTATGGAAACTTACGCGAGCTTGTGATGGATGAAACACATAAGTCTCGTTATTCAGTACATCCTGTTTCGGATAAGATGTACCACGACCTAAAGACTACATACTGGTGGCCTAGCATGAAAGCTCACATAGCAACCTACGTTAGCAAATGTTTGACTTGTGCGAGAGTCAAGACCGAATATCAGAAACCATCAGGCCTACTTCAACAACCAGAAATCCTGAAGTGGAAGTGGGAGCAAATTTCCATGGATCTCGTTACTGGCCTACCTAGATCTCAACGCGGAAATGATACCAATTGGGTGATCGTGGATCGACTGACTAAGTCTGCACATTTCCTGGCTATCAAGGAAACGGATAAGGTTTCTCCCCTAGCAGACATCTACCTAAAGGAAGTAGTATCTAGGCACGGAGTGCCAACCTCCATCATCTCTGATCGAGACTCACGTTTTACATCTGAATTGTGGCAAGCTATGCACAAGTCCTTTGGTTCTCGATTAGATATGAGCACGGCATATCATCCACAGACGGATGGGCAATCTGAACGCACCATCCAAACCCTTGAAAACATGCTTAGGGCATGTGTAATCGACTTTGGTAATGGCTGGGAAAAACACCTCCCGTTAGTGGAGTTCTCGTATAACAACAGTTACCACGCCAGCATCCAGGCCGCCGCTCCGTTCGAGGCATGGACGGAAGTGCCGATCACCTCTTTGTTGGGCAGAGGTTGGTGACAATCAAATCACTGGCCCAGAACTTGTAGTAGATACAACCGAGAGGATTGCTCAGATACGACAACGAATGGCGGCAGCTCGTGACCGTCAGAAAAGCTATGCCGATAAGCGAAGAAAGCCAATCGAGTTCCAGGTTGGGGATCGAGTGCTACTTAAAGTCTCACCTTAGAAAGGTGTAGTTCGTTTTGGCAAACGAGGGAAACTCAACCCGCGATATGTCGGACCGTTCGAAATCATTGAGAAAATTGGCAAGGTCGCTTACAAGCTGAATCTACCGGCAGAACTCAGCGGGGTTCACAATGTTTTCCATGTGTCGAATCTGAAGAAATGTCTGTCAGATGAGACCCTCATAGTTCCTCTCAAGAACTCACTATCGATGACCAGCTGCGATTCGTCGAAGAACCAGTAGAGATTACTGACCAAGATGTTAAAATTCTCAAGCACACCAGGATACCTCTCGTCCGAGTTCGTTGGAATTCCCGTCGTGGCCCAGAATATACCTGGGAACGAGAAGACCAAATGAAACTCAAGTATCCCCAGCTGTTTAAGAAAAATGCAACCACTACTGAGGCTGAAGCTACTGCAGAATTTCGGGGCGAAATTCCAAATCAACGGGGGGATAATGTGACACCCTAGGAAAAGCCAGTAAACACCGTAACTTAACTAGCTTCCTCAGTAACCACGCACTAAATTTCGGGACGAAATTCTCTTAACAGGGGGAGAATGTGACAACCCTCATAATTTCATGTAACCGTACAATTTATTTTTGTTAATTAAAGTGCTTGATGACTGTGCGGAATTACTTAACTGCTTTCTAATTACTGTGTCATACTTACATGTGCTTATAAACGTACCAGTAGTGTACAGAAAAGTTACTAAATAGTCCGGTATGCTTTCCTGAGTGTTGAGAATTAAAAATGTTACAAAAATATATATATAGGACACTTTACGGATTAATTAAGCACTTTAACGGAACGGTATCTAACCAAACAACCGGACACTGCCCAAAACACCAAGTTTCCACTAGAAGCTTTGTTTTGACATTTCCGAGCTAGTATGGGTCACCTAACATCATGTTACACCCTAGGACACTTAAACACCTAAACCCCTAATTTTAACATTTACATTCTAACTTAAAATTCTAACTAACAATTGAAAGTGAACCAAGACCCCCCCCCCCTAACTACACGGTTTAAGGTGGGCCACCACCTTGGATTTTAGTTGATTATTTTAAGAGATCTTGTTCTTGCTTTTGAGACACATTACACAAGGGTTTATGAAATGTTGGAAGTATATTTAAGTTACCCCCTAGTTCATAATTTTCATTTCCACACAGCACCAACATCACTCAACTCTCCCTCTTTCCCTCTCTAGTCTCGGCCGAGATCAAGGCCACCACCACCACCACCATTTTTCACTTCCATTCCATCCATTCTCTAGTGATATTAAGGTGTATCAAGGTGAATCACGAGGTGTGGAGCTCACGGATCATCAAAGACCTTCTTCGTTTGCTATTAACCACCACATTTCTTCACTTGAACTTCCCTAGTCTTGAACTAGTGGTAAGAACTTAGATCCTTGCATTTTACATGTTGTTTAAGTGGTTAATGATGTTTAAAGATCAAAATGATAAGAACTCTAAAGAACCATAAACAAAGTCTTGAACATGAACCAACATTAGTGATAAAGTATGGTTAACATGATGATGAAATCATGATATTCTTGTGTTATGTTGCTTGTTGAATGTTGTTTGCTAGTAGAAATGATATGGATTATCATGTGGTCTTGCTAGATCATGCTTAAAAACATAAACTAGCAAGATGAGAAAGTAAGAATGTTGTGGATGATGGAATCATCCACACATAAACTATGAACTTGAATGAATGGGTGTTCTCTTGGAAAATAAAGATCAAAATAAGTTATAATCTTGTAGATCTAAAGATCCATGAGTGGTCTTTCGAAAGAACCAAGTGAAAAGTATGAGTTTTGTTAAAACTTGGATCTTACATAAACTTAACACATTTTTGTTAAAACTTGGATCTTACATAAATATTCAAGTTCATAAGTTTATGGTTTATGCTTATTTTTGACAAGTTCGGTAAATAGAGATTGTATGTTGTTGATTGAGAATTGTTTGAATGAATTTTTGAAAAGAAAATGATATGCTAGTAAGCATGGACGCCTCCATTTACAAAGGAAACTCTAGCGAAATTTTTCTAAAAAAATCCAACACTTAGAAAATATTTTCTAGCAAGTGTTACAATTATATTTTTAACCTTGTTTTCAAAATAAACTTCGCCATGATTTTATATACAAAAATACAAAGTGCCGGAGGTTGATTTTATAAATAAAATGGTTAAATATATATTAGAATATATATGTTATACTAGGACACTTGTGTGAATACTTGTTTATTTTGTGAGATAGTCATATTATTTTAAAGTAAAATAATGTAACTTAACATTATAACTTGACAGTTGAATCGTGTGGTATGTGATAGAAATAATGAGTAAATAAACCGTACGTAGGATACGTGTTATGCATGAGAAACTGATTGTTATCCGTACCTTATTAGGACGTGCTTGATTCCTGTTTATTTGAGTAACCAATCTAGCCGAGCAAACCAAGGTGAGTTCACACACTTTCTAAGGCATGAGATTCCCGGTGGTTGGGAATGGGTTAAAGAAATTAAAATGGAATCTACATATCCTCCTTGGGTAGGATATGTACGGCCATCCTCCATAGGTAGGATGCCAATAATAATTCTGCGTATTCTCCTTGGGTAGATTACGTACGTTCGTCCTCCTTGGGTAGGACAACAACCTTAAAACTTACTAGACAAAACTCTATCATGAAGTCACTCGTTTTATATCGACTTAATCGCCGAGGCCAATGGCGAGCGGGTCATTAGTTAATAGCGCTATTAGGTTTAACAAACCTCACACCGTGCCGTTCGGACGGGCGTGTACTAATGGACTATGGCAAACTGTCAGTGATGATATACACTGATGTAGGGCACAACTATTGTTCGTCAGTTGTCGATATCTTAACGGTCTAGTAGTTCACATGGGGAAGCCCCCACTGATTATGGATATGTTTTGGGTAATAAAAAGGAACTGGTTAAACATACTTTCAACTATGGGGTAACCCCCACGGCAAATAAGCCAATGAAAGTCAAATCACGTTTTTCAGAAACAACTTAAAACTAATCAACCAACCATGAACTCACTCAACTTTGTTGTTGACTCGTTGTTACATGCCTTACAGGTCGCTAGATGCCTATGGAGCTTGCATGAGGAGAAGGTTGTTGTGGGATATGGATTGTTATGTCCCGTACTTAATATTTAATCCATATGAACCTATTAAACTTACGTTTTGAACTTTAAATTTATGAACTATGGAACTTATGATTTGGACTTACGTTTTATGCTTCCGCTGTTAACTTAAAGTTGGTTACTGTCTTATGGTCACCAATTGTATTGTGGTTGGTTTTACTTACTCAATTACGTTGTTCAATATGATTGGTGGCTCGATCCTGGTCACGTCACACCTCCAAGCGGTGATACTCCGCAGGGTGGATTTTGGGGGTGTGACAAGTTCAGGATAGACATTCTGCCAGGATCTGCACCAATCGCACGAGCTCCTTATCGTCTAGCGCCTACTGAAATAAAAGAGCTCATGACTCAATTGGACGATTTACTGGAAAAGGGTTTCATATAACCCAGCTCTTTGCCTTGGGGAGCTCCTATTTTGTTTGTGAAGAAGAAAGATGGATCAATGCGCTTATGCATTGATTATCGAGAATTAAACAAGGTAACAATCAAGAATCGTTATCCTTTGCCCATGATCGATGACTTATTCGACCAACTTCAAGGGGCAAGCTTCTTCTCGAAGATCGACTTGAGATCTGGATATCACCAACTTAAGGTTAGAACTTAAGATGTACCTAAGACAACATTCAGAATGAGATATGGACATTTCGAGTTTTTGGTGATGCCTTTCGGGCTCACTAATGCACCAGCAGCATTCATGGACCTCATGAATAGAGTCTGCAAGCCATACTTAGATAAGTTTGGCATTGTCTTTATAGACGACATACTTATTTATTCTCGTAGCCAAGTCGACCACGAGAAACACCTTCGGTGTATCTTAGATTTGTTACAGAAAGAGAAGCTGTATGCCAAGTTTTCAAAATGCGAATTCTGGCTTCGTGAAGTCCAATTCCTTGGATATGTTGTCAGTGAGCGAGGTATCCAAGTAGATCCCGCTAAGATAGAAGCCATAATTAATTGGGAAGCACCAAAGACTCCAACCGAAATTCGCAGCTTTCTGGGTTTAGCTGGTTACTATAGAAGATTCATTGAGAATTTCTTGAGGATAGTTGCACCGTTAACTTCTCTGACTCGCAAGAATGTTAAGTTTGATTGGGGTCTGAAAGAACAAGAGTCCTTTGAGATTCTTAAGCAAAATTTGAGTAATGCTTCGATTTTGACATTACCCGAAGGAATAGAAGAGTTTGTCGTGTATTGTGATGCTTCACACACTGGTATGGGTTGTGTGCTTATGTAGAAAGGCAAGGTGATTGCCTATGCATCACGACAATTAAAGGTGCATGAGAAGAATTACAGCACCCATGATCTGGAACTGGGTGCCGTTGTATTCGCACTAAAATTGTGGAGACATTATTTATATGGAACTAAATGTGTGATATATCCAGATCACAAAAGTCTCCAACATTTATTCAATAAAAAAGAGCTCAATATGAGACAGCGCCGCTGGATAGAGACTCTAAACGACTACGATTGTGAAATACGCTACCATCCCGGCAAGGCGAATGTAGTCGCTGATGCTCTAAGCCGAAAAGAAAGAGTCAAACCTATCAGGATTAATGCTAAGAGCATTGAACTGAAGAATAGCCTAAATGAAAGGCTATTAGCTGCACAGAAAGATGTTGTTTTGGAAGCTAACCTTCCAGATGAAAAGTTAGGTGTAACTGCTGAACAGATAGCACCTGGCAAGGATGGAATTCTTAGAATGAATGGAAGAATATGGGTTCCTATTAATGGAGGGCTTCGAGATATAATACTCCAAGAAGCTCACAATTCCAAGTACTCAGTTCACCCTGGGGGTGACAAAATGTATCAGGATTTGAAAGCTAATTATTGGTGGATATGTTTGAAGAAATCTATTGCCACACATGTAGCTAAGTGCCTGACTTGTGCTCAGATTAAAGCTGAACATCAAAAACCATCGGGTTTGCTACAACAGCCAGAACTACCCACATAGAAGTGGGAGATGGTAACCATGGATTTTATAACCAAGTTACCAAAAACAAGGCATGGAAATGATACCATATGGGTTATAGTTGATAGACTGACTAAGTCAGCACATTTCTTACCCATCAAGGAGACTTATAGCTCTGACAAGATAGCTCAATTGTACGTGGATAAAATTGTATCCCTCCACGGAGTGCCGGTATCTATTATTTCTGACAGAGATACTAGATACACCTCTCACTTTTGGAAAGGTTTCCAGCAATCCTTGGGCACTCGTTTGAATTTTAGTACTGCTTACCATCCTCAAACAGATGGACAAAGTGAGCGTACAATTCAAACTTTGGAAGACATGCTTCGAGCATGTGTTATTGATTTGGGAGGTAGCTGGGATGACCACCTACCTTTGATCGAGTTCTCCTATAACAATAGCTACCATACTAGCATTCAGGCTGCGCCTTTTGAGGCATTGTATGGAAGAAAATGTAGAACACCTGTTTGTTGGGCAGAAGTAGGAGAAGCTCAGTTATCAGGACCTGATATGGTCCTTGAAACGACGGACAAGATTGTCCAAATTCGTGATCGCCTGAAAGCTGCCAGGGATAGGCAGAAAAGTTATGCTGATAAGAGGCGAAAACCCCTAAAGTTTGAAGTGGGCGATAAGGTCTTACTAAAAGTATCCCCCCTGGAAAGGTGTGATACGTTTTGGTAAGAAGGGTAAATTAAGCCCTAGGTATATTGTACCATTCGAGATTACCGAATGTGTCGGCAGTGTAGCTTATAAGCTAAACTTGCCTGAGGAGCTGAGTGGAATCCACAATGTTTTCCACATCTGAAATCTCAAGAAATGTCTAGCTAATAAATCATTAGCTATGTCTCATAAGGATGTACAAATTGATGAAAGCCTGAGGTTTGTTGAAAGACTTATAGCGATCGAGGATCGTCAGGTTAAAAAGCTCCGAAGGAAACACGTACCTATAGTAAAGGTCAAGTGGGATGCCCGTAGAGGCCCCGAATATACGTGGGAAGTCGAGTCCACTATGCGACATAAGTACCCTCACTTATTCCAGTAAATCTCGGGGTCGATATTTCTTTTAAGGGGGTAAGGATGTAACACCACATAAAAATGTGTCCAATTATGAGAAGATACGTGTCCTAAACCCTAATCATGTAAAAGATTGAGTTTAAAGGACTAAAGTTGACAAACGATGAAACTATGCGTCCGGAGGGACTAAAAGTGTCAACATGCCAAACTTGTGCCTCTGAATGACCATACATGAAGAATGTATTCTTAAATGAGTAATTGATTCGATATAAGAAGCCGTTTACGAAAATAATCGGAAGATTATAAACTACAGGGGTTAAACATGTCAACATGTTAATTCTTACCTCTGAGTGACCTTTTAATGAACCCGAGGCTTCGAAATATTCAAATATACTCTCAAGAATAAGTGATATAAATTTCACGTGGTTTCGAGATCGTTATACAAGTTTTCAAGACTTTGGGTGAAAAGTGTCAACATGATGAAACTTGTGTTTATAGTGATATTTAACGAAACCGAGCCTAAAGGAGTTTGGTTATACTCCCTTGAACCCCTACAAACTAACTACAAGGTCCTTATATGCCAAAAATGAAGTTGTATAAAGTTTAAAATGGCCAGGGGCTGAATCTGCCAACTTTGGAAACTTATTTGAGGTTGTGGCGACCCATGAAGGACTAAGGCTTTTCCCGTCGCGGGTAGCCATACCCTTACCAGTTCGAAATTTTGCCTTGGCTGCCACACAAACAGCCAAAACGAGTCAGAACCATTACCAAGGGTTGTATGTCGGTCTTATAATACTACTAGGACACCTGGAGTGATCCTAGATACATCCAAAACAGCTGCAAACATCTGAATGCATGGCAAATTGCTATATAAGACACTCTAGTTCTTTGTTCATATGCACTTTCATTTGCAACAACATTCAAAACTCACCTCTGGAGCTAGCAAGCATTAGGAGAAGATTGTCAAGTGTAGAAAAGATAGCAAGGACCTTAACTAAGAGTTTTAATCCCTGCTTAATCCTTTTAATTAACTTAAAAACCGAAAAGTAAAACATATCGTAATTAAGCTTTGACTTTCGGTTTAATCATAAATGGTCCAGCCACTGACCGAAATGAAAGTGGTTATGGAACCATATTAAGGTAGGTGATTAACCCTTAAAAGGGCACCTCCTAATTATTTTGTTTGACTAGTTAATTGTCGGGTCAAACTAGTTAGTCAAAAAGTCAAACTGGACAGAAAGTTTAAAAATGATTTAAACTAATAAAACAGAGGTTCTAAATTATATTTTAACATTCTAATGACTTAGTAATTAGTATTAAAACATGTTTAATCAGGTCTAACCCGACAATTATCAGTCTAAGGTCAGTTTATAACCGAAAGTCGCAAAAGCTTGACTTTTGCTTTGACTTTCAGTTCTGACCCGTTTAAGCTTAATTCTCCCATGTTTTAAGCTTCCATTAGGACCACTTTATTCAGTAGTATAACCCTATAGAGTTATATTGCTTGGTCCTTAGTGGTTTGAATTATATGCTCTTGTTTGTTAATACGCTTATAAATGCCGTAAATGCTCTTTTGACATATAAATGAGATTTTTAGAAATGTGAGAGGACAAAAACCTTTGCTACTGATATATAAACTTGTCCCGAAAATTTGACATCAGTTCTTGGTCACAAACAGAAGTTATGCTCGATATCGTAATTAGAAGCTTTTTGTTAATTAAATTGCGATATCTTGTATAAGACATGTTTAAACTTGGATTTTGAACCAAAACTCATTACCTACTGTTAAGATATTATTTTAAGGATTTTAGGATTTTTGGTCAGATTATAATCTGATTAAATCATAGAGTTCTTGTGTAATTCGTTAAACGACGATAATACCCTTTTCTTGCATAAAATTAGATTAACAAATGATTGGAATGCCAAACCTTTTCCTACTGATTTCATACATTAAATAAATTATTTCGAGCATTCAAAACTGATCAAAATCTCAGATTTCCATAAAACACTTTAATTATAGTCAATTAGCGATTATACGCTAATTAGGTGCATAGTATGGTTTTAAACCATATTTAACACCTAAGACTTGTTACCTACTGAATTTTTAAACAAATTTTAATATTATTACAGTAGGTATAAGTCATGAACCCAGACTTCCAAAAATATGTAAGGACCTTCAAAAATGACCCAAACCGACTCGTAAGTGAAAACCCGGACCCCCGAAACCCTAATCCATATCAAAAATAAGAAAATCATATTTTTGGTCCTCTCGCGGGCCACGTAAAGCACAAGCAGACCCTTACGCGGGCCACGTCAACTTGAAGTTTGACCGGATAAGCATCCGGACCACGTATCATCCACATGGCGACCCTACTCATGACCCATCAGACCTACACGTAGACTAGTTGGCCACGTGGGCCGCGTAAGAGTTGAGTATGGGTTTACGCGGGCCGCGTAAAACCCAAAATCAGGCTATAAATAGCCCATGCATGGGGCTTTCATCTGGTGTCGAAATCTTTTCACAAAAACGAAGTGCTACTGCTCAATTTCGAAAATTAAGGTAGTGAGGCGCTGCTACGATACAAGGTATTAACTCGATCGCTGCTACGATTCAATGTCCGATCGATTGAAACTATCCGATGGATGTTTAAGTGCTGCCCACATTAGGGCCATACTTTGTCGTTCGTCATGAATTCGATGGATGTTTAAGTATTGCACTTTGTCATTCGTTGTGAGGGTTTTAATCTCGTGGGTTATCGTAAATGCTGTATTAGTTATTGACCTAGTTCGTGTGCATTGTTATTTAAATTAGGTTACAAGGCTAATCAGTAGGCTAAACTCTGCCCGTTTAAATCTGCAATGTGAGTCATTCTCTTTTATTAAAAGTATTTTACAATACTCCATTTATTTTCAAAGGTTATAATTACAGGGATTAAGTCATGGTTATCTTAATCACTGGCTAGTGGGGTATTGTGCACATTACTAAATTTCTCACGGTTAGGCTAATAAATCCTAACAGTGATAATCATCATTACTTGGGTGAAAGGACCCAATAGTGGTATGACCATCGTCACCAGGAGGTGACACGACGCCAGATAAAAATAAGATAGAAGCCATTGTAATCGCTCTTATGCTGTAATTTATAACTATGTGTCGTTTTATTAAATTTGAGTGACTCGTCAGTATTTCCCCGCTGATAAAATATTTTCAAAACATGTTTCAGGTGACTACTGTGAACCAAGGAAAAGTGCTACGGAGCACTAACAAAACTTGAAGTAGTGGCTCAGTTAAACAAATAAACATGTTTTGTAAATCAGGGAATTTCCTTGTGAAATTCCTCTATTGTAAATTACGGGGATTATCCCGAGTTATGAAATGAAATAATCGGGCATTTCAAGTTTTAAAAAGATCCTGTAAAATCTTCCGCTGCCAACTCAAATAATAAATACCACGGGTTTCTGTCCCGCGGCTCCTGGACCGGGTAAAACCAGGTCGGGTCCGTGACAGAAAAAAGGTGGTATCAGAGCCACTGATTTAAGCCAATTAAGTATTTAGAAATACTTAATTTTCCTAATTAGCATTTTGTGACTATGTGTTTTTATTAACTGACTACTTGTTAGTTACAGTATGGGTAAGCAAAGAATCTCGGACATCTATCGTCAATTAGATAGTAAAGGGAACCTCATCCCAATCAAATTCATCAAAGTACTGAGCAGATACTGAGGAATGAATATTTGTTCGTAAGGCACAGTTTGAGAAACCACTTACCCCTAATAAAAGAAGTTGGATTATTAGAAAAAGTCAAGAGAAAATAAAGAAGTCACAACCAAAAGGTGTGATGAGTAATAAGGAAACTCAGGAAATAGGCAATAACCCACCATGGGAAGATGAATTAGATGAAAAATGGGCAAATCTCTATATGTTAGCCACTACAACAGTAAATGCTAACTTATAGTTAAATCGCAAAACTAGTACCAGCACTTATATCATCCATAAGCCCGAAACTTTAAAGAAACTTGCCCATTAGATAAGCAACTTAGTGAGAAAAGATAGAATAAAATAAATTATTAATGTACAATCCCTAGTATATTTTTAATTTTCAGTTGTAATTTGTAAAATATATATATATATATATATATATATATATATAATCACAATATTTTCACATTTTTATTAATACTCAAAATTTTTCTGATTACCTTTTTGTGATTATGTGAAAATTCAAGTTACAAACTTTTAACCTAGAATGTTGTGTATTTCTTCATATCTGCTAAACAACATGAATGAGTTGTCTGAAGCTCTTCAAAATCTCAATCTCTATTCTGTTAATGTGGAAGTTTCCAGAGACTTTACCGGTTATTTTGCCGACATGGAGGAGCCTATGGAATTTCAAACCCAGCCTCCGGAGAAACCAAAGCCAAAGAAGAGAAGAATATTAGTGGGCTGGAGACGTGTGCGCAGGAGGAAACCAGCAACACGAAAAGTTATAAAGACGGAGGATCCCAAGGGTAAAGGCAAGGAAATAGAGATTGGGGAAAGTTCCAGGCAAGACCAGGAAATGCCACCCTGGGAAGTGTTGGATCATAAACTGGCACTTAGTGACCTCATCGGACCTGCCGGTGAAAACCTTTTTAATTACCCAGCGGAAGCACAACTTCCAGTTGATCTAGAGCCTGATATCCCAGATCCCATTATCCATTCTCAACCACTACCAGCAGAACTAGAAGAGTGGTGGACCACCGACTGGCGGTTTCAAAATCTCCTAAATAACCCTAATACCCTTTTCCCTCAATTTGACCCTGAGCCTCCACTACATCCACCTATGAGCACAGAAAACTTGGCAGAACTCCATCATTATGGCGAGGAGCTGATTGATGCAGGGAACCGAATTAGGGAAGTAGGGGAAAGAATATCTTGGAAATACGATGAGAGTGAACGTCGTTTCTAAGATGCCAGCTGACAAAGATGGTGTGACTGTGGTTGTGTGGTTGTAGGAATATGTGTTTAATAATAATATAATAATAAAATATAATTATGTGAAATAACCTAAAAATAAAACTTTTGTAAGATAACAGGTGTGTACGGAAGCATAATATATATAAAAAGGGAAGTCAAGAAATCGACAATTTTGGCTATACGTGTTGATGTGATTATATGCGATTATTTTGTTATATTGGATTGTTAAAGTATTTTTCTGCTAATCACTTATATATATTAATTACCAGATGGAACACGCTGGTAATGAACCTGTTAATGAAGTTAATCAATCTGGGCAAAACAATGAAGACCAATTTCTGAATAGGCAAGATATCGAGAATATCGTTGCTCAGGGAATAGCTAATGCTATTCCAGCAATCCTTGCTGCTGCCCGAAATCCCGTTGAACCTCAACAAATTATTCCTAGCAAATGTACACACGGTGACAATTTTAGTAATAGTGTAAACGGAGGTGGCCACCATACTAATAACGACAACGATGGAATGCAAGCCCCACTCCTTAAGAAAATGAAACCTGCAACGTCTGGTTGCACTTACAAGGAGTTTCTTGCCTGTAAATCGGTTGAATTTACAGGTAACGAAGGGGCGACTGCTGCACTACGTTGGTTGGAGAAAACCGAGGCGGTGATTAAAATAAGTAAGTGTGCTGAGGAAGACAAGGTCATGTACGCGTCGCATCTTTTTAAAGAAGGGGCGCTAGAATGGTGGAATACGGTACTTCAAGCCAAGGGAAGCGATGTAGCCTATGCCATGAGCTGGGAAGAATTTAAGCGGTTAATGGAAAGAAAATTATGTCCCGAATATGAGAAAGAACAAATGGCAAATAAATTTCTGAACCACCGAATGGTGGATGTAGACTGTCGACGGTATACTTCGACATTCTTCGAGTATGCTAGAGTTGTACCTACCCTGGCTTCGCCAGAACCGGTACTTATTTCTCGCTATATCTGGGGATTGATTGGCGAAATCCGTGATATCGTTAAAGTTGCGAGACCTCGCACTATTGACGATGCTGTGGAATTAGCCAACACTTTAACGGACGGACTAGTATGTTCGCTGTTCTAAGACTGAGTATCTACACTTTAACGGACGGGCGAGTAGCTTTAGAGAGCAAGGGCCTAAGGATTAGCCGATCTAAGACTGAGTATCTACACTGTGATTTCAACGGTATAGCCTTTGACGATGAAAGCCAAATCACCATTGAGGATCAGTTGGTCCCGCAGGTAACTAGATTTAAGTATCTAGGGTCGTATGTTCAAAGAGATGGTGAAATAGATAGTGATGTAACCCATCGCATACAGGCTGGCTGGTGTAGATGGAGGGCAGCCAGTGGGGTTTTGTGCGATAGGAGGTTCCCAATTAAACTTAAGGGGAAATTTTACAGGGTAGCAGTTAGGCCAGCTATGTTATATGGAACAGAATGTTGGGCTACCAAGAAGACACAAGCGCGCAAGATGGAGGTAGCAGAGATGAGGATGCTGAGGTGGATGTGTGGACACACGAGGTTAGATCGAATAAGAAATGAGGTTTTTAGGGATAGACTAGGAGTGGCTAGTATATCAGGGAAGATTAAGGAGGGGAGATTGAGATGGTTTGGGCATGTGAAGCGGAGGGAAGCGACGGCTCCAGTTAGAGTAGTGGAGACTATTACTGTGCAGGGGAGGAGAGGAAGAGGCAGACCCAAACTGACATGGGATGAGCAGATTAGGCATGATTTACTAGAGTTGCATCTTTCTGAGGACATGGTCCACGAAAGGGCTTCGTGGAGGCGTAGGATTAGGGTTAAGGACTTTTCGAGGATATTGTAGTAAGGTCTTAGGTGGATTTTCAGGGACATAGGTTTTTATTTTTCTTAAAGGGACCTTTCCAGTGTTTGCCTTATTGTGTTTATGCTCAAATGATGTTGTATGCTACTATACATGATTTACTTTGTGTTTATGCCCAAATAATGTTGTATGCTATGATACATGATTTTTACATTATATTGTGCGACCCAGATCACTTTCTTGCTAATGGGCGACTTCTTATCTCTGTATTCTTGATATATTCTTTGACTTGTTGTGTTGGTTTGCTGTTCGTTCTCGAGCCGAGGGTCTCTCTGGAAGCAGCCTCTCTATTCCTAGGGATAGAGGCAAGGCCTGTCTACATCCCACCCTCCCCAGACCCTATAAGTAGCTCGGCTATATGTGGGACTTACTGGGTATGGTTGTTGTTGTTGTTGTACTAGTATGTTCGCGAGAAGAAAATAGAAAGAAGGAAGTGGCCCAAAAGATTACCCAGGGATTCCGTATGGGTAATCGTAGTAATTTCAAGAAAAAAGGGAACCGGGCAATCTTCCATTGTTCCATTTTGCAATGCCTGTAAAAGGAAGCATTTTGGAAGATGCAAAGGGTATTGCAATTTCTGCAAAATCCCGGGGCACCAAGAAGAAGATTGCAGGAAGAAGAAAGCAACAATCTGCTATAACTGCGGAGAAGCTGGACACTTTAGGCCAGACTGCCCGAAATTGGCCAAACAGCTAATAACAAAGCCAAACCTGCAGAAGGAGCTACCAAGAAGAACGTAAGAGCCTTCCAGTTGACTACTCAGGAAGCAGAACTAATCCCTGACGTGATAGCTGGTACGTTCCTAGTTCACAACGTTTATGCAAAAGTATTATTTGACTCTGATGCAAACCAAAGTTTTATAAATACTTCATTCTGCCAAGCTCTTAACCTACCCTTAACCAACCTTAGACAAATTTTTACGGTAGAAATGGCAGATGGGAATTATGTTAAAATAGATAAGGTTTTGTGAGAAAAAAAGATAGAACTCTTAGGCCATAAATTATCTGCAAACCTGTTACCTATGAATTTAGCCGAATTCGATGTGGTATTAGGAATGGATTGGTTAGTAGCCAACCATGCCCGAATTCTTTGTGATAAGAATTCCATAGAAATTCATACACCCACAGGAGAAGTAGTGGTGATTACAGGAGATAAGCCACGAAAGCCACTGAAATTAATTTCAGTAATGAAGTTGGCTAATTATTCAAGAAAACAAGAAATGGTATATATGATTTCAGTAATCATTAACACGAAAGGTAAGGAACTTAAAGAAATTCCGGTAGTAGCAAAATACCCAGAGGTATTCCCAGAAGAACTACCAGGGTTACCACTCAATAGGGAAGTCGAATTTAGAATTCATCTAATTCCTGGAACTACACCGATAGCCAAGGCACCCTATCGGTTAGCACCCACCGAAATGCTAGAATTGAAAAAGCAATTAGATGAATTATTAAGCAAATGATTCATACAACCTAGTTCATCCCCGTGGGGAGCTCCAGTGTTGTTTGTGAAAAAGAAAGATGGTTCAATGAGAATGTGTATCGATTATAGGGAATTAAATAAGGTTACAATTAAGAATCGATATCCATTACCTAGTAATGATCTTTTTGATCAATTGCAAGGAGCTAGATATTTTTCTAAGATAGATTTACGCTCTGGATATCATCAATTGAAGGTACAGGAAGAAGACATACCTAAAACTGCTTTCAGAACTAGTATGGTCATTACGAGTTTACAGTCATTCCCTTTGGACTGACAAATGCTCCAGCAGCATTTATGGATATGATGAATAGGATCTGTAAACCGTACCTGGATAAATTCGTAATTGTCTTCATCGACGATATACTTATTTATTCCAAAAGCCAGGAGGAGCATTGTGAGCACCTGCATGCACTCTTAACTTTGTTAAGAAAGGAAAAACTTTACGCCAAATTTTCGAAGTGTGAATTTTGGCTGCATGAGGTACAATTTTTAGGACACATGGTGAATCACGAAGGCATTCACGCAGATCCCTCCAAAATAGAAGCGATCACCAAATGGAAGGTTCCGCAATCAGCTATGGAAGTTAGAAGTTTTATAGGGTTAGCCGGATACTATAGACGATTTATTAAGAACTTTTCCAAGATAGCTGTACCATTAACTAAGCTAATCTGTAAGGCAATTAAGTTTGAATGGGGACCCAGGCAAGAAGAGGCTTTTAGGATTTTAAAACAAAAGTTAACAAACGCCCCAATTCTAGCCTTACCAGAAGGAACCGAAGATTTTGAAGTTTACTGCGATGCTTCTAAGCTAGGATTTGGATGTGTGCTAATGCAACGCAAGAAGGTAATTGTGTATGCCTCAAGACAATTGAAGAAGCACGAAGAAAATTATATGACTTATGACTTAGAGTTAGGAGCCATAATTTTTGCCCTTAAGATTTGGAGACGCTATCTGTATGGAAGTAAGTTTACTGTCTATACAGATCATAAGAGCTTAAGATACATATTTGGGCAAAAAGAATTGAACATGAGGCAAAGGAGATGGATGGAAATCCTAAGTGACTACGACTATGATATTCAATATCACGAAGGAAAAGCAAACGTAGTTGCTGATGCTTTAAGTCGTAAGTACCATGAAAAACAACGACGAGTTCGTGCTCTTAGGTTAAGTCTACAATTAGACTTAATGGAACAACTGAAGAACATTCAAGAAACAGCGATCAATGATGATGCTGAAGGAATGAAAGGACGAATAAAGGAATTAGAACAAGGAAGTAATGGAATTTGGAGATTCCACAAGAAAAGAATTTGGGTACCTAAGCAAGGAGAATTAAGAAATAAGATTTTAGAAGAAGCCCATAAATCCAAGTATACCATGCATCCTGGTAATAATAAAATGTATCAAGATTTAAGAAATAACTTCTGGTGGATAGGAATGAAAAAGGACATAGCTAGATATGTTTCTAAATGTCTTACTTATTCACAAGTTAAGGCAGAACACCAGAAACCCTCAGGTCTACTACAACAATTAGAAATGCCGGTATGGAAATGGGAACTCATAACAATGGATTTTGTTACTAAGTTTCCCAAAACCCGAAAAGGTAATGACGCAATTTGGGTAATTGTGGATCGATTAACCAAATCAGCTCATTTTCTACCCATGAAAGAAACCTTTAGCATGGAAAGGTTAGCAAAGTTGTATGTAGATGAAGTCGTATCCTTACATGGAGTCCCACTCTCCATTGTATCGGATAGGGATAGTCGTTTCACTTCCCACTTCTGGACAAGTTTCCAGGAAGCAATGGGAACCCGACTAAATCTAAGCACAGCATATCATCCTCAGACAGACGGACAAAGTGAAAGGACGATCCAAACCCTGGAGGACATGCTTAGAGCATGTGTAATAGATTTTGGTGGAAACTGGGATAACCACCTACCCTTAATTGAATTCTCCTATAACAATAGTTATCATTCAAGCATTGAAGCTGCCCCATTTGAAGCACTGTATGGACGCAAGTGTAGAACTCCAGTTTGTTGGTCAGAAATAGGAGAAAGCCAATTATCAGGTCCTGAAATTGTGCAAGAAACTACCGACAAGATCACTCAAATCAAGTAAAGACTAAAGACGGCTCGAGATCGCCAGAAAAGTTATGCAGACAATAGGCGTAAGCCGTTAGAATTTCAAGTCGGAGACAAGGTTCTCTTAAAGGTTTCACACGCGGAGTATCACCGCTTGGAGGCATGACTGACCAGGATCAAGCCACCAATCATATTGAACAAGCATAAGTAAACATAATTCAAACAACAATATGAAAGGTGTCCAAAAACCAAAGCATAAATAAGTGTTTAGCGGAAACATAATTGTAAAACCCATAGCAAGTATTAAGCATGATATAAGGTAATGTTTAAAACATAGCACACACGGCCATGTCCCACAACGACTGTTCCTCCCTGTGCAAGCTCCAAGGGAACCTAATGACCTGCAAGGCATGTAGCAACGAGTCAACAACGAAGTTGAGCGAGTTCACAGTTGGTTGTTTGGTTATAGTATTCATTTCATAAATCGTATGTTCGTTTTATAAACCATGTATCGTATTAATCCTTATCGCGGCCAATCCAGGCATCTGTGCGATGATTAGTGGGGGCTTCCCATGTGTTACTAGACCACGCGTATCGACTGCTACGAAAATATAAGAGGTGCCCTAAGTCAATGTCTATCAGCATTGACCCTTTGCCCATAGTCCATTAGTACACGCCCGTCCGACTGGCACGGTGTGAGGTTTGTTAAACCTAATAGCGCTATTAACTAATGACCCGCTCGCCCTAGGCCTCGGCGATTAAGTCGATATTTGAGGGACTTCCTTTGATAGAGGTGATGGTCTTAAGATCATGTACGTAGGCTTTACGTACGTGCCCTTCAATCCGAGGACAGTAGTAAGTATAACTGTACGTAGGTTTTACGTACGTGCCCTTCAATCGGGGACAGTAATAATTTGTTTAATAGTAATAGTTGTATGCGTAGTTATTCAACCCCATTCCCAACCCCTGGGAATCCCATGCCTTGGCTAGTGTGAACTCACCTTGGTTTGCTCGGTATGCTAAACTATGTGCTCGCAAATAATCAATCAAGTCCTATAGTGCACGTATTCAATAATCAGTTTATGTTCGCAACGACTCACATATATTCTAATGTCACATAGTGTGTTTGGCAGTTAATCATCATGCAACACAAGCAGTTAATCGCATCAAAACACTTAACGGGGTTAACATACTAACAGAGTTAATAAGGTTAACTGAGTTAATAAACTTAACTCAATTAATAGGTTAATCATAGTTACATGTTTAACAGAGTTATATACGTACTTAACAGAGTTGCATAACTTAACTGAGTTAAATAGAGTTAACAGGGTTAATAAGCTAATACCATTATATACTTAACAGAATTAACATACTTCACATAATGGCATACATAATGCAGTTAACATGCTTAACCAGATTAATACACTTATCCTAGTTAATGTGCATAACAGAGTTAATCAATATTCAACATAGTTAACATATTAACGAAGATAGCAGTTTTATCATAACAGGGTTAACCAAGGTAAATAACTTAACCGAGTAACACATTTAACAGTTGGGCCGAAAACCACATGAGCCGAAATCCCCTTAAGGGACGAAAACACTAAAGTGGCGAAAACACCTATGGGCCGAAATCCCTTTTTGGGCTTAACACATTGGGCCGAAATCACATAAGTGATTTCGTCCAGTTTCAATTGTGGGGGGTGTTTTCGTTGGCTTCAAGTGTGACGAAAACACACAAGTGTTTTCGTCCAATGGTGTGATTTCGTTGGCCAGACTTCATCTTCTCCACAGATACATAAATAAATTTCCTGATATCTAATCGTGGATCCTTGTTCTATCATACAGAATCAATATTCAATTTAACAACCACATAAACATCTATAAGTGCCAAATCATCTAAAACAGATTATATCATGATCATACGATAAGCATCCTAAATCAACTGAACATGTATATCACTAACCAGAGATCGAACAAGGAAGGTTTGGCTTCGACCGAGAGGGGGCTGCCGTCAAGTTCCAAGGGTAGAGAGAGAGAGAGAGAGAGTGTGTGAGTTGTGATAGGGTTTGTCAAATAATGTTCACATAAAGGTTAAACAGATATTTATCCAATCAGATATTTATCACATCACAACTGGGCCAAAGCCCATTTATTAAATTGGAGTGATTTCGTGGGTGGGGTTTCCAGCCCAAAAATCCTTATTTAATTATAAGATACCAATTAACACAAGATCCCCCATAACATACACTACAAACACATTTAATCCACACACCATATAAATCATACACATCATATAAATTACAATACGATTTGTCATAATACATACGTGTACAGTTGTGAACAAACAATTCGTGTCAAACAAACGATCTATACAATTAACGTGCAATAGTGCGAAGATGGAAATCTTGGAAACTCGAGTTGTCACATTATCCCCAACTTGAAAGAAATTTCGTCCCGAAATTTAGCATGTGGTTACTGAGGAAGCTAGATGAGTTGTGTCGTTTACTGGTTCTCCTGGGGTGTCACATCATCCCCCCGTTGATTTGGAATTTCGTCCCGAAATTCTGTAGTAGCTTCAGCCTCAGTAGTAGTTGCACTGTTTCCGAAAAACTGGGGATACTTGAGTTTCATTTGATCTTCTTGTTCCCAGGTGAACTCTGGGCCACGACGGGAGTTCCAACGAACTCGAACAAGAGGTATTCTGGTGTGCTTTGAGGACCTTAACATCCCGGTCCGTGATTTCAACTGGTTCCTCGACGAAATGCAACTGTTCGTCGATAGTGAGCTCCTTCAAAGGAACTATGAGGGTCTCATCTGACAGACACTTATTCAGATTCGACACGTGAAAGACGTTGTGAACTGCACTGAGTTCAGCTGGTAAGTTCAGTCTGTAGGCCACTTTGCTTATTTTCTCAATGACTTCAAATGGTCCGACAAATCGCGGATTAAGTTCGCCTCGTTTTCCAAAACGAGCCACACCCTTCCAGGGTGAAACTTTGAGTAGCACTCGATCCCCAACCTGGAACTCGAGTAGTTTCCTGTCTTTATCGGCGTATGCTTTCTGACGGTCACGAGCTGCCGCCATGCGTTGTCGTATCTGAGCAACCTTTTCTGTAGTATCAACTACAAGTTCTGGACCTGTGATCTGACTGTCTCCCACCTCTACCCAACAAAGAGGTGACTGGCATTTACGCCCGTACAATGCCTCAAATGGAGCAGCTTTAATGCTGGTGTGGTAGCCGTTATTGTACGAAAATTCCACAAGCGGCAGATGCCTTTCCCAGCCGTTGCCAAAGTCAATTACACATGCACGAAGCATGTCTTCTAAAGTTTGAATAATGCGCTCAGACTGCCCATCTGTCTGAGGGTGATAAGCTGTGCTCATGTCCAAACGAGAGCCAAAAGATTTGTGCATTGCTTGCCACAGTTCTGAAGTAAAACGTGCATCGCGATCAGAAATAATCGAGGTTGGCACCCTGTGCCTTGAAACCACTTTTTTCAAGTATACATCTGCTAAAGTAGAGAACTTGTCTGTTTCCTTGCTAGCCAAGAAATGTGCAGACTTTGTGAGTTGATCCACGATCACCTAAATAGTATCGTTACCACGTTGAGATCTAGGTAAACCAGTAACAAAATCCATGGAAATTTGTTCCCATTTCCATTGTGGTATCTCAGGTTGTTGGAGTGGGCCTGAAGGTTTCTGATATTCCGCTTTGACTATCGCACAAGTCAAACACTTGCTAACGTAAGTTGCTATGTGAGCTTTCATGCTAGGCCACTAATATGTAGTTTTCAAGTCGTGGCACATCTTATCAGAACCAGGATGTACTGACTAGCGAGACTTATGAGTTTCATCCATTACATGCTCGCGTAAGTTACCATAGAGTGGGACCCAGATGCGTCCTGTCACATAGTAGGCGCCGTCTGCCTTTTGTTCCATCCGTTGTCTGGAACCGCGTAGGGCTTCAGCCCTGACATTTTCTGGTTTCAATGCTTCTACCTGAGCATCTCGTATCTGAGAAGGAAGACTAGACTAAATAGTGAGTTACAACGCTCGTACATGCCTAGGTGTAGTATCCTTTCGACTGAGGGCGTCGGCCACCACATTGGCTTTGCCCGGATGATACTTTATAGCACATTCGTAATCGTTCAGAAGTTCGACCCATCTATGTTGTCGCATGTTCAATTCTTTCTGCTTGAAAATATGCTCGAGACTCCTGTGATCGGTGTAGATGGTGCACTTAGTGCCATACATGTAATGTCGCCCTATCTTGAGCGCAAAGACAACAGCTCCCAGCTCTAAATCATGTGTAGTGTAATTTCGTTCATGAATTTTAAGTTGGCGCGAAGCATAAACAATAACTTTATCCCGTTGCATCAACACACATCCAAGACCTTGGATGGATGCGTCACAGTAGACTACAAAATCGTCCGTGCCTTCAGGCAATGAGAGGGTAGGTGCGTTACAAAGTCTATCCTTTAAGTGCTGAAACGCTTTTCCTGTGTATTACCCCAACGGTAAGCAACACCTTTCTGTGTCAGTAATGTGAGCAGCTGTGCAATCTTTGAGAAGTCTATGATGAACCATCTATAGTATCCTGCCAAACCCAAGAATTGGCGAATTTCGGTTGGTGTACGAGGTGCAGGCCAATTCTTGATCGAATCTACCTTGGATCGAATCTACCTCTGATACCAATCTGTCACACCCCCAAAATCCACACGCGGAGTATCACCGCTTGGAGGCGTGACTGACCAGGATCAAGCCACCAATCATATTGAACAAGCATAAGTAAACATAATTCAAACAACAATATGAAAGGTGTCCAAAAACCAAAGCATAAATAAGTGTTTAGCGGAAACATAATTGTAAAACCCATAGCAAGTATTAAGCATGATATAAGGTAATGTTTAAAACATAGCACACACGGCCATGTCCCACAACGACTGTTCCTCCCTGTGCAAGCTCCAAGGGAACCTAATGACCTGCAAGGCATGTAGCAACGAGTCAACAACGAAGTTGAGCGAGTTCACAGTTGGTTGTTTGGTTATAGTATTCATTTCATAAATCGTATGTTCGTTTTATAAACCATGTATCGTATTAATCCTTATCGCGGCCAATCCAGGCATCTGTGCGATGATTAGTGGGGGCTTCCCATGTGTTACTAGACCACGCGTATCGACTGCTACGAAAATATAAGAGGTGCCCTAAGTCAATGTCTATCAGCATTGACCCTTTGCCCATAGTCCATTAGTACACGCCCGTCCGACTGGCACGGTGTGAGGTTTGTTAAACCTAATAGCGCTATTAACTAATGACCCGCTCGCCCTAGGCCTCGGCGATTAAGTCGATATTTGAGGGACTTCCTTTGATAGAGGTGATGGTCTTAAGATCATGTACGTAGGCTTTACGTACGTGCCCTTCAATCCGAGGACAGTAGTAAGTATAACTGTACGTAGGTTTTACGTACGTGCCCTTCAATCGGGGACAGTAATAATTTGTTTAATAGTAATAGTTGTATGCGTAGTTATTCAACCCCATTCCCAACCCCTGGGAATCCCATGCCTTGGCTAGTGTGAACTCACCTTGGTTTGCTCGGTATGCTAAACTATGTGCTCGCAAATAATCAATCAAGTCCTATAGTGCACGTATTCAATAATCAGTTTATGTTCGCAACGACTCACATATATTCTAATGTCACATAGTGTGTTTGGCAGTTAATCATCATGCAACACAAGCAGTTAATCGCATCAAAACACTTAACGGGGTTAACATACTAACAGAGTTAATAAGGTTAACTGAGTTAATAAACTTAACTCAATTAATAGGTTAATCATAGTTACATGTTTAACAGAGTTATATACGTACTTAACAGAGTTGCATAACTTAACTGAGTTAAATAGAGTTAACAGGGTTAATAAGCTAATACCATTATATACTTAACAGAATTAACATACTTCACATAATGGCATACATAATGCAGTTAACATGCTTAACCAGATTAATACACTTATCCTAGTTAATGTGCATAACAGAGTTAATCAACATTCAACATAGTTAACATATTAACAAAGATAGCAGTTTTATCATAACAGGGTTAACCAAGGTAAATAACTTAACCGAGTAACACATTTAACAGTTGGGCCGAAAACCACATGAGCCGAAATCCCCTTAAGGGACGAAAACACTAAAGTGGCGAAAACACCTATGGGCCGAAATCCCTTTTTGGGCTTAACACATTGGGCCGAAATCACATAAGTGATTTCGTCCAGTTTCAATTGTGGGGGGTGTTTTCGTTGGCTTCAAGTGTGACGAAAACACACAAGTGTTTTCGTCCAATGGTGTGATTTCGTTGGCCAGACTTCATCTTCTCCACAGATACATAAATAAATTTCCTGATATCTAATCGTGGATCCTTGTTCTATCATACAGAATCAATATTCAATTTAACAACCACATAAACATCTATAAGTGCCAAATCATCTAAAACAGATTATATCATGATCATACGATAAGCATCCTAAATCAACTGAACATGTATATCACTAACCAGAGATCGAACAAGGAAGGTTTGGCTTCGACCGAGAGGGGGCTGCCGTCAAGTTCCAAGGGTAGAGAGAGAGAGAGAGAGTGTGTGAGTTGTGATAGGGTTTGTCAAATAATGTTCACATAAAGGTTAAACAGATATTTATCCAATCAGATATTTATCACATCACAACTGGGCCAAAGCCCATTTATTAAATTGGAGTGATTTCGTGGGTGGGGTTTCCAGCCCAAAAATCCTTATTTAATTATAAGATACCAATTAACACAAGATCCCCCATAACATACACTACAAACACATTTAATCCACACACCATATAAATCATACACATCATATAAATTACAATACGATTTGTCATAATACATACGTGTACAGTTGTGAACAAACAATTCGTGTCAAACAAACGATCTATACAATTAACGTGCAATAGTGCGAAGATGGAAATCTTGGAAACTCGAGTTGTCACATTATCCCCAACTTGAAAGAAATTTCGTCCCGAAATTTAGCATGCGGTTACTGAGGAAGCTAGATGAGTTGTGTCGTTTACTGGTTCTCCTGGGGTGTCACATCATCCCCCCGTTGATTTGGAATTTCGTCCCGAAATTCTGTAGTAGCTTCAGCCTCAGTAGTAGTTGCACTGTTTCCGAAAAACTGGGGATACTTGAGTTTCATTTGATCTTCTTGTTCCCAGGTGAACTCTGGGCCACGACGGGAGTTCCAACGAACTCGAACAAGAGGTATTCTGGTGTGCTTTGAGGACCTTAACATCCCGGTCCGTGATTTCAACTGGTTCCTCGACGAAATGCAACTGTTCGTCGATAGTGAGCTCCTTCAAAGGAACTATGAGGGTCTCATCTGACAGACACTTATTCAGATTCGACACGTGAAAGACGTTGTGAACTGCACTGAGTTCAGCTGGTAAGTTCAGTCTGTAGGCCACTTTGCTTATTTAGGCAGACTTGAAGAAAGTCGCCTCGTCAGCCTACCTTGGAGACCTTCTTTAACAACCATGCATACAACCACCTCAGTACGTGACAACAAGTCAATGCTACAAGTAAATCTAACAATAATGATTGGCGTATATGTTGTTTATAACAAAATACATCAAAAGTAAACAAAATTCAACATAACATTACACGATTTAAAGATTATAGCTATAGTCATGCATTTTTTATGCTACAACTTACCTAGATATGTACTTTAAATGAGTAAATATACGTGACCACACATATACACATTATACATATATTATTAACAGTGGCGGACCCAGAAATTATTTTCCGGGGATGCGGAGAAGGTGTTCAACCATATTTTCAAGGGGTGCGGTCGGATTTTTTTGCCTAAAATATATACTAATTTTTTTTTAAAAGGGTGCGGCCGCCCACCTTGACCAAATGGTAGGTCCTCCCATGTAGGGTTGTAAACGAACCGAACGTTCAGCGAACAGTTCGTGAACTGTTCGGCGGGAAGTTCGTTTATGTTCGTTCGATTAGCTTAACGAACGAACACAAACAAAAAATTCCGTTCGGTTAGCTTAGCGAACGAACACGAACACATGTCTCGTTCGTTCGACTGCGTTCGTGAACGTTCGGTAATATGTTCGTTTGATTATATTAAAAAAATAATAAATAATAAACCTTTTATCTAAACATATTCAAAACTTGAAACCTTATTTTTTTAAGTTAGCTAAAATTTGGACATTTTAAGACATTTTTGGTGATAATTATGTCTAAGTTAGTTAAACTTTATTTATCGTTTGGTTGTGTGGTAGACTCCTTGTGTTTTGATTTATCATTTGATGGTTGTACTTAACTACTTATATCCAATGGTTAAGGATAACAATGTTTTCATTTTTTTATTTTCAAGTTAAATGTTCGTTTGTGTTCGAGACCAGTGTTCACGAACTGTTCGTGAACAACTGAATTTCCTTAACGAACGAACATGAACATAAACTTATGTTCGGTATGCGTTCGCGAACATGTTAATCTCCTTAACGAACGAACACGAACATGGCCTTGTTCGTGTTCGTTCGGTTCGTTTACAGCCCTACTCCCATGATATTATACAAGGGTAGTTTTGTCAATAGTGGGAAGTAGACAACCAAAAGGGAGGGAGGGAGGGATTCTTGTAGAGGTGATGTGCACAACTGACAACTGCCACCCCACCCATTCACCAGAGACACACACACGCAGACGCAGGCAAGTTTTCATTTTCCTAGAGAGAGAAACAAACCCTTTCCTAGAGAGAGAAACAACAAACACACACCTCATCACAGCTTTTTCCACATCCCCTATGCTATTATAATCACATTTTCTCCCCATTTGGGTTTTTCTCTCTCTCTCTGTATATATATAAACCAAAAATCTTTACATATTTCTTTTGCGGCGATCTGGGCTTTGGTTCGCTTATCTTCTTCTTCTCTCACCCTACTCCGTTCATCCAGATCTTGTGGTGAACAGGGGTGTGAATAAAGTCTGTTCCTTTATTATTATTTGAATTGATTCGGGTCCGATCTGTCTGTTTTTATTGATTGTTTGGGGTTTGAGATTTGAAAGATGTCTGCTTTATCTAAATTGATTGAGATGGCTGAAGGGGGATCTCGTTATTGCTCTAAAAAGTCTGATGATATCTGTAGTGATATTTGCGATGAGGTAATCTTGATTTGATGTTTGCATTGTGGGTTTTTGTTTGCTGTTTGGATTTGATTATGATTTAGGATTAGGATTATTATTATTATTGTCACTCTTTTGATTATAAATTCAGAAGCTTTATATTTTAATTCAAATTTTGTTATTGATGATATCGCAAATGTTTGTTTTTGCCCTCTTTAATTTTGGCTTTTTCTGTTTAATTGTGTTTGTTTTTATAGTGTTTGTGATTAGGGATTATTTCAGTTTTCATAATAAATAAATTGAGATGATGTGTTGTAGAATATGTGCTTCTATATTTATTGAAGAATCAATTACTTGATGAAAATCCCATTAAAAAGTTGTCTTTTTTAATCTAAACAGGATTTTGGATTCGAAAGAAAAAAGGTTTCCCGAATAAAAATTGATCAAGGAGTTTATCATTCAAGTTGTAAATGTAATTTGGGGATTTCCGAAAGAAAAAAGTATTACTTTTTGCTTGCAACTTCAAGTGATCCCTGTTCATGTCCTTCAGATGTTCTTTTCAGCATACTAAACACATTTGGTGGTTTCGAATTGCGATTATTATATTAATGACTAAACGAAAGTGTACATTTTGATTTGCAGGATTCAGGAAAACCATCCACAATGGCAAGAATACGGTGCATTCTACGCGGGTTGGAGTTAAAAACGATCATCTGTCTTCTAATAATGGTCCCAATCATCATACTCGGTTTGTATGTTCACGGCCAAAAAGTGTCTTACTTTTTGCGGCCCTTATGGGAATCACCACCGAAACCGTTCAACGAGATCCCACATTATTATCATGAAAACGTGTCGATGGAGAATCTCTGCAAGCTTCACGGTTGGGGGATCCGTGAGTTCCCAAGGCGCGTGTTTGATGCAGTTCTATTCAGTAACGAAGTGGAGCTTTTAACAATTAGGTGGCATGAGTTGTACCCTTACGTTACCGAATTTGTACTCCTTGAGTCAAACTCGACGTTCACAGGGTTACCTAAGCCCCTGGTGTTTGCTAGTCATCGCGATGAATTCAAATTCGTTCAGCCCAGATTAACATACGGTCAGATTCCCGGTCGATTTCGTAAAGGTGAAAACCCGTTTGTCGAAGAAGGGTATCAAAGATTTGCGTTAGATTATCTTTTGAAAAAAGCGGGAATTCAAGATGACGATTTGTTGATAATGTCAGATGTTGACGAGATACCAAGTAGACATACGATAAATCTTTTACGATGGTGTGACGACATACCTCCGGTTCTTCATCTTCGTTTAAAGAACTACTTATATTCTTTCGAATTTCTTTTGGATGATAAAAGTTGGCGAGCTTCAGTCCATCGATACCAATCCAGAACAACAACTTACGCTCATTTCCGACAGTCGGACACAATCTTGGCCGATGCAGGGTGGCATTGTAGCTTTTGTTTTCGCCACATCAGCGAGTTTATCTTCAAGATGAAAGCTTATAGCCATGTCGATAGAGTGCGGTTCAACAAGTTCTTGAACCCTAACAGGGTTCAGAAAGTAATCTGCAAAGGGGCAGATCTTTTCGATATGTTACCAGAAGAATACACTTTCAAAGAAATTATCGGCAAAATGGGACCCATACCGCATTCCTATTCTGCTGTTCATCTTCCTGCACATCTTATCGAAAACGCAGATAAATACAAATTTCTGTTACCTGGAAATTGTATAAGAGATAGTGGGTAACCGGGTAATGCGGCTTTCTGTGTAAAGATCGAAGCTTTATAGTTGAAAGACGAAACCCAACAAGTTTGACCCTAAAATAGTCAACTCTTGATGTTTTCTTGATGGGTTTTATGGGGTGGAGGTGTATATAGTCTGTTTTTTGGTTGTTGTTGGTAGAGTTGACTTTTATTCAGAATCTTGGCATAGGTATTTGCTGAGTTGGCGGGAAGCTGTGCTTTCATGGAGATGCAATTCATGGGATTTTGTCTGTTTATTATTAGGCATCACCCAGACAGTTTCAGGCTTTTCTCTTATATTAGGAAATTTTGAATGTGAGACTAATCTGTTATAAATAACTATTCAAAATTCATGTTTATAGATTTTCTTTTGAGTTAATTGCTCGGATGGTCCCTGTGGTTTCATGTTTTTTCACATTTAGTCCCCACCTTTTCAAAATAGCAGGTATGCTCCCTATGGTTTGTTATTTTGTTACTCGGATAGTCCCTGAGTAGATGTCAGTTAGTTTGGAAATAGCAGGTATGCTCCATATGGTTTGTCATTTTGTTACTCGGATAGTCCCCTGCAGTGGCGGACCCAGGATTTTTGGACAATGGGGTCCAAAAAAAAAAAACACACAAAAAAACGAAGAAACAAGTATCGAACCCATGACCTTTTGTGTGTAAACAAGGGGTTTTACCACTGCACTAGGCTCACTTTCATTGTTATGGGGTCCAACTAAATTATTTTATGGGGTCCATAGACAATTTTATATACCGTTTCTACTACTTTTTAAAAAAAGATTGGGGTCCGGGGACCCCGTTCCTCGTAACGTAGGTCCGCCCCTGGTCCCCTGACATCTACTCAGGGGACTATCCGAGTAACAAAATAACAAACCATAGGGAGCATACCTGCTATTTTCAAAAGGTGGGGACTAAATGTGAAAAACGTGAAACCACAGGGACTATCCGGGCAATTAACTCTTTTTTTTTTATAATTTGTTCCTTGGGTTTTCCTGTTTGAAAATCTCTTTCAAGCTTGTTTGATCTCCAAGATTTATGTTTGAGGCTCTATCAGTTTTTTTTGTATAGTTACAATGTGAGTTAACTTGATTGTACCAATATGATAACTGATCTCCCAAAGAGGCTTATGGGTGAAGGTCTACTTTTGAATGTGAATGATGCAAGGGGAATAGAGAGAGAGAGTAAACAGTTGGCCGGATCATTTAGCAGCGGTTCATAGTATGCAAACCAGACATTGTTCTCAGTCCAGTTATGAAAACATTATGACGCGAATGAAGCTAGTCCGTTCTGGTGCATAATGTATATTCTTGAAAGGGTGCTGCTAAACATACCCCCTCTCTCACAAAACGTGAGGATGACCCACTATTAAAAAATAATCACATGGGGTACTTTCAACAGAGAGGGGGCATGTTTAGGGTCATTTAGCAGCGGTTCATATTGTGCAAACCGGACCATCAGTGGCAGTTGCTGCTGTTCCCAGTCCAGTTATGCAAACATTATGACGTACCCGTCAGGTGCTCACAATATATTCTTGAAATAGTGGTGTTAAACGTACCCTTCTCTCTCACAAAACATGGAGGATTGTCAACTATTAAAATAATATTCTCACATAGGGGTACGTTTAGCATAGACAAGGTATGTTTAGTCAAACCTTTTTGAAATCAGTGAAAGCATTCGTTATTATACCATTTTTTTTAAGGTTTATGAAACTTTTAAGTTTGTATCTACTATGCATAGACTTCAGGGTTTGTACTCTTAGATCATTTAATTTTTATTTTTTATTTTTTTTACAGCCAAGCAAATAACATCAAACAAAAGAAAATGCACAACTCTAGCTTTTAATGGCAAATATAGCCCATCCCTTTTTTGTGGTAACCTGCAATAGATACACAGCAGCATCATCCCAATCCCAGCTCTGTTGGACCAGACGACAATGATCAAAACAGAAACATATAATCGCCACCCCTTGGAGAATGCATCTACCATGACCATGAACGGCCACTACTGAGGTGGAATAGCTCAACGAGCTCTCGAACGAGAAATAAAACGACCAGAACTGGCTGCCAACATGAACAAGAATGTGGAGAAACCAAATTGCACATTAGCCGCCCCCTAAATTACACAGGCTCCAGTAGATCATTTAAGGGTTGTTTGGCAACTTCTGAATAGTTAAGTGCTGAACCAGTAAGAGGTCTGAACCATTAAGTGTTGAAACCGTAAAAGGTCTGAACCATTAAGAGTCTGTATAATGCTTAACAGTTCAGAGGCAAATGTCTGACCAATTCAGATTAGAGGTTTTAACCATCCAGACTCAGTATAATACTTGGCCATTCAGTGACAAATGTCTGAACCATTCAGACATCTACTTGCGAAACAAACCGTCTGAACCATTAAGTGCTGAATCAGTAAGAGGTCTGAACCATTAAAAGGTAAACAAACAACCCCTAAATGTTATACAAAAAGAAATTAGATAAACACAAGTTTAAATATAAAAACAATGTTACATTTTTCTAACATACACAAGTTTAAATATACCGTTACCGGTAAAAATCGGTGAATACCGGTGCCGAACCGGGACAGAAAACACACCCTATTTGGTAAAAGCGGGTACCGGTACCAGTACCCGATACTATTTCTTTATTCTACTGTTCATTGACTTCAAAATTTAATATATAGGGTAATGTTACATTTTTCTAACATGCTTTGCAAACATTTGTCTAAAAAAACCGGTTAGAATCAATATATTTTTGATAAAATATAGAATAGTTTTGTTATTCGTCGTGGTAATTTAAAAATCATGGAACCGAGTAACTAAAAAGGCCTAATTAGTTAATAACATCTAAAAAACATATGGATTTGATCCATCATTGATCATACCACCTATATAGAGAGCATTTGGGTCATTCCTACAAAAAAAAAAATCTCTCTTTTTTTTTTTTTTTTTTTACTTTTTTAATATTTTTTATTTTTTGCATTGAGAAATCTCTTGTTATGTAGTTCACATTTTTTTTTATCTTCAATCTTTGCATTTTATTTTAGAAAACAAAACAAAAACATCCATCATAATGTTCAATGGTCCTGATTTGTTTGTCTTATAAAGAATGTAACTATCTTGAGTCATATTCGATATATCAGAACAAAATAACGCCACACCATCATTATGTTAAAAAAACCGTGAGGTAATACCACCACGACAAAGTACGTAGCTTTGTGTACTATGAGACCGCCTGCAGTCACACATCCTTAGGTTCGTCTTCACAATTGTCATTTTATGAGTTCTTAAATATCCTTCATTTTTAAAGACAAACTTAAGTAAAGTAACATATATTAAAGACAAACTTAAGTAAAGTAATTCCATATATGAACATGTGATTTCTAAAGTTTCTTGTAAAAATACTTATAAAGACAAAGTGAAAGTTGCATTTGCTTTGATAATAATGGTCATGGAACATGAATCATATTTCTTCATGAAGAAGAATCTTTCTTTTTTAATTGAGGATGTCGACATCACTCACTAAAAGTGAAAACAATTTGTATTTACAATTATTGCCTAAAGTTTTTTATTTAATAACTTATAACTTACTTGCTTCTTCTTTTATTTTGTTTTATTTGAGGTTGATTTAGTTTAAAACTTATGAAATTTGTAGTGTAGACACTTGCCATTGTGAATGAAAATTTTATATTATTATTAAGTACACTGAGTAATATTAAAGTTATTAGATTATTTTTAAGCAGGCATAAGTTTAGTGTATATGTCAATGTCATCACTTTTTGCTTAATATATAGCTTTTATTAACAAATGGGTCTATTAGAAAACTTGTTGGGCCATATACAACACCAAATAACAAGATTGATTAACATGATCATTGGGCCTTTTAAAGGAATCAAGACATAATATTATCAAAACATGCATGTTCTTAGTCTTAGGTTTTGTATTTTTTCTATACAATACTGAATTTACTAGCAACATTATAAGAGGTAAATGACACTTCACTAATAACTGGAGAGACAAAAGACTATTACATTCGTCACAACATAAATATATTCTAACCTTGAAGGGGTTGGTACACTGGTAAGCGTCTGAGTCCTCCTAGCAAAAGGTCTCATGTTCGAATCCAGTTTAACAGTTCTATGCCTTTAACCCACCTTAACCCATTGAAGGACACCTGCCCAGGTGCCTTTTACCTCACCCCGTCCCATTGGTTAGCAGGGTATTGGTGGATCCCATGAGTTTAGCGGTGACCTGTTTTGGTAGATAAAAAAAGTTATATATCCTATTATTCTTCATTCTCGAGTCTTGTTAACTGGTCGATAATAATACTTACTAGAATGCTAATGGTCAAATTGAGAATTAATGCTTTAGATTAGTGATCAAAGTTGAAGCACTTTGTGACATGAGATAAGATGCTCAACACTTATTGATACCAACCCGATTATAATATAGAAAAAATACATTTCTCAACGTGTATCGAATCACCAAAACTCCTATAAATTGAGCACCATAACAAGCATCAGAGCCACAACCAATTAAGTTTTAACAAAACTTTGTATTTCAAAAAACAAAAAAAAAATGGTTCTCTGGAATGAGTCTCAGAACCACCAATCTGGTTGGTCCAATGGTGGTAGAACGTCCCAATACGATTGCAGCTACACAACTCCATACGCTCAGCACCACCAGTCGGGTTGGTCTAGTACTGGTGGTGGCTACTATGGCAATGGACCCGTCCACCCCCCACCCGCTCCTCAGGTCAGTGGACAATATGGGAGTTATTACCATAGCCACAACAGTTACGGAAATGGCATGAACTATGGTTACCAGCAGAGTAATTGGACTCTAAAGAATCTCGATAACGAATAAACATCGAGCTATGAAACAAGCGTTGAGAATAAGTGTGTTTAGTAGCTTGGCGGTAGCTCAAGTTACTTCTTAATAATGTATGTGTGTCATACTTTTCTTCTTTACTACTTTTGTATAAAAATGCATTAGCAGTGAATAAGAAATGATAAAAACTTGGTTGTCTATTTTCATCAGCGTATGAAGTGCATCGGATATGCACAATAACTTGTGAATACACGTGTGATGTGTTGTATGACTTTTATCCATCTATGCCTTTATATATATATAGATATCACACTTGATTGTCATTTTTAGGACATTATCTAGCTATGTCGCGATGTTTTTGAATGTCGAATGATGTTCATTGATGATTTGGTTCACTAGAGATATCTATTTCTGAATGATACACGCGCACGAAACATTTTCCACTCACTTTGACCTCTTTGTAGACTATATTCAAATCGAGTCCATATGCAGGCTTTTGTAAGGTTTAGTCAAGTCACTATGCAGACTATATATATTCATAGACTAGATAGAGAAGCATTTCACATCCACCTAATTAACAGATACAGAAGCATTTATATGTATACAAATATCACCTTAGTTGATCATAAGAAATATGCAATTCACATTCTTGCAAAAGTAGATTACCATCTTTCATCTTGTAAACCTCTTGTTTCCTCCGTTATTTTATCCCATATTTTGTAACAATACTATACAATATGGCACATTTAAACCCAGGTCCAATCGATGATAATCTTTTATGGTTACACGCCCATATCACCAGGCTGCTAGGTTATTGAAACTAATACGGGTCGTGGCAAAGAAGTTGAGGTTAAACGTGGTGATAAAAAAAAGTATTGTAGATGGACGGGTATGGTCAGTTGTTATGCAAGCCTCGCAATTTGTGGAAACGGCTCCCGCACCTTATTCTGAACATTTTGGGTGGTTTGAGAACCCGGCCACTCAAGTGATGGAGATGATTCGTGAAGGAGATCGTTTAAATTATCCTTCACCTCTTCAAAACAAACCGGTTGATAGTGTGGCCGACAGAAACGAGCATCAACGCGTGCGTAGGCAGAACATAAGAGGTGGACAAAGACATGGTGGTTTAGTTGACGAGGAAGCTGTTGGTCAGAACCCTTTACGAAGACGAACACAATGTTAAACTACGAACAATCGAATGAATAACTATATTGAATGTGAAAGTATAAGCGATTCTGATCATTACAAATGAAATAAACAAACCTTATTTATACTAAACGAACAGGTGCGATGAATGAACATGTAACGATTGTGTCTCTTGATGTTGTGGATGAGATTGAATATGAAGAGGTTGTGAAAGTCGCGTCCCTTGTTCTTGTGATGTTAGCGCCGATTCCTGAAGAGGTGCATCTCCAGGGATATGTCGATCCATTAGATGCAGGTTACAAACTTTCACTTGTTCGCTTCTAGTCCTTGTACTTCATAGCTACCCTAATTACATAACTAAACTATCTAATAACTAACTACTAAACAACCCTCGTACTTTAGGATGTGAGGAATTAGAACTTCATTCACCCCCCTAATCATGAACATCCTTGAGTTGTTGTAGGTCTTGAACTTGCTTGACTTGCAGTAGCATTGGTTCTTCTTCCAACGCAAGATGAGACTCTTCGTCCTTCTATTTTTCTTCATCTTTTCGCTTGCTACACTCGTATGCGAAGTGACCGAATTCACCACATTCGTAACACTTGAACTCGCTCTTGTCTCTATTTCCTTGATCCATATTTCGTCCACGTCCTCTTCCTCCTCTAAACGAACTCCGTCCATGTCCTCTACCTTGATTTTGATCGCCACGTCCTTTTCCATGATGCCAATTTCCGGAATGATTTTCTGAACTTGCCATTAACAGCTTATTGTTCTCCGGTTCGTTTTGGCTCTTGAGGCGTTCTTCAAATGTTGTAATCCTACCCACTGCTTCTTCAAACGTCATTTTATCTATTTCAGAATAGTGCTCGATAGATGCCACAATCGGTAGAAACTTCTTCGGAACAAAGATAAGTAATTTCCTTGCAATCTTCTTATCTTTAATGGTGGTACCGAGGCTTTTAAACTTGGATTTTATACCATCCAACTTGCTTGCGAAACTACTTATTGTTTCATTTTCTCCCATCTTTAAGGCTTCTAATTCACTTCTCAAAGTTTGCAGACGCGCTTTCTGAACCATATCGGCTCCAAGATATAGAACTTTGATTGCATCCCAAACTTCCTTCGCACTCTCATATTGCGCAACTTGCATTAGAATATCTCCCGGTAACGTTTGGAAGATCATTGCTTTCGTCGTATGCGCCTTTTTTCTCATCTACCCATTCCTTTGAAACAACCGTATCCAAAGACTATATGCCTTTAAGATCATTTCCATCAGGATTGCCCACTGAGTGTAATTCGATTCGGTCAACTTTGGGCATTGAAGGGTATATTTCCTTGCTCACGAATTGACGTTGATGTGCTTTCTTTGTCGTCTCTTCCTGACATACTTCCTTTCTGATTTGCTTTCTTAGATTTTTTCTATCCTTTCTTACTTGCTTTACTTCAATCTTTCTTCTTGCTTGCACCACATATGTTTTAACTTGTTCGTACCACACAGGTTTTGTTTGCCACACAGGTCTTGATTTGCCACACAGGTCTTTCTTTCTTGCTTTGCCACACGGGTCTTGTCACCACGAAGGTTCTTGCACCACGAAGGTTCTTGCACCACGAAGGTTATGTACCACGAAGGTTATGTACCAGTACCACGAAGGTTATGTACCACGAAGGATTTTGTACCACACAGGATTTTGTACCACACAAGATTTCTCGAATTTCTAACTTGCTATTCGTTTTTGAGTTGCGTTTTTTTTCTAAAACATACTTTATGTTCCTTTTGAAAAGAAGATTTGTTTTTGAATTCAAAAAAATGGCAGAATCGATTCTTACTGATTTGATTTAATAGAAAATTTTGATTCTCTCTAATTTGATTTGAGATTTAAATTTCAAAGAATTCGAACAAACAAGATCTTTGATTGCAATCAATCAATCAATCAAAACTGCAATTTAATTTCGAAACGAATACAAAAAACCTTAAAAAAATCGAGAGTGGTTATGATGATCCAATCGACTTCTTCTTCTTCTTCCCAGATTTGAAACATGTGCTCTGCTACCATTGTTGGTCAGAACCCTTTACGAAGACGAACACAATGATAAACTACGAACAATCGAATGAATAACTATATTGAATGTGAAAGTATAAGCGATTCTGATAATTAGAAATTAAATAAACAAACCCTATTTATACTAAACGAACAGGTGTGATGAATGGACATGTCTACGGTTGTGTCTCTTGTGGATGAGATTGAATATGAAGAGGTTGTGAAAAGTAGCGTCCCTTGCTCTTGTGATGTTGGCGCCGATTCCTGGAGAGGTGCTTCTCCGGGATGTAGGTTACAAACTTTCACTTGTTCGCTTCTAGTCCTTGTACTTCATAGCTACCCTAATTACATAACTAAACTATCTAATAACTAATTACTAAACAACCCTCGTACTTTAGGATGTGAGGGATTAGAACTTCAGAAGCAAGGACCTATAGTATCCCGAATATGTCGCATGATGAAAAGAGGAAAGAGGCTAGCCATGGTGAACAACCTCAAATTTGGGTTCCGTCCGTAGAACCCGACCATCGAGCTTCCTCAACTAATGCTTAGAAAAAAACGTCATAGTTCCAATTAACCGGCTCTGATGTATTACCTAACAAAAATAAAACATTATTAGTAAAGCAAACTAAAAAATACAAACATGTATGTCGCCATGATCATAAAAACAAATACAAACAATTATTAGATATAGTGTGCTACCATGGTGTAGAATTCTGGTTTCAGAATATTCGTCGAAATGCGTAAGTGAGAAATCATAGCCAGTGTTTTTGGTAGTGACCTTGAGAGTTGGAGACTGTTGACTTAAGTAAAATGAGAATAAATGCTTTAGATCAGTGATCAAAGTTGAAGCACTTTGTAAAGTAACATGAGATAAGATGCTTAACAATTATTTATGCGAATATTGAAATACATGAGGGTAACTTTACAAAATAGTAACCAAGTTTTCATTTTGTTCTATTAAAGTCACTCAAACTTTTTTTGTCATTCTAAAGTCACTCAAATATTATTTATTGTTCCAATGTTGCGTAATTTGTGGGTTACCAGGTAAGCTTGATGACGTGTCATGTCATATTTTTTTTTATGCTTACATGGATTAACTAACAATGACGTTTTTTATTTATATTTAGAAATATAGTGTATATATATATATATATATATATATATATTGTTTCCTTAATCGTTAAAAATAGTAATTTTTATCTATACTATATTATAATGCATGAGGGAAGGACATTTTAAGATACCCAAAAAATAAGAACTCCCCCCCCCCCCCCTTTATTTATAGAAAGACCCCTAAAATGAGGATAGTTTGGTCTTTTAAATACTATTTATCTTTTAGCCCCCAAACTTATTACACTTAAACCCCTAAGGTTTTAACAAAATTATGGATGATTAGTTACACTTTCCCCCTTCAAAACAAACTTATATATCTTTTTATGTATTCTTGTCATATCTTATAAACTATAATGTTTTAACAAAATCTAAAGGTACTGTGACGACCTATTCATTTTTTTCGACGTTTCAATAGTTGTCTTGGTCGGTATTAACGTACATATTAAAATGTATAAGTAGATGATGCATTAATCTACAACTGATTAATATTAATAGGATAAATTACACGTTTTGTCCTTTATCTTATACCCTTTTTACAGGCGGTGTCATTTTTAACGAATTTTGACAAGTTTTGCCCTTTATAGGGAAAATCCTTACACGTTACGTCCTTTAGCCCTAACCCAGTTAATATTTCTTGTTAAATCTGATTATGTGGACCTCATATAAGGGTATTATTGTCTTTTAACAACATAATATATTAATAAACATTTTTTAATTATTTAAAACCTTTTTAATTATTTAAAACCTTTTTAATTATATAAAACCTATTCCTTCTCTCTCTAAAAACCCATACACCTCTCTCTCTCTCTCTCTAAAAACCCACCGCCAGTCCCCCATTCCGGCCACCACAACAGCAGATCATTCCGGCCATCGCAGATTGGAACAATGACAGCCACAGAGACCGAAAGAAAGAAACATCAATGGCAGCGACTTCTCATCTCACAACAACAAGCTTCACCTCTGTTTCTCTCTCTACCACCTCTCTCTCTCACTTCCCCAACTCTCACTCTTCCCTTTCATTCATCACCATTCAACATCCCAAACCATTATATAAAACAACCACCAGAAGAAAACATCGTAAGTTCACTTAGGGGTTTCTCTTTTCATTTTTGTAATTCATTTATTTGGGGAAAAAGTGAAATAAAGAGTTGGAAGTTAAATTGATCTGGTTGGTTAGGTTTAGAAGTACTGTTGTTGGAGGGTTTGAGTCGAATTGTTGAATCACGTTCAGTGCAGACAATTGCATTTGGTTTTTTGTGTTGAAATGCTGCAGCTCTACCGGCTGAAAGCAATGGTTACATTCGAGTGGATTATTACGGTGGCCTTAATCAGATGAGGAGGGATGTAAGTGCTCTAGACGCATACAATTAATGACATTTTGTTGTTCGGTTAGAAACTAGATCGATTGTTTTGCCAAAGTTTGAAGTGGCTGCGTATTGGAACGAATCAAGGTATTTTATCTTGTTAATGCTTAAAGCTTCAGTTATCTTTATTGAATCTTTATCATACGGACTTTTGAATCACTTGTGAGGATTTTAATGTAATTGGTGTGTTCGTCTTCAGCGGATTTGTAGATGTATTCGATGTGGACTACTTCATAGAACAGCTGAAAGGATTTATAAATGTTGTAAAAAACTACCTGCAGAATTAGCATCGAAAGAACCTGTTAGAGTAGATTGTAGTAAACGAAAAGGCCAATTTGATGATTATGTTGAGAGTGTTCTTCCTTCTTTATTGGAGCATCGTTATATCTCTATTACACCTGCAATGAGCCAAAGACTTGACAGGGGAAACTGCTTCTCAGGTTTTTGGATGATTTAGATCAACTTTTGTAAAGAATTAAAAAAAAGGAAAATTGAGGGCTTGTATTTAACATGTATTAGTATTTACAAAAATTGTCCTTTATATGTATAAAGACTAAACTACCCTCATGTGACTTGCATGTGACCAGATTTAACAAGAAAATCTAACTAGATTAGGGTCAAAGGACAAAACATGCAACAAAATTCTCTATAAAGGGCAAAACTTGTCAAAATTCGTTAAAAAGGATACCGCCTGTAAAAAGGGTATAAGATAAAGGACAAAACTTGTCATTTATCCATATTAATATTAGTATTAGTACTATAATAATTGGAGAACAATATAATCATTTCACCCAACTTTATGTACAAACATTTTATGCATACGCAACAAGTAATTAAAGCATAATTGTGTTCCTGAAATTCCCATTTGGCGGCCCAAGCTCTAGAAACCCCAAGGCATTTGAAAATTCAAACCTTCTTCCCTTACCCTTCCGCCATCTCCTGGCTTCTCTCATTGCCCACGTGCTCCATCTTTCTCGCTCTGTTAGTTTATATGCTTCCTTTATCCCTCAACTTAAAAGCTACGTTTGACTAAATTATATTCGTTGGTCGACATTTGTTTTTAATTGAGGTTCTAATTCCATTGATGCAAAGGGGTAATCAAAGGGGATCGAATACTTAGTGTTTTTGTTGGGATAACAATACATCAGGGGCATGCTTCTTGTTTCATTCTATCTGTTCCAAACAAATTGTCGCCGTCACCGCATCGCAAGGGTTTCTTACTGTTTAAGGCAGCTGGTTTAGATTATGCTCTTCAAAAGAGTCTCAGTGAGACCTGCCGCAACGCCTGGGCTAACGATGTATAATTAAATCCTAAAGATTTTAACAAACCAAACCAAATAGCCACCAATAACAAAGGATAATTAAATTAGACGATGACTCGGGTCATTTTAAAAATTTCTCAACCAAATAACCAACAAAAAGCTCTTAGCTTGAGTTCGCGTCCTATAGAGTCATGCACACCCTACTAGCCCATGTCAAAGGTTTTGGTTTGACGGATAACTGAAAAAACTGAACCAAATAGCCACTAATAACGAAACCAAATGGTTATAAAATCCCATTAACCATAATTTTGGTTTCGGTGGCGGTAGAGATTCAAAACGCAACAAACGAGATAATGTTGTGTTTCCCGCAGCATTGCGCGGGCACCCCACTAGTATTATTAAAAACCCATTATATATTAATGAAATTCCCCAACCTATTTTTTATTTTATTCATCAAATTCAATTATCGATTTTATTCATCAAATTCAATTATCGATTTTATTCATCAAACCCCCAAACCTTTTTTCGTTAATCGTGAAAAATTATTCCAAACAACCATGGCTGGTAGACAACCAACTTGAAGGCTAATAGTTCATCACCATCTTTGTTAACTAAACATAAATCAAACTGTAAAAGATATTAAACCATTGTCTAAATTGTTTTAAACCCTAAATATTTTCAAACAACTTACACACCAAATCCAACAGAAATGCTATGTGAACCTCGTATCCAAATGTCATTCTTAGAAAAAAAAAATATCAGTTTGCAAGAATCAATTTGCAACAAGAAAAAAATATCAGTTTGCAAGAATCAATTTGCAATAGACCAATAGTCGATTTTTATTTGCAAGAATCGGTGTTCTAACAATGGATTTGATTTGGGAAGCGATCCATGAATAGATAAGTGAATTATGGATTTGAATTTAAGATGAACTGATAGCATTTGCTTTGAGAAACTATTTGATTTTTTAGGGACATAAGATTTGGAACATGTAGTTAATCCATAAATTTAGATCGATGGATTATTAAAAATTGATTTTTCTTTCTAATATAAATAATATTCAGATAAACATTAAAATATAAGAAAAAAATGGTAACCTGATGACCTGGTAATTACACACTATTAGAACTTATTAGTTACTTTAGAGAGACAAATAAAGTTTGAATGATTTAATTGGAACAATAACCAAACTTGGTTACATTTTTGTGCCATTTTCCCGTGATTTAAATGCATATGGAATCACCAAAACCCCTATATATTGAACACCAAAATAAGCATGAGAACCACAGCTTGTTAAGTTTAAAAAAAAACTTTCTACTTGAATAAAATGGATCTCCGGACTGAGCGGTGCCGCTGCCCTTGTTCTTCCTCCCAACAACAAAGTTATTCAACTTACCAAGAGTCTGGTTGCACCCACACAGCTCCATACTCTCAGTACCACCAATCTGGTTGGTCCAATGGCGGTGGCTACTATGGCAATAATGGACCCATCCACCCCCCACCAGTTGGTCAGGTTACTACCATACTTCCAAACAATGGGAGTTATTACCATGGGCAGAACAGTTATGGAAATGGTATGAACTATGGTTACCAGCAGACAACTTGGATTCAAAAGAATCTTGATAACGAATGAATGAACATCGAGCTAGCTATAAAACAAGCATACAAGCATAATAAGTGTGTTTAATAACGTATGTATGTATGATGTACTTGTTTACTACTTGTGTATCATAAAAATGCATTAGCAGTTAATAAGATAAACAAAAACTTGGTTGTCTACTTTCTTCAGCATATGAAGTGCATCGGATATCTTTTTCATAAACTAACTGGCAAAACCGTTGTCTTTCTTGGGATCGAAGACAACATACTTGATTGACATGTTTAAGACGTTGTACTATGTTGACGTGTTTTTACATGTCTAATGATGTTCATTGATGATTTAGTTCACAAGAAATATCTCTTTCTGAAAAGAGATGTAGCAGATTCATGGCAAGGCATAACATGGCCTAACAGATTAAGACATTATAAATGGAGTAATAGATCAAGATATCATAAAAGTTAAGAGATAAAATTAAAAAAAAAAACCATCACAACTGGGATAAGATTACATATACAATACATGATGTTTGAATATAATTAATTATATTTGGGAATCAAAATCAGCATCCTCTAAAGAACCATCTTACAAAAGATAAGAATAAATGCTTTCATCCACCACCATCATGGTTATTGCAAGCCTAAGGTGATTCCATGATTAGACAAGAATTGCAAATTTTAATATATTTGCAATTACCAACCACCTCTAAAAATATAACAAACACCAAAATCTGAAGAAATGAATCTTCTATGACCACCCTCCAACGTAAGGATCAGTACAAGATTCTATGAGAGTGTTAAGTGAGAGAGGCAGGGTAATTCTATGACACCATGTCTTACCATTGTGCCTCAGTAGTCTTAGATATTTACGACAAGTCACATGGTCCCCTTCCACTCTCCAGTTAGTTATTCCATTATTAGTGGTCCCTAGTTTGTTAAAAGAAGTCGATCCAAAGGTGGTAACATCAGTCTTTTGGGGGCGTTACCCCTTCACTTTTTTACCACATGGTGTTCACACAAACCGGGTGAAAAAGCTTAAATTGACCCATACATAATCAGCTCATACAAAAGTTTTGGTAAAACATCATAAGCTTCTTCACCCAACTATTCTGGTAGGTTTCACAAATAATTGGTCCATCACTTGGAATTCAAAATAGCACTTAGTTCAATTGTTTAATCTTTGTTAATTTTAGACAAATGTCTTTCGGTACACAAGTGTGCACTTCCCACCTTCTAACCCGTTCTTAAATTTTTCCTACATCCCTTTGGTCTCGTGTTAACCCAGTTACTAAAAATGGGTGATGATACAAATGTTCCAACTCATTTACAGTAAGACAAAATGTATGTCATATTATTATTCGCCTCTTAAATCATAAGGTATGAAACTATAAACATCTAGCTCTATAACTGTTTACATCTGAATAATCACAATGTGGTATAATGGCAATAGATTTTGTCAAGTTTCTGGCTAATGTGTTGTAATATTCAACGGGTCAACCCCGATTGACTTGTAATATTCTTTATCTGCATTTGATACACGCTCGCGAAACATTTTCCATTCGCTTTGACATCTTTGCCTCACCTGCCATCAAAAGTTGCCAGATATAAGAACCTAATGATCATAATGTGTGTATAATAATAAGAGGGATCGATCAATTGTATACATACCCCTTGCCATGGTTGTTTACCGTTTTCTCCTTGACCCTGCAAATAGAACAATAAGAGGTTAGTACATATTAAAACCAAGAATCAAAGGGCAAAACTGGAATTTGCTTTTTTTACCTGATTCCCAAGTGAAGGTAGGCCTTGATGAACTATCCATTGTGCATCAACAACTCCAATCTTTTCATGTGCAGGCTATTGTCACAAAGATTAAATAAACCGATCAACATCATGTTTTTTTTTTTTTTTTTAAATCTGGTGAAATTAAATTAAACAAGATGTGGTTAATTACCTCGACGCATTTCTGGAGCGCAAAATCAAGACCCCATCCATGAACCAAATCATTCTACATTTATAATTGGTCGAATCAGACACGCTTATATGATAGAAATAATGAAATATGTGAAAAAAGATATGAGCAAATGTAGAAATGGTAACTTTAACCTTACTTACGATTAGGTTGATTTGGGTTATGTTTAATATCCAAAAATTAAGCCAACAAGAAAACAGGTCAAACGGGTTGAAAGTCACCCAAACTGTATTTTACTGCATACAGCCTCCTAATTCATTTATTAAAAATGAATATAACTTTTCTAATAATATAGTTTTGGTGCTCATAATTTACATATATTGTTTATAAAGCAATATAAAATAATAATATTAGACAAAAAAATAACAAAATTACACATCATGACCATTTGGCCATTTCTAATCGTATTCTATACCTGGATTAAATGCCACACGCAGCGCCAAGCCTCTCGAGAAAAAACAGGAGCCATAATCTCTACAAACCTGTACACATAAAATAACCAAGTTTAAACGTCGAAAAAAAGTTGCAGTATTTCTTTACTTAGCAACCTTCAAAGTCAAAATTGTCAATTTACCCATGTTCATCATTACTACTTACTGATGCTATTAATTTTATTCCACAAAATCTTTTTATCTTATCATTATAGGAGGTCACTTATGGCATTTGACAAATAGCATAGGATTCTTGTTTGTGAAATTAACAAAAAAAATCATCGACATAATGGATTATATACATACCCAGCACATGGAGGCAAATGCGGGTCACTGCACCAACCGGGCCTCTCCTCTGTTTCTCTACCAACAACATAAAAAATAACATTAACATACACGTACAAATATATAACCTTTAACAAGCTTTATTTATTTATGCTAACAACATATAAATTATCGAACTGAAACACCAAAAAGTATCATTTGCCGACTTACTTATGAACTTCACGATCTCCACGTCTCTTCGTCATTTGCCATGTTAAACCTCTACTACTATGATCCAATCCCGGCTGAGATATTTCTAATCCATGCTTCCTCACAAGTTTAATATATCTGATATATTAAGAAATTAGTGTTAAAAAAAAATTCAAAAAGAAAGAGTAAGGGGTTTGGCCAGGTTTGTGACTTTCATCCAAAGGTTTGTTTTTTCGTATCTGGATCCAAAAGATTGGAAATCTTGCCAATTTCATCTGGCTCGTTAACTCCATCCATTTTTCTCCGTTAAGTCAGGGGTATTTTCGTCTTTTTTGTTAACTTAAAGGGCAATTCGATCTTTTTCAGGGGAATTCAGTCTTTTTACATAAAGTGAAAAACACAGAATTGGCCTTTAAGTTAACAAAAAGACGGAAATACCCCTAACTTAACTGAGAAAAATGGATGGAGTTAACGAGCCTAATGAAAATGGCAAGATTTCAAACTTTTTGGATCCATATGCGAGAAAACAAATCATTGGATGAAAGTGGCAAAACTGGCCAAACCTCAGGGACGAAAATGACATTTTACTCCAAAAAAAAAATATAGATTTGTTTCACCCGACACTCACTCTTCAGCATTAAAATGGTCGACCCCAAGATCTTCGTCCCAAATAAATATATAGTCATACGGCGCGACAATGTCAGGATGAAGGAATCTTTTGGCATACCACCTTTAAACGAAGATTGTAAACATTCATAAAGTCAAAGTCAAAGTCATGTTGTAGATTAATGGTTACAACGAGTTTGATTGTGGAAGGTTTTTACCATTTAGTTTGTTTTGGCACACTTATATGAATGGCGCGCTTTGACCATTCAAATTCATCCCATTCTGTTGTTTTACCATCATAATGAAATAGAAGGACTGTGAAATTCTCAGAAAATTTTTTGACTGCCTTATCAATGTTAGGTTTCTGATTTTGACCGACGGTGAAAGTGATGAGATACTTTGGTTTGATCGTTATGTCCTGCAAAAAGGGAAGAAACAATGTACAAGGTTGCGTTAGCTCAATATATCCTAAATTGTGTTAGCCATCCGTATATTAAAACATTACACGTAATCTGTTTTGATCGCATTACATTTTCGTTTTATGGGACTCATTTAGATTGTATAAAAAAGAGTAACATATCGTTTGAGAGATCATACTTAGCTTTCACAATTTTAATTGTGTTTATAGATTTTTTTATAAATTAGAATCCATCAATATGATACATTTGGAAGTAACTCATTCTGATTTGAAAATGCCAAAACATATCTCTACTCTTTTGCCGTCTATAACAACATAATTAAATAATATATTAGGACATAATAAATTAACAATCTTCCCTCTCATTATCAAAATTCATTATGTATATTAAAATGAACACTAAATACTGTGCTAAGAGATCTACAAACCTCACTAGGTTTACCAAACAATCTGCGAGGATATAAATCTGACTCAGCAGCAAGAATAGCGGGAGGTAGTCTTTCCGCGCCACGTGGATTAGATGAAACCCAAATCTGCATATGTTTTAAAATTCCACAAAACATTTAGGCTCCATTTCACGAAAAATCTAACAATAAAAGTTTAAAATTGGTACAATAATATAACATGTACTGCCTTCAATCTAACAATAATGATACTCCTATATTGATTCAAAAACAATAAACTTATAATCAAATTTGTATACCTTTGATGGATCACCATGGGCTTCCTTTGAGACGTTATCCTTTGTGACGGAAATCACATTTAATATCGTTTGTGTGGAGTGGCCTGAGTTTTTGTCCCAAAGGTATGTATCGATCGGAGGAATGAGTTTAATCTATTAAATTGCAAATTCTTGTTATAAAAGTAAGCAAATCCAGACACAACATTATACGAGGTAAACGAGTGACTATGAAGCAAACACATTCACATGGAAATGTAAAATATAAACTAACAAAATGAATCATATGTCGCGTGAAAACTGCAATGTGTTACTCAAAATTCTGAAAATCATTTAAATATTTTTCAAATCTCAAAAATACCCTTCAAGCTTGATTAATTTTTACTTCAAATTTAAGAGATACATGCAAAAACGTTTGTCCCAGATTTTTTATAAAAAAAAAAATTTGGATGCTATGATTGCAAACAAAAGCCAAGTATAATGATACAAAAGTCATTAACTCTATTACAAAACTATAGCTATTGTCATTTTCATGGATGGGTACTAAACACTTGGAACTATATGTGAAAAAACAAAAAAAGTGGGTCGGGTCGGGTAACGGGTCAAAAGGGGTAGCACCTTTGATGGTGAGAAAGCTGGAAACGATGACCCGATGAAGAATCCGAAAAGAATACCAACTGAAATAGTTGCAAGAAGCCTTGCAAACTCGTTCGATTTCCTGCAAGTTGCATCCTTCCAAAATCAATACACAAGAAACAACTTTCATCAAAAAAAAAAAAAGATTCAACCATTAAGAACACATACACAAACCTTCGATTCGAGTTTCCCTTTCGTTTACTTCCTTCGAAATCCATTCTAACAAAAACAAATTAAGCTGCAAGAACAGCTTAGCATCCCTTTATAAAACCTGAAGGTACCAAAACCTGTAAAAAGTTTAAAACAAAAGCCTCAAGAAAACCATGATTTGATACTTGAAATAACCATGATTCATGCTTTAAATAACCATGATTGATTGATACTTTAAATAACCAAAATTACAACTTGAAAGCAAAATTAAAACAAACTCAAAATACCCAGAAAAGCAGAGGAATAAAGCTAGATTTTTTATTCTTTTTTGGGGTGATTATTTGAATGGTACTTACAGAAAACAAAATCCCACACAAGAAAAAACCAAAAGAAAAAAAAACATGTGCTTTTTCCCCTAATTTCCTCCACAAGTTACTTTGATTGGCAATTGAGCTAATCACGTGCCTACTTTTGCCAAATTGACATGAAATATATGATATCAACAGCATCCATATTTAAACATATTTATAAAAATTAAAATAAAAAACCCTAAACCCTTAACTCAAATCAAAACATTAAACATGTACGATCATCGGTTACAATCAAATATGCAGAGTCTTAATTTACTTAAACCAAAAAAGTATAAACCTATTAACTCTTTTCTGTACGTTGACTATTACAGAAAAGTCAAAATTGTGCAGAAAAACGAAGGATCGTGAAATTTCTTCAAGAAAATAAATACCTGGAAACTGGTTTTGAGAAAAAACCCACAAATATTTTGAGGAAATTAACGTGGGTTTAGTTGAGGGTATGAGGTGGGTTTTTGTTGATGATGAATTTGAGCAAAGAAAGTGTGGGTTACATGCAAATATTATAGCTTGAGTTGAAGAAAACTGAAAACCTTGAGGTGAATGATTGCTTTTGGTTTATAAAAAGATGATTTTCAAGGGAAAGAAAGAATCCTTTTGCGCAGCAATTTCCACAAGGAATGCGAAAAGAGGCGGTTTATGTGGGTCCCTTTCGGATCCTAAACTCTAGTTTTCAGATTATTATTATGACTTATCATACTTCAAAACTAGGAGTATTCTCATCCAATCAATCAAATTATACATACACTGGGTTAGAACCCCGTGTATTACATGGGTTAATTAAATATATTTTTATATAATAGAAAGTTACATTTTTAATTACCCGTGCATAAGACCACCCGTAGTAGGGCGTGGTTTTTAAAAAAAAATTCAAAAAAAACGCCTGATAACGCCCCCCCCCCCCATTACGCTAGGTGTTTTGGGGCGTTATTTTCGAAAAAAATTGGATCCGGCGTTTTATTTAAAACGCTTGCACATTGTTGACCAACCAATCAGAACTCCCCAACGGCTAGTATGTAACGGCTAGTTGTTTAATTTTTTTTAAACCTTTTACCTATATATATATATATATATATATATATATATATATATATATATATATATATATATATATATATATATAAACTCATTCATTTTCAACCAAAACTCTCTCAAAAACTCTCTAAAAAACACAACCATTTTATAAAAAACTTGATGGATTCTCCTAGTTCTTCATCCATGGTAAATTTTTACTACAACGAGTATTTTGCGGATGGCGATGGTTCCACCGATGAGGAGGTTGAGCAAGAGGCGGTTACGAGTGCTTGTCAACTAGCGGTGAGATATGTCAAGCATTGTCGTCGCCCCCAAGCAGAAAAAAATAAAAGAGGTTATATTGAACGAGACCGACGCGTGGCACACGATCGTTTGATGAAAGATTATTTTGATGAGGCGCCGACGTTTTCGAACGAATTGTTTAGGCGTCGTTTCCGAATGAGTAAGCGGTTGTTTCTACGCATAGTCAACGACTTGGAAGCCAACTACGATTATTTTAAACAAAAAGCGGATGCGAGAGGGGCACTTGGATTTACCGGTATCCAAAAGTGTACGTCAGCGTTACGAATCCTTGCTTATGGAAACACTACCGACATCAACGACGAGTATCTAAAAATGGCGGAGAAAACAACACGAGACAGCTTGGAGCATTTTTGTCGCGGTACAATTCCTATACTTTACTTTTTTTTAAACGACCAGTATGTTTACAATTTTTTTTTTTGAAGCTTATGTTTGTCTATGTTTTTTTATAAAGGTATAATTGATGTGTACGGTGCGCGTTATCTTAGAACGCCCACATGAGACGAACTTCAAAAGATCTACGAGGTACATAATGCTGAGCATGGTTTGCCTTGTATGATCGGGAGCATAGATTGCATGCATTGGCGTTGGGATAACTGCCCGACTGCATGGCGAGGCCAACACACACGGGGTGACCAAAAAGGACCCACTATTATTCTTCAGGCGGTTGCTTCACAGGACCTTTGGGTTTGGTCGGCTTACTTTGGCGTTGTCGGGTCATGCAATGATATCAATGTTTTTGAATAATCTCCGTTGTTAGAGGAGTGGATTTCTGGCAAAGCTCCAAAAGCGTCGTTCTACGCAAATGGAAACTACTACCCTCATGGATATTATTTGAGCGACGAAATTTATCCTAGGTATTCGATTTTCGTGAAGACGTATAGTGATCCTATTGATGAAAAAAGAGCATACTTTAAAAAGGTTCAAGAGTCTTCACGAAAAGACATTGAGAGATGCTTTGGGGTTCTTAAACAACGCTGTCAATATTTGAGAAATCCTTGTCGTGCATGGAGCAAGCAAAAAATGAGAGATGCTATGTACGCTTGTATAATCATGCACAACATGATTTTGGAAGACGAAGGAAAGGCGATATGCCAGAATTATGTGCCAGAAGCCGTTCAAGAGGAGCATCCACAGGCGTCAATGGAAGAAAGAGTGAATAATGCGCGAGAGTTGCGTTACGAACCGTACCATTCCCAGTTAATGGTTGATTTGGTACACCACGCATGGTCGGTTCGGTATGTACCACCAGAGGGAGAGGAAGAAACGGAGGACGAGGAAGACGAAGTTGGCGAGGGTGAAGAAAGCAAAGACGAAAACTAGTGTTTTTTTTTAATTTAATCGGATTTTAATTTTTTTATTTCTAGTATTGTATTTTTTTTTTAATTTAATGAAATATTTAAAGTTTAAAAAAAATTGTGAAATGATTGCATGGGCGTTATTGGAATAATGCCCCACTACACCACTTTTGCAATAATGCCCCATGCTGACTGGGATGACACGTGTCGAATAATGCCCCATGGTGGGGGCATTATTTTGATTTACCACTACACATGGTCTAATATGAGTTGAATAAGCACGTGTACTACACGGCTTGAATAAATATAATGTAATCAGTTAACACACACAGTCATCAAAATACGTTTTTGGTAAAAAGAACTTTGATATACTATTTACATGTTAGAACATTTTACTTTGTTTTTTTTATTTTTCTATTATTAGGTTATAAACTTGTGTATTACAAAAGTCCATTAAATCCACTTATTTATTCTTTCCCTATTCATGACCCATTGCTTTGTACCTATATATTAATTTTTATTCTTCCCTACTTAATATATGTAATCTCAATTAAGTAATCAAAACTAAAGATGAAAACAATTACAAAAAATGATATGCACTTTTCAATTTGAATTCACATACAGAACTAACATGAGGCTATCAACCTGCAAATATGGCTTGTTTAGCATTTAGTCAGCGAAACGTGGGCTGGATCTCTCCTCCGAGTGGATGTTGATAGCTCGGAATGAAAAGGGGCTTGCTCCATTTGAATGGCCCCATAAATTTAAGAGATCCAATTGTGTTTGGACTACATCTCCAGTGAAAACAGAGGCAATTTTGCTTGGGTTTCAGGCAGTTTTGCGTTTGCACCACATCCCCATTCCATTTTGCGAGTCAGTTGATGTCGGTCATCAAACGATAGTGAGATCCTCACATGTTAGGCATGTGAGGGAAATAAACTGAGATAATTAACTTGGTTAGTCATAAAGGATTAAACCAGCAACAAAAATAAACTTAAAGGATAATTTTAGCAAGTTTTAAACATTAAGGCTGGAACCTGCAAGTTTGAGGAAACATAAAGGACGTTTTGTGCAATTTACTCGCAAAATAATAAACTAAAGATAAGTATAAAGATATAAAGATTATATTAGAAGATAAATATAAATATAGAGATTTAGTTATAGATAAACATTGATTTAAAATATGGGATAACTTGATAAATTATTTTAAAACTTGTAATTTTAAGATAAAAATAAACATAAATATATGGCAAGAAAACTAAAAAAATAGATGTCTCTCGTATCGACACGTGTCCATCAATTGGTTTCTTTTATTATATGTAAAGATTTCACTAAAAAACAACTCCTATATCAATATATTTCCACTAAAACAAATACTTTTTCTCTCTCATTTTCAATTAAATAATATTATCATCACATTTTTCTCTTTCCTTCACTCACAACCACTTTCAATATATATTAAAAAAATTATACTGGGTGAACAGTGTCCCCCCAAATATACAGATGAACAGTAACATTTTCTCTCTCCTCCACTCACAACCACTTTTTTTACCCTTTACAATATAAAAACTCACTCTCACAAGTTTTGATGGATTGGATGAGAATGCTCAATGGGCTATTTATTTGCCTCTATGTTCAGATGTTTTGTTTCATGAATAAATGTCTGAATGGTTCACACAGTTGTTGATGTGTGCAAAATGCAACATATAAATTACATCAATTGTGTAATAAAACTAACCCTTTTTTAGTACTAATGTTGGAAAAAGTGTGCTTTTGTCTTCCTTTTGTATCTTCAGGATTAAATGAGCTCAAATAAACAAAAGAAGCAAAAAGACAGCTAAATCTAACATAAATACAAGAAAAGGATCAAACGTGACATGCCCGACCCCACGACAGCATCTTCCCAAGCAAAACAAGAGAAAAGAAGGCTGAACACGCCCCGTGCTCAGTGAACACGGGGGCGTGCCCAAGTGCCTGCATAAAAGACAAAGCTATAGAAGCTTCTATCGCCCACCACGGGGCCGTGCTCAGCGGACACGGGGCCGTGGTCAACTATAAGATTCACAGAATCCAGGCAAATCTTGATAGTACAGATATGCTTCTGCACACGGGGGCGTGCCCAGCGGACACGGTGTCACACCCCGATATCCACGTGTCACCGGTGGGCCCGGTGGGGAGTATCGTGACGTCATGGTTGGCAACGTAATAGTCAAACAACACAATATATAATATGCACAGCGGAAGCAAATGAGAAATATAATTCAACCGAATATAATATTGTAATATCAAATATCACAACTGTCGATTGTTTATCCACAGACGGATCGAAAATAAAATGGAAACAATAGTTCAACAGACTTTTAGGCATCTTAAGCTTGCGAGACTTCTATTGATGCTAAGGAGAAATATCCAGCCAATTACGTATAGTACCTGCATTTAGCCTTTTTGGAAAATACGTCAGTTTACACTGGTAAATACAATTAACTGACTCATTTTGAAAATGGTTTAAGAAAATTGATTTGGATGCACGTGGCACAAAATATCTTTTATAATTTGATTAAAATGCACAGAGGCAAAATTAACCTTTTATAACTTGGGAGAATGATTTAAATATATAATCTTGTGAACGAATTACATGTTCCTTATGCGTTCAGTAGCCCGGATCGTGTCCGGGTTAAAGATCAATAGACACACCACATTATTCTTTTGTGCACTGACGGGTGTACGCCTACACCCCGCGCTTAAGTCGTGGCCATTTCGTAAAATGATGCCAAGGATATCCGGGACATGGTCATTAACCCCCCAAAGGATTTTAAGTAAACAAGACTGTTTAAACGAGCCGATCAAATTATCAATTAGCCACCAAACGATGGAAGATTTGATGCCCGATCAAGCGGCATTTTATATACCGTAACCCAAGCCCGTATAGGGAAAATAAGTTAAAAGTATTTACCTGAGCTAAATATAAATTCAATCCCAGCCGTATATCAATTCAGCAAGTACAGATAGCTTTTACTGGGCTCCTAATCTGGAACGAAGGTTTTTAATAACCTATTAGAATCCTAACGGGTCTTTAAATAAGCTAAAGCTTAGACCGGTTAGTTTCAAAGATACGGTTCGTACGCACGATTAAGCGATGACCGGATAGAATGTGTTTTAGACCCGACAAGTATGAAGACTTGTTTAATATGGGTATATTATACACATTCTGGATTTTGAGATAAAACCGATAAGGTTTGACCCGTTTCGGCTACTTTATGTAAACTCGTTACATAAACCGAACTGAACGCGTAATAAGCGTAACGGGTAGTAATGAGAGCCATTTACAGGTTTCCTAAGTTAATATGCTTCATATATGTTGTGACATCAGTAAGATGTCTTTTATTATGCCCGAAACGAATTTAAACACAAACTATGCCCCGTAGGGGTAGTTTGGTCATTTACAAGGTTATAAAAGAGTTTAATTATTTACCTGAGTTACAGGTCTGATGTAATCAGCAAAAATACTTATTTTACCAAGTTATAACAGTAGGGTAACGTATATATGTGAAATTTATCAATTATAACCAAACTATGCACCGTAGGGGCATTTGGTAATTTCACATAAGCCGTAAAGCTCAAAACTAAAGTTTGAGTTAAACAAATTTTGCTTACTGTTAAAATATTATAATTTGCCTCAAATATCAGTAGGTATCAACCCTTGTATGTTTAAAATAATTCTAGAACATACTATGCGTTAAAAACGCTTAAAAAGGCGATTAGAAGCCATTTCCGGGTTTGATACATAAAGCTGATATTTTTAATATTCCAGAAGGCTTAAAATAATTTATTTATCATATGTGATCAGTAGCAAAAGGTTTGGAGTCATTTAGATGTGTAAAACTCATTTTATAGCCCGTAAGGGCAAAACCGACAATTACCGGATTAAGCCTACGACTTTAAGTTATGCTCAGCCTAAAATTTATTAAAAATCTTCAAAAATCCCAAAATAATATATTACATCAGTGGGTAATAAGTTTGATACCAAAAAGTAGGCTTAGATAGGTTATACGCTAATTATGTCGTTTAATTAACATAAAGCTTTCATTTTACGCTAACGAGCATAACTCTTAATCTACACCTCAAACTGATGTCAAATTTTGTATGCAAGTTTATACATCAGTAATTAAAGTTTCTACTCTTTTACATTTCCAAAAAATCACGTTTTAAGGTGAAAAGGGCATAATGGTCAACATATGAGCAATTAACGGAATCATGCGTATTAATCGGATAACTAATGATCCAAGGTGTATAATCACAGAGGGTTATACTAGCATGTAACCTGGTCCAAATAAAGCTCTAAGGTATTTTTAAAACATACCAAAACGGGTCAGAACTGAAAGTCAAAGTAAAAGTCAAACTATGCGACTTTCGGTTCCGAACCGGGTCTAAACAGGAAATTGTCGGGTTGAACATGTTTAGACATGTTCTTACTTTCATTACCAAGTTATATCAATGATCAAACAGGTTATAAGAGTTCTACATTGCTAATCATGCATAAATTGTAAATTATACATTATGTTGACTTTTTATTAGTACGTTTGACCCGACATTTGACCTAGTTAGAGTGGGGATCAGGGGGAACCCTTTTGAGGGTTTATTACCCACATAATTACCATCTTATAACTACTTTTGATTCGATAGTTGACTGAGCCATTATTAATTAATCTCGAAGTCAAACCGTAATTACGACGGTTTGACTTTTAGCTAAATAACTAAGCTAAACTCAATTAAAGAAGGTTAGGCAAACTTACAAATGACTAATGGTCGACTAGGAAGGCTTGGAAGGTGCTCTTGTGCTCCACAAATGATCAGATTTGCAAGAATGAATGTGTGAAGCATGTTTGCAACTTAGAGGCCTTTATATAGTGGTTTAATCACCACAAATTGTTGACACACAAGTCTAGCATGGACCATGAATCATCAACACATGTCCCTAAGTGTTTAGGGGTTGTTTAGGGGCAAAGCAATATGAGGAAAATCGGTTATAAGTCGATCACAAGCACAAGGGCAGACAAGAAACAAAAAAAATCGCATCAGACTACCCCTCGCGTCACGCGTAGACCCCCCCCCCCTTGGGGCTTCGCGTGGCGCGAGGCCCTTCTGCACCAAATCTGAATTTTTAGATTTATTGCGTTTTGATCCTTGGCTCTTCAAACTTCGATTAGACTTTTGTTTCTTGCATCTTGAACCCTCCAAATTGATGTTTAGGGGCTTCAAGACATATACCCTCTTTGTTAAGTCCCCGGTTAACTTTATTGTTACCCGAAAGTCCTAACTTTCAACGTTGACGCTTTAATCCCTCGCACACGAATTTGATCATAACTTTCTCATATGATAACGAAACTTTATGAAATTTATATCGTATATTCTAGTGAGCATAGTTAACCGTTACAAAGCTTCGGGTTTGCTAAAAGGTCACTCAGAGGTATAAATTAAACATGTTGACACATTTAACCCCTGTAGTTTGTAATCTCTCACTTTCCTTCATTTTTCGCTTCGTATGATCCATGATTTATTCGTTTGAAGGTATGAGCATCATGTAGGGTTAATATATAATATATTTATTCACTGTTGACATTTAGAACTCGTATATTCATATACTTTCCATGATTGTCAACTTTAGTCCTTTCAGAACATTCTTTCACACTTTCAATCATATGACACGTGTCAACACTTTATAGGACGTGAATTTTCGAGGTGTTACATCCTCACCCCCTTAAAAGAAATCTCGACCCCGAGATTTACTGATATAAATAAGGGTACTTTTCTTTCATCGTGGACTCAACCTCCCACGTATATTCGGGTCCTCTACGGGCATCCCATTTGACCTTTACAATAGGCACGTGCTTCCTTCGAAGCTTCTTAACATATCGATCTTCAATCGACAACGGTTTTTCCACAAATTTTAAGCTCTCATCTATATGCACATCTGTATGCGGTATTACCAGTGATTCGTCAGCGAAACACTTTTTCAGATTGCAGATGTGGAACACGTTGTGAATTCCACTGAGCTCTTCAGGTAAGTTTAACTTATAGGCAACTGACCCGACACGTTCGATAACCTCGAAAGGTCCTATGTATCTCGGGCTTAGCTTGCCTTTCTTACCAATCGCATCACTCCCTTCCAGGGTGACACTTTAAGCAACACCTTGTCACCTACTTCGAAGTGAAAAGATTTACGCTTTGGATCTGCGTAGCTCTTCTGCCTATCATTACGTGATAATGTGTTTCGACTTATTGGCGAAACCTATCCTTAAATCATCAGTGTGGGTCGCATTGCGAACTCTACTAAGTTCCTTATATAGGTTTTAGCTTATAGGCTATTGACCTTTGTCGCATTCGATTTCCCGAATGTTCCTATATATCCTGGGCTTAACTTACCCGGAGAAATTGGAATTTAGCACACCCTTCTTAGAGCGATACTTTCGATTGAACCTTACTCCTTGTTTAAGGATTTAAGAAGGTTGCGACTTTTATAAATTCTAAATTTTTCTGCCAATTACTGGCAACTTTAAGATAATTATAATTTCGAATGATCTTCTTTGCTGTTTCCGATGCAACTTTTAGATCCTGATAATTGGACTTACCATTCTATTGTTCTAACAATAGATGTCTATCATTCCATCTATACAAGGTCTCCAAGGGAGCAACCTTGATGCTTATATATCAACTATTATAGAAAAGCTTATCTTACGGTGGAATGGTTATTCCAACCACTGCTTAACAAATTTTAAGGAATAGCTAATCCTTGCCGATAGTCGAACAATTCGACGATCCTGGGTAGCTGATGGCAAATTCTTAATCGTTGCCTAATTAGGGTTGCGGCAATTAATACATAAGCAATATGAACCGTCTTTCTTATTCAATAACATAAAACCCTCAGAATATTGAGTCAGGCTATATGAGCCTATGTCTTAAAACCTACTTAATCAAGGTTTCGATTATTCCATAATCAATATGGAGTTTTCACAATACTCCAGCCCACAGCGGGATGTTAATCTTAATTCTACCTGCCTTCCAGGAGGTAAGCAGGGAAAACTTATGAGAAGATAATCAAGATACAAGGAGGCTACAGAGATTTTCCATATCTCAGGCTCCAGTTCATCCATCATTGCTTGTGTCAAATAAGTGACACATTTATGTTATAAGTCCATGAATTCCTTAATCGGGAACATTTACTTGGACAATTCCATTCTGGATATCTTCTTTGAGTACTACTAGTCGACTTTAGTACAATATGACCATTGGGATATCTCAGGGGTTCCATGTATTAAACCTCCATACTGATCAGGCATGGAAGTAATCTATGGGACACACTAGGATACGCCAATCCTCATATGGTACTTTTATCAAACATAGTTTGGCATTCGCAGGTGATAGAAAAAAAAAACAATGAGAAAAATAATTAAAATAACATATGTTGTCGTACTCTATGCGAAGAAAGAGTACTTTTAGATTTTTCGGAAGGATTCCTTGCCGATACTAGAAGAATCGGCTACTATGGTTTCCTCGGTAAGTTATACCTTGTGGATAATATAAAAGTTTGCTAAGCTTATGGTTTATGAAGATTTATTATTGCCTGTATTAAATCAGGACACTTAGCAGAAATTATCATTGGTAATTGATAAGGGATGTACTTGATGACATCGTGAACTGCCTCTTGGCATTCATCAGGTGAGTTCAGGCATTTCTTCCTTTAGCCTTTCCAGGCTTAGCTGCACCTTCTTTGGCAGGTTTATGGAATCTAGCTCTGATACCAACCTGTCACACCTCGATATCCACGTGTCACCGGTGGGCCCGGTGGGGAGTATCGTGACGTCATGGTTGGCAACGTAATAGTCAAACAACACAATATATAATATGCACAGCGGAAGCAAATGAGAAATATAATTCAACCGAATATAATATTGTAATATCAAATATCACAACTGTCGATTGTTTATCCACAGACGGATCGAAAATAAAATGGAAACAATAGTTCAACAGACTTTTAGGCATCTTAAGCTTGCGAGACTTCTATTGATGCTAAGGAGAAATATCCAGCCAATTACGTATAGTACCTGCATTTAGCCTTTTTGGAAAATACGTCAGTTTACACTGGTAAATACAATTAACTGACTCATTTTGAAAATGGTTTAAGAAAATTGATTTGGATGCCAAGTGATTCATCTAGTCTATCTGTTTTTATTTTATTTTATTTTCAGCATTTTAGTTAGTTTTTATTTTTCTAGTTTAAAACCTTTTTCTAATTTTTTGATTTGATTAGACATTGAGGATAAACCGGTACTAAAAGCTCTTGTGTCCTTGGACGACCTCGGTATCTTACCAACACTATACTACGCTCACGATGGGTGCACTTGCCCATATGTGTGTCTAGTGTTAGTAAATATCGTGTTTTATAAATTTAAAACTTGGCTAAAGAAAGTGTAAAAGGGCTTAAAATAAACATTAAAACCATAACACACTTCACGCACATCAAGTTTTTGGCGCCGTTGCCGGGGACACAAGGATTTTAAGAAAGCTTAAAATCGACGGCCTAATCAGTTTTTCAAAACTTTTTCAAAACGCGCGCACATTTTTCTGCATTTTAGTTTAGTTTTGCATTTACAGTAACCTAAACACGAGCCGTGCTCGCTAAACACGGGGCCGTGCTGCATATTTTTCATAAAACACCCAGATACAGTAGCTTGAACACTGGCCGTGCTCACTGAACACGGCCCGTGCTCAACGAAATCAGTAACTTTAATTAAAACGCCCAGATACAGATTCTGTACACGGGGCCGTGTCCATTGAACACGGGGCCGTGTCCAGCCTCTGTTTCCGTTTTTATTTTTGTTTTCTGATCTCGAGACTTTGTTGTGGTCTGCTGAGTGAAAGTGTAAAAGGGCTTAAAATAAACATTAAAACCATAACACACTTCACGCACATCAGTTGTCCTTTAAATGGTTAAGCATTATACTTAATCTGAATGGCTAAGACATCTTATCTGAATTGGTCAGACATTTACCTATGAATGGTTAAGCATTAAACTAGCTCTTAATGGTTCAGACCTCTTACTGGTTCAGTACTTTAATAGTTCAGACTTCTTATTGGTTCAGCACTTAACCATTCAGAAGTTGTCAAACAGCCCCTAAAGATCAAATACAAATATCATCTTTAACGTATAAAATATACGAACCGAATGTTTTGCTGAAAAAATGCGGTGACATTTTTGTAATTATCAAAATTACTCTACAAATAATCTTGTAGGGTAATTTTGTAAAACTATCTTGTAGGGTAGTTTTGGTATTTGGAGAGTAATTATGATAATATGGTAATTTTGAAGAGTATCATCATTACTCTACAAATGATCTTGTAAGCTAATTTTGATCTTATAGAGCAATTTTGTAGAGTATCATAATTACTCTACCAATAATCTTGTAGGGTAATTTTGAATTGCATGTTGTTTGATAAACTAGTAGAGTAATTTTGATATACTTGTAGAGTAAGTTTGATAATTACCCTATAGACACATTTTACAAAATTACTCTGCAAGATCAAAGTTACCCTACAAGATTATTTGTAGAGTAATTTTAATAATTACCCTACAAGCAAATAATTACGAAAATGTCACTGTGTTTTTTTTTTTTTTTTTTTGCTTTTTCATGTATTTCGTACGTTTTGTACGATAATACACTTTTATTAACTTAACTTAACTCAATCCTAAAATCTTATTATTATTAAAGATAAATGTTTTAGTAAATGTTTATTTTTACAAATCTAATTGTTTATCAATAACACATAATACAAAACTAAAGTTAATATGTATCGACAGTCAAATATATATTAAATTTGTTAAAGTCTTTTATTTATCTCAAATATTGAAGTGGGTATGGTCCCAAAAATGGCGCGTAGACCATTCAGGGTCGCGCGTTGGACCATACTTCTTAATCACTTTGGTGATCAATATTTAGACCCGCGCGAGATGCTCAAGCAGAGCCTGATCTCGCGCGAGGTTCAAACAAGAGATAACATCAATTTCTATACTTAGCGTTCTGAATAAGAGCCTTCACCTCCTGCACCTTGTGTGGGCTACTTACGTGCTCAGCAAAGGTCGCGCTGGAGTCAAAGCGCAAGGCCACTTCAGAAAGTACCAAAGGTAAAAGTGGCAGAAGAACAAGCCAATCAGCGTCCTCCAGACTGTACTCTATCGTACTCCACGCTCGTTTGACGTGCAGGAGACAGAAAGGACACAAGGACGCCTACGTGGCACCAATCAGGGGGCGGCGACACCTGCCCCATGATCTCCACTTACCTGCTGATGGCAGAGGGACAACAAGGCCGACAACTGAGACACGTGGCTCCAATCACGGTGGGCCAGCACCGGATATCTTCTAGAAGACACTAACGGTCGATACCTGTGAGACAAAGAGCATATTCTCTGGTTATCGCCTTCTGGCCCAAGGCCCATCAGTCCATCTCCTCTTACACCTCTCCGGCTATAAATAGAGACCTCCATGCACAGGTTAAACATTTCATTCCCTCTACTCTCACTCTTAACACACAATTATTTCCTCCAAGCAGATACTTATTCTCACGCCGGAGTCTGGTTAAGAGGGAAACCCCCATATTCCCCTCTTAACGAGCTAACGGTGTTTTGTTTTGCAGGAGGATCGGATCAAATCGGAGCTCAGAAAGTTAAAAGAGGATTAACCATTATGAAAGGAACATAAACCAAACTAATTAACTCTAAAATTAGTTTCGTGTTTCTTCATTGGCGCCCACCGATTTTTACAATCACTTCCATATTCTTTTTCTGAGTTTTTTTCTAAGTTTTGTTCCTTCGATCATGGTTGGTCAAGCAATTATACCTGATTTCGGTTTTGGCACGAACTCTAACGCATGATTGGGGGAGGACAATCCGAATGTCCAAGTCCAACCTGCCGAAAAGATAGGTGAAATTGAAGTAACGAACACGGGGGGACCCCGCGCGAGCTTCACTCGCATCACCCAAACGAGAACCCCAGCAAGTCATGTTGCTGGTCCTTCAAACCCAGCACCAAACCCGAACATTTCGGCGCTACTAGGGCTTCTAGAAGGCGAAACTTTAGCTTCCTGGTACGCCAAAAAAATTCCTACCATAAATACCGCGTATCAGTCATTGAGCACACAACAGGCAATCTTACAAGCAGAGTCAACCTTGGTTACTCCTCTGGGTCCAACTTAGGGGGCGCACCAGACGCCCCCACAACAGAACTTTCAAGGAAGAATCAATAGACCTCCTCCTCTGAGAAGGCCAAGCGTGCACGACACGCGCGATACACGAGGGGAGACAGGTAGTTATTATGACTATCCGTCCAATGTCCAAAAGGGTCCAGTTCATAGCCGGCTGGGGCCGCGCAACATGAACAACGAATGGGATGACACAGACCCGGAAAATTATACTTGGCAAGAGGACGAAGGTTCCTCAGTTTTCAACAGGTTGCAGAAAAACCATGAGTCGTAAAGGAAAAGACAGCGCATCGCATACAGCGAAGAAGCAGAACGAGATTTCAGCCTAGCCTATAGGCCAGCAGAAGCTGCGGAACACTCAAAGTTCATTCCAAAGATTGCTCTAGCCCCACTGTCAAGAGAAAAGATACCTCCAACAGTGGGAAAGTTTAACGGTCTCACTGACCCTGACAATCATGTTCGAGTATTTACAAGCGTCGGTGTTATGGGAGGATGGAACATGCCAATGTGGTGCCATCTGTTTCTCCAGACGTTCACAGGGGCTGCTCGCACCTGGTTCGACAGCCTCCCGCCGGAAAAAATCACGTCATGGGTCGACTTCAGAACACAATTTGTAAACCATTTCAGCCAGCAAAGACGTTATCAGTGTGATACGTCTGAAGTAACAGATATCTGGCGTAGAGAAAACGAAGGTTTGGATGACTTCATCACTCGCTTCAATAAGGAGTGTCTGGAAATCGGTGGTGTAAGCAAACAGCTCATGCGCGCTCACTTCAAGAAAGCTATTCGATGTGATAGTCTCATCAGAACTATCACTGGAAAAGACGGTATGCCCAAGGAATGGGACAAGCTCATTGAAAAATAGTAGCGCAAACTGAAGAATCGCTAGCTGGAGCCAAAAACTCCTACACCGAAGACCGTTTTTCCAAGAGAAGCTCGCGCGACTATGGCAAGCGCAACAAGAACATAAATCATGAATGGAAGACTGGACAATCCAGCGATTATGAGGAAAGACCACGCTACAAAGAAGACGCGCGAGAAACGATTGACAGAATCGGATATCGAAAGGCAGTCAGGAACGAGAATCGAGAAAAGCACTGGACTCCGCTCATTAAGACACCAAAAGAGTTGCTCATGCCGGAGAATCATGATTTTAAGGCTCCAAAGCCTGTGACAAACAAGAAGGGGCAAGACCCAAACCTGTACTGCGATTTTCACAAGGATACAGGTCATCTGACAGATGACTGTATCAATTTAAAGCAAGAAATCGAGAAAGCGATGAAAAGAGGAAAGTTAAGCCATCTGGTCAAGAATGTGCACAAGGAGACGCGCCAGATTCAGCGCAATGATGATGGAAACCAGAAGAAGGTCAGGCGCCTGGAAACACACATGGTCAATGGACCAAAATACAGCGCTAGAAACAAAGGCAAGTGCCCATTCGAACCTGCATGGCAAGAACAACAAGTCATCTTTCTGGTAGTGCGCAGGGGCCACGCGCCCCTTAGTCATTACCGGTATTATCGGTCATTACGAAACAGAATACATATTCATTGATCCGGGAAGTACAGCCGATATCATTTACGAGCAATGCTTCAATCAGTTTGATGATGAAGATAAAGCGAGACTCGAGCCGGTCGATTATCCTCTATCGGGATTCTGCAATGAAATGGTCTTCCCACTAGGCAAGATCAGTTTCCCCGTCATGCTATCTGACGGGAAACATTCAAGAACTACACATGTCAACTTCATGGTAATGCCAGTCAAATCAAGGCATGATGTTTTAATTGGGAGAGAAACCCAAGGAGAATTGAACATGGTAACCTCCACACCCCACTCAGCCATTGGATTCCCAACTGAGACGGGGGTGGCGATTATCTATGCAAAGAAGGAGGTGATGTCAGCAGAGGATGTGCGCCCGGTCAAGGCAGCAAAAATTTCAACGACCGAACCAGAAAAATGGGTTTTGAACCGCAAATATCCAAAACAGACGGTGACGATAGGCCACACAATCTCACCAAACATCCGTACGCACCTCAAGCAACTACTGTTCAGAAACATGGACATATTCGCCTGGACTCCGGCCGACATGACCGATGTCCCGCGCGACGTCACTGAACATTGCTTGAACACTTATCCTTCCGTCGAGCCAAAAGTACAAAGAAGGCGCAACCTAGGAGCGGATAAGACGAAAGCCATGAATTAGCAAGTTTGTGAACTGCTAAAGGCAGGCATACTGAAGGAGGTGCGCTATCAAAGTTGGGTTTCAAACCCTGTTATGGTTTAGAAGTCTAATGGAGGATGGCGAATGTGTGTGGATTACACGGATCTCAATAAGGCGTGCCCCAAAGATTTCTATTCACTGCCTGAGATCGATAAGAAAATAGACTCTCTCGCGCTATACAGGTGGAAATTTTTTTTGGACTGTTACAAGGGGTATCATCAAGTCCAGATGGCGCTAGAAGATGAAGACAAGAAAACTTTTTGTACCGACATCGGAATCTTCTGTTACACAAAGATGCCATTCGGGCTCAAAAATGCCGGCGCAACCTACCAACGACTGATGGATACGATATTTGCTGATGACATCGGGAAACATATCGAAGTGTACATTGATGATCTTGTGATTAAAAGTCCCGAGGAGGACCAGATGTTAAAGGACATAGAGAAGACGTTTAACTCTTTGAGAAGCGTGAACATGAAGCTGAATCCAGTGAAAGTGTTCTTTTGGTATAGAGGAAGGCAATTTTTTAGGCTTCGTGGTTACAAACGGCGGTTTCAAGGTTAACCCCGAAAAAGTTCAAGCCATAGAGCGGATGTCGTCACCGCACACGATCAAAGAAATGCAGAGATTAGCCGGCCGCCTAGCGGCGCTTAATCGATTTCTATCAAACCACGCTGCACAATCGTACCCTTTTATCAGTACTTTACGCAACTGCGTAAAAAAGCAAGAGTTCAAATGGACGCCAGAAGCAGAAGTTGCCTTCCAGCAAATGAAAGAGTGTTGGATCAAGTTCCCTACACTAACCGCGCCATTCGAGAAGGAACCACTCATCCTGTACTTGTCTTCTTCAGACAAGGCAGTTGGGCCGATATTGTTGGTAGAAAGAGAAGGCGTGCAGACCCCAATCTACTATGTTAGTAGGGTGCTCACGGATCCAGAAACACGATATTCAACCATGGAAAAGTTAGTGCTCGCGCTGCTGCATGCCTCGAGGAGGCTGCACAAGCATTTTATTGGGCATTTAATCACTGTACTCACTAACTTCCATATTGGCACAATCCTGCAAAAACCAGAGACGCCAGGACGCTTAGCAAAGTGGGCAATCGAGCTGGGGGGCCACAACATTCTGTACAGGCCGCGCCCAGCCATAAAAGGACAAGTGTTAGCAGACTTCATCACTAAAGTTCGAGAAGACAAAATCAAAGATTGTGAAGTTGTTGATACTCCCATCAAAGACACATCAGATGGGCTATAGTTGTTATACACTGACAGAGCCTCAAACGAAGACGGCGCTGGAGCTGGATTACGCCTTGTTAGCCCAGAGAAGCATGAGTTCACCTATGCCATCAACTTGGATTTCAAAAATACCAATAACGAGGCAGAATATGAAGCGTTTTTGGCAGGCTTGCGCCTTGCCATCAAGATGGGAGCTCAAAACTTACAAGCGCACGTCGACTCTCTCCTGATCGTGAGTCAAATTAATGGGTTGTATGATGTAAAAGGTGAAATTATGGCCTTGTATTTAGAGCAAGCGAAAGAGTTGCTTCAACAATTCAAGTCATACAAGATAGTTCATATCAATCGGTCAGAGAACAAACCAGCAGACGCTTTAAGCAAGCTCGCTTCAACAACTTTTCAACATCTCGCCAAAGATGTAAGGATCGACTTCTTAAAAAACCAGTCGGTTTTGTTGCGTTAAGTGAATGTGATTGAGATTGGGCAACCATCTTAGATAACCCCTATCATCCAGTATTTGCAAGAAGGAATTCTCCCTGAAAACAAAGCTGAGGTAAGGAAGATACAGAACAAAGCATTGTTCTATGAGATGAATGGTGGAATTTTGTATAGAAGATCCTTCTTAGGGCCACTACTGCGTTGTGTGGACCCTCAAGATGCAACTTACCTGATCAGGGAGATTCACGAAGGCATCTGCGGCATTCATGCGGGCCCGCGCATGGTCGTAGCAAAGATAATGAACGCTGGTTATTATTGGCCAGGGATGAACGTTGACGCTCTAAAGGAATTGCGCAAGTGCGACTCCTGTCAAAGGCATGCCCCAAAAACCCTATGCCCAAAGAATGATCTTATCCCTATGTCCACTGCTTGGCCTTTCCAGCAGTGGGGGATTGATATGGTGGGACCTTTCCCTGAAGCTCCTGGTGATGTGAAGTTCATAATCGTTTCCGTTGATTATTTCACCAAGTGGGTGGAGGCCAAAGCTCTCGCCTCAACTACTGCAATGATGGTGCCCAAGTTCATATGGGAACATATCATTTGCAGATTTGGTCTCCCACTCAAGATCGTAACCGATAAAGGCACCAATATTGCTTCTGAAGACCTTCAAAAATGGATGAAAGAGATGAACATTGAGCACACTTTCTCTTCCGTTGCGCACCCTCAGGGCAACGACCAAGTAGAAAGTGTCAACAAAAGTATCGCTGAAGGGATAAAGGCCCGACTGGGCACCAAGAGAAGAGGCTGGGTAGATGAGCTCCCAAGCATCCTGTGGGCTAATCGAACCATGCCAAAGACAAGTACTGGCGAAACCCCTTTTAGCCTGGTCTACGGCTCTGAGGCGGTTATCCCAGCTGAGATTGGCCTCCCCTCGCCGCGCTTGTCAGCGGTCAACAAAATTGATAACAAGGTAGAGCGCCGTCTAGACTTGGACCTGCTCGAAGAAAGGCGCGAAATAGCGCGAATCGAAGAGGCCAAGTACAAGACACAGTTGGAGAGGTACTACAATGAAAGAGTGCGCATTTGTACCTATACTCCAGGAGAATACGTCTTTAGAGACAATGAAGCCTCCAATGCTGAACACCCTAGTAAACTAGCACCTAAGTGGGAAGGCCCATACTTAATACACGAGGTGCTAGGAAAAGGGGCATACAAGCTGCGCACCCTAGATGGATACATCATCCCGTGCACATGGAACGCGCAACAATTGCGCAAATGTTATATGTGAACACCCTTGGCCATGCGCCTTTTATCTACTCATGTTGGCTATACGCCTTTCCAATTACTTATGTCGGCTATACGCCTTTTTATTTCAATGATGTATGGTTGGCCTAGCGCCTGTTTCAAACTACTTAATGAAAGCATTGACTATGCCTTTTGTTTTTAGCATCATGACTTCTACGTTACAAATTCATGTTAAACTTTTGATTAGCACGAAAACACTTCAGTAAATTACGAGCTCTCGAGTTATGCCTCCAAGGTCCTCCACGAACATAGCGCGAGACCGGGAAGTTATACTCACATACGAGCCACACTTACATTTATTCGCGCTAACTTAACCAAAGTTTCTAACAACAATGCAATAATTGTAACTTGACATAAAAAAACAAGCGTAAATGTCACATTACAAAAAGCGCGTCCGCGCAATGATCACATAAAAAGTAGCAAACATCATCAGTTCGATTCAAAAAACGTGACCACGCGATGAGTTACATTTAACATCTAAAAATAAAATTACAAGGCACAAAACCTATCAACACTATCTACTCATAACCATCACCACCATCGTCGTCATCATTCCCATCGCCATCGCCATCGGTTGTCTCTTCCTCATCAGATAACTCCACAGTCTGTAGAGGGTCTAGGATAGTCTTTAGCCGTGAACACCAGTCGTCATGCTTCAGCGCTTCTGCGACCAAATCCATCACAGGTAATGATAAATGGTCATAAACCCCTTCAGAGCGGGCTAATGCAGCATCAGCCTGATCGGTCACTGAGCAATGACTGACATCAAACTCATGTCCAAATGCCTCTTCAACATGTTGTGCACACTCTAGATAACCTCCACGATGACGAACCACACGTGAGGCATCTATGAGAGCGGCAACAGCCGCATCCAGTTCAGATGCATTCAGAATGGAGTTAGCCATCTACAAGAAAGGCAATGGATAAGAATCAAGACAACAAGAAATAAAGCCTAAGTTAAGAAAGAGGGACCTTACCAGAACTACCCCTCTACTATGCAACCATTCGGAGTCGGAAACTAGAGTGTCCACGATTGCTTGAGCTTCGGCATAATTGTTTTCAGGAAACATTAAGGGCAGAAGTGCTAATATCCTGCGCCTCGTCGGCTTTCTGTTTGGCTTCCTCGGCGGTAGCAGCCTTAACCCTTTCAGCCTCCAAATCAATCTCCAAGGATTCACTCTTATCGGTTTGCTCACACAATCTGCGCCTTAACTCCGCAATCTCCACATCCTTGGTATGCAAGTCCTTGTCCTTGCTGGCCACCTGCGCTTTCAACTCAGCCTGCGAGGGGTGAAATAATGACTTCGTAATATTTTGACAAGTAAAAAACAACATAAAGAAGAAAAGGCTAAGGTTTTCGAACCTCAACGCGCTCCTTGTCAGCTTCAACATCCTCAACCTTCTTTGTTAATGTGGCAATTTGAGCCTCAAGGTTGGTAATCTTGGAGCGAGCAGCAAACATGCGCTGATTATCTTTTCTTGCATATTTCTTTCCAATCAGCCCGCTCTTTCGATAAGAGCTCTTCAGCAGCGCGCAGTTTGCTCCTCAAACCCTCGCGGCCCCATTCCTCAGATTTCTTCTCTGCATCAAAGGAGACCTTCTCCTCAGCAAACGAGCTCTTCATCTTCTCAAATTCCTTAACCTGCTTCACCAAACGATCATGGTATTTTTTCCAATCATCCCGCTCTTTAACCATCGTATGCCACTCGCGCACGATTTGGTGATTAGCGGCGCGGGTATTGGCTTATCCAACAACATAGGCATGGTATAACGCATCATGAGATCGCGCCCTCTGCCGGTTAACTTCCCCAGGAGGGAAGGAATTCGGGAACCAATCACGGCAAGGAGCGAACTCCAGGAAGGTATCCTTCTGCTTTAAACCCCATGGAGCTTGGTGGGGAGCATCACCGCGAGCCTCCTCGGTGTAGGTTTTGTAATAAATATCGCCTAAGGTATCCTTAGGACCGATAGGAGTTTGTGGCATCGCTCCTCCAGCACCACCAGCCGCGCTTGCACGAAAATTACCACCAGCACTTGCACCACCTACAGTAGTGGTAGTCTCTTTATGCGTAGCAGCAACTGACCCCCCAGCAGCAGAAGTTACTTGAATAGTTTGGGTGGGGGCATCAACCTGCGCAGGCTCGGTTGGCTTAATAACCTCGGGCCCTTTGCCCCGAGTAGCTCTTTGCTCTTTTTAATGAAGGAGCTGGTCAAGCCCCGTGATACGAGTAACCTCCGGACCCTGCGTCTTCTCCTGCGCAGTAATAGCAGCGGTCTCGGTCTCTTTGGATTTGTCACTGACAGGCTTCTCAACCGTCTTCTTCTTCTCTTTTTCCTTCTTTTTTCCTTTTCTTTTTCTTTCTCCTTCTCTTTCTCAGCCTCCAACTCAGCAGACTTAAGAGGCTTGATCACAAACTTGGTTTTCTTCTGTGCTGGTTCTTGGGGGTCTTTAAACTCAACACCCTTCTTTTCAGGGGTCTTCTTCTTGGCCTATGCAGAAGCCAAGTGTTAAAAAGGAATTTCCTTAAAGAAAGCATGAAGGAAGTCATAAAACTAACCCGGAGAGAATTTGTAGAGAGAGCGCAGACTGCTCTGTTTGCCTATTACTGGGGCTCCCCCGGTCTTTTGCGCCACCTGTGCGCCCACAGTAGTCTCCTCTCTGCTTCTCTTCCGGCTTATCAATTTGACAGCAGGTTCTTCTTCTTCTTCCTCCTCTTCTTCATCCAGCGCGATGGACGAAGGACTAGCGCCAGCATCTGGGCTCCTTGAACCCGCGCTCCCCGAACTGTCACACCCCGATATTTCCACGTATTACCGGTGGGCCCGGTGGGGAGTATCGTGACGTAGTTGATATCATCATAGTCGATTTATCACAGTTTAATGCACAGCGGAAGTCTAAAGTTAAATATATTACAAACCGAATGAAAGTAACATAAGTATTACAAAACGGTTGTAAAAGGATCCACAGGCGGATCTAAAATAACGGAAACATTGTTCAACAGATTTTTTTTAAACATCTAAGCTTGCAAGGCTCTTTATTTGATGCTAGGAGTAGCCAACCCATTTCGCTTAGTACCTGCAATTAACCTTTTTGGAAAATACGTCAGTTTTCACTGGTAAATACAATTAACCGACTCTTTTGAAAATGTTTTAAGAAAATTGATTTAAATTCACAAGGCACAAATAATCTTTTATAACTTGGGATAATTATTTGAAAATAATCTTGTAAAAGAATTATATGTTTGTTATACGTTCAGTAGCCCGGGTTGAAAACCGGGTTAAAGATTAATAGACACACCACATAAATAAACCCTCGACGAGTTATTCTCGAACAAGCGGGCATATTATTTTACATACGCACCGGCAGGTGTATGCCTACACCCCGTGCTTAAGTCGTGGCCATTTTAATGAATGAGCCGAGGATATCCAGGACATGGTCATTAACCCCCCAAAGTCTTAAAACAAACAAAACAGATTAAACGGGTTATCTCAATGATTTAACCTTCATACGATTAAAAATTTAATACCCGACCAATCGGTATTTTATATACCGTACCCCAAGCCCGTATAAGGGAAAATAAGTCAAAAGTATTTACCTGAGCAAATTATACAAATTTATCCCAGCCGTATACAATCAGCAAGTGCAATTATCTTTTACTGGGCTCCTAAATCTGGAATGAAGGTTTTAATAACCTATTAGATTCCTAACGGGTATTACTTAAGTTTAAACTTAGACCGGTTAGTTTTAAAGAAAGGTTTACGGTTCAAAACGCAAGATTAAGCGAAGACCGGAATAGAATGTGATTTAGACCCGACAAGTATGAAGACTTGTATAATATGGGTAAACTAAACACATTCTGAATTTTGAAGCAAAAATGATAAGGTTTGACCCGTTTCGGTCAGTTTATGCAAACTAGTTACATAAACCGCACCGAACGCGAATAATGCATAACGGGTAACCAAAAGAGTCATGTATAGGTTTCACAAGTTAATATGCCTTAAATATGTTGTGATATCTGTGGGATACCTACCATTATACCCAAAACGGATTTAAAATCAATTTAAGCCCCGTAGATGTATTTTTGGTCATTTTAAAGAGTATAAAAGAGGTTAAATATTAATATGAGGTTCTGGTCTTAAATGATCAGTAAAAATATTTATTTTTGCAAGTCATATTACTAAGGTATTGCATATATGTGAAATTTATCATTTATAACCAAACTATGCACCGTAGGGGCATTTTAGTAATTTCACATAAGCTTTTAAGGTCAAATTTAGAAATCTGAGTTCAAATCTATTACTTACTGTTAAAGTATAAAAATTTACTTATAATATCAATAGGTAATAAGTCTTATGTGTCAAAAATAGTTTTAACCCATACTATGTGCTTAAAAAGCGTAAAAAGTCGGTTTTAGGCGATTTTCAGGTTATACAAGGAAATCTGAGTTTTTGATCAGTTTATAAAGTTCAAAATATTTTATTTATCATATAAAATCAATAGAAAAAAGTTTGATATCAAAATTTTATGTAAAGATCATTTTATTAGCAAAAAGGGTATAACCGTCAATTACCGAATCAAAGCAAGAACCCCATGTGTGATCAGTTTAAAAATTAATAAAAATCTTCAAAATCCCAAAATATTATATTACATCAGTGGGTAAAAAGTTTGGTGTTGAAATTTGGGTTTAAGTAGGCTTTATGTTAAAAATACCGTTTAATTAATAAAAAAGCTTTTAAATTACGATATCGAGCATAACTCCTAATTTAGACCTCAAAGTGATGTCAAATTTTTAGGACAAGTTTATAAATCAGTAATAAAGGTTTTTGTCCTCTCATATTTTCAAAAATCTTGTTTTAATATAAAAAGGGCATAATGGTCAACATTTAAGCAATTAACGGAAACATGCAAATGAATCGGATAAATAAGGAACCATGTAGTATAACCTCAGAGGGTTTTACTAACTTATAATATGGTCCTAAAAGAACCTTAAGGCATATCTAAAACAAGCTAAATCGGGTCAGAACTGAAAGTCAAAGCAAAAGTCTTCTTTTGCGACTTTCGGTTCCGAACCGAGCCTAAACTCGGAATTGTCGGGTTGAACATGCTTAGACATGTTATTTCATTACTTACCAAGTTATTTTAGTGTTAAAATAGGTTCCATAACTTCTACATTATCAATTATGAATTTATTTGCAAAAATAGCTTTCTGTTGACTTTTTAATATTAAGTTTGACCCGATAATTGACCAAGTTAGAGTGATAATCAGGGGGTGCCCTTTTAAGGACTTATTACCCACATAATTACCAACTCATAGCCACTTTCAATTCGAATAATGGTTGGACCATTAGTGATTAATCACTAAGTCAAAGCTTAATTACGACGGCTTTGACTTTTGGTCATTAGACTAATAAAACTTGAACTAGGAAGGCTAAGAATGCTTACAAAGGCTCTTAGAACGAATTAGGAACTTTAGAAAACTTTCTTGAAGTCCAAAGAGCTCAAGAGAGTGTGTTGAGAATGTGCATGTGAACTAGCAAACAAGAACTCTTATATAGGAATTCAAAACTCACAAGATCAATCCACACAAGCCTACAAATGCTTCCTGATCATCCCAGGTGTCCCCTATGCATGAAATACCATTGGTTCAGTCCCTGAATTCGAAAACCAGCTTTCTAAGGCGGTGCAACTGGCTGTACATGCAGCTGCCATTTTTTCTGCATCTGGGCATTTTACGCGGGCCGCGTAAGCCCTAACAGAAGTCTACGTGGGCCGCGTAGACCTCCTGTTCCGGTAAAAACTTTGGCAGCTTTGCCATTTCGGTCCCTGGTCCATATAATCTTTATTTTACTTCCATTTATTGCACTTAGGACCCCCATAGTTAACTTTTAAGGACCTTGGGCCATAAACTAACTCCGTTAAGCTCCTGGTTAGTTATACGATCACCCAAAAAGTCTTGTTTTCTTCAAAACTCCACAAAATCAATGTCTAATATTCTTATGAGCGAAAAGTTAAATTATTTACAATGTTTTTGGGTTCGATAATGGTCACTCAGAGGTAACTTTAACATGTTGACACTTTCAACCCCTATGTTTCATAAGATCCTTATTTTTAACACAAACGACTTCTATTACTCGATAAATTATTCATTACAGAATACGAACGTCGTGTGAGATCAATCAGAGGCATAAGAATGGCATGTTGACACTTTGGATCCCTATATTCACATATTTACATTGTTTGACAATTTCAGTCCCTCATAATCAAATCCTTACACGTTTAAAGTCCTGACACGTGTCTTTATTACATTGGTCATGATTTTACGAGGTGTTACATCCTCACCCCCTTAAAAGAAATCTCGACCTCGAGGTTTACTGAAATAAATGAGGGTACTTCTGTTTCATTGTGGACTCAACCTCCCACATATACTCGGGTCCTTTACGGGCATCCCATTTAACCTTCACAATCGATACGTGCTTCTTTCAAAGCTTCTTAACATGTCGATCCTCGATTGACAATGGCTTTTCAACAAATTTTAAGCTCTCACCGATATGCACATCTTTATGTGACATGGCTAGCGATTCATCAGCTAGACACTTCTTCAGATTGCAGATGTGGAACACATTATGAATTCCACTGAGCTCTTCAGGCAGGTTTAACTTGTAAGCTACTGTTCCGACACATTCGATAATCTCAAATGGTCCTATGTATCAGGGGCTCAACTTACCCTTCTTACCAAAATGCATTACCCCTTTCCAGGGTGATACCTTAAGTAGAACTTTGTCACCTACCACAAATTTTAGAGGTTTACGCCTTTTATCTGCATAGCTTTTCTGCCTATCCCTGGCAGCTTTGAGATGATCACATATCTGCACAATCTTGTCTGTCGTTTCCGGGACTATATCAGGTCCTGGTAGTTGGACATCTCCAACTTCCGCCTAACAAACTGGCGTCCTGCACTTTCTTCCATACAAAGCTTCGAAAGGTGCAGCTTGAATACTCGAATGATAGCTATTATTGTATGAAAATTCAATTAACAGAAGATGATCATTCCAACTTCCACCTAAATCAATAACACAAGCCCTTAGCATATCCTCTAGTGTTTGAATAGTACGCTCACTCTGACCATCCGTCTGAGGATGATATGCAGTGCTGAAGTTTAATCGAGTGCCTAGGGATTGCTGAAAGCTTTTCCAAAAATGCGATGTATATCTTGTATCCTTATCAGAGATAATAGACACTGGTACTCCGTGAAGAGATACAATCTCGTCCACGTACAGCTGAGCCAACTTATCTGAGCTGTGTGTTTCCTTAATAGGTAAGAAGTGGGCTAACTTAGTTAGTCTATCCACTATGACCCAAATAGTATCATTTCCTCGCTTTATTTTCGGTAACTTAGTGATAAAATCCATAGTTACCATTTCCCACTTCCAGGTGGGAAGTTCAGGCTGTTGTAGCAAACCTGACGGCTTCTGGTGTTCTGCTTTAACTTGTGCGCATGTCAAACATTTGGCTACATAAGTGGCTATAGATTTCTTCAAACCTATCCACCAGTAATTTGCCTTTAAATCCTGGTACATCTTATCACAGCCAGGATGAACAGAATACTAGGAGCTATGGGCTTCTTGAAGAATCATATCCCTAAGTCCTCCATAAATTGGAACCCATATTCGTCCATTCAATCTTAGGATCCCATCCTTTCCATATGATAACTGTTCAGCAGTTATGCCCAACTTTTCATTCAGATAGTTAGCTTCTAGGACAGCTTCCTTCTGAGCAGCTAACAATCTTTCATTCAAGTTGTTCTTCAATTCAATGCTCATGGCATTGATTCTAATAGTCTTAACTCTTTCCTTCCTGCTCAAAGCGTCGGCGACTACATTCGCCTTTCCTGGATGATATCGGATTTCACAATCGTAGTCGTTCGGTGTCTCCATCCATCAACGCTGTCTCATGTTCAGATCCTTCTGGTTGAACAAGTGTTGAAGGCTTTTATGATCAGAATAGATCACACACTTGGTACCATATAAATAATGCCTCCAAAGCTTTAGTGCAAACACAACGGCACCCAATTCCAAGTCATGGGTGGTGTAATTCTTTTCGAACACCTTTAATTGTCTCGAGGCGTAAGAAATGACCTTGCCCCTTTGCATGAGTACACAACCCATTCCAGTGTGCGATGCGTCGCAGTATACCACAAACTCTTCATTCATGATGGCTTTAATCTTAGCGGGATCCACCTGGATACCACGCTCGCTAACCATATGTCCAAGAAATTGGACTTCACGAAGCCAAAACTCACATTTTGAAAACTTGGCATAGAGCTTCTCTTGCTGAAGAAGTTTAAGGATACATCAAAGGTGCTTCTCATGATCCGCCTGATTCTTTGAGTAAATAAGGATGTCATCAATAAAGACAATGATAAATTTGTCCAAGTAGGGTTTGCAAACGCGATTCATGAGGTCCATGAACGCTGCTGGTGCATTAGTGAGCCCAAAAGGCATCACTAAGAACTCGTAGTGACCATAGCGAGTTCTGAATGCAGTCTTGTGCACATCTTCATCTCTAACCTTCAGTTGATGGTATCCCGAACTTAAATCAATCTTGGAGAAATAACTTGCTCCTTGAAGCTGATCGAATAGATCGTCGATCCTGGGCAATGGATATCTGTTCTTGATGGTAACCTTGTTCAGCTCTCGATAATCAATGCATAAACGCATTGATCCATCCTTTTTCTTCACAAACAGAATCGGTGCTCCCCAAGGAGATGAGCTGGGTCTAATAAATCATTTTGCCAATAAATCATCCAACTGAGTTCTCAACTCTTTCATCTCAGTTGGGGCCAACCGGTAAGGTGCTCTTGCAACTGGTGCTGCTCCAGGAATAATGTCAATCCTGAACTCTACTTGCCTATCTGGAGGTAAACCAGGTAGTTCTTCAGGGAATACATCTGGATATTCAGAAATGATAGGGATATCTTCAATCTTGGGCTTTGGTTCATCAATAGTCACTTGTGCCATATAAATGACACAACCTTTCTTCATACACCTTGATGCCTTAAGCATAGACACTTGCTTAGGCAACCCGTACTGAGTATCTCCCTGAATTGTCAACGGCTCACCATAAGGTGTTTTAATAACCACTTGCTTTTTATCACAAACAATCTGGGCTTGGTTATAAGATAACCAATCCATGCCTATCACTATGTCGAATCCAGCTAGTTTCAAAGGAAGCAAGGACAATGGAAAAGAGTGGTTCCTAATGGATATAAAACATCCATCTAACATAGTTGAAGCTGTTTCAATGGTACCATCGGCCAATTCTACTTCATACTTTATGCTTAGGGCCTTAACAGGCAGATTTAATAACTTACAAAACTTATTATCTACAAATGACTTATCTGCACTCGAATCAAATAATACTCTTGCATAAACATCATTGATAAGGAAGGTACCTGTTATCACGTTGTCATTCTGAATGGCCTCCTGAGCATTCATTTGAAAGACCCGAGCATTGGTCTTCTTACCTTCCTCAGGTTTCTTCGCATACTTTGGGCAGTTGGACTTGATATGCCCCTTCTCGTTACAGTTGTAACAAGTCGCATCCTTTATCTTCTTACAATCCCGTGTTTTATGCTCACTAGATTTACAGATCCCACAAGCTCTTGGCTGCGATTGGGACTTTGACTCATACCTGCACTTTCCTAAATGACACTTGTTGCAAGTCTTACATTTGGGCTTCTCACCCGACTGCTGATCATCCCTCTTGAACCCTGAACTATTCTTGCGATAAGAGTTCCCCTTATGCTTCTTGTCTGAACGGTGTGAGTTATCATCCTCACGTTTCCTCTTCCCCGCATCAGAATTCCTAAGAGATCTCTGCCTGACCGCATCAAGGGTAAGAGATAATGACAAATCAGCTACTGACCTAAAGGTAGTAGGTCTTGATGCTTTCACACTAGCTTTAATCTCCGGGGCTAAACCCCCAATGAAACGGGCTATACGTTTTGGTTCCGGTGTCACCAAGTATGGAACCAATCGTGACATAGTGTTAAAACTCGTGAGATACGCTTGGCAGTTCAAGTTCTTCATAACCAATGTTAGGAAGTCAGTCTCAATTTTCTCAACTTCATGTTGAGGACAGAAATTCTCTTTGATTAAAGCAACAAACTGATCCCATGTCAGATTATACAACGGGATCTTCCCAGTAGCTTGGATCAATGACCTCCACCAAGCTAGAGCTTCTCCTTTAAACGATTGTGACACAAACTTCACAATATCTTGCTCTGCACAACCACTAATATCAACCACAGTGTCCATCTCGTCGAGCCATGTCATACAATCGATGGCTCCTTTCTCCCCTGTGAAATCCCTGGGCTTGCAGGAGACAAAAAACTTATAAGAACAGCCCTTAACACGTGGCTCTTGATTGAGCACTACTTTCTTAGATGGAACACTCCTCTGATTCGATGAGTGATGATAATCACTCTTGCGAGCTGTATGAGTCTTGGAGGGTGGTTTTGAATGTGGTACAGACTGAGTTCTAACGCGTGTTCCACTCGATTCATTAAATTGTCTGTCCAAAGCTTGAGTAACGACATTATCTATTAATGCCTGCAATTCCGCGCCCGCTACATTAACTCTGGAAGTGTCATTATTCTCCCTCGGGTGACTATTGACTTCATCTGACCCAGCCATGTAGCTTGATTGCTACATAAAATATTGACAAGATTTATTCAGAAGTCTATTATGGAATTGTCTTTTATGGCAATTCCTTAACCATGGTAACCATAAACCATATTGGTTAATTTAATTTATTTAAATTTTTATTATATTTTATCCCAGTTATAAACTATTAAGGATAATAGGGTGGCATACAGAAAGCCTAGTCACAAGGACAATTTTCATTGTTAAGCCATGATCTTTATAGAATCAAGGCATTTAGGTTTGAACGTAATTCATTACCTTTCTTGACAGGGATTCATAGACTGCAACTGTCTTTTGTCTTATATGACAATGTATATGGCCCGTAGGCATTACATCACTAATGGATGTTTAAAAATGAAAATAAGGTAAGGAATTGGAAGAATCCAATATAAAGATGACTTATGTGATTTTATTGAGTCACATTTTCTAGGAGTGTTAACATGTTTTCAGATGTTAACAAGGATTTGAATCTTAAAACGGAACTACCATCATGGTCCTGTCTTAAAATGACACAGTGACTAAGTTTTTGCCTTTAAGATTTTCATTCAATGTTTATTGGTAGATTTAATAAAAGGAATGATATGTTTTTCTTTAATTTATTTCACATATTATATTTATAGATATAATGACAATCGAAATTTTAAATTCAACACATTCCATAAATAAATAAAGAAGAGTACATAGATGCCCTAAACGGGACTTTTACATAAATAACTTGCACTCGCAGGGGCTAAAATGAAAATACAAGTCCTCGCAGGGACTGAATACATAAATAGATGTCCACGCAGGGACTTGATTCAAAATAAAGAAATTACATCATAAATAAATAAAGAATTCTTCAAAAATCCCTCTTCTTCTTTCCCTTGATCAGATTTGCTAGACCCTTGAGGAATCCTCGGTGGCTCCTACGCTCTTCTTGAACCTCACGTTCCACCTGGCTCAACCTTTGAAGAATCTCCTGTTGTTGTGGCGGCGGGATCAGCGGTGGCTGATGCTGCGGGGGTTGAGCAGGTGGCGGGTATTGGTACCCATATGCTTGGTACCCAGATGGGTACGAAGCTGCATAGGGCCCTTCAGGGTGAAGAGCATTGTAGTTGGCTGCTACGAGGTACGGGTCAACATCAGGGGCATTGTAGTAGTTATACCTCGGGTAGGCTGGCTGCTCAAAAGGGTTATACGTCGCTGCACCGGCGTAAGAAGGTATTGGGTTATCAAAACCCACATGCGGTGGTGGTGGTGCGACTGGCGCAGAGTCCACCTCGGAAACGGGGTTTGAAGGCCCACCCATCTGCGGGTCTTCATATAGTGGTGGGTAGTGACTACCACTTGAATGCTGAGGGGTGCTGAAATGGAATCCCCCTCGCACGGACATCCGTGCTCCTGATCTCCTACGCCTCGGTTGTTTTGGAGGCGGCTGCTGCTCTGGCGGTGGCTGTGGCGCTGGAGTGACCGCTACAAAATGTGAATCCTCAGAGGGATCCTGCTGCTGTTGCTGAAACGGGTTGAAAGAAGGAGTAAACTCCCAAGGGTATGAAGCAAACCTTGCTTCATAGCTGTCTAGACCCCGATAAGGTGATCCATTAAAAGACGACCCATTAGAAATCTCTATGGGATGCGTGGGCGTCCCAGATGGTGGTTCGACAGGATCGGGGTCATAATCCATATCCATGTCCTGAGCTTCAGGAAAATGTTCTTCAGGGCCCAATGGGTTATGACCCATTGATTCTTCAATCTGATTTGCCGGGCTAAACCGGCTCTGAAAAAACGGGGTCGGGTCTGAAAGGCGCGGTGAGAACCCGACCGCTGCAACGGTAAGTAGGAATGGCGTGAATGGTCAGACTCGTTGCCTTGATATAGTCCGAAAGAATCGTGGTAAGAAGGTGAGGAGCTAAGCGAGACAGAACGCCTCACAGGCTCTAAGTAGGTCCTCCAGTCTTCTTGAGGACTTGTGCTCATAGTAGCTGACGGAGTTCGCCGGTGTGAAGGCCCAGCCTCATGATCGTTGGGGGCAATGAATGGCCCCTTGCCTCGTCCTCCTCTTCGGAACCTTGGTGGCATTTTTGTTGATCCTGTCAAAACAAACAAAAGAAACAACAAAGGAAAACAATAAAGGACAAAATAAAATAAAATTAGGATTAGTCCTAAGTTCTTTGCCTAGACTCGGAAGTCAAGGAATGTGCAAACTGTGTCATTGAGATTAAACACAAAAAGGCTAGTGTTTAATTCACTCAATGTTGGCTCTGATACCAACCTGTCACACCCTGATATTTCCACGTATTACCGGTGGGCCCGGTGGGGAGTATCGTGACGTAGTTGATATCATCATAGTCAATTTATCACAGTTTTATGCACAGCGGAAGTCTAAAGTAAAATATATTACAAACCGAATGAAAATAACATAAGTATTACAAAACGGTTGTAAAAGGATCCACATGCGGATCTAAAATAACGGAAACATTGTTCAACAGTTTTTTTTAAACATCTAAGCTTGCAAGGCTCTTTATTTGATGCTAGGAGTAGCCAGCCCATTTCGCTTAGTGCCTGCACTTAACCTTTTTGGAAAATACGTCAGTTTTCACTGGTAAATACAATTAACCAACTCTTTTGAAAATGTTTTAAGAAAATTGATTTAAATGCACAAGGCACAAATAATATTTTATAACTTGGGATAATTATTTGAAAATAATCTTGTAAAAGAATTATATGTTTGTTATACGTTCAGTAGCCCGGGTTGAAAACCGGGTTAAAGATTAATAGACAAACCACATAAATAAACCCACATCGAGTTATTCTCGAACAAGCGGGCATATTATTTTACATACGCACTGGCAGGTGTATGCCTACACCCCGTGCTTAAGTCGTGGCCATTTTAATGAATGAGCCGAGGATATCCAGGACATGGTCATTAACCACCCAAAGGCTTAAAGCAAACAAAACAGATTAAACGGGTTATCTCAATGATTTAACCTTCATACGATTAAAAATTTAATACCAGACCAATAGGTATTTTATATACCGTACCCCAAGCCCGTATAAGGGAAAATAAGTCAAAAGTATTTACCTGAGCAAATTATACAAATTTATCCCAGCCGTATACAATCAGCAAGTGCAATTATCTTTTACTGGGCTCCTAAATCTGGAACGAAGGTTTTAATAACCTATTAGATTCCTAACGGGTCTTACTTAAGTTTAAACTTAGACCCGTTAGTTTTAAAGAAAGGTTTACGGTTCAAAACGCAAGATTAAGAGAAGACCGGATTAGAATGTGATTTAGACAGGAAAAGTATGAAGACTTGTATAATATGGGTAAACTAAACACATTCTGGATTTTGAAGCAAAAATGATAAGGTTTGACCCGTTTCGGTCAGTTTATGCAAACTAGTTACATAAACCGCACCAAACGCGAATAATGTATAACGGGTAACCAAAAGAGTCATGTACAGGTTTCGCAAGTTAATATGCCTTAAATATGTTGTGATATCTGTGGGATACCTTCCATTATGCCCAAAACGGATTTAAAATCAATTTAAGCCCCGTAAGGGTATTTTTGGTCATTTTAAAGAGTATAAAAGAGGTTAAATATTAATATGAGGTTCTGGTCTTAAATGATCAGTAAAAATATTTATTTTTGCAAGTCATATTAGTAAGGTATTGCATATATGTGAAATTTATCATTTATAACCAAACTATGCACCGTAGGGGTATTTTAGTACTTTCACATAAGCTTTTAAGGTCAAATTTGGAAATCTGAGTTCAAATCTATTACTTACTATTAAAGTATAAAAATTTACTTATAATATCAGTAGGTAATAAGTCTTATGTGTCAAAAATAGTTTTAACCCATACTATGTGCTTAAAAAGCGTAAAAAGTCGGTTTTAGGCGATTTTCAGGTTATACAAGGAAATCTGAGTTTTTGATTAGTTTATAAAGTTCAAAATATTTTATTTATCATAAAAAATCAGTAGAAAAAAGTTTGATATCAAAATGTTATGTAAAGCTCATTTTATTAGCAAAAAGGGTATAACCGTCAATTACTGAATCAAAGCAAGAACCCCATGTGTGATCAGTTTAAAAATTAATAAAAATATTCAAAAATCCCAAAATATTATATTACCTCAGTGGCTAAAAATTTTGGTGTCGAAATTTGGGTTTAAGTAGGCTTTATGTTAAAAATGCCGTTTAATTAATAAAAAAACTTTTAAATTACGATATCGAGCATAACTCCTAATTTAGACCTCAAACTGATGTCAAATTTTTAGGACAAGATTATAAATCAGTAATAAAGGTTTTTTTCCTCTCATATTTTCAAAAATCTTGTTTTAATATAAAAATGGCATAATGGTCAACATTTAAGCAATAAACGGAAACATGCAAATGAATCGGATAAATAAGGAACCATGTAGTATAACCTCAGAGGGTTTTACTAACTTATAATATGGTCCTAAAGAAACCTTAAGGCATATCTAAAACAAGCTAAATCGGGCCAGAACTGAAAGTCAAAGCAAAAGTCTTCTTTTGCGACTTTCGGTTCCGAACCGAGCCTAAACTCGGAATTGTCGGGTTGAACATGCTTAGACATGTTCTTACATTATTTACCAAGTTATTTTAGGGTTAAAATAGGTTCCATAACTTCTACATTATCAATTATGAGTTTATTTGCAAAAATAGCTTTCTGTTGACTTTTTAATATTAAGTTTGACCCGACAATTGACCAAGTTAGAGTGATAATCAGGGGGTGCCCTTTTAAGGACTTATTACCCACATAATTACCAACTCATAGCCACTTTCAATTCGAATAATGGCTTGACCATTAGTGATTAATCACTAAGTCAAAGCTTATTTAAGACGGCTTTGACTTTTGGTCATTAGACTAATAAAACTTGAACTAGGAAGGCTAAGAATGCTTACGAAGGCTCTTAGCACGAATTAGAAACTTGAGAAAACTTGCTTGAAGTCCAAAGAGCTCCAGAGAGTGTGTTGAGAATGATTTTTGTGAATGTGCATGTGAACTAGCAAACAAGAATTCTTATATAGGAATTCAAAACTCACAAGATCAATCCACACAAGCCTACAAATGCTTCCTGATCATCCCAGGTGTCCCCTATCCATGAAATACCATTGGTTCAGTCCCTGAATTCGAAAACCAGCTTTCTAAGGCGGTGCAACTGGCTGTACATGCAGCTGCCATTTTTTTCTGCATCTGGGCATTTTACGCGGGCCGCGTAAGCCCTAACAGAAGTCTACACGGGCTGCGTAGACCTCCTGTTCCGGTAAAAACTTTGGCAGCTTTGCCATTTCGGTCCCTGGTCCATATAATCTTTATTTTACTTCCATTTATTGCACTTATGACCCCCATAGTTACCTTTTAAGGACTTTGGGCCATAAACTAACTCCGTTAAGCTCATGGTAAGTTATACGATCACCCGAAAAGTCTTGTTTTCTTCAAAACTCCACAAAATCAATGTCTAATATTCTTATGAGCGAAAAGTTAAACTATTTACAGTGTTTTTGGGTTCGATAATGGTCACTCAGAGGTAACTTTAACATGTTGACACTTTCAACCCCTATGTTTCATAAGATCCTTATTATTAACACAAACGACTTATATTGCTCGATAAATTATTCATTAAAGAATACGAACATCGTGTGAGGTTAATCAGAGGCATAAGAATGGCATGTTGACACTTTGGATCCCTATATTCACATATTTACATTGTTTTGACAATTTCAGTCCCTCATAATCAAATCCTTACACGTTTAAAGTCTATGACACGTGTCTTTATTACGTTGGTCGTGATTTTACGAGGTGTTACACGAACTCTTTGAACCAGCAGTGCTGGTCTTCTTCTCGCCTATACGTGACAAACCCTCAAGTGAGTCACTTGCAACAACGTAATCCTCCAAGTTACTCTGACGAAATCGGAGAGTACCTTTATCAGAAGCACCGGTAGTCGCGCGGCTACTCCTGCCCTTCTTGCTGGTCACTTCAGCATCAATAGTAATCATCTTCTTCTTCTTGCTCGGCTTCTTCTTCTTCTCCTCCGGATCAATGCCAAGGTCGCGCAACACACCTGCAAAGATGTTAGACCAGGAACTTAGCTCCCCATTTGAAGACCCTACAGACTCCTCGCTGGAAAGATAAAGAATCTCTTTCCTAGCGGAAGTCACAGCTCGCAAGGGCCTAGGGTTGGGTAGATGCGCACCTTCGGTTGCAGTGGGAGGATTGGCAAAAGCTCCAGCAGGAGGATACAGAAAATGACCATTGATCATCTCATACCAGTATTGCTCCCCTGATTCCAGCGGGCGCACGCCCATGGATCCACCAAAGGTGGGAAAAACAGCTTGATAAAGGCATGCCTCTGCATTCAAAATCAACAATTAGGCTCAACTGAATTGCAAAAAGAGGAAATAATCAAAGAAGTAACTAACCTCTATCTTGAAACTTCAACACGGGCACCTCATTGCTATCCTCCGGCCACTGGTCACTCATCTACGCTGCGACCAGGACGTTCTCACCAAAAACTCGATTAGGTGTAGCGGTGAGTTTCAAGTACCAGTCTTCTTTCTTAGGAATCGCCAGTTCTTCTTTCTCAATTGTGTCTGGCGCGCGGAAGATCATCGCGATTAGGATAACCTCCTCTCTAATGAAGAAAAACTTATGTTTCCATTCATGGAAACTCTTTGGAGGGTTTAGAAGGATCTTCTTGGCAGATCCCCGGTTGCCAAAAGAATAAAACTCCATATTCCTAATCAGTTGGTAGAATACCCTAAATCTCTCCACTGTAGGCTCTACGTCGTGGGATCGGCATAAAAAATCGAAGTGTCGCACCCTCACCATACCGGGTAGACTCATCTGTGATATATGAAACCCATAGGAGTGAAGAATATGGGCCATGAACTCCGTCGCCGGCAACCAGAAGTTGCCTTGTAAAAAGAAATCTTCAAAGAGGGTAATACACCCCGTCGGCGGCTGTCAGATTCTGACCGGGATATTGAGCATCCCATTCTGGTGGAAACCGGAAACCCCTAGTGATTTGCTCGAATAACCCCTGATCCCACTTGAGGACGGGGAGGGGACCTTCTTCAAGATCAGACCCTTCTTCAGCCATGAATATAAAGGAAACAAGAACAACTTGAATATCTTCAAACTTCTGGAATGAGCTTGAAGATCTGCTAGTGCAACCTTTGAAGATTTGAAGATTAAAAGGAGAATAGAGAAAAAAATAGAGAAAGCAAAGAAAGGTGTGTGATCTCCTCTCTCCTCTCATCGACTATATATACTCATCGCATTTAATGTGATGAGTAGACGTGTCGGATTCACTGCGCGGGTATCCAATCAACAGCTGCCAGGTACGTCGTAATTCCCGGAGTGACGGTTACCACGCGCGCGTGGGCTCACTCGACTGACGGAAAGCCGAACCGTCAGTGACAGCATGATGATGGTCGTGCCAGCAGTCAACTCAAACGTCGCCATCAACGACATTTCCCACCAACCTGTCAGAATTCAAAATTCGAGGTTTTTCCCGCTGAAATCTACTACAAACTTCATGCAGAAGTTACCCAGGCCACGCAACATTCACAACTCTCCAATGAACCTGCGCGCTTACACTCAAAAGCAGAGGATTTTCAACAGACAAATCTGGTAGTCGCGCCGTAGTAACTAACAGACAATTACACGCGCGCGACTCACCAAGATCTAGCAAGCATTTTTTCTAACCTAGCATGTCACACCCCAACCGATGGCGGAAACATCGGGGCGTGGCACTGAGCGAAACAGATTGTCCAGAAGTTTCCATAACAACTACAATTACCAATTATTTAAAGCAACATGTCCCATACCATGTCATAAAAGATAACATAATTATTACAGGAAAAATCTAGTCAAATTGTTCTATTCCCACAACTCAGATTTCAAATACAGACGATTGTTTATTTGTTTCTAGACCTTTCCTAGCCCTGATTTCACAGCAAGCTAAGCACATAAGCATCCTAAGCACCTGTCACATATGTTAAAGTAAAAGTCAATACACATAGTGTAAAGGTGAGCATACAAGTTTGATAATAGCATATAGAGTTCGAAATCGTTACGCATAACCAGCACGTACACAGTGTGAAATGAAGCACGTAAGTTATCGACATGAACCTATCAATACCAATGACTTCGGGTTGACTGCCCAAGGCAGTTCGTAATACATACTCACCACTGTGAGCCATGTAACAAATTGTCCTTAATAACCCCTGAGTGAACAGGTGCTGAGTCCAAACAAATAGTACTATCATTGCTAAGGCATGTAGACAGCATTCCATGTGTAAACATAACAAACAAGCATTCATTAAGTCACGTATAACATGCGGTAACGGTTAGCGTTAAAGTATTGCATAGTGTGTTCGTTGTGATTTAGTATAAGTAACGTATGTAACACCCAAAAGTGCGTAAAGCAAAAAGGGTTCGAGTATACTCACAACGGTTGAGTTGATGGATTGAAGGGAGTGCTTAGAGCGGATAATAGCCTGATTAGAACGATAGCATAACGATAAGCGATACGTAAATGGGTGAGATGTGTCAAAGGATCGAACGATACTCCGATCGGATAGTCATCCGATCGGGTGACCTATCGAGTGGATTGTTTCTTCGCTTGGGAAGGATGTGTTTGTGTATGATGGCTTGACTTTTGAAGTTTTCATTGTAGCATTTTGAAAACATAGAAGTATCTCTACCTTTCAGGTCGATCGATCGAACGACCGTCCAATCGGACGACAATCCGATAGGTTGGACACTTTAGTGAGAACAAGTTCACAGCAGTCTGTCACTCAATCGGATTATAGTCCGATCGGGTGGCAATCCGTTTGTATCGAACCTGTTTGAAAATCGTTTAAGTATTGAAGTTTCAAAACATCACATGGTCGGATGGTTGGTCGAGAGGTGCAGAAAAGATAAGTTTGTGATGTTGACAGGGGTATTTATAGGGTTTCCATAAAAATAAAGGGGGGGAGAGGGCTGGTCGATCGAGTGGCTATTCTGGTCGGGTGGCAGCCCGATCGAGTGGCACCTCGATCGGATGGCAGCCCGATCGGGTGGCAGCTCGATCGGTTGGCCACTCGATTGGAGGGCACATCACGACATGTTTTGTGATTTCGAATTGCGTGACCAGCGTTGCGATGCGATAGAGTTTCCTATTCAAATTACTTTTAATCCCAACTACTATATCAATATACAAGCATCCTTACTTAATGTTCGTTTAGCGTTTGCGATTTCGATTGCGATTGCGTCTCGATTGCATTTTGATTAATCACCACAACATAACATAAATAAACATGCACAGGTAACATACAAGGCACACACACATAAGAACAGTAATCCAGCTTGCGTAATTCGAGTTGCGAGTGCGATTGCGAAAAGCGATACATCGATTAAACATGCGATATATCTGCGGTAAATAGCGATTACTATGCGATTATTAACAGATACTCCACATAATACAACTAAAGCGATAATAATATCAGACTAATTACAAGTCAAAGAAGTCAAAACAGGAATTGAGCAAGGAGTGACAGATCGCAATTAGCAATCTTTTCTCCCTTTGACTTCAATCTTGACTTTGATTTTAACTTTCAAAACACGGGGTGTTACAGCCTCCCCTAGTTGAGGGAATTTCGTCCCGAAATTAGGCCGAAGCCATTACAAACAACTGCGGGTACTTCGCCTTCATGTCGTTTTCGAGTTCCCAAGTGAACTTTGCGCCTCATTTGCCTTCCTGTCGAACCTTCACAACGGGAATGCGCGAGCATCTGAGCTGCTTGGTTTGGCGGTCCATGATTTTGACAGGCTTCTCCACGAAGTGTAGTGTTTCGTTTACTTGAAGATCGTCTAGAGGTACAATTAAATCATGCTCAGCCAGGCACTTTCTGAGGTTCGACACATGGAAAGTCGGGTGGACATTACTAAGTTCCTCCGGTAGTTCGAGTCTGTAGGCGACTTTTCCGATCCTTTCCAGAATCTTGAAAGGTCCAACATATCGAGGCGCTAGTTTCCCTTTCTTGCCGAATCTGACCACACCCTTCCAAGGTGATACCTTTAGGAGTACGTAGTCGCCAACGTCAAATTTAAGGGGCTTGCGTCGTCTATCGACGTAACTTTTCTGACGACTCCGAGCTTTCAACAAATTGTCTCGAATTTGGAGGACTTTGTCATTCGTTTCTTGCAATAGCTCAGGACCGGTTAATTGCGAGTGCCCGATCTCGTGCCATACAATTGGCGATCGACATTTTCTTCCGTATAAAGCCTCGAATGGTGCCATTTGAATGCTTGAATGATAACTGTTATTGTACGAGAATTCGACTAACGGCAGGTAAGCATCCCAATTACCACCGAAATCTATGACACACGAACAGAGCATGTCTTCAAGGGTACGAATCGTTCTTTCAGTCTGATCGTCGGTTTGGGGATGAAATGCGGTACTTAGATTAAGCGTAGTACCGAGAGCCGCTTGAAATGTTTCCCATAGCCGCGAGGTAAACTGAGCATCACGGTCAGAGATGATATCGCGAGGCGTCCCATGTCGACAAATGATCTCATCAGTGTAGATTCGAGCTAATCTTTCTACCTTTTAGTCTTCCCGTATTGGCAAAAAGTGAGCAGATTTGGTCAATCGATCAACGACAACCCAGATGTTGTCGTGACTTGATGGCGTGCGCGGAATTTTCGTTATGAAGTCCATAGCTATACTCTCCCACTTCCACATAGGGATCGGGGGTTGTTTGAGTAAGCCAGAGGGTCTTTGGTGTTCCGCATTGACCTTCGAGCAAGACAGGCACTTCCCAACATAGAGAGAAATATCCCTCTTCATGCCCGGCCACCAGTACTTGTAGCGAACGTCCTGGTACATTTTATCGGGACCGGGATGAATAGAGTATCGAGATTTGTGGGCTTCATCCATCAAAATCTATCGTAAATTGGTCTGCTTAGGGATCCAAATTTGGTCCAGAAAGTGGAATATCCCATTCGACTTATTCACAAGCTGGGCTCCATCGTGGTAGACTTTTTCCTTCGTCAGAGTGCGTTCATTGAAACAGGCATGCTGAGCTTCGCGGATGAGGGTTTCGAGATCATATTGGGCTTGGGTATTACGAATGCTGAGCAGATAACTCCGTATGCTGAGAGCGTCGGCAACGACATTTGCTTTGCCAGGATGATAACGAATCTCACAGTCATAATCGTTGAGAAGTTCTACCCATCGGCGTTGACGCATATTAAATTCCTTCTGGTCAAAGATATGTTGTAGGTTCCTATGATCGGTGAAGATCGTACACTTGGTACCATACAGGTAGTGTCGCCAAATCTTTAACGCAAAAACAACTGCCCCTAGCTCGAGATCGTGGGTTGTATAATTCTTCTCGTGGATTTTGAGCTGACGAGATGCGTAAGCAATGACCTTGTCCCATTGCATGAGGACACAACCAAGACCAAGGTTCGAGGCATCACAATAGACGATAAAGTCGTCGTTTCCGTCGGGTAAAGCGAGTACGGGAACATTGCAGAGCATATGCTTGAGGGTCTGGAAAGCAGATTCTTGTTCAGTTCCCCAAACAAAAGGTTTGTCTTTATGCGTGAGAGCGGTAAGCGGCACAGCGATTTTTGAGAACCCTTCGATAAATCGACGATAATAGCCCGCTAGTCCGAGAAAAGAACGGACTTCAGGCGGGTTCTTCGGTGTAATCCAACTCTTAACTGCTTCAATCTACGTGGGATCGACGTGAATACCTTGCCTATTGACAACGTGACCAAGAAATTGAACCTCCTCCAGCCAGAATTCACACTTGGAGAACTTGGCATAGAGTCGATTTCCCTGGAGTAGCTCGAGAACCAAACGTAGATGTTGTGCGTGTTCAGCTTTCGACTTGGAATAGATCAAGACATCATCGATGAACACGATGACGAAGCGGTCAAGATAAGGTTTACACACGCGATTCATCAGATCCATGAAAACCGCGGGCGCGTTGGTTAAACCAAAAGGCATAACAACGTACTCATAGTGGCCGTATCGAGTGCGAAAAGCGGTTTTGGGTAGATCCTCCTCTTGAATGCGCAGTTGGTAATAGCCTAAGTGTAGATCGATCTTTGAGAAACACGTAGTACCTTGTAGCTGATCAAACAAATCATCAATGCGAGGCAGGGGATAGCGATTCTTGATGGTCAACTTATTCAATTCCCGATAGTTGATGCACATCCTGAACGACCCATCCTTCTTTTTAACGAAAAGGACTGGCGCGCCCCAAGGAGAGGTGCTCGGGCGAATGAAGCCTTTATCTAGTAATTCCTGGAGCTGACTCGAGAGTTCACGCATTTCGGATGGAGCGAGTCGATAGGGAGCCTTAGCAACAGGGTTGGCTCCAGGAATGAGGTCGATACGAAAGTCGATATCACGACTTGGCGGTAGCCCGGGAAGATCCTCAGGAAAAACGTTAGGAAATTCTCGAACCACTGGAACATCGTTCACTCCTGTCTTTCCTTTCTTTTCCTTCTCCGCTACTACAATATTAGCCAAGAAAGCCCTGTATTCCTTGCGGAGATACTTGCTAGCTTGGACACACGACATGAGCTTGAGACCTTTCGAAGCAGTTTCACCATAAACACACAATAAATCACCATTCGCGAGCGAGAATCGAATCATCTTATCGAAGCACACAACTTCAGCATGGTTTTCGTGAAGAAAGTCCATGCCTACTATGACGTCAAAACTTCCGAGTTGCATCGGAAAAAGGTCGATTGGGAAGATGTGATTGTTAAGTTCAAGAGTACAATCACGAAGAAAGAAATTGACGGCGACGGTCCTTCCGGTGGCGACTTCGACATCGAACGTCGAGGGGAGATGGGAGCGCTTACGACTAAGGAGCTTCTCGAATTCAAACAACACAAAGCAGTTATCAGCTCCAGTATCAAACAAACACGAAGCATCAATACCATTCACAAGGAACGTACCATTGACCACATTGTTGTCAGCCTGGGCTTGGCGCCTATTGATGTTGAAAGTTCTGGCGCAGGCGGCTTGTTGTTGTTGTTGCTGCTGCTGCTGCTGGGGCTATTGTTTCACAACCCTGTTCGGGCACATATTCGCGAAGTGGTTGGGATCGCCACACGCGAAGCAGACTCTGGCGTTGATCGCGGGTGCCTGAGCTGCTTGTTGGCCTTGAGGAGCTGGAAGTAGAGCTTGATTAGCAGTGGCTTGAGTTGGTGCTAGTCGGGGACCAGTACGGCAATTAGCAGTAAAGTGGCCGTACATGTTGCAATGCACGCAAAACAGGCGATACCCACCAGATGATGATAAGTACATGTCGGGCAAGCAGGGTGGGGACCAGTGTATGCACACTTTGCAGGCGGTGCATAGATAACTGGAGCTGATCGGTGCTGAGATTGCTGCTGAGCCAGTACGGCTTGAAGTGGAGCAGCAGTGGTACTGACAACACAGTTCTTGTTGCTGGAGCTGCTGTTGTTGTTCTTCTTCTTGCGGCGTGAGGACTTTGATGATTGAGCTGTGGCGGTTTCAGCGGATGGTGCGGCAGTAGCTTGATGCAAGTTCTTGGTAGCTTTATCCCAGAAACCAGCTTTGACTCGCTTGTCGTTGATTTCAGCGGCAAGCAAGTAGGTTTCTTCGATCGTTGCTGGCTTTGCGGCATGCACAAAATCTGCAACACAGTCTGGCAGAGCTCGAATGTACTTCTTGATTGTCATGTCAGTAGTCTTCACCTGATCGGGACAGATAATACTGAGCTGCTTGAAGTGAGCAGTTAAAGCAGCGTTGTCACCTTCCTTCTGCTTCAGATGCCAGAATTCGTCCTCCAACTTTTGGCGCTCATGGGGAGGGTAGAACTCTTCGAGCATGACGTTCTTCAACTCATCCCATGACAGACCATAAGCTGCGTCGTTTTCGCATTTGTTCTTCTCGGCCGTCCACCAGTCTAATGCGTGGGACTGGAAGACGCCGGTAGCATTCAGAGTGCGGAGATCGTCAGGACATCCACTCTGACGCAAAGTGACTTCGATCGAGTCGAACCATTGAAACAAGGCCGTAGGGCCATCTTCGCCAGTGAACTCTTTCGGTCCGCATGCTTTAAACTGTTTGAAACTAAAGGCAGCTTTGGGAGTAGCTTTAGGAGCTGCGGTTCTGGACTCTTCAGACGATTTGCTCACATTCTTGTATATTTTACTCACGATCTGAGGAACTACTTTTGCTACTTGCTTAGCGACGATAGCAGCAAGGCGTTTGTCTCTCTGTTCTTGACGAGAAATTCGTGGGTGACGGGGTCCAGATGAGGGTCCAGGTGACGACATTGTCTGCAACAGACATCGTCATGGGTCTCAGACACAGTATAATCGAATCTCACCTCACACGTCTAATACTACTAAAACTCAGGAATACGATCATGTAAACTCGTATGCACATAATCACAGATTCACATAAGCACAGAAGCACATAAGCACGTAAGGCACAGAAGCACAATAGCACAGAAGCACATAAAGCAGTCAGAATACAAAAACCTATCATTCAAAGTCCGCGAGTGTTCGAGAGTAGCGATCGCGAATAACATAGCGAGTAGTATAGCATAAGCGAATAATATAGCAAGTAACATGGCGCAAGGTTGTTCCTCATGGTAGCAGCGATTTGTCAGCATTTTGAGATAGAAGTGCAGGGCGAGTCGTGTGTGTCGATCGAAAAGCGAATATCAAAAATCGAATAAATCACCAAAATCAAAACATATAAACAGGTAAATACACATAAACACATAAAATCGACGAGTATCAGAGTCAGCAGTTGCGGGCTCAGAATCGAAACACATAAAAATCAAGGATAGATTGTCTTAGGCTGATAGACATTGACTAACCAAAGTGGTTCAACTATTCACAAGGACTATCTGAGCACACTTTGACCTTCGGGACTGTGCTACTGCCTCGATTATGGGTGAATGGCACACATCCTTCCATTTTTAGCATGGCGTCAAGTCGTTGGAGTCCGTCGAGACTTTGGTGGGAGTTTGTAAAATAAAATATAGATCGGAACAAGTCGTCGAGGTTCGGGTTTCACCCCTGACTTAACGACTTCGTTTTTGTTTTTAATAAAATAAAGGGGGATTTATTGTGTCAAAGTATGGATTTCACTCCTGATTCGGCAAAATTTCTCCCGTTTGTAGATAAAAATGCGATTTTCACACCTAATCTCGACCCAATTGTTCGTTCATTTTCAAAAACTAGAGTGCAGTGATAATGTAGCGTGGGCGAGAATAGCGAGAAATAGCAGGTATGCTCATACATAATCCCTACAGGATATGCACAAGTCGGTCTGTTGGTTCCTAACTATAGACTAGGTCGTTTCTAAGACATCGACCCGGACTACGTCGAGTCTTGCCTAATTCCTTATAGTTATGGCTCTGATACCAATCTGTCACACCCCAACCGATGGCGGAAACATCAGGGCATGGCACTGAGCAAAACAGATTGTCCAGAAGTTTCCATAACAACTACAATTACCAATTATTTAAAGCAACATGTCCCATACCATGTCATAAAAGATAACATAATTATTACAGGCAAAATCTAGTCAAATTGTTCTGTTCCGACAACTCAGATTTCAAATACAAACGATTGTTTATTTGTTTCTAGACCTTTCCTAGCCTCGATTTCACAGCAAGCTAAGCACATAAGCATCCTAAGCACCTGTCACATACGTTAAAGTAAAAGTCAATACACATAGTGTAAAGGTGAGCATACAAGTTTGATAATAGCATATAGAGTTCGAAATCGTTACGCATAACCAGCACGTACACAATGTGAAATGAAGCACGTAAGTTATCGACATGAACCTATCAATACCAATGATTGCGGGTTGACTGCCCAAGGCAGTTCGTAATACACACTCACCACTGTGAGCCATGTAACAAATTGTCCTTAACAACCCCTGAGTGAACAGGTGCTGAGTCCAAACAAATAGTACTATCGTTGCTAAGGCAGGTAGACAGCATTCCATGTGTAAACATAACAAACAAGCATTCCACGATCGTCTGACGTGCAGGAGACAGAAAGGACACAAGGACGCCTACGTGGCACCAATCAGGGTGCGGCGACACCTGCCCCATGATCTCCACTTACCGGCTGATGGCAGAGGGACAACAAGGCCGACAACTGAGACACGTAGCTCCAATCACGGTGGGCCAGCACCGAAGATCTTCTAGAAGACACTAACGGTCGATACCAGTGAGACAAAGAGCATATTCTCTGGTTGTCGCCTTCTGGCCCAAGGCCCATCAGCCCATCTCCTCTTACACCTCTCCGGCTATAAATAGAGACCTCCATGCCCAGGTTAAACATTTCATTCTCTCTACTCTCACTCTTAACACACAATTATTTCCTCCAAGCAGATACTTATTCTCACGTCGGAGTCTGGTTAAGAGGGAAACCCCCATATTCCCCTCTTAACGAGCTAACGGTGTTTTGTTTTGCAGGAGGATCGCATCAAATCGGAGCTCAGAAAGTTAAAAGAGGATTAACCATTATGAAAGGACCATAAACCAAACTAATTAACTCTAAAATTAGTTCCGTGTTTCTTCAAATACCAAATCTGTACAAATGATTCAGTTAAGCTAAGCCCAAAACAGAAGGCTAATTGGTCAATTGATTGAACAATTATATACAATTAGCCAATAACCGAAGTGAACCTAATTGAACTAATTGGTTTACTTTTTAAGTAATTGAAAATTCTATTAGATTCGACTATGAGTTAAAACTAAACGAAAATGACTAAACCTTGTGTAGTGAGGCGCCATGTTTAGCCTTTTTTCATCCATCGCGCTCCATAGCGCTTCGAATACCAAGAAAGGCGGCGCTATAGGGTCAAAAGGGGGTACGGCGCCATGCTCATAGCGGCGTGATGTGGGCTTGTTTTCAAAATATGACCGTTACAAACGGTCAAATATTAAAAAAAAAATTCAATTAATATTCAATATTCCCTATAAATATTAACCCCTTCTCCCATATATTTTTATAAACTAAACCCACACACCCTCAAACCCTCTTTCTCTAAAGCTTTTTTTTAAATCCACAATTTTTATACAATGCATCACTTCAACCGTGGTTTTATTCCTCCTCGTTCGAGTGCGGACCCGAACCAAAGTGGTAATCCTACCCGCCCCGTGTCTCCGGTTCCCACTCGACCCACCCCTTTCGGATCCGGTTTTGTCGATTATAATCAACAAAATACCGGGTTCATGAACCTTTTGAACCAATCGCTCTCATGGGACCCGAATCTCTACGGGTGGAACCCGAATCAAAACACGGACGGAATGGGGTCGTCTCAAATGGTCAAGGCAATTTCTCGTACCTAAGGTGTTGGCAAATCCTTCGCCATAGCCCCAAATGGGCCAACATCTCTACTCCTAGCGGTCGGTCGGAAAATACAAGGCCGCCAAACAGGTAAAAAACAAACGAATCAGGTGAAACCGAAACGCCAACCTCCAACGCTCGAAACACCGACTTGAACGATGATATTCCGGTAGAAGAGCTGCCACGACCCGCCGGAAGAAGAAGCCGGTCGAAAAGGCCCAAGTCGTTGTCGATGGGAACCGAAATGAGTAACACATTTTCAGAGATAAACAAACGACTTCAAGACATACACGAACTCGGGACTAAACGTATGGAGGAGAACCGCGAAGTGACCGAGATTATGCGGGATAGACAATGGACTCACGACTTTAAGTTCTACTCGAAACCGCACGACCACCTAACGGGAAAAGCGTTGAAGATGGCGTTGGCACAAAATGAGCGAATCGAAAAAAATATATAACCTTTGACTGTGTAATGTTTTTATTTTATTTTATTCTATTGTAATGTTTTTTTACATTGTTTTTTTATTTTATTGTAATCTGTTTTTATTTAATGAAATGATTTTTAATTTAAAAAAAAGTTAGAAATTAATTAAAAAAATGAAAATTAATTAATTGAGTAATGATGACGTAGGGGCTTTATGACTACGGGCTCAAGTGACATAACGCCCCATAAAGCCTCTGTGTGACGTGGCACGACACGTGTCGCATAACGCCCACAAATGGGCTTTTATGACTACGGATGACCTAATAAGTGATCCACACCCCTAATACACCTACTACTTTAGGACATGTGTAGTCATAAAGCCCTTTGTGGGGCGTTATGCGACAAGTGGCGGATTATGTAAGAGAGGGGCTTTAACTTGAGTGTATAGTGGGTTACATATGTATGGGGCTATATATATGTATGTATGTATGTATGTATGTATGTATGTATATGTCTGTGAGTGGACAAAGAATGGTCACGCCGTGATATACATCGCGGGAGGGAAAAATTTACCCCATAGCGCCGCCGTAGTGGTGTGTGGTGGCGCTACGGGGCGCTATGCCCTCTTTTCCCGTGGTATGCCGCTCCATTACACAAGACCTTACAGGACCGATATAGATAAAAGTAAGTTCACCTTTAGACCACCCGTACTCATCCAATTGTGGGGCTTTTTTGGACCAAAACGCCAAACAACGCCTGAAGACAGCCCCCGTGGGCGTTTTTTTTTGCGAAAAAGGGCTTGGAGCGTGCTTTATTCCACGTCGTGCCCTATTTTGATGACCCAATCACATGTAACCCTCTTCTTCTTTGGCCAATCAATTTTTTTCATGTTTTTTTATTTATTTAACTCTTTACACCCCTTTTAACATAATGTCCACATCCCTACTACACTCATTTTAGAAAAAAAGTCCCTTTGCTGACTAGGACGACATGTGACGAACAACGCCCAAGGATAAGGCATTTTTCACCCCAACCAATATGCATGTTCTTACAACAATAAATGGCGTCGGCTACATTTCACTATGCTCAAATTTAAACCAATGTCATATGATTTACTTTTTGGTAAGTTAGCAATCTAGATGTCTCATGAAAAAAAAACATGAATAAGTTTTCAATTTTGGCCAACTATAAATAAGGCATCATCCACATATTGTAGTAATCTCTAAACAACCATTAATTTCGAATACCTAAAATATTGGGTCTATTAACACCACTAGATCAATATGCCATATGATTAATCAAACAAAAGAAAAGTCAAAGATTAATGATTTGACTTGTCGAAGTCAATATTTTGGAATGAGACTATGTGAGTATATCCATCGCGTTAACTACAAGGACTTAGTCTTGGTGCCCACTTGGCTGTGGTTGGTTTGAATAAAAAAGTGGATGATATTTGTTCACTTGGCGACTTGTTTGGTTAACTAACTCTTGTATTGTCTTGGCGTGTTATACTAGTCAACGACTATTCAACCTTCAATATTTTATATGTTCTCATTTTAGAAATCATTTTACCAAACACTTCAACTAGTTATTTGTTTTAAGGTTTTGACAGAGATAGTTTATTTTTTCAAATTATAAGTAAAAAAAGTCCCTTTATGACTTTGCCATATGAAATGCTCTTATGGGTTAGCGTTAATTTTAGTTTTGATGAGTGACGTAATTGAATCTGACGCTTTTGGGTAAGTCAGAAAATCGATAAAAACCATTAACTTATGGAAAATCATTGATGTTTGACTGCTCAATTTTATCAACTGACATGTTCTCGAGACTATGCCAATCGATTGAATAGATTAACCGGTGGTGGATCCATAAACTCTTGTCTTGACAATTGTTACGGGTATAAATTCTGGTCTAGTATCCTGAGTTTCGGTTAGGGATCCCGAATCACATAATGGTCAATAGGAGTAGAAACTAACAATATTGATTTGACGTTTGCTCTAATTATTTTATTTGTTTACACAGGTATTAAGAAACGACTAAATCAATACTAATAATCGTAGGAAGCTTTTTATAAGATTGGGGATCCCGGATCATCTTAATGATTTCGGTATCCTTAATATTATTGTTACTAACGACTTCATATGACTCCTACTTGCAGGAATTATCATATGGCCAAGGCTTGACCTAAAGAATCGAAGTTATAGTTAATATGCACATGGAGAGAAGTTGATTAAGTCTACAACAATCACAAATGAAGACCGAGTATATACCGGGAGTTCCGGACAGTTAATTATATTTTATCTTGTGTATATAGCGCTGGATCGATAGGAAACACACAACACTCTCGCAAACTACTTTAACACTTAGCATACGATCCACTACAGCTCATTGTACTCATTTTTCATCGAATTAATGTCAAGAACTGTAGCAGAAGACCTTTAGTCAGCCCCCGATGTTTTATGCCGGAGATCCTCAACGATTAAGGGCTTTCCTCGTAAATATTTCGAGTCTTTTACTGCTTTTATCTTATATATTCTTTTCATTATCCCGAAAAGCACACCATCTTATTACAAAGTTTGATCACTAAATTGCTTCAATAATTTTTGACCAAAACAGAGACAATGACAAAGGATGTGAAAAAATAATTCATGTAAAAATAGATTAACAGCCGCATGAACCAATATTAAAAACCTTGAACGGCTCACCCTATTGGTCCATATAGTAGTCAAAGATTTATTTTGTAAACTCAAACTAAATTTAGTTCATAATTTTAACATAACCCAAGTTGTAATATATTTTTTGTCTATCTATCTTATTGTTTAAAGAAACAATTCTATTTCATTTCAACTTTTATTCCATAAAGTTCAAATAATAATCTACCTTCCTTTTTTTTTTTAATTAAAGTTTACAAATCTAGAAACAAGGTTTAAATATTTTAATATCAAAGAAAAAATGGAATTTAATAATCACAATCTTGACATATTGGTTAGGATTAATCCCAACAATGTAAATGTTTTGAATAGATTTTTCTTCAGTTGTCACATACTAACTGAATGTTAACCCAGTTAACTTTGTGCTGACGTATTATGTTTGTGTGGCAAAAGTCAAAGTTTTGGTGATGTACATTGTTTATGTGGTAAATAAGTCAAAGTTTTGATGACATAGAGTGCATATGTGCCAAAGTTATAATGACTTGGACTGCTATTAAAAAAACTAACTAGGTTAACTTTCAGTTAGACCACCCGTAACGGGCGTGTTTTTTTTCAAAATTTAGCCCCAATAACGCCCGATTTCACCCTCGACCGCCCCCTGGGCGTGTTTGCTAAAAAAAAAAGTGTTTTGGCGTGTTTTGAATCACGCGGTTGGGGCGAGAGTTTGACCAATAACCTTCCATCTTCATATTGTTTATCCAATAAGATTTTTTATGGTTTTTTGTTTTATTTAATTATATTACATCTCATTTAACATAATGCCTCACATCCCCACTACACCCATTTTGTAAAAACGCCCAATAATGCCCCATTGCTGACTGGGGTGCCACATGGCGCAAAACGCCCTAGGGTGGGGCATTATTCACTCCAACGACTACGCATGGTCTTAGTATGGGATCGCTGAAGGAAAACATGTTCAGAGTTGAAACTGTTGGTATTTCTTAAGTTAAGATTAATCTCGACTAATAGGACAAAACTGAAATTATTAAAATCCAATTTTCCATATTTCCATATGAAAAAGGGTGATAACTTTCTAGGATAGGAAACCTAGTTTCACGTATGCTCCACTAAAGCCACTTAAATTTTTATCTTTACTAATTCACTCAATTGTTATCTGTTGTTTCATTTTTATGCAATTACTAGGTTAACATGTTACCGCATGACATGTCAATTAGTTTTTTTGTTTGTAATGATTTTGTGGATTATATATAGTGATGTGACTTTTTAAATTAAGCCAAAAATGGTTGATTTTTTTTTTAGAAATTTTGAACTATAGTTTCTATATATCATGGGTTTTATAGCGAACCCATCCCGGACTATGATTTGATGGAGTTGAACCAAGATAGTGTCATTGATGTGCACAAAATGCAACATATAAATTACATCAATTGTGGCATAAAACTAACCCCTTTTTAGTACTAATGTTGGAAAAAATGTGCTTTTGTCTTCCTTTTGTATTTTCAGGATTAAATGAGCTCAAATTAACAAAAGAAGCAAAAAGGTAGCTAAATCTAACATAAATACAAGAAAATGAACAAACGTGGCAACGACCCCCCGACAGCATCTTCCCAAGCAAAATCAAGAAGACAGAAGGTTGAACACGCCCTGTGCTCAGTGAACACGGGGGCGTGCCAGCATAAAAGACAAAGCTATAGAAGCTTCTATTGCCCACCACGGGGCCGTGCTCAGCGGACACGTGGCCGTGGTCAACTATAAGATTCGCAGAATCCAGGCAAATCTTGATAGTACAGATACGCTTCTGCACACGGTGTCGTGCCCAGCGGACACGGGGCCGTGGTCAACTAATGCAGACAAGAGCAATTAATGAAGACAGAGAAGAATGATGGACACGGGGCTGTGCCCAATGGACACGGGGCCGTGCCCGAGCCACTGTTCAGCCTATAAATAGGGGTGCTTGGCTCATTTGCAAATCATCCCTTGGCACACCACCTCTCTCACACTTCACCCACCACCCACCACCATCACAACACCATCATCCACCACCATCATCCATTGTCCATCATAGAGTGTGTGAGTCGTCTCGGGATCCAAGATTGATCGTAAGAGTTCTTGACAATCAAAGACCATGTTTGCCTAAGTCTCTTACATCACTTGGTGAAGACAAGTGTCTAGTGTAATACTTTTTATTTTTAATCTTTTCGCACTTTTTACTTGGTTATGTATTAATGACTTTAATAACTAGTTTCTTATGTTGAAGGTGATTCTTCCTTATCGTTTGTCCGTGGTGTCTTGGCATTATTTTACTGTCTATATAAAATAAAAGATTTTCACCATTCATATCTCCACGGTCTATATGGAGGTATGTTGGCTACCTGGTCGGGGTTTAAGGGAGCGGTTTGGTAAGAGTCTTGCCTTGTTCAGTGTATAGATCCTGCAAGGACCTGGGTCAAATTTAGTAGGACCTCCTTCAATACCCACCGGTATTGGATGGCGGGGGTCCAAACTCTTTGATCCTCTCATATGTAAGCTACTATTAATACTTTAACCCGGCTACTTAGGACTGTATCCCTGCTGACTCAGACTACTTAGCCGAGGGTAACGTCACCTTCAAAAGAGGGGCCTACCACAATACGCATTAATAACTTAATTAATTATCTTTCAATAATCTGACCCTTTAGGATTGTATCCTTGCTGACTCAAACTACTGGGTTGAGGGTAACGTCACCTTCAAAAGAGGGGCCTACTACAATAACTAAGATAATCTCTTAAAAAGTGCAAAAGTGCGGAAATAATCAAAGGTTACACTAAACACGAGTCGGAGCCAAGTGATTCATCACTTGTCTATCTGTTTTTATTTTATTTTATTTTTCAGCATTTTAGTTAGTTTTATTTTTCTTAGTTTAAAACCTTTTTCTAAACTTTTGATTTGATTAGACATTGAGGATAAACCGGTACTAAAAGCTCTTGTGTCTTTGGACGACCTCGGTATCTTACCAACACTATACTACGCTCACGATGGGTGCACTTGCCCATATGTGTGTTTAGTGTTAGTAAATATCGTGTTTTATAAATTTAAATCTTGGCTAAAAAGTGCAAAAAGGGCTTAAAATATACATTAAAAACCATACACACTACACACGCATCAGTCATACAAAGTTATTTCGCCAACCCTTCAAGTGCACTAGGCTATGATTTCATGGGATTAAACCAAGATAATGTTGGACAAAGTTATTTTGCCAACCCTTTAATCGTATCGGGGTATCATTTCATGGGGTTAAACCAAGATAATGTCGGACAAATTTATTTTGCCAACCCTTTAAGCGTATTGGGGTATCATTTCATGGGGTTGAACCAAGTACTGTCGGACAAAGTAATTTTGCTAACCCTTCAAGCGCAACGGGTTATGATTTCATGGGGTTAGAGTGTAACACACCAAATATGTATCATATTGGATTTGATTATATAATAAACTAGAAACTTCACCTAAATAATAGAGAATACTCAATAATGCATAGGCAAACACATAATTAAGTGAAGTTCATTGACTAAATGTATCATTTCGTTTCTAGAGGTTTTGTTGCCTATTAAATGGGTTGGATTGATCCTCCGACAATGTATTTTTGTTTTCTTTCCTTTCCAGTATTTTTGAGTGATTTGTTACATTTCAGAAGACAGTATATATTAGGGACATGAATCATGTAATGCTTTCTTTTCTGTTTGCTTATTAGTTGATTTTCAGGTTTGATTTTGCAATCTGTTTTAATTTTGTTCAAAACATATGATATCGTTTAATTTGAGAAACCAAATCTATATCTATCTAACTATATATAAAAGGAGAAGTAGAGCTGATGTAATTTTGCATACTTGTCAACCATCTAGGCACGCCACGTAGGATATTCTGATGTTATAAATAACAACTTTATTTAATAATAATAATACATAAATAAAATTTTCAAAATTCAAATCATAATTTGAATCCTTGTCTCTTCACCTGTCTCTCTCAAGTCCCTAAATCCCATTTCAAATTTCAAACCTACTTTCCATTCCATTCTCTCTCTCTCTTTCTCTCAGATCGGCGATGGTAAATCTCAGCTCAAGAGCCTCTCTCTTCACCAACAAAACTCCATCATCTCATCTCTCAACACCCCCATTAATCTATCCGCAGAGAGAGAACCAGAGAAAAAAAAGTTGGGCAATTAGCGAGAGAACATGAACCTTTTTAAACCCTAGAAAAAAAGTTGTGATTTCGTTTTCTGTTCGGTAACGGTGGTGTTTCCGTTTTCTCCTTGGTGGTCGTCTCAGGCACCAACACTAGGGCATCATTCAAAGTTGTATACAGATCTCATCCCATTCTTCATCGGGAAGCCTTCTTCCATTGAGGTAATTTGAACTCTCAAACTCCTTCACCCATTTCAGACTTTTGATCTTTGTGTGGTTTCATTAATTAGGATGTGTAATTTCGTGGATTTGATAATCTCATTTTCAGATTTTTTTTATAATCGTTCAGATTTCTTGATAATCGCTGCAGATGACTACTGAATCACGTATGTCCTTCACTTGCCGATTTGTCTGAAACCCTAGCTCCAGCAACCGAACAGAAAGTCAAGAAGATGAAGTCCGAAACCGCCAGACTCGAATCTGCAACTAAAAAGAAAGAGAAAAAGAGTTTGGAAACTGGCTGGTTTCGGCTAATTGTCAGTTTAAAAGCCCTATGCTTCAGCTTCATAAAGGTGCAATTTTTTGTTTTTGTTTCTGTATATGATATGTTTTGATTTTGATTATAATTAACTAGGTTTGCGTTTTTTTTTTTAATTTGATGTGAGTAATTAGGTTTATGTTTATGTTTTAGTGTAGTTAAATTAGCTATTATGTTTGGCATATTTTAAAATTAGTTTTGACTAGAGTAGAGTACTGTAAGTCTGTAAGTGTAATTGTTTGTTAAGTGATGCATTAAGGGAGAATTTCATGTTTTTTTAGTGTAGTTATTTTGCCTTACTATGATGTTATGATATTTAGAAGCTGTTTTGGATTAATATTAAGAACTGTTTTGTTGCAGAAATATTGGATTTCTGTGATTTTCTATCTCCAACGGCTGAAGAGCAAGTGTCACGTAACGCAGCGGTTGAAAGTGTTTCGGATGTTATAAAGTATATATGGCATGACTGCAAGGTATGTTTTTATAGGAAGTTGTAAAATGGTGTTGATAGATACTAGAAAGATTCATGATTTTATGGTTTATGTTTGGTTTGCAGGTAGTAGTTTTTGGTTCGTTTAAGACAGGTTTGTTTTTGCCAAGCAACGATGTTGATGTAAGACTGTCCATTTTATTAGTTAGTTATTGGAACAGAAGTGTTGCTTTAGTCATATTTGAGTATTATGATCTTCTTAGAACTTATGGCTGCTTGCTGAATTGTAGATGGTGATATTAGAATCGCGTATGAAAACTCCTCAGATGGGCTTATATGCTCTCTCTAAGGCTTTGTCGCAGAGAGGTGTTGCAAAAAGATTCAGGTACTCCTTTAACTCCTTAATATCTGGTAAACGCATCAAACTTTCATTGAATATTTATATAACTTATATGTGTATATATTGTGGAATGTATCAGGTGATTGCCAAGGCTCGTGTACCAATTATTAAATTTGTGGAGAAACGAAGTGGTATTTCATTTGATGTAAGGTTAGACATTTCAAAGTTTTTGTTCTGTTGAATTATTATGTTGAGTGTTATCAGTTTTGCTTGATTTTTTTTAACACAAACGCTTTCAGTATTGTTCCTATCACACCGATTGTACCTTTTTCCTGTTAACAATCGTCTCTGATCACTCGATTTTCACTATTTCTGTATGTATTTCATCTACATATATCTATAACTTTGTTTAAATTGATCTTAATTTATAGTCATAGGTTTGATCGCCGATGAAATTTAGGGTAAATATACTTCCAAGTATGTCGATTATGTGGTTGAAATTGAGTCTGTTTCTTGTAGTGGCGACCTTCAGATTTCTCCATGGTAATCACTGTTTATCTCCATTTTTGTGTTTTATACTTTTAGAGCTTTTGGTACATTCCATGACTTTTCTCACCTAAGAACTCTTTTGATCTGTAAAGCCTAAAGAGTTTCTGGTGTAAAACCCTTTTATTTGTGTTGTTATGGTTTTTGTATCCGAATGGGGACTTTGATTGTACTACTATATTGAAACCATAAGTTGGTCTTTGTTTTCGCAAACTCCATTATAGCCATTATCAAACCAGTTGAATTTCACCCAACCTAATGGAATTAAGGGTGTATAGTGTTTAGCTTGTGGCTTTCGTTTAGGTGTATAGTGTGTGGTATAAACTGAACTCTTATTGGCACTGAGGCGTAATCTATACTTACTATAAAAGCCTTCACCAATTCTGAAGACTAGAGTAATTAAGTATTTTGAACCATAAGAAATTATAAAATAATGTGAAGGTGAAAGACTAAAAGGTTGAGTCATGTTTATACTTGGGAAGTATCTGGTTGAAATTCATACATTAGGAATGAACAGTTAAACATCTGGTATGTGGACCGAAACAATCTTAATGTTGTATGTGATAATAATTAGATAATAATTTTGCTTCAGCTGATAAGTTTTTTTCTCTATTTTGTTTCATATATGCCGTATGTATTTTTTGTATCATACAGCAGGTGGTTCATTGGGTGGTATGTGGACCAACACACACCACTGTAACTGATTTTATTTATGCTACTATGGAATAGGTAAATATTATACTCTTTTTTAAATGGTATATATAAGATATTTAGCTTATTTATGTTTTTTTAATATATAGAAGTGTATATATTAATATATATAGACAATAAACACTATGAAATTGCCCCTTGTGTAAAACTATTTTTTTTAAGATTAACCATAATACCTTATCTTGGTTGTTGTAGGTTTGCATGCAGTTTACTTTGTGTCACGGCCCCCGACCCGATTTGACCCGTTTCAGGAGCCGTGGGACAGAAAATCCCGTGGTATTTATTTAACAGCGGAAGTTTTCATCAGGATATTTTTAAAACTGTAATTTCCCGATTATTTTATTTCACAACTCGGGATAAAACCCCGGTAATTTACAATCATAAGATTTCACGGAGAAATCTTTATTTTTACAAAACATGTTTTTTTATTTTATATTAAGCCACTTCCTTAAGCTTGTAGTGCTTCGCGGCACTTTTCTTGAATCACAACAGATCACCTGAAACATGTTTGAAAAAGGTTTTGTCAGCGGGAAATACTGGTGAATCATTCTTTTTACTAAAACGACATGTTTGTTATAATTTACAGTATTAAGAGCGATTACAATGTTTCCTGGTATCAACCAACTACCCACAGTATTTGTCACTCGACTCGTTTCTGTAACTATGGTCAGATCACCCATTGGGTAACTCGTTGTCCAATGGTGACGGGAAATAAGTAATGTATACAAAACCCCACATACTGGCTGTAATTTGGTGATTACAAAGACTTAATCCCTGTAATTTAAACTTTGAAAATATTTAAGAATTTATAAAGCACTTTGATAAAAAGAGAATGACTCACATTGCAGATTTATATGAGCAGAGCTTAGCCTACTGATTAGCCTTTTAACCTAAATTAATAACATGCACACGAACTCAGTTAGTAACTATACAGCATTTACGATAACTCACGAGATTAAAACCTTCACAACGAATGACAAAGTGCGATACTTAAACATCCATCGAATTAACGACGAATGACAAAGCATAAACCCTCATGTGGGCAGCACTTAAACATCCATTGGATAGTTTAATCGATCGGACATTGAATCGTAGCAGCGATCGAGTTAATACCCGGTATCGGAGCAGCACCTCGCTAATATAATTGATATTTTCGACTTCAGAGTACTAAAACTTCGTTTTTGAAAGTTTGTTTCGACACCATCAGACTGTGCATGCAACAGGCTATTTATAGGTGAAATTGAGACCTTACGCGGCCCGCGTAAGCCTTCAGCTTAACCTTACGCGGCCCGCGTGGCCGCCCAGTCTACGAGTAGGGTTGACTAGTCATACGTAGGTGCACCAGATGGTCGACATGTGGCACGGTTACGCTTATCCAGTCAAACCCAACGTTGACGCGGCCCGCGTAAGACATACCTTGTCTCTTACGCGGCCCGCCTGAGAACCCAGATTTTGTTTTTCTTGATTTTTGATGTAGGGTAAGGTTTCAGGGGTCCGGGTTTATACTTACGGGTATTTTTAGGACAATTTTGAGAGTCCTTACACTTTGTCAGGGCATGAAGCAAATATGTATATCAACAAATGTGGACATTCTAAAACAAGATTCCAAAAAGGTACTTATTGTCGTTATTAAATTAAATTGCTGAACAGAATGAAATAAGAACAAACTTTACAATTCTACTTAACTACATAGGTAGTTAAAGAAAAACCATCGTTTATGTCATTTTATATTAAGCACAGTTAATAGTTATTATCATTTACTGACTAGACTGTAAAAAGAGTTAATATGATATATTTAGTGTTTCAAAAGGGTAAATATAATATGATGAAATTAACATAATATTTAGATGGATATATACTAAATTTTGAACATTAACAAGGATATCTACAACTTTGATTTCATTTGTAGTAAAGTTAATTCTTAATTTCTTATTGTTATTTTATTATGGTGAAGGAGAACATTGAATTGCAAATCACTAATGCAACTCAAATGATTAAGCTTGAAAAGGACCCACATGCTGCATTTGCGTTGATTATCGATGGAAAGACTTTAACTTACGCTTTAGAGGAAGATTTGAAACATGATTTCTTGACTTTAGTCGTTGATTGTGCTTCTGTTATATGTTGTCGTGTTTCTCCTAAACAAAAGCCATGGTAAGATTATGATACATGGATGCGTCATTTTAAATTATTACTATTTTCTTAGTCTCTTATTATCGTCTTGGCATTAGGTTACAAGATTGGTGAAAGAAGGCACTGGGAAAACGACTTTAGCAATTGGAGACGGTACAAATGATGTCGGAATGATTCAAGAGACACGAGTTGTAGTTAGAAGGTAGCAGTTGCTTTTCCTTTCCAGTAATATGCCGATTCACGACCTAGCTCTAGCACCGACGAATAAACCTGTAGCCTTGGCCCTCGGTCTTTCAAAAAAGACTACAATTTAGCTCATCGGGTATTAACCACATATTTACTCACACATGCATACAAATAGTTCAAATAACATTTAGTAAAAATATTAGGTGGATACGTTTAGCACAATCCTTTACCTTAATATACTTGAACAAGTGTCTGATGAGGTCGATTTTTTTGCAGCTGTTGTTTGATCTAAACTGTCCATTTGACGTTGCATCAAGATGGTTCTCATTCATAGCCAGTTTCTCAGAAGCATTGGGACGTCACAAGGTTGGTGTATAATCCAGAACGGTTCTTTGTACTAACTTGTATTTCTAATTTATCAAGGTTTGATTTAGAGTAATTTGCCTTTCTATACGAGAGAAGTTTGTGTCCTGACCTCATGTTTGAGCTTGATCAATGCAACTGCTGACCATTACAGAGATGGGCAAATAGCACCGGATTTATAACGAGAATATTATCGTATACGGGTTGAGTTATACTCTCAATCCCGAGTAAAGGTAAACTATATCAGTCTATATGCCTTAAAAGGGTCGGGTCAACTTGACCCGAATACTGAAGTCCATTTATTTGGGCAAATTTTGACCTGTTTGTTTTTAAGCTATATTTCTTAAATGACCTATATAACTTGAACTGACCCATGCTTAACTGAATGGGTCGAAACTGACACCTCTAAATCGTCACCTTTTTTTTATAAATGTACTATTTACTTTATTGACGTTTGGACCATGAAATTTTGTCAGTTAATGAGACTTGCATATCTAATCGGGTTCGGATCCACTATAGAAAGAAGTCCACTCAACAGGTAGGCACTCAATTACTATTTATTATATATTTTCTACCATCTATAAAAAAAATCAAAGGTACCTTTTTTCTTGTACATGCAGTGCTTCACTTTGCATGCTACCTTGGCCTAAGCCAGCAGTTTGGCCTTCAGTTCCCTCTGATGCTTCATTTGAGGTTCTTGACAAAGAAAATGTATTGTCTTTTGTAACATTTACTTATTTAATGATAGTTTTTATATAAAAAAAAAGAAAAATGGATTTAAATAATCCCAACTATTACTTATTGGCCGACAATAGTCGGAACTAACGAAATGTTTTGTCACAGTCCCAACTTTTAACCTATTTTCTCCCAATATAAGCAGTCGAATTCATTAAAAGTTTGACTCCACGTCATCAAAACGTTGACTTTTTTGCCACATCAGCAAAAAACTAACGGGGTTAGACCTCGAATAGAAAACACCCGATGGGAGAAAATATGTTAAAAGTTGGGACTATCACAAAATATTTCGTTAGTTGGGATTGTTGCCGGCCAATAGGTAATAGTTGAGATTATTTAAATTCAATTTTCCTAAAAAAATAATTAAACTATATAAATTACAGACAATTCTTCAAGTTACTCCATAAATTAATGTTTCAGTGAACCCATAAATTAATATGAAGTGAACCCATATAACAAAGTAAGTTAGTGTTTCAGTGGTTAAATCTTCGTTGCGGAATTTCACTTTTCATGAACTCGCTGTGGCGACTGCTGGCTTTTGTCCTAGTAAGTGTTTGTTCCCATGATGTTATTATTTTTTTTATAATATTTCAAGTAAATTGGATTTTGATAATATAAGGAGTAATTTATTGACCCATAATAATTTATACCAGCATATTGAGCAGTGTTATTTCGAGATTTATTTTCGTTGCCAAATACAGTTTTACTCGCATAATTATCATAGATTTACACTTGGTTTCCACTTAGCATTGAAATCAAGTGTAAATATGTGATGGCTACGTGAGTGAGATTTGGCTTATCTACGAAAACTCGACTTGACAAAATTGAATTACGATAACAGCTTTCTCACTTTGTCGTGTTTTTTTGTACATTCTCTTGGTTTTTGTATTCAGATTTTGTATAGTAACGTCCTGCACACCAAGCTTGCTGTTGTAAAAGGACATCAAAATTGGGTTAAAGTTACCGCCAAGAGGATAATGGTAATCTCTTTTCTTTCTTCAGATTATATGCTCTATTTATGAAATTTTTGTTTAATGAATTTTTCTTGAAATGTTATTAGTGAAATCAGGGGTTTGGTTGTAATTGTATTGCAGGGTTCCCAGGTTAAGTTTTCATCTCCATGAATCTTGGTTTTAAAAAAGCATGAGGCAGACCGAGTCTTCTAAGTTGAGGCGCAAAGCGTAAAAGCGAACTGACCGTAGGGTTCCGATTTGCCGATGAATTTTGTAGTGGTGTTTTTTATGTCAGTTTGCTAGACTTAAGATAAGCGAAGTTTTCAATCATTTTATTTTGTTTAATGAATTTTGTAGCAACTCTTTGTGGCGAGTAATTCCCTACACTTTGATTTTAAAGTCGAATTGATTTTGTGGTCATCGGAATTATTTTTTAATTACTGCGTTTGGAATGTATTGGTTTGGAACTAAATGATGTATTAGATAATATATTTTTAATTACTGCGTTTTCTGTGTTAGTGAAATTAAATCATTTAGTGAAATTAAACATGTTTTGTGGGTTCGTTATGCTTCTCTTGTGTCTAAACTTAATCAGTCGACAAGTTTAATGTATTCTTAAGTATAATGCGAATGTGAATTCATTAAATAATTTCACATCATATTTTACATATAAACGTATGCTTACATTCAATGTTTACGATGTACCCGCGTCCATCGGACGGGTGTCCGGGTGTCCACCTAGTACTCTATAATAAAAGAAATCATATTAGGGACACATGGCGCTCTATGAGGCGATCTTAATTATTTTTCTAAATATTTATTATGAAAAGTCAGTTATTGATAATATTAAATTTAAAATTTAAAATTTGTAGAAGAGATCATAATGATAAAGACAAAGATAACTGATAATAATATATTAATTATTATAATCATATATTAATTATTAAAATTTAAAAAAATATATTAGCGTTTTAAATATTTATAAAGATAAAGATTTTATTTAATTGGTAGTTTTAATTGTTTTTATATTTTAGTGATAAGGATAAGGATAACTGATAATCACATATTAAAATAAAAATATTTATTTTGATCAACTGTTTACAATAAGTAAATAGTACCTCAAAGTTCATTTTGTTAGAAAACACATCTTGATTACTAAATGTGTTAACGAATTACATTATTCGTGTAAGACATATGTTTATTCAAATCGTGCAATACACGAGTTTTTAAAAGATGTAACTATTCTATTGCTTAGTATATAAAATTATATTTATTCAACTCGTGTAATACACGGGGTTCTAACCTAGTATGTCATATTTGAAAGAGCAATTCTCTTATGAACACTCCTGAAAAAAAAAATATATATATTTCTTTTAAATTTCAAATATAAAAAAAATGCCTTGTTTTGATTTAATTTTTGTTAATTAAAACGTCATGTCACCAAATATTTAATCAACATAAGCATTAAGACTTCAAAAAAAAAAAAAAAGTTTTCCAACACATCATCAAGTGCTAATATGTTAACCTGGTGATTTTGTAAGATTGGAACAACAAAAGAAAATTTTAACAATTTTAGAGAAAAACAAGTTTTAATTACCTTTGTAAAAAAGATAACAAACTTATATACTCTTGTATGAATTTTTCTCATAAAAAATATAATACATCAAACATGAAATTGTGGTTTGGGTTTAGTGGAGCCGATGAGGAGCATCACCACATATTCTAGTTTCTTTTTTTTTGCATGTGCTCTATTTCCATATGGGCTTAAAAGTATTTTCCTTACGACTAATTTTACTTTTGAATTGAGGGTTTTGTATTTTCTATATCTAATAAATAAAATTAATGGGAGACATTTATCATTTTTTTACTTTTGTAGGCAACCAAAAAGTTGGTTTTTCCACATTTTAGTTTTTCATATCTCTCATATTAAATAATAAAGATTTTCTTTAATTTTATAAATAATATGATTAGTTTTCTTTGTAAAAGGTCTTTGACAAATATATAATATGTTAACATTTTTTTTGAACGGCCAACAAATCAATTCCGAGCACTCTCGAGTCACCCACTAGACAAACGGAGTACTCCGAGAGTAACCCAAGTCGTCCACCACCAATTCCGGGGAAAACCGGGTAACCCACCCGCTCGTATGCACGACAGTAAAATTACCTGTAAAACCCGGTTGGCTCAAGGATCGAACCCAGGTTTCTCTAGGTCTCCTATCACTGTCCACCAGTGCCTCACTCTTTTTTTGCACCAAATGAGAATTGAACTTAAGTCTTCAAAGAAGAACTCAAGTCCTCATACCACTTGAGCTAGAGGTCATTGACATATAATATGTTGCTTAAAATAAATATTTAAAAAAACATCTATTTAACATGTTTCATATATTTTGCTTAAAATAAATATTTAAAAAAATCCACCTATTTAACATGTGTCATACACAAGTTTCTAAGCTAGATGTAATATATACCAACATTTTAGTGGATTAGGGTGGGGAGTGTTCGAATTTTGAATATTTAAATTAGTCAAATCGAATTATTCAAATTTTAAAATAAGATTTTAAAATAACATTTTAGTGGATTTGAATCAAATCGATTTTCCTTTTTTCGTGTGGAATGATATTGAAGTAAGATTTGAATTCGATTACTATGTTTGGATCAAATTTCTAGTTTTTCGAATCTTGTTCGAATAATGAACACATAAAAAAACATCAAAAACTACATCCAAATCATTCAAAATTATAAGTTCATAGCAAAATGACAAAAAAGATTATAAATTAACAACCAAAATTGTTCATCTACCGTCGATTTAGCGTCAAACGAAACAATTGTGGTGGGTGAGATTTGATTTGAGAGCTTAGAAATGGAAAAGATACATAGAGGCCGAAGACTAAACTTAAGAGCTTGTTAGGCTATCTACGATTTTTTTAGATTTTAGAAATTTAGCATTTAGGTAGTTGTTTATTGGATTTGAGTCGAAGTATTGAATTAATTTTAGTAAATAGTAGCCCTACATATAAAATAGATATTCATTTGTTATGAGTCCCTTTGTGTGTATAACCATCTATATATAAAATCAAAAATAAAATGCATAAGTTGAATTTCAACTTTTAATCGAGTATTACAACTTAGTATTTGTTTCGAAATTCGGTTACCAAACTCGAATGAATTTAAATTTATAAAATGCAAACGCAAAATTCGATTACCGAATTCGAATGAATTTAAATTCATAAAATGCAAATTTGTATCAAATTCAATTTTGAGTTTTTGAGCTCGATTGAACATTAAACTACCCTAGTTATTAAACTACCCTAGTTAGGAGCTCTCGCCCCTTACTAATGAGAAGGGTTCGTTAGTGCAATTAACCATCTACGACGCGAATTTAAACTTCGACCCGATTTTCAAAACATCCTTTTAAGGCTTAAAGTTTTTTTTCATACTTCCAGGATAAAAGAAATTGTTAATAAAAACTCTTTAGACGGTTATCAAACTATACTTCAAGGTCAACTAATAAATGCATGAAAATGTAGGTAAAATCAAGTAAAGACAGTCGGTCACCTGCCTTTTGCCGTTCTATACGTTCCAAATTTGGGGTCATGTTTGTATTTTCTCTTCAGAATTCAATTCGGATTATTTTTATACTTTCTTTTCAAAGTGAATTATTATTATACTTTCTTTTCAAAGTTCAATTATAAATTAATTATTGCTTATTCTCGATCAAAAGGGCTCCGACGACGTGTGTGAAAGACTAAAATAGCCTTTGTATTGTAACTGTTGTTAAACTAGGATGCAAATTCATGGTTTAATTTCATATAATTTCATTACTTAATAGACATAATGTCTTTATTCTGTCACTAAATTAGTTTAGCTTTAATCATGTTAACCGTATTTTGTAATCCACTTACTAAACATATACGTGCTAATCTTTAACAAAGTAATATGTTTATTTTGAACGTGTTCAGACAAGACTTTAGATTGAATGCGTGTTAAAAAAATTAACTTGTTAATTACCTAAGTATATGTCAGTCATATCTCTTAAAATAACCGTGATCCCATATGTTTATTTTAGGGGTATGCTAGATATAAATCATTGAAAACGGTTGACAACGCAAAAATTTAGAGGTGTGACTTCAAACTAGGGATGAGCTCGGTACCGTCCGGTACCGAAAGAACCGGTACCGAAAATCCTCAAAAGTGGGTACCGGTACCGGTACCGAATATACCTGGTTCGGTACGGTTCGGTACCGGTACCGGTACGGTACCGGTATTTAAGGGTAAAAACCGGTAAATACCGGTACCGAACCGGTACCGAAAATGTCAAAAGTCGGTACCGAATCGGTACCAAAAAGGTACCCGGTTCGGTAAATTCGGTACCGGTACCGGGTCCATTTTGCCCATCCCTACTTCAAACCTATAATATGTGGATGGCAAACATGTATTCCAAATATGTGGATATCATTTGTAACTTAGGTAACCACATATATAGGCCAACCTACTATACATTTATTATGTACATATATATTGAAATGGGTAATCTTTTATTACCTATAAGAATATGGGGTATGGGGCGGGGTTGGGGCGTGGGTTGGGTATAAACGTCCAAGTCACCACCCCGGGTTGGTTTGGGTTTCGGCGTGGCCCCTTGGGCGGGGCTACCCACATGACATGGCAGAACCTCATTGGCCAAGAGCACTAGCCCTTTGAAATTGGATTTTTTTCCACCCCACCCCAGCCACGCCCCACCATACCCCTTTGAAATTGACTTTTGGTCTTGGGTGTCCCATACTCCACGTGTCGCACCATGCCCCCCAACACACACCCACCATACCCCACGGTCTAACTACAAACACAAGATGGGGAATAGTGTCAGGCAGCCAATTTACGGTTTTATCCTTGCTTTAAAATTATGATTTTATCATCAGTTTAAAATTGTGTTTTTGCCCCAGCAAAAAAAATTAAAATTTTGTCCTCGGTTCAAAATTACAATTTTTCTCCGTTTAAATTTACAGTTTTGTCATTAGTTTTGTTTTTTTCTCACAGTCAAAATACGATTTTGCCCTCAATTTAAATTTACATTTTTTCATCGTTTTTGTTTGTTTTCCAAGTCAAATTATGATTTTTCCCCAGTGTAAAATTACAGTCATGCTATCGTTTTAGTTTTTTTTACCAAACTGTGGTAGTTTTTTGTTTTAATTGGTTGAATCGGTATAATTTTTATTTGTGTCAGGCGGCTGCCTGGCACACGCCCATTTGTCCTGAAAATTACAATTTTGCCCTCAGTTTTTCCATCCTTTTTTAAGCAAAAGTATGATAATGTTTTATTTTATTTGGTTGACTCAATGTAATTTGTTGAGATCGTGTTATAAGTAGTATAAGTAACCGAAACATAGACGTACATGTTATGAGAGAAATATTTGGCTTAGTACCCCGCGACGCAGGCGGGGCAAAATCTAGTTTAATGCAAAACAAAATTGCGTAGATGCAATTTTCAAAACAGTTTGGTTTATGATATATATTAACTATTAAATTAGACAGCAAAAATGACTCTGTGGCCCAATGGATAAGGCGCTGGTCTACGAAACCAGAGATTCTGGGTTCGATCCCCAGCAGAGTCGCTCTTTTTCTATATTTTCAATTAAATATATATTTTATATTTTGAAAAATAATAATAAATCTTTTAAAACCACTACCTCGGGAGTCCCACCCGCACAACCGGCTCGCATATCCTAAGAATGGATTCTGTGGGCCCACAACCATCGTCGCATATTCTGTGTATTCCGTCACTAAATATTTTACACTTAGCCTACACATTTCCCTTCCTCATTGGATGATACTGTTATAATTAGTTATTACCAAACATTATGATCTATGGTTTATATTTATCAATGCAATATTAAAACCTTATTACCTATCATTCTATCAAAATTATAAAAAAATAGAGTTAATTATTCAATTGGTCTTATGGTTTGTCCATATTAGATCTTTAGCCTCTTATCTTTCTAAAATTACTACATTATTTGTTACTTTAATACTCTTGCTATCTATGTTGCATAAAACTTTTATAAATAAAAACCTTACAAGATATCAAATTATAGAAAAACAAGACAACTAGTCGAGCATGAGTTGAAGGCAGTAAATACAAGCTTAGTTTGTGGCTCAGTTGGAAATATCGAGTTGAGCCGACTTGGTATGCATTATTATTAGTTCAAATCGAGGTTCATGGAGACATTCGTGATCCAAGGTAAAGTTGGAAAATAAAGACATTAAAAACCTTACCGATTATCCAACTAATTTACACGCAGAATTTAATGACTAACTCATAAATACTCTAATCATACCCCTAAATCTACACTTATGTCCAATATAAGACTTACCATCAACCACATGAAAAAGAGAAGAGCTTACCAATAACCCTTAATAAGTGTATGGGGGACAGACTAGGGCCGGCGCCGCCCCAGCACACCGCCCCCTAGGCCCATCCCCGTCTTCATCGTCCTCCACAAGACGTTCACGCCGTGCCTCTTCTTCTCACACATATATACATATAACATATATATATAGGTCCATTCTCCACATTCTAGGTCCATCCCCTATAGGCCATCCTCACACCTGCTTACGTGAATAACTACATGGCAGAGCATCCTTTGAGGACTACCCTCCTATACACGGAGTAGGCTAACATTCGTGAAAACCCAAGATCTTTATCTTTCTATGTAAAAAAAGTGTAAAAAAACTATTGTAACAAAGAAAAAGACTCACAATCACCACACTTATCCACAACCAACTCTCTAGTTCTCCTTTGCATACTAATCAACACATTATGCCACGTATTCACCCTAGAACTCACCCTAACCGGCAACACCCCAACATTCATGTCCCCCAAATCATCAACCTTAACTCCAACAACATCACACGGATCCGCACCATCCAACAACCAAAACAAACAATAACAAAACCCTTTAGTAATCTCCGAATCACTGTCCACTTGAAACCTCATCAACCCATGAGCATCAACTGCCACGTTCAGCCACACCTGGGCCGTACACCCAGTAACTCTGTTGGATTCTACCCGACCCGATTCGTCGAATTCGGGTAGGATAGTTGCGTAGTGGAGCAAGCGTTTGACTCTGTCGATTGGTTTGGGTAATGATTTGAATTCTGTTACGAGGGTGTTGAGTTTTTCTGGGACGGTGAGGGTGGTGGAGAAGTGTGGAAGGTGGTCGTTTGGAGACTTTTGTGGTGGTGGTGGGAAGATGGAGCGTGGTGGTGGTGGTGGTTTGAAACTGGCGGTGGAGGTGGAGGCGGAGTACATTTGAGGTGGTGGTTGTTGGAGTGAAAAGGATGATCGGAAAGTTAGGTGTGGTCGTGGTAGGTAGTGGTAGGACGGAGGAGACGGCTGTGGAGGATGAGGGAGATCCTAGAAGTGAGGAGCAGGGGATTGTTAATATATAGTATACAAAAAGATATGATTCATATGTAAATTATTCTTCTTTTATATTATATTCCATAATTATGTAGTAACTATTTTACACACAAATATTATTTACACACAAATATTATATCACATGACTATCACGGGACTAGAAGTTCCACTAGGCTATAAGCATTTAGTATGATATCGTTAGAGGAAGATACGTTCAAAGGTAGAACTGCGTATAAATATTTCTTAGTTGTGATTAATCTCAACCAATAGATGAAAGTTATGATTGTTAAAATCGAATAAGATTGCGTGTCAATGTTCTACAAAAACGAAAACAAAAGTATCTTTTATTTTATTTTATATTTTACGTTCTATAATTATGCTATAACCATTTTAGATATGATTATGCGTTGGATAAGACTTTGTTTTTCTAAGTAGCGAGGGTTTAATCTTCGTGATGAATAAAAATGTGTAGTTTAGTAATAATATAACTAGAAAGTGTGCGTTTCTATTTAAAAAAAAAGAAAAGAAAGATAAATACTTAGTGTAATTAAGCCACAAATTGTTAAACTATAAGAACACTGCTAATGATCTCTAGATAAAGTGGTGGAGGGCTTGTATTTCTCTGGAGAGATACACGTTCAACTTTCACTTGGTACAGAGTGAGGCACTGGTGGGCAATAATAGGAGACCCAGAGAAACCTGGGTTGGATCCTTGAGCCAAACGGGTTTTACTGGTAATTTCACTGTCATGCCTACGGACGGGTGGGATACCGGGTTTGCCCCGAAATTGGTGGTGGACTCGGGGTACTCCGTTTGTCCAGCGAGTGCCCTAAGAGTGCTCTGGATTGATTCTGTTGGCCGTTAAAAAAAAAACACTAAAAACACTAATAAGTTGTATAAATCAAAACAAAATTAGGATAGTCTTTTTTAACTACGGCTATTAGTTAAATTTGGTTTTTGGCCGGAATGATGCGATTTTCTCCGGTAAGCGAGTGGCCATTCATAAGATTTTTAGCGAAGTTCAGGTGACATCGTTTCTGTGGTACAAAAGTCGAACTCGAAACGCAGCTATGGACTGGGATAAGTGGAGAAATTTTGCTGTGGAGGGTGGATAGTTCTTTTGGCAGCAGGGGTGATATTATGGGGCTGTTTGTAACTTTTTGGGTGGTGTAGGGTGTATTTTTATTGTCTAGTTTCTTACTAGATATTTTGTTTGTATGTTTTTTGGTTTTTAATACATCAGCCGTTCAAAAAAAAAAAAAAAAAAAATTTGTTTCGTCATCGCTTACATAATCAAGTTCGTGTTCCCCACCAAAACACTATTAAAACTAGGAGAAATGATTGTGTCTTTGTTTAGGAGAAATAATTTTTTTTTTACCGCCAATGGTGTGACTTGTTGGGTGTCCGCTAACATTTTTCTAACTCCTTTAACTGAACTTTTTGTTTTTTTGTATACCCATAACCCAAATTACGTCATTTTGGTCCCAATTGTTATAATGGAACACTTATCCTATTTATATCGAATATCTAAAATGTTTGTAGAATAAGGTATTAGATTTTTTTTTAAACATAGAACTTATACATCTGAATTAACTGGTAATTCAGACGGACCAACATAACTAATTTTACACTTAAAATACAAGCTAGAAATTATAATGCCTTAGCTTAAAAACTTTGCCGTGCATGATCATACTCCATCCTTCCATAATTATTTCCCAAGGGATAGCGGTCTAATAGTGTTCGGTTCTTCATATGCTTGGTCGTCCCTCCGATACCTGCCTTTGTAAAAGCCTAACATAAACACTAAAAACAATTAGTGTTTGAGTTAAACGGTCAAACTCTTTAAAACAATAAGGATAAACAAATTTTATTATTTAGAGGTTTATTCCTCTACAATCCAATTCACATCCAATTCGGTTTGGTGTTTTACCCAACCGACCCGTTAAGAGACTTTAAACGTTCTAGCTCAAGTCTCCTATGTCCCTTATCATGTTTCCCACATTTTCTCTCAACTACAACCTCAATTGTGGTTGGTTTCATTTAACAAAACATTAACTTTTCATTATTATCTTCTTGTATGGTGTTTTACCAAAAATAACCGGTTGAGAGACCTTAAGCCAAAAGCCTACGCCTCCCACTTTTATTTTACCAAAAAGATCAACCCAATTTTAGGACTTATTATTAACCTACCCTTAGGGGTAGTTTGCTCGCTTTATCACCCGGGGCATTTTAGTTAATTTAGTCCATTTTCGCATAATGGTCGTGCTTTGGCTCGAATGGCCGTTATACCTAAAATGCTAAATGAATTTCACTTAGGTTAATCTATTACCCAAATTTGACTCATCCTCTTTAGTCGAGCCATAAGCCCCTACCGAAAGCATAACCTTTTATACATACCTGTCACGAGTCAAAACCATTGGCTCATTATCCATACCTTGCGATTTCTATATCTTTCCAAATTGTGACAATGCATGCTCATACATTATGCTTAATTACCTATAAGCATGAAACTTGACAAACCAAAGCATTAAATAATGAGTTCAAATGGTGATCACCATTTGACCCGCATGACCTCCTTTTGACCATTCTTGATTCGCCATTTATGGCATCTAAATCAATCTTTATATTGTTTGACCCTTTTGGTTCGCGTCAACAATTATTTACACCAAAACTCATTTCTACTAGTTTTGGTCCGCGTCAGTTAATGTCTATACCTCAAACTCATTTCCATTTGTTTGACCCGTTATGGCTTGCGCCATAAAGTAATCCTTTCAAAACTCATTGCTTACCACCAAAATATTGTTTCGCACTGAAGGGGTAAGGTCGCAAAAACCTTGCTTCAAGTACTTGGGACCATACCACGATCCCGTAAAAAACCCTCTTTAGACCTTGCGCGGCCGCGCACTGGTCCTGCAAAGAGAACTTAAGAAGAAAACGATGGTCAAAAACCTGCGCGCCAAAAGGAGACAAACAAATCCTTGCACCGATCTCCATAGCAAACAAGATTTTAATCCTAACAAACACTTTCGCATAATTAACATCCAGACTTGGATAAAAATAACTTCTCTGAAACTATACAAAGTTAACATGAGGAAGAGCCACACAAGATTACAGCTGTATTCTTCTAGAAGGCTCCTTCGTGCACCACTATTCGGTTATAACCGAATGGCCACGTGGCATCATCCCAGGCTCCCTCAAAGCCACGGTGATGGCACATAATTGAAGATAAATCCATACTTGTCCACTTTCCACGTGACAATACCCTAACTGTTGATCAAAATCGCGATCCGTGTGCACACACACAATCGTTAGCGATTAATGGGAGGGAAACGTAACCGCTTACGGAAAAGTATCTTCCGTCAAGTTTTCACCAACAGGTTTTCCCGCCCAAAACTTCGGCTATAAATAAAAGGATAATTCAGGTACAATTCTCAAGTTACATTCACTTCACTTTCACTTCTTCTTCTTCACCAAAACCTGTACTTATTCTCACGCCGGAGGGTGGTCACGGAGAGAACCTCCATTCTCCCCGTGGCGAGTCTAACGGCTGTTGTTTTGCAGTGATTGCTAGAGGAAGAAGATCAGTCACCTTCGAATCGGACGAGAAGATTTAACCCCTTTTATGCAGATTAAAACCCCCTGGTTCAGTTGATTCCGGTCAACAAAACTAGTGTTTCTTCATTGGCGCCCACCGATTTCTCAGTTTTATTTCATTTCTTCTCGTTTCAATTCGTTTTCTCTTCATTCTCTGTTTCATATGACAGCGAACTCGTCAATTCACCCATCAGGTACTCGATATGAAGTCAAGGGTACTATAACCCAAGATATCCAGATCGACGGAATCATCAGCAACAAAGAAGGCAACAGAAGTTATCTGGAGGAAAAAGGCTCCATGGTACATACAGGAGTTCATAATCGCCCATATCTACTCCCAGAGGAAACTCCAGAGTACCGGTTCACCAGGTTCCAAAACGCCATGAACCAAATTTTTGCACAAAACGACAGATCTGAGTTACTATACAGCAGATCTGATAATCAAAAAATAAGCAAGGGGAAAACTGGCACTGCAACATTGGACCCACGGTTAGCCCGTCAGTGGGACAACCAATTCAGTAGCCAAAAGGATACGTCAAAAAATTCAGAAGATACCAATCACCAGGAAGTCAAACCAAGGCAGATAAATATAGTCCAAGGAGGTCCCTCACGAAGGCCGAATAAACGGAGCCATAATCAGCATTGGCGAGAGCAACAAATAGTCTTCCCCGTTGTTCCCGGAGGTCCTCAGGAAGAACGTCCAGTAATTATCACCGGTATCTTCGGCCATTACCGAACTTATTATATGTTCATAGATCCAGGAAGTTCAATGGATATAATCTATGAACAATGTTTCAAACAACTCGACCCAGAAGATAAGGCACGCTTAAAACCAGTCGATTTTCCTCTCACTGGTTTCTGCAACGAAGCTGTCTTTCCGCTGGGTCAAATCGCTTTTCCTGTGACTCTCTCAGATGGCGAACACTCGCGCACTGTCACAGTTAATTTCATGGTTATGCCAGCAACGTCGCGACATGATGTACTCCTGGGGAGGCGATCTCAAAGAGAATTCAGCATAATTACCTCTATACCGCACGCCGTGTGTGGTTTCTCGACAGAGACCGGAGTAGCAATATTATATTCCAGCAAGGAAGTTATGTATGTGGACGATGAACCACCAGCAAAGGTTGCCAAACCCTCAACATCAAGCGAACCAGAAAAATGGGTTCTCAACGAAGAGAATCCAGAGCAAACTATCTTGTTAGGGCACGCCATCTCCTCGGCAATCCGAATAAAGTTGAAAGAATTACTCTCCAACAATATGGACATCTTCGCCTGGTCCCCACTGGACATGACTGGAGTACCACGAGACATAGCGCAACACTGTTTAAATGTCAAACCTTCAGCAGAACCCGTCACGCAAAAAAGGCGCAGCCTCAGCACAGAAAAAGCAGAAGCAATGAACGAGCAAGTAACAGAATTACTTAACGCTGGGATCCTGCGCGAAGTCCAGTCCCAAACCTGGGTAGCCAACCCAGTAATGGTACAAAAACACAATGGCGGGTGGCGCATGTGTGTCGACTTCAAAGACCTCAACAAAGCCTGCCCGAAAGACTGTTATGCACTACCGGAAATAGAGAAAAAAGTCGACTCTCTAGCATCCTTCTGCTAGAAGTGTTTTCTAGATTGTTATAAAGGCTACCATCAAGTGCAGATGAAAGAGGAAGATGAGGACAAAACGGCTTTCCGTACAGATAAAGGTATCTTCTGCTATACAAAAATGTCTTTGGGTCTTGATGTGTAGTAAAATACACATATTTGTCCTGTGTGAAATGTATAATTATTGTATGGTTTTTATTTGTTTTTATTTAGTTTTAAGTTTGTTTTATTTTATTTTGTGTTTTGCCAGGTCCTGGTGTAAAGGAAGCAAAAACGGCGAATAAAACGGAGTCCGAATGAAGAAGAAATGAAGAAAAGAATATAAATACGCGCCAGAAACAGTCAGAACTTCATCTTGACATATCCGGAGCTAGAAAATGAGTTACGGGAGCCATAATGTATGCTTTTGGGGTAGCTCGACGAGAGGAATCCAAAAATGAAGTTTGCTTTTGAAGATGCCTTACGGACCGTAAGGCTCCCACCCTTACGGTCCGTAAGGGGTTCGCAGAAGCCAAAAACTTGGCCTATAAAAGGCACTCACTTGTTCACTCGAAAATACACCTGAAGACATCTCAACACACCTTGAAATGTAGTCTAAGAAGATTTTGGAGTGCCTTGGAGCTTCTCGGGAGTCTTGGAAGCTTTCGGTTCGAGTTCTAAGTCATCCGGGTTCGGTAAATATTCGTTTTTCAGTTTCTATTCGCTTTGTATAATGTTTTCAGTTGTTTTCAGACTTTGTTCAGTTATATTAATGAATATTATGTGTAGCTAAACTCTAAAACTATCTAGGTTGTGATAAACACTTGTTATAAATGTAGTTTTTACCGGTTATTGTGCGATTATGGTTTGTTCTTGTTAAGTAAATAATTTAAGTTTCTAGTTTGGTGTATATGCATATTTTAACTTGGTTAATACTTCGATCATATGTTTTACATAAATTCCGGTGAATGTCTTTTCATAAAAAGAATTAATGTTGATATTCAAGTCTTAGCGGTTTGGGTAATCATATGGTGGTATTGTGAAATAAACCATAAAAATAATGATCAAGAATTAATCCAGTTTTAATGTTCTACTATTTTTAGCTCTGTAAGGTATAAAAATATTAGTAGATCGAGTTTAGTGTATTGCTAGGATTGTGTTTTGTGAGAAACCCGATTTTAGTTAAATTGTCGCTAACTTGTCTATTAAACCAAATCAAGTTTTCTTAAATCGCTTTAGATTTACAACCGTGAGGAAGTCAGTCTTTTCAAGCACTTTTCTAGAACACTAGACAACTGTAAGGAAGTCTAGTAAATCGGTAATCAAAATAAATCTTTAAAGTCACATAGTTGCCTTCCCGAGAATGATTGGGAATCCTATACGTCGTCTTTTAGGGTTTAATATCTAAAGATCCCGGTTTCATACCACACAATTATCCGGTAGAAAATATGTTATTAACAAGTGGGATTCCAACCTAGATAGTCCTTTATCATCATAAAATCAAACCTTTGTCTTAATTTGTTTTTAGTTCATTTTTATTAATTAGTTTTTAATTAATTTACTTTTCAAGTAAAACCCCCCTTTAAATAAAAAATATAAAAATGTTTAGTGTGGTGTCATTTTTAGTGTATATAAATTAATTAACGTAATTCAACAGAGTTCCTTGGGTTCGATACTCGGACTTACATCAGCTATACTACACTGATCGGTACACTTGCCGGATGTGTGGTTTAGGTTTAGATCGAGTCTAAGTTTATAAATTTAAAGCTTAGAGTGTCTAGTTTAAGGTTATTTTTAAAGTTTGTCTTTTTGTACATTATTTGTAAAAATGTGTTTTTCGTGTCGGACATGTAGTAACTGGAAGGGTTAAGTACCGTTAGTTGGGAACTCCTGTCTAGGCTGGCATTCGTACAAATCCAATTATAAGGACCTGTTGCCTACCTGGGGACAATCCCAATGAGAGTACTGATACCTATTAGGCCAAAGCATGTCCAAAAGTTTAGTTTTTGAGTCAATCTTTATTTAACCATTTTTAGTAGTTTTTATTAAACCACTTTTATCACACCAAGTTTTTGGCGCCGTTGCCGGGGAACTCTTTGGCAATTGCGTTGATTACTTTATTTGGACTTAATTGACATCATACGTGCTAGTTGTTTTCTTTTGTTTGAGTCGTAGGAGTCTAAGTATTCTAGTGTCTTTCTTTTTGGAGTCGTAGGAGTCTAATTTTAAGTAATTTTTTTTATTTATTTTTAATTTTCTTTTGTTTTTAGTGTCAATCATGTGTTACGATTGTGGTATACCTCACATTTCTATATTTTGTCCATATTTCCCGAGGTACTCCACACATTGTTATGATAACCCCTATGTGCAGCCGCAACCATGTTTTTCACAGGAATATTCCTCGTATCAGTGTAAGGAACCATACCAGTATGAGGAACCATATTACCAACCTCAACAGCAAAATTCTGAAGTCTTTGAGCAAGAACAGGTGGATAGGATAAAAGAAAGGAAACTATTCTTTGAGGAGATGCTCCGACAACAAAAAGAGGTGGAAGCTGAATCAACAAGAATATGGAAAATATTGAACTCACTGGTAGAGCCGGAGACGATAATGGAAGTTGAAGTCCCACCTCCGGTTCAACAGGAACAACAGGTTCAACAGGAAGAACGAGAAGAGAAGAATGGTAAGTTTATAATTGACTTTTCCTGTAGTGATGAGGAGATAGATGCGCAGCTGGCTGAATATAGGAGATTGATGGGAGAAGAAGAAGAGGTAGAAGAAAAGAAATTGCAGCCAAAGAAGCTTACGACCGGGTATACATATAATGCAGAAGGCAACTACCTCGGTTACATGCTTTCTCCTGGGGAATTAATCCCAACATTTCCAGAATTGGGGAAAGAGCTACCATATGAAGATGAGTCAGATGAAGAGATCACTTCAGTCACGGAGACGAAAATGGACGTTGAAGTCCCACCTCCGGTGCCACAGGTTAGTATATATGATTTTGGAAGTGACTCTGATAATGAAATAGACGAAGAAGAATGGGCTGCTTATCAGAAGATGATAGTAAAGAAAGAAGTGAATGAAGAGGAGTTAGACTTGGGAGAGTCCTTGGAAATATTGTTTGCTGAAAATGTAGAAGAAAAGGACTTAGAGAATGTGTTATCTGATGTGGATGAATTTTTAAAGTTAGAATTAGATGATTTGCCGGTCTATGAAGAAGTAGGAGAATTAGACCCTGAGGGGGATATAGCATTCTTTGATGCCCTACTTGAAGATGAACCGACAGAGGTGATCGAACCTGCCCCAGATAAAGAGTCTAAGTGTGAGGATCCTCTTGAGGAAGTGGTGGAAGAAGAAGAAGAACACCATAGCAAGTATTTATAAGTGAAACTGAAAAATCAACAAAACCACAGGAGAAGGCAAGAAAGAACTTGGATCAACAAAACTTAAGGATGCAAAGAAGGTATAATAGGAAGCTTCAGGCAACATTAAAGTGCAGAGACAACCATCCTCCTAATTACATGAATTTTATCAAATTTGATCCAGGTAAGTTTAAATTCTGGTGGTCTGACCCCTTTCAAAATTTCAAAATATTTTATTATTCCACCGTTAAATTTTTAACTGTTTTTGAGAACCGGGTGGAATTGAACGGGTTAGATAAGGTCCAGATCAAAGAAAAACCTCCTGATTAAATTTAAGTGTGGGGATGTTTTGTGGAGTTTGTTAAATTGTACTATGAGTCTAAGTTAGTAGTTTGGAGTTAGCCTTTTGTGTCGAGTCGGTACTGCTTTGTTTTTGCTTGTTTTTGTTTATGCAGGTTTGAATCGTACCGTCCGTACTCAATCTCCATTCGGGTATTTTCAGAGTTGTATACCAATTTCAAGTAATTTACAAAGAATACTAGTCAAAGTCAAAGCCGATCGCGACCGAAATGCTATACGATCAAGCTGGATTGGACAAAAGTTTGGAACTTATACATCATATAACCAGCTAAGTCCTTTCCAATTTGTCCTTTGTCTTTTGTCTTTTATTTCCTATTTATTTTAATTTTTGAGTAAGTTTCCATTCTACATTGAGGGCAATGTAGAGTTTAAGTGTGGGGATGGGAAACTATCGTTTAAGTCTTAGTTTGGGGTTAAAAAAAGTGTAATTATTGTTTTATTTTTGTGCATATTTGACTTATTTTTATCTAATAATTGTACATATGAGAAAATGTTAAAGTGTTTTTCATAAATAGAAATTTTTCTAATTATTCATAAATTTGCATCTAAAATACACACCCAATTTTAGTGAGTTTTGAGCCTTTTTAAAAGCATTCATCATATGCTTAAGACTTCATTTGATTGAGTGTGCCGTATAATAGTATATATTTCAGAACTTGTCTTGGATATACTTGTCAAAATCATTAACTATAAAAATTATATAAAGAGGATAGAGGCAATAGGATACAACCATGTGTTTACCCTTTCTTGTTAAAGCTTGAAAACCAAAAATATTATCCACTAGTAAACCATGTTGAGCCTTGTTCTGTTCATTTGTTTTAAACCCATGTGTGAATTCCGGTTTAGTATAATTTTCCTTTCATAGGAATTTAGTTTGGTCTTTTACCGGCAGACTTTAAAAGAAATGGAGATGCATTCATTCGATTTAAATTTGCTTTGTTGTCTACAATTCGTGAAACCAAGATTATCTACGGAGCTTAGAGAGAAAATATTTCACTTAAGTAAAGAAGATAGAAAAAAGTGGCGACAACAAGAATAAACGCCACCATTTTGTGGGACATCCAAAAGTGCTATGAAAAGAAGAGCAAAACAATACGACAAATGCATGGGATGTGGAAACTGGTCTCATAAAGTAAGATGTAGAAGAAGTCAGACTGAATCCCAACATGAATACACGCTTCTAATGAGGGTGGGGGCTATTAGGCTCGATGCCGAACGATCCATTAGAGTTGGAAGTAATGTTCACTACAGGATTAAGGAAGATTTGATTCACATCTTGGATAAAACCGGTCTTGACGATCTGACCTTAAAAGAGTCACTTGGTTTGTGAGTATGTTCATGTGTGAAAAAAAAATAAAAAATTAATGTAAGGTTTGTTAGGATAATTTGCTAGACCGGATTGAAACACTTCACCCAGTAAATAGTCATATATTCCTACCTTAAACCCTAGCCAAATTACAACCCAACATAAAAGTCCTCTTGATTTATATGATTTATATATGTTAATTGGTAAAGATGAGATTTCATTACAAGCCTATGATAATGTACTATATGGCCCGGCTTTTGAGTGATCACAGAAAATTACTAGTGCACCATTCACTAGTTTACACAAGTGAGCCGAGGGAAGCAAATCAAAGATGCAAGTAAGTGAGTAATTGATGATAAAACTCTATTTTTGAAAAATCACATTTAGTTTTCTCATCTCTATCATTTTTTTAGCTAATTTTAAATCATTTATGTACATTAATTTTTATGTGTGTTTAATTTTCCATTTTAAAATAACCGTTTGAATGTCAGTTTGTACAGTTGTTTAAGACTTTGCTTAGGGACAAGCAAAAGGTTAAGTGTGGGGATATTTGATGTGTAGTAAAATACACATATTTGTCCTGTGTGAAATGTATAATTATTGTATGGTTTTTATTTGTTTTTATTTAGTTTTAAGTTTGTTTTATTTTATTTTGTTTTGTGTTTTGCCAGGTCCTAGTGTAAAGGGAGCAAAAACGGCGAATAAAACGGAGTCCGAATGAAGAAGAAATGAAGAAAAGAATATAAATACGCGCCAGAAACAGTCAGAACTTCATCTTGACATATCCGGAGCTAGAAAATGAGTTACGGGAGCCATAATATATGCTTTTGGGGTAGCTCGACGAGAGGAATCCAAAAATGAAGTTTGCTTTTGAAGATGCCTTACGGACCGTAAGGCTCCCACCCTTACGGTCCGTAAGGACCTGTCGGCAGACACTTTTTCGGTGCGGAATGGGCAGTAGTGGAATGTCAGTTGGAAAGGTCTTACGGACCGTAAGGCTCCCACCCTTACGGTCCGTAAGGGGTTCGCAGAAGCCAAAAACTTGGCCTATAAAAGGCACTCACTTGTTCACTCGAAATACACCTGAAGACATCTCAACACACCTTGAAATGTAGTCTAAGAAGATTTTGGAGTGCCTTGGAGCTTCTCGGGAGTCTTGGAAGCTTTCGGTTCGAGTTCTAAGTCATCCGGGTTTGGTAAATATTCGTTTTTCGGTTTCTATTCGCTTTGTATAATGTTTTCAGTTGTTTTCAGACTTTGTTCAGTTATATTAATGAATATTATGTGTAGCTAAACTCTAAAACTATCTAGGTTGTGATAAACACTTGTTATAAATGTAGTTTTTACCGGTTATTGTGTGATTATGGTTTGTTCTTGTTAAGTAAATAATTTAAGTTTCTAGTTTGGTGTATATGCATATTTTAACTTGGTTAATACTTCGATCATATGTTTTACATAAATTCCGGTGAATGTCTTTTCATAAAAAGAATTAATGTTGATATTCAAGTCTTAGCGGTTTGGGTAATCATATGGTGGTATTGTGAAATAAACCATAAAAATAATGATCAAGAATTAATCCAGTTTTAATGTTCTACTATTTTTAGCGCTGTAAGGTATAAAAATATTAGTAGATCGAGTTTAGTGTATTGCTAGGATTGTGTTTTGTGAGAAACCCGATTTTAGTTAAATTGTCGCTAACTTGTCTATTAAACCAAATCAAGTTTTCTTAAATTGCTTTAGATTTACAACCGTGAGGAAGTCAGTCTTTTCAAGCACTTTTCTAGAACACTAGACAACTGTAAGGAAGTCTAGTAAATCGGTAATCAAAATAAATCTTTAAAGTCACATTGTTGCCTTCCCGAGAATGATTGGGAATCCTATACGTCGTCTTTTAGGGTTTAATATCTAAAGATCCCGGTTTCATACCACACAATTATCCGGTAGAAAATATGTTATTAACAAGTGGGATTCCAACCTAGATAGTCCTTTATCATCATAAAATCAAACCTTTGTCTTAATTTGTTTTTAGTTCATTTTTATTAATTAGTTTTTAATTAATTTACTTTTCAAGTAAAACCCCCCTTTAAATAAAAAATATAAAAATGTTTAGTGTGGTGTCATTTTTAGTGTATATAAATTAATTAACGTAATTCAACAGAGTTCCTTGGGTTCGATACTCGGACTTACATCAGCTATACTACACTGATCGGTACACTTGCCGGATGTGTGGTTTAGGTTTAGATCGAGTCTAAGTTTATAAATTTAAAGCTTAGAGTGTCTAATTTAAGGTTATTTTTAAAGTTTGTCTTTTTGTACATTATTTGTAAAAATGTGTTTTTCGTGTCGGACATGTAGTAACTGGAAGGGTTAAGTACCGTTAGTTGGGAACTCCTGTCTAGGCTGGCATTCGTACAAATCCAATTATAAGGACCCGTTGCCTACCTGGGGACAATCCCAATGAGAGTACTGATACCTATTAGGCCAAAGCATGTCCAAAAGTTTAGTTTTTGAGCCAATCTTTATTTAACCATTTTTAGTAGTTTTTATTAAACCAATTTTTAGCACATCAGGTCTCCGCAACGCGGGGGCCACTTACCAACGCTTGATGGATAAAGTCTTCGGGGAAGACATCGGGAAAACAGTGGAAGTTTACATGGATGACCTCGTCATCATGAGCCAAGAAGAAGAGACCATGCTCGCAAACATTCAGCGCACGTTTGACTCCTTGCGCAGCGTCAATCTCAAACTGAACCCAACAAAGTGCTCCTTTGGAATGGAGGAAGGCAAATTTCTTGGGTTCATAGTAACCAGAAACGGTTTCAAGGTTAACCCGGAGAAAGTAGAGGCCATCCAGCTAATGCCGTCACCAGCAACAGTTATAGAAATGCAACGACTCGCAGGTCGATTAGCGGCATTAAACAGATTCTTGGCAAATCACGCTGCGAAATCTTATCCGTTCATTAGCACACTGCGCAATTGCACCAAAAGAGCCATTTTCAATGGACGTCAGAAGCGGAGAAAGCCTTCAAACAAATGAAGGAATGTCTGATCCAGTTACCAACTTTAACAGCACCACGGGAGGAAGAACCGCTAATCCTATATCTGTCCGCAACGGAAGTCTCAGTCGGCGCGGTATTAATGGTAGAAAGAGATGGCATTCAAACTCGAATATATTACGTTAGTAAGATGCTAATTGGCCCAGAGACGCGCTACTCTATGATATAAAAACTCGTACTTGCACTGGTACACGCGTCACGAAGACTGCGCCGATATTTCTCTGGTCATGTTATTACAGTACTCACTAATTATCATCTGGGTCAGATTCTGTTTAAACCCGATGTCGCGGGGTGTTTGGCCAAATGGGCCATCGAGCTAGGAGGATACAACATCCTATACAGGCCCCGACCAGAAATTAAAGGACAAGTATTGGCAGTCTTCGCCACCGAAGTTCCTATTGACAAAATACAAGAATGCGAGGCAATTCAAAGCCCTACTCCAGTCTTCGACGATAGGGTCTGGACGCTACACACAGACGGTGCCTCCAACGATGATGGTGCAGGTGCAGGCCTTTGACTGGTTAGCCCGGACAACCACGAGCTCACATACGCGATACACCTAGACTTCAAAAGTACAAACAATGAGGCAGAATACGAAGCATTTCTTGCGGGCCTTCGTCTGGCACTTAAAATGGGGGCAAAAAACCTTGAAGCACACGTCGACTCCAAGCTAGTGGCGGAACAAGTCAATGGCCACTACGACGCTAAAGGTGAAGCGATGGCTTTATATTTGGAGAAAACATGAATGCTTATAAACCAGTTCCAAACATTCAAGATTATCCATATCAATAGAAGTGAAAATAAACATGCAGACGCATTGAGCAAACTGGCCGCCACCAGTTTCAAACATTTCACAAAGGAAGTACGCATTAAAGTATTATCTAACCCATCCGTCCCCCTAAGACAAGTGAACATCATCGAGACCGGGAGTCAATCCTGGATGTCCCCAATTATTACATACTTGCAGCATGGTAAACTGCCAGAAGGAAAAACGGAGGCTAGAAAAATCCAGCACAAAGCACTGAACTACTAAATGGCGGATGGTATCTTATACCGAAGATCATTCATGGGACCACTTCTACGCGGTGTCGATAAGACGGACGCGCAATATCTAGTCAGAGAAATTCACTAAGGATTATGTGGCATTCACGCCGGACCACGCATGGTAGTGGTGAAGATCATGAATGCAGGATATTTGTAACATCCCGAAATTATAAAACTTTATAATATAATTATAAAATGTTGAATAAACAAGAACAAACTAACTAGGGATATATAACCCAGTTAGATACGAGTCTTGTAATATCAAATAAATGGATGGAAAACTCCTAAATCATAAAGAAAACAACAATTGAGGGACTCGAATGGTTAAACTTGAAACTTGGGATATTAAAACAAAAGATATTACACCAAACACACACAAGAAGTGTGTATCTGGTCGATCTCTACCCAGGGGCGACATAGGGGTTTCCCCCACAACCCTAATTCAATCGATTTCCATCAAACTGAAGCTCCTAATCAGTCTTAAATCAAGTTTCAAGCACGAATTAGTGATCACCTCACTGAAGGGATCACAAGGTATGTGAAATTCTAGTGTTTTGATTCATCTCAAGTTCTAGGTTAATTATGAAAAATCGAAATTGAGCTTGACTGTGTCTTGCATGAATGTAATTAGAAGAGATATGGTGTCTAGGGATGAACCCTAGGTGAAATCTTGTTAAAAGATTGCATGATAAATATAGAGTTTATAACCACCATTGTAGGTGATTAATGAACTTGAAGAAAACTTGATAAGCCCTAGAATTATGATCCTGTTCTAGCATAAATCTGAATTTAAGAATAAATTTCAGAAATATTGATGTTAAGACATGAGTAGAATTGACTAATTGAAGTTAGTTTAGATGATAATTACAAGTCATGAACTTGGTTTTGTTTATATAAAAATCTGACCCGCTAGGTGTTTGATGGAATGCCTAAGTGAGGGTTAAAATGTTAAAAGTTGGGTAAAAACGCAGATTTGATCATTGTAGAGAATTATGCGTTAAAGCTTATGAAAGAGTTCTAAACTTATTGTGAATTGAACTCTTTAGGCAAAGAATCCAAAACATCAAGCGGACACGCCAGGGGAGATACGCGCTTGAAGGGTGTGCTCTAAAGGTATGTGACTTTAGTCTCGTTAAATTATGCATATATGTTTGGGTTTAATGTATAAATGGTGTCGTAGCTTAATAAGATGCGTTTGATGTGTCTTTAAAGTGGCGAAGTTCACTCGACCATCAAACGGGTCAAAATAAAGATTGGAATTGGGTTTGGCTTGTTAATAAAGTGATGGTTTTCACTAGTTAGTCAAACGGGTCGAATTGATGCCATAAAAAGATTCATGAAAGTAGTGACTTGAAAGTCTCGTATGTTGTTAAGTGTTGGATTGCACTACACTTATGAATTTGGTTATGATACTTTAAGTTTGTGAATCCGGGATATTGGAACAAACAATAGAAGTAAGTTGCAAATGTCGCTTGAAACGGAATGTTTGAATTCCGAGGAAACAAGCTTTTAGTTCTAAGGGAACACAAAGTCATGAACGGCGCAATTACGCCAAGGTTATAAGCCCGGGAATTGGGTAATCATGTCTAAGAACAATAAGAAACTGAAATGTGGTATTATGTATTAGACATAGTTTAATATTATGTTATATTAGAGGGATTAGAGTGTAATATTGTATTCTATATATACTCATGTATATTCAGCAATTATAATCACAATCACAATTCAATAACAATATATCTTTACCGAGTTTAACTTGGTATCAGAGCTGAGGATCAAACCCTAATTCTGCCGCCATCCACAGCTCTGCTGTCCTTTTTTTTTCTCCTACTTCTTTTTTTCTCGATCACCCAATCACCATGACTACCCTTGTCGCCTTCTCCCAATCAGAAAAGACTATCCACAACTCTCACAATTTGGATTTACCCTATCTCCCACCAATTATGGTCATTGGAAGACTATGATTCATCCGTTTTTGGTCACAAACAACCTGTTCGGTTATGTAGATGGCACAATTCCATCTCCAACGCCTACTATTCCTGTTTCATCTTCTTCTGGTAAAGACAAGGAAGATAGTCTCCTACAACAACCTGAACCGAATCCTCAGCATGCAATCTGGGTCTCTAATGATGCCCATATTCGCATGCTCCTGCTGTCCACAATCTCTTAAAGCTCTTTTCAGCATGTGCAGGGCTCTACTTCTAGGGAGCTTTAGCTGTCTCTGGAACGTGCCTATGCTCCTCATACGGCTTCTAGAGAATACACTTTGAAGACTCAACTGCTGCGGATTGAGATGCAGCCTGATGAATCCTCTTCAGCCTATCTGACTCGGGCTCAAGAGTATGCGACTGCCCTGGCAAATATTGGTGAACCGATGAAGGAAAAAGATATCGTGATGCTAGTGATTGCTGGTCTTCGTGAAGATTACCACGGCCTGAAGACAACAGCCCTTACTCGCCAATTGGTGTTCAACGAGCTTCATGCTCTGTTTGCTGATCATGATTACATGTTAAAGAAAACAGCAGCCGCTATGCCTCCCACACAAGCCTTTACTGCAGCCCGTGAACCCGTTGCTTCGGCCACTGCTGCCCCGACCGGTTCACTGCCTCATTCTGATGCAGTTAAGGCTGTCCAACAGCTAGCTGGCCAGCTAGGGTTACAACTACAATTTCCTTCTTCTCCGTCCCCACAGGCCAACTATACAGCCCGCAACACAAACCGCAACCCAACAATAGACAAGGAAACAACCGTGGAGGACGTGGCAATTATAACAGCTCCAACAATCGTTCCAACACAGGAGGTAATCGAAATCAATTCAGTTGGGCTTCTAATCAAAATACTGTGTATGGTACTTGTAACAGGTGTGGCATCGGTCACATACCGTCTCAATGTCCCAACCGTGATCCTTCAACCATACGCTCAAGACAGCAACCATCTGCCAACTTTGCTGATTACCGCTCACAACACGAATTCACCAACTGGCTCAACGACACCGGATCGAGCCACCATGTAGCAACGAATCTCTCCAGCCTCGATAACTCAGAAGCCTATTATGGGGGTGACAACCTTCATGTTGGCAACGGTAAGGGACTTCCCATTTTACACATTGGTTCCACTCGTTTTTCCTCACCCACAAAAACCTTTAATCTTAAAAACATACTTCATGTTCCAGAAATTAAACAAAATCTCCTTTCTGTCCAACGTTTTTGCCATGATAATAATGTTTATTTTGAATTTCACGCTACTCATTTTGCTGTGAAGGACAAGTCTACACACACTATCTTCCTCACGGGTCCAAGTAATGGCGGTCTGTATTCCATCAAGCTTCCGCGGTTACAACCTGTTCCTAAAGTTTCCTTCTCTGCTGTCCGTGCTTCCACTTCCACTTGGCATCAACGACTGGGGCATCCTCATCCACAACTTTTGAAGTCAATGCTTTCTACTTATCATTTACCTTTACAAAATAATGTTTCCAGTACTGTTTGTGATTCTTGTTTTGTTGGAAAATCTTCAAAGTTACATTTATTATCTTCTACTTTTAAAAGTTCAAGTGTTTTGGATCTTATTTTTTGTGATGTATGGGGACCTGCTCCCGTTACGTCCTTTGAGGGTCACAATTATTTTCTCTTGTGTGTAGACCATTATTCCAAATTTATGTGGATCTTTCCCTTTAAACAAAAGTCTGATGTTTTGGAAATTTTCAAACAGTTTATCATTATGGCTGAGAGACAATTTAACACCAAACTCAAATCAGTGCAAAGTGACTGGGGTGGAGAATTTCGTAACCTATCTACCTATCTCACCACTTTAGGCATCATCCATCGTCTCTCTTGTCCACATACCAGTGAACAAAACGGTATCGTGGAACGCCGCCATCGTCATGTTGTCGAAACAGGTCTTACCTTATTAGCCTAATCCCACGTTCCGTTACGTTTTTGGAATTTTGCTTTCGACACGGCGGTGTACCTAATAAATCGTATGCCTTCTCGTACAAATTCCTCAATTTCACCATTTGAACACCTCTTTCATCGTCCACTTGACTTCTCCTTCTTACGGGTCTTTGGCTCTCAATGCTTCCCTTATCTCCGTCCATACAACAAACACAAAATGGATTTTCGGTCCACACCGTGTTTTTTTAGGCTACAGCCCTACCCACTATGGCTATCGCTGCTTTGACCCAAACACCGAACGCCTCTACATTGCCCGACATGTTCGCTTTCATGAACAACACTTTCCTTTTCACAAACAATCCATCCCACACCCTCCCTCTCATGAATCTGACACATATGTCTCGTCTTATCCTACTACCCCTCCTACACCACTCAACCCACCAACACCACCTACACCAACCAACCTACCCCCACCACCTCCACACCCTCCTCTTATCCACACCTATGCCCGCCGGCCTAAACCCAACACGGAAAATTCCACAGAATCTGCTGATGCAGCCCCTCCAGAACCTTTCACCCAATCTGCATCCCCTCCTACGGATGCTGCAGCCCCCCAGACTGCAACTCAGCAGCCTCTCTCAGATCTGCCCGACTCCCCTGCTACATCGCAGCCCACTCCAGCCCCTATGACCCGACCACCTCCCCGTTCCCGGCCACCTAATCTTCGCCAAAACCCCAAAACTACCAAACCTTACAATGTCGCCTCCTTTCACTCTACCACACATAATCCCGACACTGAACTTACCTCCTTTACTGTTGCTAACACAGACCCAAAATGGCGTCACGCCATGGCTGATGAGTATTCGGCGCTGCTGCGAAACGGTACGTGGTCCTTGGTACCCCGTGTTCCGGGTTCTAATGTGGTTGATTGCAAATGGGTCTACAAACTCAAACGAGACCAAACAGGGGCTATCACTCGCCATAAAGCACGTTTAGTCGCCAAAGGTTTTCGACAACAACCGGGCATTGATTATCAGGAGACATTTAGCCCGGTTGTCAAGTCTACCACTATTCGTGTCGTACTTTCTTTAGCTGTTGCTCAACAATGGCAACTACGAATACTTGATGTTCAGAATGCGTTTCTACACGGCGACTTAAACGAAACTGTCTATTTACAGCAACCACCAGGTTTTGTTGACCCACTGAAGCCGGATCATGTGTGTCTTTTACATAAGTCCCTTTATGGTTTGAAGCAAGCCCCAGAGCCTGGTTTCACAAATTGTCTATGGCTCTTCAGGGGCTTGGTTTTCGGGGCTCCAAGACAGATTCTTCTCTTTTTGTTTACTCATCGGGGGGCACGTTATTGTATCTACTTGTCTACGTAGATGATATTATTCTCACAGGTAACAATTCACAGGCCATTGATCAGGTGGTTCGCAATCTCAGCATGTCATTTGCTGTCCAGGACATGGGCAGACTTTCCTAGTTTTTGGGCATTGAGATTCTTTACAGTGGCCAGGACATACTATTGTCCCAACAATAGTATATTAACGAGCTCTTACAACGTGCCGGTTTGTCCAATGCTCACCCGGTTGACTCGCCTATTACACCGGGTGTGAAGTTGGCTTTGGGTGACAGCTCCCCATTTGAGAACCCGGTTAAATATAGGCAGGTTGTGGGTGCCCTTCAATATGTCACGCTTTCTCGTCCAGACATTACCTATGCAGTCAATAAGGTATGTCAATTCATGCACTCGCCAACAGAGAATCAATGGTCAGTTGTTAAGCGCATTCTACGGTACTTGAAGGGTACTGCCACACATGGTCTTCTACTTAAACAACAGTCTCCTCCGGTTCTTCACGCCTACACAGATGCTTCTTTCAACAACTTGAGTGCTTTTTCTGATGCTGATTGGGCTGGGTGCCCAGATGACCGTCGATCCACCGGGGGGGTATGCTATATATCTTGGGTCTAATCTTGTGTCTTGGTCAGCCCGTAAACAAAAGACTGTCTCTAGGTCATCTACAGAATCGGAGTATAAAGCCCTTGCAGACACGGTTGCTGAATTAACTTGGTTACGGGCACTCTTGCATGAACTGCATGTTCCAGTACGATCAACCCCAACATTATGGTGTGACAATCTTGGTGCAACATACATGTCAGCAAATCCCGTCTTTCATGCACGTACAAAGCACGTTGAAGTCGACTTTCATTTTGTCCGGGAACAAATTGCTCAACAAAAACTCTCGGTACAGTTTATATCCACAGAAGATCAGATTGCAGATGTTTTTACCAAGGCTCTACCCTCTCCAAGATTCTTGTTCTTACGATCCAAGCTAAGAGTCGCTCCCCGGCCTTAGCTTGCGGGGGGATATTAGACATAGTTTAATATTATGTTATATTAGAGGGATTAGAGTGTAATATTGTATTCTATATATACTCATGTATATTCAGCAATTATAATCACAATCACAATTCAATAACAATATATCTTTACCGAGTTTAACTTTATGCAACTATTGCTAACGGGTAGGATAATCGAAATAAGGGAATCGTGAACAAATTGATGGTAACTCGGTTTCCGTGATGTGAAATCTACATGGTTAGATCCGTAATTTTATTACGGACTCACAGGAAAAAGAATCGGTTAAAACGGACTAGCGAGTAAAAAGTTATGATAGTTTAAAGTTGGATTTTAGTAAATTTCCGGAGCTGGGTAAAATGCAGGTCCAGAAACTGGACCTGCTGGAAAACGTACTCCCCCGCACCACGCGAGGGGAGCATGAAGCACTGGCGCGGCACGCGGGACCACCCGCGCCACGCGAAGACCCGTCGCAACACGCGACAGGATCAAAATGGAAATTTTATTTTATTATCGATGATTTGATACTAGAACTTGTTTATATGCATTATATTTATGTCAAGACTAACGTTCAAAGTGGTTTTGACTCTAGGTAAAGATGGGGTCTTTCCGGACGATGATCAAGCATGTTATCAAGAACCGAACACGCATTTTGAAAGCTTCCGCGTTAACTTAACTTCGTCTAAACAATGTTTTTGATGTAAATGATTTGCTAATCATGTTGTGAATGTTTAAACTAGTCGGTAGTTGACTAGTAGGTGTTACTTTGAAACTTTTTATTTTGTACTTATTCTAAACCAAGGTACTTTATATATAAAATTAAGTATCTTTTATTAGACTTAAATTAGAAATTTAAACGAGTGTTACAAGTTGGTAATCAGAGATCAAGGATGTTAACAAAGTGTGTTCGGTTAAAGCTTGATCAAGCATCCGGTAAGAGTTAATTGTTCTAATTAGAGTTACTAAGTATAAAAAGGGAATGATGAATAAACATGCATGGGAGGAGCGTGTTAACACACTCAAACCCGGAAAGTGCATTAAATAAGAGCGGTGAAAACAAGTTATGAACTTGAATAAACCGAAGTAAATAAACCATATGCTATAGATGAAATGTTTAACGTCTGATGTAAACATTTTAGTTGAAGATGACGGATAAAGGTAACGATGATGCGGTGCCGAGAGTCACCGAGAAAATGAGAGAAGTGATTGCTGAGGAGGTAGGAAAGGCAATCGAAAACAGCTTGTCGGGTTTCATAGACAAAATCCAAAACACGGTATTATCAGTGGTGGATGAAAGAATCAAGAAATTGGAGGATAATACTAATTTAGCAAAGGAAAAGTCGGGAGGACGAAAACCTTGTTCATATAAAGAGTTCATCGCGTGCAAACCGCCAATTTACAATGGGGAGGTTGACCCGATAATATGCCAACGGTGGCTAAGCGATATGGAGGGAGTATTCGAAAGGACCCATTGCGATACAGATGACTACGTAGCCTGTAACACCCCGAAAACGGGTTTGATAATCAAACCACGATAATAGTAATGACGGTTAAAATACCGTTAGTGGTAAAAATTAACCCGGTAAATATTAGGAATTAAATAAATAAATCTAACATTTATTAAAAGGAGGATAAATACATTGAGAGAAACAAAGTATATAAAAACGGCCCGAGTTAACAAGACTTAAAGTAAAACGGGTTATGAACCCCGAAACTTACTAAGTTAAGTAGGAATAATTAACTTGGTTACCAATGGGTAATTAAGTGAATGAAAGTTTAGACTTATAACCCTCTTTATAAAAACTCTAAACATGAGGGGCTAAATGTGGGTAACTAGGAAAGTGATTTAATTAAATCATTTATAAAAAAAAATTTAAACACACACACACACATGTGTGTTTTCGATCGACTAGGAGGAGCCAGGAGAAAAGGGGGGGGGGGTTTAAACCCTAACTCAAGAGAATCTCCAAATTGAGGGATCAATTCAAGGCCAAATCGATGCATGAATACATAGAAACGATCACCTAGTCGTGGGGATCGTAAGGTATGTCAAATTTTTGATATTTATGAAGTTGAGATTTTGATGAACTTATGAGAAATCGAAATTCAAGCTTGAATGATTGATGTTTGGGTGAAACTAGGATGAATTCATGTTTAGAAACAAACCCTAGTTGAAAAACTTGATGAATTAGTATTAAAGACTAGGGATTTGATGATTACTCTTGCATGTGCTAAGTGGGTTTTGACCAAATTCGTGTATGTGATGCTTTTAGGGGTTTTGATTGCTAAGAATAAGTGTTATAATGTCATAAACATGTTCAAATTGAAAGCTGAATTCAAACAGTTTCTGATCAGAATTTACAGCCGACTTCTATTGGGTGTAACCTGGACAAAACGTGACAAGAACATGTGTTTCTTGAGTCTAAAATGTAATTCCAGGAAATATCTTTAAAACCCCACTGGAATCGCATTTTTTCGACGAAAATTGAGCGTTTTATTAATTTTTCCGTATCAAAGGTTCAAGCTGCGTTTTCTGGCAGAATTTGCAGCCCATTACGAATGCCATAACTCAATTTAGGAATTGAGTTATGATCTCAAATTCTTACTGTAGAAATTTTTAAGTGATTAAAAGAATCTCCAATTGGAATTTCGTCAATAGGATAAACGAGGAATTTTAAATGAATTTTTCCGTAAGCTGCAGTCAGAAGTGACGAATCTGATTGCAGCTTAGTAAATGAATTTTTACGAATTTTTGGTAAAGAGTTAGATCTTGAAATTTTAACACAAGGTCTAACCCTCCGAGAGGTACGCCACATAAAAAAATCATAATTTTTAAAGACTTGTAAACAGGTTAAACAAGTCACAAGAAACAACCCATTTCCAGTGATATGAAATACCTAAATGAAATCGCGGCCTACTAGTTTGTATGTAAAATTTGATTTCGTTAAGAGTTCGGACGAAATATGCCTAAGTGAGTTCATTGAACCAAATGTGCATTTGAATATGTTAATAAGTCAATTGACTTTAAAAAGCCAAACCGACCAATGATTAGATCAAATGATAATTTTGATATGGTCGAATGATAAATTCGACATAAAACCCGTAGGATGGAATAGTCGTAAATGATTATGACTAATCTAACCGTCTTACGAATTATGATGATAGTTTGACTCTTGACAAGCTAGATGGAGACTTGGGAATGAAGAGGGTGTCACACCCCGAATTTCCACGTGTCACCGGTGGGCCCGGTAGGGGAGTATCGTGACGTGGTTGGCAACATAATAGTCAAACAACACAATATTTAAATGCACAGCGGAAGCAAAGTATAGATTTAATTCAACCAAACGATATTGTAATATTAAGTATCACAAATAGTCGAATATAAATCCACAGGTAGATTCAAATAAAAAGGGAAAACAAATGTTCAACAGTTTATGACATCCAAGCTGGCGAGACTTAATGTGGATGCTAGGAGACAAGCCAGCCTATTTCGCGTAGTACCTGCACTTAACCTTTTTAAGAAAAATACGTCAGTTTACACTGGTAAATACAATCAACCGACTCATTTTGAAAAGAGTTTAAGAAAATGCATTTAAGGCACAAGGCACAAATAATATTTTATAACTTGGGATACTTATTTAAATATATAAACTTGTACAGGATTTACATGTTTCTTATGCGTTCAGTAGCCCGGATCGAGCCGGGTTAAAGATCAATTAACACACCACTTTAATTATGAGACACTGACAGGTGTACGCCTACACCTGAGTGCTAAGGTCGTGGCCATTTCGTAAAATGATGCCAGGGATATCCGGGACACGGTCATTAATCCCCCAAAGGCTTTAAGCAACAAAACAAATTAAACGGAGACATCTCAATCATTTAACCATAATAAGATTAAATATTCAACGCCCGACCAAGCGGTATTTTATATACCGTACCCCAAGCCCGTATAGGGAAATAAGTTAAAAGTATTTACCTGAGTAAGTATAGTTCAAAATCAGCGAGTGCAAGTATCTTTTACTGGTTCTCCTAATCTGGAACGAAGGTTTATAATAACCTATTAGAATCCTAACGGGTCTTTAGTTAAGCTTACGCTTAGACCGGTTAGTTTTAAAGATACGGTTCGTACGCACGATTAAGCGAAGACCGGATAGAATGTGATTTAGACCCGACAAGTTTGAAGACTTGTTTAATATGGGTATATGATACACATTCTGGATTTTGAGATAAAACCGATAAGGTTTGACCCGTTTCGGCTAATTTATGTAAACTAGTTACATAAACCGAACCGAACGCGCATGAAGCGTAACGGGTATCCGTAATAGTCCTAAACAGGTTTCCTAAGTTAACATGCCTTAAATAAGTTGTGACATCAGTAGGATATCACCCGTGACGCCCCAAACGAGTTTAATCTCTTAATAAGCCCCGTAGGGGTATTTTGGTCATTTTAAAGATTATAAAAGGATTTAATTAGGTTTCTGTGAACCGGGTCTGGTTACATCAGTAAAATGGCTTATTTAAACAGGTTATAACATTTGGTTATAAGTCTTATATGTCAAAATAGTTTTAAACCCAAACTATGCGTATAATACGCGTATAAAGCCGTTTTAAGCAACGTACGGTTTAAAATACGATTCTGAGTTTCCTGATCAATTAAACAGGTTCAAAACACTCTATTTAATATTTAAAATCAGTAGCAATTGGATTGGCGTCAATAGGATTTGTAAAACTCATTTTATGGCCGAAAAGGGTATATTCGGTATTAACCGAATTAAGGCGCTAATCCAAGCTTATGATCAGTTTAAAAATAATTAAAAATCTTCAAAAATCCCAAAATATTATATTACATCAGTGGGTAAAAGGTTTGGTGTCAAAAATTGGGTTTAGATAGGTTTTATGCTAATGACGCCGTTTAATTAATAAAAGCGTTCTTAATTACGTCATTAAGCATAACTCCTAATCTAGACCTCCGATTAACGTGAAATTTTCGGGACATGCATAATAATCAGTAACTAAGATTATGGCACTTTCATATTTCCAAAAATCTCGTTTTATGGTCATAAGGGCATTACAGTCAATATTTAGGCGATTAACGGAAACATCAGACGATTAGGGATTCGAGTGGTATAAACGCAGAGGCTTATACACACATGTAACTAGGTCCTAATGGAACTTTAAGGCATGTCTAAATCTATTTAAACCGGGTCAGAACTGAGGTCAAAGCAAAAGTCAAACTTTTGCGTCTCTCGGTTCCAAATCGGTTCTAAACATAAAGTTGTCGAATCAAGCAAGCGTATACAAGTTTTTATACTTATTTTCAGTTGGTAAGAATGATAAAATAGGCTACACGCCATTTATATCGCTAATCATGCATTAAACCAAACATAACAATTCTGTTGACTTTTTCGGAAGAAGTTTGACTCGATAAACGACCTAGTTAGGATTCGAATTAGTGAGTGCCCTTTTAGGGGTTTATTAACCATATAAATACCAACTTATAACAACCTTCGATTCGACAAATCTCTGGACCAATTGTGTTTTAACACAAAGTCAAACCGTAGTTACGACGGTTTGATTTCTAGGCTTTTAACTAAGTATAAATGAACTAGAGAAGATCAAGGGTACTTACACTTGTCTAATGGATGATGTGGAATGCTTGTGGCCTGCTTGAATGCCTTGGAAAATGCTCAGAAGTGAAGAATGATCAATGTAGTAACATGTGGGTCTTTATATACAACTTCTAACATGCATGGATGATCAACAACTAAGCCTAGGAGGAAACAATAACATCCACAAGTCCCCTACTAGCTAAAAACCACTTTAGGGCAGCCCAAGGTATGCCAAAAATCGATCAAAGTCGGTTAACGAACATGCAGGACACCTGTACATACATTCTGTCCAGATAAGGCAGTCGCGTAGCGCGACTGCCAAGTGCTTTCAGGCTCGCGCTACGCGAGGGTGTAGGTAACCAGCTTAGCAAGTTTCAATAATTGCAATTTCAGTCCCTGGTCCCCCGAAAGGTCATTTTCACTTGTTTTTCTTGCACTTTGAGACTTTATATTTGACATGTGGGGCTTTAAGGCTTATACCCTCTTTGTTAAGTCCTCGGGTAACTTTGTGATCACCCGAAAAGCCCTAAATTTCAATGTTGACGTTCCTAACCCTTACATACGGATTCTATCATAACTTTCTCATACGGTAACGAATCTTGGTGAAATTTTTATGGTGCATTCTTGTGAGCATAATTAATCGTTACAAAGCTTCGGGTTTGTCAAAAGGTCACTCAGAGGTATAATTTAAACATGTTGGCACATTTAACCCCTGTAGTTTGTAATCTCTCACTTTCTTTCACAATTCGCTTCGTATGATCCATGATCTATTTGTTTAAGGTTATAAACATCATGTAGGGTTATTGCAAAGTATATTTATTCATTGTTGACACTTTGAACCCTTCTATTTACACAGTTTCACTGTTTGTCAACTTTAGTCCTTCAAGAACATTCTTTCACACGTTCAAACCTATGACACGTGTCAACACATTATAGGACGTAAATTTCCGAGGTGTTACATCCTCACCCCCTTAAAATAAATCTCGACCCGAGATTTACTGAAATAAGTAAGGGTATTTTTCTTTCATCATGGATTCAACCTCCCACGTGAATTCGGGACCTCTACGGGCATCCCATTTGACCTTTACAAAAGGTATATGCTTCCTTCGAAGCTTCCTTACCTGTCGATCTTCGATCGACAAAGGGTTTTCCACAAATTTCAAGCTCTCATCGATATGCACATCTGTATAGGGTATAACCACTGATTCGTGTGCGAAACACTTCTTCAGATTGCAGATGTGGAACACATTGTGTATACTACTGAGCTCTTCAGGTAAGTTTAACTTGTAGGCAACTGACCCGACACGTTCGATAACCTCGAAAGGTCCTATGTATCTCGGGCTTAGTTTACCTTTCTTACCAAATCGCATCACTCCCTTCCAGGGTGACACTTTAAGTAGGACTTTGTCACCTACTTCGAAGTGAAAATCTTTACGATTTGGATCGGCGTAAATCTTCTGCCTATTCCGGGCAGCTTGGAGATTGTTACGAATCTGGACAATCTTGTCCGTCGTTTCGAACACAATCTCTGGTCCTGATAACTGGACTTCTCCAACTTCCGCCCAACAAACAGGCGATCTACACTTTCTACCGTATAATGCCTCAAAAGGCGCAGCCTTTATGCTGGTATGGTAGCTATTGTTGTAGGAGAATTCGATTAATGGCAGGTTCTTATCCCAGCTACCTCCCAAATCGATCGCACATGCACGAAGCATGTCTTCCAACGTTTGAATAGTACGCTCACTCTGACCGTCTGTCTGTGGATGGTAAGCCGTACTAAAGTTCAAACGTGTGCCCAAAGATTGTTGGAAACTTTTCCAAAAATGTGATGTGTATCTAGTATCCCGGTCAGAGATAATAGCTACAGGTATGCCATGTAGGGCCACAATCTTATCAACGTACAGTTGGGCTAACATATCGGAGCTGTAGGTCTCCTTAATGGGTAGGAAATGTGCTGACTTAGTCAGTCGGTCAACTATCACCCAGATGGTGTCATTTCCTTTCCTGGTTTTGGGTAACTTGGTGATAAAATCCATAGTTACCATTTCCCACTTCCAAGTAGGAAGTTCAGGCTGTTGTAGCAAACCTGACGGTTTTTGATGTTCTGCCTTGACTTGCGCACATGTCAAGCATTTAGCTACATAGGTAGCTACAGACTTCTTCAAGCCTATCCACCAATAGTTTGCCCTTAGATCCTGGTACATTTTATCAGCTCCAGGATGAACAGAGTATTTAGAGCTGTGGGCTTCCTGGAGGATAACATCTCGGAGTCCTCCATAAATTGGAACCCATATCCTTCCATTCAATCTAAGAATTCCATCCTTACTTAGAGATAACTGTTCTTCAGTTACTCCCAGCTTTTCGTTAGGATAGTTAGCTTCCAACACAGCTTCCTTCTGTGCAGCTAACAACCTTTCCATCAAGCTGTTCTTTAATTCCATGCTCTTGGCATTGATTCGGATGGGTTTCACCTTCTCCTTCCGACTCAAGGCATCGGAAACTACATTCGCCTTGCCGGGATGGTATCTTATTTCACAATCGTAATCATTCAGAGTTTCCATCCAACGGCATTGCCTCATGTTCAAGTCCTTCTGGTTGAACAGATGTTGAAGGCTTTTGTGATCAGAATAGATCACACATTTTATTCCATATAAATAGTGTCTCCACAGTTTTAGTGCGAATACAACGGCACCCAACTCCAAGTCGTGGGTGGTGTAATTCTTTTCGTGCACCTTTAGCTGCCGCGAAGCATAGGCAATGACTTTGCCTTTCTGCATAAGCACACATCCCATCCCTGTGTGTGATGCATCGCAATAAACTACGAACTCCTCTATTCCATCAGGCAATGTCAGTACCGGAGCATTGCTCAACTTTTGTTTCAGAATATCGAAGGATTCCTGCTGCTTAGGACCCCAGTCAAACTTAATCTTCTTTCGTGTCAGCGAAGTCAGGGGTGCAGCAATCCTTGAGAAGTTTTCTATGAATCTCCTATAGTATCCTGCCAAACCTAGGAAGCTACGAATTTCAGTAGGTGTCTTTGGCTCATGCCAATTCATGACAGCTTCAACTTTAGCAGGATCTACTTGGATACCATGCTCACTAACAACATGCCCAAGAAATTGGACTGCTCGAAGCCAGAATTCACACTTCGAGAACTTGGCATAGAGCTTTTCTTTATGAAGTAGTTCCAAAATGCAGTGAAGATGCTTCTCGTGGTCAGCTTGGTTCTTTGAGTAGATGAGAATGTCGTCGATAAAGACGATGACGAATTTGTCTAAGTGCGGCTTGCAAACGCGATTCATGAGATCCATGAATGCGGCCGGTGCATTAGTGAGCCCGAAAGGCATCACTAGGAACTCGTAATGACCATAACGAGTCCTAAACGCTGTTTTGTGCACGTCTTCATCTCTAACCTTCAATTGATGGTAGCCTGACCTTAAGTCAATCTTTGAGAAGAAACTTGCCCCTTGAAGTTGATCGAACAGATCGTCGATTCTGGGCAAAGGATACCTATTCTTGATAGTAACCTTATTAAGCTCACGGTAGTCGATGCACAGACGCATCGATCCATCCTTCTTCTTAACAAATAAAACTGGTGCTCCCCAAGGGGACGAACTAGGTTTGATGAAACCTTTGTCTAGCAAATCATCTAGCTGCGTTCTCAATTCCTTCATCTCTGTTGGTGCCAACCTATAAGGCGCCCTTGCAACTGGTGCTGATCCAGGAATAATGTCAATTCTGAATTCCACTTGCCTATCTGGTGGCAAACCAGGTAGTTCTTCAGGAAATACTTCGGGGTATTCAGAAATGACTGGGATATCTCCAATCTTGGGTTTCGGCTCATCAACAATCACCTGTGCCATGTAGATGACACAGCCCTTCTTCAAACACTTTGAGTCTTTGAGTATAGACATTTTCTCGGACAGCCCATACCGGGTATCTCCCTGGATAGTAAGTGATTCACCAGACGAAGTCTTGATCATCACTTGCTTCTTATTGCAAATAATCTGGGCCTGGTTATGTGATAACCAGTCCATACCCAAAACTATGTCGAAACCGGCTAGTTTTAAAGGAAGTAGAGACAAAGGAAAAGAGTGGTTCTTAATGGATATGAAACATCCATCTAATAAGGTTGAAGCGGTTTCTAAAGTGCCATCTGCTAGTTCCACCTCATACTTCACACTTAAAGTCTTAACAGGTAATTTCAACAGTTCACAAAACTTATTATCTACAAACGACTTATCAGCGCCTGAATCGAATAACACTCTCGCATAAACATCATTTACGAGAAAGGTACCTGTTATCACATTGTCGTCCTTGACGGCTTCCTTAGCATCCATCCTGAAGACCCTAGCATTGGTCTTCCTAGTCTCTTCGGGCTTCTTGGCGTATTTTGGGCAATTGCTTTTGATGTGCCCCTTTTCATTGCAACCGTAGCAGGTTGCATCCTTTATCTTCTTGCAATCCAAGGTTTTGTGTTCCTTGGACTTGCACAGCCCACATGCAAAAGCTTTTGATTGTGAGTTCGAATTCGTTTCAAACCGGCACTTCCCGAAGTGCTGCCTCTTGCAGATTTTACATCTGGGTTTTTCACCCGACTGCTGACCATCCCTCTTGAATCCTGACCCCTTCTTTTGGTCATTATTTCCCTTCTGTTTCTTGTCAGAACGTCGTGAGTTGTCATCCTCACGCTTCCTCTTTTCGGTATCATTTTTCCTTTGAGACCTCAGTCTGACAGCATCTGAGGTCAGAGACAACGATATGTCCGTTACTGACCGAAAAGTGGTTGGTCTGGAGGCTTTTACACTTGCTTTGATCTCCGGTTCCAAACCCCCGATAAAACGAGCTATACGTTTAGGCTCCGGAGTCACCAAATAAGGGACCAACCTTGACAAAGTATTGAAAGTAGTAAGGTAGGCCTGACAGTCCAGGTTTTTCATGACCAGCGCCAAGAAATCAGATTCAATTCTCTCAACCTCATGTTGAGGGCAAAAATTTTCTTTGATTAGTGCCATGAACTGTTCCCAGGTCATGTTGTATAACGGAACTTTCCCTGTGGCTTGGAGCAAAGATCTCCACCAGGCTAAGGCTTCTCCTTTGAAAGACTGCGAGACAAACTTCACAATGTCCCTATTATGGCAACCACTAATATCCACCACAGTATCCATTTCATCCATCCACGTCATGCAATCAACAGCTCCTTTTTCTCCATTGAAGTCTCTGGGTTTGCACGACACGAAGTATTTATAGGTGCAACCTCTATTACGAGGTTCTTGGTTCTGTAGAACTCTTTGGGATGGATTACTCCTTTGATTCGAGGAGTGGTGAGAATTACTGTTGTGGGCAGTGTGGGTCCTGGAGGGTGTTCTAGTGTGTGATGCAGAATGGGTCCTCGTATGGGTACCACTTGATCCATGGTGCTGTCTATCCATAGCTCTATTAACCGCATTATCTATCATAGCTTGTAACTCTGCACCTGCTACGTTTACATGGGCATTATCGATCCCTATCCCTGGGTGACTGTTGACCTCGTTTGAGTCTGCCATATAGCTTAAACTGTAACATATCGACAATAATTTATTGGTGAGTTTATTATAGAATTGTCTTTTATGGCAATTTTATTAACCGTGGTAAACATAGACCATATATGGTTAATTTATTACTCACATTTATTTAGGATTTCTAATATAATTTATCCTAAAAATAATAACAGTTTTATTAGCACATAAGGCCTAGTCACAGGGACAATTTAGATTATAAGCTATGATTTCAGAGAATCAAAGCATGAAGGTTTGAACAAAGTTCATTACCTTTATCAGACAGGGTCACAGACTAATACTGTCTTTTGTCTCATATGAAAATGAGAAGGGCCCGTAGGCATTCCATTACCAATGGATGGTAAAAGAACTGATCATATTTATTAAGGATTTAACCCATGATTCAGAGATCATTTATCTGGGTTTAGAATCTTTGAAGAGATTCATATATAATAATAACACGTGTGTATAGCGAAACATGTCTGCTAGGAGTGTTAACATGTTTTCAGATGTTAACAGGGATTTGAATCTTTTTAAAGAGTTTTACCATCTGGGCCAGGTCTTAAAATGACATGCAGGCTAGGTTATACTTTTAAGATCCTTAATTAAAATAACATAGGCAGATAAATTTTTAAAAGAATGATTTTGATTTATTTATTTCATATATAATTTAATTTTTGCATAGCAAATATGAAATTTAATAACTTACATTCCATTAAAACTAAAAGTTAGTACATTTTTGCCCTAAACGGGACTTTTCACAGAAACAGATGCCCACGCAGGAGCTATACACATAATACATGTCCTCACAGGGACGGTCTACAAAAGTAAATGTCCACGCAGGGACTACTAGAGACAAGTCCTCGTAGGGACTAAGTACAAAGATAGATGTCCACGCAGGGACTACATACACACATAAATAAATGTCCACGTAGGGACTTGATTTACACAAGGAAATACAACAATATATATTGGGATTTAACGATCCCGTTTCTTCTTTCCCTTCAACAAGTTTGCCAAACCACTCATAAATCCCTCATTTTTCCTACGCTCCTTCTGGAGGTCTTTCTCAACCTTGTCCAGTCTTTGACGGAGATTCTCCTGCTCTGGTGGAGGAAACCGTGGTGGCTGGTACTGTGGTGGCGGCTGAGCCGGTACTTGGTACCCTTGAGCTGGATGTCCCATTCCCCAAGGGGTTCCATATGGACCCTCAGGGTTTTGGGCAAGGTAGTTTGCTGCCACTAGGTATGGGTCGGCCTCGGCATAGTTATAATTATGGTATGATGGCGGTCCGTAAGGGTTGTAAGCTGCCGGAGCAGTATAAGAAGGGATTGGGTGGCCAAAACCCGGTGATGGCGGTACAACAGCTGCCGAATCCACCTCCGAAACTGGAACCGAAGGTCCACCCATCTGTGGAACTTCATAAGTAGGCGGGTAATGACTGCCGCTGGAGTGTTGAGGGGTGTTGAGACGAAAATCCACCTCTCGTGTTGATATACGTGCGCCAGTCCTCCTACGTCTTGGTGGCTCTGGAGGCTCAATATGAACTGGCGGTGGTGGAGGCGGTGGCGTGACTGCCTCATAATGTGGATCCCCAGAGGGATTTTGCTGCTGCAGTGGCGGCTGCTGGTGAGGTGATGAGTGTTCAGATGGTGTATAGTACCACTCACACCGTTCGAATCGTGCCATGTGACTATCCGGACCCTGGTATGGTGTTCCGTGAAAAGACGAACCGTCTGAGATCACGAAAGGATGGTTAAAGGATCCGGTTGAAGCCTCGACGGGATCTGTGTCCTCGTCCATATCTTGATCACCAGAAAAGTGATCCTCCGGTCCTAGTGGGTTAAAACCCACGTGCTCTGGCAGGTACTCTGCTGGGTTAAACTGACCCCGAAAAACAGGAGTAGGGTCGCGAAAGGAATCTTGCGATGAGGATCGCTGAAACGGTATGTGTGATGGTTGCGGGTTGTTGGGCTCATTCTCTGACAGAGGCCCATAGGAGTGATGATATGGAGGCGTCGAAATATGTGATGTAGACTGTCTGGCAGGCTCCTCGTAAACCCTCCAAGGTTCACGCGGATCTATACTCCTTGTAACAGAAGGAGTTCGCCGGCCAGAAGGCCCGGCCTCATGGTCGTTAGGGGCGCAAATCGGCGCCTTTCCTCGATCTCCTCCTCGTCTAAATCTTGGCGGCATTGCTTAACCTGTTAATATAACAAAGGTAATGACAAGGAAAAATATAAAGGACAAAATTTAAATTAAATAAAAATTTGGATTATTCCTAAGTTCTTTGTCTAGACTCGAAGATTTAGGAATGTGCAATTGTGTAACTGAGATTAAACACAAAAGGCCAGTGTTTAATTCACTCAGTGTTGGCTCTGATACCAACCTGTCACACCCCGAATTTCCACGTGTCACCGGTGGGCCCGGTAGGGGAGTATCGTGACGTGGTTGGCAACATAATAGTCAAACAACACAATATTTAAATGCACAGCGGAAGCAAAGTATAGATTTAATTCAACCAAACGATATTGTAATATTAAGTATCACAAATAGTCGAATATAAATCCACAGGTAGATTCAAATAAAAAGGGAAAACAAATGTTCAACAGTTTATGACATCCAAGCTGGCGAGACTTAATGTGGATGCTAGGAGACAAGCCAGCCTATTTCGCGTAGTACCTGCACTTAACCTTTTTAAGAAAAATACGTCAGTTTACACTGGTAAATACAATCAACCGACTCATTTTGAAAAGAGTTTAAGAAAATGCATTTAAGGCACAAGGCACAAATAATATTTTATAACTTGGGATACTTATTTAAATATATAAACTTGTACAGGATTTACATGTTTCTTATGCGTTCAGTAGCCCGGATCGAGCCGGGTTAAAGATCAATTAACACACCACTTTAATTATGAGACACTGACAGGTGTACGCCTACACCTGAGTGCTAAGGTCGTGGCCATTTCGTAAAATGATGCCAGGGATATCCGGGACACGGTCATTAACCCCCCAAAGGCTTTAAGCAACAAAACAAATTAAACGGAGACATCTCAATCATTTAACCATAATAAGATTAAATATTCAACGCCCGACCAAGCGGTATTTTATATACCGTACCCCAAGCCCGTATAGGGAAATAAGTTAAAAGTATTTACCTGAGTAAGTATAGTTCAAAATCAGCGAGTGCAAGTATCTTTTACTGGTTCTCCTAATCTGGAACGAAGGTTTATAATAACCTATTAGAATCCTAACGGGTCTTTAGTTAAGCTTACGCTTAGACCGGTTAGTTTTAAAGATACGGTTCGTACGCACGATTAAGCGAAGACCGGATAGAATGTGATTTAGACCCGACAAGTTTGAAGACTTGTTTAATATGGGTATATGATACACATTCTGGATTTTGAGATAAAACCGATAAGGTTTGACCCGTTTCGGCTAATTTATGTAAACTAGTTACATAAACCGAACCGAACGCGCATGAAGCGTAACGGGTATCCGTAATAGTCCTAAACAGGTTTCCTAAGTTAACATGCCTTAAATAAGTTGTGACATCAGTAGGATATCACCCGTGACGCCCCAAACGAGTTTAATCTCTTAATAAGCCCCGTAGGGGTATTTTGGTCATTTTAAAGATTATAAAAGGATTTAATTAGGTTTCTGTGAACCGGGTCTGGTTACATCAGTAAAATGGCTTATTTAAACAGGTTATAACATTTGGTTATAAGTCTTATATGTCAAAATAGTTTTAAACCCAAACTATGCGTATAATACGCGTATAAAGCCGTTTTAAGCAACGTACGGTTTAAAATACGATTCTGAGTTTCCTGATCAATTAAACAGGTTCAAAACACTCTATTTAATATTTAAAATCAGTAGCAATTGGATTGGCGTCAATAGGATTTGTAAAACTCATTTTATGGCCGAAAAGGGTATATTCGGTATTAACCGAATTAAGGCGCTAATCCAAGCTTATGATCAGTTTAAAAATAATTAAAAATCTTCAAAAATCCCAAAATATTATATTACATCAGTGGGTAAAAGGTTTGGTGTCAAAAATTGGGTTTAGATAGGTTTTATGCTAATGACGCCGTTTAATTAATAAAAGCGTTCTTAATTACGTCATTAAGCATAACTCCTAATCTAGACCTCCGATTAACGTGAAATTTTCGGGACATGCATAATAATCAGTAACTAAGATTATGGCACTTTCATATTTCCAAAAATCTCGTTTTATGGTCATAAGGGCATTACAGTCAATATTTAGGCGATTAACGGAAACATCAGACGATTAGGGATTCGAGTGGTATAAACGCAGAGGCTTATACACACATGTAACTAGGTCCTAATGGAACTTTAAGGCATGTCTAAATCTATTTAAACCGGGTCAGAACTGAGGTCAAAGCAAAAGTCAAACTTTTGCGTCTCTCGGTTCCAAATCGGTTCTAAACATAAAGTTGTCGAATCAAGCAAGCGTATACAAGTTTTTATACTTATTTTCAGTTGGTAAGAATGATAAAATAGGCTACACGCCATTTATATCGCTAATCATGCATTAAACCAAACATAACAATTCTGTTGACTTTTTCGGAAGAAGTTTGACTCGATAAACGACCTAGTTAGGATTCGAATTAGTGAGTGCCCTTTTAGGGGTTTATTAACCATATAAATACCAACTTATAACAACCTTCGATTCGACAAATCTCTGGACCAATTGTGTTTTAACACAAAGTCAAACCGTAGTTACGACGGTTTGATTTCTAGGCTTTTAACTAAGTATAAATGAACTAGAGAAGATCAAGGGTACTTACACTTGTCTAATGGATGATGTGGAATGCTTGTGGCCTGCTTGAATGCCTTGGAAAATGCTCAGAAGTGAAGAATGATCAATGTAGTAACATGTGGGTCTTTATATACAACTTCTAACATGCATGGATGATCAACAACTAAGCCTAGGAGGAAACAATAACATCCACAAGTCCCCTACTAGCTAAAAACCACTTTAGGGCAGCCCAAGGTATGCCAAAAATCGATCAAAGTCGGTTAACGAACATGCAGGACACCTGTACATACATTCTGTCCAGATAAGGCAGTCGCGTAGCGCGACTGCCAAGTGCTTTCAGGCTCGCGCTACGCGAGGGTGTAGGTAACCAGCTTAGCAAGTTTCAATAATTGCAATTTCAGTCCCTGGTCCCCCGAAAGGTCATTTTCACTTGTTTTTCTTGCACTTTGAGACTTTATATTTGACATGTGGGGCTTTAAGGCTTATACCCTCTTTGTTAAGTCCTCGGGTAACTTTGTGATCACCCGAAAAGCCCTAAATTTCAATGTTGACGTTCCTAACCCTTACATACGGATTCTATCATAACTTTCTCATACGGTAACGAATCTTGGTGAAATTTTTATGGTGCATTCTTGTGAGCATAATTAATCGTTACAAAGCTTCGGGTTTGTCAAAAGGTCACTCAGAGGTATAATTTAAACATGTTGGCACATTTAACCCCTGTAGTTTGTAATCTCTCACTTTCTTTCACAATTCGCTTCGTATGATCCATGATCTATTTGTTTAAGGTTATAAACATCATGTAGGGTTATTGCAAAGTATATTTATTCATTGTTGACACTTTGAACCCTTCTATTTACACAGTTTCACTGTTTGTCAACTTTAGTCCTTCAAGAACATTCTTTCACACGTTCAAACCTATGACACGTGTCAACACATTATAGGACGTAAATTTCCGAGGTGTTACATCCTCACCCCCTTAAAATAAATCTCGACCCGAGATTTACTGAAATAAGTAAGGGTATTTTTCTTTCATCGTGGATTCAACCTCCCACGTGAATTCGGGACCTCTACGGGCATCCCATTTGACCTTTACAAAAGGTATATGCTTCCTTCGAAGCTTCCTTACCTGTCGATCTTCGATCGACAAAGGGTTTTCCACAAATTTCAAGCTCTCATCGATATGCACATCTGTATAGGGTATAACCACTGATTCGTGTGCGAAACACTTCTTCAGATTACAGATGTGGAACACATTGTGTATACTACTGAGCTCTTCAGGTAAGTTTAACTTGTAGGCAACTGACCCGACACGTTCGATAACCTCGAAAGGTCCTATGTATCTCGGGCTTAGTTTACCTTTCTTACCAAATCGCATCACTCCCTTCCAGGGTGACACTTTAAGTAGGACTTTGTCACCTACTTCGAAGTGAAAATCTTTACGATTTGGATCGGCGTAAATCTTCTGCCTATTCCGGGCAGCTTGGAGATTGTTACGAATCTAGACAATCTTGTCCGTCGTTTCGAACACAATCTCTGGTCCTGATAACTGGACTTCTCCAACTTCTTGTAGTGGACGCATTTATGTCCTATGTAGTAAGGGCGGGGCGAATGGGACGAATTAAAAAGGTACCCAAAAGAATCAAATAATTAAAATGTTCGATAGTAAACGTAAACGCAAGTCGGATGACGGAAGCGTATTACGTTAGAATAACGAGCCCGAGAGAAGGGATAAAGATTAAAGTAGATGAAAACACAAACCAACTAATGTGAATGCTAAGGCATAGGGGGGTAAAGTTTGAATGTCAAAGTGATGAAATTCACACAGACCAGTCAAGGGGGTAGAATAAAGAAATAAAGGACTTGACTGAATGAAAGCGATTGATTTCGCTAAGACGACCAAATAAATTAAGGTGACGTCTAAAACCATATAAGAATGGTTACTTGATGGTGACTTCAGTAAAGATACCCGATGGATGGGTAGGATTGTGGGTGAATGCGTAAACCAAGAGATGGGAACACGAAATAGAAAGTCAAAAGACTCGGAATATGAGTCATGACTAAAGGACGATGAGAATATGCAAACAGAAATTTTGATAACTACGTTCAACTGTTTTAAAGTCGAACGCGTCGAATAAAGAACGGAGTTTGACGTTCACAAGTGATTAAATTTCACCCAAAATGAGTCAAACGAGTTAATTAAGGAATAACGCTTGATATAGTAAGGAAAACCCAAACTGGTGAAACCGGAAAGCTAAAAACATTAAGATAAAAGAACCCGGGTAATGGGTTGTAAAGAAGTACAAGTATGGACCGAGAAACGGTAAGTGTAAGAACAAACCGACGGGTAAACAACGCAAGGAGTCATAAAGTCGGAAGGTTAGTCCGAAAGAAAACAAATGTAGCCTTAGACTACGGTAAAGATCCATAGGACTCAAGGAATGAAAATGAATGAATTCTAAATCTAAAAAGGGTACGTCGATACCAAAAGTATATTTTAGAATGACATGAATAAAAGATGAATCTACGGGGTCATCACAACTTTCAGGACTATAAGAAGTGTTAAGGTTTACGGGACCAGAATGACCCTCGGGTCACAAAATATAAAGAAACAAACTTTAGGGATCTCGCCTTAAAAAGGTGAAAAATCTAATAAAATAGCCTACGAGGCTAAGTGAAGGAACCTACGGGTCGATAAAGTAAAGCGTGGGAACTAGCTATGGTTCCCCGCATAAAATAATAACGGAAAGAAATAAATCATGGGTCATCAATTCCCTGATGAGAGTAATTGACAAAAGTTAAAGAGAAAAATGTTAAACTAAAATTTTGTTTTAGTCAAAAGAAACAATTTAACAAAACATAAGTAATGTGAGATCACGAATTCACATAAGGCCGGGGATGGCAATGTGGTACACCCGGATGACAGGGAATAAAATAACGGTGACTAGTCAGTCTAGCCGGTAAAACCATTCGAAGTTAAAGTAAAAAATATGAACTATGTAAAGCGCTCGTCAATATAAGATTAGCGTGAAGTAAACATGTTAACAGATGTAGTGATCGGGTGATCAAATGACAACTCGGTCAAATAAGCGACAAAGATAAGGATTTCAAGGTGAAAGCTACAATCCATAAGAATTAATACATAAAAGATAACCATGTCAATACAGATGATAACTTTTGACTAAGAAGAATGAATGTCTTGAAAACGAAACCAAGTTCGTTTAGTTACCAATGAGCTATGTAAAGAAGGTTTCGAGGATGAAACCTCGTTAAGGGGGGTTGACTTGTAACACCCCGGAAACGGGTTTGATAATCAAACCACGATAATAGTAATGACGGGTAAAATACCGTTAGTGGTAAAAATTAATCCGGTAAATATTAGGAATTAAATAAATAAATCTAACATTTATTAAGAGGATAAATACTTTGAGAGAAACAAAGTATATAAAAAGGGCCCGAATTAACAAGACTTAAAGTAAAATGAGTTATGAACCCCGGAACTTACTAAGTTAAGTAGGAATAATTAACTTGGTTACCAATGGATAATTAAGTGAATGAAAGTTTAGACTTATAACCCTCTTTATAAAAACTCTAAACATGAGGGGCTAAATGTGGGTAACTAGGAAAGTGATTTAATTAAATCATTTATAAAAAAAATTAAAAACACACATGCACATGTGTGTGTTTTCGATCGACCAGGAGGAGCCAGGAGAAAAGGGGGGGGGGGGGGGTTAAACCCTAACTCAAGAGAATCTCCAAATTGAGGGATCAATTCAAGGCCAAATCGATGCATGAATACATAGAAACGATCACCTAGTCACGGGGATCGTAAGGTATGTCAAATTTTTGATATTTATGAAGTTTAGATTTTGATGAACTTATGAGAAATCGAAATTCAAGCTTGAATGATTGATGTTTGGGTGAAACTAGGATGAATTCATGTTTAGAAACAAACCCTAGTTGAAAAACTTGATGAATTAGTATTAAAGACTAGGGATTTGATGATTACTCTTGCATGTGCTAAGTGGGTTTTGACTAAATTCGTGTATGTGATGCTTTTAGGGGTTTTGATTGCTAAGAATAAGTGTTATAATGTCATAAACATGTTCAAATTGAAAGTTGAATTCAAACAGCTTCTGATCAGAATTTACAACCGACTTCTATTGGCTGTAACCTGGACAAAACTTGACAAAAACATGTGTTTCTTGAGTCTAAAATGTAATTCCATGAAATATCTTTAAAACCCCACTGGAATCGCATTTTTTCGACGAAAATTGAGCGTTTTATGAATTTTTCCGTATCAAAGGTTCAAGCTGCGTTTTCTAGCAGAATTTGCAGCCCATTACGAATGCCATAACTCAATTTAGGAATTGAGTTATGATCTCAAATTCTTACTGTAGAAATTTTTAAGTGATTAAAAGAATCGTCAATTGGAATTTCGTCAATCGGATAAACGAGGAATTTTAAATGAATTTTTCCGTAAGCTGCAATCAGAAGTGAAGAATCTGATTGCAGCTTAGTAAATGAATTTTTACGAATTTTTGGTAAAGAGTTAGATCTTGAAATTTTAACACAAGGTCTATCTCTCCGAGTGGTACGCTACATAAAAAAATCATAATTTTTGAAGACTTGTAAACAGGTTAAACAAGTCACAAGAAACAACCCATTTTCAGTGATATGAAATGCCTAAATGAAATCGCGGCCTACTAGTTAGTATGTAAAATTTGATTTCGTTAAGAGTTCGGATGAAATATGCCTAAGTGAGTTCATTGAACCAAATGTGCATTTGAATATGTTGATAAGACAATTGACTTTAAAAAGCCAAACCGACCAATGATTAGATCAAATGATAATTTTGATATGGTCGAATGATAAATTCAACATAAAACCCGTAGGATGGAATAGTCGTAAATGATTATGACTAATCTAACCGTCTTACGAATTATGATGATAGTTTGACTCTTGACAAGCTAGATGGAGACTTGGGAATGAAGCGGGTCAAACGGAGCAAGTACGAAAAGAAAAGCGTAATTTTGATGCGAGGTAAGTAAAGCTTACACTCTTTTTTTTAATAAAATGTGTAATCATTATAAGGGTTACAAATATGTTAAGCTAATGGTTAAAATGTGGTGTTCCGACGTAGTTGATACGACTCGGAATAAGTAAAAACGATGGAAAACCATAATGGATGGTAAAAATGGGTAAATGGTGGTATAGTCATGGAATGACAAACATACAACGAGTTTTGAAATGTTGCCCTATGGGATAACTCATAATAATGATGGGGATAAAATGGTAATTAGTTGCGTGACGACCAACGTAAGATAAAGTTAAATGATACCCTACGGCGTAAGCCGAAATGGGTTAAATAACGAAATGGTAAATTTATATACCATTCAAATACAAATGCAAAATGTTTGGTCGTTTAGACCAAACGGGTTAAAGGGCAATTTTTAGCGCTATTTGACAAATAACGACTAATAAGTATTGTCGAGTCTAATACTCACAGGATAAGAACGGCTTACGGAAGTTTGCATTTGCTATAAATTAGCAAAATCATTAAAGCAAGATATTAGAGCGGGTCAATCCTTGACCCAAGCCAGGTACGCATATTTTAAATTATAGTTAGAAGTAATATGTTGGTCAAATATCAGTGAAAGCCGTTCGTCGTAAAATGAGGGACTGAAATTGACCAATATACCCATGAACGCTAAACCGGGTAAACGGTCTTTATGAGCCGTTTAAGATCGTGTATTATGATAATGTAAGTTATAGATAAGTATGAAGTGGATTGTGCATAACAAAAGGGAAAAATTTAAACTTAGAAGGTTTAAGTCTTCGAAACGGGTCAAAAGAATTATGCACATAGATTGAGTACTAGCCGCGTAATTCATAAAAGTTACAAACCCGAATTATAGATTTTGAGTTAAGCATGTTGATGTATGCTAAATGGTTAATTAGAAACAAGGTTGTAAACTTTTAAAACAAATGGGTCGAATATATGAAATAAGAAATTATAAACTAATCGTTTATAATTCAGGTTTCATATGCGGAAAATAGGATAAATTGATGCGTATTTTTATTACAAACACGTAGGAAAAAGAATCACCTAAAACGGACTTGTAGATAAAAAGTTATGACACTTTAAAGATCGTTTTACGATTAAAACCATAGCTGGGAAAAAACGCAGGTTTCAGCAACAAAACTGTTGGAAAATCATCTCCCCCGCGGCACGTGAAAGATCGAGAGGAGTCTGTCGCGTGGCGCGACAGACTAAATTCCGAAATTTTATTTTGTTTTTTATTGTTCGATACTAGAACTTGATTATACTAATATTAAGATATCGAAACTAACTTTTAAGTTGGTTTTGATCATAGGTGAATGCGAAGACGTCCCGGATGAAGATCAAGCTCATTGAAGAACCGAACACAATCAAGATACAAGCTTCCGCACATGGTTTCGTCGTCATTTAAAAAACGACAAATTTATACATATTGTATTGTTTCAAATCTGAAAATGTTTTAATTTAACCATATTTTTCAATGTATATGTAATTATAATTACATGTTTATTTACGTAAATAATACGAAAACCCTAAAATAATAGCAAGGGTGTTACAAGCCTATGGCATGGGTCAGTTAAGGGGTCAGGCGAAAGATTGGTGGGATAACAAGAAGAAAGAGATCGGAAGTGAAGCGGCCAAGGCTATGATATGGGACGAGTTTAAGACGCCGTTTCTTAAACATCATAGTCCCTAGGCAGTCATCAACAAAATCAAGGAAGAGTTCATGCAGCTTCGTCACAAGGGTGAATCTATCGATAAAATCACGGGAACATTCATGGATAAAATGAAGTTTTGTGATGAATTGATAACGAATGAAGAACAGAAAATATATTATTACAATAATATGTTGAGCGCCGAGTATAGGGAGTTCATGACTCCTTCAAAGCATGAGACCCTCACCGAGATCATAAATGTTGCTCGGGAACAAGAGATAGAATTGAAGAAGCAAATTGAAAGGGGTGAAAGAAGGGCGCAGGTGGTTAACCCACGCCCTACGAAAAAGGCACTCACGACTGAGTCGTCAAAGAAACAAGAGGGAAAGAGCGGGTCGCCAAGCTGCAGGGTATGCGGGAAAGGGCACAAGGGTGAGTGTCGGTTTAAAGATAAACCATGTCCAATATGTGGGAAAACTGGGCACACGGCTGCATTATGCCCGGGGAAGGTATCGGTATGCTATAAATGCTATCAACCGGGTCACAAGAAATCAGAGTGCCCGGAACTAGTCAGGAAAAAGGAAGGTAAGGATTCACACACGGAGACTCCGAAAGCAAAAGCCAGATCCTTCCAGTTAACGGCAGCCGAGGCAAAGGTGGAACCAGATGTGGTCTCAGGTATATTCGCCATAAATTCAATTCCCGCTCATGTGTTATTTGATACGGGTGCGAATAAATCCTTTATTTCACATGGATTTGTTTGACATCCTTCATTTGAACTGACAAAATTACCTATGCCTTTAGAGGTAGAAATAGGTGATAACAAAAGCTTTATCGTATGTGATGTATGCCAAAATTGTAGAATGAATATTGATGGTGAAGAATACTTGATAGACTTAATTCCAATGTCGATGGGAGAATTCCAAGTAGTGGTCGGGATGGATTGGCTATCCCGACATCACGCAAAAGTCGTATGCTTCCGCAAGGAGATTAAATTAACATCTCCAAGTGGAAAACATGTTACCATCTATGGAGAAAAAGGGGGTAATCCTGTTATGTGCACGATGCTAAAGGCTCACAAGCTCATGAGGCGTGGATGTAAGGCGTTCATGATATATGCGAACGAACCAGACAAAGGATCGCCAAAGATTGAAGATGTACCAGTAGTACGTGATTACGCCGATGTATTTCCAAAGGACCTACCGGGAATACCACCAGAACGAGAGGTAGAGTTCGGAATCGAATTGATTCCGGGCGCGAAACCTGTGGCCAAGGCGCCGTATCGGCTCGCGCCATCAGAGCTACAAGAATTGATGTCTCAAATCCAAGATCTGCTCGACAAAGGGTTTATCCGGCCAAGTGTGTCTCCGTGGGGCGCACCGATGCTATTTGTGAAAAAGAAGGATGGGAGCATGCGCATGTGTATCGATTACCGGGAGTTAAACAAACTCACGGTGAAGAATCGATATCCGCTCCCAAGAATTGATGACTTATTTGACCAACTGCAAGGCGTAAATTGGTTCTCCAAGATCGACCTTAGATCGGGGTACCATCAATTAAAAGTCAAAGAGGAAGATATACCGAAAACGGCTTTCCGTACACGGTACGGACATTACGAGTTCCTCGTGATGTCCTTCGGATTAACTAATGCACCAGCGGCTTTCATGGACCTTATGAACCGGGTTTGCAAGCCTATGCTAGACAAGTCAGTGATAGTGTTCATTGACGACATCTTGATATATTCAAAGAATGAAGCAGAACACGCAAGTCATTTGCGTGAAGTGTTGGAGACGCTCAGGTGAGAGAAATTGTATGCAAAATTCTAGAAATGTGCCTTCTGGTTAAAAGAGGTGCAATTTCTCGGGCACATCATTAGTGCAAATGGGGTGTTAGTAGACCCGTCGAAAATAGAAGCTGTGGCAAGATGGAATCCACCGAAGAATCCTTCGGAAATCAGAAGCTTCTTGGGGCTTGCGGGTTATTATCGGAGATTCATACAGGATTTCTCCAAAATTGCTATGCCATTAACCAAACTAACCCACAAGGACGAAAAGTTTATTTGGGGCGAGGATCAAGAAAGGGCGTTCCAAATGCTTAAGGAAAAACTGCCCCATGCACCGGTATTGTCATTACCGGATGGAACGGATGATATGGTAGTTTACTCGGATGCATCGCATTCGGGGCTTGGCTGCGTTTTGATGCAACGAGGCAAGGTTATAGCCTATGCCTCGAGGCAGCTAAAGACTCATAAAAGAAATATCCTACACACGACCTCAAGTTGGCCGCGGTGGTGTTCGCCTTAAAAATATGGAGGCATATGCTTGCCACGTGTGTTTGGAGTTCAGGTGAGTCGACGGTTTCTCGAATTTTGTTTTAGACAGCGAGATATATGGATAATCGTTGAGTAGGGAATACCCCCCTGAGTTTTAGGGGCCCTGATCCTGATTCTGATTGTTCTGAAATTTGTAGGGTTTGTGCAGAATCACTTGGGTGTCTCAATTAAGGTTTCCAATTGAATAAAATAATAAAATAAATAGGACTTTTAATGAGGGTTGTTACATTCTCCCCACCTTAATAAAAATCTCGTCCTCGAGATTTGGGTTACGATATTTCTTTTAGATTTATGTTATATTTTAATCAACAAAATGACACAGATTTAAATATCAAATTTTGTGAATACGAGTTGTATCATAAGTATGATTCAATAGTTCAACTGAATTAGTTCAAGAAATCGACGACGAACGAATGAGATGAAATGATATAATTTCCAAGATGACTAGTTTCAAGCCAAAAGATATATGATCAATAGATATTAAAATGAATGTGAAGGACTTTTAGAATCAATAAAAATTCTTTGTCAAAAGAAAACTTACTTTGATTGGCAATTGAGGAAGACTTAGAATTAACAGGTTCTAAATGAAATAAAAGCATGAAAAATGATTTGTCAAATATTTATGATATGAGAAAATCAAAGTGTTGAGATGAATGAATTGCAAAGATACACCAAAAGATAATAAAGTTAGTGTATCATTTATTTAGAGTTCCAAGTTGTTTTAATTGTGAAACAATGTAATAGTACACTATTAGTGACCATATTTTTCATACTATGTCCTAAAAATTGAAATATAATAAGAACAAGTTATTTTGGCATAATCAACCATTATATATTTGTAAATGTAATATATTATTTGGGTTTGGATAAAATAATAAATCGAAATGAAGTCCTCCAGTGGTCTTCATAAATCAAACGAACCACATGCGTAACAAATAATGCATGTATAACGTGTGGATTTACCAAGAAATGAAATAGATCAATATTTGCTACTATGAAAGAAATCCTCATGGTATGATGACTATTAGGGGAAGTAAAAACACGAAAGTCTACTTATGATATGTAGAAGTCAGAAAAAGAAATATAAGAATTTTATCTGGAATTTCGTGTGATAACCGTTGTTAAGTGACATTACCAAGAAATGTCAAATAAAATGAAATAGGGAATTTTACAAAGGTATGTGACTCATTTTGCAGTGATAATAATTATGAATCTGATTAGACTGTGTACAGATGGTTGTGAAATATTGTTACAACGTACCTCGGCAAGATTCATGTCATTTGTAGTATCGCGTGGCAAAGTGATTCTTTTTTATTAGTAATTCTTCTACTGACGGAATTAACATTGGTGTCATCGTGCCCAATTTATATTTTCCAAATGTATTGCCTTGGAAGTCGTGTGTGATAATATACTTCAACTTCTGTGAACTTATAATTAAATTTTCATGTGTTTTCTTGTACATTATCACAACTTTACATGCTTCTTACTTGCGTTAATAGCTTATGGTAACGTATTTTGAAATTCTTTATACTTTTGATGGTATTCCAACTTAAAAGGGTTTCTATTGTTATTATTGTAGCTCGAGTTTCGAGGTTTATGATCAAACGAAATAATGTTTGATATAGGAAAAGAGATTCCTAATAAAGAAATCTAGACACAGATGCTTGTGCTTTATTCCAAATTGACTTTTGAAATTTCTTATAGATATATATATCTATATAATCATATATTTCACATGCTGAAATAAACATACCATCTATCAAGTCAATGTATTTAACAGATTCATATTTCCAAAAACCAGTCAGATATCTGGTCATGATACTATTTAGGGAAATCTTGTCACTTGTTTGACATATTATATACCCCGTCTTATCCGGTTCGCGCCGGAGCGGTAACCTCAGTATATCCGGACAAACTGGAGAGTCTGCTACACCATACCCAGTCTTGCCGAAGAAAATTTTCTATTTCCCATAAATAGTATTTTTAAAAGTGCCCTTTTTATTAGACTTTTATCCAGAATTAGGGAAATTTGTATTTCCGTAACATATCTTTATTCTAGACCAAGTAAAATCAATAAGCAATAATTAATAGCTATTAAATGTTATTGCTTATTTATTGTATCTTGCAATTTTCTAATTACCATTCTTATGGCATACAAAAACTCATCATAATTTATTCACATAAGTACTTAGCTTATCTTGAAGTTTATACTAAGGCATCTTTTCTTAAGTTCAAGTCTAAATGCTATCATGTGTGCCACCAGTTAACAGCAATCTCCTAACTCTTTTATACAAACTTAGGTATTATTGTCACAACACCTAAAGGCTTAAATCAGTTGCTCTGATACCATCTTCTGTCACGGCCCCCGACCCACCCTGGACGGAATCGGGAGTCGCGAACAGCCCAGTGGTACCGGTGATTATTTTGAAAACATTGCAGAGGAAATTTCATCAGGACCGTGAGTTAGGAAAAATATCAGAGTTTAGAAAACACCGAATTTTATTTATTAAATAGATGGGATAAACCCATGTTTTACAATGGTAGCTTTAATAAAGATAAATTTTATTACATAAAACAATATTTCTTAATTTGATTTAATTAATAAAAATAAGCCACTTCTTGAAGCCTTTCAGTGCCGTATCCAACTCTTACTCCAATTTACTGTAATTACCTGAAACATGTTTGAAAAAGGTTTTGTCAGCGGAAATACTGAGTGAGTTCATTCCTTTTTTATAAAATATATTGTTATACCTTACAGCATTAAGGTTTTTATATTTATTTATATTTACCCAACTCAATCAGTATTTGTCACATGGTGGCAGTTCCGATGTGACAGTAGTCATATCACTCATTGGCTCACTTTCGTCCAATAGTGAATTTATCAAATAGTTCTATTTTACTATTATTCAATTTATCTGTCACTAGGCGATTCCTGTGACGGTGATCATATCACTGTTGATCATTCTTTCAACTAGTGACTCTGGTCATATCACTGTTGATCATTCTTTCAACTAGTGATTCTAGTCATAACACTGTTGATCATTCTCTCAACTAGTGCTTTTGGTCATGTTACTGTTGATCATTCTCTCAACTAGTGACTCTGGACTTAGTTGTGTCCCGTGACATTACTTTGTCAAATATATTACTTATGGCACAAAACCATTTAACCCAGAAGATGACATATATCATTTTATGTCAAACTACTATAACTATCAAATATAATATGTTAATTAAATAATTGTAATATCATTATTTAATATATTAATGTGACTAAGACTAAAAATATAATCTTAGTATAGTAGAACATATTATACTTGACTATTTTATTATGGTATACACCATTTAGATTTATTTCAAACATACATTAAATTTATTAACGATTAAATGTTAAAATAATATTAGTTATAGGCTATGTCTACTGGGGCATAATAGCTACGGTGATTGTGGTCATGTTACTATTGGCTAACTTTCTGGCTAATAGTAACGAGGTTCAAATAATGTATAAAACCTCCCATACCGGTAGTTATTATAGAATATAAAAATTTAATCACTATAAGTATAACTGGTAAACATTTAGGATTTTGGAAAGCATTTGTAAATATAATTGTATCACAAAAAGGTGATAAAAACTGTGAAAAAAGAGAATGGACTCACATTGCAGATTTAATTTGAGCAGAGCCTAGCCTACTGATTAGCCTTGTAACCTAGTGCATACGAACTAGGTAAGTAACTAATACAGCATTTTCGATAACTCACGAGATTAAAACCCTCACAATGAATGACAAAGTGTAATCACTTAAACATCCATCGGAATCACAACGAATGACAAAGTATAATTACTTAAACATCCATCGGATTCACAACGAATGACAAAGGATAGTACTAAAACATCCATCGGATAGTTTCAATCGATCGGACATTGAATCGTTGCAGCGATCGAGTTAATACCCTGTTTGCGGCAGCACTTCGTGAATCGTGTGTGTTTTAGAAGTGTTTCTGCGATATCTCAGTCTACGTAACGAATTTCTTCGTCGTTTTTGTGCCAGAAATCAAGTCCCAACGCCTGCTATTTATACACAAATTTTACATCGCTTGCGCACCGTAAGCCTCAACCCTTACGGTGCGCAAGGGACACAAAGTGGTCATATGCTTGCCACGTGTGTTTGGAGTTCAGGTGAGTCGAAGGTTTCTCGAATTTTGTTTTAGACAGCGAGATATATGGATAATCGTTGAGTAGGGAATACCCCCCCTGAGTTTTAGGGGCCCTGATCCTGATTCTGATTGTTCTGAAATTTGTAGGATTTGTGCAGAATCACTTGGGTGTCTCAATTAGGGTTTCCTATTGAATAAAATAATCAAATAAATAGGACTTTTAATGAGGGTTGTTACATTCTCCCCACCTTAATAAAAATCTCGTCCTCGAGATTTGGGTTACGATATTTCTTTTAGATTTATGTTATATTTTAATCAACAAAATGACACAGATTTAAATATCAAATTTTGTGAATACGAGTTGTATCATAAGTATGATTCAATAGTTCAATTGAATTGGTTCAAGAAATCGATGACGAACGAATGAGATGAAATGATATAATTTCCAAGATGACTAGGTTCAAGCCAAAAGATATATGATCAATAGATATTAAAATGAATGTGAAGGAATTTTAGAATCAATAAAAATTCTGTCAAAAGAAAACTTACTTTGATTGGCAATAGAGGAAGACATAGAATTAACAGGTTCTAAATGAAATAAAAGCATGAAAAATGATTTGTCAAATATTTATGATATGAGAAAATCAAAGTGTTGAGATGAATGAATTGCAAAGATACACCAAAAGATAATAAAGTTAGTGTATCATTTGTTTAGAGTTCCAAGTTGTTTTAATTGTGAAACAATGTAATAGTACACTATTAGTGACCATATTTTTCATACTATGTCCTAAAAATTGAAATATAATAAGAACAAGTTGTTTTGGCATAATCAACCATTATATATTTGTAAATGTAATATATTATTTGGGTTTGGATAAAATAATAAATCGGAATGAAGTCCTCCAGTGGTCTTCATAAATCAAACGAACCACATGCGTAACAAATAATGCATGTATAACGTGTGGATTTACCAAGAAATGAAATAGATCAATATTTGCTACTTTGAAAGAAATCCTCATGGTATGATGACTATTAGGGGAAGTAAAAACACGAAAGTCTACTTATGATATGTAGAAGTCAGAAAAAGAAATATAAGAATTTTATCTGGAATTTCGTGTGATAACCGTTGTTAAGTGACATTACCAAGAAATGTCGAATAAAATGAAATAGGGAATTTTACAAAGGTATGTGACTCATTTTGCAGTGATAATAATTATGAATCTGATTAGACTGTGTACAGATGGTTGTGAAATATTGTTACAACGTACCTCGGCAAGATTCATGTCATTTGTAGGATCGCGTGGCAAAGTGATTCTTTTTTATTAGTAATTCTTCTACTGACGGAATTAACATTGATGTCATCGTGCCCAATTTATATTTTCCAAAGGTCTTGCCTTGGAAGTCGTGTGTGATATACTTCAACTTCTGTGAACTTATAATTAAATTTTCATGTGTTTTCTTTTACATTATCACAACTTTACATGCTTCTTACAAGCGTTAATAGCTTACGGTAACGTATTTGGAAATTCTTTATACTTTTGATGGTATTCCAACTTAAAAGGGTTTCTATTGTTATTATTGTAGCTCGAGTTACGAGGTATATGATCAAACGAAATAATGTTTGATATAGGAAAAGAGATTCCTGATAAAGAAATCTAGACACAGATGCTTGTGCTTTATTCCAAATTGACTTTTGAAATTTCTTATAGATATATATATCTATATAATCATATATTTCACATACTGAAATAAACATACCATCTATCAAGTCAATGTATTTAACAGATTCATATTTCCAAAAACCAGTCAGATATCTGGTCATGATACTATTTAGGGAAATCTTGTCACTTGTTTGACATATTATATACCCCGTCTAATCCGGTTCGCGCCGGAGCGGTAACCTCAGTATATCCGGACAAACTGGAGAGTCTGCTACACCATACCCAGTCTTGCCGGAGAAAATTTTCTATTTCCCATAAATAGTATTTTTAAAAGTGCCACTTTTATTAGACTTTTATCCAGAATTAGGGAAATTTGTATTTCCGTAACATATCTTTATTCTAGACCAAGTAATATCAATAAGCAATAATTAATAGCTATTAAATGTTATTGCTTATTTATTGTATCTTGCAATATTCTAATTACCATTCTTATGGCATACAAAAACTCATCATAATTTATTCACATAAGTACTTAGCTTATCTTGAAGTTTATACTAAGGCATCTTTTCTTAAGTTCAAGTCTAAATGCTATCATGTGTGCCACCAGTTAACAGCAATCTCCTAACTCTTTTATACAAACTTAGGTATTATTGTCACAACACCTAAAGGCTTAAATCAGTGGCTCTGATACCACCTTCTGTCACGGCCCCCGACCCACCCTGGACGGAATCGGGAGTCGCGAACAGCCCAGTGGTACCGGTGATTATTTTGAAAACGTTGCAGAGGAAATTTCATCAGGACCGTGAGTTAGGAAAAATATTAGAGTTTAGAAAACACCGAATTTTATTTATTAAATAGATGGGATAAACCCATGTTTTACAATGGTAGCTTTAATAAAGATAAATTTTATTACATAAAACAATATTTCTTAATTTGATTTAATTAATAAAAATAAGCCACTTCTTGAAGTCTTTCAGTGCCGTATCCAACTCTTACTCCAATTTACTATAATTACATGAAATATGTTTGAAAAAGGTTTTGTCAGCGGAAATACTGAGTGAGTTCATTCCATTTTTATAAAATATATTGTTATACCTTACAGCATTAAGGTTTTTATATTTATTTATATTTACCCAACTCAATCAGTATTTGTCACATGGTGGCAGTTCCGATGTGACAGTAGTCATATCACTCATTGGCTCACTTTCGTCCAATAGTGAATTTATCAAATAGTTCTATTTTACTATTATTCAATTTATCTGTCACTAGGCGATTCCTGTGACGGTGATCATATCACTGTTGATCATTCTTTAACTAGTGACTCTGGTCATATCACTGTTGATCATTCTTTCAACTAGTGATTCTAGTCATAACATTGTTGATCATTCTCTCAACTAGTGCTTTTGGTCATGTTACTGTTGATCATTCTCTCAACTAGTGACTCTGGACTTAGTTGTGTCCCGTGACATTACTTTGTCAAATATATTACTTATGGCACAAAACCATTTAACCCAGAAGGTGACATATATCATTTTATGTCAAACTACTATAACTATCAAATATAATATGTTAATTAAATAATTGTAATATCATTATTTAATATATTAATGTGACTAAGACTAAAAATATAATCTTAGTATAGTAGAACATATTATACTTGACTATTTTATTATGGTATACACCATTTAGATTTATTTCAAACATGCATTAAATTTATTAACGATTAAATGTTAAAATAATATTAGTTATAGGCTATGTCTACTGGGGCATAATTCCTACGGTGATTGTGGTCATGTTACTATTGGCTAACTTTCTGGCTAATAGTAACGAGGTTCAAATAATGTATAAAACCTCCCATACCGGTAGTTATTATAGAATATAAAAATTTAATCACTATAAGTATAACTGGTAAACATTTAGGATTTTGGAAAGCATTTGTAAATATAATTGTATCACAAAAAGGTGATAAAAACTGTGAGAAAAGAGAATGGACTCACATTGCAGATTTAATTTGAGCAGAGCCTAGCCTACTGATTAGCCTTGTAACCTAGTGCATACGAACTAGGTAAGTAACTAATACAGCATTTACGATAACTCACGAGATTAAAACCCTCACAATGAATGACAAAGTGCAATCACTTAAACATCCATCGGAATCACAACGAATGACAAAGTATAATTACTTAAACATCCATCGGATTCACAACGAATGACAAAGGATAGTACTAAAACATCCATCGGATAGTTTCAATCGATCGGACATTGAATCGTAGCAGCGATCGAGTTAATACCCTGTTTGCGGCAGCACTTCGTGAATCGTGTGTGTTTTAGAAGTGTTTCTGCGATATCTCAGTCTACGTAACGAATTTCTTCGTCGTTTTTGTGCTAGAAATCAAGTCCCAACGCCTGCTATTTATACACAAATTTTACATCGCTTGCGCACCGTAAGCCTCAACCCTTACGGTGCGCAAGGGACACAAAGTGGTCATATGCTTGCCACGTGTGTTTGGAGTTCAGGTGAGTCGACGGTTTCTCGAATTTTGTTTTAGACAGCGAGATATATGGATACTCGTTGAGTAGGGAATACCCCCCCTGAGTTTTAGGGGCCCTGATTCTGATTGTTCTGAAATTTGTAGGATTTGTGCAGAATCACTTGGGTGTCTCAATTAGGGTTTCCTATTGAATAAAATAATAAAATAAATAGGACTTTTAATGAGGGTTGTTACATTCTCCCCACCTTAATACAAATCTCGTCCTCGAGATTTGGGTTACGATATTTCTTTTAGATTTATGTTATATTTTAATCAACAAAATGACACAGATTTAAATATCAAATTTTGTGAATACGAGTTGTATCATAAGTATGATTCAATAGTTCAACTGAATTAGTTCAAGAAATCGATGACGAACGAATGGGATGAAATGATATAATTTCCAAGATGACTAGGTTCAAGCCAAAAGATATATGATCAATAGATATTAAAATGAATGTGAAGGACTTTTAGAATCAATAAAAATTCTTTGTCAAAAGAAAACTTACTTTGATTGGCAATTGAGGATGACTTAGAATTAACAGGTTCTAAATGAAATAAAAGCATGAAAAATGATTTGTCAAATATTTATGATATGAGAAAATCAAAGTGTTGAGATGAATGAATTGCAAAGATACACCAAAAGATAAGAAAGTTAGTGTATCATTTGTTTAGAGTTCCAAGTTGTTTTAATTGTGAAACAATGTAATAGTACACTATTAGTGACCATATTTTTCATACTATGTCCTAAAAATTGAAATATAATAAGAACAAGTTGTTTTGGCATAATCAACCATTATATATTTGTAAATGTAATATATTATTTGGGTTTGGATAAAATAATAAATCGGAATGAAGTCCTCCAGTTGTCTTCATAAATCAAACGAACCACATGCGTAACAAATAATGCATGTATAACGTGTGGATTTACCAAGAAATGAAATAGATCAATATTTCCTACTATGAAAGAAATCCTCATGGTATGATGACTATTAGGGGAAGTAAAAACACGAAAGTCTACTTATGATATGTAGAAGTCAGAAAAAGAAATATAAGAATTTTATCTGGAATTTCGTGTGATAACCGTTGTTAAGTGACATTACCAAGAAATGTCGAATAAAATGAAATAGGGAATTTTACAAAGGTATGTGACTCATTTTGCAGTGATAATAATTATGAATCTGATTAGACTGTGTACAGATGGTTGTGAAATATTGTTACAACGTACCTCGGCAAGATTCATGTCATTTGTAGGATCGCGTGGCAAAGTGATTCTTTTTTATTAGTAATTCTTCTACTGACGGAATTAACATTGGTGTCATCGTGCCCAATTTATATTTTCCAAAGGTCTTGCCTTGGAAGTCGTGTGTGATATACTTCAACTTCTGTGAACTTATAATTAAATTTTCATGTGTTTTCTTTTACATTATCACAACTTTACATGCTTCTTACAAGCGTTAATAGGTTATGGTAACGTATTTGGAAATTCTTTATACTTTTGATGGTATTCCAACTTAAAAGGGTTTCTATTGTTATTATTGTAGCTCGAGTTACGAGGTATATGATCAAACGAAATAATGTTTGATATAGGAAAAGAGATTCCTGATAAAGAAATCTAGACACAGATGCTTGTGCTTTATTCCAAATTGACTTTTGAAATTTCTTATAGATATATATATATCTATATAATCATATATTTTACATGCTGAAATAAACATACCATCTATCAAGTCAATGTATTTAACAGATTCATATTTTCAAAAACCAGTCAGATATCTGGTCATGATACTATGTAGGGAAATCTTGTCACTTTTTTGACATATTATATACCCCGTCTTATCCGGTTCGCGCCGGAGCGGTAACCTCAGTATATCCGGACAAACTGGAGAGTCTGCTACACCATACCCAGTCTTGCCGGAGAAAATTTTCTATTTCCCATAAATAGTATTTTTAAAAGTGCCTCTTTTATTAGACTTTTATCCAGAATTAGGGAAATTTGTATTTCCGTAACATATCTTTATTCTAGACCAAGTAATATCAATAAACAATAATTAATAGCTATTAAATGTTATTGCTTATTTATTGTATCTTGCAATATTCTAATTACCATTCTTATGGCATACAAAAACTCATCATAATTTATTCACATAAGTACTTAGCTTATCTTGAAGTTTATACTAAGACATCTTTTCTTAAGTTCAAGTCTAAATGCTATCATGTGTGCCACCAGTTAACAGCAATCTCCTAACTCTTTTATACAAACTTAGGTATTATTGTCACAACACCTAAAGGCTTAAATCAGTGGCTCTGATACCACCTTCTGTCACGGCCCCCGACCCACCCTGGACGGAATCGGGAGTCGCGAACAGCCCAGTGGTACCGGTGATTATTTTGAAAACGTTGCAGAGGAAATTTCATCAGGACCGTGAGTTAGGAAAAATATCAGAGTTTAGAAAACACCGGATTTTATTTATTAAATAGATGGGATAAACCCATGTTTTACAATGGTAGCTTTAATAAAGATAAATTTTATTACATAAAACAATATTTCTTAATTTGATTTAATTAATAAAAATAAGCCACTTCTTGAAGCCTTTCAGTGCCGTATCCAACTCTTACTCCAATTTACTGTAATTACCTGAAACATGTTTGAAAAAGGTTTTGTCAGCGGAAATACTAAGTGAGTTCATTCCATTTTTATAAAATATATTGTTATACCTTACAACATTAAGTTTTTTATATTTATTTATATTTACCCAACTCAATCAGTATTTGTCACATGGTGGCAGTTTCGATGTGACAGTAGTCATATCACTCATTGGCTCACTTTCGTCCAATAGTGAATTTATCAAATAGTTCTATTTTACTATTATTCAATTTATCTGTCACTAGGCGATTCCTGTGACGGTGATCATATCACTGTTGATCATTCTTTCAACTAGTGACTCTGGTCATATCACTGTTGATCATTCTTTCAACTAGTGATTCTAGTCATAACACTGTTGATCATTCTCTCAACTAGTGCTTTTGGTCATGTTACTGTTGATCATTCTCTCAACTAGTGACTCTGGACTTAGTTGTGTCCCGTGATATTACTTTGTCAAATATATTACTTATGGCACAAAACCATTTAACCCAGAAGATGACATATATCATTTTATGTCAAACTACTATAACTATCAAATATAATATGTTAATTAAATAATTGTAATATCATTATTTAATATATTAATGTGACTAAGACTAAAAATATAATCTTAGTATAGTAGAACATATTATACTTGACTATTTTATTATGGTATACACCATTTAGATTTATTTCAAACATACATTAAATTTATTAACGATTAAATGTTAAAATAATATTAGTTATAGGCTATGTCTACTGGGGCATAATTCCTACGGTGATTGTGGTCATGTTACTATTGGCTAACTTTCTGGCTAATAGTAACGAGGTTCAAATAATGTATAAAACCTCCCATACCGGTAGTTATTATAGAATATAAAAATTTAATCACTATAAGTATAACTGGTAAACATTTTGGATTTTGGACAGCATTTGTTAATATAATTGTATCACAAAAAGGTTATAAAAACTGTGAGAAAAGAGAATGGACTCACATTGCAGATTTAATTTAAGCAGAGCCTAGCCTACTGATTAGCCTTGTAACCTAGTGCATACGAACTAGGTAAGTAACTAATACAACATTTACGATAACTCACGAGATTAAAACCCTCACAATGAATGACAAAGTGTAATCACTTAAACATCCATCGGAATCACAACGAATGACAAAGTATAATTACTTAAACATCCATCGGATTCACAACGAATGACAAAGGATAGTACTAAAACATCCATCGGAAAGTTTCAATCGATCGGACATTGAATCGTAGCAGCGATCGAGTTAATACCCTGTTTGCGGCAGCACTTCGTGAATCGTGTGTGTTTTAGAAGTGTTTCTGCGATATCTCAGTCTACGTAACGAATTTCTTCGTCGTTTTTGTGCCAGAAAACAAGTCCCAACGCCTGCTATTTATACACAAATTTTACATCGCTTGCGCACCGTAAGCCTCAACCCTTACGGTGCGCAAGGGACACAAAGTGGTCATATGCTTGCCACGTGTGTTTGGAGTTCAGGTGAGTCGACGGTTTCTCGAATTTTGTTTTAGACAGCGAGATATATGGAAAATCGTTGAGTAGGGAATACCCCCCATGAGTTTTAGGGGCCCTGATCCTGATTCTGATTGTTCTGAAATTTGTAGGGTTTGTGCAGAATCACTTGGGTGTCTCAATTAGGGTTTCCTGTTGAATAAAATAATAAAATAAATAGGACTTTTAATGAGGGTTGTTACATTGAAGTATTTCTTCGATCAGAAGGAATTGAATATGAGGCAGAGGCGGTGGTTAGAAACTATCAAAGACTTTGATTGTGATATACATTATCACCCCGGGAAGGCTAATGTAGTGGCGGACGCGTTGAGCCGAAGGACAGATTATACGCCTATTCGAGTGCTATCGATGCTACTAATTGTGACATCGGGTTTGCTTGAGCAAATCCGGAAATCTCAAACTGAAGCAATGAAGGAAGAAAATGCGAAAAAGGAAAGAATAGTTGGGCAGTTAAAAGACTTGGCGGACGGTAACCAAGGATTGAAAACTCGATTTGGGAGGATTTGGGTTCCAAATTCATGTGGAGCCAAAACATTTCTACTTGACGAGGCCCATAAATCTCGTTATTCGATACATCCGGGGGCAACCAAGATGTATAATGATTTAAAACAAAATTATTGGTGACCCAGAATGAAGAGAGATATTGTGAAATACGTGGAGAAGTGTTTGACCTGTTTGCAAGTCAAAGCAGAGCACCAGAAGCCAAATGGTAAGCTGCAACCATTGGACATCCTAGTTTGGAAATGGGAACAAATCACAATGGACTTGATGACCAAATTGCCCAAGACCAACCGCGGGTTTGATGCTATATGGGTAGTCGTGGATAGATTGACGAAAAGTGCTCACTTCATTCCGATTCGTGAGACTTATACATCCGAGAAAATGTCAGAGGTATACACCAATGAAATCGTGGCACGTCATGGAGTACCGATATCCATTGTGTCTGACAGAGATACTCGGTTTACCTCAAACTTTTGGCGAGAATTCCAAGAATAAATGGGGACTAAACTGTTCATTAGCACTGCTTACCTTCCACAAACGGATGGGCAAAGCGAAGGAACAATACAGACGTTGGAGGATATGTTACAGGCTTGCATTATCGACTTTGGGGGTAGTTGGGATGTCTATCTACCCTTGGTCGAATTTTCATATAACAATAGTTATCACGCGAGCATAGGAATGGCCCCGTATGAGATGCTATATGGTAGAAAGTGCCGAACCCCGGTGCGTTGGGGAGAACGGGGTCCACGTCAACTAGCACATACTGATATAATCCGAATTACGAATGAGAAAATCGACTTGGTCCGAACTCACTTAAAAACAGCTCAGGATCGGCAAAAGTCGTATGCGGATAAACGAAGAAGACCGATTGAATTTCAAGTGGGCGATAAGGTGATGTTGAAAGTATCGCCATGGAAAGGAATAATTCGGTTTAGAAAAAGAGGAAAGTTGAGCCCAAGATTTATTGGACCATTCAGAATCATAGAACGAGTTGGTAAAGTAGCGTACCGTCTCGAACTGCCCGAGGAGTTGAGCGGTATACATAGCACATTCCACGTGTCCCATCTCCGAAAATGTCTAGTCGACGAAACTGCTCATATCCACTACGAGGACATCGAGGTGGATAACAGTCTCAACTACGCGGTAAAACCAATCGCAATTCTAGACCGAAAAGCTAAAAGCTTAAGGAACAAAGTGATTAACCAAGTAAAAGTTAAATGGGAACACAGGAAGGGTTCGGATACCACATGGGAGTCCGAAGAAGAGATGCAACGGCTCTACCCTACATTATTTGGTACGTATTCTGGTTTCGGGGACGAAACCCTCTTTAAGGGAGGTGGACTTGTAACATCCCGAAAATATAAAACTTTATAATATAATTATAAAACGTTGAATAAACAAAAATAAACTAACTAGGGATAGATAACCCAGTTAGATACGAGTCTTGTAATATCAAATAAATGGATGAAAAACTCCTAAATCATAAAGAAAACAACAATTGAGGGACTAGAATGGTTAAACTTGAAACTTGGGATATTAAAACAAAAGATATTACACCAAACACACACAAGAAGTCAAGAAGTGTGTGTCTGGTCGATCTCTACCCAGGGGCGACATAGGGGTTTCCCCCACAACCCTAATTCAATTGATTTCCATCAAATTGAAGCTCCTAATCAGTCTTAAATCAAGTTTCAAGCACGAATTAGTGATCACCTCACTGAAGGGATCACAAGGTATGTGAAATTCTAGTGTTTTGATTCATCTCAAGTTCTAGGTTAATTATGAAAAATCGAAATTGAGCTTGATTGTGTCTTGCATGAATGTAATTAGAAGAGATATGGTGTCTAGGGATGAACCCTAGGTGAAATCTTGTTAAAAGATTGCATGATAAATATAGAGTTTATAACCACCATTGTAGGTTATTAATGAACTTGAAGAAAACTTGATAAGCCCTAGAATTATGATCTTGTTCTAGCATAAATCTGAATTTAAGAATAAATTTCAGAAATATTGATGTTAAGACATGTGTAGAATTGACTAATTGAAGTTAGTTTAGATGATAATTACAAGTCATGAACTTGGTTTTGTTTATATAAAAATCTGACCCGCTAGGTGTTTGATGGAACGCCTAAGTGAGGGTTAAAATGTTAAAAGTTGGGTAAAAACGCAAATTCGATCATTGTAGAGAATTATGCGTTAAAGCTTATGAAAGAGTTCTAAACTTATTGTGAATTAAACTCTTTAGGCAAAGAATCCGGAACGTCAAGCGGACACGCCGGGGGAGATACGCGCTTGAAGGGTGTGCTCTAAAGGTACGTGACTTTAGTCTCGTTAAATTATGCATATATGTTTGGGTTTAATGTATAAATGGTGTCGTAGCGTAATAAGATGCGTTTGATGTGTCTCTAAAGTGGCGAAGTTCACTCGACCATCAAACGGGTCAAAATAAAGATTGGAATTGGGTTTGGCTTGTTAATAAAGTGATGGTTTTCACTAGTTAGTCAAACGGGTCGAATTGATGCCGTAAAAAGATTCATGAAAGTAGTGACTTGAAAGTCTCGTATATTGTTAAGTGTTGGATTGCACTACACTTATGAATTTGGTTATGATACTTTAAGTTTGTGAATCCGGGATATTGGAACAAACAATAGAAGTTAGTTGCAAATGTTGCTTGAAACGGAATATTTGAATTCCGAGGAAACAAGCTTTTAGTTCTAAGGGAACACAAAGCCATGAACGGCGCAATTACGCCAAGGTTATAAGCCCGGGAATTGGGTAATCATGTCTAAGAACAATAAGAAACTGAAATGTGGTATTATGCAACTATTGCTAATGGGTAGGATAATTGAAATAAGGGAATCGTGACCAAATAGCTGGTAACTCGGTTTTCGTGATGTGAAATCTACATGGTTAGATCCGTAATTTTATTACGGACTCATAGGAAAAAGAATCGGTTAAAACGGACTAGCGAGTAAAAAGTTATGTTAGTTTAAAGTTGGATTTTAGTAAATTTCCGGAGCTGGGTAAAATGCAGGTCCAGAAACTGGACCTGCTGGAAAACGTACTCCCCCGCGCCACGCGAGGGGAGCATGAAGCACTGGCGCGGCACGCGGGACCACCCGCGCCACGCGAAGACCCGTCGCGACACGCGACAGGATCAAAATGGAAATTTTATTTTATTTTCGATGATTTGATACTAGAACTTGTTTATATGCATTATATTTATGTCAAGACTAACTTTCAAAGTGGCTTTGACTCTAGGTAAAGATGGGGTCTTTCCGGACGATGATCAAGCATGTTATCAAGAACCGAACATGCATTTTGCAAGCTTCCGCGTTAACTTAACTTCGTCTAAACAATGTTTTTGATGTAAATGATTTGCTAATCATGTTGTGAATGTTTAAATTAGTCGGTAGTTGACTAGTAGGTGTTACTTTGAAACTTTTTATTTTGTACTTATTCTAAACCAAGGTACTTTATATATAAAATTAAGTATCTTTTATTAGACTTAAATTAGAAATTTAAACGAGTGTTACAATAATATTGGCCAGGAATGCATGTGGACGAAGTAGAGCTATTACGCAAATGCGCAGCATGTCAGCGCCACGCGCCCAAGACTCTCCATCCGAAAAATCCTCTAGTTTCGGTTACCTCGGCCTGGCCTTTTCAACAGTGGGGTATCGATCTCGTCGGACCATTCCCCGACGCGCCAGGCGCAGTCAAATTCATCGTAGTAGCAGTAGACTACTTCATCAAGTGGGTGGAGGCTAAGGCGTTATCGTCAACTACAGCAATGGTAATCCGTAAATTCATATAGGAACATATTATCTGTCGATTCGGGTTACCCTTATGCATCATTTCCGATAACGGCACAGACTTCGCATCGGAAGACCTCCAAAAATGGTTTAAGGAAATGATCATAGAGCACAGCTTCGCCTCTGTGGCACACCCACAAGCGAACGGAGAGGTTGAAAGTGTGAATAAACAAAACGTCGAAGACATCAAGGCAAGGCTAGGGACCGCGCGTAGGGGATGGGGAGACGAACTTCCTAGCATCCTATGGGCCCATCGCACCACGCCAAAAACCAGTACAGGCGAAACCCCGTTCAGCCTTGTATATGGTTCAGAGGCAGTAATGTCACACCCTGATATTTCCACATATTACCGGTGGGCCCGGTGGGGAGTATGGTGACGTATTTGATATCACCATAGTCAAATAATCATAGTTTAATGCACAGCGGAAGTCTAAAAGTAATTATACAAACCGAATTCGAAAGTATAATAAAATATTACACAACAGTTGTAAGTGGATCCACAGGCAGATCTAAAACAGAAAATAAACGTAGTTCAACAGACTTAAAGTATTAAGAGCTTGCAAGACTCTTTAAGTAATACTCAGGAGTTCCAGCCCATTTCGTGTAGTACCTGCACTTAATCTTTTTTAAAAATACGTCAGTTTACACTGGTAAATACAATTAACTGACTCTTTTGAAAAGTGTTTATAAAAATGATTTGGATGCACAAGGCATAGAAATATTTTATAACTTGGGACAATTATTAAAATAATCTTGTATACAGATTTATATGTCTGTCGTCCATTCAGGACCCGGTTAGAAGAGCCGAGACAAGATTAATAGACACACCACTAATATAATCCCACGGCGAGTTATCCTCAACAAGTGGTTATATCTTTTACATACGCAACTGTCAGGTGTATGCCTACACCCCGTGCTTAAGTCGTGGCCATTTCAAATGAATGAACTGAGGATATCCAGGACACAGTCATTAACCCCCCAAAGGCTTTGCATCAAACAAACAAATGAAAACGGGTTATGCAATTTATTAATCACAATCCGATTAAATGATTTCATACCCGACCAAGCGGTATTATTATAATACCGTATCCCAAGCCCGTATAAGGGAAACTAAGTTAAAAGTATTTACCTGAGCTAAAAGTAATTTATTCTCAGTCGTAATTTCTAATCAGCAAGTACAGGGAGCTTTTACTGGGCTCCTAATCTGGAACGAAGGTTTTAAAAACCTATTAGATTCCTAACGGGTCTTATTTAGGTTATAACTTAGACCGGTTAGTTTTAAAGAAATGTTTACGGTTCAAAACGCAAGATTAAGCGTAGACCAGATTAGAACGTGACTTTGACCCGACAAGTATGTAGACTTGTATAAAATGGGTAAACTAATCACATTCTGGATTTTGAAGTAAAAATGATAAGGTTTGACCCGTTTCGGCTAATTTATGCAAACTAGTTACATAAACCGTACCGAACGCGTATATGCATAACGGGTAACCGAATGAGTCATGAACAAGTTCCATAAGTTATTATGCTTAGAATATGTGGTGATATCAGTAGGATACCTTCCATTATGCCCAAAACGAATTCAAAACCAAATTAAGCCTCGTAAGGGTATTTTGGTCATTTTATAGTTTATAAAAAGGTTAAAATAGTAAACTGAGGTTCTGGTCTAAAATAATCAGTAAAAATATTTATTTTATCAAGTTACATCAGTAAGATATCACACATATATGAAATTTATCTTTTATGGCCAAACTATGCACCGTATGGGCATTTTGGTCATTTTACATAAGCTTTAAGGTCAAATTTGGAAATCTGGTTCAAGACTTATACTTACTGTTAAAGTATAAAAAATTTTATTTATAAAGTCAGTAGGTAATAAGTCTTAGGCGTTAAATATGGTTTTAAACCATATTATTCGCATAATTAGCGTAAAAGTCGGTATTTGACGATATTTGAAATGTTTATAAAATTTTGAAGTCCTGATCATTTTCTAAAGCTTAAAATATTTTATTTAACATATGAAATCAGTAGGAAAAAGGTTTGACATCAACATGATATGTAAAACTCATTTTATTAGCGAAAAGTACATTATCGTCAATACCGAATTTGCACTAGAACTCTATGTTATGATTAATATAAAATTTGGCAAAAATTTCCAAAAATCTCTAAATATTATATTTAATCAGTGGGTAACAAGTTTGGTGCCAAAATTTGGGTTTAAATATGATTTATGCCAAAAATGCCATTTAATTAATAAAAAGCTTTAGTTTTACGATATCGTGCATAACTTTCATTCTAGACCAGAAATGGATATCAAATTTTTAGGACTTGCTTATAAATCAGTAATGAAGACTTTTGTCCACTCACATTTCCAAAAATTTCGTTTTTATATAAATAGGGCAAAATGGTCAATTTTAAGCAAATAACGGAACATGCATGTAATCTATGATTTCTAAGGAACCATGTAGTATATCTTCAGAGAGTTATACTAACACATAATATGGTCCCAAAGGAACCCTAAGACATAATTAAACTAAGCTAAATCAGGTCAGAACTGAAAGTCAAAGCAAAAGTCTATTTCTGCGACTTTCGGTTGTGAACCGAGCCTAAACTCAGAATTGTTGGGTTGAACATGCCTAAACATGTCCTTATATTATTTACCAAGTTATTTAACTGTTAAAACATGTTCCATAACTTCTAAATTATCAGTTATGAATTATTTTGTAAAAACTGACCCGTTTGACTTTTTGTTAAGTAGTTTGACCCGACAATTGACCAAGTAAAAGTGATTATCAGTAGGTGCCCTTTTAAGGGTTTATTACCTACATTATTACCAACTCATAGCCACTTTCAATTCGAATAATGGCTGGACCGTTAGTGATTAATCACAAAGTCAAAGCATCATTACGATAACTTTGCTTTCGGTCCTTAAGCTAATGAAAACTTAACTAAGGAAGCTAAGAACACTTACAATAGTCCTTAGCACGAAAATAGAACTAGAGAAAGCTTCCTAGAAGACCAGGATGCTTCAGATATCACTTGAGAGTGAATTGCTTGAGAATTTTGAATGTGCAAGAACAAATGAGCAACTAAGGCCTCTATTTATAGTGAATGAGGGTGAATTAAGATGATTCCATGTGTCCTCAGGTGGATTATGATGCTTCCAAGTGTCTAGTGGTTTTCCAAAATAGTTAATCTTGTTGCTGAATTTGAAAACAGGTTGCAGAGATCTTCCAAAGATTGCAGGTTGCAGAGCTGGGCAGCTGGCAGTTTTGCTGAAAAACGGTCCCTATCGCGCCACGCGCCAAACCAGGACAATCCTGGCGCGCCACGCGAGGGTGCACATTTTAAAGTTGTTTTTTTTGTTTGCATGTTCAGTCCCTGCACTTTCTGAACGCGAATAACTGACTTTTTCAGCATGCATGGTCAACTTAATCAGGTCTGGGGTGTTCTAGGGGGTGGGAACATGCATTTGTAAGTCTTGGATTATAACACCCCAAAAATGTTTAGTATAATAATAAGTGAAAATAAACAAAGAATTTAACATAATTAATGAAATGTGACAAAATGGTAGTTAGTTTATGGGAAAGCCTAAATTAAAAACTCTTTCTAAGTGGGAGGGTTCAATGTGTAAGTAATAAACTAAAAGGTTTTACTAATAAACAAAAATTAAAAAAAAAGACACCCACATCTGGGTTCTGGTCGATTGAACAGGAGAGCAAGCAAAGGGGGAGTGAAACCCTAGTATCAAGAAAATTAAGCAATTGAACTTGAATCAAAGGAGAAATCCAATGCATGAACCCCTAAATGCGAGTAGCTAACCTCAATTCCTAAAGTGGTAAGTTTAATTTTCTGAAATCATGAATTGTTGAATGAGGGGTTCAACCCAATCTTGAATTCTTGTGTTTGAATGTGAGAAATCTGAGTTTGGGTTACCTTCTAGAACAAGAATCATGTTTGATTCTAGGTTATTTGAAAGATTTTAGTAAAAACCTTTTTTTCTAATGAAAATGTGATATGAATAGAATGATCAAAGTGATTATAGATATATGTGAAATCTCAAAGTATGGTGATGTTGTAATGCTTGAAACATAGAAAACTTATCTAGGATAAAATAAAGATATGAACAATGATCGATTGTGGATGAACTATAAGATGAACTAGTGGAAATTCATGCCTTGTATGCTTGTAAATAATGCTTGTAATTATGATGAACACCAAGTGTTTGATGAAATTCTTAAAAGAATAATGTGCATGATTTGAAAGATGAATAAATAAGATGTTGATGTACTAAATAAACAAATGAATGTGTGGTTATAGGCGTGAAGGAGGAAGGTTCCAATACTAGGAAATCAGAAGGTTCACAAGATCGAGGTACGTTAGTGTACACCATATTTCTATTTTTAAGATGTTGTCATTTGTATAATAATCTCAATTGTATTGTGTTGTTATGTTAAAGTTGTGAGAATTGAAATCTAAGGTCGTTGAAAGTAGAAGTAAGATCCATCATAAACGGATTGTGAGGAATGAATGAGTTACGAAAGATAATACATCATATCCGATTCTTTCTAGTCGAATCGGGTATGGGAGGTTAAGTATGTAACGAATGAAAATTTATTCGATCAGTCAACTCGGATTGGAGTGAAGTGTAAGAATGTAAAGAATACGATTGTTCGTTATGAACAAATTGGATGAAAGATATGCTAAAGATGCAAATATCCGTTATTAACGGGTATGTTAAGAAAGGTATATTTAGCCTTTATTACGAGGCAAGTAAGTAATGAACTGTTTAACGGTTAATGATGTAATGGAATGATTCAAAACTGTATTAGAGATGAATCAGCGTATTAAATTAATGGTGTTAGTGAAGAAATACTAACTTGTTTGTTTGTGTTGAATGTAGGTAAATCCTCAAGTTAGGCGGTCGGACGATTTGGAATGAGCACATTTGATCTACGTCCACTACACGCTTCCGTCATAAGTGAATATAACGTGGTCTAAACTTTTGGTCTTATGTATTTTAAATTGTGTAGTATTTTAATGTCTTTATGGTTGGGTTAAAAACCTATCAGTAGTAGTCTTGTTGTTAACAACTTAAACGTTCCGTTTTGGGTTTTTGTTAAGGATGTTTTATGTAGAAATGGTTTATCGTATAAAACAGGTGTTAGTGGTCAATTTACGTACGGGTCATGCCGAAATTTCTAACATCTATTATCCACGATAAGATCTTTTGAAAATGATAAGTTAAGGGCTAACATGGATGCTTTGAAAATGTCCCTCGATCGAAGAATTGCTCTATTTACACTTTTGACCCTTTTCTTGGAATTTTAATTTACATCACAATATTGAACCGAATCTTTATGAAATCTTTATCAGATATTCATGAAGGTATAATAATATATTACAAAGCTTCGGGAACGTTAAAAGGCCACTCAGAGGTAAGAATTAACATGTTGATACTTTTAACCCCTGTGTTTTGTAACTTTTGATTTTTTAAGCACAAACGGCTTCGTGTGTCCGTTGATCTATTCAATAACAAATATGAATATCTTACGAGGTCAACCAGAGGCACAAGTTTGGCATGTTGACACTTTTGGTCCTTTTATTTACATCTTTACATTGTTTGACATTTTTAGTCCCTCAAGTTCTCTTTTAACATAATCAGGGTTTATGACACGCGTCACCACTGCATTGGACATGATTTTGTGAGGTGTTACATCCTCACCCCCTTAAAAGAAATATCGACCTCGAGATTTAATGAAATAATTGAGGGTATTTCTGCTTCATTGTGGACTCAACCTCCCACGTGTATTCTGGGCCTCTACGGGCATCCCATTTTACTTTGACGACTGGCACATGCTTTCTTCGAAGTTTCTTAACCTCTCGATCCTCAATTGATAAAGGTTTTTCGACGAACTTCAAGCTCTCGTCAATCTTCACGTCCTTATGCGACATTGCTAGTGATTCATCGGCCAGACATTTCTTTAGATTGCAGATGTGGAACACATTATGAATTCCACTAAGCTCTTCTGGTAGGTTCAGTTTATAGGCTACAGTTCCAACACATTCAATGATCTCGAATGGTCCTATGCACCTTGGGCTCAGCTTGCCCTTTTTGCCAAAATGCATCACCCCTTTCCAGGGTGACACCTTGAGTAGTACTTTGTCACCAACTTCAAACTTTAGAGGTTTGCGCCTCTTATCAGCATAACTCTTCTGCCTATCCCTGGCATCTTTGAGATGATCATGGATTTGAAGAATCTTATCCGTCATTTCGAGGACTATATTAGGTCCTAATAGTTGGGTTTCCCCAACTTCCGCCCAACAAACTGCGTTCTGCACTTTCTCCCTACAAGGCTTCGAAAGGTGCGGCTTGGATGCTCGAATGGTAACTATTATTGTATTAAAATTCAATCAAAGGAAGATGGTCATCCCAACTTCCTCCCAAGTCAATAACACAAGCACGCAACATGTCTTCCAAGGTTTGAATCATACGCTCACTTTGCCCATCCGTCTGAGGATGATAAGCAGTACTGAAATTCAAACGAGTGCCTAGATATTGCTGAAAGCTTTTCCAAAAATGAGATGTGTATCTAGTATCCCTATCAGAGATAATAGATACTGGCACTCCATGGAGAGATACAATCTCTTCCACATATAGCTGGGCTAGTTTATCGGAGCTATGCGTTTCCTTTATGGGTATAAAATGAGCTGACTTCGTCAGTCTGTCGACTATAACCCATATTGTATCATTCCCACGTTTTGTCTTTGGTAACTTAGTGATAAAATCCATGGTTACCATTTCCCACTTCCAAGTGGGGAGTTCAGGCTGTTGCAGTAAACCTGACGGTTTTTATGCCCAGCTTTAACCTGTGTGCACGTCTGACATTTAGCCACATATGTGGCTATAGATTTCTTCAAACTGATCCACAAATAATTTGCTTTTAAATCTTGGTACATTTTATCACTGCCCGAATGTAGTGAATATTTAGAACTATGAGCTTCTTGGAGGATCACATCTCTAAGCCCTCCATGGATCGGAACCCAGATTCAACCATTTAATCTAAGGATTCCATCCTTGTCATATGATAACTGATCAGCAGTTACGCCTAACTTCTCATTCGGATAGTTAGTTTCCAATATAGCTTCCTTCTGTGCTGCTAACAGTTTTTCATTTAGATTGTTCTTTAGTTCAATGCTTTTGGCATTGATCCTAATAGGTTTGATCCTTTCTTTCCTGCTCAAAGCATCAGCGACTATATTTGCTTTGCCTGGATGATATCGAATTTCGCAATCATAATCGTTTAATGTCTCCATCCAGAAACGTTGCCTCATATTAAGGTCCTTCTGATTAAACAGCTGTTGGAGGCTTTTGTGATCTGAATAAATTATACACTTGGTTCCATATAGGTAATGCCTCCAAAGTTTTAGTGCAAATACAACGGCACCCAATTCTAAATCATGGGTGGTGTAGTTCTTTTCGTGCACTTTTAATTGACGTGAAGCATAGGCAATAACCTTGCCTTTCTACATAAGCACACAACCCATACCTGTGTGCGATGCGTCGCAATAAACCACAAATTCTTCAATTCCTTCTGGCAATGTCAACACATGAGCATTGCTTAATTTCTGTTTAAGAATCTCAAAGGATTCTTGTTATTTTGGACCCCAGTCAAACTTTACATTCTTGCGAGTCAACGAAGTCAAAGGTGCGGCAATTCTTGAAAAGTTTTCAATGAAACGTCTGTTGTAACCTGCTAGGCCCAAAAAGCTGTGAATCTCTGTTGGTGTCTTAGGCGCTTGCCAATTCATAATTGCTTCAATCTTAGCGGGATCTACCTTGATACCACGCTCACTTACTACATGTCCAAGAAATTGGACTTCGCGAAGCCAAAACTCACATTTGGAAAACTTGGCGTAGAGTTTCTCTTGCTGCAGAAGTTTAAGGATACACCGGAGATGTTTTTCATGATCAGCTTGGCTTTTTGAATAAATAAGTATGTCATCGATAAAAACAATGACAAACTTGTCTAGATATGGCTTGCAAACGCGATTCATGAGATCCATGAATGCTGCAGGTGCATTAGTGAGCCCGAAAGGCATCACTAAGAACTCGTAGTGGCCATATCGAGTCCTGAATGCAGTCTTATGCACATCTTCAGTCCTGACCTTCAATTGGTGATATCGAGTCCTGGGCAATGGATACCTATTCTTGATTGTAATTTTGTTCAGCTCGCGATAATCGATGCATGGACGCATCGAGCCATCTTTCTTCTTCACAAACAGAATGGGTGCTCCCCAAGGAGATGAGCTAGGTTGAATAAAACCTTTCTCCAACAAATCATCCAATTGTGTTCTTAATTCTTTCATCTCGATCGGTGCCAGACGATAAGGAGCTCGAGCTACAGGGGCTGCTCCTGGAATAATATCGATCTTGAATTCCACTTTTCTATCTGGAGGCAAACCAGGTAATCCTTCAGGGAATACGTCTGGATATTCAGAAATAATAGGGATGTCTTCGATCTTGGGTTTCGGCTCATCAATGGTCACCTGTGCCATGTAAATGACACAACCCTTCTTCAAACACTTTGATGCCTTAAGCATAGACACTTGCTTAGGCAATCCATACTGCGTATCTCCTTGAATAGTAAGTGGATCACCATAAGGGGTCTTGATAACCACTTGCTTCTTATTACACATAATTTGGGCTTGTGAGATAACCAATCCATACCTATCACTATATCGAATCCAGCCAATTTCAATGGAAGCTAAGACAGTAGAAAAGAGTGGTTCCTAATGGATATGAAACATCCATCTAATATTGTTGAAACAGTCTCGAAGGTACCGTCGGCCAATTCTACTTCATACTTTATGCTTAGAGTCTTAACAAGCAGATTTAATAATTTACAGAATTTATTGTCTACAAAGGACTTATCTGCACCGGAATCAAACAACACTCTAGCATAAGCATCATTGATAAGAAAAGTACCTGTTATCACATTATCGTTCTGCACAGCCTCCTGAGCATTCATTTGGAAGACCCGAGCATTGGTCTTCTTAGCCTCTTCAGGCTTCTTTGCAAATTTGGGGAAATTGGTCTTGATATGCACCTTCTCATTACAATTGTAACAAGTTGCGTCCTTCATTTTTTTTGCAATCTAAGGCTTTATGTTCCTTAGACTTGCAGATTCCACAAACTCTAAGCTGCGATTGTGACTGTGATTCAAATCTGCACTTTCCAAAATGGTGTTTCCTGCAGACCTTGCACTTGCGCTTCTCACCTGTCTGTTGGTTGTCCTTTTTGAATCCAGAACCCTTTTTATGCTCAGAGTTCCCTTTACGTTTCTTATCGGAGAGATGATAATTTTCATCCTCCCGTTTCCGCTTTCCATCATCAGAAGCTTTGGCAGACTTGCTTCTGACTACATCAAGTGTGAGAGATAGAGACAGATCCACCACTGACCTGAATGTGGTAGGTCTGGATGCTTTCACATTTCCCTTGATTTCTGGAGCTAGACCTCCAATAAAACGTGATATGCGCTTCGGTTCTGGTGTGACCAAATAAGGAACCAATCGGGACATGGTGTTGAAGCTTGTAAGGTATGCCTGACAATCCAAGTTCTTCATGACCAGAGTCAAGAAGTCGGTTTCAATTCTTTCCACCTCATGCTGAGGACAGAAGTTATCTTTGATCAACGCGACAAACTGATCCCAAGACATATTATAAAGTGGGATTTTCCCTGTGGCTTGAACCAACGATCTCCACCAAACTAATGCTTCTCCTTTGAATGACTGTGAAACAAACTTCACAATATCCTGTTCCGCACAACCACTGATATCGACTACAGTATCCATCTCATCTAGCCATGTCATACATTCAATGGCTCCTTTTTCTCCTATGAAGTCCCTTGGCTTGCAAGAGGCGAAGTATTTGTAGGAACAAGTCTTAACACGTGGTTCCTGATTAAGCACAATTTGCTTGGATGGGATACTTCTCTGATTCGACGAATGATGAGAATCGTCCTTCTTTGATTCGTGAGATTTAGAAGGGGGCTAACTATGAGCCACAGATAGAGTCTTTGAGCGAGTATTACTTGGTTCTTTAAATTGTCAGTCAATGGCACAAGTGACCACATTATCTATCATTGCTTGTAAGTCTGCACCCGTTACATTCATTCTTGCGTTGTCATTCCTCATGTTGGGATGACTGTTAACATCGTCTGATTCGGACATGCTGAAGCTTGTTTTCTATAAAATAATTAACAATAATTTGTTCAGACGTTTATTATGGGGTCATCATTTTTTATGATTCATTAACCATGGTAATATAAACCATATTTGGTTAATTTGATAATCAAGCTTTTATTTTTAAACTTTTCGTTATAATTAATCCCAGTTATAATTATTAAGGATATTAGAGTGGTACAAAAGGCCTAGTCACAAGGACAATTTTAAAGTCATGATTTTTATAGAATCGTGGCATTTAGGTTTGAACGTAGTTCATCACCTTTCTTCGCCGGGAGTCATAGATTACAACTACCTTTTGTCTTATAGGACGATAAGTGTGGCCCGTAGGCACTTCATCACTAATGGATGTTTAATATAATATCATCTTAGTTGATGATTTGAACCCATGACTTCTAGATCGTTAGGTTAGATAAGGAATTTGGAAGAATCCAATAAGAGGATGCCATGTGTGACTTTATCGAATCACATTTGCCAGGAGTGTTAACACGTTTTCAGGTGTTAACAAGGATTTTGAAACTTTAAAAAGGTTTTACCATAAAGGTCGTGTCTAAAATGACACATGGGCTAGGTTATACCTTTAAGATTTTTCTTTTAATATATCCTGGCAGATCAATTGTAAATTGGAATGACATTTTGATTTTTTTATAGTATATGCATATATTTAATGACAATAAATTTTCAAAACGAAACATTCCATAAATTGAAAGAAGTACATAGCTGCCCTAAAGGGGACTTTTAATGAAACAAAATTGTCCACACATGGACTAAAAAAAGAAATACGAGTCCACGCAAGGACCAAATACATAAATAAGATGTACACGCAGGGACTTAATTGAAATCTAAAAATAAATAGGATTTTTAATAATCCTTCTTCTTCTTCCCCTTTATAAGGTTTGCCAAACCCTTTAGTAAACCTTGGCGGCTCCTACGCTCCTCGTTTACCTGTTGCTCTACCTCGTGCAACCGCTGAAGGATCTCCTGCTGCTGCGATGGTTGGATTTGTGGCGGCTGCGGTGGCTGCTGCTACTGTGGTTGAGGAGGTGGTGGGTATTGATACCCATAAATAGGGTACCCGGTTGGGTATGTAGCTGGATAGGGTCCAGGGTAAAGAGCATTGTAGTTTGCCGCTTCAAGGTACGGGTCAACGGCAAGGGCATTGTTGTAATTATAACCCGAGTAAGCTTGTGGCTCAAACGGGTTGTACCCGGCTGCACCTGGGTATGATGGGATTGGGTTATCATAACCCATGTGTGGTGCTGGTGCGACTGGTGCAGAGTCGACTTCAGAAACTGGGTTTGAAGGCCCACCCATTTGCGGGTCTTCATACAACGGCGGGTAGTTGTTGTTGCTGGAGTGTTGGGGGTGCTGAAGTGAAATCCCCCACGCACAGACATCCGTGCTCCTCTTCTTCGCCTCGGTGGTTCTGGAGGCAGTTGCTGCTCAAGCGGTGGCGGTGGCGTAACCGCCTCAAAATGTGGGTCCTCAGAGGGGACCTGTTGGTGTGGTGGTGAGTAGCGATGAGGGGGAGTATACTCCCACTTGTATGTAGCCCATCTCTCTGCGAAAATGTCTGGGCCTCTGTAAGGCGAACCATGAAAGGATGATCCACTAGAAATCTCAATGGGATGCGTGGGCGTCCCAGATGGTGGCATTTCTGGATCTGTATCTTTGTCCACATCCATATCCTGCATCTCAGGATAGTGGTCAGCCGGTCCCAAAGGGTTTGGACCCCCTGGTTCTTCTATTTGGTTTGCCGGGTTGAACCGGCTTTGAAAGTATGGGGTCGGGTCCTGGAAGGCACGGTGTGAACTCGACCGTTGCAACGGGATAAAAGAATGATGCAAATCATGGGGCTCCTCGTCTTGTTGTGGCCCAAAAGAATGGTGGTAGGACGGTGAAGAACTGAGTGAGACTGAGCGTCTCGCGGGCTCCAAGTATGTTCTCCAGTCTTCGTGAGGACTAGAGCTAAACGTTGCTGAGGGAGTACGCCGGTGTGATGGTCCGGCTTCATGGTCGTTTCTAGCAGACATTGGGGCTTTTCCTGTTCCTCCACGGCCCCTAACTCTTGGCGGCATCTTGTTTTTGATCCTGTCAAAACAAACAAAAAGAAACAAACCAAAGAAAGCAATTAAGATTAGGATTAATCCTAAGTCATTTGCCTAGACTCGGAAGTCAAGGAATGTGCAACTGTGTCATTGAGATTAAACACAAAAGGCTAGTGTTTAATTCACTCAATGTTGGCTCTGATACCAACCTGTCACACCCCGATATTTCCACATATTACCGGTGGGGAGTATCGTGACGTAGTTGATATCATTATAGTCAAATAATCACAGTTTAATGCACAGCGGAAGTCTAAAAGTAATTATACAAACCGAATTCGAAAGTATAATAAAATATTACACAACGGTTGTAAGTGGATCCACAGGCGGATCTAAAACAAAAAATAAACGTAGTTCAACAGACTTAAAGTATTAAGAGCTTGCAAGACTCTTTAAGTAATACTTAGGAGTTCCAGCCCATTTCGTGTAGTACCTGCACTTAATCTTTTTGAAAAATACGTCAGTTTACACTGGTAAATACAATTAACTGACTCTTTTGAAAAGTGTTTATAAAATTGATTTGGATGCACAAGGCATAGAAATATTTTATAACTTGGGACAATTATTAAAATAATCTTGTATACAGATTTATATGTCTATCGTCCATTCAGGGCCCGGTTAGAAGAGCTGAGATAAGATTAATAGACACACCACTAATATAATCCCACGGCGAGTTATCCTCAACAAGTGGTTATATCTTTTACATATGCAACTGTCAGGTGTATGCCTACACCCCGTGCTTAAGTCGTGGCCATTTCAAATGAATGAGCTGAGGATATCCAAGACACGGTCATTAACCCCCCCCCCCCCCAAAGGCTTTGCATCAAACAAAACAGATTAAAACGGGTTATGCAATTTATTAATCACAATCCGATTAAATGATTTCATACCCGACCAAGCGGTATTATTATAATACCGTATCCCAAGCCCGAATAAGGGAAAATAAGTTAAAAGTATTTACCTGAGCTAAAAGTAATTTATTCTCAGTCATAATTTCTAATCAGCAAGTACATGGAGCTTTTACTGGGCTCCTAAACGAAGGTTTTAATAACCTATTAGATTATTTAGGTTATAACTTAGACCGGTTAGTTTTAAAGAAAGGTTTACGGTTCAAAACGCAAGATTAAGCGAAGACCGGATTAGAACGTGACTTTGACCCGACAAGTATGAAGACTTGTATAAAATGGGTAAACTAATCACATTCTGGATTTTGAAGTAAAAATGATAAGGTTTGACCCGTTTCGGCTAATTTATGCAAACTAGTTACATAAACCGTACCGAACGCGTATATGCATAACGGGTAACCGAATGAGTCATGAACAAGTTCCATAAGTTATTATGCTTAGAATATGTGGTGATATCAGTCGGATACCTTCCATTATGCCCAAAACAAATTTAAAACCAAATTAAGCCTCGTAAGGGTATTTCAGTCATTTTATAGTTTATAAAAAGGTTAAAATAGTAAACTGAGGTTCTGGTCTAAAATAATCAGTAAAAATATTTATTTTATCAAGTTACATCAGTAAGATATCACACATGTGTGAAATTTATCTTTTATGGCCAAACTATGCACCATAGGGGCATTTTGGTCATTTCACATAAGCTTTAAGGTCAAATTTGGAAATCTGAGTTCAAGACTTATACTTACTGTTAAAGTATAAAAATTTTATTTATAAAGTCAATAGGTAATAAGTCTTAGGCGTTAAATATGGTTTTAAACCATACTATGCGCCTAATTAGCGTAAAAGTCGGTATTTGACGATATTTGAAATGTTTATAAAATTTTGAAGCCCTGATCAGTTTCTAAAGCTTAAAATATTTTATTTAACATATGAAATCAGTAGGAAAAAGGTTTGACATCAACATGATATGTAAAACTCATTTTATTAGCGAAACAGGGCATTATCGTCAATACCGAATTTGCACCAGAACTCTATGTTATGATTAATATAAAATTTGGCAAAAATTTCCAAAATTCTCTAAATATTATATTTAATCAGTGAGTAACAAGTTTGGTGCCAAAATTTGGGTTTAAATATGATTTATGCCAAAAATGCCATTTAATTAATAAAAAGCTTTAGTTTTACGATATCGTGCATAACTTTCATTCTAGACCAGAAACGGATGTCAAAATTTTAGGACATGCTTATAAATCAGTAATGAAGACTTTTGTCCACTCACATTTCCAAAAATTTCGTTTTTATATAAAAAGGGAAAATGGTCAATTTTAAGCAAATAACGGAACATGCATGTAATCTATGATTTCTAAGGAACCATGTAGTATATCTTCAGAGAGTTATACTAACACATAATATGGTCCCAAAGGAACCCTAAGAAATAATTAAACTAAGCTAAATCGGGTCAGAACTAAAAGTCAAAGAAAAAGTCTATTTCTGCGACTTTCGGTTGCGAACCGAGCCTAAACTCAGAATTGTCGGGTTGAGCATGCCTAAACATGTCCTTATATTATTTACCAAGTTATTTAAGTGTTAAAACATGTTCCATAACTTCTACATTATCAGTTATGAATTATTTTGTAAAAACTGACCCGTTTGACTTTTTGTTAAGTAGTTTGACCCGACAATTGACCAAGTAAAAGTGATAATCAGTAGGTGCCCTTTTAAGGGTTTATTACCTACATAATTACCAACTCATAGCCACTTTCAATTCGAATAATGGCTGGACCGTTAGTGATTAATCACAAAGTCAAAGCATCATTACGATAACTTTGACTTTCGGTCATTAAGCTAATGAAAACTTAACTAAGGAAGCCAAGAACACTTACAATAGTCCTTAGCACGAAAATAGAACTAGAGAAAGCTTCCTAGAAGACCAGGATGCTTCAGATATCACTTGAGAGTGAATTGCTTGAGAATTTTGAATGTGCAAGAACAAATGAGCAACTAAGGCCTCTATTTATAGTGAATGAGGGTGAATTGAGATGATTCCATGTGTCCTCAGGTGGATTATGATGCTTCCAAGTGTCTAGTGGTTTTCCAAAACAGTTAATCTTTCTGCTGAATTCGAAAACAAGTTGCAGAGATCTTCCAAAGATTGCAGGTTGCAGAGCTGGGTAGCTGGCAGTTTTGCTGAAAAACAGTCCCTGTCGCGCCACACGCCAAACTAGGACAATCCTGGCGCGCCACGCGAGGGTGCACATTTTAAAGTTGTTTTGTTTGTTTGCATGTTCAGTCCCTGCACTTTCTGAACGCGAATAACTGACCTTTTCAGCATGCATGGTCAACTTAATCAGGTCCGGGGTGTTCTGGGGGGGTGGGAACATGCATTTGTAAGTCTTGGATGCTTTAAAAATGTCCCTCGATCAAAGAATTACTATATTTACACTTCTGACCCTTTTCTTGGAATTTTAATTTACATCACAATATTGAACCGGATCTTTATGAAATCTTTATCAGATATTCATGAAGGTATAATAATATATTACAAAACTTCGGGAACGTTAAAAGGCCACTCAGAGGTAAGAATTAACATGTTGACACTTTTAACCCATGTGTTTTGTAACTTTTGATTTTTAAGCACAAACGGCTTCTTGTGTCCGTTGATATATTCAATAACAAATATGAATATCTTACGAGGTCAATCAGAGGCACAAGTTTGGCATGTTGACACTTTTGGTCCTTCTATGTACATCTTTACATTGTTTGACAGTTTTAGTCCCTCAAGTTCTCTTTTAACATGATCAGGGTTTATGACACGCGTCACCACTGCATTGGACATGATTTTGCGAGGTGTTACAAGTAATATCGGCAGAAATTGGTCTCCCATCACCACGCATGATCGCCATGGAAAAACAGGATAACGAACGGGAACAAAGAATTGATCTGGACCTTCTCGAGGAAAGGCGCGAAAACGCAGCTATCACAGAAGCCAGGTATAAATCAAAATTAGAGAAATATTACAATGCGGGCGTCCGCGTATGCACCTTCGTTCCGAGAGATTTCGTCCTACGCGACAACGAAGCATCTAATGCCGAAAATCCAGGGAAACTAGCACCCAAATGAGAAGGACCGTACATCATCCATGAAGTCCTGGGCAAAGGAGCATATACCTTAAAAAGGCTTGAGGGAACAGACGTGCCTCGCACCTGGAATGCGCAGCAGCTGCGCAGGTGTTACATGTGACCAATCAAGCCATCCGGCGCAAAAAGCCAACCACTTGCACAAAGCAATGTAATTATTCTAATTATTCACTTTGTATTCATCGGCCTCGCGCCTTATTAATACAAAGCTTATCCTTATATGTTTTATTGTTTATTACAAAATGCATGTAATTTCTTTTGGTTCTGTAACACCACGTAAAAACGTGTCCAATTATGTATAGACACGTGTCATAAACTCTAAACATGAGAAAGATTGAGTTTGAAGGACCAAGGTTGTCGAACAGTGAAACTATGAAACCACAGGGACTCAAAGTGTCAACATGCCAAACTTGTGCCTCTGAATGACCTTACATGATGAATATATTCTTAAACGAGTGAATGAATTGATATGAGAAGCCGTTTATGAAAATAATCAAAAGATTTTAATTATAAGGGTTAAACGTGTCAACATGTCGTTTCTGACCTCTGAGTGACCTTTTAACGAAACCAAGGCTTCGAAACATTCAAATATACTCTTAAGAATAAGTGGTATAAATTTCACGTGGTTTCGATATCGTTAAGTATGCTTTCAAGATTTTGGGCCAAAAGTGTCAACTTGATGAAACTTGCTTTCATAGTGATATTTAACGAACCCGAGCCTAACGAGGTTTGTTTATACATCCTTGAGCCCCAAGAAATTAACTACAAGGGTCTCTATTGCCAAAAAACCATGTTAAAAAGGGTTTAGAACGACAAGGGACTGAAACTGCCTGCTTTCAAACATGTTTTCCCGGTTTAACCTATCCACGCGGCCCGCGTAAGATACCCTTAAGTCTTACGCGGCCCGCCTCAGCATGCCCAGATCAGAAAACAGCTGCCAGGTGCGGGTTTTGCCTGTTCCACCGCCTTAACCTAGTTTGTAACGACCTAGGGAGCTGTAAGTCGGTTAAATTTAATAGCTTGGACACCTGGGTCGATCTCAGAGCCTCCAATTACACCTGGAAGTGATCTAGCTTCAAGGAATTTACTATATAAGAAAACTTAGTTCATGTGTTCTTGACACACATTTGCAACATTTGCTACTCAACAACATCTGGAGCTTGCTAAGGACAAGGAGAAGACTTTGAAGTGTAGAAAAGTTTGCTAGGACCTTAAGTAAGCCTCTAATTGCTTGATTAGTCGTTTAATTTAGCTTATTTTCTCTAAAGTCAAACTTATCGAAAAATTAGTTTGACTTTCGTTTTAATTACATGTGGCTTAACCACTGATCAAATTGAAAGTGGTTTTAAGACCACATTAGTGTAGGTGATTAACCCTTAAGAGGGCACCTCCTAATTACCTCGTTTGACTGGTCAATTGTCGGGTCAAAGTAGTTTGACAAAAAGTCAAACTGGACAGAAATTACAAAAATGATTCTAATTAATAAACCAAGGGTTCTAAATTATATTTTAACATTCTAATGACTTGGTAATCAATATTAAAACATGTTTTATCAGTCCTAACCCGACAATTAATAGTCTAAGCTCAGTTTATATCCGAAAGTCGCAAAAGCTTGACTTTTGCTTTGACTTTCAGTTCTGGCCCGTTTAAGCTTAATTCACCCATGTTTTAAGCTTCCATTAGGACCACATTACTTAGTAGTATAACCCCCTGGAGTTATATTGCATGGTGACTAGTGGTTTGAATTATATGCACTTGGTCGTAATTATGCTTAGTAATGCCATAAACGCCCTTTTTACATACAACTGAGATTTTTAGCAATGCGATTAAACTAAAACCTTTGCTACTGATATTTAGACATGTCCCGAAAATTTGACTTCAGTTTGTGGTCCAGAATAGGAGTTATGCTCAATAGCGTAATTAAGGATCTTTTTATTATTTAAATGGCGTAATTAGTATGAAGCCTATCTAAACCCGATTTTTGACACCAAGCTTCATACCTACTGATGTAAAATAATATTTTAGGATTTTTAAAGATTTTTAATTATTTTTAGGCTGAGCATAACATAGGATTATAGCTTGATTTCGGGAAATATCGGTTTTACCCTTTTCATGCATAAAATGAGTTCTACATATCTTTTTAGTGTCAAGCCTTTTGCTACTGATTTCATATGATAAATAAAGTATTTTGAACTTTATAAACTGATTAAAAACTCAAATTTCCTATTATAACCCGAATACCCTTTTAAACCGACTTTTAAGCGTTTTAAGCACCTAGTATGGGTTAAAACTATTTTTAACATATAAAACTTATTACCCACTGATGTTTTAAGTTAATTTATATAATTAAACAGTAAGTCAAAGTTTTTAAACTCAGAAGTCTATTTTGACCTTTAAAGCCTATGTAAAATTACCAAAATACCCCTACGGGACATAGTTTGGTTATATAAGATAATTTTCACTTATATAAAATATCCTACTGTTATAACTTATAAAAATACATATTTTTACTGATCTAATCAGACCTGAAACTCAGTTGCACAATTTAACTCTTTTATGGGCATTAAAATTACCAAAATGCCCTTATGGGACTTATTTTGGTTTAAATTACTTTTTGGGCATATATGTTAACATCTTACTGATGTATTAACATATTTCAAGCATAATAATGATTAAGACCTGTATATAATTTATTTGGTTACCCGTTACGCGTTTACGCGTTCGGATCGGCTTATGTGACTAGTTTACATAAAATAGTCGAAACGGGTCAAACCTTATCATTAAGTTCTCAAATTCCAGAATATGTTTAGTTTACCCATATTAAACAAGTATCCAAACTTGTTGGGTTTAAACCACATTCTGTTCCGGTCTCCGCTTAATCTAGCGTTTAGAACCGTAAGGTTTCTTTCTAGCTAGCCGGTCTAAGTCCTTGACTTAATTAAAGACCCGTTAGCATCCTAATAGGTTAATAAACCTTCTATACAGATTAAATAGCTTCCGGTAGAAGGTGTCTTCAAAAAGCTTTAAGATTTTTACTGCTAGCATCAGGTAAATACCTTTAACTTATTTTCCCTATACGGGCTTGGGATATGGTATTATAATAATACCACTTGGTCGGGTATGAAATCATTTAATCGGATTGTGATTAATAAATTACATAACCCGTTTTAATCTGTCTTGTTTGATAACATAAGCATTGGGGGTTAACGACCGTGTCCTGGATATCCTCGGCTTATTTTATTTGAATATGGCCACGACCTATGCACGGGGTGTAGGCATACACCTGACAGATGCAAATGCTAAATATAAACCCACATGTTGGGGATAACTCCTTTGTGGGTTCTATAAGTGGTGAGTCGGTTAATCACGACCGGCTTCCAACCGGCCCCAATTGTATGACAAACATATAAATCTGTATACAAGATTATATTTAAATAATTGTCCCAAGTTATAAAAGATTTACGCCTTGTGCACCTAAATCAATTTTCTTAAATATTTTCAAAAGTGTCAGTTAATTGTATTTACCAGTGTAAACTGACGTATTTTCTTAAAGACTGATTTGACAGGTACCTCTCGAAATAGGCTGGAGCTATAGGGTATCAATAGAGGATCTTGCCAATCCATAAGATGCATGCAGTCTGTTATTTTTGTTTCTTTGTACATTTATGATCCGCCTGTGGATCTTATTACATTCCAGTCTGTACATTCATAAACTCGAACACTCAGACAATATGGTTTGTAATAGTTATTCACCAGACTTCCGCTGTGCTTTTATATTGTGTGTATTGACTATGATGATATCAACTACGTCACGATACTCCCCGCCGGGCCCACCGGAAATATGTGGAAATATCGGGGTGTGACAGGTTGGTATCAGAGCCAACATTGAGTGAATTAAACACTAGCCTTTTGTGTTTAATCTCAATGACACAATAAGCACATTCCTTAGACTCTCGAGTCTAGGCAAGTGACCTAGGATTTTACTCTTAACCTTCCTTTTATTGTTTTATTATATTTACTTGTTTTGATAGGAAAATGCCGCCAAGACTAAGAGGAAGAGGCAAAGGACCCATGCGTGGAGGACCGTCCAGCAGCACGGGACCCTCCCACAGGCGTACACCATCCGACTCGCTTTCCGGTTCTGACTCCAAGGATAATTGGAGCCATAGCTTTCAACCAGCAAGACATTCTGTCTCGCTGGGGTCCTCACCTTCTGACCCTCCTCATTACTTTGACTTGCCCGTTCCTATCGAACCCCATCACTCTCCTCTTTCGCAAGGAACTCATTATTCAAACCCATCGCACCACTCTTTTCAATCCCATCCTTTTCATCATTCAGATTCCACTTACTCACCTTCACAATTTAATCCCAACGCTTATGTTAATGACTTTTTGGGCTACAACCCTTTGGGACCTGAGGATCACTTTTCTCAGGAAATGGAGATGGATGACGAACCGGACCCGGATTTGCAAACAGGAACACCAGGCCACCCAATAAGTATCTCAAGCGGTTCCCCATTTCAGGGATCACCGTACCATGGGCCCGACTCATTTCAGGAGAGGATGGGTCAGTATGATTGGTTCTTTACACCATCATACCATAACTCCCCTATCCAACCTCCCTTGGATGAACCACAGCTTCGAGCTGTTACCCCACCACCCTTGCCAGTTAAGGATCCACCTCAGCAGCCTCCCGAGCCACCAAGGCGGAGGAGAAATGCTAGGATGTCCGTACGTGGGGGACCACAGTTTGCATCTCCTCGTGGCTTAAGTTCGTATCCTCCTATCCCAGAAGACCCTCAGTTGGGTGAATCATCACGCATGGTGACAGAAGCTAACCTTCCGCCGGTTTCACACGCACCACTACAGCCGCCGTTGGGTTTTGACAACCCGATCCCAACATACCCAGGATCATCCGGGTATAACCCATCTGGTTACCCTTCTGACTATGGGACTCATGACCCGTATCTTACAGCTGCACAATACCATCATCTTTACCCTTCTTCTTACCCTCCAGTGTATCCCACTGGATACCCAGCACAGGATTCGCAATACCCGCCATACCAACAACCTCCTCCGTATCAGCAGCAGCAAACTCAAGAGATCCTAGAGAGGTTAGACAGGGTTGAGCATGTAGCTCATGAAAACAAGAAGAAGCACAATGGTTTTGTCAAGGGTCTTATGAACCTCCTCAAGGGCAAGAAGAAATAGGGTGATGTAGGGTTGTTTTGTTTGTCATGTAATAAAGTCCCTGCGAGGACGTTTATTTTGTTTTCATGTACCAAGTCCCTGCGTGGACTTATTTCAGCTTCAGTAGCCCCTGCGAGGGCAGTGTTTTCAGTAGCCCCTGCGAGGGCAGTTTGTGATGTTTTTCTCTAGTCCCTTTTCGGGCAACGTTGTAATCGTTTTGTGATTTTAATGAAGTTATTTTGATTTTAAATATGTGAAGAAACACTAGATAAATGGTCGGAACCGAAATATCTAGGGGGTTTGAATCCGCATAAAAAAGGTAAGTTTCCTCTCGTTCGATTTGGTAACGACTGATCTCCTTCTCCGATAATTATGCAAAAAAGAAGCACCGTTAGCCTCGCCAAGGGGAGAAAGGGGTTCTCTCCTTGACCCGACTCCGGTGTGAGAATAAGTATGGGTTATGAAGAAGAAGATGTATTTGAGAAGTGTGTGTAACTTGAATTCATACCTGGGTTGTTTCTCATATTTATAGCCGGGAGACTTTTGGGCGGGAAAACCCGTTAGTGAAAAGTTAACGGAAGATGCTAACCCCGTAAGTGGTTACATTTCCTTCCGTCAAGCTTCTGGATCCGACGTGAGAGCACACGGATCGTGGTTTAGATCGAAGGCTGGGGATTTACCACGTGTAAAGTGATCAAGTGGAGATTACTCTCCAATTACATGCTTTCGTTGTGATTTCAGGGATGTCTGAGATAGTGACACGTGTCCAGACGGTTATAACCGTCTTAGTGGTGCACGATTGTATTTCTTCTAGAAGATTACTGCTGTAATCTGGTGTGACGCCTTATCATGTGGAATCAGCTGAATAGATAAATCCCAAGTCTGGGTAAATAGTATCCAAGTCTGGATATTTAAGCGGAAGTGTTTATTTCGGGATTTTCATCCTTTGTTTATGGGAGAAAGCGCAAGGGTTTATGATTTCCTTTGGGCGCGCAAGTGTTAATTGTTGACTGTTCTTTAAGTCTTTATTTTGTGAGACCGGTGCGCGGCCGCGCAGGGTACAAGGCTGAAAAGCGAGGTTGTGGTATGGTCCTAAGCACTTATTATGAGGTTTTTGGGACCTTACCCCTTCAAGTCCCCCCAGTCTAGTGTTGCACTTATGCAAGTAAGTGGAGCACTGGCCTTATGGGAGGGAAATGCTTTTTGGCGTAAAAATAGGGAGTCTTCTATGGGAAGATTCGTTATAGAGATTTTTTAGAGAAAAAAGCGATCTTTTCTTCTGAAAATTGGATCTTTTGTAATCATGATCTAACGTTTGATGACGTCAGTTTGTAATAAAAAATTCGTATTTGCGAGAGTTTGTCTTCTTACATTGGGATACGTAATGGCGCTTTGTCAGACTTCATTAATGGGGATATGACTCTGGTTCCTGTAGCGCCGTTTGGATGTGATGTTTTTCTGACAGTTAATCATGATGATTAAGTTTCTCTTTTCTCGAAGTTGGGTTCTTCTATATATATGTACATTCAAGATGTCTTATCTTCTTGTTAAATTTTGGCAAAGAAGATGAAACGCTCTTACCATACTCGTCTTTTGTTGGATGTTTTTAGGGTTTACGAGGCTGCTGAAGGCCTCATGCTTCTTTCCAGCTCACCACCTTTAGTTGCTGTTACGACGAAGGGTCCGGTCAATCCTGTTTCTCCGGTGGCTGTTGGTTCCGACTGTAAAGTTCTCCGGCACAAAGGTGTCACTGATGATGGTAGCACTGTGCTGGATGCTGATGGCTTGATAGCTCGCTTTCCGATGATCCAAAAAGGAGGATGCCAGTTGGTGTATCAACGCCGGAAGACTCGCCGGTGTGAGCAGGTGCCTACCGTCGGTGATGGTCCCGATGCTGGTTAGGTGTTTAACCTTAGGGCTAGTTCTCTTCCTTTGTTAATGTTTTTTTTGTAAATTTGCTAGTTTTGGTACTGAACAATTTTTTGAAGATCATTGCCATGATCTTGTTAAGTGTTTATGCTACACTTTGATGATATATATATTTTGGTGTACTACTATCCCTGTAGGGTTTGTTTTTGTATGTTTGGATTACAATATGTTGCATGTGTTTTAATTACTTTGATCAGGTAGAGCGAATGAGAGATGGTATTGTGCTCATGTGCGAACGTTTGTCCAGAATATGCGCTTTTTGTTGCGCTTTTTTCAGACTGTTCATGAGGTGTACAATGTTTACCATATTGTTTTCGCGCAAACCAAAAGAATTTCATGCAATTTGTAACAAATAGTAACAAGTATGAAAATAATGTTTGTATTAATAAAGCGCGAGGCTTGTAATACAAGTGTAAATAGGAAATACATTGCCTGTGAATGATTTGTCCTATATGTAACACCAGCGCAGCTGTTGCGCGTTCCAGGTGCGGGGAACTAGAGTCCCGTCAATTATTTTTAGGGTATATGCCCCTTTGCCTAGGACCTCATTGATGATGTATGGTCCTTCCCATTTTGGCGCTAATTTCCCTGGTTTTTCAGCGTTTGACGCTTCATTGTCGCGCAAGACTAAATCACCGGGGACAAAGGTACACACGCGTACGCGCGCGTTGTAATATTTTTCGAGTTTGGATTTGTACCTTGCTTCTGTGATGGCAGCGTTCTCGCGCCTTTCTTCAAGAAGGTCTAAATCCATTCTTCGTTCTTGCTCATTGTTTTGTCTTTCCATAGCTAGCATGCGCGGTGATGGAAGAAAAATTTCGGCTGGGATTACTGCTTCAAACCCGTAGACCAGGCTGAATGGAGTTTCTCCCGTGCTAGTCTTTGGCATTGTACGATGGGGCCATAAGATGCTGGGGAGTTCGTCAACCCATCCCCTGCGTGTTGTGCCTAGTCGCGCTTTAATGCCGTCGACTATCTGTTTGTTGACGCTTTCAACTTGGCCATTTGCTTGTGGGTGCGCCACAGAGGCAAAATTGTGCTCAATCTTCATTTCTTTAAACCATTTCTGAAGATCTTCTGAGACAAAGTTTGTGCCGTTGTCGGAGATAATGCGCAATGGTAATCCGAATCTACAAATAATATGTTCCCATATAAATTTGCGAATTACCATTGCTGTTGTTGAAGCTAGTGCTTTGGCTTCGACCCATTTTGTGAAATAGTCGACAGCTACAATGATGAATTTTACCGCGCCTGGTGCGTCGGGGAATGGACCAACGAGATCGATGCCCCACTGTTGGAATGGCCAGGCAGACGTGACCGGTACTAGCGGATTCTTTGGTCGGAGCGTCTTTGGCGCGTGACGTTGGCATGCTGCGCATTTCTGTAATATTTCTACCACGTCAACGTGCATTCCCGGCCAATAATATCCTGCACTCATTATTTTAGCTACTACCATACGTGGTCCGGTGTGTATTCCGCACAAGCCTTCATGGATTTCTCTGATCAGGTATTGCGCGTCTGTCTTGTCAACGCATCGGAGTAATGGTCCCATGAATGACTTTCTGTATAGAATGTCGTCCGCCATTTCGTAGTTTATTGCTTTATTCTAAATTTTCCTGGCTTCTGCTTTTTCCTCCGGGAGTTTCCCGTGCTGTAAGTATAAGATGATCGGGGACATCCAGGACGGACTACCGATCTCTATGATGTTGACTTGTTTTAGAGGAACAGAGGGATTGGACAGTACCTCTATGCGTACTTCTTTTGCTAAGTGCTTAAAGCTGGTTGCAGCCAATTTGCTCAATGCGTCCGCATGTTTGTTTTCACTTCTGTTTATATGGTTGACTTTGAACATTTGGAATTGACCAATTAACATTCACGCTTGTTCTAAGTACAACGCCATAGCTTCTCCTCTTGCATCGTAGTGCCCATTAACTTGTTCAGCTACTAGTTTTGAATCAACGTTAGCTTCGAGGTTTCTTGCCCCCATTTTAAGCGCTAAACGAAGGCCTGCTAAAAACGCTTCATATTCTGCTTCGTTGTTAGTGCTTCGAAAGTCTAGGCGTATGGCATATGTGAGTTCGAGATCGTCCGGGCTGACTAGTCGGAGACCTGCCCCTGCTCTGTCATCATTGGAAGCGCCGTCTGTGTGTAAGGTCTAGACTCTGTCGTCGAAAACGGGTATAGGGTTCTGGATTGCCTCGCACTCTTGAACTTTGTCGATGGGAACTTCGGTGGCAAAGTCTGCTAGAACTTGCCCTTTGATTGCTGGTCTTGGTCTATACAGGATATTGTATCCCCCCCCCCCAGCTCAATAGCCCATTTAGCCAATCTTCCCGTCACATCGGGTTTGGATAAGATTTGGCCTAAATGATAATTTGTGAGAACCGTGATGACGTGGCCCGAAAAATATCGACGTAGGCATCGTGATGCATGTACCAGTGCTAGGACCAGTTTTTCTATCATTGAGTAACGAGTTTCCGGACCGGTGAGCATCTTGCTGATATAGTAGATTGGAGTCTGAACGTTTTCTCGCTCCACCATTAATACTGCGCCAACTGCTACTTCCACAGCAGATAAATACAAGATTAATGGTTCATTTTCTCGTGGTGCTGTTAGCGTTGGTAACTGAATTAAACATTCCTTCATTTGTTTGAAGGCTGCTTCTGCTTCAGGTGTCCACTGAAAGTGAGTTTTCTTCACTCAGTTTCGCAGCGTGCTAATGAATGGATAAGACTTTGCCTCGTGATTAGCCAAAAATCTGTTCAAGGCTGCTAATCGCCCGGCGAGTCTTTGCATTTCTTTTATTGTTGCAGGTGATGGCATTAGCTGGATGGCCTGCACTTTTTCTGGATTTACTTTAAAACCGTCTCTTGTGACTATAAAGCCCAAAAACTTTCCCTCCTCCATGCCGAAAGAGCATTTTGTTGGATTGAGTTTTAAGTTCACGCTGCGCAAAGAGTCAAACGTGCGCTGAATATTGTTGAGCATCGTGCCTTCCTCGTGGCTCATGATGACGAGGTCATCCATGTATACCTCGACTGTTTTACCAATGTCACCTCTGAAAACTGTGTCCATCAAGCGTTGGTAAGTTGCGCCTGCGTTGCGCAGGCCGAAGGGCATTTTAGTGTAGCAGAAGATGCCCTTATCTGTGCGGAATGCAGTTTTATCTTCGTCTTCTTCCTTCATCTGGACCTGATGATATCCTTTGTAACAATCGAGAAAACACTTCCATCTGAATGATGCTAGAGAGTCGACTTTTTTGTCTATCTCCGGAAGCGCGTAGCAATCTTTTGGGCACGCTTTATTCAGGTCTTTGAAGTCGACGCACATTCTCCATCCGCCACTGTGTTTCTGTACCATTACTGGATTGGCAACCCATGTATGGTATTTAACTTCGCGTAAGATTCCCGCATTGAGTAGCTCTGTCACTTGTTCGTCCATAGCTTTTGCTTTTTCTTCGCTAAAGCTACGCCTCCCCTGAGCAACAGGTTCTGCTGATGGTTTGATATTCAGGCAATGTTGCGCTATGTCACGTGGAACCCCAGTCATGTCTGCTGGGCACCAAGCGAATATATCTTTGTTGTTGGACAACAATTCTTTTAATTGTATTCGTGTTGCCGGTGAAATGGCATGTCCTAGCAGGATGGTCTGCTCTGGATATTCGTTGTTCAGGACCCATTTCTCCGGTTCGTTTGATGCTGAAGGTTTGACTACCTTTGCCGGTGGCTCGTCATCCACGTACATGACTTCTTTGCTTGAGTATAGAATTGCAACTTCGGTTTCCGTTGGAAATCCGCATGCAGTGTGTGGGATAGAAGTGATCATGCTGAATTCTCTTTGTGATCTTCTTCCGAGCAGGACATCATGGCGTGATGTTGCCGGCATGACCATGAAATTGACTGTGACTGTTCGTGAATGCTCACCATCATATAGAGTCACAGGGAAGGCTATTTGCCTTAATAGGAATACAGCTTCATTGCAAAATCCGGTGAGAGGAAAATCGACCGGTTCTAGACGTGCTTTGTCTTCTGGGTCAAGCTGTTTGAAGCATTGCCCGTATATGATGTCCATCGAGCTTCCCGGATCTATAAACATATAGTCCATCCGGTAATGGCCGAAGATGCCAGTAATAATTACTGGTCGCTCTTCCTGAGGGCCTCCAGGAACAACGGGAAACACGACTTGTTGTTCCCTCCAATGTTGATCATGGTTTCGTTTATTTGGCCTTCGTGACGAACCTCCTTGAATCATGTTTATTTGTTTTGATTTGGCTCTTTGATGACTGCTACTTCTGGATTGTTGACGTACATCAATATTACGACTAGATTGGATGTCCCCCCGACAGGGTGTTGGTGGGTCCAATACTACTGTGTCAATTTCTTCACCAGATCTGATGTTTGGGAACTCGGATATGGCAATTTGCATAACAATTGTGTTTAAAGCAGTCTGGCATCTGTTAAACCAATATTCTGGGGATCTCTCTATGACTGGATCTGAGAAATTCTTTCTGTCTGAATGACTGTTGTTTTCGTTTGTTCCCATGATTCCGTCAATCTGGGTATTTTGGGTTGTAGAACCCTCAAACTCAGATCGAGGACCTGATGGGTGAGACAATGAATTCTCTGTCATGTTAAAACAGAGCATGAAAAGAACTGAATCGAAACGAGATGAAAACTGATAAGACAGACGAATCGGTGGGCGCCAATGAAGAAACACTAGATAAATGGTCGGAACCGAAATATCTAGGGGGTTTGAATCCGCATAAAAAAGGTAAGTTTCCTCTCGTTCGATTTGGTAACGACTGATCTCCTTCTCCGATAATTCTGCAAAAAAGAAGCACCGTTAGCCTCGCCAAGGGGAGAAAGGGGTTCTCTCCTTGACCCGACTCCGGTGTGAGAATAAGTATGGGTTATGAAGAAGAAGATGTATTTGAGAAGTGTGTGTAACTTGAATTCATACCTGGGTTGTTTTTCATATTTATAGCCAGGAGTCTTTTGGGCGGGAAAACCCGTTAGTGAAAAGTTAACGGAAGATGCTAACCCCGTAAGCGGTTACATTTCCTTCCGTCAAGCTTCTGGATCCGACGTGAGAGCACACGGATCGTGGTTTAGATCGAAGGCTGGGGATTTACCACGTGTAAAGTGATCAAGTGGAGATTACTCTCCAATTACATGCTTTCGTTGTGATTTCAGGGATGTCTGAGATAGTGACACGTGTCCAGACGGTTATAACCGTCTTAGTGGTGCACGATTGTATTTCTTCTAGAAGATTACTGCTGTAATCTGGTGTGACGCCTTATCGTGTGGAATCAGCTGAATAGATAAATCCCAAGTCTGGGTAAATAGTATCCAAGTCTGGATATTTAAGCGGAAGTGTTTATTTCGGGATTTTCATCCTTTGTTTATGGGAGAAAGCGCAAGGGTTTATGATTTCCTTTGGGCGCGCAAGTGTTAATTGTTGACTGTTCTTTAAGTCTTTATTTTGTGAGACCGGTGCGCGGCCGCGCAAGGTACAAGGCTGAAAAGCGAGGTTGTGGTATGGTCCTAAGCACTTATTATGAGGTTTTTGGGACCTTACCCCTTCAATATGTATTTTACTATATCATACTACTTCATTTCAAATTTTTTTTATCAGCCTAAGAAACTCTTAGAGGTATAACCTAGCCAAAATATTAAATGGCTATGATGGTATAACCTTTTTAAGATAATGACTCTCTGTTAACATCTGAAAACATGTTAACAATCCTGAATTGTGCGGTACGAGAAACCACACAATCTTCCTAACGTACTTGGATTTTTCCAAGCCACTATTTTTAGCCTATATGATCAATACTAATCATGGCTAGTAAACATCAATAGGATGTATACACCACAACATCCATTAGAGATGTATGCTTATAAGCAAAGGTGTAATAATGACTATGAAAGTTCTATTTATAAACTTCTTGTCAATAAGGCGATGAACTTTGTTCGACCCTTAAATAATCACTGATCCAAAGGATCGTTGATTATAGTTTAATCATCCTTGTGACAAGCTTTCTAAGCTATTTAAATGTCCTTCGAGACGAACTTTGTATAATATGATTATCTCTTTGAGTATTATTATTTTTATGGTCTATATGGTTTAATAATACCATGACCAACTAATCATCAGTATGATGATTTATTACATAATTTAAATGTATCATTATTGTTTGATATAGTAATCAGAAATGGCTGGCTCGGATGAAGCAAACAGTCATCCTATAGAAGGCAACAATACCAGGATTAATATCACTGGTGCCGAACTGCAGGCAATGATCACCGCAGCAGTTTCTCAAGCGGTAGATGCTAAGTTTAAAGAGCCTAGTATTGTTAGGTCTCAAACTCATTCAAAATCCCACTCTCAACCTCACACTAATAGGAAAAGTGAGTCTCAGCACTCATCTAACCAGGGTAGTGAACCCAAGAGGCAAATAGTCCTCAAGTCGACTCCTAGGTACACCAAGGGTTGTACCTACAAGTACTTTGTCTCCTGTAAGCCTAGGGATTTTACTGGAGAAAAGGGAGCGATTGATTGCATGAAATGGTTAGATGAGATGGAGACTGTAATAGACATAAGCGAATGTGCCAAAGAGGATGTGGTTATGTTTGTATCACAATCCTTCAAGGGAGATGCCCTCACATGGTGGAAAGCTCTAGTACAGTCTACAGGAAAGGTTCACTTGTATAATCTTTCTTGGGAGAAGTTTGTAGATCTTGTAAAGGACACTTACTGCCCTCAACACGAGGTTGAGAGGATTGAATCAGATTTCCTCACCTTAGTGATGAAGGATCTGGATTGTAGATCCTATGTGACTAGTTTCAATTCAATGTTAAGGCTTGTGCCATATCTAGTCACTCCTGAGCCCAAACGCATCGCGCGTTTCATCGGTGGTTTGGCCCCCGAAGTAAAAGGGAATGTTAAGGCCTCAAAGCCGACCACTTTGGATGTTGTGAGGAATAAGGCGAAGAGGGCAACCGATGAAGGGAAGAGGAAAAGAGAGGAAGACAAGTCTCCTCAGTCGAACAAAAAGGGCAAAGGGAACTCTGGTTCCAAAAAGGGGCAGTCGAGTGACAAGCCCAGATGTAAGACTTGTAACAAAAGGCATTTTGGAAAATGCAACCAAGACCCACAGGCCAAACCATGTGGGATCTGTAAAAAGAAGGGGCACAAATCTGTTGAGTGCCGAAATATAAAGGATGCAACCTGCTATGGATGCAATGAAAAGGGGCACAAATCTGTTGAGTGCCGAAATATAAAGGATGCAACCTGCTATGGATGCAATGAAAAGGGGCACATCAAAACCAATTGCCCCAAGAATGCAAAGAAGCCCGAAGAGGCAAAGAAGAACAACGCGAGAATTTTCTAGATGCAAGCGAGGGAAGTGGTGAATGACGAGAACGTCATAACAGGTACCTTCCTCGTCAATAATAATTATGCTAGAGTCTTATTTGATTCCGGTGCTGATAAGTCTTTTGTAGACCATAAGTTCTGTAAGTTATTGAATCTGCCTATTAAGACTCTAGACATAAAATACGAGGTAGAGCTTGCTGATGGTACCTTAGAAACAGCTTCAACTCTTCTTGATGGATGCTCTATATCCATCAAGAATCATTCTATCTCGCTTTCCCTCTTGCCAATGAAATTGGTTGGGTTTGATATAGTTTTAGGCATGGATTGGTTGTCGTATAACCAAGCCCAAATTGCCTGTGATAAAAAGCTAATTATTATCAAAACCCCTTCTGGTGAACCCGTCACTATTCAAGGAGATACACATTATGGATTACCTAGCAATGTGTCTATCCTCAAGTTAGCGCAGTGTATGAAAAGTGGATGTGTCATTTACATGGCACAAGTGTCTGTGAATGAGCCAAAACCAAAGATTGAAGACATCCCAATCATCTCTGAGTATCCTGACGTCTTTCCTGACGAGTTACCTGGATTACCTCCTGAGAGGCAAGTAGAATTCAGGATAGACATTCTACCAGGAGTTGCACCTATCACCCGAGCTCCTTACCGTCTAGCGCCTACTGAGATGAAGGAACTCAGAACTCAATTAGATGATTTATTGGAAAAAGGTTTTATACGGCCTAGTTCTTCACCTTGGGGAGCTCCAATATTATTTGTGAAAAAGAAAGACGGATCAATGCGCCTATGCATTGATTATCGTGAGCTAAACAAAGTAACGATTAAGAATCGTTATCCTTTACCCAGGATCGATGAATTATTTGATCAGCTCCAAGGAGCGAGCTTCTTCTCTAAGATTGATTTAAGATCTGGGTATCATCAACTTAAGGTTAGGACTGAAGACGTGCCTAAGACAGCATTCAGAACAAGATATGGACATTACAAGTTTTTAGTGATGCCTTTTGGGCTCACTAATGCTCCAGCAGCATTCATGGACCTCATGAATAGAGTCTGCAAACCATACTTAGATAAGTTTGTCATCGTCTTCATAGATGACATACTCATCTATTCTCGTAACTAAGTTGATCACAAGAAGCATCTTTGATGTATCTTAGGATTGCTTCAACAGGAGAAGCTTTATGCTAAATTCTCCAAATGTGAACTCTGGCTTCGTGAAGTCCAATTCCTTGGACATGTCGTCAATGAGCGTGGTATCCAAGTAGATCCCGCTAAGGTAGAAGCCGTAATGAATTGGGAAGCACCCAAGACTCCAACCGAAATACGTAGCTTTCTGGGTTTAGCTGGGTATTATAGAAGATTCATTGAGAACTTCTCAAGAATAGCAGCGCCATTAACTTCTTTGACCCGTAAGAAAGTTAAGTTTGATTGGGGTCCGAAACAACAAGAATCCTTTGAGATTCTTAAGGAGAAATTGAGCAATGCTCCGGTGCTAACTTTACCTGATGGAATTGAAGAGTTTGTTGTATACTGTGATGCTTCACACACCGGTATGGGTTGTGTGCTCATGCAGCGAGGCAAGGTGATTGCCTATGCATCACGACAACTAAAAGTGCATGAGAAAAATTACACCACCCACGATTTGGAGTTGGGTGCCGTTGTATTCGCACTTAAGTTGTGGAGACATTATTTATATGGAACTAAATGTGTGATCTACTAGGATCACAAAAGTCTCCAACATTTATTCAATAAAAAAGAACTCAATATGAGACAACGCCATTGGATGGAACCCTTAAACGACTATGATTGCGAAATTTGCTACCATCCTGGTAAAGCGAATGTGGTCGCAGATGCTCTAAGCCGAAAGGAAAGAGTTAAACCAATTAGGATCAATGCCAAGAGCATTGAGTTGAAGAATAGTCTGAATGAAAGACTATTAGCTGCACAGAAGGATGTCGTTTTGGAAGATAATCTCCCAAATGAAAAGTTAGGTATAACTGCTGAACAGTTGACACCTGGAAAGGATGGAATCCTCAGAATGAATGGAAGAATATGGGTTCCTATTTATGGAGGACTTCGAGAGGTAATCCTCCAGGAAGCTCACAACTCCAAATACTCAGTTCACCCGGGAGGTGACAAAATGTATCATGATTTGAAAGCTAACTATTGGTGGATAGGTCTGAAGAAATCTATTGCCACCTATGTAGCTAAGTGCTTGACATGTGCTCAGATTAAAGCTGAACATCAAAAGCCATCAGGTCTACTACAACAACCGGAACTTCCCACATGGAAGTGGGAGATGGTAACTATGGACTTCATAACCAAATTACCTAAGACAAGGCACGAAAATAATACTATATGGGTTATTGTTGATAGACTGACTAAGTCAGCACATTTCTTACCCATCAAGGAGACTCATAGCTCCGATAAATTAGCCCAATTGTATGTAGATAAGATTGTAGCTCTACATGGAGTACCAGTAGCTATTATCTCGGATAGAGATACTAGATACACCTCACATTTTTGGAAAAGTTTCCAACAATCTTTGGGCACGCGTTTGAATTTTAGTACTGCTTACCATCCACAGACGGATGGACAGAGTGAGCGTACAATTCAAACATTGGAAGACATGCTGCGAGCATGTGTCATTGATTTAGGAGGTAGTTGGGATGACCATCTACCCTTAATCGAGTTCTCCTATAATAATAGCTACAATACAAGCATTCAGGCTGCGCCTTTTGAGGCATTATATGGTAGGAAATGCAGAACGCCTGTCTGTTGGGCAGAAGTAGGAGAAGCTCAGTTGTCAGGACCTGATATAGTCCTTGAAACAACGGACAAAATTGTCCAGATTCGTGATCGCTTAAAAGCTGCCAGGGATAGGCAGAAAAGCTATGCTAATGGGAAGCGAAGGTCCCTAAAATTTGAAATAGGCGATAAAGTTCTACTGAAAGTATCACCCTGGAAAGGTGTGATGCGTTTTGGTAAGAAGGGTAAGTTGAGCCCTAGGTATATTGGACCATTCGAGATTATCGAATGTGTCGGTAGTGTAGCTTATAAGCTGAACTTGCCTGAGGAGCTGAGTGGGATTAATAATGTGTTTCACATTTGTAATCTCAAGAAATGCCTAGCTGATGAATCTCTAGCAATATCTCATAAGGACATACAGATTGATGAAAGCTTGAGATTCATTGAAAGACCTATAGCGATTGAGGATCGACAGGTTAAAAAGCTCCGAAGGAAACATGTACCTATAGTAAAGGTCAAATGGGAAGCCCGTAGAGGTCCCGAATATACGTGGGAAGTCGAGTCCACTATGAAACAAAAGTACCCTCACTTATTCCAGTAAATCTCGGGGTCGAGATTTCTTTTAAGGGGGTGAGGATGTAACACCACGTAAAAACGTGTCCAATTATGTATAGACACGTGTCCTGAACTCTAAACATGAGAAAGATTGAGTTTGAAGGACCAAGGTTGTCGAACAGTGAAACTATGAAACCACAGGGACTCAAAGTGTCAACATGCCAAACTTGTGCCTCTGAATGACCTTACATGATGAATATATTCTTAAACGAGTGAATGAATTGATATGAGAAGCCGTTTATGAAAATAATCGAAAGATTTTAATTATAAGGGTTAAACGTGTCAACATGTCGTTTCTGACCTCTGAGTGACCTTTTAACAAAACCAAGGCTTCGAAACATTCAAATATACTCTTAAGAATAAGTGGTATAAATTTCACGTGGTTTCGATATCGTTAAGTATGCTTTCAAGATTTTGGGCCAAAAGTGTCAACTTGATGAAACTTGCTTTCATAGTGATATTTAACGAACCCGAGCCTAACGAGGTTTGTTTATACATCCTTGAACCCCAAGAAATTAACTACAAGGGTCTCTATTGCCAAAAACGATGTTAAAAAGGGTTTAGAACGACCAGGGACTGAAACTGCCAGCTTTCAAACATGTTTTCCCGGTTTAACATGTCCACGCGGCCCGCTTAAGATACCCTTAAGTCTTACGCGGCCCGCCTCAGCATGCCCAGATCAGAAAACAGCTGCCAGGTGCGGGTTTTGCCTGTTCCACCGCCTTAACCTAGTTTGTAACGACCTAGGGAGCTGTAAGTCGGTTAAATTTAATAGCTTGGACACCTGGGTCGATCTCAGAGCCTCCAATTACACCTGGAAGTGATCTAGCTTCAAGGAATTTACTATATAAGAAAACTTAGTTCATGTGTTCTTGACACACATTTGCTACTCAACAACATCTGGAGCTTGCTAAGGACAAGGAGAAGACTTTGAAGTGTAGAAAAGTTTGCTAGGACCTTATGTAAGCCTCTAATTGCTTGATTAGTCGTTTAATTTAGCTTATTTTCTCTAAAGTCAAACTTATCGAAAAATTAGTTTGACTTCCGTTTTAATTACATGTGGCTTAACCACTGATCAAATTGAAAGTGGTTTTAAGACCACATTAGTGTAGGTGATTAACCCTTAAGAGGGCACCTCCTAATTACCTCGTTTGACTGGTCAATTGTCGGGTCAAAGTAGTTTGACAAAAAGTCAAACTGGACAGAAATTACAAAAATGATTCTAATTAATAAACCAAGGGTTCTAAATTATATTTTAACATTCTAATGACTTGGTAATCAATATTAAAACATGTTTTATCAGTCCTAACCCGACAATTAATAGTCTAAGGTCAGTTTATATCCGAAAGTCGCAAAAGCTTGACTTTTGCTTTGACTTTCATTTCTGGCCCGTTTAAGCTTAATTCACCCATGTTTTAAGCTTCCATTAGGACCACATTACTTAGTAGTATAACTCCCTGGAGTTATATTGCATGGTGACTAGTGGTTTGAATTATATGCATTTGGTCGTAATTATGCTTAGTAATGCCATAAACGCCCTTTTTACATACAACTGAGATTTTTAGCAATGTGATTGAACTAAAACCTTTGCTACTGATATTTAGACATGTCCCGAAAATTTGACTTCAGTTTGTGGTCCAGAATAGGAGTTATGCTCAATAGCGTAATTAAGGAGCTTTTTATTATTTAAATGGCGTAATTAGTATGAAGCCTATCTAAACCCGATTTTTGACACCAACCTTCATACCTACTGATGTAAAATAATATTTTAGGATTTTTAAAGATTTTTAATTATTTTTAGGCTGAGCATAACATAGGATTATAGCTTGATTTCGGGAAATATCGGTTTTACCCTTTTCATGCATAAAATGAGTTCTACATATCTTTTTAGTGTCAAGCCTTTTGCTACTGATTTCATATGATAAATAAAGTATTTTGAACTTTATAAACTGATTAAAAACTCAGATTTCCTATTATAACCCGAATACCCTTTTAAACCGACTTTTAAGCGTTTTAAGCACCTAGTATGGGTTAAAACTATTTTTAACATATAAAACTTATTACCCACTGATGTTTTAAGTTAATTTATATAATTAAACAGTAAATCAAAGTTTTTAAACTCAGAAGTCTATTTTGACCTTTAAAGCCTATGTAAAATTACCAAAATACCTCTACGGGACATAGTTTGGTTATATAAGATAATTTTCACTTATATAAAATATCCTACTGTTATAACTTATAAAAATACATATTTTTACTGATCTAATCAGACCTGAAACTCAGTTGCACAATTTAACTCTTTTATGGGCATTAAAATTACCAAAATGCCCTTATGGGACTTATTTTGGTTTAAATTACTTTTTGGGCATATATGTTAACATCTTACTGATGTATTAACATATTTCAAGCATAATAATGATTAAGACCTGTATATAATTTATTTGGTTACCCGTTACGCGTTTACGCGTTCGGATCGGCTTATGTGACTAGTTTACATAAAATAGTCGAAACGGGTCAAACCTTATCATTAAGTTCTCAAATTACAGAATATGTTTAGTTTACCCATATTAAACAAGTATCCAAACTTGTTGGGTCTAAACCACATTCTGTTCCGGTCTCCGCTTAATCTAGCGTTTAGAACCGTAAGGTTTCTTTCTAGCTAGCCGGTCTAAGTCCTTGACTTAATTAAAGACCCGTTAGCATCCTAATAGGTTAATAAACCTTCTATACAGATTAAATAGCTTCCGGTAGAAGGTGCCTTCAAAAAGCTTTAAGATTTTTACTGCTAGCATCAGGTAAATACCTTTAACTTATTTTCCCTATACGGGCTTGGGATATGGTATTATAATAATACCACTTGGTCGGGTATGAAATCATTTAATCGGATTGTGATTAATAAATTACATAACTCGTTTTAATCTGTCTTGTTTGATAACATAAGCATTGGGGGTTAACGACCGTGTCCTGGATATCCTCGGCTCATTTTATTTGAAAATGGCCACGACCTATGCACGGGGTGTAGGCATACACCTGACAGATGCAAATGCTAAATATAAACCCACATGTTGGGGATAACTCCTTTGTGGGTTCTATAAGTGGTGAGTCGGTTAACCACGACCGGCTTCCAACCGGCCCCAATTGTATGACAAACATATAAATCTGTATACAAGATTATATTTAAATAATTGTCCCAAGTTATAAAAGATTTACGCCTTGTGCACCTAAATCAATTTTCTTAAATATTTTCAAAAGAGTCAGTTAATTGTATTTACCAGTGTAAACTGACGTATTTTCTTAAAGACTGATTTGACAGGTACCTCTCGAAATAGGCTGGAGCTATAGGGTATCAATAGAGGATCTTGCAAATCCATAAGATGCCTGCAGTCTGTTATTTTTGTTTCTTTGTACATTTATGATCCGCCTGTGGATCTTAATACATTCCAGTATGTACATTCATAAACTCGAACACTCAGACAATATGGTTTGTAATAGTTATTCACCAGACTTCCGCTGTGCTTTTATATTGTGTGTATTGACTATGATGATATCAACTACGTCACGATACTCCCCGCCGGGCCCACCGGAAATATGTGGAAATATCGGGGTGGGACAGGTACGCGTGAAAACGCTATTGTAAAACATTGTAAGCCTCGTGAACGGTCTAACGGACACAAATCCCACGCACAGTCTAGACCTACGTTCACACATGAGCGCAATACCATCCTCATTCGCTTTACCTAAACAAAGCAATTATACACATGCAACATATTGTAATTCAAACATAAACTATATTTAGCCACTGGTGCGCCACGCGCGACAAAAACACATGAGCACAACAGTGCATCAAAAAGTTACTTGTGCAACAAAGCACATTAACAAAATTTACAAAATATAGCAGTGTATCAAAACATAAACAAACTATACATCGGGGAACACATCCGAAACACACAACGGGGTGTGCAGTACTTCTCTATACCAGGTACCAGGAGGGGGATCAGCAATCCAAGGGTTTACACTCCCCCCATCATCCGTAGCAGGAGCAACCACACGAACACCGGTCGGAATCTCGGCCGGAGGAGCTGAACAGGAACCACGGTAGCGCCGTCGATGCACGATCGAACAACGGCCTCTCCAGACAGTTGGAAATGCTTGAGTCACAACATTTGCCGACAGCCTAGTAACCCCCTCGTTGTTATCATCTGCAGATTGAGAGAGGGCACGATTCCTTGAAGGCTCAGGAAGAACTGCCCCATGAACACCCCCGTCTCCGGCAACAGTTCCAGGTGACAAGCCGGAAAGAAGAAGCAGACCGTCAGCAGCTTCAAAAACCTTGAGAATTTCGAAAATACTCCGGCACCGGGGTCGTAGCCTAGTCCTCATCTTTTCCAAATTAGGAAAAATATCCACACATTCAAATATATAAGATGGGAATGGCTAACGTCAAAGGAGAGCGTGTGATGATTAAGTGTCAAATCACTTCCTTTAGAAACGGCGCTGCCACTACAATCGTCATATCACATTAAATACTTTCTGACAGAATCCGCATGTATTCCCAAAGCGACGGTTCAGTGGGAAGATAAAGATGTAATATAAAATACATTTTCATTATTTTGGTGACGTAACAAAAGTCAGATCATGATTAAACAAGCTTCTCGCCAAGTAAACAGTTCAGAATAAAATAAGAAATGCACAAATCTTCTTCAAGAAGATTTCCATTTTTTTCAAAATCAAAATCATGAACAAAGTATCTTCTCCAAGATGATTACCCATTTTCGCGCCAAAAACTCTACAGTAAAAAACACCCATTTCTCATAGTCCAGTGCTCCACTTATTTGCATAAGAGCAACACTAGACTAGGGGGACTTGAAGGGGTAAGGTCCCAAAAACCTTGCTTCAAGTACTTAGGACCATACCACGATCCCGTCAAAAAGCCCTCTTTAGACCTTGCGCGGCCGCGCACTGGTCCTACAAAGAGAACTTAAGAACAAAACGATGGTCAAAAACCTGCGCGCCAAAAGGAGACTAACAAATCCTTGCGCCGATCTCCATAGCAAACAAGATTTTAATCCTAACAAACACTTCCGCATAATTAACATCCAGACTTGGATAAAAATAACTTCTCTGAAACTATACAAAGTTAACATGAGGAAGAGCCACATAAGATTACAGCTGTATTCTTCTAGAAGGCTCCTTCGTGCACCATTATTCGGTTATAACCGAATGGCCACGTGGCATCATCCCAGGCTCCCTCAAAGCCACGGTGATGGCACGAAATTGAAGAGAAATCCATACTTGTCCACTTTCCACGTGGCAATACCCTAACTGTTGATCAAAATCATGATCCATGTGCACACACACAATCGTTAGCGATTAACGGGAGGGAAACGTAACCGCTTACGGAAAAGTATCTTCCGTCAAGTTTCACCAACAGGTTTTCCCACCCAAAACTTCGGATATAAATAGAAGGATAATTCAGGTACAATTCTCAAGTTACATTCACTTCACTTTCACTTCTTCTTCTTCACCAAAACCTGTACTTATTCTCACGCCGGAGGGTGGTCACGGAGAGAACCTCCATTCTCCCCGTGGCGAGTCTAACGGCTATTGTTTTGCAGTGATTGCTAGAGGAAGAAGATCAGTCACCTTCGAATCGGACGAGAAGATTTAACCCCTTTTATGCAGATTCAAACCCCCTGGTTCAGTTGGTTCCGGTCAACTAAACCAGTGTTTCTTCACACACCAACTAGTAAGACCCATTCTAATTAAACGCTGACTTTTATAGTAATTTGCATATTGACTTTTAAAGTAGTTTGCATACAAACATATTTGCATATTGACATTTAAAATAGTTTGCATAAAAACATATTTGCATATTCACTTTTGTAGTAGTTTGCATACAAACATATTTGCATATTTCGCGTCAGCGAGTATTTACACCAAAACTCATTTCTACTAGTTTTGGTTCGCGTTAGCAAATGTTTATACGAAAAACTCATCTTTACTTGTTTGACCTGTTTCATTGTTTACATCATGGGGTATCGTCTTAACAAACTTTCATTTATCACGGACATTAGTTCATCATAATTTTACTCGTTTTGACCCGTTTCATGGTTTACACCATGGGGTATCGTCTTAACAAACTTTCATTTATCATGGACATTAGTTCATCATAATTTTACTCGTTTTGACCCGTTTCATGGTTTACACCATGAGGTATCGTCTTAACAAACTTTTATTTATCATGGACATTATTTCATCATAATTTTAGTCGTTTTAACCCGTTTCATGGTTTACACCATGGGGTATCGTCATAACAAACTCACGGTCATTAGTTCATCATAATTTTACTCGTTTTGACCTGTTTCATGGTTTACACCATGTGGTATCGTCTTAACAAACTTTCATTTATCACAGACATTAGTTCATCATAATTTTACTCGTTTTGACCCGTTTTCATGGTTTACACCATGGGGTCTCCTCTTAACATTTATTCGGCTAACCAGATCTTAACTAAAATACTTCCATCACATATATTGCGATTCTATTTTAGGAGGTGTAAGCTTTACTTACCTTGCATTCGTTCAAGCTTCCATGCGTAATTGATTCGTTTGACCCGTTCCTTTCCAAGCTCCCACCTAGCCTGTCAAGAGTCAAACTATCACATAATATCCACAAGATGATTAAATTGTCATCAAATACCATGACCATCACCCTTATGGATTTATATACCACATTTACCAATCCATTCTACTTTAGGTCAGCTTGACTTTTAAAAGTCAAACTGCCAATTGACATACATGGATACAATATTAAGTTCAATAAAACTCATTTAGACATTTAATCAAACACTTGGCGGACATCATTTTTAGGCCATCATATTAGCTAAAATTTTCAACCAAAATCACCATGTATCTTTCAACTCAACAAGTTCATACACTTTCTAGCGTCAAGTTAACATAACATTCAATTATCATAAGCTAATTCATCATTTTGACCAACGTAATTCATGGGTTCAACTCTTATGTCAAAACCCACTTCCAGTCACTTAAGAATACTTATCAAAATCTACAAATTGTTCAAGTAATTAACACATACACGCAAGTATGATGATTATGAACATCTATTCATCATCAGTTTCATCATACTAACAAAAATATTAAACTCAAGGTTATCACCTTCAAGTTCCTCCATATACTACTTATCACCAAAACATAAATTACTACATATCTTATGATCTCCAAGCTTAGATGATCATTAATTTATGTTTATTCATGTGATTTGGCCCCAATTCACCTTTCAATTTGTTAGAACAAGATGAACTAGGGTTTTTTCCCTTCTTTTCTTCTCCTGGTTCGACACACACACATGTGTGGTTTTTTGTGAACTTTGCTTTTTAATAAATTCAGTTTCGAATTGCCCCACTTTAGTCTCTCATGTTTTGGCTTTGTTATAAAAGATCATCGTTTAGTTAATTTACTAACGCACGACATGTTTTTAACTAGGTTAATAGTCCTAGTTTCCTACTTCCCGTTAATTATCAACGAACATAATAATTCTATTTACTAAGTTCGGGGATGCTACAACCCGACTTAGATTATGTGCCGATAGCTCGGACCTTTTATAAATTTTAATTTTCCAAAAACATTTGTTCGCTTTTATATAACACTAGTTGTAACACCCGTGTGAACACACGGGTATGTTTAATAACGATCGAAAACAAATACTAAAAAACAGATTATAATATATCATTTAAATTCTTTGCATTTAGTTATATATCTTTATAAAACAATGTTAATGACAGTATATGTTAGTGTACATGTTTGATATAGAAATAAGCTAAGTAGTTGGTAATATGTTGTCTAAAATGAAAGCATGAACTAATTTTATGTTGTCTAATAACTTATTATATATGACTTTAATTTTTTTTGACACATTGTTAGTGTACAATTCAGTATAGGTCCATTGTTATTGTACGATACATCATGACCTAGTTAAATGGACTATTCAATTTGTTTTTTATTAATCAAATGTTATTGAACATTTCAATAAAAGCCCATACATTTGATCCAATTAACTTTCAAAATGGACCGAAACACACCAAAAATCAACAGAAATGTTCTAACTCGATGAGCTAATGCTGACGGAATTCCCGTCAGGGAATCTCTTAATTATATACAATGAATGTGCTCTTTAACCAGAATTTTCATGAGCTTCTTGTCTTTTAACCTTTTCGTCGTATACTGTTCTTCCGGCTTCCATCGTTTTGTTTTCTCTGCCAAATATCTCATATTGTTAACCATCTTAAGAATAAGAAATTTCAAGATCATCAAGCCTTTGGCGCGTTCCCTTTTTAGTCAAACATTTTATTTTATTTTATCCATCTAACCAGTTACGTTGTAAGAGATAAAACACTACTTAAATTGACCATTTCCGAAGTAAATTAGTCGAAACTGAGACCAATATCATGGCCATCAACATGTCCATAAAAAACCTATCTATAACATAGTGTAAACATGAGTGCCAAGAGTGTAAATCCCATTTTGAATCCCTAGTTAATTAAAGGCAATTACTTGTACTTAGATTGAAAAAAAAAAGACAAAATAAAAATGAAGCCTAAAGGGATAAAGAGGTCAGTGAAGAATAAAGCTTGAATAAATAAAAGAATTACATGTATTCCCTCCTGAAATTACTCGACAATAAAGTCCTCACACTTTGTTACTAACATAAAAGTTCTATTTTGGGAGATAAAATCCTTGTACATATCAAAATATAAATGAAAAAGTCTTTTTTACATGATTAAGTCCCTAAACTTGAATAAAAAAGAGTTCTTTACTAAGTTTTAGAACTCTATGGTTCTCACAAAAATAAAATACATGAAGTTATATGCATATTCAATGAAAGTCTATAAGGTTTTCGGACAAATGTCCAATAGGAACATACTAAAATGTGATATAACGTGTTACAAAATAAAATGTGATATAACGTGTTACAAAATATTACCTAATCAGGTGCACCTGGTGCTTTCCAAACATTAGCTGACTTGGTTGCATTTACAGAAACTTCATCAGCAATAGTAGTTGACAACTAGTTTTCATCTAGACCATTATGAAATCTAACACTCGATCCATTACAGAAACTTCATCAGCAATAGTCAGTGTTGCAAAAGTCGGATTCCTCGGCCGAGTACTCGGCGAGTACTCGGTCCTCGGACCTCCACCTTGGCGACTTCCTCCTAGGCGGTCTCAACTAGTCGGCCTCGGGAGTACTCGGTCCTAGTCGGCGCCTAGTCGGCCTAGTCGGAGCCTAGTCGGCCTAGTCGGTCTAGGCGGTCAACATGGTTTGTTGACTTCTAATCGGTCAAACTCGGTCAAAATCGGCCTACTCGGCCTTGTACTCGGACTACTCGGCCTTGTACTCAGACTAGTCGGACTTGTATTCAGAATATTTGAACTTTAAACATGTTTCATTTTAAATTATACCCAGTTGACATGAATTATGCTTATTTTAACACATAAATAATATATAACAATTAATTTTCTTTATATTTACCATGTCCGAGTACTCCCCGAGTACTCTCCGAGTACTCCGATTACTCCCAACTCCCCAGTCGGCCGACTAGGGACCGCCTAGCGACTTTTACAACACTGGCAATAGTAGTTCACCCACTACACCTGCTATTTTTGCATCAAATACAGTCCACAAACTCCTACAAATCCTCTCAATTGTACCGGGCATATAATCTTCTTAAAGCACCGCATCAGACCACGTCGTGTGATGCGGGCATCATGGAATCACCTCGCGTGATGCAATCTCATCACTGCATCACGTGATGCACGCATTTCAGTTATATTTTTACTTTTGCCAAAAATCTCAACATATTTTTGTGGCCAAAGTTGAGCACCATCTATAGTTTCAGCTTGCCTACTTCCCTATTGATTTAACCATGTCTAAAGTTCATAAGTTTTGAGCTTAGGGGGGTGTTTAGATAGGTTATAAGAAGTGATTCCTTGTTAGTTCTAATACGACAATAAACTATTTTGATGGTGTTCTAGATTACTTATCTGATTATTTGGTATTAATTTTCATGCCTGTTAATAGAACGCAAGGATTCCAAATGAAGAAAGTTGCAAAGAAACTCTTACTAAATAAGATTACTTGAAATTGTTACCTGTAGACGTAAAATTTGGTCTTGCATTTAGCTAAAAGGCTGATTTTGGTGGTGAAAATGTAAAATTACAGCCCCCGTTGCTGATGGGAGATTGTGAGTACAGGCGGTGCCATTAAGGGGTGCAAATCTTTATTGTATCTTTATGACAGTACCTTATCTGTCAAACTCTTATGTTCCGAGCTACATAAATAGAAAAATAGGAAAAAGATTTAGATTGTTGTTTCAGCGTGTCAATTATTACGATCATATGCAAACTTACTCATAGATGATACCAACCAAGTTTAACTATACAAAAAGAAGAAAGGGACCATAACCTGCAGGGACAGTACATATGTGAAAGGTTTACCCAGTTACATTAATCTTGGTAATTTTACTCAATAATAAAATAAATGTAGGATAGGAGAATCATGTTTTATAGCATTTATGTAAACCAAAGTGTAAAAAATGAAACCTATACCTTAAGTTATATAGAGATTTATACTCGTTACCCATAACGGTACCAATCAAACAAAGAATTCCACCCTGCAAAACCAATCAAGTTGTGAAAGTTAAAATTATATGAATGAAGCACATAGTTGAAAATATCAAAATTCAAAATTTAAAACTCAAGATTAAGATGATAAAATTACCTTAGAATCAAGCACATAGTTGAAAATATCAACGGAAGCAGAGGCTGTGATTTTTCCAAAAGGATGGGCAATCCTTTTGAGGCTGACAAAATGTCCGAGGAGAATGAAAATATAACAAATCGATTAAATACTCTTAAGAATTAGGGTTCTAAGAGATTCACATACCTGAAAATCTCCTTCATTTTCAGACACAAAGGAAGGTGCGGCTTCGAAGAATTAGGGTCTTTAGGTTAATTAAGTAACGGGTCAATGCACGGGTATGGATCTAACACACGACATCCATAGAAAAATAAACTCTGCCCCATCCATTTTCCCATCCAAAACCTAGTGAGGTTGCATATTAACACACTGTTTTTTACGATTAACATATTAACCCTAAAAATCAAACAGATAGTGCGCGTCATTATAAAAAAAACAAATAGTCCTCCCATACGCCCCATGCTTCCGCTCATGCTACCCTACCCCCACTGAAAAGCATTTGTTGACAAAAACATGGTATCAATATTAATTATCTTCATAAAGAGTATATCCCAGTATATTATATCATCAGATCGGCATAAAAGGCTATACAGACCTTAAAAATCTAACAGGAGGAAGTATCCTTTCCAGGTGAGTAGCTTCAATATTGGTCCCGCCTTCAGCTTCCGCAATAGTAGCAGCTCGTTGGACTGCTTCTGCGTTAACAAAAAAATCGCTTCATAAGTTGCACATAATACATACATGAAAGCAACTGCAAACAGGCAACTTCCTTTATACTAATAGCAGCTACAATCAAGGTGGATGGATGTACCTGTAACAAACAGTCGAAGTAGTTCACAACTCAACCTCACAGCATTTTGATTGGTTGTATCAACAATTGCAGATTCTTATGAAAAAGTGCAGAAATTAAAATAAAATAACATAAAAAGTAGAATGTGGAAACCCTAAAAGAGCAACATCATGTCAAAAAGGAGCTTAGAGTTAACATTAGTTCGAAGGATCAGTCAGGCTCCTTACCAGAAGTAGGCCAGTTTTTCTTAGAGGTTCCAGCTCGTTCCTACATTGCAAAATCACACCAGTTAAAACACAGAACCGATTGTTCATGTTAAAGCCTATAATAGATTATGCGTAACATATTTTCACACAAATTAGACAACAAAATCGCAGAAAAGTTCTCAAAAACCTATAATAGATTATACATAACAAATTTTCACCCAAATCAGACACTGAAATCGCACAAAATGTTCTTGAAAACCTATAATAGATTATACAAAGCACACAAATTAGACAACGGGGTCGCACAAAATGCTCTCGAAAACCTATAATAGATTATAGGTAACACATTTTCACACCTATCAGACACTGAAATCGCACAAAATGTAAAACCTATAATATATTATGCGTAACAAATCACACAAATTAGACACTGAAATCGCACAGAATGTTCTAGAAAACCTGTAATAGATTATAACAGACGTACCAATTTTCACACAATTACACTCTAAATCACACAAAATTTTGTCGAAAACCTATAATAGAATATAGGTATCAAATTTTCAAAAAAATCAGACACTGAAAACGCACAAAATGTACTCGATAACCTGAATATGCGTAACAAACTTTCACACAAATTAGACACAGAAAACGCAAAAGAAGATTGACCTCGCCTTTGGAAGCCTCACCGTCTTCAATCTTCTCCCAATCTGAAACAGAACTGACTCAACGAATGTAGTTCAGTAAGAACAAAATTTGTACAAAAGTGAATCACAATTGTGAATCTAAAGCAAAATCTAGGGTTTGAAGAGACAAGCAAAATCTAGTGAATCACAATTTGTATAAATCTAAGCTTACAAAACACAAATTATATTAAGAAACAATCATACTAAAGCACAAGCAAAATCTAGGGTTTGAAGAGAAGGTAAAGAAGATACCAGAAAGGAAACCCTAAGACGTTGATTTGGAATGGGAAGCGTTGAGCAGGCGATTGTGAGGTTGATATAAACACATATCCTTCTTCTTCGATGATTCAGCAGCCATCTCTCTTTCTCTTTCTTGAAATCACCTACAACATATAATAGATTTGAGCTGGCACAAGATTTAGGGTTTGTGGATGGATGGGAACGACGGATGAAGAAAAAGGGGGAAAGAAAAGGGTCTGGTCACAGGAGAAATTTGAGCGCCCAATAAAAACCTCTATCTTTATGTTTGAATTTTGAAATTTTGAAATTCCCTCTTAAAAAAATCACTAATTAATCATAATAAAAATAAGATTATATATATATATAAATCAGAATTATGACATCAGCAAGGACTACGTGGCATACCTGAGAAGTTGACACGTAGGCATTTCTATGTCATCATCTAAGCTCCCTTAATAGATAGTATAGATTATGTTTATTTATTTAAATCTTAATGTTTACGGGTTAACTTTTACCCATAAGGGTATTTTACTCATTCACCCCCCCCCCCATTAATTTGGTTTAATTACCAAGTCCGTTTTTTGGGTGTTACAAGTCTACCCCCTCAAAGGAGTTTTATCCCCGAAACCCTTTTTAGGTAGTTCTTTGAGTCAGCCCCAAATTTTAGTTTCGGTTCTCCACAGAGTATCATTTAGACTTTAACCATTCTAAAATTTTACCAGTACTGTAGGGTAGTTCCTGTCGATCAAGGATTGTCATAGGCCTCGCCGCATGCCCTTTCATGTGTAAGGCCTCATGGGTCGTTACTTTCATCTTGTATTCCTCACGTCATGCTTAGATTTATATCAACATTTCATTTTCAAAATTTACCTTTCTAAAACTTCATCTTGCTCCTGTTAGTGCCAAAACTTGTTTCCTTTAATCAAAAGTCATTTTCCAATTATTCGTTAAAAATCGTCATTATTAACTAAACCATGTTTTAGTTCAACATTTTCTTTTTAACTTGTGTCAATTATCCGCATCAAGGAATTGACAACTAATTCTTTTCTCTTTTCAAATTTCATTTTATGCGGGGAATCGTAACTGATTCTCACGTCTTAACTCATGTAACGCCTCACTTTTTATAACTTTCCTTATTTAGAAAGTTTGCCTTGTATTCTATTTTTGGAAACTTGTATTCTCTTCTAATCGTATTTCATTTCCAATCATTGTAAACCGAGGCTTTGATCGTAATAAAACTTGATCATTTTTTGTGAATTATACTTTGATTATACATACTTATTTTAAACCTCATTAAACACCTAACCCTAATCCACTACTATATAAACAAGCTTCCTACCTCCCATTTTCACTTTCCCAACTCCATTACACTCTCAAAATGCTCTCAATTCAGCAGAAAATACAAGTTTTGGACAGATTACAAAGTGAGTTCAAACTCATTTTTCTTCATCTTTTCTCCATCTTTTTCTTCCTCTACAAAGCGTGGAACACCTCTAGGATTGTTTCCACAGGTTTACCAAGGTAAACCAAGATGGAACATCACTATTTTGAGGTCCAAACTTTCTATTTTGGATGAATTTATTGTTAACTTTTATAAAACTCAACTTTTCTTCATGAATCTCATGCCTAACATCTTTCTAAACCTATATATGGTTATGGGACTTGTTAGAGGTTGATTCCTACAAGTTTAGAGGTGTAAATACCCTCTAAACATTATGTTTTGAAAGGGTTTAAGACAACCCACAATTGTTGAAGTCATATAAGTCTACCATAGTTCATATAGCAAGACTTGTGTTTGATGCAAGTGTGAACCTTGAAAGCTTTGGCTATCCTAACTTGTTCCACACCTCATTTGATGTTTTATTTTGCTATTCCAAGTAGCTTGCTAGTCTTAAAGTAACATAACCTCGTCTAGCCTCCAACACTTAGTTAGTTCTTTCCATGTTGAGACGGCTCACCCGGGTTAATCTTACTTGGCCACTTGAAGACATATAAGTTAGTTGTATATTTCTTTTTCATTCATGACCATCCGAATCATCCTTGTGATGATTTGTGCATTAGTGAATCATGCAATGAGGTTAATCCTCCATGCTTGACTTACATGACAATCTATGATACTCTTGATGGACTTAGCTTAGGATTATTATAAAACCATATATATATATATATATACAAACATGGCCGAACTCATGATGATAATCGGTTTATGATTATTTATCATGAACTTAGGCTACTTTATCAATGATTCTAAGTCTCTCGTTGTTGTTTTTAATGGGCAAACTAGGACTCATGAAATCATATACAACTTATTGTCAAAACGAGTACTTAGACAAGATATACTTTTATGCATACATACTTTTGTACTTGAATTCTAACCCGAATCCAACCACTCCTTAAAATCCGATTGACCTTACATCTTCGATTCCTCATTCTCCACAACTCGTAATTCACGGATAATCGGAAAGCGTTGCAAAATTGTGAGTATACTCGAACGCCCTTTTTCCGTTTTACACTTTTGGGTGCAATATGTTTACATTATCAAATTACACAATCACACTTATACTTTATACAAACACAAATAATCCAATCATGCATGCTTAGATATGTTATACTTGATTTGTATTCTTTGGAGCATTCTTATGTGATTTACTTTTCATTAACTTCGTACGAGCCTCCCCTTAACATGTATAGCGCTATAGGAGTAACGCACCGCCCGTATTCTTGAGGTCATGTTAAGTTAAGTCACACAAAAACGGTCTTAGGCCCAATCCATTTCGCCAGGAGGTGTTTCATCAGGAGGTCTTTCGCCAGGAGAGTTGTTTCGCCAATAAGGGCTTAGGCCCAATCCATTTCGTGGCCCAACTATCTAACGTTATGTAATATTATAAGACATAAACTAAAACCCTAGACCCTCATATTACTCGATGGCAGTTTCTCCTCTTCCATCTTATCGTGCCATCATCTTAGTAGCCTCTCTTCATCCATCGAAGCCATGCCTCTTTTATCCTAGCATACTTGTCGGCCCTACATTTCAGGTTAGTGTGTTTATGTTGTTGATTCATTAATCATGGCTGTGTTCACAATTGTTTCCGTAGAATATGATGATAGTCTAATGATGGTTAGGTAGCTTATGAAACCTCGCTTGCATTTGTTTGGTAGATTAACTGATTAGCAAAGACATGGTATAATCATGGGAACAATCTAGGAATATTCACGATGACTGATCAACGAAATTAGGGTTCATGGTGCCAATGTGATAATGATTTCTGCTATGGTAAACTGATAAATCGATTAGGGTTTTATGTGACTTATACGAAAGCTTGGTAAACTATGATGATAGGAAACTGTTTGTTAGATCGTTGTGATGCATGATGTTTGTGCTTGGTTTATCATGATGCATGATGTTCCCAAAGATGATGAAAGACTCTTGAAACTGTTATGCTACATTAATCTAGTTTAAATAGATTGAAAACTGTTGCTAATGATGCGATGTGTTAACAGTGAAACTGTTAGGGTTAGCGACGAAAGACTATTTCCAAACAATCAATGTTGACGAAACCTCTGTTGACGAATCATGGGTCTTTCGTCACCCATATTCTCGACGAAACACTAGGTGTTTCATTACCCCTCATCTCGACGAAACATGGGGTGTTTCGTCGTGTAGGTAAATGAGCTGAACAGTTAGGTTGTTTATGATTATGGTACACTGGTGTGTGTGAAACTTATTCTGTCGTATGATGATAATGATAACCAGAAATGAGAGTCTTGACTTAACTGTTGTGGGTAGCCAAGTTATCTGTAAAACATTGTTATGTGTCATGAACACAGGAGGTAGACTTGTTGGGAAACTGAGTACTTGATATGTGTTATACTATGATCTTAACCAAATGCAATCTGTGACAACACGTGAATAGATTATTATGAAACTGGTGTCATCAGTGACTACTGTTGGGAACATAAACTTGTGATATAAATGTGTATGAAATCTAAACACTTGCTGTGTGCTACGTGACAATGGTATTACATGTGACTTGTTGAATATGTGACTTGAGAATGGGTTTACGAAACTGATCATCTCTGGTAACCACGGTAGGGATTGGTTGGCCAACTGGGAACGGGTAATGTCACGTAACATACCAAGCAAATCTAAGGTGGGTTCACTGCTCTTTTTCCAAGCATGCGTCCCGGGGAGGGACATCTGGTAAACATTCCGGGGAGGAATGTCGGGTTATTGGGATGTTGGTTATTACACTCATTTCTATCATTAAGTCCCATCGTATACCGATTGGTTGCCGGGGAGGCAACGGGGTTATTAGTTGATAGCGCTATTAGTTTTGGCACCCTCACACCGTACTGGGGAGGACGGTAGTGAACTAATTACCTTAACCACTTGACCAATGTATGATACAGCATTGGGGTTTGGGCAAATAATCTAGAGCCATCTGCGGTAATCGAGTTAATAACAACATCAAATCATTGAAATGTTTTATACTCATATCTGGCAACTAAAACGTGTTAACAAACTTTGAACTCACCAGCGTTTGTCTGATACACTTGTCTGCATGTTTGCAGGTCTATAGGTTTATATCATTGGGACTTGCTGTCTGGGATGCTGGAGTGGTCATGGGTCGACTTACATGGAATCATGAGACATGTCTAAAGGCTTATATGCACTTGGGTTATGTAACTCTTAATTAATATAGTATGCTTCTGCTGAAATGTAAACAGTGTGTTGTAACAAATATTTTAATAAATGAAAGTTTTATTTGAATTAATATTATGAGTTCAATGTGATTGGTGGTTGGATCCTAGTACGTCACACGCCTCGCGGGGTTTCCCACATGTGGTATTTTGGGGGTGTGACAGTTTGGTATCAGAGCCACTGGTTATAGTGAACTTGGTTTTAAAAATGTTTTTATAAAACCAGACTATAACCGAACAGTTCTGAAAACGAGAATACGACCATGACACTCAGCTTCAGATTGCAAGGTTTGTCTTTTCATCTGTGGTATACATTACAAGAGTAGTGTACATTTGTTTATGATGTGGCATACGAACACACACTCGTCACTATAGCATAATTTCATGAATTGCTTGCTTACTTTATGATGCGTAGTTGGTGTGTTGTAGTCCTTAGATTCTTGTGATCTTATCGTTTTGACAACCTCTGTTTGGCACACGAGTTTGAGGAACTATTTAACATGAGTTAGGCGGAACTGAGATGAGCATGCAAATCTCAATATTTTTGTGGGTGCACACATAATAATAATGTGGGGTGCATGCGAGTCCCAGTGAGGCTTAACAAGTGAAAAAGGGGTTTTGTTCCATATTTCGATCAATGGGAAACATAACAAACCTATAGGGGTCGTAGCAGTGATTGTCTCCTACCCGAACGTGATCTTTTCACTTCTCTCTGAATCCTTTCGAATTTCGATGTTATCGAGTATTACCTGAACACCTATCTACACACCTAGCGAACTATGTAGAATGTTAGGTGCTTGTACGAACGTCCCAGAGTTGGGTGTCGCAGCGTTGAATGATTGGTCTATACCTCTCCCACTCCTCTTTGTTTGCTGGAGCTCAATGTACTGACATCTTAGACCCCGAAATGCGATCACTTCAGCAACACTCTGGAAACATACCGTGTATTGCTCAGTCAACTTGCAAGAACGATGGACAAGAGGATGAGCGTAGTGCCTTACCAACCTCAGTATTAGAACGACCCTAATTACCGGCAACGAAACTCCAGCAAATCGACTTCAACTGAATCCCTAACCCTAGTCAGCGACTTATGAGAGTCAACTCTTACGAATCAGTCGGGGCATGAGCGATGACAATTGACTATAGTGTGGAATGTGTGACTACCAGCACAGTGAGTAGTGCGATAGGACGTGGTGCAGAATGTGAAAAGATGGACTTGGTTGGTGAGAGATCGTAGGGCTCCGTTTCAATCAACGACATTAGAGACAACAGTCACGGCGACATCAAGGTATTTGTAACCATGGCCTACAGTATGAAAATGAAGGTGCCTATGACATGGATTGGCCGTTGTTAGAATCAAGACGACAACAACCAAGGGAACAACGACAGTAACAACACTGGAAATGATGCTCGTGGAAGGGCATTTAGGATTGGCGTGGGTGACGCCAGGATTATAGCAGCATGGTAGCTTGTATGGGTAGCTAATCGCTTCATCTCTATTCTGCTTAACCCTAATGTTTCTTGAAACCGAACCTGTTGTGGAATCGGCTGATGGCAAGTCAATTGAGACTTCATATGTTCTTTGGGATGCAAACTCGACCCTGTGGGACAAGTGTTCGACATCAACCTTCTTTCTACTACCCTTGATAGTTTTGATGCAGTAGTCAGTATGGATTGGTTATCCAGATATCGTGTAGATATACCCTGTGAGGAGAAAGTTGTCGTCTGTCATAAAGTATCCGAGTGGTGCAGAGGTTAGCATAAATTCAGCGATGAAGGCCAGAAGTGTCCACGGAAGGATTACCCCGCTATGTTAGCACTCGTTACTGATGTTAAGGTTAAGGAAAAGAGGATCAAGGATCCACCAATTGTTCGTGATTTCTCCCTATGTGCTACCAGAAGAACTATCAGGTTTACCTTCACATCGTCAAGTGGAATATCAGATCGGTATCATGTCAGAACCAGCCCTTATTACTAGTACTCCTTATTGTCTCACATCAGGAAGGTTGCAGGAACTGCCTAATCAACTCCAGGAACTGTTGGACAGGAGTTTTATCAGACCTAGTTTTTCGCTTTGGGGAGCCCCAGTTATATCTGTGAATATAAGCCTTTTCGTACGTGTACTGATTATCGAGAACTTAACAAGGTGACAGTTAAGAACCGCTTGCCTCGACCATGTATTGACAACCTGTTGACCAGTTGCGAGGGACAAGCTTCTATTCAAGGATTGACTAACGAACGAACTATCATCAGAGGGAAGTCCAAGGGGAGAATGCTCTTAGAACGGCATATCGAACGCAATGCGGCCATTGCGACTTTATACACCATGATCATCGAGTTAAACAACACACCAGCAGCTTCATGGACCACAAGAATCGACCGTGTTTGTTGATGACGTTTTGAATCATTACCATGAGAAAGGAACAACATGGGCGGCATATGTTTCCTATTTTAGAGCTCCTGAGGGAGGAGCCACTACGCGCGAAGTCTTGCTAAAAGGTAACTTATGGAATCAAGAGGTACATTTTTTGGTCATATAAACAACGAAGTGGGAATACACGTGGATCTCGCTAAGATCCATTTTGTTAGAAACTGATCGACACCAAAGATCCCTTCGAGGTTACAGCAATTTCTTGGTCTCACTAGATACTATCGCAGATTCATCAAAGGATTTTCAAAGTTCGCGCAGCTTAAATCTCTTTAACACAGTAGGGTGCTGTGTTCGTGGAAGACGAAATAGGAGGACGTCTTTTCAGCTTTCGAATCCCAACTCTGCAATGCACTGAGCATCGTCTTTACCTAAGGGTACGGGTGATTTAGTGGTATACAATGATGGTTCGAATCAGAGTCCCAGTTACACACCGATGCAGCGCGAGGGAGTGATGACTTACGTAATGGAGTTGCAAAGAGGAACTGCACGACACACAACCTGCGATGGAAATCGTGGTCTTTGGATTCAAGTTGGAGGCATTACTTGGACGGTACCGAATGCACTACTTAGACCGATCACAAGGGCCTCCCGTGTACCCTTGTTTCGAAAGAGCTTAGCGTGTAATGACATCGTTGGATGGAACTTTTGAATGATTACGACTGTGAAACTTGAACGCGCGCGAGCCTTGCGACTCACTATCGACTCTAACCTACCTGATCAGACTCGCTCTGTTCAAACTGGAGAACTGAAGAAAGAGAATTTTCAAGTTGAACCCATGCGGGGCATGGAGAAGCAACCTTTGGCAGGTTGGACAATATTCGTTACCTCATGGAACGAATGTGGATCTCATTACGCGGCAACTGTAGGGAATTTGTGTTGAGCGAAGCACACCGGCCTCGACATTCTAGTCGTCTGGGTTTTGATGAGAGATACTAGAATCTATTAATCTTGTATTGGTGATCGGGCAAGAAGGCCCACCCAGCAATGTATGTGAATGATGTTTGACTTGTGGGAACGTCAAGGTGGAGTATCAGCAACCAGCAACACCCATATGGAAGTGAGAACAAACTGTCATGGATTTTGTCGCTAGTCTACTTACAACTCGAGATGGAACCAGCACACTTTATTGCAATCAAGGAAACTGACGAGTCTTCACAGCTTGTGGATATTCCTCTGAGAGAGGTGGCTATTTAGGCACGAGGTACCAACTCCTATTACCTCTGACTTTGAGCTATACCCGATTTATGACAGGTAATACACAACACCCTTGGCTCACGTCTAGACATGAGCATTGCTTATCACCGTTGGACAAACGGTCAGAGTAAACGAACCCCCTGACACTCGAAGACATGCTGCGAACATATGTGTGATTGACTTAGTAAAAATTGGCAAGGACACATACCTTTGGCTGAGTTCTACCGTAGCAGTCACCATTCTAGTATTTAGACAGCTCTGTTTGAGACATTGCATGGACAGTAACGCTAATCTCCCTGTTAGATTAAGGTGGGTGACAACCTTTTGTACTCGAACTACTTGGGAAGATTGCTTGGATCGGATATCGTTTGGCGGCAACGAGTGACCGTTAGGAAAGTTGAAAAGATTAGGAAACACTGAGAGTTCGTTGTAAGCGGTCGTATCATGTTGAAAAGCTCACCCTGAGAGTGTGGTACGCTTGGGAAGCGTGTCAAGCTTAATTTACGTTGCGTTGAGTCATTCAGAATTCTGGAAAGAATCGGTCACATCGCCTACAAACTCGAGTTACCCAACGAATTGGGTAGCGTGCATGATATCATTTATGTCTCGAATCTAAGGCAGTGTTTGTCCGATGAAACGCTTGTGATACCCTTATTAGAGTCTGAGGTTAATGACAAGTTGCAGTTGTTGAGGAACTCAAGAAGTGGACCTGAGTTCACGTGGGAACGCGATGATCGGAGTAAGCTCTAGTATCCTCAGTTGTTCAAACGGTTGTATCAACTTCTGATATCATTGGTGAATTTCGGGACGAAATTCTCTTTCAAGTTGGGGATGATGTGGTACCCGGGAAAAACCCACAGCCATCCTGATATACTCATCACTTCTTTTCCCTCCCCGATCACTTAGCTTATCAAATTTCGGGACGAAATTTCTTTCAAGTTGGGGATGATGTGACAACCTGAGATCTCAAGAGGTTTTTCATCAGGAGGTGTTTCACCAGGAGGTGTTTCACCAGGAGGTGTTTCGCCAGGAGGTGTTTCGCCAGGAGGTGTTTCATCTGGAGGTCTTTCACTAGGAGAGTTGTTTCGCCAATAAGGGCTTCGGCCCAATCCATTTCATGGCCCAACTGTCTAACGTTATGTAATATTATAAGACGTAAACTAAAACCCTAGACCCTCATATTACTCGACGACAGTTTCTCCTCCTCCATCTTATCGTGTCATCATCTTAGTAGCCTCTCTTCATCCATCGAAGCCATGCCTCTTTTATCCTAGCATACTTTTCGGCCCTACATTTCAGGTTAGTGTGTTTATGTTGTTGATTCATTAATCATGGTTGTGTTCACAATTGTTTTCATAGAATATGATGATAGTCTAATGATGGTTAGGTAGCTTATGAAACCTCGCTTGTATTTGTTTGCTAGATTAACTGATTAGCAAAGACATGGTATAATCATGGGAACAATCTAGGAATATTCACGATGACTGATCAACGAAATTAGGGTTCATGGTGCCAATGTGATAATGATTTCTGCTGTGGTAAACTGATAAATCGATTAGGGTTTTATGTGACTTATACGAAAGCTTGGTAAACTATGACGATAGGAAACTGTTTGTTAGATCGTTGTGATGCATGATGTTTGTGCTTGGTTTATCATGATGCATGATGTTCACAAAGATGATGAAAGACTCTTGAAACTGTTATGCTACATTAATCTAGTTTGAATAGATTGAAAACTGCTCCTAATGATGCGATGTGTTAACAGTGAAACTGTTAGGGATAGCGACGAAAGACTATTACCAAACAATCAATGTCGACGAAACCTCTGTTGACGAATCATGGGTCTTTCGTCACCCATATTCTCGACGAAACACTAGGTGTTTCGTTACCCCTCATCTCGATGAAACATGGGGTGTTTCGTCATGTAGGTAAATGGGCTGAACAGTTAGGTTGTTTATGATGATGGTACAATGGTGTGTGTGAAACTTAGTCTGTCCTATGATGATAATGATAACCAGAAATGAGCGTCTTGACTTAACTGTTGTGGGTAGCCAACTTATCTGTAAAACAATGTTATGTGTCATGAACACAGGAGGTAGACTTGTTGGGAAACTGAGTACTTGATATGTGTTATACTATGATCTTAACCAAATGCAATCTGTGACAACACGTGAATCGATTATTATGAAACTGGTGTCATCAGTGACTACTGTTGGGAACATAAACTTGTGATACAAATGCGTATGAAATCTAAACACTTGTTGTGTGCTACGTGACAATGGTATTACGTGTGACTTGTTGAATATGTGACTTGAGAATAGGTTTACGAAACTGATCATCTCTGGTAACCACGGTAGGGATTGGTTGGCCAACTGGGAACGGGTAATGTAACGTAAAATACCGAGAAAATCTAAGGTGAGTTCACTGCTCTTTTTCCAAGCATGCGTCCCGGGGAGGGACATCTGGTAAACATTCCGGGGAGGAATGTCGGGTTATTGGGATGTTGGTTATTACACTCATTTCTATCATTAAGTCCCATCATATACCGATTGGTTACCGGGGAGGCAACGGGGTTATTAGTTGATAGCGCTATTAGGTTTGGCACCCTCACACCGTACCGGGGAGGACGGTAGTGAACTAATTATCTTAACCACTTGACCAATGTATGATAGAGCATTGGGGTTTGGGCAAATAATCTAGAGCCATCTGCGGTAATCGAGTTAATAACAACATCAAATCATTGAAATGTTTTATACTCATATCTGGAAACTAAAACGTGTTAACAAACTTTGAACTCACCAGCGTTGTCTGATACACTTGTCTGCATGCTTGTAGGTCTATAGGTTTATATCATTGGGACTTGCTGTCTGGGATGCTGGAGTGGTCATGGGTCGACTTACATAGAATCATGAGACATGTCTAAAGGCTTATAGACACTTCGGTATGTAACTCTTAATTAATGTAGTATGCTTCCGCTAAAATGTAAACAATGTGTTGTAACAAATATTTTAATAAATGAAAGTTTTATTTGAATTAATATTATGAGTTCAATGTGATTGGTGGCTGGATCCTGGTACGTCACACGCCTCGCGGGGTTTCCCGCATGTGGTATTTTGGGGTGTGACAAGTTCCGCTCCTTTCCTTATTACAACGACTTCACCAACGAGTTAGGGGTGATTTCCTTACCTCAGTGATCGTTACCAACTCTCATTTTTCCAAAGAAACTTTATCATGCTAACCAAAGGATCAAGTCTTATACTTAAATCTTTTATCATTTTTTCAAAACTCCTACTTATGCAAAAAAAAAATCTCAAATCTCATTGTTTTATCAAACGTATTTCTTACCCTATCCATTTATTTTACGTACATCACATGCACGGAATTCCTAATCATGCCTTAAATGTCTTTATTACTCGATTTTCAAAATCTTATGAAATGCTACCTATTAACCTAGTTGGTTTAATGGATTTCTTGCCCACAATTTTCATTTTTCGTCCAATCACTAAAACATACTCACATTATACTATTATCCTAAAAACGCCTTGTTCCCAATAGGGATCCATTGAAACTTGCACTCACATACGTACGAATCATATAGATGTCGCTTCGTTAACCTCACTCGGTTGATAAACATGATCGATCCGTAGTAAACCTAACCAACAAATGCAAATAGCCTACCAATACACCCTTGAGACTTCAATTTCCAACAGTAGATCCTAACTCAAAATTAGCTCTCCTACCAAAAAAATCATCAATGCCTCAGAACAAGAATAAATCTCTTACAACCCTCGCTTATACTCACAACCTAAGAAACCTTGACACGAACCATACCTAGAGAAACTCCCAATATCCATGATCGGTAACCCACTCGTACACGTACCATTAAACACCAATCATCATCCATATAGGTATTAGTCGGAACCCGACACTTTACCATCAACCTACCGTTCGATCAACATACCACAATCATCTTACCGGCCAAACAAACTCCCAATACATATGTAATAACCCGCATTTTTGAAAGTCAAAGTACAAGTCAAAGTCAAAGGAAGAAAAGATTGCTCGTTGCGATCTGTCACTCCTTGCTTAACTATGGAATTGTACTTCTTGACTTGTAATCGAATTCTATTTTATTTAATCGCTTTAGTTGTATTATGTGGAGTATCTATTAATAATCGAGGTTTAATCGCATGTTCAATCGCTAATCGACTTATCGCAACGCATCGCAACGCTATCGCAACTCGAATTATGTGTTCTGAATATTGTTTTACGTGTGTGTGCTAATTATGTGATACTTGTGCATGTTATGTTATGTTATGTTATGTTATGTTGAGTTGGTTAATCGCAATCGCAATCGCAAATCTATCGCATCGCGATCTATTCGCAAATGCAAAATGCAAGTTAATTATAGTGATTGTATGTTAGATATAGTAGTTAGGTTATTTGTGTAGCTAATGGGTAATGCTAACGCATCGCTCGCTAGAAACGCATCGCCACGCTCAATGCACGAAACAAAATGCGAAAACTCAACTCGCCAAGCCACTTCGATCTAATAACAATTCGATCGGATGGCCATCCGATCTTTCCTCTTTTGGAAACCCTATAAATACCCCTCCTGTCACATCATTTGATGTGACAGCTCCCTCACTCGACCAGCAACATTCCAGACCTTCTTTCTCTCGATTTCTCGCGATTCTTGTAAGTTTTCAACTCAAATCTTGTACTTCCTTGATCTACACGCACTTCTTCATATTTTTCACCTTTGAATCTCAACTTTTAACAGTGAAATCAGTGGATTTGAGGTGTTCTAGGGTGATGTCATCATGGAGTTCTTATGAACTTCAAGTTTTGGCCTCATTCCACCAAGAACAACTTAGATCCGAAGGATTTCCATATGATTTAACACTATTTCATCTAGATCTAAACATTTTCAAAGATAAAAGGATTGAAAGAAATATCTATCCTAACTTTTTCACAACTTTTACACTCAATGCACTCAAAACCGATAGAATCGGAGCTAGTTCAGGCCTTCTACTCGCTCTCTAGTGAAGTGTCGGTCCCAGACCTGGTTCCTATCAACGAGACGACCGACTTTGGGCTGAACATGAACAACCGTCAAAGGACAATTGACTGGTCGGATTTGGGTGATTCCTGTTCAATCGGAAGACTTGGGACTTGACGAGGTTCCATTGTTTAGTACATTGTCATGATGTTTCGATCTAACCGCAAAACTTAACAAAATTTCAAGTTTGCAAAACGGCCAGATTGTGGGACGGATTGTCGTCCGATCGGATTGCACTTGGACTCCAACACTTATACATTTTACAATTTTCAAAGATGATCAGTTTCTAACGGATTGCCACCCGATCGGTAGACCATCCGATCGAGTGACAATCCTGCTGTGAACTTGTTCTCTGGGAAATACCTCGCCAGACGGATCGCTACCCGATCGAACTACTGTTCAATCAAACGACCTAAAAGGTAGAGATACTTCTCTATTTTCAAAATGCTACAACAAAAACTTCAAAACCATCATACACAAACACATCCATCCCAAACGAGTGGCAATCCGCCAGAATGGCCATCCGTTCGGATCGCCATCCGACCGGATGACCACTCGTCACTTGTTCACTTCGCACCATTTTACGCGACGCTCATCGTTTATGCTATCATTCTAATCAGGCTGATCCCACTCTAGCGCTCCCTTTAATCCATTAACTTCCATCGCTGTGAGTATACTCGATCCCTTTTTGCTTAACGCACTTTTGGGTGTTACATACGCTACCTATATTCAAAGCACATCGAACACACAACGCAATTACTTTTAACGCAAACTGCTATTGCATGTTATACGTGACTCGATGAATGCCTGTTTGTTATGTTTACACATTGATTGTTGTCTACCTGCCTTAGTAACGATAGTACTATAGTTTGGACTCAGCACCTGTTCACTTAGGGGTTGTTAAGGACATTACTTCACGTGTTCGCAGTGGTGAACATGTGATGCGCACTCGCTACTCGCAGTCAAATCGCAGTCATTGGTATTGATAGGATCTTTGTCGATAACTTACATGCTTCACATTACACGTTGTACATGCTGGTTATGCGTAAACGCTTTCGAACTCTATTATACTATCAAACTTGTATGCTCACCTTTACACTATGTGTATTGACCTCTGTTTTAACGTATGTGACAGGTGTTTGAATGCTTAGGATGCTTACTTGCTTTCAGGGAATCGAGCTTAGGAGGGTCTAGAAACCAACGAACAATTTATTTAAATCTGAGTTGTCGGAACATGTTTTGTTTTGAGATATTTATGTCTGTAATAACTGAAGGCTTGATGGGTTAAGGTATGGGACATAATATTAACTATCCGGTAATTTAGTTGTTATGGAATTTCTCTTAAACAATCTGTTTCGCTCGGTGCCACGCCCCGGTGTTTCCGCCATCGGTTGGGGTGTGACAACATACGCTAGATATAGTAACCCTACACCTACACAACCATGCCAACGAAGTTCGACTATCTGTAAGTTCATTTTGCTAAAATTCTTTACAAAACCAAAGTTTTTCACGAGAATTTTCGAAATACAGCTTTCTTATTTTTTTTATACAAAATACTTTAAATAAAGCAAGCTCATTGTTTTCAAAGAAATCTTTTCAGACACCACTAATACATAATTCTAAATCCAAACACGTGGGCAAGGGAACTTCAAAGGAACAGACAATCTACGACATACGTAAACCCCACTTTTTGAAACAAAAGTAGCATTATCTTCCTACAAACCACATCTCGCATAAAAAATTGATGCTTTATATTCTCTCGATATTCACAGATCTAATTCTCCACACCCGACAAACTCAATCTATTTTGATTCAATAAACTCAATGTTTTGCTCAAACAACTACACATGCATAGCATCGTACACATTCTAATCAATATTTCATGACAATCACACGCATATTATCATTACACTTCATTTTTACACACTCAAAATTTCATGATCATTTTATATTCTTAAACTCGTTTTTGCTTCAATTTATACTATATACGCAATTGTCATTAATCATACTCATACTCATACTCATACTCATACACATACATTCGCACTACTTGGTAGTCATACTTGAAACCAATACGTGAGCATAACCCGAGTGATTGTCTTACGTTGGTCACACACATACTTAAACATAATCATGCTTACCTACTTAATTTTCATACGCTATCACACGCACACATTCTCACTTTTAGTGTTAAAACGTACCCTACTCATGCACTACGAGTACAAACTATGCGGATCATGCAATGACTAATATAATCATGGGTGCACACGGGATTATAGTGGTAGGCGCATGAAAACCATAAGGTGTTCTACTATGTATCGTAAGACACGGAACGTAACATGACACCAAATAACGAAACGGACGTAACATGGTTAGAACATGGTGGATATGTTGATGTGTGTAAAATGCAACATATAAATTACATCAAATGAGGCATAAAACTAACCCTTTTTTAGTACTAATGCTGGAAAAAGTGTGCTTTTGTCTTCCTTTTGTATTTTCATGACCAAATGAGCTTAATTGAACAAAAGGAACAAATATGCAGCCAAATCTAACATAAATACAAAGAAAATGAATAAACGTGGCATGCCCGACCCCTCGACAGCATCTTCCCAAGCAAAAACAAAGAAACAGAAGGCTGACCACAGCCCCATGCCCAGCGGACACGGGGGCGTGGCCAGTTGCCTGCAGAAAAGACAAAGCTATAGAAGCTTCTATTCCCAACACGGGGGCATGCCCAGCTCAACACGGGTCGTGGTCAACGCTAAGATTCGCAGAATCCAAGCAAATCTTGATAGTACAGATACGCTTCTGCACACGGGGCCGTGCCCAGCTAACACGGGGGCGTGTGGAGCTAATACAGATAATTGCAATTAATGAAGAAAGAGAAAAGGGATGGACACGGGGCCGTGCCCAATGAACACGGGGCCGTGTCCGGGCTTCTGTGCAGGCTATAAATAAGGGTGCTTGGTTCACTTCAAAGGCATCCCTTGGCAAACCACCTCTCTCCCACTTCACCCACACTCCACCACCACTACAACACCATCATCCACAAATTTACAACCGATAGCGTCGTGATGAAAAGAACCAACATAAGAAAATTATGAAACGGCATGACAAATCTAGTTAAAATTTGATTATATATACTTGATCACATTATAAACCCATTCCCACAAAAAGTGAGTTTTTAAGCCTATATTGAGCATACAAGCATACATCTTAAATAAAATGCTCATTTTTCGTTTCTTGTGTGAATAGCCGCTTGGTTTCTTACGACTCTAGAACTTGCCACGACGATGCATTCCCGGTCCTTACCAACTTAAACCCAAGTAAGTAAATGATGGAGGCATTAGGACTAACCCATTTTCTTTTCAACACCATTATTTTTCTTTTTCTTTCAACCTACTTAAAAAATCCCCCTAGTTAACCCCTATGAGCCTAAACCTTTTCATTTCTAAACCCTCAAAACAAATACCCTTCACCCACCAAACCCTTTTTCTTTTAAACCCTTTATTTATTAAAAAGCTCGGTTTTCTTGTGACGTTACTTTAAAAAAATTGAAGTCTAGCAATAAACAAACAAGTTCCTCAAAGAAACTTTGTTTGAAAGCGTTTAGTTTGAATAAAAGTCACAAAAACAAAAAGTTTTACGACGACCGACGCTTTTTACGCTTTTAGCCCTTTTTACTAACCACTAACCCAAAACCATCTACCTTTAACCCAAGCCTAACCCTTCCCCAAAGTCCTCTTGATATTTATAAAGGTTTATAGTTAAAAAGGATGAGGATTGATTGCTTGGCAAGCATATGGTAGAAGTAAGTTCCATACCGGTCTCGAGTGTTTCACAAAAATACATCTTTGGCCGAGTGTTGAGTAATCTCCCGTGAGGTATGTGAACTTGTATATAAATGGAATTATAAAGAGGCATGTTATGCCCAAATAAGTAATTTCTATTATGAAACGTTCTAAATAAATCATAACGAATATGATTGTAAATAGCATAAAAATAAAACCCAATAAAGATCTTGGACTCCCGACACTCAAGACAAGCCCAAAACTTCTCTTCTACCCATTCCATTTGGGTGTGTAAAGCCACATTATAAAGAGTTCTGCTTGAGGACAAGCAAAGATTCAAGTGTGGGGGTATTTGATGTGTGTAAAATGCAACATATAAATTACATCAAATGAGGCATAAAACTAACATTTTTTAGCACTAATGCTGGAAAAAGTGTGCTTTTGTCTTCCTTTTGTATTTTCAGGACCAAATGAGCTTAATTGAACAAAAGGAACAAATATGCAGCCAAATCTAACATAAATACAAAGAAAATGAATAAACGTGGCATGCCCGACCCCTCGACAGCATATTCCCAAGCAAAAACAAAGAAACAGAAGGCTGACCACGGCCCCGTGCCCAGCGGACACGGGGGCGTGGCCAGTTGCCTGCAGAAAAGACAAAGCTATAGAAGCTTCTATTCCCGACACGGGGGCGTGCCCAGCTTAACACGGGTCGTGGTCAACGCTAAGATTCACAGAATCCAAGCAAATCTTGATAGTACAGATACGCTTCTGCACACGGGGCCGTGCCCAGCGAACACGGGGGCGTGTGGAGCTAATACAGACAATTGCAATTAATGAAGAAAGAGAAAAGGGATGGACACGGGGCCGTGCCCAATGGACACGGGGCCGTGCCCAATGAACACGGGGCCGTGTCCGGGCTTCTGTGCAGGCTATAAATGGGGGTGCTTGGTTCACTTCAAAGGCATCCCTTGGCAAACCACCTCTCTCCCACTTCACCCACACTTCACAACCACTACAACACCCACATCCACCACCATCATCCATCATCCACCTTAGAGTGTTTGTAGTAGTCTCGGGATCCAAGATTGATAGTAAGAGTTCTTGACAATCAAAGGCCATGTTTGCCTAAGTCTCTTACATCACTTGGTGAAGACAAACATTTAATGTAATACTTTTGATTTTTAATCTTTTCGCACTTTTTATTTGGTTTTGTATTAATGACTTTAATAACTAGTTTCTTATGTTGAAGGTGAAACTTCCTTATCATTTGTCCGTGGTGTCTTGGCGTTATTTTACTGTCTATATAAAATAAAAGATTTACACCATTCATATCTCTACGGTCTATATAGAGATATGTTGGCTACCTGGTCGGGGGTTAAGGGAATGGTTTGGTAAGGTTCTTGCCTTGTTCAGTGTATAGATCTTGCAAGGACCTGGGTCAAGCTTACTAGGACCTCCTTCAATACCCACTGGTATTGGATGGCGGGGGTGCGAATGGCTTGATCCCCTCATATGTAAACTACTATTAATACATTAACCCGGCTACTTGGGATTGTATCCCTGCTGACTCAAACCACTTAGCCGAGGGTAACGTCACCTTCAAAAGAGGGGCCTACCACATTACGCATTAATAACTTAATTAATTATCTTTCAATATTCCAACCCTTTAGGATTGTGTCCTTGCTGACTCAAACTACTGGGTTGAGGGTAACGTCACCTTCAAAAGAGGGGTCTACTACTATAACTAAGATAATCTCTTAAAAAGTGCAAAAGTGCGGAAATCATCAAAGGTTACATTAAAGGTGAGTCGGACCCAAGTGATTCATCTTGTCTATTTGTTTTATTTTATTTTTCAGCATTTTTAGTTTTTATTTTCATGCTTAAAACCTTTTCTAAAACTTTTTATTTGATTAGACGTTGAGGATAAACCGGTACTAAAAGCTCTTGTGTCCTCGGACGACCTCGGTATCTCACCAACGCTATACTACGCTCACGATTGGTGCACTTGCCCATATGTGAGTTTAGTGTTAGTAGAATATCATGTTTTATAAATTTAAAACTTGACTAAAGTGTTAAAAAGGGCTTAAAATATCAATAAAAATATATAACGCTACACACGCATCAACGTTGGTACTTCCTATATATAAGTGTTTCTACCATATTACCAAACTTTCGTAAAACGTGCCATGAGAAATTTTGTGTTTCCCCAGGACTTATTTAAACGCGATTAAACAAACTTTAATAACTCACAAATGCACTGCGAAACGCATGATACCCGATTATCCATGACAAAACCTCATCCTCAACGCTTCATATTTGCAATATATCCAATAATCATACCATTCCTACCCTTGCATTCATCTACCAAAATCGTTCATTCACTCTCATACCACGATTATTCCCAATCATTCCTTTGACATTTTATCCAAACCTTATTTACAATAAATCGGCCTAAACCTTCAATCCCTTAAAATACTTCCTTACTTTAAAAAAATATATATCTTCTATTCTTTATTACGCACAAACTTTACTTAGTCGGCCCACTACCACCAAAATCTTTTGAAATCATAAACACCTCCCATCCCAGTTTCTCACCAATAAGCAATTTTCTGCAAACGTGTAATTTTACTAATACGCCTTAGAACCGATAAAAATTTTCTTACAACCTACGGTGCGAGCCGTACTTTTCATCAAAATACATTCTATTTTATATGAAAACTTTTCTTCTTAGGTAACATCCTTTTAAAATACTTCTCCCATCGGTTTATTCAAACTTGCACAAACACACTTTTCCTTTACACACACATGCACGTTTTACTCATACTTACGATGGGTGCCTCAAATCACCATAGTCAAACGAACAACTTTTACAAACCTACCCTTTTTGTCCTTCAAAGTTTCCATGCATTTTAGCACGCTTACGCATGAACTCCACATAGACTTAGAACTTCAAAATTTTGATTTTAGCCAAAATGGCTTTCTCCAAAGTCTTCCCATTGTATAAATTTCAAGGACGAAATTTCCTAAAGGAAGGGAGACTGTAACGCCTCGCTTTTTATAACTTTCCTTATTTATAAAGTTCTCCTTGTATTTTATTTTTGAAAACTTGTATTCTCTTGTAATCGTATTTCATTTCCAATCATTGTAAACTGAGGCCTTGATCGTAATAAAACTTGATCATTTTTTTTATGAATTATACTTTGATTATACATATTTGTTTTACATTCAACTTATATACATGTTTGATACACATCCGTCTCTCACGCAAATTCGTATTTGTTTTACAAGCAATCAATCATAAATACGTGTTTTGATGTTATTTATACATGCACATACTTAATCATACATTCACAATACTTAATCTATGCTTTCATACATGTTCCATACTTATTTATATGCTAAAAATGCAAGTTATAGCTAAAAACCTAGAAAACATCAAAGTCTAGGGGACTAAAGTGTAAAAACTCAAAAGTTCCCGGAGTGAAGGCGCCGCACTACGCAGGGAGACTCCTTCCCCCTTCCGCGTGCCGCAACAGACAGCGACCCATAGCAACATTGTTCCAGCTTGCGGGTTGGCCAATATTTCACCTACTTTTCTCACCCAATTACTTTTAAACCTCATTAAACACCTAACCCTAATCCACCACTATATAAAGAAGCTTCCTACTTCCCATTTTCACTTTCCCAACTCCATTACACTCTCAAAATGCTCTTAGTTCAGCTGAAAATACAAGTTTTGGGCAGATTACAAAGTGAGTTCAAACTCACTTTTCTTCATCTTTTCTCCATCTTTTCTTCCTCTACAAATCTTGGAACACCTCTAGGATTGTTTCCACATGTTTACCATGGTAAACCAAGGTAGAACATCACCATTTTGAGGTCCAAACTTTCTATTTTGGATGAATCTATGGTTAACTTTTATAAAACTCAACTTTTCTTCATGAATCTCATGCCTAACATCTTCCTAAACCAATCTATGGTTATGGGACTTGTTAGAGCTTGATTCCTACAAGTTTAGAGGTGCAAATGCCCTCTAAACTTTCTGTTTTGATAGGGTTTAAGACAACCCACAAGTGCTGAAGTTATACAAGTCTACCTAGTTCGTATGGCAAGACTTGTGTTTGATGCAAGTGTGAACCTTGGAAGCTTTGGTTATCCTAACTTGTTCCACACCTCACTTGATGTTTTATTTTGCTATTCCAAGTAGCTTGCTAGTATTAAAGTATAATAACCCCGTCTAGCCTCCAACATTTAGTTAATTCTTTCCATGTTGAGACGGCTCACCCAGGTTAATCTTACTTGGCTACTTGAAGACATATTAGCTAGTTGTATATTTCCTTTTCATTCATGACCATCGGAATCATCCTTGTGATAATTTATGCATTGGTGAATCATACAATGAGGTTAATCCTCCATGCTTGACTTACATGACAATCTATGATACTTTTGATGGACTTAGCTTAGGATTGTTATATAACCATATATATATGTATATATATATATATATACACACACAAACATGGCCGAACTCATGATGATAATCGGTTTATGATTATTTGTCATGAACTTAAGCTACTTTATTTATGATTCTAAGTCTCTCGTTGTTGATTCTAATAGGCAAACTAGGACCCATGAAATCACATACAACTTAGTGTCAAAACGAGTAATTAGACAAGATATACTTTTATGCATACGTACTTTTGTACTTGAATTCTAAATCCCGAATCCAACCACTCCTTAAACTCCGATTGACCTTACATCTTTGATTCCTCATTCTCCACAACTCGTAATTCACGGATAATCGGAAAGCGTTGCAAAATTGTGAGTATACTCGAACGCCCTTTTTCCGTTTTACACTTTTGGGTGCAATATGTTTACATTATCAAATTACACAATTACGATTATACTTTATACAAACACAAACAATCCAATCATGCATGCTTAGATACGTTATACTTGATTTGTATTCTTTGGAGCATTCTTATGTGATTTACTTGTCATTAACTTCGTATGAGCCTCCCCTTAACATGTATAGCGCTATAGGAGTAACGCACCACCCGTATTCTTGAGGTCATGTTAAGTTAAGTCATACAAAAACGGTCTTATCGTTGCTATGAGAAGATTACACTAGCGGTAATAAGATGATTGACTTGTATAATTGCATGACATGATTACATTAATCTAGTTAACTATTTTTCTCATGTGGATTGCTCAAACTTTTATATATATGCTAGTACTCAAATTTTATGATCGCCAATACTTTTGTATTGAACTATACTTTAAAACGTGTTGCATGATTTTGGTGATGATAATGATGCACGGAATTTAGTAGGATGCCTAGAAACGCACCTTAAACTTTAATACTTGTTGTATTTTATTTTGATTCGAACTTGTTGTAATTTAATTTGAAACAATGTACTTGATGTTAGCAATGAAATGAAATTTGTTTATTAAATACTTGTCACATTTAGTGTTATGAAGTCTCGAGCAATGTTATTTTCGTCTCACTCCAATGTTTTCGCCATCGGTTGGGGTGTGACAACTCAATTGACCAACATGCTCCTTCTTTTTAACTTTACCCCATAGGCTAATTGATAGGCGTTCCTTTTTATTCGTGACCTGAATGTCACATAGGTCTCGTAGACCTTTACCTTTATTTATGGCCCGAAGGCCATGAAGATTCCGTATACCACCCATTACCCGTGTCATTCTTTAAGTGTGTTTGGTGCTAACACACTCATTTTATGGTCAAAAGAAAAATCATTTTCCTCATCTTAAAGTGATGATGGGTGATGGAGTGGGGAAGAAGGTGGGATGGGATGAGACCACTTATTTTTAATTGTTTTCTTTTAACCTTAGGGGTAAACTGGACATTTCATACACACTTAACTTAGATATCTAACTTAGGTTGGTGATAAGGATCACCCATGTTTTAAAGTTGCAACTACTAGGACCAACTCTGTAATTATTAAACCCTTGGGCTAGGGGGTGTGGTTTAAATCCCCTAGGGGCTTTATTACGCCACGTCAGATTCACCTAGGCGCCAACTCATATTGGGGGCTTTAAAGCTCCTCCCTTTAACTTGCATGCAATGGTTTAAAGCCCCCATCATCATTACCTAATTATTATTTTTATTATATTTTGTATTTTTTTTAATTTATATGCCAATTTTATTTAAAACAAAAAAACATGATTTCAGTAAAATAAATAAAACATTACAAAGTACTTAAAAAATAAAAAAAATACAAATTTACTTAGAAAATAGCCTACTTGGGTGGTAGGTGGCATCGGATAATACCCAACATCACCCGTTCGCGGGTCTCTTCGGTATCGTTCTTCTTGCTCGTTGTTTGCTAAATTACCCCAAAACGTATTGTTGGGATCCCACGGGTTTTAATTTGTTTGGAAAGATTGTGTGAATATGATAAAGTTTGTAAAGTTTTGAGATGGAAAATAGATGGAGAATGAATGAATATTTGAGTAAAGGGGGTAGTATATTTATAGTGTTAAAATTAAAAATTAAAACTTAATTTTTTTTAATAAAATCGCTCGTTTACCAACGGTCACTTTTGACCAAAAATCTCGAACAATGCGCATTTTGGCTCGTTACTGGGCTAGCAAGGCATGTATGGCGCCCCCTCTTTGGCGGGCAGGGGATGGGTGTGGGGCGCCTTAGTACGCTGACAAAGATGATGTGGCCAGGGGCAGTATACCACACCCCCTGACCTTAGGACCAAGTCTGCAAAAAAAAATTACATCAAAACACATAAAATTTCAAACCCTTTAACACCTTTATAACTCTACTTCTCCTAAAAAACACAAAAATAACAAAAAAAGACATAAAAAACGAAGGTACCTCGTTAAAATTTTGGATTCCGGGTGGTGAGGTGGCCGGAATCAAGCTTTTTCGGTGAGAATACAGTCGTTGCCGTCGTGCTTGTTGACTGCTTTTGTACGTCGGTCGCTGCACGATCAGAAGAGGGAGAACGGGAAAAAGAATTGGAAGAGGCGGTTGGGTTGGGTTATTTTATTTAATTTCAAATTTAATTGGGTTGTGTTAATTGGACTTTGGTTACAATGGAATGTTTATTGGGTTAACGGCTAAATTGTTACGTGAAAATTATTAGGTAAATTGTTAAGTACAGTGGTTAAAGAATAATTATATAAACTTGGTTATATTCTAATAAAATCAATGTTTATAATATTTTTTTTATAAATTCATAAGATTTTTTTAAGGGAGGCGGTTGAAATTTCCAATGGGTGTGGTCGGGATTTTGCACGAAATTTAACCCTAAAACTTATTTTTTTTCAATGGGTGCGGTCGCCCACCCACTCCAGTGGGTAGGTCCGCCCCTAACATTTATCGTCAAATCACCAGTGGAGGGTGTACGGTGGTACTGGGTGTATGGTGGGTGTTCAGTGGTGGTTTGGGGTAGAAGAAGAACTAGTGGTGGGTGATGGAGTGGGGAAGAAGAAGGTGGGATGAGATGGGACCACTTATTTTTATGGAATATTTGATTTTAATAATCCCAAGTATTCGTCATTGGCCGCCAACAGTCCAAACTTCAAAAATAACCACTGGCAGACAGTCCCAACTATTAACATATTGGCCTCCAATGGACTCTAACTAACAGAATTCTAACGCCGTTAATCTCCGGTCGCCGAAAAAACGTTTTTGGCCGGAAAACTCATTTTTGGCCGGAAAACTCAACATTTTCGTCACAAACATCTTTGTAACCTTATTACGGACCTTTAAGAACCTTTTTTAGTAAAAGCCCTATTGAAGTTGCCGGAAAACTTCTTTTTTTGCCGGTAAACTTGTTTTTGGCTGGAAAACTCAACTTTTTGGCTGGAAAACTTAACATCCTCGTCCCAAACGTCTTTGTAACCTTAGATCAGACCTTTTAGAAACCTTTTACTGGCCAAAAATGGTTTTTCGGGGACCGGAGACTAACGGCGTTAGAGTTCTGTTAGTCAGGGTCCATTGGTGGCCAATATATCAATAGTTGGGACTGCCAGTGGTTATTTTTTAAGTTGAGACTGTTGGTGGCCAACGGCAAATAGTTGGAATTATTAAAATCCAATATTCCTATTTTTATTTGTTTTTTTAACCTTAGTGATAAAATGGACAATGCATACATACTTAACTTAGATATTTAACTTAAGTTAGTGATAAGGATCACCCATGTTTAAAAATTGCAACTAACAGGACCAACTCTGTAATTATTAAACCCTTAGAACCAAATCTAAAAAATGGCAAACCACATAAACCAATCAGGCATTTAAATCTAAATTATGTATCCCTTCCTAGTCTCTGCCCCCTCTTATCATACATAAGTTAATAACTTGATTGTTAAGAGGTTGTTTCGCGAAGATTGGACCTCAAGTTACATCCTACAACAATAATCTACTATATAATTTTTATAAGTTTTTAAGTAACATGTATGAATAAATAAATAAAATAAAAGATATCTGTGATCAATTTATGAATTTTACAAAAGAGTAAATTACAAGTTTTGTCCTTTATGTTTGTTCCAAATTTCTGGCGCTGTCCTTTATCTTTAAAATTGATGACTTTTGTACTTAATGTTTCAAAATGTTGCACGTTATGTCCTTTAGGCCTAATTCAGTTAATTTGTTTTTGTTAAATCAGATAACACAAGGGTATTTTAGTCTTTATACCCATTTATTTAAGTGTATTTTAATAAATAAAACCAAAATCATATTTAAAAACATAAATATATAAGAGAAACAAATATCTCTCTCTACATCTCTTTCACAGCCACCACAGATCACGATTGCCACCACCCTCTGGAGAGCCGTTCGATTCCGGCGAGATTCCGGCGATTAACAACTGTGATGGTGGAGCGATAGTAGCAATTAAGATCCATACAATTTTCAACAAACTATTTGATCACAACTAAAACCTTAAAAAAACAACCAATTTTTCACCTGTTTCAGGATCACTTTCTCCTTAAACCTTGGATCTTTCTCCAACTGCTTTCTCCTACTCCCACTCTCCCAGAATTCCTAACCCTCACCTCCACCGGCATATTCTTCGGAACCACGACACCCGAATAAACCACACAGAATCCCGGGCCTACCCTGCTCTACCCATTTGAGTTAGCTCCTGCCCTCTCGCCTCTAAACGTTAGTCTCTGACGCGGGAGGTCGCTGCAAAACAGTCGAGGGGGACGCCCCCCACATCACCGGGACAGTGGTGGCGGGCCGGCTAACGTGACCGGTCTTCACGTTTTGCTCCAAAAAGACCCTTCCCCCAACTTATCCCCAATCAAAAAATCAGAAGTTTTCAAATTTCTTCTCCCAGACAAACCGTCGAACACCTTCTGTGCAGGACCCAAAACATAAGCATCAATGGCACCAATCAAAACCCCAGGTCTAGCAGTCAAGTACACCCAAACCAACCCAGCAAAAACAAACACACCCCACTTCTCAAACTCTGGGAAATCATTAGTCACTTGTTGGAACTGATCATACCCTGTTTTGAAAACCGAAAATTGGTCCAAATGGAGTGTGTTTTCCAGCAAATCGTCGGAGATTTGGTTGAAAGATACGTTTATTTTATGTAACCCCCCACCTTTCCTGTCGGTGTAACTTGAACCCCCACCACACATGTCCACAATCATCGCACAACCCCCAACCTTTCAGATCTGAGACGAAGCACACAAAAATGGGAGCTGGGGTTTCAGATCTGTGTTCGGGTTTCAATATTTAGCCGGAAAAGTGATGCTTTGGTGGTGGAAATAACGATTGCAGCTTGGTTGTGATGGTGGTGTAGGCGGTCTCATTCGGTTGTGGGTGGTGGCGTACTTGCTCTGATGTGGTTGTGACAGTGCTAATATTGGTGAGGTGGTGGTGATTCTGGTGTGGTGGTGATGTAGGCGATCTGATGTGGTGGTAGTTTGGTGTGGTTTTGGTGATAATGGTGTGGTTATGTTGTTTTAGACCATGTGTAGTGGTTTAGCTCAATAATGCCCTCACCATGGGGCGTTTTGTGACACGTGGCAGTCCAGTCAGCATGGGGCATTATTGGGCGTTATTGTAAAAGTGGCGTAGTGAGAATAATGCCCAATAACGTCCCTTCCAATTATTAAACAATTATTTTTTTTTATAGAGAGAAGGTTAAAAAAAACTACTAGTGGACCACTCCCATTACATGTTCTCTTCCAATTTGAGCGTTGTTTTAAAAACGCCAATCCAATTTTTTTCAAAAATAATGCCAAAAAACGCCCTATGTAATTTTGGGGGGGGGGGGGGGGGTTGAAAATAATGGCCCACTACGGGTGGTCTTAGGCCATCCGTAGTCATAAGGCCCTTTTGGGGGCGTTATGCGACATGTGGCATGCCACGTCACCACGGGGCTTTATGGGGCGTTATGCAAGTTGAGGCCGTAGTCATAAAGCCCCTTTGTTATCAATACTCATTTTCATTTTTTTTAATTAATTTCTAAGTTTTTTAAAATTACAAATCATTTCATTAAATAAAAAAAAGAGTACAATAAAATAAAAAAAAACATTAAACTAGAATAAAAACAGAATATAAATAAAAAAACTGCAAATAAATAGAAACAGAAAACTAATTAAAAAAACTGAAATATGTTTAATTGCAGGGACCAAATATGTTTAAAAACCAATTTTGTAGGGACCAATTAATAAACTCTTCTTCCTTCTTCCTTCTTCAATACCTGCAACAAACAGAAACAGAGCATATATGTATGTATAATTGCAGAGGAGAAAACCAGAAAAAAAAAACAAATAAATATTCAAACAAACCACAAAATCACGCCGCTATAATTCTCGCGCCACACCCCAATTTTTCATTTATAGCGCCGATCGTTTTGGTGTTTGGGGCGTTTTTCCGGCGCCATCTTCGGGCATAGCGCCCCACTACGGATTGACTTAGAGGATAGAGAGATGCAGTAGAGAGAGAGAGTTTTGTTAGAACATATTTTATAATTAAATGATAAAATTACAAAACTACCCTTAGCTGCCTACAAAATTATAAAAATACCTTGATTTAACAGAAAATTTTAACCTGGTTTGCCCTAAAGGACATAACATGCAGGATTTTGAAACATTAAGTGCAAAACTCATCAATTTTAAAGGTAAAAGACAACGCCTGAAATTTGAGACAAACATAATAAAAGACAAAACTTGTAATTTACTCTTTACAAAATAATAAGACACAGTCAAGATACAACAAACAAGGGGCGATCAACCTTTTAAACCACCATACCGTCTATTACAAGAAATAACGATTATCACAGTTCTTTGTATAATCGTTAATCAACCAAAATCACTCTTTCTTGCAAAATGTATGCCATTTTGACACTTTCACAGGAACAATGGTTAGTTCAAAAGGTAAATCCCCCTATATAAAAGAGGACTTCATGAGCTAGATTTCCTTTTCTCTAATTTAATTTACACCAACATTGATTGCTAATCCACAATTATCAACCTTTAGAAGAAAGCCCACCCACATTATGATCAAGCTTTGCACATGCAAGGTGTTAACGGGTTCTCCCATATGTCGTAGTTTGGAAACGTTGCTTCTGGAAGTCCGGTGCGCGTTTGGTGGGTGATGACAACGTCTTCAACGAATGTAGCCCAACCCATGTATGGGTCTCCTAAAGATTTCGAAAGCAGGCCTTTATCAGGCTTTATGGATTTTTGGTGGTGGCCCATGTACCTTCTTGCACCGATTATTAGTTTTGCAAAGTTGCCTCCATGAGTCATTACAAAAACATCTGATTTCAAGCATACCAAGAAATCCAATGCAGCCAAGCTTGTGACGTGCTTTCTGAAGCTGTCTAATTCGTCTTTTGTTGTTAGCTCTTCCTTCGTTACCTGTGACAAACAGTCCAAAACAATCAGATTTATTGAAAAATTAGGTTAGTGTCGATTTGGGTTCAGTATTATCTCAAACAAGATAAATGAGTCTATTCAATAAATTTATTTAGTTAAGAGAGGAATTGAGTTGAATGGGTCAGACGGGTTGCAAGTCATCCACAATATTTAATGCAGGTCTACGCTCTTAATCATATTATGTAATATATAATAGGCAACAAATTGCATACTTCAGTAAGAAATGATAAGTATCTTGCATTAAATGGTTAAAACGATACCTCAACTATAACAGTGTGAATACATTGCATTTCCTTGAAGTTTGCCCTTTTAGAATCATAGAGTAAAATGCCAAAACGGTCCTTGAGTTTAGGCTACTTTTGCCACTTCAATCCAAAAATGAAACCTTTTCTATCTGGGTCCCTAAGGTTTCATTTTTGTTGCCATTTTCATCCAATTAGCAAACTGGGTTAGGATTCTCTGTTAACTTCTCCCCTTTTTGTCGTTTTCCTCATTTAAATGAAGGGTATATTTTCATTGTATGCCATAATATATTTAAATTAAACGAGGAAAACTACAAAAAAAGGGGAGAAGTTAACAGAACATTCTAACTCAGTTTGCCAATTGGATGAAAATGGCAATAAAAATGAAACCCTAGGGACCCAAAAACAAAAACTTTCATTTTTGGACTGAAGTGACAATAGTGCTCTAAACTCAGGGACCATTTTGGCATTTTACTAATAATCATAACAAGACTAAAATGTCATTTTCATCCCTGAGGTTTGCGACTTTCGTCCAAAGGTTTGTTTTCCCGCATCCGGATCCAAAAAGTTTGAAATCTTGCCATTTTCATCCGGCTTGTTAACAACATCCATTTTCTCCGTTAAGTCGGGGATATTTTCGTCTTTTTACCTACTTGTCTTATTTAGCAAGGGTATTTTGAATACTTGTACACTATGCTAAATGCTAGTACATACAGTAAAAAAGACCGAATTACCCTTTAAGTTAACAAAAATAGCGGAAATACACTTGACTTAACGGAGAAAAATGGATGGAGTTAACGAGCTGGATGAAAATGGCAAGATTTCAAACCTTTTGAATCCAGATGCAGAAAAACAAACCTTTGGATGAAAGTTGTAAAACTGGCCAAACCTCAGGGACGAAAATGGCATTTTACTCTTATAACAAAAATATTTATAGTTTATAAATAGATCTTAAAAAATTGACGTGTGGTTAGAAGAGATACTTACAAGATTAGGGAACATGTTCCTAAGTGGTGCCATTCGGTTCTGTCCACCGTAAACCTGACCAGAAGCAACATATATTTGAGTTTCTTTTGGATAGCCCATTGCCCGGAGCATCACCGCCACTTCACCGGGCTCAAGAGGGCACCGTCCTTCTTTCCTTTTTTGTAGGGCCAGAGGCCATAAATGTGAACCATCCTGCATTACAAGTCCAAATAACCTTTTGTAAATCCAATACCCTCTAAAAAAGCTTCTAATTTCAGTATCATAACATCATAGCAATAAGCAGATAAAACATTTTGAGCAGTAGCTCTAGTTAAAATTGCCGATTTCAAACCCTTTATTTGAAACTGGTCGATTTGGGTTGTAGTTTAAATCCAACGGGTCAAGCGGGTAAAATTTTAAATTTTAGCTACGACTGAAATGGGTCAGTATGTTCACGCAAAGCGCAGTTAAATGTTTAAAACTAAGAAGGGTTAAGGAAGGAACCCTGTCCCTGGTACCCCAAAGGATACCCATCATCCCACTCCACAAGGGTTATGATGCCGGCAAATTACCTCTGCACACCATCCACATGATCTGGGCACCACAAGGGTCGAACCCGCGCCACTACAGCTTCACATGTGGGCAATGAACTTCATTGGTAGTGGGTACCACTGAGCTATAAGCTCATTGGTTAAATGTTTATAACTAGAGGTGAAGAATGTATGGGTTGTGCCGGGTAATGGGTCAAGTCGTCAAGATGGGATAAGATCAAACAAACAAGCTTGAAACGGGTCAAATGGGCCTGGTCGTGTTGACTTGTTAATAACCTCTTTCTTCCGACTTCTATAAACAACTAATAAATAACATAATGAGTAAAATGTCATTTTTGTCCCTGAGGTTTGGCCATTTTTGCTACTTTCATCCAAAGGTTTGTTTTTCCGCATCTGGATGTCAGGTGTATTTCTGTCCTTTTTGTTAAAATAGCAATTCGGTCTTTTCGGAGGTATTTGGTCTTTTTAAATAAAGTGAAAAAGACCGAATTGCCCTTTAAGTTGGCAAAAAAGATGGAAATACCACAGAAAATTGAATGGAGTTAACAAGCCTGATGAAAATGGCAAATTTTCAAACCTTTTTGATCCAGATGCGAAAAAAAACCTTTGGACGAAAGTCGCAAAACTGGCCAAACCTTAGGGACAAAAATGACATTTTACTCTTAACATAGTTATAGAAGTTCTTTTATTATAATAAATAAAAGATAGGCTTGATTTTATCAACAAAAACAAAGTTAAATATCATCATTTCATTAATAAGTTTGTGTATCAACATTGTTAACTGTAAAGAAAAACAAATAATTAATAAACAGAAATTATAATCCTGGTCACTACAAGTGGAATCTTACATAAATCGAGACCGATATTTGATAAATATATATGTTCTAATCCCTGATATATAGAATGACATCTAACCTTGAAACGCCTAGGCCATTCTTTTAACCTGTATAATCCCATCAAAGCTTTCTCTGCTCTTGTCCCCACAAAGTCACAAAACGAAAGTCCTACCATCCCTTTCTCAAATCTAAGATGAAGAGCCCTGTTCAAAAAGATATTGTTGCGACTCTTTAAGCAGTTGTTCGTAACAAATCTAATGGAGTGATGTGTGTAATATGATATTCAATAATTAGAAACAGATAAGCAGCTGTAATAAACAAAGTTAGAAAATAGTGTTTGGATATGCTTTTACTATTTGAAGTTGTTATAATCAGACAATAAGAAGTTTGACTTACATAAAAGGATTTGGACTGCCAGTTCGATTCCTCATCCTTGCTACAAGTTGATCAGCCATTTCATCAATCTCGGGAAGAAACTTGAGAGCGTGATAGTTAACCCTGCACCTTAATCTGTTGATTTCTTGAGGAACGTTATCATAGCTGGAGACGAACAAACACATAAAGTTATGAATTAATAATGTAACATATTTCAATTCATTAGAATACAATAGCCACAAGTCCACAACATACCCAAGCCGATCAACAAAAGGTTTTAATGACATTATCTTCTTCTCTTTAATCCGTGGCAAGACATTGTCAATGTAGAATTGTGCTGGTGCGTATTTGGGGATGTTTTTCACCGTCCGTCTATCATGCGTTAACACGAAATTTAGATTCCCATAAATAATTAGTGCACCAAACATAAAAGTGCCATCGGGGGGCAAAAGTGAAAGTGCACTAATTTTAACGTTATTTTACTAATTTCGTGAAAATAACGTTAAAAGTTGAGGACGGTTAATCATGCATCATGTGGTGGCGTTGATAGCTGAAAGACAAAAGGGTACATGCACTAATCGGTCTTTGTCCCGATTGCTGAGTGTTATGTGCCTTATGTCCAAGGCTTGATGCAAAACTACTATCGAGCCGGGGGTCTCACTGGAAGCAGCCTCTCTATTTTACGGGGTAGAGGTAAGGCTGTCTACATCTTACCCTCCTCAGACCCTACCTTTGCTTTGCTATTGGTGGGATATACTGAGTATGATGATGATGATGATGATGACATTATTTCTGTAATAACTGAAATTTTTAATAGAGGATTCAGGAGGGCTGGTGCATTATAAATACACTTTGGGCGACTCTCGGCCCATTTGACATGTTTCCTTTTAAGCTAAGTTTAATGATTTTACCAGTTTGACCAATCAGATTGTGCATATTGCATAACCATTTCAACTTCATCAGCTTGAAAGAAACATAGAATATAGGTTCCTTCGTGAAATTCTGTCCATGCACTAGTGCATGTGTAAAGAGAGAATGAGAGAGAACCTTATGCTTGTGAAAAGCTCTGACTTGTCAGTAAACCATGATGGAATATCACGAACAATTCGCACATCGTCCTTCAAGTAGTCAATGAAATGGTCCACATCAAATATGTCCTCAAATTTTCTGGAAAAATAAATGTTAACCGCATATAAAAATATAGAACACGCCTAAGTTTAATGAGTATATAAAAGACAAAAGGGCCAACGTTGCTGATGTTTGCTTGGTCCAACTTTCATTAACCCACACAAAGTATAAAGTTTTCTGGTAAAGATAACTCACGTTTGGTCCTTCCAGATCTGGTCTTGCTTTAACACAGGCAAAATAAGAGTGGCATTCATGATTTTGGCAACAGCAACGGCATTGCATATCTACGGGCAAAAAACATTAATAAAAAGCTTAGTATTTTACATGATTTTGGCCAGATCAATACAAAGAAGAAGATATGTGCAGAGACATATGATTACATTTTCACGAATTACAATGATACGAACATGATGTATAGAATAGAACATACCGCAATTCTTTGTTGATTTAGCCCACCCTCAGCATGAATAAAAATATATCCATTTGTTTCATTTGCCTCAGGAAGATCTGCAGAGAAGCAAGAATCACATATGACTTAACAAAAAGGACAAACTGTAGCAAAACTGGAAGTCAGATGTAGGAACTTGTAGCTTTTTTTAAATCTTAATAGTTGCATGCAAGGATTCAAAGGAAAATTAGATACAAATAGCAGACATTTCAACAGTCTAGTTTCAGACGAGCAGAGATAAAGTTTTATGAGATGAAATGTTGCTACTTGACCCATTGGCTTGATGAGAAGAATGAAACTAATCTAATCTGATATCTATGTAAATAAAATTTGCGAAGTTCCCACATATTCAACAAAAAAAGGTATCATTTTTCTTAGGGGATAACAAAATGCACAAAAAAAGTATATTTACCAACAGGTGTTAACTTGTTATGTTAGTCACTGTTTTTGTAACTTTGTAAGTCAATAATCATTTTCTGGCAATCCGCATGCCAATCAATACTTTGTGTAATTTGTACCTTCTCAACCTTAATTATCATTTCTCTTATATACCAACTTCAGATCGATACCTTAATATATATCAACCTCAGTTTATCATGAAAAAGGGCCTGCAGAGAAATACAAAAATATGCAGGGTTTTACCTGAAATTGCACCAATGCGTTTTTCAGCACATGGCTTCCAAGAAGTGGTGGCCGCTAATGGATTCTCCCACAACGAAGGGGGTTCCTTGACCTTCCAGTAACAAAAAACCAAACACAGCTTTAGAGTTCTAATATGATCATGATCACATATGTATAACAACAAAGGTAATCCAGTATAGCTTACACGAGGGCAATGAAGTGTAATGCCTTCTTTCGTGCACATGTATGGGGCATTCTACAAAAGAATATAATAAAGTTCAGCAACATTAGTTCGAGTTTACAAACCAGCTATTTACTATACTATAAAGAGTAACTAAACCAGAAGAAAAAAATAGTTACACTAGCTAAAATTCACAAGCATTGTAAATTAAGACAAGAGTTTGGGGAAGTTTTCTGATTATCCTTAACTACAAACAATGTTACAAGTTACAATAGTATGTATATATACAAAAGAAACCAAGCATATCCGTAACATTAGTTGATCTAGAACTACAATGCATAACATGAGAGAAGATCCGGATGAGTAAGCAGATCCGGATAACAAGCATTACCAATTTACCATCACATGCATGACGCAATACTAACAAAACTCTCAACTAACAAGCTGATTCAATTTTCAACAGCACAATGTAACCTATGTCCAAACTAAAACAAATATGCCAATAAGTTTATCGGATCCGATACAAATAGAATTAACCTACTAAACATACTAATAACTAGAGTTATTCTCATTTGAACTAAAGTAATTATTATTAATCTAGTTGTATTGTAATAATAATTACTCTAGTTCAAAACGCTACAACTAGATTAATAAAATTACTCAGCACTTTCGTTACGATAAAACCTATTTGTATCTGATCTAACAGTAACACCAATGCTCCAGATGACCGGCATCCTAATTCCGTCAAAATGTGAATACAAATCATATATGAAATTATGAATAGTTTACTAGTGTAAACAGAAATTGAGATTGAAACACTCACGAGATGACTAATGACGGAATAAACGGTAAACATGCCAGCAAATGCGAGAACAGTGATGAAGAACAACAAGATCTTGAAGTTGTTCGAATAAACCCTAGCACTGTCATCTAGTAACTGAAAGTGATTTGAGAAGAGTGAACGGAACCGATCTCGATGGTGACGATCTCGATCGCCGTCGTCGTCGCGGAGAGGATGATTGTCGGAGGAGAGAGGTGAAGTGACGTCATCGCGTTTTCTAGGTGACGGTGTTGCTCTGCCGCCGATGGAGGTAGAGTGGCGGAGCTCCGCCATGGCTCGCTTCGGACTATAGGCCAGCTTCGGAGTGGTTTTGGTTACACGCGGTTAGGTGTGCGTGGTGTCTACTCTATTACAATTTGTGTTTTTTTTTATTGTTTTGAGTAAACTACAAAAGCAGTCCCTATATTGAGTTAATTGCCAAAATCGTCTCTAAATTTTGGGCAGGTTTGCCATTTTCGTTTAAAATGACACTTTTGTACCAAATTGCCCCCAACGTTTGTAACTTTTTGTCATTTTCATCCAAACCACTAACTTAATTTATTTTTCTGTTAAGTTGAGGATATTTGGATGAAATTGGCAAATATAAAACCACATGGACGATTTTGGCAATTTACTCAAACTCTTTTAAATTTTTTTTATTTAATTAATTTTGTTACATATATAATAAAAAAGAATATACATGCAATTTTTATACGAAAAAAATAATAGTTTTCACACATAATTTTTATAAATTTTTCATCCAACCACTAACTAAGTTAATTTTTCTATTAAGGCGAAGTATGTTTATAAACTAAGACAGAAATTAATTTCTAATTTTTATATAGATCAATTTTATAAAAATAAAAACTACTTAAACCTGTAAATTTTATAAAACTAAAATACTGGTGACCTTATTGAAAAAGGTCAAATAAAAAAATCTTATCATATGTACCAATTTTGTAATTCATTTTCTACTCTTTTAAATTCGCTCCTAAGAAAAAACAGAAGCCAGTGCCCCCCTCCCCTCTATCAAACAACGTATCGTTACCAAACCTTAAAATTACCCACCAAATTTTAATTATAGTGCTATGAACCAAAAGTTTCTTTACTCAAGCCACTCAGAATAAGTATTATTTAATTACCATCATAATCTTAATTAAATAAATATTTTATTTCTACTAACATATTTCCTAGGTGCTCAACACATTTAAAAAATATGTAACGTTTTACAATTTTTTTTCTATCTCTACAACTAATAAATTAATAATTACTAAAAGTTGTAATCGATTGTTATGTGTTGCACACCAATGACGTTTTCTCTTTATAAAACTGATTTATATAAAGAAGTTGTAAATTAATTTCTGTCTTAATTTATAAAATTTAAAACATCCTTCACCTTAACAGAAAAATAATCTGAGTTAGTGATTTGGATGAAAATTTATAAAAATTATGTGACAAAACTATTAATTTTTTTTTTTCTAAAAACTCCATGTGTATTCTTTTTTATTATATATGTAACCAAAATAATTAAATAAAAGAAATTAAAAAGGGTTTGAGTAAATTGCCAAAATCGTCCCTGTGGTTTTGTATTTGTCAGTTCATCCAAATATCCTCAACTTAACATAAAAATAAAACTAAGTTAGTGGTTTGGATGAAAATGGCAAAAAGTTACAAACGTTTGGGGCAATTTGGTACAAAAGTCTCATTTTTTACGAAAATGGCAAACATGTCCAAACCTCAAGGACGATTTTGGCAATTAACTCCCCTATAGTTGTGTTCAATTTTCAATTTTAGTGACATAGTTTCAACCTGATAAAGTGTGATTATTCTTGGTTTTAGTCCATCTTTAGGTAGTTCTTGGTATGCAGGAATGAGAGGCAAAATGGAATGAATTATTATTATAAAATGAAAAAAAAAATATATGCTTGGCTGATCAAGGTAATAGAATCACCCATTACATATGGCATTTCATTCTCTCAAATTTATTCCATCCCCCCTTGTTTTTTTTTACATTCCATTCCCTCTCTAACCTTCAACACCAACACCTCTCACCACCTCCACCTCCACCTCCACCACCCACTGCTACCATCACCACTCGCCGCCGCCACCCTACGCTGTAGACCACCGCCATCACCCACCATGTCGCTGCCACCCGTCATCACCACCGCTGGCCACGGCCACGGCCACCACCACCCACCACCATCGCCACCCTCCTCCACCGAACACTGTCGTCATCACCGCCACCACCCAACGTCACCACCCACTGCCACCATTGACCACCACCCACAACCGCCAACCATCACCAATTTTATTGTTTCTTCTTTTCCTGCCTACCAAACAACAAAAGTTAATGATACATTCCATTCCTACATGGTAACCAAACATGACCATGGAATGGTAAAGATCCATTTCATTCTTTTGTCCATTCCATTACCTCGTCCATTTCATTCACTCATTCATTCCATTACCTTGTCCATTTCATTCCCTTGTCCATTCAATTCCCTTGTTAATTCCATTACCCCATAGAAGCTCAGGAGGATCTAGCATAGGCCTAGGGGTAGCTCGTGCTACCCCTCAATTTTCTTAGCTAAATATTTTTTTAGTGCAAAATATTTTTCTTCTTCGTTTATGCATCGGCTACTCCTAAGAAAAAAAAAAGTAACCCGCACTACTTCTTAACTTTTCTTCTAGATCCGTCATTAGGTGGAGGGACACTTTACTCGCCACCTCTCCAAGTAGCATAAAGCTGAGCAAGTAAATGGGCGTAAGTGGGGCGGGTAAAGGGCGTGGGTTTGTTTTGTGAGTATACGAATATGGAGTAACTCGGATTATAAAGAAAGATATAAGGTATTAGGTACAGGGTTAAATGTTAATGACCCTCACAAAATTAAGTACTTGTTGGTTGAATTGATTTAATTGATGTGACATAATTTTCTTAACTAGTGATTTGAACACTTTTGAGGGAGGAAGGGGCACGATTGGACGAAAAAAGGAGGCCGAGAACACGTGTCACGCCCATACGCCACGTGTCAGACCTATACTTGACACATGGCAGGTCTAGGCCAGACTTACCTCCCAAGAGCCAGGCAGGAGATTCCATGTCTCCTCCCGCGACGCGTAGGAGAGGTCAACCTGGCCTATATAAGGGCCAGGTCTAGGACAGAAACATTCACACCTTTTCGACTTCTGAATCGATCCTCTGATCTCTCGTTACTCTGTTTATCTGTATTCTCGTGTATTAAACCCTAATCACTGAAACAATACCCTGTCCGATTGATCGATAAACCAATCAAACAGATGCCAAAGTATTGCCTGTATAAGGCTATACCTTATTAACTACGTTGAGGTTTTGATCTCGCGATTATCGTTAAAGTTTGAGTTGGGTTGGTTTATACACTAATACAGATTACATTATGAGAATTAGGGGTTAGAATCAGAAGGCTTAAGACTATAAATTCACTAATAAAGTAGACGCTTAATTATCAGAAGACTTGGAACTATAAACTTACTTGTCACACCCCCCAAAATACCACCTAGGGAATGTCCCTGTTAGGCGTGTGACGTACCAACAACGAGCCACTAATTACATCGAACCCATTCAATTTTATAAACAAAACCCTTGATTATTAATGAAAATGCTATCAACAAGTTTAAATGAAAACCAACATGTTCAGCGGAAGCAAATAATAAACCAATGTTAAACTGTTTCAAAAACCAATGTATGACATCAATAGTCCAATCACATGAATCCCTCCAGTCGACCCATGACCACTCCCGCTACTCCAGACAGCAAGTTCCCAAATCCAAGATATCTGCCGACCTGTGAGCATGCAACAAGTGTGTCAGACAACGCTGGTGAGGTCATAGTTTTAAGAAAACGTTAGTTACCAAGTGTTTAGTTAATCCGTTGAATTTAATTCCGAAAGTAATGTTGATAATATCTCGATACTGAACAAGACGGCTCCTGATGTATGTTTTGCCCTTTCCCAGTGCTCCTATCAAAGCATTGGGCCCGACTGGGTAATTAGTTCACAACCGTCCTCCCCGGTACGGTGTGAGGGTGCCAAACCTAAGTAGCGCTACCAACAAATACCCCGTTACCTCCCCGGTAACAAAAGATGGGACTTGAGAGATAGAGAGTGAGAATATTATCCAACATCCCAGTTTTACCCAAAAGACTTTGTCACGGCCCCCGACCCGGTTTGACCCGTTTCAGGAGCCGCGGGACAGAAATACTGCGGTATTTAATTAATTGAGTTTGACAGCGGAAGTTTTCATCAGGATCTTTTAAAATGTAATATTTCCCGATTATTTTATTTCACAACTCGGGATAAACCCGGTAATTTACAATAGTTTGATTTCACAAAGAAATCTTTTATTTTCCAAAACATGTTTCTTTATTTTATACTGAGCCACTTTCTTGAGCTTGTAGTGCTATATGGCACTTTTCCTGATTCATAACAGGTCACCTGAAACATGTTTGAAAAAGGTTTTGTCAGCGGGAAATACTGAGTGAATCATTCTATTTTGCATAATGATGCATAGTTATTAATTACAGCATAAGAGCAATTACAATGGCTTCTATCTTATCTTTATCTGGCATCCTGTCACAATGGTGACGATGGTCATATCACTATTTAGATTAATGAACCTAAATAGTGACGATTATCCATGTAGGTCAATGAACCTAACAGTGATTATCCCGAGTAGGTCAATGAACCTAACTGGGAGAGAATTAGTAATGTGCACAATACCCCACTAACCAGTAATTCAAGATATCCACGACTTAGTCCCTGTAATTATAACCTTGAAAATAATTTGAGGTATTGTAAAACATTTGATAAAAAGAGAATGACTCACATTGCAGATTTATACGGGCAGAGTTTAGCCTACTGATTTAGCCTTTTCAACCTAATTTTAATAACAGACACACAATTCTGGGTTAGTAATCAATCCAGCATTTACGATAACTCACGAGATCAAATTCTCACAACGAACGACAAAGTGCGATACTTAAACATCCATCGAATTAACGACGAACGACAAAGTACGATACTTAAACATCCATCGATTTAACGACGAACGACAAAGTATAGCCCTAATGTGGGCGGCACTTAAACATCCATTGGATATATTGATCGATCGGACAATGAATCGTAATAGCGATTGTGCTAATACCCTGATTGCAGCGTCGATTAGTGACCCGTGTGTGTTAATTGTGATTTTTGAGAGTATATGGACGAAATCTCAGAGTAGAATTTGAATTCTTTCGACGTTTCAGTACCAGAAATCGAGTGCCAATGTTCTGTATTTATAGCTGAATTTTGGTCAGGCTTGCGCACCGTAACATTAATATCCTTACGGTCCGTAAGCACACTTGCGCACCGTAACACTAATATCCTTACGGTCCGTAAGCACCCTTGCACACCGTAACACTAATACCCTTACGGTGCGTAAGGGACACGTTTTCATTATAGGCTGGCCACGTGTGGGACTAGCCTTGCTGAGTCGATGATTCTTGAATTTTTTATTCTGATAACGAATTAAGAGAATAATCGTCAAGTAGGAAATGCCCCCCCCCCCCCGAGTTTTAGGGGCCCTGATCCTGATTCCGGTTGTTCTGAAAATTTTAGGGTTTGCGCAGAATCACTTGGGTGTCTCAATTAGGGTTTCCTATTGGTCAAATTAATTTAATAATTATGACTTTTGATGAGAGTTTGTTACATTCTCCCCAGCTTAATAAAAATCTCGTCCTCAAGATTTACTGGAATAATTTCGCTTCAAATTCCAGTTTCCAAGTGTATTAGTGTTCTATCTTTAAATCCCTTTTTACTTGACTTAACACTAATTATTTGATCTTTCTATCTTCTATCTGAAGAGGTTTCTTAACAATTTTAACTTTTCGTTTACCTCTATATCTTGAAGAGGTACTACCAAAGATTCCTCTGATAGATATTTCTTGAAATTGGATACATGAAATATATCATGTATTCCAGCTAACTCTCTTGGTATTTGTAAACGATAAACAACTGTTCCTATACGTTGAATCACTGGAAATGGTCCTACGTACTTTGGACTTAACTTTCCTTTCTTACCTAATCTAACAACTCCTTTCCAAGGAGATACTTTTAATAGCATTTTGTCTCCAACTCGAACTCCAACGACTTTTCTCTATTTATCTGTATAATTCTTCTGACAATCCTTAGTCGTCTTCAGCCTTTCCTTCGTGATACTGAATATCACAATCATGGTCACTTAGGATTTTCATCCATCTCCTTTGCCTCATGTTTAATTCTTTTTGCCCAATTATATATCTCAAATTCTTATAACCCGTATAGATAGTATACTTACTTCTATACAGATAATTTATCCAAATCTTAAGGGCAAAAATTATGGCTCTAAATTCTAAATTATGAGTGATAAAATTTTCTTCATACTTTTTCAATTGCCTTGAGGCATACGCAACTACCTTTTTGCGTTGCATTAACACGCATTCAAATCCTAACTTTGAAGCATTACCTTATACTTCAAAATCTTCAGTTCATAAGGCTAAAATTGGAGCAGTTTGGTTAATTTCTGCTTTAAGATCCTCATTCAAACTTAGCTATTTTATAGGTTAACTTAGTTAATGGTATAACTATCTTAGAAAAATTCTTAATAAATTGTCTGTAATATCCGACTAAACTTCTAATTTCCATTGCGGATTAGGGAACCTTTCATTTGGTAATATCTTATCAGGATTTACGTGAATACCTTCGGGATTCACCATATGACCTAAAATTGCACTTCTAGCAGCCAAAATTCATTCTTCGAAAATTTGGCGTAAAGCTTTTCTTTTCTTAACAAAGTTAAGAGTACATGCAAGTGCTGATAATATTCTTCCTGACTCTTGGAATAAATAAGTATATTATCGATGAAGATAATTACAAATTTATCCAAATATGGTTTACAGATCCTGTTTATCACGTCCATGAATGCTGAGGTGCATTCGTTAATCCGAAGGACATGACTGTAAACTTGTAATGACCATTCCTAGTTCTGAAAACAGTTTTAGGTATGTCTTCCTTTTGTACTTTCCATGGATGATATCCGAAACATAAGTTGATCTTAGAAAAATATCTATCTCCCTGGAATTGATTGAATAGATCATCAATTCTAGGTATTGATTTTTAATTGTAACCTTATTTAATTCCTTATAATCAATACACTTTCTCATCGAACCATACTTTTTCTTAATAACCAATATTGTGCTAACCTATAAGGTTCCCTGGCTTATCAGTAAAATTCCTGGAATTTAGATGAATCCTAAATTCTATCTCCCTATCTGGTGGTAATCGAGGTAAATCTTCTGGAAATACATCTGGGTATTCTGAAATTACAGGAATTTCCTTAATTTCTTTATCTTTAGTATTGATGATTATTAAAATCATGTATACTATTCCTTGCTTTCGTTCATAATTAGCAACTTTCATTACTGATATGAACTTTATGACTTATTTCCTGTAATCATTATTACTTCTCCAGTGATTGCTCAAACTTCTATGAAATTCTTATCACAGATAATTCGAGCATACTTGTTTTACTAATCAATCCATTCTTAGCACAATCTTAATTTCAACTAATTTTATAGATAATAGGGTTGTAGAAAATTTATGACTTAAAAGTTCTATTTCTATGCTTTGCAGAACCTTATTTATTTTAACTGAATTCCCATCTGCCGTTTCTATTGTAGAAATTTGCCTAATGCTGGTTAAAGGTAAGTTAAAAGTTTGGAAGAATAAAGTATTTATAAAACTTTGGTTTACACCAGAGTCAAATAATACTTTTGTGTAAACGTTTATAAGCTAAGAACATACCGGCTATCACATCTGGAATCATCTCGGCTTCTTGAGTAGTCAGCTGGAAGGCTCTTACATTCCTTTTTGCTCCTTCTGCTGGTTTGGCTTGATTGTCAAATGGTTTATTCAGTTTTGGACAATCTGGCCTAAGATGTCCAGTTTCTCTACAGTTGTAGCAAACTGAAAATTTCTTCCTCCTACAATCTTCTTCTTGATGCCCTGGAATCTTGCAAAAATTGCAATATCCTTTGCATCTTCCAAAATGCTTCCTTTTGCAAGAATTGCAAAATGGACTAGTAGAAGATTGCCCATTCTCTCCTTTCTTGAAATTGTTATGGTTACCCGAACGGAATTCTTGGGTAATCTTTTGGGCTACTTCCTTCCTTCTATTTTCTTCTCTTGTCCGTACTAGCTCGTCAGTCAGAGTATTGGCTAATTCTACTGCATCATCAATCGTGCGAGGTTTCGCAGCTTTGACGATATTACGGATTTCAGAAATCAATCCCCAAATATAACGAGAAATAAGTACCGGTTCTGGCGAAGCCAGGGTTGGTACCACTCGAGCATATTCGAAGAATGTCGTAGTATACCCTCGACAATCTACATCCACCATCCGATGGGTTAGAAACTTATTTGCCATTTGATCTTTTTCATATTCAGGACAAAATTTTCTTTCTACAAGATTCTTAAATTCTTCCCATTTCATGGCATAAACCCTATTTCTTCCTTTAGCCTGTAACACTGTGTTCCACCATTCTAGCGCCCCTTCTTTGAAAAGATTTGATGCATACATGACTTGATCATCCTGAGCACATTTACTTATGGCAATTACTGCCTCGGTTTTCTCTAACCAACGCAGTGCCGCAGTTGCTCCTTCATTGCCTGCAAATTCAGTAGGTTTACAGGCAAGAAATTCTTTGAAAGTGCAACCAGGTGTTGCGACTTTCATTTTCTTAGGGAGCGGAGCTTGCCGTGGTTCATTATCATGATTAATATGATCATTGCCTCCGTTTACGCTATTACTGAAGTTATCTTCAGAAATACGTTTACTAGGAACAATTTGTTGCGGTTCAATTGGATTTTTAACAGCAGCAATGATTGCTGGAATAGCATTGGCTATCCCTTGAGCAACTATTCCTGGAATAGCGTTGGCTATCCCTTGAGCAACTATATTTTCTATATCTTGCCTAGTCACATATTGGTCCCCCGGTTGTTGCTCAGATTGATTAACCTCATTAACTGGTTCATTATTAGCGTTTTCCATCTAATATCTAATTTATAAATAAATAATTAGTATAAAAGAAATAATCCAAGGTTACAATTAATTGCACATAATCACTTAAACGAATATACAACAAAATTGTAACTTTTCTAATATTTCATTTATTGTAAAGATTATATCATGCTTCTATATACACTCGTTTTATTATTTATTTTACACATACTGATTTTACTATTACTATTTCATAATCCTCGATCCTTTGTCAGGTGGTATTCTAGTAACGGCGTTCCTTCTCATCGTATTTCCAAGAGATTTGTCCCAAAATCTCTTGGATCCTATTCCCAGCATCCACTTTGTCAAAATGACGAAGTTCAGTCATATTCTCGTTACTCATTGGTGAATTTGGTAAAGGTTCTGGTTTGAACTTAGGAAAAAGCTTATAGGGATGGTTTTGTAACAGTATTTCATTATTCATCCATTCGTCTATTTGCGAGTGGATTGAAGGGTTTGGAATAGCTGGTTCTAAATTCATTGGTAGTTGTGTTTCAATAGAATGAATAAAATCATTTTCATTAATAGGCTCAATAGTATCATCGGTTGCCATTATAAAATCTAGTTCTTCTTGAGATGGTAATCCCTCAATTTGCCTAGAGCTTTCCCCAATTTCCATTTTCTTAGGCTTAGGTTTCTCAAGAGGTAAAGCGTTGAATTCTATAGGCTCTTCTAAGTCTGGAATATACCTATTGAAATCTCTGGAAACTTCTATTCTTACTGGATAGAGATTTAAATTCTGAAGGGCTTCCGACAGATCACTCATGCTGTTTATGCAAGATACACACAATTACTAAGTTAAAAATCATAGCAAAACTTTATAGAAAAACTTTTAAATATTATTTCATATTGGGTAATTATGAAACAACCGAATATGAAAACATACTAGGTTTTATTTGTAAATTTATTTACTGAATAAGGTTTATAGACTGTAGATAGTAAAAGTGCTAAAACTTTGAGTCAAATTATTTAAAGATTTATATTTAATACTACAGTAGCTAACATATAAAAATCTGCCCATACTGTTTAAAACTAGTCAGACAATAAAACATATAATCACAAAATAGCAATTAATAAAAATTAAGTATTTTCTAAATACTTAATTGGCTTAAATCAGTGGCTCGATAAGTGGCTCTGATACCACCTTTTTCTGTCACGGCCCCCGACCCGGTTTGACCCGTTTCAGGAGCCGCGGGACAGAAATACTGCGGTATTTAATTAATTGAGTTTGACAGCGGAAGTTTTCATCAGGATCTTTTAAAATGTAATATTTCCCGATTATTTTATTTCACAACTCGGGATAAACCCGGTAATTTACAATAGTTTGATTTCACAAAGAAATCTTTTATTTTCCAAAACATGTTTCTTTATTTTATACTGAGCCACTTTCTTGAGCTTGTAGTGCTATATGACACTTTTCCTGATTCATAACAGGTAACCTGAAACATGTTTGAAAAAGGTTTTGTCAGCGGGAAATACTGAGTGAATCATTCTATTTTGCATAATGATGCATAGTTATTAATTACAGCATAAGAGCAATTACAATGGCTTCTATCTTATCTTTATCTGGCATCCTGTCACAATGGTGATATGTCACAATGGTGACGATGGTCATATCACTATTTAGATCAATGAACCTAAATAGTGACGATTATCCCTGTAGGTCAATGAACCTAACAGTGATTATCCCGAGTAGGTCAATGAACCTAACTGGGAGAGAATTAGTAATGTGCACAATACCCCACTAACCAGTAACTCAAGATATCCACAACTTAGTCCCTGTAATTATAACCTTGAAAATAATTTGAGGTATTGTAAAACATTTGATAAAAAGAGAATGACTCACATTGCAGATTTATACGGGCAGAGTTTAGCCTACTGATTTAGCCTTTTCAACCTAATTTTAATAACAGACACACAATTATGGGTTAGTAATCAATCCAGCATTTACGATAACTCACGAGATCAAATTCTCACAACGAACGACAAAGTGCGATACTTAAACATCCATCGAATTAACGACGAACGACAAAGTACGATACTTAAACATCCATCGATTTAACGACGAACGACAAAGTATAGCCCTAATGTGGGCGGCACTTAAACATCCATTGGATATATTGATCGATCGGACAATGAATCGTAATAGCGATTGTGCTAATACCCTGATTGCAGCGTCGATTAGTGACCCGTGTGTGTTAATTGTGATTTTTTAGAGTATATGGACGAAATCTCAGAGTAGAATTTGAATTCTTTCGACGTTTCAGTACCAGAAATCGAGTGCCAATGTTCTGTATTTATAGCTGAATTTTGGTCAGGCTTACGCACCGTAACATTAATATCCTTACGGTCCGTAAGCACACTTGCGCACCGTAACACTAATATCCTTACGGTCCGTAAGCACCCTTGCGCACCGTAACACTAATACCCTTACGGTGCGTAAGGGACACGTTTTCATTATAGGCTGGCCACGTGTGGGACTAGCCTTGCTGAGTTGATGATTCTTGAATTTTTTATTCTGATAACGAATTAAGAGGATAATCATCAAGTAGGAAATGCCCCCCCCTGAGTTTTAGGGGCCCTGATCCTGATTCCGGTTGTTCTGAAAATTTTAGGGTTTGCGCAGAATCACTTGGGTGTCTCAATTAGGGTTTCCTATTGGTCAAATTAATTTAATAATTATGACTTTTGATGAGAGTTTATTACAGACTTATCCCTCCCCGGGATACCCATTGACTGTCCCAACCACCTGGACACATGCTCAAAAGAGATGAACTCACCTTTGGTTTGCTCGGTATGTTATGTTACCCGTTTCCTAGTTGGTCAACCAACCCTACCGTGGTTACCAAAATCAGTCAGTTTCGTGTAAACATAAAACATGTGTTCTTTGCATTCAGTACATAGGTTACAAATAAACAGAACACATATTATTACTCAAGTCATAGCAAGTATTTGGGTCCTATATCCAATCACAACACCAGTTCATATAACACCATAATGCATGTCAAGTGATTTGATGCAACTTATAACTAGAAATCATGCAACAAAGATATCCGTAAAACTATGTACCGTATTATGACACAAGTTTGTATACCGTATCATTACATCGATCACGTGAGTTATCGGCCCAGTCCAAAAGTGTGTAACTTGTGACTCTAGTCCAACCTCCAAACTCAACTCGTGGCCCAACATGAGTGGCCCACTGATCTCGTATGTAGCCCAAACACCACAAATTATTTGCGGCCCAGTCCCTTTGTCCATTATTATCAATCGGCCAATTACAAAACTAACCCTTCACCCCTACATTACTACCTAACAGTTTCATATTCCAATTGTTTAGCCCAATCCAAAACCCTCAATATTCAGGAGCATACATGTATACTACCAATTGATACCATAATTCTCACATCAAAGAATATTCACAACACTAGTTCCTTCTTTGCTTATAAACACATTGTCACACAAGTTATCTTTCAGTTTGCATGGAAATCCTAATCATAAATTAATGGGAGCACTTAGCCTACTATATTTAATCTAAAAGCACATATAATGGTCACATGTTTACTGACAATTGCATGCAATCACAAACACAATGGCTGACAGTAATTAAGTGATCCTTATCCAATTGACTTCCCTTTCAAACATCTCACATGCAAGGGATCGGAATGATTTTACAAGTAATAATTTCACTTTCAATTTGAGTCTATCAATCATGCATCAGGCTTTAATAACTATGCAACAACATAACAATCCGCATCATCATGGCATCCATTCGCAACTATGATCATGAAAGCATAAGGGTCAATAATATCACATTCACAATATCCCTATCACAGTTGTTATAACTAATTCCGTTCTATGTTCAATATTCTTATGCAACCTAACAAGAAATCAACACTATCCAAACAATTACGGACAGACATAACAATATCACACAATATGAAAATCAACAATTAAGAATCACTAACCAGAACTTGACTGATCAAGGTGCTACTTCGAACAGGGGGGGTACGTTCACTGTTAATCACCGAAGACAGATGGATAGATAGAGGATGTGCTAGGGTTTTGCAAAGATTCGCAAAATAACACATATATGTATACCCCAAGTGCATATATGTGTGATACCCAAGTGAATTTGGGTCCGGTTGGGTTTAAGAGTCTTGGGCCCGAATTTTGGGCTTCGAGGGAAATTACTAGCGAGTTAAATGTGAGAGTTCTATTCCGGCCCAAGTAACTTATCAGAACTCATGTGATTAATGTTGTGCGCCTCAATATAATAATCATTCAGAAGTGCATTAATATTGTCGGCTCAGTGGAATTGGAATTAGGAATTGCATGCGAATAGGTGATTATTACAATATTGTTGGCCACATATAACAAAATTCATAGTTGTCACCGGTACAAATCTAGTCCGTTGATCTCATCTACCAAAGTCATCGGCCCACTTAGACTTTTGGTCCGATCATAATTTGGGTTTGTGAATTTGAAAGTCATATATAGTGTGTTATCAATTGAATAAAATTGGCGGCCCATGTTGACCAAGTGTGCATCGTGATTTGTTAGTGTGGCCCAATAAGGATTAAGCTTTGTTATAGTTTGTCAGCCATGTTATAAAGTTTCATCAGATTGCATTTAATGACTGAAAGGTTGGTCCAATAGAGTGATTTGCATGAGATAACTGTTGTCGACCATATGTGTTAATTCAATATTGATTGGCCCAATCATATGGATACACTCCACTGAAGTCACGTGCTTTGGATACACTAAAATTGCATACAAAAGTCAATAGTTATCGACTCAATTAATAGTAATCAGCCCAATTATATTCGTTCATTGCCAGTCCGTTAATTACAAATTTCAGAAACTTGCATGTGAATGATGTTAGATCTCGGCCCAAGAAACTGATCATACTCACTTGAACAGCAATCTGTGTGAACAAGTGAGACGTAGAGGAAAAACCTTGGAAATCTCGGGTTGTCACATCATCCCCAACTTGAAAGAAATTTCGTCCCGAAATTTGATTAGTAATCCAAAACAGCACGGTATTAGGTCATGATAACTGTGGATTTTCCCCAGGTGTCACATCATCCCCAACTTGAAAGGGAATTTCGTCCCGAAATTCGCCAATGATAACAGAAATTGATTCGACCGCTCGCACAACTGAGAATACTAGAGCTTTTCTCCGATCATTGCGTTCCCACATAAACTCCAGTCCACGACTTGAGGTCCTACGAACTCTCACAATTTGAAATTTGACTAGGTCAATGAACCTTAACTTCCTGGTCCATGATTTCAGTAGGTTTCTCAGCAACTGCAACTTGTCATTAACCTCAGACTTCCAATAAGGGTATCCCAAGCGTTTCATCGGACAAACACTGCCTTAGATTCAAGGCATAAATGTCATCGCGAACGTTATCCAATTCGTCAGCTAACCCGAGTTTGTGAGCCATGTCACTAATTCGTTCCAGAATTCCTAATGTCCAACGTATTATAATTTAAGCTTGCCACGTTTCCCATAGCGTACCGCACCCTCCCAGGGTGAGGCTTTCGATTATGATACGTTCGCCCACCACAGACTCCCAGTGTTTCCTAAGCTTATCAGCTTCCCTGACGGTCACGTGTTGCCGCCAAGCGATTTTCGATCCAAGAAATCTTCCCAAGAGTTTCGAATACCAGTCCTGGACCTGTGATTAGGTTGTCACCCACCTTAGTCCAACAAGGAGTTCGGCATTATCATCCACACAATGCCTCAAACAAAGCTGTCTGATTACTAGGATGGTAACTGCTGCGGTAGAACTTAACCAAAGGTAAGTATCCTTCCAATTCTCACTAAAGTCAATCACACCCATGCTCGCAGCATGTCGTTGAGTGTCTGGATGGTTCGTTTACTCTGGCCATCCGTCCTATGGTGACATGTAATGCTCGTGTCTAGCCGTGAGCCAAGAGTGTCGTGTATTGCCTGACATAAATCAAGTATAGATCAAAATCAAAGGTATCAGAAGTTGGCACCTCGTGCCTAAAAACCACCTCTCTCAGAGGAATATTCACAAACTGTGAAGACTCGTCAGTTTCCTTGGTTGCAAGAAAGTGTGCTGGTAACGTGAGACAATCAACGATCACCCAGGTGATATTGTTTCCGTTCTGAGTTGTAAGTAGACTAGTGACAAAATCCATGGCAGTCTGTTCTCATTTCCATATGGGTGTTTCTGGTTGTTGATACTTCCCCTTGACTTTCCCGCAAGTCAAACCTCATTCACAAATGTAGCTAGGTGGGCCTTCATGCCCGATCACCAGTGCAAAACTCATGGATCCTAATATCCCTTATCAAAATCCGGACGACTAGAATAACGATGCTGGTGTGCTTGCTCAATACAAGTTCCGTACAGTTGCAGTATAGTGGGTTTCCCATTCGTTCCATGAAGTAGCGAATATCGTCCGCCTTGCCAAAAGTAGCTCCTCCATGCCCCGCATGAACCCATCTTGAAAGTTCTCTCTTTTCAAGGTTTCGATTTGGACAGGGCAAGTCTGATCGTGCAGGCTAGAGTCGATGGTGTGCTGCGAGGCTCGTACATGTCTAGTTTTCACAGTCGAAATCATTCAAAGGTTCCATCCAGCGATGACATCACATGTTTAGCTTTCTAGAAACAAAGGTACACGGGAGGCCCTTGTGATCGGTCTAAATGGTGCATACGGTACCATCCAAGTATTGCCTCCACCTTAAATCCAAAGGCCATGGTTTCCATCGCAGGTTGTGACTCATGCCATTCTTCTTGTAACTCCACTATGTAAGCCATCATCATCTCGTGTTGCATCGGCGTGTAACTGGGACTCTGATTTGAACCATCAAAGTATACCACTAGATCACCCGAACCCTAGGGTAGAGACGATGCTCAACACATTGCAGAGTTGGGATTCGAAGCTGAAAAGTCATTCTCCTGTTTTGTCTTCCACGAACACAGCACCCTGCTGTGCTAGAGAGATTTAAGCTGCGCGACCTTCGAAAATCCTGTGATTTATATGCGATAGTATCAAGTGAGACCAAGAAATTGCTGTATCCACGAAGGACTCTTTGGTGTCGATCAGTTTCCAACCAAGACGAATCTTAGCGAGATCCACGTGCATTCCCACTTCGCTGATTATATATCCAAAAGGTACCTCTCGAACCCAGAAATTACATTTAACGAGACTTTGAGCGGAGTGGCTCCTCCCTTAGGAGTTCTAAAATAAGGTACAAATTCCACCCATGGCGTTCCATTCTCCTGGTTAGGATTCAGAACGTTGTCAACAAATGCGGTCGATTCATGTGATCCCTGAAGCTGCTGGTGTGTTGGTCAACTCAATGATCATGGTGTATAACGTTGAAGTGGCTGCATTACATTCGACATGCTGTTCTAAGAGCATTATTCCCTTGGACTTCCATCTGACGATAGTTCGTTCACTAGCCAATCCTCGAATGGGAGCTTGTTCCTCGCAACTGGTCGACGGGTTGTCAGTACGTGGTCGAGGTAAACGGTTCTTGACTGTCACCTTGTTGAGTTCTCGATAATTAGTACACATAAGAAAAGGCTTTATCTTCCCGAATATAGCTGGGGCTCCCCAAGGCGAACAAAAACTATGTCCAATAAAACTCCTGTCCAACAGTTCCTGTAGATAGTCCTTGCAACCCTCCTGGTGCAAGAAGGTATATAGCACGAGTAATCACGGTTGCCTCTGTCATGAGATCAAACTGAGATTCTGCCTAACAGTGGTGGGAGTACATCTGAAAGCTCCTCGGGTAGCACACTGAGAGGAATCACGAACAATTGGTGGATCCTCGATCCTCTTTTCCTTAGCCTCAACATCGGTAACGGTTGCTAACGTAACGGGGTGATCCCTCCGTAGACACTTCTGGGCCTTCATAGTTAATATGGCGCTAACCTTTGCACCACTCTGTTGCTTTAGAACAAATAACGATTCTCCACACAAAATTTTCTCCTCACAAGGTATGTCTGCACGATTTCTAAATAACCAATCCACACTAATTACTGCATTGTAACCATCAGGGGTAGTAGAAGGAAGGTCGATGTCGAACACCTGTCCCCCAAGGTCGAGTTTGCATCCCAGCGAACATATAAGGCTTCAATTGACTTGCATCAGCCGACTCCACAACATGTTCGGTTTCAAGAAGCATCAGGATTAAACAGAACAGAGACGAAGCGAATGGCTACCTGTGACAACTCGAGTTTCCAAGATTCTATCTTCGCATTTAGTGCACGTTAATTTTTTTTTATTATTTATGTGTTTGTTTACACGACTCGTTGTTTCGCAACGCTTACCTTTGTAATACGTTATATCATATTTCGACTGATATTTATACTTGGGATCCATAATATTTATTATATGTGATTGTATGTTAATAAGGTGTTGTATTAATTAACATATGTTAAGTAAAGAGGAACTCTTACTGAAAACAATACCCATGAAATCACCCAAGTGATGAAAACACTTTAGTGTTTTCGTCCAGCATAGTTTGACGAAATCAGAGATGGGCCTTGGCCCAGTTTTGAGATATTAGATATTATATATATTTATTTAATCATAATCTTCTCTGAGACGTTTCCCATTTACCAAACCTTATCACTTTGTTCTCTCTCTCTCTACATCTGAAACCCACAAACTGAATTCCTCATCTTGAAGCCAAACCCCTGTTAAATCTACGGTTAGTGACTTACATGATTAAGATGATATCTTATATTGACTGCTACTGTGAGATATTGAAATCTTATGATCTGATTTTGATTGATGATTTAATGTTTAGATCATTGTTCTCTATGAATGGTGATTGTTAATCTTCGAGATAAAGTGATCGTAGATAGTTATTTGATAAATGCATAACTAGATCTCCTGTTAAATGATGAATACTATGATGTTGTTGGATGTTAATTCTGAAAATACAGATGAGTAGATATCTAATCAAATGTTTTATGCTTTTGTTTGATTGATTGTTTGTACAAAAAGGGTTGAATCTGATAAGAAATGGGATTAGAATTGCTGGGTTTTATGTTACAGTAAGTATTGTTGATGATGATAAATAGTAACGAAATCACCCCCCACATCTAAAGTGGACGAAATCACCTTAGGTGATTTCGGCCCACATAGAGATTTCGGCCCACATAAGGGATTTCGCCCATATATGTGTTTTCGGCCCATGTGTAATTTCGGCAACCATAGGGATTTCGGCCCATGAGTGTTTTCGCCAACTTGGGGATTTCGGCTCATGTGGATTTCGAGCATAAAGGGTTTTCGGCCTTAGAGTGATTTCGCAACTTATGTGTTTTGGCAACTTGGTTTACTTGTTTACTGATTAACTTGTTAACTTTGTTAAGTTGGTAATTCTGTTAAGTAAGTAACCCTGTTAGCTTATTTTCTCATATGTTAGTAAGATAAATATATTTGGACAGTATTTAGTTCTGTTAAATATATTAGTTATATTAATAAGTTAACTGGGTTATGTTAACTAGGTTAAGTATGTCAACCTCATTATATATGATAACTCTGTTATGGCTGTTAAAAGGTTAACCCTGTTAAATATTAACTGTGTTATAAATGTCAGTTATGTTATGTATGTTAACTATACAAACTCCTTATACATGATAACTCTGTTATGATACACTGTATATGATAAGTGGGTTAACTTAACTATACAAGTTAGTTCTATTGATCCTAGTTAAAGTTGTTAGCACAGTTAAGTGTAGCAAGACTGTTAATAAATAACTATGGTTAGTACAAACTTTGAATGACATTCCTATGAAACATGAACTGTACTGCTTTGATAATTTTCTTATGTGATACGTGCTGATTGTTTAAGCACACTCTGTGACGTAAATGGCATGTGAAACTTTACGAACTTGAACTGACTGAACATACGTGCACTATAGGACTTGACTGATTAATTGTGAGCACTTAACTTAGCATACCGAGCAAACAAGGTGAGTTCACACTCTTACCAAGGCATGGGATTCCCCGGTGGGTTGGGAATGGGATTGAATAATTACTTGTACTTACATCACTACTAGACTACTTACCACGGTCCTCGGATTGGGAAGGATGCCTGTGCCAAACTCTACGTAAAGCCTACGTACTGTCCTCGGATTGGGAAGGACACTAGTGTTTAGACCTACGTAAATCCTACGTACTACTGTCCTCGGATTGGGAAGGACACCAGCACTAAACCTACGTAAAACCTACGTACTACCGTCCTCGGATTGGGAAGGACGCCAGCGCTAAATCTACGTACTCGCTACGTACCACTGTCCTCGGTTGTGAAGGGCACTTACGTAAAACCTACGTAAAATTATACTTACTACTATCCTCGGATTGGGAAGGATACTTATGGTTACGAATAGTCTAGTGGATATACAACATGGGAAGCCCCCACCAATAGAACGTACTATCGGCCCAGTAGAGCCACATGTTACATACGAACTTACTAGTACGCATTTACTTTCTGTGAACTCGCTCAACTAGTTGTTGATCCTCTGTTACATGCCTTGCAGGACCTTAGGTACTTTTGGAGCTTGCACGGGAGGCACAATCGTTGTGGACATGGATCGTGAATGTGTTGTTAAACATTATGACATTTATACTTAAACTTATGTTGGGTTTTACATTATTGCTTCCGCTACACACTTGTTTATATTTGGTTTTGGAAACACCTATCGTATTGATGAATGACTTTTACTATATACTTATGTTCAATATGATTGGTGGCTTGATCCTGGTCATGTCACGCCTCCAAGCGGTGGTACTCCGCGTGTGGATTTTTGGGGGTGTGACAGATTGGTATCAGAGCCATTGGTTATAGAGAACTCGGTTTTAATAAGGGGAAAACGATTTTGTTAAAACCAGACTATAACCAGAACAGTGCTCAACGATCCACAACGACGCTTCGCTCCACGTGCAAGGCTCACAATTACTGCATTGTAACCATCAGGGGTAGTAGAAGGAAGGTCGATGTCGAACACCTGTCCCCCAAGGTCGAGTTTGCATCCCAGCGAACATATAAGGCTTCAATTGACTTGCATCAGCCGACTCCACAACAGGTTCGGTTTCAAGAAGCATCAGGATTAAACAGAACAGAGACGAAGCGAATGGCTACCCATCCAAGCTATCGTGTTGCTATTACGCCTGGTATAGCCTATGCCAATACTAAATGTCCTTCCATGAGCTTCATTTCCAGTGTTGTTTTCATCACGAGAATTTCCAGTACTGCCTTTGTTCCCTTGGTTGTCGTCACCTTGACTTAACACAGTCAATCCTTGTCGAGGTCACCTTTGTTTCCATACTGTAAGCTATGATCACGATTATCTTGATGTTGCCGCGACTGTTGCCTCTAATATTGTTGCCTGTAACGATGTCCTGCGTCCTTTCACCAACAAGGTCCACCTTTTCACATTCCGTGCCACGTCCTAAGGCATTACTCATGGTGCGGGCGGTTACACAGTCCGCTCTACAGTCAATCGTCATCGATTTTGTCCCGACTGGTTCGTAAGAGTCGACTCCCATGAGTCGCTGGCTGGGGTTAAGGATTCGATTGGAGTCAAATCGCTGTTGTTCGTTGCCGGTAACTAGGGTCGTTCAAATGCTGAAGTCGGTAAGGTACTACGTTTACCCTCTTGTCTATCGTTCTTGCAAGTTGACTGAGTAATACACGATATGTCGCGAGAGTGTTGCAGGATTGATCGCACTTCGGGATCTAAGGTGTCAACACGCTAAGTTCCAGCAAACAAAGATGAGTGAGGAAAGTATAGTCCAATCATTTGACGTTGAGCCATCCAACTTAGGGACGTTTGTACTAGCACCTCACATTCTACTCAGTTCGCTAGGCGTTTAGATGCGTGATCAGGTGATACTCGATAGCATCGAGATTCGTAAGGATTCAGAAAAGGGTGAAAAGATCATGTTCGAGTAGGAGACAATCACTGCTATGACTCCTATAGACTGCTGAGTTCTAACATAACATCAATTAACAGAGCGGAACCCCTCTCACACTCGTTAAGCCTCACTGGGACTCACATGCACCCCACATTATTATTATGTGTGCACCCATAATAGTAAGGCAATTTGCATGCCTATCTCAGTGCCTCTTAACTCGCGCTAAAAGGGTTCCCCGAATTCGAGCAATAAGACAGATGACGCCACAACATAGATCATGAAAGTTCAAGAAGAGTCGCACTCTCAAAACACGTAACATGGGTTGGTAACATAGAAGTTCATACTGCAGTGCTAAGTGTGCATTCACGTGTGATGTTATTCATAAGCAAACACTTGATATACTATGCAATAGTAAACGAAAAACGAACCTTGCAATCTGGAGCTGAGTGTCATGGTCGATTTTTGAACTGTTCGGTTATAGTCTGGTTTTATAAAACGTTTTAAAACCAAGTTCACTATAACCAGTGGCTCTGATACCAAACTGTCACACCCCCCAAAATACCACCTAGGGAATGTCCCTGTTAGGCGTGTGACGTACCAACAACGAGCCACTAATTACATCGAACCCATTCAAGTTTATAAACAAAACCCTTGATTATTAATGAAAATACTATCGACAAGTTTAAATGAAAACCAACATGTTCAGCGGAAGCAAATAATAAACCAATGTTAAACTGTTTCAAAAACCAATGTATGACATCAATAGTCCAATCACATGAATCCCTCCAGTCGACCCATGACCACTCCCGCTACTCCAGACAGCAAGTTCCCAAATCCAAGATATCTACCGACCTGTGAGCATGCAACAAGTGTGTCAGACAACGCTGGTGAGTTCATAGTTTTAAGAAAACGTTAGTTACCAAGTGTTTAGTTATTCCATTGAATTTAATTCCGAAAGTAATGTTGATAATATCTCGATACTGAACAAGACGGCTCCTGATGTATGTTTTGCCCTTTCCCCAGTGCTCCTATCAAAGCACTGGGCCCGACTGGGTAATTAGTTCACAACCGTCCTCCCCGGTACGGTGTGAGGGTGCCAAACCTAAGTAGCACCACCAACTAATACCCTTGACCTCCCCGGTAACAAAAGATGGGACTTAAGAGATAGAGAGTGAGAATATTATCCAACATCCCAGTTTTACCCAAAAGACTTATCCCTCCCGGGGATACCCACTGACTGTCCCAACCACCGGGACGCATGCTCAAAAGAGATGAACTCACCTTTGGATTGCTCGGTATGTTATGTTACCCGTTTCCTAGTTGGTCAACCAACCCTACCGTGGTTACCAAAATCAGTCAGTTTCGTGTAAACATAAAACATGTGTTCTTTGCATTCAGTACATAGGTTACAAATAAACATAACACATATTATTACTCAAGTCGTAGCAAGTATTTGGGTCCTATATCCAATCACAACCCCAGTTCATATAACACCATAATGCATGTCAAGTGATTTGATGCAATTTATAACTAGAAATCATGCAACAAAGATATCCGTAAAACTATGTACCGTATTATGACACAAGTTTGTATACCATATCATTACATCGACCACGTGAGTTATCGGCCCAGTCTAAAAGTGTATAACTTGTGACTCTAGTCCAACCTCCAAACTCAACTCGTGGCCCAACATGAGTGGCCCACTGATCTCGTATGTAGCCCAAACACCACAAATTATTTGCGGCCAAGTCCCTTTGTCTATTATTATCAATCGGCCAATTACAAAACTAACCCTTCACCCCTACATTACTACCTAACAGTTTCATATTCCAATTGTTTAGCCCAATCCAAAACCCTCAATATTCAGGAGCATACATGTATACTACCAATTGATACCATAATTCTCACATCAAAGAATATTCACAACACTAGTTCCTTATTTGCTTATAAACACATTGTCACACAAGTTATCTTTCAGTTTGCATGGAAATCCTAATCATAAATTAATGGGAGCACTTAGCCTACTATATTTAATCTAAAAGCACATATAATGGTCACATGTTTACTGACAATTGCATGCAATCACAAACACAATGGCTGACAGTAATTAAGTGATCCTTATCCAATTGACTTCCCTTTCAAACATCTCACATGCAAGGGATCAGAATGATTTTACAAGTAATGATTTCACTTTCAATGTGAGTCTATCAATCATGCATCAGGCTTTAATAACTATGCAACAACATAACAATCCGCATCATCATGGCATCCATTCGCAACTATGATCATGAAAGAATAAGGGTCAATAATATCACATTCACAATATCCCTATCACAATTGTTATAACTAATTCCGTTCTATGTTCAATATTCTTATGCAACCTAACAATAAATCAACACTATCCAAACATTTACGGACACACATAACAATATCACACAATATGAAAATCAACAATTAAGAATCACTAACCAGAACTTGACTGATCAAGGTGCTACTTCGAACAGGGGGGGGGGTGCGTTCACTGTTAATCACCGAAGACAGATGGATAAATAGAGGATGTGCTAGGGTTTTGCAAAGATTCGCAAAACAACACATATACGTATACCCCAAGTGCATATATGTGTGATACCCAAGTGAATTTGGGTCCGGTTGGGTTTAAGAGTCTTGGGCCCGAATTTTGGGCTTCGAGGGAAATTACCAGCGAGTTAAATGTGAGAGTTATATTCCGGCCCAAGTAACTTATCGGAACTCATGTGATTAATGTTGTGCGCCTCAATATAATAATCATTCAGAAGTGCATTAATATTGTCGGCTCAGTGGAATTGGAATTAGGAATTGCATGCGAATAGGTGATTATTACAATATTGTCGGCCACATATAAAAAAATTCATAGTTGTCACCGGTACAAATCTAGTCCGTTGATCTCATCTACCAAAGTCATCGGCCCACTTAGACTTTTGGTCCGATCATAATTTGGGTTTGTGAATTTGAAAGTCATATATAGTGTGTTATCAATTGAATAAAATTGGCGGCCCATGTTGATCAAGTGTGCATCGTGATTTGTTAGTGTGGCCCAATAAGGATTAAGCTTTGTTATAGTTTGTCGGCCATGTTATAAAGTTTCATCAGATTGCATTTAATGACTGAAAGGTTGGTCCAATAGAGTGATTTGCATGAGATAACTGTTGTCGACCATATGTGTTAATTCAATATTGATTGGCCCAATCATATGGATACACTCCACTGAAGTCACGTGCTTTGGATACACTAAAATTGCATACAAAAGTCAATAGTTATCGACTCAATTAATAGTAATCGGCCCAATTATATTCGTTCATTGCCAGTCCGCTAATTACAAATTTCAGAAACTTGCATGTGAATGATGTTAGATCTCGGCCCAAGAAACTGATCATACTCACTTGAACAGCAATCCGTGTGAACAAGTGAGATGTAGAGGAAAAACCTTGGAAATCTCGGGTTGTCACATTACTGTTAATCAAGAGGCTTAGTATCAGAAGGCTTAGAATCAGGAGGCTGTTAAAGCAGAACTATAGATTTGCAAAGTGAGCCATTCTTTTTTACTCAAATGATTTTGCAAAACCCTAAATGTTTTCCAAGTTGTATTTAGAGTGATTAAGTCTTTGTATTCTGAAATTACTGCCGGTATGTGGGTTTTTGTATACACTGCTAGTCAAGCGTTGCTCTTAGACAAAGAGTTAGCCAATAGTAATATGACCACAGTCACAGGAACTGTCACCGTGACAAATACTGATTTGAGTAATTGAAAGATATAAACAAATGTAAAAACTCTTGATGCTATAAATTACAATACTATGTCTTTTTATACAAATGAATGATCTCACTAGTATTTTTCGCTGATCAAATGTTTTTAAACGCGTTTCAGGTGACTTACTGTGAAAGTAAAGGAATATGCTATGAAGCACTGAAGGCTTAAATAAAGTGGCTATGTTATCAGAATAAAGAAAAGAAAACATGTTTTGTAAAAATAGGCTTTATCCTTATAAAAAGCTTTGTTTGTAATATGGGTTTTATCCCACCTGTGTAATATTAAAACTTTGGTGTTTTTACAACTTTGAAATTCTCCTAACTACGGTCGTGATGAAGTTTTCTTCTGCGAATTTAATAAACACCGATACCACTGTTGTAGCTACTCACGGCTCCCACCCATGGTAGGTTGGGGGTTGTGACACCCAAGGTACCCTAGAACCACAAAACACTGGGCAACGCCTGCCTATAAGTACCCTAGAACCACGGGCCATACTTTTTTACTCCACCCATCAATCTCACAACCTTAAACACCCAAACCTTCAAACCTTTACACTTTCTAGCGCGGGTAGGTAAACCCGTGACTGGAACCCGCATGACCTACCCTTAGGGGTGGCGGAAGTGTTACCATGCAAAATACCTTACCAGCATACTCCACCCATGAAGTGCCCCAGCCACCCTGAGTTGTAGATTAAAGACCCCCCTCTCCACCTTTAGTGGTGATTTGTCGATTGTCATAACGTGAAGGTTGTTTTGGTGTTTTGGGTGTCCAAGTTAAATGATTATGCTACTTGAATAAGTATTATTTAAAGCTAGTATCTTCATATGTGAATGGACATATCTCATGTTGATTTGTTGATGTAAACATATAAATATTAAAGATACACTTAACCATCTCAAGTGTTTATTTAGGCGTGTGTTTGTGGATTCAAGAATCTCATAGTGGTTAAATAAGTATGATACAGGTTTGGTTAAAAAGCTAGCAAACAATCTCATATAATTAATTTGCCTTTTTAAGAAAAAAGATATATTCTAGTCATAAAAGTGAAAAACAAAATATGTGACTCTCTAATTTTAAGCAAAGTATATATTATATTGTTTTATTTTAGACCCAGCCAATGAGAGCCGGCCACGGAAGACCACTAGGCCCGCCCAACGCCCGGGCTGAAACCCCCGCCCAAGGGGCCACGCCGAAACCCAAGCCCACCCGGGGTGGTGACTTGGGTGTTTGTACCCAACCCACGCCCCATACCCCATAGTCTTAGGAAAAAAAAAGTTGTAAATAATTGACATACCATGTATAGAAAAAAAAGTTGTAAATAATTGACATGCCATGTATCCTTAAAATCCGTGTTGAAGGTGCTATGAAGATGATGTAGCAAGAGGCGCTAAATACATCATGTAGTCTAAGACTATGTATGGTGGGTTAATTAAACTAACTGCCACATCACCTTACATCATTGCAACGTAAAAACTTGACTATTAATTAAATAACTATTAACTATGTATTGTGGATTAATTAAACATCCAATACCAATAACTTAAAAATAATAAAAAAAAAACTAAAAAAAAAATGTGTCATGTGAGTGATTCCCACATCCATGGCCCCACCTTTATTTCTATTAAAATAGTTAACAAGTTAACAAATTCACAATTTCACTCTCGTTTACGGTAGCCATTAACTAATCGGCATGGATTAATCATCGTCAACATCCCATCCTATGTGACATTGTATTTTTTTTGGAAAGTGACTTTCTATGTACATGACTTAGCTGTCACCGGGAGTTTGTCAAAGACAAATTCCCGTTAGCCCCGGACTTGAAGACGCGATGTTCTATCAGGCCCCGGCTCCCGCGCAAGCTGATCTCCCCCCGAAAACTATACTGCCCCCACACAAGAGACTCACCGGGTAAAACCGGGCGTGCCTCAGTCCTTAAATATGTTTTTTTTTTCTTTATCTTCACTCCCCTTCCTTATTCATCAGTTACATAACTCTTCGATCTCACTCATGACTCTCGGTGACTGATTAACGATGGTAGGGTTTTAGAGGGACAACACTGGTCGTCTCTTCCTCCTCAACACTTTCCCCAATTTCCCTCAAAACATCTCTCTCTCTCTCTAGTGTATGTGTGTGTGTTTCTGCATGTAAAATGGGGACACCATCGTTAAGACTCCGTCTGGTGTTCGAAGATCGTTCGATTCTCAGCAAAACACAGCGATCGGACGGCATGAACCACAGCTGGCTTCTCCTCAAATCCCAACAACACCCAACAATCTCCGATATCTGCTCACATCTTCTCCACATTTTCAAACTTCATCGCTCTTGCCCTAATGGGATCCTCCTCTCTGTAACTCTCTTTTTCCCTTTTTCTATATTTCTTTTCAAATATATCTCATAAACCCTAAATTTATTTAACATGTTAATCACAAAAGGCCTTTTTTTAATTCCATATGCTAATTTTGCTTACATCTTTTATATTTTTTTTAACATTATTTGTTTTACATTTACCTTGAAATGTAATTAACTAAATAGTAAGGGCATTTGATGTTGTTATCCCCATAATTTTGATTTTTAACTTTATTGTTTTGAAATTCTAATTGTTCTCTATCTGTTTCTTGTTTTACTAGCAAAGCTTTAGAATTTATGTAAATCTTGAAGGTTAAATCAACCCATTTTACTTTGAAAACAAAGTTAAAACCTTTTCTATGACAATTTACAAGTGTAAGTGCTATATAATCATATGATTCATTTTTTTACTCTTTAGTCCCAACAAAATTTATTTGTAGTGTATTTGAGTTGTTCTTTTTATTTTTGGTTAACATGTATGCAAGGGATTTCTTGGATGTTTGTGGTTGTAAATTTTTGTACTTTAATATAGCAAAACAGGCAACAAATATGTAAACAAAGATAATAATTTTACCTGTATTGGTCGTGTTTCTGTTACGCTACCGTATGTTGGTCGTGTTTCTGTTACTCTACCGTATGTTTCTCATTTGGGTATTTTGTTTGATCTTATTTAGTATGTTACCGATCTTGTAGCTATTGGAATGACATATTACAGGTAACAGATATTCAAAAAAGGATGATAATTCTAGCCAAACTGGTCGAGTTTCTGTTACATTACCATATGTTGTTCGTTTGTTTATTTTATTTGATCTTATTTACTTCCTTACCACTATTGTAGCTATTGGGGAAGACCCATTTATTGTTATTTGCAATTAAGTGTTGAGTTGACACGGAAAGTTACCATACTTTCCTCACATCTGGATTTTTTTTACGGTGCAGATGGAGGGATTTACATTGCCACCTTTTGAGTCAACTGAAATCTTGAAAGACAAGGAGATTATTTGGTCAGTTTAACTTTCCGTTTCATATTAACCATAATGCGTTACTATCTACTTAACAAGAATGCGTTTTCTGTTGTTTTAGCGTGAAAAAGAAAGGCGGCACGGCACCTGACGCAGGTAATTTGATTGATGACGATGAAGATGAAGATGACGCGTCGGAACCAGGAGATGACGGTTTGCTACTTTTAGAAAATAATAAATCCGTTAAGGCTGGAGAAGACCAAAGTACATCTGTCGAGTTTGATGAAGAACAGTCACACGATGAAGAGTTACCCGAAGAAGCAGTTTCCAAAAAAAGAAAAGCCTCCACAAATCTTCCGAACTCGAAGTAAGAGTGTAAGACGTATTTTGTGTACCCTCATATTGGTATAAATATTTATTACTTGTTTTCTTTGTGTCTGTTTTTGTTTTTGCTTTTGCTTTTTGAATCACAGAAAAAAGAGATTACGTGTGGGGGTGTTGGATGACGATGAAGATGAGGTTGAAACAGAGGAAACCGAAAACGTTGACAACGATGCATCTCGTCCCATGAAGATCAGTAGTAAGAAGGGGACTAATATAAAAGCTGCAACAAGTAACAAAAAAGTTAAATCTTCTTCAGTTGCAAAACGGTAATAATAATAATATTATTATCATATGTATGCACGTATCCATTTTCTGGTAATTTAATCCATGGTTTACAGGAGTGAAGATCTTCAAGAGAATGCTAAAGAAGTCAATCAAGCATCTGATGCTCCTGTGGCTAAAAAGGTTTGTAATAATGATTGATGCGTGGCATGATTTATAAATGGTGACAACAATGATTTTACCTTTTATACATTTCTATAGAATTTGTTGTTGATATAAATCATATAATTAGTTTAATGATGGTCATTTTTGATATTAAACTTCATAATATCAGCTCCCTAGTAGAAGTGCTAGGCGGAAAAAGGCTAAAAGACAATGGATGCGAGAACTTGCTAAAATAGGAAAAAAGAAGGTATTACTTCGTTAAAACTTGTGAAAGAATATCCGTAAATGTTGAAAGTTATATATACACATTTCTTGTCATTTGTAAATTGCAGCCACAAGCAAATTCAAAGCCTGAAGTAAATAAACGTAAGAACGCAGAGGCTAATGGTCAGCCAAAGGGACTAGTAAGTAAATAATCGTGTACCAGAAAATTCCCGTATCTCTTAAGTATTACGTTTATCGATAATTCTTTTGCATTTGCACTTTGCAGCTATACTGGAAACAGGCTTCTGAACAGCCTGTGCAGAATGGGGATGTGGGTCCCGTTGTTACCCGGCCCGGGCACATTCGGTTTGAAACACCCGCCAGAGGTATATGCTATATAGTTAAAATGTTTTCTTTCATATTTTAACAATGTATATGTACGATATTGTTATTTATGTATAATGTTACCACATACTTTATAAAGTACACGGATGGCCCTGTGGATTTCCAAATTTTAGATTTGGTCCCTAGCTTTCCAAAAGTACACGAATAGTCCCTATGGTTTGGACTTTGTAACGCATTTAGTCCCCAGTTTTTTCCAAAGGTACATGGATGGTCCTTGTGGTTTGTACTTTGTAACGCATTTAGTCCCTAACTTGGACATGCTAAAACCTTCAGATTTGTTGGTTGTGGACTAAATGCGTTACAAAGTGCAAACCACAAGGATCATCTGTGTACTTTTGGGAAGCTAGGGATCAAAACCAAAATTTCGGTAAACCACAGTGACCATCCATGTACTTTACTCTAATTTATAAACTCGAGATCCATTTTTATTTATAACTTTTTTGATCAGTCGCACCTATTCTTGTATTTTGCGGTATCTCGGGATCGGGTTACCGGTGCCGTTGCAGTGTTGCACAGTGCTAAATTTCATCTCCGTTTCATGCAGATCGAGCTGCAAAACAGACTGGAGTATTCAGTGTATGTCTCCCAAAGTTAATAATATTTTCGTACTTTATACGACAACATGGCTATTCATATGTTTCTCACGTTTACGGGTTTTCAATTTCATCTCCTTGCATGTAAAGTAACACAACTGCATCGTGTATGCACCAGTGTGTCATCATATATAGCAACATGTCATATATTTAGCTAATTTCACTTGTGTTTTTTTGGCTTTTATACGTTTCCATACCATGAGTTCTTGAGTTGTGCTCCAGGAAACTTGTAAGCGGAATAGTTGTAGTAGCAGCAAGAGAAAAGGTCAAAAATGGAGTAGAGAAAAGTTCAAAAAGGACGAGGCTAAAATAATAAATAAAGAATTATTCAAAATGTTGTTTAAAGATTCGCAAGTACCTGTAATTGACATTAATGACTTTGACAAGCTTCCTCCTTGCTCCGAACCAAAGGTCAAACATGTGTTTCAATGTCTTATTTGTGTTTTGTCATTTGTTTATCCTTTATTAAACCCTAGTTCATCTTAGCCAATATTTCGTTTGATTCACAGGAAGGTGATGTGATTGCATATCGTCTGCTCGAGTTAAACTCTTCGTGGATCCCCGAGTATTCATCGTTCCGGGTAACTTTCTTCTCAGAAAAAAATAGAGGTAGTGGTGGGGACCCATTCACTTATGAACAAGATTTGCCTTGTTTTTGTTTTTTAATCTCAAATGGGTCAAATAAAAAGTTGCCCTAAACGGGGATCGGGTTAAATAGACAGAAAGTTGCCCAAAGTCTTGTAATGCGTACAACCCCCTAAATTGTTTTATTCAAATGTATAGATTATTATTGTAATAGTATGTAAAAAGTGTGTTTACATTTCAGGCTGGAAGGATATCATATTATGATGCCAAGGACATTGTTTTGATCCCCGTGCCAGAATATCCTATCGTTACAGAACAGATTAATGATAACGGGCCCAACGATCCTCTTTACGGAGAAGATGGTAGTCTAGAGGTAGTTATTAGTTAAACCTTTCAGCATTGACTAGTCAAATGCCTTATAACCGTGGATTATTAATTTATTATTACAAACATCTATTTTTGTGCAGATAAATTATTCAGCCCTTGTTGATGTTCGCAACATCATGCAACATGATCCAGATGCCATGGAAATAGTCAATATTGGTACTAGTCAAAGTCAAACTCCCCCAAGCAAGGTTGCTACAAAAAATTTGGTGTTTAACGTTAACAACATAGATGTGCCAAAAGTCAACAATCCAGGTATATTGACTTTCTAATTTTCTATCACTATATATATAGCTATACGTATTCTCACAATCATATTGATGTTTGGTAGGGGAAGGAGAAGTGAGTCCATGGGACCGTTTCAGCTCTAAGATCACAGAAACGCCTGAGCCAAATGGCCCAAATCATTCTGGGCCGAACCCATCTTCATACGGTGGGCCTGGCCCAAGTACAAGTACGGTTCCAGATGCTGATAAACCAGAGTCGTCCGGGGTGAAAGAAGGGCAAAAAGGTAATTCTTCTGATCCATGGTCAGCTGCTAGTAAGCCTGATCGTGTTCAAGAGAATAACGCCAGCTGGTCTGCAAAGCAGAAGGCCCCCACCGAGAACGATTGTGAGAATGGAAGTTCATGGGGAAGACCATGGTCTGCGTTCGTCTCTAGGGCTAGTTCGGTCATTCAACCAGACAAAGAAAATGACTGGCGCGCAGGGAGTTCTCGTGGCAGTGGGAGACCATGGTCACGTGGCGCCCCTAGAGGCCGAGGACGTGGTCAAAACCGTGGGCGTGGTCGAGGGAGAAATGCGTAATTTGACATGAATGAAAAGTTTGGTTTTTGAGCCTGTGTTTCAAGATGTGGAAGCTATGGCAAATTTTGCGGTATGCAACCCGGTGCCCGCTATTATAAACTTGCACCCTAACCCTAGAATATATATGGTTGTATAAAGATTGTTTTCTTTTCCAGTATGTGGTGGAGTAAACTATCTATCTGCTAACTCCTTTTGATTTTCGAGTGTTTAATGAGCTAATCTCTTATATTAAACTAGAAGAAACTGTTTGTTATAATATTGGGTGACATCAAAAAGTACATTTTGGAAACTGAAAAGTGGAGTTGATCTATGATCTATTAGAGCTTAGAAACTGTACAGGATCTCACATAATGGAAAAAAATTAAACCATAATAATAGTTTTATGATGTCACATTTGATCTTTCTCTACTGTGTTCTGGAATGAGAAACAATGAAGATGCTTCCATAGTTGCTCTGGTTCTTCCCCTTCTTTAACTATCTGTGTATTAGATAAAAGAAATACTTAGTAATATGGTTTAAGAATAGAAAAAACTGTTGCTTATACAGTTATCTGCTTCTGTTATTACCTTAATAATTGAGCTTGTTTCCAGACCTTCGTTGACTAGAAAATCATGACCAACCATTTGCCAGTTGATATCATCGTCCCTGTTGATACCCGAGAAATCATGGCCCAACCAGATGTACAAAACATCTGTTACATAAGTTACATATGCGCCGCTAGACTCAGGAATTCCCTTACTACCCTTCTCGACTTTCTCCATACTAGGCCATTGATAAAGAGCAAAGTCAGGGTCATTTTGGTCATTAATCCGGGCCTGGTTATCCTTTTCGTCGTCATCATCATCAAAATATTGCAGGGTCTGGTCATCTATCGAAAACGACCAGGTTCTGACTAGAGTTTTCTGGGTCTCATTGCCCCCATCGCTAGATGGCGTAATGTTTCCTAATTCGGTGTTTAGATTAGCATTAGGATCCGAGGCTTCTAATACCGATAAATCAGACCAATTAGACGATGTGGGTGAAAATGAGAATGAATTTGAGCAATCAGATGTTGTAGGTGAGATCGAAGGTGATGAATTACCAAACTTTCTTGAATCATCAACAAGAAAAGATGAAAATGAATCCGATGACATACATTCTTCGTCATTGTTATCGTCTTTATTTGTTACATAGTTTCGACCCGAAGAACAAGAATCTTGTGATTCTACTTCTTTAGATGATGTAATCAAATCCTTCATTACTCCAGTGGCAAACTTCCTTCTCAATATTTCCCACCCGCTTCGCCTAGCTGGCAAACACGTCTCGGACACACTTCCCGAGATTGATAACGGTGGGACCACCCCGCTATTCACCGCCTTATCGAAAACCTCAAAATCTATGTCGTAGTCAACAACCTTCCTTTGACCAACAATACCTCTAGTTACCATGTTATGTTCTCGATCTTGATCGTTCCCAAGTGCATTCCAGAATTCGCTCAATTCTTCGCCTTCTTTAATTGTCAAAGCGGGCCCGTTTGCTTTCTCGTATCTAATAACCTGTGATGCTGCTAATCTTGCACTTTCATACATTAATGCATCACATTTCTTCCCAACCCAAACATAAATCGCTGAAGGAAGATTAACAATAAACGCACCACGAGAATCCAGAGCCATTGCATTAGGCCGAGCCAATAGTTTAGGCACAAGGTGAAGCGGTGCATAAGACGAGTGTGGTGCAATCCGATACATTCTCAAAACAGAATTCGGGCTCACGGGCAAGGCGTGGACCCGTTTTTGACACTGTAGAAGCTGGCTCGCAAACCCCATGTTGGGGTTGGTTACCCCTCGGGCCGCTTTGACTTGTTGAAATGCGGTTTCAAAGCTCTGACCATCTCTCCACATAATGTAAGCTATGACCAAAGATGTTGACCTCGACACGCCTTGACAACAGTGCACGAAAACCCGTCCGTTTTGCTCACGGACATCCTCAAAGTAATCGAAAACATCGTATAGGATGGAAGTAATATCCTCCGACGGGCTGTCTTGAAGCCAGAGTGTTTTGTACACCAAGTCCTTTTTGAAATACTCTGGACACACGAACCCGACACAGTTTAAAACATGTGTGATCCCATTTAGGCGAAGAACATCACGATTCTTCGCGACTGCATCGCTTCCTAGAAACACATGGTCTATGATCCTCGAACACTCTTTATCGAAAAATGCGAGTTTATCTTTCTTGAACTCAAATTCTCTAGGGGGTTTTCCTAGTTTTTTGTTTAAGTTCAATGGCAGAGCTGGTGGTTTAAGTCGAGCACCGGGTGTGGCGGCCGCGATATTCGGCCAAACACCGAGATCGTCAGAGCCCGCCCTCGGCCACTCCTCGACCCTGGGCCGAGAAACAGACAGTGGTTGAAGAGGAGGCAAAGACGCTCTCGCCTTGCCAGCAGCCCATGAAACCGACCGCGAATATATTCTTCGATTGTCTCCTGCGGCTGGCGGCTGCGGCTGCGGCTGCGGCTGTGGCTGTGGCAGTGGTTGTGGATTGTCTTCTTCTTCTTCTCCCAACATCTTTGAATTATTGGTTTTGGAAGTAAAATAATGAGAATCTGATTACATACCCATGTGAGGTTGCTAGATAAAGAATGAGAAACTCTATAAAAGTAGGTGATAATAAAAGCTTGAATAACATGATAAGGAAGGAAGATGTTGGCCATTTTTGACCGGTAAACTAAGAACCAGTCAAAGTGCAAGCGTCATCGTGGAATATCTGTTGCTATATGTATAGTGACTGACTAGTGACTACTATGCTTGTATTTACTCGTTGCTGCTACAGAGTTCTGTTAAATAACGGTTTTATTTATATTTATATTTTATTTCATTTTTTTTCAAATGGATTAAATTTTCTTTTGAATGTACAACAAAGTCCAGGCACCCGCTACTCCCATAGGCAAAAGGCTACTCACGCACGTGATCGCAAACAACGATGATGACCTGGGCTGTCATCAATTCCAGAAGAAACCCACTGCCCGGCTCGCGCATGACATTTTGTCACGAGCAAGACACCAACCGGCGACCTTCTCTAGAGAAAGTCAACGGGTACCACTAGAGCACTGCCCATTTGGTTCACATGGATTAAATTAGCTACTTATGTTTTTATAAATATTTAATAAATTAAATTAACTCAATTTTTATTTTGGTTAAAAAGTTACAATTCAATAAAAATGTGTAAAAATCAAGAGACATAAATATCCAAATACAAATACAAAACCAATTTTAGATAGAGCTGAGATAATTAGTGCCTAAATATATTTTAAGTTTTAACCAATACAAGTTGTGTTAGTTTAAGGGGAATTATTTAAATCACCTTTTAACCGTAACTGATATTAATTGAATTAATTTATATAGTGGGTTGCTTTTAGTGTTTTGGCATGAGTGTTTGTCTATATGCAACTAGAAACAAATTATTGATTCACATTTTTTATTGGTTTGTTACAACCAATATTCTAGGTCTAATAGCACTACCGAACACTTGCCTTTCCAAACCTACTAATGTATGTTTTGAATTTAGAAAAAAGCCCGTAACTACCATTTTTATTACACGTCAAAACAATTTGGGCCCCTTTTTTGTCTATTTGTTTTTGGATTTTATAAAGGATTGATGTGAAACTATAATTCTTCTGTCTTGTTAGGGCCATCCAACAAGTTTTATTTGTAGTTAAGTTTTCAAATTTTATGGCAAATTTAATCTATTAGTTTTAAATTATGATCCTGATTGACGCGTTTTCATGTTAGTAGGTTGAATTTGATTCGTTTTTACGTTAGTAGATCGAATTTGTCACTTCTACGCTCAGACGATCACGGTTTCATTCTTTTTGTATTAATTACGATTATTTTTGTTAATATCCAAGAGTCGTTATTTTATTGGTTATGTATAACTTTAATTTTTTATGCATTGAAAAACTTTAAATTGAAAAAATAAAATAAAAAAATAAACATGCTTTCTGTGTTGGCTGGCTTGGCTCGTGTTCAATATAAATAAACATCAACACAGGCCTGATGATTGCATGAATGCCTGATGACTGATGTGATGACCATGAATGAGAAAGGCCAAACATATAACCCAACAAGAAAAGCCTAAATATGTAGCCCAAGGACAAACCTCAAAAAGCCCACAAATTTGTAATCTCTTCTTCAGGTGCCTACAACAATATCCATCATTAGCCCTTCAACTGTAGCCACCTCTAGGAATCTCTCAACAGATAATACCTCTCTCTAACAAGAGTTAAGTTACTCTACGTTACGTTACATTACATTACTTAAACATCCAACGTTTACTTTATATTTTGATATTGTAGATTATATAACTATATATAGTGGGCTCAGCCATCTCATTAGTATCTATTGATTCGTACGTACATGAAATATCGACAAATAATGAAAGAAGGCATCAAGAAACTTTGAGCTTTATGACTTGATCAGTTCAAGCCTTTTTCTTTAACAAAAAAATTTCTTTCAATCTTTTTTTTAATGACAAACAAAAACTCCTACTTCGAGATAACAAAACTTGAATCTACCTAGTAGCGGAGCTTAGTGGGGCCAGATTCTAAAAACCCAATATTTTACACTATAAAAAATCTGAATTTTTTTGTGAACTTAACACTACGAGTGGAAAATTGTTGGGGCCCCAGCCCCAATAAAGCTTTGCCCATGAATCTAACAAAGAAATTGAAGGAATTAGATTTAGAACTGAAATTTGTCAACAAGATTTTGAGTATAAAAATATTGGAATTTACCAAAGAAATTTGAATTTGTTTACCTTGGTTGATAAAATAATCATAAATTGTTGAGTTGCACCATCACCACTGGTGGTGGCAACATGGATGGTCGGGCTGACGGCAGCGACATAGGTGATCGAGGGTTGGGGTAGGGTGAAAACGGCAGAGGCGAGGCGTTGTATGCAACGACGATGAGTGGTCAAGGATTCATCTGCTTTGGTTAAAACCCTTCACGCCGTGGTTAGCCTCACGCCTCCTTTCACGCCGCCTCCGGTCACCAGTCCACGTAGAGGGGGCGTGAATCCATAGCGGACGGTCTAATATTGTAGTGATGATCAAATTCTCACAACTCATCACACAAATTCATAATCATGACGTTGGAATATAAAGAATGAAGCTTTACCAGTGTTTAGAACGAAGCTTACCACCTCACTTCTCTTGAATCATAATCATGACGATGGAATATAAAGAATGTAAAGATTAATTTAGAACTTGTGTGTTTATACTTTTTTTATCGGTGAGGTCAAACTTGCCAACGATTGGTATTACACCCCAAAACAATCCTAACAATAAAGGGTGTGTTTTTTTAAGAGCAGCACTCGACCTCTAGGCGAGGGGCGGCACCATTCAACACACCAAGATTGGATTGGATACTAGTAGATAATGCAGAGAAAACCCCAAGATCGTATTCATCAAAATGGAAAACCAGATGAGTCCCAACTTTTTTCTCTTTTAAACTAGACTATTACTTTGACAATATATTTTCCTTTTTTAATAATCTTTATAATGCACTCACTATTTACAAATTGAAAAAAAAAAAAAAGACTAAAAAAGCTGTTCCAACATGAATTTGAATCATTTAAATCTGTATTATAAATGCTGTTTTAGCCAGAACAGTTACCTAACCCATTTGACCCGCATATTTTATCACCTCTAGCGTGAGCCCATAACTACGATCATATTGAACTTTGGGACTGAGATGATGAATGAAGTTTGCCCGGGAAGATGTTTAAAGATACCTAATCGTCTCCACTAATATATAAAGGTTAATAGGTTATATTTCCCGAATATATAAACCATTCTTCAAACTTTAATCCAACAATCTTTAACACAAATAGATGGCAAACAACATGATTTAGCGTCATTAAAATGCAAGTTCAAACATGGTTGAAAACTCAAGCAACTGATTCTAAAACAGTAGAGCATAACTTAATGAAGTAAACCTTACAAGTAACAAACTTATTCCTCCATGGCATCTCCTCCTCCCACTTGAACTACATCCACCAGTTCCTTTAGTGGTGTAATCTTCGTAAGAAGAACCTCTGTGAACATCGATCAGATTATCAGCATCAAATTATGCATAGAAACGGAACCCCAAGTATTTTTCTCTATTTCCTTTTAATTAACATTTAAAAAGAAACAAATAGTGACAGATCAAGATTAACAAACCTGTCTTTTTGGAAAAGGTGTAGCCTTTGGAACTGATGTAAGTGCGGGGATTTGGAGTCAGATGATTCCTCAGATATTCCTTCTTACCCTGATATATTATCAAAGGCGATTAATTTTTTTTTACAATATGTTAATATGTGCTGATATATTGTGACCAAATGCGAAAACAAACATACCTTCTCAATCACACAGACATCTACATTGCTACCACTTCCCAGATCATTAAATATGCCAGAGCATATAGCCTTGGTCACCAAGTTCACTCCTTCTTCCCTCTGTCAAAAGATAACACCCGTTAATCATCAAAATGTGTGACAGTTAGATCTGTAGCTGTGAAAACTGAAAACTCACAGTAAGCCCTTCACGATACTCTGACTCAAAGATAGCCATTGCAGCAAGAGAACCAGAACCCATTGTAGCAAATGGGAGTGTGTCTGTTGATCCATGAGGATAGATCTAAAAACAGTGATTGAGAAGCATTAGCACACTGCACATTGTCTCAAAAGTTGAAATTTTCCGACATGCACAAAGATGAAATAACTCACAGTATGTAGATGTGGGCCAGTCACATCAACTCCACCAAGTACCAAAGCAGCAGATACATGACCTTGGTAACTACGTGAACAACATCAAAGTAAGATACGAAACCATCAATATCCCAAAAGAAGTTGAGATTAACACTTGAGCTTACCGGAAAAGATGAGACTTTAATAGAGTAAGTGCGGTTACAACCCTTGATTCACGTCCGGTATGATATCTGTGCAGTTTCAGTTGAGAGCTGATGTTGTCTACCAAAAAGAGATATCCGGTCATTAAGTTATATTGTACAGGATCCTTAAAAAGGAGTGATAACATGGAAAATATTTGACTTGAAGAGTACCTGTGACGGCTTCTGTATCAGCGGCAGTTCCAGCTCCACAGCAGTAGATGTTCGGAGCCATGTAATGAATCTTTTCACAGTTTTTGTCGGCAACGATGGGACCTTCTGTGGCTCTGGTGTCCGCCCCAAGAATGACACCATTCTGAAGATGAAATGAAGATAATCAGAGATTCAGATTTCATCTCAGTTCTCAACAGAAGCTATTGTGATCATATCAAGCATTTTTGTAATCAAATATCATGTAATACATATAATAAGCAACTTGTATTCATCAATCAACTTTTCTCAATTTTGAGACACTATACCCATGGAACAGAGAAACCAAATAATGTTAAACCGTGTTCAAACTCTACTGTCAAGGCCCAGCTAGACGTGCGCCTAGGCCCAGCGTAGCCTTCTCACTTTGCTTCTAAAGCCCCACTTTCAGGCCCTGGGCACATTTTTCAGGCCAAGTTCCACTGAAATCCTGGCCAAAAAATCGTCTGAATAGGTTCAAACAATTATACCAACCCTAACACAAGCCTGGAATCAACCTAAAACAACCATACAACCCTAAAAAAGCCTAAAGCATGTCTAAAACCCCTAAAAATTCTATTTTTATACTATATGCCTAGCCTAAAAAAGCCCTTGCGGGCCCAAGGCTCACCCTTGGCGCCTTGATTGCGCCTTAGATAACTATGGTTCAAAATAAATTTTCCAACTAAAATCAAGTATATAATGGTTACAAATCTCAAATTACTTTTTAGAACAGTAACCAAGTGATACACTCTTAATGCCTAATCCATCTACGTATACAAACAATCTACAAAAATTATCTAAAACAAACTACAGATCGAAACGCCATAAGCTTATTTCAAATAACCCTAATTCAAACAAAACACGAAAATTACACAATCAAACATAACTGAAACAAAACAAAACATACCTCAAAGATCAAGCCGACAATAGTGGTTCCGGTTTTAAGATAACCTGGAGATTTTAAACCCTTTTTCGTCAGCATCTCGTTTCTCCTACACAGATCGAAACTGAATCCGGTTTTCGGAACATCCATTGCTTCAGTCGACATCTTCAGATACCTAGATTTCAATTGAAACAAAAAAAATACTCTGGTTATGAGAAATTAGGGTATTATTACTGATCGAAAACTATACGAAAGTATGAAAATGCATGTGTTGATGATTGCATTTGATGGAAATTTGTTCTTACGATTTGCGGAGAGAGTAATCGATTTGAAGAAATATGAAATCTGGAAAGTGGTTTTGAGAAAATATAGAAGAAATCTTGGGTTGCAAGACAAGAGAATTGGGGTTTTCTCGCTGCGATTACACAGGTTTTTTGAAATAACAGTTTTGACCCATGAGTTTTCTGATTTATCAAATTAAGTACTTAGACTTCTCACTTTTAGTTAACTACTTGAAAAGAATTATATTACTTTAGTTTAGTTCATAAAGTCATTAAATTGACCCGGAGAGAAAATATTAAGTTCTTTTATACATATTCGTTGTTACGAAATCGGTTTCTGTTCGATTCGGTTTAACTAGCTTTGATAAAGGAGCTCTCAAACCGATTACAAACCAGTGTTCGGTTTGGTAGCTATCCGGTTTTTGAAACAACTTGGTTTTGATTTAAGAACTAAGTCCATTTTATGAACCGTGTTTTTCCCATGACAAGTGTGGGTCAAGAACTTGTTCAGGGGATGCATATGATTAGGCCTGTTGCCCGGCCCAAGTACAATGGGTAGCCCGTAAAGTGTATTGTCCATTAGAATCTTATGCATTCATGACAAGGGAGATCAAAAGAGGTGCACGACTGTTTTGGTCAAAAATCTGATTAAGGATAATGTAACCAAATCTGAAATGTGAGGTAGAGTGCTTAGGTGATGAACAATGATGGAAATGAATATAAGGCTGTAAATGCAACTGAACACATATTTATACGAGGAAAAACCCTTAATCACTAGTAGATCGCCGGCACAAGAATCTCGGATAGTGAAAACTATCACTATCAACTATATTGAACAATGATAAATGATTACAGCTTGTAGTGTGTCACTAAAAACACTTGATCAACCCCTTTAAAATTAAAGATAACAAGAAATCCGAAAATCATGCTAGTCCACGTTCACTCCCCATGACCGTTGTGGAATAAGCACGTGCAACCCCCATAACGAATTCTTAGCGAGTTTCCAGCTTAAACTCAGTCCACCACGTTGCTATCCTGCATATAAACATAAGAAGATATCGAGAACAATTGTTAGAAACTATAAGAAATAATAGAGGATCATTGATCCCCTGAGTCCCTCCACTACCCGCTAAGGATAATTGATACAGGACACACCTCAGAATATTGGATCCATAGTTATAAAAATCTATTCCCTAACATAGGCGATTACGCGTAACCGAGCTGATACAAGTCTAAGATATGCTTGTTTAACTTATGAGACTTCGAGCTTGCACTTTGCTTATTTGGAGCTCTGCATTTATGGTCGACATTTGCTCATTTTGAGCTCCACTATTTTGAGTTCTAAGTTTACACTCAAGATCAAGTTTGTTTAATTTGTTAATTAAAATCTTCCAACTACAATATCATTAAGTTAGTAGTTTCATCATCTTTTATTGGTTACTGGTCTTAAAACAACTACTCCTAGAAGTATGTTTATATGTTATAGACAGAACTCATACACCAAAACAAGAATAGATAATTTCATTATTTTACATATAAATATAACTTTCAACCCTAATTAACCAATTATATTGGTAACCATTACAACAAAGAAGAAGCAAGCATCAGCCCGGCCCAATGTCAAAATTAACATCAATAATCTTTTTCCCTAGGCTCCATTGTAACCAACAATCCATGCTTCATGTAAAGTGTAGTGTTTACTTTTGGACACACTACATGACCTTCAACAACTTTCAATCTATACCTTAATAAAATCGAAGCAGCCACCATTTTCATTTGTGTGTATGCAAACTTCTTGCCCACACACAACCTCGGACCCGCATTAAACACTGTGTACTTGAACTGGCTTTCGCTCACAAACTTGCCGTCTTTAATCCACCGTTCGGGCCTGAACTCACGACAGTCTTTACCCCAAAGGTTCTCCATCCTAGCCATGACGTACATGCAGTAGACCACTCGTGCACCCTTTTTTACTCGTGTTCCATCGGGAAATATGTCATCTTCTTGGGGCTCTTTGTGGTCGTATGAAACCGGAGGGTACAAACGTAAAGCCTCGGATATTGCTGCATGCAGATACACCATTTTGTTAAGCTCTTCTTCTGTAAAGACTATGTTTTCATACATGTTCTTCGGGTTTTCTCGTTGTTGTAAGATGTTGTGGATTTCATCGAGGATTCGGGTTTCTACGTGTTTGTTTTTGGTGATTAACCAGAAAAACCATGACAATCCCACTAAGCTTGTGTCTCTACCTGCTAAAATGAAACTTATGCAAAAATCTTGAAGCAATTTATCATTAAAAAACACATCTTTTTTATCTTGTTCCACTAGAATAAGCCTGGACAAAAGGTCAAATCTTGAAGTACCATTTATGCCTTCTTTGTTAGATAACAATTCCATTTTTCTCTCTTTTACTATTTTCTCAGAAAAACCATGCACAATTTTAAGTGCATCATGTAGTTTTTTCTCAGACCCTAATTTAAAAAACCTCATTGGCTTCCACACAAAATGAGGGATCAAGAACCTTATCAAACTCGCGAAAGTCGCAATCTCAAACGCCTTCGCAAAAGGCGCTTCTGGCAACTCAACCTCTAAACACCCCGTATCGACACCAAACGCTATAGCGCAAGTATTCTCAAATGTAAAACGAAGAAGCACATCTTGCAAATCAATAACACACCCTTTTCTAGCCTCTAAAAGCTTCAACAACTTATCATGCACCAGCTTTTTAACAGATTCCATGGAGAACCGCATGAAGCGAGCAGAATGCATTTCGGAGTTTGCCACACGACGCTGCATCCTCCACAAATCGCCATCGGCATTGAAGATCCCATCTCCAAGAAAATCATATAATCTTTCTTTGTAAGCTTTCCCTTTTGGGAAGTTGTTAAAATTTGTCTTGAGCATGTATTCAATTTTAACAGGATCACTTGTGAGAATCCCATGAGTACCACTCATGCATAAACCTCTAAAATAAATGGTTCCACCATAGTTGATCAAAGCATTGCCACCCTTATCATAAATATCATATGCATATAAAACCGCCGTTGGAAGTATTCCAAAAACCGGCCAAATCATAGGACCCTTTGAGGTGAGTCTTTGAAGTATCGAGTTGAAGACAAAGACGATGAAGAGCACTGCGACTACGTCTGAGAACCATAAATGGGAATACAACCATCTTGTTGAAGAGAAAATGGGGTTAATGATCATGTTGTACTCCATCTTATGTTTTTGTTACATGAAATGTTTGGTTTTGTTAAATAATACACGAGGGATTAAAAGAGCTCAATCAAGTTTAATGTACCATGTACATTTTTAGATATAAGTTATAGATTAATGACTCTTTTCGTAAGTAATGAATCGTTTTGTAACATCCATCTTACCACACAAAATGTGTGTGATTTTAGTACAAAACTCGTGTAATTTACGTGTGGAAAAATGTTTATCCAATCATACCAAATCACTTGAAAAGAATTGAACACTATAAGAAAAACTTACACATACAAGCAATGTTTTAAATAAATTAGTTGTGAAAGGTGCTACATTACGTTGCTAACTGCAATTGCCAACGGTATTAACGACACAATAAGGCGTCTCAACTCAGCTTCATATTGGTAAACTCATTTACATCGGATTTTTCGCATCCTGCAAAATTACCAATGGGAAAAATTGGTAAATTTTATGATTCAAAATCCTTACATTAATTTGTTGGTATGTTAAATTGTCAATTAGAAACAGTTTATATAGTTTACTATTTTATGCATTATATATCACTAATAAAACTTTTGTGATGCATGATATTCATTCCTAGACCAACCTGCTTGGTACAAAACTTACACATACAAACTTAATGGGTTGTATTTGTACTTTTAAAATCATAGACAAATTTAAATATGTACAAATGATTATTGAAATCGACATTAGCTAAGTAGACTAACCAATTAATTCATTAATATGTGAGTTTATATTGGCATAAAAATTATTTTCATCAAGTATCACTATTTTCACAATTTAGCCATGTATTTTGATTTATACTACTCCCGATACTGCTTTTAGTTATGAGTAAAGTGTAGCTTTCTTCCTTGAGATTTGCTCAAATATCAGGTTTCGTCCACCCTTAACACTATCTGTCCCTAACGTTTCGAGTTTTAAAACATTTAATCCAACTTAATAACTCTGACAATTTTTTTCTATTGGTTAATGTCAAATGACCAAAATGACGTTGTTAATAATAATACACAACAAGTCCCTAAGGTTTGCTCAAAACATCAGATTTCGTCCACCTTTAAAACTCTGTCCCTGACATTTCAAATGTCAACACTTTCCTTCTTCGATTCTCGATATCTTGAAACATCATGGACGAAGAGTGTTAAAGATGGACGAAACATAATATTTGAGCAAACCTCAGGAATGAAAATTGCACTTTACTTTTATTTTTATATTATAATCAAGGGTATTTTGGTGATCCTTTGGCATAAACTAACAAAAAAAATCTAATAGTGTTAGTAAATTTGATTAAAAGTATTAAAACTTGAAACGTCAGAGACGAATAATGTTAAAGGTGGACGAAACCTGATACTTTTAGCAAACCTTAGGGACGAAAGCTGTAGTTTACTCTTTAGTTAATCATATCAACCAATGATATTTAAAACACAATTTTACTCAAAATCTCACTTTACGTCAAATTTAGTCAAAATTCATGAAGAACTCATAGCCAAATAGACTAGAGAGTGTTTGTGTAACTGTGAATTTTGTTACTTAAAATAGGGTTACAAGTGAAGGGCGAGTAGCGATTAGCGACCGCTAGTTTAAAATGTAAAGGGATGAATTTTTTAGTCGAAATCGTTTTTGTGAAGATGTCTACGATTTGTTCCCATGTAGATATAAACTGCACATGAAGCTTTCCCTTTGCAAGCATTTCCCTGACAAAGTGAAAATCAACCTTTAACATGTTTTTGTTCTAACATGAAACACAAGATTAGCTGCAAAATAGGTTGCTCCAAGATTATTACACCAGAGAGTGGGAGTGGGAGCGGGATTAGATGTTGTTTCGATCCAAAGGTCCTTTATAAGAGCTTCTAAATAGGTTAATTTGACAACACTACCAGCCATGGCTTTGTATTCTGACTTTATGTGTCACACCCCAACCGATGGCGGAAACATCGGGGCGTGGCACTGAGCGAAACACGGGGTGTTACATTATGGATGACTGAGAGACTGTTTTCTGTTTTTGTGCAATCCAAGAAATAAGGTTAAAGCCCATGTAGAAGGAAAATCCTCTAGTGAACCGACGGTCATTTGGACAACCAGTCCAATCAACATCTAAGAACACGAATGTAAGAGTGCCATTGCTAGTAAACATCAATAAACACCTAAACATTGGACCTAAAGTATGATGAATTAGTAATCCATGATCGATGGTGCCCTTTAGGTATTGGATAATACCTTTGACTTTTCTGACAAGGTATGCATATATGACAACTTTGTTGATTGCAAATGTAATGTTTGGTCTAGAGAGAGTAGCATATAGGAGAGAATCAACCAACTAGCGAAACTTAACATGTTCTGAAAATAGGGGTTGTCCACAAAAGATAAGACCTAGGAAGTGCTCATTAAAGAAGAAACTAGTTTACAATCCAAAAGACCAGCTCGTTTAAGTACCTCTAAGATGTATTTCTTTTGCGATAGAATTGTATTCCATCCTTGTGGAATAATTTCAATACCTAGAAAGTATTCAAGGTTGCTAAGATCATTTAATGCAAAGTTATCCCCGAGTTGTTATATAACTCTGTTGGCTACTATAGGATCATTACCAGTGACAATAATGTCATTAAGGTAGACCAAAACGTATATAAGAGTGTTCCCAGGCTTGGACTAAATAGGGAAGGATTCGTTTTGGAACCAGTGAAGCTTAGTGTATGAAGAGCATGTGACAGATGATGAAACCAAGTATGTGGAGCTTGTTTGAGGCTGTTGGCCCGAAATGGATCTTGATCTCTAGAACGAGCGTGTTTAAACAAACTTGCATAAATAAAAACTTGAATGTATGTACAATCGAATGAGAGAGTAAGTAAAAAACAAATGAAACTATACGATCCTATTTATAGTTTTCTACGGGTACGAGTGAAGAGTTGTGTCTCTTTGTGAATAGACACGTCTCTTGAATGAGTGGTTGTGATTAATCCTTGAAGAGGTATGTTGTTTCTTGTCCGTTCAAATCCAACCGGTGCCTCTTCTTTCTTTTTCCCTTGTGCCGATCGGAATCAATGTGAGGGAGGGGACACACCCTTTCAGTAAAGGTGGTGGTTACCATCTTTCATCTTGACAACATTGGTCCTTGTAGTTCATAACCGCTATGTAATAATGTATTCTAACTATCTAACTAAGTGTGATGTTAAGAGATTAACCGGGTTTCATTCACCCCCTAATCTCGAACATCCGTAAGTTGCTTCAAATCTTGAATCCCGAGCAATTCTCTCATTGTAGCAAACTTGATCCTTGCTAGTGCCTTTGTTAGTATATCTGCTCGTTGTAATTCTCCACTTATGTGTTCCACAGTGATATCTTCGTTTTCCACACATTCTCTTATGAAATGATAGCGTGTGTCAATGTGCTTGCTTCTTCCATGAAAGACTGGATTTCTCATGAGTGCTATTGCTGAAACATTATCTACTCTGAGTGTTATCTTTTCTTCCTTCCAGCCTGTAATTTCACTTAACAATCTTTTAAGCCATAGTGCTTGGCATGCTGCTGCAGTGGCTGCCATAAATTCTGATTCACATGATGATAGTGCCACTGTCTGTTGCTTCTGTGTACACCAGGTTATAGGTGATTCTCCAAAGTAGAATACCAGACCAGTTGTTCCTTTTCCTTTGTCTGTATTAACTCCAAAACTACTATCACTATAACCTGTGATCTTACATCCTCCTTGCCTTTTGTAGATGATTCCATGCTCCTTAGTTCCTTTGATGTAACGTAGTATTTGCTTTACTGCTTTCAAGTGTTGTTCCTTTGGTTCTTGCATGAATCTACTAAGTAGACTGACTGGGTAACATAGATCTGGCCTTGTATGCAATAAGTACCTGAGAGAACCTATCAGGCTTCTGTAATGTGTTGCATCTACTAGATCTCCTTCTTCAGTCTTTGTTAAATGAGTTCCTGGAGTCATGGGAGTCTTTGTGTCATTGCAGGATAACATATTGGCGTCTTTGAGTATCTTGTTGATATATCCTGTCTGCTTGATGCCTATCTCACCCCCTGCTTGAATTACTTCTATTCCCAGATAGTATGCTAGTAATCCTAGATCGCTCATATCAAATTTGTTCTTCATCTGAGATTTGAAGATGTCTATCTCCTTTTTTGATGTTCCAGTGACTATCAAGTCATCAACATAGACTCCAACTATCAGTGTAGAAGTCTCACTCGTTCTTGTATAGATTGCACTCTCTAAAGTGCACTTCTTGAAGTTAAGTGACTTTAGGGTTTGATCTAACTTCGTATTCCAAGCTCTTGGTGCTTGTCTCAATCCATACAGAGCTTTTGATAGTCTATAAACCTTTCCTTCATCTCCTGGCTTTACAAATCCTTCTGGTTGTGATACATAGACTTCCTCCTTGAGGTCTCCGTGTAAGAATGCCGATTTTACGTCTAAATGATGTACCTCCCAACCTTGATATGCTGCTAAAGCCAACATTAGTCGAACTGTCTCCATACGTGCTACTGGTGCAAAGACTTCGTCAAAGTCTATTCCGTGTTGCTGAACATATCCTTTTGCAACCAGCCTTGCCTTGTGTCTGATAATGTTTCCGTTTGCATCTTTCTTAGTCTTGAATACCCACTTTAAACCTATTGCTTTGTGATCTCTTGGCAACTCTGTTAGTTTCCAAGTGTTATTCTTGTTTATTGAGTCTAATTCAGCCTTCATTGCTTCAATCCATTTTCTGTCACTAGATGCTTCCTTGTAATTCCTTGGTTCTTCTTCAGCAAGTAATAATTCATGTGGATGTACTTGAATTTCCTCTGTCTCTTCGTATAATTCTTCGAGACTTCTCAATTTTACTGGAGTGTCACTAATACTTTCTATTGTACTTTCAGAGATAGATGGGCCTCTACTTGATAAACTGCTTGAACTTCCTGCTGAGTTCTGATTATACGAATGTGCTGGCGGGGTTTCATAGGAGTCTTGTTCTTCTGTCTGATCTACTCCTGAATCATCATGATGTGGCCCGCTATTGCCAGGACTACTTGGTTCATTTTCTTCTAACTCTGGTGGGTTGTCATCTTCTTGAATGGCAAAGTTTGTCCATTCGGGATTCCCTGAATCTGCCGTTTCCATATAATTATTCCAGTTCCATGGCTGACCTTCCATGAACTTTACATCTCTACTGACACATATCTTGTTCTTTGCCGGATCATATAATCTGTATGCCTTTGATCCTTCTTCTATTCCAAGGTAAACCATAGGTGCACTTCTATCATCCAACTTCTTTTGTTGAAGTGGTAACACCTTAGCGTAAGCAGTACAGCCAAAAACCTTCAAGTGTTCCAGATTTGGCTTCCTTCCTTTTAATGCTTCAAATGGTGTCTTGTTCACCAGGGCTTTTGTTGGAACCCTGTTTAGTACATATATCGTGTGTCGTATTGCTTCACCCCAAAAGTTCTGTGGCATGTTCATTGCCTTCAGCATACTGCGAGTAGTGGATAACATCGTCCTGTTTCGCCTTTCTAGTACTCCATTTTGCTGTGGGGAATACGGTGCTGTGAGCTGTCTTGTTATGCCGTTGGTTTTGCAATACTTGTTGAATTCAGCCGATGTGAATTCACCTCCTCTATCCGTCCTTAGCATTTTTAACTTGGTCTGCGCTTCCTTTTCCACCTTTTCTTTGAACTCCTTAAAAGTTTCGAATGCTTGATCCTTGGAAGTTAGTAAATATGCCCACATGTAGCGAGTACAGTCGTCTACAAGTAAGAATATATACTTCTTCCCAGCATGTGTTGGTGGGGATATAGGACCACACAAGTCTCCATAGACTAAGTCCAGAGGTTTTAGAGATCTGAACTTTGCCTGATTTGGAAATGGTGCCCTACTATGTTTTCCTAATAAGCATGCGTCACAGATTTGACTAGCATGACTTATTTGAGGAACTCCATATACCAAGTTCTTACGAGTCATTTCCTTAATAGCATCGAAGTGTAAATGACCTAACCTTGCGTGCCATAACCATGCTATGTCTTCAGTTTTTGAGAGCAGGCAGATTGGTTTTCCAGTCTTCAGTTTGACTTTGTATAGCCTGTTCTTCATTCTCTTGACTCGCATTAGTAACTTTCTATTTCGATCTCGGATAGTCAGTAGATCTCCGTCCATAACAACTTTGCAACCGATTTCTGTAAGTTGTCCGAGGCTTAATATGTTGTTTTTCAGACTTGGAATGTAGTATACTTGTGAAACAATCTTTTGTTCTTGGTTCAGACATTCCAGCAGGATTGAACCTTTGCCTTTAATTTCTACGTGCGACCCGTCACCGAACCGTACTTGCCCTGTCGCCGTTTCATCTAACTCTCTGAAGTGACTTCGCACTCCTGTCATGTGGTTGCTAGCCCCGTTGTCTAAGTACCATAGACTTTCATCTACTGAAGCGTAACTTGTTGGTTCCATACGTTCTTCGTTTAGTAGAACCCTTTCTTGAACAACGTTTTCTTCCTGTATTGCCATTAGTAATACGGGTGCTTCGTCTTCCTCGACGAGGTTTGAATGTTCTTGTATTTCGTCTTTCTCAGGACAGTCCTTCTTGAAGTGTCAAAACTTCTGACACTTAAAACATTGGATCTTACTTAGGTCGGTTCTTGCAAACTTCCTCCAATTTTTAGAATTTCCATTTCTAGGTCTAGATGTAGATCCTTCGTTTCTGGGACTTTGCCTATTTCCGTTGTTTCGCCAATTTCCACGCGTTTGGTTAAATCTACCACGACCGCGGTTTCCAGATTGTCTTCCTCTGGTGTTATCATGATGTGTGAACATAAGCCTATCTTGGCTTTCTCCTTGATTTCCTTTCTTTAACCTGAGTCGTTCTTCATATGTCTTTAACCTTCCGACCGCTTCTTCTAGCGTCATAGTTTCGAGATCGGAGTATTGTTCCATGGAGGCAACGATTTGAGTAAACTTATCCGGTACGCCATTTAGGAGTTTGCGTACTAGAGTCGGTTGACTCAATGTCGTTCCTACTTCAGTTGCCCGGGTAACGATACTATTAATCTTTGCGGTAAACGAATCAATAGTGTCTTCATCCTTCATTTGCAACAATTCAAATTCTGATAATAGCGTGTGCATACGCGCCTTTTGTACCCGATCAACACCAACGTGTCTAACCTTTAGATTATCCCAAATTTCCTTTGCAGTCTTACAACTTGCAACTTGCAATACAACATCTTCTGGTATTGCTTGAAACAGATATGCAATTGCAGACTTATCTTTCTTAATGTCTACCGTTGCATTTTCTGCTGGTTCGATCGTTTCCCACAAACCATTCGCTTCAAGAATCGTCTTGATACGAATAGCCCAAACCGTATAGTTTGTTGGTTTCAGAATCGGACACTGAAACTGGGAAAGAGAACTTCCTTCTTTCTGTATTATTATCTGATTTTGTTCGGATGCTCCTGACATGACTTCTTGCCGAACAATCTTCACTTTTACTAAACTTTTACTTTCTTGGTTTCAATAAATCTCAAGCCCACGATTACCCGAATCGTGTAACAATCAAACAATCAACAATCTAATTCGCACTAAACCCCGGAATCAACAAACCCTAGATTCCTAACCAACCCTTCGGTTCAACCGATTACCCTAGAACCGAAATCAAAAATCTGAATTGAACTTGCGAGTTGAAAAACGAAATTGAAACCTGATCGCGAATTCCCTGCGATGCCTTGCGATTCCCACGCCTAGAGCCTGACGCTCTGATACCAATTTGTTGGCCCGAAATGGATCTTGATCTCTAGAACGAGCGTGTTTAAACAAACTTGCATAAATAAAAACTTGAATGTATGTACAATCGAATGAGAGAGTAAGTAAAAAACAAATGAAACTATACGATCCTATTTATAGTTTTCTACGGGTACGAGTGAAGAGTTGTGTCTCTTTGTGAATAGACACGTCTCTTGAATGAGTGGTTGTGATTAATCCTTGAAGAGGTATGTTGTTTCTTGTCCGTTCAAATCCAACCGGTGCCTCTTCTTTCTTTTTCCCTTGTGCCGATCGGAATCAATGTGAGGGAGGGGACACACCCTTTCGGTAAAGGTGGTGGTTACCATCTTTCATCTTGACAACATTGGTCCTTGTAGTTCATAACCGCTATGTAATAATGTATTCTAACTATCTAACTAAGTGTGATGTTAAGAGATTAACCGGGTTTCAGAGGCCATACAAAGATATGAAAAGTAAGAAATCAAGATTCAGATCGTTGTGATTAGCGGAGCCCTAAGGATGGTTGATGTAGACTGTCTCCTTAAGGTCACCATGTAAGAATGCATTGTGAACGTCTAGTTAACAAAGTAGTCATTGCTTTGTAAAAACAAGGGATAGGACCACCCTATGGTGGTAGATTCGATCACCAGACTGAAAGTTTCATGAAAGTAGAACTCTAATTGTGGGTGAAAACCCTTTGCCACAAGACGAGGCTTGTAGCGAGTAATATCACATTTTAGTCCTTCTTTAACCTCTAAACCCACTTGCAATCAGTAGCATTAGTAATTTTTTTTATCCATGGATGGATACCACTCGGATGTTTGTTTGTATTGGTAAAGGATGTGGGCTCAATGAGCGATGGAACGAATGTGGCAACATGATTAGTGGAAGGATTATAAAGGACACATGGTTTGGGATTATGATGTAGCTTGGACAAACATGAGTAAGTTGGTGGAGTAGGGAGATTATGGGAAAAATGAATACGAGAACGAAGTGTAGGGAAAGAATAATTGAGGTGTAGGTGGTGGAGTGGTGGTGGTGATAGATGAAAAATGATCCTCATTGAAACGAACATGTTGAGTAATGTATACACGCCCTAATTGAGGATCAAGACACTAATAGCCATGATGTGCATGGATATTGACAAGAAAAATACAATGTATGGAAGATAAATCCATCTTGTGATGATTGTATGTTCAAAGATGAGTAAAACACTGACACCCAAAAACCGAGTAGTCGGGAGAGCGATTGCACATATGTTCAAAGGGTGATTTGGTGTATAATGCCCGAGAAGCCATATGATTGATTAAATAGACATTATGTCAAAAGAAAAGTGAAAAAAAAAACCTTTGAGGGACAAAGAAATGAGCTAGAAGAGTAAGGTCGGTTTCAACAACATGGAGATGCTGGTATTCAACAAAACCGTTTTGTTCACTGGTATGAGGATAAGATAATTTGTGAATAATCCCAAAGGAGGTGAAAAAACTCGTTAAACGTCAAACCCACCACCCCAATCCGTTTGAACAGTCTTGATTTTAGCATTAATATGACGTTCAACCATGGTCACAATGTTTTGTAAACATCAGGTTTTTGAGTCAAGGGAAAAAAATCCACTTGTAACGGAGAAATGATCAACACATAACATGAAATAAATATAGGTGCAAGGACCAATCATCACATTATACTAATTCAAGAAAAGTTAAACGACAAAACTGGGATTAGATAAACATCACAAATAAGTTTGTAGTAAGGGAAAGTAAACAATCTGATAACATAAAATTCAAAAGTGGATGATGTGGATGACCAAGCCGCATGTGCCAGATAGTGGAGGAGGCTTGTGTAGCATAGAAAGTTGCCTTATCGAGAGACTGCAATTGAGGGACTTGAAGAGAATAGAGACCATTCTCACTGGCCTCGTGAGAAGGATAGTGTGTGTAGACTCGTCCTTTACAACAACCAAAAGAAAAGTGAAAATTAAAGAAACCATTGTTATCTAATCATAATTTTTTTGAAAATATAAAATTTTTATTTTAATTCGGGAACGTGAAGTATGTTAGATATAGAAATAGGGAGTCCCTTACCATTACGAGGAATCAATTTGAGAATAGGGAGTCCCTCCCTTACCATTAGGAACATGGTGTGAGTCCATCATTGAAGGCCTCTGAATTGTCAAGACTTGATAAATTAAGTGTGACATGGTTGTTAGCTCCTGTGTTAGAGAACCATGTGGTGCTAATAGTAGAATGAGCATTGACAAAGTTAGCCATTGGGCAGGCACGAACGGTAGATGTTTGATCATAGTTTGGGCAATCAGAAGGAATGTAACCAATGCCACAGCAGTTGCAGGTATCATACACTATGTCTAGAAGAGTGTGATGTGATGAAGAATTTGACACCCTAAATATTGTAAGGTTTATTGGCTTAATTTAGATGTAGAAATTTGGTCCCAAAAATATTTTTCTTAATTTAATTTCATAAACATGATCTTCACCATCTAAAACGTCAAGTGTGTTTATAAAGTCATTAGGATTTGGTAAATATATATAATAATTCAGTATTTAACAATTCACATAATTGAAATAACGAATTATAAATCAATCCTTGAGATGTGTTTTCGTGTCTATCTCGAGCACTTTATCTTCACATCCAAATCCCTCCACGATTACACCTCCGAGGTATTACCACACCATAAGTTAGTTCTATATCATATAAGAACCATGACAATAGAGTTTGCATTAAACTAATTTAAAGATATCACAAAATGGGACAAATAACCCATATTTTGGTCAGAAGTTGCAGCAGATCAGTCGTAGGTAGCCTACGACCTCCCTAGCGTATGTTGCCTACGACTAGGCCTGATTTGCCTTGGTTAATTCTCATTTCAACCGAATTCATTGACCTAGTACTTGTATTACATTCCATATACAATAGAGAGTCATACACATATTATATCCATGTCTTACTAGGTCATACTTACCATGTATATCTTCTTTATCCCATCATCATGTGTACATCCCTTAGCATTTTCTTATTTGCAAGCGGTGCAAGTTCCCACCTCATCTAAACTATGTTATTAGCTACACTTTGTAATTTTATAAAGGAGTCGATCATTCTTCTTCCTCATCATGAAACTGGCTCATAAGTACATTTAAATCAATTCATTTCTTTAATCAATGATTATAATTGATATCTAAAACATGTATTCTCTTTTGATGTCCATTTAAGGACCTATAACCAATACTAATTAATTAACCAAAGAGCACAACCATAAGACATCAATTCAATTTAGATTTAATTTTACAAATCAATCAAGGTAATGCTCTATACTTCATATATATATTGTCATGGTTGTAAAACAAGGTCTCCAAGGAACCTCGGCCAAAATCGGATCTAGTAGGTCAACTTGGGCCGTGTCTGTCTTTAAAAAAATAAAACATAATTTCTTTGCCTATCATATTAAAGAATTAATATCATTTTCACGTATCTTGTTATAAGTATTAGTAAATTTATGTTATTTGGCATATATTTAATTTCCGAAAACTATTTTCTTTATAATTTAACATGTCCGAGTACTCCACACCTAGGCCGAGTACTCTTAACTCCCCGATCGACCGACTAGGGAGCGTCTAGCGACTTTTGCAACCATGTATATAGCTATATTATTTACCATAGAGTGATAACCACTCGCCTTTGTTCGTAGGACTAGTTAGATATTGCTTCCTCCCATTGTTCCATTGACTACCAAGCTTCAACATTCATATCTTTGTTCGTAGGACTAGTTAGATATTGCTTCCTCCCATTGTTCCATTGACTACCAAGCTTCAACATTCATAGCAAGCTTCCAAGTCGACATTTCATATTAGAATGTATAGTTTGAGATTCTTTCAACATAGATCCCCATAAGAAAACCAATTCATCAATTACATTCATCACCCTTCATACATACATACATGTACTAACTTAATTCAAGTTAGACATCCCAATTTCATTTGTGTTTTTATTCACTAATAGGATCCACTGACTTCCAAATATCAAGTCACCCAATAACTAACCCAAATTTCATCAAACGCTTTGTGCGTTTAATAAAACTTGGATAAAATCATTTACCTTTTGTCATACTAATTCATTTCAAATACTCTAATCTTAACATAAATAATTGAATCATTTTAACTAAATGTACATATTATAGATGATTTACATGAGTCGAAATCAAAATCCCCATGATTTCTAGTCTTATTAATTACATTTTTACATCATCTTGACTAAAGTTCACACTTAGGGATACTAGGAACAATCATAACATAGATTAAGGTCATTTTAACTATTACAAACATTATTTCTGAAAAAATTGTAATGCCCCGCTTGCGGCGTGCACATATAATGTATATATGTGTGGGCGTTCGGGGGGTAAAAGTGAAATGGTACTAATTTAACGTTATTTTACTAATTTCGTGAAAATAACGTTAAAAGCGGCGGATGATTAATCATGCATCATGTGGTGACGTTGATAGCTGAAAGACACGGGGGTACATGCACCAATCAGTCTCTGTCCCCGATTGTTTGAGTGTTATGTATATTAGATCCAAGGCTTCATACAAAACTACAATCGAGCCGGGGGTCTCACTGGAAGCAACATCTCTATTCCTACGGGGTAGAGGTAAGACTGTCTACATCTATTCTCCTCAGACCTTATCTTACCTTTGCTATTGGTGGGATTTACTGAGTATGATGATGATGATGATTTCTGAAAAGATTGTGATTATAACATGATTCCATTAAAACCCACAAGAACCTTTACAACTCTCTATCAAGCATCAACATTATTTGAATACCCGAATTAAATCAACAATAACTTATATGAAATAGACCATCTATCATCAAAACTTCAACTTTCATCTCCATGAACACCTCAAAACCTAGGGTTTAAAGTAGAAGTTACTTACCAAGCTCCTAATTACTAGTGATTTATAAAAAAATCTTCCAATTCTTGACAATTCACTAACCAAATTTATGGATTAACCCAAGTTTTGGGTTCCACCTTGCTTCCCTCGTTTATATTCACTCCCTTTTAATCAAGTTTTCAAACATGCAAGACTAGCCCCTCAAGTTTCAAAGTTTTTAAAACTAGATTTATGTTTTAGCTACCAATAGTCCGTAGACTTTTAATTTAAATAAATGTTTTACAGAAATATTAACTAAGCTTGTGGCACTCCAAATACAAATAAATGTCTCATTAATTGTTATGGACTGAAACCATTGCAGGGTATGAGACTTGTCCCACATCGGTTGTATGTGCAACAAATGTGGGGTTTATATACCAGATATGTTCTCTTACCCACTAGACTAGTCTTTTGGGTTGAGTTCTCTCGTTTGGTATGTAACATTAATGGTCCACACATGATTAATTCTTTTTATTAAAATAAAAGAACACTTACTTTTAATGATTCCATCAGATTTAATAAAACCCCTTTTGTTATAAAAATATTCATTCATCTTATAACTCACACCCAAAATGGGATGTTGCAAAACAAAGCATGGCCAATATGGAAGATTGCCTCAACATACATTAACCGATAATGACTTTCTCAAAACCAAGCTATGAAACATCATCATACATCATAGAAGCATCATATGTCATATGTGCAGTGGTACCCGATTAAAGAATTCAGGACTCGGCCAATGAAAAAATATTTGAGAAATCTTAAGAAAAACCAAAATGCTGTACCCAATTAAGGAATTTAGGACTCGATCAATGAAAAATATTTGAGAAATCATAAGAAAAACCAAACCAAAATGTGATAACCTATGTGGAGTCGTGGTTCACATAAGAAAGTTTTGAAGGTCTAAAAAACGAGCGGATCAAAAGGCCTGCTCAGACTGCATATCGAAGGGTAGTGGACTAGCAGTCACTTGTGGGCCAAAAGAGAAAGTTGGGCCAAAGCCCCTAATCAAAGATGAATATTGGTTGATCCAAGATGAATAGATGCATGCAGGTCATGGCTCCAAAGCTAGCCTTCACATTTCTGGCTCAAGATGAATAGCCTCTAGCCCAAAAAATACAAGCATGCACACTATTGGGCTAAAAGAGCTAGTCTGGTAGCAATTGGGCCCAAGCCCCACACAGACCCGTTTCAATTTACTAATACCTAAGTTTTGATTTTTTACGGCTAACTGTCATGCCCTCAACCACTGTGGCTCGGGTCATACCCGACAATCGCAACATGCCGACATGTCTATATCATATGGCGATTTCTATTCTCAATCATACCATCTTGTATGTGTAGAGTCATTTTACCCATCATAAAAAAATTAACTAAAATAAATGTGATAAAGAAAAATAATATGAGTAGAATTGACATAAAGTTTCATTATGTGTCACATATATAGGTATAACTTGAACCCTATTTAAAATAAGTTCACAGCCATTACATTAAAGAAATGACATGAAATTCAACATCAATCTATTAACTTTGCCCTAGGCTCCATTATGACCAATAGCCCATGCTTCATATAAAGTGTAGTGTTTACTTTCGGACATATTTTTTGTCCTTCAACGAGTTTCAATCTATACCTTAGTAAAATCGAAGCAGCAATCATTTTCATTTGCATATATGCAAACTTTTTGCCCACACACATCCGTGGACCAGCGTTAAACACTGTGTACTTGAACTGGCTTTCCCTCACAAATTTACCATCTTTAATCCACCTTTCGGGCCGATACTCACAACAGTCTTTACCCCAAAGGCTCTCCATTCTAGCCATGCCATACATCATGTACACAACTCGTGCACCCTTTCGAACTGGAGTCCCATCTGGGAAAACATCATCTTCTTGTGGCTCTTTGTGATCAAATGAGACAGGAGGGTATAAACGTAAGGATTCAGATATTGCTGCTTGTAGATAAGTCATGTTTTTCAGTTCTTCTAATGTAAATATTATGTTTTCTTGATTTTCCTTGTAGGGTTTTTCTCGCTTTCGTAAGATGTCATGGATTTCCTCGAGAATTCGTGTTTCAACCGATGGATTTTTGGCAACTAACCAGAAAAACCATGATAATCCCACTGAGCTTGTGTCTCTACCTGCTAAGATGAAACTCATGCAAAAATCTCGAAGCAGTTTATCAGAAAAAAACTTTTCCTTTTTATCTTGTTCCATTATAATAAGTCTTGACAAAAGATCACACCTTGAAGTGCCCTTTATGCCTTCTTTGTTGGATAATAATTCCATTTTTCTTTCTCTTACAGTTTTTTCAGCGAAATTGTGCACAACTTTGACAGCTTCTTGTAGTGTTTTCTCAAACCCTAATCGGAAAAACTTTAGTGGCTTCCAAAGGTAACGAGGGGTCAAAAACCTCATCAAAATCATAAAAGTCACCTTCTCAAATGCCTTCGCGAAGGGCATTTCTGGTAATTCAACATCCAAACACCCCGAATCGACACCAAATGCGACTGCACAAGTATTGTCAAAAGTAAAACGAAGAAGCACATCTTGCAAATCAATAACAAACCCCTTTTTAGCATCTAAAAGCTTCAACAACTTGTCATGCACAAGTGTCTTAATGGAGTCCATGGAGAAGCGTATGAAGCGAGTCGAATGCATTTCCGAGTTAGCCACACGACGCTGCGTCCTCCACAACTCGTCATCGGCGTTAAAGATTCCATCTCCAAGAAAATCATAGAATCTTTCTTTATAAGCTTTCCCTTTTGGGAAATTTTTGAAATTTGTCTTGAGCATGTATTCGATTTTAATAGGATCACTTGTGACAATCCCAAAAGTGCCACCCATCCAAAGACCTCTATAGGAAAATGTTCCACCAGATTTGATCAAAGCTTTGCTACCCCATTCATACATGTTAAAGGCATTTAAGGCAACCGTTGGAAACGATCCAACAATCGGCCATATCATAGGACCTTTTGTAGTGAGACTTTGAATTATGGATTTGGATATGAAGATGATGAAGAGCCCCATTGTTATGTCTGAAAGCCATAAATGGGAATACAACCATCTTGGTGAAGAGAATATGAGGTTCTTGAGGATCATGGTGCACTCCATATGTTGTTTTTGTGATGGAAATTATGTGGTTTCATGAAATAATAGATTGTAAGAGAGAATATTGAGAGTGAAACAGTGATCCGATCAAATTTAATTTAACTGATTGATCAATGTATATGTGTGCTTATAAAAAATCAGATTGGTGGTTTACTAGCTAACTAAACACATATATACATGAACTTTTGTGAGTTCAAGACGGCTCTTTTGGTAAGTTAAGGCTCAATTTGTAACAACCACCTTACCATGCAAAAAGTGTTTTTCCTATGTTGGTTTTTACAAGAAAACTCTTGTGATTTACATGTTCAAAGTGTTTTTTCCCGATTCACTTGTAAAGAAAAGATGAAATAAAATTATAGACGTCACAAAAACCATATCAGCCGTAAGGAGACCTTCTGGTGATTAGTGGTGTACTTTACAACTAAAAAGTTGAAAGTGCAGATTTGCCCTAGAAAATTTGGGTAGCGGACAGCTTGTTGCCCAGTTACCGTCTATTTCGAAGTAATTTCTTATCAAGTTTAATATATAAAATAATAGTGATTTTTTTTAGTTATAGATTTTGATCGAAAGAGTGCAATTTACCACTCATTTTACATCAGTTATCCTAAGTTTTAACGAACCATGAGCTTTTAGTGATTTGCTATAGTGGTTATAAGTTAATTTGTAGGTTATATGAACAATTAATTTGTTACCTGTTTCTTGGAAATTTTATATGCAAATATTTAATTGTATTGTTTATCTAAATTGCTTATATATGATTGCTTATAAGTAAAACAAACAATTCAAACACCACCTTAAAACATCAAAAGATTTTTATCATATTGTTTTTATTAGGAGTTGTAAATCTTGGTGAAAATTTTCAACCCAAACCCGATTCATATATTTATTCATGTCGGCAGGGGCGGTTCTTAATAGTGAGTGTTGTGGCAGGGCCACGGCCCGGGCAAGTTTTTCGGCCGTAGTGCTAATTTTCCGCATTTCGATCGAAATTTTTTATATATACTATGTTTGGCCCGGGCAAGCCCGGGCTTTTTTTAGTGCCCGTGTCTTTCGGCCCTGGCACGTTCAACGGGCAAGATCTGCCACTGCATGTCGGCCCATTATATATTCATTTGTGAATAGAAGTAATGCTTAGTGAATTAGTAAAAAAATAATTAATTAGTTGCTCAAGCTATCTCTCGTTTCTAATTAAAAAAAAAAAACTAGTTTATATATGAAGATTTTAGTTATACACCATATATAGTTATATAATATATCTAAGTTGGATAAAGTATTGTAAAACTAAACTTTTTATAGAAAAATCGGCTTTCTACTTCTAATTTTAGTTTCAGACCATCATATTTAGCTCTAAAGTTTTGTGAGCTTTCAAAATTTAGCATACTTACATGTTCTAAAGTACTAAAACAGAAAACTACTAGTCTGAAACAAAAGCCCCTATAGCTCAGTGGTAGAGCGCCAGTCTTGTAAACTGGAGGTCTGTAGTTCGATCCTGCATGGGGGCATATTTAATTTTTTTTGAATCCTCTTTCTACAACTGGATTCATATTTAGTTTGCTGAAACTACTCAATTGAATGATGCTCAACTTTGAAAACTCTGATCTTTTCCTCCATAACCAGTTTATGACTCGACAAATCAGTTTGGGTCAGATCGAAACCAGTTAACTGGTTCAAATGGGTTTTTTCAACTCGGTTCGGGTCCAAACCGGCTTCAGCAACGAGATTAGGAACCGATATACAAGCTGGCGATTTCAGGCGTCGTATCGGGTCAGGTTAGGAACCGGTTTGGAAATCCAGACAGGTTTTTTGTATTGTTTGTTTGGAGTTGTGATTTATAACCATGGGTTAAATTCTTTAGCAAATTCAAGAATGATCCATTCATTATTTCATTATTGATATTCTTCAATGAGTTAACATACTTAACTTAACAGGCATGCAGATGGCTATTGGATTGGACTCATTCATCATACAATCTGATTTGTTTCCATGATCTAGTCAAATAAACAGGGATTTGATCAATTAGGGGAATGCATAGATCCAACCAAAAGTAAGTTATTTGTGTGATATAAATGTATCATCCCAACTTACTAAAAATATTACAAGTTAATTCAAAGTATTTTTTGGTGGTTGTATATTAATTGGGGTAACTTTGTAGAATAGTAACCAAGTTTTAATTTGGTCGCTTTAATTGATCACCAATTTGAGTGGGTTGGTTGCTTGGATATCTGGACTAGTCTTCCGGAAAACACATTTAAAGGAATCAATGGTAAGTTCTTTACAACCTCATGGCTCATAGAAACATGTCTGGTCGAGTAACGAGTCAAAACAAATAATTCCTTTTTGTAGAGGTTCGGCTGGGTTGTCTGGCTATTCATGGAACTCGCAGAGGGCGGTTATTCAACCAATTTCCATAAAGACCAATGGTTCGGACTTCGGAAGGTATATATGTGTCCTTATCTTAATATGTTACGTTTATTTCCCGTCATAATCTAATATCCGGAAAGAAAACAAGGTAGTTGTAATGGTCAGGGTTGCCTATAGACGCAATTGCACATTAAGTGTCAATTGCGTTAAGCAACCTAATGATTGGCAATTTGGTATGGGCATATCTAGATTGTATTTGATTGTTATTAATTGGTTACGGGCCATAAGGCCTGACCCATCTTCCAATAAGAGTCCGTAATAGGATTGTTTTATTCAAAACCCTAACTTATGGGTAAAGGACCGTAAAGTCTGACATGACTTTCCATAACAGTCCATAATGGACCAAAATTCATTCTGAGAGTAGTATTTGGGTAACGAGTCGTAAAGCATTGATTGTTTACCTGTAGAGGTATGTAGGAGCCCAATGTAATCCATCAAAATTGACCGTTTAATCTAACGAACATATTTTTACATGTTATTACAAATGATCAGTCTTATTGTCGGAAAATAAAAAACAATAACTATCTAAATGGAGAATTGTTCCATTCTATTATGTGTCTATAGGAGCTCTATTTTAAACGCACCATGTGAACTAATAAAATTTATACGGGTGTAAATCTAACTACAAATACGTTGTATTTCGATCGCACTTACAGATAAATACATAATAACTATTTTATTAAAACGAAGATGCAAGTATAAAAATCTGTGCAATTAAGTCTTGTTTTAATTACAGACAAGATGATGATTAAGACCAGATTTAAAATAGACAAATATTTTTTTAGTGTGGTTCCTCCTTTTGAAACAAATTAATCGACTGTCGATGAAATGTTGGCTGTCACATTTTGTTTCCTTGTGTATATTTTGTTACAGTTTAATTGTATATATTTAACTAATACAAGCCCATAATTTGCTGCGCAATTGTAGTTGTAGGACTTGTTTGATTTGATGAGCCTCTAATCTATTATACTCGCGGAAACCAGCGGCCGTATGCAAACCCACGTCCTGCCGACTGGTTTAAGGAAACTAGAGTCCACCATCATTCTTAAATAAATATCCAAAAAAGTATGATGTTCACATTGTCTAACAAAAACAGAAAATTAAATTTTTTGGTTCAATTATGAAAAGCAATCAATAGGTTTTTTTATACTAAAAAAATTAGGTTTATGGATAAATGTCAACGATTTTACTTTTTAAACGTGACATATCTTCCTATACTAATAAATGAAAATCTTTTTGTACACGTGTCACTCTCTGGTGCCTCCTTCCTTTTAATAGTATTACATATTAATTTTTGTACACAAAATATAATATAATATTAATTAATATAGTTAGAGATAAACGTATAAATTCAAATTTAATTAATAATTATCTATAACAAATATAAATGTATCAAATGATATAATAAGTATAATATTATTTAATATAGTTAGAGATCAAACGTATAATTTCAAATTTAATTAATAGTAAATTACTTTTTGAGTCCTTATGTTTTAATGGTTTTAACCACTTGAATCCAAAATTAAAAAGTTTAACGCCCTGAGTCTCTAACCGCTCATTCACATCCTCTGTAAAAAAATTCAAAAAACCTTTTGTAAGGTTGAGTTCTCTAATTTCTCACAACTCGTATCAGTTTTCATTTTACCCTAACCATATATATTTGTTAAGATAAAATATATTATTTGGATATAAACAATAATTACTAATAAAGTATCAAATCACGTGTACAAGTAACGAAAATATAACTGATCTTTTGTTTTACTAATTTATCTAAATAAGTCATTTCATTAATAAGGATTATATACAAGTTTATAAATTACGTTTTTCGTCATTCAACCCGTGTAACACACGGGGTTGTAAGCTAGTTAGGTGTATATAGAAGTGAACTGAATATTTAATCAATATAACATTTACCGGAGAGGGTTTACTAAAAAAGTGGATTTTGTCTAAGTAGCCTAATAATGATTGTGATAATCAGGGGCGGATCCAGCATATAACAAGGGGCAACCCCCGCTACGGCTTGGCGCTCCGGCGGTAGTGTAAAATTAGTGTAAATTTTGAAAAAATATAACGTTTTTTCGATTTCGTTTCCGTTTTTTTATAAAACGTTACGGTTTGATGGATTTTCTAGATCCGTCAATTGTGATAATAACATGTGACGGAAGAAGGGACATTTTGATACTAAAACATTTTGGTTCTTATAAATAGGAGTGTGAAAATGTGACACCCCTTTTGTTTTCTAGAAAATACAAAAAAAGAAAAAGAAAACACACACAGTACAAAAAATCTAGAACAAAATATGTATTACAAAAAAATATAGCACAAAAAATCTAGTAAGGATATGTACGGTTAAGATGAGAACTAATCTTAACCATTTATTTTTTAAATCAATGGTTAACGTGATAATGTAGGATAAAAAAGAAGTGTAAGGGTATCGTGAGAAAGTCTTATTTTTTGACTCTCTCTCAACATGCAAAACACATGCGTATTTCACCCCTATTTTTTAAACGTTCATAACTTTTTTATACGAAATTATTTTTTTTATAAAAATTTCACCATAAAATCGAACGTCTTTTTATCTTTAATTTTATTACCATATTTATAACAACCCTCTTGAATTTTTCTGACACCCTAATATATCTTAAAATATCCCTATATGCCCTAAAATACACCCCGTATGCGAAAACAGACCCTGAATACCTTTATTTTTATAAAAATTAAATAAAAACGAATTTTTAAGGTCTCTCGCGGGGAGCGTAAGCCACCCCCTTGACCTACGCGGGCCGCGACAGCTCCAATCTCAGGCGAGTCCCCAGGCCGCCACGTGTCGGACTCGCGTTAAGGCTACGTGTCAACGCGGCAAGGCTACGGCCTAGTCTACAAGACCTCGCGGGCCGCGTAGACCCTGGCCGAGTCTTACGCGGGGCGCGACGAAGACAAATTTCAGCCCTATAAATTGAGGGCATCGGCTTCAGTCTCCGATCGCTCACAATTTATTTCTCTCTCGACTTTCTACATAATATAAGCTATTTCCGGGAATTAAACCCCCCTAATTAACGAAATTCTGCCCCATTGTAAGTATTATAACCCCAGTTACGTATTAGATACGCTGCCCGATTGATCCAGGGTTCCGTAACGGCTGTCGAGGTTCTGCCCGACGTAGTCGTTGGAATGCCGTCTCGGGGAGGGTATTGCTAATGTAAATATTGGGTTATTATACTAACATATGTACATTTGTGTAATTAATAGATAACTACCAGGAAACCCTTAAAAGAAGTCTAAGACAGCAATGTGAGTAATCTCCTTTTTGTAAATTGTTTTTACAAAACCTTAAATCTTTTACAATGCGATTAAGCAGTGACTGAGTCTTTGTAGTTCTTCAATTACTGTCGGTATGTTGGGGTTTTGTATACAAAATGTGGAACACGTTACCATTGGACAAAGAGTTAGCCAATGTGTAATATGACCAACCAGTCAGGATTGACAGTACTGAATGAGTAATTGTGTAGAAATAAACCATGTGATAGCTCTCAATACTGTTAAAGGATAAAACTCTTCTTGATTTAAACTGGGATTCACTCACCAGTGTTTCCCACTGACAAAATGTTTTTAAATGCGTTTCAGGTAACAAAATGTGAAAGCCAACTAGAAGCCAGCTGGACAGCACTGAAGACTTGGAAAAGTGGCTATAAAAGTTACTTAAATAAAAGAAGATGTTTTATTCAATAAAATAGGGATTTTCCCTATGAAAATGTTTGTAATGAAAACTTGGGTTTTATCCCAATATGTTTAATATGATAAAAGCGTGGTATTTACTCTGATAAATATTTCCTAACTACGGTCCTAATGAAATTTCCGCTGCCAAAAATGATAAATACCTATACCACCAAAACTGGTCTCGCGGCCGCCCGTTCCCGGGACAGATAGGGGGCGGGGGTTGCGACAGAAGGTGGTATCAGAGCCAAGCCACTGATTCAGCCACAGAAGTGTTCTGCTGACACCAAGATATTATTCAAATTGTTAGGAAATTAATTATGGAAATACGTGCATAATTGTATTTTATTATTGTGTGTTATTTGACTATTTGTTAGTTTACAGTATGAGTGATCAAGGACCCTCAGACGTTTATCGTCAGTTGTCCGATTCACCTAGGAGTGAAGGTACCTCTTCCCAGCCTGCCCTCTTTGGGTATTCAGCTGACCAGGAAGAAGGGATGTTTGTGTTTAAGGCTCAGTCTGAAGAGCCATTCCCTCAGAAAAATAGAGGATGGTTCAGTAAGGGAGCACACGAGCGTAGGAAAAGAATGCGAAAGTTGCAACAGCAGAGAGTCCTAGCAGCAGCTAAGCGAGAGACAGATGCCCATACACAGGATATGCTTAATAGGAGCTTAGCCAATTTTCATATCCTCGCAACCACAGCTGCCGACCCAAACCTGGAACAACTAGTAGTCCCACAACCCTTACCTTTGTTTCCCACGCAGCCGATGGAGATAGAAAACAACCCCGAAAACCAAGTCCAAATGCATGATTTCAACCCTGAGGAGATACCTAGGATACCAGCCCCTAATCCCTTAGACCCAGACTACGATCCGTGGTTTGATGATCACAGGGATTATGTGCAACGCTACCACCTAAACGACGAACCCATGCCGAACTTAGCAGCCTATCCAGGTCTGGACCCTCTAGATCCCTACTACGATAACGATGAATACATTAGGGAGATCTTAGAGAATTCGTACCCTCAGGAGGAGCCCATGCCCCAGTACCCAGATCCAGTACCAGCACCTGCACCCCCAATGAGTGCAGAAAATGTGCAAGAGCTCCGAACTTTCGGAGAAGAGATTTTAGAGAGTAGCGAGAGAATGAGGCAGGTAGGAGAGCGACTCGTCTGGAAGTACGACGAGCGCAATATGAATTACTCCATATAAGTGATGGTGATGGTGGAGATAGTAATAATATATATATATATATATATAATATGTGTAATAATAATCTATGTTGTAGTATAGACCACTTCGTGGTTAATGATGCATAGTAGTATTGTAATTTTAAATTTCAGTATCAGTATGTAGTAGATGTATAATAGACAAAAAAGAGTAAGTCGCAATGCTCGACGCTTTTGACCAATATGTGTGTTATGTGGTTGTTGCCTAAATTATTAATTATTTTGTGATATTAATAATTGGTAAATGTTTAAAATTCAGGTGGACAACGAAGTGAATCAGGAAAACCAGAATAATGATAACCAGAGTAACAATAACCCGGATAATGAAAACCCGAACAACAACAATAATGGAAACCAAGTGGATAACAGTGCCATGCAACACATAGTGGCACAAGGGATAATAGATGCGATGCCATATACTATCAAAACGGTTAAGGAAGCAGAAAATAAAAGTAAACATGATAGTAAACGACCCTCTGAACCTGAACATAGCGTAAACAATGGACACGTACTTCAAGTGCCCATTCCCAAAAGAAGAAGAACCGTGTCTTACGGTTGTTCTTATAAATAATTATGGTCTTGTAAACCAATGGAATTCTCGGGCAATGAATGGGCCGTTGCATTTCTACGCTGGATAGAAAAGACTGAGGCAGTCTTAAGAATAAGTAAATACGCGGAAAAGGATAAGATAATGTTTGCTTCCAATATGTTTAAGAATTCAGCACTAGAATGGTGGAACACTATCCTTCAGACTAAGGGAAGTGATAGAACTTACAATATGGAATGGGAGGAATTTAAAAACATGGTAGGAAGGAAATTCTTCCCTCCTAATGAAAAGGAACAGATAGCAAACAAATTCCTAAACCTTAGGATGATTGGGGTAGATAGTAAGGGTTATACTACATTATTCTTTGAATATGCTCGAATAGTACCAACCCTTGCATCACCTGAACCAGTATTAATCTCCCGTCACATCTGGGGATTAATTGGAGAGATATGGCATGTAGCCAAGGCAGCTAGACCCCAAACCATAGAAGAAGCTGTAGAACTAGCAAACACCTTGACAGATGAATTAGTCTGTACACGAGAAGAGGATCAAAGGAGGAACCTAACCCAGAAGCTTACCCAAGAATTCCATTCTGGAAATTCTAACCGTGGGAAAAATGTAGGTTCTACCTCTGCACCCTACTGTAAGTATTGCAAAAGGAAGCATTCTGGAAGATGTTCCATATACTGTAACTTTTGCAAAATATCTGGACACAAAGATGAAGACTGCAGGAAGAAGCCTAACAACAGGATATGCTACAACTGTGGAGAACAAGGTCATATCAAGCCAAATTGTCCGAAACTAGCTCTAGCCACGAACACCAAGAATACTAAAAATGCTAGAGCATTTGTTCTAACTGCAGAAGAAGCAAAGATAATCTCGGATGTGATCACCGGTACGTTTTTAGTTAATGATGTTTTTGCTAAAGTATTATTTGACTCTGGTGCGAATCAAAGTTTTATTAATACTTCATTTTGCAAACTTCTCAATCAACCATTAACTAAACTCCCACAATAATGTCTAGTAGAGACAGCAAATGGTGAAACCATTAAGATTTCTGAAATCTTGCAAGGAGCAAGAATAGAAATTTTAAATCGGAAATTTATTGCAAACCTTTACCCAATAAATCTGGCAGGATTTGATGTTGTGTTAGGAATAGATTGGTTAATATCCAATAAAGCCAGTATTTTATGTGATCAAAAGTCAATCCAAGTAAATTCACCAAGGGGTAAAAAAATCACAATTAAAGGAAATAAAACCTCTAGATCCACAAAGTCCATCTCTGTGATGAAAACAACAAGTTATATAAGAAAATGATCATTAGTGTATTTGATTTCTATAATCACTAACACTAAAGGAAAAGAATTAAAGGATATTCCAATAGTATCTCAGTTTTCAGATGTATTTACAGAAGAGCTACCAGGGCAACCTCCCGACAGGGAAGTTGAATTCAGAATCCATTTGATACCGGGAACCGCACCAATTGCCAAGGCACCTTACCGTTTGGCACCCGCAGAAATGCAGCAACTAAAGAAACAGTTAGACGAATTGTTGGAGAAAGGATTCATTCAGCCAAGCTCATCACCATGGGGAGCACCGATTTTATTCGTTAAAAAGAAGGACGAATTAATGCGTATGTGCATTGACTACCGTGAATTGAACAAAGTCACGATTAAGAATCGGTATCCATTACCAAGAATAGATGATCTGTTCGATCAATTGCAAGGAGCACGATTTTTCTCTAAAATCGATTTAAGGTTAGGATATCATCAATTAAAGGTACAGGAAGAGGACATTCCTAAGACCACTTTCAGAACAAGGTATGGCCATTATGAATTTACTGTCATGCCATTTGGTTTAACCAATGCCCCAGTTGCATTCATGGACATGATGAACCGAATATGTGAGTCATATTTGGATAAATTCATAATTGTATTTATAGATGATATTCTCATTTACTCTAAGAATAAAGAGGAACATGCATCGCACCTGCACGCACTTCTAAGTTTACTGAGAAAAGAAAAGCTTTATGCTAAGTTTTCGAAGTGTGAGTTTTGGTTAGAACATGTACAATTTCTTGGATATCTAGTTAATCATGAAGGAATTCATGTAGATCCCACCAAGATCGAGGCAATTACCAAGTGGAAAACCCCTGAGTCACCAACCGAGGTTAGAAGTTTCTTAGGATTGGCCGGTTATTATAGAAGATTTATTCGAGATTTTTCTAGAATAGCCAATCCCTTAACTAAGCTAACCTGTGAATCTGTTAAGTTTGAATGGGGACCAAAACAAGAAGAAGCATTTAAAATTCTTAAGCAAAGATTAACCCATGCACCCATACTAGCGTTACCAGAAGGAACTGAAGATTTTGTAATCTATTGTGACGCTTCTAAATTAGGTTATGGATGTGTGTTAATGCAACGTCAAAAGGTTATAGCTTACGCTTCTAGACAACTTAAGAATCATGAAGAGAATTATTCAACCTATGATCTAGAGTTAGGAGCTATAATTTTTGCCCTTAAAATTCGGAGACATTACCTATACGGTAGTAAGTTTACCATTTTCACTGACCATAAGAGTTTAAGGTATGTTTTTGAGCAAAAGGAATTGAATATGAGACAAAGAGGCTGGATGGAGATACTTAGTGATTATGATTGTAATATCCAGTATCATGCAGGAAAGGAAAACGTAGTAGCTGATGCTTTAAGTCGAAAGTATCATGAGAAGCCAAAAAGAGTATGTTCTCTTAAGTTAAATCTGCAAGTAGATTTAAATGAACAGATTAGAAAGGCACAAGAATCAGTAATCAAAGATGATACTGAAAAATTAAAAGGAATGATTAAGGAATTAGAACAAGGAACAGATGGAATTTGGAGATTCCATAAGAAAAGAATGTGGATACCTAAATTAGGAAACCTACACCACCGTATATTAGAAGAAGCCCATAAGTCTAAGTATACAATGCATCCTGGAAGTGATAAGATGTATCAAGACTTAAGGAAGAATTTTTGGTGGATAGGAATGAAAAAGGACATAGCAGCATATGTTGCAAAGTGTTTAACCTGTTCACAAGTCAAAGCTGAACATCAGAAACCCTCAGGTTTATTGCAACAGTTAGAAATGCCAGTTTGGAAATGGGAATTGATAACAATGGATTTTGTTACCAAATTACCCAACACAAGAAAAGGTAATGATACAATCTGGGTGATTGTAGACAGGCTAACCAAGTCATCTCATTTCCTACCAATAAAAGAAACTTTCAGTATGGAATAATTAGCTAAATTATATGTAAATGAAATAGTTTCATTACATGGAATTCCTCTATCAATTGTTTCTGACAGAGATGGTCGCTTTACCTCTCATTTTTGGACAAGTTTCCAAAAAGCAATGGGAACCAAGTTGAATCTAAGCACCGCTTATCATCCTCAAACGGACGGACAAAGCGAAAGGAAAATTCAGACACTAGAGGACATGCTTAGAGCTTGTGTAATTGATTTCGGAGGTAATTGGGACGATCATTTACCATTGTTAGAATTTTCTTATGATAACAGTTATCACACAAGTATCAATGCTGCACCATTCGAAACACTTTATGGACGAAAGTGCCGAACGCCAGTCTGTTGGGCAGAAATTGGAGAAAAGCAACTATTTGGACCTGAGATAGTACAAGAAACAACAGACAAGATCATTCAAGTCAAGGAACGACTGAAAGCAGCACGTGATCGACAAAAGAGTTATGCTGATAACCGACGAAAGCCATTGGAATTTCAAGTAGGAGATAAAGTATTATTGAAAGTCTCTCCTTGGAAAGGAGTGGTAAGATTCATCAAAAGGGGAAAGCTAAGTCCCAGGTATATTGGACCTTTTGAGATTATTAGAAGAATAGGACCTGTAGCCTATCAACTACAACTGCCAGAGGAAATGGCAGGAATACATGATGTATTTCATGTATCTAATCTCAAGAAGTGTTTAGCTGATGAATCGCTAGTAGTGCCTCTTAAGGATATAGAGGTAAATGAACAGTTAAAGTTTGTAGAAAAGCCTCTACAAATCGAAGACAGGAAAGTTAAGAACCTCAAGCACAAGAGATTAGTTCTGGTCAAAGTGAAATGGGATTCCAAAAGAGGACCAGAATACACATGGGAGCTTGAATCAGAAATGCAAAGGAAATACCCGCACTTGTTCCAGTAGATCTCGAGGGCGAGCTCTAAAACAAGGTGGGGAAGATATAACAACCCTCCTGAATTTTTCTGACACCCTAATATATCTTAAAATATCCCTATATGTCCTAAAATACACCCCGTATGCGAAAACGGACCCTGAATACCTTTATTTTTATAAAAATTAAATAAAAACGAATTTTTAAGGTCTCTCGCGGGGCGCGTAAGCCACCCCCTTGACCTACGCGGGCCGCGACAGCTCCAATCTCAGGCGAGTCCCCAGGCCGCCACGTGTCGGACTCGTGTTAAGGCTACGTGTCAACGCGGCAAGGCTACGACCTAGTCTACAAGACCTCGCGGGCCGCGTAGACCCTGGCCGAGTCTTAAGCGGGGCGCGACGAAGAAAAATTTCAGCCCTATAAATTGAGGGCATCGGCTTTAGTCTCCGATCGCTCACAATTTCTTTCTTTCTCGACTTTCTACAAAATATAAGCTATTTCCGGGTATTATACCCCCTAATTAACGAAGTTCTGCCCCATTGTAAGTATTATAACCCCGGTAACGTATTGGATACGCTGCCCGATTGATCCAGGGTTCCGTAACGGCTGTCGAGGTTGTGACAACGCTCACCAAATCAGGTATCCGTACGAATTAATTAATATTTAATTAATGATTAACTACTGTGCTTGCTTACAGTTGTGATTAAACTTCTACTTGAATTCTGATACATACACATACATGCATCATACTTATTTGCCGTCACTCCATTATTTACACAGAACTATAGTGACAAACTTGATGCACAAAAGCACAGTAGCACAATGAACGGATAACCCAGTAAATATGCTGGTATAGCCAGCACCAGACAGACACTGTCTCTGAGGCCATTAAGAGCCGGGAATAGATTACTACACTGGTAGGGAGTGTAGGGAGGTGAGGATTGTAGAACTGCGTCACTAGGTAATATTTATAGTGACCGGATGTGCCTAAAACATGCTCAAATTACAAAATTCTGCACTCTATTACAAAATTCAGCATTTAACGTAACTAGTGAAGTGCAAAAACATGGAAAAATAATACTAGACACTTTCCAAAGTGTCGGGAATTAATTGTGTCACTAAAAACACTATAAAAGGCACTTTAAAGCTTTGCTTGACACTTTAACGGATCAATATCCAACCGAACAACCGGACATTACCCGGAACATAAAAATATTGTCAAACACATTGATTTTATTTTTCTAAGCTAGTTAGGGTCCCCGAACACCCTAACACACCTTATTATATATAACACATGATAATACACTAACTAGATACTTAAGTCCTAACCAAATTAGTAACTAGTTCCATTGCATTCCAACCCCATACCCCCCCCCCTTTTCTTACGGTTTCAAGGGTGAAGTACCACCCATGATTTTCTTCATTTGTTTAATATATTTGTATAGTACTTAGGGGGCATTTTAACTAATGGTCAATATAGATGTTGGAAGATTATAAAATTAACCACAAGGCCACCATTCACTTCATATCATCTTCAACAACAACACCATCCTTCTCTCTTCCTTTCTTTGGTTTCGGCAGCCCCAAGAGCACCACCATACCACCACCATCAAGCCTTGTTCAAGCCATCCATACATACACAAAGGTGCAAGAGGTCCGACAAGTAAACTTGGTGCACTCGGAAGCTCAAGGACCGCTCTAGTTTTCTTTTATCCACCACTTTTACGCTTTGAAACTCCCCTAGCCTTGTGCTAGTAGTAAGTTCCTTAGATCTTCATGTTCTTCATATTTATGGTGGTTAATAGTGAAAAGAATGGTGAAATAACAAGAACCCTAAAGAACATAAACAAAAGTCTTGAAGTTAAACTAACTAGAGAAGATGTATGGTTAAATGAGGTTGAAATCATGATAAATCTGAAATAAACAAACCATAATCTGCTGTAACAGACTTATGATCTGATTTTAATCGTATTAGAAAGGATGGTGAACGTATGTGTGCGTTTTAGTAACATTTAACCTTTAAACAGCATGCTGATTGCCTTTTTCAGCCGACTTTAACTGGCTGTAACAGGACCTTAATAAAACGAAAAATGTATTTTCTGAAGTCTAGGTTCATGTATTATGAAATACGGTTCTAATGGCACCGGGACCATAATTTTTGGACTTCGTTTACTATTTTTAAAGTGTCGTTTTGTAACAGCAGCTAAAGCTGCATTTTTACAGCAGTAAATGAGAGTCATATTTTTAGTCATAACTTGGTTTCTGTGTAGAGTCAGATCATAAAATTTATACTGTAGTTGAACACCGATGTATTTGTAACTCTCTCACTGGAATTTCATAAATCGGACTCTCGATGAATTTTAAATAAATTATTCCGCGGACTGTGGTCAGAAAAAGATAAATCTGATTTCGGTCCGGAAAATGATTTTCTATAAAATATTGGTGCTGATTTGGACCCCGATATTTTTACACTATAATTTTTGGTTCGTGTAAGACATTCTATAAAAATTTGGGAATTTTTGGAATAAGATAACTATTTTAATAAATTACCCGAAAACAGCCCAATTTTGTGTTTTAAAACTGAATCGATAAAAGTAATATTTTGCATGCCTAAATGTCAGGCTGGTTATTTGAAAGAGATCTAACGTGTTATATGTTAAAGAAAATGATACGCTAATAAGCGTGGACGCCTCCATTTACAGAGGAGACTCTGGCGAAATTTTTCCAGAAAATAACACTTTGAAATATTTTTGTGAACAAGTGTTTATAAATATATTTTTAACTCGTTTTCAAAATATAAATTTCGCCATGATTTTTATTACAAAATAACCGAGTGTCGGAGGTGGATTTTCGTAAATAAAACTTGTTAAATATATATTGAGAATATATATTTCGTAATAAGACGCTTGTGTGCTTACGTGTTTATTTTGAGAACTAGAGATATATTATTTTTGGGGTAAAAATAATATTACTTGGAAATATCATGAAAATACGACTCCAAAATAATACCAACGCCCTCACAAATAAATATTTAAGTTGCATCGGTATTGTTTATACAACGCGAACTCTAAAATGTAACTTGCGTATTCTCGGAAAATACTCTTAAATGTGTATTTTGATAAAGTATTATTTTGGAAAATTGTATGAAGTAAAATATAATATTTTTGGGAAAAATATGTATATTTTGGAAACAGAATATTTTAGACAAGTGAATTAAAATATATTTTCAAGTGAGACTTAAAAATATATTTTCGGAATTATAAAACGCACATGTATTAATACCCCCATCCTTGGGAAGGAATATATTTATTTAATGATTAAGAAGTGTAAATACGAAATAGTTGTCTAACTATTTCCCAAAAACGTTAAACCTTAAGCCAAGGCACGGCCGTCCGTCTAATAGGAATTAGTACGTGTAGGTCATCACGCAGCAGATAGAGTTGGAGATTGACGTTGCTGGATACGCACTTCAGTGAGTTCATGTCCCCCCTTTCTCTTAACTGTTTTCAGTTTTTAATACTTCGGGGGTGAAATACATGTTACGATTATTACGAACTTTTACTTACATGGTATGGTTAGCGTAAGGAGGGTTACTACTTAGATCATGTGAGTGGGTAGGCGGGAACTGGAGGCCATTAATCCTCATTATAGGACCGAGGGCCATTAGCGGTAGATCTATCTGGGTGTAGCGAGCCCAACCCCTGAGTCCGCTGAATGAACCAGGTGGTGACTTTGTACTCAACGCAAAAATCTGCTAGGTTTGAGTCTTCCTACAGCACTTCACACATATAATTGGCTTTGCAACCCAATGGTGATCTCTTTTTCCTTATTTGCTACATACCAGGGACTTTTATACATACTTACAACATTTTCAAATGTTTGTACATACTCACTTACACATGAACTCGCTCAACTTTATGTTGACTTTTCAAACTACATGTATTTCAGGAAACTAACGGATCTGGCACGGTATGCACGTATTTTCAAGCTGCGTTTGAATAAAGAAGTCATCCAGGGTTTAGAAGGTGTAACCTCTTCCTGGACGGGTTACATATCTCTAAACCTAGTATTGTTTAAAGTCTTTTGCTAAGTCTTTATAAACTCAATTAAATCAAGTTAAGGTTTGTAACTTATTTTGTGATTGTGGAAAATGGGATTTTTCTAAACTTTATTAATGGATGAATATCTCATGTTTTTATCATATAGCATTGTTATGATTGTGCTATGGTATTAAGAAGTCACACCAAATAAACCCACGCTTCCGCAAAGCCAGGGTGTGACAGCTTGGTATCAGAGCCTCGATCATAGCGAACTAGGATTCTTTCTCGAGTCTAGACTATGATCATCAGGGCTCTCACGAAAACGTTTTCAAACACTTTTACATTGCATACACTATACGTCCAGATCCAGGGAACAAACCTTTTTACAAACAAAAAGGCACAAATACACATTCCCAAATTTAAATTTATAGATCAGTTGGGGAGACTGGGAGAGTCCAGTCGGGGAGACTGGGGAAAAATTAGGTCGAGAGACCAGGAAAAATTAGGTCGGGAGACCAGGAAAAATTAGGTCGGGGAGACCAGGAAAAATTAGGTCGGGGAGACAAGGAAAAATTAGGTCGGGGAGACCAGGAAAAATTAGGTCGGGGAGACCAGGAGATTAGTCTGAGAGACTTGGAGATTTTAGTCTGAGAGACTGAGAATTCAATCTGAGAGATTGGGAGATTTTAGTCTGAGAGACTGAGAATTCAATCTGAGAGATTGGGAGATTTTAGTCTGAGAGACTGAGAATTCAATCTGAGAGATTGGGAAATTTTAGTCGGAGAGACTAGGAAGTTAAGTCTGAGAGGCTGAGAGGATAGTCTGGGGAAGACTAGGATGATTACATGCTTACATTGTTACTGCTTAATTGATGATTATTGATATACGTGCACACGTGGTGAATATTTGCATACACTAATTGTTAATAACAACTATGGGTATACGTACTATGACTATTATGAACCAGCACACACGTCGCACTAATTAGAAAGCGAGTTATCAAACATTGATAACCCTACGGCCACCGCCACGGATAAAGGAGACTGCATCTGCGTCAGAGATATTTACGGCAGACACTGAGAGTGATCCTGATATGTCGACCAAGGACGAGGACGACTTCTAATAGTCCGTGCTACCAGATTTTGGTGATACTTCATCTTAGCTGATGGTTTCTCTGACAAGAATCTTTCTGATACTCTTGTTTCAATCCATGACCACTCCATCACTGGTCATCCCGATGATGGACACACCATGGATCCAATCCTCGATGATGCGTCTCCTGCGGACACTTCTACTGAAGGTTGGCTACTCGACAAACAATATATGACTACGTTGGCATGCTTACCGATGGTCCTCCTGCCGACGCCCATGATGATAGTAAATTAGACAAGGACACTGTTACTAACTTCACTTCTTAAGACCCCTGTTAACAAGCCATCCACTGATTCTAGCATGCATTCAGACTCCTTTGAGTCTGTGATACCTACAACCTTACAAACAGCGGGAGTACAGCATTCTACTACTGACACAAGACGACGACGACATGGCTGCTGCACTATGACCTGCTCGAGGCACCACACCGTTACACGACCCAGGGCCTGCTGCTGAGCTAGCTTCTGCACCTTTTGAGTCAGCCTGATGTTGCAACTGCTGGTCCTACACCCTTGCTTGATTGTGACCCTGATACTTTTGGTTTACTAGACATTGCACCCCTACTATCTAACCCAGTACCAGCACCTGACAATCTCCTTATTGGTTGAAACGTTTGTTTTTGCATCCATAACCGCTGATGTTGCTCCTTTCCCCTATGAAGACCGACGTCCATTGCGCCAACGCGCCTATCGCTTTCTTTCAAGACATACCTACGCCCCAGAAAGGTACTCCAGGTCCGTACCCTCGTAACGATCCTTTTGCTACAGCAGCATTTTCTACGGCCTTACAGGCCGCACCGTTTACTCCTTTCACCCCTACATCGCTGTACGAGCCGATTGAATGGATCCTATAATACACTATGCAGATTTTAGACCCTTACCATTCCTCACGTTATGGAGGCCACATACGAGATGAGTTGCTCCTGTAACATCAACTACAGTTTGGGGATATGAGTCGCAGAACGTTGGAGCTTGAGCTGACACCACAATTGGCAAGTTCAGATGCAAAACATTACATAACCGAAAAACATGATTTAAGTGTCTACATCACAAGACAACATTTTGTCAGAAAAGTTTATGTAAGACACCACGTCCTCCACCCTGTCTATTGTCAGCATACTTTGATTCGCCACATACATCAAGGTTCCTTTTGCGCTCTCGACCGTTGCTATTACACCGTTCCCAGGATTCTGATACTTATTTCTTTACTATCGAGCGGTAGAGCAGATAATTACATCAACGTATATACAAGCTCGAGGAGGGACTCACACATGTTAACAGTTTAGTTTTCTTTCCTCCTCCTCCTCCTCCGTCACCAGTATAGTTGGTTTCTGGATTATGCGGATTGCATTACACTTGGGTAAAGACACTAATGATAAGCCGGGATTGCGGAATTTTTTTTTTGAGGACCACTTCTGATTACGAAATTTTGATGCACTAATATACTTATTGGACAAGGGTAGGGTGACCCTGTGTCCCTTTCAATGTGATACATTTTGTTAGACACAGTGATTGTGGCCGAAGGATAATGAAAGCCCAATCATCTTTAAACATGCGACAATATTTGTGACTAATAACCAATGAAAAACTTAGTCGCTATGTCCTCACTAAGCACGCTGTTAATTTACATAGTTGTGCTACAACTATAGAGCTACATGCCTACTTGCTACATTCCTATTTACAAATTGTGCAATAATTGTGATAATACGTGATTGAATGTTATAACGACTGCGTATATACGTATATGTAATACACTTCTGAGGTCTTATTCGTTAAAAAGAGACTTGTGTGCTCGTGTCCTTAATTAGACCTGACCTAACCGACCTTCTTCTAGGAAGATGTCGACTCAAGGGAACACCAATATCAAGAACCCTCTACCGACAACAGAGGCAGAAATGCAAGAGCGCCTCTTACAGGCCATCGCACGGTACGAGACCCGTCGCTCCGATTTCAGCGGAGGTACCTCGGGAAATAACCCCCCAAACGGTAATGTCTAGTCCTTTAAGACACATTACAAAATGTTTGGACATTTCCATGAGTGCCTTGCTAAGGCCTTACGCGAATAATGTTGCTTACATCGCAGGCTGCACCTACAAGCAGTTCTTGGACCACAAACCTCGAGAGTTCGACGGCACTAGGGGTGCCTTAGCCTTCGTGCGCTGGGCTGAAAAGACAGATTCTGTTTTACGATTGAGCAAATGTGACCCCGAACATCAAGTCAAGTATATAACTGGACTATTGGTGGATGAGGCTCTGTCATGGTGGAACCATCAAGTTCGGACAATGGGCGAGACCGCTGCGTATGCTATGACGTGGGACGAACAGAAAGATCTGATGCGTAAGAGATATTGCTCGAGGGCAGAAGTCCAGAAGCTGGAAACAGAACTGTGGAACTTGAAAATGGAATGACCAAAGATAGCGGAGTATGTGCAGAGATTTAACGAATTAGCACAAGTTGCCTTACTCCTGGGGGCACCAAAGTTTAAGAGAATTGAACAGTTCATAAGGGGATTGGCACCTCAAATTCTAAGCCTGGTAACAACATCTAAACCTTCAACGATCACCGAGGCTATCAACATAAGCATGGCACTCACGGAAGAAGCAGTTAGACGAGGAGAATTTTCCACTGCTGAGGAGAAAAAGGAGACAGCTATAGAGGCATCTGGGGATAACAAGAGAAAGCTCGCAAATTTCAAGATGATTACTCGGGGGAGTAGCAAGAAGAAGGCCAAAAAGGGAAAAGACTACATGGGTATCCTACCTAAGTGCGACAATTGTTTACGTTATCATGTCGGGCGATGTAGATATGGAAAATGTGCTAACTGTGGAAAGAGGGGGCATCCTAAAGAAACTTGTTGGCGAGGTACTGAAAGTAGAAATGGAGGCCAAGACGGTAGTGAGAATCACGAAGGGGACAACGACAATGACAATTGTCAAGGCAGAATGAGTGATAAACAGAAACGTGCCCGAGGTTGTTTTAACTGTGGAAGCAAAAAGCATTTCAGAAAATATTGCCCTAAAAAAAAATCAGGCACAAGAATGAAAGCTCCCCACCGGAGCTAGGGAGACACGCCAGGGATTCAAGTATGGATATCGGTACGTCCCGAATTACTTAATGTTATGCATCTGTATTGCCAAATACTGTTGCAAATTTTACGATTCGCACCTCTAGGGTTCGAGAGTATAATTGGTTTAAGTAGCGAGTAAGTAAATATTCCAGTACCCATTAGAACTAGCTTAGGGGAAGCTAGTGGAAGCCAACACAGTAACTGGAATCGGCAAGATAGAACCCGGAGAACGTAAGTTTACGCTAGATCTATTGCCAGTTGAGTTGGGAAGCTTCAACGTGGTAATTGGATGTATTAGTTGGCAAGCAGTCGAGCGAAGGTTGATATCCGCACCCCGATGACGAATGAAGGAACGATTGTGACTCACGAAGCAGGATACACCACCACCGATCACGAATTGCTTAAGGCACAAAAGTTGTTGTGGGAAGGATGTGTTGTTTCCAGGCTCATGTCGGGGACAAGGGAGCCGAAGAACTAAATCTTAATGATACCCCCGTGATCGAAGAATACCCTAAAGTATTCCTCGAAGACTAGCCAGAATTACCTCCTCAACGACAAGTCGAATTTTTGCATCGATTTGATTCCAGGCGTCACGCCTGTAGTCAATGCACCCTGAGCGACTTACACCTTCGGAAATGCAAAGATTGACAGCGAAGTTTTAGCAGTGGATAGAGAAGGAAGATAACAGACCAAGATGTCCCTTTTGGATAACCCCATTTCTGCTCGTCAGAAAGAAGGATGATGATTTTCAAATAAACATCAACTACCAGGAGCTGAACGAGCTAACACACGAGAGTCGGTGACTCTTACTAAGGGTTAACGAACCTCTTACATAACTGACTATGAGGACCCAACTACTACTACACGACTGGTCGATGATCGAGCGTCGTTAGCGGTGAAATTCAGGAAGAAAGTATCAGGGCGAAATTGTGGGACAATGACTTGTTCTTAGACATAAACAAAATGGTGTTTCCTACACAATGTACAAACCGGATCCACACGGGTTACGAAATCTGGAGAATTTAGAAAACATATATTTAGGACCTTTGTGAACCCAGGTCCAAACTCGTAAGGGTTTTTATTTAGGAACCATATCTGTCAACTCAATCAACCATCATTAACCTGGCGCATATGCCAGTTCCGTTGACCAAACAGGGAGTACTTGGGTTTCTTTTACTTCTGGCGAGTAGATGTTTGTATCTCTACTCCCCTTAATGGTAGTTGCATCACAATAATTTTCTCGCTGAGAGCGAACACACATTTGCTTCGATAGCTGGTCATTTTTTCACTTTAGCAGATACTCGTTGTTCCTTTTCTAGGAAACTTACCTGACATACATGCATCATGCTACGCATGTGATTTCGTTTTGAATAAACACTTCATTGGAATTTACATATCATTTTGCTAAACCTAATTACTAATTCCTGATTCGAGTGACCTACATTATTGTTATTGTTGGCTCTTTTGTTACCAAGCCAACACACTTTCTTGAAACCGCTTTCTTTCAAGTTACATTCATGGTTTATTTTGCTACCATGCCGAGAATTCCTTGTGGATACATACGTTTATTGTCGGGTTACGTTGAAACCAAGTTCAATTGCTTGAACTTATCCAGTTCACAGGTTTAACTTGAAACGCTATATGATGTATTGGGAGCATCATATTCAACTATTTTTGCAGAGATTCTTTCATTTCGAGTCGTAGTAGATTTGGTTGGTCTACGACTCCACTAAAACGTTTGATTTGTTTCGATACCTTGCGGTGATTTTTTCACAAAATTGAAGCTTGCGCTAATTTGGTTACTCACTTCGTACACGGAATTCAATTCCCTATTTAGTTGTTAACAATCCATTTTGGATCTTTACGATCAAAACGGTCTCAACACAATTGTGTGTTAAGGCAATGGTACATATATTCATTTCATAAGCATAATGCACCTCCTAACGATTCTTTCGTTGTCAATCAAATACCTTGCGATACTTATTACTTTTCATCTTCGATTGGAAACAGTGGTCCTTTGATGTTCCGTATTTAATTGGAAACTCTATAACATGGTATAAATCAAATCTTCAGATTGTCTCAGTACACTTTCATTTGATTTCAAACGCGGTGAACTTATTCAGTCACCACTATTATTGGATAATGCCATTACGACACCTTGTGGTGTCACCATAAACTTGTAACTTGTGCTAATCATGGTTAACCATTTCACACGAGACCACACATACTTTTGTTTGATTTATCATTTAAACATTTCTGATGCAACTACGAATCAAGACAATGATACACCAGATTCGCTTGTATTCCATTCGGTGTATCTTCACCATTCAAAAATGTCAACACACTAAACCTTACCAGACATTTATTCAGGAGTTGACATATCATTTTATTATTACGTTGAGTTGCTGCTTTTGAGTTCATATAGCGGGTGCTATGGTTTGTGAAAACTCGTTTGCATATTGCAACCGATCGTTTAAAAATCTTATTAGTCAAAACTCCACTTTTATGTAACCCCTGCTAGCTGGATTACACTAGACTATACGTCAAATGCGTCTTGTACCTTTGACATCCAATGCTAGAAGCACACACCTTTCAACCCTAGGATTCGGGTTGTTATATATTCTTGGACTCACCTAATGTGAGTAATGTTTGTTTCGATTTGATGATTACCTACTTCGATATTATTCATATACATACGTGTGTGACTTTGTCACACCCTGGCTTTGCGGAAGCGTGGTTAATTTGGTGTGACTTCTTAATACCATAGCTTAACCATAACAAAGCTATGTGAAATAAAACCATGCAAGATCATCCATTCGATTAAGTTTTAAAAACCAAATACAATAACATTGTCTTAACGGAAACACATCCTAACGACATAAACATTGTTCAACAAACACAACATAACATAAGCATAGTTTAAGGACTGTGACTTGTCCAGGAAAGAGTCACATTCCCTAAACCCGGATGACCTCGTAACTAGTGCAGCGGGAAAACGTGTCATACCGCGCCAGATCCTTTAATTCCCTGAAATACATGTAAGTTGAAAAATCAACAATAATGTTGAGCGAGTTCATGTATAAGTGAGTAAATAAACCTTTGTAAGTATAAAAATCCTGGTATGTAGCACATAAGGGAATTGAGATCACCAATGGTTTGCAAGGCCACTGATATGTGTGAAGTGCAAGTAGGGAGACTCAAACCTAGCGGATTTATGCGTTGGGCACGAAGTCACCCCGAGGTCCGTTTCTAGTTTGGCCTGGGGCTGGGCTCGCTACACCCAGATAGATCTACCGCTCCTGTCCCTCGGTCCTACCATGAGGACTAATGGCCTCATGTTGCTCCTACCCACTCACATGATCTAAGTAGTAAACCTCCTTACGCTAACCATACCATGTATAAAGTACTTGTAATCAAAGTAACATGTATTTCACCCCCGTAGTTTAGAAAACTGAAAACAGTTAAGAGAAAAGGGGGACATGAACTCACAGTGGTGCGTCTCTACCAAGTATACCTCCAAATCAAGCAGCTGTGTGACGACCTACACGTACTAACTCTATTAGACGGACGGCCGTGCCTTAGCTTTAAGGTTTAAGTTTTCGGGAAATAGTTAGACAACTATTTCGTGTTTACATTCTGTATACTTGGTAATCATTTTCCTTCCCAAGGATGGGGGATTTAATACATGTGTGTTCGTATAATTTCGAAATATATTATTAAGTCTCACTTAAAATATATTTTATTTCTAATCCCAAATATAAATATTCTGCTCAAAAATATTATATTTTCTATTACACGTAATTTTCCCCAAAATAATACTTTAACAAAAATACGCGTTCATGAATATTTCCTTAAAATGTGTAAGTTACGTTTTAACGATCGAGTGGTAATAATAATTACCGGTGTAACTTATATATTTATCGTGAAAGCGCTCGTATTATTTTGGATTCGTTAACGTTCGATAATATTATTTTCACCCTAAAAATAATATTTATACACTTCACAAAATAATTGACAAGTGACGTTGTGAAAAATAAATATATTTACTAAATATATGTTTATCGCGTTTTATTTTGTGAAATCCTACCTCCGATATTTTGTAAATAAAGTCGTGGCGAAACTTATATTTTGAAAACATGTCGAGAAGTATCTCTAACACTTATAGTGAAAATAATTCTAAGTGTTAGGATTTTAGAAAAATTTCGCCAGAGTTTCCTCTGTAACTGGAGGTGGCCACGCTTTCAAGCGTATCATTTTCTTTTATAAATCAAATCAACCATTTTTCTTATTTAACCAAAACAATATTCAACGCATCAAACTAGTTAATAAACATGTAATTCGCAAGAATCTCATGAACTTGTAGTTTTCTAATATTATGAAGTAAATCCCATTACTTTTAGCGGATCTCTATATAAATCCATCCAATTTTGTGAAAACCTCGTTTTTAGGGAAATTCCGTCTTTACAACTTCTCGTCATCTTTTTCAAAAATAGTTATTTTGTCGAAAGTGTGTGTTACACAAGTGTTTACACACTTGTGTGTTCTAAAAATCATTCGTGTTAGTGTAAGATCCGTCTTTAGAAAACATGATTTCTTTGATACTTGGTTCTTTGAAAATACCGCTTGTAGATACGTAGATCTACTAGTTTCAAACACTATTTCACAAGCAAATCGCTTTTACACAAGTTCATGATTCGTGTGTGGTAGAGTTTCATCCTTTAACCCTTGTTACTTCCAAAACAACCTCATGTCATGATCCATGATCATGACCACTCCGGGTTAAATGACGATCCGAGCTACCACAATATAGATCGGGTCCAAATAACCACACAAATCAATTACTACAAGATTTACAAAACATATGAGCTTTTAACCATCATTACAAGCATTTTTTTAGTAAACTTTTGTGTGTCATTTTGTAAGATTACGAGTTTTAACCGTTACAAATCATATTAACCACTTCAAAATAGTTCGAGAGGGTGATTATAGCAACTTACTACTAGCTCGAGGCTAGGGAAGAATCTAGACGCAAAATGAGAGGATAAAAGCAATAGAGTGAGGTCCTTCGCCTTCCGCTTGCACCAAGCTTCCTTGTAGGTGATCCTTAACACTTGTATGATCTTGGAATAGCTTGAACAAAAATCGAAAATGGGTGGATGGTAGAGGGGGTGTTCGGCCGAGAGTTTATAGAGAGGGAGAGAGAGGTGTGAAGTTGAGTTTGTGATGTTTATTAAGTGTGTGAAATGGTGGGTTAAACTTGGAACTTATAGGCAAACTCAAGATCATTATCCAAAGGATTTTATGTCTAATAGATATTAGACAAATGAGATTATAATAATCTAGCAAGTACAAAGGGGTGTCCCCTTGGGGACCGAATTCGTAAAGGGGGGGGGGGGGGGTAATTAGTTCATTTCTAACCAATTAGTTAGATAATAGTTAGGTTAATCTAGGTTAGTTAAGTGATTAACCCGGTTAATAGTGTGTTGTGCTTTATTGCGGGTGTTAGGGTATTCAGGGACCCTAACTGGCTCAGAAAAAGATAAGTAAGGTTATTAACAATATTTTCATGTTCCGGGTATAGTCCGGTTGTTCGGTTGGATAGTAATCCGTTAAAGCGTTAAACAAGCTTTAAAGTGTCGTTAATACCATTTTTAGTGACACAACTTATTCCTCCAAAGTGTCGGGAATATTTTCCTCATGTCTTGGCACTTTATTAGTTAGCCAAATGCTGAATTTTTATGTTAAAGTGCTGAATTTTGTACTTAGAGTACGTTTTAGGCACATCCAGTCATTGTAACTTATTCCTAGAGACGCAGTTCTACAACCCTTGTATCCCTACACTCACCACTAGTGTAGTAAAATATTTCTGGCTCATACAGGCCTTAGAGGCAGTGTCTGCCTGATGCTGGCTTTATCAGCATGTTCAATAGGTTATCCGTTTATAGTGCTACTGTGCTTTTTGTGCATCATGTTTGTCACTAAGGTTCAGCATGTAAATAATGTAGTGACGGTAAGTAAAGTATGATGCAGGTATATGCATGTATCAGTATTCAAGTAGCAGTTTATCCACAAGATCAAGCAAGCACAGTAATTAAGCAGTAATTAATTATTAATTAAGTCGTACGGATACCTGGTTTAGTGAGGGTTGTCACAGACTCCCCCCGTTAGAAAAATTTCGTCCCGAAATTTTAAGTTCTGCTTGTAGATGCAGGGTTCTTAGGAAATAGGTGGGGGTATTTCTCTTTCATCCGGTCCTCACTCTCCCAGGTGTATTCAGGACCATGTCTGGCTTTCCAACGAACCTTGACGAGCTTGACACTCCGGCGGGTCTTGTTTACTTTCCAATCCGTAACCTCAACCGGTTCTTTAACGAAATGGAGCGTGTCGTCAACATGAATCTCGTCGATGGGAATGGCAATGGTATCTTGAGTTGGACTTTTCTTCAGGTTGGATACATGAAATGTATCGTGAACTGAATGGAGTTCGGCAGGCAAGTCCAGCTTGTATGCTACTAGTCCTATTCTTTCCAGAATTCTGAAAGGACCAATGTAGCACGGATTTAACTTTCCACGCTTTCCGAAGCGTGCCACACCCTTCCAGGGTGAAACTTTCAATAAAACCATATCTCCAACTTGGAATTCCAAGTGTTTCCGGTTTGGATCTGCATAGGCTTTCTGTCTTTCACGAGCTGCTTCGATGCGTTTTCGGATCTGCGCAATCTTGTCTTTCGTCTCTTGGATGATTTCGGGACCAACAAGCTGTCTATCACCTGCGTCAGCCCAACATAGGGGTGATCGACACTTGCGTCCGTAAAGAGCTTCGAATGGCGCGGCACCAATACTGGTGTGGTAGCTGTTGTTGTATGAAAATTCGACCAGTGGCAAATGCTTATCCCAGCTACCGCCCAAATCCATAACGCATGCTCTCAGCATATCTTCCAAGGTCTGAATAGTCCGTTCGCTTTGACCGTCGGTCTGAGGGTGAAATGTCGTGCTCAGATTTAATTGTGAGCCAAAAGCTTCTTGGAAGGATTGCCATATCCTTGACACAAACCTTCCGTCTCTATCAGAGATGATCGAGAGAGGCACTCCATGACGTGCGACGATCTCTCTCATGTATATTTCGGCCAACTTGCTCGTATTATCCTTCTCTCTGATAGGTAAGAAGTGTGCTGACTTCGTTAATCGATCCACTATTACCCAAATAGTGTCATGGCCTCTTGGCGTTCTTGGCAACTTTGTAATAAAATCCATGGAGATTTGTTCCCATTTCCACTTGGGAATCTCGGGTTGTTGCAGAAGTCCTGAAGGCTTCTGATATTCGGCTTTAACCTTAGCGCATGTTAAACATTTGCTCACATACACAGCAACATCGCCTTTCATCCTAGGCCACCAATAATAATCTTTGAGATCCTGGTACATCTTATCCGCTCCAGGGTGGATAGAGTACCGCGACTTGTGAGCTTCATCGAAAATAACCTTCCTTAAACCTCCAAACAAAGGAACCCAAATCCTTTTCTCAAAACATAACGTTCCTTCCTCGTTTGGTACCAGTAGCTTCTCCATCCCACGGAGATATTCTTCTTCAAGGTTTCCTTCCTTGAGAGCTTCTTTCTGCGAGGCACGAATGCGCAAGGAAAGATCGGTTCGGATAATCATTTCTAAAGCCCTAACCCTTATGGGCTTGATCCTCTCCTTTCGACTTAGGGCATCGGCGACCACATTCGCCTTCCCTGGGTGGTACTTTATCTCGCAGTCGTAATCATTCAACAACTCAACCCATCGTCTCTGCCTCATATTCAGCTCCTTCTGATTGAATATGTGTTGTAGGCTCTTGTGATCTGTAAAAATTGTACACCTTGTACCATAAAGGTAGTGTCTCCAGATCTTTAATGCAAAAACCACTGCGCCAAGTTCCAAATCATGTGTGGTATAGTTCTTTTCGTGCACTTTTAACTGACGTGATGCGTAAGCAATAACCTTTTGGCGTTGCATCAACACGCAACCCAATCCTTGACGCGAAGCGTCGCAGTATACCACAAAATCATCTGTACCTTCCGGTAGTACTAAGATTGGCGCATTGCAGAGCTTATCCTTCAATATCTGGAACGCTTCTTCCTGTTTGATTCCCCAATCAAACTTCTTATCTTTCTGCGTGAAGAGCGTCAACGGTTGAGCGATTTTTGAAAAATCCTCAATGAATCTTCGATAGTAGCCAGCCAAACCCAAGAATTGTCGAATCTCGGTTGGCGTCTTTGGCGTTTCCCAATTCTTAATCGCTTCGATCTTGGTGGGATCCACATGGATTCCATCTCCGTTCACCACGTGTCCAAGAAATTGGACTTCACGCAGCCAAAACTCGCACTTAGAGAACTTGGCATACAACTGTTCCTTCTTCAGCAACTCCAAAATAGCTCTTAGATGTTGTTCGTGCTCAGCCTTTGTCCTTGAATAAATCAAGATGTCGTCGATGAACACAATCACGAACTTGTCCAAGTACGGCTTGCATACTCTATTCATCAAATCCATAAAGACTGCAGGTGCGTTTGTCAACCCAAACGGCATAACTAGGAACTCGTAGTGCCCATAACGAGTTCTGAAGGCTGTCTTTGGGATACTCTCCTCTTGTATCCTTAACTGATGGTATCCAGATCGAAGATCGATCTTTGAATAAAAGCTTGAGCCTTGCAGTTGGTCAAACAGATCATCAATTCTTGGCAGAGGATATCTATTCTTGATCGTCAGCTTGTTCAGCTCCCGGTAGTCGATGCACATTCGAAAACTACCGTCCTTCTTCTTGACAAACAGGACCGGAGCTCCCCAAGGCGAGAAGCTTGGTCGGATAAATCCCTTGTCTAACAACTCTTGAAGTTGTGTCGACAGTTCCTGCATCTCAGACGGAGCAAGTCTATAAGGTGCCTTAGCCACAGGTGCGGCGCCTGGAACTAAGTCAATGCGGAACTCTACTTGTCTCTGGGGTGGCAGTCCAGGTAAGTCCTCTGGGAAGACTTCTGGATATTCCCTCACGACAGGGATGTCTTCTATTCTTGGCTCAGCAGCCTTCTTGTCTACAATGTGTGCCAGGAAGGCAACACATCCCTTCTGCAAACACTTTCGCGCTTTCAGGCAGCTAATAATTCTTAACGGCGTATCACGCTTCTCCCCGTGAACCACAATTGTTTCGCCATCTTCGGTTGGGATACGAACGACCTTTTCGTGACAAACTATTTCAGCCTTGTTGCCTGATAACCAATCCATTCCTACCACCACGTCGAAGCTTCCCAACTGGACTGGTAGTAGATCCAAAGCAAACTCACGCTCTCCCAATTCGATCACACAGCCTCTGACAACTTCATTGGCTTCTACTAACTTCCCATTGGCCAATTCGATTGAGTAGGGAATATCTAACTTACTAGCGGCTAAACCAAGCATATTCTTAAACTCTAACGACACGAAGCTATAATCGGCGCCAGTATCAAATAAAACGGATGCATAGCGTTGGTTTACAGGGAACGTACCAGTGACAACATTGGGATCCTGGCGCGCCTCCCTCGCTTCAATATGGAACACTCTTCCACGGGCTTGGTTTAACTCTGGGCAGTTCCTCTTAAAGTGCCCGATATCACCACAGTTAAAGCATCCAGGTCTTTGCCCGTTTCCACCTCCATTTCCAGCTTGGTTATTCCTTTGGTTATGATTCACGGCGCCCGCTTGATTAGCATTATTGCCTCGATTCCCATTACCTCCATTGTTTCCTTGTGGGCAATTTCCATTCCCACCCCGGTTGTTATTTCTGTTTCCGAATCCTCCCTGGCCTCCCTGGCCAGCAGTGGCCCAACAAGTGTCCTTCAAGTGGCCCGGCTTTCCACATGCTTCGCATACTTTCACACTACAATGGCCAGAATGGTGGCGTTGGCAGGTATTACACTTGGGCTGGGTGCCCATATATCCTTTTCCTTTCTTTCCACTACCAGCTGTAACCTGAGCTGGCGTGCCTGATCCTCCTTTCTTAACCACCACACTGGCGCCCTGCTTGAAGTTCGAGAACTTCCGTTTGTTACCTCCTGATGACTCGACGTGAGTCTCTTTCTTCTTAGGCTCAGCATCATCGAACTTGTTCAGGCGAATAGCCTCCTCTGTGAGAGCCACGCTCAGATCAATTGCCTCAGTAATTGTCGCAGGCTTGGATGGGGTCACCATGCTTATGATTTGAGGAGCTAATCCCCAAATGAAACGTTCAATCCGCTTGAACTCCGGAGTGACCATGTAGGGTACCACATGTGATAAGTCATGGAACCTCTGAACGTATTCTGCGATCTTTGGACCTTCCTTTTTCAAATGCCAGAACTCAGTTTCCAATCTTTGGATTTCCGCGCGAGAGCAGTACTTTTTGCGCATAAGTTCCTTCAGTTCGGTCCAGGTTAGCGCGTAGGCAGCAGCTTCACCAAGTGTCTGTACTTGCAAATTCCACCAAGAGAGGGCTCCATCCAAGAATAGCCCCGAGATATAGGTGACTTGCTGATCTAGTGCGCATTTGCTCATGCGAAGAACAGATTCAGTTTTCTCAGCCCAACGAACAAAGGCGACAGCACCTCCTGTGCCATCAAAGTTGACCGGTTTGTAGTCTAGAAACTGCTTGTAGGTGCACCATGCACACACATTGTAACATGTGAACGGCATTAGCATCTTTGCTAAAGATATCCAATTAGGTCATGGTATGTCTAAATGTCTTAGTATTACCATGAGGTGGATTGTTGTTGCCATTGTTGTTTGAGCTGCTTCCGCTGGGTCCTCCTTGCGAGGCGGCGTATTGCGCGATGGCAGCAGCGATGACTTGTTGGAGTTCTGCCTCATTGGTAGGCATCGGCGTTGGACGTTTCGGCGGCATCTTCTAAAAGATGTGTTTACGTTGGTCAGGCCATAGTAAAAATCCCATGTTATAATACGTACGCTTTATTATGATAGTAATAGTACATAACATCTCATGTTATAATCATATCAATCACACAACATCCCATGTTACAAACATCAATCACACAACATCCCATGTCATAGAATATAAATAATCAAATCAAGCATCAAATATGATGAGAATACTGCGATTGCCATATATTGAGACCACATAGTAAGCGTACAAGTACATCACAGTGTCATACAACATCAGTCGACTAAGGGCTACATCACCCTAGTCCAAAAAATATATCAAATCAGTGTCAGTACATCAAATACATGTCAACAAAAGTCAGAATCATAATGTAGTCTCCAAAAATGCTGTGCAGTCAAAAGCAATCGTCGTCTTCTCACCAGCGTCTACCCATACGGTACTGAAGAGCTCTACACGGATGGCGGTGGAGGAGGGGGAAAGTGAGTGTAAAACAAGCGACGCAAATGGAGCCAGTCCTCCTCCATGGCTCTCTGGGTACGCAAGAAAGAAGCAACCTGCTGCTCTAGGGCAAAAAGGCGTGCAGCATAGTTTGGTGGTAAAGGTCGAGAGGGCTGCAAAGGAGAGTGGGTCTGACCCTGGCACCGACACGGCGGCGGCTGGGCTCTCTCAAGCTCCTGAATGCGCTGCGTGTGTGCCTCGTGCTGGGCGATAAAAGACATCAGAACGTCCTCAATAGTATACCCCATGTGGAAAGAATGGTAGGGGTCGGTCGGTGGCATGGCAGGTGGTGATGACCAGAGAAACGGCTCACTCGTGGGATCAAAAGGTGCCACATGAAATGGAGAAACAGGGGGAAAAGTAGCAGACGGTGGTATAGCAGGGATAGATACCGGTATATGTCCAAAAGGGTGAGCCGAAGAACCCTCTCCAGGTCACGCTGGAAGTGTAAACTGAGGAAATGAAAAGGAGGTATCAATGTGACGGGTATCAGTGATCTGAGGGGGAATAGGTGGGACCTCGTCATCAGCAGGAATCCACCCATGCTGGGCGTGCTCATCTTGTGGGTCCATCTGTGCCTCAAAAAGTGCACGATCAAACTGAACTGGCATAGGATCATGGTAAGGTGCAACAAGAGGGTCAACTGGTGCATCAGCAATAAGTGGGGGATCAACATGATCAGCAGCAATGACATGATCGCCCTCCAACAACGGAGCATCCACTGGGTGATCATCAATAGGTGGGTCAACAATGACAGGCTCAATAATAGGTGCGTCAGCATGAACTGGGTCGTGCTCAAACGCAGGGTCTAGAGCGGCTACCCGCTCAGGGGCCATGGCAGGCTCGGGGTCATCAAAGGCCATCCCAAAATCAAACTCAGGATCGATGGGATCAACTGGGTCTACTGGGTCGACTGGATCCTCCATAGGCTGATCCATGGGTATAAACTCTATATCCTGATCTGGGTCGAATCCTGGGGGAAAGACAGGATCGGAATCCTCCACATCATCGTGGTCGAAAGCAAAACTAGGAATAGGGGCAACAAAGGATGCCTGGTCGGGATCTGATCCATGTGAGAAGTGCTGCGCACTCTGGGTGTGTGAAGGTGCGGAGGCCACAGACTCGAAAGAGTCTGGGACCGGAGAGTGAGCGGGTGACTCCTCCGCGAGAGCATCTGCGATCATCAAGAGATCACCGGCAGCAAGAAGGGCCTCGCCCTGAACATCCTCCTCTAAGGGCTCATCATCATACAGATCGACGTCGCCATCATCGTCGGCGTCGAGAAGCAAATCGTAAGCAGGATAAACAGCTAAGGGTATGGGAGCAGGGATCTCCACTAACGGTAGGTCCCCGGCCAAAGGGCCATCAGCGAGCTCATCAGCACCATCAGGTAAAGCAAAGGGCTGAAAGTCGTCCTCGTCCGTGCTAGTAACGTCGGATGTGTGGACCTCGTGCTCTGAAGACTCTAGGTCATCTGATACTATAGGTCTAGGTCCTGTGGTGTCTGAGTCACCTGTGCCAGAGGTGTCCATGGTGTCTGTAACATAAACACAAACATGTACAAACAGTCAATCATACAATCAAATAATCACATAAGTCACCAAGTAAGCATTCAGATAGTTCTCCTAGTCCCACTAGCCTCCCAGCCTCTCAGACTGCTCTTCCTAGTCCCACTAGCCAATTCTCCTAGTCCCACTAGCCAATTCTCCCAGCCTCTCAGACCGCTCTTCCTAGTCCCACTAGCCAATTCTCCTAGTCCCACTAGCCCACTACCTCGGCCTCTTAGACCGAGCCTCGGCCTCCCAGACCGAGCCTCAGCCACCCAGACTGAGCCTATAAATAATAAATAAAATGTGCTCAACATTTGTTTATAAAAATTTTTGGATCTGGACTTAAGTGGTATGCAGTAAAAATGTTTTCGTGAGAGCCCTAGTGATCATAGTCTAGACTCGAGAAAGAATCCTAGTTCGCTATGATCAGAGCTCTGATACCAAGCTGTCACACCCTGGCTTTGCGGAAGCGTGGTTAATTTGGTGTGACTTCTTAATACCATAGCTTAACCATAACAAAGCTATGTGAAATAAAACCATGCAAGATCATCCATTCGATTAAGTTTTAAAAACCAAATACAATAACATTGTCTTAACGGAAACACATCCTAACGACATAAACATTGTTCAACAAACACAACATAACATAAGCATAGTTTAAGGACTGTGACTTGTCCAGGAAAGAGTCACATTCCCTAAACCCGGATGACCTCGTAACTAGTGCAGCGGGAAAACGTGTCATACCGCGCCAGATCCTTTAATTCCCCGAAATACATGTAAGTTGAAAAATCAACAATAATGTTGAGCGAGTTCATGTATAAGTGAGTAAATAAACCTTTGTAAGTATAAAAATCCTGGTATGTAGCACATAAGGGAATTGAGATCACCAATGGTTTGCAAGGCCACTGATATATGTGAAGTGCAAGTAGGGAGACTCAAACCTAGCGGATTTATGCGTTGGGCACGAAGTCACCCCGAGGTCCGTTTCTAGTTTGGCCTGGGGCTGGGCTCGCTACACCCAGATAGATCTACCGCTCCTGTCCCTCGGTCCTACCATGAGGACTAATGGCCTCATGTTGCTCCTACCCACTCACATGATCTAAGTAGTAAACCTCCTTACGCTAACCATACCATGTATAAAGTACTTGTAATCAAAGTAACATGTATTTCACCCCCGTAGTTTAGAAAACTGAAAACAGTTAAGAGAAAAGGGGGACATGAACTCACAGTGGTGCGTCTCTACCAAGTATACCTCCAAATCAAGCAGCTGTGTGACGACCTACACATACTAACTCTATTAGACGGACGGCCGTGCCTTAGCTTTAAGGTTTAAGTTTTCGGGAAATAGTTAGACAACTATTTCGTGTTTACATTCTGTATACTTGGTAATCATTTTCCTTCCCAAGGATGGGGGATTTAATACATGTGTGTTCGTATAATTTCGAAATATATTATTAAGTCTCACTTAAAATATATTTTATTTCTAATCCCAAATATAAATATTCTGCTAAAAAATATTATATTTTCTATTACACGTAATTTTCCCCAAAATAATACTTTAACAAAAATACGCGTTCATGAATATTTCCTTAAAATGTGTAAGTTACGTTTTAACGATCGAGTGGTAATAATAATTACCGGTGTAACTTATATATTTATCGTGAAAGCGCTCGTATTATTTTGGATTCGTTAACGTTCGATAATATTATTTTCACCCTAAAAATAATATTTATACACTTCACAAAATAATTGACAAGTGACGTTGTGAAAAATAAATATATTTACTAAATATATGTTTATCGCGTTTTATTTTGTGAAATCCTACCTCCGATATTTTGTAAATAAAGTCGTGGCGAAACTTATATTTTGAAAACATGTCGAGAAGTATCTCTAACACTTATAAGTGAAAATAATTCTAAGTGTTAGGTTTTTAGAAAAATTTCGCCAGAGTTTCCTCTGTAACTGGAGGTGGCCACGCTTTCAAGCGTATCATTTTCTTTTATAAATCAAATCAACCATTTTTCTTATTTAACCAAAACAATATTCAACGCATCAAACTAGTTAATAAACATGTAATTCGCAAGAATCTCATGAACTTGTAGTTTTCTAATATTATGAAGTAAATCCCATTACTTTTAGCGGATCTCTATATAAATCCATCCGATTTTGTGAAAACCTCGTTTTTAGGGAAATTCCGTCTTTACAACTTCTCGTCATCTTTTTCAAAAATAGTTATTTTGTCGAAAGTGTGTGTTACACAAGTGTTTACACACTTGTGTGTTCTAAAAATCATTCGTGTTAGTGTAAGATCCGTCTTTAGAAAACATGATTTCTTTGATACTTGGTTCTTTGAAAATACCGCTTGTAGATACGTAGATCTACTAGTTTCAAACACTATTTCACAAGCAAATCGCTTTTACACAAGTTCATGATTCGTGTGTGGTAGAGTTTCATCCTTTAACCCTTGTTACTTCCAAAACAACCTCATGTCATGATCCATGATCATGACCACTCCGGGTTAAATGACGATCCGAGCTACCACAACATAGATCGGGTCCAAATAACCACACAAATCAATTACTACAAGATTTACAAAACATATGAGCTTTTAACCATCATTACAAGCATTTTTTTAGTAAACTTTTGTGTGTCATTTTGTAAGATTACGAGTTTTAACCGTTACAAATCATATTAACCACTTCAAAATAGTTCGAGAGGGTGATTATAGCAACTTACTACTAGCTCGAGGCTAGGGAAGAATCTAGACGCAAAATGAGAGGATAAAAGCAATAGAGTGAGGTCCTTCGCCTTCCGCTTGCACCAAGCTTCCTTGTAGGTGATCCTTAACACTTGTATGATCTTGGAATAGCTTGAACAAAAATCGAAAATGGGTGGATGGTAGAGGGGGTGTTCGGCCGAGAGTTTATAGAGAGGGAGAGAGAGGTGTGAAGTTGAGTTTGTGATGTTTATTAAGTGTGTGAAATGGTGGGTTAAACTTGGAACTTATAGGCAAACTCAAGATCATTATCCAAAGGATTTTATGTCTAATAGATATTAGACAAATGAGATTATAATAATCTAGCAAGTACAAAGGGGTGTCCCCTTGGGGACCGAATTCGTAAAGGGGGGGGGGGTAATTAGTTCATTTCTAACCAATTAGTTAGATAATAGTTAGGTTAATCTAGGTTAGTTAAGTGATTAACCCGGTTAATAGTGTGTTGTGCTTTATTGCGGGTGTTAGGGTATTCAGGGACCCTAACTGGCTCAGAAAAAGATAAGTAAGGTTATTAACAATATTTTCATGTTCCGGGTATAGTCCGGTTGTTCGGTTGGATAGTAATCCGTTAAAGCGTTAAACAAGCTTTAAAGTGTCGTTAATACCATTTTTAGTGACACAACTTATTCCTCCAAAGTGTCGGGAATATTTTCCTCATGTCTTGGCACTTTATTAGTTAGCCAAATGCTGAATTTTTATGTTAAAGTGCTGAATTTTGTACTTAGAGTACGTTTTAGGCACATCCAGTCATTGTAACTTATTCCTAGAGACGCAGTTCTACAACCCTTGTATCCCTACACTCACCACTAGTGTAGTAAAATATTTCTGGCTCATACAGGCCTTAGAGGCAGTGTCTGCCTGATGCTGGCTTTATCAGCATGTTCAATAGGTTATCCGTTTATAGTGCTACTGTGCTTTTTGTGCATCATGTTTGTCACTAAGGTTCAGCATGTAAATAATGTAGTGACGGTAAGTAAAGTATGATGCAGGTATATGCATGTATCAGTATTCAAGTAGCAGTTTATCCACAAGATCAAGCAAGCACAGTAATTAAGCAGTAATTAATTATTAATTAAGTCGTACGGATACCTGGTTTAGTGAGGGTTGTCACAGACTTAACCATAAGGAGTAGGGTAGTACAAATTTCGAGGACAAAATTTCTTTAACGGGGGGAGAATGTGACAACCCTCACCAAATCAGGTATCCGTACGAATTAATTAATATTTAATTAATGATTAACTACTGTGCTTGCTTACAGTTGTGATTAAACTGCTACTTGAATTCTGATACATACACATACATGCATCATACTTATTTGCCGTCACTCCATTATTTACACAGAACTATAGTGACAAACTTGATGCACAAAAGCACAGTAGCACAATGAACGGATAACCCAGTAAATATGCTGGTATAGCCAGCACCAGACAGACACTGTCTCTGAGGCCATTAAGAGCCGGGAATAGATTACTACACTGGTAGGGAGTGTAGGGAGGTGAGGATTGTAGAACTGCGTCACTAGGTAATATTTATAGTGACCGGATGTGCCTAAAACATGCTCAAATTACAAAATTCTGCACTCTATTACAAAATTCAGCATTTAACATAACTAGTGAAGTGCAAAAACATGGAAAAATAATACTAGACACTTTCCAAAGTGTCGGGAATTAATTGTGTCACTAAAAACACTATAAAAGGCACTTTAAAGCTTTGCTTGACACTTTAACGGATCAATATCCAACCGAACAACCGGACATTACCCGGAACATAAAAATATTGTCAAACACATTGATTTTATTTTTCTAAGCTAGTTAGGGTCCCCGAACACCCTAACACACCTTATTATATATAACACATGATAATACACTAACTAGATACTTAAGTCCTAACCAAATTAGTAACTAGTTCCATTGCATTCCAACCCCATACCCCCCCCCCCCTTTTCTTACGGTTTCAAGGGTGAAGTACCACCCATGATTTTCTTCATTTGTTTAATATATTTGTATAGTACTTAGGGGGCATTTTAACTAATGGTCAATATAGATGTTGGAAGATTATAAAATTAACCACAAGGCCACCATTCACTTCATATCATCTTCAACAACAACACCATCCTTCTCTCTTCCTTTCTTTGGTTTCGGCAGCCCCAAGAGCACCACCATACCACCACCATCAAGCCTTGTTCAAGCCATCCATACATACACAAAGGTGCAAGAGGTCCGACAAGTAAACTTGGTGCACTCGGAAGCTCAAGGACCGCTCTAGTTTTCTTTTATCCACCACTTTTACGCTTTGAAACTCCCCTAGCCTTGTGCTAGTAGTAAGTTCCTTAGATCTTCATGTTCTTCATATTTATGGTGGTTAATAGTGAAAAGAATGGTGAAATAACAAGAACCCTAAAGAACATAAACAAAAGTCTTGAAGTTAAACTAACTAGAGAAGATGTATGGTTAAATGAGGTTGAAATCATGATAAATCTGAAATAAACAAACCATAATCTGCTGTAACAGACTTATGATCTGATTTTAATCGTATTAGAAAGGATGGTGAACGTATGTGTGCGTTTTAGTAACATTTAACCTTTAAACAGCATGCTGATTGCCTTTTTCAGCCGACTTTAACTGGCTGTAACAGGACCTTAATAAAACGAAAAATGTATTTTCTGAAGTCTAGGTTCATGTATTATGAAATACGGTTCTAATGGCACCGGGACCATAATTTTTGGACTTCGTTTACTATTTTTAAAGTGTCGTTTTGTAACAACAGCTAAAGCTGCATTTTTACAGCAGTAAATGAGAGTCATATTTTTAGTCATAACTTGGTTTCTGTGTAGAGTCAGATCATAAAATTTATACTGTAGTTGAACACCGATGTATTTGTAACTCTCTCACTGGAATTTCATAAATCGGACTCTCGATGAATTTTAAATAAATTATTCCGCGGACTGTGGTCAGAAAAAGATAAATCTGATTTCGGTCCGGAAAATGATTTTCTATAAAATATTGGTGCTGATTTGGACCCCGATATTTTTACACTATAATTTTTGGTTCGTGTAAGACATTCTATAAAAATTTGGGAATTTTTGGAATAAGATAACTATTTTAATAAATTACCCGAAAACAGCCCAATTTTGTGTTTTAAAACTGAATCGATAAAAGTAATATTTTGCATGCCTAAATGTCAGGCTGGTTATTTGAAAGAGATCTAACGTGTTATATGTTAAAGAAAATGATACGCTAATAAGCGTGGACGCCTCCATTTACAGAGGAGACTCTGGCGAAATTTTTCCAGAAAATAACACTTTGAAATATTTTTGTGAACAAGTGTTTATAAATATATTTTTAACTCGTTTTCAAAATATAAATTTCGCCATGATTTTTATTACAAAATAACCGAGTGTCGGAGGTGGATTTTCGTAAATAAAACTTGTTAAATATATATTGAGAATATATATTTCGTAATAAGACGCTTGTGTGCTTACGTGTTTATTTTGAGAACTAGAGATATATTATTTTTGGGGTAAAAATAATATTACTTGGAAATATCATGAAAATACGACTCCAAAATAATACCAACGCCCTCACAAATAAATATTTAAGTTGCATCGGTATTGTTTATACAACGCGAACTCTAAAATGTAACTTGCGTATTCTCGGAAAATACTCTTAAATGTGTATTTTGATAAAGTATTATTTTGGAAAATTGTATGAAGTAAAATATAATATTTTTGGGAAAAATATGTATATTTTGGAAACAGAATATTTTAGACAAGTGAATTAAAATATATTTTCAAGTGAGACTTAAAAATATATTTTCGGAATTATAAAACGCACATGTATTAATACCCCCATCCTTGGGAAGGAATATATTTATTTAATGATTAAGAAGTGTAAATACGAAATAGTTGTCTAACTATTTCCCAAAAACGTTAAACCTTAAGCCAAGGCACGGCCGTCCGTCTAATAGGAATTAGTACGTGTAGGTCATCACGCAGCAGATAGAGTTGGAGATTGACGTTGCTGGATACGCACTTCAGTGAGTTCATGTCCCCCCTTTCTCTTAACTGTTTTCAGTTTTTAATACTTCGGGGGTGAAATACATGTTACGATTATTACGAACTTTTACTTACATGGTATGGTTAGCGTAAGGAGGGTTACTACTTAGATCATGTGAGTGGGTAGGCGGGAACTGGAGGCCATTAATCCTCATTATAGGACCGAGGGCCATTAGCGGTAGATCTATCTGGGTGTAGCGAGCCCAACCCCTGAGTCCGCTGAATGAACCAGGTGGTGACTTTGTACCCGACGCAAAAATCTGCTAGGTTTGAGTCTTCCTACAGCACTTCACACATATCATTGGCTTTGCAACCCAATGGTGATCTCTTTTTCCTTATTTGCTACATACCAGGGACTTTTATACATACTTACAACATTTTCAAATGTTTGTACATACTCACTTACACATGAACTCGCTCAACTTTATGTTGACTTTTCAAACTACATGTATTTTAGGAAACTAACGGATCTGGCACGGTATGCACGTATTTTCAAGCTGCGTTTGAATAAAGAAGTCATCCAGGGTTTAGAAGGTGTAACCTCTTCCTGGACGGGTTACATATCTCTAAACCTAGTATTGTTTAAAGTCTTTTGCTAAGTCTTTATAAACTCAATTAAATCAAGTTAAGGTTTGTAACTTATTTTGTGATTGTTGAAAATGGGATTTTTCTAAACTTTATTAATGGATGAATATCTCTTGTTTTTATCATATAGCATTGTTATGATTGTGCTATGATATTAAGAAGTCACACCAAATAAACCCACGCTTCCGCAAAGCCAGGGTGTGACAGAGGTTCTGCCCGACGTAGTCGTTGGAATGCTGTCTCGGGGAGGTTATTGCTAATGTAAGTATTGGGTTATTATACTAACATATGTACATTTGTGTAATTAATAGATAACTACCAGGAAACCCTTAAAAGAAGTCTAAGACATCAATGTGAGTAATCTTCTTTTTGTAAATTGTTTTTACAAAACCTTAAATCTTTTACAATGCGATTAAGCAGTGATTGAGTCTTTGTAATTCTTCAATTACTAACGGTATGTTGGGGTTTTGTATACAAAATGTGAAACACGTTACCATTGGACAAAGAGTTAGCTAATGTGTAATATGACCCACCAGTCAGGATTGACAGTACTGAATGAGTAATTGTGTAGAAATAAACAATGTGATAGCTCTCAATACTGTTAAAGGATAAAACTCTTCTTGATTTAAATTGGGATTCACTCACCAGTATTTCCCACTGACAAAATGTTTTTAAACGCGTTTCAGGTAACAAAATGTGAAAGCCAACTAGAAGCCAGCTGGACAGCACTGAAGGCTTGGAAAAGTGGCTATAAAAGTTACCTAAATAAAAGAAGATGTTTTATTCAATAAAATAGGGATTTTCCCTATGAAAATGTTTGTAATGAAAACTTGGGTTTTATTCCAATATGTTTAATATGATAAAAGCGTGGTATTTACTCTGATAAATATTTCCTAACTACGGTCCTGATGAAATTTCCGCTGCCAAAAATGATAAATACCGATACCACCAAAACTGGTCTCGCGGCCGCTCGTTCCCGGGACAGATAGGGGGCGGGGGTTGCGACAATATTGCTATATAAAATATGACGACTAAAAACCCACAAAAATGTGTTGTATTTCTATGTTGTATAACATTTTCTGTGCTGAATTTTTGTACTACCGACTCCTCCCAGAATTGCGTTATCGGAGCCGAGCCAGGAATGGCCAATCTAGTTTTTTAGTCTATCTCTACCCGATGGCAAGCAGATCCAATTTATCCGCCCCTCCCATAAGATTCTTTCTTTCTGGCGGAGCAGCAACCAAGCTCCGACACTACATCATTTCCACAATAGTGTTGGTAATTGCTCGAACAGACCTGATTAAGTATATGTTGACCCGTGTTGAAGGGGAGAAGTGGATCCTTGGGCAATCCGAGTTCACTTTTTGTTATGTTCCTATGAAGGCGCTGAACCTTGGGGATATATTTTTTTGTGCTAATTTTTTTTGTCTTAATTTTTTTTCTCAATTTTTTGTGCTGGATTTTTTTGTACTATATTTCTTTGTGCTAAATTTTTTCGTGCTAAATTTTTTCGTACTGGATTTTTGGTGTTATATATTTTTGTACTAAATTTTTTGTGCTAAATTTTTTGTACTGATTTTTTTTTTTTTTGTATTTTTTAGAAAACAAAAGGGGTGTAAAATGAAGTAATAGGGTAAGGTAAAAATTTGATTTTCATAAAAGTTAAGGATATGTATGGTGGAGGGAAAAATGGAGGGACTATTTGTGTAAAATCCAGAAAAGATGGACCATATGTGACTACAAAGGAAAGGACTATTTGTCTCAAAGTCTAAAAGGGAGGATGGCTGTGTAAATGGGACTGACATTCACATTTAAGATAGTACTAGTAATAAGACCTGTGTGCGTTGCGGTGCGGGTACTTCGCAAATATCGAACGGATTAGTAAAAGCGTTATGTGATGTGTTAACCATATGAAAACACATGTTTTGACGTATCCGATTGAACTCAATGTATCTTATAGTTGCATTGCGATTGGATCAAAACTTAACGTAAATCGGATTTATATCATACAATCATAACATATTATACGCGAGCCGACTAACTGAATTTATATCGCCAAGCCAAAAACTCTCGAGTGGGTCAAAGTGGCATTTACAAAGTCATACAAAGTTAAGTGGTTAAAAATTGCATTTCCTAAACTTAAGGGCTAAGAAAGGGTAAAGATAAAATTTGATAAAGTTTTGGGGTAAAAAGGAAACTATAACAAAGTTGGGGCTGAAAAGGAAACTACCACAAAGTTAGGGTATCAAAAACAAACTATTTGTAAAATAGAGTGGTAGTTTCGGGACTAAATTTGCCATTTTATTAAACTTTGAAGGCACCAAAGTCAATGGGTTAAAATTGCAACTTGGTGAAAGTATGAGGGGAGGTCACCGACTTTGTCTTTTAAGAGTATTAGTAACAAGTGGAGAGTTTAAATGAGAATAATTTTTTTGTAAGAATAAAAAGAAAGAAATTTCAACCAATAAGAATATTTTATTTTACTTCATTTAATTTTGTATTTAATATTAGTGTAAGGATGTATTTGTAAACTTATATAAATCATTAATTGGTAGTCTTTCTTTTTAATACCTAACTAAATTAAATTTGTAACTTATTTTTAAAAAAATAACTTTTTTCAAAGAAGAAAAAAATTAATGTAAAGAGTAGGATAAATTATGAGGTGTGTAGGATGAATTGCGAGCTGTGTAGGATAAATTTCAATATGTGTAGGATACATTTTCAAAACGCGTAGTATAAATTTTGATGTGTGCAGCCAAAATTTTTAGTGTGGAGGATGATAGTTTATATGACTAATTAATCAGTCAAAGATAATAATAAATGAGATGAGAGAAAAACTATTAATATTTTATAATTGTACCTTTTTTTTTCTTCTCAATTTAATTTTCTTCTCAAATGAACGCTCCCTTAGCAATAAATGTGTATGTGCTCTACAAACATGAGGAGTTACGTGTCAAGCGAACTTATATAAATAAGATGTTAACATAGCCACATCTCAAAATTTTATTTTCACACTTTCTATACTTTCTATACGGGTCGTATAAGTTTATACGGTCCGTATAGATTAATTTGATATGACAAATATTGGGTCGTATAACGTTATACGGCTCGTATAATGTTATATGGCTCGTATAATGTTATACGGCTTGTGTAGATGGAGAAATTTAAATATTAGGTTGTATAACCTTCTATACGGGTCGTATAATATTATATGAGGTTTGGGTCGTATAACATTGTATCCGGGTCATATAATGTTATATGACTCGTATACATGGAGACAAAAAAACATTCTCTGAGATTTTTTGTGCAAGATTCTCATATACGGCCCGTATAACTCTACACGGGCCGTATAACTGTAGTGGTGTGAGAATTGTAAGATCCTATAAATAATTAGAAAATTCATTGTTTAAGAAATTGCACTTGAACAAAATGATGGAAACATATATGTTAGTTTATTACTTTCCAGGAGCCAAAGATACATGCATGCTAACTGTTAGTATGGGGACGAAACTTCTATGTTATTGCAAAAATAAAATACTTGGCAACTTGCTCCGGCTGTCCCCACCGCGCCACCACCCGTACAGCGGCGGATAATAACAAAATCTTGGATCGTTTTCTGTGTTTTTCCAGTTTTCATGGCTGTTGCTTTAGAACAAACATGCATAAAAAGAACCAAGTTGATACAACACTTATACCACCACCAAGGCTGGTCGTAAGACTTATCAACCTAGGCTAAGGTCTAGGACCACCTAAAACAAGGGCCTCTAATTTTTTTTCTTTTCATATATTAGACTTGTTTTTGGTCAATTTAAACAACGTTTCTAGGCCCCAGATTTAGGATTTTTCTCAAGGAGTCCACATTGTACGTCTGTACGCACACACTTCATTCCAGAATCCAAAAGCAGCGCCACAACACACCGACCCTCGTTACTTGCGATGTCTTTTGAGTAACAATTGCAAAACTGATTGCGGATTGGGGCCAACATTAGGATAAATCATCGCCATGGTATTCATTGTCTCAAATACCAATCGCTGATTTTCTTTATACCAATTTAATAGGGCCCCGACTTTGTAGTTCGTTTAGGGCCTTAAAAAATATTAGAACGGCCCTGACCACCAGATAAATAATTAAGACCCCTTTATTTGAAATGGTAGAATTATTGTTTAAGGGGGTGACTATGATGTTAATGGGTAGTGTTTATTGGTTGCTTGGTCAAATCCAATATGAAAGTAGTATTTGACACACATGGACAAAAAGTCAAAAACATAAATATGAATATTGGACACACATGGACAAAACTTGTATGCTGGGTGCGGATACAATCAATCACATAGTTTTTTTTTTTTTTTTAAGTACATAAGAGGATTCTTATCCAAACCATCAAAATATGTGAGGGGTAGTTTTTTATATTATAAAGGGTATAAAAAATGGTTGTGAGTGGAGGAGAGAGAAAATGTTACTGTTCATCTGTATATTTGGGGGGACACTGTTCACCCAGTATAATTTTTTTAATATATATTGAAAGTGGTTGTGAGTGAAGGAGAGAGAAAAATGTAATGATAATATTATTTAATTGAAAATGAGAGAGAAAAAGTATTTGTTTTTAGTGAAAATATATTGATATAGGAGTTGTTTTTTAGTGGAATGTATGTATAATTTGATGGATTGGATGAGAATGCTCTAACATATGTTAGGATTTTTCAGTTGACCTTCAAAGCTTTTTGAATGACAACCCTTGAGATTTGTGGACTTTCGTATAAAATATCAATCTACATATGTTGCATTTAAAAAAAGAAAGTGAAAAAAAAGGAGTAATTACTACTTAAATTATTATTTCTAAATGGTTACTAAACAACTTTAAGCTTTTTTAGATTATAGTAGTGGGCATTATAGTAGGCATTAAATAGCTTGATAATGCCACCAACATCATACACGTGAGTTTTATAGGGACATGAAAATGGATGGGCATTTCTAGTATAATGTCCAAAAAGGACAACAAAATTGGAAACTGAGACTGTAGGGTATGGGGCGGGGGTTGGGGCGTGGGTTGGCTGAAAACACCCAAGCCACCACCCCGGGTGGGCTTGGGTTTGGGCGTGGCCCAAGGGGCGGAAGTTTAAAGTCGGGCGTGGGGCGGGGCTAGCGATCCTATGTGGCCGGCTCCTATTCGCTTGTTGGCTAGGTCATAGCGGTGGGCATTTAAATTTCAAATTATAACCGTTTGGCCAAGCCAAGCGGTTCACCCACCCAACATCGCTATATATATTAACCCCAACCCCACCGGCTGTCCGCTACCCCAACCCAAACACACTTGATCGAACCCGCTATCCCAACCCAAACACACTTGATCGATGGCCTCTTGGACACACGAAGAAGTGCTAGCTCTTGTCACGAGCGTCGTTGACGCAATGAAGGGCCGACAACCCGGTGAAACGCGTTACTGGCCGGAAGCTTTTGCTAGCTACCGGCATAACGTGGGAAACGACCGACACAATTTAAACACGTGCCAACATAAATGGCGCGAGCTACGGCCGAAGCTTGATCGTTTCAGAGCCTACTGCGAAGCCGTTCCGAGCGGTGAGATAAGCCACGAAGACCGGGTGGCGGTGACGAACATCGAGTTTCGGGGCAAGGAGCGGAAGCCGTTCGACAAGCTCGCTCTTTTTGAAATTTACCTAACGATCTAGGTTTTTATTTTATTTTATTTATTTATTTTTTTTTGTAATCCTTTTTAGGTTTTTTTTGTAATTTTTATGAATTTTGTATTTTTTAGGAATTTAATAAAATTTTAGGCTTTTTTTTTAATGTTGTGTGTATTTTTTAATTTTTGTTTTTTTTTTTTATTTTTATTTTAATAAACTGCCAGGCCACGCGGGCTAGCCACGCCCCGCCATACCCCACGGACACGTCACTCACCGGCGGGGGGACTCGAACTCCACGTGTCAACTCATGCCCCCAACCCCCGCCCCACCATACCCCACGGTCTAATGATGGAATGAGGGCATTAAAGGACGTTAACCATTACAAAATTTTTTAAGTGACATTACGATGTTGATATGGCGGAAAATGCCCATTAGAGACATTAGTCATTACGAGTGGTCTTATGGTCATGATTACCTCAAAAGATCATTATAGCTCTTAGTTTTACCGATTGAAATGAGAAGTTGTTCTGATGCGTGTGAAGTGTTATATATATTAGGTGTATATTTTAAGCCCTTTTTAACACTTATTTTAGCCAAGTTTTAAATTTATAAAACACGATATTTTACTAACACTAAACACACATATGGGCAAGTGCACCCATCGTGAGCGTAGTATAGCGTTGGTAAGATACCGAGGTCGTCCAAGGACACAAGAGCTTTTAGTACCGGTTTATCCTCAACGTCTAATCAAAATAAAAAGTTTAGAAAAAATGTTTAAACTAAGAAAAATAAAAACTAACTAAAATGCTGAAAATAAAATAAAAACAGATAGACAAGATGAATCACTTGGTTCCGACTCGTATCTAGTATAACCTTTGATTATTTCCGCACTTTTGCACACAATTAAGAGATTATCTTAGTTATTGTAGTAGGCCCCTCTTTTGAAGGTGACGTTACCCTCACCCCAGTAGTTTGAGTCGGCAAGGATACAATCCTAAAATGGTGGATTATTGGAAGACAATGAATTAAGTTATTAATGCAGTATTGTGGTAGGCCCCGCTTTTGGCGGTGACGTTACCCTCGGCTAAGTAGTCTGAGTCAGCAGGGATACAGTCCTAAATAGCCGGGTTATAGTATTAATAGTAGTTAACTTATGAGGGGATCAAAGAGTTTGGACCCCTGCCATCCAATACCGTGAAGCATTGAAGGAGGTCCTACTAAATTTGACCCAGGTCCATTGCAGGACCTCTAAACGCTGAACAATGGCAAGACCTTTACCAAACCGTTCCCTTAACCCCCGACCAGGTAGCCAACATACCTCCATATAGACCGTGGAGATATGAATGGTGAAAATCCTTTATTTTATATAGACAGTAAAATAATGCCAAGACACCACGGACAAACGATAAGGAAAGATCACCTTCAACATAAGTAACTAGTTATTAAAGTCATTAATACAAAACCAAATAAAAAGTGCAAAAGATTAGAAATAAAAAGTATTATACTAGACACTTTGTCTTCACCAAGTGATGTAAGAGACTTAGGCAAACATGGCCTTGATTGTCAAGAACTCTTACGATCAATCTTGGATCCCGAGACGACTCACACACTCTATGATGGACAATGGATGATGGTGGTGGATGATGGTGTTGTGATGGTGGTGGGTGGTGGATGAAGTGTGAGAGAGGTGGTGTGCCAAGGGATGAGATGAAATGAATCCAAGCACTCCTATTTATAGGCTGAACAGAGAGCTGGGCACGGCCCCGTGTCCGCTGGGCACGGCCCCGTGCCTGTCTGACACTCTATCTCCTCATTAATTGTAATTCGCAATTACAATAAATGCGCCTGCTGTACTTTCGACACGCACCCGTGTCCGCTGGGCACGGCCCGTGGTGGGCAATAGAAGCTTCTATAAGTTTGTCTTTTCTGCTGCTTCTTGGGCACGGCCCCGTGCTGGCTGAGCACGGGGCGTGTTCAGTCTTCTGACTTCTCTATTTTGCTTTGGAAGGTGCCGTTGAGGGGTCGGGCAGTCCACTAATGTTCCTTTCCTTGTATTTATGTTGGATTTAGCTGTCTTTTTGCTTCTTTTGTGTTTTTGAGCTCATTTAATCCTGAAAATACAAAAGGAAGACAAAAACATTCTTTTTCCAATATTAGTACTTAAAAGGGGTTAGTTTTATGCCTCATTTGATGTAATTTATATGTTGCATTTTACACACATCAAATACCCCCACACTTGAACTTTTGCTTGTCCTCAAGCAAAACTCTTTAATATGTGGCTTACACTCCCAAATGGAATAGGTAGAAGAGAAGGTTTTGGGCTTGTCGTAGAGTGTCGGGATATCCAAGATCTTTTTGGGTTTTATTTTTATCTATTTACAATCTTATTCGTAATGATTTATTTAGAACGTTTCATAGGGGAAATTACTTATTTGGGCATGACATGCCTTTTTAAAAATTCTATTTATATACAAGTTCACATACCTCACGGGAGAAATCACTCACACTCGGCCGAAGGTGTATTTTTAGTGAATCACTCGAGAGCGGCATGGAACTTATTCCTACCATAGGCTTGCCAAGCAATCAATCCTTCTCCTTTTTAACTTTTATACCTTTGTAGATATCAAGAGAACTTTGTGGGTTAAGGGTTAGGCTTGGGTTAAAGGTAGGTGGTTGGGATAGTGGTTAGTAGAAAAAGGGCGAAAAGCGTAACAAGTGTCGGTTTTCGTAAGACTTTCTATTTTTATTTTGATGAAGCTTTTATTCAAACAAAGTTATTTTTTTGATGAACTTGTTTGTTTATTTTCTTTTTGCTTCATCATCAACATTTTTTTATTTTTTTTTATTTTTTTTTTCATACGAAAAACCGAACTTGTTACTAAAACAAAGGGCTAAAAATAAAAAAAGGTTTTGGTGGGTAAAAGGGTTTTTGGTTTGGGTGATGAAATGAAAAGGTTTAGGCTCAAAGGGGTTAACTAGGGGGATTTTTGGGTAGGTGGTAAAAGAAAAAAGAAAAATAATGGTGTAGAAATAAAAAGGGTTAGTCCTAATGCCTCCATCATTTACTTACTCGGGTTTAAGTTGATAAGGACCGGGAATGTATCGTCATGGCAAGTTCTAGAGTTGTAAGAACCAAGCAGCTATTCACACAAGAAACGAAAAATGAGCATTTAGTCTAATGATATGTAATTGTATGCTCAATAAAGGCTCAAAACTCACTTTTGTGGGAATGGGTTTTTACGTGATCAAGTATATATAATTAAATTTTAACTAAGTTTGCCATGCCTTTTCATAATTTTCTTATGTTGGTTCTTTTTATCACTACGCTATCGGTTGTAAATTTGTAAAAATATAACCTTTTTGAGAACTTGAATTTCCCGAGTTGAACCTAGACAAGTAAAAAAAATGAAATTTTTGAAAAAATTTGGGGTGATTAGCGGTTCCAATAGAGTTTTGTGTAAGGCTTGTATTTAGGACTTGCAAAATTCAAGGTTTTAGCATCCCCCCACACTTAAATTACACATTGTCCTCAATGTGTCCCAAAAATAAATTTTTAGGTTGATTAGATGTGTATAAATAGTGTTTAAAAAGCAAGAATTTGTGTTACTGGGCACTGAACACGGCCCCGTGTTATCCGGGCACGGCCCCGTGTTCAAGTGCCAGTAACAAAATTGAAATAAGAAAAGCAGAAGTCTGGACACGGGGGCGTGTTGGTTGAACACGGCCCGTGTCCAGGTACCTGAACTGGGCGTTTTTCTGCAGGTGGTTCAGCACGGGGCCGTGTTGGTTGGGCACGGCCCGTGTTGAACCTTCTGGACTGGAGAGAATTGTCGGGTTGCCTTGTTCTTGTGCATGAGTTCATTTTTCTCGTTCCCCTTTTCATCCTTTACCACCATGAGTGTGTTTTATTCATTAAAAACCATCCAAGCTTTAAAAACCATCATTTCATTGAAATCATAGAGAGACCTTACATAGTCCTAAATTTAAACTAGATAAAAAAAACTTTAACTAAATAGGTCAGGAGGTACACGAGGTTATCATAACGAGTTCTACTATTTTAAGAAAATTTCGAGAATAGTTTCCCGATATAGTAGGACTTTTAGCCGAAGGATTTCTTCCCTAAACGTTGTTTAAAGCCACTCTTCGATCTCCCTAGGAAGGAAGAATGCGGCTTCATTTTCCTCAGTAACTGATGGCTGAGGAGGAACATTCACCGGGACTCCTTGCACCACCCTATGCGGAGGCTCTTGGTGCATGGCGTACCATTCGGCCGGAATGATGACTTCGGGTACCACGTTCCACGCCCTTTGGGTTATTATAGGCACCAAAGGCGGGGAGGCGAGAAGGTTTAACCTCTGGTGCAAGAGGTTTACCTCTCGGAGACAGCCCTCCAGTCCCACTGTTAGATGGTTGATACGGTCGACCAATGCTTCTTCCACTCCCATCATTTCGTCAATAGCTTCCCTTAGGGCGTAAACATAGTTCACAAGAGAGTCTTCTGTTGTTGATGACCTCCTCCCTTGTCGGTTATTTCTTGAAGATGATCCGCTTGTTCTGCTTGCCATTTTCTGTGAAATAAACCGAAGAAAGCTAAACTTTTACAAAACAGTGCCTCGGACACGGCCCCGTGCTCGCTGAGCACGGCCCCGTGTCCATTTGTCTGCAGGATTTTAGGCTAAGGAGTCTTGGAGTTTTAAATTATTCTCATGATTTTTAGCTGGCTTTTAGGCTTAGATAATTTAAAATAAAGTTATACAACTAACTTTAAGCAAGAATCCTTAGCAAATAATCTTACAAACTTCACATAGATGGTTGGAATCATGGGATTTCCAAGCTTCCATGGAGGAAATTTTGAAAAAAATTTTGAAAGAAGAGGAAATGAATAAAAGTGGAAGGGACAAGAGGGTCCTTTGGAACCTTCTTTTAGCACTTACCTAGGATGGTATGAGTGAAAATCCCAGGAATCTCTGTCAATTGAAGTGGTAAAAAATGAGCAGGAATCAGGCTGCATTTAAAGAAAACGACAGCGCATTGGACACGGCCCCGTGTCCGCTGGACACGGCCCCGTGTGCAGAGAAAATCCTGACACATTTTGTCCGTATTCTGACAAAAATCAGCAGAGAATCTTTTAAGTGAGCACGGGGGCGTGTTGACCTGGACACGGCCCCGTGTCTGGAGGCTGTTTTATGGAGTTTTGTTACTTCTAAGGATCTCGTTGTCATCGGGTGGTTCTTTACTGGTTGGAACAACCCCAAAGTGCCTAAGATACCTTAATTGTCCTAGACTAAGGCGAGAACGCAAGAGGTTATCGGTGAGGGTAATTCCTATTTTCATTCTAGGTGGACAAGTCCAACCCTTTCCCGGGCTCTCGTTAAAGAAGGTGTATGCCGAATCGCTCAGGTCTATGTATGCATCGAACGAAGTCGATGGAGAGTCCTTCACGGCACAATCGACACAGGGACGACTATCGTCCGAGTCTTTGCTAGGTACGAAGGTATTTTCGGGAGCAACAAGGTTGTCGGAATGCGGTTCCAGCATTTCGTCATGGTCATCATCTTGGGGTGGATTAATAAAATCCTTCCTAAGCTCTTCTAACCAATTCAGAATTAGCTTTTCTAGTTGAAATAACTCATCAAGGAGCATTTCCCCTAGAATATCTGGCTGGGCGCATTCGAGGGAGAAATAGTGCTTATTTTTACTTTCGCCCCTCTTAAGGTTGTAAGAAGTCGGTGGGTCCATGTAGTGGGGCCTATAATTTAGAAAGTAGCATTCTACTTCTTCATGTTTGCCACCACATAATTGACACCACGTACCATAAGAGTGCCGAAAGTAAAAACAATTACTATCACTCATGTTTATGTCAGAAATTACCAACCGCTGGGATCTAACGGTTCTGTTTTCAGTAAGTGAATCTTGGGCACGGGGGCGTGTTGGGTGAGCACGGCCCCGTGTTCAGCTTACTGTCTGACGTAAAACAGGATTGCCAGTTCCAATGATTGAGCACGGGGGCGTGTTCCGCGGGCACGGCCCGTGCTGAGCTCTGCAGAAGCTGAAAAACTAAGAAAATCCAAAAAAAAAATAAAAGATGATTAGGCCGTTGATTCCTAACTTTCTTAAAATCCTTGTGTCCCCGGCAACGGCGCCAAAAACTTGGTGCGTGTGAAGTGTTATATATATTAGGTGTATATTTTAAGCCCTTTTTAACACTTATTTTAGCCAAGTTTTAAATTTATAAAACACGATATTTTACTAACACTAAACACACATATGGGCAAGTGCACCCATCGTGAGCGTAGTATAGCGTTGGTAAGATACCGAGGTCGTCCAAGGACACAAGAGCTTTTAGTACCGGTTTATCCTCAACGTCTAATCAAAATAAAAAGTTTAGAAAAAATGTTTAAACTAAGAAAAATAAAAACTAACTAAAATGCTGAAAATAAAATAAAATAAAAACATATAGACAAGATGAATCACTTGGTTCCGACTCGTATCTAGTATAACCTTTGATTATTTCCGCACTTTTGCACACAATTAAGAGATTATCTTAGTTATTGTAGTAGGCCCCTCTTTTGAAGGTGACGTTACCCTCACCCCAGTAGTTTGAGTCGGCAAGGATACAATCCTAAAATGGTGGATTATTGGAAGACAATGAATTAAGTTATTAATGCAGTATTGTGGTAGGCCCCGCTTTTGGCGGTGACGTTACCCTCGGCTAAGTAGTCTGAGTCAGCAGGGATACAGTCCTAAATAGCCGGGTTATAGTATTAATAGTAGTTAACTTATGAGGGGATCAAAGAGTTTGGACCCCTGCCATCCAATACCGTGAAGCATTGAAGGAGGTCCTACTAAATTTGACCCAGGTCCATTGCAGGACCTCTAAACGCTGAACAATGGCAAGACCTTTACCAAACCGTTCCCTTAACCCCCGACCAGGTAGCCAACATACCTCCATATAGACCGTGGAGATATGAATGGTGAAAATCCTTTATTTTATATAGACAGTAAAATAATGCCAAGACACCACGAACAAACGATAAGGAGAGATCACCTTCAACATAAGTAACTAGTTATTAAAGTCATTAATACAAAACCAAATAAAAAGTGCAAAAGATTAGAAATAAAAAGTATTATACTAGACACTTTGTCTTCACCAAGTGATGTAAGAGACTTAGGCAAACATGGCCTTGATTGTCAAGAACTCTTACAATCAATCTTGGATCCCGAGACGACTCACACACTCTATGATGGACAATGGATGATGGTGGTGGATGATGGTGTTATGATGGTGGTGGGTGGTGGATGAAGTGTGAGAGAGGTGGTGTGCCAAGGGATGAGATGAAATGAATCCAAGCACTCCTATTTATAGGCTGAACAGAGAGCTGGGCACGGCCCCGTGTCCGCTGGGCACGGCCCCGTGCCTGTCTGACACTCTCTCTCCTCATTAATTGTAATTCGCAATTACAATAAATGCGCCTGCTGTACTTTCGACACGCCCCCGTGTCCGCTGGGCACGGCCCGTGGTGGGCAATAGAAGCTTCTATAAGTTTGTCTTTTCTGCTGCTTCTTGGGCACGGCCCCGTGCTGGCTGAGCACGGGGCGTGTTCAGTCTTCTGATTTCTCTATTTTGCTTTGGAAGGTGCCGTTGAGGGGTCGGGCAGTCCACTAATGTTCCTTTCCTTGTATTTATGTTGGATTTAGCTGTCTTTTTGCTTCTTTTGTGTTTTTGAGCTCATTTAATCCTGAAAATACAAAAGGAAGACAAAAACACTCTTTTTCCAATATTAGTACTTAAAAAGGGTTAGTTTTATGCCTCATTTGATGTAATTTATATGTTGCATTTTACACACATCATGTTCCACCAAATACAACTAAAAAAATAGTTCTCACGTTAACCGATATCCGAGCATCGAAAAAAAACCCCGTAAAAATATTCTGAATTTGTTACTACAAACACATGAAGCTAAACACGAATGCGTTTTCACCATAAAAATTCAAATGCATGAAATTAATATAAATAGACAAAATTACACAAATCAACCTTTCTGTATACCCAAACTTGCACCTTATACCTTTCATTTAAAAAAAACGCTACAATTAGGGCTGTCCAAACTGCTCGATGATCGAAGATCGCTCGAAAAATGCTCGAAAAATGCTCGTTCGATTCCCGCTCAGTTTGTAAATGAGCCGATCGGATCGGTTCGATTCAAATTCAATTCGAGCATGAGCAAAGCTCCGCTCGCTCGGTTTCACTCGAATTATTTTTATTAATAATTTATATATTAATAAAAATAATTCGAGTAAAACCGAGCGAGCGGAGCTTTGCTCATGCTCGAATTGAATTTATAGATTAAAAACCCAAAAAAATATAATAGCCCAAAAAATTTTAAAAGCCCAAATAATATTCAGCCCATCTTAATATTTAATATGAAAATCTAACCTAAATATATATTTAATTTGAAAATCTTATCTAACCCTAAAAAATAATTCGCCGCTCTCACTCTCCGCCTCTCTGGTGACACTCCAGTCTTCAAACAACTGAGTCGCAGGTCGCTGCAACAGATCCCCGGACAATCACACACATCGTCCGGTCCACTCTCACACTCACACGCATCGTCGGACAATCACACACATCGTCAGACAATCATCAAACAAGTGAGTCACTGCAACAGTTCCGGATCTCTCTTTCAAAGGATATGACGGAACTTCTTGTTTGTGGAAGTGATTGGTTAAAGGCGAGCTCAAAAACAACCTTAAAAACATTGAAAGTAAGCTTTTATTACATTTATAATCTACTTATACTTTTGTAGTTTATGCTTCAACTTTTTACTATAAATTTTGTTGCCAGAATCAACCTTTTGCAGAAAAAAAACCTATTAATTTTTTAGTTAAGTCACCTCACATGCAATGCATGTGAGCGTATTTTGGCCTTTTTGAAGCCTTATTTAATTTTTGTTTATTTGTTAACCACTGGGTGATACCACTATCCACTGATGACCGGTGGCGAGAGAGGGTCTTCGCTCTCGACAACCACCGTAGCACCCCTTCATCATCATCAACCACCATCACACTCGTTACTTCCACCACCATCGTTTCATTGTCATCAACATTCATTACCATCACCATTAACCACCACACAACATCATCAGCTACAATCACTACTACAAAAAGAGACATTTGCAATAAAGTTTTGCTACGGGAAAAATTGGTCGCTAAGTTTGCTACGAATTAGCTACGTACACTAGCTACGGACACATTTTGCTACAAATATTCCGTCACAAACGAAATCCATAGCAATATCTGCAGCAAATCCGTAGCAAAATTGAGGAAATAAATACCAGAAATTAACGTAGCAAAACCATGTAAATAAGTATTTAGAAATTAACTAAAAAGGTAAAATAGAATACGTAGCAAAATCTGTAGCAGTGTTGAGAATAAAAGTATTTAACGAACAATTAAATAAAATGCCTAGCAAAATTCGTAGCAAAATATAGAAAAAATATTTATAACCAAACGTAGAAAAAACTTGTAGCAACACCCGTAGCAAAACTGAGGAAATAAATATCAAAATATTGTAGCAAAATCAGTAGCAAAACCATGAAAATAAATATTTAGAAATTAACTAAAAAAGTTAAATAAAATTCGTAGCAAAATCTACAACAAAGTTGAGAATATAAGTATTTTAAAATAATTAAATAAAATGCCTAGCAATATTTGTAGCAAAATATAGAATAAAAATATCTAAAACCAAACGTAGAAAAAGTTATAGCAACATCCGTGGTAAATAAATTAGCGACGAGATTGTAGCTACGGACCAAATCCATAGCAAAATGGGTGTCTGCTACGGATTTCGTTGTAGCAATTACTTATTTTTAGTAGTGCATCTTCACCACCATAACCCACTACAATCACTGTTCACCACCATTGTCTACCATAGTAGCCGTTGAGCACCACTACAATACCCTAATGTTGTCTGACCGAGGTAACGGTCAAAACCACCCCATCAACATCGCTTGGCCTGAAAAGAAACAAAACATGAAATCATAAAAATTATTAGTGGTCGGAGTTACCTTATACCCCGGAAAACCGACCACCGTTACAGTTTTTCACCGGAACAACCTACCATCACCATCATCATCACTTTTAACCTTAACCACCTCTGTTGATGTTTTCGTCAAACACCATCACCGATTCAATTTTTTTGTTTCACTATCGGAGGGGGGGGTCAGTCTAATCCCCTTCTCTCTCTATCTCTGCGTTCCATCTTTCTCGCTATGCCCCCACCCTCTCTCTCTTATACCTAATCCCTGTCTCGCTCTCTAAACTTACTTAAATCAGGAAAGTGTGTGGATTCAAAAAGGTGACCCAAAATCATATATTTAAATGGGGATTCATAAATACCAATATACCCTCACATGTGTTGCATGTGAGGTGACTTAATCATGAAATTAAACAAAGTTATACAAAAGGTTGGTTAGGTTAAGGTTGATTATAGTGTTTCTTTTAAATTAAAAGGGTATAAGGTGCAAGTTTTGGTATACATAAAAGTGGGTGGAGATACAATAGGAAGTTTATTTGGCTAAGAAGGCTAGGAAGTGATCTTGACCATCCATTTAGTTAATCAAGAGCTAAGATTAAATGATGGAAATTGAAGGGAAGAAAAAAGGCGCATGAGTTTGTTTAGGGGCATTCTAGTCAATCCAAGACAATATTTTCTCTCTCCTTCAATTCCCCCCCCCCCCATTTTTTAAACGTTAATAACTCTTTCATACGACATTATTTTTCTATAAAAATTGCAACAAAAAAAACGAGCATTTTTTATCTTTAAAACGAGTATACTATTGCTATATTTAAAAAAAAAAAATTAAAAACCCAGTTGCGTAAAACGCAATAGAAAAACCCCCAGTTACGTAAAACGCAATGAAAAAAACCTAAAAATGACATTTTTCTAAAACGCAATGCACCAAAAACACAAAGAAATGTCTTATTTGTAAAACGCAATGGCCAGAAAACACAAAGAAATGTCTTATTTCTAAAACGCAATAGCCTAAAAACTCAAAAGAAAATGTACTTTCTAAAACGCAATGGACTAAAAACACATAAAAATGTGTTTTACCACCTAAAACGCAATGCACAAAAAACACAAACAAATGTCTTATTTCTAAAACGCAATGGTCAGAAAACACTTAAAATGTCTGTTTTCTAAAACGCAATGGACTGAAAACACATAAAAAAGTGTTTTACCTAAAACGCAATGCACAAAAAACACAAAGAAATGTCTTATTTGTAAAACGCAATGACCAGAAAACACTTAAAAATGACTCATTCTAAAACGCAATTGCCTAAAAACAAAAGAAAGTGTTCTCTGTAAAACGCAATGGACTGAAAACACCTAAAAAAGTGTTTTACCTAAAACGTAATGCACCAAAAACACTTCAAGAATGTGTTTTTCTAAAACGCAATGGCCAGAAAACACATAAAAATGTTTTAGTTCTAAAACGCAATTGCCTAAAAACACCAAAGAAAATGTTCTCTCTAAAACGCATTGAACCATGACAATAGTTTTGCATGTGCTGTGAATTGTCTGTGCTGTGCCCCTTGGACCCCGCCAGGGGCTGCCGCCCCTGGGACCCCGCTACCAGGGGCGCTGCCCCCGGACCCCTGCCAAGATCGTAAAACGCAATGACTAAATCAAAAACCCAGATCGTAAAAATGAAATTAAAGAATTTCTTACATGGATCGAAGTGATTTCTTCAACAATTGACGAATTTTGAATGATTGAAACACTTATCAGCGCTCGAATCGAACGGATCGAGTGATTATCTTCAAAATCACCGGAAAAAACAAAGATTTTCTATGAAATTAAACTGGGTTTTCTTCAAAAAAGCTGAAGAACATGTTGATCGGGTGTTTGAATCATTGATTGGTGATGAAAATCGCACTATAATGTTGTCATTATTGAGATAGAAAGTGAAGAAATGGTTGAAGATGGTGAGTTTTGAAAATGGTGGGTTTGGAAGTTACTGGGTTTTGAAAAGGAAGAAGAAAGGGTTGGATTGACTAAAATACCCTTTTTCTTTATTTTAAATGTTGCCACATGTCCTAATCCTATTGCTTCCTACACCTCCTAGCCAAAATAAACTTCCTATTTGATCCTTTCCTAAAGTTGATTCGTGTAATTTATCTATGAACCATAAACCTATGCTTTATCTTTTAAATTATGAATAAATATACAACTAGTGACATAAAACACATATATTTAAAATTTAATAAAAGTAAATGGATCAACACACGACCCTTAGTATAAAACGAACTAGGTCCTTTTAGTCATATTTGTTTGTGGAATTGACCAGAACCGACCCAAACTCGTTTAGACCAAACCCAACTTCTCAAATGTTGTTTTAGGTTCTTGTAGCAAAATTCTTGTCAACGTAAAATTGGTATGAGGGGTCAGGTGTTATTATAACACCCTAAACAAATTTTACAAATCCGTAATGAGCACGAGAGATGTTGAATTCATTAAAAATAGTTGAACTCAAATATGATAAATGCGTTTTTAGCATATTGATTACGGATAAAAGAACTCTCTAATTAAGTTGTATGGGTAAGAGCAACCCCATAAATGGTGACATACTAGAAAGTCTTAAGTTGAACAACTAATAACAAATATGTAAGATATAGGAAAAAAAAGCAGACAATATTGATTAGTATGAGTAATCAGATATTATAATTACAAATTCTTTCGTAGAACAGCATACATACGACAAAGATGTACGTGTTCAAGTGACGTGTTATATATCCATCTAGAATCCAAAAAAATCGTTAGAAAATAAAAATCAACATATAATACGGTTATATCATCATGCTCGATCAAGATTCTCCATCTCTTTTGCTAATAAACTATCAAATTGCCATATTTATATATAAACAAGTTGAAAAATAAAAAATATATATTAAGGTTCCATCTTGAAAGGAAAATAACCAAAAGATAAAAGGTTCATGTATGGCAACGGGGGAAATCAACTTATTTAAATTGCGGTCAACAAAAGTTTAGTTTGTCATTATCTGATTCAAACTATACTTTAATCAAGTTGCATTTGTGGTATTTTCTACTAACCTGTTTTAAATAAAGTTAATAAGCGCTACATGTATCTTCAACATCAACATTATATATCTAACCTCAAATTTTCACTACTTGCAATCTAATACAGGGTTATTGTCATGTAACTAACATGTATTTTCATAAATTTTATGATTTATAGGAGACACGTTTTTTTTCGTTACTTAGTTGTACTTGAAAAAGTGTTTATAGAAATTTAACAATATTTTTAACATGTAAAAACGAAGATGTAGAGTTTTATTAATTATACTGATGCTGTTTTATCTTTCTCTTAAATCTTACATGTATAAATACATCTAAGACTATTTGTAGTGGGTGTGACCTGATCCATTAACCGAAAAGAAATCACACACATATCCAAGTTGCAGTCCACTTTGTTACCCCTTTTTGCCCAACTCTTGACACCCCTTCAGCATTGTGTTTAACGTCCCTAAGGTGATGTGGCAGGTCACGTCGGACCACTACACGTCTCCACTACACATAATCTAATATTTAAACATTTAAAGATGTATTCACTTAAAAAAATCATTAAACTTAAACCAACAACAAATTTAATAAAAAGAAAACAAATATATCTTTTATCATACAAGAATCGACATAGAGTCAGAAATATTTAATCCCTTAATCGTAATCAACCTAATTACCCCATTAGGCCCTTCACTAAACACACGTATCCCATATTTACAATCATAATCCGCCACCAATGATCGAACGGGTCTTTCATACCCACCCAACACCTTCAAGCAATAAAACCCACCCAATTTACCCTCACATCCACGTCGCCAAATCCTAACCGTCCGATCAGCAGACCCACTTAACAACAAATCACACACACTAATCAAACAAAGCACCGCCTTACAATGTCCACGTAACACCTCCGTCAACACCCTACCATTACTACCGTGTTCCTTCCCCCACACTAAAACCGCCCCATCACTCCCACCAGAAAACAGTAACAAACCGTCGTCGTTTAACACCAACGCATTCACACCAGACTTATGTTTTTTATTATTGTTATCCAGCGTGGCAATCAGCTCATATTTTCCGTACACTTTTCCCCACATTTTAATCTTACAATCGGCTGAGCCGGTAAATATGGTTCCATTAGCTGATACAACGACGTCGTTGATGGCGTCATCATGAGCTTGTATACTCTGCACACATCGAAAATCTGACGTCCTCCAAATTTTCAAACATTTGTCCCACGAAACCGAACAGAATAGCTCATCGGTAATAAACGCGAGTGCAGAAACGGCGTCGTAATGCTGGATCCATAGTTTCCTTTTGTGACGTCTCACATTTACGTAATTTTTGGGTGAAACTGAACGAAGTAATTTATCTTCCAACGTTGGGAGTGTTGTAATATGTTTGTGTTGTTTGTCTTTTATTAGTTTCCATACGCGGATCTTGTTGTCGTGATGGGCTGTGTAGATGTTACCGTTGCTAAATGCAATGGATTTTACGGGTACGGAGACAGTGAAGGTGTCAAGGAGGTTGAATGAGGAGGTGTGGATTACGTGGATGAGGGTGTCTGTGGTGGTTAAGTAGAGGCGGTGGTTATGTACGGCGAGGAATTTGACGGTGGTGGTGGGTGGTTGGGTGGTGGTGGTTGTGGTGGAGAGTATTGAGAGGAGTGGCCGGAGTTTCATGTTGCCGGAGAGTTAAAGATGGTGGTGTGTTTGAATACAACAGTGAGTAGAGGGATTGTTTGTTTATATAAAGGGTTAATTTTGAAAAGTCGATATTAAAATGGATAATGTGATGTATTAATGATAGTTAAATATTTAAGTCGTTGTATATAATTAAAAAAAATCAAGAGAAAAAACGACTAAAATATTTATCTTGATCCTGGTTAGGAACGTAGGGGACATTTGCTTACCGAATCTTTGTTTGGAAAATAACTATTTACTATGTGTTACAACTTTATTAGAACATTTGTAGTGGGTTTTTTTATGTTTTTTTTTTCCAAAAAAAAATGCCCCCAACGCCTTTAAACCGTCCCTGGGCGTTTTTTCCAAAAAGTTTACTGGAAGCGTGCTTTATAAAACGCTATTGTCGCACACCTTCTCAATCTTTGGCCAATAGGATTTTCTTTATGGTTTTTATTTTTATTTTTTTATTTAATTCTATTAGATTATAAAGTCTACACATAGTGAGTTCATGGGTTTAAAATTAGTTCTGTTTGTTTCCATTATTTTGGGATTAAAATCTGAAAAACAAATTGTATGAAAACCTGATAAATCTCAAGAACATAAAATCCGTATTAAACCTAATGTTCACGTTTTATGTTCTAAAATAAGATGTTTAATCACATCATGCATATCACTATTTCAAAATCTGTGTAAGGAACTTGAATTTTCAGATTTCGGATTTTAGAATTTAATTTTATTATGTTCTTATGAAAACCTGTATAGGGTTCATTATGTTCTTATGAAAATTTGAATAAATTCCTATATTTTGGAATAAATTCAGGATCAAATGGTGTTTTATTCGAATGAATTCCTGTTTTAATAAATTCCTATATTTTGGAATGAATTCAGGATAAAATTTTCGAAATCTGTTAATACTTTAAGTGGATAATATTTTCGAAATCTATACTATCTATAATAAGAGATTATGAGCTGATGTAAATCTGCTTACTTGTCAACTTCTAAGCTATGCCACATGGAGTTGCTGATGTCATAATTCGTTTCAATATTTAGATATGTATAAATCTTTTTAAAATATATAATCAACCACTGATGATTCAAAATCAAAATTATGGCTCCAAATTCAAAATTCAAAATTATGGCTCCAGATATATAACCTATCATCTTCTTCAATCAATTACCCTCTCTAATCAATTTCTCTCTCAACTCTCTCTCTAAAATTCACAGTCTTTTGAAAGATAAATCATTCGGTTCACAGTCTTTTAAACCCAATACTCTTTCTTCTTTGGCAAGAATCTGGAATTATCTCAATTTCTTCTTCATATCGAAATCTTCTGTCCTAATTCTCTCTGCCGTCCTTCAGCCTTACGAAATCTTCATCACAAAGGTACAATTCCATCTCTTTGGTAACATTCAATCTTGGTTTTCTGACCTTTTCTTTCGATTTCTTAGTTTTTATTTACTGGAACAATATTAGGGTTTTTAGAGTCATCAGGGCACATGTAGTTGAATATTACACCGAATCTTGACCCTCATGTAGTGTTTATTCATCATCTTTACAAACATATATCATTAATAACCTAGGGGATAAAAACCATTTATGTTTGGCAGAGTATTATGAGCTAATTTCACTAGGTTAAAAAACATTTATGTTTGGCAGAGTTTCAGGTATGAGTTTCAGGTTTATATAGATACTATGGTTGCTTATAAAGGTGAAGTTAGAATTGATGACAACCAGTGAGAGTGTTTTGGTGGAAAACTTGGAGGGGGTCGGTGACGTTGTCGAGGTTGTCAGGAAATGCAAAGTGATAGCATTTCCTGACAACCCTCGACAATGTCACCGACCTCCTAATCTGAGCGTCTGAAAATATAAATGTTTTGCAACTTCACCATGAATATAGAAGAAAGAGAGAGTTGGGTTTCTAGCTCCAGTTGTGTTGCAGCCGGATCAACGGCAAATTCAGCAGCAGTAGTTGTTGATGCATGAATATGAAGATTGAATTTGTGAGGTTCAGTTAATAATCGACTGAATGAAATTATATAATTTATTGTATTCACCATTGTTAAACCAAAATGATTGAATTTGTGAGGTTCAGGAATATGAAGATTGAATTTGTGAGGTTCAGCAGCAGCAGTTGTTGATTCAGCAGCAGCAACAGTAGTTATTGATGTAGGTGCGTTTTGCAAAGGTTTGCGGCTTGAAATAAAATTATTTATTGTATTCACAATTGTTAAACCGATTGTGCTTTATGTTTATGATTTTAACTTGTGATAATTTGTGCCTAATAATCGACTGATTGAACGGATTTTGATTTTTAATTAAGTTTATAAATGTAAACCAAAAGTTTTAATTAAGGTATGTGCTCTCACATATTTTTGGTTCAAATTAATTTCATGGGATGATAACATCTTCATTTTTATTATTTAGTTTAGGGATTGAATTTTGTGTAGAGATGGATGGAAGAAGTGGGCACCTGTTTCATCGGACGAGTTTTGGTGTAATCGAATCGAATGTAATGTTGGATCCTTATGTTAATCTCAATGGAACTGTTAGCAGCGAAGAATGTTATTGGTGCTAATCTGAATGGAATGTTGGATCCTTATGTAATCATCACTTGTGGTTCAGAAAAGCGATTTAGGTAACAGATAGTATAAATTAAGTTTGTTGTGAAACATGTATTTGGCAAAGGTCTGTTTTAGGTTTGAAACCTCTGTTTGTTGTTATCAGATGTTAGAATATAAAACAGATGTTTCAAACGACTGCTGGGTTAAAACGGTGGTTGAAACCAGTGTTGGGTTAAAACGGTGGTTGAAACCACTGTTGGGGTTAAAACGGTGGTTGAAACCACTGTTTTGTTCAAACCAATGCTTGAAACTACTGTTCCGTTAAAACGGAGGTTTGAAACCATTGTTAGGTTAAAACAGTGGTTGAAACCACTGTTTGGATGTGTGTTGAAAGTGTTTGGATGTGTTGAAAGTGTGGAAGCGAAGGGTAATAAAGTGGTTTTGTGATTTGGTGGTTTCGTATCAATGTAGTTCTTTCCATTTACGTTTTTTTCTATTTGTATGTAGTGAAATTGGCTGAATTTATGAAATGTTTTTAGAGCTTTATTGGAAGAACCGAGACGAGAGGGTTTTTGAACTAAAGTATACGGATACATCAACACATCTCCTGGAAAGTATAAAGACAGAATGAAATCATACCGGTGGATGGTTAAAAGGAGAAAAATTACGGATCTCACCTTAGATAGCTGGAACAATTTTGTAAAAGTTGGATTTTGTATAGGCTTCTCTGTAGTTTGTTTGTTGTTTTTGTTCTATTTGGGGTGTATTTGCTCTTATGTTATGGCTAATATAGCAGTTATCAGATAGAAGCATTAGCTTAGGCAATTAAGGAGAACACTATAGTGTTCTTGGAGACGGGATCAGGCAAGACGTTGATCGCGATTATGCTTTTACGTCACTATGCTTATCTGCTGAAAAAACCCTTCCCGTGTATTGCTGTGTTCTCGGTAGTTGGTACCCACTGTTGTATTGGTCAAACAGGTATGTCGGTTGACTTAGTTGTTTCTTGAACATGTTTTCAACATGTGGTTAAAGCATACTAATGGAAGCTTTGTCTGTCTTATTAGTAAGCAGAGTATGTGGGAAAGCACCTTGATTTGAAAGTGGAGTATTGGGGTGAAAAAGGTGTTGATTTTTGGAATGCTGCTGATTGGAAGAAACAACGAGATCAGAATCAGGTATGACAAGAATCTCATCAGAATTTTGACTAATGATCAAATACGTAAAGTACCCCTGAGGCGGACAATTGCAGTCTTGAGTAATAAACTTTTATTGTGTTACTCTTTACCTTTGTTGTATCATGTAGTTTTTATTTTTTCAATTTAAACTGAATACACGTATATGTTATACATCATTTTTACAGCTATTGGTCATGACCCCTGACATTTTAAGGAATGCATTGAGACATAGATTCTTCACGTTGGATATTATCAAGGTGTTAATATTTGATGAATTCCACAACGCAAAGAAAAATCATGCGTATGCTATCATCATGAAGGTATATTAATGATTGTAATTTTTAACGTTATTAATTTGTTTTAGTTGAGTTTAAAAATTGAAATAATATTTCTTCAAACCACTGCTTGAAACTGCTGTTCGGTTAATGATCAAATACGTAAACTACCCCTGAGGCGGGCAATTGCAGTCTTGAGTAATAAACTTTTATTGTGTTACTCTTTACCTTTGTTGTATCATGTAGTTTTTATTTTTTCAATTTAAACTGAATACACGTATATGTTATACATCATTTTTACAGCTATTGGTCATGACCCCTGACATTTTAAGGAATGCATTGAGACATAGATTCTTAACGTTGGATATTATCAAGGTGTTAATATTTGATGAATTCTACAACGCAAAGAAAAATCATGCGTATGCTATCATCAAGAAGGTATATTAATGATTGTAATTTTTAACGTTATTAATTTGTTTTAGTTGAGTTTAAAAATTGAAATAATATTTCTTCAAACCACTGCTTGAAACTGCTGTTCGGTTAAAACGGAGGTTTGAAACCATTGTTGGGTTAAAACAATGGTTGAAACCACTGTTTGGATGTGTGTTGAAAGTGTTTGGGTGTGTTGAAAGTGTGGAAGCGAAGGGTAATAAAGTGGTTTTGTGATTTGGTGGTTTCATATCAATGTAGTTCTTTCCATTTATGTTTTTTTTCTATTTGTATGTAGTGAAATTGGCTGAATTTATGAAATGTTTTTAGAGCTTTGTTGGAAGAACCGAGACGAGAGGGTTTTTGAACTAAAGTATATGGATACATCAACACATCTCCTGGCAAGTATAAAGGCAGAATGAAATCATACTGGTGGATGGTTAAAAGGAGAAAAATTGCGGATCTCACCTTAGATAGCTGGAACAATTTTTTAAAACTTGGATTTTGTATAGGCTTCTCTGTAGTTTGTTTGTTGCTTTTGTTCTATTTGGGGTGTATTTGCTCTTATGTTAGGGCTAATATAGCAGTTTTATATTAATTATGCAAAAGAACAATTGCATCAGCATTTCAATATTAAAGTTTTCAAATTAGAAGAAGAAGTACCACCATCTTATTTTTCAATATCATAATATTTTTATTAACCATCGAGATAGTGTTGTTAATGATGTTTTTATAGAATGTTAGATGTATTTTGATCTTATCCACTAAAGAAAATCCTTTTGTAACACTTAACTAAGAACAAGTTTTGTTTAGGCCAAATAAGACTGCTTTTAATGAAAGTTTATGCGAATGTCAATTCATCAAATATTTGTTCACATGATAGTTTACATATTTACATATTCAAAAACTTTTATCATTATGGTTATTATAATACTAATACATACTGTATTTAACATTATTTTATAAAGATATAGAACTAAAGACCACAATTTAAATGGTATATTATAATCTGAATTTGTTGTGCCTCTTTTGTAAACGCCTCTTTTGTTGGGATTGAACCCTATCAGAGGAACAGATAATAAGAGCCAAAACTGGTTCACATCAGTGGATTCATCATAAGTAGCTGTTTGAATTAGACTACCCCCTTGAAAGTGGTTATAACATCTGATGGCCCTCATCTTTTGTTTGTATACTACAACTACTGTCCATTAAGTACTGCTTGTGTACAACAACTGCTGAAGACAAGGTGCTGCTACTTAATCTACTGTCCTAACTCAAGTGCTGCTAAAGAGCAAAGCCCTGCTTGGAATGAAGCAGTGGAATGTAAAAAACTGTTGACAAATTAATACGATTAAAATATGAAGTATTAAGAAAGTAGCAATTACATACAAAAAAGAAATCTAATCAGACACGTCTAACTCTAATAACAATAATCAAGAAACTTTAACTTCAATTGTGGATCTTTACTGACGGTATTTGATCAAAACGATCTGAGAGTGCCGTATGATGATGCAAAAGAACACTTATTTGTGGTGTATTTGTTCTTATGTTATGGCTAATTTAGCAGTTATACATTAATTATGCAAAAGAACAATTGCATCAGTATTTCAATATTCATGTTTTCAAATTAGAAGAAGAGGTACTGCCAACTTATTTTTCAATATCATAATATTATTATTAACCATTGAAATAGACTTTCCCCTTCAAAGTCATTATTTTCGGCCAAATAAGACTGGTTCACATCAGTGGATTCATCATAAGCAGGTGTTTGCATTACACCTTCCCCTTGAAAGTGGTTATAACACCTGATGGCCCTCATCCACTGTTTGTATACTACAACTGCTGTCCATTAAGTACTGCTTGTGTACAACAACTGCACCAGACTAAGTGCTGCTATTTAATCTACTGCCCTAAGATAAGTGCTGCTAAAGACCATAGCCCTGCTTGGAATGAAGCAGTGGAATGTAAAAACTGTTGACATATAAAGATTGACAATTTGTGTCTAAAATGTATTTTGTTAAGGATGGCATTCTTGCAGTTATTTCATAAATCACCATCAACAGATGTTGGACATGATATTTTGTGGTTACACAAGACAAAATCATTCCTTTCTTCAGAACAACAGATGCTCAAAACATTTGTCAAAAGCTTATTCACTGTTGCACTAACAGTTGCTGATTTAATAGTCTTTCAAATCATTATCATTTCCTTACCCCTAACTACTTTTGTGCTCAAACATCTGTTTTCTAAATACTGTCCACTGCTATTCATCATAAGCAGCTGTTTGCATTAGACTTTTCCCTTGAAAGTGGTTATAACATCTGATGCCCTCATCCACTGTTCTACAACTGTTGTCCATTAAGATGGTAGTACTTGTGTACAACAACTGCTGAAGACAAAGTGCTGCTATTTAATCTACTGCCCTCAGTCAAATGCTGCTAAAGACCAAAGACCTGCTTGGAATGAAGCAGTGGAATGTAAAAACTGCTGACATATTATACTTGACAATTTGCCTCTAAAATGTATTTTGTTAAGGATGGCATTCTTGAAGATGTTTCATAAATCACCATTAACAGGTATTGTAATTTACATTTTCATTAATTATTTCCGGTGACATTTTTATTATATCAATGACTTATAGTTATTCTTTTCGAGAGCACGGTCTTATGGCATTTTATGATACATTGTTTTGGTAGGTAAAATCCATACTACAAGATTATATTTACAGAGTTGATTCTTGAATTTGGTTTGTTTTGTTTTGTTTTGTTTTGTGATTGTTTGTTGGTACGTGGTTTATTTTTAGGGTGATCAGTGTTTTATAATCGGACCGTCCGGTTCATTCATCAGGTATTATTTCCTTTTCATTTTCACTACACTGATTTAGCGTTACCTGCTGTTTAACAATCCAGAAAAATATATTTCATATCATACCTGCTTTAGAGTTTTACTTGTATCGTTTAAAACAAAACCAAAAAAAAAAAAAAATTTGTTTCCGAGTGAAGAACCTATAACACATCAAAAATTCAGTATTTAAAACCAAACCCAAAAAAATTGGTCAGCCCAAAACCATACCTAAAATTATAATGAAACAGAAGCAAAAATAAAGTGTCATAAAAAAAATTAAATTGTTTATTGTATAAATATTAAAAAAAGTTACAATTACATAAAAAAAAATTAATCAGACACTTAAAGTCTAATAGCAAGAATGAAGAAATTTTAACTTCAACTCCATGGAGCACTGCACTTCTCGATGTATGTCATTGATCTTTCTCATGAAGTCCAGGTCTCTGTCTCCACATTCTATATTGTTCGCAACACACAGGTCACGAACGAAAGTAGTCGGCATCGCCCTCAGGTCTCTTGAAACTTGGTCTCTTGTCACCAGACCAAGTTGCAGTCCGTCAAAACATCTCTTCAACTCTTGAAGAGTACTCCTATCAGCAAAAACTTGCTCTTCGATTTCTTTAATAAAGTGTTGCTTGAAATCCTCAGATTGTGCAGCAGTATGTGACTCCATTTTAATGTATTTATAACAGCTAAGGCAAAACAATAAGAGTTGCTCTTTTATTTAACTGAATGAATCTGGTTATGATGAAACAATGTTTGAATTTGCAATGATAATATATAGGATATCTATCAGCCCAAAGGTCAGGTTTAAATGCAACCATTAAATAAAAATTTATAATTAAAAACCTGATACATGTAATGATTTAATAATGAAAAACGTGTATATAGCCAACATGTCTCTTCATTTACCTTATCAAACATTTTAATGTAAAACCTTTGAAAAATGATCTTTATTAGCAGACGTCTCTTCATTTATCCTATCAAATATTTCAAACACTATAAAGGATCATGATTGCTCTACTTGAAAACATCAAGACTTCATTTTTAAAAAACCCTTCATCCTAAAACAAAACGTCCAAAACCACCCACACTCTTTCTAAATGGTAAGCAAAACCTTCTACCACTGGTCGGATAATACCGATCTTAAAATTGAATATTCAAGATGGTCACTCCATGAACAGAGAAAAGCTGAAGAAGTCAACAAAAAAGTTGCGTTGGTAAGTGATAAATATTATAAGCAGACGTGGAGTAGCATTGCACTGCTGGATGAAGTTGTCTCTTCTCCTCCATCAGAGTTTAAAGAAAAAGCCGAAGAGTTTTTGACACATCTGTTGAAACAAGATTAGAAGACCTGTGATATGCTAGCAGATCTGCAAATTAAAACAAAAAATGAAATTGCATGGAGGAAGGCGAGAGAAATAGATATCCTAGGAAGTGTTAATTGTAATGTTTAGTTTTTAATATTTTTCAAACTCAGAATTTTGTAATACTATTTAATATCGAATGAAGAAGTGTTTATTGCTAGCAGAATTTTGTAAAAGTTGGACTTTGTATAGGCTTCTGTGTAATTTGTTTATGTTTTTTGTTCTATTTGGGGTGTATTTGCCCTTGAAGAGGTACCACCATCTTATTTTTCAATAGCATAATATTATTATTAAACATTGAAATAGACTTTCCCCTTCAAAGTTGTTATTTGTTTGGGCCAAATAACAGTGATCTACATCAGTGGATTCATCATAAGCAGCTGTTTGCATTACACCTTCCCCTTGAAAGTGGTTATAACATCTGATGGCCTTCATCCATTGTTTGTATACTACAACTGTTGTCCATTAAGTGCTGCTTGTGTACAACAACTGCCCCAGACAAAGTGCTGCTATTTAATCTACTGTCCTAAAATAAGTGCTGCTAAAGACCAAAGCCCTGCTTGGAATGAAGCAGTGGAATGTAAAAACTGGTGGCATATAAAGATTGACAATTTGTGTCTAAAATGTATTTTGTTAAGGATGGCATTCTTGCAGGTATTTCATAAATCACGATCAACAGATGTTGGAAATGATATTGAGTTTACGCAAGACAAAATCATTCAACATAATCTCATTAAACAGTTGCTGATTTAATAGTCTTTCAAATCATTATCATTTCCTTACCCCAAACTACTGTTGTGCTCAAACATCTGTTTTCTAAATACTGTCCACTGCTATTCATCATAAACAGCTGTTTGCATTAGACTTTCCCCTTGAAAATGGTTATAACATCTGATGGCCCTCATCCATTGTTTGTATACTACAACTGCTGTCCATTAAGTGCTGCTTGTGTACAACAACTTTGAGGAAACCACTAAGTGTCAAACATTTCATAAATTGACATGCAACAATGGAAGGAAGAAGCAGTAGTTTAGTTTGTCATTTATATTGTATAGAATCAGTGGTTAAGGTTAGCAGTGTTTGAAACCACTGTTCGGTTATAATAGTGTAATCCTTAATGATATGTTTTGAAACCAGTTTTGGGTTAACACTGTTTGAAACTACTGTTGATTTAAGGACAGTTTTTGAAACCAATGTTTTAAGCCAAAAGTGTTTTCAAAACAGTGTTTTAACAACACTAAGTATAATTCACCAATCTATCATTGTTTGTATCTTCAATGATCACATAACTTGAATCGACAAATCATAACATTGAGAGCAGCCCATTAACAAATATTACAACCTGTATGCTGTATAAACTTTTCTTATAACTATTAATCATTCATTGAATGTTGATTTATTTATTGTAATTGATGAAAGGAGGATATCTTCCGGAAGAGTTGCTGATTACAGAAAAAGTTGATCCAGTTGGTTCTCTCATATCATTCACATAACCTGATATTTAAGGAGAGTTGTGAAAATGAAAGTTGTATTGGCATTGTTAATATTTTTTTATAACAAATTATTAAAGCCTAAATTGTATATTAAAGGTAAACTTTTAATACATACAATACAGAGACAAAACGTTATACCAACTTCGTAGACTTGACGGAACTTGCAGACTCGATAACAAAAGACTGTAACATACAATACAGGTGAAGTTAGAATTGATGACAACGTTATTGGATTCACCCAATATAGTGTTTCAATATGCTAAGCGTAATGGTGATTAACTTTTTGGTTGAATCTTATAGGCGTATAGCGGAAAATCCTGGAGAGGCGGAGGCTTGCAAGCAATGTAACTGTAAGAAATCCAAATTTTTGCACATACAATACAGAGACAAAACGTCATACCACCACAAGCAATTGTGGATCGTTACTGACGGGTGCACTTCGGAATGTAGCAGATATGAATGAATATAACCTCAGTGTAGGTAATTACATATCTACCACTGGGGTTATATTCATTCATATGAATGAATATAACCCAAGTGGTAGATATGTAATTAGCAAGCTCTGGAATTTCAAGGAAAATCGAAGAGCTCCACTGGGGTTGTATTCATTCATATCAATCACTTCCTTATGTGCACCGCATCTTCTAGGAGGTTGTCAAGTGTTCTCGCCTTCGTAGTTGGTGTTTTGAGTATCTTTACATCCGCAGCCATTCTGTACATTGAATCAAACCAAAACCAAATAACTGTTATCATCGAATCAAACCAAAACCAAATAACTGTTATCATCGAATTAAACCAAAACCAAATAACTGTTATCATCAAAACCAAAAATCAAAAAGAGGAACACATTCAAATCACACATTCAAATCATTGAATCAAATCCAAAACACATTCAAAACCTCTGTTTTGATAGCCTAAACCCTAAACCCACAAGAATCAAAACAGGAACACATTCAAAACCTCTGTTTCGATACCCTAAACCCTAAACCCACAAAAATCAAAACCAAAACACATTCAAAACCTCTGTTTTGATGCATTTTGAACAAAATCAACCCCCTGTTTTTTCAAAATCAACCCAAAATCATCGGATGGAACCCAAAATCATGAACAAAATCAACCCTCTGTTTTTTCAAAATCAACCCAAAATCATCGAACGGAACCCAAAATCAAACCCAAAATCATCGAATGGAACACAAAATCAAACCCAAAATCAACCCTCTGTTTTTTTCAAAACCAACCTAAAATCATCGAATGGAACCCAAAATCAAACCCAAAATCATCGAATGGAACCTAAAATCAAACCCAAAATCATCGAATGGAACCTAAAATCAAACCCAAAATCAACCCTCTGTTTTTTTCAAAACCAACCCAAAATCATTGAATGGAACCCAAAATCAACCCAAAATCATCGAATGGAACCCAAAATCAAACCCAGAATCAACCCTCTGTTTTTTCACAATATAAACACATTCAAATCATCGAATGGAACCAAAAATCAAACCTCTGATTTCAAGATGAAGATGGATGAAGATGATGAAGCTGGATGAATATGATGAAGATCTGTGTTGACTGTTGAGAGTTGAGAGAGATATTTGGAGATTTTTGGAGAAGTGTGATGATGATAATGATCGGTGATGATGTTAGTCATTTCATACAACTTACACAGTCAAGTTTCATTTTTTGAGAAGTGTGATGATGACAAGGAGATTAAACTAAAAAATAATTATCCATAAGAAATTAAACTAAATAATATTTAGTAGGAGGATTATATATAAATTAATTAGAAAAGATTAAACTAAAATAATACTTATCTATAAAACATGGTCTAAATATAGTATAAATAGAACTAAAGACCAAAATTTAAATGATATATTATAATCAGATGTAAATCTGCCTATGTTACGGGTATTAAGGGATAAGGGTATTAAGGACAGTTGATACATGTCTTTAACAAATCTAATCCATATTTGATAGAAGGGTTTTAACGGGCCTACAAAATCTAATCCATTAGTAAGCTTAATTGGATCAAATATAAAGGGCTTTATTGAACTGTTTAATAACATTTGGTTATTTGAATTAGCTCAGGCTTTAATTATTAGACAATATAAAATTAGGTCATGCTTTCAGTTTAGACAAGAAATTTTGAGTTAGTTAGCTAATTTCTATATCAAACATGAACTAAATACAAACAATTTAAATGATGTATTATAATCTATTTCGATGGTTATTAAAACTACCCATGTGGTCACACATACTGTCTTCAACATTACTTTATAAAGATATATAAATAAAGACCAAAATTTAAATGATATATTATAATCTGTTTTTTAGTATTTGATTTCGATCATTACTAAACCTACCCGTGTGGTTACACGGGTACTACACCTAGTATTTATTAAAATAGGAAGAGTTAAATTCCATAATGGCCTCCTACGGTTTGTCATTTTTTCACCTTTAGTCCCCACCTTTTCAAAATAGATGTTTGCTCCTTATGGTTTGACAAATTGTTACTCGAATGCTCCCCAGCGTGGATGACAATTAAGTTTTCCAGTTAAGTCATGCAAAATGACTAAAATACCCTTTTATTAATTCATTAAGCATTTAAAGATATATATTTGTGGGACCCATCTATCAGAAAAAGAAAAAAAAAGCCCCCATCTTTCTTCTCTGGCTCTTCATCTCAACAACCAATTTGATCGGAGACCATTCCGGTAAACCTGCAACATTTACGATTTACCGACGATCCAACCAAACCTGAAACAGAAGCTACTACCATTCATCACCGCCATTGTAATGTATACTTCACTTTCAAATTTTCTTTTCTATTAGCGATTTTTATTTATAATTGGGATGATGGTGGACCAAACCCGAAACAGAAGGTACTACCAAAAAGCTATTATCCATATTTTATTTCAAACGAATCCCAACTCCACCAAAGATGCCAAAAGACTTTGCAAATTGTTTTAACCCACCACCATACACCTTACTTGAATGGTTCACCGAAGAAGACCTCGACTACTTCGCATTCAAATATCGCTCAACTGGATTTTCAGGACCATTCAATTATTGTTTGAGTGGTTGCTCTTTCTCGATGTAATTGAGCAGCCAAGCTATTAAAAAACTGAGAACAAGACCTCTAAATATTTCGAACCAGGAGATCCGTCGTGCGCCGCCGTAACAAACATCACCGGAATCCTTCAGATCCGACACAAAAATGTACAAAATATATACCTTGGCGAAGACAAATAGAAAACGTTTGTGATGGTAAAAAAAAGTAAAGAAAAATTGTGACTAGTTCGAGGGTCAGCGAAGGAGACGGTTTTCTTCATCAAACAGATCTAGTAGCAGTGTGGTTCTTAAACTCCAATCGATTTTCCCGATCACCTCTACATTTCAATGAAGCTCCGGTGTTTTTTCAGCAAAAGAACACTAACCATGAGTTTATATGTCTATTGTGGGTCATATATAGGGTTTTAAGGATGTGACAGGTTTTCTGGAGAATAACCTGACGAGTTGCAGGTGACGGTGATGGTGATGGTGGAGGGTTTAGGCGGGTGGAGTCGATGACTGTGTAGAGGGATGATGGTGAGGTTAATTTTCTGATGAAGATGATGAAATGGGGTGGGTGTACTGCTTAGGTTTTCTCTAGGCCCCACTATTAATCATATTTTTATATGTTTTATTTATTAGTTATGATTATTAGAAGTAAGGGTAATATAGTAATTTCACGTCAAATTAACTGAGTAAACTAATTACCATTTACTGGGGACTATCCGTGTAACAAATGATTAAACTAAATGGAACATACATGCTATTTTGAAAAGGTGGGGACTAAAGTTGAAAAAATGGTAAACCACAAGGACCATCCGGGCAATTAACTCAAATAGGGAACATGATCCCATGATCCCTTAATTTTAGGATTTCCACCCTTATCACAACTAACTGCTATAATCAGAGAATTTCGAATATTGGAGAACAAGTTCCGAAAAACCATAAAAGATTTCGAGATTTCATAACTTTTCGAAATCTCATTACTTATCGAAATCACTTTTTTTCGAAATCTCATTCGAAATCATTTTTTTTCGAAATCTTATTCGAAATCACTCTTTCTCGAAATCTTACCTTGTTTTGATTTTTTGTCCGAAAACTTACAATTTTTCGAAAAACTCAGTTTTTCCGAAATCTAACTTTTTCAAAATCTAATATGTTCTCGAAATATCAAGATTTTTTGAAATCTCATTAGTTTATTAAGTCGTTATTGTGAACTAAATTTCAGCGCTAACAGGTGGTTTGCTATTAAATAGTTTGTTTTGTAAAACACTTAAACATAATCAGAAAACTTTTCACAAAACCAAATAGCCTAACTTGAATAAGCTTCTGATGTATCACTTCTGCCCAAAGGTGATTTGATACATCTATTTATTGTTCAAGTATAATAAGAAGCTATGTTAATTATGCCTTACAAACGTAATTTTTTCATTTCTGGCCAAAGCTGATTTAATTCATTCATGTCAGCATACTTAACAAGTGCATAATTAAGGTAATTGTCTCATTTCTGGACAAAGCTGATTTGTCACAATTACATTACACACATACTTAAATGATTTCACTTCTGCCCAAAGGTGATTTATCTTTTTTTAAGTAGAATTTTTCAAATTAGTCTATTATTTTGATTATAGTAATAGACATGTCACTACTTCTTCAAATAATGATCCTTCATTCATTCTATGATCATTTTTTGTCTGCCTTATTTTAGTACCCAAAAGATTACTCACTGTAACTTTCTTCTATAAATTAGTATCTCATCCACTCTATTTTTTAAACCTAATATGTTTTTGCTTTACTTAAAGTTTCTATAAGATTAGCTCTTAAACCAAATCCTTGATTATCTTTTAAGACACGATAATCCTATTGCTCTCTTTTGATAAGAGTACTGCAGAAACAAAGTAGAGCATGATAAATAGGATAAGTAGAACATGATGTCTCTTATGATAATCAAGAACTCATTTAACAAAAATGCTATCAGTAAAGTTATTCTAGATTAAGTTTTTCGTAAGACTAATCTAATTTTATGAAATAATTAGAAGAACTCCTAATATGCATGTCTTCAATTCAAATTCTAAACTTTAAGGTTAAGTGGCATCCGTGAATACATCATAATGTACAATATCATGACTCATAAAATAAAGTGCTTACACATGGAAATAGGTACATTTTTCTAGTACATTACAGTCACACCCCGATTTCCGGTGGGCCCGGATGGGTTTAGTCGTGATGGTTAGGTAGCAGTTATCACAATTAAATAATAACGCAGCGTAAGTATTAAGAGTAAAAATTATATTCATAATATTCAAAAGAGTCGAATATTCAAAACACATAGATGTTCAAGTGTTCAAATAAAGCCCACGGGCGGATCGAAGTAAAACGAAGCTTAGACATCATAGGCCTTAAGCTAGGAGTTTCAAATTGCATAGCCTTTATCATAGCCGACCTGGATTCCCAGCCTAACATTCAAGGTTCGGTAACTGCTGCTTAGTCTTTTGAAAATACATCAGCTTTCGCTGGTAATACAATTAACTGACTCATTTTGAAAATAGTTTTTCAAAAATGATTTTATACATAGAGAAAACCCGTAGGTAATCATTTAATATTTCTTGGGATTTATTCTTGTCACCAGATTACATATTTGTCATAGAATGGGAACAAGATATAAAAATCGGTCATTTTCAGTGCTATAATGATTAAGGTACACACCAAAATTGACTAACGTGTCTTACAGTAAGTATGCCTACCCCGAAAAGTTATTCTGTATGGCCATCATAATAGTTCATGAGTCGGGACGCCCGAACACGGTACCAATAACCCCCAATTGTTTCAGTTATCAAATATAACGGATTAAACAGGGTTCTTACATGATTTCCGAAGGTATAATCGCAGAGGGATCATACCAACTTTATTACAATCACGTAGGAAAGTTCTTATTGAACTTTACCTTGACCAAAATGGTCAGAAGCTAAAGTCAAACAGAAAGTCAACTGTTTGACTTTATCTTCAAAATAACTAAATAAAATGAAACAACACTAATGTAAACACTTACTTAGAAGTTTTTGAGCTGAAGAACACTGAGAGAGGGAGTCCTCTTGTCTAAAGGAAAGCTCCAAGCAGGTTTTATAAAGAAGAATGAGAATGAGCAAATGAAAGAGGAAGATTCATGGCCTACTTATACTTGGAGATGATACAAAAGATCATTCCAAGTGTCAAGGCTTGTTGTAAGATGTTCCCAGGTGTCCTTAGACGTGTAAGGAGTAGAGAAAGGTGGCAAAAATGTGAGAGATGTGGCAGAATGGCAGCTGGCCTTGGGATGCAAGAAAAACTGCCACTGGCAGTTCCTTACGGATCGTAAGGGTTAAGTGCTTACGGTTCGTAAGGACCTTAAGCGCGTTGGTTTTTCAAACTGCTTACGGACCGCAAGCGGTAAAGCTTTGCAGTCCGTATGAGACCTCCAGAATGAGAATTTTTAGAATTTTACATATTCAGTCAATGGACTTTACATCTTTGGCCATTTGGCACTTTTAGTCCCTCTCCTTCCTCGCAGTTGGGAATACTCGAAGATTCGGGACGCGTTCTAGCTGACGCATACTAGTAATTTCGTTCAAAACACGTTTCACTTAACGTTCAGTGTGGTCCTTCCTCCTTCCACATAGTCGGGATTAGTTGGAGGGTTCTCCCTCCACGTAGACGGGATTAGCTGGAGAATTGGACACGTGTCGTCACATAATTGGACGGAATTTTCAGGGTGTTACAATTACATACTAATTTTTTTATAACAACCTTCCAAAATAATTTTCGACACCCAAATATATTTAAAATGTCCCTATATGTCTTAAAACATACCCCGTATGCGAAAACCGAGCCCAAAATGCCATATATAATTAAAAATAAAATAAAAACAAAGATTTGGGGTCGCTCGCGGGCCGCGAACGTGTTAGCTGGGATCTACGCGGGCCGCGACAGCCAGTCATCAGGGCGACACCCTGAGCTGCCATGTGGCAGCGACGTGTTGGGGCTAGGGGATGAATCAGATAAGCTAGGGCCTACCCTAGCTAGCCTCGCGGGCCTCGAAGCCCTGCTTGGTTTCCTTCGCGGGGCGCGACGAAGTGTCAGACAGACACTATAAATAGATGCAATCGGCTGTTCAGTCGAAATCGTTCACAACTTTCTTCTCTCTCGAATTTATATATAGTATAAGCTATACTGGGGCATTATACCCCCTAATTAACGAAGTTCTGCTTCGTTGTAAGTATCATAACCCCCGGTTACGTATTAGATACGCTGCCCGATTGATCCAGGGTTTCGTAACGGCTGTCGTGGTTCTGCCCAACGTAGTCGTTGGAATGCCGTCTCGGGGAGGGTATTACTAATGTAAATATTGGGTTATTATACTAACGCGTGTGCATTTGTGTAATTAATAGAAAATCACCCGGAAATCCTAAAGGAAAACCCTAAGACAGCAATGTAAGTAATCTTCTTTTTGTGTAAACCTTTTTGTGAGTAATCCTCTTTTTTGCAAACTGTTTTTACAAAACCTCATATGATTAACATTATATTAAACAGTGATTGAGTATTTGTATTCTACAATTATCGTTGGTATGTTGGGGTTTTGTATACAAAATTTGTTATTACATGTAGTAACATGACCACAAGTTGGGTTGACAGTACCGTGGGTGGTAATTAAAGTAGAAGGAAACAAATGTAATTGCGCGACCTCCCTCAATGCTGTAGACTGGTAAAACCTGTTTTGATTAAACTGGGATTCACTCACCAGTATTTCCCACTGACAAAATGTTTTTAAACGCGTTTCAGGTAACAAAATGTGAAAGCCAATTAGAAGCCAGCTGGACAGCACTGAAGGCTTGGAAAAGTAGCAATTAAAGTTACCTAAATAAAGAGATGTTTTTATTTAAATAAAATAGGGTTTATCCCTATAAAAATATGTGTACTTGAAACTTAGGAATTTCCCAAGTGTTTAATATTATAAAACATGGTATTTTACTCTGATAAAATATTTCCTAACTACGGTCCTAATGTAAATTCCGCTGCCAAAATGATAAAACAACAATACCACCTAAACTGGCCGCGGCCGCCCGTTCCTGGGTTGTTAGGGGACGGGGGCTGCGACAGAAGGTGGTATCAAAGCTAAGCCACTGATTCAGCCACAGAAGTGTTCTGCTGACACTAAGATATTATTCAAAATGTTAGGAAATTAATTACGAAAATACGTGCATATCTGTATTTTATTGTTGTGTGTTATTTTACTATTTGTTAGTTTACAGTATGAGCGACCAAGGACCTTCCGAAGCCTACCGTCAGTTGTCCAGCTCACCTAGGAGCGAAGGTACCTCTTCACAGCCTACCCTCTCAGGGTATTCAGCTGACAATGAAGATTGGATATTCGTGTTCAAGGCTCAATCTGAATTGCCATTCCCTCCTAAAAAGAGAGGATAGTTCAGCAGAGGTGCGCATGAACGTAGGAAGAGGATGAAAAAATTACAACAACAGCGAGTTTTAGCAGCCGCTAAGAGAGAAACAGACGCTCACACCCAAGATATGCTCAATAGGAGTCTAGAAAATTTTCATATTCTAGCAACTACAGGTGCAGACTCTAATTTAGAGCGACTCATAGCACCCCAACCATTACCCTTGTTTCCCACACAACCAATGGAGATTGAAGTCAACTCGGAAAGCCAAATTCCAGCACCAGCCTTTGACCCAACTGAGATACCTAGAGTACCAGCACCCAATCCCTTAGACCCAGACTACGACCCGTGGTTGACGACCATAGGGATTATCAGCAACACTACCCAATATCAGAAGAACCCATGCCAAACCTAGCAGCTTACCCAGGTCTGGACCCTCTAGATCCCTATTATGATAATGATGAATACATTAGGGAAATCCTAGAGAATCCATATCCTCAGGAAGAACCAATGCCACAGTACCCAGATCCCATACCAGCACTTGCACCCCCAATGAGCACAAAAAATGTGCAAGAACTCCGAACCTTTGGTGAGGAGATTTTAGAAGAGAGCGAAAGGATGAGACAAATAGGGGAACGACTCATCTGGAAATATGACGAGCGTAATATGGACTTTTGGATGAACCCCTATCATTAGTAATAATAATAGTAATATAATAATAAATATATATATATAATATGTGTGTATGTTTGAAAATATATATATATATATATATATATATATGTGAATTGTGATAATATATATGTTGTAGTATAGACCACCTCGTGGTTAGTGATGCATACTAGTATTGTATTTTTATTCCAGTTATATTGTAATAATTATAGATGCATACTATAAAATAGAGTAAGTCGCAATGCTCGACGATTTTGATCAACATGCTTGCCATGTGATTGTTTGTATTGGATATTGTCCTGTGATATTAATACTTGGTAATTGTTTAAAATCCAGATGGCCGACGCATCAAATCCAGAAAACCAGAATAATGAAAATCAAATAAATAATAGTGAAATTCGACACCTTGTAACCCAAGGAATTAGAGATGCCATGCCAGCTATTATCCAAAATGTTAGGGATGCGGAAAATAATGATAAAAGTGGTAATGGAAGTAAATGAACCCATATAGAACCTAGTCACAGCGTGCACAATGGACACATACTTCAAGTGCCCATTCCAAAAAGAAGAAGAACCATGTCTTATGGTTGTTCTTACAAAGAATTCTGGTCCTGTAAACCAATAGAATTCTCTGGCAATGAAGGGGCCATTGCAACTCTACGCTGGATAGAAAAGACTGAGGTAGTCTTAAAAATAAGCAAGTGCGCAGAAGAAGATAAGATAATGTTTGCATCCAATCTGTTTAAAAACGCAGCCTTAGAATGGTGGAACACTATCCTCCAGTCTAGGGGAAGTGACATGATTTACAATATGGAATGGGAGGAATTTAAAAATATGGTAGAAAGGAAATTTTGCCATCCTAATGAAAAAGAACAGATAGCAAACAAGTTCTTAAACCTTAGAATGACTGGAGTTGATAGTAAGGGGTACACTACTTTATTATTTGAATATGCTAGAATAGTGCCAACCCTTGCATCACTAGAACCCGTGTTAATCTCCCATTATATCTGGGGATTAATCAGTGAAATTAGGCATGTAGTCAAGGCAGCTAGACCTCAAACCATAGAAGAAGCTGTAGAACTAGCAAACACCTTGACTGATGAATTAGTGCGTACACGACAAGAGGATCAGAGGAGAATCCTAGCTCAAAGGCTTACCCAGGAATTTCGCTATGGTAATTCCAACCGTGGGAAAAATATAGGTTCTACCTCTGCACCTTACTGCAAGGCTTGCAAGAAGAAGCATTCAGGAAAATGCTCCACTTACTGCAATTTCTGCAAGACACCAGGACACAATGAAGAAGATTGAAGGAAGAAACCTAATAATGGAATGTGCTTCAACTGTGGAGAAAAAGGTAACATCAAGCCGAACTGTCTGAAACTAGCTCCAGCCCTCAACAACAAGACTACTAAAAATGCTAGAGCATTTGTTCTGACTGCAAAAGAAGCAAAGATGATACCGGATGTGATCGCCGGTACGTTTTTAGTTAATGATGTTTTTGCTAAAGTATTATTTGACTCTGGTGCAAAACAAAGTTTTATTAATACTTCATTTTGCAAACTTCTCAACCGACCATTAACTAAACTCCCACAAGAATGTCTAGTAGAGACAGCAAATGGAGAAACCATTAAGATTTCTGAAATCTTGCAGGGAGCAAGAATAGAATTTTTAAATCAAAAAATTATTGCAAACCTTCACCCAATGAATCTGGCAGGATTTGATGTTGTATTAGGAATTGATTGGTTAATAGCCAATAAAGCCAGTATTCTATGTGATCAAAAGTCAATTCAAGTAAATTCACCAAGGGGTGAAAAAAATCACAATTAAAGGAGATAAACCCTCTAGATCCACAAAATTCATCTCTGTGATGAAAACAACCAGTTATGTAAGAAAAGGATCATTAGTATATTTGATTTCTATAATCATTAATACTAAAGGAAAAGAACTGAAAGATATTCCAACGGTATCCCAATTTTCAGATATATTTCCAGAAGAATTACCAGGGCTACCGCCAGACAGAAAAGTTGAATTCAGAATCCACTTACTACCAGGAACAACACCAATTGCCAAAGCACCTTACCGTTTGGCACCCGCAGAAGTGCAGGAACTGAAGAAACAGTCAGACGAATTGTTGGAGAAAGGATTTATACAGCCAAGGTCATCGCCATGGGGAGCACCGATCTTATTCGTCAAGAAGAAGGACAGATCAATGCGTATGTGCATTGACTACCGTGAATTGAACAAAGTTACGATAAAAAATCGGTATCCATTACCGAGAATCGATGATTTGTTTGATCAATTGCAAGGAGCTCGATTCTTTTCTAAAATCGATTTACGATCAGGATATCATCAATTAAAGGTACAGGAAGAGGACATTCCTAAGACCGCTTTTAGAACTAGGTATGCCCATTATGAATTTACTGTCATGTCATTTGGTCTAACCAATGCCCCAACTGCATTTATGGACATGATGAACCGAATATGTAAGCCATATTTGGATAAATTCATAATTGTCTTTATAGATGATATTCTTATTTATTCTAAGAGCAAAGAGGAACATGCAGCGCATCTGCACGCACTTCTAAGTTTATTGAGAAAAGAAAAGCTTTATGCAAAGTTTTCGAAGTGTGAATTTTGGTTAGAACAAGTACAGTTTCTTGGACATTTAGTCAATCATGAAGGAATTCATGTGGATCCCACAAAGATCGAGGCGATTACCAAATGGAAAACCCCTGAGTCACCAACCGAGGTTAGAAGTTTTTTAGGATTAGTCGGTTATTATAGAAGATTTATTCTAGATTTTTCTAGAATAGCCATTCCCTTAACTAAGTTAACCTGTAAATCTGTTATGGGGACCAAAACAAGAAGAAGCCTTTAGAATCCTTAAGCAAAGATTAACCAATGCACCCATACTAGCGTTACCTGAAGGAACAGAAGACTTTATAGTCTATTGTGATGCTTCTAAATTAGGTTATGGATGCGTATTGATGCAACGTTAAAAGGTTATAGCTTACGCCTCTAGACAACTTAAGAGTCAAGAAGAGAATTATTCAACCCATGATTTAGAATTAGGAGCTATAATTTTTGCCCTTAAAATTTGGAGACATTACCTTTACGGTAGTAAGTTTACCATTTTCACTGATCATAAGAATTTAAGGTATGTCTTCAGACAAAAGGAGCTGAATATGAGACAAAGATGCTGGATGGAAATACTAAGCGATTATGATTGCAATATCCAGTACCATGCAGGAAAGGCAAACGTAGTAGCTGATGCTTTAAGTCGAAAATATCACAAAAAACCAAAAAGAGTATGTTCTCTTAAGTTATACCTGCAGGTAGATTTAAATGAACAGATTAGAAAAGCACAAGAATCAGGAAATGATTAAGGAACTAGAACAAGGAACTTATGGAATTTGGAGATTCCATAAGAAAAGAATGTGGATACCTAAATTAGGAAACCTACGCCACCGTATATTAGAAGAAGCCCATAAATCTAAGTATACGATGCATCCTGGAAGTGGTAAGATGTATCAAGACTTAAGAAAGAATTTCTTGTGGATAGGAAAGAAAAAGGATATAGCAGCATATGTTGCCAAGTGTCTAACCTGTTCACAAGTTAAAGTTGAACATCAGAAACCCTAAGGTTTATTACAACAATTAGAAATGCCAGTTTGGAAGTGGGAATTGATAACAATGGATTTTGTTACTAAATTACCCAAAACAAGAAAAGGTAATGATACAATGTCACACCCTGATATTTCCACATATTACCGGTGGGCCCGGTGGGGAGTATCGTGACGTAGTTGATATCATCATAGTCAAATTATCACAGTTTAATACACAGCGGAAGTCGAAAGATAAATCATCACAAACCGAATTAAAAGTAAGATCAAGTGTATTACAAAACGGTTGTAAGGATCCATAGGCGGATCAAAGTTCCAAGATTATTGTTCAACAGATTTAATAACATCTAAGCTTGCAAGACTCTTTATTGATGCTTGGAGTAGCCAGCCTATTCCGTTTAGTACCTGCACTCAGCCTTTTTGGAAAATACGTCAGTTTACACTGGTAAATACAATTAACCGACTCATTTTGAAAATGTTTAAGAAAATTGATTTGAATGCACAAGGCACAAAATAATCTTTTATAACTTGGGATAATTATTTATATATAAACTTGTAAAAGAATTACATGTTTGTTATACGTTCAGTAGCCCGGGCTGAATACCGGGTTAAAGATTAATAGACACACCACATGATATAATCCCGCGGCGAGTTATTCTTAATCCGTCGGTTATACCTTTTATATATATGCACTGGCAGGTGTATGCCTACACCCCGTGCTTAGGTCGTGGCCATTCCAATGAATGATGCCAAGGATATCTGGGACATGGTCATTAACCCCCCAAAGGCTTTAAGCAAACAAAACAGATTAAACGGGTCATCTCAATAAATTAACCTTCATATGATTAACAATTCAATGCCCGACCAAGCGGTATTTTATATACCGTACCCAAAGCCCGTATAAGGGAAAATAAGTTAAAAGTATTTACCTGAGCAAGTATATATCACAATCAGCGAGTGCAAGTATCTTTTACTGGTCTCCTAACCTAGAACGAAGGTTTTAATAACCTATTAGATTCCTAACGGGTCTTAATTAAGTCTAAACTTAGACCGGTTAGTTTTAAAGGAAGATATACCGTTTGAAACGCACGATTAAGCGATGACCGGATCAGAGTGTGGTTTAGACCCGAAAAGTTTGTATACTTGTATAATATGGGTAAACTAAACACATTCTGGATTTTGAGATAAAAACGATAAGGTTTGACCCGTTTCGGCTAATTTATGCAAACTAGTTACGTAAACCGCACCGAACGCGAATAATACGTAACGGGTAACCAAATGAGTCATGAACAGGTGTCCTAAGTTAATATGCCTTAAATATGTTGTGATATCAATAAGATACCATCCATTATGCCCAAAATGGATTTAAACTTAAATTATGCCCCGTAGGGGTATTTTGGTCATTTTAAAGGTTATAAAAGAGTTTAAATACTAATCTGAGTTTCAGGTCTGGTATAATCAGTAAAAACATTTATTTTTATAAGTCATAACAGTAGGGTATTGCATATACATGAAATTTATCTTTTATAACCAAACTATGCACCGTAGGGGCATTTTGGTAATTTCACATAAGCTTTAAAGGTCAAAATTAGAATTCTGAGTTCAAAACTTTTGCTTACTGTTTAATTATAAAAATTTACTTAAAACATCAGTAGGTATTAAGTTTTATATGTTAAAAATAGTTTTAACTCATACTATGCGCTTAAAACGCGTAAAAGTCGGTTTTAAGCGTTTTTCGGGTTTAAATAGGAAATCTGAGTTTTTGATCAGTTTATCAAGTTCAAAATATTTTATTTATCATATAAAATCAGTAGCAAAAAGTTTGGTGTCAAAATATTATGTAAAACTCATTTTATTCAAGAAAATGGTATAACTGACATTTACCGAATTATAGCAAGAACCCTATGTTATGCTCAGCTTAAAAATAATTAAAAATCTTAAAAAATCCCAAAATATTATATTACATCAGTGGGTAAAAAGTTTGGTGTCAAAATTTGGGTTTAGATAGGCTTTATGCTAATTACGCCGTTTAATTAATAAAAAGCTTCTTAATTACGATATTGAGCATAACTCCTAATCTAGACCTCAAACTGATGTCAAATTTTTAGGACAAGTTTATAAATCAGTAATAAAGGTTTTTGTCCTCTCACATTTTCAAAAATCTTGTTTTAAGGTCAAAAGGGCATTATGGTCAACATTTAGGCATATAACGAAAACATGTACATGAATCGAATAACTAATGAACCAGGTTGTATAACCTCAGAGGGTTACACTAATCTATAACCTCGTCCTAATAGAGCTCTAAGGCATTTCTAAAATATGCTACATTGGGTCAGAACTGAAAGTCAAAGCAAAAGTCTACTTTTGCGACTTTCGGTTCCGAACCGAGCTTAAACTGAAAATTGTCGGGTTGAACATGTTTAGACATGTTCTTACATTGATCACCAAGTTATATGAGTGATAAAATAGGTTTCATAGCTTCTACATTGTTAATTATGTGTTTATGCGAAAATTTGCTTTCTGTTGACTTTTTATAATTAACTTTGACTCGACAATTAACCTAGTTAGGGTGGAAACCAGAGGGTGCCCTTTTAAGGGTTTATTACCCATATAATTACCAACTCAAAGCTACTTTTAATTCGAGAATTGACGGGACCATTAGTGATTAATCACTAAGTCAAACCTTAATTACGACGGGTTTGACTTTAGGCCATTAAACTAATAAAACATAATTAAGAAAGGTCAAGGAAGCTTACAAAAGTCCTAAGCACGACTAATGACCCTTAGGGAATGCTCTTGAGCTCCAGGAGACTCTAGAAAATAAGTTGGAATGGTTTTTGAAATGCAAGTCCAAGTGTTGCAACATTGAAGTTCTTATATAGGGGTTTTAATTCATCAAGATCATGACAAACAAGTCTATGCATGATCCCTGATGCATAACAAGTGTCCCTAGGCATGCAAAACTGTTGGCCACACTTCTGGAATTCGAATACCATGCATAAAGGTCGGTTAACCGGCTGAAGCTGGCACCTGCCAAGCTTTTTAGACGCTGGCACTTTTTAGGCGGCCCGCGTAAAAGACCTTAAGGTCTTACGCGGCCGGTATGGCTCCCGGATCAGGTTTAAACAACTTTCAGAATTTGCATTTTAGGTCCCTGGTCCTTTTTATAGTTGTTTTAACTTATTATTTTGCACTTTTAACCCTCCAACTTGATTTTTAAGGACCCTAAGACATAAACAAACTTTGTTAAGTCCTCCGTTAGTTGTACGATCACCGAATAAGTCTTGAATTTCAACGTTGACACTTTTAACCCCTTACTTACGAATGTTAGCATAACTTTCTCATACGAAATCGAAACCTTGTGAAATTTTTATCACTTATTCTAGTGAGCATAGTTAATCATTACAAAGCTTCGGGTTAGCTAAAAGGTCACTCAGAGGTATAAATTAAACATGTTGACACATTTAACCCTTGCGGTTTGTAAACTCTCACTTTCTTCCACAAACGGCTTCGTATGATCCATAATTCATTCGTTTAAGGGTATAAACATCGTGTAGGGTTGTTGAAGGGTATAATTATCCAATGTTAACACTTTGAATCCTTTTACACACATACTTTCTTTTTTTGTCAACTTTAGTCCCTCATATTCAATTCATTACGGGTTTAAAGTTCATGACACGTGTCCTCATTATATTGATCATGATTTTACGAGGTGTTACATACAATCTGGGTGATTGTAGACATGCTAACTAAGTCAGCTCATTTCTTACCTATGAAGGAAACTTTCAGTATGGAACAGCTAGCTAAATTGTATGTGAATGAAATAGTTTCATTACATGGAATTCCTTTATCAATTGTTTTTTTATAGGGAAAGCCGTTTTACCTCTCATTTTTGGACAAGTTTCCAAAAAGCAATGGGAACCAAGTTAAATCTAAGCACAGCTTATCATCCTCAAACGGAAGGATAAAGCGATAGAACAATTCAAACAATGGAAGACATGCTTAGAGCTTGTGTAATTGATTTCGGAGGTAATTGGGACGATCACTTACCATTAATAGAATTTTCTTATAATAACAGATATCACACAAGCATCAATGCTGCACCATTCGAAGCACTTTATGGACGAAAGTGCCGAACGCCAGTTTTGTTGGGCAGAAATTGGAGAAAAACAACTATCCGGACCTGAGATAGTACAAGAAACAACTGACAAAATCATTTAAGTCAAAGAACGATTGAAAGCAGCGCGCGATCGACAGAAGAGTTATGTAGATAACAGACGAAAGCCATTGGAATTTCAGGTACGAGACAAAGTGTTATTGAGAGTTTCTCCTTGGAAAGGAGTAGTAAGATTCATCAAAGAGGAAAGCTAAGCCCCAGGTACGTTGGACCTTTTGAGATTATTAAAAGAATAGGACCTGTAGCCTATCAGCTACAACTGCCAGAGGAAATGGCAGGAATACATGATGTATTTCATGTATCTAACCTCAAGAAATGCTTAGCTTTTGAATCACTGGTAGTACCTCTTAAAGATATAGAGGTAAATGAAAAGCTTAAATTTGTAGAGAAGCCTCTACAGATTGAAGACAGAAAGATCAAGAATCTCAAGCACAAGATACTAGTTCTGGTCAAAGTGAAATGGGATTCCAAGAGAGGACCAGAGTACACATGGGAGCTTGAATCAGAGATGCAAAGGAAATACCCACACATATTCCAGTAGACCTCGAGGACGAGTTCTAAAACAAGGTGGGAGGATATAACAACCCTCCAAAATAATTTTCGACACCCTAATATATTTAAAATGTCCCTATATGTCTTAAAACATACCTCGTATGCGAAAACCGAGCCCAAAATGCCATATATATTTAAAAATAAAATAAAAAAAAAAGATTTGGGGTCGCTCGCGGGCTGCGAATGTGTTGGCTGGGATCTACGCGGGCCGCGACAGCCAGTCATCAGGGTGACACCCTGAGCTGGCACGTGGCAGTGACGTGTTGGGGCTAGGGGACGAATCGAACAAGCTAGGGCCAACCCTAGCTAGCCTCGCGGACCGCGAAGCCCTGCTTGGTTTCCTTCGCGAGGCGCGACGAAGTGTCAGACAGACACTATAAATAGATGCAATCGGCTGTTCAGTCGAAATCGTTCACAACTTTCTTCTCTCTCGAATTTCTATGTAGTATAAGCTATACTCGGGCATTATACCCCCTAATTAACGAAGTTCTGCCTCGTTGTAAGTATCATAACCCCCAGTTACGTATTAGATACGTTGCCCGATTGATCCAGGGTTCCGTAACGGCTGTCGTGGTTCTGCCCGGCGTAGTCGTTGGAATGCCGTCTCGGGGAGGGTATTACTAATGTAAATATAGGGTTATTATACTAACGCGTGTGTATTTGTGTAATTAGTAGATAATCACCAGGAAATCCTAAAGGAAAACCCTAAGACAGCAAAGTGAGTAATCTCCTTTTTGTGTAAACCTTTTTGTGAGTAATCCTCCTTTTTGCAAACTGTTTTTACAAAACCTCATATGATTAACATTATATTAAACAGTGATTGAGTATTTGTATTCTACAATTATCGTCGGTATGTTGGGGTTTTGTATACAAAATTTGTTATTACATTGTGAGTAGTAACATGACCACAAGTCGGGTTGGCAGTACCGTGGGTGGTAATTAAAGTAGATGGAAACAAATGTAATTGCGCGACCGCCCTCAATGCTGTAGACAGATAAAACTTGTTTTGATAAAACTGGGATTCACTCACCAGTATTTCCCACTGACAAAATGTTTTAAACGCGTTTCAGGTAACAAAATGTGAAAGCCAATTAGAAGCCAGCTGGACAGCACTGAAGGCTTGGAAAAGTGGCAAATCGCATTACCCTTTTCCAGGGTGATACTTTATGAATACCACTGAGCTCTTCAGGAAGGTTTAATAGTTGTTTTAACTTATTATTTTGCACTTTTAACCCTCCAACTTGATTTTTAAGGACCCTAAGACATAAACAAACTTTGTTAAGTCCTCCGTTAGTTGTACGATCACCGAATAAGTCCTGAATTTTAACGTTGACGCTTTTAACCCCTTACTTACGAATGTTAGCATAACTTTCTCATACGAAATCGAAACCTTGTGAAATTTTTATCACTTATTCTAGTGAGCATAATTAATCGTTACAAAGCTTCGGGTTCCCTAAAAGGTCACTCAGAGGTATAAATTAAACATGTTGACACATTTAACCCTTGCGGTTTGTAAACTCTCACTTTCTTCCACAAATGGCTTCGTATGATCCATAATTCATTCGTTTAAGGGTATAAACATCGTGTAGGGTTGTTGAAGGGTATAATTATCCAATGTTAACACTTTGAATCCTTTTACACACATACTTTCTTTGTTTGTCAACTTTAGTCCCTCATATTCAATTCATTACACGTTTAGCTAGCTGTTCCTTTTACACACATACTAACTAAGTCAGCTCATTTCTTACCTTTATCAATTGTTTCTGATAGGGATAGCCGTTTTACCTCTCATTTTTGGACAAGTTTCCAAAAAGCAATGGGAACCAAGTTAAATCTAAGCACAGCTTATCATCCTCAAACGGACGGACAAAGCGAACGAACAATTCAAACAATGGAAGACATGCTTAGAGCTTGTGTAATTGATTTCGGAGGTAATTGGGACGATCACTTACCATTAATAGAATTTTCTTATAATAACAGTTATCACACAAGCATCAATGCTGCACCATTCGAAGCACTTTATGGACGAAAGTGCCGAACGCCATTTTGTTGGGCAGAAATTGGAGAAAAAAAACTATCCGGACCTGAGATAGTACAAGAAACAACTGACAAAATCATTCAAGTCAAAGAACGATTGAAAGCAGCACGCGATCGACAGAAGAGTTATGTAGATAACAGACGAAAGCCATTGGAATTTCAGGTAGGAGACAAAGTGTTATTGAGAGTTTCTCCTTGGAAAAGAGTAGTAAGATTTATCAAAGAGGAAAGCTAAGCCCCAGGTACGTTGGACCTTTTGAGATTATTAAAAGAATAGGACCTGTAGCCTATCAGCTACAACTGCCAGAGGAAATGGCAGGAATACATGATGTATTTCATGTATCTAACCTCAAGAAATGCTTAGCTTTTGAATCACTGGTAGTACCCCTTAAAGATATAGAGGTAAATTAAAAGCTTAAATTTGTAGAGAAGCCTCTACAGATTAAAGACAGAAAGGTCAAGAATCTTAAGCACAAGAGACTAGTTCTGGTCAAAGTGAAATGGGATTCCAAGAGAGGACTAGAGTACACATGGGAGCTTGAATCAGAGATGCAAAGGAAATACCCACACTTATTCAAGTAGACCTCGAGGACGAGTTCTAAAATAAGGTGGGGAGGATATAACAACCCTCCAAAATAATTTTCGACACCCTAATATATTTAAAATGCCCATATATGTCTTAAAACATACCCCGTATGCGAAAACCAAGCCCAAAATGCCATATATATTTAAAAATAAAATAAAAACAAAGATTTGGGGTCGCTCGCGGGCCGCGAACGTGTTGGTTGGTATTTACGCGGGCCGCGACAACCAGTCATCAGGGCGACACCCTGAGCTGCCACGTGGCAGTGACGTGTTGGGGCTAGGGGATGAATCGGACAAGATATGGCCTACCCTAGCTAGCCTCGCGGACCGCGAAGCCCTGCTTGGTTTCCTTCGCGGGGCGCGATGAAGTGTCAGACAGACACTATAAATAGATACAATCGGCTGTTCAGTCGAAATCGTTCACAACTTTCTTCTCTCTCGAATTTCTATGTAGTATAAGCTATACTCGGGCATTATACCCCCTAATTAACGAAGTTCTGCCTCATTGTAAGTATCATAAACCCTAGTCACGTATTAGATACGCTGCCCGATTGATCTAGGGTTCCGTAACGGCTGTCGTGGTTCTTCCCGACCTAGTCGTTGGAATGCCGTCTCGGGGAGGGTATTACTAATGTAAATATTGGGTTATTATACTAACGCGTGTGCATTTGTGTAATTAATAGATAATCACCAGGAAATCCTAAAGGAAAACTGTAACAACCCTCAGAAAAACCAACACCCTCATAATATTTCCGATACCCTATTATATTTTAAATGTTCCAATATGTCTTTAAATACACCCCGTATGTGAAAACCGAGCCCGAAATACAATATAGCCTTAAAAATAAAATATAAAATCTGATTTTTAAGCTGAGGCGGGCCGCGTATGAACCACCCAAACCTCACGCGGGCGGTATCAAGGCTGAAACTTGATTCCGGTGGAAATTTAAGTTAAGGCGGGCCGCGTAAGCTCACCTTAACACTTACGCGGGCCGCGTGAGATCAACAACGCAGAGACACCAGAGGCCGACACGTGTCGACATCGTGGCGAGTCTAGGCGATGACCCGGATCACCTAAACCCTACCCGGGCTAGTACGCGGGCCGCGTAAGCCCCGCTTATCTTTTACGCGGGTCGCGTGAGACCCAGTTTCAGCAACTATTTAAGCCGGCATCGGGTTTCAGTATTCCTCGTTCATTTCTTTTCTTTCTTAAGCGAATTTCTGAAGATATAGGCATAATATTCAAGTATTATACCCCCTACTTAGCAAGGTTCTGCCCCGTTGTAAGTATTATAACCCCAGTTTCGTAATAGCTATGCTGCCCGATTGATTTAGGGTTCCGTAACAACTTCGTGGTTCTGCTCGACGTAGTTGTTGGAATGCTGTCTCGGGGAGGGTATCATTAATATTTTCAAAGGGTTACGATACTAACCTATGTACATTTGTGTAAATTATAGATTATTCCCAGGAAACCCTTACACGAAGTCTAAGATAGCAAAGTGAGTTTATCCAATTTTTTTTGTTATGCTTTTGTAATGTTTTACAAAACCTTAATTGTTTTACAATGTGATTAAGCGGTGATCGAGTCTTTGTAGTTCTTCAATTACTGCCGGTATGTTGGGGTTTTGTATACAAAATTTACTACTGCAAGTAGTAAGTCGGGATGACAGTACGTTACCATTGGACAATGAGTTAGCCAATGTGTAATATGACCCCAATGTTTTTATAGATGATATTCTCATTTACTCTAAGAATAAGGAAGATCATGCAAAGCATTTGCACGCACTTTTAAGTTAATAAGAAAGGAAAAGCTTTATGCTAAATTTTCCAAGTGAGAATTTTGGTTAGAACAGGTACAGTTTCTTGGACACCTAGTCAATCATGAAGGAATTCATGTGGATCCAACAAAAATCGAGGCAATTACTAAATGGAAAACCGCTGAGTCACCAACCGAGTTTCGAAGTTTCTTAGGATTGGCCGGTTATTATAGAAGATTTATTCAAAATTTTTCTAGAATAGCCATTCCCTTAACTAAGCTAACCTGTAAATCTGTTAAGTTTGAATGGGGATTAAAACAAGAAGAAGCCTTTAGAATCCTTACGCAAAGATTAACCCATACACCCATATTAGCCTTACCAGAAGGAGCTGAAGACTTTGTAGTCTATTGTGACGCTTCCAAATTAGGTTATGGATGTGTATTAATGCAACGACAAAAGGTTATAGCTTACACATCTAGACAACTTAAGAATCATGAAGAGAATTATTCAACACATGATTTAGAGTTAAGAGCTATAATTTTTGCTCTTAAGATTTGGAGACATTACCTTTATGGTAGTAAGTTTACCAGATTCACTGATCATAAGAGTTTAAGGTATATTTTCAAGCAAAAGGAGTTGAATATGAGACAAAGACGCTGGATGGAGATGCTTAGTGACTATGATTGTGATATCCAGTATCATGAAGGAAAAGCAAATGTAGTGGCATATGCTTTAAGCCGAAAGTATCATGAAAAGCCAAAAAGGGTACGTTCTCTTAAATTAAATCTACAAGTAGATTTAAATGAGCAAATTAGAATAGCACAAGAATCAGTAATCAAGGATGATTCTGAAAAATTAAAAGGTATGCTAAAAGAATTAGAACAAGGAACAAATGGAATTTGGAGATTCCATAAGAAGAGAATGTGGATACCTAAATTAGGAAACCTACGTCATCATATATTAGAAGAAGCCCATAAGTCTAAATATACGATGCATCCAGGAAATGATAAGATGTATCAAGATTTAAGAAAAAAAATTTGGTGGATAGGAATGAAAAAGGACATAGCAGCCTATGTTTCTAAATGTTTAACCTGTTCACAAGTCAAAGCTGAACACCAGAAACCCTCAGGTTTATTACAACAGTTAGAAATGCCAGTGTGGAAATGGGAATTAATAACAATGGATTTTGTTACTAAATTACCCAAAACAAAGAAAGGCAATGATACAATCTGGGTGATTGTAGATAGGCTAACCAAGTCAGCTCATTTCCTACCAATGAAGGAAACTTTCAATATGGAACAGTTAGCTAAGTTATATGTAAACAAAATTGTTTTTTACATGGAATACCTTTATCAATTGTTTCTGATAGAGATAGCCGTTTTACCTCTCATTTTTGGTCAAGTTTCCAAAAGGCAATGGGAACCAAGTTAAAGTTGAGCACAGCTTATCATCCTTAAACGGATGGACAAAGCGAAAGAACAATTCAGATAATGGAAGACATGCTTAGAGCTTGTGTAATTGATTTCGGAGGTAATTGGGACGGTCACTTACCGTTAATAGAATTTTCTTATAATAACAGTTATCACACAAGTATCAATGCTGCACCATTCGAAGCACTTTATGGACGAAAGTGCCGAACCCCAGTCTGTTGGGCAGAAATTGGGGAAAAGCAACTATCTGGACCTGAAATAGTGCAAGAAACAACCGAAAAAATCATTCAAGTCAAGGAACGACTAAAAGCAGCACGTGATCGACAAAAGAGCTATGTCGATAACCGACGCAAACCATTGGAGTTTCAAGTAGGAGATAAAGTATTGTTGAAAGTCTCTCCTTGGAAAGGAGTGGTAAGATTCATCAAACGGGGAAAGTTAAGTCCCAGGTATATTGGGCCATTTGATATTATTAGAAGAATAGGACATGTAGCCTATCAGCTACAACTGCCAGAGGAAATGGCAGGAATACATGATGTATTTCATGTATCTAATCTCAAAAAGTGCTTAGCTGATGAATCACTAATAGTACCTCTTAAGGATATAGAGGTAAATGAACAACTCAAGTTTGTAGAAAGACCTTTACTAATTAAAGACAGGAAAGTTAAGAACCTCAAGCATAAGAGACTAGTTCTGGTCAAAGTGAAGTGAGACTCCAAAAGAGGACCTGAGTACACATGGGAGCTTGAATCTGAAATGCAAAGGAAATATCCGCACTTGTTCCAGTAGATCTCGAGGACGAGCTCTAAAACAAGGTGGGGAGGATGTAACAACCCTCAGTAAAACCAACACCCTCATAATATTTCCGATACCCTATTATATTTTAAATGTTCCAATATGTCTTTAAATACACCCCGTATGTGAAAACCGAGCCCGAAATACAATATAGCATTAAAAATAAAATATAAAATCTGATTTTTAAGCTGAGGCGGGCCGCGTATGAACCACCCAAACCTCACGCGGGCGGTATCAAGGCTGAAACTTGATTCCGGTGGAATTTTAAGTTAAGGCGGGCCGCGTAAGCTCACCTTAACACTTACGCGGGCCGCGTGAGATCAACAACGCAGAGACACCAGAGGCCGACACGTGTCGACATCGTGGCGAGTCTAGACGATGACCCGGATCACCTAAACCCTACCCGGGCTAGTACGCGGGCCGCGTAAACCCCGCTTATCTTTTACGCGGGTCGCGTGAGACCCAGTTTCAGCAACTATTTAAGCAGGCATCGGGTTTCAGTATTCCTCGTTCATTTATTTTGTTTCTTAAGCGAATTTATGAAGATATAGGCATAATATTCAAGTATTATACCCCCTAATTAGCAAGGTTTTTCCCCGTTGTAAGTATTATAACCCCAGTTTCGTAATAGCTACGCTGCCCGATTGATTTAAGGTTCCGTAACAACTGTCGTGGTTCTGCCCGGCGTAGTTGTTGGAATGCCGTCTCGGGGAGGGTATCATTAATATTTTCAAAGGGTTACGATACTAACCTATGTACATTTGTATAAATTATAGATTATTCCCAGGAAACCCTTACACGAAGTCTAAGATAGCAAAGTGAGTTTATCCAATTTTTTTGTTATACTTTTGTAATGTTTTACGAAACCTTAATTGTTTTACAATGTGATTAAGCGGTGATTGAGTCTTTGTAGTTCTTCAATTAGTGCCGGTATGTTGGGGTTTTGTATACAAAATTTACTACTGCGAGTAGTAAGTCGGGATGACAGTACCTTACCATTGGACAATGAGTTAGCCAATGTGTAATATGACCCACAAGTCAGGATTGACAGTACTGAATGAGTAATTGTGTAGAAATAAACAATGTGATCGCTCTCAATACTGTTTTAATTGATAAAATGTTTCTTGATTAAACTGGGATTCACTCACCAGTATTTCCCACTGACAAATGTTTTTAAAACGCATTTCAGGTAACACAATGTGACAGCCAATTAGTAAAAATCCAGCTGGAGAGCACTGAAGGCTTGGGAAAAATGTGGCTATAAAAGTTACCTAAAAGACGATGTTTTAAATTCAATAAAATAGGGTTTATCCCTATAAATGTATTGTAATAAGAAACTTGGGTTTTACCCATGTTATTATTAATATTACATATGGTGGTTTTACTCTGATAAAAATTTCCTAACTACGGTCCTGATGTAATTTCCGCTGCCAAATTAAGAAACTGATACCACCGAAAATCTGAGTTCGCGTCCGCCCGTTCCCGGGACAGATAAGGGATCGGGGGTTGCGACAAAAACCCTAAGACGACAAAGTGAGTAATCTCCTTTTTGTGTAAACCTTTTTGTGAGTAATCCTCCTTTTTGCAAACTGTTTTTACAAAACCTCATATGATTAACATTATATTAAACAATGATTGAGTATTTGTATTCTACAATTATCGTCGGTATGTTGGGGTTTTGTATACAAAATTTGTTATTACATTGTGAGTAGTAACATGACCACAAGTCGGGTTGACAGTACCGTTGGTGGTAATTAAAGTAGATGGAAACAAATGTAATTGCGCGACCGCCCTCAATGTTGTAGACTGATAAAACCTGTTTTGATTAAACTGGGATTCACTCACCAGTATTTCCCACTGACAAAATGTTTTAAACGCGTTTCAGGTAACAAAATGTGAAAGCCAATTAGAAGCCAGCTGGACAGCACTGAAGGCTTGAAAAAGTGGCAATTAAAGTTACCTAAATAAAGAGATGTTTTTATTTAAATAAAATAGGGTTTATCCCAATAAAAATATGTGTACTTGAAACTTGGGAAGTTCTCATGTGTTTAATATTATAAAAGCGTGGTATTTTACTCTGATAAAATATTTCCTAACTACGGTCCTGATGTAAATTCCGCTGCCAAAATGATAAAACAACGATACCACCAAAACTGGCCTCGGCCGCCCGTTCCCGGGTTGTTAGGGGACCGGGGCTACGACATTTTTCACTTGTACAATTTGATGCCTTAAAAATCCTATAACACTCAAAAGTAGCGAAGGAAATGGAGTGTGTTGATAAGCAACATATTTACATAGAAAGAAATGTTAAAAAATGTAAAATAAGATGTTCTTCACCTTACAACCACTAAAACCTTAAAAGATGATACTTCTAAGGTCCATAGTCAAAATACAAGTACAAAATTCCAATTCTAAAGTTCTTCAAGGGAGAATCTCACTGCATAATTATGTCATTAGACTATGCATAAACAATGAGACTATCCATGATTCAAAAGAACAGTTGGATGAATTAATTAGGTAGTGATATTTAAGTCTGCTAATCTTAATATTCCAATTAACACATGATAAGTTGACTCTAGTTCTATACATTTCCTTACTAAAATTCAATAAATAAATAACATGAGAGTGACAAAATTAAATGTTAAGCCTATAAGAACCATGGAAAATTGTCTTCTAATTACGGTTTTTGATACCTTACATATTATGGAAATTAATCATAATTTAGTATCAATAATAAAACTATATTATGACAGTTGTGAGGTTTACATAGCTAACATTAAGTCACACTTACCTTAAACTCTCATATTATTTGTTCTCAATATCTAGATAGAAACATTAATAAGATGAAACTAGATGATACCTTACAATTTCACAACTTTTGTTATCATGCAAATAAGAATTTGACAAAAGGAAAATGAGACCTATAAATTTCATCCGTTGTAACCTAAATATTTACTTTTTCTCAGCACAATATTATTTAACAAAACTTATAATGCCGCGAATAACATCACAAATCTTCACATCAACAGATTAATAGAACGTTATCATCGTTAATGATTGCCAAAGCACTCATGAGTTACTCAAAACGGCTCGCTATAAGCTTATATCGAGTCAAGCTTAAACGTCTTGAGATTGAGCTTGAGCTTATATTGGAGCTTTTATAATAAACGGGTGTGATCTTAAGCTTCACATGTCAAATTCTCATGAACCTATTATTTATATCACTTTTATTTAATATTTTGGATATATATATATATATATATATATATATAGAGAGAGAGAGAGAGAGAGAGAGAAAGTGTATTGTACAATTGGCCTTAACGTACGAGCGTACGCGGTGATTATTCCGCACGTTATAAAACCTCAAAATCATAAATCCGCATGTTGGAATTTGTCCGAGTTTGTGAACCGCATGTTGGAAGTGTCCGAATTTGTGAAACCGTATGTTGGAAGCTTCCGAGTTTGTGAACCGCATGTTGGAATCTTCAGAGTTTGTGAAGTCCGTATGTTGGAATCGTCTGGTTTTGTGAAGTCCACATGGTGAATCTTCCGGGTTTGTGAATCTTCTGAGTTTGTACGTTAAAATCTGCACGTTATAACCTCAAATCCGCATGTTATATGTTCATCGCGTACGCATCGTACATTAATGCCAATTGTATATTAACTAACCCCTATATATATACACACACACTGTTATATAAATAATTATAGTTTAGTATAAATATGTGTAAAAAATAATTAAATAAATGGTTATTGGATTTTATCACTCCCAACTATTAGGTATTTGTCGCTGCCACTCCCAACTATCACTTTGACTCCCACCATTCCCAACTTAACACTTTGTGTGTTGTGTCACCCCGCATGTGAACATTTCTTAGTGTTTGACTTGTGTTATTGGTGATATTAGGCTAACACTTTGTGAATTACTAATGGTTACAGGTGAATCTACTCCTAAAAGACAAAATGGGAGCCAAAAACCACTCAACCGGAGTGACACAATACACAAAGTGTTAAGTTGGGAGTGATGGGAATCAAAGTGATAGTTGAGAGTGACAACAGCCAATGCTCAATAGTTCAGAGTGATAAAATCCAATAACCTTTAAATAAATAGCAAATAAGAAACAAGCCAAGCTTGATTTTGAAAACTACTTACAAGCCTATCTCGAGTTTGAAAAAGTACTCATAAATCAAGCTCGAGCTAAGAAGTAGAGTTCTAAAGGAGCCGTGCTCGACTTTAAGTGAGATCAGACTTGATCCAACATGTTTACACCCCTACTTACAATCTTGTTTACACCCCTACTTACGAATAGAAACAAAATTGATAACAGCCTATGCTTTCTTTTATATTCACATATACTACATAATCATACAGATATAAATGGTCTTAATTAGCGTAAAAAATTAAATATTTCAATTACCTCCATAAATTATAATTCATAATTGTTGATATGAAAAAAACAGGACACTAATTGTTTTCTTTTATCTAAGACGAATATTTTGTAATCCGTGTGATTGATGATATATTTTGCAAAAGCATCTTTGGTTGGTCACAAGACACTCGTGATATAGAGTTGAATATGTAACTAGATGGCTAGTGTACAAAAAATACAAAGTCAATATGAAGTATTTTCGTATATTAAACTAACACCACTAATATAATCGGATCACAAGAAACAAACTCAACACAATTTTTAAATAAGAGTTAGATTCAAAGTTTTCATATACTGATATCATATAAGATTAAGATTAACATGTAGTATTGACAAAAGTGACCATCTTGCACACTTATGTTGCTAACACATAATACCAAAACTAAACTACATATAAATGTCTAACATGAATATTTCTACTAGTATAGACACCTATCAGAACAAGAAAAAGGACTTTAAACCCAGTTGAACTGAATTTGTGTTTTTTTTAGATATAGCTTTTTATATTCACTTTTCGACTAATAAATTCAAGATCATTATTAGTAATCTGTTTTGTTCGACATGCAGTTTTTCCCGTGTCATCTTCTTATAATAGGAACCAAATCACATCCAAGAGTTTGAGTTACTTCCAAGATTTAAATCTTCAGCAAGATTTTGTAGGAACCAACCACATCTAATCTAAGAGTTTATATATTCTTACCTTCAACAATAGAAAATGAAACAGTGTATGTATGTCCCATTAATTGTTATTGTCAATTCCTTCCTATAGCCATAAACACTTGACCTAGATAGATAAGGTCCTTTCTGTTATAAAAAATATAACCACTGATCAGATCCACTGATCAGTTTAACCAAACCACTGATTAGTTTAACCAAACCACTTATCAGAAACCTGTGATTAACCACTATCGTTTTGAAAACAGTGGCAAGTTTGAGCAGAACCACTGATCAGAACAGTGGTTAGAAAAAGCTGCAATTAGAAGTAGAAAAGAAACAGCAAACAAATGAACCGGGCTTGTGTTTAACACAATTCCCTTAAACAGATTCGCCGTCTGTTCCCAGGGTACACCGGTTCGAAGCAGCACCGCGCACTGCCGGACTTGAACACTTGCCTGAAAAGAACAAGAAGCTGTGTTGAAGAAACTGAGATAGAGAGAAGAGAAGTTGTTTTCTGTGTGTCTCAACTGATCAGCTTTGCCTTCGATTTATAGTGCTAGAACTATAACCGAAATCAGCAAATTAAAGACCAAATAATGGTCATCAGAGTATCAGTTACGAAACTGATAGTCAGTTTGAAAATTGAAATAATGATCCTCATTCACTTCAGTTTCAAAACATAAATCAGTTAATTGAAATAATGATCATTCATTCATTTCGGTTACAAAACAGAAAGTCAAGAGTGCAAAAAACTGCTCCACGCGGACCCGGGTTTTCGGAACTGCATTCGTGTCCGCAGGACGTGCGGGCGTACACGAGTTCAACTAAATCCGGTTCCATTTTTTGCACCCCCCCTGCGCGCGCGCGGGTAGGACTTGTGGTAAAACATGTCATAAGACTTCAAAGGCTTCATTAAGGTTTCACCTTATATGTAGCTTATCTTTTTGTTCCCACTCCGATGTGGGACAAAGTGTCCACCACATTTAAGACTTTCATTCACAACACACAAATTTCCAACAATCCCCCACATGAATGGAGGTCGATCTCAGAAACAACATAATTCCTTATTACGTTTCAGCAGTTGAGTTTTGCATACGATAGGTAGGTGTTACCCTTTGAACCTTCGCTCATGAAATGCACTTAGCCCACTAGCTCTGAGTAGAACTCGATGTCTTTGAACTCGTCTGCCGTTTGTGTAGACGACAATGCACTTCACACAAGACTCTCCCTGACAAAGTCAAGTCCTCATAGTTATGTTCGTTATGGTCATGAACATGATGCCTGGTTCTGCGAGAGCCATTAGGTATTGTGCCCCAACAATACCCTTCGAAGCGACCCCACTTCTCTCTCACATAGGTGATTCACTATGTATGGTTACCTTAGTCGAATCATTAAAAGCCATAGGCTTAGCCTCACACTTGTCACTTTTAGGAATGGACTAGGAAGTTTATTAATCTTTATAATAAACTCCCTTATTAAATGCGTAGGGTTATCCCCCCACAGTGACCTTGCTTATTCATACAATTAGGTTTTCCTATTGAACTCAATTCTTGGGATCTCCAGTCTATTGAGTTAGGTTTCCATCATATGAACTTCATTTTTCAAGGGCTTCAGTCCCATTCCCACGGACGACTTCTGTACTAACTCTCTACTTAGGCCTTTTGTCAGCGGATCCGCAATATTATCCTTTGACCTCACGTAGTCAACAGTGATAATTCCTGTAGAGATTAGTTGTCGTATCGTATTATGTCTACGTCTGATATGTCTGTTCCTACCATTATACATTGTGCTACGAGCTCTGCCAAGTGCCGATTGGCTATCACAATGTATACAAATGGCCGTTGCCGGCTTAGGCCATCTTGGTATATCCTCAACAAATTGACGTAGCCATTCTGCCTCTTCACCTGCTTTATCTAAAGCGATGAACTCAGATTCCATCGTGGATCTAGCAATAACCGTTTGTTTTGATGATTTCCACGATATCGCTGCACCTCCAAGTGTGAATACATACCCACTTGTTGCTCTGGAATCATTCGTGTCAGATATCCAATTTGCATCGCAGTGTCCTTCTATAACTGTTGGATATCTGTTATAATGCAACCCGTATTCCCGAGTGTATCTTAAGTAGCGAAGCAGCCGAGTGATACAATTCCAATGCATTGAACTTGGGTTGCTTGTGTATCTACTTAGCTTGCTCACAGCAAATGCTATGTCTGGCCTAGTACAACTCATAAGATACATCAAGCTACCAATAATTCTTGAGTATTCCAATTGGTTTACGGGTTCACCTCTATTCTTGGCTAGATGTTGACTTGTGTCAAGTGGAGTTCTAGCTTCATTAGAGTCATTTGCATTGAACTTCTCAAGAATTTTGTCCACATAGTGGGATTGACTTAAAACGAGTCCACTTTGGGTTCGTGTGATTTTGACCCCCAAAATCACATCCCCAAGACCCATGTCTTTCATGTCAAATCTTGCTTTTAGCATGTTCTTTGTAGATTTTATGATTTTGTCATCGCTTCCAGCAATGAGCATATCATCTACATATAGACACAAAATTGTTGATGCACGGAATGTCTGTTGACTGCGTCTACAAAAAGTCTGAAGTAAATATTGGTCAACAGAGAGTCAAAGATGTCAAAATATGTATTTTATAAGTCTGGTTCGCTCATAGGGTAGTGTCTGGTCCGCTTATGTGTCAAGAGTCTGGATCGCTTTTATGTCATGTCGTATAAGCGAACCAGACAAGTCTATATATAGGGGGTTCATTTGAGCGGATCTCACAGTTGTATGTGTGTGCTTGGAGCCGAAACTCTGTTAAAATCTCATCAGAAAAGCAATAAAAGTAAAGAAAATTAATAGGACAAGCTGTTGTAGACTTCATATATGTTGATTCCGCCTTCATACATGAAGATGAGCTACTCGGATTGATTTTTCGGGTCAAAGAACGGTCCAACAAGTGGTATCAGAGCTTCAGGACGAGGAGCTCATACTACATCAGCTGATTCGGCTCTATTATCTCATTTCTACTCATATTTCTCTTTTATTTTTCGATTTCAACAAGTTTTGTCGGACATAATGGTTTGAAGTTCGAGTATTTTGAGTGAAACTTGTTGTTAAACAATCAGTAACAGTTTTAGACTTTAAAACACCGTAAAAATCACTCAATTTCATCAAAAATGTGATCGGTTTTCGGACAGAATTTTCAAACTTAGATCTGGAACGAATTAGCGGTCGGAATTGAACAAATATCATATCATTGTGATCGGAATTAAGAGTAGTACAATCCTTGAAAGTATCAGATTGTTATTCGGACTAAAAATTGGTTAAAATTGTGGTTCGCTTTTACGGTCATCGCAAGTTCTTGGTTCGTTTTTCTGGTCCGCTGTTACGAACGATCTGGTTCGCTCGAACGATCATATTCTGAACCGCTCGAACGAACATTACGTGGTCCGCTCGAACGATCATTCTCTGGATCGCTCATACGAATTCTGCTGGTTCGCTCGAACGAACATTTGCTGGTTCGCTCGAACGGACAACATCTGATTCGCTTATACGGACAAAGTCTGGTCCGCTCGAACAGACTTTCTGGTCCGCTCGAACAGACTTTCTGGTCCGCTCGAACAGACACTTTCTGTTTTGCTCATTAGTACACTGTTTAGTTCGCTTATCTGTCACGTGCACAGATTAGTTCTCATTTGTGGTTCTGTTTTTCAAAAATCTCGAAAATTTTTCTAAGTGTTGATTGATTTTGCAGGTACGATCAAAATGGATGATATTTTCATGAATCCCTTCAGCGATATGTATGCATTCACGGGTAGTTCAGGAAACAACGATACTTCTTCAAGCAATGCAAACAAAAGTCCACCGAAAGAAAGAAAGAAGGAAGCTTGGGAGCCCGAAAGCGCATTTGGAACATTTAACAAACCTCCTAAGCTGATGGCTATAGAAGATTATAGCAGGTGGGCAACAAAGTTCGAAGATTGGTTGATGGCATTTGCTTTTTCTAGCTGGAAAAGTATGAAGAATGGTTTTGCCCAAGGAAAGAAGAATGGTGAAGCATTAAGATCAGCTGAAGAGATTGAAAATTTTGTGGCTGAGCAAAAATGTGTGGCATTATTGTTTCAATCGGTGCGTGAAGACATCATTTCGCTGATAGATTACTCAAATTCTAAAGACTTATGGGAAAAACTCGAAAAGAAGTGTCTTGGAAGCAAAGAGATTGTAAAAAATAAAAAGAAACTTCTTAGGAAAGAGTTTGATATGTTTGGTTGTCTTAAAAATGAATCGGTGTGTAAAATGATTGAAAGGTTCGGTCATCTGAAACTGGAGCTTGCTCGACACAAGATCATGTATACTGATGAAGAACTTGTTGATAAACTGTTTGATTCATTACCAGACGAAGTGGATTGGAGATATTACGCGCTGATGTTGAAAAACACTATTGCTCCAGAAGATTTGACTCCAGATGTGTTGATTGAAAGACTGGAAAGTCATGAGCTAGAGCTGAAGAAAACGTTTAAAGTTAATAATTCATCTTATCAGCAAAATCTAGATCTGTACTATCCAAAAAGTTTGATCCCGAAAGCTACTTCTCCAAAAACTGCTTTTTCTGCTGAAAATGTGTCGACAGCTGGCAAAGAAAGTCAAAGTGGTCAAAGCAATGGAAGTCATAGTGGTTTTCACAGTGGATCTTCATCTTCTGGAAATGCTGATGCAAAGTTTTCTTGCAATATTGCGATAGATCTGAAGAATGCACAGAATTTTGATGAGGAGTCGGCCAAGCAACAAATGATTTTTCTAGCATCGGTGTTGGAATCGTATGAAGGATTGGTAGCTGGGAAGATTGGCAATACAAATCTGACGAAAGAAGATTACGATCAGATTGATCCGGAGGAAATGGAACTGATCGATATTCGTTGGGCTATGGCAAGTGCTGTTCGTCGTGCACAAAGATTCATGGAAATTACTGGAAGAAAAACAATTGGTGGTGCTTCTACCAAGCTGGGGTTCGATAAATCGAAGGTGACTTGTTTCAAATGTAAGCAGAAGGGTCACTTCAAGAGAGAATGTCGAAACGTTTATGTTGATGAATCGGAGAATCCGTTTCGAGATGATTATTACAAAAAGGCAATCTACCATCAGAATAAATCTGAGCCGCCTAGATTGAAGCAGGTTGAAGACAACAGAGAGAAATCTAGAGCTCTTGCTGTGATTTATGATGATGAGGGGTATGATTGGAGTAAGGAAGTTCTACCGGAAGAAGATGCGGTGGGTTACGCATTCATGGCAAGCAATGATGAACCCATTAAGTGGAAAGATGATCGTACTGAGGAACAGAAGTATCAATACCGGAAGATGGTTGCTGAAACCAAGATTATCAGACTTTCTGGTATCTTTCTGGAAGCTAGAAGAGCAAACAGATGGGATCCAGATAGAGAGTGCTATCTTGATAGGTATGGCAACATTGCGATTGATGACAAAACGCTAGATATCGAAGCCATCATCAAGGAGTACAAAGAAGAAGATGAATATTGGCAGCACAAGTGGTGGGGAACACCAACGTCGAAAATGACCGAAGAAGAGAAAGAGAGAAAGGAGAAAGAGGAGAAAGAGAAGAAAGAAAAGCAGGTTGATACAGGCTTAATTGATACTACGCAAGAGTTGACAGCTGAGAACTTGGGAGTGATGGCTGACAAAGTGCTAGCTGCAAAAGCACTTGAGGTAGATCCTAATTCTGTTACTGAGTCAAAGGGGTTGGTCAGTCAAAGTGTGTCAACAAATGTGTCAGGTAACAAGATTGATGGGAATGCTGACTGCAAAAATTGCACCAAACAATGCAATTTTTGTAGCACTGTCACGTATCTTAACAATGAGAAAATTCAGAATCTGACAACAAAGGTTAGAAATGTTGAAGATCAGATTCTCGATCGTGACAAAAGTGTAAGAGCTTCAACTGAACGGATCAAAGAATTAACGGCTCAAATTGAAAATGATAAAACTGAACGTGAGAAAATAAAATCTGAAAATGAAAAGTTAATTCTTGAAAACCGTCAGATTTCTGAAAAGTTTGAGAAATTGAAAAACATTGTCAAAGATAGTGATGATCGTAATGGTAAAACATTTAAAGAAAATGAACATCTAAGAGCTGTTTTGAGATTAAAAGAAGAATCGATTAATGAACAACTGGATCAAATTGCTAAACTGAAACTTAAAGTTCAAGAAGCTGAAATTGAGAATGAACGAATCCAGTTGAAGCTTAACAGCTATAAATCAGCAAGCTTTGTTTTGCAGCATATTGTTCCTAAACCTATAGGGAAAAACAAAGATGGCGAGGATGTGTTTTCTGATGGAACGGGTGTAGGTTTTCACAAAGTTCCACCTCCAATTTTAGACAACTACACGAAAAAGCGGTCTAGTTTGGTGGAAATTGAGGAAGAAAGCGAAGTTAAACTTCCTGAAAACATTGATGTCACGTTTACATCTTCCAATGACGAGGGTGTCCAAAGTGATGTGGTGAAAAGTGTGGTAGACAAAGTGCTTAAACCGGATTGTGACACTTCTGAGGAGGATGGGTGTTTCTTAGACAAATACATTCAGAAATCAAAGTCCAAAAACAACTTAAGTGATGAACCGGGTCTTGTGATGTACAAGATGGCTGGATCTGATAAGTTGTATTCGGATTCTGAGTTTCCCATTGAGAATGTTAATGTGAAAAAGTTGACAAATGTTTTCAAGTTAGTTGAAGTTGAGTTGTCAGAGGTGAACAGTTTGAGTCAAACAAAAAGGCAAATGAATTTTGAGAAAGATAAAGCTTATTACAAAAAGCCTATTGTTCCACCACGTTTTTATAATAACAATCGAAACAATTGGTCGGGTGGTTATCGAGGTGGTAAGAGTTATCAGAAAAGGAGTTTTCAAAACAGAAGGTTTGCTGAAAAGAAGGTGTTTGTAAATGGTTCAAGTTCACTTTCTGATGAGGAAAATGAAATTTTTTCAAAATCAAATAAAGAGTTCTTTGAGAAGAGAGCTTCGCAGGCTCAGTCTGAAGGCACGAGTCGAGTAGCTGATACTCGTACTTGTTTTAGATGTGACCAAGTTGGTCATATTGCACGAATGTGTACATATGTGAAGCCTAGGACTGAAGCTGTGAAGGTTCAACAAAAGAAGGTTGATGTGAAGGGTAAAGCACCAATGTATGTTGAGAAGAAAGTGATAGAGAAGCAAAACGTTAAAAATGACAATATCAAAGTGAAAAATGAATCCGTAAAGAAAGTGGTAACTAAAAATGACAAATTTTATAAACGGGTTGCATTAACTGAACAAATTTGGAAACCTAAAACAGAGAAGAAAATTTTAACTTCTGAAGTGAAAAAGGCTGAAGAATCAATTTCGGTTGATTATGATGCAAATTTTCCACCTTTGAAGGCTGAAAATTTCAAAATTCAAATTGCGAGAGTCAAGGTTACACCTAAGGCTGATGAGGCCTGGGTGGACACCATGTTCGAATAAGCAGTTTGAATGGCCGGAGCTTCCTGGATCGCGAAGCATGAATCGGCATCTTTATTGAAATGTTTTAAAATCAACTTGTGGTATGTGCAGGATCTTCCAAGAGCCATTTCAAGATGGATAATGGATAGTGGCGCATCTCGACATATGACAGGAAAAACTGCATTACTGTATGATGTGAAGAATATCAATGGTGGTTATGTGGGATTTGCAGGTCATGAAGGTGGTAGAATTGTTGGTGAAGGAACGTTATCCAATGGGATTGTGACGTTTGAGAGAGTTAACTATATCACTGAGCTGGAGAACAATTTGCTTAGTATCTCGCAGATTTGTGACAATCAGTATACTACTCACTTTACTGATAAGGAATGTTTGATCTTGAAACCTGGTTTTGTTATTCCTGAAGAATGGATTATTATGAGGGCACCTAGAGTGAATGATTTATATGTGTTAGATATGTCTGTAGCAACTACAACTACTGGTCAAGCACATTGTTTTGTGTCTAGAGCAACTGAGAAAGAATCAAGATTGTGGCACCGAAAGATGGGGCATATACATCTTAGAAAAATGAATCATTTGGTGCACAATGATTTGGTATTGGGTGTTAATATCAAAGGTTTTCATCTGGAAGGGGAGTGCATTAGCTGCATCAAAGGCAAGCAGAAGAAAAAGTCACACCCTACAAAGCAAGTCAATTCAGTTTCGAGACCTCTAGAAAGACTTCACATGGATTTGTTTGGTCCTGTGAATGTCAAAAGTATTACAGGAGATTCCTATTGTTTGGTCGTTACTGATGATTATTCCAGATTTTCGTGGGTTTCTTTCTTGAAGACGAAAGATGAAACATTTGACAGTTTGATGGGGCTGTTCAGGAAGATTGAGAATTTGTACCAACGGCGTATCAAGAGAATTCGAAGTGATAATGGTACTGAATTCAAGAACAGCAAGATGGAAGAATTTTGTGATGAAAGAGGTATTTTGCATGAGTTTAGTGCTCCGTACACTCCGCAGCAGAATGGAGTCGCAGAACGCAAAAACCGGACGCTAATCGAGACGGCTAGAACTATGCTCGCAGATTCAAAGTTACCGATAAATTTTTGGGCTGAAGCTGTTTCCGCCGCATGCTATACGCTCAACAGGGTTCTTACTGTCAAGAAGTTCAACAAAACATGCTTTGAGCTAATCAATAATCGCAAACCGAATTTGAAGTATCTAGAACCGTTCGGGTCACCTTGTACGGTTATAGAACCTTTTGGGAAGTTTGGTCCGAAGTGCATTGAGGGTATATTTGTTGGTTATTCAAATCCATTGCGACGTGTCTTCGTTCCAAGTGAGAAGCGGATTATTGAAGCTGCAAATGTTGAATGTCAAGGTTATACTATGCCGCCGCAGAATCCTGGTGATTCATGGCGTTATCATTATGACAAACTTTGGGATTCGTTTGACATGAGAGAAGAATCAGAGGATGATGAAGATTTCTTTGATGAGTTGGATATTTTGCGTGAATATGAGTCGCAGTTAAGATTCCCAGCTGAGTATTCGAGAAGACCACGGGAAACTTCAAATGACGATGAAGCAGGTCCGAGTAATGCTGGTGAACATGATGATGTCCAACAGAATGAAGTTGCTCAGGATAATCAGTCGGCTCAGAATGATAATCTAGAAGCTGATAACATGCCAGTATTTGATCATGGTGATTCAGATTCAGATTCTGAGGGGGAGCAAATTCAGTTTTCAAGTCAAACAAACCAAGTTGGTGAACAAGATGCAGAGCAGAATGTTACTAATCTGGATGGAAATGTAGATGTTCCAAGTGAAGTGATGCCGCGAACTTTTTCATATCATCCAGAGGAGTTGATCATAGGAGAATTGCAGAAAGGCGTTCGCACTCGAAATCAGATTGATAAAGGGCTTACATGTTTTTATACAAAAGTTGCTTCTTTGCAAACTGAATTCTCATTAAGTTGTTTTATCTCGCAGGTTGAGCCAAAAACTTACAAAGAGGCGCTTACTGAAGACTCTTGGGTCAATGCAATGCAGGAGGAACTTAGTCAATTTGAGAAATTGGGAGTGTGGAAGTTAGTTGATTTGCCGGATGGTCATAGGAAAATTAACACCAAGTGGGTGTTCAAGTGTAAGAGGGACGATAGAGGAGTTGTCGTAAGGAACAAAGCTCGACTCGTTGTTCAGGGATTTAGTCAACAGGAGGGAATTGATTTTACTGAAGTCTATGCTCCTGTAGCACGACTAGAGGCAATCAGAATTTTCCTAGCATTTGCGTCTTGGAAGAACTTCAAAGTTTATCAGTTGGATGTTAAATCGGCGTTTCTTTATGGGAAGGTTAAAGAGGAGGTTTATGTCGGTCAGCCGCCGGGCTTTACCGATCCAATCCACAAAAACAAGGTCTACTTATTGGACAAAGCGCTGTATGGTTTACATCAGGCCCCGAGAGCCTGGTATGAGACTTTGTCTCAACACCTACTAGCCAACCAGTTCATACGTGGAAAAGTGGATGCCACTCTCTTCACTAAAGTCGTTGATGGTCATCTTCTGATAGTTCAGATTTATGTGGACGATATAATCTTTGGGTCGACAAATGAAAATCTATGCAAAGATTTTGAATCAGTGATGAAGCAGAAGTTTGAAATGTCATCAATGGGGGAGATGAAATTCTTTCTGGGTTTACAAGTTGAACAACTTCCTGAGGGAATTTTCATTCATCAGTCAAAGTATGTTCATGATATTCTAGAGAAATTTGGGATGTCAAGTTCTACTCCAGCTGCTACCCCACTTGCAACAAATCATGGGATTCACCCAGATCTCACCGGAGACAGGGCTGATGAAACTTTTTATCGATCCATGATAGGTTCTTTAATGTACCTAACTGCTTCACGTCCTGATATTATGTACCCAACGTGCCTCGCAGCAAGATTTCAGTCTAACCCAAGAGCATCACATATGATCATTGTGAAGAGGATATTGCGCTACCTGAAAGGAACTCCTTCATTGGGGTTGTGGTATCCTAGGAAAGGTGATTTTACGCTCGAAAGGTATTTCGATTCGGATTTCGGATGCTGCAAAGTCAATTCAAAATCAACAACTGCAGGATGCCAGTTCTTTGGTTCTAGATTGGTTACCTGGCAGTGTAAGAAACAAACGTCTGTGGCGTTATCTACATGTGAAGCGGAGTATGTTTCTGCTAGCAGTTGCTGCTCTCAGATTTTGTGGATACAGCAACAGATGCGCGACTACGGTTTGCAGTTTCTTAACACACCTCTTTTTGTTGATAATGAGGCCGCAATAAATATAACTAAAAATCCAGTTCATCACGCTAAAACTAAACACATAGAAATTCGTCATCACTTTATTCGTGATTGCTTTGAGAAAAAGTTGATACGAATTGAGAAAATCAACACAGACGAACAGAAAGCTGATTTACATACCAAAGCTTTTGATAAAAATCGGTTTAAATATTTGTTAAAACTGAATGGTATGAAGCTTCTGTCGGTGTTGGATGGCATAATTGGCGTTGATGAAAGTACTGTTGCGGATGAAGACGAGAAACAATCTGCAATGGTTTGTCGAATTTTTACTTGTTTTGGTATTTAGGGGGAGTAGATGTTTGTACATAGTTATTTTCAGAAAATACAAAAACAGTAAAAAATGCAAAAATACAAAAACATGATAAAATTTGAAAAAGAGCTTGTGTATATAGGGAAAATGATAGTACATCAGCTAGACGATTACAGTATGCTAAAGATTTGAAAAGTATAAAAGAGTTAAACAATCTTACTGATGATGTGTCGATAGGTTTTCGCACATTTAGTAGATTTATTCGGGATATAAACCTAAATTCAAACTTGTGAATTCGTGGGGAACACTACTTGGATATATAGGTAACCCCTGAAATCTCGTTTGAAAGGTCTCTTAATCTGATATACTAGGTCTTTATACTCTATGATGTCTGGGGTATTATTCCAGGACTTCTGCTGAACGGTAGTTCTAACCTAGTCCCTGGCTAATACTTGCTGCAATGCTTGAAACACAGCATTAAACCCTCAGCATGCTGAAACAATAAAATTGATAAATGCTGCTGTTGTAAGCAAAAAGATCCTTTAAAGGGGACACTCCGAAAAGTCGAAGCTGATATCTCTCTGCGTATACGGAAGTATCGACCTGAGATCCCTCGGCCCTCGCATACCTAAATTATATACAGATATCATTGTAGTATTCTCACCTGTAAAACTGATTATTGGGATTCTGGATACGAGAGTATATTCAAGAGGTGGGACACATGAATGATCTAAGTTCTTAATTCATCTAAATCGTATCCTGAATAAGTTGAAATTTGTGTGAGAATTTAAGATGGATCAGTATATCGACAATCGAGGTAAATTGTTTAAATCTATGTATGTAATGTAGCTTAACGGTACTTGTGATTTGTCTGAAAAGCTGATATGATTCCCTGACATGCTTACCAAAAATATGTTTGTAAATAGTTTACTTTGTTTAATTTCTGCAATTTAAGTTTTCTGTATTTTATTTCTTAGTTTAGAACACTTTGATAAAATCCAAAAAGATTTTATTTCTGCTTTATTTTCCGACAAACCAAAGTAGAGAGTTGATTGTTGGATTCTTAGATGTTTGAAGCAGATGCAGGAGATTCTGAGCTGAAGAATGAGGAGAGCTTACTTTGAAGAAGTTTGAATTGTTTGATATGATAAAAACAAGTTCATTAACTTGATACTTTTTATTTTCAGAAATTGTTTGAAATTGTTGTTTTAAATCAGTCTGTTTTGTCAAAAGATCAACCAAGGTCATTAAATTGGACTTGGTAGATTAATCAAGTAATCAGGGTCATTAACTTGGACCTGAATATTTGAGTGGATTGTTATAACTGATTGAGTTTGTGATTTAATGTTGAAAAGATAGTTTGTAATGTTTGTTGGTTGAGTAACAGGTTTGAACTTCATTATTCCCAACGGAAGCTATTTGTCAAAGCTTGAACCAGATATCTCAGATTCTAGCATATCGAGAGGGGGAGTCTGTGAAAGGGGGAGTCTGGATCAACAGTCAATGGGAATGTGAAGATAGAGTGCTTATGATGAAAAGACAGAGTTGAAGAAAAGACTAAGACTGAAGACTACGGATCTGAAGATGCTAAAAGACTACGTCAACATCCAAGGGGGAGTCTGTTGATGCACGGAATGTCTGTTGACTGCGTCTACAAAAAGTCTGAAGTAAATATTGGTCAACAGAGAGTCAAAGATGTCAAAATATGTATTTTATAAGTCTGGTTCGCTCATAGGGTAGTGTCTGGTCCGCTTATATGTCTTAGTTCTGGTCCGCTTATGTGTCAAGAGTCTGGATCGCTTTTATGTCATGTCGTATAAGCGAACCAGACAAGTCTATATATAGGGGGTTCATTTGAGCGGATCTCACAGTTGTATGTATGTGCTTGGAGCCGAAACTCTGTTAAAATCTCATCAGAAAAGCAATAAAAGTAAAGAAAATTAATAGGACAAGCTGTTGTAGACTTCATATATGTTGATTCCGCCTTCATACATGAAGATGAGCTACTCGGATTGATTTTTCGGGTCAAAGAACGGTCCAACAAAAATGACATATCCATCAGATGTGTCCTTCACATACACACACTTGTCACATTCATTGATTTTGAACCCAGCATCAAGCATGACATGATCAAACTTTTGATGCCATTGTTTTGGAGCTTGTTTCAATCCATACAGGGATTTCACAAGTTTACACACTTTCTTTTCTTGCCCAATAGCTGTGAAGCCTTCGGGTTGCTCCATGTAGATTTCTTCCTCTAGAATTCCATTCAAGAAAGCTGTTTTCACATCCATTTGGTGAACTTCCAAATTTCTAATGGCGGCAATGGCAAGCACCAACCTGATGGATGTTATTCGCGTAACTGGCGAATATGTATCAAAGTAGTCTAAACCTTCTCGTTGTTTATATCCTTTGATCACCAACCTTGCTTTGTACTTATCGATGGTTCCATATGGTTTCATCTTCTTCTTGAAGATCCATCGATATCCTAGTGGTTTACATCCTTGAGGAAGATCCACTAGTTCCCAGGTATGGTTCTGTAAGATAGAGTCTATCTCACTTTTGATTGCCTCCCTCCACTGAGGTCCTTCTGAGGAATGTACCGCTTGTTGGTACGTTTGAGGTTCATCTTCTACCATATAGGTAAGAAACTCAGGTCCAAAGGATTTTTCAGTCCTTTGTCGTTTACTTTTCCTGATTTCAACTTCCTCAGTCTTAGATTGTTCTCGAGGTTCATCGTTTTCAACTTCACCCCCGGGAACAATTTCCTCAACCGGTCTAGAAGAACTCGGTTCACTTTTATCTAAGCATGGGAACACATTTTCAAACCATGATGCATCTTTAGATTCGATTATGGTGCCTTTGCATATTCCAGGGTTCTTGGAATCATGCACAATAAAACGATAAGGACCATAAGGACGAGTGTATCCTATAAATACACAATCCACCGTTTTGGGACTTATTAGTAGCCGCTTAGGTGGTGTGACCACCACCTTAGCTAGACACCCCCACACTTTCAAGGATTTATATGGTGCTTTCTTTCCCATCCATAATTCGTAAGGCGTTACATTCTTTTTCTTATTAGGTATCATGTTCAACACATAATTCGCCGATAAGATTGCTTCCCCCCACATGTTTTGGTTTACACCAGAACTTATCATCATGGCATTCATCATTTCTTTCAAGGTGCGATTTTTCCGTTCCGCTATGCCATTTGATTGAGGGGAGTAAGGAGCCGTGAGTTCGTGGATGATTCCACTTTTTGCACATACGTCAATAAAAGGTGAAACATATTCACCTCCTCGGTCGCTCCTTACGATTTTGATTTTCCGATTTAGTTGATTCTCAACTTCGGCTTTGAACAAGATGAACTTGTCAACAGCCTCGTCCTTACTCTTAAGTAAGTACACATAGCAATACCTTGTACTATCATCAATGAACGTGATGAAGTACTTATTCCCACCACGAGTAGGGATTGCTTTAAGATCACACACATCAGTGTGGATCATCTCGAGGGGTTCGGTGATTCGTTCAACCTTTTTGAATGACGATTTTGTTTGTTTTGCTTCTACGCAAGTTTCACATTTATTAATTGAGTCGATATCGAATGTTGGTATGCAATCAAGTTTGATTAAACGACGAATGGAATTATAATTTACGTGACCTAGTCTACCATGCCAAAGATTAGAAGACTCAATCAAATAAGTAGAACTAGTAGCGTTTTCTTTCATTGCATTCACGACAATTACATTTAGTTTAAACATTCCATTGAGGGCATAGCCCTTACCAACATACACACCATTTTTGGTCAACACGACCTTATCCAACTCAATTACCATTTTGAACCCAAACTTGTTCAACTGCCATCCCGACACAAGGTTCTTACGAATTTCGGGAACATACAACACATTGGACAAGGTGAGTTCCTTTCCCGAAGTCATCTTCAAAACCACGTTACCCTCGCCTTTTATTTCTGCCGTGGCAGAATTTCCCATGAAAACCTTTTCTCCATTGGTCACCTCCTTAAAGGTGTTGAAAAGGCTTTTGTCAAAGCACACATGTCGGGTAGCCCCCGTATCGACCCACCAATCCTTGTTATTTTGCCCAACTATATTCACTTCCGTGACCAAAATCGAGAGGTCCGTGACCATGGCAACAAGTTTATCAACTTCATCTACCATGTTCACTTGTTGAGCATTTTCTTTTTTCTTGGGAAGCTTGCATTCGCTAGCCTTGTGGCCTTGCTTTTGACAATTGTAACAAGTTCCAAGGAACTTCTTTTTCCCAACTCCCCCCTTAGGACCAAGGTTGGAGCGTTTCCCATGACTTTTCTTTCCGCCCTTTCCACTGTTTTTTCCCTTCGAAGATTGCCCATGTTCAACAAGATTGGCCTTCACAGTTTCAGGACCATCAACCTTTTTTAGGGCCACTTTGTTATCTTCTTCAATCCGAAGACGAACAACAAGATCTTCAATGGTCATCTCATTTCGCTTATGCTTGAGATAGTTCTTGAAATCAACCCAACTTGGTGGCAGTTTTTCAATCATTGCCGCAACTTGGAATGTCTCGCTGAGGACCATTCCTTCCGCATGAATATCATGAAGAATAACTTGCAATTCTTGGACTTGGCTCATGACAGTTTTAGCATCTATCATTTTAAAGTCCAAGAACTTAGCCACCACGAATTTCTTAGTGCCCGCATCTTCTGTTTTGTATTTGCGATCCAACGACTCCCATAATTCTTTGGCAGTCTTGGCTTTGCAATACACATTATACAATGTGTCCACCAAACCATTCAAAATAAAATTGCGGCACAGGAAATCCGAATGATTCCAAGCATGCATCGCGCTCACATTTTGAGTATCCAAAATCCCCTTCATCAACATGGGGTTTAGGTTCAGTCAGAAACCTTGCCAGATTCAACGTGGTCAGATAAAAGAACATCTTTTGCTGCCACTGTTTGAAATTCACACCACTGAATTTCTCTGGTTTCTCAGCATGCGACACTGCATTAGGCAGTGGTGTCACCAGACCGGTAGTGACGGTAACAGCGGAAGTCATGACCGCAGAAACAGCACTGGTCATGACAGCAGAAACAGCAGTAGTCATCGGCTGGGATTCCATTCTGAAAAGAACAAGAATGCAGGAACAAATCAGTAATATAATCTGTTTAAGTTTGTTATAAAAAATATAACCACTGATCAGATCCACTGATCAGTTTAACCAAACCACTGATTAGTTTAACCAAACCACTGATCAGAAACCTGTGATTAACCACTGTCGTTTTGAAAACAGTGGCAAGTTTGAGCAGAACCACTGATCAGAACAGTGGTTAGAAAAAGCTGCAATTAGAAGTAGAAAAGAAACAGCAAACAAATGAACAGGGCTTGTGTTTAACACAATTCCCTTAAACAGATTCGCCGTCTGTTCCCAGGGTACGCCGGTTCGAAGCAGCACCGCGCACTGCCGGACTTGAACACTTGCCTGAAAAGAACAAGAAGCTGTGTTGAAGAAACTGAGATAGAGAGAAGAGAAGTTGTTTTCTGTGTGTCTCAACTGATCAGCTTTGCCTTCGATTTATAGTGCTAGAACTATAACCGAAATCAGATAAATCAGTTAATTGAAATAATGATCATTCATTCCGGTTACAAAACAGAAAGTCAAGAATGCAAAAAACTGCTCCACGCGGACCCGGGTTTTCGGAACTGCATTCGTGTCCGCAGGACGTGCGGGCGTACACGAGTTCAACTAAATCTGGTTCCATTTTTTGCACCCCCCCTGCGCGCGCGCGGGTAGGACTTGTGGTAAAACATGTCATAAGACTTCAAAGGCTTCATTAAGGTTTCACCTTATATGTGGCTTATCTTTTTGTTCCCACTCCGATGTGGGACAAAGTGTCCACCACATTTAAGACTTTCATTCACAACACACAAATTTCCAACACTTTCATGAAAGTCCAACTAGATCCCTACAAATAGCTTCCTTTAAAGAACCCAAGCAAACATAATCAGCCAGCCTTGTTGTAGAATTTTAATCACTAGCACTATCAAAGCTGTCATTGTCAACAACATCTAATTCATTATGCATCTCATGCTCATGTTCATCAACACGAAAATTAAAATCTCTGATCATCATCACTACTATGTTCACTATGTTGCTTGTTTTGATCATCACTAAATTCCTCATCCATATTTTCATCATAACTATTATCTTTCACATTCTCACCTTCATTAAGATTTATGAAATTAGTATAAATAGGGTTTCAATTCATTCATTGTAATCATTCAGAATCACATTTACAAAATATTCAGTTTATATTCAAGTTCGATTCATGTTCTAGAGATCAAAGATCAATTGGGGCCAACAATTATCTTGGAACGATGAGGGGATATAAAGGGTTTAAAAAGGAGGGTTGAAGAAAGAATGAGGTGACTTAACCAAGAAAACAAACTTAGTATATCTTAAAGGTTGAAACTTGCATGAAAAAATAAAATAAAAGGTTAGAAGTTAGAAGTTAGAACCTGCAATTTTATCCATACATAAATGTTGATTTATGTGATTTTGTCTAATATGTGGTTATATGTTTTGGGCCTTGATTATTTAAAGTTTGAGACTTTGAGTATATCTTAATTAATTGGGCTTTTGTACTTAATTAAGGTGGTACATACAAAGATGGATGCTTTCAGCTGGTTTTCTTGTGGTCATTGTAAATAGCTCTGCTTTGACTAGAATTTTACATCTCTGGGTGAAATAAATTATTTGGGCATTTCAGCATACAGTTCCATAACGCGTAGGGGTGTTCGCGGTCCGGTCTGTCAGTTTTGACAAAGTTATCGGCCGAACTGCCTCAGTTTTGGAAACGACACACCAAACCGGCTGAGTTAGCAGTTTGATGGTGCAACCCGATATTTTTTCAACTTGTATTAATTTTTTTAAAATGATAAACATGGTTTATGAATATAATACATATGCTTAACTAGGGTAAGAAGTGTTTAAACCATTGGATATTTGATCTAATGGTTGAGATCAATAGGGAATAAAAATGTAAATTGTGTTTTAATTAGAGGGACCTTATGTAAAATTGAAGGGCAATAGTGTCTTTTTCAATGTTTGAAATATGGTAACCGTAACCTACACAACCAAAAACACCTACATTCACTCCTTTTTCCTTAAATATCGGAATTAATGATTCACCTTAATTGTAGGGAGGTCTTTGGTTGCATATTCTTCATACGTTATCATAAAGAGATCTATAATCAGATTCATTGCGTGGTGTTCTAAAACAACAGGATAAATTGACTATGATTCAAGTCATGGTGTTTTATCTGGAGACATTGTTCATGGCGTGGTGTTTTAAACATCTATGATTCAAGTCATGGTGTTTTATCTGGAGACATTGTTCATGGCGTGGTGTTTTATCAATACAAAACATTCCCAGATTTTAAAACACCATGACTATGATTCAAGTCATGGTGTTTTATCTGGAGAGATTGTTCATGGTGTGGTGTTTTTAAACATCTATGATTCAAGTCATGGTGTTTTATATGGAGACATTGTATAATCAGATTCATGGCGTGGTGTTTTAAAACAACTGGATAAATTGACTATGATTCAAGTCATGGTGTTTTATCTAGAGACATTGTTCATGGCGTGGTGTTTTAAAAATCTGGAGACATTGACTATGATTCAAGTCATGGTGTTTTATCTGGAATCCAGAAAACATTGTATTGTGATTACATCCATGGTGTTTTAACATCTGGACAATCAATACGAAACATTCCCATATTTTAAAACACCATGACTATGATTCAAGTCATGGTGTTTTATCTGGAATCCAAAAAACATTAAAACACCAACTCAAAATCGAAGCTGTATGTATATAACCCTTTAAAACACCATAATCGAAGAAGGGCGCATAAGTTAAACAACTGTATTGTCTCTAGCGATTTCTTAAGACTTCTTGTATTTATATTTTATAAAGAATGATACGTAGATAACAATCGTATTGGATCTTGCAAAAAAAAATACGAAATTTGAATCAATCCCTAAACATTCTCATCGCCAGTTATTTTTTTTTCAGTTATATTGGAAATCAATTAATTGACAAGAATGTACAATTACTAATATACCCTTTTGAATTAATTAAGATGAGGGACACTTGTCATTCCCAAATTATTTCTTACACTTCTTACAAAAGATGGACTTTGTACAGGATCCTCTACCTGCTTAACTATATATTCCAAATATGGAAAGATAAATAAATAAAAAAGGCTAAATGGGCGATTCGATTTACAAGGCCAGTTCAAAGTTCCGAAAATAGTCATCCGGGACCGTATAAATCTCAAACTGGCCAACTTGCTTCGGTTGAGCAATTAAGTCTGCTTCAACGGTTTATGAACCCAAAATACTTTGTTTATAATGGAATATTAGCTAACTAATTCTTCAGGCTTTCGCTGTAAATATAAGCTAAACAAATACCATTAAAGTTCGGTACCAAGTTCAGGGTTGGTACTTGGTAGGTCACAGTTTTAACCGAAATGATCAAAATATAATTTCCTGTTCTGGGATTAGCAGGGTTGTTTGACACATTTCTTAACAAAGTAGTGATTAAAAACCAGTCTTGTGAATTTGTGCACTAAAAAGACACAAATGATTATTGTTTATAAAATATTCAGTATCCTCTAATCATGACTAAATAAACAGTTGGTTTGTTATTTGAGTCACTGCAAAATTTGAAGTTATAAACTTATAATAAGTAATGGAACTTTAATAAATGTCTTTCTGTTAGATCTATAGTGACCGCAAAGGTTCAGTCTCTCGCACGCTGCATTCCTGATCTTGATCCTTATCAAGAAGGTGCCCAACTGAAAGTTATCAAGAGCACACAAGATGAACTCAGGTCCACAGGCTTTAAATGCTCAAATGACGTCCGTTTTTAGCTCGAACTGATTTCCTGCTAAAAATAGTAAGTTAGCTTCTAAAAGTATAGCTCACTTTCTCTTTATATGATGCAAACAATAACAAACCATCCATTCATTTCACTATATAAAGTCTCGCATTTCGCTTCACTTTCCTTCATCAAATTATTTACAAATCCGTCATGGAATGTAATAAAGTTTTCGTTCTTTCTATCTCTCTTGCTTTGTTTATCGGTGTGGTCAATTGCATTGACTTCACCGAAAAAGACTTAGCCACAGATAAGAGCCTGTGGGATTTGTATGTCAGATGGGGAAGCCAGCATATGGTTTCAAGGGCCCCTGATGAAAAAAAGGAACGGTTCAATGTGTTCAAGTATAACGTGAACTACATTAACCGAGTGAACCAGATGGGCAAACCGTACAAGCTGAAACTCAACGAGTTTGCTGATATGACTAACCACGAGTTCAAGGCTGGTTTTGATTCAAAAATCTTGCACTTCAGGATGCTAAAAGGCAAAAGGCGACAGACCCCGTTCATGCATGCGAAGACCACTGATCCACCGCCATCCATTGACTGGAGGACGAATGGAGCCGTCAACCCTATCAAGAACCAAGGCCGATGTGGTATGTATATTGGGCGGGTCTGGTGGGTTGGGCATTCGGGTCAAAACGGGTAATTTTTATCTGGGTCGAAAGAGGTCCAGCGTCAGGTTTGGTTTATCCTAACCACTTGTCTAAATTTATTAACTTAATTTTATTAATAGTTTGCGTAAATATCGCGAAAGATATATTACTATTGTAGTAATTTTAATTTCCTAAATAAAAAGATCTTGTAGGGAGTGTGTTATAAATACGCCTTGGGTTACTTTTGACCCGTTGGACATGTTACAGATAAAGCATAACCGAACTGAACCGTTCATAAATAAATGGTTTTAGTTGGGCCATAAGAACTTACTTCCAAAAAGTAACTTATTAATACAACAATTCAGTAGGTTGTATGCACTAAAAATGCTTTGTTGTTACTTTCGACCCATTTGACCTTGACCCGTTCTTAAGTAAATGGGTTGAAAATTTCATCCATTCTCAATATGGAGTCTTTTTAACCTTGTTACAGGTAGTTGTTGGGCGTTTTCAACCATAGTTGGGGTGGAGGGTATCAACAAAATCAAGACTAACCAACTAGTATCCTTATCTGAGCAAGAGCTTGTTGATTGTGAAACCGATTGCGAAGGATGCAATGGTGGGTTAATGGAAAATGGATACGAGTTCATTAAGGAAACCGGTGGGGTTACAACCGAGCAAATTTACCCATATTTTGCCCGCAATGGACGCTGTGATATATCAAAGGTACCACTTATGTTAAGAGTTGAACTCAAATTTCATAGCAAAATGGTAGACTTTGCTTAGTGTAAATGCAAATGGTTAAATGGGTCAAAACTTTATGTCAAATGGGTCGAAAAATTGCTTAAAGTGTATCTTATTTATGAAACTAGATAAAATATCAAATCTATAATCATATGTGACAAACTAATTATTTATATATAATTGTTATGTTATGCAGAGAAACTCGCCTGTAGTGAAAATCGATGGTTTTGAAAATGTACCTGCCAACGATGAGAGCGCGTTGTTGAGAGCCGTTGCTAATCAGCCCGTCTCAATTGCTATAGATGCTGGAGGTCTTGATTTCCAATTTTACTCTCAGGTAAAATAAAATAAAATAAAAATATAAAAAATACTTATTCATATGTTATGTAGCATATGTTAAGATTCTTGATGATGTTTAATAGGGAGTTTTCAACGGGGCGTGTGGGACCGAGCTGAACCATGGTGTGGCCATTGTGGGGTACGGGACAACTATAGATGGAACGAATTATTGGATCGTGAGGAACTCGTGGGGAACTGGGTGGGGCGAACAAGGTTACATCAGGATGCAGCGTGGGGTTAACGTGCCTGAGGGATTGTGTGGGTTAGCCATGGATGCATCTTACCCGATTAAGGCGTCATCGGTTAACCTTAAAAATGTGACTAAAGATGAGTTCTAGGATCATGAAAACCCACCTTCATATGTTTTCTAGTTCTTTTGTTTCTAGTTATTTATGGTTTTGCTTAATGATGATAGAAGACCGCAAATAAAAGATTTGAATTCCTCCTTAAGAGACTACTGTTTCGTACCAGTTATTTATATTATGGAAAAGAAAACCGAACCATTTCTATACTATTTACTTTGATACCATTTCCTATTAGTGTTTTTTTTATTGCATTTCCTATTAGTATTTTTTTTATTGATTTGGCCTAAAAATATATTTCAATAAGTGAAACCTTTTATGGAAAAGAAAACTGAACCATTTCTATACTATTTACTTTGATACCGTAATATAACTTTGCATTAAGGACAAAATCGTAATTTTAAGTTGGGGACAAAACTATATATTTAATTTGAACCGGGGCAAAATCAAAATTTTGAACTGAGGGCAAATTCGTAATTTTGAATTGGGGGGCAAAAGCATACTCTTATTTTGAACCGGGCAAAAACATAATTTTAAACTGAAGGCGAAATCATAATTTTTTAAACGGGGCGAAAATGCAGAATCGTCATTTTTAGTTTGGGGCAAAAGCAAAAAATTATTTTGAACTGGGGCCAAAATTGTAATTGTAATCTGGGGGTAAAATCATAATTTTGAACCGATGGCAAAATAGTAATTTTAAGCGAGTGACAAAAACATAATTTTATTTTGAAGTAGGGACGAAAATATAATTTTATTTTAAATTAAGGACGAAACCGTAATTTTAGAATGAATATAAAATAATAAAATTGGTGGTCTAATAGGGAAGTGCCACACAGCTGTGTGGCACTATTCCCCTAACTTCTTTTTGTATATGAGGGAAATATATTTAAATTAAATTCAAATCATATATATTTATATATTATTAAAACATTAATGTATTATTTTAAGTAAAACAAATTTCTTACTGTTCATGGCAACTTCTAATTCATATGTATATATACTAGTAAGATTCCCCCGCGCTTCGTGGCAGGAATTTAGTCAGTATCAATTTGGTTCGGTATGGTACTGACACTCGTTATAGTAATCGAAAGAGAAAACAATACATCAATTGAAAAGAATAAAATGAATATTGATACTGGTAGCGATGGTGTTTAGTTGATATCGGTTTGGTTCATTTGCATTCTATGTTTATTTTAGTTCATTGCGATAATTTTTTCGAAAATGGATATTGTACATCTATAGTAGCAAATCGAATCGAAACCGATTGAACAACATTTGTATAGGTACCTTATTTGTATTATTTTTACTTTTAATAAATTGACACCGTGTCACTATATACCGTAGCGAACTAAACCAAGCAACCTCGGTACAGGTTCACATTTATTTTTATGGTTTCCTCTTTGATAACGGTTACTTTGATCGTACGTTAAAAGTTATATGAGAAAACTAAGTTTAAATAACGTAATAAAACAATAGAATAGTGAAAACTTAGAAAAACAATATTGAGCATAAAAAAACTAAATTACTGTTCATCATAACTTTGAATTAATATAGATAATACTAATGAATAGAAAATGTGACAACATAAAAAGATAGGAATCAAGTCAATGTGGACTAAACCATGGAAGGCTAATGGGCCTAGAAGAGGTAAGAAGGCAATCATGAACATGGCGACTCGAGGTATATGATTCTCGAGCCCAACTTACGTGTATGTAAATAAATTCATATTTGTGTATAAAGAATGAGAATCAAGAAAGGATGGTTAGTTAATGGTGGTGCTAAGATATGGAATGTAGTAATGAATCAAATGTCGTTTAACTACGCTTGAATTCACATGGAGGATTCGAGGTGAGTGGCTTCCTCTAGCTTACATATAGCTTGGTTAATTTTACTTTTAGATTAGTCATGGGTTTAATAATGGTTTTTTATGTATTAATCAACTTATTGGCGGATCAAATATTAGTTGTGGGAAAAAAGGAGGCCCAAGTCTACAAAATGTGTAAAGTAATAAATATGCCCAGATGCTTCACGGCGGTGTTGAATTCTGACACAGTTGTTTCACTGTTTTGTCTCAAATTTATATATATGAGCAAGGTTGAGAGTTTAAGCACTTGTAAGGGTTATTACTCACTTGTATCAATTATACTAAACCCTTGAGGGTATATGACCAACATGATAACTTGGATTACACCCAATAAAGGTAAATGGTCAGGAACTAAGCATGTCAAACCGAATAAATATGATATGCTTGTAGTAGGTGCAAGCTTGGTGTGTGTGGGTTAGTATAAACCTTGGATATGTCATGGAAAGCTAATAAGTGCAAGACGAATGCATTTTTAATGTTATTAACCGTATTCTCATGAGAATGGAATGAAAGTGTAGGTATGTTAAGATTGGACTCTTGAAAGTTGAATAGTAGAATCTGAAGATCATATTCAAGTTTGTAAGCGTTCGGATCCACACTTGAAGAAGGAAGTTAATGTGGTCATTTGGTTTCGTCAAGAGTTATTTATATGTTGTTTATGTATTGTATAAAGTTACTTACTTTTCTAATGATGTGGATGTATGGTGACTACATGTTATATAAAGTGGATTGTAGGGGAGTGTGGTCATGTGGTCCTATAAATTTTTTTTTGAACGGTGAGAATCTTTAACAGACGAGAGAGAGAGATCTCACACCCTCTCAAACAGAGGGCCCTAACCCCACTCTGGCCAGACTATGTTGTCTTAACCGGACCCACGCTATACGGGTCTTATAATATACATGTTGAGTATGAATAAATGATGTAATATTCGTAATGAATTGTTAAAAAATGGGTTTTCAAGTATTAAAGAAGTTTATAAAGTAAGAATTTTTAAGTTCGTATTTTTTGCTACATGTATTTAAGTTAAAAATGGCATACAGTGTTACAAGTTGGGTTTGCTGGTTATTACAAACCCGGTATCTTTCTTGAATCCAGGGCCAGCCTGAGCATGGCCGGGTGGGCGCCGGCTCAGGGCTAAAAATGTAAACGTAAAAGAGCCCTTAACATTTTTTGAAATTTTTTATATGTTATATATAATACACTATCTCATCATTACCGCATTTCAGTACATTGGTAGTTAGCTTGCCTTTTAACCCGCTGGTCTCGAGTTCGAGGTTGGCTATCTCTCTCTCTTTATAAATTTGTTGGTTTATTCATATTGGTGCTGCGACTATTTCTTCTTATAGTCATTCAAAACCCTTTTATATTTCATTTTATGACAAAAGATATATTTAATTATATTTTTTTTTCTCCTGGGTTGTGTTAGTTGTGTGTGACTTTAACTTATATGTATCGTTCACTTTTGTTTGCTTTTTTTTTTTTTTAAACAACCAAATTTGTTTATTGTTTCAATATTATTATTATTATTAATAATAAACATATTTTGTTTTTCTCTAAACTTCTAAAATATATTTTTTACAAATTATTTGAAACTAACTTGAATCTGTTCGGTTCATTGTAGTACTCATATTAGGGTGTTAATGTATGTATAATGTTTTACAAAATTCTAAATATAGCGTCACGACACACTTATATTTCTCTACTTTTCAGTAAGTTTTATTAGAAGTTTATCCGAATTGGTTTGGTCCATTAAAATAACCGAACCAGTCTGGTCCAAAGTAAAACCCAAACTAGGCCCTCGCCAATCTGTTTAGCACTTTAACTGGCCCAAATTTGCTTGCGTTTTTTTTTGTGTCAATCGGCCCAATCTGTTTAAGTGGCCCAAATTTGATTTAAATTTTGAGTGACAATATGTTTAAACAGTTAAACCAACCCCAAGCCCAAATGTTTAAACATTAAAACCCAATTAAAATAAAAACCAAATGTCGATTAAGGTGGGAGGGGCGGTAAAAAAAACCAGCGTCGCAAGGCTGAGTGAGGCAACAACAACAGTGACGTGAGATTATTTAAAAGTGTTTGATCAAATTATTGAGAGACGCAATTACAACACAACAACGGCCCCGAATTCTTGTTTTACTAGGACGGGTAGGGCCTGATTATGAAAAAGGTTTGTTTTGTTTTAATGAGTCAAAAGTACAATAAACGGTACCATAAGATTTGTATGAAACAGGTCAACATGATAGAGGAGTTAAAGAGATAAAAATTAATAGGCCCTCAAATTAGTTTACTATTGAAGCAACTGAAATAAACCAGTCCAAACCAGAACAAGGAACCATTACATGGTTCCAACACATCCAATACCCATCAATACTAACATAGGAGTTAGAGCGTTCAAATAAAGATTATAATGTTCAAGCGGTAATAACCGGTTCCAAAGTAAAACGTACATGCCAAATTCCATTGTATCGACTCAAAATGGAAATTCAAACTCCTTGCGTTACTAGTTAAGCGCATTGATTCGTTCCAGACTCCACACAATTTCTTCCCATGAAGGCTTGCACGTGGGACGTATACATTTTAATGCGAGTGCAATGCAATCGAAAGCAGCTTTTGAGGAGTAGTTGCCTTGAAGACGTGGGTCTAATTTTTTCTTAAGCTCTCTTTTGTTTGTTTTGATCTTAGGAGCCCCCAACCCCATGCTCCTCAAGTCCATCAAGACGTCTTCAGGGGGTTTGGCTGCAATAGTTTCTAACACCACAAACCCGAAACTTACGACATCCTTCATCGGCAAAAAACCTGTCAGATCACAAAATCATGGCTTATAAAATATGTATGTGTATGAACTTGGCTTTTCAGTTGAAAACAAAAATACAAATAAGTTTTTATCTTAATCTAAAAGTGCATATTTGGTTTATATGGAGTAACATACCAGTTTTTGGGTCATAGACTGCCTTTAAATAACCGAAGACTCCTTTTCTCTTTTTCACAACATGCACCCACCCAAACCCCCCTAGTTTTGCATTTAAAGCCTGCAATAAGAAAGAGTGCATATTCGGTTTATATGTGTTCTTTGAAAATATGCCATATTATGTTTCAACTCAACACTTAGATACAAGAATATTCTTTCATTCCATTCCTTGGTGTGACATAAACCTCTCAATCTAGGTTCCAAATTCCCACCAAGTTAGTTTGACTTTTCAAAAAAGTCAACTTCCATATGAAATCTATTTGGAAGATCAGGTTGTGAAGCTAAGACAATAGACATTTAGCTAATCCTTGCATTGTGACATTCATCATTGTCTTTAGATCCATTTTTTTTAGTGTTTGAACCTTGCGGCCCAAGATGGTTTTATGTATGTAGCAGCAGGCAGCAGCCCATATCGTAAAACTAGCCCGAATTAAGAACACCCCTGCCATAAATCAAATGAGTACCTACCTCATCCAGCAATATATCATCGAATCGGAAATTACAACGTACGCCTTTATCCGTATACAAATACGCCATTCCACGAGCAACTCCTATTAGGATGTTAATTCGTGCCCCCCATGAAAGTGGTACCAAACCATCATCTGCAAAATTTATTCATCTTACATGGCTGCAGTAATTGAGAAAACGAAAAAAGAGAGTTGATATCCTACTTCCTTGAATAAAGTGACGGAGGGATCTCTGCATGTGCTCGTAAACAAGATAGTTTCCGTCTCCATCACTCTTGCAGCATCCCAAGAGTTTAATGATATTAGGATGATCCAGCTGTCCCATGAAGTTCACCTCTTCCTGAACGAACGCAAGTCGGTTGTTTTTTGGGTTAGTTAGGTTATTTCTTATTTTCTATAGTTGTTTAGCAAAGCCATTTGTAGATATTGTTTCAAAACACTTCAACAACCAAAACAAGAAAGGAACAAAAACACTGATTTGACAATTTACAAAACCATTACTTGATATTTTCGAAAGTTAGTTGTTTTTGGGTTACATTTTCGTCCAATAAGCCCAGCCCCTTATATGGCAGGTGTGCATTTGGTGAGACTTACCAGCCAGTCATCATGAGCCATCATCGATTTGGAAGCAACAGCAACAGCAATTCCAACACCTTCTTTCGAAGGGGCTAACTTCTCCTGCTCAAGCTCAACCCAGCCTAGATACACCTCTGTCTCACCAAAAGGCAGATTTCAACTAAAGTCATTTGTAGCTATTTTCAAAACATCATAAGTAAGCATCTTCACACTTAGTGCACCCTGCGTGTGACTCTTTTGTAACGTCAATATAGACTCAAGGCAGGTCACAACCTCAGCCATGTCAGGTCGCTGTTGTTGAGATTCATTCACGCATCTCTTTGCAATCTCAACAAAAATATCCAAAAGCAATCTTTGGATATCTCATCCTTCACATTCGAATCGATCACATCCTCTAACAGTGTTAAAGAAGATCGGACACAGTTAGCCAGATACCGCTGCGGGTCTTCGCGAGGACGATTGTAATCCAGTACAGGCCTCCCACAAAGCAATTCCAGCAAAAGCACGCCAAGTGAATAGACATCAGACTTCATTGTTAAGCCTCCATGACGGTCAATTGTAGCGGCATCCACATAGCCACAAGCTCTAAGAGGAATGCTGACGGCAGTTGGACGATAAGCTAGAGATAGTTCCGACAAGCCGTAATCTGTAATTTTGGGTACCAAACTTTCAGTCATCATGATATTAGAGCTCCTAATGTCGCCATGGGTAACGTCAGCAGAATGCAGGTATCTCAACCCATGAGCAACACCTACGCAAATTTCCAGTCGGCGAATCCAGGGAAGACGGGTACTGAGCACATGAAGATGATCATTAAGAGATTTTCTACTCGAAATATACTCATACACAAGAATGGTTTCTTTCTCATAGCGGTCATCATCACAGTAACCAATCAAGGACACCAGATTCGGGTGTCGCAAAGCGTAAAGCTCTTGCTTTTCAACGTCGGGCCAAGAATCCGTTGGCCCGCGTCTCGTATATCGTTTGATGGCAGTAGGGACAAGAATTGATCCATGCAAAAGTTCACCATAGTAAACATCCCCGAACCATCCCCTCCGCATCAGTAATGATTCGTCCAAGTCTTTCGTTGCTTTCATAATTTCAGGAATTTTCAGAACGTGAGGGGATGGTTGTTTAGAGGATTCAGACTTCTTGTTCTTCTTCTTCTCATTCTTGTTGAAATATAATTGTAAGTGGAAATTGAAACACCTTAGGTAGATCAGGGTTATAAACTTGCTTGAATCCGATTGGTGCTCAGATCTCGTCATAGGGCTTTGAGGATTGAGGTAGGAGATCGTGGATTTGGATTATAATTAGGTTGTGATTTTGAAACGATAACTACCACCGTTCAAATCGCACGTCGTTCGTCGCTCGTTCGAAAATTGCTTGGAAAATGCTCGTTTGATTTGACGTTCGGTTGTAAACAAGCCGCTCCGCTCGGTTCGGTTTGTAAACGAGCCAAGCATGAGCAAAGGTCGCTCGTCTCGGTTCGGTTCGAATTATTATTTTTAATTAGTATACATATACACATACATATATAAACATGTATAGGGTAAGGTTCATGCGAGAACCACCTTTATTGCGAGAACCGCGAGAACCAATGTGAACGGATGACAATTTTGTAAATAATAAAAAAAATTCTAAAACCCCGCTCCCCTCTCAAACGACACGGACATCAACATTTAATTAAACTATAATCTATAATACAACTTCACATCCAACAACTATCACAACAAGCACAACTCTCCCAAATCAATCGATTTCTTCCCCAAAAAATCTCACCGACGCTCACAATTCCAGCGGTTCATCATCAATATACGCCATACGATCATCGTCGATAGTCAATCGTCGACCGCACATTAATCGCTGGGTCGAAATTAGGGCAAAAAACGGTAAAAACGAATTGATTTAGGGCAAAAGACAGGCATAATCGGCGAGGTAAGTTCATATTATATAAGTTCATACAAAGTTCCTATGTGATTGTTCATGTAGATTACAGCCGATTATGTGCTTGTTCATGTATATTAAATCTGATGTAGGTTAATACGATTACGTGTTTGTGTTTGATTTGGAATGCACATGTGCATAATTTTGTTCATGTAAATACGAGTATGTGTTTGTGTTTGATTTGGAATGCACATGTGCATAATTTTGTTAATGTAGATTACAGTTGATGGTTGTGCATATGTGTTTGTGTTTGATTTGGAATGCACATGTGCATAATATTGTTCGTGTAGATTATAGCCGATGTTTGTTTGTGTAGATTACAGCCGATGTTGTGCATATGTGTTTGTGTTTGATTTGGAATGCACATGTGCATAATTTTGTTAATGTAGATTACAGTTGATGCAAGGTTAATACGATTATATGTTGGTGTTTGATTTGGAATGCACATGTGCATAATCTTGTTCATGTAGAGTACAGCCAATGTAAGTAGATGTAAGTAGATTACAGCCAATGTAAGTTCATACTATTATGTGTTTGTATTTGATTTGGAATGCACATGTGCATAATGTGATAACTTATGGTTATACTTATGATTTTGGTTCGTATTTATGTTTGATTGGTATGCACATGTGCATAACATGTTGGAATGCATACGTGCATAATGTGATACCTTATGGTTTTACTTATGATTTTGGTTTGTATTTATGTTTGATTGGTATGCACATGTGCATAACATGTTGGAATGCATACGTGCATAATGTGATAACTTATGGTTTTACTTATGGTTTTGGTTCATATTTATGCTTGCATAATGTGATAACTTATGGTTTTACTTATGGTTTTGGTTCATATTTATGCTTGATTGGTATGCACATGTGCATAACGTGATAAATTATGTTATAAATTTGTATCCAACTTTGTTTTTTGGTTCATTTATAGGTATGCATATGTGCATAATGTGATAACATATGTATATATTGATAAATTATTTCATAGTTGTATGTATGCGCATGTGAATAGCTGTAGTTGCATAGTTATAGTTATGCGCGTGTGTTGGTTCATATGTATTATTGATAAGATATGCCATAGTTGTATGTATGCACATGTGCATATCTGAAGTTGCATGGTCATAGTTGTATAGATGCATATGCCCGATGTATAGCGGATTTTGGGAACGTATAATGGAATTTGTATATGTAGTTTGAAATAACATACTAACAAAGTAATATAATTTAAAGTTAATATACATTCTCATTGTATACAGTAAAATGGAAAAAAAAAACAAAGAAAGTTGCGTTTCTCCTGAAGCCGAGAGATGAAGGGTCGAAAAGAATGCCAGATGCGACAGAGGACGAGCATGCGGTTGTTAAGCAAAAATGTTAGAAAGTGTTGAGAACTTACTGTTAATATTAGTATTGTTAATGACGCAATATGCGGTTATGCACATGTGCATTATCAGTTTTTTTTTCAAATGTTATAATTCGCGCAAACGCATTAATTTTTTGAATTCAGGTATTTTAAAGGACAAAAACATACAGAAACGAAATGATGCAACTAAATGTGTTGATGTAGAAAGAAGGACAAGCAAACGGAAACACGAAGAAACAACCAAAGGTTTGGATGTAACATGTAAGACAAAGAACAAAAGGATTGTAAAATCATGAAGACAAGTGAAAGACGTCAAAGTGAGTTTGAGCAGATTTGTTTAGGATACGTGTATATGATTTTGGGTAATTAGAAAATGCTGGTGTTGTTGTTTTAGGTAATGCACATGTGCATAGTGAACTTGTGAAGTTTTGTGTAAGATACGTGGTTTTGTGTAATTAGGATATGATGGTGTTATTGTGATTTTGTGTAATTAGGATATGATGGTGTTATTGTTTCATGTGATTCACATGTGCATAGCAAACATGAGCAGCTTTGTTTAATATACGTGTATATGATTCTGTGTAATTAGATTTTGTTGATGTTGTTGTTTAAATTGATGCATATGTGCATATTGAATTTGAGCACATAACATTAAACTTTACATATGGATTGATTTTAAGCATCATTATAAGAATATGTGATGCACATGTGCATATAGATGCACGAATTCATATCATTACAGTGATGAAAAAGGTTGTTTAATGCACATACTAATTGAAATTGCATGTTTGATTATATTATGTTTCAATTATTATTGTAGGCAAAAAAATGGAAAAAAGCGAAGAAAATAACACTTTTGTTGAGATCGAATGACAAAGGGGCAACAAAACTGCCAGATGATAAGGAAGGTGAATACAAAAGTGTTAAGTGAAAAGCCAAAGAAGGTTGATTATTAGTCGATGATGCAGTTGGTAATATATGCATATGTGCATCCAATTGTTACTTTCTGTTGAACGATGTTCTTTGATGTCACGTGCAGTTACGGCAAGATAAAGAAATACAAGGAACATGACAAGTAGACGAATGCACGATGTGATGGATCTTATGTGATGGATGATAAAGGCGACAAGACAGTGGAAAACATTAATGAAAGAAAGTTGGATAGAACAGTGTTATATTGAAAATTATGGTTGTTTTTTGTATGATGGTTTTTATGTTAGTTATTTTCTTTTAACGATAATTTATATTTGTTTATTGGACGATGACAACTATGTGATTGTTAATTCCATAATTTGATGTAATATGGTATAGTATATGTTGGAAATGCACATGTGCATAAGGTGAATTAGTATGCATAGTGGTGATATATGATGTGTTACCGGATGATTATATTCAGTTTACAACGTTTTCAAATGTTATATGGTGGTTTGTATAGTATATGTTAGAAATACACAAGTGTGTAATATTGTGACGTAAATGATTGTGTTGCCTATGCACATGTGCATATTTGTATTTTATGATGCATAGTGGTAATTCATGATGGTGTTTGGTATAGGACATGTAGTTTACAATGTTGTATGGTGTCTGGTATAATATATGTTGGAAATGCCCAGACACATATTGATGTGATATAATGTGTGGCATAAATTATGTTGGCAATGCACATGTGCATAACGTAAAGGTAGTAATGTTTAATGTTGTTTTACATAGTACATGGTGGCAATGCACATGTGCATAATGTATGCGTTGCAATGTATAATAGGTGGATTGAAAATTGAGTACATGCACTTAAAACATAGTGACATTAGAAACAGTGAATCGACAAGTTTAGATGCTACGGTTTCAATGTTGAAAATGCACGCGTTGGGTAATGCACATGTGGATGTGTTGAAACAGTGGACATATTGGTAATTTATGTTAAATGGACATGAATAAAACAATGAATATTACACCGTTAAGTAGATAAACAATAAGTATAAACAATGAATGTAAACAAAAAACAAGTGATAATCAATATATAAATAGTTGCGTGTGGAAAATCCAGTTGTTGTATCATAAGTGTTGTACATCATCACAATGTCCTCCTAGTGATTAAACGTTCTATTTAGAGTAGGGAATTCAGCATCAACATCAGTGCCAACCCCACCCATTTTGACCCGTCATGAAGACACGAAGATCGACACGAAGACGCCATATGCCATTGTAAACATCGTGCCGACTGCAACCATCATGAAGTACATGAACACGACATGAAAACCACCGTGCACGGCTCTTCGCCGTCGTGAACCGCCGTGAATGCCTCTCGGCCGAGTGAGAAGACCATGAACTGGTGCTGGTGAACTACCGAAACCCCAAAGTGGAGATAATATATGTTCATATAATATTGAGTAACCATAATTAAATAAGTGTATGCACATGTGCATTTTTTCATATCAGTAACCATATGGAGTCAAACAGTAAACATGAGTAAACATGTATGCACATGTGCATTTTTCTGTCAATATAGTAAGTTTGGTCATATATGTTAGATGGATAATAATAATAAAATTTGAATCGATTACATATAATAGGTAATTGATAACAAAGTATAACACATACAATAGGTAATTGATAACAAGATATAACGATGATAATCATAAACATTTGAAAACAAACATATAGTGCAAAACGTTTATCGTCGTAAATAGTTCAATCAAGAATAATAAGTCGGGTTGGTTGATTTACGGACTTCTGGTCTGGTTGAACGTCTAAGAGTTTGCTCGGATTCTTGTATGTATGCAGATTCTTCGGGATCATCGTCAACATCGGGTATCCAATATGGGGTGCCATTAGGCGCCATTAGGCGTACTGTTCCTGTACTGTTCCTGTGTAAATAATAAATAAAAGTTGTTTAAAATTTTGTAATTATTACAGGGTGTGGTAATGGGATGCACATGTGCATGATAAGTAATATACGTAAGAAAACAATAAGTTAGTTGTTTGATGTTTATTAACGATAAATAGGTGGTATTAGTGATGTTTAAACATATGTATAGTTATGTACCATTGGGTTGGCTAAAAGTTTATATGTGATGATTAATTTGTGATGGTTACGGATTGTCGTTAAATGTCTACATAGTTTAATTGTCAAAATAATGCAAATGTGCACAAATATGCACAATGTAGTTGTCAACATAATAATGTCTACATAATGCACACGTGCATAATGTAATTGTCACATAATGCACATGTGCATTATCATTTAATACATAACGACATAATGTATCTGTCAACATAATGCACATTTACATATCATTCAATGCAGTATAATTTATTGCTTATCATTTTAATGCAGTAGTATAATTCACAAGTATAGATAATTTACAAGTATAGATGTATAATACCTTTTAGTCTCAAACCGTATAAACTGCAATGCACATGTGCATATCAGTCACAAAAAACTTATAAAGATGAGAAACACTGAATTATGCCAATCAGAGCAATCTCATCTCCTCTTGACGTCATTTTTATTCACTTTTACATAAGCACTTCAAATATAGTAAATGCAATAATTCAAAAGCAACATACGGACAGAAAAAAAAACTTAAAATTAACACCGATTTACACAATAATAAACACTTACAAATGTCCAATCCGCAGTGACCCATCCGGAATGGTCAGGTGGTGTAGTTGTGACCGCGATGTTGGATTGACGGTGGTGAACTTACAGTCACTGCCCATCTCCTTCACGCTCGCCCACTAAGTACACGATGAACCGATATGCATAAAAATGGAGAGATGCAGACGAAAAGAGATTACCTGAATTCTCGCTGGAACACCGATTCAAGTCTCTGACTTCAAGATCACCTTCAAGTGTCCCATTCTGTATCTAGATCGGTCGATTCAAGTCAATGACGTTGCGGTTGTTCAAGATAACATTCAAGTGTCCCATTCTGTATCTAGATCGGTCGACGAGAGACACTATGAGAGACACTGGTACCCTCACCGGAACCCTAGACACACAGTTGTCATGGTCACCACCACCAAACCATCACCACCGCCGACTTATGCCCCGCCGTGGAACCCGTGAATGCCGACTGCCGCTCCACCGTGAAATCCGTGAATGGCCGATGAGATACGAACGAACCCGTGAAATTTGTGGGATCGACCGTTGTTTACTGCCGTGAGAACCACCGTACACTCTTGTGCGCCGCCTGTACGCCGCCGTGAACAGCCGTGATCCCTCAATGTGTCGCTGATGATGATGCAGATTGTGGTTTGGGAATGAATGAATTGAACTGGAGAAACCCTAAAATAGGGGACGTGTCTTATGTTACAGTTCAATATATTTACAATATACGCCACCGCGTGTTTTGTGTTGTAGTTCAATATATTTACAAAATTGCCATGTGTTCACATTTGTTCTCGCGGTTCTCGCAATAAGGGGTGGTTCCTAATGGATCTTTGTCCAACATGTATATACACATATATACACACACCTATATATACACACACTACACATACATATGTACTTAAATTTAAATTAACTTTATACTTTTATATATACCACTATAATTTTGATCTACTATATACAAATTTACAACTATATCTATACATACTGGCCCAACCACGGCAATAAAAAATTAATACCAAATCTAAAAGTTAAACCCTAAACCGATAAATGGCATACTGCTCATCGCCTCAATGTTTCATGTCATTACCCTAAGTCGATAGTCTCCTGCTCTCAACGTAATTGTTCGTGCAATATGATTATCGCCTCGTCGGCCACAACATTGTTATTCATAAGAAAAATATTATACCATGAAATGTGCATGTTTTTAAAGACATAAAAACTTAAGACCAAACATTGTCACTATCTCTCTCAGCAAATGTAAATCGGGCGACATGGTTGTCCAAATTGCTAGAACTTCGCTCGACGCTCGCTCGGAATATTCACTGCTCGAAAAACGCTCGCTTGATTTGAGGCTCGGTTTTAAATGAGCCGCACCGCTCGGTTCGGTTTGTAAACGAGCCAAGCACGAGCAAAGGTCCACTCGGTTCGACTCGGCTCGTGAACAGCCCTAACGATAATTGATGTTTTTTTGGTTAATTGTGGAGAGTATATTTAAAATATAAAAAAATTCTAAATATAATTTATTTATTTACCAAAAGCTATGCATTTAGATCGTCAATCAAGTTCCAATCGACAATCAAACCAAATAGAAAAGTTGAAGAAATGAATTTAGATCGAATAAATGGAAAATAACTCAAAACTAATTACAGACTCTCAAGCCATAACTCGGTTTCTCTCTAGTCTTAAACCATAACTCGGTTTTTGTCTTCTCTTAATAATGTCTAACCCTAACTTCGTGGCCAAGACATTACCAAATATAATTATAAGATAATTAGGAAACATAACCAATTTAACCTATTTGTTAAATTTGGTGCCTCAAGTTCCCCGACTTGTGACTTGAACTCCGTAAATTACCAACAATCACCCCTTTAATTTCGGACTCAAAATAGGTGGGTCTTTAACTCTAAGCATATCTTCAACTTGATTCTCCTGGAACTCTCGATCTCTAACTGTGTTTTTCGGCTCATTCCTAACTCGAACATTCTTGAAACCTTGTACTTGACTAGTCCTTTCTCCACGACTCGTCCTTTGGTCATAGGAACTCGCATCACCATTAACTCGGCTGCAACCATGAGCAAACACTAGCTTTCTTGGATTATAACATTGAAGAAACAGTGATCTAAATTGACCGGAATCAATTAGATCGGGGGTTTTATCTCTGCATAAAAGGGGTTAATCTCCTCGCCGATTCAGTGGTTAGTTGGACTACTTCTCCGATGATCACTGCAAAATAGAAAGCGACTAGACTCATCACGGGGAGAATGGGGGTTCTCTCTGTGACCACCCTCCAATGTGAGAATAAGTACTGTGATCTTAAAGGAGAAAGATGTAGTATATGTGAAAGTAAAAAGTAACTTGTGAGATCATACCTGGTGTATCTTATTTATAACCGGATTTTGGCGGGAAAATGGTGTAACGAAGATAGCAACGGAATATACTTTTCCGTTGGCGGTTACCTCACCTTCCGTTTATCCCTGCACACGGATCGTGGGTTTGATCAATGGCTAGGGAGATGCCATGTGGAAAGTGATTTTGTGTAGATCTCTCTTTTAGTTGTTGCCATCATCATGACTTAGATGAGTGTCTAAGATTGTGCCACGTCACATTCGGTTGTAACCGAATGACCATGCACGATGAGCATTTAAGGCTTTCCAGAAGATCTACAGCTGTAAACCATTGTGTCTTTGTGACATGTCCATTTTGTTATAACAGGAAAGATTCCTTTGTTCAAGTCTTGATTTAAGGCGCGCAGAGATATTTAGGAGTTTATCTTTAAGCCTAATTGTACCCTTGCACGAGCCCGCGCAAAGGTGTTAGATGGATATTTTTCCTTCTTTTCTCCAGCGCATAGACATCGAAGACTGTTCTTTTCCAACTCTTGTTTAGAACTGTTGCGCGGCCGCGCAGGGTCTTATTTAAGATGCTTTTGGAATACGGTTGTGGTATGGTCCAATGTGCCAGCGCAAGGTTTTTGGGACCATACCCCTTCAAGTCCCCCTAGTCCAGTGGTGCTTCTATGTGCTAATGGCAAGTAGGTGGAGCACTGGACTATAAAGATGAAGTGTGCGCTTTTACTGTTTGAGAAGTAGCAAGGTTGTTCGGCGCAAAGTATGAAGAATCTTCTTGCAGAAGATATTTTTTGTTTCTTCAGGCTGAGGTTTTCATGATTTCAAATTTTAAAAAACTTGAATCATGGCAGGAAGTTAGTAAAAGGTACTGTGTTGATGTTGACGTGTGAGGGTTAGGTGACAGGCTGTCACTTGTCAGATGTTAAGCATTAAATGGACGTCGTGGTTTACGCGCTCGTGAAGCTCTTTTTCATTCCCCACTCACCCTTATAGCCTCGATATCCGTGTTTTTCTGAAAAGGGGGTTTACGGTTCTCGAGGGCATTAATGGTGACGGTTGTATAACCCCTTGAGTTGTTTTTCTTTCATCACTTTACTTCGAATCCTTTCATCTTGTCCATTTTTCTTTAAAAGAAAACCCGCAACTGCTTTATATCCTGTATGTCTACCGGAGACCATCCAGACGATTCTTCAGAAGAGATGTCTGCTTCTTTACCACCGTTGAAATGGTCGAAAGAGACTTTCGACTGTCTCGTAAAAAAATTTTAAGTTCCCCGAGAGTTAGGGTATGATTTATCCAGTAGAGGGGCAGACAGCGCTCAAGCTCCGGCCGGCTATATAACTTTGTTCTGAGATTATTTCACCGAGGGTAACTTTCGATTACCAGTAACAAGATTTGTCCTCGACATTCTTGATTACTACAAATTTCACATTTCTCAATTAAATCCCATGGGGATGGTTCGGATTCGACATTTCGAATTTGTTTGCCTATCGATGCACATCGAACCCACTGTTGATCGTTTTCGAGTTTTCTATCAACTCCATTATGCTCAAGGCTTTTACTCATTTGCTCAACGTCCAACCGCCAAGAAAATTCTGCTTGTACCTCCAAAATCATTTCATGAATGGAAACCCAAGTTATTCTTCATCAAGGCAGGAGTGATTCCGATGAAAATGACTTTCCAAGGTGTGGAAGATATTGAGGTGGAGACCCTTAAGACTCCGGAGGCGGAGATATGGTACCAAGATAAAAAGGATGTGCCTTCTGTTGAACTGCCTGAAAGGGCCTTAGTTGCTGCAGGGATGAGTCTTCACTGGAAAGCGGACCGTCATGATAAGCCCGTGTATGTGGAAGATAATAAGGGTAAGTTATGAAATTTTCTTATATTATGTGAAACTGTTTGTTAATTTCTCTTCTACAGTTGTTGCTTTATATGTTGTGGCGTACAAGAGAGGGAATGTGAAGATGAAGCCCGTTCAGAAGGGTGCTAATGAAGACCCCTGGTATCACCAAATAGTAAAAAACTTTGCGCTTCCGAAAGATGAAGATTTAGCGGCGCAACCTTCTACTGGTGTTGGTAAGTTGATATATTTTGTAATATTGCAATATTACTTTTTGCCACATATTGCGCATTGGGTAATATCACAATATAATTTTATTGGTTAGGTGAGTTGACTGATTTAGGCATAGGCCCTTAGAAAAAGAAGAGGCGTGCACCGGCTAATACTGTTGCGCCGAAGAAGGTTGACGCACCGAAGGAGAAAGTTCCCAAGGAAGAGAAGAAAGATACGCGCCTTTTCTCTGAACCCGGGTGTGATTATATAGTGATGTCTGATACATTAGAAAGACTTGCGCTTGTAGCTGTGAGGAAGCCAAAACCGGAGCCTCGAGACACCGCAGACATTCCAGTACCAAATCCTAATGATCCTATTGATTTGGACTCGAGTCCTGAGCCCCTGCTGAAGACTAAAGCGGTAAAGAGGAAACAGCCGGAAGGTGGGGTTGCGACACAGCCTGTGAAGAAGATCGGTAGAAAGAAGATTGGTAAAAAGGCAATCTTGATGCTTTTGTTGACAAGTTCTCTCCTTGTAAGTGTCTTCTTTGGGTTTCCGCCTTTATCATTCTGTAAAGTAACTTTGGTAACTTCCTTTGCAGAGAAACCTATCTCGCTTGCTCATCAAGAGTCATCATCTGTTTTTGATGATGATCTTCCGCCATCACCACCCCGCGCCTCTATCAAGGAACAATTGGAGAGTACCCAGACTGTAGAGGCGGGGGTGGAGAAGGCTGTGGAAATGGAGAAAACTGTTGTTAAGTTGGAAGCGGAGAAGATGGTAGAGGCAGAGTCGGTTGACGTTGGTGCTGCCATGCCCAAGTCTCCCGAAGTTGTGGCGCATGGGCCTGAAAGGAAAAAATCCTTTATTGAAGAAGTGGTTCCTGTGATAATCGTTCCTTCTTCTGCAACCACTTCCGCTCCTCCCAGAGATAGTGTTGAAGAAAACCCGGTTCATGTGGATCAGGGTTTTGTGCTGCATGACGAGGAAGATTCTCCCATCCACCCGGATGAGACTCCGGGGGATTACTATTATAGGTCATATACTGCAAAGAGAGCTTCTGATATTCATGCCCCTGTCTGGAAACTAAAACAAGGAGCCACTTTCTCCGATTGGGAGGTTTGTCGAGACTGGTTGCAAGGTGCTTTCCCTCCAGCGGAGGTTAAATTCCAGGAAGATCAAACGCATGAGCGTACCTACAGGGCTTATCTTCAGGAGACTGCAAGCTCTACCTCCACAACCCATCGAATAGTGCGCGAGTGGCGCAGTATGCATAAAGAATGGGATGCTGTAGAGGCTTCAAAAATGGAGGTTGTTGAGGAGAAGGCGAAGATTGCTGCTTTGAGGACTAAGCTTGAAGCTGATCAGGCAAAGTTCGAAAGCGAGCAAAAAACAGAAGAATGGTCGGCGATGGGTTGGAAAAAGAAAGCCGAGTCTGAAGCTGCCCTCCTTTCCGAAGAACGCAAGCGGTGGAGAGAGATCTGCGAAAAAGATAACAACGAAAAAATGGTTCTTCGAAACAGCTTGAACAATCTCAAGGCGGAGATTGAAAAGCTGAAAAAAGAGAAGGCCGATGCGGAAGCCTCCCGTGATGAAGCTCGTTCTCACCGGGAAAGGAGTGAGCAAAGAGAGGTACAAACTTGCGCCACTCTTGCGTTAAGAAATAAGGAGATATAAGAACTTACTTCTTTACTAACTGATCAGGAACAAACCAAGGCGGAGCTTGAGTCTGCCAAGAAAGACTTACAACTCGAGAGAGTTGAGAAAGCTGAAGTTGCGCGCCGCCTTACTGAGACTGAAGAGAAGCTAGAAAGTTCTAAGACTGCGTGGCTGACGACGGAAAGCTTGATTGAACCCCTAAAGAATGATATGTTGTGGATGCAACATCATGGGATTATTAATGTAAGTATGTCAATCCCTCGTGATATTTTTATGAATGTGTGGGCTTCATTTTGGCTTTTCTTTGCGCAGTTTGCAAATTCTATTTTGAACTCTATTGATTTGGATTAAACTGTCGCCCATTTGATGGTTACTACGCGCAGCGATGGTTATACGCAAGGCTATGCGGAATGTACCCATCATGTTACCAGTGCTCTAAAGGTTGACTGGGATACCAACAAGTCTTCCACCCATGGGGATGATACTGGCGCGGAGCATGCTGCGGCGAAAGAAGAATATAACAACTTGCACCTGCCCGTGATGGATCTGGTGACCTCGGCGTTGCAGTCGGACGATTTTGTTGGTCAACTGAAGGAGATATTCCCGAATGAAGCGGAGGCTTCAGATGATGAAGACTTAGAATAGGTTGTCTGTACTTGATGGTTGTTGGATAAGTTTGGGATGTGGATCCCGTTTTATAATTACTTTGTTAATGCGCTGTTGCGCAAGAAACTTTGCAATATATGGTATGTTTTAATTACAATGTTTGCATGAGTACACTTACTTTGTTTAGGTAAGACAAATAAAGATGGTGTAAAGCTCATGTGTGAACGTAGGGCTGGACCTTGCGCAGTACCTGAGACTGCGGACCGTTCATGAGACTTGTATTAGAGTACCATAGTATTTTTGTGCTTACCAAAAGGAATTGCATGCATTTGTAATGAAACATAAAGGTGTAATGTAACAGACTTTGTATTGATTTAGATGAGGCGCGGGGGCCATGTAGTACAAAGCTGCTATTAGGATAAATAAGAAACTTAAATTACTGCGCATGCAAGTGGTCGTGCCATAAGTTGACAAGTTGAGGAACCTGCCAAATATGAAGGAAACTACGTTTATATGGGCAATGCACTGCCCTGGACCCTTAGGTTTGCTTTGATTTTTTGTTGCTTGGCCCTTCGTCTCCATGGGTGATCTGCTTGATTTCTTTGCACACGTTCTGAACTAGGTGGGTAAGCTCTCCACTCTTGAGTACTTTTTCTATTTCAGTGCGTAGACTAATGCAGTTGTTCGTGGTGTGCCCATTATCTTTATGATACTCACAGTCAGTGTTGTAAAAGTCGCTAGGCGGTCCCTAGTCGGCCGACTGGGGAGTTGGGAGTAATCGGAGTACTCGGAGAGTACTCGGGGAGTACGCGGACATGGTAAATATAAAGAAAATTAATTGTTATATATTATTTATGTGTTAAAATAAGCATAATTCATGTCAACTGAGTATAATTTAAAATGAAACATGTTTAAAGTTCAAATATTTTGAATACAAGTCCGACTAGTCTGAGTACAAGGCAGAGTAGTCCGAGTACAAGGCCGAGTAGGCCGATTTTGACCGAGTTTGACCAATTAAAAGTCAACAAACCACGTTGACCGCCTAGACCGACTAGGCCGACTACGTCCGACTAGGCGCCGACTAGGCTGACTAGGCACCGAGTACTCCCGAGTAATCCCGAGGCCGACTAATTGAGACCGCCTAGGAGGAAGTCGCCTCGGTGGGGGTCCGAGGACCAAGTACTCGCGAGTACTCGGCCGAGTAATCCGACTTTTACAACACTGCTCACAGTAGAGGTTCAGATCTTGTCCTCTCTTGTTTTTCATCGGTGGTGGTGTTTTGAAATGGTAATCCTCGGTGCTAAGCGGTCACACCCCGATATTTCCACGTATTACCGGTGGGCCCGGTGGGGAGTATTGTGACGTAGTTGATATCATCATAGTCAATAATCACAGTTCAATGCACAGCGGAAGTCTAAAAGTAATAATTATACAAACCGATTCGAAATTAACATAAGTATTACAAAACGGGTTGTAAAAAGATCCACAGGCGGATCAAAAGCAAAAGAAGATAATTGTTCAACAGATTTTAAGCATCTAAAGCTTGCAAGACTCTTTATTAATACTAGGAGTAGCCAGCCCATTTCGCCTAGTACCTGCACTTAACCTTTTTGGAAAATACGTCAATTTACACTGGTAAATACAATTAACCGACTCTTTTTGAAAAGTGTTTAATAAAATTGATTTAAATACACAAGACACAAATATTCTTTTATAACTTGGGATAATTATTTAAAAATAATCTTGTAAAAGAATTATATGTTTGTTATACGTTCAGTAGCCCGGGTTGAATACCGGGTTAAAGATTAATAGACACACCACATAATATAACCTACGGCGAGTTATTCTCGAACAAGCAGGTATATCATTTTACATACGCACCGGTAGGTGTATGCCTACACCCCGTGCTTAAGTCGTGGCCATTTCAATAAATGAGCCGAGGATATCCAGGACATGGTCATTAACCCCCCAAAGGCTTAAAACAAACAAAACAGATTAAACAGGTTATCTCAATGATTTAACGTTCGTACGATAAAAAATTCAATACCCGACCAAGCGGTATTTTATATACCGTACCCCAAGCCCGTATAAGGGAAAATAAGTTAAAAGTATTTACCTGAGCAAATATACATATTTATCTCAGCCGTATAACAATCAGCAAGTGCAAATATCTTTTACTGGGCTCCTAAATCTGGAACGAAGGTTTTAATAACCTATTAGATTCCTAGCGGGTCTTACTTAAGTTTAAACTTAGACCGGTTAGTTTTAGAGAAAGGTATACAGTTCAAAACGCAAGATTAAGCGAAGACCGGATTAGAATGTGATTTAGACCCAACAAGTATGAAGACTTGTATAATATGGGTAAACTAAACACATTCTGGGTTTTGAGGTAAAAATGATAAGGTTTGACCCGTTTCGGTCAATTTATGCAAACTAGTCACATAAACCGCACCGAACGCGAAAAATGCATAACGGGTAACCAAATGAATTATGAACAGGTTTCCTAAGTTAATATGCCTTAAATATGTTGTGATATCAGTAGGATACCTTCCAGTATGCCCAAAACGAATTTAAGCCCCGTATGGGTATTTTGGTCATTTTAAGGATTATAAAAGAGATTAAATAATAATATGAGGTTCTGGTCTAAAATGATCAGTAAAATATTTAATTCAATAAGTTATATCAGTAAGATATTGTACATATGTGAAATTTATCATTTATGACCAAACTATGCACCGAATGGGCATTTTGGTCATTTCATATAAGCTTTAACGTTAAATTTGGAAATCTGAGTTCAAAACTTTTACTTACTGTTAAAGTATAAAATTTTATTCATAACATCAGTATGTAACAAGTCTTAGGTGCCTAATATAGTTTTAAACCATACTATGCGCCTAAATCGCATAAAAGTCGGTATTTGACGATGTTCGGGTTAATTAAGGAAATCTGAGATTTTGGTCAGCCTTTACTGTTTAAAATAACTTATTTAAAATATAAAATCAGTAGAAAAGGTTTGGGATGTAAAGGATGTGTAAAACTCATTTTATTAGCAAAAAGGGCATAACCGTCAATTACCGAATCAATGCAAGAACCCTATGTTATGATCATGGTTGTAAAACAAGGTTTCCAAGGCCGAGTACTCCCCGAGTAGTCGCTACAAGGTAGGCTGCCGAGGCGACTTTCTTCGACTCCGCCAAATTACTCGGAGCCGGTCAAACGCGGTCAACCTTGGCAAGAATTGGATCTAGTAGGTCAACTCGGGCCTAGTTTGACTTAAATAATAATAAAACATAATTTCTATGCCTTTCAAATTAAGAAATGAATATCATTTTCACGTATTTTGTTATAAATATTAGTAAATTTATGTTATTTGACATATATTTAATCTCCAAAAAGTAATTTCTTTATAATTTAACATGTCCGAGTACTCCCCGAGTACTCTCCGCCTAGACCGAGTACTCTCAACTCCCCGGTCGACCGACTAGGGAGCGCCTAGCGACTTTTGCAACCATGGTTATGATCAGTCTAAAATTTAATAAAACTTTCCAAAAATCCTAAAATATTATATTACATCAGTGGGTAGAAAGTTAGGTGTCAAAATTTGGGTTTAAATAGGTTTTATGCCAAAAATGTCGTTTAATTAATAAAAAGGCTTCAATTTACGATATTGAGCATAACTCCTAATCCAGACCTCAAACTGATGTCAAATGTTTAGGACATGTTTATAAATCAGTAATAAAGGTTTTTGTCCTCTCACATTTTCAAAAATCTCGTTTTAATATCAAAAGGGCATAATGGTCAACTTTTAAGCAATTAACGGAAATATGCAATGAACTAGGATTAAATAGGAACCAAGTTGTATAACCTCAGAGGTAGGGCTGTAAACGAACCGAACGTTCAGCGAACAGTTCGTGAACCGTTCGGCGGGGAGTTCGTTTATGTTCGTTCGATTAGCTTAACGAACGAACACGAACAAAAAATTTTGTTCGGTTAGCTTAGCGAACGAACACAAAAACATGTCTCGTTCGTTCGACTACGTTCGTGAACGTTCGGTAATGTGTTCGTTCGTGTTTGTTTGATTATATAAAAGAAATAATAATAAATAATAAACATTTTATCTAAACATATTGAAAACTTCAAACCCTATTTTTTCTAAGTAGCTAAAATTTAGACATTCTAAGACATTTTTGGGGATAATTATGTCTAAATTAGTTAAACCTGATTCATCGTTTGATGGTCTAGTAGACTTCTTGTGTTTTGATTTATCATTTGATGGTTGTATTTAACTACGTATATTCATTATTTAAGGATAACGATGTTTTTATTTTTTATTTTCAAGTTAAATGTTCGTTTGCGTTTATTTTTATTTACTTGCGTTCGTTTATGTTCGAGACCAGTGTTCACGAACTGTTCATGAACAACTGAATTTCCTTAACGAACGAACACAAACATAAGTTTATGTTTGGTATGCGTTCGTGAACAGTTCGCGAACATGTTAATTTCCATAACGAACGAACACGAACATGGCCTTGTTCGTGTTCGTTCGGTTCGTTTACAGCCCTACTCAGAGGGTTATACTAACCTATAATATGGTCCTAAAGGAACCCTAAGGCAAATCTAAACTAAGCTAATTTGGATCAGAACTGAAAGTCAAGCAAAAGTCAACTTTTGCGATTTTCGGTTGCGAACCGAGCCTAAACTCAGAATTGTCGGGTTGAACATGCCTAGACATTGTTCAATTAATATTTACCAAGTTATTAAAGTGTTAAAACTGATTTTATTGCTTTTATATCATTAGTTAGGAATTTTAATTAAAAACCGACTCGTTTGACTTTTATTTTAATTACTTTGACCCGACAATTAACTAACCAAACGTGGTAATTAGGAGGTGCCCTTTTGAGGGTTTAATACCTACCTAATTACGATCACGTAGCCATGTTCGTTGCGAACAATGGCTTGACCGTTTAAAAGTCAAAGCGTCTATCGTAAACGCTTGACTTTTTGGCTTTTTAAGCCAAATAATATTAACTAGTCACGAAAGGACACTTATGAAGGGTCCAATGGACTGAATAGAGGTTCCAAAAATGCTTAGGATCCCCTTTAGAATTGAGAGATAGCATAATTGAATAAATTGTGAGTTTTTGAGCAAAAACCCATCTCTATTTATAGAGTTTGGAAGGTGGTTAGATGATCAACAAGTGTTGAGGGAGTCCCTAGGATTGACACATGTGTATAACAGATTTAGAAATCAGTATAACAGCCCATAGTTTCAATTTATAAGCACATGGATTTGTTAAAAAGGAATACAGCAAGAAAACAAATAAAAAAATATAAAAGCTGCAGATCTGGTCGCTGGCGGCCGGCGTAGGCCTCAGGCCCGGTGTTCGCGGCCCACGACCGAGGCCCAGTCCAGCAATAAGTTTGGCAGCTTGCAGGTTTGGTCCCTGTTATCATTTTCTCGCAACAAAACACAGCAGAATGCTGTTTTGCTGCTGTTGGGCTTGGCGGCCCGCATAACACCAGCCCAGTGGGCTTTGCAGCCGGTGAGGCTATCTAACCCAGCTTAAATGTTTAGCACTTTTGCTGATTTGGAACCTGTCTTCGTATTAAGTGTTTATAAGAGTTTTGACAATGTTCGAACCATAAAGAAAATGCATAAATCAATAGCAACAATATTGATGTTGCTGTTTGCAATTTGGTAGTCCATGAGAGCAAGCCCAGACCTGGGTCATGGCCGTGACAAGGTAAGTCCAGTCAACAATTTGGCAGTAATAGTCCCTGTCTTCATAACCAGCCTTTATAATCTGTCATAATGACATCTCTGGTTCCTCAAAATTTATATCAGGTACATCCAAGTTCAGCAATGACTTTTGAAGGTTTGACAAGAACAGCCCCTTCATGTTTTAATATCTTTTAAACTTTCATACTTGGCACTTTCGGCACGAAAGTTTCTAATTCTTAGGATAACATCGTTGTAAGGCACGAAAGTCTTTAGTGACCAATTTAGGCACACTCGGAAGTATGATCGAGCATTACGGAGTTCATGGTTCGCTTAAACGGTCGTTCAAAAGCGTAGTTTCGCAAGTCATCGCTTTTAGTCCCTTATTCGCATAAAGTAGCGCGAAATGACGTTTAATGATATCCAAGCCTTCCGTGGCCCATAATAAGTATTCCCGAGCATATACTTAAATATTACAACGCTCCCGTTCGCTTAAATGGTCACCAAAGGGCGTAGATTTAAAAGTTGACGCTTTTGGTCCCTCTAATGCGCAAACTTGCGCATATCATCGTTTAATAGCGTCAAAGCCCAATCTAATCCATTTTAGAAATTCTCGAGAGTATTATTAAACATCACGATACTTCGGCTTTGGGACCAATAGGTCCTGGGTTCGATTCCCACAAGGGGGGTTTTCCCATATTTATTGGATTTCCTCCTGAATTGGTGTGGCATTATGCCTAGTGGAGATGGATATGATCGGGTGGTTCCTCTGGTGGCACGATGATACTCCAGTGGTCCGTCAGTGATCCTAATTTGCCGTTCAAAAAAAAAATTAAACATATTGACGCTTTTAGTCCCTCTAACTTGCAAAGTTGCGCGTAACTTCACTTATAGGCATAAAAGCCCTTAATGGCCAATATTAGGCATTCCCGAGAGTGTAATCAATTATCATGAAACTCTCGGTTTGTTAAAAGGTCACTCAGAGGTAGGGATGAGCATGTGGTACCATATACCGATACCATACCGATACCGTACCGGTACCGTCCCGTACCGATACCATACCGGTTGTATTCGGTATCGGTATCGGCATTACGTTTTACCATTTTTTCGGGATCGGGATTTTCGGGATTGGTACCGGTATTTTTCGGTAATACCGAATTAGTACCGATTTCCCACTACCTAGGAATTTCCCACCCATAATTCATGTAGTGGTAGATATTTTTATAGAACATTAACAGTCGGTACTAAAAACCGCAAGTTATGATCACTTAAAAAATCCAAGTCATGATCACTTGCCCATATATATAGGCTTTAAATTGGTAAAGAACAGAAACAGCTAGGTGTGTGTATATGTATCAAGTTAAAGAAAAGTCATGGCTGCAAGGATAGTAAACAAGCGATACGATGGGCTAACAACGGTTCGAGCGAAGGCGGTTAAAGGGAAAGGAGCATGGTACTGGGCACATCTCGAGCCCATCCTCGTTTGAAACCCGGAAACCAACAACTCGAAAGCGGTTAAACTCAAATGCAATCTTTGTGAAGCTGTGTTCTCAGCTTCAAACCCATCAAGAACCGCTTCCGAACATCTCAAAAGAACACCTTGCCCCAAACTCAACTCAGTTCTACCACCATTGTCTTCCCCTTCATCTCAAACTAACTGCAAGTCTGCAAGTGGTTCGCTTCACTAACTTATCAATTTAAGAATTCGGTATCAACCGGTATCATACCGAAAAACCGGTACCGATACCATACCGGTACCGTACCGGTATTTTCGGTACGGTATTCGTTATCAACTTTTCATGAATATCGGGATCGGGATTTTCGGGATCTGTATCGGTTCAGTACCGTGCCCATCCCTACTCAGAGGTAAGAATTAACATGTTGACGCTTTTAACCCTTCAACGCGCAAACTTTCAAATAATTGCGTAAACGGTTCCTCTCGACCATCGAGTGGCTTAATTCTACTTTTAAATACCGTGCATTGTCATTCAGAGGCTTAGTTTAATCATGATAAAACTTTTAGTCCTTCTACATTCAAAGTTTTTGATTTTTCGCAAAATTAGTCCCTGAAATTCAATGTTTAACTTTATTAGGGTTTGGTACACGTGTCTATATATCATTGGACGTGATTTTACGAGGTGTTACATAAGCACTTCCGCAGGTGCCTTTGTAAGAGGCGTCCACTACCTTTCGCGATTTTCTTGCTTGACTTCCTTTTGAGCTGTGGATCTTTATTACAAGTAGTCTGTATAATTATTTTGAACACACGGACATTTGTGTTTGTAATAATATTTTAAATCCACGCTATCTGTGTTTGTGTATTTGATATCAATCTAGTCACAATACTCCCCATCCAGCCTACCGGGCGATGTGGTAAATATCGGGGTGTGACATCTTTCTTATATGTCGTTCTCTATTCTCGAATTATTTGATCTCTTTGTGTTAGGACCTTAAAGGTTTAAGCAATTCTATGATGGGTCGGTTTTTTTACATCTCGAGATCATGCATATAAGATCTCGAGATGGGCTTAGGAATTATGGGTTTCGGGTTTCTGTAGGCTTAGGGTTTCGACACTAGGGTAGCCTATATAATGACATCTTGTTGATCATTATGAAGTTGAACTTCTAGAGATCAATATCGCATAACTTATATTATACGAAGTTTCTAATCGTATGCAAGTTCATTTCTTCATTCGGTGTTCATTCGGTTTCATCTTTGTGTTTAATAAGTTTTGATTGTGTGATTCCGCCATATAATGGAAGCCACGTTGATATCATATTGTAGTGATCTAGATCAGGGACTTACAAGTGGTTTCAGAACCTGTAGAACATATTTCTAGGCTCGGTTTATGATATCAATTGATTCAATACTCGTTTTTGGTGAAGATTGGTGCTGTTTTCAGTTCGTTTTTGAAGTTTCGGTAATAGCGTAATTTTGTTGTTCTTAATAATCATCAAAATCACAATAATTTGCACCAGTGATTTTTTTTAATATGTTTTCGAATAACCAACAGCTGTTGAGATTTTGGTGGAAAGATTTTGGAAAATTTGTTTCTGATTTTTTCAAAATCTTAAAATCCCAAAGTTTTCGGAATTTCAGTTTTATCTCATTGTTTCTTGTTTTGCAGGTTTTCAAGTGGGAGATTTCGACAACATCAACATTGTGTTTTCGAGTTGTAGTTTTCGACTTCTAAGATTTCGACAAACTTTCAGTTTTCGAGACCTCAGCTGTTTTCGAGTTCAGATCAGTTTTTGAGAGAACAATTACTTTCGAGACATCAAGAGTTTTCGAGAACCTATGTTCTCGAGATCTCTACTGAGTTTTTTAAGAAGCTTTCTGTTCTCGAGTTGCTTCAAGATTTCGAGATAGTCTAGAACTTCATGCCATTGACCTTTTACGCTGACTAACTTTGGACTTGGAGTTGGACTAATTGAACATTTAATTAATATAAATCTATTTCATAATTCTATAATAAAACATGAACTCCATGAATCTGACAAACGCTACTCTTGTTGCTCCTGCTGCTACCAACCTTCTTCAGGAATTGGATTCCATTATTGGAACATCCACTTAGGTGATTGCTTGTAGCTGAAGATTACTAAGAGTGGTTACTATTATGGTTTGCGGGTTTTATTGAATCGATTGCCAAATATACCAAACTTGTTGCCTTGTTGGAACATGGAATTGATATCCAAGTGTGCTATGTCCTGTTTGTGATTCATCGGGGAGACTTTGGATCATTTATTTGGCGATTGTAACGTAGCCACCCATGTGTGGACCTTGATTTTAGTTGGCTTCATATTTCGTCTCCTTCGTCTTGTAAGCAGTTAGACCTTATATCTTGGTTGGATTCCTCATATTTACCTAAGCTAAGGAAACTTTTGGTGTATGGTATCATTCTTACGACTTGGTGGGTCATTTGGAGGTCTCATAATGACACGATGTTTACCCATAAGGAATGTCTGATTGGAAACATTTTTTATTCTATTGTTAGTTTTTCTTACTTGTGGATTGTAAAGAGAAACAGAAAAATTAACATTAGTTGAACGGAGTTATTGGATCTACGTGGAATTAAGTATGGTTATTATTATTTTACGTTTTTGTCTTTGTTTCTTGTCAATAAGCCCGAGTCTTTAGGAAGTTAACGTTATGGAGTAGTGGGCAGCTGGGTCTCAAGAGTTTGTTGAGTCTTCCTATTTTTCGTTGGTTTTCCTGTTTTCTAGGTCAGTTTGTTTTTGTACGTTGTATTGGTTTGGCTATTTAAAGCCCTTCTAGTTGTTTAATGCAAGTATCGAATTCAGTTGATTATTGTGTTTCTTATATGCACTTGACACTTCAAGTGGTATCAGAGCACAATTGTGAGATCCATTAGAGAGCTGAGTAAGATCAGTTTTGAGTGTTTGAGAGAAAGGCTGCTGTAAGAGAAAAATGACAGAAAAATCGAGTCATTTCCAGGCAACCCATGTACCAAAGTTTGATAGGGATTATGATCATTGGCATATGGTCATGAAGAACCTCATTCAATCAAAGGAATGTTGGAGTGTGGTAGAGAATGGGGGTACACAGAGATCAAGCCAGGAGAACAAGCAACGCCAACTCAGAGGAAGAACTATGAAGAAAACAAGTTAAAGGATTTGAAGGTATTGAATTACTAGTTCCAGTCGATAGATAAGTCAATTTTGAAGACAATTTCCCAAAAGGAGACTTCCAAGCAAGTGTGGGATGCAATGAAGAACAAGTATCAAGGGAGTGCTCTGGTCAAACGAGCACAATTGCAAAGGTTACGATGAATTTTGAAACTCTCGAAATGTAGACCGGAGAAAGTGTGAATGATTATATTGGGAGAGTGATGACCACTGCAAATGATATGAGGACTATTGGATATGACATGCCTGATGTGAAGATAGTTGAAAAGGTATTAAGAACACTCACAGAAAAAATCAATTTTGTTGTGTGCACTATTGAAGAGTCAAAGAATTTAGATGAGATGACAGTAGATGAACTGCAAAGCTCCCTACTTGTTCATGAGCAAAAGCTTTTAAAGAAGCCAACTGAGGAGCAAGTCCTCAAGGTTGAACAAGAAAATTCATATGGTAGAGGAAGAGGAAGGGGCGATCAAACTATACAAGAGGAAGAGGCAGAGGACGAGGACGAGGATCTTTTGATAAAAGTTCTGTTGAATGCTACAGATGTCACAAATTGGGTTATTTTCAATATGAATGTCCCTCAGAAGAAAAGACAGTGAATTATGCTGAGTATGATGAGAGTGAAGAATTGGTGTTAATGGCAACAATAAATGTGGAGAAATACGAGCAGGAAGAAAAGGTTATAAGGGCCAATTCAGAGTTTTTAAAGAATGGGAAGGAGAGCATCTGGTTCTTGGATTTAACTTGTTCCAATCACATGACAGGGAACACGGCTTGGTTCACAAAGCTTGATCTAAGTTTCACACACTCAGTCAAGCTAGGAAATGACAAAAAACTGGAGGTTCAGGGAATTGGAGATGTGAAATTGATTGTAGATGGGATGACTCAGGTCATTACTAAGGTGTATTATGCACCTGGTCTGACCTCAAATCTCATTAGTGTTGGACAACTTCAAGACAAAGGAGTGACATTCATTTTTAAAGAAGGAGTTGGCAAGGTGTATCATTCTGTGAAGGGTCTGATCTTGACTTCTAAGATGACCAGAAACCGAATGTTTCCCATATTTACAGCACAAGAGGAACCAGACAGATGCATGCAAGTTACCACAGGAGAAGTATTATGGCACAGAAGATTTGCTCATGTTAATCACAAAGCCCTTAGAACCATGCAGTTTAATGATATGGTTGAAGGGCTACCCAAGGTGGCTCAGAAAACACATGTATGTGAAGTTTGTGCAGTGGGAAAGCAGAAACGAGTGGAGATACCTAAAACAAGCAAGTGGCATGCCTCTGAACGATTGCAGCTTGTTCACACAGATATATGTGGGCCAATCAAACCCACATCTCAAGGAAATAAGAGGTATGTTCTAGTGTTCATTGATGATTGAGTAAACTACAAAAATCGTCCTTTATGTATGTCACTTATTGCAAATTGTGTCCTTTGTCTTTAATAATTACAGAAAACGTACTCGATGTTTGCAAACCCTTGCAAGTTATGTCCTTTAGCCCTAACTCAGTTAATTTTTATGGTTAAATCTCACCAAATGAACCTCACATGAGGTTATATTGGTCATTTTACCCTAAATACTAAAAAAATTATAAAAAATTCAGATCTTTCTCTCTCTCTCTTTCTCTCTCTTTGAACGCAGATCTCTATTTCATCATCATCTGCACACTCCTCAGCCAATTCATATCTAAACAAAACCACATACAAAATCAAAAACCCAAATCAAGATAAGTCCTCATACACTCCATCTTAATTAATTACTTGATTGATTGATAGTTGTTTCAAATCTGCAGTTGATGTTTTCATATTTGGTGTAGAACTAGACAGATATAGAGAGAGGGTAATTCTTTTGCTTTAACACAAACTACTATATTAAATCATTTCAACACAAAGTACTCCAAATCTTGATTCGTATGCTTTTTAGAGAGAGAAAGGGTTGGGTGGGGTGGGTGGGTTTTATTTGTTTTTAAATAATAAAATTATTTATTAAATTTCTTTAAATCATGTTAAAGACTAATTTGCCCTCACATGGGGTCCACATGGTCATATTTAACCATTAAAAGTAACTGAGTTAGGGTTAAAGGACATAACTTGCAAGGGTTTGCAAACATCGAGTTCGTTTTCTATAATTATTAAAGACAAAGGACATAGTTTGCAATAAGTGACATACATAAAGGACGATTTTTGTAATTTACTCTTGATGATTATACTAGAAAAACCTGGGTTTACATGTTGGCATTTAAAGGGGAAGAATTTGAATGCTTTAAAAGGTTTAAGGCTCTAGTAGAAAAGGAAACTGGTCTTAGTTTAAAATGTTTAAGAAGTGATAGAGGAGGAGAATTTACCTCTCAAGATTTTAAAGATTTTTGTGAAAGGGAGGGAATTAAAAGGCAATTAACTGCAGCATACACACCCCAGCAGAATGGGGTGGCGGAGAGGAGAAATAGAACAATCATGAATATGGTTAGATGTCTTTTAAAGGAGAAGGATCTGCCCAAGTTTTTATGGGCAGAAGCAGTAGCTTGGGCATGTCATGTCTTAAATAGAACTATAAGTAGAAGCTTAGATAAGAAGGTTCCTGAGGAGTTATGGACAGGTGTTAAACCAAGTGTGGGTCATTTGAGAGTTTTCGGCTGTATTGGTTATGTGCATGTGCCAAAACAGTTGAGAACTAAGTTGGATGATAAGAGTCACAAGTGTGTATTTCTTGGAGTTAGTGTTGAATCAAAGGCCTACAGGCTTTATGATCCTATCGCCAAGAAACTTGTGATAAGTAGAGATGTAACATTTGATGAAGAGGGCAAGTGGGACTGGAGTACTCCTAAGGAAGAGGTACAAGATTTAGTTGTTGAGGAAGAAGGTATAGTTGACAATATACATGAACTTGCAAACACTCCAACTGAAGATACAACATGTGAACAAGATCCAATTCAGACACAGAATGCAGAGGAAGAAGTAGTTCAAGAGAATAATGATGGTCTCACTTCCATGCAGTCGGGTTATCAAACATCTAGCAGGATCAGAAGAACACCTGTTTGGATGAAGGATTATTATTCTAGTAATGCTGAAGAAGATGTGATGGCTTTGTATAGTTCTTTAGAAGATCCTGTCAGCTATGAAGAAGCTGTAAAAGAAGGAAAATGGAAGTCTGCTATGAAAGCTGAAATTGATGCTATAGAGAGTAATCAGACTTGGGAATTGGTTAATGCAGTGTCAGGTGTGAAGCCCATTGGAGTTAAGTGGTTATACAAGACTAAGCTGAATGAAAAGGGAGAAGTAGAAAAGTAAAAGGCAAGGTTAGTTGTAAAAGGATATGCTCAAAGGCAGGGAGTAGATTACAATGAAGTCTTTGCTCCTGTTGCTAGATGGGATACAATTAGAATGTTTCTTGCTGTTGCAGCCAAGAGAGAGTGGATAGTGTACCAACTAGATGTAAAAAGTGCCTTTTTACATGGTGAATTAAAAGAAACAGTGTATGTTGAGCAACCAGAAGGATTTGTCAAGAAAGGAGAAGAAGATAAAGTGTATAGGCTGAAGAAAGCCCTCTACGGCCTGAAACAAGCCCCTAGAGCTTAGTATCACAGAATTGAAGCCTATTTCAAAAGAGAAGGATTCAAACGGAGCAGTTATGATCATACGCTGTTCATTAAGAAGGTAATGAACAAATTTTTAATGGTGAGCCTGTATGTAGATGATCTGATTATGCAGGAAGTGATAAAGTGATTTGTGAAGATTTCAAAGCATCTATGAAAAGGGAGTTCAGTATGACTGATCTTGGTCAGATGAGGTATTTCTTGGGTGTTGAAATAAATCAGACTGAGGAGGCTATATAAGTCAGTCAAAGGAAGTATTCAAATGAAGTATTGAAAAGATTTGGGCTGGAGGAAGCCAATGTTGTTCATATACCTATAGTGCCCGGAGCTGTTGTAACAAAGCTTGGATCAGGGGAGGAGATTGATGGAACCATGTATAAAAGTCTGGTTGGTAGTCTTATGTACTTGACTGTCACCAGACCTGATATTATGTATGTTGTTAGTCTCATTTCAAGGTTTATGGCTAATCCAAAGGAAGATCACTTCCATGCAGCAAAAAGAATTCTGAGGTATATTAAAGGTACTCTAAACTATGGGCTGAGGTATGATAAAAGAAAGAAAGAAGGGCTGGTAGTGTACACCGATAGTAATTATACAAGAGATTCTGAAGACAGACGAAGTACTTCGGGTTATGTTTGTGTGTTAAGCGGTGCAGCAGTGTGTTGGTGCTCGAGAAAACAAGATATAGTGACTTTATCATCAACTGAGTCCGAATATGTGGCTGCAGGATTATGTGCTTGTCACTGTGTTTGGATGAAAGGGTTGTTGAAAGAAATGGAGGAGGAGACAGAAATTGTGAAAATCTATTGTGATAATACATCTACCATAAAGTTGTCAAAGAATCCAGTTATGCATAGAAGGTCCAAGCATATAGAGATCCGTTATCATTATTTGAGGGAGCTGGTCGATAAAGAGATAGTCAAGCTGGAGTTCTGTGGCACTAAGCAACAAGTAGCAGATGGCTTAACCAAGGCAGTAAAGGAGGAATCTTTCAAGACAATGCGGGAAGCTATGGGAGTCTGTGTTGTTAAACAAGACACTTGAAGATGGTCTTGTTTAAGGGGAGGAATTTATTGGATCTACGTGGAATTAAGTATGGTTATTATTATTTTATGTTTTTGTCTTTGTTTCTTGTCAATAAGCCCGAGTCTTTAGGAAGTTGACGTTATGGAGTAGTGAGCAGCTGGGTCTCAAGAGGTTGTTGAGTCTTCCTATTTTTCGTTGGTTTTCCTGTTTTCTAGGTCAGTTTGTTTTTGTACGTTGTATTGGTTTGGCTATTTAAAGCCCTTCTAGTTGTTTAATGCAAGTATCGAATTCAGATGATTATTATGTTTCTTATATGCACTTGACACTTCAGGAGTTGGTTACAAAATTCGCAGGAGTTGGTTACAAAATTCGCTCCTCTTTGTGTAAAGTCTTTGGTTTGTTACAAGCTGTTTACTAACAGTTTTTATATAATTTAGTTGTTAGACTGTGGGGTATGGTGGGGCGAGGGTTTGGGGCATGGGTTGACACGTGGACTTCGAGGGGCACCGCTGGTCAGTGACGTGTTGGGTCGGTATGGCGGGGCGTAGCTAGCCCGCGTGGGTTGGCCACGTGTTATAAAAATTAAAAAAAAAAGCCTAAAATTAAAAAATACACACAAAATTACAAAAAATGCCTAAAATTATTATTAAAATTTCCTAAAAATTACAAAATCCTACAAAAAAAAGGGATTACAAATCTAAAAAAAACATAATTAGACATAAAAAAAACCCATAATTAAGCGTTAGGTAGATTTCAAACAGGGCGAGCTTATCAAACGGCTTCCGCTCCTTGCCCCGGAACTCGATGTTGGCCACCGCCACCCGGTCTCGAGACTTATATCACCGCCCGAGACGCTGTCGTAGTAGGCTTTAAAACGGTCGAGCTTCGGTCGTAGTTCGCGCCCCTTGTATTGGCACGCGTTTAGATTGTGTCGGTCGTTCCCCACGTTGTGCCGGTAGCTAGCGAAAGCTTCCGGCCAACAACGGGTCTCACCGGGTTGACGGCCCTTCATCGCGTCTACGACGCTCGTTACAAGTGCTATCTCTTCCTCGTGCGTCCATGTGGCCATTTTTCAAGTATGGATAGCGGGTTCGGGTAGGTGGGGTGAAGGGTTGGGGTAGCGATGTGGACAGGCGGTGGGGGGTTTTATAGTAGTTGGGGTATGGGGTTGGTTTGGCCAAACGGTTATTTTTTAAATTTAAATCCTAGCCACCTAGCCTAGCCAACCCAGCCAATGAGAGCCGCCACGAAAGACCGCTAGGCCCGCCCAACGTCCGGGCTGAAACCTCCGCCCAAGGGGTCATGCCGAAACCCAAGCCCACTCGGGGTGGTGACTTGAACGTTTGTACCCAACCCACGCCCCAACCCCGCCCCATACCCCATAGTCTTAAAAGAGTTTACAATATGCAACAACGTATCACGATGCACATTATTTTACGTAGTTAGCATATTATCACAATACGTACACAATTATTCATTTGGGTTAAGTTATTGTACAAAGTCTCCTAAAAATAAGAAGTGTAAGAATGCATTATAGAGTGACAAGTATCAAAGAACCTAAAACTAAACTCACTACACCGCCACCTAAAACCAAACCCCCCCCCCCCCTAAAAAATAAATAGATAAATAAAAAACTAAACACCCACCACCACCCCAAAAACCCCCCTCACCCCCCAAAAAAAAGTTTTCACTGAATAAGTCCTGGTTTTCATATTAACCTATCTCAACATATATTTCTTAGTTTTTCTTTTAAGTTTGTTAGAATAACACAAGAATAAATAAACCATTGTCATACTAATAGTATGTGCGATGGAGCTCATACGTGCTATTGTCAGCCGATGTGGATCCCGCGTGGTAGAGAGTGAAGTACATTGCAATTTCTTTCCATGCCAAACGTTTGTGGCTGCGTCCCGCCGTAGGCAGAAAGGGAAGGGTTATGCAAGAGGGAGATTGCGGATTGAATAGGGAGGTGATGACGTTAGCGGTAGAGACTAGTAAAGATGCTCATCTAATTATACGTTAATGTTTGACAACATATTTTTTTAAAAGGCTTAAATTACAGCAAACTCTCTTCAGCGGGGTTCGAACCTTTAACCTTAAGGGGGTAGGGGTGCTCCACTTTCCATCACTCATCACACCCAATCATCAAACGCCACGTCATCGAACTTGGTTCCATCACTAGTGATGGATTTTAGTGGGGGTGCCCATCACTAACCACACACTCATCTCCATCGTGTTGATCAGTTCTGTTTAAACATAATGGAAAACATGAATAACATACCTGTTACAGCAGACAGGCCAGTAGAGAATCCAGTCAGAGATGCAGCCATTGAGTTCGACATACTTGTCAGGATGATCTGGTTCCTCCTTAGGGTGTAAAGTTATGATGGTGATGAACCGAAACAAGGGATGGTTTCGGTTAGGAGAGAGAGCCGAGAATGATGTTATGAGGGTTGTGAAATTGTATAACATGTGTAACCCATAAACTCTCTAATAATCTCCTTATATATACACCCAAGAGGAAACCCAATTAGTTAATAAGGGTAATATGGTCCATCAACAATTACCAACTAATTATTAATAGGTTATTAATATATTTTGATCTATATAATATAAATGATTATAATGGCTACAAGATTAAATATTATGATAATTATATATTTAATCTCACATTCTCCCACTTTGCCGAGTAATCATTTATCATGAGTATTAGATGAGCCTGGCCAGGAGTTAACACTCATTTTAGCCTTAAACCAAGAACTATAGCAGAGAAATACAACCGTTGAATCATCATTCGACTCAGGACCCCCATTAGTCATACTATAGCCTCAATTTAAAACCTAATAGTTATGATCAAAATATGCATAAGCCCTTTAGCGTCTGATTTGAATTTATATTTGTCTATATGTCATTACACCGGCAGAACATATGTTAGAGACATACAAAATCAAACTGAGGAAATTTTATTAATTAAAACATAAGCTAGTACAATATGCCATTAAATAAGGTCTTTAGTAAGTCCCATATTTGATACATGTTCTTCGAAAACTTTAGGTGGGAAACCTTTAGTCATCGGATCCGCAAGTATATCTTTAGTACTAATATACTCAATACAAAGATTATTTTCCTCAACTCGTTCACGTACGAACAAATATTTTGTATCGAGATATAAACCAGCTCCAGTCGAACTGTTACTGTTCGAGAAACTAACGGCAGCTGAGTTATCACAGTAAAGCTTCAATAGTCTAGAAATGGAATTAACGATTTTGAGTCCAGTGATCAGATTTCTAAGCAACATTCCATGACAGGTTGCATTGTAAACAGCAATGTATTCTGCCATCATTGTGGAAGTTGTAGTTAACTGTTGTTTATGACTCTTCCATGAGATAGGTCCGCCTGCTAACATAAAGATGTAGCCCGAAGTGAATTTCTTGTCATCTTTGCATTTGGCAAAGTCAGAATCAGAATAACCTACCACTTCTAAGTGATCACTTATTCTATAAGTCGGTTTATAGTCTTTCGTCCCTTGCAGATATCTGAGGACCTTCTTAGCTGCTTTCCAGTGATCTAAACCAGGATTAGTCTGATAACGGCCTAGCATTCCAGCAATATAAGCGATATCTGGGCGAGTACAGACTTGAGCATACATCAGGCTCCCGACTACTGACGCGTAAGGTATCTGGCTCATTTGCTCCTTTTCAACCTCTGTTGTCGGACACTGGAATGAACCGAAAACATCTCCCTTAACTACTGGAGCAACTGAGGGTTTGCACTGTTGCATGTTGTAACGTGTAAGGACACGATCTATGTAAGTCTTTTGAGACAATCCTAAGATCCCTTTGTGTTTATCTCGGTGAATTTCGATGCCAATGACGTAAGAAGCATCTCCGAGATCCTTCATGTCAAAGTTATGCGAGAGTAACCGCTTCGACTCATGCAACATGTCTAAACTATTACTTGCCAATAGAATATCATCTACGTAAAGAACAAGTATAGTAAAGTTACTCCCACTCATCTTGAGGTAGGTGCATTGATCCACTTGATTCTTCATAAAACCTTGCCTCTTCATGACTTCATCAAACTTGAGGTACCATTGACGTGATGCTTGTTTTAACCCGTAAATGGATTTCTTCAACTTACAGACTAGATGCTCCTGACCTTCAGGTTTAAAGCCTTCACGTTGTTTCATGTAAACATCTTCGTCTAAGTCTCCGTTAAGGAAAGTCGTTTTGACGTCCATCTGATGCAGCTCTAAATCAAAATGAGCTACTATGGCCATAACGATCCTTAATGAATCTTTACGAGAGACAGGTGAAAACGTCTCTTAATAATCGATTCCCTCTTTCTGAGTGTAGCCCTTTGCAACCAATCTTGCTTTGTAGCGTTCAACGTTCCCATTCGGATCCAGTTTTGTTTTGAACACCCATTTACAACCTACAGGTTTGGCACCATTGGGTAATTCGACTAAATCCCAAACGTCATTTTTCTTCATGGATTCATGTCACGGCCCCCGACCCGGTTTAACCCGTTCCAGGAGCCGCGGGACAGAAATCCCGTGGTATTTATTTAATTGAGTTTAACAGCGGAAGTTTATCATCAGGATCTTTTAAAAACTGAAATTTCCCGATTATTTTATTTCACAATTTGGGATAAAACCCGTTAATTTACAATCATTTGATTTCACGAAGAAATCTTTTATTTTACAAAACATGTTTCTTTATTTTATTCTGAGCCACTTTCTTAAGCTTGTAGTGCTTCACGGCACTTTTCCTAGATCATAACAGATCACCTGAAACATGTTTGAAAAATGTTTTGTCAGCGGGAAATACTGAGTGAATCATTCTATTTACATAAAATGATGCATAGTTATCAATTACAGCATAAGAGCGATTACAATGGCTTCTATCTTATTTTTATCTGGCGCTCTGTCACAATGGTGACAAGTCACAATGGTGACGATAGTCATACCACTATTAGATCAATGAACCTAAATAGTGATGATTATCCCTAGTAGGTCAATGAACCTAACTGGGAGAAAATTAGTAATGTGCACAATACCCCACTAGCCAGTGATTCAAGATATCCACGACTTAGTCCCTGTAATTATAACGTTTGAAAATAATTTGAGGTATTGTAAAATAGTTTATAAAAAGAGAATGACTCACATTGCAGATTTAATTTGAGCAGAATTTAGCCTACTGATTAGACTTTTAACCTAAATTTAATAACAGGCACACAATTCTGGGTTAGTAATCAATACAGTATTTACGATAACTCACGAGATCAACCCTCACAACGAATGACAAAGTGCTATGCTTAAACATCCATCGAATTAACGACTAATGACAAAGCATCACCCTAATGTGGGTAGCACTTAAACATCCATTGAGTACATTAATCGATCGGAAAATGAATCGTAATAGCGATCAAGTTAATACCCTGATTGCGGTGTCGATTAGTGATTCGTGTGTGTTAATTGTGGTAAACAGAGCTTATCTCAGTGTATGTTTGTAATTTGAACGTCGAACGAACAACAGAATGCAAGTGCCAGGCTCTTCTATTTATACCCAAAATTTGCACCTCCCGCTAGTCGCGGAAGAATCCGTGTCACGTGCCACGTGTCGCCTGGGATGTCAAAATAGGGTAGGCCTGCTTCGTCACCTATCTAGCCCTGATGAGTCGACGTTACATGAAAATTCTATTTCGACAGCATTTTATAAGGATAATCGTTAATAGGGTTTTACCCCCCTTGAGTTTTAGGGGCCCTGATTCTAATTCCAATTATTCTGAAAATTTTATGGTTTGTGCAGAATCACTTGGGTGTCTCAATTAGGGTTTCCTATTGGACAATTAAAATAATAAATATGACTTTTTATGAGAGTTGTTACATTCTCCCCACCTTAATAAAAATCTCGTCCTCGAGATTTACTGGAATAATTGAGGATACTTTCGCTTCTTTTCTGATTCCAGCTCCCAAGTGTATTAGGGTCCTATCTTTGAATCCCACTTTTCTTGAACTAACACTAATCGTTTGTGTTTTTAAGAAATTTGATCTTTCTATCTTCTATCTGAAGAAGTTTCTCTACAAATTTTAATTTTTCGTTTACCTTTATATCTTGGAGAGGTACTACCAAAGATTCGTCTGATAGATATTTCTTGAGATTGGATATATGAAATACATCATGTACTCAAACTAACTCTCCTGGTAGTTGTAAACGATAAGCAACTGGTCCTATACGTTGGATCACTGGAAATGGTCCTACGTACCTTGGACTTAGCTTTCCTTTCTTACCGAATCTAACAACTCCTTTCCAAGGAGAAACTTTCAACAATACTCTGTCTCCAACTTGGAATTTTAACGGCTTTCGTCTATTATCTATATAACTCTTCTGGCGATCTCTAGTCGTCTTCAGCTTTTCCTTTGTGATACTGAATATCACAGTCGTAATCACTTAGGATTTTCATCCATCTCCTTTGCCTCATGTTTAATTCTTTTTGCCCAAATATATATCTTAAATTCTTATGATCCGTATAGACAGTAAACTTACTTCCATACAGATAATGTCTCCAAATCTTAAGGGCAAAAATTATGGCTCCAAATTCTAAGTCATGAGTGGTATAGTTTTCTTCATGCTTTTTCAATTGCCTTGATGCATACGCAATTACCTTTTTGCGTTGCATTAACACACATCCAAATCCTAGCTTTGAATCATCACCGTATACTTTAAAATCTTCTGTTCCTTCTGGTAAGGCTAGGATTGGGGCATTTGTTAATTTATGCTTTAAGATCCTAAAGACTTCTTCTTGTTTAAGTCCCCATTCAAACTTAACTGTTTTACAGGTTAACTTAGTTAATGGTATAGCTATCTTGGAAAAATCCTTAATAAACCGTCTATAGTATCCGGCTAAACCTACAAAACTCCTAATTTCCATTGCGGATTGCAGAATCTTCCATTTGGTAATTGCTGCTATCTTATCAGGATCTACGTGAATACCTTCATGATTCACCATATGACCTAGAAATTGCACTTCTGGCAGCCAAAATTTCACACTTCGAGAATTTGGCGTAAAGCTTCTCTTTTCTTAACAAAGTTAAGAGTGCATGCAAGTGCTGACAATGTTCTTCCTGACTTTTGGAATAAATAAGTATATCGTCGATGAAGGTAATTACAATTTATCCAAATATGGTTTACAGATCCTATTCATCATGTCCATGAATGCTGCAGGTGCATTCGTTAACCCAAAGGGCATGACTGTAAACTCGTAATGACCATACCTAGTTCTGAAAACAGTCTTAGGTATATCTTTCTCTTGCACCTTCAATTGATATCCGGAGCGTAAATCAATTTTAGAAAAATATCTAGCTCCTTGAAGTTGATCGAAAAGATCATCAATCCTAGGTAATGGTTATCGATTCTTAATTGTAACCTTATTCAATTCTCTATAATCAATACACATTCTCATCGAACCATCCTTTTTCTTAACAAACAACACTGGTGCTCCCTAAGGGATGAACTAGGTTGTATGAAACCTTTACTTAGTAATTCATCTAATTGCTTTCTCGGTTTTAATATTTCTGTGGGTGCTAACCGATAAGGTGCCTTGACTTATCGGTATAATTCCTGGAATCAGATGAATCCTAGACTCTACCTCCTTATCTGGTAGTAATCCTGATAATTCTTCTGAGAATACATCTGGGTATTCTGAAACTACAGAAATTTCCTTAAGTTCTTTATCTTTAGTATTAATGATTACTGAAATCATATATACTATTCCTTGCTTTCGTTCATAATTAGCAACTTTCATTACTGATATGAATTTTATGAGTTTACATGGCTTATCTCCTGTAATCATTATTACTTCTCCGGTGGGTGCACAAATTTCTATGGAATTCCTATCACAGATAATTCGAGCATGGTTGTTTACTAACCAATTCATTCCTAACACAATATCGAATTCAACTAATTTCATAGATAATAGGGTTACAGAAAATTTATGACTTAAAAGTTCTATTTCTATGTTTTGCAGAACCTTATTTATTTTAACTAAATTTCCATCTGCCGTTTCTACTGTAAAAATTTGCCTAATGCTGATTAAAGGTAAGTTTAGAGTTTGGCAGAATAAAGTATTTATAAAACTTTGGTTTGCACCAGAGTTAAATAATACTTTTGTGTAGACGTTGTGAGCTAAGAACGTACCGGCTATCACATCTGAAATGAGCTCTGCTTCCTTAGCAGTCAGTTGGAAGGCTCTTACATTCCTTTTTGCTCCTTCTGCAGGTTTGGCTTTATTGTCAGATAGTTTGTTCAATTTTGGACAATCTGGCCTAAGATGTCCAGCTTCTCAACAGTTGTAGCAGACTGAAAATTTCTTCCTCCTGCAGTCTTCTTCTTGATGCCCCGGAATTTTGCAAAAATTGCAATATCCTTTGCATCTTCCAAAATGCTTCCTTTTGCAAAAATTGCAAAATGAACTAGTAGAAGATTGCCCATTCCCTCTTTTCTCGAAATTGTTATGGTTATCCGGACGGAATCCTTGGGTAATCTTTTGGGCTACTTCCTTCCTTCTATTTTCTTCTCTTGTCCGTACTAGTTCGTCAGTCAGAGTATTGGCTAATTCCACCGCATCATCAATCGTGCGAGGTTTCGCAGCCTTGACGATATTACGGATTTCGGAAATCAATCCCCAAATATAACGAGAAATAAGTACCGGCTCTGGCGAAGCCAGGGTTGGTACCACTCGAGCATACTCGAAGAATGTCGAAGTATACCCTCGACAATCTACATCCACCATCCAGTGGGTTAGAAACTTATTTGTCATTTGTTCCTTTTCATACTCGGGACAGAATTTTCTTTCTACAAAGCTCTTAAATTCTTCCCAGTTCATAGCATACGCCATCCTTCTTCCTTTTGCTTGTAACACCGTATTCCACCATTCTAGCGCTCCTTCTTTGAAAAGATTTGGCGCATACATGACCTGATCATCCTGAGCACATTTACTTATGGCAATTACTGCCTCGGTTTTCTCAAACCAACGCAGTGCTGCAGGCGCTCCTTCATTGCCTGCAAACTCAATGGGTTTACAAGCAAGAAATTCTTTGTAAGTGCAACCAGGCGTTGCAGCTTTCATTTTCTTAGGAGGAGGAGCTTGCCGTGGTTCATTATCATGATTAACATGATTACAGCCTCCATTTACGCTATTACTGAAGTTATCTTCAGAAATGCGTTTGCTAGGAACGATTTGTTGCGGTTCGATTGGATTTTTAATAGCAGCAACAATTGCTGGAATAGCGTTGGCTATCCCTTGAGTAACTATTGCTGGAATAGCGTTGGCTATTCCTTGAGCAACGATATTTTCTATATCCTGCCTAGTCATATATTGATCCCCCGGTTGTTGCTCAGATTGATTAACCTCATTAACTGGTTCATTATTAGTGTTTTCCATCTGATAACTAATTTATAGATAAATAATTAGTATAAAAGAAATAATCCAATGTCACAATTAATTGCACATAATCACGTAAACGAATATACAAACAAAATTGTAACTTTCTAAAATTTCATTTGTTTTATAGATTATATCATGCTTCTATATACACCCGTTTTATTATTTATTTTACACATACTGATTTTACTATTACTATTACACAACCACAGTTTCATAAATCCCCTATCCTTTGTCAGATGATATTCTAGTAACGGCGTTCCCTTTCATCGTATTTCCAGGAGATCTGTCCCCCAATTTCTTGGATCCTATTCCCAGCATCTATTAATTCTTCGCCAAAGTGGCGGAGTTCAGCCATATTCTCGTTACTCATTGGTGTATTTGGTAAAGGTTCTGGATTGAACTGAGGAAAAAGCTTATAGGGATAGTTTTGGAGCTGTATTTCATTAGTCAACCATTCGTCTATTTGCGAGTGAATTGAAGGGTTTGGAATAGCTGGTTCTAAGTTCATTGGTAGTTGTGTTTCAAGAGAATGAATAAAATTATTTTCATTAATAGGCTTAATAGTTTTATAGCTTGCCATTATAAAATCTAACTCTTCCTGAGATGGTAACTCCTCAATTTGCCTAGAAATTTCCCCAATTTCCATTTTCTTAGACTTGGGTTTCTCGAGAGGTAAAGTGTTGAATTCTATAGGTTCTTCTATGTCTGGTATATACCAATTGAAATCTCTGGAAACCTCTATTCTTACTGGATAGAGATTTAAATTCTGAAGGGCGTCAGACAAGTCACTCATGCTGTTTAGCAAAATACACACAATTATTAAGTTAAAAATCATAACAAAATTTTATAGAAAAACTTTAAAATATTATTTCATACTGGGTAACTACCAAAATAACTGAAAATTAAAACACACTAAGTTTTATTTGTAAATTTATTTATTTACTGAATAAGGTTTCTAGACTGTAGATAATAAAGGTGCTAAAATTTTGAGTCAAATTATTTAAGGATTTGCATTAATTGCTACATTGTTTAGCATATAAAGATCTGCCCATACTGTACACAATTAGTCAGATAATAAAACACATAATCACAAAAATAGTAATTAATAAAAATTAAGTATTTTCTAAATACTTAATTGGCTTAAATCAGTGGCTCGATCAGTGGCTCTGATACCACCTTTTTCTGTCACGGCCCCCGACCCGGTTTAACCCGTTCCAGGAGCCGCGGGACAGAAATTCCGTGGTATTTATTTAATTGAGTTTAACAGCGGAAGTTTATCATCAGGATCTTTTAAAAACTGAAATTTCCCGATTATTTTATTTCACAATTCGGGATAAAACCCGTTAATTTACAATCATTTGATTTCACGAAGAAATCTTTTATTTTACAAAACATGTTTCTTTATTTATTCTGAGCCACTTTCTTAAGCTTGTAGTGCTTCACGGCACTTTTCCTGGATCATAACAGATCACCTGAAACATGTTTGAAAAATGTTTTGTCAGCGGGAAATACTGAGTGAATCATTCTATTTACATAAAATGATGCATAGTTATCAATTACAGCATAAGAGCGATTACAATGGCTTCTATCTTATTTTTATCTGGCGCTCTGTCACAATGGTGACAAGTCACAATGGTGACGATGGTCATACCACTATTAGATCAATGAACCTAAATAGTGATGACTATCCCTAGTAGGTCAATGAACCTAACTGGGACAAAATTAGTAATGTGCACAATACCCCACTAGCCAGTGATTCAAGATATCCACGACTTAGTCCCTGTAATTATAACGTTTGAAAATAATTTGAGGTATTGTAAAATAGTTGATAAAAAGAGAATGACTCACATTGCAGATTTAATTTGAGCAGAATTTAGCCTACTGATTAGCCTTTTAACCTAAATTTAATAACAGGCACACAATTCTGGGTTAGTAATCAATACAGCATTTACGATAACTCACGAGATCAACCCTCACAACGAATGACAAAGTGCTATGCTTAAACATCCATCAAATTAACGACTAATGACAAAGCATCACCCTAATGTGGGTAGCACTTAAACATCCATTGAGTACATTGATCGATCGGAAAATGAATCGTAATAGCGATCGAGTTAATACCCTGATTGCGGCGTCGATTAGTGATTCGTGTGTGTTAATTGTGGTAAACAGAGCTTATCTCAGTGTATGTTTGTAATTTGAACGTCGAACGAACAACAGAATGCAAGTGCCAGGCTCTTCTATTTATACCCAAAATTTGCACCTCCCGCTAGTCGCGGAAGAATCCGTGTCACGTGCCGCGTGTCGCCTGGGATGTCAAAATAGGGTAGGCCTGCTTCGTCACCTATCTAGCCCTGATGAGTCGACGTTACATGAAAATTCTATTTCGACAGCATTTTATAAGGATAATCGTTAATAGGGTTTTACCCCCCTTGAGTTTTAGGTGCCCTGATTCTAATTCCAATTATTCTGAAAATTTTATGGTTTGTGCAGAATCACTTGGGTGTCTCAATTAGGGTTTCCTATTGGACAATTAAAATAATAAATATGACTTTTTATGAGAGTTGTTACAATTCAATCTCATCAATCATTGCTTTATTCCATTCAGAAGACTGATCACTGCTAATGGCTTCATTATAAGAGGTAGGATCATTGAGCTTTCCAGCATCCATTTCAGTCAGGTAGGTAATATAATCATCCCAGTTAGTAGGCCGCCTTTGCCTAGATGACCTCCTGAGTTGATTATCGGGTTCAGCGTTGTCTTGGTTTTGAGCGTTTGATGTGCCTTCGTTATAAGGTATAATGGGTTCTGATTGTGGAGATGGAATTTGTGCAGTGGCTTCAGGTGCAGTTGCATGGGGTACAAGATGAGTAAACGGAGTAATGGTAAGTGACGAGTCTCTCCCCCCCGCGTCTTGTACTTCTTGCAATTCTTCGTAAGGGTTGGTACTGCTCCCACTGACCTTGAAATCCTCCAGGAACGCAGCACGCTTGGTTTCAACAATACGAGTGACATGGGAAGGACAATAGAAACGATAACCCTTCGAATGATCAGGATACCCGATAAAGAAACAGGTAACTGTTTTAGGGTCAACTTTCCTTAGGAAAGGATTGTAGAGTTTTGCTTCAGCAATGCAGCCCCATACTTTCATATATTTAAGACTCGGTTTCCTTCCTGTCCAAAGTTCATAAGGAGTTTTAGGGACAGACTTAGAAGGAACTCTATTGAGTATATGAACAGCTGCTTTTAACGCTTCAGTCCAGAGGAATAATGGTAAATTAGTATTTGCTAACATACTGCGCACCATGTTCATAAGGGTACGATTTCTTCGTTCAGCGACACCATTCTGCTGAGGTGTACCAGGCATGGTGTATTGGTTCACAATCCCATGGCCCTTACAAAACTCATAAAATGGACCAGGAGCTTGACCCACATCAGTATGTCTTCCATAATATTCACCGCCTCTATCTGATCTCACAACTTTAATCTGACGATCTAATTGCTTTTCAACTTCAGCTTTATAATCTTTAAAAGTTGTAAGAGATTCAGATTTTTCCTTAATAAGATACAAGTACATGTAACGAGAATAATCATCAATGAAAGTGATAAATGAAGTATGTCCTGTTATACCAGCGATTTGATAAGGACCACTAATGTCAGTGTGAATGAGTTCTAATAAATTAGAGCTCCTAGTGGCACCTTTCTTATTCGCTAATGTCAGTTTGCCTTTAAGACATTTGACACATGTTCCAAAATCAGTAAAATCGAGAGGAGGTAAGACTTCATCCTTTACGAGACGATTTAATCGTTCTCTTAAGATGTGGCCTAAACGTTGATGCCACAACATAGATGAAGTCTCTAAGTCTCGAACCTGTTTCATCTTTGTGAGTGATTCATTAATATTATATGACAACAAAGATTTGGAAAAATTATCATCTAGTTCTAATCTATAGAGACCACCATCCAGAATGCCAGTACCATAAACAACGGAATCATAGAGAATAGAGAGTTTGCGATGACCATGAGAAACGACAAAACCGTCCATGTCTAACTTTGGTCCTGATACAAGGTTCCGAGTTACCTCAGGAACATATAAGGTATCATAAAGTTTAATACATAAACCAGTTTTCAAAAATAATTGTAATGTTCCTATGGCCTTCACTTCTAATTCCCGATCATCCCCAACTTTAAGTGTTCTTTGGTTTCTTCCCAGCTTCCGGATTGAAAGGAATCCCTGAGTAGAGTTGGTTACATGAACCATAGAACCAGAATCAAACCACCAAGAATTAGCAGGAACATTTAAATTAAAGGACTCAAGTATCATGAAAAAATCATTACCTTTCTTAGCCAGCCACTCCTTGAAGTCAGGGCATTCCTTTTGCTTATGTCCTGTTTTCTTACAGAACTTGCAGTAGGGTTTGCCTAAGGAGTTCTTAGAGCTGGAAGGTGCACTTGTATGAGGATTTGGATTTGGCTTTTGGACCTTAGAAGCATCATTTCTTTGATAATTGTGCTTCCTCTTCTTAGAGTTGGAGGTGGTGAAGTTAGCAACATCAATAGTGCGATCCATCTTCATACGCTCTTCCTCCTGCACGCACATAGCAATCAGCTCACTCATCGTCCATTTGTCCTTCTGAGTGTTGTAATTGATCTTGAATGCTTCATAGGACGAAGGAAGCGAAGTGATGATGAAGTGAACAAGAAAACCATCACTGATTTCCATCTCTAGCCCTTTCAGCTTATTGGCCATGTCATGCATCATCATGATGTGTTCGCGAATGCCGCTCCTCCCATCATACTTAGTCGTCACCAGCTTGAGGATAAGAGTGCTAGCGTGTGCTTTTGATGTTCCTTTGAATTGATCCTCCACAGAAGCCAAATAGGTTTTAGCATCTTCAGAATCAGGAATGGCTCCTCTGATTGAGTTATGAATGGACTGCTTCATGAACATGAGAGACATGCGGTTACACCTAGTCCATTTTTCATGAACTATCTGCTCAGCAGCAGTACTTTGAGTAGTAAGGTCCGCTGGCTTATTCTCTCTTAGAGCATAATCAAAGTCCAGCAATCCAAGTGTAAGCATGAGGGCATCTTTCCATGTAGTAAAGTTATCACTAGTCAAATGTGGAATCCCCTGATTTGGTGCTGATAGTGGAAATAAGATGAGCGAATTATAATACTAAAAAGAAAGTCTTAACGTGATCTAAGGGCATGTTATACTAAGGCAGGCATAAATAATGACCATTTTAATTATGACGCTGTGATATTGTTTATTACTAACATCAAAATAATATAGTTAGTAAAATTCTACTTAAACGAAGACAAATCAGCTTTGGCCAGAAGTGTAATCATTTAAGTATATGTGCAAAGTAATCGTGACAAATCAGCTTTGGCCAGAAATGAGACAATCACTTTAGTTATGCACTTGTCAAGCATGCTAAACATAAATGAATTAAATCAGCTTTGGCCAGAATTAAGACATTTCACGTTTGTAATGCATACTCAACATAGCTTTTATAATACTTGAACAATAAATAGATGTATTAAATCAGCTTTGGCCAGAAATGATACATCAGAAGCTCATTCAAGTTAAGCTATTTTGGTTTTGCAAAAGTTATCTGATTCTGATTAGTTAATTAATTGTTTACAAAACCAAGTTTTTAATAGCAAACCACCTGTTAGCGCTAAATTTTAGTTCACATGAAACAGCCTAAAATAATGAGGTTTCGATATGGGTCTCGAGTCAAGTCTCGACTGAGTTATGAGATCTCGAGTCAGTTATGAGGTCTCGAGTCGCAACCTGTTGTCTCGAGTCAGAACCATGGTCTCGACTATCGTATTTTATGAGATCTCGAGTCAGTTATGAGGTCTCGAGTCGCAACCACGGTCTCGAGTTGTGAAGATTGAAGCCCTTAGTCGAAAACTCAGTGGTCTCGAGTCGAGACTGTTGTCTCGAGTTGTGAAGATTGAAGCCCTTAGTCGAAAACTCAGTGGTCTCGAGTCGAGACTGTTGTCTCGAGTTGTGAAGTTTTGAGCCCTTATGATTTCGAGTCGAGACCTTGTAGTCTCGAGTCGAGATCTGATGGTCTCGAGTCGTAGTCTGATGGTCTCGAATCCACTGTTAACAGCTGTTTATTGTGATAATAACTGAAAACTCAAAATTTTAGGGATTGTGAGATAGTGTTTCCTGTTTTATTGCTGATCTAAACTTATCAAATATTTCGAAAATAATAACTGATTATCTTTTAACAGTCTTTTCGAAAATTTTAATAGATAAAATTCAGATCAAACAGTGAAAAAACATCCACTAATCCAAATCATATTCCAAAACTTAAGGAATTTTCGAGTTTTACTTAGAACAAGTGATGAACCCTAAAAAAAATAAAAACATAATTCTGGGTTCCGAAACCTGAATTTTAAGACTTTTGTTAACAGATTTCGGATATTAGTTTGCCCTTTATGGGTTAGGGTGACATGATTATGCACCCGTTTCATTAAAACACTGATTTCGGCACATTTAAAAACGAAAACAGACGTGATATGATTAGACTTTCAAAATTCTGTTTTCCAGACTTTGATCCCAGAATAATGGATACGAAAACAGAACTGATTTATCAACATATGCTCTGATACCACATGTTGATCAGTTCTGTTTAAACATAATGGAAAACATGAATAACATACATGTTACAGCAGACAGGCCAGTAGAGAATCCAGTCAGAGATGCAGCCATTGAGTTCGACATACTTGTCAGGATGATCTGGTTCCTCCTTAGGGTGTAAAGTTATGATGGTGATGAACCGAAACAAGGGATGGTTTCGGTTAGGAGAGAGAGCCGAGAATGATGTTATGAGGGTTGTGAAATTGTATAACTTGTGTAACCCATAAACTCTCTAATAATCTCCTTATATATACACCCAAGAGGAAACCCAATTAGTTAATAAGGGTAATATGGTCCATCAACAATTACCAACTAATTATTAATAGGTTATTAATATATTTTGATCTATATAATATAAATGATTATAATGGCTACAAGATTAAATATTATGATAATTATATATTTAATCTCACACATCGAACATGGTGTGCGGCACCTTCAATTCTTCACGCGTCATGGTGGCCACGAGTTATACAGTTCACGCGTGAAGCTCGATGGTGGCGGCGGTGTATCACGTTGTTTGACGCGTGATATTAGGTTCGTCACAGGACGCCCCAACCCCCCTAAAGGATAGAACACCTTAACTTCAATGATTTTGTCCATTAGACCCAACCCTACTCAATGTTGGACAACATATTGCTTATTAAATTCACCATACTTAAATTATATATTATCCATATTTTTACAACAAGCTTTACTTAATTGTCTCAATTGCATCAAATACACAAAAAAGACGACAAAAGGCCGTACAAAATATGGTCTTCCCAAAGTACCCCGCGTATCCAAGCGATGTCTGCTTTGTTTGTTTTTAACTTTTTTTGCTTTTTTATATATCTTTGTTATAAAAATGCATTTTGCTGATCTATAAAACATTACCAAAGATATTGGCGAAGTAAGAACAAAACTAGAAATAAAGTAAAATCTTATTTGAAATTCACTAGAATGACGACATATATGCTGTTATAAGTCTGGTCAAATTAGGAAGTCATAACATGTGAGCATATGTTCAAATAATCAAATCAAGTAAAACGTCCATAACGTCACGTGGCAATATTTTTGTGAATTTTAAAGGGAAATTGGTTTTTAATAAACCAACATTTTCCCCATTGGTAAATAATAATCCTACATACAGAATTGGTAATTAATAATCCTACGTTTCAATATGTTGGTACTCAATGGACCTCCGTTAGTTTTTTTTAACTGAAGTTAGTTTTTAAGTTTTATTTATTACACAAACAGTCCCTGTAGTTATAATTTACTAGTTTTAAGTTTTATTTATTACACAATCAGTCCCTGTAGTTATAAAAAAAATCATAAAAAAAAAAAAAAAAAATCTAAAAATTCAAAAAAATCATAAAAATTCTAAAAAAATCATAAAAATTCATTAAAATTCAAAAAAATCAGAAAAACTCTAAAAAATCATAAAAATTCTAAAAAACATAAAAATCCTAAAAAAATCAAAAAAAACTCTAAAAAATCATAAAAATCCTAAAAAAAATCAAAAAAATTCTAAAAAATCAAAAAAATTCTAGAAAATCAAAAAAAAATCTAAAAAATAAAAAAAATTCAAAAAAAGCAACCGTTTTGACCCAAACCGTTTCGACGCGAACCGTTTCGAACCGTACCGTTTCGACCCGTACCGTTTCGACCCGGACCGTTTCGACCCGGACCGTTTCGACCCGTACCGTTTCGACCCGGACCGTTTCGACGCGTACCGTTTCGACGCGTACCGTTTCGACGCGTACCGTTTCAACCCGTACCGTTTTCGACCCGGACCGTTTCGAAAACGGTGGTGGTGGTGGCGGTGCTGTGGTGGTGGTGGTGGTGGTGGTGGTGGCGGTGCTGTGGTGGTGGTGGTGGTGGCGGTGCTGTGGTGGTGGTGGTGCTGTGGTGGTGGTGGTGGCGGTGCTGTGGTGGCGGTGGCGGTGCGGTGGCGGTGGTGGCGGCGGTGGCGGCGGTGGTGGCGGTGGTGGTGGTGGTGGCGGTGGTGATGGTGGTGGCGGTGGTGGTGGTACGGTTCGAAACGGTTCGGGTCGAAACGGTTCGCGTCGAAACGTTTGCTTTTTTTGAATTTTTTTATTTTTTAGAGTTTTTTTTTTATTTTCTAGAATTTTTTGGATTTTTTAGAATTTTTTTGATTTTTTTAGGATTTTTATGATTTTTTAGAATTTTTTGGATTTTTTAGAATTTTTTGGATTTTTTAGAATTTTTTTTGATTTTTTTTGATTTTTTTGAATTTTTATGATTTTTTTAGAATTTTTTTTTATTTTTTTGAATTTTTTTTATTTTTTAGATTTTTTTTTTATTTTTATGATTTTTTTTATAACTACAGGGACTGTTTGTGTAATAAATAAAACTTAAAACTAGTAAATTATAACTACAGAGACTGTTTGTGTAATAAATAAAACTTAAAAACTAACTTTAGTTAAAAAAAACTAACGGAGGTCAAATGAGTACCAACATATTAAAACGTAGGATTATTAATTACCAATTATGTACGTAGGATTATTATTTACCAATGGGGTAAAGGTTGGTTTATTAAAAACCAATTTCCCAATTTAATTTGATCAAAAAGGTACTAAATAGTCTTTTCTTTGCAATACGTCAAACATTTTACTTCACTTGATCCATTTATATAACTAAATTTTAAATTTATCAGTTTTACTTGAGTATAAAATGTAACTTATATAAAATCATTAGTCATTAGGGTGGACGGTATGGTTGAGGTTAGTTAGCGTGTTTGAGTTTTCTCTACCCCCCCCCCCCCCCCCCTTTACTCCCTATTTTCTACTCAAAACTAGGTATGGTTCAAACACCCACTCAATTAAAAAATAAAAAAATTTGGTTGGTTCTTCTCTCCTCTCTCCTCTCTATCTCTCCTCCATCCCTCCTTCACCTTCGGTGTATAGTCACCGATTTCTCTCCCTCTCTCCTACTCCTCACTCACCATTTAAACACTAAGTGTGGTTCATCGATCGGTAAACTTCTTCCCCGAAGACACTCAAACAAGCCATACCGACCACCCTTACGTATTTATAAATTGAAATTGTTACCTTTACAATGGTTAACATCAAATACAAATTCTCCTAAAAATAAAAAGTCGTTATAAATAATGACAATGTTTAAACTATTGATTATTATTATTATTATTGTTATTATTATTGTTACTGTAATATCAAATATTATTTTTGTTATAACTTTCTACTTTCTAGTATGTAAAGGTACCGGGAAGTAAAAAAGTAAAAGGAAAAGGCTTGGGCCCAAGACTCCAAGTGGGCAATCGTGTGGCTTCGATACACACAAACAGTACCCATTCCACATAGTTGACCATATACTGTTCCAGTCAAAAACCCATTACACTTACACACCTTGAAAGACACTTAAATAATAATCCAATATTTTATTTGTTTACAAAAAGCTTTTATTATTTTTATATATAAAACTAAAAGAGTTAACTTCTGTTTTGCTCTACGTGGTTTAATCATTTTAACGGTTTTGCCCCAATCATTTAAAAATGTCAACTTTCCTTCAACAGTTTACTATATTTTTCTCATTTTGCTCCATGGCTCTGACCAAGTTAAAAAATTTAGTTAAAAGTAAGGGTATTTCAATAAATTTATATATAAGTCTTAATTTATTTATTATCAACTCCAAAAATCCATTATTTTATTGAAAATGAAAAAGAAACATAATGTTATGAATATATCATAATGGTGACTCTCCACATACATAACTCTACCATTCTAGTGCTGAATTCTTAAACAGATTAGAAGCAAACATTATCTTATCTTCTTCAGCACACTTGCTTATTCTTAAGACTGCCTCAGTCTTCTCTATCCAGCGTAGGGTTGCGATGGCCCCTTCGTTGTCCGAGAATTCCATTGGTTTACAAGACCAGAATTCTTTATAAGAACAACCGTAGGACAAGGTTCTTTTCCTTTTGGGAATGGGCATTTGAAGTATAGGTCCATTGTTTACACTGTTTTCAGGTTCGGAAGGTCGCTTGCTATCATGTTTACTCTTGTTATCGGCTTCCCTAACCGTTTGAATAATATATGGCATTGCATCTATTATTCCTTGTACGACTATGTGTTGGATAGCACTGTTATCCACTTGATTTCCATTGTTATTGATACTTGGATTCTCATTAACCAAGTAAATGTTACTCTGGTTATCATTATTCAGATTTCCTTAATTTCCTTCGTCGGTCATCTGAATTTTAAACATTTACCAATCATTAATAGAATAATTAAATAGTTTAATTAACAATCCACATAATACACATATTGATCAAAAACGTCGTGCATTGCGACTTTACTCTTTTTGATATAGTATGCGTCAAATACACACTAAAACAGAAATTAAAATTACAATACTACTATGCCTCGTTAACCATCAAGTGGTCTATACTACGATAGATTTATTAGTATTACACATATATTTTATTTATTATTATTACCAACTTCACCATCACCTTCATGGATATGGATTTCCCCCGAAATCTATCTGACGCTCATCGTATTTCCATACGAGTTGCTCTCCTACATACCTCATCCTTTCACTATTTTCTATGATTTCTTCCCCAAAATTTCGGAGTTCTTGCAAATTCTCTGCACTCATTGGGGGTGCAAGTACTGGTATTGGTTCTGGATACTGAGGTACTGGATTCTCCTGAGGGTATGGATTCTCCAAAATCTCCCTAATGTATTCATCGTTGTCGTAATAGGGATCTAGAGGGTCCAAACCTGGATATGCTGCTAAGTTCGGCAAGGTTTCTTCGTTTAAGTGATAACGTGGCACATAATCCCTAAGATCATCAAACCAGGGATCATAATTGGGATCTAAAGGATTAGGGGCTGGTATCCTAGGTATCTCCTCAGGGTTAAAATCATGCATTTCTACCTCCATCGGTTGAGTGGGAATCAAAGGTAAGGGTTGTGGAGCTACTAATTGTTCCAGACTTGGGTCAGCAGCAGTTGTAGCTAGGATATGGAAATTGGCTAGGCTTCTATTAAGCATATCCTGTGTATGGGCATCTGACTTTCTCTTAGCAGCCGCTAGAACTCTTTGTTGTTGCAACTTTCGCATTATTTTCCTACGCGCAAATGCTTCCTTACTGAACCATCCTCTCTTTTTATGAGGGAATGGCTCTTCCGACTGAGCTTTAAAGGCAAACATCCCTTCTTCCTGATCAGCAGAATACCCAGAGAGGGTAGGCTGGGAAGAGGTACCTTCACTCCCAGGTGAACCAGACAACTGTCGACACATGTCTGAGGGTCCTTGATCACTCATACTGTAAACTAACAAATAGTCAAATAACACAAAACACATAATCACATAAATTATTTCCTCAAAACACATAATCACATAAATTATTTCCTAACACAAAATTTAAATTTTAAGTGTCAGCAGAACACTTCTTTGGCTTAGACCAGTGGCTAGGCTCTGATACCACCTTCTGTCGCAACCCCCGATCCCTTATCTGTCCCGGGAACGGGCGGACGCGAACTCAGAATTTTGGTGGTATCAGTTTGTTAATTTGGCAGCGGAAATTACATCAGGACCGTAGTTAGGAAATGTTTATCAGAGTAAAACCACCATATTTGATATAAATAATCACATGGATAAAATCCAAGTTTCTTATTACAACATGTTTATCGGGATAAACCCTATTTTATTGAATTTAAAACATCGTCTTTTAGGTAACTTTTATAGCCACATTTTTCCCAAGCCTTCAGTGCTCTCCAGCTGGCTTTTTACTAATTGGCTGTCACATTGTGTTACCTGAAACGCGTTTTAAAAACATTTGTCAGTGGGAAATACTGGTGAGTGAATCCCAGTTTAATATTTTATCAATTAACACAGTATTGAAAGCGATCACATTGTTTATTTCTACACAATTACTCATTCAGTACTGTCAATCCTGACTGGTGGGTCATATTACACATTGGCTAACTCGTCGTCCAATGGTAACGTGTTCCACATTTTGTATACAAAACCCCAACATACCGGCAGTAATTGAAGAACTATAAAGACTCAATCACCGCTTAATCACATTGTAAAACATTTAAGGTTTTGCAAAATATTACAAAAAGTTTAACAAAAATAGGATAAACTCACATTGTTATCTTAGACTTCACGTAAGGGTTTCCTGGGATTAATCTATAATTTACACAAATGTACATAGGTTAGTATAATAACCCTTTGATTATATTAATGATAGCCTCCCCGAGACGGTATTCCAACAACTACGTCGAGCAGAACCACAACAGTTGTTACGGAACCCTAAATCAATCGGGCAGCGTATCTAATACGAAACTGGGGTTATAATACTTACAACGGAGCAGAACTTCGCTATTTAGGGGGTATTAGACTCGAATATTATGCCTACTATTGAGAGAATTCGGGATACAGAAAAGAAAATGAACGATTTGAAATGAAATCCGATGGCCTGCTTATATACTGCTGAAATCTGGTCCTCACGCGGCCCGCGTAAAGGTAAGCAAGGGCTTACGCGGCCCGCGTACTAGCCCGGGTAGGGTTTAGGGTGTCCGGGTCATCAGATAGGTCCAACACGCACACACACACACGTGGCGACACCGGAGCCCGCCTGAATTTTAAGTTGACGCGGCCCGCGTAAGGGTTAAGGATCCTTTACGCAGCCCGCCTAAAACCAAAAATCATATTTTTAATTACTTTTATTAATATTTAGAGTATTCGGGGCCCGTTTTCACGTATGGGGTGTACTTTGGGACATATTAGGATATTTTAAATATATTAGGGTGTCGGAAAATATTCAAGGGTGTTGGTTTATTTAGGATTGTTACACACACCACAAGTATAGGCCCACAAGAGAGTGAGATACCGTTTCCCTTATGCAACTGTCAGGTGTATGCCTACACCCCATGCTTAAGACGTGGCCATTTCTTAATAATGATGCCAAGGAATCCGGGACATGGTCATTAACCCCCAAAGGCTTTTATTTCAAACAAGACAGATTAAAACGGGTTACCTCAATAATTTAATCACAATCCGATTAAACATTCAATACCCGACCAAGCGGTATTATTATAATACCGTATCCCAAGCCCGTATAGGGAAAATAAGTTAAAAGTATTTACCTGAGCTAAAATGTAATATTATTCTCAGCCGTATATTCAAATCAGCAAGCAGAAGTACCTTTACTGGGGCTCTCAATCTGGAACGAAGGTTTTATTAACCTATTAGATTCCTAACGGGTCTTATATAAGTTGTAACTTAGACCGGTTAGTTTTAAGGAAAGGTTTACGGTTCAAAACGCAAGATTAAGCAAAGACCGGATTAGAATGTGATTTAGACCCGGCAAGTATGGAGACTTGTATAATATGGATAAACTAAACACATTCTGAATTTTGAAGTGAAAATGATAAGGTTTGACCCGTTTCGGTTAATTCATGTAAACTAGTTACATAAACCGTACCGAACGCGTAAAATGCATAACGGGTAACCAAATGAGTCATGAACATGTTTCACAAGTTAATATGCCTTAAATATGTTGGGATATCAGTAGGATACCTTCCATTATGCCCAAAACGAATTTAAAACCAATTTATGCCCCGTAGGGGTATTTGGTCATTTTAATGTTTATAAAAGAGGTTAAATAATAATCTGAGTTTCTGGTCTAAAATTATCAGTAAAAATATTTATTTTATCAAGTTATATCAGTAATATATCTCACATATGTGAAATTTACCATTCATGGCTAAACTATGCACCCTAGGGGCATTTTGGTCATTTCACATATGCTTTAAGGGTTAATTTTGGAAATCTGAGTTCAAAACTTTTATTTACTGTTAATAGTATAAAAAATTATTCATAACATCAGTAGGTATCAAGCTTTAGGTGCCTAATATGGTTTTAAACCATACTATGCGCCTAAATCGCATAAAAGTCGGTATTTGACGATATTCGGGCTAATTAAGGGAATCTGAGATTTTGATCAACCTTTACTGTTTAAAATAACTTATTTAATATATAAAATCAGTAGAAAAAGGTTTGGCATGTAAAGGATGTATAAAATTCATTTTATTAGCAAAAGGGGCGTTATCGTCAATTACCGAGCCTATGCGAGAACTCTATGTTATGATCATTTTAAAATTTAATAAAAATTTCCAAAAATCCCAAAATATTATCTTACATCAGTAGGTAAAATATTTGATGTCAAAATTTGGGTTTAAATAGGCTTTATGCCGAAAATGCCGTGTAATTAATAAAAAGCTTTCAATTTACGATATCGAGCATAACTCTTAATTTAGACCTCAAACTGATGTCAAATTTTTAGGACATGTTTATAATTCAGTAATAAAGGTTTTTGTCCTCTCACATTTTCAAAAATCTCGTTTTAATATCAAAAGGGCATAATGGTCAACTTTTAGGCATTTAACGGAAACATGCAATGAACTAGGATTTCTAAGGAACCAAGTTGTATAACCTCAGAAGGTTATACTAACCTATAATATGGTCCTAAAGGAACCCTAAGGCATATCTAAACTAAGCTAAATCGGGTCAGAACTGAAAGTCAAAGCAAAAGTCAACTTTTGCGACTTTCGGTTGCGAACCGAGCTTAAACTTAGAATTCGGGTTGAACATGCCTAGACATGTTCAATTAATATTTACCAAGTTATTAAAGTGAAAAAACTGATTTTATTGCCTTTACAATATTAGTTATGAATTTTATTTAAAAACGACTCGTTTGACTTTTATCTTAATTACTTTGACCCGACAATTAACTAAGCAAACTTGGTAATTAGGAGGTGCCCTTTTGAAGGTTTAATACCTACCTAATTACGATCACGTAGTCATGTTCGTTGCGAACAACGGCTCGACCATTTAAAAGTCAAAGCGTTTATCGCAAACGCTTGACTTTTCGGCTTTAATCGCCAAATAAAACAAACTAGCCATAAGAGGCACTTACAAAGGGTCCAAGCAAGGATGGAATTGATCTAGAATGCTCAAGTATGAAGCATAAAAGCTCCAACTTAGAACAATTCAGATCAAGTGTGAAATGAGAGCAAGAACTAGTGGGTTTATATAGGATTTCAAGAACAGTTAGGATCGTTCCTCGATAATTGAGCTTCGATCTGGACCTTACACATAAGGCACATGGTTTTGGAATACTAGGGGTGTCCAAAACCATCACACGGTATTGAGAAAAGTTACACTTAGGCCCCTTAAATTCAACCTGGGTGCAAAAATGAAGTTTCTGCCCAGATGAGGCCGTGGCGTTGCACCACGGCAAAACCTTATGGTGGTGGCGCAGCGCCACCATGTGCCAGGGACCAGAAACTTTGCAAAAGTGTCAGGTTTGGTCCCTGCAACACCTTTGAGCCATTTTTGATACGTTAACCCCATTTCAAGGCTCTAAAATGAAGTTAAAGTATAGGGAACATGAAATATGCTCAAAAACATCTCATATGTCGGTTCGTTTGGTCGTACGGTTGCGTTATTCGGTTAATTACGACGAAACACGAACGGACGCGAAAAACGATCCAAATTACACGACGAAAGGAATTTTATCATGCCAATCACTAAAATAAAATATTTTAATGATTACATAAATTTTTGGATGTCCGGATATATTCAGAACGTAAGATATGCGCGAAAATGCAAACTTATGCACTTTTTGACGCTTTTAGTCCCTGCTGATCAAATAAGTTTATTTTTGCGCACCAAACACCTCTAAGCCTATTTCTAAGCTAGGTAAAGGATATTTAGGGCATGTTTAACTTATGATCATATTCCGGAAGGTTCGATACCATACGAATTGGTATACTTTTACAGTTTAACGCAATTAGTCCCTCTAATGCGCAAACTTGAGTATATCATCGTTTAATAGCATCGAAGCCTTATCTAATCCATATTAGGCATTCTTGAGAGTATTACTAAACATCACGATGCTTTGGGTTCGCAGAAAGGTCATTCAGAGGTATAATTAAACATATTGACGCTTTTAACCCCTTAAACTTGCAAGGTTGCGCGTAACGTCACTTAAAGGCATAAAAACCTTAGACGGCCAATACTTGGCATTCCCGAGAGTATAATCAAATATCATGAAGCTCCCGGTTTGTTAAAAGATCACTCAGAGGTAAGAATTAACATGTCGACACTTTTAACCCTTCATTGCGCAAACTTTCAATTAATTACGCAAACGGCTACTCTTGAGCAACAAATGGCCCATTTGTGAATATGATTACCATGTAATGTTATTCAGAGGCTTATAATAAGCATGTTAACATTTCCAGTCCTTCTATAATCAAAGTTTTTTATTTTTCGAAAAATTAGTCCCTTAAATTCAATGTTTGACTTTATTAGGGTTTATTACACGTGTCAATACATCATTGGACGTGTTTTTACAAGGTGTTACACTTAGTAAGGATTTTAATGAGGCAACATACATAATCCATAAGTACTAGGGTTAGACGATACGCGCTGCACTCTTTTTTCCTTAGCTATAATTTTGTCCCATTGGATTTTCCTAGCAAGGTTTTTAACGAGGCAGTATCACCAAGCGTATTAAAGGTATGTGGATAGTCAAGGGGGAGTGTTATGAATATATCATAATGGTGACTCTCCACATACATAACTCCTATATCTTTGATTTCTTTTGTATTAATGTGTGTGTCTATATAGTGGCATTTGTATATGGTGTATACATCTTACTGAACAAGAACTCATATTCACTTATTCTCTATAGTCTTGTTCTCTCATGTTTAGTATAGTTGTATATGGATTGCTAATAGACCGTTGTTTTCCAACACATAAATATTTATTATTACTATACACACACATTAACATATCTTTCTAACCCTTCTCTCTCCACAACCTGCAAACCATCACCACCACCCCTCCCCTTTCCCCTGCCACCACAACCACCTCCTAGTACAACCACCACAACCATAACCATCTCCTACCGACCACCGGAACCACCAGAACCATAACCATCTCCTACCGACCACCACAACCACCTCCTATCGACCACTGGAACCACCACCTTCATATCATAACCCAAAACAAACAACCTGCAATCCCTAATTCACAACCGCCACCATCTTCCAATATCCACCATCCACCATGGTGTCCTCCGAAAACCACCACCCCATTGACCTCCTACTCGCTCAAATCGATGTTGTTCTCGGTCTCGAAAACGCTCATTTGAAACTCTAATCTCTCACATCTCACCCCATGTCCATCGTCAATGCACATTGTTCACAGGCCGAGTTTTTGGGGCTTTCATGTTTTGTCAATTGTCACCAGGGATGGTTCAGATCCGCTGCTATGTTAGGGTTTTCATGGTGCGACTAGGCCTTCTCTAGTTAGAGTGTCATAGATGATTGAGTTTCTGAACAAATCACCTATGTTAGGGCTTTCACAGTTTTAGGCCTTCTCATGTTCCAGTGATAGAGAGACGATTAAAGACCATCGAGTGTAGATTAGGGTTTGCTGGTTGTAGTGGTGGCTGGTGGTGGTGTTAGCAGGTGGTGGTGGCTAGGGTTTAGAAAAAGACAATGGTTTTAATGAAAGAGGGGCTGGGGTTCATCAATATTAATAATATTAAATCATTATATATAAAATAACTAAAATACCCTTAGTTTTATACTTGAAGTTACCAAAATACCATTTCAATTTGGATGGAGTTAGAGGCGGGAAGTAAAATGGGAAAAACATAGTAAACTATTGGAGTAAATTGGCCGTTTTTAAATAATTAGGAGAAAACCGTTAAAAGACTAAACCATAGAGAGAAAAACGAAAGTTTACTCTATAATTGGCTTTATCTTATCTAAATTTACCTCGATTCCATTTCAGAAATACATCAAAATCATTTGGTATACACGATACACAAGATAGATATACAAAATCATTAACAAGGTGACTCACTGACTCACAATCAATGACAAGGCAATAACACATGGTGTTTCATTTCATGAAACAGAAGAATTTTATAAAACAGATTTATTAAAGTCTCGTCAAATTTTTAATATAAAGTTTGTGACAAAAGAAGAATTTGTTATGTATACAAGGCTTTTACAAGGTGACTCACTCGTTGCTCTTTCTTTTAGTGACGGAAGCTCTCCAAGTCTAATTGTCGAAGTCACATTTATTGATGAATATATAAGTACTTTTCTTTATGATGGCAACGCCATGGCCCTCTTTCCATACGCAGATGATGGCATGATGCACCTTTTTTAGTGAATGGTATAGGGTTGTTAATATAATGGTCAACATCTAAAAAAAGCTTTCAACGAGCGTCGAATCTTCTTATAAATTTCTTGGTTTCACTCAAATGCGGAAAACACTCACATATTACCAATTTCGTATTAATTAACGATAGAACAAATTACACAAGAATGACAGGTAAACGGGTAACAAGATACGGTAAGATAGACGTGGTACCATAAAGTGAGGTAAGATGTCTTGCGCGAGTAACAACTATGGTCATAATCATTATTCCCAGGGCCAGCTCTGGGCCCGGCAAACCCGTGCCGACGCCCGAGGCCCAAAATTTGAAATGGCCTGATTAGTTTTTATAAGCTTGTATATATTTATTAAATTATATATTTAGTATATTCATCCGTTTATTATGCAAAAAATATTGGTGGTTTAGTGGCAAAAACCATCTCTAAATAGTTTAAAGTTCTCAAGTTCAAGTCTTTGCTCCATCACTAAGTTTTTATTTTTGTAATTCATTTTAACCATAATTTTGGGCTCAATTCTTTTCATCGCCCGAGGCCTAAATTTTTCCAAAAGTTTTCAGGGACGGCTCTGATTATTCCCTTAGTACCATAAAAGTGAGGTAAGACAACAAGGGTCATGTCTTGTTCTCACACCATCTCTTCTTCTCAAAAACTCTTTTGGGAACATTATAAACAAAATAGTTGCTGAAGTAGGGCCGTTCAAATCGCTCGCCGCTCGCCACTCGCTCGACGCTCGTTCGGAAACTGCTCGGAAAATGCTCGTTCGATTTGTCGCTCGGTTGTAAACGAGCCGCTCTGCTCGGTTCGATTTGTAAATGAGCCAAGCATGAGCAAAGGTCCGCTCGGCTCGGTTCGGCTCGAATTATTATTTTAATTAGTATACATATACATATACCTATACACATACATATATAAACATGTATATACACACACATATATACACACAAATATAAATTATACATAATACACACACACCTATATATATACACACTTACACATACATATATACTTAAATACACATTAAGTCTATAGTTTTATATGTACCACTCTATTAGATTTTGATAAACGATATACAAATTTACAACTATATCTATACGTACTAGCTCAACCACGCCAATAAAAAAATTAATATTAAAACTAAAAGTTAAACCCTAAACCGATAAAAGATAGTTTGTTCATCACCTCAATGTTTCATGTCGTTACCCTAAGTCGATCGTCTCCTACTCTCAACGTAAATGTTCGTGCAATATGATTATCGCCTTGTCGGCCACAACATTGTTATTAATAAGAAAAATATTGTGCCACTAAATATGCATATTTTTAAAGACATAAAAACTTGAGACCCAACATTGTCACTATCTCTCTCAGAAAATTTAAATCGAGCGACACGGTTGTCCAAATCACTCGAATTCCGCTCGACGCTCGCTCGGAATTTTTATTGCTCGAAAAATGCTCGATTGATTTGAGGCTCGGTTTTAAATGAGCCGCTCTGCTCGGTTCGGTTTGTAAACGAGCCAAGCACGAGCAAAGGTCCGCTCGGTTCGGCTCGGCTCGTGAACAGCCCTATGCTGAAGTGTTTGGTTACTAAAATGAAATCTTTATATAATTTTGTGTAAAATTAAAATAAAAGTAAATAGAATTAGTTTTAGAATGTTGATTTTGACTAAACTATTGACACATGGCAAATAATAACCGTCCACGTGTCAAAACCCCAGGCAAAGCATGAAAAGGGGATAGCTGAAAAGCAATGTGCACCATAACTGGACCCCTCCACACCCTCTCTTTTCATGTATAAAATGACAGAGCATCCAAAGAGTCCCCTCTGTTCAACTTGTACGGTACAAAGTCAAACCCTTCTCCTCTATTTTGTCATTCAGCTGTAATAACTAAGTCTCCCAATTATTTTTAATTCAAACAAAATCTTTCCTGTTAAAAATCACTGTTTCTTAACTTCTCAAACATGTTAAACTAGTTATTTTTAAGACTAAACAAACTAGTTGTTTGAAAAAAGTATATATATATTACAAAATTTAATCTACGTGGATATCTTATCAAGATAAGACGATTTGCAAGTTCTTCGAAGAATGCCCCAAAGTCATCATACTTGTCCACAACCTAAATGAGAAAGACACATCACGTAAACGAATTGGTGATCCTATTCACTATCAGTTAAGTGTTGTTATGGTTAGTGAATGTGAGTAGTTTCATTAGCTTATTATCAACAAAAATAAAATGCTTCTTCTTTCACTCGTACGTTTCACGACCGTGGTTGCAACTACACTTCTCCATTTCATTCACTACCACTGATTAGAACACATGGTCTTGAGGACGTCTGTTATAAATATCTCACTGTTCATAGATTTTTTAATCGTGACACTCACTCACTCCAAAAGACTCCAATTATTTCTGCTTTAACATCCACACCACTTAGAGCATTCACATCCGAGTTTTTATCCATATTCTTATAAATTAACTAAAAACACAATTATCTTTTCAATTTAAAGATTTATAAAAACCAACCCACATCCAATTCCTTTGGTCATGTGTAGTCATAAAGTCCATTTGGAAACGTTATGCGACAAGTGACGAAATGCGTAAGAGATGGGCTTTATATCACAAAAGGGTGTAGTGGTAAGGGGTTATATAACCCCTTCAATTATACACACATATGTATGTATATATGTGTGTGAGTGGGGGGAAAGATTGTGCATATGAAAACGCCGCGAAAAGGATCACGGGAGCCAAGATTTAAACCCCCGTAGCGCCGCATGTAGCGGTGTTCCGCGGCGCTATGGGGCGCCATCGCTGAAAACGCCGTGATGTGCCACCCCGTTACACAAGGTCTTATATTTGTCCATATTCAATTAAATAATACCTTTTTAATCAATTTTACTTTTACCATTTTTTCTCTCTCTTTCACTTACAAAAGAATTATAAGGTATGAATAGGAGTTCTTATATTTTAGGAAATGGATGAGGTTCCCATGAAATATTATGGATATGGTTTATGTTTAAAGAATGGGTTGTGTGGATTTTTTTGATGTTTTTTATACTTTACCATAAAATATAAAGTTAAGGGAAGGTTTACCAAATCCAATTTATGAGGGGTGTGATGTCCATGTGAATGTGAATCCTAGGTGGCATCTCCTTCATTCACTGTCACATACCATAACATATGGCCTTAAGGACGCCTTTTATAAATATCTCATACTACAAACTCAAACACTCCATAACACTCTAATTGTACTCATATTTTTTTGGGATATTGGATTCAAATAACCCTAACTTTCATCAATTGTCTGACAGCACTCCCAACTTTCGATTTGTACACCAACACTCCCAACTTTCAACTTATTGGCCGATAACACTTCTTAACTAACCGAACCCTAACCCAGTTAGCTGATATCAGCCGCCACGTCATCACAAATACCACGTCAGCTGCCACATCAGCCGCCACGTCATCAAAAATACCACATCAGCTACCACAAATACCACCTTTAACATGTTGCAACACTGCTCTGATTCTGAGATCTCCAAGGGAGTAGTTACGTCACAACTCCAACACCAAAAGAAAACCACATTTTGATTTATCTTGCCGATCTCAAGGTACCCCCGACCTGACCCAAAATCACCTTCTTTTACCGTTGGAGTTTTTCCTTCCTCCCTTCTTTTTCACCATCGGCCAAATTTCTCTCCACCGCTCTCCGCCCTCCCACCGCCCCAAACCACCATACCCCGCCGCATCTCTCCGACGTCCAACACTCTCACCTCCTTACAAAACCTCCACCTTACCGGATCTATAATTTCTTTTCAAAAATTCAAACCCTCAAAGCCGACCACCGTAAAACCACCACCTTTTCCGGCCTTTTTGCACTTTCCCGGTGATTTTTTTTTCTCTGGCGTGTTTAAATCTTGAACGCGAGTTCAAGTTCTCCGGCGTATTTGGTAAATACGCCGGTAAGTCACGTTTTCCGGCGTCGTTATTCTGCCGGTTTTAGGTCCGGCAAGGGTTTTTACTATCCGACTGTTTATCATAGAAGGAGAGAGTGAGAGATGAGGGTGGCGGCTGCTTATTTTCTTTAGGGTTTGGGAGTTGTTCATCATAGAAAGAGAGAGAGACAAAGATAGGAGTTGGTGGCTGCATAATTCAAAAGTTAGGGTTGTTGACTAGTGTTTTCATTAGAAGTCTATATTCAAGATTAAAAATAATAATAATAATAATAATAATAATAAATATATCTAGTCGCACCTTTTGTCCATGGTTTAAAGCGTGGGGTCCTAACCCCGTAAGGGGGGCAGGCAACTCGTGGTTGCTCCCCCTCCTTCCTCCCTGGCAGGGAGTTTTAGTTTTTGGCACATCCCCCTACTCCACTCGAGTTGGGTTTTTGTTCTTAGGTGTATGATGAAAGGTGTTGTGCAGGGGGGAGGCCCTGAGGGTGTTAGGCCTTGCCCCTTCAGGAATTTCCACTCTTGCAAAGATGGTTTTGTAGGGTCCAAAGGATACGCGAGACTGCTCTCTCACTTCCAACGGGACCACCTCAAGTCAGATAACAGGAAAGATGCTTTACGGGATGCGATTGCTAAGGATCCCGACTTATATGAGGACGTAGGAGAAACTTTGAAAACGCTTAACAACTGGCTGTGCGGGGAGTGCATGGTTGTGCATGCTCTTAGCCGGGGGTGTCATCATGTTGATGACCTTGTTAAATTCGTCCCTAGCTCGAGGGGGACCGAGGACTTTATTGTGGGGATTCCCAAACCACAAGTTTCGGGAGGGGGGGCTTCAGGGGAAGGCATTGCCTCTGTCGGTGTGGATGGCTCCCTTCTGGAGCGGGTTTTTTCTCTTCCCATCACGACAGTCAAGAGCATTCCTCCTAGTTGTCGAATGGCGTTCGCGCAAGCTTTAACTTCGGCTATGCGGAAGGTGGTTGCTACCCCTGGGTCGGTTGAATATTGGGTTAAGCTACTCTTGTTGCCTCACTGTACTTTAAAAGTTGTGCGCCCTGCCAATAGGCAGGAACGTCGGTCCGGGAACAGGAAAACATTACAGTGCTTTAGCATCCAACGGGCTCTTTCTATCTGGAAAGACGGGGAAGGGATTAGCGAGCTAGTTGCTTCCCTCTTTCAGGATGTAAAGGAGAAAGGGGCGGTAACTGGGTCCGACCGTCGGGAGGGCCGTACCAATGTTAAGCAGTGCCTTCGTAAAGTGGCAGATGGTCATTTCACAGCTGCGGTCAAGGTGTTGTCCTCTTCTGGCGTTGCCCCCCTTGGGCCCTCCACTTTGGAGGCCCTCGCGAAGAAACACCCGGTTACACCCCCTCCGGTTGTGCCAGCAGACACAATCCCTCAGGCACCCTTAACTGTTGATGCAGAGTACGTTTTGGGGTGCATTAAGTCTTTACCTAAAGGAACTTCGTGCGGGAGAGATGGGCTCAGGGCGCAACACTTATTGGATAGCTTTTGTGGAGAGGGGTCCTCAACTTCCTCGGGTTTAGTTTTAGCCATCACCGGGGTAGTCAATGTCTTCTTGGGGGGGTTATGCCCCAGGTCTCTTGCTGAGTTCGTTGCCTCCGCTCCTCTGACCCCCTTGCTGAAACCTGATGGGGGGATCCGTCCTATTGCGGTCGGGGCCATTTGGCGTAGGCTGGTCTCCAAGATAGCGATGAAAAAGGTAGGGAAAGAGATGGTCAGGTACCTGGGGGACCATCAATTCGGGGTTGGGACACCAGATGGGGCTGAAGCTATCCTCCATAGCGCAAACAGGTTCCTTAACGCCTTTCACGATGATGGGGCCTTCGCCATGCTTACCGTTGACTTCTCCAATGCTTTCAACCTAGTGGATCGCACAGCTCTTCTGCGGGAGGTTGGGATTCGATGCCCATCTATATTTCCGTGGGTACATTTTCTTTATGGGCAAACATCTAGGCTTTATGTGTGTAATGACTGTATTGGGTCGTCCACGGGGGGTCCAGCAGGGGGATCCTTTGGGGCCTCTTTTGTTCGCCCTTGTCTTGCACCCCCTCACACAACGTATACGAGACAGTTGCACCCTCCCCTTCCACGCGTGGTATTTGGATGATGGTACTATTATGGGAAAAACATCTGAGGTAGCAAAGGCTCTGGCTATCATTCAATCTGAGGGGCCACCTTTGGGGCTTCGGCTTAATATAAAAAAAACAGAGGTATATTGGCCGTCTTACAATGGAGAAAAATTGGAGGCTAGTTTATTCCCGAAGGAGATTGGAAGACCATCGGGGGGCGTGAGACTCCTCGGGGGAGCTGTGAGCCGGGACCCCAGTTTCATTAGTGCTTTGGCTGCGCGGCGAGCTTCCCGGGCAGTGGACCTTATGAGTAGCCTTTCGCAACTCCGAGACCCGCAAAGTGAGCGTCTCCTGCTGCGCTCTTGCATGGGTGTCGCCAAGCTCCTTTTTGGTCTGCGAACTTGTCAACCTGTGTTTGTAAAGGAGGCGGTATCCTTATTCGATAAAGGGCTTCGGGGGGCTATAGAGGACATTGTGCTGTGTGGGGGTCCGTTTTTTGGGGATTTTCAGTGGCGGGTTGCTTCTCTGCCCTGTAAGATGGGGGGCTGGGGCTTCTATCGGCCATGGATGTCTCCATTTACGGTTTTGTTGCCTCGCGAGCTCAATCATGGGGGCTGCAAGATCACATCTTGCGCGAGAGTGGAGTTGTTGGAATGGATGGGGATTATGACATGGCTCTGGGGGAGTTGCATAGACACCTCCCGGATTTGGATATTGGCGGTTTCGCTAACAGGGACACCGCCCCACCGAAGACCCAGAAGACTTTGGCGAGTGCTCTGTTTTGTTGTATCGCTCAGAATATTGGATCAGATTTCTGTACGACCCCTCGTCAGAACGCTGTCCTAGAATGCTTGCGGGGCCCCCACGCCCAAGATTTTCTATCGGTCATCCCCATCGAGGGCTTAGGCCAAAAGATGTCAGCCGTTGAATATCGTGCTATCTTAAATTATCGGCTCATGATTCCTATGTTCCCTGATGATGAGCAATGCCCGGTTTGCCGTAAAGCTTGCTTAGACCAATTTGGGGAGCATGCTCTGCACTGTAAAGAACTGTCAGGTTTTAAGTATAGGCACGACTGGGTGCGGGATGTCTTGGGGGACATCCTCAAACGGGCGGGGATCTCGGTGAAGAAAGAAGCCCCCGTAAACTTTTTGACAGATCCGAGGGAAGGAAGATCCACATTGCGCCCCGCGGACGTTTTAGTTTTCGGGTGGGATGCAGGTAAACACGCTTGTGTTGATCTTACCGGGGTTTCCCCCCTTGTAGGCTATCGGGATACAGGTTTTGTCCCTGGTCAGGCGATTGCAAGGGCGGCAGCAAAGAAAATGGACAAACACGCAAAAGCCTGCGAGGATAATCAACATTCCTTTATCCCTTTTGCCTTTGATACCTTTGGCTCGCTGGCCCCAGAAGCCATCCGATTTCTTGAACGGGTCCAACGGGTTGTTCACAGCAACATTTCGTCTCCTAGAGATCGGGGTTTCGTTTTTACTAGGTTAGGTTTCGCTATTCAAAAGGGGGTAGCGGCGCAGCTTGTTGCCCGCTTACCGGCTATCTTGGTGTAACTTGTTTGACCTTATATATAAAACAACAAAAGTAAAAAAAACAATTTATCTTCACAACTCTCTCGATGACCCTGTATGTGTTATCTTTTCCAGGCGAAACAGATTTGGGAACATTACCTGCAAAGGCTTGTTACTCACCCAAGGATCACACCAGAATCTAACCTCGCTCCCATAGCCAGTTACCCCTTTGATCAGGTGATCAACTTAAGCCCAACTAAGTCTAGTTTAGAAACCAAACGAACCAATTGTTACAGGTATGTCCGTTAGAATCAGAGAGTAGGTGGATGTGAGGGTGAATGGAAAATGTAAGACTCTAAAGAAATTGAAAGTACCAAACATAGAAAGAATGAGAAAGTGTGAATGATATGTTAGAATCCGCGAGACGGCTTCAAAACATAGAAGGAATGAGAAAGTATGAATGATATGCTAGAATCTGCGAGACGGACTCGAAACATAGAAGGAGTGACGAATATGAATGAGATGTTTGAATCCGCGAGACGGATTCAAAACATAGAAAGGAATGGAAAGTGGAATGAAAGGTCCGAATTCGTAAGTAAATGCGAACCAAAGAAGTAAATATTCTTAAAGCAGATATTAACCAAGTTATGTTCTAAACTTTTTACTATATATTTATGTAAATGCGTTGTATGCAAGATGGTTGAGAAGGGCAAATGAGTCACACGGGTCAAATGGTGATTACCATTTGAACCCGGTATTTAATGTTTTGATTGTTCAAGTCTTACATTTGTAGGTGGGCATAATGCAGATCATCCAATACCACAAATTGGAAAGAAATAATCAACGCAAGGAATGGATAACGAGTCAATGGAATTGACTTGCATTGGTATGTATAAAGATTATGTTTTTTTTAATAGGAGCTTATAGCTCGACTAGAGAAGGATGTGTCAGGACTGGATAATTAGTAAGCATAGGCCAGAATGTATATTTACAAATGGACTTCTGAAAAGTCAAACAAAGTAAGTGGAAAGTTATTAAACTAGTATTAGTAAAATAGTATGAAGTATTTGATTCGCCAAGTAGGTAAGACCGATGAAAGCTATTGTAGTAGCAAGAAAACAGTATGTGAGAAATGGAATGTGTAATATGTTTTAAGCATGTATGTACGAAATTTGTAAAAGAGTCTTAGGTGAATAATCACCTAGTAAAATGAATGTTTGAATGAAACGTGCTAACCGCCAATTTTGTAGATGATAGTGGTAGAACTCTTAATGTGATGAAACCAATCGAATTGGTGAAAGGATATGCACAAGCAGAAGCTCATTAAATGGAATGAAGGGATCGATCCGGTTTTGATACGGACACTTAAGGTAAGTAATTTCCGGAATCACTTCCTACTTATAAATGAAGTTTGGAATGTTGTATATAGGGAACCATGTAAGAATTTACGAGTAAGGGTAAGTACCAAGGTAAGTTCATATGAACTTCGTCTATCCTTAATGTAAATTAAGATGATAGTCTCATCGTGCTAATGGAATGTTCATTATGTTGCTGAATGTTCATTGTGTTAATGGAATGTTCATTATGTTAGCTGAATGTTCATCGTGTTAATGAAATGTTCATTATGTTGCTGAATGTTCATCGTGTTAATGGAATGTTCATTATGTTGCTGAATGTTCATCGTGTTAATGGAATGTTCATTATGTTGCTGAATGTTCATCGTGTTAATGAAATGTTCATTATGTTGCTGAATGTTCATCGTGTTAATGGAATGTTCATTATGTTGCTGAATGTTCATCGTGATTAATGGAATGTTCATTATGTTGCTGAATGTTCATCGTGTTAATGGAATGTTCATTATGTTGCTAAATGTTCATTGTGTTAATGGAATATTCATTATGTTGCAGAATGTTCATCGTGTTAATGGAATGTTCACTATGTTGCTGAATTTTCATCATGTTTGTTGGAAGTTATTCGGTTATGTTTGTTTGTAATTGCATTGATTTGTGTTGATATGTTTGTAGATAAGGCTCAACTTTCAATAAGTGAATGTGACTTGTATATATGTATGTATGTAGATATGGAACTGTAGCGTGTGTAAGTAGTGTGAACTTGTATGTACGTACATATGAATGGGGTAATGTACTTAGATATATGAAAGTGTATACACGTGTTGTAATCTAATGATTGTAGGTCACTGGTATACGTATATGTGAAGATTTGGGTTTTCAATATGTTTGAGATTACGTACTCCTAACCATGTTACTATTGAGAATGAAATAAATGGAGTGCAGGTATGGGAACGCCGAACTCTCGAGCAATTGATGTTGGACTCGAGTTAATATTAACGTTTTATGCATAATTAAGAAAGGTAGAAACAAGTCGTAAACTTAGGATGTACAACCAATGGAATAACGAATGAACCGTTAGTAATGAAATGTGCTAGGAACTAGCACTATTAAGTGTAACGACACTAATAAGAGCTCTGGAAAAAATTTCCGATCAATTACGTGTATATGAAAGTAAATTACTTAATTCAAGAAGGTAGGAACAATGCATATAATTATGTTGTTTGTGGATGAAATCTTTAGCCAAGATCCCGAGTGTATCCAGCACGTAATATGCACCTTGAATGAGTACAATGAAAAGATAAGAGTAAGTGTGAGAAAAGTTTCGTGGACGAAACCTTCTTTAAGGGGGGTAGATTTGTAACACCCCAAAAGTGATAAATTATGCATAATTGTTAGAAATTTATTTTTAAATTTATTTAGTTAAAGAATGTGTTATGATATATGCCTAAGAATGGAAAATGCCTAGAAATAAATAAACACCTAATCTAGAGGGACTAAACTTGACAAGATGGCTGGAACTTGTGTTTAAAATAAACAAAACTCAAAACACACACATTGTGTGCGTGTTTGAGATCGACCAGGCCAAAGGAAAAAGGGATAAACCCTAAATTTCAAGAAAATCTCCAAATCAAAGAGGGAATTGAAGGTTTTTAGGATGCATGTATCAAGATTATCGATCTCCTAAGTGTTCTTCACTATCAAGTAAGTTAAATTTTATGATTTGGTGATGTTGGGTGAATTGGGTGTTGATGAACTCGTGAATCTAAGTGAAGTTAGGATGGATATGTGATAGAAACGCCTTATGAAACTTGAATTATGCTTAGATTTCTGATTGTTAGGTATATTTATGAAAAAACCCATTTGTAGTGGTTCTTATGTAGGATGATGATAATGTAATTTATGTTAATTTGATGATGCTTGAGGTGTATAACAATGGATGTTATAGATTATTGATTTTGAATCTAAATTAAAATGAAAGTTATGTGAAGAATTAGTAAGAATCATGCTTTAAAAGCTTGTACATAATATTTCATAAATGCGAAACCTGCCAAGTGTTCGATGAAATGCCTAAGAGAACAAATATGTGAAATTGTATGCAAGTTGCGGGTAATTATGTGTGAAAAGTGATAATGACATAATTGTTAGCGAACTAAGATGAAAAGTGTGATTTAAGTAGAGATCATATGGGACTTTGATTTGTGTATTATGTGTTAGAAGCGTGCGTTAGTAGCTTGTATTCTATGCATAAGGTTATGGCACACCAAATACACTTAGTTGATTTTGTAGTTGGGTGATGTGGTTGTATGATATGTGGATTTTTCTAGCAAGCTAAAGTTGGGTTCAAGGGTAGCGTTAAAATTGGTCAATCCTAAATGATGTCGATAGTTGTGGGATTATGAGATGAAAAATATGGAAGGATTTGATTATGTTGAATGTGCATATATGATCTTGTGGTGGTATGTGTTTTACTAAGTAAGTTGGGAATGCATGTAATGCCCGTAACATAATCGACTATAATAATGTGGACGTGTAAAGTTAGATTGATAAATCACAAGGTGGACAGTTGACTTTCTGAAAGTCAACTATGCATAATTAGTGTATTAAGCTTTTGTCACAAGAGTTATATTAGAGAAATCATTAAATACATGCTATATCAATATGTGCTAAATGTAACAACATGAAGAATTATACGGAACGAAAAGATGCAACTTCAAGCTTATATTTTGTGTTGATTGGAATTTGACAAATAAAGTATAATGTTGGATATGAATGTAAAATGAATGCAATATTAGAATGTGTGTTTATACTAATGAAATGGTAACCATGATGACATGAAAGTATAGGATCATGTCAAGATAGGGGAGACATGGAAGGCTACGTAAAGGATATGAGGAAGCATACACGAGACGCGCACTCGAGGTAAGTGAATCTCGATTCACTTTTTAGTAGGTTTAATAAATTTTTAATACTTATGCTTATGAAACATCATGAAAGAACAAGTATTAATTAGAAGTAATAAACGAAGTAAGCCAAGGCTTATGCGGCCCGCGAGGGACCGTGCTGCAGGCAATTCGTGTTAGTGTAAGAAATTGTATAAGTATATATGTTTAGGAATCTAGTAGGCACGTAGGTCATTTTGTATATCGCCTATATTATGTTAAGTTGTGAATATGTCATTTTGGCATAAGCGTATGTGTATGAAGTGGTAAGCATGAGCTAGTGTATATAAATTAGTAAATGATTGTTTGTGTGTAGGTAGGGACGTAGACATGTATGAAGGTACGTTTGTATATAGGTGTATGTGATAATAGGCATGTAAGTGTGAATGTAAGTGTGAATGCACGTGTGTATGAATATACGATGCTAAAGATATACGTATGAACGTTATCAAGGCGCCGGAATACTTACGATTACTAATGATGTGCTTTGAGTTTGGAATGTAATGAAGGCATGAGATTGTCGGATTCATGAAGGAATGAAACCTGGTTTGGATAAAGAGTATTTAAGAAAGCGCTTGGACAATTCCACGTTTACTTCATAGAATGCTTTACGAATTTCTATTATATGGTTTAATGTTGTATGGTGTGTTAATGACTAATGGTTGGGTTATACGTGGTGTCCACATGTATCGCTCGGGTTTCCTCTACCACTAGCGAAGTGAAGCAGACATAGATCGAGTTGAGAGCAAGGATTGTACGGAAAAGAAAGGTCACATAGTTTGTTTTAAATTGGTCATGAAGCCTTGATATAATGTAACATTGTGAATCCTCTCTAATGAACGTATTACATTTTGTAATTGTGTTTTCATGTAATTAATATGACTTTTTAAGAACGAAATTTTTGGGCTCAAATTTTCCGCTGTGTCATATTTAAGTTCTTAAAAGTTGGTCTTACAGGGATTTGTTCATAATACGAATGGGTCATGCCTAAATTTTGTTAAATAATAGTATGATACTATTACTTTTTCGGATTAGGAAATTTGGGCGTTACAGGACTAACATGTGACATCTGTGTATTTTAATCCTTGTACTGTTCCGAACAACTTTGTATTTAATAAAATATGGTGTTTTAATTTCAATATTTGTTTAATTATTTGTGACATTAGTACGTTTTCAATCATTGTTCAATTTCCGAACTCTCAAACCTGTTCTGGAAGTGAAATCATAAACCATTAAGTAAACACAATCAGTTTAACGTGTCGTACACTCCGGAACTGTGACATAAGCCAAACATACCCTAAATACCCTTTACATAACTTAGAAATAAGTTTCAAATGATTCGGTATGGCAAAAATATGTTTATTCGAACTTTAGAACTATTTGCGACAAAACTGCGTAACGAACGTTGGTGACCGCCCGGATAATATTTAAATCCTAAAAATATTCTGTTATGATTAAAATTTTTATTTTTAATCATGTTCGTGTTGAAAAATAAATTAAAACGCTTAAAAACATTATTTTTCAAGTTTAAGCGCGTACCGCGTGTTACTGCGCAACACAGTGTTTATACTGCAAAACGCAGACAACGCAGCCAATCTCGGCAACTAATATTTATTTTAGTAATAATTTGGCGAGTTTATTTTTATAGAATAATAAAAATAATTTAGAACGCCATAAACCGGGATTAAAACACTAGACATTACACTTAACCTCCAACTATTATCTATTTTTACCATTCAAACTTACATTTACCCCCCCCCCCCCCTTGGAATTTACGGTCACAAGGACCCCACACCCCACTCAAAGATTTGTTTCTTATTTTATTAAGATCTTGCTTGATTTAGTTGCCAAGATATTGAGGAAGCATGATTATAAGTATGGTAGGAAGATACAAGATCATTTCATTTCAACACCTCACACTTCACTCCACTCTCTTACTCTCTCTCCCTCTCCTCTCGGCCTAGTTAGTGCCGCCACCACCACCACCTTACTTCCATCACCCAACTTCATTCATCCAATTCTAAGCTAGTTTCAAGTTGGTGTGAAGATCCAAAGGAGTTTCCAAGGTGTTTTCAAGTGATTTCAAGCTCCATATCATCAAAATCTCATCCAAAAACTCACTTGAATCTTGAAGGTATAAAGTTTATGTTTAAATCATACAATTGATTCTTGGTTGTTCTTGATGATTGGAAGTTTCTCTTGAATCTTGGATTTTTTCACAAACTTGAAATCTAAAAAGAAATGGGTCTTGATACAAAATAAAAATGGTAGTATATATGTGTCTATATATAACCGTATATATATATATATGTATGTGTATGAGATTTGAGTTTGAGTTGATTTTGATAAATACTTGTTTAGGATGTTTGCTTGCATGAACAAGATTATGTGCAAATATGTTAGAGATGTAAAGGAGTGATTGAATCATGAGTTGTAATTTGAAATAATGTTAGTATTTTGACATGTAAATGGCCGAAAATTTATTAGACATATTTGAGAATTTTTAAGTTGTTACATGTTCTTGAATGATAGTTAAAATGCAAGTGTTTGATAATTTGTGCATGATATGATGAATGTTCAATTAAATCAGTAAGTAAACATGAATAAATTACATGTTTGATGCATTTAAATTTATATGAAATGATGATGATATGATAGTGTGCTTTAGACACTTGTACATAAGAATACATGTTGATTTAAAGCTCAAGAAATGATAAAAAAAAATGATTGTATCACAAAAATGTTTTAAAACAGATTATAAACACTAAAAATAACATTATTTGGTATATTATAATGGCATGAAACTTTGTCATAGGTTTGATAGCTTTGCATGTTGTACATATAGCTTAGAAAGTGGTAAAATATGTGAAATTTGCATGATTTATGTGCTATATGTGAGACCTGCACTATCATGAGTATAATCATTATTTTATTCAGTAAATAACATGGGTTATGTTAAAATATCAAGTCGTTACGAGTTGGGATGGTTAGGGTAACGTTTGATGCAAAACTATGCGGTAAAACGGTTAAAAATCGGCTTTTCGGAGGATTTTTATAAAACTGTTTTAGATCAGTAAGTAAACTGATATTTTTGATATAAAAATAAGTATTTTAACTTATATTAAGTTTACTTGGTGTTTGGTTAGTCATACGTGACTTCCGGCGCCCAAAAACGTTACCGAATCGCTAAAATACGTGTTTTTCAACATACACTATAATGGGTTGTTCATGGGTAAATTTTATGTGTTACAATGTGTTATGTGTTTTATAATATGTGTATGATGACATGTTTATAGTTGACAAGATTATGTGTGTTACGATATTTATTTTATGTCACAATAAGTATATATATTACGACGCACAAATCATGGATATATTGCTTATAACATGATGAGGGTCACCAATAAAATCGTTCAAGTGGCAAAGTTTTAAAAATATATAAAGAACTCATATATATATAAATACACCAATATAATAAAAAATAATAACTTTTCGAGAAAATCTCAAAGTTGTGTGAAAATTCTAAGTATCGGAGAAACTTATGTATTTTTGTGAGTTTTTTATTATTAAATCGTTCTTATTTAATTTAGGACGAATAAACAATTTGAGGGATTGTGTTAACATATAAAAACGCACCCAAAGGTGAGTACATAGTTCCCCTATTTTACGTTTTTCAAATGTTTTTGGGTGAAGCATATGTGCATAACTTTACTTTCCGATTTCATGACATTATACATTTTTGTTACATTATTTCAAAGACATTTTTATGGTATATTGACTTAGTATACCTAACATTTGGTTTCAAAGACATTTTACTTGGCATATTGACTTAGTATGCCTATTACATGGTTTTACAATGACATTTTCATGATATGCTTACATTGAAAAAGACATTTGGTATGTTTAACGGGTTAGTAGTACATTCATTAACATTGATCATGCCGCTCGGTAGTATGTAATAGCGCTATAGGACTTGAAAATTCCCGTTCCCGCTTTCTAGGAATTTTGGAAGGGGAATGACAGAATCCGAATACATTTTTGATAAACCTTGATCCTGATAAGGGTTTATCCGACAGTCTCAAGGCTTGAGTGTATGCGATAGACAAACCGTATAAATGTTCATATCGATAAAAGCAATGGTTTTCAAAACATAACTTTTGATTTTAACTCTTGGTTATTCAAAGACCTTGTTTTGTACATGACATTGGATTTCAAAAGACATTTGTTGATACTTGATATTAGACATTGTTTACACATGATATTTGACATTGGACATTGACATTTAAACAAGACATTATTTCATGGTTATTAATAAGTGATTTAAGTAACGAGACGTGTGTAATATGATATAAGCATGGTGGATACGCCACTGGTACTTCCTATATATAAGTGCTTTTATTGTATTGCATATCGTGGCGTTATCTAAACCACTTCAACAAAGACAAGACATGACATATTTTATACATATTATTTTCATTTGGTTATTTACTTAACCATACATCATTCTTTTATATCATTTGATTTTCATATGATTTTATAAAAGAAAATATTTTATAAGGTTCATGATTATTTTTCATTAAACATTTCTTTTGACATTCAAAGTCATGAATCTTCAACACTAAACCTATGTTACTCACAAGCATTTTTATGCTGACGTATTTACTTTCACATATGTTTCAGGAGCGAATGTTTGATGTGAGCAAGCTACACTTAGGGCGACTTGGGCCTTAGCAATCTAAAATCAAGAAAGTTATCGTCTTTTATGTTATGTGTTTTGTTCGAACTAAGACAATGTAATAATTTAAGCTTGTAAAACTCAACTTTAATTATCATGTGTTTTGAAACAATAATTCGGCCACACGAATCCCCGACGTTTTCGCCGCGGTTTGTTGTTTTACGCGGTCGGGGTGTGACAGAAGAGTTGGCATCAGAGCTCATGGTTATAGGGAATTAGGTTATTAGTAAAATTTTGACCTAGACTATAACCTTTCTAGGACCCTAACACAAGTTACCTTGTGTTTAGATCTTAAAACAATACTATCACCTATCCTTAGGTGATTACCAAAACAAGTACACAAATCTCAATTCCATTTGAAAATCAATCATCTATCCTTAGATGATTTATTTTTAGGCTTCATGCCTTTAAAGTTTTCAAATCTCGTCAAAGTTTAGGTCTTAATAATGTGAACACGTGCAATCTGGAAGGGTGGGTGCTTGTACCCTGAGTTTTCTGTCTAAGGCTAGAGTGTTCGAACAAATCCACATAATCGGACCAGTCACTCTTACCTGGGAACTCTTGGGGTGGGTGTCCACTTATAGGCTAAAGCATGTCTTCATTATGCATTATGTAGACCTATTTACTTTGATTAGTGACTGTGTTGTTTGTTTGTTTTAAGTAATGGAAAAATGATCACCTTCCTTTGTGTTGTCGATGTTTTCAATACTCCTTTTGATCGTCCTATGTCAATCTCACACATTTCCTTGTGTTCTTCTTAGATGCCTCCTCGACGTGATCAAACTCAAGACGCCACAATGGCAGCCTTGATCACTCAGCAAATCGCTGCTGTACTCCCGAACCTAGTTACCCAGTTAAACCAAGCAAACAACAACAACAACGCACCTGTTCCGTGCAACTTTAAGACATTCAATTCGGCTAAGCCGCTTCAGTTTTCTGGGTCTGAAGGAGTAACTGGGCTCCTACAGTGGTTCGAGAGTCTCGAGAGTACGTTTCGTCACGTTCAATGTCCGAATGAGCGAAAGGTTGAGTTCGCGTCAAGTGTATTTCAGAAGAGGGCGCTTACATGGTGGAATGGTGTGATGAGAGACAGGGGTGCCAACGTGGCAATGGCTCAAACATGGGAAGAGCTTCGCGCTCTTATGATGAAGGAGTTTTGTCCTCGTCATGAATTGCGGGCACTGGAAAACGAATTCCACGATCTCAAGCAAGATATTGGAGAGCACCGTGCCTACACGGACCGATACGAAGAACTGAGCCTGCTGTGTCCCACCATGGTCACGCTTTGGACAAGGCGATTGAGAAGTACATAGATGGTCTGCCTGATCCTGTTCAGGATATCGTCACCGGCAGCAACCCTACAACGGTTAGACAAGCTATTGAGCTAGCTGCAACCTTGACTGAGTCTCAAGTCAAGAAGGGTAAAATCCACCGCAAGGGTGATAAGAAACAGGAAGCCAAGACCACCCAAGAGAAAGACAAGAAGAAGAAGAACAAAGCCGAGTCTTCGAGGAAGTCAAGGAAGCGCAAGGCTTCCCAAAACTTTGCGGTTACTGCACAACCCAACCAGAACACTCAGAACCAGCCAGCACCGCCACCTGCCAAGAAACAGTATGTTGGTACTGCACCTCTTTGTAACAAATTCAATTGTCATCATCAACCACATCTTCAGTTTCGTCTTTGCAAAAACTGTGGAAGATATGGCCATTTGGCTAACACGTGTCGCTCTCCTACTGCTCCGAATCAAGTGGTTCAAAACCCTGCCCAACAGCCAGCAAATCCTGCAAGACCTCCTTTTCCCCCTGGGTCTTGCTACAATTGTGGAGATCTGACTCACTACAGGAACAAGTGCCCAAAGTTGGCTAATGCGAACCCGGTGTCACGGCCCCCGGCCCAGTTTAACCCGTTTCAGGGGCCGCGGGACAGAAAATCCCGTGGTATTTATTTAATTGAGTTGACAGCGGAAGATTTTAGCAGGATCTTTTTAAAACTTAAAATGCCCGATTATTTTATTTCATAATTCGGAATAACCCCGTAATTTACAATCAAGGCGATTTCACTGGGAAACCCCTATTTTACAAAACATGTTTCTTTATTTATATTGAGCTACTTCCTTAAGCTTGTAGTGCTTCACGACACTTTTCCTGGATCACAACAGATCACCTGAAACATGTTTAAAAAAAGTTTTGTCAGCGGGGAAATACTGGTGAATCATTCTTTTTACTAAAAACGACGCGTTGTTATAATTTACTATATTAAGAGCGATTACAATGTTTATACATATTAACCATCTACCCACGGTATTTATCACTCGACCACCTATTGGCTATCTCGTTGTCCAATGGTGTATGTGATTATGGTCATATCACCCCTTGGCTAACCCGTTGTCCAATGGTGACGGTTATCAAGTAATGTATACAAAACCCCACATACCGGCTGTAATTTGGAGATTACAAAGACTTAATCCCTGTAATTATAACTTTGAAAACAAACATGATTTTGAAATCAAATTTGATAAAAAGAGAATGACTCACATTGCAGATTTATACGGGCATAGTCTAGCCTACTGATTAGCCTTGTTAACCTAGTTTAAATAACAATGCACACAAAACTAGGTTAGTAACTAATACAGCATTTACGATAACTCACGAGATTAAACCCTCACAACGAATGACAAAGTGCGATACTTAAACATCCATCGAATTCACGACGAATGACAAAGCATAACCCTAATGTGGGCAGCACTTAAACATCCATTGGATAGTTTCAATCGATCGGACATTGAATCGTAGCAGCGATCGAGTTATTACCCTGTTGTCGCGGCAGCGTTTCGTGATTTGTGTGTGTTTTAGTACTGTTTCTACAATATCTCACTGTACAAATTGAATTTCTACGTTGAACCAACGCGAAATTGCAAGTGCCAAAGTCTACTACTTATAGCTGAAAAACCGACCCCCTCGCGTGGCGCGAGGGGTCGTCGCGTGGCGCGAGGGGTGCTCCCCTACCATAGGGTAGCCTCGTGTCTAAGTAGCCTTGCTGAGTTGGTCATTCGTCAAATTTTGTTATACACGTAAAACTGTGTAGATAATACTAACTAGGGTTTACCCCCCCTGAGTTTTAGGGGCCCTGATCCTGATTCCGATTGTTCTGAAAATTTTAGGGTTTATGCAGGATCACTTGGGGGTCTTAATTAAGGTTTCTTATTGGACAAAATAAAATAATAAATAGGACTTTTGATGAGAGTTGTTACATCCTCCCCACCTTAATAAAAATCTCGTCCTCGAGTTTTACTGGAATAATTGAGGATATTTCCGTTTCATTTCTGATTCTAGCTCCCAAGTATATTCAGGTCCTCTCCTTGAATCCCATTTGACTTTAACTAGTACCAATCGCTTGTGCTTGAGAAATTAGATCTTTCGGTCTTCTATTTGTAGTGGTTTCTCTACGAACTTTAACTTTTCATTTACCTCTACATCTTGAACAGGTACTATCAGGGATTCGTCCGATAAACATTTCTTGAGATTAGATACATGAAATACGTCATGTATTCCAGCTAGTTCTTCTGGTAATTGTAAGCGATAGGCAGCTGGTCCTATACGTTGGATTACTGGAAATGGTCCTACGTAGCGTGGACTTAGCTTTCCTTCCTTACCAAACTGAACTACTCCTTTCCAAGGAGAAACTTTCAAGAGTACCTTGTCACCAACTTGGAATTCTAGTGGTTTGCGTCGATTATCGGCATAACTTTTCTGACGATCATGAGCAGTCTTTAGTCTTTCCTTGATTTGAGTGATCTTGTCGGTGGTCTCTTGCACTATTTCAGGACCTGACAATTGACTTTCTCCTATTTCTGCCCAGCAAACTGGAGTTCTGCACTTTCTTCCATACAGTGCTTCGAATGGGGCAGCTTTGATGCTTGCATGATAGCTATTGTTATAGGAGAATTCAATTAAGGGTAGGTGGTCATCCCAGTTTCCACCAAAATCTATTACACATGCCCGGAGCATGTCTTCTAGGGTTTGTATCGTCCTTTCACTTTGCCCGTCTGTTTGTGGATGATAGGCAGTACTTAAATTTAGTCGGGTTCCCATTGCTTCCTGGAAACTAGTCCAGAAATGGGAAGTGAAACGACTATCCCTATCCGATACAATGGAGAGTGGAACTCCATGTAAGGATACTACTTCGTCTACATATAACTTTGCTAATCTTTCCATGCTAAAGGTTTCTTTCATAGGTAGAAAATGAGCTGACTTGGTTAATCGATCCACAATTACCCAAATCGCATCATTACCTTTTCTGGTTTTGGGTAACTTAGTAACAAAGTCCATTGTTATGAGTTCCCATTTCCATACAGGCATTTCTAATTGTTGAAGTAGACCCGAAGGTTTCTAGTGTTCTGCCTTAACTTGTGAACAAGTAAGACATTTAGAAACATATATAGCTATGTCCTTTTTCATTCCTATCCACCAGAAATTATTTCTTAAATCTTGGTACATTTTATTGTTTCCTGGATGCATGGTATACCTAGATTTATGAGCTTCTTCTAAAATCTTATCTCTTAATTCTCCTTGTTTAGGTACCCAGATTCTTTTCTTATGGAATCTCCAAATTCCATATTTTTCTTGCTCTAATTCTTTTATTCGTCCTTTCATTCCTTCAGCATCGTCTTTGATTGCTGTTTCTTGAACGTTCTTTAGTTGTTCCATTAAATCTAACTGTAGATTTAATCTAAGAGCACGAACCCGTCGTTGTTTCTCATGATACTTACGACTTAAGGCATCTGCAACTACATTTGCCTTTCCTTCGTGATATTGAATATCACAGTCGTAGTCGCTTAGTATTTCCATCCATCTCCTTTGTCTCATGTTTAATTCTTTTTGCCCAAATATGTACCTTAAACTTTTATGATCCGTATAGACAGTAAACTTATTCCATACAGATAATGTCTCCAAATTTTAAGGGCAAAAATTATGGCTCCTAATTCTAAGTCGTGAGTCGTATAGTTTTCCTCGTGCTTTTTCAATTGCCTTGAGGCATACGCAATTACCTTCTTGCGTTGCATTAGTACACATCCTAATCCTAGTTTAGAAGCATCACAATATACTTCAAAGTCTTCATTTCCTTCTGGTAAGGCTAGAATTGGGGCATTGCTTAACTTTTGCTTTAAAATTCTAAAAGCCTCTTCTTGCCTAGGTCCCCATTCAAACTTAATCGCTTTACAGGTTAGCTTAGTTAATGGCACCGCTATTTTAGAAAAATCCTTAATAAATCGTCCATAGTAACTAGCTAATCCTAGAAAGCTTCTAATTTCCATGGCTGACTGTGGGACCTTCCATTTGGTGATTGCTTCTATCTTAACAGGATCTACATGAATACCTTCGTGATTCACCATGTGTCCTAAATATTGCACTTCCTGTAGCCAAAATTCACATTTCGAGAATTTGGCGTAAAGTTTTTCTTTTCTTAACAAAGTTAAGAGTGCATGCAAGTGCTGACAATGCTCGTCCTGACTTTTGGAAAAAATAAGTATATCGTCGATGAAGACAATTACAAATTTATCCAAGTACGGTTTACAGATTCTATTCATCATGTCCATGAATGTTGCAGGTGCATTCGTTAATCCGAAGGGCATGACTGTAAACTCGTAATGACCATACCTAGTTCTGAAAGCAGTTTTAGATATGTCTTCTTCTTGTACCTTTAATTGATGGTATCCGGAGCGTAAGTCGATCTTAGAAAAGTATCTAGCTCCTTGAAGTTGATAAAAAAGATCATCAATCCTAGGTAATGGGTATCGATTCTTAATTGTAACCTTATTCAATTCTCTATAATCAATACACATTCTCATTGACCCATCTTCCTTTTTCACAAACAACACTGGTGCTCCCCATGGAGATGAACTAGGTTGTATAAAACCTTTACTTAGTAATTCATCTAATTGCTTTTTCAGTTCTAACATTTCTGTGGGTGCTAACCGATAAGGTGCCTTAGCTATCGGTGTAGTTCCGGGAATTAGATGAATCCTAAATTCTACTTCCCTGTCGGGTGGTAATCCCGGGAGTTCTTCTGGGAATACATCTGGGTATTCTGAGACTACAGGAATCTCCTTAAGTTCTTTATCCTTAGTACTAATGATTACTGAAATCATATATACTATTCCTTGCTTTCGTTCATAACTAGCAACTTTCATTACTGAAATGAACTTCGTGGGTTTGCGTGGCTTATCCCCTGTAATTATGATTACTTCTCCGGTGGGTGCACGAATTTCTATAGAGTTCTTATCACAAAGGATTCGAGCATGGTTGGCTACTAACCAATCCATTCCTAACACAACATCGAACCCAGCTAAATTCATTGGTAATAGGTTTGCATGAAATTTATGACCTGAAAGTTCTATATTTTCTTTTTGCAAAGCCTTATTTATGTTAACAGAATTTCCATCTGTCGTTTCTACTGTAAAAATTTGCCAAAGGTTGGTCAAAGGTAAATTAAGAGCTTGTCAGAATGAAGTATTGATAAAACTTTGGTTTGCACCAGAGTCAAATAATACTTTTGCGTAAACGTTGTGAACTATGAATGTACCAGCTATCACATCTGGAATTAGCTCGGCTTCCTGAGTAGTCAACTGGAAGGCTCGAACATTCTTCTTGTAACTCCATCGGCCGGTTTAGCTTTATTGTCTGCTGGTTTAACCAATTTAGGGCATTCTGGTTTGAAATGTCCTGCTTCTCCACAATTATAGCAGACCCTTGTTTTCTTTCTGCAGTCTTCTTCACGATGTCCTACAACTTTGCAAAAGTTGCAGGTTACATTGCATTTTCCAAAATGTTTCTTTCTGCAATTCCTGCAGAATGGCTGAGTTGAGGATTGACCCATTCCTCTCTTCTTGAAGTTATTAGTATTACCCACACGAAATCCTTGGGTAATTTTCTGAGCCAGTTCCTTTTTCCTATTTTCATCTCTTGTGCGTACCAGCTCGTCAGTTAGAGTGTTAGCTAATTCTACCGCATCGTCAATAGTGCGAGGTCTAACAGCTTTAACGATATTACGGATTTCGCTAATCAATCCCCAAATATAGCGAGAAATAAGTACCGGTTCTGGCGAAGCCAGTGTTGGTACCACTATAGCATATTCGAAGAATGTCGAAGTATATCCTCGACAGTCTACACCCATCATTCGATGGTTCAGGAACTTATTTGCCATTTGTTCTTTTTCGTATTTGGGACATAATTTTCTTTCTATTAGCTGCTTAAATTCCTCCCAGCTCATGGCATAGGCCATATTTCTTCCTTTGGCTTGAAGTACCGTATTCCACCATTCTAGCGCTCCTTCTTTAAAAAGATGTGACGCATACATAACCTTGTCTTCTTCAGCACATTTACTTATCATAATTACTGCTTCGGTCTTTTCCAAGCAACGTAGTGCTGCAGTTACCCCTTCATTGCCTGCAAATTCAGCTGGTTTACAAGCAAGGAATTCTTTGTAAGTGCAACCAGGCGTTGCAGCTTTCATTTTCTTAGGGAGTGGGGCCTGTCGTGGATCATTATTGTGATTAGTATGATTGCCGCCTCCGTTTACACTATTACTGAAGTTATCTTCTTGGGTACGTTTACTAGGAATGATTTGTTGAGGTTCAACAGGTTTCTGGGCAGCAGCAAGGATTGCTGGAATAGCATTGGCTATTCCTTGAGCAACGATATTTTCTATATCTTGCTTAGTCATAAATTGATCCTCCTGGTTTTGCTCAGATTGGTTAACCTCGTTAACTGGTTCATTATTAGCGTTTTCCATCTGATAATTAATATATATATAATTTATTAGTATAGAATAAATAACAATTATACACAAAACAATCATACAAATTTCACAACACATATGTATATATCCAAAATTATCGATTCCTCGATTTCCCTTTTTATATATCATATTATGCATCCGTACACACTGTTATATTACAAAGTTTAATTTTTATTTTGCAAGATTATATTTTTATTACTATTATTATCATTATTATTATTATTATTATTATTATTATTATTATTATTATTATTATACAATCACAGTTACGTTCTCACACCATCCCTTCTGCTGATATGTTAGTAACGACGCTCCCTCTCGTTGTACTTCCAGGAGATTTGCTCTCCCACCTCCCTAATCCTATTCCCTGCACCTATCAGCTCCTCGCCAAAATGGCGGAGTTCAGCTAAATTTTCATTGCTCATTGGTGGGTTCGGTATAGGTTCTGGGTCGAACTGAGGGAAAAAGGTATAAGGATTATTGAGGAGGTTTTGAAACTGCCAATCATTAGTCCACCACTCGTCTATTTCTCCTAGAGGTTGGGTGTGGATCAGAGGATCTGGAATAGCCGGTTCTTAGTTTATTGGAAGTTGGGTTTCAGCAGGATAAGGGTAGAGGTTGGTATTGATAGGTCTAATGATATCACAGCTTGCCAATATGCGATCCGACTCTTCTTGTAATGGCAACTCCTCGATTTGTTTAGAACTTTCCCCAATTTCCATTTCTACTTGCCTAGAACCTTCCCCGATTGCAATTCCTTTTCCTTTATCTATGGGATTCTCTATTTTGGGAACCTTTCTAGTTGCTGGTTTCCTCCTGCATACACGCCTCCAGCCTACGAATCTTCTCCTTTTCTTAGGCTTTGGTTTCTCCAGAGATGGAGCGTGGAATTCCATAGGTTCTTCCACATCAGGTATGTAACCAGTAAAATATTTGGAAACTTCTACTTTCACCGGATAGAGATTGAGATTCTGAAGGGCTTCAGATAACTCATTCATGCTGTTTAGCATATATGCAAAAAAAATACTAAGTTAAAATTTTATAACAAAATTTCACAGATAACCTTCAAGTATTATTGCATACCGTGTGACTAATTTAATACAAAGGACAACTGAAAATTAAAACATACTAGGTTTTATTGTAAACTTATTTATTTACTGGGTAAAGTTTCTGGCTTGTAGGTGATAAGGGTGCTAATACTGGGTCAGGGTATTTTAGAGATTTGCATTTACTGCTACAGTGGCTAGCATATAGTGATCTGCCCATTTTTCATCTAACTTGTCTTCCCATGGTGGGTTACTGCCTAGTTCCTGGGTTTCCTGATTAACTCTCCTTTCTTTTGGTTGGGATTTCTTTATTTTCTCCTGACTTTTCCTAATAATCAAACTTCTTTTATTAGGAGAAAGTGGTTCCTCATATTGTGCCTTTCGAACAAATATTCCTTCCTCAATATCTGTTGGGTATTTTGAGGATGAAGTTCCTTTTTCTTTTGGTGAAGTATCTAATTTATGGTAGATATCCGAAAGTCTTTGCTTACCCATACTGTAAATAAATATTCAAATAATAAAACACGTAATCACAAAAATGACAATCAGTAAAATTAAGTATGTTCCAAATACTTAATTGGCTTAAATCAGTGGCTCTGATACCACATTTTTCTGTCACGGCCCTCGGCCCAGGTTGACCCGTTTCAGGGGCCGCGGGACAGAAAATCCCGTGGTATTTATTTAATTGAGTTGACAGCGGAAGATTTTAGCAGGATCTTTTTAAAACTTAAAATGCCCGATTATTTTATTTCATAATTCGGAATAACCCCGTAATTTACAATCAAGGCGATTTCACTGGGAAACCCCTATTTTACAAAACATGTTTCTTTATTTATATTGAGCCACTTCCTTAAGCTTGTAGTGCTTCACGGCACTTTTCCTGGATCACAACAGATCACCTGAAACATGTTTAAAAAAAGTTTTGTCAGCGGGGAAATACTGGTGAATTATTCTTTTTACTAAAAACGACGCGTTGTTATAATTTACAGTATTAAGAGCGATTACAATGTTTATACATATCAACCATCTACCCATGGTATTTATCACTCGACCACCTATTGGCTATCTCGTTGTCCAATGGTGTCTGTGATTATGGTCATATCACCCCTTGGCTAACCCGTTGTCCAATGGTGACGGTTATCAAGTAATGTATACAAAACCCCACATACCGGCTGTAATTTGGAGATTACAAAGACTTAATCCCTATAATTATAACTTTGAAAACAAACATATTTTGAAATCAAATTTGATAAAAAGAGAATGACTCACATTGCAGATTTATACGGGCAGAGTATAGCCTACTGATTAGCCTTGTTAACCTAGTTTAAATAACAATGCACACAAAACTAGGTTAGTAACTAATACAGCATTTACGATAACTCACGAGATTAAACCCTCACAACGAATGACAAAGTGCGATACTTAAGCATCCATCGAATTCACGACGAATGACAAAGCATAACCCTAATGTGGGCAGCACTTAAACATCCATTGGATAGTATCAATCGATCGGACATTGAATCTTAGCCGCGATCAAGTTATTACCCTGTTGTCGCGGCAGCGTTTCGTGATTTGTGTGTGATTTAGGACTGTTTCTACAATATCTCAGTGTACAAATTGAATTTCTACGTCGAACCAACGCGAAATTGCAAGTACCAAAGTCTACTACTTATAGCTGAACAACCGACCCCCTCGCGTGGCGCGAGGGGTGCTCCCCTACCATAGGGTAGCCCCGTGTCTAAGTAGCCTTGCTGAGTTGGTCGTTCGTCAAATTTCGTTATACACGTAAAACTGTGTAGATAATACTAACTAGGGTTTACCCCCCCTGAGTTTTTGGGGCCCTGATCCTGATTCCGATTGTTCTGAAAATTTTAGGGTTTATGCAGGATCACTTGGGGGTCTTAATTAGGGTTTCTTATTGGACAAAATAAAATAATAAATAGGACTTTTGATGAGAGTTGTTACACCCGGCTCGTGGACGAGTATACAACATCAATGCCAATGAAGCGCGTGCCGACAATGAGGTGGTCAATGGTACGTTCTATGTTAACAACCAACTTGCTTCTATTCTTTTTGATTCGGGTGCCGACAAGAGTTTTGTATCCCTAGCTTTTGAACCTTTGCTTGCAAAGCCTAGAACAAAACTAGGAAAACCCTTGACATTAGAGTTAGCCAGTGGTGAATCCCTTGTACTTGATTCCGTCATTCGAAATTGCAAGTTGAACCTTAACGATCATCTCTTTCCCATTGACCTCACGCCAATGCAACTTGGAAGTTTCGACGTTATATTAGGGATGGATTGGTTGACCCAATACCGTGCAGAGGTCGTTTGTTTTGACAAGATTGTTCGTGTGCCTCTTTCGTCTGGTGAAGTCTTAGGAGTTCGTGGAGATAAACCCGCTAGTAGCCTTAAACTAATGTCTAGCACCCAAGCTCATAGATATCTACGAAAGAATTATGTGGCTTTCTTGGCATGTGTCGTAGAGGAGAAAGACAAGGGTAAAACTGTACAAGACATCCCCGTCGTTTGGGATTATCCTGAGGTTTTTCCTGAAGACTTACCTGGTTTACCCCCAGCACGTCAAATCGAGTTCCGAATTGACCTTGTACCTGGTGCTAACCCGATTGCCAAATCTCCATACCGTCTTGCACCATCTAAGATGCAAGAGTTATCGAAGCAGCTGCAGGAGTTATCAGACAAAGGATTTATCCGTCCAAGTTTTTCCCCTTGGGGCGCGCCTGTTCTTTTTGTAAAGAAGAAGGATGGATCTTTCCGAATGTGTATCGATTACCGTGAGCTTAACAAACTCACCATCAAAAATCGATATCCACTACCTCGCATTGATGATCTCTTTGATCAGCTTCAGGGTGCTACCTGCTTTTTGAAGATTGATCTACGTTCTAGGTATCATCAGCTTCGCGTATCCGAAGAAGATATTCCCAAGACTGCTTTCCGCACACGATATGGCCACTATGAGTTTACTGTTATGCCTTTCGGTTTAACGAATGCTCCTGCCGTCTTCATGGATTTAATGAATAGGGTTTGTAAGCCTTATTTAGATAAGTTCATCATCGTCTTCATTGATGACATCTTGCTTTATTCCAAGACACGAGCTGACCACGAACAACATCTCCGTCTAACAATGGAGCTCCTAAAGAAGGAATAACTTTTCGCTAAATTCTCCAAGTGTGAATTTTGGCTTAAGGAAGTTCAATTTTTAGGACACATTGTCAACGAACAAGGTATACACGTAGATCCCGCCAAAATTAGTGCGATTAAGGATTGGGATATACCAACTACTCCTACCGAGGTTCGTTCATTTCTGGGTCTCGCGGGTTATTACCGCCGCTTTATTTCAAACTTCTCCAAGATTGCGGTTCCTCTCACAGCTTTAAATCAAAAGAATAAACCTTTTGAGTGGGGACCTAAACAAGAAGAAGCTTTTCAGACCTTGAAACAAAAACTCTGCGATGCTCCTGTGTTGTCTTTACCTGAGGGAAACGACGACTTTGTCGTATATTGTGACGCATCGAATCTAGGCCTTGGTTGTGTTCTCATGCAAAGGAATAAAGTCATAGCCTACGCGTCAAGACAATTGAAAATCCATGAGAAAAACTACACAACTCATGATCTTGAGTTGGGCGCTGTGGTTTTTGCTCTCAAGATTTGGAGACACTACCTTTACGGAACCAAATGTGTGGTTTTCACATACCACAAAAGTCTCCAACACATCTTCAATCAGAAAGAACTAAACATGAGGCAACGACGTTGGGTAGAACTTCTAAACGACTACGACTGCGAGATTCGCTACCATCCTGGAAAGGCGAATGTCGTAGCCGATGCGCTAAGTCGTAAGGAACGAGTCAAGCTTCATTGTGTTCAAGTTCGATATGATATTCAAACCCGCATTTCTCAAGCTCAACGTACTTGTGTTTCACAGAACTTGATGGGTAAGGAATTACCATATCATCTTACGCCTCACCTTGAACTGAAGGACGATGGGTTATATTATTTCATGGACCGTTTGTGGGTTCCAATTCAAGACAATCTCTGCACCTTGTTGATGGATGAAGCTCATAAGTCTCGTTATTCAATTCATCCTGGTGCAAACAAAATGTATAAGGATCTTCGAACCCAGTATTGGTGGCCGGGAATGAAGAAAGACATTGCCTTATACGTATCAAAATGCCTTACTTGTCTGAAGGTTAAGGCAGAACATCAACATCCCTCTGGATTATTGGAACAACCAGAGATACCGGTTTGGAAATGGGAAAACATTGCCATGGATCTCATTACCAAACTACCGTTCACTAATAGAGGTCATGATGCCATTTGGGTAGTAGTTGATCGTTTGACAAAATCTGCTCACTTCTTGCCAATCCGTGAGGATCTCTCTGCTGACAAGCTTGCCAAGATCTATGTAGATGAGATTGTATGCCGACATGGTGTTCCTTTGAACATCATATCAGACCGAAATGCTCGATTCTTATCTCACTTTTGGAGAACCATGCAATCTGCTATGGGAACCCAACTCAATTTGAGCACAGCTTATCATCCTCAAACGGATGGACAATCTGAAAGAACAATCCAGACATTGGAGGATATGCTTAGAGCTTGTGTGATCGATTTTGGTGGTAGTTGGGATTCGCATCTTCCATTGATCGAATTCTCCTACAATAATAGTTATCACTCCAGCATCAACATGGCTCCTTTCGAAGCTTTATACGGTCGAAAATGTCGTTCGCTGGTCTGCTGGAATGAGATTGGTGAAGCTCAGCTCGCTGGACCTGAATTCATTCTAGAGACTACAGACAAAGTCAAGAAAATTCGCGACAACCTCTTAACAGCTAGAAGCCGTCAAAAGAGTTACGCGGATAGACGACGCAAGCCTTTGGAATTCCAAGTTGGTGATCTCGTCCTACTCAAGGTATGTCCTTGGAAAGGTGTAATCAGATTTGGGAAGAAAGGAAAACTTGCACCACGATATGTTGGACCATTCAAGGTCGTTGAAAGAATCGGAAAAGTAGCCTACAGACTTGAGCTGCCTCCTGAACTTGGAAATGTTCATCCAACTTTCCACGTGTCCAATCTTAAAAAGTGTTTGGCTGACAAAAACCTCCACATCCCCCTTGATGAAATTTGCGTCGATAACACGATGCACTTCGTCGAGAAACCTGTGGAAATATTGGACCATCAAGTCAAGAAGCTCAAGCGCAAGCGCATACGGATAGTCAAAGTTCGCTGGGAATCCAAACGTGGCCCATAGTTTACTTGGGAACGAGAGGATCAAATGAAGGCGAAATATCCACACCTTTTCCCACAAGTTTCCTCTAATTAAATTTCGGGACGAAATTTCCAAAAGTAGGGGAGACTGTGACATCTGTGTATTTTAATCCTTGTACTGTTCCGAACAACTTTGTATTTAATAAAATATGGTGTTTTAATTTCAATATTTGTTTAATTATTTGTGACATTAGTACGTTTTCAATCATTGTTCAATTTCTGAACTCTCAAACCTGTTATGAAAGTGAAATCATAAACCATTACGTAAACACAATCAGTTTAACGCGACGTACACTCCGGAACTGTGACATAAGCCAAACATACCCTAAATACCCTTTACATAACTTAGAAATAAGTTTCGAAGGATTCGGTATGGCAAAAACATGTTTATTCGAACTTTAGAACTATTTGCGACAAAACTGCGTAACGAACGTTGGTGACCGCCCGGATAATATTTAAATCCTAAAAATATTTTGTTATGATTAAAATTTTATTTTTAATCATGTTCGTGTTGAAAAATAAATTAAAACGCTTGAAAACATTATTTTTCAAGTTTAAGCGCGTACCGCGTGTTACTGCGCGACACAGTGTTTATACTGCAAAACGCAGACAACGCAGCCAGTCTCGGCAACTGATATTTATTTCAGTAATAATTTGGCGAGTTTATTTTTATAGAATAATAAAAATAATTTAGAACGCCATAAACCGGGATTAAAACACTAGACATTACAGTTAACCTCCAACTATTATCTATTTTTACCATTCAAACTTACATTTACCCCCCCCCCCCCCTTGGAATTTACGGTCACAAGGACCCCACACCCCACTCAAAGATTTGTTTCTTATTTTATTAAGATCTTGCTTGATTTAGTTGCCAAGATATTGAGGAAGCATGATTATAAGTATGGTAGGAAGATACAAGATCATTTCATTTCAACACCACACACTTCACTCCACTCTCTTACTCTCTCTCCCTCTCCCCCAGCTGACTTATTACAGGGAAGAAAAGACCATCCCACATTATTAGGGTGAATGGTGTCAATAATATTCTTTCACAAGTTGTTTCTCGTTTCCTTATACCTCCACACCCACTTAGAAAGAAGACTAGAAAAGCATTATTAATGTCTTTAAATCTGCTAAGACTAAGACCCCCAACTTAGGAATAATAACACGATCCCAAGCTACCCAATGCATTTTGTTCCTCTCGTTAAATCCCCCAAAAGAATCTATTGATAAGGCTCTCCATCACTTCGATAACTTTCCCCGAAGCCTTATATAGCGAGAAATAATAATTAGGAAGTCCTTCTAAAACCGATTTAATAAGAGTAACCCTACCACCAATCGAAAGTGTTGAAGCTTTCCAAAGTGATAACTAAGCTTCAAACGTGTCGAACACCAAACCCCAATTGTTAACTTTGTTAATGTTAGCCATGACCATAAGGCCAAGGTACTCAAAAGGAACACTCCTAGAATCACACACCAACTCTGATGCTATACAATCCACTTCCTCCCTCTCAACCCCACTCAACCCCAATGCCATGCAAATTTGTTTTATGGAGATTGATTTTGAGGCTTGAGCATAACAAGAAACACCTCAGCAGTCTCGTCACATTTTTAATGTTAAAGAGGGACCAATCACCTATGATTATAGCCTCGTATGCATAAAGGAGATGCACTAAGGTCAACACATTGTTTGGAAATCTAATCCCGACCAAAGCACCTACCTCGCAAGCCTTCTTGAAAATACTCGAAAAGGCTTCCATCACAAAAAAAAATAAGAAAGGAAATACAGGATCTCCTTGTCTTATACCTTTGAAACATTTAAATTCAAAACTCGAGGTCCCATTCACAAGCACCGAAGATCTATCAGAAACAAGAATACCCTTGATCCACTTGGCCATTTGGCCCATAATCGAAATCAAAACCTTTTCTAATCCAATATTCAGTATGAACGCTTTGTCTTTTTTTCTTCTTGTACCAAGACATGATCTCGTTCACTATTAAACGGCCATCCAAAATGAATTTGTCGTTAAGGAAAGCGGATTTGGGACACGGAGATAACCAACCCGATAATCATGAGGCGATTTGCGAGGAGTTTAGAGAACCCTCAATTACTAGATAGGAAGGGCACCATTTTTTTCTAACAGCTAAATCAGACACTTCTATAAGACTCCAATTGTAGTTCTTAATTTTGCACACATTAGCATGGAACTATAACCTCTAGGCCACAAGAAAATAAACACAATTGCAACACATGCTAAAACCGTAGGCCACTTGCTATTGTTAACATTTACAATTCAATTCTCATATAGAGGTGGACTATAAAATCTAACATGCAAGAATCACACAAATATATTTAGAGTAAATTACAAAAATCGTCTTTTATGTATGTCACTTATTACAAACTGTGTCCTTTGTCTTCAATAATTACAGAAAACGTACTCGATGTTTGTAAACCGTTGCAAGTTATGTCCTTTAGCCCTAACTCAGTTATTTTTTTGTGATTAAATCTGACCAAATAGACCCCACATGAGAGTATTTTGGTCATTTTATTCTCATGTAGGATCCATTTGGTCCGATTTAACCATAAAAATACCCTCATGTGAGGTCCATTTGGTCAGATTTAACCACAAAAATTAACTGAGTTAGGGCTAAAGGACATAACTTGCAAAGGTTTGCAAACATCGAGTACGTTTTCTGTAATTATTAAAGACAAATGACACAGTTTACAACAAGTGAGATAACGATTTTTGTAATTTACTCATATATTTATACCATGTTTATAGCTACAAAACTTATCACTACATAGTACATACAAATATTTTAACATGACATAAATACATCATTTATATCCTTATCACTTTCTATTAAAGATCTGTCATTTCAAAGTCTTTTCCAACTTCCTTTACCATTTTTCACGACTACAAATCGTTAAGACTAAATTGCAGAAAACAACCTTTATGTATACCCAAAACTGCACTTTATACCTTTCACTATGAAATCCGTCAAAACCAACCTTTACGTTCATGTTTTGTTACACATCACAACCTTTACACCAAACCCAGTCAAAAAAGTCAGTTAAATACAGTCACATGCCTTGCACATGAGGGCATTTAAGTCATTTCCCTTTCCAATTTTAATATTCATTTAAACTATGAAACCTACTGCACCCCACCCCCACCCCCACCCCACCCCTTTTCTTTATCTTCTTCATGTAACCACCTGCACCCAGCACCATTTTTCCGACCACAACCAACCCCACCACTCACCAGTTCCACCTCTCTTTGAATAACGTATGTAGTTACTTTTATTAAATTAAGATTTACCATCATTTGACATTTGTATTGGATGTTCTAATTACGAAGGTGGAAGGAATATTCCGGATAAATGGCGAAAACGGTCAAGAAGAGTATGTTAGGAAGCAACTCAACAAAGGGTTTGTACCCCATGGAGTTGATGTTCATTGTTTAGCTGGTTTAATTGGCGAAACAGGCATGGTTTAGAGAACTTCCTACCGGTGTATTGGATTCTTTGACCCCGGATCAAGTCATGCATTTCAATACAGAAGACGAGTGCACTCAGCTTGTTAAATCGCTACCTCCAACTGAGGCTGCACTTCTCGATTGGGCCATAAATTTAATGGCGGATGTTGTTAAATTTGATCGAATAAACAAGATGGATGCACGGAATATTGCTATGGTGTTTGCTCCCAATATGACTCAGGTATGCTATCTTCGTTTCCTTTATGCTTATCTCAATTTGAGTGTAGTTATAATTTTGTTGATACGACTCCAACACTATCTCGTATTTTCATTGTAATTCATACTTATTCATCGTCAGTGGCGAAGCTTGACCCGAATGACCGGGGGGGTCGAAAACGTATATACCAAAAACTTTATATAGAACCGGGGGGTCGAAAACGTATATACCCAAAACTTCTATACGATAACTACATATATAACATTACTGAGCGAAAAGTTCGGGGGGTCGGGCACCCCTCCCCGCCCCTTCTATACTTCGCCAATGTTCATCGTTAATGCTAATTGAATCTTCTGTTTATGTGTTTGTTGAATCCTCTGTTTATGTGTTTGGAAAATAAATAACAAAGAAGGTGAGGAGTTGTTAAAAGTATATAAAATTGGGTTTGACCCTATTTAAATATATTGGTTGGGTTGGAAGGCATCTGTTGACTTTGTTGAATGTTGGCTTCAACTACAAATAATGGATGAACCTGCAGAGGACTATGTCAATCATTGAACACCAAATCACAATGATCATACATCATACATTCTGGGTGGTGGTGGTTCATGTGGTAAATCGCCGGTTATGGGGCAGGTGGTGGTGGTCCTTTGGTGGAAGATTATGACAACCGACTGTAAGAGTGGGATGGGTCATAGGCAGTTGAGTTCAGGGATAGGCAAATGGGTGGTCGGCGATGAAGATGAACTGGATAGAGATAATTTTTTTTTGTTTGATTTAAAATAATATATTAAAATAATCACAGAGACTGTTATTATGCATTTAAGGTTTCATAGTTTAAATGAATATTAAAATTGGAAAGGGAAATGACTTAAATGCCCTCATGTGCAAGGCATGTGACTGTATTTAACTGACTTTTTTGACTGGGTTTGGTGTAAAGGTTGTGATGTGTAACAAAACATGAACGTAAAGGTTGGTTTTGGCGGATTTCATAGTGAAAGGTATAAAGTGCAGTTTTGGGTATACATAAAGGTTGTTTTCTGCAATTTAGTCAATCGTTAATGATGGTTCTACGATCGATTGCTTTTCCTTCCTCTCTCTCATTTATTATGTCATGCATTGTTTTTAATTCAAAATTTCCTAATAAGAATAACGTTTAATATTCTTTTAATTTAAAATAACAATATTATAGTATACTAGTTACTAGCAGTACAGATTTCATACCCGTTTATATCATCAAATAACCAATCCTAGTACTTGGTTTTACTGGTCAAACTTAATAAATAATTTATGTACTTGTACAATGTTACAAAATGTAAAAAATGAATAGACAAGAAATTCAACCCGAGTAAAAATGAGAACGTAGAAGAAATTTTTTTTTTTTTTTTTCACAAAACAGCTTAAAACTCGGATTTCAAACAGTTGTCATCGAGTTCAAATAAACTCAGATGGACATAACCAAACCATAACCGAACCGATTATGTAACAGGTTTTGTATACTAGTCCGGTTACGTAAATGTTTTAAGGGTTGAAAATTTATGAAATATCATTATCTTGTTGAAAAGAGTTATACCTAGAGCACGTAGGCCGCCAGTAACCAGCTCTGCTGAAGCTGATGCAATGCACAGTGAAAACAAAAAGAATGGAAAAAAAAAAGTAATACTCATCACCATGAACCCAGATATCGATAACATTTTATAATAAAACACACTGGATTTAAATTTATTTTATCATTCATCAACACCACCGCTGTCACTGGTGCCAGCGGCGGTATCATCTGAATCCACATCGTCTACAACTGTCGCGTTACTATGAAGACTACATTCACTTTCATGATCCGAAGGTGTATGGATACTCCGTCCGACCATGGGTATGGTTTGAGTCAATCTCTGTCCGTCGCGAGGCGGGTCGAATATCACGGGCATGTATTCCTCCGCATCACATGGAAACCTCGAGTTCTTGAAGTGCTCTTTCAATGCGTCGAGTCCCTTTAAAATTTTTAGTAGTAAGATTTCTGTGTTAGGGATAACTAAATAATAGAATCGAAAATTTTGAATGACGAAAACCTGTAATCTAGCGTATGAAACTTCACATATCTTTTTAGAGTTGAACACCTCCCAATTTTGATGGTGAAACGCCTTGTAAAGCCTCATTGTTGCCTCGGGTGATGTCATGTTAACGAACCCGTATCCCACGTTGCACTTGTTCCTGCAATGTAACAAATTAATCATGTTAAGTTTTTACTTGGTGCCCTAACTTGGTGAGAAATTAGTAACATGCATTACATGAAATCGATAGGGAGGTAGACGAAATCATAGGAAGATAGCGGCTCTTCTACGCCGCTGTCACTACCATCGCGATTTATCTGCTCGTTGCAATGGATGCAATGACTGTCAAGCATGTTTAGCAACAATTTTTGGCTGCACAATCCATGAACACACTTCAAATATACAAAACTCAATTACACAAACTAAATCAACTAATCGATAGATTAAAACTAAACCTGTATTTATTCGGAATGTTCTTGATCATAACCGTAGTTCGAGAATCAAAAACACTAGATTCAGAAATAACCCCATCTCCCTTGATTAGATACCTCGGATCATATCTCTCTCTCGTATATCTCGAACCCTTGCGTTGTTTACTCCAAGAGCACCCGCCTTGTTGGTCGGGTTGTTGTTTCTTCACACTCTTCTTCATAGAATTCGACGGTGGTGGCGGGGGGCGATAAGGACGTGATTCCGACGGGAATTTACGTGGAACGATAATCGGGGGTGACCCGACAGAGCTAATGGGCCTAAATCTGCTGTGTTTGGGACCGGTTTTGTAACCTCCGGGCCGGCTAAACTCGACAACCACCGTGTTTCCGTTAATTTCCTTGCCGTTTATGTTAACAAGAGCCTTCGATGCATCTCTTGTGTCATAAAACTCAACAAACTTCTGATTCTTTTTCAGTGGAGTATCTCTCAGCTCCTTTACACATCCTTCAATTTCATAATAATAATAAATACAGATTAAAAACCAAACAAAACAAAACAAAAAAAAAAAAAAGATAATTATTATTAGTCAAATGAAGAACAGAATAATGCCAAAAATAGAAACACAAAATATCAACAGCATCAATATTGATCTCAAATTGACGAGGAAAACGACCTATCATAATATTATACCAAATAATAATTCCACTTATATTCAAAATGTGAATAATAAAAATTACCAAAAGCTTCAAAAATTTCTTTAACGGTTCCGGGTGTGACATCAGAGCTCAAGTTGAAAACAACGAGTGTCCCTTGGTTATGACCGCCGGGGAAAGCGGCGGGGACCGGGAAAATGAACTGAGCCCAGACAGCACGGCCGGCGACGAGGCCAGGGGCCGGCGGAGGGAGTGGAGGTGTGGTAAAAGAACAGTGGTTAGCATGGTAAAAATACGAGGTGGGGGCATAATTTTCCGGTGAGAACAACGTGAGTGCATCAAAGTGTTTCCGTAAACGATACTGTTGTTGCATGTGTTGTTCCTGAATCTCGTGTAACGCTTCCGTCGCTTGCCGGAGATCGTAAAAGTGTACGGTCACTAACCCGTCTCTCACCCGGTCCATCTGTACGGCTCTGACGTCACCAAAGACCTCCAAGTCTCGCCGGACTGATGATTCGCTGACGTCATGCGGGACTAAGCTTAGTAGTAGAGTCCGAGTTGGGGTGGGGGATGGTGGTGGCAGCGGCGGAGGAGCCTGAACCGGAGACTGAACTGGAGACTGAACCGGAACATGAACCGGTGGTGGTCGGTGAATGTTGTTGAAGTTGTGAGGGTGTGAGTATGAATAGTACGTGTATGGTGGTAGGTGTGATGGTCGGAATTCAGGGGCGGTGGGGTTTAAGGTGGGGTGGAAAGGACGACCGGTGTGTTCCATGTGGTCGGAGAGTGGAGAGGAAATGTGGTCAGATGTGTGTAGTCATAGGTGGTTGATACTCTCTCTCTAGATTGGAGTTCCTAGGGTTTATACGACCAGTGTGTGTATGTGTGTGTGCAGGGTCAAGTTCTCTAGAAAGGAACAAAAGGGAGGTTTGAGTGTTTCCATATACATTATATAAGTGGAAATGTTTTCTAAAAATATATATTGTTACACCCCAAAAACTAAACCAAAATGCATTACATCCCAAACATTAAATTCCAATATTATTTTTATGCTTGATCTAAATACACCCTCCCTAGTTACTAATTATATCTCCTTATCGGTATCACACGGGCCTCACCCGAAAGTATGTGAGTGGAAAGAGGTGTATTGAGTAAGGGGTGTATTTAGTAATACCTTATTTTTATTTTGGAAAGGCTAAACGTACCTCCCCACTTACTTGTAGAAGGTATCAATTCTACGAGTAAAAGTAAAGAAATGATATGATTGATTTAGTAGAGGAAAGAGCATGTTCGTTAAAAACAATATACATGTGATGTGTTTAGTAGGACACTCTTTTTCTTTTCGTGTTCTCATATGACTAACTGAGTGGAGTAAAGTTTTTATTATACAAATTGTGATTATTTATCCACATTTTAATAATTTAAAACTGAAAAACTAAACCTTAATTTGTTAACTAAAAGAGCATAAGTTTGACACATTTTGACTCTATTTAGAAAACACAAGCTCGGGTTGTTGGTATTTATACAAGGTTGAAGTTAGATTGAGTTACGTTTAACTAATACTAATTGTCTTATATTGGTATATAAAAATAAAATACTTATATACATATATAATTTAATAATCTATGTAAATAATCATGTAGTATTATTTGTTATGTAACATGTGTTATCCTATTATATCAAACACTATTATACTTACTCAAACAATTATAAGCTCGTTTGAACTCATAATTCTAGTTAAGCTTGGTGTATGAAGCTTTGACTTTAGCTTGTTTATTGAATAGTTTTACCCTAAGCTAAGCTCATCTCAAGTTGATTTAATCTTAGCCTGATTTATATTATAATGAACCAATCTTTTATATATATATATTCATATATATAGGTAAAGAGTACTGTACAATATTGCTTATCGTACATTACGTACGCTTCAATCTCAGCCGTCAGATCATCTTCCCGTATTTTAAAATCGCATGTTTTTTTTATAACAATTTCGCATGTGATAATTTTTTATGAATTCGCATGTTGTTATTTTGTACCAATTTCGCATGTGATAATTTTGATGAATTCGCATGTTGTTTTTGTGTACCAATTTCGCATGTGATAATTTTGATGAAATAGCATGTTGTTTTTTTATAACAATTTCGCATGTGATAATTTTTTTATGAATTCGCATGTTTTTTGTACCAATTTCGCATGTGATAATTTTGATGAAATATCATGTTTTTTTTTTTTAACAATTTCGCATGTGGTACAAAAAAACATGCGAATTCAATGCGGGAAGATGATCGGACGGCTGAGATCAGGGCCGGCTCAACCTTTGTTGAGGCCTAAAGCAAACTCAAAAAATGAGGCCTTTTAAAAAATAATTGTCCTCAACACTACAAATGTTTGCATGTTTTATCTACGAGTGTAAATAACATGAAAGTGTTCAAGAACGATTAAGCATGGCTTTCATATAATTAAATGCAACTTGATTATATATAGGAATCACAATATACCTTATGTAATTTGATAATATCTTCTCTAACTTATTCCATCTATAGCTCAAGCTTGTTATCCAAAGTCTAAGATGTGGATTACAACAAGAGCATAAAAAAGAAATATAGGGTTCAAAATGAAACCTAAGCTAAGTTCAAAGGTGGGTCTAAAAATCAGCAAACTCATATCAAATCAGCAACACGACTTCAAAAAAATTATATAACATCAAAAAACTCATAAATCTAAATAGACCAGATAGAAAAAACATTCTTAGGCATACCACGAATTCGAATAACGACTTAGTCTGAATCCAAAACATCTCCATGGCTCCACTTTGGAAGACCAACTTTTGATTTTGATTACGCAGTGGACAAGAATGGCCACAATTCTCTTTCTAGCGGCCATATAGTTTTTTCTGCCCTAGTTAAACTTTTTTATTCCACATGCCTAAACTTAACCCAGTAAAAAATTAAAAAAATGAGGCCCTTTAGGATTTGTGGCCCAAAGCAGCAACTTTACTTGACTTAGGCTAGAGCCGGCACTGGCTGAGATTGTAGCATACGTAATGTACGATAAGGGCATTTGTATGATAGCCGACCTCTCTATATATATATATAGAGAGAGAGAGAGAGAGAGAGAGAGAGAGAGAGGGGTGCCAGATGTGCATAAAATTTTTATCAATTTTTTTCTTGGGTTTCTATTATGAATGTGGTAGCAGTAAATATATTTGTGTAGTAGTATAAAGAATGTTTTATCGTTGCCACGTACGTAGATGTTCAGTCGAATTATTATGGGTGATACTATTCCCACCCCCCCTAATTCCTGATTACACCCCCTACAAAAACATCACATCCATCAATCAATCATTTGCTTTTTGTTTTTAGTTTTTTTTGTCTTTTTGTTGTCTTTTTAGTATATTTTAGTGTTTTTTTGTTATTATTATTATTAGGGGACCGCTAGAATGAGAACCACCACGAGTTATGAGAACCGCGAGAACCACGTGCCACGGAGGGGCGTTGACCACGATTTTTTTTTACAACTAGATCCGTATATTTTAACAACATTCGTAAAAAAAAAATTCAAACGGCGCGCCCGAGGGGGTAGTTTTTTACATCCAAAGTTTGTAAAAAAAAAGAAAAAACAAAAAAAATAATAAAAACACCAAACTTTGGGTGTAAAAAACTACCCCCTCGGGCGCGCCGTTTGAAATTTTTTTTTTACGAATGTTGTTAAAATATACGGATCTAGTTGTAAAAAAAAATCGTGGTCAACGCCCCTCCGTGGCACGTGGTTCTCGCGGTTCTCATAACTCGTGGTGGTTCTCATTCTAGCGGCTCCCTATTATTATTATTATTATTATTTACTATTAGTAATGAATTATTATTATTATTATTATTATTAAAATTGAAAAAAAAAAACGTGTAAAAGGGATCATATAATTGGTGTTATATTAAAATTGAAAAAAAAAAACGTGTAATCAATTTCATTTCAATCTCTTTTAAAAAGGAACACTTTATTCTTCAATCAATCGATTTTTCTATTCTTCAATTTCATTTCAATTGATTTTTTCTATGCAAAACCAATAATACCCATAACTCGTAGCCTCTCTCAAATTTCAATCTAAAATTTTACAAAGTGACACAAGAGCATCAAGAGGGGAGCAAGGATCATCACACTCGTGGTTAAAATCTTCATCGCGATACTATCATCTTGAGAAAGCTATTCAAAGAGCTGCATAAATTTACACTCGTGGACGACCAACTACAAAATCCAAACAACAAACAATACCGAACCCTGCAATTGCTAAACCGCCCCTTCAACGAACCTACTCTCAGAAGCCTCCAAGGCACAGTCCGTTTGGGAACTCCCAAGATACAAGGACGATCCTGGTGAACCAAGTCCGTTCATGACACAAGATACAGACGGACAAGGTTTTTTTACCAACCTTTTAAACACACCGGGATATGATTTCATGGGGTTGAACCAAGATATTGTCGGACAAAGTTCTTTCGCCAACTCTACAAGTGCGCCAGGCTATGACTTCATGGGGTTGAACCAAGATCAAGCATCACAGGTGATACACAACTATATTCATCTAATTCCAAAAATCTTCCATGCGTATGTTACACGCATACATAACGTGTTAGGTGATGGAAATTGTGGGTTTCGGGCGACAGCTTCTGCTCTCGGGTACGGTGAAGATGAATGGTTATTTATCCGGAGATCACTGATGGAAGAGCTACTCGAGTTTAGAAATAAGTACACTAAGGCTTTCTTAGGCTCATTCAAAGATGTGTTCACGTCCTTGGCTTGGTCAGGATCGGGGTTTGCATCTGAAAAACACTGGATGATTATGCCAGAGGCAGGATTCTTGATTGCGAACAAGTTTAATGTGATCGTTCATTTTTTATCTCAAGAAAAAAGAAACAGTTCTACTTGTTTTTCGCTTTGGAGAGGCCCTCACGAGTTCCCAGAAAAAAAAATAATTACAATTGCACACGTGAATGGTAACCATTTTATAATGGTAGAATTGCAAGGAGAGTATCCAATTGCCAGCACAAACAACCTATGGAAATTAATGAGAGAAAATGATGCAGCTGGCTGGGAGAATATATTTGAATCACGTCAAAATATGTATAAGTCTTGGATAGCACAACCTGCTACATTTGGGGGGTGTATAGATTAAACCTCGGTATGTAAATTATTAAATGATAATAATTTTGTAAAAAAATACTTATTTTTATATAGCTTTTGTTGCAGCTATAAATATAATTTGATAAATTATAACAATAAAAACTAATAATAAATAATATATCATTACTACTACTACTAATAATAAATATAATAATAACTAATTAAATAATAAACAAATACTAAATAACTAATAATTAAATAAAAAAATAAAAAAAAAGACAACAAAAAGACAAAACAGGCTAAAAACAAAAACCAAATGATTGATTGATGGATTGATGGATGTGACATTTTTGATAGGGAGGGGGTGTAATCAGGAATTAGGGGGGGTGGGAATAGAATGAGCCATCATGAACCGACAAAAGAATTAAATAGGAAGAGTTTTGTTTTGAAATACCCCATTGAAAATCCATGAAGATTTTGAAGTACATGGCAATAAGTTATAAAAAAATAATTTAGTGTGTAGGTACACAAGTTTTTTTTCCGTTACTAATGTATTAAATTAATTCCATAGAGCAACCAGGAATAAAGTTGATTTTATTTGTATCGAACTTTGAAAAAAAACATCCATGTTATCAAAAACATTTTTTAAATGATAATGTATAGATGTTGTATTGAACTATGGGTAAGCAAGACACGAATCGGAGTACGGTTGAACTGTAAAGTTGGTCTGTCATATGTATTTATGAGTTGAAGTAAAAAGAAATTCTGTTTTTATTAATGAATTTATTTTACAACATTTTGTTATGTTTTTAACCATACCTACTGAATTAAAAACTTGCTCAGTGACGAATTTTCTTTAATTTTCTGTTCGATCATATTTAAGTTTACATAATACAAATTGCGGGTATGGATCATATGCAAGATGGAATTAGTGTGCGAAGCGTAAAAGACAACCTCTAATATGTGTTCTTTTTAATTCAAAGAGAAGGGTATTATGGTCTTTTCATTCGTGACCTACTTCACCTTTAATTTTCAAATGTCTACAATTTTTTCATACGGTGATATTTATAAAAAAATACACCGTATTAGTGAGCATTTCATTTTCTTTAATTTGATTGACTATTGCTATAAATTTCTTAATTGTTAGAAAATTTTATTTTACAAGCTATAAAGTTACGTGATTTTTATAACGTTACGTGATTATGTTCTAGTACGTAATTACTTACCGTATGTGCTAGCGGTAACAAATGCTCAGTGTGATCCTACTTCTATAATCACGTACCATATGTAACAAGTGTAACGTCACATGATTTATGAGTTGAAAATCACATGGGAAGTGGGTTTACGTACTGGAACATAATCACGTAACGTTACAAAAATCACGTAACTTTATAGCTTGTAAAATAAAAATTAAACATTAAGAAAACTATAACCATAACCAACTCAAATTAAAGACAATGAAATGTTCGTTAATACAATATAATGTTTAAAAAAAAAATATTATCGTATGAAAAAGTTATAGTCATTTGAAAATTGTGGGGAAGTGAGTTTATAAGTTAACAGTATTGGATTTTTCTGTTTTGCCTTTTTCCTTACTTGTTTCCCTTGGTTTCAGTTACCTGAATTCTAAATTTTGGGACCACTTAATATCAATTATTAACCTTGCAAATCGACGGTCCAGATTGTCTTCTACGTTTTGTATGTTAAGATTGTCTTGGACAATAACATTTATATACTATCAATTTGCAATAGACTTTTGCTATTGTTGTTTGTACCTCATGTAATATTGTTTTAATGTGTATGGTATGTTTGTATACTTGGCTTTGGAAGTTATTTTCATTTTGTGGGTATTTAAGGCTTGTTAATTTTTAATTTTTAACATTATGGTGCATTAGAAGTTGTACTCTAAGCATATATTCTTGGACATTGGTCTTTTTTACAAAACAACTAGGTGGTGTGGGTTATTGTTTTGGGCCAACTCTCTTTAATTGTGCGGGTACCCATTATCCCCGCTTTTTGGTACCAGTATCGGAACGGTACCGGTATTTACAGGTAAAATACCGGTAAATACTGGTACTGGTACCGAACCGGTATATTCGGTACCGGTACCCACTTTTTCCTTTTTTCGATTCAATACTGAACATGTACCGTGTTCATCCCTAATCAACATCAAGTATTTGTATTTCCCTCCATAAGACATTTGGAAACACAATGTGATCGTTTGGATATCTAACTTGATACAAATGTGTGTAGTTAATCCTTAGGTTTGTGGTTTTAAAACGCAACGAGCGGGTCAATAAAGAAGTATAAAATAGATTCATTGTGCCATAATTTTTAAGGGCCTAACCGTATAAAGTAGATTCATTATGTCGTAATATGTAAGACCCTAGCCGCAACGCGGTGGATCTTACATCTAGTTCCCTTTATATTGTAACCCAATTTGTTTTTTTATGTATAATTATGGCTATATATGGTATAAACAAAATAAATATAACATGACTGACATCGGTTTTAATAAATCAATTGAGCTTAGTATTAAGACTATATATGGTATAAATAAAATAAACATAACATGATATACATTAGTTTTAATAAATTAATTGAGCTTAACTAAAAGAATGTTAGATAGTGGGTAACCTCCTTACACATTATCCCTCAAAATATATGGGTCTGTTTGATATATGGTGATAGAATAGATGAGAGAATGAAAATGACGATGTAATGGAATGGACAACGAAATGAAATGGATCATTCCATTCCATTGTGATGTCTGGTTACTCGTATGTGAATAGAATGAATCACTACTTTGTACAATTTGATAAACAAAAAAAATACGAAATAACGAAACACAATTGTATTAAAAACGAACGAAAATATAATTGCCTCAATAATGATAATAATAATAATAATATTAATGGTAAAAAAATTAATAATAAAATTTTGATATTAGTATGAATAATAATAATATTAATATAATTATAATAATAATAACAATAATAATAATATATTTCTTTCCATTCCTTGAAGGAATGAAAAAAAAAAAAAAAAAAACACTCTCGTACCAAGGAATGGAAATTGTTATATTTGAAAGGAGTTACATTCCTTTGTACGCTCCATTTCATTATCATATGATAACCAAACATGTTTCTTTTCATTATATCAAAGTGATCCATTCCATTCCACATTATATTCCTTCATACCAAACGCTACCTTAGTGTTAATGGAAAACGTTGAATGTTAAAGTAAAATTTACATATGTTATTGTTTAAAAATATTAATTTTTCAAATTTTAGATAAAACGGCGATAAGATGTCATCTGGAACACAACACAATGGATTAAGATACAATGCTGTCACCATAAGCATTTCAATTAAGAGAACGACTAGTTTTTAAATTTTAGGTAAAATGATGGTAAGATGCCACCATAAACACAACACAATGATTAAGATACAATGGTGTGAGCATAAGCATTTCAATTATGAGAACGACTAGTAAGGACCTAGAAGCGATTACAAAGGCAAAAGCGGAAATACACCATCAAAGGAAGCTAAAATTACACCAATCATGCCAATCGAGCAAAGACGTATTTCCCTCATGCTTAGCCAAATGGCAGCATTCACCTTTAACTAATCATCAATAAAATCCTACTTTGATGCTATTTATAATTTATAAAATAAACATAGATATGTTAGATAAACCAACTTCAATATGTTACAAGTAACCATGCAACATGGATATAAATCAAATGTTAAGAATTACACGTAATATACAACCGTTTTTATAGTTGTACTTGATTTTTGGCAAGTAACATGAAACTTGCCTTGGGTCAGATGACAATCTACTAATGTAGCACACTATTATTTCCATTGACCAAACAAGTCACTCAAAGGATATGCATTAGACCTCAATCGTCATAGCTTGCACACTGTTAACATGTCAATCATGCTTTCTACATGTACTTGTAGTGGCTTGAGAACCATTGAAACAAAACCAAAACATGTAAATTGCACACAATGTGTAAAATTAAAAATCCTTCTCCTAATGTAAAACAGCTCATAAACATATTAGTTACCTATCTAACATGTTTTACATGCATTAGCAATAGAAATCTAATGCATTTCAAATGCATTTCAATCCGTGGTGGGGCATGTATTTTTTTTCTGTATAGATTGTCAAAATAAGCAGTTGAACATCAACATAATAGTAGTTTTAAAATTTGTAACGTACAAACGAGAGAGAAATAAAATGTTCTAGCGTACTATAAAAATAAAAAATAAAATAAAACCCTACCAAAGAAAAGACTGGAAAAAAAAAACATAACTAAAAATTGGTTGACCACTCAGCGTTCCTCCAACAGGTCCACCAGCGTTTTTCATGAAGATGGGTCCATGGCCTTGCTCACGGTAGACTTCACCAATGCTTTCAACATGGTTGACCGCTCAGCGTTCCTCCAACAGGTCCATCAACGTTGTCCATCTATCTATCGGTGGGTCCAGTTCCTGTACGCCCAACCCGCTAGGTTGTATGTTGGCAGCGATTGTATTGGAGCCACCACTGGAGTGCAACAAGGAGATCCCTCGGGGCCCCTTCTCTTTGCCCTAGCCTTACACCCACTTATTCTCCGTGTCCAGGAGCATTGTAACCTCCCCTTTCATGCTTGGTATTTGGATGATTGCACGATTATAGGTAATGCAATGGAAGTTGCTAAAGCCTTGGACATCATCAACACGGAGGGACCATCCCTAGGGCTCCATCTCAATATTAAGAAAACGGAAGTGTACTGGCCATCGTGTGACGGTCTCAAGGTTCAGGACGGCCTTTTCCCGCGAGGGATAGGTAGACCTGAGAGGGGGGTTAAGCTCCTTGGGGAGCGGCCGAGATTCTGTTTTTATCGGTGAATTAGCAGGGCGGCGGGCATTGGCAGCGAATGACCTTATGAAACTCTTGCCCTGCCTCCAGGACCCCTAGTGCAAGCTTCTTTTTTTAAGGTCATGCATGGGGGTAGCGAAGTTACTGTCTGGGTTGCGGACCTGCCAACCCCACTTGATGGCCAATGCGGCATCTTGTTTTGATGATGGTCTTCGAGAGGCTATCGAAGACATTGTTGTTTGCGGGGAGTCCTACTTCGGTGACCTTCAGTGGCGATTGGCATCTTTGCCGATGCGTCTGGGTGGTTTGGGCCTCCTCTCAACTCGGGATGTTGGAGTTTATGCTTTTGTGGCGTCTAGAGCTCAGTCGTGTGTATTGCAAGACCATATCCTTCGGAACAGTGGGGTTGTTGAGCTTGGCGTAGACTACAAACAGGCCCTTGAGTACTTAAGTATCTCTCTTCCAGACTTTGATATTGGCGGTTTCTCTAATATGGACACCCCCCCCCAAAGCCACAAAAAACTTTAGCGAATGCCCTATTTGACAAAATCGCTCGGAGTCTGGGAGAAGCATTCGAATTGTCTCCCCGCCAGAAGGCGGTGATTGAGTGCTTGAAAGGCCCCCATGCGCAAGATTTTTTTACTGTTATCCCGATCGAGGGGCTGGGGCAATGCATGTCGGCTGTTGAGTATAGGGCTATCCTCAAATACCGGCTGATGATCCCTATGTATCCCGAAGACGAAACCTGCCCAATTTGCCGTAAAGCCTGCATGGATAAATATGAGGAGCATGTTATTCATTGTAAGGAGCTCCCTGGTTTCAAATATCGGCACGACTGGGTGAGAGATGTTTTGGGGGACATCTTGAGGAGAGCGGGGATTTCTGCCAAGAAGGAGGCCCCTGTGAATTTCCTTACAGATCCCATGGAAGGGAGATCTACATTGAGACCAGCGGATCTACTCGTCTTTGGTTGGGCGGGAGGGAAACATGCTTGTGTGGATCTCACATGAGTCTCCCCCTTAGTTGTTTTAAGGGAAAACGGGTTTGTAGCAGGACAGGCTATAAGGAAAGCGGAATCTAAAAAGGTGGATAAACACGCTAAAGCATGTGCTGATAACCAACATGCATTTGTCCCCTTCGCCTTCGACACCTTTGGCTCCCTAGCTCCAGAAGCTATCCGTTTGTTGACTAGGGTCCAAAAGGTTGTCCGCAGCAGTTGCTCATCAACAGGGGGGCAGAGGTTTGTCTTTAATAGGCTAAGGTTTGCTATTTAGAAAAGGGTAGCGGCGCAGCTTGTTGCTCGCTTACCTGCGATATTGATGTAACTCGGCCAGTATTTTATATATAAATAAAAATAACATGTGAAATATATAAAAATTAAAAAAATAAAATAAAAATAAAAACTAGAACTAAGAAATAAAGCCTAAAAAAGAGGAAAACCCACACCCATCAATATTTGAACCTGGGTTGATGGTGGATGTTGGTGTACGTTTTACAAGTTGATCAGTGCTTTGGTGTTAACTATCCCAGCAAAAGCATTCAATGACTTCTGAATCTATTATATATAATAAATGAAAGTTATTTGGGCCACGTGTCACTTGATTAGGGCATCCTCAGTTCTCTTTTCCCGCCCAACAGTGCCATCCCCTTTTCCTTATATAATCTCTCTTCTCACTTCTAATCTTTGTTTACAAACCTTGGGTTCTTTCTCTCTCTATATTCAGCCGATTCAAATTCAAATTTCACAAACCCTGCAAATTATTGAGATAATTATTTCCATCCAAACCTTAATCTTCTTCAGACGCCACCATAAAATCTTCTTTTGTTCATCGATTACTTCATCAAAAGGTTTGTTCTTTTTTTTAGTTGAAATACTTTCATGATTTTCTCTTATTTACACTAATCCTAATTTCTACTCGTAATCTAATCATATGGTTCCAGGGTTGTTGTCATCAAAGTTGAAATCCGCTTAGCTGCGGATAAGAGAACTGCCATAAGCTGGTATGTTTGAATATGTTTTGAAATTAGCGTTTTTTTCTAGATGGTGATGATATGAGTATAACATCTGTTGATTATTGATGTTTGAGTATGTTCAGCCATTATTCTTTCTGAAATTAGAGTTTCATTGGTATTATCTGTTTGTAACAGCAGTGGTTCAGCATCTCCAGTGGATTCAACATCAGGTGTTTGCTATTATTGTTTGATGTTGTTTGCTATTATTGACGGATGTTGTTTGCTATTGTTGTTTGCAGTTGAAGATATCTTAATTAAGCTAATAATTGTATTACATCCTGTTGAAAATTACAATTGATAAATTTAGGGAAAGTGAGGTTGAAAGTTAATAACCCAACAGTGGGGCATTTCATTCTACATCCTGTTGAAAATTACAATTGATAAATTAAGGTTCCATGATGATTGTTCCACGGCTGTTTCCAGTATTATTGTTCCAACATCGTTTAAAGTATGTGTTTTTTGCTACTCTGATTTTCAATTTTGAGTTTTTTATTTTGAAGTGATATACTCTAATTCTCGGTTTATATTTCAGTCTAATCACAGTTGTTTGAAATTCATACAATCTGCTGCGGGTTATTATAGGTTTGTATTCAAAGAAGCATAAAGTTTAATTAAACACAAAGAAAGATTATTAAATTTATAGTTTACTTGCTTATGTCTAAATGATGATGATGATTATAATTCACTTGTGCAGAAGATGATGATGGAGAACCCACAGTAGTTCCTACTAAACGCAAGAAAGGATCTGCTATTGTTGTAAGATAAGATTTTATGTTACTAGAGAGTCTAGAGTAATGGTGTTTCCTACCTTTTTTGTATTAAAAGAAGCATAAAGTTTGTTTTAAAGGAGCTCTTTATGAACAAAGACTGATGAGGCCTATCCACTGTTGAAGACAAGGTCCTGTTAAAGACAACCACTTTATGTACCTAGAGTTTGATTAATCAAAGGAAAACGACTGTTTAGTATCAGCAGTGGTTCAACATCTACAACGGATTCAAATTTAGTATTTAATTATCAGTGGTTCTTGTGTAACTTTAGTATTTCATTATGAGTTTGTTTCATGTTGTAAGAATCAGTGAATTCTCAGATAATAGATTGCTTTGCCGGATTAGATTATGTGTTAAATTATAGTTCTTTAAGTGATTGTTTCGTTTTCTTGAATTCTATGTAATTTTGTAAAGAAGTACAATAACAAACAGTGGTTTTACCATCTGTTTGCAATTTGGTCAATAGTTAATGGAAACCCCTGTTTGGTTGAACAGTAGATGTTATTAACTTAAACATCTGTTCAGGAAAACGACTGTTTGCACTTTATGTACCTAGAGTTTGATTAATCAAAGGAAAACGACTGTTTAGTATCAGTAGTGGTTCAGCATCTACAACGGATTCAAATTTAGTATTTAATTATCAGTGGTTCTTATGTAACTTTAGTATTTCATTATGAGTTTGTTTCATGTTGTAAGGATCAGTGAATTCTCAGATAATAGATTGCTTTGCCGGATTAGATTATGTGTTAAATTATACTTCTTTAAGTGATTGTTTCGTTTTCTTGAATTCTATGTAATTTTGTAAAGAAGTACAATAACAAACAGTGGTTTTAACATCTGTTTGCAATTTGGTCAATAGTTAATGGAAACCCCTGTTAGGTTGAACAGTAGATGTTATTAACTTAAACATCTGTTCAGGAAAACGACTGTTTGCACTTTATGTACCTAGAGTTTGATTAATCAAAGGAAAATGACTGTTTAGTATCAGCAGTGGTTCAGCATCTACAACGGATTCAAATTTAGTATTTAATTATCAGTGGTTCTTATGTGACTTTAGTATTTCATTATGAGTTTGTTTCATGTTGTAAGAATCAGTGAATTCTTAGATAATAGATTGCTTTGCCCGATTAGATTATGTGTTAAATTATAGTTCTTTAAGTGTTTGTTTCGTTTTCTTGAATTCTATGTAATTTTGTAAAGAAGTACAATAACAAACAGTGGTTTTAACATCTGTTTGCAGTTTGGTCAATAATTAATGGAAACCCCTGTTAGGTTGAACAGTAGATGTTATTAACTTAAACATCTGTTCAGGGTTAAACAGATGTTTGTGGTTTAACAGATGTTTGGCTCTAAACCAAACATCTGTTTAAGGTCAACATCTATTTGAGTATTGGTCCTGTTGTAAAATTTGTTTGACCCAACAGTGGTTTTCCTAAAAAACAGCCACTGCTCACTTTTTTGTTATTTATGGTGTTAATTAGTGATAGATTGAAATTATCAAATAAAAACTAGAATTACAATGATATTACCATTTTACCTCATCTTTACATACCAATGAGGTAAGATTTCCTCCAACATTGTTTTGATCATACAATTTAAAAAATTCTTTATAACTATTTGTTGGAAATCAAATCAGTAATTAATGCTAATTTCTTGAGCTTTGGACATTTAAAACATGCAAAATGTGAATTTCAAACTCACGGTTTAAAAATTAGAAAAGTCATCATGACAATGACAGTTGCTTTCAAATCATCATCAGTAATTACTCATAATACCAGTAATTACAGAAAAGTCATAATGACAATTGACGTTCGGTATCTACTGATAGGAAAAAATAGCCACTGGTCACTTTTTTATTCTTGACATCCATTGATATTTACCATCCATGGTGTTAATTAGTGATATATTGAAATTATCAAATAAAAACTAGAATTAAAATGAAATTACCATTTTACCTAATCGTTACATTGCAATGAGATAAGAGTTCCTCCAACATTGTTTTCCTGATGAAATTTAATGTTAAATTAAAAAAAAATACTTGATGGGTATTTGTTGCAAATCAAATCACTAATTAATGGTAATTTCTTCAGCTTTGGACTTTTAAAATATGCAAAATATGAATTTCAAATTAAATTTATGCAAGATGGTAATTTAGAATTGACGTTCTCTCTTTTTTTTTTCCCTACTTTGCATATGATTAGTAATATTTTTTTACTTTAATAAGGAGGGATATAAAGATATACATTACTTACCTTTCAGTTCCCAATAAACATCAGTTCCCAATAAACATCATCATAATTGCGGTCAAATCAAATCAGTAATTACTAATAATGTCAGTAATTTTGAAATTCAAAATTCAAACCATATATATTTTTATCCTTAATGTTAAATTAAAAAATAAAAAAAATATTTTTTGACTATTTGTTGCAAATCTAATCTAAAAGGTAATTTAAAATATGCAAAACTAGAATTTCAAACTGATGGTTATTATCTCTCAGTAATTTTGAAATTTTGAAATAAAAAATATGTAAAAGGTAATTTAAAATTCACGTTCTCTCTTTTTTTTTTTTGAATACTTTGCATATTTCAGTTCCCAAAAAACATCATAACAATTGCTTTCAAATCAAATCAGTAATTACTAATTAATATTAGTAATTTTGAAATTCAAATTTCAAACCATATATATTTTTATTATTCTATAAATAAGATACAATTATCTGGTTTCACATTCAAATCTCACTCGCTCATATATGTGACCGTATCTTTCTCTCTCAAATGCATCTTTCTTGTGATTTAGCAGCTAATTTCCCATTACACTTCTTTGTTCGAATGTTTGTTGATAATGTTTACATGTTATCGTTCCTGTATCATTGTTCCAACATCGTTGTTTCAATGTAAATTCGCATCCCACATCAACCTTTCAACATCGATGCTGCAGTATAATTGTTGCAACATCGTGAAAAGTTGCATGTGTTACCTTTTTTGATGGCAGAGATGCAACTTTAAAGTTACATGTGCCATTTTTTTTTATTTCCGTTAAATCCAAAGTCACGTTTTCTTGCTCCAGGAAGATTTTCTTCTTTTAAAGAAAGTATACATTCGTCCAAAGCTCGTGAAAACTCAGATGTGCAATAAAAATGAAAAAGACACGTTTGAATTTTAGATTAGTTTCTTATTCTTATTTGTGTTGTCAGTAATATGGAGTGTGGTGATAGAGACGTGCAGTTTATGGCGATGCTAAAGGACATACATCAAGAGGTTCAGCAATAGATGTAGTGGAAACTAAAGTTTATTAGTTCTTGCTGTTATTCTTAGATTTGAACTTGAATATTGTTCAGTATGTCATGTAATTGTTGGACTTTTAGTTTTAAGGTCCTGAATAAATGATTAAATATAATTTTATGAATCTTTGTTGTGTTTTATTTTTACTTATTATTTTTTGTTTCAGTAATATTTAGATTACGTTGATGTTGAATTGTGTCTTAAGATCTGTTTGGTAAGTCAACAGAGGATTAATAGTGTCAAGGATTTGTTTAATTGTCCAACTCTGAAAGGGTGGTGTGGTTATAACAGCTGATCATGCTAAGGACTGTTATAATTAATTCCTGCTCCATATAAAGACTGATGGGCTTATTGTCTCATGAGGGCTATGCACTGTTGAAGGCAAAGTCCTGTTAAAGACTAGCACTTATGGTGTAGTTATAACAGCTTCTACAGCGGATTCAACTTTAGTATTTATGTATCAGTTTTTCTTATGTAACAGTGTTTAGGACAAACATTGGTTCTCTATACTTTATCTCTCGAGACAAACCTATACAAACTCAAAGATTAACCATTGCCCAACAACAAAAGTGGTTCATCATCAGCAGTAGATATTCTATCTTTGTTTTTGTTAACAGTATTTATATGTCCAAACTATTAATATTATATCTCTGTTTATGTTAACAGTATTTATTTAATTTCAAACATCTGTTTATGTTCAAACAGATGTTTCAGGTCGAATATTTATTTAATTTCAAAATTTTGTTTATGTCCAGATTAGATGTTTAACAGTATTTAATTTAAAACATTGTTTTAATGATAAAATGGCAAGTTAAATTACAAAATAAAAAATATTCTTGATGACTATTTGTTGCAAATTAAATCAATATCTATCCACTGTTAGATAAAAAACAACTACTGCTCACATTTTGGAGGTTGACATCCACTGAATAAAAGTGAAGTACACTTGGATGATTATTAAGCTCCTCATTTTGATTGTTTGGGTATAGTATTCTTCAAATTGGTCTTTTCTTGCAAACAGTTTTTAATGTCAAACATTTGTTTAAGCGCAAACATGTGATTGTTAAATGTTATCCACTGCTGAAGGCTATCCTCTGTTTCTTCATAAACAACTGTTGACCATTGACTGACCAAACATCTGTGTTACATTTTGTTGGGTATCCACTGATAGTTAAAAAATAGTCACCGCTCCCCTTTTATTGTTGACATGCACTGAAATTTACAATCATTGGTTTTTTTAAAAATCATCCACTGCTCACATTTTTATTCTTGATGTGGTTAATTAATTATAGAATGATATTATTAACTGAATACTAGAATTACAATGATAGGTTAACTATATTATCTAATCGTTACATTCCACTGCTCACATTTTTATTCTTGATGTGGTTAATTAATTTACAATCATTGGTTTTTTTAAAAATCATCCACTGCTCGTTGTCTTTGAGATGATAGATCTTCAGACTTTTCATATCACGGTTTTCAATTGTGCTACCTGTGATTTAGTGCTTCCACCTGAGGTTTGTGCTGTTGTTAAACAAAAGGTGATAGAAGAGATTGTGTTGAGTTCAGATAGTGAACCTGTACAGGACGTCGTTGATGTCAATAATAGTGGTATGGTTGTTGGGAATGAAGATGATCAGATCGTACCTCTTTCTTTCCGTGTGGACGGTCATTTTGTAAGTTTGTGATGATGAGTTTACTAATATATAATACTTTAATCAGATTTTAAAGATGTGTTAATTCTTTGTTTATTGAATTGTTCGTTGTTTGTTATAGCACCTTTTTAAAAAACAGGCTGAAGATCTTGGACTGAATCGTAAGATGGGTTTGAAGATTGTGGATGTGGCAGGTGATGTTTGGAATATTCAAGCTGCTATAGGTTCATCTCGAGGTCAACCAAGATATTATCTGCAAGGAATGAGAAAGTTTGTGAGAGATAAAGGCATGGTTTCAGGTCAAGCATTTACACTTAACTTTGTGAAAGGTAAAAAGTTTTTTATGTTCGGATGAATGTTTGTGGTTTGAAGAAGGCAAATGCAGAAGCATACATTGAACTAAATTTTCGGGTTGTAGTTGTTTGCTTTTCGAAACTGACACTAGACTTGTTTGTTTAGTTTTGAAGTTGTGATTCTAAAACTATATATGTACATGTAAATTATTAGCTCCATGTCTAACGGAAACAATGTGGAGTTGTGAACTAAAAACAATATACTCCGTTTTACTTTTGGTCAACATCTGATTGACTTTTGGTCGTATTAATAACAGTATAAGATGGTTGATGTAATGCGGTCGTATTAATAACCAATGGTAATTAATTAATCTAAATAACTTTCCCGAGCCCGGGAAGCAATCCCGGGTAAAAACCTAGTGTAGGTATAAATAAACACGTCGTAATTTTGTATGAGCAGAAGATAAAACGGAGGCTCAGAACATAGGTAGAAATAAGCACTTCGCAATTGGTTTCTATGTCTTAAAAGAAAACGAATTAAAATAAATCTTATTATTAAAATGTTACAACCTTGTAAAACTGTAACAAATTTAGCATTTGTAGAAAATCATTAATAAAGTATTTAAAGATAAAAATTATAACAATAGAAATCTGAAGCATAAACTCATTGCTACAAAACCTGAATCTTGACCTAGACAACTCATTTTGCAACATAATACCAATCTAACTCTGAATTTGACACCCATGGCATGATAGCCTACTGAAATCTTAGAGGTGGGATAAAGTTTACGGACAATGTGGTCTAGGGTTCAATTCTCACAGGAGGGGTTTTCTCAGATTTATTGGGTTTCTCCTAAATTGGTGTATAGGCGTTATACTCTATTGGAGATGGATATAATTGGGTGGTTCTGCTTGTGGTACGATGGTACTCTAGGGGGTTCGTCAATGATCCAAATTTACCGTTAAAAAAAACTTTGAATATGATAGTCTATTTCTCCAATATTTTAGCACTCTAATAGCTGCAATTTTTTCTAGTACAAGTTTGGCCCGTTTGTGAACATCTAGCTATTCAGCACAGTATAAGAATATTTTATAACATAACTAGGTTATAGCCCCGTGTATTACACGGGTTGAATAAATAAATTTTATATACTAAATAATAAAACAATATATTTTTAAAAATCTCATTTATTGCACGGGTTGAGTAAATATAATTTTATATATTAAATAATAAAAAGTTATATCTATAAGAACCATATTGTACGGGTTGAATAAATGTAATTTTATATACCAAATAAAAAGGTTATATCTTTAAAACCACGTATATTACACGGGTTGAATAAATGTAATTTTATATACCAAATAATAAAAAAAATTACATCTTTAAAAATATGTGCATTACACGGTTTGAATATATGTAATTTTCAACCCTAAATAATAAAAAATATATATCGTTAAAAAACCCAGTTTATCGTACGAATTGAATAAATCTAATTTTTTATATCAAATAATAAAAAGTTATATCTTAAAAAACCTCATGCATTACATGGGTCGAGTAAATGTAATTTTGTATAGAGAAAATAAAAATTATTTAATATATTAATACAAAGTTTGGTTTTCGTGATAAAAATAGATTATCATGTTGTTGCAAAATTTGTTAACGAAGTCTCAATAAATTTAACCCTTTATTTAAAACTCTATAAATATATAAATGATAAATAATATTAGTTAATTTTATTTTATGTTTCGTAAAATCTATTTGATACCAAACTAAACAAAACGTTCAAATATAATTAATTCAAATAAATATATTATAAATGAGAAGGAGATTAAACTAAATAATAATTAGCCATAAGATATTAAACTAATAATAATTAGTAGATGGGTTATCTATAATATAAAATATTAAACTAAATAATATTTAGTAGGAGGGTTATCTATCTATCTATCTATACTTTCTATAAAAGGAGAAATCCCAATGACATAAGAAAAGCTAATGTGTCAGTAGGAGAGGCTGTCCAACAATGCTTTTCTTATGTCATCAACGATGAGGTGGCAACCATAGAGGGAGCATAGTGACATCATAATTCAAAGATCTGCCATCAAACCACTGCCCTACTTTCAAATTTCAAAGGTCTGGCCCACATTCAATTATGAAACCACTGATGTTCATTCAAAATTCAAACCACTGATGTTTCATTAAAATGGGAGGGTAATTTGAAATTTAAAACTTATAGGGATATGTAATTTGCATTTAATGTCATCAGAGCTTCAATTCTTCTCTCTCTCAAATATAAATTCAAACCCAAATCCAAATCTGATCATAATTTCAAAAATCCATTTCAATCTCTCTGGCTACTCTCTCCCAACTCTCTATCTCTAAAACTGTAGATACAGAGAAGAGGATGAAGATGACAGAGGCGTTGCATTTAACATCGATTTGAATATTATGCAGACCAACGGTAGTTTAAAAATAGATATTTTTTGATTTTTTCTTTTTATCACAAACTGAAGGTTTGTATGCTAAATGTTCTTCAGGTAGATCTTGCTGGATTTGTTATTTGGTGTGGAAGTCTTGAGTTCGTTAGCCGAACTTCGAAATGTAATCAAGGTTATAAAATGTATCTCAACTTTATTGATGAAGAGGTAATGTCTGTTTGTGTTTAAAAAGAAATGTATATGTGTTTAAAATAAATCATGATTCTATGAAATTTGTTTGATATGTTTGCAGCTTTTGATTTTGTCTTTGATTTGTTATTGTTTATTCAGATGCTTGCATTGTTGTACCATGTGATTACGAGTAGATTGATTTTCAGTTGGTATATTGGTGGAATGACAGCAAGTCCAGGTTATGCTTCAAGCTGTCTCGATCTCTTTGGAGGCGGATAGGTGGCTTTGGGAGGTCTGAAAAACAGAATTGATAAATTTAGGGAAAATGGGGTTGAAAGATGATAACCCAACACTTGAGGATCTCATTCTACAGCTACGATAAATTCAAGGGTATTCTGAAATAATGCTTCCTAGATTTTTGAAGACCGACAAATGTCCAAAGAAGCATCACTGTGGACATTTGTCGGTCTTCAAAAATCCAGGAAGCATTATTTCAGAATACCATTGAATTTATCGGAGTTGTCGAATGAGATCCTCCACTGTTGGGTTATCATCTTTCAAACCCATTTTCCCTAAATTTATTGATTCTGTTTTTCAACAGGGATGTAATGCAATGATTCCTCTCAATTGAATAGACGGACACTTGCTTCCTCTCAAAGGGTTACGGAGTGGTTATAACTGCTGATCATGCTAAGGACTATTATAACTAACCACTGCTCCTTATAAAGACTGATGGACGTAAAGACTGATGAGACCTATCCACTGTTGAAGACAAAGCCCTGTTAAAGACAGGCACTTATGTACCTAAGGCCTGATCAACCAAAGGAAAACCATTGCTCAGTAACAGCAGTGGTTCAGCATCTACAGCGGATTCAACATCAGTATATATGTATCAGTTTTTCTTATGTAACAACGTTTAGTGTATCAGTGTTTAGGTATATACAATCTCTCGAGATAAACCCTAGAGTTTATGTATATACAATCTCCCCATGTTGATTTGATTAATGGTATGTTGATTCGATTAACGGTATGTTATGTAATTGCTACAGTTTGAATATTATTGTTATTATATTATCATCTGTTGATCATGGTCTGTTAAAGCACTGCTGTTAAACATTCTCTGTTGAACTGCATCATCTGTTAGTCCATAGCAGGGCTATGGAGTGATTATAACAGCTGATCATGCTAAGGACTGTTATAACTAACCACTGCTCCTTATAAAGATTGATGGACGTAAAGACTGATGAGACCTATCCACTGTTGAAGACAAAGCCCTGTTAAAGACAGGCACTTATGTACCTAAGGCCTGATCAACCAAAGGAAAACCACTGCTCAGTAACAGCAGTGGTTCAGCATCTACAGCGGATTCAACATCCGTATTTATGTATCAGTTTTTCTTATGTAACAGTGTTTAGTGTATCAGTGTTTAGGTATATACAATCTCTCTAGACAAACCCTAGAGTTTATGTATATACAATTTCCCCATGTTGATTCGATTAATGGTATGTTGATTCGATTAATGGTATGTTGATTTAATTAATGGTATGTTATGTAATTGCTACAGTTTAAATATTATTGTTATTATATTATCATCTGTTGATCATGGTCTGTTAAAGCACTGTTGTTAAACATTCTCTGTTGAACTGCATCATCTGTTAGTCCATAGCAGAGGTTCTCTTTGGCAGACCTTTGCTTGAAGGAGATCTGGGTGTTTATCAGCAGATGTTCATCATGATGCGTGTGTAAACAGATGTTTGAAATCCTCTGTTGAACTGCATCATCTGTTAGGCACAGCAGATGTTAGCAATCTATACTGTGGAATGATCAGCAGATGTTATGTTTGGCAGACCTTTGTTTCAACAGCAGATGTCAAAATGTTTAAAGATTGTATCATCCGTTAAGTAGTAGCAGATGTTAGCTTTATGATGCTTTTGTATTCATATTCAGCAGCAGAGGTTGTGTTTATCAGCAGAGGTTATTTGCTATAGCAGTCTTTGTGTTTATCAGCAGAGGTTGTTTGGAACAACAGACTTTGCTTGAACCAATTTTCTGTTTGACAAAGCTTTATCTAAATAGAGGTTGAGTGCATAAATTTGTTTGTAGTCAGAGGTTAATTCAAGTGAAGTTATGACAATGATCACCCAGAAATTTGTTGAAGCCTTTTAAGTGTCGATGACTGCCCATAAATTTGTTGAAGCCTTTTAAGAAAAGCCTTTTAAGTGTCGATGACTGTCCATAAATTTGTTGAAGCCTTTTAAGTATCCATGACTGCCCATAAATTTACAGAGTATAATTGAAGTTGTAATGTATCATGAAGAGCCAATTAAAATATATGGAGAATGTACAACAAATGTTTAAGTTAATATAAATAACAAGATAAGCATACATGATTATAATTTAAATATTCGTAAGTCGTAAGTTTTCAAAATACAGAAGTTTGATACATCACCATCCCATAATTTATCTCAAATGAGATAATACCAACAACCACAACTATCTGTAGACTTTCTTTAAGATCAGCTTGGCTTTTTCTTCAGAGTAGACAAATTTGCATCTCATATTTCTATAGATACCATTGGGCTTCGTGAACTTCTTGGTGAATTGACAAGCCGCGTATCTAAATCCCTTGCCATGCTTCTCCCGTCGAAAGTCAATTACAGTGTCAACTCCATTCAGATTTTCAACTGTCATCTTCAATGTTCTATGAATCCTTGATAAAGACGCTATTTTCACATTCAAACGCTTAAAAATAAATACAAAATATCAATAATTTATAAGAAATACATAATGTATTTAAGTAAAGTAACAAAAAAATAGCTTAATTGTAACAAACATTTAACATCGAAAGAATGAGGAATAATACATTAACAGAATAAACTTACAAAATGTTTGCTGCAGTACCATACGATTTGTAAGGGGTATACATCAGGATCAGCTTCATAATCTGAGACAGCGGCATCAAAATCTGCGTTGTCGATATCATCGGATGATTCATTCGATACAACATAATCACTATCAGAATCTGTGTCAAATGATTCTTCAACATCCGACTGGTAATGCAGATCCTCGGTAATTGGAGCAACTTTTAAATTGGGTGAGGAAGTATCATCTATCGGACTGTCATTGGATCTGGGTGCAACAATCTCACATCCATTCAAATCAAAGGCATTAAGCAGAAAGATGTAATCCGCTACGTATCTTAAAATAAGTACAATTCCTGTTTGCATACCCATGTAGTGTACAACCTTTTCCCATCCATTTTTCCCATCCATCGGTTATAAAGAAACAATTACGAAGAGGATCATGTTGAAGTAGTACATCAAAAGAGTCCCACTTATTCACATAGATCAGTAGGAAGGGGTTGAAAGTAACCTTTTCCCATCCATCAGTGGGAAGGGGTTGAAAATTATGATTTGTGATAAAGAGAAACAAGTCTGTACAACCACTACTAATGTGGTTTACAAAGAAGTTTTACAAAATCTATGATGATACTAAACATCTGTCAACCTGGCAACGTCTGTTGGGTATAATGGAGGACCTGTTGTTAGGAAATATTTGTTGGAAAGCAATACAACTTTTTGAAAGCATCTGATACTTGCTCTCCATTAAGCCTATCCTGAGAACAGATGTTGTTAATAACATTATTCTCTTAACATCTGTTTACTAACCTTTGTAATTTCTGTTGACTGACCTTTTTAACAATGGTTGACTAACATCTGATAGTTACTATCTATCCATCTGGCAAGCTCTGTTGGAGATAATCGATGACAGTTCTTAGTAAAGTCTGTTGGAAAACAACAGAAGTTTTTAACAGTTAATAGACAACGGTGGTTTGCTATCAATATAATGGAATTGCTGTTGAATAAACCTATTGATCATTAATTTATATCAATTTTGTAAGTCTGCACTAATTATTTTTTTACTCTCTGTCAATATGTGTTATGCATAGTTTTCTAAGAAACGACCCGTGTTTGCACACGGGTCTTATCGCTAGTACTTTCTATAAAAGGAAAAATCCCAATGACATAAGAAAAGCTGATGTGTCAGCAGGAGAGGCTGTCCAACAATGCTTTTCTTATGTCATTATTACATCATAAAGCCTAATATATAAATCACTTTAAAATACATTTAATAATTTCAAACGACTGCCTTGTGTATTCAAATATTAAAGGTCCGGCCCACATTCCAAAGGGCAAACCACTGCCCATCTACAAGAAAGTAGCAGATGATTCCTTTGGCAAACGTATACCACGCATCAGCAGTTGTTGTTATCTTTCGTAATGCTTTTAGATCAGCAGATGTTTAAGGCTAATTACCATGAAATTTAAATTCAAAAATGCATGGGAATAAGTAATTAGCAATTAATGCATGTAACTCAGAAACTCATGTCAATCATCATTCTTATATAAGGCTTTTCTTCTCATTTCCCTCTTCATATTTCATCACGCTTTCATCTTCTCTGATTTTGAAATTTTAAATTTAATCACAATCCGAATTCTGAATTAGAAGCATGTGAATATCAGTTGACAGTAACAATCTTAGTTTTGTTAACGATTTGAATCCTGGGAAAGATATGTGGAACATGAAAGTGAGAATTATTCGAAAATGGAATCAGGGTTACAAGATGGATCTCATCTTCATTTATGAAAAGGTAATTTGTATCTCTGCTTTTCCGTTTTATTAGAGAATGTAGTGGTGTATGCTAAGAAGATACTTTCTTTAAATGTTCTTCAGGGTGCTAAGATTCAAGCATGTATTAAGATTCATCTGATACCTGTTTTTGATAGTCAGCTTCAAGAAGATGCTGTTGTGATTCTGTCCAAATTTGGTGTTGGTGAGAATAAAGATTTATATAAAGTAGTGGTGCAGCCTTATAAAATCAACTTTTATAGATGCACAACTGTTACTCCTGTGAGAGATTGGCAAGGTGTTGAGTATGGTTTCAACTTCAGAGCTTATGAATATATTCTTTAAGGAGAGGCGTTAAACGCCTTGAGTGTTGGTAGTGTATATTTTTGTAATCATGTCTTACTTGTATAATATTAGAGAGTTTTACTTATATTGTTGTATAATGTGATCATATAGATGTTGCTGGATCTGTGATTTGTTGTGGAGATCTTGAAATCTTTGATCGACCTCCAAAGCAGAATAAGAAGATGAATTTCGATATTGAAGACTTGGAGTAAGTTGTTGTTTACATGTGCAGTCATGTACTGATCATTGTTTGTATTTAATGATGTTAATAAATAAGATGAAGAATGTTGGTATTTAATGTTGGATCATGGTAATGGTAATAAATGAGATCTATAGTGTTTGTATGTAATGCTGAATCATGGTAATAAATGAGGTCTACAGTTTATTCTTAGTGAATATGGTAGTTAATTTATGGCTCATTTGCTACTTTAATAAATCTCATAATTTCCTTTGATTTTCTGTTTTTATTCATTCAGTGTTGTTTTGATATCAGAGATTTGTAAAGAAATGGTCATAAATTAGTCTTTAGTATATCGTCATATGAATATTCTTTTCATGTAGGGGTAAGGTTTTGCGGTGTACTGTGTGGAATGATTATGCTCTGCAGATTAAGGACTTCATTTCTAAAATCCCACCTCATGAGCATGTGATGGTTGTTATACAGCATGGAAGGTGTAAGGAATGGAAAAGTATTTTTGTTACTTTCTGCAAATCCCACTATACTGTTTATTTCTGGCAATATAAAGACAGGTATACATTAAATATCTATATACTTTTCCATGTAGGTGAATATACTGTTCAAAGTGATAAGTTTGCAACACGATTTTTTCTGAATGAAGAAATTAATGAAGTTAATGAGCTAAGGAGGAGGTAATTTGTCATTGTAATTTCTCTTGTATATAGATGTTCAAGTCAAATACTTGGTTTCATGTTATTTGTATACTAATTCTAATCATTTGTGGTATTTAAAAGGCTTATACTGAAGTTTGGACAAGGGAGTGGTTCTACTTCTCAAACAATACTATCGTCTCAGAGTGTTTTTCCATTGCATAAAGAATTTGTAACTGATGGTGTGAAGAAACATGTTGATGAGATTAGTGAAATAGAAAAGGTTTCACATCTTTTTTTATAGTTTGGTTTGTCACCTGCATGTTTTTACAGGAAGTGTCTTGTGTTTTTACAGGAAATGTCTTGTGTTGGGGTTGCGACAATTAAGATTGTGCAAGATGAGTATGGTTGGTTTTATGCTGCCTGTCGTAAGAGTTTCAAGAAGGTGATGGGTAAAAGTGAATACTTGCAGAATGTTGAAAATGTTTCAGATGATATTGTTCGATTGCCTGCGACTTCTTTGGTTTGTCCCAAATTTCATAGTGAATGTACATCGATCACCACAAAGTAAGCAATGATGATTATTTAGCGTTATATTTATATAAGTAACATTATAAGACTGATATTTGAATACAGTTATGTAGTTTACTTAGTTAGTTGTGTATATTTCAGGTTCAAGGTGCAAGTACGGGTGCAGGATGAGAGCGGTAGTGTTTCTTTTGTTATGTTTGATAGAGATGTTCAGAAGCTTCTTGGATTAGCCGCGAGTGACATAAGAGAGAGGCAGGTTAAGGCCAATGATACTGGATTCCCTCATGAGATATTTTGATTGGTTGATAAGAAGTCTGCTTTTAAGATTGATGTTTCAGAGTTCAATCTTAAAAATGACTATCGTGTTTATACTGTGTAAAAAACATGTGATGATCCAGTAATAATTGCTGAGTTGGTTGGTGGAGATGGTAATGGTGATGAAAAGACTGATGAGGTAGCATATAAAATTACTCTTTCAATCTATTTATTTTTCTTTTGAGTTTTAAACACTAGATTCTGCACTTTTTTATATGATATCATAAATTATGATCCTTTAGGTTACTCAAGAGGTAGCTGGCGTTAAAGATGTTAACCTTTCAGAATCTCCCCAGGTGTCTGCTGAACGAACTTCAAGGGTGAGTATTTATTTTTAAAGTATGTTTAGTATGTTTAAAAAGAGTTCATTATTTTATTAAATGAGATCAATAGTTGTTTTGTGATATGTTGCAAGGATATTGTCTCTGTTACGACCGACTCTTCAGCCGTTGAAGTTGAAAAGGATTCTGGATCAAGTCCCAATGGAAAGCGGATGGCTCAAGATGCTGATGTTGTCAACGTTGGTGAGTTATCCACTTATGTGAGAAGAACCCGGAAGAAGCTGACTAAGCTTAACAATTAGATGCTTATGAAAAAACAATTCTTATGAGAGATAAGTAGAAACCACTTATTTTTGAAGAATCGTTGTGGTTTTTATTTATGTCTGTTAACTATTGTTTTAATAAACTCTGGTTAAAAGTTTGGTTTGTAAGGGCTACGATGATGAATATGGTATGTAATGTCTACGGTTTGAATATCAAGTAAGGTTAACCTTTAGTTTGTTATATAATATTGTTATTATACATTATATACATTTTTGGTGATATTGATGGACCGGATAAGTAGTAGGGCTGTATATTATTGTTAGATTGATGAATGAAAATTTAATCAATTGGTTAGTCGGAAAACTGTTGGGGTCTGAGATACATTAACATCTGTTAGAGGCTAAGCACTGTTATAGCGTGCTAACATCTGTTAACCCTTAAGCACTGTTAAAAATCTGTTAAAGGCTAAGCACTGTTATAGCTTGCTTCAATAGACCTTATGAGCTGTTGATCATCATCTGTTAAAGATCTTATATTATAGATCTTCTGTTGAATTGTGTAATATCTGTTGGTGCACAACAGAACTTAGGTTCATCATACATTTTGCTTCATCAGCAGAGGTTCTCTTTAGCAGACCTTTGCTTCAGCAGTCTTTATCTTAACAGACCTTTTGGTTCATCAGCAGAGTTTGTTTGGCTCATGAGCTGAGGTTGTTTGGTTTAAGTAACAAACTTTTCTTTCAACAGTGGTTGTCTTCAACAGACGTTTTGGTTTGCAAAGTTTAGCGAAACAGATGTTGTGTTTGTCCCTTTGGTAGGAGCAGTTTTTAAAACACTATTATATGGAATTACAAGTTGTATACTATTTTATTAATTTTGAGTCTTATATTTCTTTTTGTTGAGTGACCGGGAAATTTAATGGAAAATACTAATGTTTAGATGCAAAATATAGTAATGTTTAGTTGAAAAATATAAAAAGGTAAAACCAAAAAGTTTTGAAAGTATATACTAAGACTACATAACTTCATTCTTAAGTTAGTTTCCAAAGAAGAAATTTGTCCATCAAACATGTCAACTAAAACATAAATTATTAAAGGCTGAAAAGGTGTTCAAAGACCATGTCAACAAACTTCAAAGTGTATTTTATCTCCTCTTACACTTTTTTCTTCGACTATCTCAAACCACAGGTTTTTCCCCACAGATATTCCCATTTCATCCATGATACGCTCCCAGTTTGTATGCATCACTAGATGGTTGTTGTCGTCAGGTCTTCTAGGATCTCTCCTAACAACCAGCTGTACCAAAAACTTCACATGACCAAATGACAGCACAACTCTACGGTAATCATTTAGCTGGTGTTCTCGAACAAAGTTCCTCGGTATTGCCTGTAAAGGAAAATTCTTTCTTTAGTTATTCATTCAAAACAACATATACTTTAAGTAATAACAAATAGATCCAAGATTATAAGTAAAATCAACCATATTAAAAGTAGATATGTAAATACCAAGCTGTGTGTCTCTAAAACATGGTATTCAAACTATTTTTTATAATGTGGACGTTTTTTGCGGTGTTGGTGATTGGTACGACTGCAGTGATGTTTTGTCTCCCCGTGAAGTCCAATCCCATCTTTGTTAAAAACCTTCACAGTGAAGTTAAAGTCGTCTTCAGGAGTACTTCCCATCCATTGAAACAACAATTGGCAGCTTTCCTAAATGTCATTTTCGAAGCAAAAAGTTGTCCATCCTGGTCCCATAAAACCAGCAGCTAATCCCTTTTTATTTTAAGGAGAGAAAACATAATGCACATCAACTTTACTACTCTGCTTTGGTCCATGTACTTTTGCAACCAAGTTATCAATTTTTAATCTCCTCTGCGACAACAGCTTCACCAAATCGTGTGGTAAATGCTATAATTTTCATACATTTCAGAAATGTCATATTAGATTTTATATAGGATACAAAATATAAATTAGAAGTTTTTCTAACAGTCCAAAAGATACACTGTCAATATATAAAAATAAGGTAGCAATTTTTAACCTGCTTGCAGTATGTTTCTTCTTCAGCCTGTATCAAGCAACCATGAACATAATCTCTGTTCGAGCCATCGTTTCTAATCTCTAATCCCTCATTGTTCAAAACATTTATCTCAAATTTTGCTTCCTTCAATTTTTTTAAACACAGCTTGTCTATGTTGTTATTTCTATAAGTTTCAACAAACCGAGTCCATTCTGGCCCGTTTATCCTCTTACTTTTATGACCGATGCTCTGTACTGCAATCTTATACTTAAAACCCATATAATCAACCAACTTTATTACTTCACACTTTCTTGGTAATTGGTTAGTCATTATCCTTGGAAGTACCTATGTATATAAAATATACAACATTTAATATATCTTTAATTTTCTAAATACAGTTTTTAGCATACAATTGTGATTTGAGCTAATTTGTTCTAAGAATATAGATTACCAATCCCTCATTTAGGTCTGCCAATTCAGAGACGTTGATAATTATCATAAACTCCATCTGAAAGTAAAAAATACAATAACAGTTAAATACTAAAATATAAAATCAACTGTATCTGAAAAGCATTCTATTTAAGGTATAAAAAAATATCCAACACTCTGTAGGACCAAACGTATATGTTGTGTACTTCAATATGGTCCCTACAACCAACAATATGAATCTAACACTGTGTAAGATCAAATTTTTATTCTTGTATAATAAAAAAAGTATTATATGGCAATAAAGTTTTCAAATATCCATGTTTGTGTCAACTTCAAACTTCAGTTTTTTTAGTAGACAAGGCTATATTCACTTACAAATCAGACATATGAGTACTATAAACTGATTGCAGAATATTTTATCAAAATTAATATTGATAGAACAAATGTATCAACACTACATGACAGTTCATACAATAATTCTAAAACTATTCGTAAAATTTACAACCAAATATTTGTGAAACAATAATATTTCAGATTATTATTTAGATAGAATGAATCAAAATGTAACTAAATATGTTGATATAAATCTTATTATAAAATAAAGAAAACAAGTTCATATAAGTTTATCTATTTTAACATCAGAAGATTATGATTTTGATGTTTATATAATTTGAAATGAGGAAACTGAATGGAACATGTCAAAGCATACCTGTAAAATACACAAGAGAACAAAAAAAATACCTGATCTAAAACTTTAAACTTCTGATCGTCAAATCTGAGGAAGAAGAAACTGTAGAGTTTTTTCGCTGGAGAAGAAGAGGTGAGATTGTATTGGGATTGTTGAAAATAAGATATTTATCTATTAACTTGTAATTGTTTATTTATTTAACTTATAATAATCTTTAATATCAGTATTTAAAAACTATTTTTAATTATATAAATATAAATATATTAAATTAATAGATAAGTTTTTCGTATTTAACATTTTAAATTTATAGTCAAGCAGTGGTTATTGTTGTGCAAAAATTGCTCTGTTTTAATGTAAAAGGGGTTAAAGTATAAATTTTACAAAACTTAATTTCAAACAACCAGTGTAAATGTAACATCTGTATTAACTCCATTTAATATACTTTTCATCTCCATTATTGAATATAAGCTCCAGAAAACATATTCGGAAGTTTTCTCAAATAACTTTCTTATCAAAATCGGCAAGGTTCTATTGCATAATATAGATTACACACTATAAAATCAAGTATTGTTTCTTTGAATTTATTGTTTGTATTATATATGTTAGATTAATCATTATTTGACGTTATGAGTATGTGTTTGTCACTGATGGCGTTTCATATTCTTTCTTGAAGCAAATAATAGTTGTTGTAATCCTGTTTATTTTTATCGATTAAGTATTGCATTAACTTAAATGAAGCTACTGATAGCATTTTCTGTCACAATTTGTGCATGCATCTTCGTGATGTTGTCTTCTACATTACGATTGATAAATCAACCATATAATTTTTGGTTGATGCGCATTTGCTTAACTATTGTGAGAGATGATGATTTTCGTTTTGTGCTTTATTTTTATAATACCTTAAGTGTGTGATTATACAAATAGTCCAGTTAATATTTGGTACTTTTGTTTTTTAAGTGCTGATTTAGTTTAAGAGATGTTAGTGATGTCTATTTTATAATGTTGTTTGTCTATGACTTTTGTTGGATGTTGTTCATCTTTATAACTTGTAAGTTTAAGTTGTTTATTGCAGATATGAGTCTATCCAATCAAACACCATCCTTTTTACAATTCCTTAATAAAGATGATTTTATATTTTTGGTATGTTTTTTAACTTTCTTGCTACTATTAGGATTCTACGTTAATTTTTTATGTAAGATGTTTGTTAACTACTGTTGCAGAATATACCACTTGATTTTAAGACTCTGTTGTGGGGCAAGGAGGTCCCGTATGGGCGAATTGTAGAGTTACTTGATGGTGACAAATCATGGTTAGTACGAGTAAGGAAGAGAGATGATCATTGTATATTTACGGATGGATGGACAAAGTTTGTTAGAGATTGTTGTTTGAAAACGAAAGATGATGTATTGGTGAAAGTTATTGGACATTTGTCATTCGTTGTCTCATGTTGTAAAGAAAATGTCTACGAGAACTCTTACATTTAAGCAAATATTATACATGAAGTTGGCATGACTGTAAGTAACGATATATTATTTTGTTACTTACTGTAAATATTTTTTGCTAGCTCAACAACTTGCTAACATCTGTTTGCCCTTTTAACGTCTGTTTCCTTATAATCTTAACATCTGTTGACTAACCTTTTCAATATCTGTTGACTAAGTCTTTTAATGTCGGTTGACTAACATCGGATATTTAAGATCTGTCCACGTTGCAACCTCTGCTGGACATAATGGATGACAGTTGTTACGAAACCTCTATTGGATAGCAACAGAGGTATGTAATAGTTGATAGCCAAACAGTGGTTAGGTTGTGTGTAAATACTGTAACTACTGTTGACTAACCCTGTTGAGTAATTCTCATTTTAACTTTTATTGACTAATCCGTTGTAACTTCTGTTGCTCATTAGTTCATATCAAATTTGTAAGTCTGCACTAAATATTCCTTTGCTTCTTCTATAGCTAATTGCTGAAAAATTTTGGAAACAATTCTATGGTTAAAATTACGAGTATGGGATGACAACTATCTATGTTGGCGAAAGGTTTTGGAATGTGATGATGAAAGGATGGACTGTTGGATGCGGATTTACTGATGGATGGTGAAAATTGACTGAAGAAGTTCCCATACCAGTTGAATCTTGGTTGGTTTTCACCATGATTGCATCTAAAACATTTGAGCTTTTCGTTTTCCATTCCGAGACTGGAACTGACGTTTCCTTCAAAAAAGCTGATGTAGTTGTTTTGGATGATTCAGTTTATGGAGATGATGGGTTTGATTTATTGGTTGCGGTATAAAATTTTGATGATAAAATACATTGTTTGATAACATGACGGTGATAAGTAACTTTTATTATATTATGCTAATAACTTTTGAAATCTCATTTTGTAGGCTAAACATAAACAGCTTCTGGATTCCGGGGAAGTTGCTTTGGATGATGAGGATACTTGAGCTTCGGTTGGTAATTTTAAGCAGTTTACGAGTTTTAAGGATATTTTTAATGTATATATACACATGTAATATTTATATATTATTATGATTTAAAATATGGTTTCTTATATATGATCCTTCTTATAAATATAGTTTGCTGATGATGGGCTATTTGATTCAAAGATTGCGTATCTGGTTGATGAGTCAGATGTTAAAATTGCTGTAAATTTATAATTTTCTACGCATATATTTTATTGTATTATAAGTATAAGAAGGTTTTTTAAAATTTTGTTGTAGCCTGAAGATCATTCTGTAAAAATAGCTGATGATGTTAACGATCCTCAACTACAGTCTAAATATTTTCCTGTTCGTGACATTTCTGCTTCTTCAAGTGTTGTATCTAATGTAAGTGTTTATTAGTTTTATACTGTCTATTTTATTATTTTCTCGATATATTGATATTCTTCTATATGATTGAGTCTTAAACTTCAAAGCTGAGTTGAGAATATAGTTTGTGTTGATAAAGAAAGTTATAAAATTTCAAGAATTTAGAGTTGTTATATTCTAAATTAATTTACTTAGGTGGAAAAGATGCGCAAACTTCGTGGCAAGATAATTGTAGAAGATAATAAAGCTGTAAATAGACCCTGTAAAGTTCGAAAGGTTCGTTTAGTATCATCCACTTCAGAATCAGTCTTACACTTCACCACACATGCTGAAGACAGACTTGTAAGCTTTTGCAGTAGTTGCTTTGTTTCGTTATTTCAACAATTTCAGTTATATATCAATATTTTATAAAATTCACTATTCAATTTGTCACACCCCCAAAATCCACACGCGGAGTATCACCGCTTGGAGGCGTGACTGACCAGGATCAAGCCACCAATCATATTGAACATATAAGTAAATAGTAAATGTCATTCATCAATACGATAGGTGTTTTCCAAAACCAAACATAATCAAGTGTGTAGCGGAAGCAATAATGGAAAAACCCAACATAAGTATTAAGTTGAAATGTCATAAAAGAGTTTATCATAACATCCACAATCCATGCCCACAACGACCGCGCCTCCCGTGCAAGCTCCATGAGTACCTACGGTCCTGCAAGGCATGTAACAGAAAGTCAACAACTAGTTGAGCGAGTTCACAGTAAGTAAGTTCGTTGCATGACTATGCGTTATTAACTAAGCAGTTGTGTAGATTCAATTGGTGGGGCTTCCCATGTTGTATGTATTATCAGTGGGGGCTTCCCATGTTTGTATTTACTATCAGTGGGGGCTTCCCATGTTTGTATTTACTAGACTAGTTGTACCATAAGTGTTCTTCTTAACCCGAGAACAGTAGTACGTACAAGCTTTACGTAGGTTTTACGTAAGTGTCCTTCTTTACCCGAGGACAGTGGTACACGTGGGGTTTACGTAGGTTTTATGTAAGTGTCCTTCCTGACTCCGGAAGACAGTTGCATGTGTGAGTTTACGTAGGTTTTACGTAAGTGTCCTTCCTGACTCCGGAAGACAGTGGTGAGTACTTGTTTACGTAGGTTTTACGTAAGTGTCCTGCTTAACCCGAGGACCATGGTAGATAGTCTAGTAGCCGTGTAAGTACGAGTAATTGTTAAATCCCATCATTCAACCCATTCCCAATCCCCGGGAATCCCATGCCTTGGTAAGAGTGTGAACTCACCTTGGTTTGCTCGGTATGATTAGTTACTTGTTTACGTTTACAGTTGGTCAACCAAACCCTAACATAGTTACCAACAACAATCAGTCATATGCACAAAGAGCACATATTCTCTACACATACCACACTTGTAGCGTACATAGATTTCACATAACAGTATACAAGCCGCAACAGTAATTCGTGCAACACGTTAGTTCATAATCATCATATATTCACATAGCATATATTTAGGTCATATACTAAGTCACATTATTAGTTCATGTTCAATAAACCCCCCAACAGTCCATTACTTCTCATCATAAAACTATGCGGCCTATTAACATAGTTTAGCCTGATGTAGTGTACGGTTCCACTAAGTCAAGGGCCTAACTACACGATGTGACTCGGTATAGTATGCAACCTGTATAAGGTGTGCGGCCCCATTTGCATGTGAAGGAAAACTAAGTGTTGACCATGTGATCTTGTAACAATTCAGTGTGTGTCAAATCAATACATCTCGGCCCCATTTGAAGTAATTATTAAATGTGCATGTGAAAAGTATTAATCAATTAAATCAGGTTTGCATGTGCCATAGTTTGTGAGGTCCAATAGGAAATACAAATCTTATCATAAATTGTCGGCCACTAGTGACCAAGGGTGATTTCGCAGGGGAAGGGTTTTCGGCTGGGGTGTGATTTCGTGGGATCCATCATCATCAACAGCAACACAGTTACATAAACCAAGACCCTAATGATGTCTAACTGTTACATCGGCTTCATCATAAAATCATCATTCAATATCATCAAGTTGTGATTATTCAGTAATCAACATATGTTTAAACATAGAATCATTATCTGCTAATAATTTTCTATCATACAATTTACATGACAATATTATCGACATTAACCGAACACAGACAATAAGCATCACACAACCGATCTTGCATTAGAATATATATACGGATCCTTAACATACAAATCGATTAAATTAAGACAATTCATGATATCATATGGATTACCGACACATTGTGAAATCGAGATTATCATGCAAACATCAGATCGTTCATGGGGAATCATAATATAATCACATAATCATCAATATTCGATCAAACGCACACATACAGACATGTAATCATGCATAATTCGAGCGGCAATGCAACTAACCGAGATGAAAGTTCACTAGATTTGATCGAAAGGAGAAGCTTGAAGGCTTGCAGTCGCCGTCGCACAAAGAAAGCAATAGAGCTCTAGGGTTTGGCGATTTATCTAATACGTATAGGTTAAGAACAAAATATTAAACAGACTACTAATGGGCCAAAGGCCCAACTTATTTTTGTTGGCAACATGGTGGACGAAAACACATAAGGTGTTTTCGGCCATGAGGTGTTTTCATGGGGTGTTGGTTTTCGACTAAGGGTGTTAGGCAATGTTCCATGTTTTGATCGATTAAACAAAATTCAAATATGTAAACCTATACACACATACAATACATATCACAAATAACACCTATATTGCACCTCAAAATAATTATTAAACATACTTAGCAAATATGTACGGAGTTAAATCGGATAAAGACCTTGAAAACTCGGGTTGTCACACAATTTTCTGTTTTTAGCATCTGCCATCAGATGTATCTTCTGCGTTGGATCTACATACTGATAATCCTAAGCCTATCAAGATCCAGAATCTCAAATGTGAAGTCTAGGAACTGTTTACAACATCTCAAAAAACCAATACTGGATTCAACTATGCTGTTGTTGGATGGTCTTCTTATCTGAGATCTTGCAATATTGCTTTTGGTGATGAACTTTCGTTAGAGTTTTTGTAAGGACCCGCACAAAAATGTCCCAAAACACTCCTTAAGTGAAAACCCGGACCCCTAAAACCCTAATTTCATGAAAAATCAAGAAAATTACGTTTTAGTAGTCGGTCACGGGCCTCGTAAGAATCAAGCAAATCTTACGCGGGGCGCCACAGCTTGAAAACTCTCTGGATAAGCTTTAAGCTACGTGTCAAACACATGGCAGACCTACACCGTGACACGACAGCCCTAACCGTAGTTAGGGTGGCCCTCGCGGGCCGCGAAGGTTTCCCTTCCAGCTTACGCGGGCCGCGTAGAACCCATTTTTCAGCTATAAATTGGACGTTGCATGGCATTCCTTCTGTGTTCGAAAATTTCTTTCAAAATGTCAAAATTCTGCTTTAAAATCACGATCGAAGTATTGAAACACTGTTCCGATAACAGGGTAATAACTCGATCACTGTTACGATACAATGTCCGATTGATTGAAACCGATCTGATTGATGTTTAAGTGCTGCCCGAATTCGGGCTATACACTGTCATTCGTCGTGAGGGATTTGATTTCGTGAGCCTATCGTAAATGTTGTATTAAGTTACTAACCTAGTTTTGTTTGCATTATTTAACTAGGTTACCAAGCTTAATCAGTAGGCAAAACTCTGTCCAACTAAACTTGCAATGTGAGTCATTCTCTTAAACCCTAAATGTTTTCCAGTTATACTTTGCAGTGATTTATTCTCTGCTATTCTTTAATTACTGGGAGTAAGTGGGGGTTTTGTGCACATTACTACTAACGATTTATCACTTTAGGTGGACGAGCCTAATTAGTGATATGTCCACAGTCATAGATTCAGTCGAGTGACAGCTGAACCAGCTAATTATAAGATAGGGGAAAATATAAAAACCCTTAATGCTGTAAATTGTAACAATGTGTCATTTTGTGCAAATTGAATGACTCGCCAGTATTTCCCCGCTGATAAAAAATTTTTAAACATGTTTCAGGTGATTTACTGTGAACAAGGAAAAGTGCCGTATTGCACTACCAGCTTGGATTAAGTGGCTTAGTAAATAAATAAACATGTTTTTGTAAACAGGGGATTTCCCAGTGAAATTCCTTTATTGTAAATTACGGGGTTTGTCCCGAAACTTGAAATAAAATAAATGGGTGTTTTCAGTTTCACGATCCTGTTAAAATTTTCGCTGCCAAATTAAACACCAATACCATGGATTTCTGGCCCGCGACTTCTGGACCGGGTAAAACCATGGCGGGGGCCGTGACAGATTTACAAGTCTACTCAATTGCTGAAGTTAAAAAAGTTGTGCATATCGTGACAAAGATAAAGTCCTCTTAGTTTCATGTCATGATTGTTTGTGGTTGTATATTTGGTTCGATGGTGGTACTAATTTTGCTTCTTAGACATGTTCTATATGTAGTTATGTCTATAAACAAGTTTCATTGTCAATGGGTGGGTGCTACTTTTTTTTTTGTGGATAGCACAATTGAAATACTCATATGTATCTTATATATTAACTGATGATGCATGTCTATAGTTGTCTTTTAGCTATAATAGATAACACGTTTTGGTACAATATCTATACACATATGTATATGTTCTATCAATATGTGTTATGCATGGTTTTCTAACACATGTTGTTAATAACATTATTCTCTTAATATCTGTTTACTAACCTTTGTAATTTCTGTTGACTAACCTTTTTAACATGGGTTGACTAATATACGATAGTTACTATCTATCCATCTTGCAAACTCTGTTGGAGATAATGGATGACAGTTCTTAGTAAAGTCTGTTGGAAAGCAACAGAAGTTTTTAACAGTTAATAGACAACAGTGGTTTGCTATCAACATAATGGAATTGTTGTTGAATAAACCTATTGATCATTAATTTATATCAATTTTGTAAGTCTGCACTAATTATTTTTTTACTCTCTGTCAATATGTGTTATGCATGGTTTTCTAAAAAACGACCCGTGTTTACACACGGATCTTACCGCTATTAATTAATTATAAAAAATTAAACTAAAATAATAATTATCTATAAGAGATAGTCTAATATGATGACAAATGTCCCTAAAGTGGTTTCTTTTAGTATATAGTAAAGATTGAAGACCAAATTGGTTTACTTGTATTCCATTAACCTAGTGCTCCTTAATTAATTTATTTCTAATACATATATCTCTTTATAAAAAAGACAACTGTCATTATCGCTTCACATCTTCATCCAAAATGTGATTATCAAGAGCAAAAACCACCAATATTTTAAGAACATTGAATAGTTTACCCGTGAGACAACTGTTATGTATAACAAAACAGAACTAAGAAATTTAGATCTTGAGAAATAGAAAAACTTAATAATAATAAAAGTTTGAAACACCTCAAACCAAGGTTGCTTGAATCTAATTAAATCACTGAAAATCAACTTTCATCGTAAAAAGTAAATTCAGGACGTAAATAATAAGAAAAAAAATGGGTTTATATAACAACTCTTCCAAAACCATTAATACACTCCTATACGTCATAAAATACAACCCGTATACGAAAAACGAGCTTAACATACCTTTATAGTAATAAAAATAAAATAAAACAAATATTTATGGCCGTTCGCGAGGCGCGACTCAGTCGAGCTAAAGTTGTCGCAGACCGCGTCAAGGTGGCACCAGGCGGCACCACATGACGCCATGTGTCATGAACGTGTTGGGTCTAGTGGGTTGAGACGACAAAGCTAGGGCCTACCCTAGGCTTCTTGCGGGCCGCGAAAGAGATCAAGGTGGGCTTCGCGGGCCGCGAGCCGACCATGATCAGACCTATATAAGGGGTGCTCGACTTCAGTATTCAGTCGCTCAATTCTTTTTCTTTCTTTGTCCCTATAATAGCAATAGTGTTGCCCGATTTAATACCCCTAAAAAGCGAAGCTGTTCCTCATTGTAAGTATTATAACCCCCGGTTACGTATTAGTTACTCTGCCCGATTGATCTACAGCTCCGTAACGCATCTGCCTGACTCAGTCGTTGGAGTTCTGTCTCGGGGGTATGGCTAATGTAAAATGGGTTATCTTACTAACACGCGTGCATTGTTTAATTTTAATAGATTATAACCAGGAAGTCCCCAGAAAGCAGTAGTATTACCTAAAATAGCAAAGTGAGTCATTCCCCTTTTTGTAAGTACATCTTATTTTTGTAAACTGGTTTTACAAAACCTCAATTGTTTTAAAGTATAATTAATAGTGATTGAGTCTGTGCATTCTACAACTATTGTCGGTATGTTGGGGTTTTGTATACATTACTTGTTACTATACTATGAGTAGTAGCATGACCACAAGTCAGGATTGACAGTATCGTGGGTGGTAATTGTGTAAACATTGTAATCGCTCTCAATACTCTAAAGATATAAAATTTTGTTTTGATTAATCTGGGATGCACTCGCCAGTATTTTTTGCTTATAAAACTTTGTAAAAGGCATTTCAGATAACAAAATGTGAAAGCCAAATAGAAGCCAGCTGGAGAGCACTGAAGGCTTGGAAAAGTGGCTATAAAAGTTACCCGAATAAGAAAGAAGTTTTATTTAAATAAATTAAGGTTTATCCATATAAACATGTTATAATGGAAACTTGGGTTTTTCCCATGTATTTATTATTTATAAAAGTGTGGTATTTTACTCTGATAAACTATTTCCTAACTACGGTCCTGATGTAAATTTCCGCTGCTAAATTAATAAACACCAATACCACTAATTTGGATCTCGCGGCCGCCCGCTCCCTTGGTAGGGGTCGGGGGTTGCGACAGAGAGTGGTATCAGAGCTACAACCACTGGTTTAAGCCACATAAGTGTTTTGCTGACACCAAGATTTTATCAATTGTGTTAGGAAATAACCTATGTGACTATTTATATACATGATTATTATTGTTTTGTGTTATTTGACAATTTGTTAGTTTACAGTATGAGTGAGGAAGGTACGTCTGACGCCTATCGTCATCTAACTAGTTCTCCCAAGAGTGAAGGAACTTCATCACAGCCTACTCCTTCGGGGTATTCTGCTGACACTGAAGAAGGAATCTTCATATTTAAGTCGCAATCCGAGGAACCATTCCCTTCGAAAAAGAGAGGATGGTTTAGTAGGGGAGCACACGAGAGGAGAAAGCGAATGAGAAAGTTACAACAAAAAAGAGCGTTAGCAGCAGCCAATAGGGATGTAAATGCCCAGACACAAGAAATAGTTAATAGACGGTTGGCAAACTTTCATATACTAGCCACCACTGCAGCAGATCCAAACCTTGACTAGATAATTGCACCACAACCATTACCACTATTTCCAACCCAACCAATGGAGATAGAACTTAACCAAGGAAATCAATTTCCCATATCAGCATTTGACCCTAACGAGATACCTAGAATCCCTGCACCTAATCCTTTAGCGTATGATCCATGTGAAGATGACCATAGGGAATATCAGGAACTCTATCCACAGGGAGAACAGATACCAAATCCCATAGCACAGTATACCAACCTTAATCCTTTAGATCCGTATTGGAATGCCGATCAGTATGTTCAGGAAATATTAAACAACTCGTTCCCATATGGAGAGCCTATACCTCAGTACCCTGACCCAGTACACACACCACTACCATCCATGAGTGAGGAGAATGTGCAGGAACTCTGCACATTTGGTGAGGAATTAGTGCAAGAAGGAGAGAGGATAAAACAGATAGGAGAAAAGCTCGTGTGGAAATACGACGAGCGAGAAATGCAGTTCTGGATGAACAACGCCTAGTAATAATAATAATAATAATAATAATATATAGATATATATAAATGTGTGTAGTTTGAAAAAAAAGAAAAAAAATATCCACTAAAATAGATAACCTAATATCTATCGATGCATAACTAATAGTGTGTTTAAATTTCAGTGGTAGATTGTAATAGATATATATATGAAGAGAGTAAAAGTCGCAATGCTCGACGATTTTGATCAATTTGGTTGCCTGATTGTTTGGATTAAATCTTATTCTGTGATATTAATACCTGATAAATGTTTATAATTCAGATGGACAACGAAGTAAATCAGGAAAACCAGAATAATGATAATAATGGAAACCAAATAGATAACAGTGTCATCCAACACATAGTAGCACAAGGAATCATAGATGTTATGCCATATATGGAATTGACTGACTTTAAGAACATAGTTGAAAGGAAATTGTGTCCTACTCATGAAAAAGAACAAATCGCTAATAAGTTCTTAAATCTTAGAATGACTGGAATAGACTGCAAGGGTTACACTATCGTATTCTTCGAATATGATAGAATAATGCCAACCCTAGCCTCACCAGAACCAGTATTAATCTCTCATTACATATGGGGATTAATCAGTGAAATTAGACACGTAGTCAAGGCAGCTAGACCACAAACCATAGAAGAAGCCGTAGAACTAGCCAATACCCTGACTGATGAATTGGTACGTACGCAAGAAGAGAACCAGAGAAAGAACCTAGCCCATAAACTTACCCAAGAATTTCGTTCTGGAAATACCTACCGTGGGAAAGGTATAGATTCTACTTCTGCACCTTACTGTAAGCACTGCAAGAAGAAGCATTCAGGAAGATGTTCAATCTACTGCAACTTCTGCAAAATGTCCGGACATAAGGAAGAAGACTGCAGGAAGAAACCCAGCAATAAGCTATGCTTCAATTGTGAAGAGACTGGATATATCAAGCCGAACTGTCCGAAACTAGCTCTAGCGACAAACAGCAAAACTACTAAGAACAATGCCAGAGCATTTGTTCTGACTGCTGAAGAAGCCAAGATGATTCTTGATGTGATTACCGATACCTTTTTAGTTAATGATATTTTTGCTAAAGCATTATTTGACTCTGGTGCAAACCAAAGTTTTATTAATACTTCGTTCTGCAAACTTTTCAGTCAACCATTAACTAAACTTCCACAAGAATGTCTGGTAGAAACAGCAAATGGAGAATCCATTAAGATCACTGAAATCTTGCAGGGAGCAAGAATAGAAATTTTAAACCATAATTTTATTGCTAACCTTTACACAATGAATCTGGCTGGATTTGACATCGTATTAGGAATGGATTGGTTAGTAGCCAATCATGCCAGTATTTTATGTGATCAAAAGTCAATACAAGTAAGTTCACCAAAGGGTGAAAAGATCACAATTAAAGGAGATAAGCCAACTAGGTCCACAAAATTCATCTCTGTGATGAAAACAACAAGTTATGCAAGGAAAGGATCACTAGTGTATATGATTTTCATAATCATTAACACTAAAGGAAAAGAATTGAAAGATATCCCCGTAGTATCTCAATTCTCAGATGTTTTTCTAGAAGAATTACCTGGATTGCCGCCAGATAAGAAGGTTGAATTCATAATTCACCTCATACCAGGGACAACACCGATTGCCAAGGCACCTTACCGTTTAGCACCAGCAGAGATGCAGGAACTGAAGAAACAGTTGGACGAACTTCTGGAGAAAGGTTTCATACAGCCTAGTTCATCGCCATGGGGAGCACCAATCTTGTTTGTCAAGAAGAAGGACGGATCAATGCGTATGTGCATTGACTACGGCGAATTGAACAAGGTTACGATTAAGAATCGGTACCCACTACCGAGAATCGATGATCTGTTCGATCAACTTCAAGGAGCTCGCTTATTTTCTAAGATCAATTTATGCTCAGGATATCATCAATTGAAAGTACAGGAAGAGGACATTCCTAAAACTGCTTTCAAAACAAGGTATGGTCATTATGAATTTACAGTCATGCCATTTGGTTTAACCGATGCCCCAGCCGCATTTATGGACATGATGAACAGAATATATAAACCATATCTGGATAAATTCATAATTGTCTTTACAGATGATATTCTCATTTACTCAAAGAGTAAAAAGGATCATGCAGAACATTTGTTTATACTTTTGAATTTGATGAGAAAAGAAAAGCTTAATGCTAAATTTTCAAAATGCGAATTTTGGTTACAAGAAGTGCAATTCCTAGGACACCTGGTTAATCATGAAGGAATTCATGTGGATCCCACAAAAATCGAGGCGATTACTAAATGGAAAGTCCCTGAATCACCAACGGAGGTGAGAAGTTGTCTTGGAGTAGCAGGTTATTATAGATGTTTTATTCGAGATTTTTCTAGAATAGTCATTCCCTTAACGATACTAACCTGCAAATCAGTTAAGTTTGAATGGGGACCAAAACAGGAAGAAGCTTTTAGAATTCTTAAGCAAAAGTTAACCAACGCACCCATACTCGCGTTACCAGAAGGAACTAAAGACTTGATAGTCTATTGTGATGCGTCTAAATTAGGATATGAATGTGTGTTAATGCAACGTCAAAAGGTTATAGCCTATGCATCTAGAAAACTTAAGAATCATGAAGAGAATTATACGACCCATGATTTAGAATTAGGAGCCATAATTTTTGCCCTTAAAATTTGGAGACACTATCTTTATGGTAGCAAGTTTACTGTTTTCACCGATCATAAGAGTCTGAGATATGTTTCGGGCAAAAAGAGTTAAATATGAGACAGAGACGCTGGATGGAAATCCTCAATGATTATGATTGTGATATCCAGTATCATGCAGGAAAGGCTAATGTAGTAGCTGATACTTTAAGTCGAAAGTATCATGAAAAGCCAAGACGAGTACGTTCTCTCAAATTAAATATGCAGATAGATTTAAATGAACAAATTAGAGAAATACAAGAATCAGTAATCAAGGACGATACTGAAAAACTAAAAGGAATGATTAAGGAATTAGAACAAGGAACATATGGAATATGGAGATTCCATAAGAAGAGAATCTGGATACCCAGACAAGGAAACCTACGCCACCGAATTTTAGAAGAAGCCCATAAGACTAAGTATACGATACATCCTTGTAATGATAAAATGTATCAAGACTTAAGAAAGAATTTCTGGTGGATAAGAATGAAAAAGGATATAGCAACCTATGTTGCTAAGTGTCATGAAAAAGGATATAGAAAGAATTTCACAGGTTAAAGCTGAACATCAGAAACCCTCTGGTTTATTGTAGCAACTCGAAATGCCAATATGGGAATGGAAATTGATAACAATGGATTTTGTTACTAAATTACCCAAAACACGAAAAGGTAATGATACAATCTGGGTGATTGTAGACGGATTAACCAAGTCTGTTCATTTCTTACCGATGAAAGAAACTTTCAGTATGGAACAATTAGCCAAGTTATATGTAAATTAAATAGTTTCATTACATGGAATTCCTTTATCTATTATTTCTGATAGAGATAGTCGTTTTACTTCTCACTTTTGGACTAGTTTCCAGAAAGCAATGGGAACCAAGTTAAATCTAAGCACAGCTTATCATCCTCAAACGGATGGACAAAGCGAAAGGACCATTCAGACAATGGAGGATATGCTTAGAGCTTGTGTAATTGATTTCGGAGGAAATTGGACGATAATTTACCATTAATAGAATTTTCCTACAATAACAACTATCATACCAGTATCAATGCTGCACCATTTGAAGCACTTTATGGACGAAAGTGCCGAACTCCAGTCTGTTAGGCAGAAATTCGAGAAAAGCAACTGTCTGGACCAGAGATAGTACAAGAAACAATGGACAGGATTATTCAAGTCAAGGAAAGACTAAAAGCAGCACGAGATCGTCAAAAGAGTTATGCCGATAACAGGCGAAAACCGTTGGAATTTCAAGTAGGAGATAAAGTGTTATTAAAAGTTTCTCCATGGAAAGGAGTGGTCAGATTTGTCCAGAGAGGAAAGCTATGGCCCAGGTATGTTGGACCTTTTGAGATTATTTAAAAAATAGGACCAGTAGCTTACCAGCTACAACTGCCAGAGGAAATGGCAAGAATACATGATGTATTTCATGTATGTAATCTTAAGAAGTGCTTAGCAGATGAATCATTAATGGTACCTCTTAAGGACATAGAGGTAAATGAGAAACTTTAGTTTGTAGAGAAACCCCTACAGATTGAAAAGAGAAAGATCAAGAATCTCAAACACAAGAGATTAGTTCTGGTCAAAGTGAAATGGGATTCTAAAGAGAGGACCAGAATACACTTGGTAGCTTGAGTCGGAGATGCAAAGAAAATATCCACACCTGTTCCAGTAGACCTCGAGGACGAGATCTAAAACAAGGTGGGGAGGATATAACAACTCTCCTAAAACCATTAAAACACTCCTATACGTCCTAAAATACACCCCGTATACGAAAAACGAGCTTAAAATACCTTTATATTAATAAAATTCAAATAAAACAAATATTTATGGCCGCTCGCGTGGTGCAACCCAGTCGAGCTAAAGCTGTCGCTGGCCATGACAACGTGGCACCAGGCGGCACCACATGACGCCATGTGTCATGAACGTGTTGGGTCTAGTGGGTTGAGTCGACAAAGCTAGGGCCTACCCTAGGCTTCTCGCGGGCCGCGAAGGAGATCAAGGAGGGCTTCGCGGGGCGTGAGCCGACCATGTTCAGACCTATATAAGGGGTGCTCGACTTCAGTATTCAGTCGCTCAATTCTTTTTCTTTCTTTGTCCCTATAATAGCAATAGTGTTGTCCGGTTTAATACCCCTAAAAAGCGAAGCTCTGCCTCGTTGTAAGTATTATAACCCCCAGTTACGTATTAGTACCTCTGCCCGATTGATCTAGAGCTCCGTAACGCATGTCAAGGCTCTGCCTAACTCAGTCGTTGGAGTTCTGTCTCGGGGGTATGACTAATGTAAAATGGGTTATCTTACAAACACGTGTGCATTGTTTAAATTTAATAGATTATAACCAGGAAGTCATCAGAAAGCAGTAGTATTGCCTAAAATAGCAAAGTGAGTCATTCCCCTTTTTGTAAACCTTTTTGTGAGTACATCTTATTTTTGTAAACTGTTTTTACAAAACCTCAATTGTTTTAAAGTATAATTAGTAGTGATTGAGTCTATGTATTCTACAATTACTGTCGGTATGTTGGGGTTTTGTATACATTACTTGTTACTACACTGTGAGTAGTAGCATGGCCACAAGTTAGGATTAACAGTACCGTGGGTGGTAATTGGGTATATATAAACATTGTAATCGCTCTCAATACTGTAAAGATATAAAATTCTGTTTTGATTAAACTGGGATGCACTCGCCAGTATTTTTTGCTGATAAAACTTTTTAAAACGCGTTTTAGGTAACAAAATGTGAAAGCCAAATAGAAGTCAGCTGGAGAGCACTAAAGGCTTGGAAAAGTGGCTATAAAAGTTACCTAAATAAGAAAGAAGTTTTATTTCAATAAATTAGAGTTTATCCCTATAAACATGTTATAATGGAAACTTGGGTTTTTCGCATGTATTTATTATTTATAAAAGTGTGATATTTTACTCTGATAAACTATTTCCTAATGTAACACCTCAAAAAATCACGTCCAATGAAGTATTGATACGTGTAATAAACCCTAATGAAGTCAAACGTTGAATTTAAGGGACTAATTTTTCGAAAAATCGAAAACTTTGATTATGAAAGAACTGGAAGTATTATCATATCTAAAATAAGTTTCTAGATAACCTCTTACGGTTTTATATTCACAAATGAGCCACTTGTTAATCAAGTCTAGCCGTTTATGTGATTAATTGAAAGTTTGCGCAATAAAGGGTTAAAAGCGTCAACATGTTAATTCTTACCTCTGAGTGACCTTTTAACAAACCGAGAGCCACATGATATTTGATTACACTTTCAGGAATGCCAATAATTGGCCATCCAAGGCTTTTATGCCCAAAAGTGAAGTTACGCGCTACTTTGCAAGTATAAGGGACTAAAAGTGTCAATATGTTTAATTATACCTCTGAATGACCTTTATCGAGCCCGAAGCATTATGATGTTTAATAATACTTTCAAGAATGCCTAATATGGATTATATGAGGCTTCAATACTATTAATCGATGATATACACAAGTTTGCGCATTAGAGGGACCTAAAGCGTCAAACTGTTAAAGTATACCGATTCGTATGTTATCGGACCTTTCGGAATATGACCATGAGTCAAACATACCCTATTTATACTTCTCATAGCTTAGATATAGGCTTAGAGGTGTTTGGTGCGCAAAAATAAACTTTTAAGTCATGTAGGGACTAAAAGTGTCAAAAAGCGCACAAGTTTGCGTTTACACGCATATCTTACATTCTGAATATTCCCGGACATCCAAAAATTTATGTAAGCACTAAAATATTTTATTTTAGTATTTGGCTTGATAAAATTCCATTCGTTGCGTCGTTTGGATTGTTTTTCGCGTCCGTCCGTGTTTCGTCGTAATTAGCCGAACAACGTGACCGTACGACCAAACGAACCGACATCCGGCATATTTTTGAGCATGTTTCATGTTCTCTATGCTTAGGCATCATTATAAAGCCTTAAAAATGGTTTAACGGGCATTAGAGGTGTCGGAAATGACATTTGGAAGTTCAGGGGCCAAACATGTCAGCATTTGAAAGATCTTTGTGCTGGCAAAAGGCTTGTGCACCTCAACACCAATAACCTTACGGTGTGCAAGCATCTCCCAGATGCAGAAACTCGTTTTTCTTGGCTGTTCAAGTCCATGAAACGACTTCTGGAGATATTTATCAATTCCATGCGCGTCCCCTACTGATTTTAGAGCTTAGGGGCACTTGTTATTGATCTAGATCACTTCATAGACTTAGTTATCATCATCTAATGGATCAAAAATCACTATAAAAGGCCATTGTTTGCAAACATTTTTGATCATCCATTCCATCTGCAATTGTGGGACTTTCTGGAGCTCAAGAGCAGACACCAAGCATCCCTAATCGTGATTAGGACTTTAGTAAGTATGCTTAACCTTCCTTAGTTAAGTTTTTACTTAGTTTAAGCTTAAAAGTCAAACCGTCGTAATTAACGGTTGACTTAACGATTAATCATTGTTGTTCCAGTGATTAGTCGAATTGAAAGTAGTTATAAGTTGGTAATTATGTGGGTAATAAACCCTTAAAAGGGTTCCCCCTGATTCCCACTCTAACTAGGTCAAATGTCGGGTCAAACTAGTTATTAAAAAGTCAACAGGATACTTAGTTTCTAATTTATGCATAATTAGCAATGTAGAACACATACAACCTGTTTGATCATTAATATAACTTGGTAATTAGTGTAAGAACATGTCTAAACATGTTCAACCCGACAATTTACTGATTAGACCCGGTTCGGAACCGAAAGTCGCAAAGCTTTGATTTTTGCTTTGACTTCAGTTCTGACCCGATTTAGTATGATTTGTAAATGCCTTAGAGCTTCTTTAGGACCAGGCTACATGTTAGCATAACCCTCTGTGGTTGGTTCATTGATTACCCGATTCGTTTACATGTTTCCGTTAGTTGCTTTAATGTTGACCAATATGCCCTTTTGACCATAAAACGAGAATTTTGGAAATATGAAAGGACAATAATCCTTATTACTGATTTATAAAGTTGTCCCTAAAATTTTACATCAGTTGGAGGTCTAGATTAGGAGTTATGCTCATTAGCGTAATTATAACGTCTTTTAGTAATTAAAAGGCGCAATTAGCATAAAGCCTATCAAAACCCAAATTTTGACACCAAACCTTTTACCCACTAATGTAATATAATATTTTGGGATTTTCAAAGATTTTTAATTATTTTTAACCTGCTCATAACCTAAGGTTATGGCATTAATTCGGTTAATACCGATTATACTATTTTTAACCTTTCGGTCATAAAATGAGTTCTACATAGTATTTTGACACCAATCCAATTGCTACTGATTTTATATAATAAATAAAGTATTTTGAACTTTATAAACTGATAAGAAAACTCAGATTTCCTGTATAACCCGGAAATCGATTAAAATGGCTTTTAAAGCGTATTAAACGCATAGTTTGGGTTTAAAACCATTTTTGCCATATAAGGCTTATTACCAACTGATATGGCCTATTAAAATAAGTTATTTTACTGATGTATTCGGACCCGAATCTCAAAACTTCATTTAAACTCTTTTATAACCTTTAAAATGACCAAAATACCCCTACGGGGCTTATTTTGAGATTAAACTCGTTTTGGGCATAATGGAAAATATCCTACTGATATCACGACATGTTTAAGGCATATTAACTTAGGAAACCTGTATATGACTCTTATGGTTACCCGTTACGCCTCTTGCGCGTTCGGTTCGGTTTATGTAACTATTTGCATAAGTTAGCCGAAACGGGTCAAACCTTATCATTTTTATCTCAAAATCCAGAAGGTGTTTAGATTACCCATATTATACAAGTCTTCAAACTTATCGGGTCTAAAACACATTCTATTCCGGTCTTCGCTTAATCATGCGTTTGAACCGTATATTTCCTTAAGACTAACCGGTCAAAGCTTAGGCTTAATTAAAGACTCGTTAGCATTCTAATTGGTTATTTATACCATCATTCCAGACTAGAGCCTTCCAGTAAATTGTACCTACGCTTACTTAAGTGAATACGGCTGAGTTATTAAAATTCTTGCTATTTAAGACAGGAGCTAGCTCAGGTAAATACTCTTAACTTATTTTCCCTATACGGGCTTGGGATACGGTACTATAAAAGTACCGCTTGGTCGGGTGTGTGTAGTCATTTAAATCGGCTTGTGATTAATGTATTTGCATGACCCGTTTAATATGTATTATTTGGTGTATGGCCTTTGGGGGTTAAATGACCATGTCCCGTATATCCTTGGCATCATTTTAAGAAATGGCCACGACCTAAGCACGGGGTGTAGGCATACACCTGACAGATGCATTATGTAAAAACTGGTAATCCACTCAGAGGTATCATCCTTGTGGGCATTATACCGGAACTGGTAATCCACTTAGAGGATGATAGCCTGTGGGCATTATACCTGTGGCGTGTCAGTTAATCTGTCCGGCTCTTCTAACCGGCCCTAATGGACGACAAATAAGTAAAACTGTATACAAGATTATATACAAATAATGTTCCCAAGTATAAAAGATTAATATTGCCTTGTGCATTTTAATCCAAGTGTCGAAATATTTACGGGCCTTGTGCACCTAAACAAATTTTCATAAACATTTTCAAATGAGTCGGTTGAGTGTATTTACCAGTGAAAACTGACGTATTTTCAAAAGTCTAAGTGACAGGTACAAGTACGTAATAGGCTGGAAGCGGCTCAGGACGTTAATAAGGAATCTTGCAAGTTCTAGGCGTCTAAAGTCTATTGAGCAATGTTTATGTTTTATGATCCGCCTGTGGATCCTTTACATTCCGTTTGTAATACTTGATATTACTTTATATCGGTTTGTAATATATTTATCTTTTGCTTCCGCTGTGCATTTAAATATTGTGTTGTTTGACTATGATGTTGCCAACCACGTCACGATACTCCCCTACCGGGCCCACCGGTCATACGTGGAAAGTCGGGGTGTGACACCTAACTACGGTCATGATGTAAATTTCTGCTTCCAAATTAATAAACACCGATACCACTAATTTGGATCTCGCGGCCGCCCTCTCCCAGGGTAGGGGTCGGGGGTTGCGACAGTTTAACACTAAAGAAACTGTAATTATACCAATGGGGTGGTGGTCCATTGACAAAGACAAAGTCTTTAAACAACTTGGAAGAAGAAGTTCTTAAGTTCAAGTCACACAGACATCAGGGAGTAAAAGAAATTTCCCGTTAAAAAAAATTGTACTTATATAACGTGTTTGTGTCAAATAATCCATGGAAAAAATATACTAAGCTAGATTAGGGAATCTGATTTTTCACCTCACCGCATGGCAATATAGCATTAACCAAATCCCAATAAACATCATCAAAAGCTTCCATTAACCAAAAAAAAAAATCAGACACAAAAGACCGGTTAACACACCCTTACCTTCCTGAGTCACCATCAAGGGCAAATCGATATCTGTTTTGGTTGTTGCTTCATGCTTGAGGTGCTAGAGAGGGGGACTTGAACGGATTTATGGGATTGAAATTGTAGGGCTTTTGGTGTGCTTCGAGCAATCAGATTTAAGCATCGACTGAAATCGTGGCTTTTGGGGTGCTTCGGTCTCTTAAAATCCATAGGCATCTTAATCCCGATATAAATCAGGCATCTTAGTTGTAACACCTCGAAAATTCATGTCCAATAATGTATTGACATGTGTCATAAACTTTAAACGTGTAAAGGATTTCCTTAGAAGGACTAGAGTTGACAAACAAGGAAAGTATGTGAATATAAGGGTTCAGAATGTCAAAAATGGATAAATATACTTTACAATAAGCCTACATGATGTTTATACCCTTAAACGAATGATTTATGGATCATACGAAGCTAATTTAAGACTTTTTAGCAAACCCGAAGCTTTGTAACGATTAATTATGCTCACTAGAATGCGTGATAAAAATTTCATCAAGTTTCGTTATCGTATGAGAAAGTTATGATAGAATTCGTATACGAGGGGTTAAAAGCGTCAACGTCAAAATTTAAGACTTTTTCGGTGATCGTATGAATAACCGGGGACCTAACAAAGTTAGTTTATGACTTAGAGTCCTTAAAAGTCAAGTTTGGGGGTTACAAGTGCAAGAGAGCATCTTAAAATCAAGATTTGAAAGTTCAGGGGCTTAATGTGTCAACTTTTAAAAAGTTCTGGTGAGCTGGCCAGTCCTGACGGACCGTATGGCTGACCCTTACGGTCCGTAAGCCATGCCCAGATGCAGAAACTCGATCAGTTGGCTGTTCAGCCCATGTAAACGACTTATATTGCCCTTTAACACAACCAGGGGTTGCCTAAACTAATTCTTAGGCTTAGGGACACTTGTTAATGATCAGGGATCATGTATAGCCTTATTTGTCATGATCATAAGCAATCTAGAACACTATATAAAGCCCCACTTTGTTGCAACTTTGATCACTCACTCACAACTCATCTTCTGATCATTTCTGGAGCTCAAGGCCTTTTCCTAAGCATCTCTAATCGTGCATTAGACCTTGGTAAGTATCCTTGACCTTCCTTAATCATGTTTTGCTTAGTTATTAGCTTAAAAGTCAAACCGTCGTAATTAAGGTTTGACTTATCGATTAATCGCTAATGGTCCAGTGATTAGTCAAATTGAAAGTAGTTATAAGTTGGTAATTATGTGGGCTATAAACCCTTAAAAGGGCACCGTCTGATTCCCGCTCTAACTAGATCATTTGTCGGGTCAAAGTTTGTTATAAAAAGTCAACAGAAACTTAATTTGCGAATTAACACATAATTAGCAATGTAGAAGGTGTGCAACCCATTTTATCACTCATATAACTTGGTAATAAGTATAAGAACTGGTCTAAGCTTGTGTGATCCGACAATTTTCTGTTTAGGCTCGGTTCGGAACTGAAAGTCGCAAAACTTTGACTTTTGCTTTGACTTCAGTTATGACCCGATTTATATGGGTTTGGAAATGCCTTAGAGCTTCCTTAGGACCTGGTTACACGATGGTATATCCCTCTGTGGTTGGTTCGTTGATTGCCCGATTCGTTTACACGTTCCGTTAATTGCTTAATGTTGACCATAATGCCCTTTTGACCATAAAACGAGAATTTTAGAAATGCGAAAGGACAATAATCTTTATTAAAGATTTATAAACATGTCCCTAAAATTTCACATCAGTTGGAGGTCTAGATTAGGAGTTATGCTCAATAGCGTAATTAGAAAGCTTTTTGTTAATTAAAAGGAATGATTAGCGTAAAGCCTATCTAAACCCAATTTTTGACACCAAACCTTTTAGCCATTGGTGTAATATAATATTTTGAGATTTTTGAAGATTTTTAATTATTTTTAAACTGATCATAACCTAAGGTTATCGCCTTAATTCGGTAAATACCGATTATACCATTTTTGTTTATAAAATAAGTTCTACATAGTATTTTGAAACCAATCCAATTGCTACTGATTTTATATAATAAATGGAGTATTTTGAACTTTATAACCTGATCAGAAAACTCAGATTTCCTATATAACTCGGAAATCGCTTAAAACGGCTTTTTACGCGTATTAACCACCTAGTATGGGTTTAAAACCATATTGGCATATAAGACTTATCACCAACTAATATAACCTATTAAATTAAGTTGTTTTACTGATTATTTCAGACCCGAGTCTCAGAATTTAAAATTAATCTCTTTTATAATCTTTTAAATGACCAAAATACCCCTACGGGGCTTATATTGAGATTAAACTCATTTTGGGCATAATGGAAGGTATCCTACTGATATCACAACATATTTAAGGCATATTAACTTAGGAAACCTGTATATGACCCATATGGTTACCCGTTACGCCCCTGCGCGTTCGGTTCGGTTTATGTAACTAGTTTGCACAAATTAGCATTAAACGGGTCAAACCTTATCTTTTTCTTTTCAAAATCCAGAATGTGTTTAGTTTACCCATATTATACAAGTCCCCAAACTTGCCGGGTCTAAATCACATTCTATTCCGGTCTTCGCTTAATCATGCGTTTGAACCGTAAACCTTTCCTTAAAACTAACCGGTCTAAGTTACGACTTAAATAAGACCCGTTAGGAATCTAATAGGTTAATAAAACCTTCATTCCAGATTAAGAGCCCCAGTAGAAGTACTTGTGCTTGCTGATTAGAATATACGACCGAGTATAAATTGCATTGCTAGCTCAGGTAAATACTTTTAACTTATTTTCCCTTATACAGGCTTGGGATACGGTATTATAAAAATACCGCTTGGTCGGGTGTAGAAACCTTTTAATCGGAGATGATTAAATTGCATAATCCCGTTTTAATCTGTATTGATTGATAACAAATAACATTAGGGGTTAATGACCGTGTCCTGGATATCCTTGGCTCATTTAAAAAGTGAATGCCCATAACTTAAGCACAAGGTGTAGGCATAACACCTCCTGTTGCGTATGTAAAAGATATACTCACTCGTAAGGGTGTCTTCTTGTGAGTCATTGATGCGTAGTCGAGTGTTATATATTTTAGGTGTATATTTTAAGCCCCTTTAACACTTTTTAGTCAAGTTTTAAATTTATAAAACACGATATTTACTAACACTAGACACACATATGGGCAAGTGCACCCATCGTGAGCGTAGTATAGTGTTGGTAAGATACCGAGGTCGTCCAAGGACACAAGAGCTTTTAGTACCGGTTTATCCTCAACGTCTAATCAAATCAAAAAAAAGTTTTAGAAAAATATTTTAAACTAAGAAAAATAAAAACTAACTAAAATGCTGAAAAAAATAAAAAAGAAAAAAAAACAGATAGACAAGATGAATCACTTGGCTCCGACTCGTATCTAGTGTAACCTTTGATTATTTCCGCACTTTTGCACTATTTTAAGAGATTATCTTAGTTATTGTAGTAGACCCCTCTTTTGAAGGCGACGTTACCCTCACCCCAGTAGTTTGAGTCAGCAAGGATACAATCCTAAAAGGGTGGATTATTGGAAGATAATTAATTAAGTTATTAATGCAAATTATGGTAGGCCCCTCTTTTGGAGGTGACGTTACCCTCGACTAAGTAGTCTGAGTCAGCAGGGATACAGTCCTAAATAGCCGGGTTATAGTATTAATAGTAGTTAACTTATGAGGGGATCAAAGAGTTTGGACCCCCGCCATCCAATACCGTTAAGTATTGAAGGAGGTCCTACTAAATTTGACCCAGGTCCATTGCAGGACCTCTAAACGCTGAACAATGGCAAGACCTTTACCAAACCGTTCCCTTAACCCCCGACCAGGTAGCCAACATACCTCCATATAGACCGTGGAGATATGAATGGTGAAAATCTTTTATTTTATATAGACAGTAAAATAATGCCAAAACACCACGGACAAACGATAAAGAAAGATCACCTTCAACATAAGGAACTAGTTATTAAAGTCATTAATACGAAACCAAATAAAAAGTGCGAAAAGATTAGAAATAAAAAGTATTACACTAGACACTTGGTCTTCACCAAGTGATGTAAGAGACTTAGGCAAACATGGCCTTGATTGTCAAGAACTCTTACGATCAATCTTGGATCCCGAGATGACTCACACACTCTACGATGGACAATGGATGATGGTGGTGGATGATGGTGTTATGGTGGTGGTGGGTGGTGGGTGAAGTGTGAGAGAGGTGGTGTGCCAAGGGATGGTTTGAGCTTGAGCCAAGCACTCCTATTTATAGGCTGAACAGAAGCTCGGGCACGGCCCCGTGTCCAGTGGGCACGGCCCCGTGTCCACATCCTCTCTTTCTTCATTTAATGCAGCTTTGTCTTATTAGTTGACCACGCCCCCGTGTCCGCTGAGCACGACCCCGTGTGCAGAAGAATCTTTGTACTATGAAGATTTGCCTGGATTGTGCGAATCTTATAGTTGACCACGGCCCCGTGTCCGCTGAGCACGGCCTCGTGGTGGGCAATAGAAGCTTCTACCACTTTGTCTTTTCTGCTGACACTTGGGCACGCCCCCGTGCTGGCTGAGCACGGGGCATGTTCAGTCTTCTGATGTCTTGTTTTGCTTGGGAAGATGTTGTCGTGGGGTCGGGCATGTAACGTCTTGTTCCTTTTCTTGTATTTATGTTAGATTTTGATGTCTTTTTGCTTCTTTTGTTAATTTGAGCTCATTTAATCCTGAAAATACAAAAGGAAGACAAAAGCACACTTTTTCCAACATTAGTACTAAAAAAGGGTTAGTTTTATGCCACAATTGATGAAATTTATATGTTGCATTTTGAACACATCAAATACCCCCACACTTGAATCTTTGCTTATCCTCAAGCAAAACTCTTTAATATGTGGCTATTACACTCCCAAATGGAATGGGTAGAAAAGAAGGTTTTGGGCTTGTCATAGAGTGTCGGGATTTCCAAGATTCTTTATTTAGTTTTATTTTTATTTATTTACAATCCTATTCGTCATGATTTATTTAAAACTTTTCATAAGATAAATTACTTATTAGGGCATAACATGCCTTTGTAAAATTCTATTTATATACAGGTTCACATACCTCACGGGGATCACTCAACACTCGGCCGAAAATGTATTTTTGTGGATCACTCGAGAGCGGCATGGAACTTACTCCTACCATAGGCTTGCCAAGCAATCAATCCTCCTCCTTTTTAACTTATATACCTTTGTAAATATCAAGAGGACTTTTTGGGTGAAGGGTTAGGCTTGGGTTAAAGGTAGGTGGTTGGTTTGGTGGTTAGTGGTTAGTAGAAAAAGGGCTAAAAAGCGTAAGTGTCGGTTTTCGTAAGACTTTCTATTTTTGTAACTTTTATTTTGATGAAGCTATTATTCAAACAAAGTTATTTTTGATAAACTTGTTTGTTTGTTTTCTTTTGCTTCATCATCAACACAAAAAAAAAAAAAAAAAAAAAATTTTTGAATAGTCATACGAAGAACTGAACTTGTTACTAAAACAAAGGGTTAAAAAAATAAAAAGGTTTTGGTGGTTAAAAGGGTGTTTGGTTTGGGTTATGAAATGAAAAGGTTTAGGCTCAAAGGGGCTAAATAGGGGGATTTTGGGTAGGTGGTAAAAAAAAAAAGAAAAATAATGGTGTAGAAATAAAAAAAGGGTTAGTCCTAATGCCTCCATCATTTACTTACTCGGGTTTAAGTTGGTAAGGACCGGGAATGTATCGTCATGGCAAGTTCTAGAGTCGTAAGAACCAAGCGGCTATTCACACAAGAAACGAAAATGAGCATTTAGTTCTAATGATATGTAATTGTATGCTCAATAAAGGCTCAAAACTCACTTTTGTGGGAATGGGTTTTTATGTGATCAAGTATATATAATCAAATTTTAACTAAGCTTGTCATGCCTTTTCATAATTTTCTTATGTTGGTTCTTTTTATCACGACGCTATCGGTTGTAAATTCGTAAAAAATATGACCTTTTTGAGAACTTGAATTTCCCGAGTTAAACCTAGCGGTTCCAATAGAGTTTTGTGTAAGGCTTGTATTTAGGACTTGCAAGATTCAAGGTTTTAGCATCCCCCCCACACTTAAATTACACATTGTCCTCAATGTGTCCCAAAAATAAGTTTTTTAGGTTGATTGAATGTGTGAAAGGTGTGAAAAAGCAAAAAATTTTATGTTACTGGGCGCTGAACACGGCCCCGTGTTATCCGGGCACGGCCCCGTGTTCAAGTGCCAGTAACAAAATTAAAACAAGAGAAACAGAAGCCTAGACACGGGGGCGTGTTGGGTGAACACGGCCCGTGTCCAGTTACCTGAACTGGGTCTTTTTCTGCAGACTGTGCAGCACGGGGCCGTGTTGGGTGGACACGGCCCGTGCCGAGCTTACTGTAAACGAAGAAATTTGTCGGACGGTTCTGTTTTCCTGCATGGAGTGCTGGTTCAAGTTTCCCTTGCATCCTTTGCCATCTCAAGTGTGTTTTATTCCTGAAAATTAAAACTAACTAGAAAACATAAAAATTAATCTAAGCTAAACTAAGGATAGATCCGCGGAATGCCTCCGTGGTGCGCCACGTTTATAAGGGTCCTTGGCTAGACCCAAAGCCTGGTCATATGTTACCCAAGTGGGATGTATTGCATCCCATGTTACACCGTCGGAGAGCGTCATCCAAGCTTGAGTCTATGACCTTCATGTAGTTGACCGGGTCTTCGTCCTCTACTCTTTTTCCACATTCAAACTTCACTTCCTTGTCCTCAAACTTCAATGTTAACGTTCCGTCATTCATATCCACCACCGCTTGGGCGGTGGCTAGAAATGGCCTCCCGAGGATGAGAGGGACATCGGTGTCTTCTTCCATGTCTAGGATGACAAAGTCGGTTGGGAAACGAAGTTGTCAACTTTTACCAATAGATTTTCAGCGACACCTTGTGGGAATTTGACGGATCTGTCGGCAAGTTGTATGCTCATCTTTGTAGGGCTTGTTGTTCCTAGGCCGAGTCGTTTGAACATTGATGTGGGCATGAGGTTAATGCTAGCCCCAAGATCGGCTAATGCATTACGAACGGGGGATTCCCCAATCGAGCAAGGAATTGTGAAGCTTCCGGGGTCGATTTTCTTTTGTGGAGGCTTGTTGAGTACTAAGGCGGAGCATTCTTCGCCTAAGTTAACTAATTGCAATGATTCAATTTTCCTTTTGTTAGTGAGGAAATCCCTCATGAATTTTGTATATTTAGGCATCTGGGTTAGGACCTCAATAAAAGGAATATTAACATGCAATTGTTTTAGTAAATTTTCGAACTTTGCGAATTGCTCATCGGTCTTTTGACGATTTAACCTACCGGGGTACGGAATTTGAGGAGTTTTGGTGGGCTCTTGATTTGGTGGAGAAGCCTTTTCTGGTCGAAGTGTGGGTGAAGTCGTGCTGAGTTGACTTCCTTCAACTGGTGGTAGCGGGGCATCTTCGGGACCCACGGTTCGGTTTCTTAATGTGATGAGGTGTACTTGTGCCTTTGGGTTGGTTTCGGTATTACTAGTTAACGCGCCTTGTGGTCTCTCGGAGAAATTTTGAGCTAGTTGATTTAATTGTTTTTCGATGTTTTGAATGCTAGCTTGTTGATTTCTAAAATTCGATTCCAATTGTTGAAATTGATCCGAGTTTTTCTTTTCGGTGTCGGAGATGAGGCGAGATACAGTATCTTCAAGCCTTTCTCGTCCACCTTGTTGTAGAGAGAAATTTTGTGGTTGGTGAAAGTTAGTTCATTGGTTTTGTTGGTTACTACTATTGCCGGGATCTCTCCAACCAAGATTAGGGTGGTTACGCCATCCTTGGTTGTAGGTACCCGTTGGTGGACCTGACGTCCTAGGTCTATTATCAATGTAGTTTACCATTTCTGTTTGTTCATCTAATTCTTTCATACAACTCCAATTTTCATGTGGCCCACCACACCCTTCACAAGCCATAACCGAGGCCGTTTTTGTCATTTCTAGCTTTTTGATTTTCGAAGAGAGGGCCTCGATTTGGGCTTGTAAAGAGGTGCTTTCATCAACCTTATGGGCGCCCGGGGCAATAGATTTATTACCTCGGGGAGTGTGCCATTGAAAATTGGTTTGAGCAATTTCCTCAATTTGATTATATATTTCATTTGGGCGACGATTACCTAAAAGTCCCCCGGAGCTAGAATCGAGTGTTTGTCTTGTGTGTGGCAACAACCCATTGTAGAAAGTGGATACTTGTTGCCACACCGCTAGACCGTGATGAGGACACTTTCTTAGTAGCTCCTTGAACCTTTCCCAAGTTTCATATAAAGATTCCCCATCCTCTTGTGAGTATGTATTAATTTCAGTCATTAATTTAGCCGTTTTAGCAGGAGGGAAATACTTATATAGAAACTTTTGGGCTAGTTCATCCCAGGTGTTTACCGAGCCAACTGGGAGGGTGTTAAGCCAAGCCTTAGCTCGGTCTTTTAGTGAAAATGGAAACATCCTAAGGCGAATGGCGTCGTTTGATGCTCCATTGATCCGAAAAGTATCACATATTTCCAAGAAATTAGTAATATGTAGATGGGGATCCTCGTCCGCAAGCCCATGAAAGGTTGCGGAGTTTTGGAGCATTTGTATCAGATGCGGCCGAAGTTCGAAGTTGTTGGCTTCGACATTCGGTGCATTGATAGCGGCGCCGAGATTGCCTACGGTGGGCCGTAGGTAATCCATGAGGGTACGTTGGTCCGCCATTGGAAGTGGGTCCCCCGAAACTTTCTCTTGATTTTTAGCTTTAAGTCTTTTTCTGAGAAAGCGTTCGGGTTCTTCTAGAGGTTCTTTTAAGTCTCTACTAGAACTGGTGCTCATGCACTACGTAGGAGGTTCAAATGTGGCACCTGGGTTCCAAGTCCTGCAATAAAAACAGAAAAGAACGTTGGTCAGAAGGTTCACCACGGCCCCGTGCTCAGTGAACACGGCCTGTGGTCAGAGGTACAGTAATTGTTTCCCGGATCCCTGTTACTGGGAGTTGGACACGGCCCCGTGTTGCACCAACACGGCCCCGTGCTCAGCTCTCTGTAACTCGGAAAATAAAAACTGCCAGTAAGGATGCTGGGCACGGCCCGTGTCCGACCAGGCACGGCCCGTGCTGAGCTCTGCAGAAACAGTAAAATTAAGAAAAAATCCTAAAAAAATGAAAAATAACAAAAACGATTAGTCCGTTGATTCCTAACTTTCTTAAACTCCTTGTGTCCCCGGCAACGGCGCCAAAAACTTGATGCGTAGTCGAGTGTTATATATTTTAGGTGTATATTTTAAGCCCCTTTAACACTTTTTAGTCAAGTTTTAAATTTATAAAACATGATATTTACTAACACTAGACACACATATGGGCAAGTGCACCCATCGTGAGCGTAGTATAGTGTTGGTAAGATACCGAGGTCGTCCAAGGACACAAGAGCTTTTAGTACCGGTTTATCCTCAACGTCTAATCAAATCAAAAAGAAGTTTTAGAAAAATATTTTAAACTAAGAAAAATAAAAACTAACTAAAATGCTAAAAAAAAAAATAAAAAAGAAAAAAAAAACAGATAGACAAGATGAATCACTTAGCTCCGACTCGTATCTAGTGTAACCTTTGATTATTTCCGCACTTTTGCACTATTTTAAGAGATTATCTTAGTTATTGTAGTAGGCCCTTCTTTTGAAGGTGACGTTACCCTCACCCCAGTAGTTTGAGTCAGCAAGGATACAATCCTAAAAGGGTGGATTATTGGAAGATAATTAATTAAGTTATTAATGCAAATTATGGTAGGCCCCTCTTTTGGAGGTGACGTTACCCTCGACTAAGTAGTCTGAGTCAGCAGGGATACAGTCCTAAATAGCCGGGTTATAGTATTAATAGTAGTTAACTTATGAGGGGATCAAAGAGTTTGGACCCCCGCCATCCAATACCGTTAAGTATTGAAGGAGATCCTACTAAATTTGACCCAGGTCCATTGCAGGACCTCTAAACGCTGAACAATGGCAAGACCTTTACCAAACTGTTCCCTTAACCCCCGACCAGGTAGCCAACATACCTCCATATAGACCGTGGAGATATGAATGGTGAAAATCTTTTATTTTATATAGACAGTAAAATAATGCCAAGACACCACGGACAAACGATAAAGAAAGATCACCTTCAACATAAGCAACTAGTTATTAAAGTCATTAATACGAAACCAAATAAAAAGTGCGAAAAGATTAGAAATAAAAAGTATTACACTAGACACTTTGTCTTCACCAAGTGATGTAAGAGACTTAGGCAAACATGGCCTTGATTGTCAAGAACTCTTACGATCAATCTTGGATCCCGAGACGACTCACACACTCTACGATGGACAATGGATGATGGTGGTGGATGGTGGTGGATGATGGTGTTATGGTGGTGGTGGGTGGTGGGTGAAGTGTGAGAGAGGTGGTGTGCCAAGGGATGGTTTGAGCTTGAGCCAAGCACTCCTATTTATAGGCTGAACAGAAGTTCGGGCACGGCCCCGTGTCCACATCCTCTCTTTCTTCATTTAATGCAGCTTTGTCTTATTAGTTGACCACGCCCCCGTGTCCGCTGAGCACGACCCCGTGTGCAGAAGAATCTTTGTACTATGAAGATTTGCCTGGATTGTGCGAATCTTATAGTTGACCACGACCCCGTGTCCGCTGAGCACGGCCCCGTGGTGGGCAATAGAAGCTTCTACCACTTTGTCTTTTCTGCTGACACTTGGGCACGCCCCCGTGCTGGCTGAGCACGGGGCGTGTTCAGTCTTCTGATGTCTTGTTTTGCTTGGGAAGATGCTGTCGTGGGGTCGGGCATGTCACGTCTTGTTCCTTTTCTTGTATTTATGTTAGATTTTGATGTCTTTTTGCTTCTTTTGTTAATTTGAGCTCATTTAATCCTGAAAATACAAAAGGAAGACAAAAGCACACTTTTTCCAACATTAGTACTAAAAAAGGGTTAGTTTTATGCCACAATTGATGAAATTTATATGTTGCATTTTGAACACATCAGTCATATTTATGGTGTGTCGATTAATCTTGTCCGGCTTGTATTGTATAATCACCGGCCCTAAATGTTGGACAAACATGTAAATCGGATACAAGATTTTTATTAATAAAATTGTCCCAAGTTATAAAAGATATTTTGTGCCTCGTGCATTCAAATCAATTTTCAAACTCTTTTCCAAAATGACTCAGTTAATTGTATTTACCAGTGTAAACTGACGTATTTTCCAAAAAGGTTAAGTGACAGGTACTGAACGTAATTGGCTGGAAGCTCAGGGCGTTAATAAGGAATCTTGCAAGTTCTAGGCGTCTAAAGTCTGTTGAACAGTTTTTCCTTTTATTTGATCCGCATGTGGATCCTTTACTTTCCGTTGTAATACTTTGACATTACTTTATATTCGGATTGTAATATATTTATCTTTGGCCTCCGCTGTGCATTTATATATTGTGTTGTTTGACTATGATGATATCAACTACGTCACGATACTCCCCACCGGGCCCACCGGTAATACGTGGAAATATCGGGGTGTGACAGGTTGGTATCAGAGCCAACATTGAGTGAATTAAACACTAGCCTTTTGTGTTTAATCTCAATGACACATTAGCACATTCCTTGACCTTCTGAGTCTAGACTTAACATAGGAATACTCTCAATCCTAATCTGTAAAGTATTGCTTCCAATTTTTATATATTGGATACGTCGCCAAGCGAAGAAGCCATATTAGAAATTCTCCACACCTAGAGCCTTGAAATGCTGAGCTTCGTACCACGACTAGGATGAAACGTGCATCCAGGGAGAAAACATTCAGAGATAAAGTGAAAACTCCTTTTGCTGAAGATCGTTTCTTTAATAAGTTCTTATAAGGACATGTTTATCTTTTAGTCCCTTCGAGGACAACATTATACCTTTCAAGTCACGTTTAGGGCAAACCCGTATTCTTAATTTTGTAGCGGAATGTTTAGAGTTAATTTTTCACTCTAAAATGAAATAAATGAAAAATGACATTCCTTTTATAAGATCTACCATTATAATAAAATGGCAAAATTCTAAAAAAGGACAAGACCTAGCCCATGTGTCATTTTAAGACAGGGCCAAGATGGCAGTTCCTCAATTAGATTCAGATCCTTATTAAACATCACAATTTAGGATTGTTTTGCGCTTAATATTAAAAAGAATCTTAAAGGTAAAACCTAGCCTACATGTCATTTCAGACATGGCCAAGATGGTGAAACCTATTCAAGAGATTCAGATCCTTGTTAACACCTAAGAACGTGTTAGCACTCTTGACAAATGTGATTCGAGAAAATCACAACAGTCATCCTTATATTGGATTCTTCCAACTTTCTTATCTAGCCTAGTGATTTAGAAATCATGGCTTATATCATCCTATAAGATGATCATATTGTAAACATCCGTTAGTGATGAAGTGCCTACGGGCTAAACTTGTTGTCTGATAAGACAACGACAGTGGTGGTCTTTGACCTACTGTCTAAAAATGTTGGACCATGTCCAAGCATAATAGTCGGTATGATCCATACGATCTCGACTAATAGCATCTGAAAAGATGATCATATCATAAACATCCCTCAGAAGGGAAATGCCCACGGGCTATATCTATTGTCCTAAAAGACAAAAGGGCAGTTGTAGTCTTCGACTCTCTGTCAAGAAAAGTAACCAATTATGCTCAAACCTTAAATGCCTCGATCCCAAACGATCATGGCTTATAAATTCAAAACTGTCCTCGTGACAAGGCCGTTGTGCCACTTTAATATCCTTAATGTTTTATATACTAGGATAAATTATAATGAAAATACTAATAAAATTAACAAATTAACCCATATGGTTTATATTACCATGGTTAATAAATCATCAAAAATGATAATTTCATAATAACCTCTGAATAAATCATTGTCAATATTTATGTAGCAATCAAGCTACATGGCTGGATCAGATGAAGTTAACAACCACTTGAAGGAAAACAATGATACTACCAGGATTAATATAACTGGAGCGGAACTGCAGGCATTAATAGATAATGCTGTTACTCGAGCTCTTGACAGGCAGTATAATGAATCAGATGATACCCACTCTAAGACTCTATTTGTGGCTCGTAGTAAGCCCCCTTCTAAATCACATGAGTCAAAGGAAGACGATATTCATAACTCATTAAATCAAAGGAGTGTTCCATCTAGACAGGTTGTGCTTCATCAAGAGGCACCAGTTAAGACCTGCTCATATAAATATTTTGTCTCCTGCAAACCCAGAGACTTTCCAGGAGAAAAAGGGGCCATCGATTGCATGACATGGCTCGATGAGATGGACACCGTTGTTGACATCAGCGGTTGTGCGGAGCAAGATGTTGTGAAATTTGTTTCACAATCATTTAAAGGAGAAGCGTTGGCATGGTGGAGATCATTGCTCCAAGCCACGGGAAAGGTCCTACTTTACAACTTATCTTGGAATCAATTCATTGCATTAATCAAGGAAAAATTTTGCCCTCAGCATGAGGTAGAAAAGATAGAATCAGACTTCTTGACTCTGGTCATGAAAGATTTAGATTGCCAGGCATACGTGACAAGTTTTAACACTATGTCCCGCCTAGTTCCTTATTTAGTCACCCCTGAACCTAAACGCATAGCGCGTTTCATTGGAGGCCTAGCACCAGAGATAAAAGGAAATGTTAAAGCATCTAGGCCTACCACATATAGGTCCGCGGTGGACTTATCCTTATCTATCACTTTAGATGCTATCATGAATAAGCCTGTTAAAACTTCTGGCGAGGGAAAAAGGAAAGAAGAAGAGGAAAACTCCCATCAATATAACAAGAAGAAGAAGGGAAGCTCTGAGCACGGGAAAGATTCTGAGTTTAGGAAAAACTCGAGTCAGTCTAATAACAGACCCATATGCAGTAACTGCAGGAAGCAACATTCTGGAAAATGTATAATCGACCCACGTGCTAAATTATGTGGAATTTGCAAGACCAAGGGTCACAAGACTTTAGATTGTAAGGAGTTGAAGAATGCAACCTATTACAACTGTAACGAGGATGGGCACATCAAAACCAACTGCCCAAAACTTATAAGAAAGCCTGGAGAGGCCAAGGGAACAAACGCGTGAGTCTTCCAGAGGAACACCCAGGAGATGGTGCAGAATGACGACAATATAGCAGGTACCTTTCCTTATCAAAAGGTTTATGCATAAATTTATTTGATTCTGGCACAGATAAGTCTATTATGGGCAATAAATGTTGTAAGCGGTTGTATCTGCCTAGTAGGACCCTAGGCATATAACGCGAGGTAGAAATTGGCCGATGATACTTTAGAAAATGCTCCAACAAATCTTAGATTGATATCTTATATCTATTAGGAATCACCCTTTTCTGATATCCATATGGCAAGCTTTCAAGCTACCTAAATTCTTCAATATAATAAAGACAGATGTGACGTTTTGATCCTCTGTCAGAAAAGTGATGGACTAGGTCCAAACCTTAAATGCCATTGATGGTCTTTTGCGACCTAGGCTAAGTAATATTAATATATATTTTAAATAACGTTCATTAAGAATGTTAGTGCTATATTAGCCTGTATGGGTTATTGATACCATGGTTAGTATATATTAAGGCCATCAGGATGAGGAATAGCAGTTGTTGGATTGCAACTAAGAATTTTTTTTTATTGGTGTTAGGAACCAATATCGAGTATGGCAAACTCAGATAAGACAGCCGCTGGTCGTGTTATGGATGATGCGACACATTCCAATGATGCTACAATTGTGAACCTTAGAATTTCCAGTGATGTTCTTCAAACTATGATAGACGCAGCTGTTGGAAAAGCTGTGAAGAAGGTCGTGAAAAAGTTCAAGGAGCCCAATGCTACTTGCTCCAAGTCTCATCCAAGACCACACGTCCTTACTCTCAAGAAGGATCTCGTTCATACCTCTAATGCAAGGGATGAACTAAAAAGGAAAAGGGAGGAAGATAACTCCCAGAGTTTTGAGAAAAAGAACAAACAAAAGTCCAACCAGAAACCTGTATGCAAGACCTGCAAGAAGCGCCATTATGGGAAGTCCAGGTTCGAACCAAAATCCCAATCACAGCCGAGGGCTTGTGGGATCTGCAAATCAAGGGAACATAAAATGTTGGACTGCAAGGACATGAAGAATGCAGTCTACTTCGGCTGTAATGAGAGAGGCCACATCAAGACCACGTGCCCTAAATCTGTCAAAGGAAATGCGGCTAAGGAAGGGAAGCCTAAGAATGAAAGCGCCTAAAATGCCTGAGCTAGTTCATAAATAATGGCATCAGGTACATTCCTAACACTTATCGGTGATATAAATGCTAAGAGTTTTATTTTGGTTCGGATACCAATAAATCCTTCGTAAACTATAGGTGTGGCAAGCTTTCAAAACCTTTCATAAGAACCCTAGATATTAACTGTGAGGTAAAACTTACAGACGAAAATCATAGGAACCATTTCTTCTGTTCCTGTCAGAAATCTTTAGTCATAAAATTCTAATGTACCCTCTCTCCAGATAAAGTACATTCGCATGTAATTGATATCTCTTTGATCCCTATTGATTAAGAATACCAAATGGTATGACAAAACCACCGTATGAGAATTGATGTATCTTAATAAGTTCCATAGATTTCTTCCATGCCTGATCAATATGGAGGTTTAATGCATGGAACCACAAAGATATTCCAATGGTCATATGGTATTAAAGTCAGCTAATGGTATTCAAAGAAGATATCTAGAAAATAGAATTTTCCAAATAAATGTTCCCTGGTAAAGGAATCTGTGGACTCATAGCATAGATGTGTCACTCATTTGGCACAAGCGAGGATGGATGAACTGGAGCCTGAGATTTGGAAAATCTCTGTAACCTCCTTGTATCTTGATTATCTTCTTCTAAGACTACCCTGTTTACCTCCCGAGAGGCAAGTAGAGTTAAGATTTATATCCCATTTAGGGCTGCATCATTATGAAATCTCCAAGACAGCTAGTACCATTATTGGAAAAATCGAAAACCCTGATTAAGTAAGTTTTAAGATATAGATTCATAAAGCCTAACTCAATATTCTGAGAATTCAGTATTGTTAATTAAGAAAGACGGTTCATTTTGCTTATGCATTAATTACCGCAACCCTATTTAGGCAACAATTAAGAATTGACATCAGCTGCCCAGGATCGTCGATTTGTTAGACTAACTGTAAGGATTAGCTACTCCTTAAGATTAGTTTTGAGCAACGGTTGGAATAACCATCTCACCTTAAGATAAGCTTTTCTATAATGGTTGTTATATAAGTATCAAGGTGGCTCCTTTTGGAGACCTTGTATAGATGAAATATCAAAACATCCGTTGGATGGACGAGACTTTGGGAAGTCCACTTATCAGGATCTGAAAGTTGCATTGGAAACAACGAATAAGATCATACAAATCCCTAATCATCTGTAAGTTGCCAATATTCGGCAGAAAATCAAGAATTAATGAAAGTAGGAACCCTCCTAAGATCTTGTTACAGAATAAGGTTCAACAAAAGATATCACCCTGGAAAGGTGTGCCAAGTTGTAATTATCAGGTTAGTTAAGCTCTGAAATATAAAGTCATTCGAAGGATTCGAATGTATCAAGATTAAATAGCTTACAAGCTAAGACCTAATTAAGGAGTTTGGTGGAACGCGCAATGTGACCCACACTAATGATTTAAGGACGTGTCACCAATAAGTCGAAAAGCACCATCACATAATGATATGCAGATTTATGATGTGATGAATATCCTGTATCGATTGAGGATCGACAGGTTAAGAAGCTCCAAAAGGATAGATGTACCTATTATAGAGGTCAACTTGGGGGCTTGGAAAGGCTCCAGATATGCTAAAGAAGTTAAGTCCATTATACTACAAAAAGTACTTCCATCATTTTAGCAAATCTCGAGGTCGAGATTTCTTTTAAGGGGGTGAGGATGTAACACCTCGAAAATTCATGTCCAATAATGTATTGACACGTGTCATAAACTTTAAGCGTGTAAAGGATTTCCTTAGAAGGACTAGAGTTGACAAACGAGGAAAGCTTGTGAATATAAGGGTTCAGAATATCAACAATGGATAAATATACTTTACAATAAGCCTACATGATGTTTATACCCTTAAACGAATGATTTATGGATCATACGAAGCTAATTGTGAAAGAAAGTGAGAGATTACAAACTACAGGGGTTAAATGTGTCAACATGTTTAAAGTGTACCTCTGAGTGACCTTTTAGCAAACCCGAAGCTTTGTAACGATTAATTATGCTCACTAGAATGCGTGATAAAAATTTCATCAAGTTTCGTTATCGTATGAGAAAGTTATGATAGAATTCGTATACGAGGGGTTAAAAGCGTCAACGTCGAAATTTAAGACTTTTTCGGTGATCGTATGAATAACCGGGGACCTAACAAAGTTAGTTTATGACTTGTAGTCCTTTAAAGTCAAGTTTGGGAGTTACAAGTGCAAGAGAGCATCTTAAAATCAAGATTTGAAAGTTCAGGGGCTTAATGTGTCAACTTTTAAAAAGTTCTGGTGAGCTGGCCAGTCCTTACGGACCGTATGGCTGACCCTTACGGTCCGTAAGCCATGCCCAGATGCAGAAACTCGATCAGTTAGCTGTTCAGCCCATGTAAACGACTTATATTGCCCTTTAGCACCACTAGGGGTTGCCTAAACTAATTCTTAGGCTTAGGGACACTTGTTAATGATCAGGGATCATGTATAGCCTTGTTTGTCATGATCATAAGCAATCTAGAACACTGTATAAAGCCCCACTTTGTTGCAACTTTGATCACTCACTCACAACTCATCTTCTGATCATTTCTGGAGCTCAAGGCCTTTTCCTAAGCATCTCTAATCGTGCATTAGACCTTGGTAAGTATCCTTGACCTTGGTAAGTCAAACCGTCGTAATTAAGGTTTGACTTATCGATTAATCGCTAATGGTCCAGTGATTAGTTGTCACGGCCACCGACCCACCCTGGACGGAATCGGGAGTCGCGAACAGCCAAGTGGTACCGGTGATTATTTTAAAAGTATTGCAGCGGATATTTCATCAGGACCGTGAGTTAGGAAAAATATCAGAGTTTAGAAACACCGGATTTTATTTATTAAATAGATGGAATAAATCCATGTTTTACAAAGGTAGCTTTAATAAAGATAAATTTAATTACATAAAACAATATTTCTTAATTTGATTTAATTAATAAAATAAGCCACTTCTTGATGCCTTTCAGTGCCGTATCCATCTCTTACTCCAATCTACTGTAATTACCTGAAACGTGTTTTAAAAAGGTTTTATCAGCGTGAAATACTGAGTGAGTTCATTCAGGTTTTATAAAACATATTTGTTATACTTCACAGCATTAAGAGTTTTTACATTTGCTTTTTTAAGATTGGCAAAGACTTAATCACTGCAAAGTATAACTAGAAAACAGTGTTATAAATTACAGCATAAGAGCGATTACAATGGCTTCTATCTTATTTTTATCTGGCGCTGTGTCACAATGGTGACATGTCACAATGGTGACGATGGTCATACCACTATTAGGTCAATGAACCTAAATAGTGATGATTATCCCTAGTAGGTCAATGAACCTAACTGGGAGAAAATTAGTAATGTGCACAATACCCCACTAGCCAGTAATTCAAGATATCCACGACTTAGTCCCTGTAATTATAACTTTTGAAAATAATTTGAGGTATTGTAAAATAGTTGATAAAAAGAGAATGACTCACATTCTAAGCATGCAGATTCATACGAACAAAGTTTAATCTACAGGTAAGCCTTGATATATTACAGATTTATACAGGCAGAGCTTAGCCTATTGATTTAGCCTTTGTAACCTAGTGCACACGAACTAGGTAAGTAACTTAATACAGCAATTACGATAACTCACGAGATTAAAACCCTCACAACGAATGACAAAGTGCAATCACTTAAACATCCATCGGATTCACAACGAATGACAGAGTATTCCCCGAATTCGGGTGGTACTCAAACATCCTGTCGGAATCACGACAAATGACAAAGGATAGTACTAAAACATCCATCGGATAGTTTCAATCGATCGGACATTGAATCGTAGCAGCGATCGAGTTAATACCCTGTATCGTAGCAGCATCCCGCTATACTAATTAGTGATTCATGTGTGTTTTGAGAGTATTTGGACGATATCTCAGCGTGTATTTTGAGTTTCTTCGTCGTTTTAGTGCCCAGAATCAAGTCCCAATCGATGCTATTTATATATGAATTTTACATTGCTTACGGACCGTAAGACTAATCCCTTATGGTCCACAAGGGTTGCATTTTTGCTATAGGGTAGCCACGTGTTGGTATAGGCCTGCTGAGTCGACGGAACGATTAAATTCGATTTTTATAACAACTTATAAGGATAATCGTCGAGTAGGGAATGCCCCCCTGAGTTTTAGGGGCCCTGATCCTGATTCTGATTGTTCTGAAATTTATAGGGTTTGTGCAGAATCACTTGGGTGTCTCAATTAGGGTTTCCTATTGGATAAAATAATAAAATAATAGGACTTTTAATGAGGGTTGTTACATTCTCCCCACCTTAATAAAAATCTCGTCCTCGAGATTTGGGTTATGATATTTCTTTTAGACTTATGTCATATTTTAGTCAATAAAAACAATATTTTTTTTAAGGTAACTGACACAGAATTTTAAAATAAATTTTGTGAATACTAGTTGTACTATAAGTAGGATTCAATGATTCAACTGAATTAGTTCGAGAAATCGATGACAAACGAATGAGATGAAATGATATAATTTCCAAGGTGACTAGGTTTATGCCAAAAGATATATGATCAATAGATATTTAAAATGAATGTGAAGGACTTTTAGAATCAATAAAAATTCTTTGTCAAAAGAAAGCTTACTTTGATTGGCAACTGAGGAAGACTTAGAATTGACAGGTTCAAAAATAAAAGCATGAAAAATGATTTGTCAAATATTAAATTATGATATGAGAAAATCAATGTGCTGAGATGAGTGAATGGTAAAGATATATCAAAAGACAATAGAGTTAGTGTATCATTATTTAAAGTTCCAAGTTGTTTTAATTGTGAAACAATGTGATAGTACACTATTAGTGACCATATTTTTCATAATATGTCCTAGAGATCGAAATATAATAAAAACAAGTTGTTTTGGCATGACCAACCATTTATGTTATATTTGTAAAACAAATGTAATATATTATTTGTGTTCCTGTCTGAACCGTATTTTACATATCAAATATAAATACTATGCAATATATATTATTTATTACGCATTTTTACTATATGTAAATGGTCACCACTTTTAAATATTATTTTAGTATTTTACTATACTATGTAAAATAACTTATATTTATTATGTAATATATATTACAAAATATCGCAATGAAGTTATTACATTACAAAATATTTTAGTATTATTTGTAAAAGAATTCACGATTATTTATAACGTTAAATGAAAATTTAAAGGTGTAAAAATATTTATTTTACAAAATATTTGTACAAATACTTTTGTACATATATAACACTTAATGGGTCGATTCTATGTGATTACTTATTTTAGTTTTGAACTATATAATGTTATGAAGGTATTTACGAATATTGTAAATAAGTGAAAACGGGTATATTCTTATATAGTACAATGTTCCCCTAACCCAACGTAGTTGATGACTACCATATTATTCTTATATGGTCATTTTCTTGCCAGAGTGTTACTGTACATAGTTATCACAAAACATGTGATAGACATTTATTATATAATTTTATTTATCCCTCTAATTCTTATATTATTTTATGAAAATATGTCTTCTCCAAAGTATATATATTTTCATATATAATTAAAATTTACTAAATAAGTATGATGACTTAATTTATGTATACTAACTAGTCATTATCATGGTTGGATATTGGTTAGTGCTGCCTTGTTTAAGCATAGGTGATCAGTCCATGCTTAACTAAGGCTAGGCTACTTAATACCTGCCCTTGACAATAACCCTAGTATTAAAATAATACTAACACTACTATTATTAATATATTATTACTAATAATAAAACTAATATTAATTATCAATAATAATTAACTTAAACATAAATTTAAATGAGAGTATACCTCAAATAAAAATATAAATTCTTCACCTCAATGGTTAAATAAGAATATAGTAATACTATTTTGTAAATTAGGTAATCACTTATGTAAGTTTCCATATATAATTAATTTTATATAATGTTTTTCTATTGAAGATTATTAAAGCAATAATTATCATGAAAGGATCGATTGATGTTGTAAGAATCATTAAGAGATACACTGAAATATGACAAGAATTTGTGTATCATTATCTTAGCATACGATTTGTGTTAAGATGGTTTTTATCAACAAAGCAATTTAATATATACTTAAATAAATAATTAAATCCGTATATGATATATATATAAACGAGATTAGTGCAAGCTTTAAATTTTATGAAAATATCAGTACAAGGTGATCATGATCAAAGAAATGATTTAATGAAGTCGAAGATTTAAACAAGCCTATTATGGTTCAAAACAAATGAAGTGCTTGTTGGGACTATTTGAATATGATAGCTTCCATCCATCATATAGGATCTTGAAATGAATATGTAATATGAGCAAAATAATTTGAATTTAAACAAAACAAGTTTTAATAAGAAAGTTCGGACATGGTCACTATAGAAACTATGTATGCCAAAGAAAATTAAGTTTTTCAAGAAATTTATTGACTCGATATCAAGGAGTTATTATTTTGCAATAATGCGGTTCACAGTACAAAAAGTGGAATGATATTTGAGTTTGGATAAAATAACAAATCGGAATGAAGCCCTCCAGTGGTCTTTATAAATCAAATGAATCAAATGCATAACAAACAATGCATGTAATGTGTGGATTTACCAAGAAATGAAATAGATTAATATTCGTTATGAAAGAAATCCTCATGGTATGATGACTATTAGGGGAAGTAGAAACATGAAAGTTAATTTATTATATGCAGAAGTCAGAATTTTAACGAAAGAAATTTAAGAGCTTTATCTAGAATTTCGGGTGATAACCGTTATTAAGTGACATTACCAGGGAATGTTGAATAAAATGAAATAGGGAATTTGCAAAAGTATGTAACTCCTTTTCCAGTGATAATAATTATGACTCTGATTAGACTGTGCAACGATGGTTGTGAAATCTTGTTCTAACGTACCTCAGCGAGATTTATGTTGCTTGTAAGATTTGCGTGGCAAAGTGCTGCTTTTTTATCAGTAGTTCTCCCATTGTTGGGATGAACATTGTTGTTGTCGTGCCCAATTGTATTTTCTAAAGGTTTTGCCTCGAAAGTTGTGTGTGATATACTTCAACTTCTGTGGACTTATAATTTAAGTTTCATGTGTTTTCTTGTGCACTAGTAAAATTTTACATGCTTTTTACTTGCGTTACTAGTTTATGATAATGCTTTAGAAATTATTTATACTTTTGTTAGCGTCCCAACTTAAAGGGTTTCTATTGTTTATTTTATCACACGAGCTACGGGACAGATGATCAAACGAAATAATGTTTGATATTGGAAAAGAGATTCCTAATAAAGAAATCTAGACACATATGCTTGTGCTTTATTCCTAATTGGCTTTTGGAATTCCTTATAGATATATATATCTATATAATCATATATTTCACATGCTGAAATAAACATACCATCTATCAGGTCAATGTATTTAGCAGATATATATTTCCAAAAACCAGTGAGATATCTGATCTTGATACTATTTAGGGAATTTTGTCACTTGCTGACATATTATATACCTTCTTACCCGGTTCTCGTCGGAGAGGTAACTTCAGTATATCCGGACAAACTGGAGAGTCTGCTACACCATAACCAGTCTTGCCGGAGAAACCATTCTATTTCCCATAAATAGTATCTTTTCAAGATTTAGAAAGTGCCTTTTTCATTAGGGCTTTTATCCAGAATCAAGGAAATTTGTATTCCCGTAACACATCTTTATTCTAGACCAAGTAATATCAATAAGCAATAATTACTATTAATTCTTGCTTATTTATCATATCTTGCAATATTCTAATTACCATTCTTATGGTATACAAAAACCCATCATAATTTATTCACATAAGTACTTAGCTTATCTTGAAGTTTATATTAAGGCATCTTTTCTTAAGTTCAAGTCTAAATGCTATCATGTGTGCTACCAGTTAACAGCAATCTCCTAACTCTTTTATTTAAGCTTAGGTATGATTATCACAACACTTATAGGCTTAAAGCAGTGGCTTTGATACCACCTTCTGTCACGGCCCCCGACCCACCCTGGACGGAATCGGGAGTCGCGAACAGCCAAGTGGTACCGGTGATTATTTTAAAAATATTGCAGCGGATATTTCATCAAGACCGTGAGTTAGGAAAAATATCAGAGTTTAGAAACACCGGATTTTATTTATTAAATAGATGGAATAAATCCATGTTTTACAAAGGTAGCTTTAATAAAGATAAATTTAATTACATAAAACAATATTTCTTAATTTGATTTAATTAATAAAATAAGCCACTTCTTGATGCCTTTCAGTGCCGTATCCATCTCTTACTCCAATCTACTGTAATTACCTGAAACGCGTTTTAAAAAGGTTTTGTCAGCGGGAAATACTGAGTGAGTTCATTCAGGTTTTATAAAACATATTTGTTATACTTCACAGCATTAAGAGTTTTTACATTTGCTTCTTTAAGATTGGCAAAGACTTAATCACTGCAAAGTATAACTAGAAAACAGTGTTATAAATTACAGCATAAGAGCGATTACAATGGCTTCTATCTTATTTTTATCTGGCGCTGTGTCACAATGGTGACATGTCACAATGGTGACGATGGTCATACCACTATTAGGTCAATGAACCTAAATAGTGATGATTATCCCTAGTAGGTCAATGAACCTAACTGGGAGAAAATTAGTAATGTGCACAATACCCCACTAGCCAGTAATTCAAGATATCCACGACTTAGTCCCTGTAATTATAACTTTTGAAAATAATTTGAGGTATTGTAAAATAGTTGATAAAAAGAGAATGACTCACATTCTAAGCATGCAGATTCATACGGACAAAGTTTAATCTACAGATAAGCCTTGATATATTACAGATTTATACAGGCAGAGCTTAGCCTATTGATTTAGCCTTTGTAACCTAGTGCACACGAACTAGGTAAGTAACTTAATGCAGCAATTACGATAACTCACGAGATTAAAACCCTCACAACGAATGACAAAGTGCAATCACTTAAACATCCATCGTATTCACAACGAATGACAGAGTATTCCCTGAATTCGGGTGGTACTCAAACATCCTGTCGGAATCACGACAAATGACAAAGGATAGTACTAAAACATCCATCGGATAGTTTCAATCGATCGGACATTGAATCGTAGCAGCGATCGAGTTAATACCATGTATCGTAGCAGCACCCCGCTATACTAATTAGTGTTTCGTGTGTGTTTTGAGAGTATTTGGACGATATCTCAGCGTGTATTTTGAGTTTCTTCATCGTTTTAGTGCCCAGAATCAAGTCCCAATCGATGCTATTTATATACGAATTTTACATTGCTTACGGACCGTAAGACTAATCCCTTACGGTTCGTAAGGGTTGCATTTTTGCTATAGGGTAGCCACGTGTTGGTATAGGCCTGCTGAGTCGACGGAATGATTAAATTCGATTTTTATAACAACTTATAAGGATAATCGTCGAGTAGGGAATGCCCCCCCTGAGTTTTAGGGGCCCTGATCCTGATTCTGATTGTTCTGAAATTTATAGGGTTTGTGCAGAATCACTTGGGTGTCTCAATTAGGGTTTCCTATTGGATAAAATAATAAAATAATAGGACTTTTAATGAGGGTTGTTACATTAGTCAAATTGAAAGTAGTTATAATTTGGTAATTATGTGGGCAATAAACCCTTAAAAGGGCACCCTCTGATTCCCGCTCTAACTAGATCATTTGTCGGGTCAAAGTTTGTTATAAAAAGTCAACAGAAACTTAATTTGCGAATTAACACATAATTAGCAATGTAGAAGGTGTGCAACCCATTTTATCACTCATATAACTTGGTAATAAGTATAAGAACTGGTCTAAGCTTGTGTGATCCGACAATTTTCTGTTTAGGTTCGGTTCGGAACCGAAAGTCGCAAAACTTTGACTTTTGCTTTGACTTCAGTTCTGTACCGATTTAGATGGGATTGGAAATGCCTTAGAGCTTCCTTAGGACCAGGTTACACGATGGTATAACCCTCTGTGGTTAGTTCGTTGATTGCCCGATTCGTTTACACGTTTCCGTTAATTGCTTAATGTTGACCATAATGCCCTTTTGACCATAAAATGAGAATTTTAGAAATGCGAAAGGACAATAATCTTTATTAACGATTTATAAACATGTCCCTAAAATTTCACATCAGTTGGAGGTCTAGATTAGGAGTTATGCTCAATAGCGTAATTAGAAAGCTTTTTGTTAATTAAAAGGCAAGATTAGCGTAAAGCCTATCTAAACCCAATTTTTGACACCAAACCATTTACCCACTGATGTAATATAATATTTTGAGATTTTTGAAGATTTTTAATTATTTTTAAACTGATCATAACCTAAGGTTATCGCCTTAATTCGGTAAATACCGATTATACCCTTTTTGTTTATAAAACAAGTTCTACATAGTATTTTGAAACCAATCCAATTGCTACTGATTTTATATAATAAATGAAGTATTTTGAACTTTATAACCTGATCAGAAAACTCAGATTTCCTATATAACTTGGAAATCGCTTAAAACGGCTTTTTACGCGTATTAAACACCTAGTATGGGTCTAAAACCATTTTGGCATATAAGACTTATCACCAACTGATATAACCTATTAAATTAAGTTGTTTTACTGATTATTTTAGACCCGAGTCTCAGAATTTAAAATTAATCTCTTTTATAATCTTTTAAATGACCAAAATACCCCTACGGGGCTTATATTGAGATTAAACTTGTTTTGGGCATAATGGAAGGTATCCTACTAATATCACAACATATTTAAGGCATATTAACTTAGGAAACCTGTATATGACCCATATGGTTACCCGTTACGCCCCTTGCGCGTTCGGTTCGGTTTATGTAACTAGTTTGCACAAATTAGCCGAAACGGGTCAAACCTTATCTTTTTCTTTTCAAAATCCAGAATGTGTTTAGTTTACCCATATTATACAAGTCCCCAAACTTGTCGGGTCTAAATCACATTCTATTCCGGTCTTCGCTTAATCATGCGTTTGAATCGTAAACCTTTCCTTAAAACTAACTGGTCTAAGTTTCGACTTAAATAAGACCCGTTAGGAATCTAATAGGTTAATAAAACCTTCGTTCCAGATTAAGAGCCCTAGTAGAAGTACTTGTTGTAACACCCTTGTTATTATTTCACGTTTATCGTATAATTTAAATCCATAATCATGTAATAATAGTCACAATTACACTGAAAATACGGGTTTGTTAAAAACTTTTACAATTTAAAGTGATACAACATAATATGATTTAATTCGCCATTTTAGAAAAACGACGAAACAACGTTGCGGAAGCTTTGTTTAACGTGTGTTCGGTTCTTGCTCGATGCTTGATCTTCATCCGGGACTCTCGACATTCACCTGTGATCAAAACCAACTTAAAGGTCAGTTTTGATAATTAAATAACTAATACAACAAGGAAATTAGGAAAATCCAACATTGATATCTTTATCCAAAAATAATTATTTGAATCTGGCCTTCACCGTAACTTACGGTGGACACCGTAAGTTACGGTGGTCCCTGTTTTAAAATTTCTCTACCGTAACTCAGGAGGCAACCACCGTATCGATTTCAGCCCCACCGTAACTTTGTGGGCACCGTAAGTTACGGTGGCCCCTGTGTTATGCCCCTTCCATTTTTGCCGTTCTTGACACGAAAACTTTCGCATCTTTCGATCCACGTATCCGTTTGTATTTAGGACCTCTAAACTTGTTCCTAGTTAGTCGTAAATCATAAACTAAGATATCTAACTTTAAATCTCTATCTTGGATTCCTAACTTTCATTTAAAAGATTAGAAATCAAGGCATTTGAACAAAATAATTAAATACGAGAAATTATATATTTTGTTTTCAGCCCCTTCACCCGGCCGTGTCAAAAGATCACCCGGCCGTGTCAACTTAACATATATTTTCACAGCCCCTTCACCCGGCCGTGTCAAAACTTCACCCGCCCGTGTCAACTCTGCACGTTTATTTTTCATCAAATTTGCATCCAAACCTATCCAAACTCTTTTTAATTGCTTGGGGTTCGTTTCTTAACATGTCTAAGCTATCATCCTTTACCCGGATCCATTATTAATATAGTTTACGCTCCCGTTACCCGGTTAACGTTTTTCTTTATTACACTTAAGCCAACATTTTACCACCTACTTTATTTTGACCCGTTTAGAAGTTTTCATGCATTTGAGCATTCAAACTCGCTATTTTCTTTTCGCGCCTCTTATCTTCTTGCTAATTAACTACTTATCTTCCACCCAAACTATTTCTATGGTGGATTCAACATAATGAACACCTTTTTCCCAATTTTACCCATCGGTTGGTCATTTTACGCAAATGACCATTTTTGAGCATTTGACCCACGAATGTGTATTCCTATGACTTTTATTCATATATAATGATTCCCTAATCTTAATACAAGTTCCTAAACAACCCCTATGGGTCGTTTACCCAATATACCCTTCAAGGGTGTTTTGGTTAACTTTAGTCCCTCACTTTACGACGAGGGACTTTCGCTAAATATTTGACCAAAAATTGTATGTTTAACTAAAAGCTTATTTATGCGTACCTGGCCCGGGTCAAAGTACTGACCCGTTTACATAACTTTTGCTTTAAATCTTTCTAGTTAAAGCAATGCAAGCTTATGTTATTTCCTGTGATTACAAAACTCAACAAGCGATTGTCAAATGTTATTGTCAAATGATGTTAACCACACCATTTGACCCATTTAGTCTAATTGACCATTTGTCCGTATGAGATGGTATTTAATTACCATTTCACCCCTTTAAACCTATCCCGGTTTTCCTTTGAACTTGTTTTACTTAAAACCGTTTTTATTTATTCGTCATTACATGACTAATTTACCATTTTCCCTCATTCCGACTCTCATTGAATCGTGTCGGAATATCATGTACCAACCACTTAGTAACATTCATATCAATACTTGAAATTAAGTAACTTTGCAAATAATGTAAAGGGGCGTAAGCTCTACTTACCTCGCATCCGAATACGCTTTCTTCTCTTGCTTGATTCGTTTGACCGCTTCTTTCCCAAGCCTCCACCTAGCTCGTTAGGCGACAAACTATCATCATTCACAAGGTGGTTAGATTAGTCATTTCAATTCACGACTATTCCACCTTACGTATTTTCTATGTCGAAACCACTATTCGACTTTATCATTGGTTAGTTTGACTTTTATAGGTCAACTATCTTAAATCATACAATAGGCATAATTAAGTTAAATCAACATTATGATTAGAACCTGTTTTAACCCTTATTTCACGTAATTAGTCAAAGAAGGCAATTACGCGTTTCATTCGTAATTTCAACACATAAACATTCACTTAGGCATTTTAACAAACACCTTGCGGGCATGATTTCTCACAATTTATTATCAAGCTCAACACTTGTCATTTAGCCATGGTTAACATCAACTAAGCATGTTTACATCAATTTTCACATTAACAAAATCTGAATTTACTTCCTAGAACTCAAATTACACTAGAACAACAATTAAAATTCTAGTGTTTAACATGTTCCTACAACACCCACTTATCACCTTCAATGGTGATTGTGAATTCACAAGAAATAAGCATGATTTCAACTTGTATTTGTCTAGGGTTTGTCCCTAGACTCTATATTATTCCTAATCCATCATAAAACAGACATGCAACCATAAAAATCAGATTTTCCCAATTTCATGAGAATTTCGAGTTGAGAATTTTCATCAAATTTTACATACCTTGTAATCCTCTTGTGATGAGGATCAGTAATCTATGCTCGATTTTTGTTTTTGATCAGATTTGGACCTTCAATTTGGTTGTTTTGTAGATGTTAGGGTTTTGATGGAGCCTAGTCGCCCCCCCCCCCTGCTGCCTGGTTCGACCTCAACACACCAAAGTGTGTTTGAGTTTTTATTTTTCTTGTTTTATCAATTATTAGTTTCAAGTTTAACACTTTTGGTCCCTCTAGTTTCTTTTGATCAAATGAAGCTATATCTCACCATTAGTCACTTAATCACATGCTACTAACTTGGTTAATTACTCCTAGTTACTTTAACGGGTTCGGGAAATTATAACCCGTTATGTTTTAAGTCCCGTTAATTTGGCATTTTTATATACTTTGTTTTCTTCAAAGTATTTTTATTTCCTTTTTAATTAATATTAGGTTTATTTATTTGAGTCCTAATATTTATCGGGTTAATTTTTTTACCACTAACGGTATTTTACCCGTCTTTACTATTAACGTGGTTTGATTACCAAACCCGTCCGTTTTTGGGATGTTACACTTGTGCTTGCTGATTAGAATATACGTCTGAGTATAAATTGCATTGCTAGCTCAGGTAAATACATTTAACTTATTTTCCCTTATACGGGCTTGGGATACGGTATTATAAAAATACCGCTTGGTCGGGTGTAGAAACCTTTTAATCGGAGATGATTAAATTGCATAATCCAGTTTTAATCTGTATTGATTGATAACAAATAACATTAGGGGTTAATGACCGTGTCCTGGATATCCTTGGCTCATTTAAAAAGTGAATGGCCACAACTTAAGCACAAGGTGTAGGCATAACACCTCCTGTTGCGTATGTAAAAGATATACTCACTCGTAAGGGTGTCTTCTTGTGAGTCATATTTATGGTGTGTCGATTAATCTTGACCGGCTTGTATTGTATAATCACCGGCCCTAAATGTTGGACAAACATGTAAATCGGATACAAGATTTTTATTAATAAAATTGTCCCAAGTTATAAAAGATATTTTGTGCCTCGTGCATTCAAATCAATTTTCAAACTCTTTTCCAAAATGAGTCAGTTAATTGTATTTAACAGTGTAAACTGGCGTATTTTCCAAAAAGGTTAAGTGACAGGTACTGAACGTAATTGGCTGGAAGCTCAGGGCGTTAATAAGGAATCTTGCAAGTTCTAGGCGTCTAAAGTCTGTTGAACAGTTTTTCCTTTTATTTGATCCGCCTGTGGATCCTTAACTTTCCGTTGTAAAACTTTGACATTACTTTATATTCGGATTGTAATATATTTATCTTTGGCCTCCGCTGTGCATTTATATATTGTGTTGTTTGACTATTGTAACACCTCGAAAATTTGTGTTCAATGAAATAACGACACGTGTCATGTAAGACAAAACGCGTTGTAAACCCGGATTTACTAAAGATGTTTTGGCAGGATTTAAAAGTGTCATCATGTTAAATTTCACCTCTGAACGACCTCATTTATAAAATCCCAATACCCAATTATATTTTTCAAACATCTAATATATCCTAAATCCAGAAATTCATTGACGATAAACGAATTCAAAGTGCATGATAGGTTCCTATGAAAATTTTTATGGTTAACCTTCTTGTTCGGAACTTTCGAAAAGGATCCAAGCAAACATAACATAATGGTAGGGTATGTAATTGTTAAAAACCCATAATAAAGGTCCCAAACTGACAAAACAAGGTCCCAAAGTAGAATTATGAGGTTGCCCTTTCGAATGCATGAAGGAACAAGATTTTTGGCTACTGATGATTTGTTACGCACCGCAACAAATAATTGTTACGGTGCGCAACAAATGCCCAGCTCCAACAGAATTGCCTGTTTGCTGTTAAACGCGAAATTTGACCTTTTATCCGATTTTTCTCATATCCCTTGGCCCCTAAACAACCCCTAAACATCTAGGGACACTTGTTAAGATGTTGTGGTCACTTGTAGACTTGTGTGTCAAGAATTTGTGGTGATCTAAACACTATATAAGGCCACTAAGTTGCAACACATTCTTCACACTTCACTTGTGCATTTCTGGAGCTTTTGGGAGCTTAAGAGCAGACACAAGATCTTCCTAATCAAGCTTAGGACTTCAGTAAGTTTTCTAATCCTTCCTTAGTTTAAGTTTTAGCTTAGTTTAGCTTAAAAGTCAACCGTCGTAATTAAAGGTTGACTTAGCGATTAATCACTAATGGTCCAGTGATTAGTCGAATTAAAAGTAGTTATAGCTTGGTAATTATGTGGGTAATAAAACCTCAAAAGGGTTTCCCCTGATCACCACTCTAACCAGGTCAAAAGTCGGGTCAAACTAGTTTAAGAAAAGTCAACAGGAAGCTTAAAATGTCATTTATGCATAATTAACATTAAAGATCATATACAACCTGTTGGATCATTGTTATAACTTAGTAATAAGTGTAAGAACATGTCTAAACATGTTCCACCCGACTATTTCCTGTTTAGACCCGGTTCGAAACCGAAAGTCACATAGTTTGACTTTCACTTTGACTTTCAGTTCTGACCCGTTTAGGCATGTTTTAGAAATGCCTCAGAGCTTAAATTGGATTAGGTTACATGTTAGAACAACCCTCTGTGATTATACACCTTGGTTCGTCAGTTATCCAATTAATATGCACGTTTCCGTTAATTGCTCATATGTTGACCATTATGCCCTTATTACCTTAAAACGTGATTTATGAAAATGTAAAAGTGTAGAAACCTTAAATACTGATATATAAACTTGTATGCCAAGTTTGACATCAGTTTGACTTATAGATTAAGAGTTATGCTCATTATCGCAAAAATTAATGCTTTATGTTAATAAAACGGCGTAATTAGCATATAGCCTAGTTAAGCCTACTTTTTGGTATCAAACTTAATACCCACTGATGTAATATATTATTTTGGGATTTTTAAAGATTTTTAATTGATTTTAGGCTGAGCATAACTAGTAGTCGTAGGCTTAATCCGGTAATTGTCGGTTTTGCCCTTACGGGCCATAAAATGAGTTTTACTTATCGAAACGACTCCAAACCTTTTGCTACTGATCACATATGATAAATAATTTATTTTAAGCCTTCTGGAAATAAAAAATATCAGATTTAAGTATCAAACCCGGAAATGGCCTTTAATCGCCTTATTTAGCGTTTTTAACGCATAGTATGTTTTAAAATCATATTGAACATACCCGGGTTGATACCTACTGATATATGAGGCAAATTATGATATTTTAACAGTAAGAAAAGGTTGAATAACTCAGACTTCGTTTTTGAGCTTTTCGGCTTATGTGAAATTACCAAAATACCCCTACGGGGCATAGTTTGGTTAAAAATGATAAATTTCACATATATGCTTTAGCCTACTGTTATAACTCATCAGATTGAGTATGTTTGCTGTTTACATCAGACCTATAACTCAGTTAAACATCTAAACGCTTTTACAAGCTTTAAAATGACCAAACTACCCCTACGGGGCCTAGTTGGTGTTTAAATTAGTTCGGAGCATAATGAAAGACATCCTACTGATGTTACAACATATTTGAAGAATATTAACTTAGGAAACCTGTATATGGCTCTTGCGGATACCCGTTACGCATTTTACGCGTTCGGTTCGGTTTATGTAACAAGTTTACATAAATTAACCGACACGGGTCAAACCTTATCGGTTTCATCTCAAAATCCAGAATGTGAATAATAAACCCATATTAAACAAGTCTCTGAACTTGTCGGGGCTAAATCACATTCTATCCGGTCTTCGCTTAATCGTGCGTACGAACCGTATCTTTGAAACTAGCCGGTCTAAGCTTAAGCTTAATAAAAGACCCGTTAGTATTCTAATAGGTTATATTAAACCTTCGTTCCAGATTAGGAGAACCAGTAAAAGCTACGTGCATTTTACTTATTGTGATTTATACTTTGCATCAGGTAAATACTTTTAACTTATTTTCCTTATACGGGCTTGGGTTACGGTATATAGCATACCGCTTGATCGGGCATCAAATCTCCACGCTTAGTGGGTAGTTGAATAATTTGATCGGCTCGTTTAAACAGTCTTGTTTACTTTACAGCCTTTGGGGGGTTAATGACCATGTCCCGGATATCCTTGGCATCATCTTACGAGATTGGCCACGACTTGAGCACGGGGTGTAGGCGTACACCTGTCAGTGTATAACTCTATGATTGTGGTGTGTCTATTGATCTTTAACCCGGACTAGATCCGGGCTACTGAACGCATAAGTAACATGTAATGCGTTCACAAGATTATAATATTAAATAATTCTCCCAAGTTAAAAAGATTAATCTTGCCTCTGTGCAGTTTAATCAAATTATAAAACATTTATGCCATGTGCATCCAAACCAATTTTTAAATCATTTTCCAAAATGAGTCAGTTGATTGTATTTACCAGTGTAAACTGACGTATTTTCCCAAAAAGACTAAATGCAGGTACTAAACGTAATTGGCTGGATTGTCTCCTTAGCATCAATAAAGAGTCTCGCAAGCTTAAGATGCCTGAAGTCTGTTGAACTATTGTTTCCATTTTATGTTCGATCCTTCTGTGGATAAACTTCCGAATATTGTGACAGTTGATATTACAATAATAGATTCGGTTGTATTATATTTTCAATTGCTTCCGCTGTGCTTAATAATATTGTGTTGTTTGACTATTATGTTGCCAACCATGACGTCACGATACTCCCCACCGGGCCCACCGGTGACACGTGGAAATCGGGGTGTGACAGGTTGGTATCAGAGCCAACACTGAGTGAATTATTTTTGTGTTTAATCTCAGTTACACAATTACACAATCTAAAATTTTGAGTCTAGACTTAACATAGGAATAATCTTAATCCTAATATGGAAATTTTTGCTTCCAATTTTTATTATTATTATTGGATACGTCGCCAAGCGAGGAAGCTGAACTAGGGATTCTCCACACCCGGAGCCTTGAAATGCTGAACTTCGTATAGCGACCAAGATGAGACGTGCAACCAAGGAGAAAGCATTCAGGAATTGAATAAAGAAGAAACTCCTTTGCTGAAAATCGTTTCCTCAATAGTCCTTATAAGGACATATTTATCTTTTTAGTCCCTTCGAGGACAACATTATTCCTTTCAAGTCCCGCTTATGGCAACTTTATACTTTTATTTTTATATAGTGGAATGATTAAGTTTAAACTTTCATTCTAAACAAGAATATTAAATAAATGGAAAATAACATTTCCTTTTGCAAGATCTACCATTATAATAAAATGGCAAATCTAAAAAGGACAAAACCTAGCTTTGGGTCATATTAAGACCGGCCAAGATGGTAGTTCCATAATTAGATTAAGATCCATATTAACACCTCAATTTAAAAATTGTTCTGCGTTAATTATAAATTAAGAATCTTAAGTGTGAAACCTAGCCTACGGGTCAATTATAAGACCGGGCCAAGATGGTAAGACCTGTTAAAAAGATTCAAATCATCAATTAAGAATCTTAAGTGTGAAACCTAGCCTGAGTGTCATTATAAAGACCTGGCCAAGATGGTAAGACCTGTTTAAAAGATTCGTATCCCAGTTAACATCTGAAAACATGTTAACATTCCCGACAGATGTGATTCGTTGGAAATCACACACGTTATTAAGGATTCTTCAAAAGATTCCTAACCCAGTTTAATGATCTCTGAATCCTGGGTTTACATCATCAATTAAGATGATCATATTTTAACCATACGTGGTAATATAGTGCCTACGGGCCTTGCTCATTTCTACATGAGCCAAAATACAGTGGTAGCTATGACTCCCTGTCAGAAAAAGGTAATGAACTAGGTTCAAACCTCAAGGCTTTGATTCTCTGAAATCATAGCTTATAATTTATAATTGTCCTTGTGACTAGGCCTATTGTGCCAATATACTTACATGCTTTGATTCTCTGAAATCATAAGCTTATAATTTATAAATGTCCATGTGACCAGGCCATTGGGTGCCCCTAATAAAACTATTAATGTTTTATAATTAGGATAAATTATAATAGAAATCCTAAATAAATATATGATTAATAAATTAACCAAATATGGTCTCTGTTTACCGTGGTTAATGAATTTCCCTAAGGGGCAATTCAGTAATAAACATCCCTTTTAAGGGAAGTGCCTACGGGCTATAGTTAATGTCCTCTGAGACTGAAGACAGTGGCAGCCTACAGCTCCCTGTCAGGAAAAGGTAATGAACTTTGATTCAAACCTTAATGCCGCGATTCTCTGAAATCATGGCTTATAGATTTAACTTGTCTACGCGACTAGGCCATTTGTGCTATTATTATTATTAACTTATGAATTAGGATTTATGATAAAAATCCTGAATAAAATAAACATCCTTCCTTCCCTATCAGTATGCTTTTTAAAAAGAATCTTAAAGGTGAAACCTAGACTACGCGGCCAAGATGGTGAAACCTACTCAAGGGATTCAGATCCCTGTTAACACTCAAGAACGTGTTAGCACTCTTGAGAAATGTGATCCGAGAAAATCACAACAATCATCCTTATACTGAATTCTTCCAATTCCCTTATCTAGCCTGGTGATCTAGAAATCACGGCTTATATCATCCCATAACACGATCATGTTATAAACATCCGTTAGTGATGATGTGCCTACGGGCTAAACTTGTTGTCCAATAAGACAACGACAGTGATGGTCTTTGACCTCCTGTCTAAAATATTGGACTATGTCCAAACATAATAGTCTATATGATCAATACGATCATGACTAATATCATCTAATGTGATGATAATATTATTTAACATCCTTTAGTGATGTTTTGCCTACGGGTATAATATATTGTCCATTTGAGACATTGACATTGTTATCTTTATGATTCCTTGTCTGAGGTGGTGAGCTATGCTCAAGCCAAAATAGTCAATATGATTAATGCAATCATGACTTATATCTTCTAATAGGATGAACCTATTATAAACATCCATTAGTGATGTTTCGCCTATGGGCCATATTATATTGTCCATGTGTGACAAAGACATTGTGATCTTTACGATTCCCTGTGCAAGGTAGTGAGCTCTGCTCAAGCCTAATAGTCTATATGATCAATGCGATCATAACAAAAATCATCAATACGATGATTAAAAATTTTAACATCCTTAATGATGTTTTGCCTAAGAGCTATATTATATTGTCCAATTGAGACAAGGCAATTGTAATCTTTTGTGATTCTTTGCCCAAGAGGGTGAGATATACTCAAATCCCATAGTCTATACTATCATTATGATCCTGACTAGTATCATCAGTATGATGATCACAATATTAACATCCCTCGTGATGAAATGCCTACGGGCTATACTTTATTTTAGTAACGGTAAGACAAAGATAGTAGTGATCTTTATGATCCCCTGTTCAAAATGGAGTGATTATACCCAAACCTAATAGTCAATATGATCGATGTGATCATGACTAATATCATTAAATACGATGGTTATATATAAACATTCATTAGTGATGTTGAATTGGCTTACCTTTCTGCCAAAGGAATCGTCTTTCAAAGACGATGACAGTTGTAGTCTATGACTCCCTGTCCAAAGGTGAAGAACCACGTTCAAACCTTGAAGCCCTAATCTAATAAGATTGCGGCTAATAAATTAAGATCTTTGATGATAGACCATCGAGTCATGTTTTAAAGTCATTCATGACAAGCCTATGTGCTATAAATTGTCATTCGAGACAAGCTAACATATTAAAATGTTAACATTCTTGGAGACATGCCTTTGTGCCAGATTTGATAAATGTCCTTATGACAAGGCCGTTTGTGCCATATCTAAATGACAGTTACGACAAGGCCTTCGTGCCGTATAATCATTTATGTCCTTCGTGACTAGGCTTTATGCCATATCTTTCTACGTCCATCGAGACAGGCTTCTATGCCAAATGTGTATACATATAATAAAGGTCTTGTAAGGCAAGCCTTTTGAGCTATTTATAATCGTCCTTGTGACAAAGACAGTTGTGACATTATGGTCCCCTGTCAAGCAGGTATTGGACTCGCTCCAAACCTTAAATGCCATAGATAGTCCTTTTGTGACCAAAGCAAAAATGTAATAGATATACATTCAAAAAGCATTCATTAAGAATGTTCAGAACGGAATAGCCCATACGGATTATGAATGCCGTGGCTAATCTAAGTCAGGTCATCAGGATGAGGACTAATAATTGTTAAATCTTGGTGATTAGTACCAAGTTTCGAGTATCGAAAACTCGGAGGAGGTAGACGACAGTAGCAATACTATTAATGCGACGAAAGTTAATAAAACTGCAAACGTAAACCTCAATATTGATGGAGTTAATCTCCAAGCTGTGGTTGACGCAGCAGTTGGAGAGATCATGGGAAAAGGTCATGAGACAATCCAAGGGGCCGAATGCTTCTTGCTCTAAATCTCATTCGAAACCATGTTTAAGTTGCTCATGAGGATAGCTATGTTCACACTTCGAATATGAAGGATGAACCAAAAGAAGGAGAATAACTCCCAGAAATCTGAGAAAGATAGCAAGTACAGGCTTAATAAAAAGCAACGAAAGTTCAGTAAGAAGCCTGTATACCTCAGAGACTGCTTCAACATTATTAGATGGATGTTTTATATCCATTAGGAATCATTTTTCCGATGTCCTAAGTTTCGTTAAATATAAGGACTCAATATAGTGAAAAATCGATTGGTTGCCTCAAAAAATCAAGCCCATATTGTGGGTGATAAGAAGCAATTAATTATCAAGACTCCTTATGAGACAACCCTCATAATTACAGGTATCTGTACGAATAATTAATATTAAACATAAAAAAATGGTGGAATTGGCCGTCCCCGGAATCGAACCTGGGTCTAGGCCGCACCCTTTCGCGCGCCTAGCCAACTGAGCTAGGTGCCTAGTTTGTGAAACTTCCATTATTGATTAAATATAAGCACTTGTACAATAAACTTCCTTATCATTTATCAATGATAATTTCTGCTAAGTGTCCTGTTTTTAATACAGGCAATAATAAATCTTCATGAACCATAAACTTAGCAAAATTTTTATTATCATCCACAAGGTATAACTACCAAGGAAACCATAGTAACCGATTCTTATAGATCGGCAAGGAATCCTTCCGAAAATCTAAGAGCACTCTTTCTTTGCATAGAGTACGACAACATATGTTATTTTAATTATTTTTTCTCATTGTTTTCTATCGCCTGCGAATGCCAAACTATGTTTGATTAAAGTGTCATATGAGGATTGGCGTATCCTAGTGTGTCCCATAGATTATTTCCATGTCTGATCAGCATGGAGGTTTAATACATGGAACCCTAAGATATCCCAATGATCATATTGTACTAAAGTCGACTAGTAGTATTCAAAGAAGATATCCAAAAAATGGAATTTTTTTTCTTTTCCAAGTAAATGTTCCCGATTAAGGAATTCATGGACTTATAACATAAAGGTGTCACTCATTTGACTCGAACAATGATGGATGAACTGGAGCTTGAGATATGGAAAATCTCTATAGCCTCCTTGTATCTTAATTATCTTCTCAAAAGTTTCCCCTGCTTACCTCCTGGAAGACAGGTAGAACTAAGATTAACATCCCGCTGTGGACTGAAGTATTATGAAAACTCCATATTGATTATGGAAAAATCGAAACCTTGATTTAGTAGGTTTTAAAACATAGGCACATAAAGCCTGACTCAATATTTTGAGGGTTTTAGGTTATTAAATAAGAAAGACGGTTCATATTGCTTATGCATACATGCCGCAACCCTAATTAGGCAACGATTAAGAATCGCCATCTGCTACCCAGGATCTAAGGGCAAATTATTGGTGGATAGGCTTGAAAAAGTCCGTAGCCACCCATGTAGCTAAATGCTTGACATGTGCGCAAGTCAAAGCCGAGCATCAAAAGCCGTCAGGCTTGCTACAACAGCCTGAACTTCCTACGTGGAAGTGGGAAATGGTAACTATGGATTTTATTACCAAGTTACCCAAGACAAGGAAAGGAAATGATACGATATGAGTTATAGTTGACAGACTGACTAAGTCCGCACGTTTCCTACCCATCAAGGAGACTTATAGCTCCGACATGTTAGCCCAGTTATACGTTGATAAGATTGTAGCCCTACATGGCATACCTGTAGCTATTATCTCTGACCGGGATACTAGGTACACGTCACATTTTTGGAAAAGTTTCCAACAATCCTTGGGCACACGTTTGAATTTTAGTACGGCTTATCATCCTCAGACTGACGGTCAAAGTGAGCGTACTATTCAAACGTTGGAAGACATGCTACGTGCATGTGCGATCGATTTGGGAGGTAGTTGGGATAAGAACCTACCATTAATCGAATTCTCCTACAACAATAGCTACCATACCAGCATTAAGGCTGCGCCTTTTGAGGCATTATACGGTAGGAAGTGTAGATCGCCAGTTTGTTGGGCGGAAGTTGGAGAAGTCCAGTTATCAGGACCAGAGATCGTGTTCGAAACGACGGACAAGATTGTCCAGATTCGTGACAATCTCAAAGCTGCCCGGGATAGGCAGAAGAGTTACGCTGATCCAAATCGCAAGGATTTTCACTTCGAAGTAGGTGACAAAGTCCTACTTAAAGTGTCACCCTGGAAGGGGGTGATGCGATTTGGTAAGAAAGGCAAGCTAAGCCCGAGATACATAGGACCTTTCGAGGTTATCGAACGTGTCGGGTCAGTTGCCTATAAGTTGAACTTACCGGAAGAGCTCAGTGGAATTCACAATGTGTTCCACATCTGCAATCTGAAGAAGTGTTTCGCTGACGAATCACTGGTTATACCACATACAGATGTGCATATAGATGAGAGCTTGAAGTTTGTGGAAAAACCTTTGTCGATTGAAGATTGACAGGTAAGGAAGCTTCGAAGGAAGCATATACCTTTTGTAAAGGTCAAATGGGATGCCCGTAGAGGTCCCGAATACACGTGGGAAGTTGAATCCACCATGAAAGAAAAATACCCTTACTTATTTCAGTAAATCTCGGGTCGAGATTTATTTTAAGGGGGTGAGGATGTAACACCTCGAAAATTCGTGTTCAATGAAATAACGACACGTGTCATGTAAGACAAAACGCGTTGTAAACCCGGATTTAATAAAGATGTTTTGGCAGGATTTAAAAGTGTCATCATGTTAAATTTCACCTCTGAACGACCTCATTTATAAAATCCCAATACCCAATTATATTTTTCAAACATCTAATATATCCTAAATCCATAAATTCATTGACGATAAACGAATTCAAAGTGCATGATAGGTTCCTATGAAAATTTCTATGGTTAACCTTCTTGTTCGGAACTTTCGAAAAGGATCCAAGCAAACATAACATAATGGTAGGGTATGTAATTGTTAAAAACCAATAATAAAGGTCCCAAACTGATAAAACAAGGTCCCAAAGTCGAATTATGAGGTTGCCCTTTCGAATGCATGAAGGAACAAGATTTTTGGCTACTGATGATTTGTTACGCACCGCAACAAATAATTGTTACGGTGCGCAACAAATGCCCAGCTCCAACAGAATTGCCTGTTTGCTGTTAAACGCGAAATTTGACCTTTTATCCGATTTTCCTCATATCCCTTGGCCCCTAAACAACCCCTAAACATCTAAGGACACTTGTTAAGATGTTGTGGTCACTTGTAGACTTGTGTGTCAAGAATTTGTGGTGATCTAAACACTATATAAGGCCACTAAGTTGCAACACATTCTTCACACTTCACTTGTGCATTTCTGGAGCTTTTGGGAGCTTAAGAGCAGACACAAGATCTTCCTAATCAAGCTTAGGACTTCAGTAAGTTTTCTAATCCTTCCTTAGTTTAAGTTTTAGCTTAGTTTAGCTTAAAAGTCAACCGTCGTAATTAAAGGTTGACTTAGCGATTAATCACTAATGGTCCAGTGATTAGTCGAATTAAAAGTAGTTATAGCTTGGTAATTATGTGGGTAATAAAACCTCAAAAGGGTTTCCCCTGATCACCACTCTAACCAGGTCAAAAGTCGGGTCAAACTAGTTTAAGAAAAGTCAACAGGAAGCTTAAAATGTCATTTATGCATAATTAACATTAAAGATCATATACAACCTGTTGGATCATTGTTATAACTTAGTAATAAGTGTAAGAACATGTCTAAACATGTTCCACCCGACTATTTCCTGTTTAGACCCGGTTCGAAACCGAAAGTCACATAGTTTGACTTTCACTTTGACTTTCAGTTCTGACCCGTTTAGGCATGTTTTAGAAATGCCTCAGAGCTTAAATTGGATTAGGTTACATGTTAGAACAACCCTCTGTGATTATACACCTTGGTTCGTCAGTTATCCAATTAATATGCACGTTTCCGTTAATTGCTCATATGTTGACCATTATGCCCTTATTACCTTAAAACGTGATTTATGAAAATGTAAAAGTGTAGAAACCTTAAATACTGATATATAAACTTGTATGCCAAGTTTGACATCAGTTTGACTTATAGATTAAGAGTTATGCTCATTATCGCAAAAATTAATGCTTTATGTTAATAAAACGGCGTAATTAGCATATAGCCTAGTTAAGCCTACTTTTTGGTATCAAACTTAATACCCACTGATGTAATATATTATTTTGGGATTTTTAAAGATTTTTAATTGATTTTAGGCTGAGCATAACTAGTAGTCGTAGGCTTAATCCGGTAATTGTCGGTTTTGCCCTTACGGGCCATAAAATGAGTTTTACTTATCGAAACGACTCCAAACCTTTTGCTACTGATCACATATGATAAATAATTTATTTTAAGCCTTCTGGAAATAAAAAATATCAGATTTAAGTATCAAACCCGGAAATGGCCTTTAATCGCCTTATTTAGCGTTTTTAACGCATAGTATGTTTTAAAATCATATTGAACATACCCGGGTTGATACCTACTGATATATGAGGCAAATTATGATATTTTAACAGTAAGAAAAGGTTGAATAACTCAGACTTCGTTTTTGAGCTTTTCGGCTTATGTGAAATTACCAAAATACCCCTACGGGGCATAGTTTGGTTAAAAATGATAAATTTCACATATATGCTTTAGCCTACTGTTATAACTCATCAGATTGAGTATGTTTGCTGTTTACATCAGACCTATAACTCAGTTAAACATCTAAACGCTTTTACAAGCTTTAAAATGACCAAACTACCCCTACGGGGCCTAGTTGGTGTTTAAATTAGTTCGGAGCATAATGAAAGACATCCTACTGATGTTACAACATATTTGAAGAATATTAACTTAGGAAACCTGTATATGGCTCTTGCGGATACCCGTTACGCATTTTACGCGTTCGGTTCGGTTTATGTAACAAGTTTACATAAATTAACCGACACGGGTCAAACCTTATCGGTTTCATCTCAAAATCCAGACTGTGAATAATAAACCCATATTAAACAAGTCTCTGAACTTGTCGGGGCTAAATCACATTCTATCCGGTCTTCGCTTAATCGTGCGTACGAACCGTATCTTTGAAACTAGCCGGTCTAAGCTTAAGCTTAATAAAAGACCCGTTAGTATTCTAATAGGTTATATTAAACCTTCGTTCCAGATTAGGAGAACCAGTAAAAGCTACGTGCATTTTACTTATTGTGATTTATACTTTGCATCAGGTAAATACTTTTAACTTATTTTCCTTATACGGGCTTGGGTTACGGTATATAGCATACCGCTTGATCGGGCATCAAATCTCCACGCTTAGTGGGTAGTTGAATAATTTGATCGGCTCGTTTAAACAGTCTTGTTTACTTTACAGCCTTTGGGGGGTTAATGACCATGTCCCGGATATCCTTGGCATCATCTTACGAGATTGGCCACGACTTGAGCACGGGGTGTAGGCGTACACCTGTCAGTGTATAACTCTATGATTGTGGTGTGTCTATTGATCTTTAACCCGGACTAGATCCGGGCTACTGAACGCATAAGTAACATGTAATGCGTTCACAAGATTATAATATTAAATAATTCTCCCAAGTTAAAAAGATTAATCTTGCCTCTGTGCAGTTTAATCAAATTATAAAACATTTATGCCATGTGCATCCAAACCAATTTTTAAATCATTTTCCAAAATGAGTCAGTTGATTGTATTTACCAGTGTAAACTGACGTATTTTCCCAAAAAGACTAAATGCAGGTACTAAACGTAATTGGCTGGATTGTCTCCTTAGCATCAATAAAGAGTCTCGCAAGCTTAAGATGCCTGAAGTCTGTTGAACTATTGTTTCCATTTTATGTTCGATCCTTCTGTGGATAAACTTCCGAATATTGTGACAGTTGATATTACAATAATAGATTCGGTTGTATTATATTTTCAATTGCTTCCGCTGTGCTTAATAATATTGTGTTGTTTGACTATTATGTTGCCAACCATGACGTCACGATACTCCCCACCGGGCCCACCGGTGACACGTGGAAATCGGGGTGTGACAGGTTGGTATCAGAGCCAACACTGAGTGAATTATTTTTGTGTTTAATCTCAGTTACACAATTACACAATCTAAAATTTTGAGTCTAGACTTAACATAGGAATAATCTTAATCCTAATATGGAAATTTTTGCTTCCAATTTTTATTATTATTATTGGATACGTCGCCAAGCGAGGAAGCTGAACTAGGGATTCTCCACACCCGGAGCCTTGAAATGCTGAACTTCGTATAGCGACCAAGATGAGACGTGCAACCAAGGAGAAAGCATTCAGGAATTGAATAAAGAAGAAACTCCTTTGCTGAAAATCGTTTCCTCAATAGTCCTTATAAGGACATATTTATCTTTTTAGTCCCTTCGAGGACAACATTATTCCTTTCAAGTCCCGCTTATGGCAACTTTATACTTTTATTTTTATATAGTGGAATGATTAAGTTTAAACTTTCATTCTAAACAAGAATATTAAATAAATGGAAAATAACATTTCCTTTTGCAAGATCTACCATTATAATAAAATGGCAAATCTAAAAAGGACAAAACCTAGCTTTGGGTCATATTAAGACCGGCCAAGATGGTAGTTCCATAATTAGATTAAGATCCATATTAACACCTCAATTTAAAAATTGTTCTGCGTTAATTATAAATTAAGAATCTTAAGTGTGAAACCTAGCCTACGGGTCAATTATAAGACCGGGCCAAGATGGTAAGACCTGTTAAAAAGATTCAAATCATCAATTAAGAATCTTAAGTGTGAAACCTAGCCTGAGTGTCATTATAAAGACCTGGCCAAGATGGTAAGACCTGTTTAAAAGATTCGTATCCCAGTTAACATCTGAAAACATGTTAACATTCCCGACAGATGTGATTCGTTGGAAATCACACACGTTATTAAGGATTCTTCAAAAGATTCCTAACCCAGTTTAATGATCTCTGAATCCTGGGTTTACATCATCAATTAAGATGATCATATTTTAACCATACGTGGTAATATAGTGCCTACGGGCCTTGCTCATTTCTACATGAGCCAAAATACAGTGGTAGCTATGACTCCCTGTCAGAAAAAGGTAATGAACTAGGTTCAAACCTCAAGGCTTTGATTCTCTGAAATCATAGCTTATAATTTATAATTGTCCTTGTGACTAGGCCTATTGTGCCAATATACTTACATGCTTTGATTCTCTGAAATCATAAGCTTATAATTTATAAATGTCCATGTGACCAGGCCATTGGGTGCCCCTAATAAAACTATTAATGTTTTATAATTAGGATAAATTATAATAGAAATCCTAAATAAATATATGATTAATAAATTAACCAAATATGGTCTCTGTTTACCGTGGTTAATGAATTTCCCTAAGGGGCAATTCAGTAATAAACATCCCTTTTAAGGGAAGTGCCTACGGGCTATAGTTAATGTCCTCTGAGACTGAAGACAGTGGCAGCCTACAGCTCCCTGTCAGGAAAAGGTAATGAACTTTGATTCAAACCTTAATGCCGCGATTCTCTGAAATCATGGCTTATAGATTTAACTTGTCTACGCGACTAGGCCATTTGTGCTATTATTATTATTAACTTATGAATTAGGATTTATGATAAAAATCCTGAATAAAATAAACATCCTTCCTTCCCTATCAGTATGCTTTTTAAAAAGAATCTTAAAGGTGAAACCTAGCCTACGCGGCCAAGATGGTGAAACCTACTCAAGGGATTCAGATCCCTGTTAACACTCAAGAACGTGTTAGCACTCTTGAGAAATGTGATCCGAGAAAATCACAACAATCATCCTTATACTGAATTCTTCCAATTCCCTTATCTAGCCTGGTGATCTAGAAATCACGGCTTATATCATCCCATAACACGATCATGTTATAAACATCCGTTAGTGATGATGTGCCTACGGGCTAAACTTGTTGTCCAATAAGACAACGACAGTGATGGTCTTTGACCTCCTGTCTAAAATATTGGACTATGTCCAAACATAATAGTCTATATGATCAATACGATCATGACTAATATCATCTAATGTGATGATAATATTATTTAACATCCTTTAGTGATGTTTTGCCTACGGGTATAATATATTGTCCATTTGAGACATTGACATTGTTATCTTTATGATTCCTTGTCTGAGGTGGTGAGCTATGCTCAAGCCAAAATAGTCAATATGATTAATGCAATCATGACTTATATCTTCTAATAGGATGAACCTATTATAAACATCCATTAGTGATGTTTCGCCTATGGGCCATATTATATTGTCCATGTGTGACAAAGACATTGTGATCTTTACGATTCCCTGTGCAAGGTAGTGAGCTCTGCTCAAGCCTAATAGTCTATATGATCAATGCGATCATAACAAAAATCATCAATACGATGATTAAAAATTTTAACATCCTTAATGATGTTTTGCCTAAGAGCTATATTATATTGTCCAATTGAGACAAGGCAATTGTAATCTTTTGTGATTCTTTGCCCAAGAGGGTGAGATATACTCAAATCCCATAGTCTATACTATCATTATGATCCTGACTAGTATCATCAGTATGATGATCACAATATTAACATCCCTCGTGATGAAATGCCTACGGGCTATACTTTATTTTAGTAACGGTAAGACAAAGATAGTAGTGATCTTTATGATCCCCTGTTCAAAATGGAGTGATTATACCCAAACCTAATAGTCAATATGATCGATGTGATCATGACTAATATCATTAAATACGATGGTTATATATAAACATTCATTAGTGATGTTGAATTGGCTTACCTTTCTGCCAAAGGAATCGTCTTTCAAAGACGATGACAGTTGTAGTCTATGACTCCCTGTCCAAAGGTGAAGAACCACGTTCAAACCTTGAAGCCCTAATCTAATAAGATTGCGGCTAATAAATTAAGATCTTTGATGATAGACCATCGAGTCATGTTTTAAAGTCATTCATGACAAGCCTATGTGCTATAAATTGTCATTCGAGACAAGCTAACATATTAAAATGTTAACATTCTTGGAGACATGCCTTTGTGCCAGATTTGATAAATGTCCTTATGACAAGGCCGTTTGTGCCATATCTAAATGACAGTTACGACAAGGCCTTCGTGCCGTATAATCATTTATGTCCTTCGTGACTAGGCTTTATGCCATATCTTTCTACGTCCATCGAGACAGGCTTCTATGCCAAATGTGTATACATATAATAAAGGTCTTGTAAGGCAAGCCTTTTGAGCTATTTATAATCGTCCTTGTGACAAAGACAGTTGTGACATTATGGTCCCCTGTCAAGCAGGTATTGGACTCGCTCCAAACCTTAAATGCCATAGATAGTCCTTTTGTGACCAAAGCAAAAATGTAATAGATATACATTCAAAAAGCATTCATTAAGAATGTTCAGAACGGAATAGCCCATACGGATTATGAATGCCGTGGCTAATCTAAGTCAGGTCATCAGGATGAGGACTAATAATTGTTAAATCTTGGTGATTAGTACCAAGTTTCGAGTATCGAAAACTCGGAGGAGGTAGACGACAGTAGCAATACTATTAATGCGACGAAAGTTAATAAAACTGCAAACGTAAACCTCAATATTGATGGAGTTAATCTCCAAGCTGTGGTTGACGCAGCAGTTGGAGAGATCATGGGAAAAGGTCATGAGACAATCCAAGGGGCCGAATGCTTCTTGCTCTAAATCTCATTCGAAACCATGTTTAAGTTGCTCATGAGGATAGCTATGTTCACACTTCGAATATGAAGGATGAACCAAAAGAAGGAGAATAACTCCCAGAAATCTGAGAAAGATAGCAAGTACAGGCTTAATAAAAAGCAACGAAAGTTCAGTAAGAAGCCTGTATACCTCAGAGACTGCTTCAACATTATTAGATGGATGTTTTATATCCATTAGGAATCATTTTTCCGATGTCCTAAGTTTCGTTAAATATAAGGACTCAATATAGTGAAAAATCGATTGGTTGCCTCAAAAAATCAAGCCCATATTGTGGGTGATAAGAAGCAATTAATTATCAAGACTCCTTATGAGACAACCCTCATAATTACAGGTATCTGTACGAATAATTAATATTAAACATAAAAAAATGGTGGAATTGGCCGTCCCCGGAATCGAACCTGGGTCTAGGCCGCACCCTTTCGCGCGCCTAGCCAACTGAGCTAGGTGCCTAGTTTGTGAAACTTCCATTATTGATTAAATATAAGCACTTGTACAATAAACTTCCTTATCATTTATCAATGATAATTTCTGCTAAGTGTCCTGTTTTTAATACAGGCAATAATAAATCTTCATGAACCATAAACTTAGCAAAATTTTTATTATCATCCACAAGGTATAACTACCAAGGAAACCATAGTAACCGATTCTTATAGATCGGCAAGGAATCCTTCCGAAAATCTAAGAGCACTCTTTCTTTGCATAGAGTACGACAACATATGTTATTTTAATTATTTTTTCTCATTGTTTTCTATCGCCTGCGAATGCCAAACTATGTTTGATTAAAGTGTCATATGAGGATTGGCGTATCCTAGTGTGTCCCATAGATTATTTCCATGTCTGATCAGCATGGAGGTTTAATACATGGAACCCTAAGATATCCCAATGATCATATTGTACTAAAGTCGACTAGTAGTATTCAAAGAAGATATCCAAAAAATGGAATTTTTTTTCTTTTCCAAGTAAATGTTCCCGATTAAGGAATTCATGGACTTATAACATAAAGGTGTCACTCATTTGACTCGAACAATGATGGATGAACTGGAGCTTGAGATATGGAAAATCTCTATAGCCTCCTTGTATCTTAATTATCTTCTCAAAAGTTTCCCCTGCTTACCTCCTGGAAGACAGGTAGAACTAAGATTAACATCCCGCTGTGGACTGAAGTATTATGAAAACTCCATATTGATTATGGAAAAATCGAAACCTTGATTTAGTAGGTTTTAAAACATAGGCACATAAAGCCTGACTCAATATTTTGAGGGTTTTAGGTTATTAAATAAGAAAGACGGTTCATATTGCTTATGCATACATGCCGCAACCCTAATTAGGCAACGATTAAGAATCGCCATCTGCTACCCAGGATCTAAGGGCAAATTATTGGTGGATAGGCTTGAAAAAGTCCGTAGCCACCCATGTAGCTAAATGCTTGACATGTGCGCAAGTCAAAGCCGAGCATCAAAAGCCGTCAGGCTTGCTACAACAGCCTGAACTTCCTACGTGGAAGTGGGAAATGGTAACTATGGATTTTATTACCAAGTTACCCAAGACAAGGAAAGGAAATGATACGATATGAGTTATAGTTGACAGACTGACTAAGTCCGCACGTTTCCTACCCATCAAGGAGACTTATAGCTCCGACATGTTAGCCCAGTTATACGTTGATAAGATTGTAGCCCTACATGGCATACCTGTAGCTATTATCTCTGACCGGGATACTAGGTACACGTCACATTTTTGGAAAAGTTTCCAACAATCCTTGGGCACACGTTTGAATTTTAGTACGGCTTATCATCCTCAGACTGACGGTCAAAGTGAGCGTACTATTCAAACGTTGGAAGACATGCTACGTGCATGTGCGATCGATTTGGGAGGTAGTTGGGATAAGAACCTACCATTAATCGAATTCTCCTACAACAATAGCTACCATACCAGCATTAAGGCTGCGCCTTTTGAGGCATTATACGGTAGGAAGTGTAGATCGCCAGTTTGTTGGGCGGAAGTTGGAGAAGTCCAGTTATCAGGACCAGAGATCGTGTTCGAAACGACGGACAAGATTGTCCAGATTCGTGACAATCTCAAAGCTGCCCGGGATAGGCAGAAGAGTTACGCTGATCCAAATCGCAAGGATTTTCACTTCGAAGTAGGTGACAAAGTCCTACTTAAAGTGTCACCCTGGAAGGGGGTGATGCGATTTGGTAAGAAAGGCAAGCTAAGCCCGAGATACATAGGACCTTTCGAGGTTATCGAACGTGTCGGGTCAGTTGCCTATAAGTTGAACTTACCGGAAGAGCTCAGTGGAATTCACAATGTGTTCCACATCTGCAATCTGAAGAAGTGTTTCGCTGACGAATCACTGGTTATACCACATACAGATGTGCATATAGATGAGAGCTTGAAGTTTGTGGAAAAACCTTTGTCGATTGAAGATTGACAGGTAAGGAAGCTTCGAAGGAAGCATATACCTTTTGTAAAGGTCAAATGGGATGCCCGTAGAGGTCCCGAATACACGTGGGAAGTTGAATCCACCATGAAAGAAAAATACCCTTACTTATTTCAGTAAATCTCGGGTCGAGATTTATTTTAAGGGGGTGAGGATGTAACACCTCGAAAATTCGTGTTCAATGAAATAACGACACGTGTCATGTAAGACAAAACGCGTTGTAAACCCGGATTTAATAAAGATGTTTTGGCAGGATTTAAAAGTGTCATCATGTTAAATTTCACCTCTGAACGACCTCATTTATAAAATCCCAATACCCAATTATATTTTTCAAACATCTAATATATCCTAAATCCATAAATTCATTGACGATAAACGAATTCAAAGTGCATGATAGGTTCCTATGAAAATTTCTATGGTTAACCTTCTTGTTCGGAACTTTCGAAAAGGATCCAAGCAAACATAACATAATGGTAGGGTATGTAATTGTTAAAAACCAATAATAAAGGTCCCAAACTGATAAAACAAGGTCCCAAAGTCGAATTATGAGGTTGCCCTTTCGAATGCATGAAGGAACAAGATTTTTGGCTACTGATGATTTGTTACGCACCACAACAAATAATTGTTACGGTGCGCAACAAATGCCCAGCTCCAACAGAATTGCCTGTTTGCTGTTAAACGCGAAATTTGACCTTTTATCCGATTTTCCTCATATCCCTTGGCCCCTAAACAACCCCTAAACATCTAAGGACACTTGTTAAGATGTTGTGGTCACTTGTAGACTTGTGTGTCAAGAATTTGTGGTGATCTAAACACTATATAAGGCCACTAAGTTGCAACACATTCTTCACACTTCACTTGTGCATTTCTGGAGCTTTTGGGAGCTTAAGAGCAGACACAAGATCTTCCTAATCAAGCTTAGGACTTCAGTAAGTTTTCTAATCCTTCCTTAGTTTAAGTTTTAGCTTAGTTTAGCTTAAAAGTCAACCGTCGTAATTAAAGGTTGACTTAGCGATTAATCACTAATGGTCCAGTGATTAGTCGAATTAAAAGTAGTTATAGCTTGGTAATTATGTGGGTAATAAAACCTCAAAAGGGTTTCCCCTGATCACCACTCTAACCAGGTCAAAAGTCGGGTCAAACTAGTTTAAGAAAAGTCAACAGGAAGCTTAAAATGTCATTTATGCATAATTAACATTAAAGATCATATACAACCTGTTGGATCATTGTTATAACTTAGTAATAAGTGTAAGAACATGTCTAAACATGTTCCACCCGACTATTTCCTGTTTAGACCCGGTTCGAAACCGAAAGTCACATAGTTTGACTTTCACTTTGACTTTCAGTTCTGACCCGTTTAGGCATGTTTTAGAAATGCCTCAGAGCTTAAATTGGATTAGGTTACATGTTAGAACAACCCTCTGTGATTATACACCTTGGTTCGTCAGTTATCCAATTAATATGCACGTTTCCGTTAATTGCTCATATGTTGACCATTATGCCCTTATTACCTTAAAACGTGATTTATGAAAATGTAAAAGTGTAGAAACCTTAAATACTGATATATAAACTTGTATGCCAAGTTTGACATCAGTTTGACTTATAGATTAAGAGTTATGCTCATTATCGCAAAAATTAATGCTTTATGTTAATAAAACGGCGTAATTAGCATATAGCCTAGTTAAGCCTACTTTTTGGTATCAAACTTAATACCCACTGATGTAATATATTATTTTGGGATTTTTAAAGATTTTTAATTGATTTTAGGCTGAGCATAACTAGTAGTCGTAGGCTTAATCCGGTAATTGTCGGTTTTGCCCTTACGGGCCATAAAATGAGTTTTACTTATCGAAACGACTCCAAACCTTTTGCTACTGATCACATATGATAAATAATTTATTTTAAGCCTTCTGGAAATAAAAAATATCAGATTTAAGTATCAAACCCGGAAATGGCCTTTAATCGCCTTATTTAGCGTTTTTAACGCATAGTATGTTTTAAAATCATATTGAACATACCCGGGTTGATACCTACTGATATATGAGGAAAATTATGATATTTTAACAGTAAGAAAAGGTTGAATAACTCAGACTTCGTTTTTGAGCTTTTCGGCTTATGTGAAATTACCAAAATACCCCTACGGGGCATAGTTTGGTTAAAAATGATAAATTTCACATATATGCTTTAGCCTACTGTTATAACTCATCAGATTGAGTATGTTTTCTGTTTACATCAGACCTATAACTCAGTTAAACATCTAAACGCTTTTACAAGCTTTAAAATGACCAAACTACCCCTACGGGGCCTAGTTGGTGTTTAAATTAGTTCGGAGCATAATGAAAGACATCCTACTGATGTTACAACATATTTGAAGAATATTAACTTAGGAAACCTGTATATGGCTCTTGCGGATACCCGTTACGCATTTTACGCGTTCGGTTCGGTTTATGTAACAAGTTTACATAAATTAACCGACACGGGTCAAACCTTATCGGTTTCATCTCAAAATCCAGAATGTGAATAATAAACCCATATTAAACAAGTCTCTGAACTTGTCGGGGCTAAATCACATTCTATCCGGTTTTCGCTTAATCGTGCGTACGAACCGTATCTTTGAAACTAGCCGGTCTAAGCTTAAGCTTAATAAAAGACCCGTTAGTATTCTAATAGGTTATATTAAACCTTCGTTCCAGATTAGGAGAACCAGTAAAAGCTACGTGCATTTTACTTATTGTGATTTATACTTTGCATCAGGTAAATACTTTTAACTTATTTTCCCTATACGGGCTTGGGTTACGGTATATAGCATACCGCTTGATCGGGCATCAAATCTCCACGCTTAGTGGGTAGTTGAATAATTTGATCGGCTCGTTTAAACAGTCTTGTTTACTTTACAGCCTTTGGGGGGTTAATGACCATGTCCCGGATATCCTTGGCATCATCTTACGAGATTGGCCACGACTTGAGCACGGGGTGTAGGCGTACACCTGTCAGTGTATAACTCTATGATTGTGGTGTGTCTATTGATCTTTAACCCGGACTAGATCCGGGCTACTGAACGCATAAGTAACATGTAATTCGTTCACAAGATTATAATATTAAATAATTCTCCCAAGTTAAAAAGATTAATCTTGCCTCTGTGCAGTTTAATCAAATTATAAAACATTTATGCCATGTGCATCCAAACCAATTTTTAAATCATTTTCCAAAATGAGTCAGTTGATTGTATTTACCAGTGTAAACTGACGTATTTTCCCAAAAAGACTAAATGCAGGTACTAAACGTAATTGGCTGGATTGTCTCCTTAGCATCAATAAAGAGTCTCGCAAGCTTAAGATGCCTGAAGTCTGTTGAACTATTGTTTCCATTTTATGTTCGATCCTTCTGTGGATAAACTTCCGAATATTGTGACAGTTGATATTACAATAATAGATTCGGTTGTATTATATTTTCAATTGCTTCCGTTGTGCTTAATAATATTGTGTTGTTTGACTATTATGTTGCCAACCATGACGTCACAATACTCCCCACCGGGCCCACCGGTGACACGTGGAAATCGGGGTGTGACAACTATGATGATATCAACTACGTCACGATACTCCCCACCGGGCCCACCGGTAATACGTGGAAATATCGGGGTGTGACAGGTTGGTATCAGAGCCAACATTGAGTGAATTAAACACTAGCCTTTTGTGTTTAATCTCAATGACACATTAGCACATTCCTTGACCTTCTGAGCTCAATTTTGTTGACTGATCTGTTGACTTGGTGGTGAAATGACCATTTTAACCTTTTATTTTACCCCCTGTGTTATGTTTACTCTGTAATATTACCCCCTGCCACCACTGCCACCACCACAACCACCACTGCCACCTCCAGCCACCACCCTCAACCACCACTGCCACCGCCATTCACCACCACTGCCATCTTCTTCCTCCCCCCTCTCTCTCTCTAAAAAAAACCCACCACCCGCCTTCATCTTCAACAATCACCACCGTCATCTCCACACCCCAGCCCCCAATCATCCACATACATACAGCCAAACCACCACGATCACTACCACCCCTACACCACCCTTCAATCAACACCTGCAACCAGTGATTCATCTCAATTTGTGGTAGAAATTACAAAATTGGATTTATTTCATTTAAAATTCAAGTTGGCTGATTTGATTTGATGGTTTAATTCATAGATCTGGTAATTTAAATTAAATTTTTTTGCACAAATTTAAAGAAAGCAAGAGGTCTTTTTATTTTGGTGCAAAAAGTCAAAATCGGTGTTTCGTTATACAAATTCATTCAAAATCGATGTTCAGTACATAACAAGATTACATATTTAATTGCTACAAGTTCAATTGAGAGAAACACAAGAAATCATCAAGACTTTACCTGTTAGATGTTTAGTTTAGTGACGTTTAGTTCTGTTCAGAGATTTGTAAATCGTACACGAAGGTTTTTTTCCGGCGACGAGTTATCAGCGGAAAACAGTCTTTATTTGTTTGTTTAAAATCGTCAATGTGATTCTGAATCAGATTGGTGTTTGCAGAGATGGATGTTGTTTCAGCGGAGGTGGTTGTTGTCTTACAGTGGTGATTATGAATGGTTTGGTTGTATGTATGTGTATGATTGGGGGCTGGGGTGTGGAGATGACGGTGGTGATTGTTGAAGATGAAGGCGGGTGGAGGGTTTTTTAGAGAGAGAGAGAGAGAAGGGGAGGAAGAAGATGGCAGTGGTGGTTGTGGTGGTGAATGGTGGTGGCAGTGGTGGTTGAGGGTGGTGGGTGGAGGTGGCAGTGGTGGTTGTGGTGGTGAAAGGCGGTGGCAGTGGTGGCAGGGGTAATATTACAGAGTAAACAAAACACAGGGGGTAAAATAGTCATTTCACCTCCAAGTCAACAGATCAGTCAACAAAATTGAGCTTAGGGGGTAAGGTTGCGACATAACATCAAACAGTGGGGGGTAAAATTGCAATTATTTCCTTAGCGGGGTAAGGGTGCCAATGACCCCTAACCCCAGGGGGTAAAATTGCAGTTTACTCTATATATTATTATAGGCATCTTAGTTTATCCATCAAAATTACAATTGGCGCACCAATGTGCCTATATGCACACCAAAAAGTGTTTTTTTTTCTTATATGCACACCCTGCAGTGTCGAGCTGTGGCCAAATTGCGGCGTTTTGGTGCGGTCAATCAGACAAAGACTGACGGGTGTCTGGCGGGTTTGTTGACCGGACTAAAACGCCGAGCTTTGGCCGCGTTTTGGTCCTGTCAACCAGACACCCGGTCAGTCTTTTGTCTGGTTGACCGGACCAAAACGTGGGCAAAGCTCGGCGTTTTGGTCCGGTCAACAGACCCGTCAGTCTTTGTCTGGTTGACCGAACCAAAACGACGCACTTTGGCCACAGCTCGACACTGCAGGGTGTTCATATAGAACAAAAAGGTACTTTTTGGGATGGCTATCTACACACCAAGTGTGTAGATAGTTTGAGCCTTACAATTTTACTCATCACAAATATATTATAAAGTAGTATAGATGATATACTTATCATTTATGTAAACAAAACCCATTAACACACTTCAAATCATAAATTAGAGATTAATGGTTAAAGTTTTGACAAAATGTTATATTATCACCTATATGTTCATCAAACAACCTTGCAACACTTTTAATTAAGCTAAAATGGATCTAAAGCATAAGAATCAAATCTAACACATAACGGTATTAGATAGCTAAAATAAAATGCAAATTATAATTTTTCAAGAAATATTAAGATGCTCTATTTTTATTTTAAACTTTAGTTGTCGATTACAAAACCAATGAATAAGAATTAAAAAAAACGGCATAAAAAGGAAATTTCAAAATTTGGCCAAAATGAAAGAAGTAAAGATTAGTTAAAAAGGTGTGGTGTTAATTACATATAACACTATGGGGTATGGGATGGGGGTTGGGGCGTGGTTTGGGTACAAACGCCCAAGTCACCATCCCAGGTGGGCTTGGGTTTCGGCGTGGCTCCTTTGGCGGGGGTTTCAGCCCGGGCGTTAGGCGGGGCTACGCATGACATGGCGGGATCTCATTGGCCAAGAAAAGTAGGCGTTTGGGGTTGAATTTAAAAAAAAAAAAAAACCTTTTTTCTTATATAAATACCCTTCCATATTAAACATTTTTCTCACACAATATCAAACACATAAAACACAATCTTGCCATGAGTTCTTCAAGTTCAAGTGAATCGTCATCATCATCTGACGATGGTGTGGAAATATTTTTACAAACGATCGCGAAGGTGGTGAAAGCTATCGTGGAAGACAATGAGGAAGAGACTTCGAAACCTAAACGGAGGAGGTACATCGCTCGTGAACGGCACACCGTTAACAATTTGTTGGTAAACGATTATTTCTCAGCCAAACCTAGGTATGATGAAAAAATGTTTAGGCGTCGTTTTCGTATGAGTAGAAACTTATTTTGGGAATTTTAAAGATTTTTAATTAATTTTAGGCTGAGCATAACTCATAGTCGTAGGCTTAATCCGGTAATTGTCGGTTTTGCCCTTATGGGCTATAAAATGAGTTTTACATATCTAAACGACTCCAAACCTTTTGCTACTAATCACATATGATAAATAAATTATTTTAAGCCTTCTGGAAATATAAAAATATCAGATTTATGTATCAAACCCGGAAATGGCCTCTAATCGTCTTTTTAAGCGTTTTTAACGCATAGTATGTACTAGAAGTATTTTAAACATACCAAGGGTGATACCTACTGATATTTGAGGCAAATTATAATATTTTAACAGTAAGCAAAGGTTGTTAAACTCAGACTGCAGTTTTGAGCTTTTCAGCTTATGTGAAATTACCAAAATACCCATACGAGGCATAGTTTGGTTATAATTACTAAATTTCACTTATATACTTTAACCTACTGATATAACTTAGCAAATTGAGTATATTTGCTGATTACATCAGGCCTGTAACTCAGGTTGACACTTAAACCCTTTTACGACCTTTAAAATGACCAAACTACCCCTACGGGGCATAGTTTGTGATTAAATTCATTTCGGGCATAATAAAAGACATCTTGCTGATGTCACAATATATATGAAGCATATTAACTTAGGAAACCTGTAAATGGCTCTCATTACTACCCGTTACGCTTATTACGCGTTCGGTTCGGTTTATGTAACTAGTTTACATAAATTAGCCTAAACGGGTCAAACCTTAACGGTTTTATCTCAAAATCCAGAATGTGAATGAAATACCCATATTAAGCAAGTCTCTAAACTTGTCGGGTCTAAATCACATTCTATCCGGTCCTCGCTTAATCATGCGTACGAACCGTATCTCTGAAACTGGCCGGTCTAAGCTTAAGCTTAATTAAAGACCCGTTAGAATTCTAATAGGTTATTATAAACCTTCGTTCCAGATTAGGAGTACCAGTAAAAGCTACGTGCATTTTGCTTATTGTGATTTATACATTGCTCAGGTAAATACTTTTAACTTATTTTCCCTATACGGGCTTGGGTTACGGTATATAGCATACCGCTTGATCGGGCATCAAATCTTCCATCGTTGGGTGGTTAATTGAATAATTTGATCGGCTCGTTTAAACAGTCTTGTTACTTAAAGCCTTTGGGGGGTTAATGATCATGTCCTGGATATCCTTGGCATCATTTTACGAAATGGCCACGACTCAAGCGCGGGGTGTAGGCGTACTCCCGTCAGTGCACAAAAGAATATTGTGGTGTGTCTATTGATCTTTAACCCGAACAAGATCCGGGCTACTGAACGCACAAGGAACATGTAATTCGTTCACAAGATTATATATTTAAATAATTCTCCCAAGTTAAATAAAATGTTTACGCCACGTGCATCCAAATCAATTTTTCAATCATTTTCCAAAATGAGTCAGTTGATTGTATTTACCAGTGTAAACTGACGTATTTCCCCAAAAAGATTAAATGCAGGTACTAAGCGTAATTGGCTGGGATTTCTCCTTAGCATCATTAGAAATCTCGCAAGCTTAAGATGCCTGAAGTCTGTTGAACTATTGTTTTATATTTTATTTTCGATCCTTCTGTGGATAAACTTCCGAATATTGTGACATTTGATATTACAATATTAAATTCGGTTGTATTATATATCTTTTAAATTGCTTCCGCTGTGCATATTAAATATTGTGTTGTTTGACTATTATGTTGCCAACCACGTCACGATAATCCCCCACCGGGCCCACCGGTGACACGTGGAAATCAGGGTGTGACAGGTTGGTATCAGAGCATGAAATTGAGTGAATTAAACACTAGCCTTTTGTGTTTAATCTCAATGACACAATTGCACATCTCTAAACTTTCGAGTCTAGACATATAACATAGGACAAATTTCACTTTGTTTGTGTTGTCCTTTATTTTGCATATATTTTTGTTTTGTTATCTCATGCCATATTGACAGGATTAACAAAATGCCCGCCAAGATTCTTCAGGAGAAGAGGAAGAGGCAAGGGGCCAATCACCGCCCCCAACGATAATGAAGCTGGACCTTCAAATGCACGAGCTCCATCTACCACGGAGAGTGACGATCCCCGGCAGAACCGGAGAAACCTCTTTGAGCCGGCTAGACGGTCGGTCTCACACAGTTCGACACCTCCCGTGCATAACTCATATGGGCCATACTCGGAAAATGAGCCCAACAACCCGCATCCCTCATACATACCTCTACAGCGATCTTTATCGCACAACTCCTTTGGTGACCCTACACCAGTTTTCAGGGGCCGGTTTAACCCGGCCAATTTTATACAAGAACCAGTGGGTTTCAACCCATTGGGACCGGAGGACATTTTCTCTGGCGATCATGCGGATGACATGGACGAGGATACGGACCCCGTCGAACCCGCCAGTGGTACACCGAACCATCCCATAGATATTTCGGATGGCTCTTCGTTTCACGGATCACCCTATGTTGGTCCAGATAGCTTTCAAGCTATGTTCACCAGGCACGAGTGGTACTATACACCTCCTCACCATTCGTCGCCTCATCAGCAGCAGCAACAGCAGCAACAGGATCCCTCTGTGGATTCACGGTTTGTGGCAGTCACGCCACCACCTCCACCGCCACCAGTTTAACCGGCAGCTCCGCAACCGCCGAGGCGTAGGAGATCTGGACCGCGTATGTCTACACGGGGAGGAGACTTCCATTTCAGTTCTCCTGGGCAATCAAGTGGCAGCCATTACCCGCCACATCAGGAGGACCCACAAATGGGTGGACCTTTACACCCAGTTGCATCGCAACCACCGCCTATGGGTTTTGATAACCCAATTCCGGTATACACGGGTTCTATGGCGTATAACCCGTTTGAACAGCCAGTGCACACTAATTACAACTACGCCGAAGCCGATCCTTACATGGTAGCGGCTAACTACAACACCCAAGGACCCTATGGGGATCCATGGGGAATAGGGTACCCAACTCATGGGTACCAGATACCGGCAAGACCTATTATCAGGCAACAATCGCAACCACCAAGGTTCTCTCCACCGGAGCGTGAAGAAATTCTGCAAAGGTTGGACCATGTAGAGCGAGAGTTTCACAGGGAACGAAGGGAGCGACAAACTTTCTTCCAAGGATTGACAAGCTTGATCAAAGGAAAAAGCAAGAAGGACCACTGAGTCCTTCCAATCGTTGTAAGCCCCTGCGTGGGTATGTATGTTTATTTTGACCCCTGCGTGGGTCTATCTTTCTGTAAACCCCTACGAGGGTATGTTATTGTTTAGGTCCCTGCGTGGACTGTTATGTTATTTGTGTAAGTCCCTGCGTGGACTATTATGTTTGTTATTAAGCCCCTGCGTGGGTAAGTTTGTTATTTGAAAAGACCCGCTTAGGGCAGCGTGTAAAATTTTAATAAAATGATGGAATGTTTGTTTATAAATTTCATGTTTGCCTCATGTGCATAGATAATTTATATATGAAATAAATGAATTAAAATCATTCCTTTTAAATAAGAATCTTAAAGAGTGAAACCTAGCCTTCGGGTCATTATAAGGCCGGGCCAAGATGGTAAGACCTGTTAAAAAGATTCAAATCCCTGTTAACATCTGAAAACATGTTAACACTCCTGGCAGATGTGATTCGTTTGAAATCACACACGTTATTATTATATAAGGATCTTTCAAAGATTCCAAACCCAATTAAATGATCTCTGAATCATGGGTTAAATCATCAATTAAGATGATCATATTTTTACCATACGTGGTAATATAGTGCCTACGGGCCCTGCTCATTTCCATATGAGCCAAAAGACAGTGGTAGCAATGACTCCCTGTCAGATAAAGGTAATGAACTAGGTTCAACCCTTCATGCTTTGATTCTCTGAAATCATAGCTTATAATTTATAAACGTCCTTGTGACTAGGCCTATTGTGCCAATATACCTTCATGTTTTGATTCTCTGAAATCATAACTTATAAATTAAATTGTCCATGTGACTAGGCCTTTTGTGCCACAATTAAAACTGCTATTGTTTTATAATTAGGATAAATTATTATAGAAATCCTAAATAAATATGATTAATAAATTAACCAAATATGGTCTTTGTTTACCATGGTTAATGAATTTCCCTAAGGGGCAATTCCATAATAAACTCCCAAATAAACTATTGTCCTTGTTTTCTGCAACAGTTCAATTAAAATGGCTAACTCGGACGAGGGTAATAGTCATCCAGTGGAGAATAACGAGAACGCCCGAATTAATCTAACGGGTGCTGAATTGAAATCAATAATAGACGGCGCAGTTACACAAGCCTTGGAAAGGCAGTACGAAGAGTATAGTGGGACTCGTAGTAGGACCCTAACTACACAGCCTTCAAAGCCACCGTCCACGAAGGACGACTCGAAGAAAGATGATGATCGACACTCCTCGAACCACAGTGCTCCATCTCAGCAGGTTATACTAAACCAGGGACCCCGTGACAAGGGTTGCTCTTATAAATATTTCGTTTCCTGCAAACCCCGGGATTTCACTGGGGAGAAAGGAGCCATTGACTGTATGACGTGGCTGGATGAGATGGATACGGTTGTGGATATCAGCGGATGCGCTGAGAGAGATGTGGTCAAGTTTGTGTCGCAGTCTTTTAAGGGTGAAGCTTTAGCATGGTGGAGATCTCTGATTCAAGCCACCGGAAAAATCCCATTGTACAACATGTCGTGGGATCAATTTGTTGCCCTTATCAGGGAAAATTACTGCCCTCAGCATGAGGTGGAGAAGATAGAGTCTGATTTTCTATCATTGGTGATGACAAACCTTGACTGTTAAGCTTACCTAACGAGCTTCAACACGATGTCCCGGTTGGTTCCTTATCTGGTAACCCCGGAACCAAAAAGAATAGCTCGTTTTATCGGTGGTTTAGCCCCGGAAATCAAGGCAAGCGTGAAGGCTTCTCGGCCAGCTACTTTTAGATCTGTAGCTGACATATCCTTGTCCCTCACTTTGGATGCGGTCAGGCAGAGATCGCTGAGGAATAAGGAGGCTGAGAAGAGAAAACGTGAGGATGATAGTTCACGTAGGTCGAACAAGAAGCACCGTGGGAACGGTGACAACAAGAAAGGATCGGAGTCAAGGAAAGATGGGCATAATTCTGGTGAGAAGCCCAAATGCAAAATTTGCAAGAAGCAGCACTTTGGAAAATGCAGACTTGAGTCGAACTCACAGACTCAGTCAAAAACCTATGCTTGTGGTATATGCAAGTCCACGGATCACAAAACCTTGGATTGCAAGAAGATGAAAGACGCAACGTGCTACCGTTGCAATGAAAAGGGCCACATTAAAACCAACTGCCCTAAATACACCAAGAAGCCTGAGGAGGCCAAGAAGACTAATGCCAGAGTCTTCAGAATGGACGCAAAAGAAGCGGTTCTAGACGACAACGTTATTACAGGTACTTTCCTTGTAAATGACGTCTATGCTAGAGTACTTTTTGATTCGGGCGCTGATTAGTCTTTCGTTGATAATAAGTTTTGTGAATTGTTGAAATTACCTGTCAAAACCTTAAATGTGAATTATGAGGTAGAGCTAGCAGACGGCACCCTAGAAACCGTCTCAACTGTGTTAGATGGATGTGTTATATCCATTAAGAACCATTCTTTTCCTCTGTCTCTACTTCCATTTAAGTTAGCTGGTTTTGACATAGTTCTGGGTATGGACTGGTTATCTCGCAACCAGGCCCAAATCGTCTGCAACAGAAAGCAAGTGGTGATAAAAACTCCGTCTGGTGAATCACTTACCATTCGGGGAGATACCCATTATGGACTGCCTGAGCAAGTGACTATGCTCAAGGCTTCAAAATGCTTAAAGAAGGGTTGTGTCATCTACATGGCACAAGTGATTATTGATGAGCCTAAACCAAAGATAGAAGACATCCCTGTTATTTCTGAATTCCCAGAAGTTTTTCCAGAAGAATTACCTGGTTTGCCACCAGTTAGGCAAGTGGAATTCAGGATTGATATCATCCCCGGAGCAGCACCAGTTGCCAGAGCACCTTACAGGTTAGCCCCAACGGAGATGAAAGAATTGAGGACACAGCTAGACGAATTGCTAGCCAAGGGTTTCATTAAACCTAGTTCGTCTCCTTGGGGAGCGCCTGTCCTGTTTGTCAAGAAGAAGGACGGATCGATGCGTCTGTGCATCGATTATCGTGAGCTTAATAAGGTCACGATCAAGAATAGATATCCTTTGCCCAGGATCGACGATTTGTTCGATCAGTTACAGGGGGCAAGTTATTTTTCAAAGATTGATTTGAGGTCAGGCTACCATCAACTGAAGGTTAGAGATGAAGACGTGCATAAAACAGCATTTAGGACTCGTTATGGTCATTACGAGTTCCTAGTGATGCCTTTTGGGCTCACCAATGCACCGGCCGCGTTCATGGATCTCATGAATCGCGTTTGCAAGCCTTACTTAGATAAATTCGTCATCGTTTTCATCGACGACGTTCTTATCTATTCGAAGAATCAAGCTGACCATGAGAAACACCTTCGCTGTATTCTCAAACTCCTGCATCAGGAGTAGCTCTATGCCAAATTCTCCAAGTGTGAATTTTGGCTTCGTGAAGTCCAATTTCTTGGACATGTGGTTAGCGAGCGTGGTATCCAAGTGGATCCCGCTAAAGTTGAAGCTGTTATGAATTGGCAAGAGCCAAAGACGCCTACGGAGATTCGTAGCTTCCTGGGATTGGCAGGATATTACCGGCGTTTCATTGAAAATTTTTCAAGGATTGTTGCACCCCTAACTTCCTTGACCAAGAAGAAAGTAAAGTTCGTTTGGGGCCCTAAGCAGCAAGAATCCTTTGATATTCTGAAGCAAAAGTTGAGTAACGCCCCAGTACTAACATTGCCAGAGGGAATAGAAGACTTTGTGGTTTACTGCGATGCATCGCACACTGGCATGGGGTGTGTACTTATGCAGAAAGGCAAGGTTATTGCCTATGTATCACGACAGTTAAAGGTGAACGAAAAGAATTATAGCACCCACGATTTGGAGTTGGGTGCCGTTGTATTCGCACTAAAACTGTGGAGGCATTATCTTTATGGAATCAAGTGTGTGATCTATTCCGATCACAAGAGCCTCCAGCACCTGTTTAATCAAAAAGAGTTAAACATGAGGCAACGCCGTTGGATGGAGACTTTGAATGATTATGATTGTGAAATCAAGTACCATCCCGGCAAAGCGAATGTAGTCGCTGATGCCTTGAGTCGAAAGGAAAGGATGAAACCCATCTGAATCAATGCCAAGCGCATGGAGATAAAGAATAATTTGATTGAAAGGTTGTTAGCTGCACAGAAGGAAGCTTTGTTGGAAGCTAACTATCCTAATGAAAAGTTAGGAGTAACTGAGGAGCAGTTAACTCTTAGCAAGGACGGAATTTTACGACTAAATGGATGAATATGGGTTCCAATTTATGGAGGACTTCGAGATGTCATCCTCCAGGAAGCCCATAGTTCCAAATACTCCGTTCATCCTGGAGCTGATAAGATGTACCAGGATCTAAAGGCAAATTATTGGTGGATAGGCATGAAAAATTCTGTAGCCACCTATGTAGCTAAATGCTTGACATGTGCGCAAGTCAAAGCCGAGCATCAAAAGCCGTCAGGCTTGCTACAACAGCCTGAACTTCCTAAGTGGAAGTGGGAAATGGTAACCATGGATTTTATCACCAAGTTACCTAAGACAAGGAAAGGAAATGATACAATATGGGTTATAGTTGACAGACTGACTAAGTCAGCACATTTCCTACCCATCAAGGAGACTTATAGCTCCGACATGTTAGCCCAGTTGTACGTTGATAAGATTGTAACCTTACATGGCATACCTGTGTCTATTATCTCTGACCGAGATACTAGATACACGTCACATTTTTGGAAGAGTTTCCAACAATCTTTGGGCACACGCTTGAATTTTAGTACGGCTTATCATCCTCAGACTGACGGTCAGAGTGAGCGTACTATTCAAACGTTCGAAGACATGCTACGTGCATGTGCGATCGATTTGGGTGGTAGTTGGGATAAGAACCTACCATTAATCGAATTCTCCTAGAACAATAGCTACCATACCAGCATTAAGGCTGTGCCCTTCGAGGCATTATACGGTAGAAAGTGTAGATCGCCCGTTTGTTGGGCGGAAATTGGAGATGTCCAATTATCAGGACCAGAGATAGTGTTCGAGACGACGGACAAGATTGTCCAGATTCATGACCGTCTCAAAGCTGCCCGAGATAGGCAGAAGAGCTACGCTGATCCAAAACGTAAAGCTTTTCACTTCGAAGTAGGTGATAAAGTGTTGCTCAAAGTATCACCCTGGAAAGGAGTGATGCGATTTGGTAAGAAAGGCAAGCTAAGCCCGAGATACATAGGACCTTTCGAGGTTATCGAACGTGTCGGGTCAGTTGCCTATAAGTTAAAATTACCTGAAGAGCTCAATGGAATTCACAATGTGTTCCACATCTGCAATCTGAAGAAGTGCTTCGCTGATGAATCACTGGTTATACCACATACAGATGTGCATATAGATGAGAGCTTGAAGTTTGTGGAAAAACCTTTGTCGATTGAAGATCGACAGGTAAAGAAGCTTCGAAGGAAGCATGTACCTATTGTAAAGGTCAAATGGGATGCCCGTAGAGGTCCCGAATACACGTGGGAGGTTGAATCCACGATGAAAGAAAAGTACCCTTATTTATTTCAGTAAATCTCGGGTCGAGATTTATTTTAAGGGGGTGAGGATGTAACACCTCGAAAATTCGTGTTCAATGAAATAACGACACGTGTCATGTAAGACAAAACGCGTTGTAAACCCGGATTTAATAAAGATGTTTTGGCAGGATTTAAAAGTGGTGTCATGTTAATTTTTACCTCTGAACGACCTCATTTATAAATCCCAAGACCCAAGTATATATATCTTAAACATCTAATACATCTTAAATCCATAAAATTCTTGACAATAATTGAAATGGTGGACTCCTACGAAGAAAAGCTCGATAAACCTCATTGTTCGGCACTTTCAAATAAGAATTCAAGCAAACAATTCAAAATGGTAGGGTATGTAACTGTTCAAGGCCATTTTGGGAGGTCCCTAACTGATAATTGAGGCCCCAAATTCGGAAAAGATGGTTTTCCCTTTCGAAATCCTGAAAGAACAACATTTTTTTTTGTTCCGCATATGGCTTACGGACCGTAAGCCACCCCTTACGGTCCGTAAGGGGTGCCCAGCGACTGAAAAGTTGGCTGTTTGCTGTTTAAACGCATGAACTGATCCTTAAACGGTTTTCCACATCTCCCTTGGCCCCTAAACATGTAGGACACCTGTGGGAATGTTGTGGTCAGTGGTAGACTAAGTTGTCAACACTTTATGGTGCCTTAGTTCACTATATAAAGCTCACAAATTGCAACACTTGATCATTCATCCCTCAAACAACTTCTGATCATTTGTGGAGCACAAGAGCACTTTCCAGGCATTCCAAATCAACCATTAGACACTTGTAAGTTTGCTTAACCTTCTTTAATTAAGTTTAGCTTAGTTATTTAGCTAAAAGTCAAACCATCATAATTACGGTTTGACTTCGAGATTAATTAATAATGGCTCAGTCAAATCTCGAATTAAAAGTAGTTATAAGTTGGTAATTATGTGGGTAATAAAACCTTAAAAGGGTTCCCCCTGATTCCCACTCTAACTAGGTCAAATGTCGGGTCAAACTTGTTAATAAAAAGTCAACAGAATGTTTAAATTACAATTTATGCATTATTAGCAATGTAGAACACATATAACCTGTTTGATCATTAATATAACTTGGTAATTAGTGTAAGAACATGTCTAAACATGTTCAACCCGACAATTTACTGTTTAGACCCAGTTCGGAACCGAAAGTCGCATAGTTTGACTTATACTTTGACTTTCAGTTCTGACCCATTTTGGTATGATTTAGAATTACCTAAGAGCTTCATTTGGACCAGGTTACATGCTAGTATAACCCTCTGTGATTATACACCATGGTTCATTAGTTAACCGATTAATATGCATGATTCCGTTAATTGCTCATATGTTGACCATTATGCCCTTTTCACCTTAAAACGTGATTCTTGGAAATGTAAAAGAGTAGAAACCTTAATTACTGATATATAAACTTGTATGCAAAATTTAACATCAGTTTGAGGTGTAGGTTAAGAGTTATGCTCGTTAGCGCAAAATTAAAGCTTTATGTTAATTAAACGGCGTATTTAGCGTATAGCCTACTTAAACATACTTTTTGATATCAAAATCTTTACCCACTGATGTAATATATTATTTTGGGATTTTTAAAGATTTTTAATTAATTTTAGGCTGAGCATAACTCATAGTCGTAGGCTTAATCCGGTAATTGTCGTTTTGCCCTTATGGGCTATAAAATGAGTTTTACATATCTAAACGACTCCAAACCTTTTGCTACTAATCACATATGATAAATAAATTATTTTAAGCCTTCTGGAAATATAAAAATATCAGATTTATGTATCAAACCCGGAAATGGCCTCTAATCGCCTTTTTAAGCGTTTTTAACGCATAGTATGTACTAGAAGTATTTTAAACATACCAAGGGTGATACCTACTGATATTTGAGGCAAATTATAATATTTTAACAGTAAGCAAAGGTTGTTAAACTCAGACTGCAGTTTTGAGCTTTTCAGCTTATGTGAAATTACCAAAATACCCATACGAGGCATAGTTTGGTTATAATTACTAAATTTCACTTATATACTTTAACCTACTGATATAACTTAGCAAATTGAGTATATTTGCTGATTACATCAGGCCTGTAACTCAGGTTGACACTTAAACCCTTTTACGACCTTTAAAATGACCAAACTACCCCTACGGGGCATAGTTTGTGATTAAATTCATTTCGGGCATAATAAAAGACATCTTACTGATGTCACAACATATATGAAGCATATTAACTTAGGAAACCTGTAAATGGCTCTCATTACTACCCGTTACGCTTATTACGCGTTCGGTTCGGTTTATGTAACTAGTTTACATAAATTAGCCTAAACGGGTCAAACCTTAACGGTTTTATCTCAAAATCCAGAATGTGAATGAAATACCCATATTAAGCAAGTCTCTAAACTTGTCGGGTCTAAATCACATTCTATCCGGTCCTCGCTTAATCATGCGTACGAACCGTATCTCTGAAACTGGCCGGTCTAAGCTTAAGCTTAATTAAAGACCCGTTAGAATTCTAATAGGTTATTATAAACCTTCGTTCCAGATTAGGAGTACCAGTAAAAGCTACGTGCATTTTGCTTATTGTGATTTATACATTGCTCAGGTAAATACTTTTAACTTATTTTCCCTATACGGGCTTGGGTTACGGTATATAGCATACCGCTTGATCGGGCATCAAATCTTCCATCGTTGGGTGGTTAATTGAAGAATTTGATCGGCTCGTTTAAACAGTCTTGTTACTTAAAGCCTTTGGGGGGTTAATGCCATGTCCCGGATATCCTTGGCATCATTTTACGAAATGGCCACGACTTAAGCGCGGGGTGTAGGCGTACACCCGTCAGTGCACAAAAGAATATTGTGGTGTGTCTATTGATCTTTAACCCGGACAAGATCCGGGCTACTGAACGCACAGGGAACATGTAATTCGTTCACAAGATTATATATTTAAATAATTCTCCCAAGTTAAATAAAATGTTTATGCCACGTGCATCCAAATCAATTTTTCAATCATTTTCCAAAATGAGTCAGTTGATTGTATTTACCAGTGTAAACTGACGTATTTTCCCAAAAAGATTAAATGCAGGTACTAAGCGTAATTGGCTGGGATTTCTCCTTAGCATCATTAGAAGTCTCGCAAGCTTAAGATGCCTGAAGTCTGTTGAACTATTGTTTTATATTTTATTTTCGATCCTTCTGTGGATAAACTTCCGAATATTGTGACATTTGATATTACAATATTAAATTCGGTTGTATTATATATCTTTTAAATTGCTTCCGCTGTGCATATTAAATATTGTGTTGTTTGACTATTATGTTGCCAACCACGTCACGATAATCCCCCACCTGGCCCACCGGTGACACGTGGAAATCGGGGTGTGACAGTATGCCAGGTTCACATAACGATATTACCATCATAAAGCACTCACCCCTTTTAAATGATCGGGTAAATGGTATAGGACCCAAATGAAGTTTCTTTGTAAACGGGGTTGGGTACGTGTATAGGTACTACCTAGTTGATGGGATTTACCCGGAGTGGGGGGTTTTCGTAAAATCGTTCACAAGACACGGTACCATAGATCCAAAGAGATTAAAGTTTAACAGGGTCCAAATGGCTGCACATAAAGAAATCGAGCGAGCGTTCGGTGTTTTGAAGAAAAGGTGACGAATATTGGCGATGCCTTGTCGACTATGGGACAAGGAACAGATTGGAAACGTGATGTACGCATGTATCATTCTTCACAACATGATTTTGGAGGATGAAGGTAGAGCGGTCGTTACCTACTATGATAACGATGACCCCCAACCAGATAACGTAACAGTTACAGACGAAGATAAATCAACAAATGAATTTTTGATTAAGTCAAGGGATATACATCACAACCTTCGATCTGATTTGGTGGATCATGTTTCAACGATTCCTAGGTTCGAAACCGACGAAGACGACGAAGAATGATTGTTTTTATTTTGATACTATGTTTTTTGTAATTATTATTTATGTTTATGTAGTTTTTAATGGTTTATATGGCTAAAGATAAAAAGAAAACCATTTTTATTGAGAAAACCCGGGAAACTCAAAGCTCCCGACCTTTTTTTTTTTGAAAAAAATTACCACACGTAATATACATGTTTTTAAGAGTTTTGGGAAAAAAAATCGAAAAAGTGCCGAGTAGATATTTTAAAAAAAAATAAACAAGTTTTGGTGTAACATATGTTACATTCGCTGAACATATGTTATACCAAAACTTGTTTATTTTTTTTAAATATCTACTCGGCGCTTTTTCGATTTTTTTTGCCCAAAACTCTTAAAAACATGTATATTACGTGTAGTAATTTTTTCAAAAAAAAAAAAAGTCGGGAGCTTTGAGTTTCCCGGGTTTTCTCAATAAAAGTGGTTTTCTATATATCCTTACCCTATATATATATAGGGAGAAGATCATGCGAGAACCACCTCTTATTGTGAGAATCGCGAGAACCAATGTGAACACAACTAAAAATGCATAAAAATAGCTAAAAATCACACAAAATTTTTTTTTAATATTTTTTATATAAAAATCGCTACTTTTCGAAGCAAAAAAAATTTTAATTTTTTTTTTGCCACTAAAAGTAGCGATTTGAGCATAAAATATATTAAAAAAAATTAGATTTTTTTTAGATTTTTTTAGATTTTTTTAGGTTTTTTGAGGGTTTAGTTTTTAGCATTTTAGCTTGTGGGGTGGGGGGGGGGTGGGGGTTTAGGTTTTTGGGGGGTGGGGGAGGGGGGTTAGATTTTTTTTTTAGGTTTTTTGGGGGTTTTAGTTTTTAGCATTTAGCTTGGGGGGGGGGTAGGTTTTTTTTTTTGGGGGGGGGGGGGGGTTAGGTTTTTGGCAGGTTTTTTTTTAGGTTTTTTTTAGCTATTTTAGGTTGTGTTCACATTGGTTCTCGCGGTTCTCGCAATAAATGGAGTTCTCGCATGAGCCCCTCCCTATATATATATATATATATATATATATATATATATAAATGATGTGGCTTGGCCACGCCACCCCAGCCACATCCACCATACCGCTATGAACTTGAGTTTCGGTATTGTGTGCAACATAATCTATGTGTCAACCCATGCCCAAACCCCCGCCCCACCATACCTCACGGTCTAAAAGTGTGGAAGCAGCATCTCATCTCTAAGGCTACTCGGTATGGGTGAGGCTCATCCTTAGAGTATGACCTTTCACGTCAGCGCCACGTAGATCGGGTGTGAGGATGGAACAAAGAGGATAAAGCTAAGAAACTGAAGGATGAGCCTAATAATTTATGGCATTATATATTGGAATAGATTTGGTCATCCTTTTTGTCTTACTTGTTAACTCTATATTTTAGTCGATAGGTTTGCTCTTTTTGTTTTCCTTTCCATTTGCACACTTAGGGGGAGGGGGTGGTCCGTTATGGTCACCCCCATAACGAGTGATAGCACAACGAACACCGTCGCTTCCACTTTTATAATGAGTGATAGGAATAACTCGTTATATATATAACGCGTTGAATATTGAGGAATGAATGTGTATGACTTGTACATTGTGTATTAATACTTGTACATTGAAATCCCATCACTAGTGATGACCACCCCCACTATATTTCTATCACTAGTGATAGAATATTGGGTGATAACATGATATTATTTGATTGAATATTGTGAGTGATAGAAATCTATCACTAGTGATCACCCCCTCCCCCTTATCATTGGCAATTTTAACTTGAACATATAAACACTTGCATACGTCAACTTATATGAAACATTGATATGATATACGATTATATTTAAGATAATTATCTTAACTTTTTTTTTTAAATTACTAATTCTACCTCCTGTTAAAAACCGTAATATGTGTATGATTCTCATTTCTCAATACTAACTTCTGCTAAGGTATGAGTTGTGGTCACTAGTAACCACTACCTTATCATCTTTCACCTCAACGTCACATCAACATTCTCTTTCATTATCTCTCTCCATTATCTAAGGGTGTGATCATCATCCTCTCCACTATCCATTTAAATCAAAAAAATGTATTGTTGGGAGCTTGTGAAGATCGTAGAGATCACCATGAATGCCACGACCAGTGGCGAAGTTTGAGATTTCCGACCGGGGGGTCGAAAACGTATATACCCAAAAATTTCTATAAAACGATGGGTCAAAAACGTAGATACCCAAAAATTTCTATACGGAACCTACATACTCTCCACTACTGAGCGAAAAGTTCGGGGGGTCGGCCGCCCCCTCCCGCCCCCACTATGCTGCGCCAATGGCCACGACCATGATCAAGAGGGGTGGTGTTCCACAAGTGACCACGAAGCTACCTCGGCTCCAGGAAGCCACACCCTACAGCGTAAGAATAAGTAGTCATTTTATCATTATTATTTTTAGTAATTATTATACCAGGGATAGATAATAAAATAGGATTTTATAGGAATTTAGAAGTATAAGCAAGCCAACTATTGATAAGATGGTATTGGCGGATAACTGACTCAATGCGTGAGACTTTGGATGGATAGATACGTACGCAAGGACATTTAAACGAACTAATTATGAATGATGTAATATTGACAAGTGAGACTTTTGGTGAGCGTACAAATGCACAACCTATCCATATCCAACCATATCAACACATTTAATTGCTAAAGTTGAGTACTTTACCTATGTATTTTATATATAAAAAAAAAACCAATGTGTGACACGTGTCATTCACTTTCACTGAAGCCTTTTAATTTTCTGTTTTCCCGTATTTTTTCATACTTATCTTATACTAATTATGTAATAAATTAATATTATTTCTCTTCATTTATCCCAACTTATTTTTTGTTCAAATTCAAACAATATGATAGGTATCAATTTTACTTTATGAAAAAATATTTAGATTATATCTAATAATCTATAAGTATGTTATTGAAATATGTATCACAATATAATTATGACTATGTACGCAGAGCCGTCTCCGAAAACTCTCAAAATAATTTTGGCCTCAAGCGAAATAAAACTGGGCCCAAAATTGTGGTAAGGGGAAATGAATTAAAAAAAATTAGACCTTCGTAGTGGAGCCAACCCTTGAACTTGAGACCTTTACATTATCTTAATATGGTTTTTTTCACTCCATCACCAACAATTTTATGTACAATAAATGAATGCGTATATTAATTACATAATTTACTATATATATAAAAGCCTATAAAAATTTTTCGGGCTCTTTAAAAATTTTGGACCTCGAACGATGACACAGATTGGCCGGCCCTGTATGTACGCATGTATGGTTACAAACAAAAATATGCATAGATAAAATTGTATATCTAAGTAATCAGATAATCTATTTTTCTATAACTAATGTACATTAGATTATATCTTTTTTTTGAAAGGTACATTAGATTATATCTAACTATAATATTTATGTTATTTTCAATAAATAATAATATTAAATCATAGTTATCCCGCTTCTTTCACTTATGATAATATATTATTAAATCATAATTTTCAATTTATCTTTTATTTGTTTAATATTTTTTTCTTAAACATTTCTTTTATTTTTCCATTAATTAATACCCTTTTATTTTATTTTTCCACTTATCTCTTATGTTTCCAGCTTTGATCTAACCACATGTAATACATAAACTTGTAACCTAATAATTAAAAACGGACAAAGTAAAATGTTATACCACGTGTAATACACAAGTGTCTAACCTAATAATAAATAAAAAACAAAGTAGAATGTTATAATAAGTAAATAGTACATCGAAACTCATTTTTTAAAGGAATATTGGATTTTAATAATCCCAACTATTCGTCGTTAGCCGCCAACAGTCCCAACTTTAAAAATAACCACTGGCAGTCTTAACTTTTAACATATTGACCTCCAATAGACCCTGACTAACGATACCCTAACGCCGTTAGTCTCTGGTCGCCGAAAAAACGTTTTTTGGCCGGAAAACTCAACAATTTCGTCCCAAACCTCTTTGTAACCTAATTATGGACCTTTGGGAACTTTTTTCTAGTAAAATCACCAATTATTAAAGTCGCCGGGAAACTCCTTTTTCACCGGAAAACTCAACTTTTTAGCCGGAAAACTCAACATTTTCGTCCCAAACCTCTTTATAACCTTAGATCGGACCTTTAGAAACCTTTTTCTGGAAAAAAATGGTTTTCTGGAGACTAACGGCGTTAGGGTTCTGTTAGTCAGGGTCCATTGGTGGCCAATATGTTAATAGTTGGGACTGCTAGTGGTTGTTTTTTGAAGTTAGGAGTGTTGGCGGCCAACGGCGAATAGTTGGGATTATTAAAATCCAATATTCCTTTTTTAAAACATATCTTAACGAATGTATGTGTTATGTGATTACATTATATTTATTCAACATGTGTAATACATGTATTTATTCAACCGTGCAATACATGGGTTTTCTAGAGATGTAACTTTTTTATACTTACTATATAAAATTACGTGTATTCAACCCGTGTAATACATGGGATTTTAACCTAGTTACCCAATAAACATTTACAAAAAATCATATATTTTATATTAGTCACACATTGATCAATGATTTCATAACCGTTTTATATAAATAAAACAAAGAGTTAATTACTGTTTTCGTCCCTGAGGTTTGTCAAAAATAACGGTTTCAGTCCATTAGTTTAAAAATTGCGATTTCAGTCCATTAGTTTCATTTTCGTAACCATTTCAGTCCACCAACTTAACTTCATCCATTTATTTTTGTTAACTTTGGGTGAAATTACCAAATTACCCCTATGGTTAAACTTAAAAAAATGCTAGTCACAGGTTTCGAACCTATGACCTTTGCTTTGAAAGGTAACTGTTAAACCAATATGCCATGTATTAAGATTGTGAATGAATTCAATTTGTTTTTCTTATAACATAGCTTACTCGTCATCTTCTTCCCTAAACCTATTCATCATCTTCCACAAACCTTTCATTCACCACCATTAGCAACCCACCACACAACAACTGACACACCACAACCACCTCCGCCACACAACAACAACTTCTGCCACACACAGCCACCACACCACAACCACAACCACCTCCGCCACACACCACCACCATCCTCGTCACACACCACCACACCACAACCACCTCCACAGACGTGTTGTCTTCTTCATTTAAACACTAACACCCCGAACCCCCTAAATTTTAAACAAATATCCGCAGTCACGATGACAACTGTTTTGGTGTTTCGACTCGGAATGATGATGAACAGTGAGATTACGATGATGAACGAAGAGATGTGAGTGCGACTGATAGGATGACCGGTAAACGGTGAAGTGGTGTCCGGTGGTTAATGGTGATCGGAGGATGACTGGAGCTACGGTGATTCGATTATGACTAGAATGATGGACGGAGGTGACGATTAATGGTGATTCGATTATGAAGGTGACGATGATGGATATAATGATGGACGGAGGTGGTGATGGTCGTTTGATGGTTGGACAAAGAAGATGAACGATGTAGATCGTTGTTTTTGCGGAGGTGGGTGTCGATGTGATGATGATGATGGTGATGAGCTATTGTAGGTGTGAACGATGGTGTTCGATGGTGTTGAAGGTTTTCGTCGAACGGTTATCGGAGAAGAAGAAGATGACGGGTTCAACGTGAAGTTCGGGTGGTGATGTAGTTCGACGGTGACCGATAGCTGATGATGAAGATGATATCCGGACAGTTTGATGATAGGGGTAATTTGGTAATTTCACCCAAAGTTAACAAAAATAAATGGATGGAGTTAAGCTGGTGGACTGAAATGGTTACGAAAATGAAACTAATGGACTGAAATCGCAATTTTTAAACTAATGGACTGAAACCGTTATTTTTGACAAACCTCAGGGACGAAAACAGTAATTAACTCTAAAACAAATATTTTGATTTTTAATTTTGTATTTGTTAACACATGTGAATCAAATTTGATTTTTAATATTAGTCAAACATTGATCAAAGATACCCTATAACTAGATAGTCTAGCTTTTTCGATTTAGTTAGACTACTTGTTGTGGTCTTACACTGAAGCCACTTCAACATTTTTTGGGCACCAAACATCGTGTCATGGGCACCAAGGGTGAGGCGTGAGTGGATTGATGGGCGTGAAAGAGAGCCAAAATGTAGCAGGTAGGTCATCCAATCAAAAACCTCCATTTTTTAGGGGGGGGGGGTAGCATGAAGTTGTCAATAAAATTTGTCATAAGAATCAACTAAAATATCTTCCTTATAAGCAACTACAAGACTATAAAATCGAGCAATACTAAACTTAGTTTTAGATTCAAATATGACTAAAGACGGGGGTAGGCCCAAAACCAACCTCCTGACCAGGAAAGGACCAAAAATCTTCCCATTGATAAAAAAAAACTCAAAGCACAACAATACTAGCAAAAACGTTTCAAGGAAAGGACAACATGACCTCTCCACAATATCTTTGGGACCGAGAAATGATGAGACACTCGAGGTAAATCGGAGATGGTAGCCTAAAAGGTGTCAAACACATGTGGACAAAAGGTGAAGACAAGAAGGTTTGTTGTACAGCATCCATAACAAAGTCAAATGTCAAACCTTTATCCGATCGGAAAAGGATGAAACTTCCTAGGCCTGAAGTGATGGAAAGAAGAAAACATCATACCCGCACGAAGGAAGTGCCAGAACTGGCTATAAAAAGGAGGGTCGATAGTCCATTGCAAGACACACCATATTCAAATTGAATATACCTCCGTATCTCTGACTCCACTACTCTCTCATCAATATTTTAGAGGGTGTTTGGGGTTGAGTTTTGAAAATATATTATGTGTTTTGAATAATCAGAATCAAATAATTAACTGTAACAAAATGTGATGTTGAAAGATAATGTTTGAAGTTGATTATTGTTGGTGCACTGAATGTCTGCTGATTACGTCTTAAGCAAGTCTTTTGTCTAGATAGAATGATTGAGCACACAATAGATTAGAAATTAGGGTTTTACATGTTTATCTAGGGTGTTTATCTTGAAGGGGTTTCAAGGCAAGTTCAAGAGAAACCTATTGATCAGCTTTCTCTTGAACTGATATTGTGCATTTTCAAGAGAAACCTAGTAGTGTGTCATTTTCAAGAGAAACCTCTAGGTCTATATATAGGTGTGTGTCATTTCAAGAGAAACACGTATGGTGTTTGTGTGTGAGTCAAGGTGCTGTCGAAATTTTGTTAGAAATTGATTGTAAAGACTCAGAATTGATTAATAGAGGAAGAATTGAAAGGAACAAAGCTGTTATGACTTGGTTTACTCTGTTTCCGCCTTTGTAAACGAAGATGAACTGCTTAACTGACTTTTAGGGTCACGCAAACGGTCCAACAAGTGGTATCAGAGCTCAGGACGAGGAGTTCATACCATAGCAGCTTGATTCTACCAGATTTTCTCTTTTCTACTCACTTCTTCTCATACTTTTCTGATTTGAACGAGTTCTAACGGTCGGAATGGCCTGAATTTCAAGTATATTGTGTAAAACATAGAATTAACAAACCCTACAAAGAATCATATCAAAATACAGATTAAAACTGATAAAAAATGGCATAAAACTGAGTTTCTCTTGAAAGTGTACTTCGGACTTTCTCTTGAAATTCACAGCTTTCTCTTGAAGAATACAGCTTTCTCTTGAAAAACTCAAGAGAAACCTCCATATAATACAGCTTTCTCTTGAAAGGTTCATATAATCAGGTTTCTCTTGAAAGTAATCAGGGCTTTCTATTGAACTTGGCTTTCTCTTGAACTGTTTCAAGAGGTTTCGTTTGAATTTGAGTTTTTCAAAATCAAGAAAATTTCTAAGTGTTTTGCTGATTATTTTTCAGGAACATACATCATGGCGAAAAAGTCTGAACCTATTCCTTGGAAAGATAACCGAACTGAAGAGCAGAAGTATAGATACAGAAAAATGATAGCTGAAAACAAAATCACTAGAATTTCTGGTATCTTTTTGGAAGCAAAGAGAGCAAATAGATGGGATCCAGACAGGGAGTGTTATCTTGATCCATATGGAAACATTGCGATCGATCACAAAACTCTTGATATCGAAGCCATAATCCAAGAGTATAAAAAGGAAGATGATTATTGGCAAAAGAAATGGTGGGGAGATGAAGAAGAGAAACAGAAAAAGAAAGAGTTAATAGATGAAATAGAAAGAAAATCAGAAAATATAAGTTTGGATGTGTTTCTTGAAATAATCAAAAGATGTGAAAATGAAACGACAAAGAATGAAGAATCAAAGATGGATGAAACTTCGAAAAGTGAAGTTGTGTGCTCAAAATGCGAAAAATCCGAAGCAGAAAATTTCAATCTCTTGAAAGATGTGGAGAATTTGACAGTGGAAATCAAAAGTTTGAAGGATGAGAAAGAATCTGATAATAAACAGATTCTTGAAATGAGAGAAAATTGTGAGAAATTGACGTCTGAAAATGACAAACTGTTGAGTAGTTTGGACAGTTTGACATTGGAAATTAACAATTTGAAAGAAAAAGAAAAAGTTTTTGTAAAAATCAAAATTGAAAATGAAAACGTTTCTTGGATAAAATTGGAAAATGAAGCGTTAAAAGAAAAAGAAAAAGATTTTCAAAATCAAATCAAGATTTTAGACGATGAGAGAGATATTTTTGGTAAAGATAATCTTGAAAAACAAATTGAAATCAATTCTCATCTTGCTAAAATCATTCAGCTTGAAAAAGAAGCTGAAAAAGCTCGGATTAAAATTAACGAGCTTGAGAATAAATTGAAAGGTTTTGTGAATTCTACTTCACATGTTTGTCCAAAACCGATCAATTCTGTTCCAATAAGTGACAATGTCACAAATTTTGACAAAGTCAAAATTGAAGATTGTGATGAAATATCTGATGATGAAAAAGAAAAGAAAAGAAAAATATTTTTAGATTTACAAGAAAAATTTAAAAATACTGTTTTGCAATCTACTGAAACAGGTGAATGTTCTAAACAAAAACCTGTTAAGAAGAGTGTAGAACAGAAACAAAAAGATACAAATTTGAAAAATCCTAAAAATGAAAATAAAAGCTCATCAGATAAGTCATCCAATCATTATCAACAATCACAAAAATCTAAAAATGAAAACTCACAAAATGTTGGTAATAAGTGGTGCAGGTTTGACCACAGTGCTCAAAAGCCAAATCCAGCATTAAAGAGGAGAAATGAATATAACCAAGCCAAACAATGTTATGATTTGAAGGTTTGGACTGACAGAAGTGGATGGTACGATAACAGAGTGTGCTACACTTGTGGTGTTAGAGGACACATTGCTGTTAACTGCCAGAATTGGAATTATGAAACAAGAAGATGCTATAATTGTCATATCAGAGGACATATTGCCAGAGATTGCCCAAGGAGATCAATGGGAAGATCGAGGGTTGAATCTCAAAGAATGGCAAAGAAGCTAGTCAACGTCAAGCCCCATGAACAGAAGGTTCTAAAACCTAAAGTTCAGGATCAGACAATTCAAGAAAAGAAAGTTAAACTTTCTCAGGGGCAGAAAGACAGACTGCGAAAGAAAAGGAAGAAGGCAAGAGAGTATCTCGAGAAAATTTTGTCTTCGGGTTCACCGGACAGATTGAATAAAAGTTCTGATGAATCAACTCACTCGACTGCAAAGCCAAGTAAATTGAATTCTTCAGATGCAAATCTGAGGACAAAAGAGAAAAAGGAGAAGAAGAAAATGGTTGGCGATGAATCTGATGTGTCAAAGTCAGACAAGTCACCATCAGGCAATGAATCTGACAGGTCAAAGTCAGACAAGCCATGTTCAGGCAATGATTCTGGTTTGTCAAAACCAGAAGAGCCATCTGCTGAGGTAAAAACTGTCAAACCCAAGGCTGGTCAGGCTTGGGTGAATCTTTTCAAATAGAAAAACCTGACTTGCCGGAGTTCCCAGGTTGGTAAGCGTGGAACATGAATCGGCACATTTCTTGAGAAATTTCACTCTGGTGATTTTTCGCCTTACATGTGGTAAATCAGGGACATTAAGTTGTACTTGATTTCCTACAAGTGTTTGTGTTGATAGAATCTTGAACTGTTAAATCTTTCAAAATGGTTAAAGGAGAACAAAGTGATGAAATAATCCCCTAACCAACAAGTGGTTTGTTAATTCAACAAAACTAATTTTCCGGAAAAACCATTTGATTAAAACAAACTTAAGTGTTTTGAAATCATAATGGGAAAATAGTTTGTTGACAGGGGAAGTTCTGATTGTTAAGCCAAGTGAATGGCGAATTGAAGCGATTCGATATCAGTTTGTCACGTTTCTTTTCAAATTTTCCTTGAAAATCAAAATTGAAACATATTTTGATTTTAGGGGGAGAAAAATTTTAAAAAATTAGAAAATTTGAAAATGTCAAAAACATTGAAAAAGCAAAAATGAGTTTTGTTGTGAAAAAGAGGAAATGATAGTAAATCAGTGAACTATCACAGCATGCTAAGGATATGAAATGTCAAATGTGATAAATGGCTTCACTAATGATATGCCAGTAGGTTTTTGCACATTTAGTAGATTGTGATGAGATATAAACCTAAATTAAAACTTGCTTATATCGTGGGTAACATCTCTTGGATATATAGGTAACCCCTGAAATCTCGTTTGAACGTATAAAAAATTAGAAAATTTGAAAATGCCAAAAACATTGAAAAAGCAAAAATGAGTTTTGTTGTGAAAAAGAGGAAATGATAGTAAATCAGTGAACTATCACAGCATGCTAAGGATATGAAATGTCAAATGTGATAAATGGCTTCACTGATGATATGCCAGTAGGTTTTTGCACATTTAGTAGATTGTGACGAGATATAAACCTAAATTAAAACTTGCTTATATCGTGGGTAACATCTCTTGGATATATAGGTAACCCCTGAAATCTCGTTTGAAAGGTTTCGTATTCTGATATACTAGGCTTTATACTCAGTGATATCTGGGGTATTATTCCGGGACTTCTGCTGAACGGTAGTTCTGACCTAGTCCTCGAATAATACTTTCTGCAAATGCTTGAAACATAGCATAAACCCTCAGCATGCAGATGAAACAATAAAATTGATAGTCGATGCTGTTGTAGCTAAAAGATCCTCTAAAGGGGACACACCTACAAGTTGAGTCATGATCTCTCTGCTGAACGATGGTTCTGACCTGAGCTCTCATGATTCTTCATAATTTATTAACCCCTTACAGATATCATTTGTGTTATAATTACCTGTAAGACTGAATATTGGGATCTGGATACGGGAGTATATTCTGAGGTGGGACACGTGATTAAGTTTAAGTTTCTAAGACATTAAACTCGTATCTCGAAGCAGTTGAACTTTGTGTGAAAATTTAAGTGGACCAGTATACTGACAATCAAGGTGAATCGTTTAGAACTTAAAATGTCAAAAGCTTAACGGTGCTAGTGATTTGTCTCATAAACTGATATGATCCTCTTACACAAACTCACAAAAATATTGTTTGTATATATTTCTTTACTGCATTTCTTTAAAATCCAAAAATATTGTGTTTTAGCATAAAATTTTGAAAAATACAAAAAGATTTTCGACAACTGATGTTGGAGAGTTGATTTTCAAAATTCCAAGTGCTAAACTTGATGAACTAGAGGGTTGGGAGAGTTTGTTTATAAACTTTGAATGTTATATACAAATGTTTTGAAAGATTGTGTGCTTAGTTTATCAAGGTCATTCATTTGAACTTGATGTAACTAGTATGTTTGTTGTTTAAATGATGTCTACCAGTAAGTTTCTTAAATCTAAGTGTTATAAATTTGTGAAACTTATGTTGTGGTAGAGGATATGCAGGTTTCAGGAATTCCCACGGAAGTTAAATGTCAAAGTTTGAACCAGATAAAAACCTCAGATTTTAGCATATTGAGAGGGGGAGTCTGTGAAAGGGGGAGTCTGGATCAACAGTCAAAGGGAAGTTTGAAGATGGAGCTAGTTTGAGTTTCTGAACTTGTGAAGAAAGAGTTTTTGCAATGTCAAAGACAAAATTTTTGGAGAAAGACAAAGACTAAAGACTTGAAGCCAAAGACTTCATCAACATCCAAGGGGGAGTCTGTTGGTGCACTGAATGTCTGCTGATTACGTCTTAAGCAAGTCTTTTGTCTAGATAGAATGATTGAGCACGCAATAGATTAGAAATTAGGGTTTTACATGTTTATCTAGGGTGTTTATCTTGAAGGGGTTTCAAGGCAAGTTCAAGAGAAACCTATTGATCAGCTTTCTCTTGAACTGATATTGTGCATTTTCAAGAGAAACCTAGTAGTGTGTCATTTTCAAGAGAAACCTCTAGGTCTATATATAGGTGTGTGTCATTTCAAGAGAAACACGTATGGTGTTTGTGTGTGAGTCAAGGTGCTGTCGAAATTTTGTTAGAAATTGATTGTAAAGACTCAGAATTGATTAATAGAGGAAGAATTGAAAGGAACAAAGCTGTTATGACTTGGTTTACTCTGTTTCCGCCTTTGTAAATGAAGATGAACTGCTTAACTGACTTTTAGGGTCACGCAAACGGTCCAACAATTATGTTGCTTGAAATCACAATAATCAGATAATCAACTATTTGAGTGTTTGGCAAATATATATTAAAAAAAATAAACAAGTGAAAATCTTTTTCTAAACGCAAATAATCAATTTTTGGAAAACTGCGTTTTGTTGCAGTAGGGGGAGCTACTTTTGGAAAACTGAGTTTTGTAACTTTCTAAATGCAAATAATCAATTTTTTTTTAATTTGTTTACCCAAACACTCAAAACTGATTATTTACAATTTCTAAACTCAATAATTTAAAAATCTCATTCAAAACTCAACCCCAAACACCCTCTTAGTCATTGTTCAGTATCCTCATAAGGGGAGGTGTTCATACATTTTCTTATTCTTTGGCAACAAAAAGCAAGCCTTTAATCGATTAATAACAACACTCTTTCTCTTTATTTTCCAGAGCAACAACAGCCATAAAAATTAGGAATAATGGATTTTAATAATTCTAACTATTAGCCGTTGGCCGGCAACGGTCACAACTTAAAAAATAACCAGTGGTGGTCTCACATTTTCACATATTATAAATCAATGGATCTTTACTAAACCGAAAACGATAAGGGGGCAAAAAGAAATTAAGGTTTTGTTAGCAAAGGTCCATTATTTTACAATATGTGAAAAAGTGGAACCACCACCGGTTATTTTTGAAGTTGGAATCGTTACCGACCAACGACTAATACTTAAGAATATTAAAATCCATGATTCCTAAAAATTACAACCATAATAATCTTTTTATTATCGTCTCAATATCAACATTTAGCATGATAATGTAAATTATAGCCCCATAACTTAAAACAAATATTTACCTTTTTTTAACACTTAACTTACATACCTTTTAATTCTACTTTTAAATTTTCATATGGAAAAATTACAAGTTTTGTCCTTTTTCTTTAGGGTACTTTACAGGCGGTGTCCTTTTTTTCAAATGTTGACATGCGGTGTCCTTTAGTAGGTATTTTGTTACAAGTTTTGTCCTTTCCACCCAACCTGGTTAAAAAAACTCAGTTAATTTGTGGCACATGATAAGCACATGAGGGTAATAATGTCTTTTCCATATCCCTTTACACCTACCCCATTTATTATCCCTCATAAACCCTCTTGATCACATCATTCACCCCCAATTCGTTCCTAAAGATGATTGACGATGATTATGATGAAGAACGATGAACGATGTAGTTGCAGGTGGAATGATGTAATATTCTGACCGAGAGAATGATGAAGGTGTTCCTAGATTCAATTCTATGTTTTAGCAGAGTAAAATTGGGGATCTCCACTTCTTCTTCTTCTGTTTTACTATGACTCGGAGAATGAGGCAGAAAGAGGGAACAAGGGTTTCTGAGGGGGTGGTTGACGCCTCTCTCTGCCTGTGATTTCAATCATCTTCAACAACTCTCCGTTATGTATGTATATGTATACATATGTATGTATGAGTGTGTTCTTTTTTTCTAGATTTTCTATGAAAATGTGTGTGTGTGTATTTAGAGAGAGAAAGTTCACGTGATCCGGGTCATATATATATATGGAAACAACACTTGTAACTGGATCCATTGCTGCTTATAATACTACTCATCTCTGAAACCAAAACCCTAATTGCGTGGCTGTGATGATTTCACGTGATCTGAGTCATAATCGGGTCAAGATTCAAGATTTTCCGCAGCTTGGCGGGGCAGAATTGAAGGAGGGCAAGTGCGCTTGCAACCTCTGTTGCAGCCATGGCGGTTTAATCCTCTTGTTCCCATCGTAAAAGAGATATGAGCCTTATTTTCTTAGAATCTGATTTCTAATTTGATTTTTGTTTGATATCGAGCATCCGATTTGGTACCATTGTGGTGACATGTTTTCTGTGTTTTTAATATTTTTATTTATTTATTTGTGTTCTTGCGAAGTTTTTTATAGTCTGAATCTTTAGTCTGAGTAGGGGTGTTCATCGGTTCGGTTTATGGTTTATTTGGTTTATTCGGTTCGGTTTATTCGGTTTTCAAAATTTTGTACCCCAAACCAAATCCAAACCAAACCAAATAAGGAATATGCAAAACCGATCCAAACCAAACCAAATTCAATTCGGTTCGGTTTCGGATAGAAACCAAATAAACCAAATAAACCAAATCTAACCAAATTGCACGTAAGTAAATTTTTTCCTAATTTATATTTATATTTGTGTTCCAACTTCCGAACATCGTGCCCAGAACTTGATTCAACAGCATAATTTCCAGAACAGTAGTTACATCGTGCCCTTTGTTTTCCATCTTCATCCTTGTATTTAGTGAAATGATGCCATACACTTGACCTTCCGACACAGACCCTCTTTTTTTCTATGATTCATTCGAGCGGCCCGAATTCAAGTTGCTAGCAGCATTAGAATCGCCCTCCATAGACATTCTGACCTAATTGATAAAGAATTAAAACGAGCATAAATAGATATTGAAATCAAGAATAAAAACTAGAACAAATATGGGATCGTATTTACGATTTAGAGGAAATGGAAATTGGAAACTAAAATTAGAACAAACCTGGGGTTGAGCAAGTGAGCAACCAGAGAGGCAGACCAGTCGGCTGAAGAAGATGTAGAAAACCTAAGCCCTAATTTCTATCTAAAGTTCTATTATTTTAGATTTATGAGTGGGGTTGAGCTGGGCTTTGGGTATTTTGGGTTGGGCTACATAAAAAATAAATATTTTGGGCTAATAAATTGTATAAGATTTATAAATATTATTAGTTTTATTTAATAATTATTTAAGTTAAATGGTTTATTCGGTTATCCAAATAAACCGAATAAACCAAATAAAATAAAATGTGGATCCAAAACCGAACCAAAAACCATATTCACAATTCGGTTTCGGTTAGAAACCAAACCAAAAACCAAATTCGTTATTCGGATCGGTTTATTTGGTTACGGTTACGGTTCGGTTTACGGTTTTTATTTGGTTACGGTTTTTTCTGAACACCCCTAAGTCTGAGTGTATTTTGGGGTTTTTGATATTGTTTCTAATATTTTGTAACTTAATATATAATAAATGGGGTAGGTGTAAAGGGATATGGAAAAGACATAATTACCCTCATGTGCTTATCATGTGCCACAAATTAACTGAGTTTTTTAACCAAGTTGGGTGGAAAGGACAAAACTTGTAACAAAATACCTACTAAAGGACACCACCGCCTGTCAACATTTGAAAAAAATGACACCGCCTGTAAAGTACCCTAAAGATAAATGACAAAACTTGTAATTTTTTACTTTTCATATTGGTCTAAGACTTAAACCATTAGTCATATAGAGATGATGACAAATTTCCAACACAATAATTCTACTTTTAAATTTACAGATTAGGCCACGTGCATTTTGGTAACAAATCTTTAACTACCATTACTAGAAAAGCAGTTTAAAACTTAGTTATTTAGTAAAGATTAATGGACATACTTTATATTTTAAAATAATTGATGGAAATTGTAAGCACCAAGCTTGAGACAATGATCCATGAGACCATCCTTGTTTGCGCCCCCTTGTTACAAGGATTAGTGCCCAACCCCCCATGTAACCCAGCTGGACCATGGAAACCGAGTCTTCGTCCTACGTGTTGTGTGTCGGAATATTTCGAAAAAGGGGTTTCAGAAACAAGAGTTTTTTATTTTTTGTAAGCCACAACGACATGTTTTTATTATTTATTTATTTGGTATTGGATGGTTAACATGTAAATTCTTGAGCTATATGTGAAATAATCGTACTGCTACGAGCATTCTTGTTAATTAGATTAGGCATTAGTTGCAATAAACCAACAAGCAACTGTATTTCGATTTCAATTTGTTTGGTGAAATTTTTTTAATAAATAATAATAATAAAATTTCAAAAAATACAATCTTTATTGTTATCAAAACACCAAAGAATCTAAGATGAAACTAAAATGTAGGCCGGCTAGGGGGTGTGCGAGCCGCACCTCAGGCCCGATATTTTAGGGCCAAAATTTTAAAATTTTATATATAAATATATACTTTTAAAAATGTGAAACCGAAAAATATATTGGACCCTCTCTATTAGAATTTAGGGATATTGGATTTAAATAACCCCAACTTTCACCAATTGTCGATAACACTCCCAACTTTTGATTTGTCCAACACCACTCCCAACATTCAACTTATTGGCCGATAACGCTCCCAAACTAACCAAACACTAACCCAGTTTGTTGACATCAGCTGCCACGTCACCAAACTAGTTCCACACCAGCTACCACGTCATCAAAAAAGCCAAATCAGATGCCACTTAGCTTCCATGTCATCTAAAAAACCAAGCCAGATGCCACGCCAGTTGCCACCATCAAAAAATTTCACGTCAGATGTCATGTCAACACACATGTGCCACATCAACAAAAAAACTAACTGAGTTAGGGTTCATTTAGTTTGAGAGTGCTATCGGTCAATAAGTTGAAAGTTGAGAGTGGTGTGGTACAAATCGAAAGTTGAGAGTGCTATCAGCGAGTTGGTGAAAGTTGAGATTATTTAGATCAAATATTCCTAAAATTTCATCTTACAACTTCTATATAATGTAATTTATTGTACTCTTTCATATCTATTATCAAACTTCTATATAATATAACTGATTGTACTCTCTTTACAAAAAATTAATCTTACAACTTAATTGACCCAAATAATTTTATTTTTATCCATATCTAAAATCTTATAACATATTGGGCTCAATAGTCTTATTTTGATCCAAATCCATAATCCAAACATTTATCTACGAAAAAGGCCCATGCCATTATTGTCTAGTTGTAGACTTGTATCTTAGGGGTGAGATAAGGTTTAGAGACCGTTAGGTCCTGAATTCGATTCCCACACGCGGGGGGGGGGGGGGGGGGGGGTTCCCAGATTTATTGGGTTTCTTCCTGAATTGGTGTGTAGACATTATAGCCTAGTGGGGATGGTCATGATCGGGTGGTTCTGCTGGTGGCACGATGATACTCCAGTGGTCCGTCAGTGATCCAAAATTTGCCGTTTAAACAAAATTATAATAAAATGTAAAAACAAAACGTAAAGATCAGATATTAATGGTCATGAATATTAGACCGAGTTGAAGTTATTTAACACATTAAAAACCAGTGAACTTAGCAAACCTATATTTTAGTTATGTTTATTGCTATAACGTTAATAGTCGTTAAAAACTAGTTTATATAATTCGTTAGGCCAAAGGGCCTTTTTAGGCTCAGCCGAGACACTTAAATCCTTAGAGACAGCTCTCCTGACATATTCAATCTTTATTCAAACAACTATTATCAAATGATTAGAATGAACTCATAAGAACAAAAAGAAATAAAAAACTAAACCCTAAAACCCCAATGTTAGAACTGATTAACTTTGTACTCCCTCCCCTAAGTATTTATTAACAACATTGGTCACCCACTTTTTAACTGTATTTATTAACATTTATCATATATGATACTAGATTTAGTTCAATATACTTTAGGCAAAGAATTGTAAAAACTGCATTGCATTTATAAACAGTGTTTTGACATATATATGGATAGAATTAGAAAAAAAAAGTTGATTAAACGTTTATATATTGTGCAAGTTTAGCTACAAATGACTAAAACCCTACAAACACTAGGAACATATCTCAGCCATAAGATCTTTGTGTTTTGTGGCTGAGATAAATGTGGTGTCATTTTTGTAAATACTAGGAACTTTAAAAGAATCAGGAGGGGTAGAATGAGAAGATCCAAACAAGATGCACATAGTAATCACATTTTCTTCCATCATATTTAAACGTCCATAACCTTTTTATACATGATTATTTAAAAAATACATTATAAAATCCAGCGTTTTTTATCTTTCCAACGAGTATAATATTGATGTACTTTCGAAAAAAACGAATTAGGTTTTTATGGCGTTTTCAACTGATTTTTTTATGGTGTTTTTTTTTTCTAAAGTGAGTTTTATGGCGTTTCTGAACTGAATTTTATATGGCGTTTTCCTGAACTGGGTTTTTATGTCATTTTCCATATGAACATTTTATAGTGTTTTTCTGAATTGAGTTTTATGATGGCGTTTTTAAATTGGGGACATTATTTGTGTGTTTTTATGAACTGAATCTTTATTGAGTTTTTAATTGGACATTTTCATGGAGTTCTCCAAAAACTCCATAAAATTGGGCAGTGCAAATACTCCATAAAGACATCCACTTTCATGAACACCCAGTTTATGCCATTTTTTATTTTAAAAGTATAAAAATACTGTACTCGTTGGAAAGATAATAAAACACTCAATTTTATGATGATTTTTTAAAACATAATCACGTTTAAAAAAGTTATGTCCATTTAAAAAAGATAGTGGAACATGCATATGACTTGTATGTGCACGGTCTTTGGCATGTGAGTGGCATGTACATTGATTTTTGACAATATTGTTCTTAGCCTTAGTGTAAGTTAGCGATAAAATTTTTTTTGAAACCCAATTGAGCTAGTACCCACTGAAAAACATCGGTACCGTATTGTACTATTAGAAACGTCAATGGTATTCGTTTACTATGTTTTTCAATCGATGTAAACTATGTGGTGACATCCTTATGACATGGCTTTATCTTTTAGGTTTTTTTTTGGTTGATATATCGTGTGTTAGTACTATATCTATACCGTAATTAACCCGACCAATATCGACAGATTCCCGCTATTAATGTTAATTTTACCACTGCGTCTACGATTCATGTAGAATTTATTAACAACCGGGTCGTCCCTGCCTCAAAGCGTTGATGTAACCCGCGAGTCTACATTATAGTTCAATTTTCTTTTATAAATACCAATAAATAATGTTTCACATAATTTCAAATATACTGTTAAAGATTAGTTTATTTTTATCTACATTTCCACGTACATTTAACAAAATACGAAGGCACATCAGTATAGCATATTTTTGGTTTAAAAATATTTGTTTATTTATAAGGATGTAAAAAACATTTATGTTAAGATACAAGTCGACATAAAATGTAGTGTATCAAGGTATAAATTGACTAATTTGTCACAACATTAACTGAATTCGTCGTAACATATTCGTACCACGCTCACATGACGTGACATTTAGGTTTGTAAAAAAAGTTAACATTCAATTCTTTCATTTTACTTTCGTGAGCGAAGTTCATTAGCTACACGATGTATTAAAATTTATAAAAGGAAAACAAAACTATAATTTAAATAAAAGTTAATAAAAATAGGCTTTGGCTATCACACATCCCAGATGGCTTTTTAGATGCACATATGTGTTGCGCTTTGGCAAAAGCGCAACGCATAGGTGGTTTGTTTGTTTTTAGTGGAAAAAAGTGAAGTGTTGGTTTGTTGTTTGGTTGTATTTGATTGTGTGTTTTTGTTGAAACTATTGGACACAATTTCCGCTGCACTGTTATTTATTTATTGGTTGTTTTATCTTTTATCAATTAGATATGCATGTATGGTTTATCTTGTTTTTGGTTTTTGTATTCCTAAGATTTAGGGATATGATTTCTTTTGTATTTATTAACCCTTTCGGCCATGGAATGAAAGATGAATGATTCGACCTAACTAATGCTCTCGTTTTACCAATTTTACATGGTATCAGAGCAGGTCGAACAAAATTAAGATCTTCAAAAACTCAGATTACATGGCCGGTGACAAGGATAAAGGAAACGGGTCGGACGACCCATCATCACCCTTCTACCTACACCCGTCCGATTATCCAAAGCAGCTCCATGTCAACGAAACCTTAAACGACAACAACTTCAACGACTGGTGCCAAGAGATGACGAATTTTTTGTTCGCCAAAAACAAAATAGGGTTCGTTGACGGCATCATCGTGAAACCCGAGAAGACCGACAACAAATACATGTCGTGGATGCGGTGTGATGCTATGCTGAAAGGATGGCTCACCGCAGCCATGGAAAAAGACATCCGTGGAAGCGTCAAGTACGCGAACACGGCAAAGGAAATTTGGGACGACCTCAACGAACGTTTTGGCAAAGAAAGTGCTCCTAGAGCATATGAATTGAAACAAGCGATTACAACAACACGCCAAGATGGTACGTCAGTTTCGGCTTATTACACACGTTTACGTGCGTTATGGGACGAGATTGACTATGTTCTCCCGGATCCACGATGCGAGTGCGAAGGCTGCAAATGCGAGATGGGAAAGAAACTGGTAAGCCTCAAGGACAAGCAAAGGCTTTACGAGTTCCTTATGGGACTTGACCCAGATTTTTCGGTCATGAAGACGCAGATTCTGGCCACTAAACCGACACCAACAATGGGGACGGCATACCATCTGATCGCTGAGGATGAACAGCAGCGAAATATCACGGCTGGAAAGAAAATCAACACAACAACAGAAGCCGCAGCCTTCCAGACGTCGCACACGTCCAGCCGAACACCACAGCTGTTACACCCTAAAACCCGAATGTTTATATTAGTTAAATGTTATGATATGGCACATCAAGAAATAAATAACTAGGTTATTTATCCTAGTTAAAAGTATGGTAGAAACAATTAGAGAATGAGAGTTGTGCCAATTATAAATAAGAAAGAGAACATGAGGGACTAAGATTGCCAAAATTGAATATGAGTTTAATTAAAACAAGAATCTCACACACACTGGGTGTGTGTGCGTGAGATCGAGCAGGAGGAAGAAAGAATGGGTGTAAACCCTAGTTCACAAGAAAGCTTCAAATTGACAAGGAGATTAGTCTCAAATCCGATGCATGAACTCGTTTTCTTGATAATCTAGCCCTAGCAAACATGTGGTAAGTTGTAATTTAAGATTTGATGATATTGTAAGAAGTGGGTTATGATCAATCCACGAAATTGTATGAAATTAAGCATGATTATGTGTTAACATCATCATAGGGAACATGTGTTATGCATAGTTTTGACTAATTTGATGTTTAAGGATGTAAACCCACTAGTTGGGTGATTAAGATAACATGGGTGTTCATCGTGTCCAATTCTTGTTAAATATTCATGAATTATGTTGTGTTATAATGAACTATTGTTAGATGAATTGAAAGAAATATGGTGTTGATATGTTTGATGTTTATGTGTTAATGATACTTGGTGATTAGTAAGGAGATTTGATGAAATATGAATGAACTTGGAAGATTATGCTTAAACTAGTTGTACATGGTGCCTAGGAAGTAGTACGCACACCACGTGTTTGATAAAATGTCCAAATGACAATAATATGTGAAGATTATGTTATGATGATGTTGAGTATGCTATGTGCTTGTTTGAATCGACTAATGAAATACATATGTGAGATATGAACTTGATATGATCATTCATATGAATAATCATGTATGCTAATAAGGGTGTAAATGTAATGACATGAAAGTATAGGAATCATGTCAAGATGGATGGGAGCGTGGAAGGCTAACGGGACAAGAAGACTCAAGTAAGCGAATGCAAATACGGACGCGTAAGGTAAGTGAACTCCGAACTTACCCTTTTGTTTGGTAATGTATTTATGATATACTGTAATTTATTTAATGTAATGTAAGAAGATATGAATCGATGTTGTTACTAAGGTATGTTTTAGTGGAAATGAGTCGGAAGTGGTTAAGAGAGAGATTCGATTAAGTTTGGATAAGAAAGGGAAGCTAATGATACTAACCGTGTTTCTATTGAGAACTAATGTGAAGTATAGGCATCTTAACCATAGAAGTGAAGGTTGACTCCGCTATCCGATGCGAGTGATCGAATGGATGGATGAAAGGGCTAGTATAAGAGAAAGCGTGATATGTTGACGCCTTATTAAACATGTGTTAAGATTTTGTATTACGTCACCGGTTTCTAATGATGTGATTGAATGTGGTGACTGCAGGTTGTACAGGTTTATGGATGTTTCATCAAGAAGTGTACGCGGTTGAAGATCGAGTCAACGCATGGATTGTACGTGGGTGTGAATGTGGTCACTTAATTTTATATAAGTATGTTAGTTTTTAATTAATTTATAAAAAGGGATTTAATGTATTTAAGTGAAAGAATGAATATAATGAAAGAATTTTTTTTTTAAGTTCGTATTTCCGCTGCGACTTTCGGTTAAAACGTGTTAGGGCGTTACAACAGCCGCCACGGAAGTCAGCGGCTCAGTCAAACCAGCGAGCCGAGAAGGTTAATGAAAAGGGGCACTGTACCTTTTGCGGAAAAGACGGTCACGTGGCCGAGGGCTGCTTCAAAAAGATCGGGTACCCTGATTGGTGGCCCGGTACAGCGAAGAAGGAGGTTCCCAGACCCAAGGCAGCCACAGTTGAAAGTGCTAATCAGTTTCCCGGACTCACCGACGAACAATACAGGATGTTCATGAAACTTTTTGGGAAGCAAGGAGATCAAAAGAAGGATGTTGGGGGTGCAATTGCCAACATGGCAGGTATGTTTAATGACGAAGGTGAATGGGTCGTGGATACGGGTGCCACCGAATACATGACCTACATAAAAGAAATCTTAAAAAACCTGTCCATAAAAACCGATGAGGCGCCTGTCACCATACCCAATGGTGATCATGTGCCCGTTGAAGGAAAAGGGGACATTTTCTTTGAAGGCGGTATAAAAATTAAAGGAGTTTTATTTGTTCCGAATTTTAAATGTAATCTTATTTTGGTGAGCCGTCTAACGAAAGATTTGCATTGTGCTGTCACGTTTTTCCCGGATTTTTTTGTGATACAGGGCTTGAGAACGGGGAGCTTGATTGGAACGGGTAAGTGCAGTGACGGTTTGTACAAGATACGGTTTGATCGAAGAGAAAGAATGGCTATGGTTGCGGTTTCGGCTAGTCAGTGGCATAAACGTCTCGGTCATCCGTCAAGTGTCAAGATGTCTCATATTAGTTCACTTGTAATTCTCCCCGGTTCAAAACATGATTTTTGTGATTCTTGCATTAAAGCGAAAATGTCTAGACTTCCATTTCAATTAAGTTCAATAAAAACGCTTGAATGTTTTGGCATGATCCATTGTGACATTTGGGGAGGCTATCACACCTTTTCACTTACAAACGGAAGTTACTTCCAAACCATTGTTGACGATTTTAGCAGGGCCGTGTGGGTGTATATCATCAAACACAAAAGTCAAGCAAGTGATCTTTTAATCAATTTTGTAAATTTGGTGAAAACTCAGTTTAAAAGGGAAGTTAGGCGGGTACGCTGTGATAATGGGGGAGAGTTTACATCAAACCGAATGAAGTCTTTTTATAGTGATCGTGGAATCATGCTCGAGACAACATGCCCCCACACCCCACAGCAAAATGGGGTTGTGGAACGCAAACATAGACACCTGTTAGAGATTGCGCGTGCCTTGCGTTTTGAGGCAAGCTTACCGATACGTTTTTGGGGAGAATGTGTCCTAACTGCAGCTTACATCATTAACCGACTACCAGCCAAAATAATAAAATACAAAACTCCATATGAGCTGGTTTGCGGAAAGCCTCCATCTTATGAGCACATGCGAGTTTTTGGTTGCTTGACTTATTTTTGGAATACCGACACCAAAGGAGATAAATTCGCACCAAGAGGCAAACCCGGTGTTTTCTTGGGATACCCCTATGGCACAAAAGGCTACAAGGTGTATGATGTAGAGAATAAACGAATGGTGGTAACAAGAGACGTTCGGTTCATAGAACACATTTTCCCGTTCTCGAGAAACGGCATCGGTGACTTCACAGGGGATGAAGAAGGTTTGGAAGAATTCAGAAACAGTAACTCGGTTCAAAGCCCAATCGTGGAATCTGTTGCATGTAACGATGGGCTTGATCCGGAAATTGGGCCAAACATTGAAGACAATACCGATATGGTAGAGGAAGATGAGCAACAGGACCCACCGGTCCATAATGGGCCGGCCCCAGATGAAGCCGTTCATCCACCCGCCGAGTTCGAAGATAACAACCCGCGGTCAGTTCAAATTCCGGAAACACCAAATCCCAGCCGAGACTTGAATCGGCCCAACACAAACTCAGAAAACACGGCCCAAAGGCCTCAACGAACCAGAACCCAGTCATCTCGTCTAAGGGAATTTCAAGTGAAGCTTCCACCGTCCATTGATCATGCACACCCGTTCACCGATCAAGCTGTCCAAAATTCTCCTCAAGCTCACTCAACGGTACATCCTCTCGCTAATTATGTTAATTATGATAAATTTTCTAACGAACACAAAGCGTTTCTTGCGGCCATCTCTTCACAAGATGAGCCTAAGAATTTTTATCAAGCATCACAGGATGAACGTTGGAAGGAGGCCATGATAAAAGAAATCCGGGCTCTCGAAGAGAACGGAACATGGTCCTTAGAAGATCTACCACCCGGAAAGAAAGCCATTGATTCAAAATGGGTGTACAAGATCAAGTACAAACCAAATGGTGAAGTGGAGCGGTATAAAGCAAGACTTGTGGCAAAAGGGTACACCCAAATGGAAGGCGTTGATTATCACGACACTTTTGCACCGGTAGCTAAGCTTGTGACTGTAAGAACACTCCTTAGCTTGGCGGTCAAAAGAGATTGGATGATCCATCAACTCGATGTAAATAACGGTTTTCTACACGGCGATTTGGAAGAAGAGGTGTACATGAAATTACCGCAAGGATTCTCCAACACGAATGAAACAAGAGTGTGCCGGCTAAAGAAATCGTTATATGGGCTTAAACAAGCGTCTCGAAATTGGTACCACAAGTTTACTGACGCTCTACTACAACTCGGTTACACTCAGTCCAAGGCAGATTACTCGTTATTTGTTTATAAAAGAGAAAACGAGTTCGTGGCAGCCCTTATATATGTCGACGATGTCATAGTAGTTGGAAATAGTTCGGCTATGATAGCTCAAACGAAGAATCGGCTACACGAATTGTTCACCATTAAAGATCTTGGTAAGCTCAAATATTTTCTGGGAATAGAGGTGGCTCGAACCGAACAAGGATTAGTTTTGAGCCAACGGAAATACATACTTGATCTTTTGAAAGAAAGTGGGCTAGAAGGGTGCCGACCCAGTCCACTACCGATGGAGCAAAACTTAAAAATTGGGCCGGACCAAGAAGAAGAAAAAACCGATGCAAACTCCTATCGGCGCCTGATCGGGAAGCTTTTGTACTTACAAGCGACCCGTCCAGATGTCGCCTATTCCGTTAATGTGCTCAGTCAGTTTGTAGCTGACCCGCGTCAAAGTCACATGAACGCGGCAGTTAGAATTTTACGGTACTTGAAAACCACACCGGGACAAGGAATCTTATTACCAAAACAAGGTGGTACTCAGCTCGTTTCTTATTGCGATGCTGATTGGTTGGGCTGCCAGTCCACCAGACGTTCACGGACCGGATACTTGCTGTTGCTAGGGGGAGCTCCCATTTCTTGGAAATCCAAAAAGCAGTCAGTGGTTTCCCGATCGTCAGCAGAAGCCGAATACAGGGCAATGGCGAGCGCTGTGAGCGAAATTCTTTGGGTCAGATTTCTTCTCAGCGAACTTGGAGAACCGGTTCAAACAGGAACAACTTTGTTTTGTGATAACCAGGCTGCTAGACATATTGCAAATAATCCTGTTTTTCACGAACGAACGAAACATGTGGAAATGGACTGTTATTTTGTTCGGGAAAGAGTCGAGTCTACGGAGATCCAGCCAATGCATGTTGATTCGAAACTACAGATTGCCGACCTGCTCACAAAGCCCTTAGGGGCTCAGCATCTAAAGGACCTGCTCGTCAAGTTGGGCATGCAAGATCTACACGCTCCAACTTGAGGGGGAGTATTGGACACAATTTCCGCTGCACTGTTATTTATTTATTGGTTGTTTTATCTTTTATCAATTAGATATGCATGTATGGTTTATCTTGTTTTTGGTTTTTGTATTCCTAAGATTTAGGGATAAGATTTCTTTTGTATTTATTAACCCTTTCGGCCATGGAATGAAAGATGAATGATTCGACCAAACTAATGCTCTCGTTTTACCAATTTTACAGAAACGTTGTAGATTTGAGTTTTATTTTTATAAAATATATACAATTTAAAGTTGATTTATAACGGTCATTTAACGTGAGTGTACCAATTATAGTTGATTTATAACAGTCATTTATAAGATACGTTTCTTTATGTCATTGTTTTTACAAATGTTAACCGATTTTATTTTGTTAAATTACACGAACATGTTTAATTAAAACACGGTACAATAAGTTACGAAAGAGACGTATGAAATAAGCGCAAACAATCCAAACAAAGATCGTGTAAATAAAAGATCAACTGCATAAATATATGTACATATAAAATCAGTTTATACATACAAAAAAAAGTACAACTGAAAGTCTGGCGGTGGGGACGGTGGCAGTGGATGGGGCGCCAATCCCGCGTGAGCCCGGAGCTCCATGAGTGTCTCGAATAACACTTTCCCATTATGAGGGACACGGACTACATTATCTCCTTGTGTGGGATACGGGTAACATCTTCCCCTTGTGTGGGATACATGTAACAATTTCCCCTTGTGTGGGACGCTCAGTTAAATACTATTTATATTTCATGAACTAGCCTACTAAACGGAACTCTATCACAAAGTCCCTACATTACTATACCGATTAGTTGTCGGGGCCAGACAAACGAGATATTAGTTAAATAGCGTTATTTAGGTCTCACTAACCTCACATCGTGCCTTGAGTGGATGGGCGTGAACTAATAGTCCTCGGCAACTGTCAATGATGATAGACATTGACAAACGGGGCAACAACAACTTAAGTGCGATAGTTGCGGTATGATTATGGAGTTTAGTGAGTAGTTAACAAACAAATGTTTTTGGAAATAAAACTGGAAAACTGTGAACTCGTGAACTCGCCAACTTTATGTTAACACCCTACTGCATGCTTTGTAGGTTGCTCGTTACAACTTTGGACGAACATTGCAATCAGCTGGAGTGCGTGGCTTGTAAGTTTCATGTTAACATATAATTAAAAGAACTTGTGGTTTTAAATTATTATGGGTTTTCTTTACATTTCTGCTGTTAAATTAAATTGCGTTTTTGGATATTTAAACATGAAAACTAATCGTGTTAATTGGGAAAATCATAACATACGTAAATGGTTCAACATGATTAGTGGTTAGGATCCTCATCAGTCACACGCCTCGCGGTAGTACTCCACATGTAGATTTTGAGGGTGTGACAAAAGTTGCCAACTTTTGTATTGACGGATTTTCTTCATTTTAAAAAGTTCTATATATCCTAGAACTTTGGCAGGAATATGTATTAAACAATGCTAATTAGTGATTACGTGCAGGGGTGGACCCAAGCCCACCCCAAGGTGGGCGGGCGCACCCCCGGGGAAAAAAATTAGGGCTAAATTCCGTCGAAAATCCCGTCCGCGCCCCTTGAAATTTTTCGTCCGCACCCTTTGGAATTTTCGACCGCACCATTTGAAATTTTTCGTCTGCACCCCTTAGATAAAAAATGTTATCAATTATATTTTAATTTTTTTTAGTAAACTCTTATTTTTTAAAAAAAATATACTACGTGAATTATATAACTTTTAATACCTAACCAACTAAACCCAAATACCCATACCTTTACCCACTTATAATTCCTAACTAGCTAGCCCACTAAGTCTTAGCCCATTAACCAAAGCCAACAATATTTCAAACTATAATAAAATAATTAAAGCCCAAAACCTTAAGAAATTCTACCCCGCTCTCTCTCTCTCTTTCTTGCGTCCCTGCACTACCAACAAACAACATCACCCAGCGACAACAGTCCAGCAGCCGGCGACCACCGTAATCAGCCACCATACCACCGTCGTTCGACACCAAATCTAACCGGAATCCGAACACGGGTAAGTTTCTTTGTTATTTTGATGATTTTGGTTGATATTATAGGAGAAAAAAAGGGTAATAAAGTTGTTAAATAAGTTTGAAATTTTGTGTGTTTTGACGTTGTTTATGGTTGTTTAGATGATTTTTAGGGTGATTATGTTGTTTATATATTTTTAGGGTGATTACAACTTACGTTATGATTTCTAGGGCTTGAATAGTTGAAAATTAAAATTGAAACATTATGTTATGGAGCGATGAACTTATGTTATATAGAGAAAGAATTGGTTAAGAAATTAGCTTTAGGTGATGTTTTGGATAGATTTCAAAAAATGAAAACCCGTAGGGCATCGACGTTTTAATTATGTTTGTAACAAGGTTTGATGTAGTAGTGGGTTTAGGTTTTTGGGTGGTGGTGGGGTGGGGGTGGGTGTTTAGGTTTTTGGTGGTGATGTAGTAGTGGGTTTAGTTTTAGGTTATTGGACACTTGTCGCTCTATAAATCCTTCTTACACTTCTTACAATTAGAAGCCTTTGTAGAATAACTTGACCCGTTTAGGGATTAGGATCAATTATAAGTTTATAACCGTACCCAGGGTGGTTTGTTTAGTAGATTTTATTAGAGTTAACCATAAGGACTGAAATGGTTACGAAAAAATCGCAATTTTTAAACTAATGGACAAAATAGTGATTTTTGATAAACCACAGGGACGAAAACAGTAATGAACTCTTTTTAATATATTCTTATGTCTAACACAACTTAAATTGTTTAGCCCGTATATTACACGGGATTCTAACCTAGTTAGATTATATAATTCTATAATAATTTTGGGTTCATAGACAAACTCAAAATATTATTTGTTCCATGTATCAAATATTAAACTTTAGAGTTTAAAAAGTGATAATCTTTATTAGAAAATTTTACAAGTTGATCAGTTTTATTAACAATCTAATATTTTTCCGGATAAAACTGTAGTAAAAACAAGAATAATACAAACAAACCACTAAAATAATCGGATCGAACATGATCGTTTCACATAAGCTTATGAACCAAATCAAAGAAAATAAACCCAGATATCGAAACTATAAAGGTCTAGCCGGACTTGATGGCTAAAACAATCAAGTCTAAACAAAACACAGAATTAACAACGGACGAAACCAAAATTACTTCCCAAAATCTGAATTCTTGCTTCTGTTGATCTCGAACTCGAAGTCCACCCTCCAAAAATCGAAGTCGCCAGCCGTCAAATGATGTCCTCTCCCCTTTGTTCGTTCCGGTTGTTGCTTTTTGATGTGTGATATTTTTTTCTTTGTTAGCAGGCCCAGAGCCCAAATGCCAATTCATTGTTCGTTGACCCAAGTTTCCAAGACACAACTTTGTGGCAATTAATTTCTCTTTTTTTTATTGTTTTGAATGGCCAAAACCCAATTATATTAGTCACACAAAATAACTAACTACATCATCCAGCCACTGTTCTTTAACTCAACATTTGATTTGCTAGCACAATTTAGACAACCTTTTAATGATCGCAAACAATCACACCGCCCCTACAATATCAACAAAAAACAAACAAAAGTAGAGCCCATTCCACAAAACAAGAGTTTCGCAAAATAATGAGGTATGACTATGAAATATGCATATGTGGTGAAATTTTTATATTAATACGCTATAAAAACGTGCCTAAAAATGCAACTAACATCAACCAATGATGAGGCCCCTCACAAATCACCCATTATTAGAAGTATTAAAAAACAATTACAAAGACTAAGGTGCTGTTTGTTTTTTGTTAAAAGAGCTGCAGGACCTCTTTTGTCTTCACCAAGCAGACCACGCGCAGACATAGGGCTCTGAAGCTTGTTTGTTTTTCAGAAGACAATTCATTAAAAAACCACTTCAGAAACTCTTCCTCGGGCAGATGTTGATTTACCTCTTCACATATCTGTTCATCCTCTTCCAAACACACATCTCTCAAAACCCTATCCCTTCTCCATTCACGCCGACCTCCCCTGCTCCTCCACCTCACGCCGAGCACCACCGCCGAGCACCACCGAGCCGAGCACCACCGAGCAGAGCACCACCGAGCCGAGCACCACCGAGCCGAGCACCACCGCAGTCGTGATTTGTTCTTGTATCTCCACTCATCCTCCAATCTAAAGGTATCAAGATCTGAATTTATTTGCTGAATTTATTGTAACAAATGTGTGATTTGTTCTTGCTAACAAGATCTGAATTTATTCAGCCAAGTTATTATAACAAGATCTGAATTTATTTGCTGAATTTATTATAACAAATGTTTGATTTGTTCTTGCAAGATCTGAATTTATTCAGCCAAGTTATAGCTTATGTTGAATTTATTTGCTGAATTTATTAGCTTATGTTTTGATTGACAAGATTAGTAGAAATGTGTGATTTGTTCTTGCAAGATCTGAATTTATTCAGCCAAGTTATAGCTTATGTTGAATTTATTTGCTGAATTTATTAGCTTATGTTTTGATTGACAAGATTAGTAGAAATGTGTGATTTGTTCTTGCTAACAAGATCTGAATTTTCGTAACAAATGTATAAATTCAGCCAAGATCTGAATTTATTTGCTGAATTTATTAGCTTATGTTTTGATTGAAATGATTAGTAGAAATGAGAGAGAAACAACAATGGTCAAACGACTATCTAAAATGCTTATTAGAGACTTGCATTGAAGAGATACGCACGGTGGGTAGAAAAGGTTTGAGTTTGCATAAAGACTCGTGGAATAAATTAGGAAAAGTTCTTAAGGAAAAGTTTGGCTTGGATTTAACACAAAAACAAATGAAGAATGCATATGATAATCTAAAAGCCAAATACGTAGGTTGAGTGTATTTGAAAAACAAAACCGGCAACACATACAACCCTCAAACAAATACTTTTAGCTTAACGAACGAGGAATGGGAAGAATTTAAGAAGGTATGTTCATTTATATAAATTTTAAACATAATTCAAAAAAAAAAATTATAACAATATTTTTTTTACTTTGGGTTTAGGGGCATCCGAAGGCTGCATCATTGAAGACAGTTTCATTGCCTTTTCCAGAACTTTGTGCAGAATTGTTTCATGGCAATATTGCCACTGGAAATTGCAAGTGGACCTCAACCCAAACAACATCCGGGGTTGGATCTTCTTGTCATCGTGTCCAATCGCTTATGATTATGGACACCCATTATCATGACACACAAGATGATGCCGGCACTTCTGAGCCTACTCAAGAGCCCAATTCTGAGCCCACTTCCGAGCCTAATCCAAACAAAAGGGCCAAAACCTCAAAATCATCTATTAACCATGATGATTTAGCACGTGATATGGAGAAGGCTCTACAGGTTTTGATTAAAGGCAAAGAAGGGCCAACAGTTCGTGAGTGTTCTGAGAAGTTAAAGTTGGTTGGGTTAGACCCGGTAGATCCTATATTCTTAGCTGCTTTTCACATTTTTGGGGTGTCCTCTGACATGAGAGAGGCGTGGATGGCATTGCCAGAAATTCCCGAGGTCTTAAGAGGGTGGATCGGAATGACTGCAAAAAGTTTAGGCCTGATAAAGTAGTGAAGACCTTATATGCTTAACACGACAGCTAGGTTTATGTTTGAGAGATTGATTGCTTTTCGTTTATGTTTTAGACATTGTATGTTTTTATGTTTGACATTGTATGCTTTTGGTTGATGATTGTATCCTTTGGTTTATGCTTATGCTTTTGGTTGTTTATAATTGTTAAAACAAATTCATAATGGATTATAATAAGAAATTACTTCTCGTTATTCTTATGTACTTGTATGTCCGGTTTTTTTGGAAGAGAGGTTTCAAACGAGTGCGAGACAATGATTCGCGTATGACGGGACATTAATACACGTTAGAGTTATTGACAGGAAACCCCAAACAATGCATTGATCTTCTACGTATGTCTCGTGAATCATTTGTCCGACTATGTGCACATTTTAGAGTAAATTATTCGTTAGAGGATAGTAAGAATATTATCGGAGGCATTATCAGATCCAGATGCACCATTCCCGTTTCCACCACAAGGTATGTTTATGTTCTTTTAGATATTTATCACTTGGTTTACTTTTCTAAAATAATTGTATTATCTTTGTGATGCCGCGTATGCACACATACGGGGAGTTATGGCTCCATATCGTAATGTGAGGTATTGGCTAGGAGATTTTCGCCGAAGACGTGCATTGACTAATAAAGAGAAATTTAACCATGCTCATGCAAAACTTCGGAACGTAATTGAGCGTGCTTTTGGTGTCTTGAAAGCAAGATTCCCTATTTTGAAGAGGATGGCACCATTTCCATTGGTTACACAAAGGAACATTACCATTGCATGTTTCGCGCTACATAATTTTATAAGGAAAGAGGGTTTGAGCGATGAATTGTTTACAGATTACGATCAACCCAATGTTTCGGTGCATAATAGGCAAGTGCACGTTAATGCTGGTGAAGACGAGGTTGAAGCACAGGGTACTGCATCGGATCGAGAATATATGAATCAGTTACGAGATGAGATTGCTGAGCAGTTAATGCAAAACACGGATACAATGCTTTAAAAAAATGTTATTGTCTTTTTTATGAATATTATTTAAGTATTGTATAACTATTATTTAAGTTTGAATGTTGAAAAACTCTTTTAAGTTTAATAAATCAGTTTATTTATATTTCAGTTTATTCCAGCAGTTTGCAGAAATAAAAAAACAAACAATCTTCTTCTTGCAGACTGCAGACATTTGGTCCAGCACTTCTGCTACAGATGCCTGCAGATGTGGTCCGCAGACTGCAGACGTTTTACCTCAGAAAAAACAAACAGCACCTAAAAGATTGGAAGGTGTATCAAAATTCTTCTTTTTTTGCTCTTTGATCTCGGTTCTCTATTCAGTTTGATGTTTGAAAATATTTAGAGTAAAAGGGTGAGTTTGAACGAAAGTCAGAAAGAGGAATGTTCTATTTATAGGAACAACACAATAAACAAAGCAAACTGGGACTCCTAGCTTGGCAGTCGATCTAGCAATCAAAATCATTGACTGTTTAACGACTGGTTTAGTTGTTTTGTGTTGTAAACGCTGTGAATTGTCTCAACCACAACCCATTTTCAATAGCAATCAAAATCATTGACTGTTTAACGACTGGTTTAGTTGTTTTGTGTTGTAAACGCTGTGAATTGTCTCAACCACAACCCATTTTCAATATATTTCTGAGTCTCAAATGGATAACTTTTTATCTTTCAAGTTGAAAATAAGTTTAATATGAAAGTGATAAGTTGTTAGAATGAAACGTCTGTTATATAGAGGTGCACACTATAAAATGTTAAATAACTATAATTGGTTATTATTAAACCGTAAAAAGTTAATATCCGATCAATGAGCAACCGATTAGCATATGCCTCATGGTTTTTTAGAAATATTGGTTACTAACCATTGTACCAGTTAATCAGGGAAAAGACAGAAAATTTTGAAAATAACCAGTTAGTTAACGAACATATTTCATTATTTTAATCATCACACTTCTAGTTTAGCTACACAACATATTTGATGTCGTACAAATTGCATTGACATGGGCAGAAATGAAATGTCTAAACATACAGCATATAAAACCTTAATCAAGCGCATAATGCTTGCCACACTAGTTATAAAAATAATTTTGAAGATTGAAGAGAGCTGAACAGAGCCTTGTTCATGTTTGTTCATTCAACATTGACTTTTTCTAAAACACACTCTTGTCCTATAACCTTATAAAAATGTAAAATCATTCTTAATCCCAAACATAAGAAAAGTAACCTTGTTATGATTTTGATATAAAATAGTCATAAACATAATTATTCTAAAACAAAGCCACAAGTTAGACATAATTAGCTTTAGCGTAAACTGATAACCAAAAAAGTTTTTCAAAGATCTAACATGAGGGGGCATAAACTAAAAAAACAAATGACAATGAACAAACACAAACATATCATCGTTCGTAACCTTTGCCCGGTTAATTCATTTATTTAATTAACTGAACAAAGTTGAGAGACCATGTTTATTCATCTAAGACTAAAGAGTATGGGGGCCGGCTAGGCCCGGCTAGGACCGGCGCCGGTCCCCCACACCGCCCCCTGAGGAACGGCTCGGCCCAAACGGCTCCCCACAGCCGGTTTAGACGGGGCCCCACTTGTTGTTTATAGCCGTTTGGAAACGGCTCTTTTATAAAAAAAAAAAAAAAATTCAACTTTTCAATTTAAATACCCTATATCTCATTCATTTTTATACAATTCTATCCCAATCTACTCCCATTCTTCTCCAATTCTCTTCCTTTTTTATAAAAAACACTCCATATTTTTTATACCATTTTCTCTAATCATGAATCCTTTCAACCAAAACAACCCCAACCCAAACAACCCCAACCCGAATAATAACAACCCGAACCAACCTAACTTTTTTTCGACTCCTGCTTACACTCCGAATATGGATCATTCGTGGGGGGCTCCGCAATTTCCTTTTTCGGGTTTCCAACAAACACCCAACGCATTCTCACAAATGTCTCAAGTTCAACAACTCCAACAATACCAAGCACTACAACAAATCATGCAACGCAACTCGTTTGAACAACTCCAATCGCAACCGCCAACTTCCCAACCGGTTCAACTTGACGATGATGATGATGAAGAAGTCGTCCCCGAATCGCCACCGCAAGAGCTCAACCGAAAAAAAACCAAGGGGAAGGGGAAGAAGGTTGAAACCGTACCCGAAACCGCGTCAAAAAGCGGTTCGAGAGCAAAGGGGAGACCTTGGACGAAAGTAGAGGAGGAGGCGCTAGCAATGGCGTTTGCTAAGTCCTCTACTTGCCCGATAGTCGGTATGAACCAAAGTTTATATTTTTAATTTAAATTTTAAAAGTTTTTATTTTTTATTTTTACTAATGCATTATTTTTTAAAATTTAGGAAACAATCAAACGGGTAGTAGTTTTTGGAAGAAGACAACGGCTAAATTTCACGAGCTTATGGAGCATGGCTCGGATCGTGATGTAGAAGCCGTCTCGGGCAAGTGGCGTAAAATGATCAAGATCATCAATAACTTTAACGAAATTTATAACCAAATTTACACTTGTCCTCCTAGCGGGAGTAACGAGGCGGACATTCTTAACCTTGCTATCGCTAAGTGGGACTCTCAAAATTCAAAGCCTTTCCCGCACTTCCGAGCATGGAACGTTGTAAGGAAAGAACAAAAATGGACGCCGATTCCAAATGAGGTCGCAACCGCCAAACGGACTAAAACTTCCGAGTCCGGAAGTTATAGTGCGGGAGGCTCCACCGCTCGTTGTCAAATTGACATAAACGACGACCCGGAAGATGACGAGGACGTGTTGCCCATTCACGAGTCGGAACGTCCCATCGGGAGGGACAAAGCAAAAAAAGAGGCGGCCGGAAAGCGCAAAGGGGCCGGCTCGAGTGGAGGGGGCGGCTCCGGTGGAGGGGGCGGCTCGAAGGCATCGGCGAAAATGGACGACTTGATAAACGAATTCCGGCTGAAGGGGATAGACCTAGGGGGTGAGGGATGAACCCCTTTATATAAATATATGTATAGATGTGTGTTTGTGTGTTAGGAGAGAGGGGCGTCGAGATCGGCTGGTGGAGGACGAAGTTGACGGGCCAGAGGAGTGGGGGGCGGTGTGGGGGACCAGCGTCGGGCCTCAGCCGGCCCCCATACTCACTAGTCTAAAGGAAAAATTACAAGTTGTCATTTATCTTAATACCACTTGTCAGGCGGTGTTCTTTTTAACGAATTTTGACAAGTTTTGCCCTTTACAAGGAATTTTGTTGCACGTTTTGTCCTTTAGGCTTAACCTAATTAGATTTTCTTGTTAAATCTTGTCACCCAAGGGTATTTTAGTATTTTTACTCATTTATTTAATATTATTTAAAAGAATAAAACAAAATACTTTAAGGCTTACTCTTGAAATAAATGGGTAAAAATACTAAAATATCATTGGGTGACAAGATTTAACTGGGTTAAGCCTAAAGTACAAAGTGTGCAACAAAATTCTTTGTAAAGGGCAAAACTTGTCAAAATTCGTTAAAAAGAACACCGCTTGATAAATGATATTAAGATAAAGGACAAAACTTGTAATTTTTCCTTTATTAAATGAATAAACATAAACAAACTTTCTACCAAATGGCTCACAAACAATTCAATGAAGATTTGGTTTGTTTCAGCCCTAAATTATCTATAACAATATAACATCCAAACCAAGTATCACAAATAGTAAACCATAGTGCATAAGCTCAGAATTATGAACTTTAATCTCATTGATGTCTTTGTTTAAGAGAATCTCTGAAGTCTGACATGTGATTAGATTCATAATTCATCAATGCAAGCACATATAATAAATAAATAAAAAAACTTGCACGAATCAAAAGAAAACTTGATTACTCCAGTAGTAAACAAAAAAAAAAGAATATGGAGATCAGAAGTTGGTTAAAAAGTTGTCGGTCACGGTTAATTCAGAAACACGGACCAATTAATTACTCATCATTTCTCCAAATTCACAGACAATAAGAGTTATACATTTGATTATATGTTGTTCATCATCATCAGAGACTTAAATACCAATAATCACGAACAAATAGTCGATCATTTTGTTGCAGTTATATTTCTCATCACTTGATGAACAGAACAGAAAACAACCAATTGTTGCAAACGTAAACTACAATAACACAGAGTAAACTTGTACCTCAATTCGATATAACAGTTTCGCTGCAATTGAGGTTTTCATAAACCCTAATGTTTGATGTTATCTGTTGAAAGAAAGTCGTTGGTGGAATTTATAGAGGGGTGGCTGTGGAAAACTTCGATAGTAAAAGATGCCCTACTTACTAGAAATTGAAATTGGGCTTCGGCTTAAAGATATGGGCCTGCCTTTATAGTTCTGATATGGGCTTTTGCTATTATTGTATTTGATTGTAGAAACCTAAAAGGGTGAATAAGTTATTTTTAAAAATGATAACTTATGTTTGTAAAATTATTTGTTTTAAGAATTTTGTTAAAAATCTTTCTAGTTTTTAGGTTAATAATGTGGTCATGATGCAATAAGCTTGACATACACTTTTGCTCTTGATGTAAGATTGGATTGATATAATCACTCAAAAATTTAAGAATGTAAGAGGTTGGTGATGAGGGAGTGACTACTCAAATGGTAGACTTGTACATGGGTACAATGAGGATGAAAAAAAAAGGTAAATAAATGAAAGTTCTATATAATCGTTTCATTCAGTAATATATTATTTTCACTTCAAGAATATTTCACTACTGGTTTCTACTTTGCTTTCATCTCGCGTGACACGTGACGGATTGCAGTTTCGTCATGCGTCAGTTATCATCTGAGCTCGTTAGCATCTTGATGGAAATTATTAAAGGTGTTCAACAACCTTGTTCCAATGGATGGAGGTGGGAGATTGATGAACGGTGGGGCACAATGGAGGATCTCACTGTGAGGTTTGACTGTGTGGCGTGCACGTATAGGTTCACTGGTGGCTGGCGCACGCGCGCAAGGGTTGTGCAAGCACATGGGCGGCAAGGACCAGGTGACAGGTAGACCTTGAAGGGTGACATGGCAGCGGCGCGCGAGTACACATGGCAAGTTGGCGGGCACTGGCACATGGGGCACCGAAGTAGCGCGCACGGGCGCACCAGAGTGAGCCAATACGATGCGACTATGTGGCGTGCTCGTATAGGTTCACTGGTGGCTGGTGCACGCGCACAAGGGTTGTGCAAGCCTGCTCGCGCACAAAAGTGAGCCAAAATGACGCACACGCGCATGAGCGTGCAGACCTGCGCGCGCATGAACTTGAGCCAAAAGGGCGCACGCGCAGAAGCTTCCAGACATTAATGACTGAGTAGTTTCATTTTAGCATTCAAAACAGACGATGTGAGCGCGTTGTAGGATCGGTTTTGACTCCCGAACGATTGCGTATCGACACGTGTGACGTGCGGAATCCGTATACGTGCGTGGACCGAACACGAGAACGTACTATAATCTATGATTAGATTGAATGATATGAAAACATACAATGAACCGTGAATCACCTTTTGCCTTTCTCTCTCTACTTTCTCTCTCTAGCTCTTATGCTCCAAATGTCACAAATTGCAAAAGTTCTAAACTAAGCCCTAAGAGTTCTATTTATAGGCAAAGGCTTTTAATGAGAGTTATCATTAATTACAAAATTGCCACCTTGCCTTTCCCTACTTATTACAATATAAACTCTAGTTTTCTTCAGTTTCTTGCTACGGTTAAATTGATGGAGGCGATAGACATAAATGCACTCACAGACTCCCCCTTGGATATTGTCGCAGTCAATCTCGTAGCGTCTTGTCTTTTCTTTCTCTCTGAGTCTTCTTGAAACTTTAACATCTTCAGCAATCTCAGACTCCCTCTTTTTTCGAACAGACTCCCTGTGGATCTGTCTTTAGCTTCAGCTCCCGCTGTCGGTAGACTCTTTTTTTCAAGCTCCCCCTTTCGTCAAGCTTCCGTGCTTTTGGGATCGACACCTGGCTTTCCGGTTACAAGCTCCCCCTTGTGTCTAGCTCGTCTTCAGACTCCCCCTTAGACTCGGCTATTGGGATCGTAATCTAGTAAAACATCTGCAACTCTCAAACATTTATAAGTAAAACCATTTTGAACATCCAGGATTGATGACCTGGCTCTTAAAAACTTTTTGAATCAAGAACCTGGCTCTTATCACAAGTATAACACTATGAGTATATCCAGGATTAGCTTGATTTTCTCCCCCTATCAACTTGCTTTATAGATTTGACGATTTTAAGTATCCAAATCCATCACAGATAATCTTCCAAGTCCAAATTAATGACCTTGGAAACTTCACAAACTGTTTTTGATTTTTGATTTTAAAAACTACAAGTTTCAAATTAATGAACTTGTTTATTTTTTGAAACATGTTTAGCATACTCAGATTTTGAAACTCTGCTTTCATACATCGGTTGTCGAAAATAAAGTAGAATCAAAATCTTTTTGTAATTTTTCTGAAACATAAAGCAGTAAAGAAATATTTACAGACATATTTTTGTTTGAGTTCGTGTCAGAGGATCATATCAGTTTGTGACAAATCACTAGCACCGTTGCGCACTTGCTTATTTTTAAGACAGCCTCTGTCTTTTCTATCCAGCGTAGAGCAGCAATGGCTCCTTCATTGCCAGAGAATTCTATTGGTTTGCAAGAACAGAATTCTTTGTAAGAACAACCATAAGACATGGTTCTTCTTCTTTTTGGAATAGGCAATTGAAGTAACGGTCCATTGTATACGCTTTGACTGGGTTCAGTAGGTGGTCGTTTACTTCCATTATTACTTTTATTTTCTGCCTCTTTAACAGTTTGGATGATATATAGCATAACATCTATAATCCCTTGTGCCACTATATGTTGGACGGCACTGTTATCTAATTGGTTCCCATTATTATCGTTATTCTGGTTTTCCTGATTCACTTCGTTGTCCATCTGGATTTACAAACACTTATCAGGTATTAATATCACATACTAAGATCTAATGCCAAAATTTACACAAACAAACACATTGGTCAAAACCGTCGATCATTGCAACATTTACTCTATTATATACATACACACACACACACACATATATATATATATATATATATAGGGTAGGGATATGGTAAAAAGTGTCTAAAATTTGAGAAGGGTAAGAAGTGTTTTAAACCATTGGATATTTGATCTAATGGTTGAGATCAATAGGGTATAAAATGTAAATTGTGTTTTAATTAGAAGGACCTTATGTAAAATTGAAGGACAATAGTGTCTTTTCCAATGTTTCAAATATGGTAACCGCCATCAATCTCCTAAAAACTAGCTATTCAAATTTAATTGCTAAATTATCTCGATCCTAAATTCTAAAAATAGAAAAATATGTAACTGCTGCAAAGAAACGTATAACACTATACATCCATCATATAACACTATACATCTATCATATAACACTATATAACAAATATATAACACTATACATCCATCATAGGCATGCTACCAGAAAAATATAACACTATATAACACTATGCATCCATCATACAACACTATATAACCAAAAGAACACTATATAACACCATGTAACACTATATAATACTATATAAAAATATATAACACTATACAGTTCTAAATGGTGGTTGCACTACAGAATTAATAATTGATGGTGTTATATAGTGTTTTTTGATGGTTGCGCTACAGAATTATATAACACCAAAAACCATATTATAACACCATATAACACCAAGTAACACTATATAACACTATATAAAAAATATATAACACTATGCAGTTCTGAATGGTTGTTGCACTACATAATTATATAACACTACACACATTCGTAGATTAATTCCTAAAATCGAATTCCTATAATAAAGGGTGGAAGTTATTTTGGGCAGTTATCTTTAAATCAATTAATTGAAAGAAAATAGAAAATTACTAATTCACCCTTTTGAATTAATTTAGATATAGGACACTTGTCATCACCACATTATTTCTTACCCTTCTCACACTTTGGGCACTTTTTACAGGATCCTTTACCTATATATATATGCATCTATTACAAACTATAACTGGAATTTAAAACATACTACTAGTTATGCATCAGTAGGTATTAGATTATCTATTTTAGTTGTTCTTTTTTTCAAACTACTAGCGTTTATATATATATATATATATATAGGGAGAGGATCATGAGAAAACTACATCTAAATGAGAAAACTAGAAAACTAACTAAAAAACCTAAAAAACATACCAATTTTTTTTACAATTTTTTATAAAAGAATCGCTAGTTTTTATGTATGGAAAAAAATTTCAAAAAAAAATTTTTTTTGTTGTACTGCACATGTGCAATATATGTGCATTATATGTGTACTACACATGTGCACTATATCCGTAATAGTGCACATGTGTAATACAATAAATTTTTTATTTTATTTCATTTTATTTTTTAAAATTTTTTTCCATGCATAAAAACCTGCGATTTTTTTATAAAAATTAAAAAAAAATGGTATGTTTTTTAGGCTTTTTTAGTTAGTTTTTTTGTTTTCTCATTTAAACTAGTTTTCTCATGATCCATCCAATATATATATAGGGTGAAGTTATTGTAAAAAAGACCAAAAGTGTGAGAAAGGTAAGAAATAATCTCAACCATTAGATCTAAATTAATTGAAAAGTGTATAATTGTAAATGCATTAACAAATTCAAATACGGTAATCCTTGATTTAAGGATTTGGAGAGAGAAAATCCTTGATTTAAGGACTTATAACCGTCCATAAATATAACACCATTCAGAGCATGTTCATACACGGTGTTTTAAATATAACACCATTCAGAAAATATAACACCATTCAGCACAAATATAACACCATTAAGCAAAAAAAAAAACACTATTCACACAAAAATAACATCATTCAGCACAAACATAACACCATTCAGCACAAAAAAAAAACACCATTCACACAAAAAAACATCATTCAGCACAAAATATAACACCATTCAGCACAAAAAAAAACACCATTCACACAAAAATAACATCATTCAGCACAAAAATAACACCATTCAGCACAAAAAAAACACCATCAGCAGTAAATAAAATAAACACCATTCAGTACAAGAATATAACACCATTCAGTAAAAGAAATATAACACCATTCAGAAAAAGAAAAAAACACCATTCAGAAAAGAAAAAAAACACCACTAAGAAAAGAAAAATAACACAATTCAGAGAAGAAAAAAACACCATTCAGAAAATAAAAAAAAACACCATTCAGTACACAAAATAACACCATTCAGTACAAGATATAACACCATTCAGTAAAGAAAAATATAACACCTCTGTATCATCTTCTCCACCTCCGGCACCACCACTGCTGCACCACCGCTGCCGATCCGCACAAACCCCTGCCGCTGCCCGCTCGCCGTCGCCGCTGCCGCTCGCCGTCGCCGCTCGTCGCTATCCGTCGCCGCTGCCGCTCGTCGTCGCCGCTGTTCGATCGATTAGAGATATAGACGAAATTGTAGAGAGAGATAAACTGTTCGATCAATTGGAGAGAGAGATCGGAATTATAGGAATTTTGATTTACAGTTTCCTATTTTGAATGGATATAAAGACTTTATTACCCCTATAATTTTCAATTCAGTCCACATTAAGAAAAATATTTTACATTTTGGTCCCTATTGATCTCAACCATTAGATCAAAAGATCTAATGGTTGAGATTCTTTCTTACCTTTCTCATACTTTGGGCTTTTTTTACAGGATCCTAACTCTCTATATATATATATATATAGGGGACCGCTAAAATGAGAACCACTTCTAGTTGTAAGAACCGTGAGAACTTTTTGATCCGGGGCGAGTTGGACCAAATTTTTTTTTTCATAAACGTAGATGCTTGTATTATAAACACATTTGTAAAAAAAAATTCAAAAAAAAAAGTCGTGTGTGTAGTTTTGAACACCACAAGTTTGTGTTTACGGGTACCGTAAATTTTTAATAAAATTTACGGGTCCCGTAAACGCAAACTTTGGGTGCTCAAAACTACACACCCGACATTTTTTTTTTTGATTTTTTTTTTTACAAATGTGTTTATAATACATGCATCTACGTTTATGAAAAAAAAATTTGGTCCACCTCGCCCCGTACGGTGTAGTTCTCACGGTTCTTACAACTGGAGGTGCTTCTCATTTTAGCGGTCCCCTATATATATATATATATATATATTACGGGTTAAACTGCATTTCCCGCTCGTCGTACTTCCAAACGAGCTTCTCTCTTATTCCTTTTATCCTCTCTCCTTCATCAATCAACTCCTCACCGTACAGGCGGAGTTCCTGAACATTCTCATCACTCATGGGTGGTCGTGGTGCGGGTACTGGGTCAGGATACATAGGTAAAGGATCTCCATATGGGTATGGGTTTTCTAGTATTTCCCGAACATACTGGTCAACATCCCAATATGGATCTAGAGGGCCAAGATTAGGATATGGTGCTAAAGGGTTTGGCATGGGCTCCTCCTGTGGGTAGAGTTCTCGATAATCCCTATAGTCATCATTCCATGGATCATATGCTAAGGGATTGGGTGCTGGAACTCAAGGTATCTCATCAGGGTTGAAAGCTAGTATGGGAACTGGTTCTTCTTGGTTAGGTTCTATTTCCATTGGCTGAGTGGGAAATAGTGGTAGTGACTGTGGTGCAATGATTTGTTCTAGGTTTGGCTAATATGTGAAAGTTGGCCAATCTCCTATTGATTATGTTTTGGTTCTGGGTGTTCATCTCCCTATTTGCTGCTGCTAAAGCCCTTTGCTGACGTAACTTTTTCATTCTCTTCCTACGCTCATGTGCTCCCCGACTGAGCCGTCCTCTCTTTTTGGTAGGGAATGGTTATTCGGATTGCGCCTTAAATACAAAGATCCCCTCTTCTGTGTCAGCTGAGTACCCCGAAGGCGTAGGTTGGGAAGAAGTTCCCTCATCTCTAGGAGAATTAGACAGTTGACGATAAGCGTCTGACGGACCTTGATCACTCATACTGTAAACTAACAGATTGTCAAATAACACAAAACAATAATATACATGTATGCACATAGTCACATAGATTATTTCCTAACATAATTGACAATTTCAATGTCAGCAGAAGACTTCTGTAGCTTAAATCAGTGGTTGTAGCTCCGATACCACCTCCTGTCGCAACCCACGAACCCTTGCCCCAGGAGGTATGCGGCCGCGAGCTTTGCACATTCGGTGGTATCGGTGTTTATTTCATTTTGGCAGCGGAATTTACATCAGGACCGTAGTTAGGAAATATTTTATCAGAGTAAAACACCTCAATTTATAAATAATAAACCCAAGTTTTCATTTATAACATGTTTATAGGGATAACCCTAATTTATTGAAATAAAACTTCTTCTTTATTTAGGTAACTTTTATAGCTACTTTTCCAAGACTTCAGTGCTCTCCAGCTGGCTTCTATTTGGCTTTCACATTTTGTTACCTGAAACGCGTTTTAAAAACATTTATCAGTGGGAAATACTGGTGAGTGAATCCCAGTTTAATCAAAACAAGTTTTATCATTTTACAGCATTGAGGGCAATCCAGCAATTACATTTGTTTACATCTATTCAATTACCACCCACTACCCTATCAATCCTGATTTGTGAAAATGTTACTACTCACAGTGTAGTAACTCATTTTGTATACAAAACCCCAACATACCGACGATAATTGTAGAATTACAAATACTCAATCACTATTATTATAGTGTAAAACAATTGAGGTTTTGTAAAAACAATTTTATAAAAAGAATTTACAAAAAGAGGATAAACTCACATTACTAGTTTAGGTATTTCCTTGTGACGTCCTGGTTATAATCTATTAATTTAAACAATGCACACGCGTTAGTATAATAACCCAAATTTACATTAGCTATACCCCTCTCCCGAGACAGAACTCCAACGACGAATTCAGGCAGAGCCTCGACATGCGTTACGGAGCATTAAATCAATCGGGCAGAGTATCTAATACGTAACCGGGGGTTATGATACTTAAATCGAGGCAGAGCTTCGCTATTTTAGTGGGTATAATACTCGATATTAATTCTTAATATTAGAGAATTTGAGAGAGATCGAGAAAATGAATGAAAATCAACTGAAGCCGTGATCCCCTATTTATAGTGTCCGATCGACACCTTGTCGCGTCCCGCGAAAGAAACAACAAGGGCCTTCGCGTATAACAACCCTAAAGAAAACCGACATCCTCATAAATTTTCCGACACCCTAATATATTTTTAAACATCCCAATATGTCCAAAAATACACCCCATACGTGAAAACGAGCCCCGAATACCTTAAATACTATTAAAATTAATTAAAAATCAAGATTTTGGGTTTGAGGCGGCCACGTAAGCCACACCTCAAACCTTACGCGGGGCGCGACAAGGTAAAAGTTGGCACGACCCCAGGCCGCCACGTGGCCCAACACACGGCGAAGCTAGTTGCTGACCCGGACAAGCTAGGGCGTTGACCAAGGTTGACGCGGGCCGCGTAGGCCCTTGTCTTGTTTTACGCGGGCCGCGTAGAACCCAAACTCAACCCCTATAAACTGGAGCGTGGGCCTTCAGTTTACGTCGCTCAGATTTCTTTTATTTCTCTCAATTCTGAAGTGTAGGCATTATACACGGGTCTAATACCCCCCTAAATAGCGAAGTTCTGCTCCGTTGTAAGTATCATAACCCCTGGATACGTATTAGATACTCTGCCCGATTAATCTAGGGTTCCGTAACGGCTGTCGTGGTTCTGCCCGACGTAGTCGTTGGAATGCCGTCTCGGGGAGGGTATTACTAATGTTAAAATGGGTTATTATACTAACACGTGTGCATTTGTGTAAATTATAGATTGTCACCAGGAAACCCTAAAGGATAATCTAAGACAACAATGTTAGTTGATCCACTTTTTGTAAACCTTTTGTTAACTATTTTTACAAAACCTCATACAATTAAATGTATATTAAGAAGTTATTGAGTATTTGTTAGAATACAATTATCATGAGTATGTTGGGGTTTTGTATACAAAATTTGTTACCACCTGGTCAAGGAGTAACATTTCCACAAGTCGGGTCTGACAGTACCATGGATGTTAATTGATATAACTTGAAAACAAATGTAATTGCGAGATCGCCCTCAATACTGTACAATGGTTTTTATTTAAACTTTATTAAACTGGGAGTCACTCACCAGTATTTCCCACTGACAAATGTTTGTAAAACGCGTTTCAGGTAACAAACTGTGAAAGCCAAATAGAAGCCAGCTGGACAACACTGAAGGCTTGGAAAAGTGGCAATAAAGTTACCTATAATAAAATAGATGTTTTTATTAAATAAAATAGGATTTATTCCTATGAAAATGTGTGTACTGCACACTTGGGTTTTATCCCATGTGTTTAATATTATGAAAATGTGGTATTTTACTCTGATCAAATATTTCCTAACTACGATCCTGATGAAAATTCCACTGCCAAATTAGACAATACGCGATACCACCGAAACTGGCTCGCGGCCGCCCGTTCCCGTATTTGTATAAGGGATCGGGGGTTGCGACAGAAGGTGGTATCAGAGCTAAGCCACTGATTCAGCCACAGAAGTGTTCTGCTGACATCAAAATTCAAATTGTTAGGAAATAAATTACGGGAATACGTGCATAATTGTATTTTATTGTTATGTGTTATTTGACTATTTGTTAGTTTACAGTATGAGTGACCAAGGACCATCTGACGCGTACCGTCAATTGTCTGGTTCGCCTAGAAGCGAAGGTGCCTCTTCTCAGCATGCCCTCTCAGGGTACTCTGCTGATACGGAAGAAGGAATATTCGTGTTTAAGGCTCAGTCCGAGGAGCCATTCCCTCAGAAAAAGAGAGGATGGTTCTATCGAGGGGCACATGAGCGTAGGAAACGTATGAAAAAGTTACAAGACCAGAGAGCACTAGCAGCAGCTAAAAGGGAAACTGATGCCTATGCCCAGGATATGATTAATAGGGGTATAACCAACATCCATATCTTAGCAACCACTGCAGCTGACCCTAATCTGGAGCAAATGATAGCACCCCAACCACAACTACCAATTCCTGACCAACCAATGGAAATAGAAAACCCCGAAAATCAAGTAGAAATGCATGACTTCAATCCGGAAGAAATACCTAGGGTACCTACACCAAACCCCTTAGACCCAAATTACGACCCCTGGTGGGATGACAATAGGGACTATGTGCAACGTTACCCGATACATGAAAACATGCCCATGCCAAACATAGGAGCCTACCCAAGTTTGGATCCTTTAGATCCCTATTACCACGATATATTCATTAGGGAGATTTTAGAAAATCCTTACCAATTTCAGGCCCCTACACCCCCATATCAAGAACCCGCACCCCAGATTCCAAACCTAGTCCTAGAACCTGCACCCCCAATGAGTGCAGAAAACGTACAAGAACTTAGGACTGTTGGTGAGGAAATTTTACAGAGTAATGAACGAATGAGACAGCTGGGAGAGCGACTCGTCTGGAAGTATGACGAGTGCAATATGAATTTTTGGATGAATCCATATCCATGAGTGTGATGGTGGAGACGGTAATAATAATAATAATAATAAAATAATAATATGTGTGTATGTGTATGAAAAAAAACTACGGATTCCTATTACTAGTAGTGTAACTTTAAAATTCAGTCAGTATTGTAATTTTTATTTCAGTACTAGTGTGTAATAGACGCATAGTATATGAAAATAGAGTAAGTCGCAATGATCGACGCTTTTGACCAAAATGCGTGTCATGTGATTGAGTATATTAAATATTATTTTGTGATATTAATACGTGGTAAATGTTTAAAATTCAGATGGCCGACGAAGGAAATCAAGAAAATCTGAATAACGATAACCAGAGTAACATTAACTTGGTTAATGAGAATCCGAGCATCCATAATAATTGAAACCAAATGGATAATAGTGCTATCCAACACATAGTGGCACAAGGAATAATAGATGCAATGCCATTTATTCTTCAAACTGTTAAGGATGCTGATAATAAAAGTAAACATAGCAGTAAGCGACCAATTGAACCAGAACACAGCGTGAACAATGGACCCGTACTTCAAGTGCCCATTCCCAAAAGAAGAAGAACCATGCCTTTTGGTTGTTCTTACAAAGAATTCTGGTCCTGCAAACCAATAGAATTCTCGGGCGAGGACCCATTGCAGCTCTACGCTGGATAGAAAAGACTGAGGTTGTTTTAAAAATAAGCAAGTGTGCTGAAGAAGATAAGATAATGTTTGCCTCTAATCTGTTTAAGAACTCAGCCTTAGAATGGTGGAACACTATCCTCCAATCAAGAGGAAGTGATAAGGTATACAACATAGAATGGGAGGAATTTAAGAATATGGTAGAAAGGAAATTTTGCCCTCCCAATGAAAAGGAACAGATAGCAAATAAGTTTCTGAACTTAAGAATGATCGGGGTAGATAGTAAGGGTTATACTACCACATTCTTTGAATATGCTAGAATAGTACCAACCCTTGCACCACCTGAACCGGTACTAATCTCCCGTTACATCTGGGGATTAATTGGAGAGATTAGGCATGTAGTCAAGGCATCTAGACCTCAAACTATAGAAGAAGCTGTAGAACTGGCAAATACCTTGACAGATGAGTTAATCCGTACTAGAGAAGAAGACCAGAGAAGAAACCTAGCTCAAAGGCTTACCCAAGAATTCCGTTCTGGGAATTTCAACCGTAGGAATATAGGTTCTACCTCTGCACCATACTGCAAGGTCTGCAAGAAAAAGCATTCAGGAAAATGCTCCACTCACTGCAATTTCTGCAAGGCACCAGGACACAAGGAAAAAGATTGCAGGAGAAAATCCAGTAATGGACTATGCTTCAACTGTGGAGAAAAATGTCACATCAAGCCGAACTGTCCGAAATTGGCTCCAGCTGCGAACAACAGGAACACTAAAAATGCTAGAGCATTTGTTTCGACTGCAGATGAAGCCAAAATGATTCCGAACGTAATAGCCGGTACGTTTTTAGTTAATGATGTTTTTGCTAAAGTATTATTTGACTCTGGTGCAAACCAAAGTTTTATTAATACTTCATTTTGCAAACTCCTAAATCAACCATTAACTAAACTCTCACAAGAATGACTAGTCGAGACAGCAAATGGAGAAACGGTTAGGATTTCTGAAATCTTGCAGGGAGCAAGAATAGAATTTTTAAACCAAAAGTATATTGCAAACCTGTATCCCATGAATCTGGCAGGATTTGATATTGTATTAGGAATGGATTGATTAATAGCCAATAAAGCTAATATTTTATGTGATCAAAAGTTAATTCAAGTAAATTCACCAAAGGGTGAAAAGATCACAATTAAAAGTGATAAACTATCTAGATCCACGAAATTTATCTCTGTGATGAAAACTGCAAGCTATATAAGAAAAGGATCTACAGTGTATTTGATTTCTATAATCACTAACACTGAAGGAAAAGAATTAAAAGACATTCCAGTAGTGTCTCAGTTTTCAGATGTCTTTCCAGAAGAATTACCAGGACTACCGCCAGACAGAGAAGTTGAATTCAGAATCCATCTGCTACCAGGAACAACACCAATTGCCAAAGCACCCTACCATTTGGCACCCGCTGAAATGCAGGAACTAAAGAAACAGTTAGATGAATTATTAGAGAAGGGATTCATACAGCCAAGCTCATCGCCGTGGGGAGCACCAATTTTATTCGTTAAAAAGAAGGACGGATCAATGCGTATGTGCATTGACTACCGTGAATTAAACCAGGTCACGATTAAGAACCGGTACCCATTACCGAGAATCGATGATCTGTTCGATCAATTGCAAGGAGCTCAATTTTTCTCTAAAATCGATTTAAGGTCAGGATATCATCAATTAAAGGTACAGGAAGAGGACATTCCTAAAACCACATTCAGAACAAGGTATGGCCATTATGAATTTACTGTCATGCCATTTGGTTTAACCAATGCCCCAGCCACATTTATGGACATGATGAACCGAATATGTAAGCCATATTTGGATAAATTCACAATTGTTTTTATTGATGATATTCTCATTTATTCTAAAAGTAAGGAAGATCATGCAAAGCATTTGCACGCACTTCTAAGTTTATTAAGAAAAGAAAAGCTTTATGCTAAGTTTTCAAAGTGCGAGTTTTGGTTAGAGCAGGTACAGCTTCTTGGACACTTAGTTAATCATGAAGGAATTCATGTGGATTCAACAAAAATCGAGGCAATTACTAAATGGAAAACCCCTGAATCACCAACCTAGGTTAGAAGTTTCTTAGGATTGGCCGGTTATTATAGAAGATTTATTCAAGATTTTTCTAGAATAGCCATTCCTTTAACTAAGTTAACCTGTAAATCCATTAAGTTTGAATGGGGACCAAAACAGGAAGAAACTTTTAGAATTCTTAAGCAAAGATTAACCCATGCACCCATATTAGCGTTACAAGAAGGAACTGAAGATTTTGTAGTATATTGTGACGCTTCTAAGTTAGGTTATGGATGTGTGTTGATGCAACGCCAAAAGGTTATAGCATATGCATCTAGACAACTTAAGAATCATGAAGAGAATTATTCAACCCATGATCTAGAGTTAGGAGCTATAATTTTTGCCCTTAAAATTTGGAGACATTACCTTTATGGTAGTAAGTTTACTATATTTACTGATCATAAAAGTTTAAGATATGTTTTTGGGCAAAAAGAATTGAATATGAGACAAAGACGCTGGATGGAGATGCTTAGTGATTATGATTGTAACATCCAGTATCGTGAAGGAAAAGCAAATGTAGTGACAGATGCTTTAAGCCGAAAGTATCATGAAAAGCCAAAAAGGGTACGTTCTCTTAAATTAAATCTGCAAGTAGATTTAAATGATCAGATAAGAGAAGCACAAGAATCAGTAATCAAGGAGGATACTGAAAAATTAAAAGGTACGATTAAGGAATTAGAACAAGGAACAGATGGAATTTGGAGATTCCATAAGAAGAGAATGTGGATACCTAAATTAGGAAACCTGCGCCATCATATATTAGAAGAAGCCCATAAGTCCAAATACACGATGCATCCTGGAAGTGATAAAATGTACCAGGATTTAAGAAAGAATTTCTGATGGATAGGAATGAAAAAAGGACATAGCAGCCTATGTTTCTAAATGTTTAACTTGTTCACAAGTTAAAGCTGAACATCAGAAACCCTTAGGTTTGTTACAACAGTTAGAAATGCCAGTGTGGAAATGGGAACTGATAACAATGGATTTTGTTACCAAATTACCTAAAACAAAGAAAGGTAATGATACAATATGGGTGATTGTAGATAGGCTAACTGAGTCAGCTCACTTCCTACCAATAAAAGAAACTTTCAGTATGGAACAACTAGCCAAATTATATGTAAATGAAATTGTTTCTTTACATGGAATTCTTTTATCAATTGTTTCTGATAGAGATAGCCGTTTTACTTCTTATTTTTGGTCAAGTTTTAAAAAAGCAATGGGAACCAAGTTAAATCTAAGCACAGCTTATCATCCTCAAACAGACGGACAAAGCGAAAGGACAATTCAGACAATGGAAGACATGCTTAGAGCTTGTGTAATTGATTTCGGAGGTAATTGGGATGATCACTTACCTTTAATAGAATTTTATTATAATAATAGTTATCACACAAGTATCAACGCTGCACCATTCGAAGCACTTTATGGACAAAAGTGCCGAACCCCAGTCTGTTGGGCATAAATTGGGGAAAAGCAACTATCTGGACCTGAGATAGTGCAGGAGACAACTGACAAGATTATTCAAGTCAAGTAACGACTGAAAGCAGCACGTGATCGACAGAAAAGCTATGCTGATAACCGACGCAAACCATTGGAATTTCAAGTAGGAGATAAAGTGTTGTTGAAAGTCTCTCCTTGGAAAGGAGTGGTAAGATTTATCAAAAGAGGAAAGCTAAGTCCCAGGTATGTTGGACCTTTTGAGATTATAAGAAGAATAGGACCTGTAGCCTATCAGCTACAACTGCCAGAGGAAATGGCAAGAATACATGATGTATTTCATGTATCAAATCTCAAGAAATGCTTAGCCGATGAATCACTAATGGTACCTCTTAAGGATATAGAGGTAAATGAACAACTCAAGTTTGTAGAAAGGCCTCTACAAATTGAAGACAGAAAAGTCAAGAACTTAAGCATAAGAGATTAGTTCTGGTCAAAGTGAAGTGGGATTCCAAAAGAGGACCTGAGTATACATGGGAGCTTGAATCAGAAATGAAAAAGAAATATCCACACCTATTCCAGTAGATCTCGAGGACGAGCTCTAAAACAAGGTGGGGAGGATATAACAACCCTAAAGAAAACCGACACCCTCATAAATTTTCTGACACCCTAATATATTTTTAAATATCCCAATATGTCCAAAAATACACCCCATACGTGAAAACGGGCCCCGAATACCTTAAATATTATTAAAATTAATTAAAAATCAAGATTTTGGGTTTAAGGCGGGCCGCGTAAGCCACACCTCAAACCTTACGCGGGCCGCGACAAGGTAAAAGCTGGCACAACCCCAGGCCGCCACGTGGCCCAACACACGGCGAAGCTAGTTGCTGACCCGGACAAGCTAGGGCGTTGACCAAGGTTGACGCGGGCCGCGTAGGCCCTTGTCTTGTTTTACGCGGGCCGCGTAGAACCCAAACTCAGCCCCTATAAAGCTGGAGCTTGGGCCTTCAGTTTACGTCGCTCAGATTTCTTTTCTTTCTCTCAATTCTGAAGTGTAGGCATTATACACGGGTCTAATACCCCCCTAAATAGCGAAGTTCTGCTCCGTTGTAAGTATCATAACCCCTGAATACGTATTAGATACTCTGCCCGATTGATCTAGGGTTCCATAACGGCTGTCGTGGTTCTGGCCGACGTAGTCGTTGGAATGCCGTCTCGGGGAGGGTATTACTAATGTTAAAATGGGTTATTATACTAACACGTGTGCATTTGTGTAAATTATAGATTGTCACCAGGAAACCCTAAAGGATAATCTAAGACAGCAATGTGAGTTGATCCACTTTTTGTAAACCTTTTGTTAACTATTTTTACAAAACCTCATACAATTAAATGTATATTAAGCAGTTATTGAGTATTTGTAAGAATACAATTATCATGAGTATGTTGGGGTTTTGTATACAAAATTTGTTACCACCTGGTCAAGGAGTAACATTTCCACAAGTCGGGTCTGACAGTACCATGGATGTTAATTGATATAACTTTGAAACAAATGTAATTACGAGATCGTCCTCAATACTGTACAATGGTTTTTATTTAAACTTGATTAAACTGGGATTCACTCACCAGTATTTCCCACTGACAAATGTTTTTAAAACGCGTTTCAGGTAACAAACTGTGAAAGCCAAATAGAAGCCAGCTGGACAGCACTGAAGGCTTGGAAAAGTGGCAATAAAGTTACCTAAAATAAAATAGATGTTTTTATTAAATAAAATAGGATTTATTCCTATGAAAATGTGTGTACTGCAAACTTGGGTTTTATCCCATGTGTTTAATGTTATGAAAATGTGGTATTTTACTCTGATCAAATATTTCCTAACTACGATCCTGATGAAAATTCTGCTGCCAAATTAGACAATACGCGATACCACCGAAACTGGCTCGCGGCCGCCCGTTCCCGTATTTGTATAAGGGATCGGGGGTTGCGACATCGCGGCCCGCGAGCGACCTAGGGTAGGTCCTAGCTCGGCTGAGTCGGACCCCTAGCCTTCACACGAGTCACGACACTTGGCATCAGTTGGTGTGGCCTAGTGAACAGCTGTCGCGGCCCGCGACAGACTCCCTTGTCTATGTCACGCCCCGCGAGAAACCATAAAATAATATTTTTATTTGATTTTTGTAAAAATTAAGTTATTTAGGGCCCACTTTTCGTATACGGGGTGTATTTTTGGACGTATAGGGGTGTTTTTAGGAGAGTTGTTATAGAACTACAGAGGCTAAGGACACTTACAAAGGGTCCAGAGCAAGAGAAGAAGAGAAATTTTGAAGGTGCAAGTTTGAATGGTGAAAGAATGCACCTATTTATAGTGAAACAAGGTGCCTTAGGATCAATCCAAGTGTTCTTGTGCATCCTTAGATGATTACAGGTGTTCTAGTGACAGTAAATACCATCAAACAAGCCCTGGTTTCGAGAATCAGGCATGCAATGGCGGTTTGCAAGGCTGCAACATGCAGCTGTCATTTTTTTGGTTACTGGGCACTCTCTCGCCCCCCGCGAGAGAAATAAGGGTAGGCTTTCGCTCCCCGCGACTCTCCTAGGTTCCGGTAAAACAAGTTTCAAACTTGGCAGTTTCAGTCCCTGGTCCTTTATAACTTCAAATAACTTTCATTTTTAGCACTATTGCCCCTATAGTTAGTTTTAAGTATCTTGGGACTTATAACAAACATTGTTAGGCTTCTGTTCAGTTACGAGATCACCCGAAAGACACTAGTTTCTCTCATTGACGCTTTTAACCTTTTTTCTTGAGATCTTGCACAACTTTTTAGATGATGATACCGAAACCCTGTGTAATTATCATTTAGCATTCTTGGAAGTATAATTGGACATTACGAAGTTCTGGGTTTGTTAAAAGGTCCTTCAGAGGTAAGAATTAACATGTTGACACGTTTAACCCCTTCGTCTTATATCTTTTCATTGTTTGTCAACTTTGGTACTTCCAAGGAAATTTATTACAAGTGTAGGGTTTAGGACACGTGTATTCACATAATTGGATACAATTTTTGCAAGGTGTTACACACTTAACATGATTTTTGCAAATACAAGATATGAGAATACCAAAATTGAATTCAATTTGTCAAATGTTAGGGTTTCTTATATCACCTTAACTATTTCTAGATTGGACATTTAATCTTTGCAATTGTTAAATTAATAGGACTTCACATGAAGGCACAAATATTCGAGTGTTGCCTCATAAATAAAAGTCCAGTAATTAATCCAACATGGAATCCTATAAACTATGATTTTATATCGCTTGTAATACTGACTTTTTTCGGTGGTACTGTCATCGCCTTCTTCTAAAACAATCCTCATCAATTTAATCATCTTGATTAATCGAAAAGTCAACAGAAAGTATGATTTAGAGCGCACCATAACTTTCCGTAATTTCGCATTGTTCTGGAAGAAAACAATCCATATATTACAAGGAAAACTCCCAACTAATATCACAAAAAAAACCCCAACCAACTCTTAAAATTGAAGTACAAGTTGATAATAATAAAAACTAAAGTATAAAAGAAGAATAACAATGGAAAGGGTAAAACTGTCATTAATAAAAATCTTGAAAAAGGGTATATATAATATTTTGCTTTTGCTTTTGCTTTGGGTATATGTAAGCCGTGACAAAATGACCGGGCCAGATTGGGTTAGGTAACGGGTCATACCAGGTCCGAGTCATAATGGGATACTAAAAGAAATCCACCTGGCTTGGGTTAAATCGAGTTATGTTCACAATGGGGTTGGGTCAGAATAGGTTGTAGTAACAAAATAAATCAAATGCTCATAATAATCAAAATAAAAAGGATAGATATTTAAACGAAACAAGCCTTGAAATCTATACAAGTAGTACAACAGTAGTGTATTTATCATCATCCTTTTTTGCTTTCGAAAACAAAGAATGGATGAACGGAATCAAATGAATTGGCGTATGCTTGTGCACGCAATTATGATTTGAGATATGATTTAGGAGAAATTGTAAAAATAAAAAATAACAATGAAAGACAAACTGTCACTACAACGGGTCGAAGCAACGCTTATTCTACCACCCTTACTCATTTTACGTAATTACCCATTCTAACCCATTTTCAACTTAAAACTTATTTTGAAACTTTGTAATCGTATATTTGTAAGGTCAATACCCAAAAAACAAGTTGCTATATAATCATGTTGATGAACATTGCGGATGGCGCTAAAATATCTAATGTGACAAAGGTGATATGGTTTGGTGATTTTATTCTCTTAATTGCTTTCTTTAAGGTCAATGTTGTTGTTGATGACTGATAATGGAAGATCTTGGTGGCTCGGTTACATCTGACGGAAGAGTTAGCACACATGTAATAACGAAAAAAGTCAGAACCATATTTTACCATCATAAATTATCAAGAAACACTTATATGGATAACGGGATCAACTGAGCTTGGGATATATCTTCTGTTTGGCTAAAAGAAAGCTTAAGAGAAGGTCGATTTTGTGGGTGAGTCATGTGGCTTTTTGACATTTTTTATGTACATATTATTTAAATAGTTTACTACATCTTTTGGTCTCTTAATATACAGATGACTTAAAATGTACAGTACTTAGGGAATACTGGAGGTTTTCTTGAAGGTTTTCAAGTATGCCTTGCAGCTCATGTGCAGCCTCCCACTTTCTGGTGTTTTATGGTATCGGTATCAATTCGGTACGGTACCGGTATTTTACCGAATTTTTGCCTTCAAATATCAGTATGATACCGGTACCGTACCTTTTTATATAGTTATATTACGGTGAGAACATGTCACCAGAAAACACACGAGTCGTCAATACATTGCTAACAAATGGTAACTAATAAAAGCAACTTGTGCTGTGAAGTAGGCAGCTCTAACCTTACTATTGTGCATATTTGAACCAATATTTAATGCCATCGGATTTCTATATTCTTGATTATTTTTTGAAAAAAACAAAAGTTTGGTGGGACTTGGTGAGCTATGAAATTTTCGGTTGGAACGTGAAGTTTGGTGGGGTTTGGTCTATATACCATCCTTTTAACACATTTGTATTACTTTTTTTTAATCTTTTATCAGGCATCTAAATGCATTGACAAAGTTGCTCATAATTTACAAGAATCAAAAATTGGGTTATCATATGTGATAAATAGGCCTGTAAATGAACCGAACTAACACGAACATAGGCATGTTCGTGTTCGTTCATTTAACTTTAACCGAATACGAACATGAACATGAACATATAATCGAACACATTTTTTTGTTCGTGTTCGTTCATTAAGAAATCGGGCATGTTCGCGTTCGTTCATTTAAAACCTAAACGAACAGTTCACGAACATTAATGAACACAAACAAACATAAACAAAAAAAAATTAAGTGAACATATTTGAATAAACATAAATTAACATGATTGAACAAACAAGTCTAATATATTACAATTCATCCGAAAACACATCTAAATTAGAGTTCATAAATATACTAATTAGTCATATTAATATAAGTAGTTAGAAAACCTAATATTTATATAAATCTAACTCTTTATGTATTTACTAAAATTTAAACGAACGTTCATGAACATAAATACATAAATGAACGAACATAAACGAACGAACACAATGTGTGTTCATGTTCGTTCATTTAATTAAACGAACAAATTTTTTTGTTCGTGTTCGTTCGTTTATTAAATAAACGAACATAAACGAACTTCCCGTCGAATAAGTTCATGAACGTTCGGTTCGTTTACAGGCCTAGTGATAAAATGGAAAAAAGCAATAAAAATATGGTAAGTTTTGGCTTTATTGTGGTGATGATGGATGTGCGACATAACATCAACTCGTAATATATATAAATCAACAAATATCTTAGCAAGCTTAGTATCGACACCAAAGTTTATATTATATAGTATCGACACTAAAGTTTATATTATATATTTAAACACTTATAATTTGGTTGGTTTTTTTAGAGGGAACTCAATTTACTAAGGGAAATGTTTTGGTAACTCGAAGGATATGTATCTTCAAAGGGACTCGACTATCTTTAAATTGTATATCCACTGTATCACTAATTTATGTAACATGAGATTTTGTATTTTATTTTATTTATACACTTGATATTTATCTTAATAGTTTTCTCCAACCCAGGTTGCACCCGGATGATAACCTAGTAAATTCATATTCTTTTAAAATCCTTGAACTCAATATATAATAATGTAAGATGTAATAGAACATCTTCAAGGCCGTGTTGCGCGTCCTTGTAGTGACAAAGATGTCACACAATGGTTAGATTGGGAGCCTATCGTTGGTTACACGGTTTGAATGTACGAATGTAGCTTGTGAACTCAGTCTCGTATAGATTAGATGGTGTGTGTTAGCCGTAAAAAAAGGTTAGTTTGAATATACAACCATGTAAACTATTACATCACATAAATAACAAACAAAAACAATAGAAAAAAAAGGAAATACATGCAAGTATGCAAATGAAGTGATAAGAGAAGTGAGGTGGGGACTAAAATCAAAACAAGAGGCTCATATCTCCCCAAAATCTTTCTCAAGATAAGACCACAATCTTGAACATGATAACACCATTGGTTCTCACTTCCTATATGCTCAATTACACACATCTCTTCACAACTGTCTGTGTGATCACAAAAGTTTGAATCAATCTCCAACACAACCAAACCACCACCAATGGCAGCCACACTATCCACCACCATGGCCATGCTTAACACCAACTGCATGACCACCAACAAACCCTCAAAACCACTCCCCAACAAACCCATCTCTCTTATCTCCCTCCAAAACCTACCAAAATCCATCACCTCATCAAAACCAACCAACATCTCCCTCACCGGAACCGCCATCGCTGGAGCCGTCTTCTCCACATTGAGTGCATGCGACCCCGCTTTCGCCGCGCAACAAATCGCCGAAATCGCCGAAGGAGACAACCGTGGGATCGCGCTTTTATTGCCGCTTGTTCCGGCTATTGCATGGGTGTTGTACAACATTTTTCAACCAGCAGTTAACCAGATCAATAGGATGAGGACTAAAGGGGTGATTGTTGGGCTTGGGATTGGCGGGGGTTTAGCCGCTTCGTCTGGGCTTTTTGCCACGCCTGATGCTACGGCTAGCGAATTCGCAGCCATAGCTGAGGCTGCTGCTGCTAATGACAACAGAGGACAGCTTTTGTTGATTGTTATTGCACCTGCTATTCTTTGGGTGCTTTACAACATCTTGCAGCCTGCTCTTAACCAGATCAATAAAATGAGAAATTGATTAGTGTTGTATAAATCATAAATGGGGTTGTAATTGCTTTTCTTGATCAATGATCATCAACTTTTCTTGTAATATATAAATCTTCTTTCTTTTTCTTCTTCCCTATTTCTTATCCTCGTTGGCTTCAATGTTTGGCATTTGGTTTCTACATTTTCAATCATTTTTAGTGTTTGGTATATTTATTTAGAATATAAATATTGGATGAGCTTGGCTAAAGAAACACACTACACACTATCCAACCATTGACCGTCATACGAGCCATGTGATGTCATATGACCGTATAATGTTATACGAGTCGTATGACAGGAGAAAATGGTCATATGAGGGCTCACATGAATGTTCGCCGAATCATATTGCTCGTATGATGCGCTTGACTAACACATAAATGACTGTACGGGCACTCAACATATGGCTTGTATGAGTATATGACCTTTTTTTCGCTCTATTATATGCGGCGTGTATGACATCATAGTATCATACGTCCCATATGATATCATACGACTCGTACAATGTAATAGGCACGCTGGTGGACAGGGTGTCTCTCTAGCATCAACCATGTGGATGATCTGAAACTGTTAAAGATAATGATGATGTTCAGGGGTAAGAAGACCAACAAATAACTAAACAACCCTTACAAGTTCTTGGTAAAGATACAACATATGAACTTCAAACAAATTCATCATAATTATTAAACATAAATCAAGCATCTACGAATCTTTTTTCCTCGAATCTTTGAGTTGTCCTCTTTTCCTGATCTTGAGACAAAAGCCCAGGCGCCATGAATCCACTGCAAACTCCGGCAGTGAGTACAGCAGGCCCCAGATGATCGAGTGAGGCCAGTAAGGTGTGCACCGTGGCTCATGACCCAACCACCGTAACCCCGCCTTTGCGTACCCGGTTGCTGACGGTACAAAGAAGGATGATCTCTTGATAGATGCCATCTTTGTTGCTACATATAACGGAACCTACAACCATTTTCGTAATCAATCTCAGAAACACCTCTATAATTGATCGATATATTTAAACATTTTCTGTGTGTAGGACAATTAAGAAACAAACTTGAACATAAATGATAAATCAAAGAATAATAACTATAACAGATAATAAGCTCGGCTAACATATGTTATCGACATAACATAATTACCTGGCATTGTACATCAATCCCACTGTTCTTGTACTCAACATACAAACACCTCGAAAACTGATCGATATACCTAAACACACCAAACAAAACACAACTTGTATAAACATTTATAAACAAATACGAATTTAATCAAATCGAAAAAAAAAACTTACGCTTTCGTAGCAGCATAAACAACATACAAAGGATCAGAAGGGATAACAATAGCAGCACCAGATCCAATATTCACAATAGCACCTTTTTTCCTCTTCAACATCCCAGGTAACACAGCTTGTGTCACTTTAGTAGTCCCTTCAACATTAACCTTAATCAAATTATTCAACAATTCATCATCCACTTCATGAAAAAACCTAGCATAAGGATAAGAAACCCCAGCATTATTAATCAAAACTCCAACATCTAACCCCTCAATAGCTTCATTAATCTTCTTAATACCCTCAGATAAATCACCAGAAAGATCAAAAACAACATTCTTGATCTGGGTTTTCTGGAACTTTGATTGAATCTCAGCACAAACATCTTCTAGCTTCTTAGGGTTTCTACCCACCAAGATTAAGTTAACACCTTTCTTGGCTAACTCAAAGGCAAAAGCTTTACCAATACCATCTGTTGAGCCTGTAACAAGGGCCCATGATCCATATTTCTTTATGTTCTTTGGTGGTCTCAAGAAATTAACATACACCCATTTGAGAATTGTGACTGAAATCTTTAAGAAAGATATAGAACCTAATGTGAAGAGAATAGTGACCCATGAAGGTTGGGTTTTTAGGGTTTGTAAGAAAGTGGCATCCATTGGTGTTGTTTGAGTGATTTGGAGTTGGATCTAAGATGTGGGTTATGTAGATGAGATGGTGTAAATACAGTTGAGTTAATGAAGGGACGGTTGGCAGAGTTGGTTAAGAATTTAATCAATTTATTATAAGGCCGGAGGGTGTGGCATGGCGTCACCCGGCCACATCATCTTCCATATCGTTCCGGGGGCGCCAACCTCCATATCACGGCAGCGAAAGGGGGGCGCCATCTTCAGCACACCAGCACGTTAACGAGGTGAGTTTGTGTTGAACGATGAAGGAAAGGTCAAAATGGGGGCGCTATATTGTAAAGTGGGTAGTTAAACCACACCCTCCAAGTTAAAGGAAGATGTTTTAAAGCCCCTTTGTGTGACGTGGACATGACGTGACGTTGAGGTGGCGTGATAAAACCCCTACGGGTTAATAAAGGGTTTTGACTTTTAGGACTGAGTTTACAAGAAACATAACAACTTAACAAGACATCATGGTATCATATTCAAGAAGTTGAAGCAGATGAGCAGAAATACACGTGTCTATGTGTTAAGGCCATGTGTAGTCATAACGCCCCTTTGTGGGCGTTATGCGGGTGGGCGTTATGGGGCGTTATGCATTTAAGCCCGTAGTCATAAAGCCCCCGCCTAATCATTACTAAATTATTAATTTCTAATTTTTTATAATTATTTTCTAACTTTATAAAATAAAAATTCATTTCATTAAATTAAAAAAACATTACACTAAAAAAAAAAAAAAAACATTACACTTAAAAAAAAACATTACAGTAACATTAAAAAAAAACGGTTCCACTAAAATAAAAATAACTAAACCTATTTTTAATTTAAATTAAACTTTAAAACATTGACATTAACATATATAACTAAATTGTAAGATGTGTTATTTAAAACTAAAACTTTAAAGGATCTATTTAAAATTAAAACAAATTCTAAGGGTAATATTTAACACTAAAGCAAACTTGAGGGATTTAAAAGTTATAAGACCTCCTTCCTCCTTCCACCTACCTCCTTCCTCCTTCGATATACCTGCAACATTTAGAAACAGAGCAACAAATATACAAGATTACAAGAAATTAATAAAGTTGAATTTCCTCATTCTTAACTATTTTATGATTGGTCAAGATTTTGAGATTGTCCTCCTTCACGCCGCTATGGATATCGCGCCATTCAAAAATTTTGAAACATACCGCCCTTCGTGGCGGTGTTGATGGGCGCCATACGGCGCTAAGTGTGGGCATACCGCCCCACTACGTATGCTCTAAGCAGGTTTAAGTTTATGGGTCAGGTGGATACGAAGCCAAACATTACCCGTTTTAACCTGGTTTTTTAATTTTTTAATTTTTTCGCATACGATATTCTAAAATTACATAAAATAATTATATTGTATTTATAATTTTACGTCGATTTCAAATTTAACTTTTAAGATTTTGGCATTAAATATCTAACCAAATTAATTTTGTTACACAAAACAAATATTTAAATAATAAAATAGAAAATAAATGGGTCAACCCGTGAACCCGTCGGGTTGACACAAACCTGACCCATTTTGCTAAACGAGTTTGCAGGTCCAATCCGAACCCCGTTTATAGTAAAACCAAACCAGTAAATTTCGTGTCATGTTTATGTCATATTTTCGAGTCGTGTCAAAAATTCATACCCCTACGTGTATGTATGTGGCTTATATTCGTCTTTATATTTTATCAAGAGTAAACTGCCAAAATGGTCCCTGAGGTTTGGTCACTTTTAGCACTTTAGTCCAAAACTCAAACCTTTTGAATCTGAGTCCCTGTGGTTTCAATTTTGTTGTTATTTTAATCCAAAATCAAAATTTAGTAAGATTTTTCAGTTAACATCCAGTTTTTTGTCTTTTTTCTCCCTTCTAATAAAGGGCAAAATTGTCTTTTAACGTTTTATTATAACAAATTAAAAAAATCTGACCATTTTGCCATTCGTTAAAAGGGAGGAAAAAGACAAAAAAAACTGGATGCTAACTGGAAAATCTGATCAGATTTTGATTTTGGATTAAAATTGTAACACCCCAAAAATGAAAAACACGATAAATAATAATAAACTTAGTATGATTAAGGATGAAGGGTAATATGGTACTTAAAAGGGATGTGAAGGATAATAGTTACAATTGTAACAAGACCTAAAGGGGGTAATATGTAAATTATAGTTAGTGGGGGTTTAATTATGTTGAAGCCACAAAACACACACCCTGTGCGTGTTTGGGATCGAGCAGGAGCAGGGAACAAGGGTTTACCCTTTTGTTCTTGTAAAAAAATCATCAATTGGCAAGGAAAAATCAATGTTAGATAGCTGCATGTTATAAAGTTTCGATCATCTAAGCATCCTAGTAAACTGGTAAGTCGAATTTCTGATTTTGGTGATGTGTAGAAATAGGGTTTCGACCCAATCATGAGATCGTGATATGATTTGTGTTGTTTAGATGTTAAGGATACTCCCTAGAGTAGAAATCACGCTTGATTTTGGTTAATTGAAAGAAAGCCTCTATAAACCCACTTTGTGAAATTTGTGTTATGAATATGAAGATTATAGGGACTATGAATTTATGTAGTTTGATATGTAATTCAGCTTGTAGTACCCGAATGCTAGATAAATTGATATAGATTAAAGGAATTGTAAGAATTAGATTGAGTAGTGACGACATATAGGATGAAATAGCAAGTCATGCTTAAAATGCTTGTACACTATGCTTTATTTATGTAACGCACACTAGGTGTTCGATGAAATGCTTGAAAGAGTAATTATGTGTAAATTGGAACGTGATGGAATGAAAGTTGGGGTACTAAACGAATGAATGAATATGTTGATTTAGGTGTGAAGGAAGAAGGTTCGAATTCTAAGAAATCGGAAGTATCACAAGACCGAGGTATGTTTCGTTGCATACAAATATCTTATTTATAATCTTGTTATAACATTATAATTAGATATTGTTAAAATGTTACGGTGATTAATAACTAACTAGCAAACCCCTTGCGGGTTTGGCTATTATGAGGATTGTGATGAGTTATGCAAGTCGACCGGTTCTAGTGAACAAGTCGATCATGAATAAGCTTCCACCCGTTTTGAACGGGTGGTATCGTATGCTATGCTAAATGCTCGAAGCTTAATCCGTTATACGGATAGAATGAAGAATTTTATGTTGAAAGCAATCAACCCGGTTAAACGGGTTGGATATGTATGCTTAACTCTCATGGAGAGTGTTTATGCCAAACCCAAGTAGTTGGGTAGTCTAATGCGTAAGAAAGTTGGATGTTCATAAATGGATTGAATTAAAACGAAAGGTTTATATATAACTAGTATGATGACTAACTTTCAAAATCCGTGTTGTTGAATGTAGGTAAAACCTCACTATAGGCGATCCGGAGCTTGGAGCGAGCACCTGTCTATGCCTTGTTATACCGAACGCTTCCGCTAGTTTATATGCATACTTTTGGGTCTATATCTTGTTATTTTGTTTCATCTTGTTAGAAGTCTTACACTTGAAAATTTGTTGTCTTTGTTTTGTGTAGTTTAATGTTAATAGGGTCGTTGATGGATGATGTTTATTATGTGTAAAAACAGGGGGTATGCTTGTTCTTCAAACGGGTCATGCCCAAATTTTGTTAAAAAGTTTATAAACAATGTTAATTGCAAGGTCTTGTTTTTGATTTTGTTGTTTTTATTTTATATGAATAAGCGGTTGTAACAAAAATGGCAACAAAATTTAAACCACAGGGACTCAGATTCAAAAGGTTTGAGTTTTGGACTAAAGTGACCAGGGGCGGACATATGTAGACACTCGGGGGAGCGCCCGCTACCGCTTGGCGGGGAAAATTTTGACGTTTTTAGTGTAAATTTTGAAAAAATTTGACGTTTTTTCGATTTCGTTACCGCTTTTCTTATAAAACGTTACTGCTTGGCGTGAATCCTAGATCCGCCACTAAAAGTGACAAAAGTGAATAAACCTCAGGGACCATTTTTACAGTTTACTCTTTTATCAATTTCAACATAGATTTCAAACTAAAAACCATAATTATTAATAGAAATCTAGTTGGTGATGTTGTTGACCGACCCTCGAAACTTGCCATACATTTTATACAATAATCTAGTGATCACAATATCATATTCTATACGGCTATACCTAAGTGAAACACTTGAAGTCTTGAACGTGTCTAATAGAATAACATTGCCAATGCAACACTGGTTTGTTTGAATTAGTTTAATCCACACTTAAAAATATATTATTTAAATAATTTTATTTTAGTTCATACTTCTTACGTCTATATTCATAGTTTTTTTACTGTCTAGTTATATCTATACATATAATAAAAGAAACCATATTAGTGACACTTGTCATTATATTAGGCCTTCTCTTATAGATAATTGTTATTTTAGTTTAATCTTTTTTAATTAATAATTAATTATAGATAATCATCCTATTAAATATTATTTAGTTTAATATCTTATGGATAATTACTATTAATTTAATCTCTTCTAACTAATTATAGATAACTCTTCTACTAAATATTATTTAGTTTAATCTCTTCTAATTAATTATAGATAACTCTCCTACTAAATATTATTTTGTTTAATCTCTTCTACTTAACTATAGATAATTATTATTTATTTTAAATTTAATGCATACTTCTCATTTATTATATTAACTAGGTTAGAACCCTGTGTATTACACGGGTTGAATAAAATAAATATACATAGTAACTACATATGTTTTTTGTAATAAGATATTATTAATTTTTTTAATTAAAATTTTAAATTTGAATCCGGAAGTAATATATTAGTAAACTTAATACATAAATCGAAAGTTAATAACAAACCCGACCGTGAAATGAAACCGATGACCATTTTGATCGGTTTCACGGTTTTAAATCGAATTGTGAACATCCTTAGTAATAACTAATAAGGTCAATTTGTGTTTTTTTATAATAAGTTATTAAAATAACTTTTGAAAATATTGTAAAACCACAAAGTTTGAAATATATATATTTTTTTTGTTTGATGAAGATATAACTTAATTAGTTTTATTATATATCTAGAGTTTGAACCTGGGTTATAAACCTGGTTAAATCAGTATTTAGAGAGAACAAGTATACTTTATATACTTTAATATTTCATTTCTTAACTATTTCTTTTATTTTCTCTTCTTATTACTAACTATTTAATATTTCATTGATTCAACTACGTGTCCCCATAGGTATATAATCAGAAAGAGAGTGAAATAAGAGGGGAAATAAATCTTCGACTCACTAAATTATTTTATTATTTAGTATATAAAATTTATTTATTCAACCCGTGTAATACACGGGGTTATAACCTAGTATATATATATATATATATATATATATATATATATATATAAAAACTAGGCTATTTTCATTCTCATTGTCGTTGTGAGAAGGCTGACTAGTATTACTTGCATAGGTCCAACAATTTCAGGGTGTGCAAATCGTGATTCGATTCGGTTATCACCCTCCACTAAACCAAATTTGAGGGGTTAACAATTATTATTTGAGTAGCTTCGACATTCACCGACGATATCCTTGAACCTTTGACGGTCATGCATTAAGAATCCAACACTACCATCAAAGACCCAAGTTTAACTCCATGAGTTTTCGTGAAGAACAATAATATATATGAGATTTTACGTATGAAATATTAAATTTGTATGCTTAATAAGTAAACGTGGTCATGTGGCATAATTCAATAACTTCAATATTGTTTTCCCCATTTTTTATTAACTTAACATGACCCATGGACATGTGACCCGCTTCTTTTAAAATTCCCCAATCGTTTCCTTTATTTTTCTCTGCAATCAAGTTACCCATGAATTAAAATTTCCTTTATTCAATCCGTATAATACACGAATTTCAAATCTAGTATACAAATAAATACCAAACTCATGTGACAATTTTTTTTTTTTTTTTTTTGGAAAACATGATTCGAATATTTGAAACCGATTTTAAACAGCTTTAGCTTTTTTTAACGGCCAACGAATTCTCCAAATGGGCTACTGGCGAAATTAACCACATTGAGATACACTCGCCTCCAAACCAGGGAAAACCCTCACCTGTACCTTAGAACACCAAGTCTCTCACTTACCACTTCACAACTATCTCATTTCCTTAAACAACTTTAGTTGTAATGTAACTTTATATATTATGGTGGTCCAAAATTCCAAATACTCAAAGATTTGGTACAAGAAAAAGAGGTTTTAAATCACTATCAAATGGATGGAAATTTAATGAGAGTGCACACCCATCAATAAAATATGATATTTATATATAGCAAATGTCAATTTAAATTAAATTAAAACATTAAGTATTTCAAATAAAAATGAGTAAACTGCTATTTTGGTCCCTGTGGTTTGGCCAGTTTTGCCACTTTAGTCCAAATCTCAAACCTTTTACATCTGGGTCCCTGTGGTTTCACTTTTGTTACCATTTTAGTCCAAAATTCAAATTACCCCTTATTTGACTGTTTAAGGCTGCCTATTTTGTCTTTATCCTTAGGGGCAAAATGGTCATTTATATTTTATAAATAAATACAGATATGCAAAGCTCAAACCATCCATCTCTCTCTCTCTCTCTCCCAGATATGCAGATATGCAAAGCTCAAACCAAACCATCCATCTCTCTCATATCTCTAACCTAAGTCAGTCACACCCACAAACCACCATCAATCTCCTCTATAATCACCGCAACATCATCAACAACCACCTCCATCATCCCCGTCAGTCACACCCACCACCGTCACCGTCAACAACCACAACCGTCACTGTACCCATTAAATGCCACCACCGTCGCCACTCGTAAACCCTAAACCTACCACCACCGATCTGAAAGAAAGGTAGAGACAGATGGTGCATATCTGAGATGGTGGCAGGGGTTGTTTGTTTGTTGGATTTTGCAGCGGTGGTGGTTAATCAGAGCGTCGGTGGTGGTTGCGGACGTTTCACCGCAAAGCTTCACCGAAGGGTGATTGTGTGATTTTAGGGTTTATCATGAAAAGGGGGAAAATATATAGTGGTGGTTAGGTCGGCGATAGTGGAGATGGGGGTGGTGTGGTGGTCTCCCGGATACGATGTTGTGGGGGTGGTGGTGCGAGAGGGGTGGTGGTGGTGGTCATCTGCATTTAGTGGAGATGGGGGTGGCGGACTGGTTGAGAGGTCTGTATTTGTTCAGGATATAAATGACGGCGCAGGTGGTGGTGCTGGTGCGAGAGGGTGGTGGCAGGTGGTGGTGGGGGTGGTGGTGCGAGAGGGGTGTGGCAAGATGCAATAGAGAAAGAGAAGATAGAGAGTCAGAGGTGTGTTTTGATCTGGGTTTTGCTTGTTTTGATCTGGGTTTTGCTTTTGATCTGGGTTTTGCTTGTATCTGGGTTTTGCTTGTATCTAGGTTTGTTTTGATATGGGTTTGTTTCAAGAAACAAGATGCAGCAAGATCGGGTGGTGTTATAGAGAGAGAAAAGAGAGAGAGAGTCAGAGGTGTGTTTAGAGAGAGAGAGTGTGTGTGTAGAGAGTTTAGAGAGAGAGATGTGTTTTGAGGTTGTTTTTTTTATTTGTTATAATAACTTATAAAATGACGAATTTGCCACTGAACAAGAAGACAAAATAGGCAGCCTTAAACAGTCAAATAAGGGGTAATTTGAATTTTGGACTAAAATGGCAAAAAAAGTGAAACCACAGGGAACCAGATGTAAAAAGTTTGAGATTTGGGCAAAACTGGCAAAACTGGCCAAACCACAGGGACCAAAATGGCAGTTTACTCATTTTTATTTGAAATACTTAATGTTTTAATTTAATTTAAATTGACATTTGCTATATTGTAATGAACTTGCAATCAAAGAATTATTCGCCGATTAGTTATTTCAAAACTTAATGACAAAAGGTTATGAAAAAGCTACCTGTATAAAAGATGATCAAAATATATAACGGGCCGATGACTATATAACGAACCATAGTGCATACCCCCATAGCTATTGATTAATAAGCTCCCTAATTAGTCCCTAATCTTATTAGACTCAGCACCCCCTAGCAATAAAGCATAATGCTAACTTGTAAATGTCATGCATCTAGAAATTGTTTTCGTACCAACATTCAATGGTATCAAAAAGATATATTCATTTCTATAAATACAAAGTTCTGTATTTAATAAGAAAATATTGAGAAAAATGTTAAGAGCTAACAGCTGCAATAGTTACATTTCAGCTGAGAGAAGAATTGTTTTTTATTAGCCATGGATATTTAACAATTATGTTTAGAATATTACATTCGTCTCGGTTTGAGTTATTTTAAGTTGAATGTTGATTAACCGACACTTTTGTGTTCGGCTTCGGCTCAACTTGACTATTTAATTAGAAAGTATAGTAATTATGTAAATATGCAAGGCTGAAAGCGTAAAAGGACACACTCGATAAGACTCGCGACCTTATAAAGTCTACCCAGGTAACACAACTAGACTTAAGTCGAGTCAGTTTCAAAAACAAAATTCTTAATCAGATTCATAAAAGAAAGAAAAATCTCAGTCAATCTCAAGCAGCTCAAGAGTCGCCTTGACTCAATTACACAACTTAACATTCAGTATGTCAAGCTGCTAATAAAATCCACTTAAGTAAAACTCTGAAGTGACAAAAAGGCCCAAAAAAACATTTGTTGTAGGATGCTAAACAAACTCAAGTTTTTTGTTGGCAAACCTTGTGCATCCTCGAGTGAGGGAACGGTCAAACCAACGAGTTAATAAAACTATCATTGGTAAGTTACACCATTACCATTTATGACTTCACCGATTCGATATGCTGTCTCGCCTTCACTAAGTATCCTTTCGGCAGCCTCTTTGCTAGCAACCAAAACCATCCCGATTCCCATATTAAACGTACGCTTCATTTCAGCGTCTTCAATATTTCCAGCCTGGAAAAGGAACAATTAAAATAACAATTTACAAAAAACACTGAATGTTTTAGACAAAAAGATGCCCCGGGTCATCTCAAGCCGACCGGAACCCGTTTTGACCCACTATACAACCCTCTACATGCTGTAAACAAAAACTACACCTTTTGGATCCACTTGAAAACAGGAAGAACAGGCCAAGAGTTGTTGTAAATGCGGGCACCGAGGCCTTGAGGAAAAACACGAGGGATATTATCTGTAAAACCACCACCCGTTATGTGGGCGATTCCTTTTATGCCTCCCTTGCTGATAATACTAAGTACCTGAATTAACATGATTGAAAATGAGAAAGAGAATGAATATTAACAAAAAGGGAGAACAAAATTGATAGTGACCTGTTTAATGTAAATTACAGTCGGCGCCATTAAAGCTTCGCCTAATGTAACTGATTCGCCAGGGAGTTTGTCCTCTAATGAAAGTCCACTTCTAGCTAAAACCCTAAAACAACATACAAACAGCATGTATAAGAAAGAAATACAATTAGTAAAGGTGGCAATTTAGTCCCATTTGATTCAAATTAAATTTAATTTTTAATGGGTTTAAGTGTCTAGCAGCCTAAGTTGAAAAACGTCCAAAAAGAGAACATATCAAAGCAGGTAGACGTTGACGTGTGTGTAATATCATATACATCTTTCTAACTTTCATAACTTCACATTTTACGTTTCGAAACACTAAAAATGTCATACATATTCATTCCATAGTATATATGAATAAATCAATATATGAAATTTTAGACTTCTAGAAAAAAATATATATGAAATAATCCTAATTTTGATAATTAAAACAGTCACAATATTTAACATATATACCATTAAGATAATAGAAATTTGTTATCATTTCTGACACTAATTTTTACACTAGACAAAAGTGTTTCTTTACTAGTCAACCCAGCTTACCCCGTTTCGACTTTTACAAAAAAGAAATATCTGTTTTGACCCGTAATCCAACCAGAACCATTTTTGCCACCTTTACTTTGAATCATATAAACAAGGTTAAACTAGTTAACTAGTTGTGAACCTTCTAACAAGAGAGAAACCGTTTGAGTGAACTCCACTGGATGGCAGGCCAATAAGAACATCTCCAACCGAAATGTTTTTTCCATTTATAACTGATTCCTTTTTCACAATGCCAACCGCAAAACCACTAAGATCATATTCACCATTCGCATAAAAATCTGGCATCTCTGCTGTCTGAAAGCCAGAAACAACATAATTTAACAATATAATTCAGTTGTATTTTAAAAATACTGTTGAAATTGAAATTTTCCCTTATATTTCATTACCTACAAAATAACTTCACTTGGAAAAAAAGATACCCGCTTTGACCCATTTCCCAACCCGGACTACCCATTTTGTCACCTCTAAAATAATGATCATTAACCATTCAGAATATTGCATATTACCTCTCCTCCAAGAAGAGCACAATCAGATTGTTGGCAACCATCAACTATTCCTTTTATAACCTGAAAAAAAATAAAGTCAAATATTCAGAGTTAAAACCATGATTATTAGTTTTCAACCATAACGAGTTTATGCAAAAACAAGGCTATCAGCCATATACCTTTTCAGCAAGATCAACATCAAGATGGCTTGTAGCATAATAATCAAGAAAGAATAAAGGTTTTGCCCCAGAAGTAATAATGTCATTCACACTCATTGCAACCTATAGATGAACTTTATTAGCACCACAAATCGCAATATGCTTAATAAGTAAACATATAAGTTATGATAGATGTAAATTCTATCATACCAGATCAATACCAATGGTATCATGGATCCCAGTCTCAAATGCAAGCTTAAGTTTAGTTCCTACACCATCTGTACCAGCTACAAGATACGAATCACCTGGCTCACAAAGATGAAAATCATTACTCAATAGTCGTATAAAAGTAAGTTACATTTTTCGTCCCTGTGGTATGGCTGAATTACAAACACAGTCGCTACAGTTCATTCACACGAAAACGGGTACTGTGGTATTCAAAACTTCAATGCTTTATCCCTCCTCCATATAAAATGCCCAAAATACTCTCATATTCACCAATGACCAACCTATGAAGTTCCTTTCAGGTTTATGAATTTCGGTTTATATATAAACAAAAATTCAAGAGGAAAACTCATGGGTTGAAGAAAATGAGAGTAATTTGGTCATTTTTCTTATGAGGGATAAAGTCATTTAAGTTTTGGCTACCACAGTGACCATTTTCTTAATAAATTTAGTAATAACAACCATACCACGTGAACAAAAAATGTTATTTAGTCTGTAGAAAAATAATTTGTGCTCTCCTAGTGATTACCCTGTTGAATATAAAGCCAAAACATTGATATGAATAAAAAAAGGATACACAGAGAAGCAAATTTTGTAATAACTGGTAAGCCATACCGAGTGGAAATAATCCACCAAACCCTCCAATCCCGGGTGCCATTATTGCAATTCTTCTTACTAGCTCAGAGCCAGCATCTATGTCAACACCAGCCTCTTTATACGTAAGGCCTTCCCCATGATTGCCGCTAGCCAAACATGCAAAGTTGTTTGTCGAACACTTTTTGGTCTCTATTTTCCTTAAATTGAGCGATAATGGCGTATGTCTCCTAGACAAGCAACACGTGCTTGCAGAAACAGAAGAAGTATTCGGTTTCTGACAATAGGGTCCAATGGCACACTTAGAAATTTCGAGATGTGCTCCAACTGTAGTAGTATTCATGATGCCCAAATACGTTGTGAAGATCTTCGGTAGATGATAACTATTAGAATTAACTTGAATAATTTCGAATCGATTGATCGCCTGCATTAAAAAAAAACATAACAGTATAAGAAAATTAAACATGCTAATGTTACAAGTATAAACATGTGGCCAAAAGATTCAAAACAGATTTAAATATATCTCTCAAAACATGTCAATTTTAACATCAAAATCAAATGAGATGATTACATAAAATATATTCAATTCAACTAGTAATAAAACAGGAAGCACTTTTGATACTTTATTTTACAAAATAATCCATATGAATTGGAACCTGAACAGAATTTAAATTGACTTTGACCTGAAAAGTCAAAGAGTTATGCAACTAAGTATATTGAATCGATGAATACATATCAATATGCAAATGTCATGTAAGCATCTGAAATATCTACAAACAACTAGTATGCATTCAACAACGAAATTACTTCTAACAAAAACGAATTAGGGGGTGTTTGGCCTGGCTTTTATTTTTTGGCTTATGCTTATATTTTAAAGTAGCTTATAGCTTATTTTCTATCATTTGATAAGCTCTTTTCAAGCGTTTGGATTAGCTTATAGCTTATTTTCTATCATTTGCCCTTACACAAATAAGCTTCTTCAAATAAGCTAAAAAACCATCTTCAAATAAGCTTCTTCAAATTAGCTTATATAAGCTAATAAGGATAAGCTTAAAAAGCGAAACCAAACACCAAGTTAAGCTTATTTTGTAAAAAAAGAGCTAAAAAACTATAAGCTTTGTTAAAAAAGCTAGGCCAAACACCCCCTTAGGTTTTGTTGAACACAAACTAAGGGCTTGTTTGGCTAGGCTTATTTAACTCAAAAGGACTTTTTGTTAAAAGCACTTATTGACTTATGACTTTTTTAAAAGGAGTTTCTAAAAAGTGTTTGGATTAGCTTATGGGGGGAAAAAGCCAATAAGTATAAAAGTGTTTGGCTTAGCTTATTCATGTAGAATGGCTAAAAATGACATTCTTTTATAAGTCAATAAGTGAACTATTGTATGCAAATCACAGAATTTGTAAGTTAACTAAGGGTTCATGACCAACAATTTCTGACCTTGTGTGGTAATGTGTTAAATGCCATAATCACAGAAATCAAAAAATCCATAAATTGAACAAATCTAACAATTGCAGAAATTAAACAAATTGCACAAATTTAACAATTCGCATCAATTTAACAAATCGCATAAAATTCTGACCTAGTGTGGTAGTGGTCGAGCAGGGGATGAGGGAGCAGCAGCAGCCGGAACTGGGGTGCGATGTTGTAATGAACGAACAGCAGCAGCCGCAACTTGAAGCCGGAACTGGCGGTGACGGACGACGGCGGGTGAGGGAGCCGGAACTGGCGTCAGGGGGCTGTGGTCACGTCTGGAGGCCGTGGAGAACAAAGAACAGCGTGCAGTGTATATAAGGGCACAAGGTATTTTTGTAAATTTTCAAAACTAATTTTTTTCTCCCCGTACAAAAAAAAAAATGTCATTTTAAAATTTTCTTACGAGTTCCAAACACTTTTTCTCCTTATTAGCTTTTTGAAAAAAATCAATAAGAGGTGTTGAAAAGCTAACACCCTTAAGTAGCTAATTGTTCAGCAAGTAGCACATATTGAGTAAACCAACAAGTGTGTGTGTGTCATACACAATGAGTAGAACGAAAGCGAAACTTACCTTGACGCTCGATGACTGAGACTGCAACGGTAAATTAGGTATCGCAAATTCAAGGGAAGAACGGCCACTGTGAACGGCTAATTATTAGGTTGTGTGTATATTTTCTATGGGCTCGAAAAATTATGTTTCATTTTTTTTAATTAAATAAATATTAAAGAGTAAATGTCACTTTACGTCCCTGAGGTTTACATCAAAACGCAAGATCAGCCCTCATTTGAAAAAAAAAATGCTATAATCCAGTCCCTGGGGTTGTCGAATGCGTTCAATCACGTCCCTGCTCCAATATTCCGCCAGTCAACTGTTTGTTGACTTGGGTAATTATGCCATTTCATCTATACTTCGAATGGCAAATGTAACACCCCGAAAACGGGTTTGGTAATCAAACCCCGTTAATACTAAAAGACGGGTAAAATACAATGAGTGGTAAAAATCAACCCGGTAAATGTTAGGACCTAAATAAATAAGCCTAATATTAATAAAAGAGAATAAAATCTTTTGGAAGAAATAAAGTTTGTAAGAGGCCCGAGTTAACGGGACTTAAAATGAAACAGGTTATGACTACCCCGAACTCACTAAGTTAAACTAGGAAAGTTTAACCTAGTTAACAAGACAAAAGATTGTTGAAAATAAGTAGATTGTAGCCTACTTACTAATTAACAAAACGTGACGGGCCAAAGGTGGGATAACCTAAAAGATTAATTATTAAAAACAAAAACAAAACACACACACACCTAGTGTGTTCGTGAATGACCAGGAGAAGGGCTCTAAGGAGCCAAAACCCTAACTCAATCCAATTCATCAAATTGAAGGTTGATTTCAGTCCTAAATCAATGCATGAACACGGATTAATGATCACCCGAGCTAGGGGATCATAAGGTATGTAAAAATTTGATGATTTGTGAAGTTGTAAAATTTGGGTAATCATCATAATCGTGAATTATGTATGGATTAGAGAGGCTATGGCTAAATTAGTGTTGTATAATTGCTTAGAAACAAAACCCTAAGGGAAAAGTTTACATAGGTTGCTATTATTTGAATAATTTTATGATTTGCTACACTTAGACAAGTGGGTTTTGATTATGTAGTGAAGATGATGATGATATACACATGTTTAAAATCATCATATTGGATAGTAGAAGCAAAGTACTTGAACAAATTGTAAGATTGAGTGTATGCTCATACAAGAATTGAAAGGGGTTTTTAAATGTTATGATGAAATCGGTAATTTCATCCATGTAAATATATGTATGTAATTATGTTATACACTAGTTCATAAGAAGAACTTGATTAGATAAGGTGTTTGAATGAATGCTAGTGGTATAATGAAATGGGTCTCACTAATAGAGGGGAACCCTTAGTTCTTGTGAAAATGAATAAATAAGTAAGATTTAGTAATCACTTGAACTAGTTGAAGTATTGGAAATATATGAAACCGGGTTAAAAGATTTGTTAAACGATGGCTTAAAAGAACGCCTACCGGGTGATTAGAGAGATGCCAAAACTAGTTGATAAACTTGAATGTGCATTTTATATACTAATAGGCAATTGACTTTTTAAAAGTCAAACAGACCATTAATAAGATCGAATGTTAATTTTGATAGAAAATACATAAGATGGAATGGTCATGATTGACAATGACTAAACTAACCATCTTATGAAATATGATGATAGTTTGACGCCTAACAAGCTAGGTGGAAGCTTGTGGATGAAGCGGGTCAAACGGAGCAAGTACGGAAAGAAAAGCGTGGCATGAATGCAAGGTAAGTAAAACTTACACCCACTTGTAGTATACGTGTTTACTTTATAGGCGATAAATACGACAAAGGATTAGGTTCGGATTTTGGGTTCCGACACGTAACGAAATGGGTCGAAACGAATGAAAACGTTTGAAACCATGATTAATGGCGAAAGAGGCAAAATGGTAAATTAGTCATGAATTGATTAAGAATTAAATGAGTCTTTCTTAAAGTTACCTTATAGCGTAACTAGTAATGGGAAAATAGGTAAAAATGAAAATTTAGTCAAGTATCGACTAAAGTAAATTAAAGTTCAAAGGACACCCATAGCGTAAGCCGAATGGGTTAAAAAGTATAAGAAATGATTTTAGGAGAAAAAAGGGATTTAGTGAGAAAATCCGAAGTGGGTCGGATGTGTGAATGGTAATTAAAAACCATGTTTTGTTACATATGAAAATATTGGGTCATATAGGCCGAACGGGTCAAATGGTGGTGATAACACCATTTGACGAAATCAACTAATGTAGTTGTCAAGCCATGTGTTTACAGGAGCAAATAGTAATTTGGATAATTACGCCACCATAGAATATCGGTAATAAAAGCAAGGTTTCGAAATGGGTCACTAGGTTGACTCGAGCCAGGTACGCATAAATACGATTGTGGTTAAACATACATTTTGGGGTCAAATAAGTAGCAAATGCCCTTCGTCGTAAATGAGGGGTTAAAGTTGACTAAAATGCCCTTGATGGGTAAATCGGGAAAACGACCTTTAAAGGTTGTTAGAAATAAGTGTTTTGATAGATTAAAATCCTTAGGATAATTATAAAAAGGGATGATATGGAACCTTAGTGTCCAACGAGTTTAAACGAGTATTTTCCGTAAAATGACTAACCGAAGGGTTAAATTGGGATTATGGGTCCCTTATGTTAGATCCACCACAAAAATAGTTGTGGTGGAATATAAGTAGCAATTTAAATATGGGAACGCGAGGTGGGAAAATAGAAGAGCAGATTTGATGCTTTAATGCATAAAAAAATCCCCTAAACGGGTCAAAATGAATTACGCGCATAACTTGGGTGTTTGCCGCGTAATTCACAAAAGTTATGAATCCAAGATAGAGATTTTGAGTTAAATACATTGGTTTATGATTAACTAGAAACAAGTTTGGAGGTCTTATATACAAACGGGTCAAAATATTGATTTTGAATAATAAGCCGAATGCTTAAAGATTTAGAATTTTAATAGTTTGAATGTTAACTTTTAACTCCATTAGATGGAGAATTAAATTACGAACGCGTAGGAAAAAGAATCGCGTAAAACGGATCAATAACGAAGAAGTTATGGCCGTTTCCGTAAAAACTAGCATTGCTGAAAATGCATGTCCCAGCTATCAAATATATCAAACACCGTTATAAAAGTAAACAGATAATCAATCAGATATCAAACATCAGTCGTAGCACTTGACCAGATACTAAAATTCATATCATAACAAATATATCACACCATGTATAACCGTTCAATCTTCTCAATGACAGTGCTAAAACGGCTACCAGGGGGTGCATCACCTCCTTCGTTTTCAGCAATAACTCCCTGCAACAGTCAATTTAGCTTGTAGAAAAACAAATGAAAGCGATACAAAAAAATAAAGTCCTTTCATATACACTCTGTATCAGATTAAACTACCAAAACATTATATTCACAAAAAAAACTTCATCTACAACAGAAGTATTAGCAGTGAGTCGGTAACTAACTCCTACCGTTCTTAGCTTCTTTATAGAGAAGACAAGATCATATCACGAGTTGCAATGTCGGTCCCTGAGGGGCATTCTAGTCTTTTAACACAAATGATAACGGAGAATTGACGAAAGTTTGGAGCAGGGACATGATTGAACGCAATCGACAACCCAAGGGACTGGATTGTAGCGTTTCTTTCAAATGAGGGTTGACTATACGTTTTGATGTAAACCTCATGGATGTAAATTGACATTTACTCAATATAATAGTTGGAGACTGATGTGTGCGTGAGTGTTATTATATTTTAATGTATATTTTAAGCCCTTTTTACACGTTAGTCAAGTTTTAAATTTATAAAACATGATATTTACTAACACCAAACACACATATGGGCAAGTGCACCCATCATGAGCGTAGTATAGTGTTGGTAAGATACCGAGGTCGTCCAAGGCACAAGAGCTTTTAGTACCGGTTTATCCTCAACGTCTAATCAAATCAAAAGTTAGAAAAAGGTTTTAAATAAAAAAAATAAAAACTAACTAAGATGTTGAAAAAATAAAATAAAAGTAAAAACAGATAGACAAGATGAATCACTTGGCTCTGACTCGTGTATAGTGTAACCTTTGATTATTTCCGCACTTTTGCACTTTTTAAAAGATTATCTTAGTTATTGTAGTAGGCCCCTCTTTTGAAGGTGACGTTACCCTCAACCCAGTAGTTTGAGTCAGCAAGGATACAATCCTAAAGGGTCAGATTATTGAAAGATAATTAATTAAGTTATTAATGCATATTATGGTAGGCCCCTCTTTTGAAGGTGACGTTACCCTCGGCTAAGTAGTCTGAGTCAGCAGGGATACAGTCCTAAGTAGCCGGGTTAAAGTATTAATAGTAGCTTACATACGAGGGGATCAAAGAGTTTGGACCCCCGCCATATAATACCGGTGGGTATTGAAGGAGGTCCTACTAAATTTGACCCAGGTCCTTGCAGGATCTATACACTGAACAAGGCAAGACTCTTACCAAACCGTTCCCTTAACCCCCGACCAGGTAGCCAACATATCTCCATATAGACCGTGGAGATATGAATGGTGAAAATCTTTTATTTTATATAGACAGTAAAATAATGCCAAGACACCACGGACAAACGATAAGGAAGAATCATCTTCAACATAAGAAACTAGTTATTAAAGTCATTAATACATAACCAAGTAAAAAGTGCGAAAAGATTAAAAATAAAAAAGTATTACACTAGACACTTGTCTTCACTAAGTGATGTAAGAGACTTAGGCAAACATGGCCTTTGATTGTCAAGAACTCATACAATCAATCTTGGATCCCGAGACGACTCACACACTCTATGATGGACAATGGATGATGGTGGTAGATGATGGTGTTGTGATGGTGGTGGGTGAAGTGTGAGAGAGGTGGTGTGCCAAGGGATGGTTTGCAAATGAGCCAAGCACCCCTATTTATAGCCTGAACAGTAGCTCGGGCACGGCCCCGTGTCCATTGGGCACGGCCCCGTGTCCATCATCTTCTCTTCCTTCATTAATTGCAGTTTGTCTACATTAGTTGACCATGCCCCCGTGTCCGCTGGGCACGCCCCCGTGTGCAGAAGCATATCTGTACTATCAAGATTTGCCTGGATTCTGCGAATCTTATAGTTGACCACGGCCCCGTGTCCGCTGAGCACGGCCTCGTGGTGGGCGATAGAAGCTTCTATAGCTTTGTCTTTTATGCTGGCACTTGGGCACGCCCCCGTGTTCACTGAGCACGGGGCGTGTTCAGCCTTATGTTCTCTTGTTTTGCTTGGGAAGATGCTGTCGGGGAGGTCGGGCATGCCACGTTTGTTCCTTTTCTTGTATTTATGTTAGATTTAGCTGACTTTTTGCTTCTTTTGTTCATTTGAGCTCATTTAATCCTGAAAATACAAAAGGAAGACAAAAGCACATTTTTTCCAACATTAGTACTAAAAAAGGGTTAGTTTTATGCCACAATTGATGTAATTTATATGTTGCATTTTGTGCACATCAAATACCCCCACACTTGAATCTTTGCTTGTCCTCAAGCAAAACTTTTTATAATGTGGCTTTACACTCCCAAATGGAATGGGTAGATGAGAAGGTTTTTGGGCTTGTCATATAGTGTCGGGATTTCCAAGATTCTTTATCAAGTTTTATTTTTATTTATTTACAATCCTATTCGTCATGATTTATTTAAAACATTACATAAGATAAATTACTTATTAGGGCATAACATGCCTTTTTTTAAAATTCCATTTATATACAAGTTCACATACCTCACGGGGGATCACTCAACACTCGCCCGAAGATGTATTTTAGTGAATCACTCGCGAGCGGCATGGAACTTACTCCTACCATAGGCTTGCCAAGCAATCAATCCTCCTCCTTTTTAACTATATACCTTTGTAAATATCAAGAGGACTTTTGGGTGAAGGGTTAGGCTTGGGTTAAAGGTAGGTGGTTGGGTTAGTGGTTAGTAGAAAATGGCGAAAGGTGTAAAAAGCATCGGTTTTCGTAAGACTTTTTATTTTTGCAATTTTTTATTTTGATGAAGCCATTATTCAAACAAAGTTATTTTTGATGAACTTGTTTGTTTATTTCTCTTTTGCTTCATCATCGACATTTTTTTTTTTGAAAAAGGTTATAAGAAAAACCGAGCTTGTTACTAAAACAAAGGGTTTAAAATGAAAAGGGTTTTGGGGGGTAAAAAGGGTGTTTGTTTTTGGGTTAAGAAATGAAAAGGTTTAGGCTCAAAGGGGGTAACTAGGGGGATTTTGGGTAGGTGGTAAAAAAAAAAGAAAAATAATGGTGTAGAAATAAAAAGGGTTAGTCCTAATGCCTCCATCATTTACTTAATCGGGTTTAAGTTGGTAAGGACCGGGAATGTATCGTCGTGGCAAGTTCTAGAGTCGTAAGAACCAAGCGGCTATTCACACAAGAAACGAAAAATGAGCATTTAGTTTAAAGATATGTATTTGTATGCTCAATAAAGGCTCAAAACTCACTTTTGTGGGAATGGGTTTTTATGTGATCAAGTATATATAATCAAATTTTAACTAAACTTGTCATGCCGTTTCATAATATTCTTATGTTGGTTCTTTTTATCACGACGCTATCGGTTGTAAATTTGTAAAAATATAACTTTTTTAGAATTTGAAATTCCCAAATTAAACCTAGACAAGTAAAAAATGAAAAATTTTGAATTTTTTTTTGGGTGATTAGCGGTTCCAATAGAGTTTTGTGTAAGGCTTGTGGTTAGGACTTGCAAGATTCAAAGTTTTAGCATCCCCCCACACTTAAATTACGCATTGTCCTCAATGTGTCCCAAAAATAAGTTTTTAGGTTGATTGAATGTGTAAAAAGGTGTGAAAAAGCAAAACTTGTGTTACTGGGCGTCTGGACACGGCCCCGTGGTGTCCAGGCATGGCCCCGTGTTCAGATCGCCAGTAACAAAATATGTAAAAAGAAACAGAAGCCTGGACACGGGGGCGTGTTGGGTGAACACGGCCCGTGTCCAGTTACCTGAATTGGGCATTTTCTGCAGAGTTCGGTGGACGTGATCACAGAGTTCGGTGGTATCAGATTTATTTAGTCTCGTAGCGGAATTTACATCAGGACCGTAGTTAGGAAATGTTTATCAGAGTAAAAACCACCTTCTTTTATAATAACATGAGCAAAACCCAAGTTCTTATTACAATACATTATAGGGATAAACCCTATTTTATTGAATTTAAAACATCGTTTATTAGGTAACTTTTATAGCCACATTATCCCCAAGCCTTCAGTGCTCTCCAGCTGGCTTTTCATTAATTGGTTGTTCACATTGTGTTACCTGTAACGCGTTTTAAAAACATTTGTCAGTCGGAAATACTGGTGAGTGAATCCCAGTTTAATCAAGAAACATTTTATCAATTAAAACAGTATTGAGAGCGATCACATTGTTTATTTCTACACAATTACTCATTCAGTATTTGCCACTCGACCGGATCTATGGCTATGGTCAAATTACCCATTGGCTAACTCGTCGTCCAATGGTAATGTACTGTCATTCCAACTATTACTACTACCCGTAGTAATAAATTTTGTATACAAAACCCCATAATACCGGCAGTAATTGAAGAACTACAAAGACTCAATCACCGCTTAATCATATTGTAAAACAATTAAGATTTTGTAAAACATTCCAAAAAGGTTAACAAAAAGAGGATAAACTCACATTGCTGTCTTAGGCTTTTCGTAAGGGTTTCCTGGATATAATCTATAATTTATACAAATGTACATTGGTTAGTATCATAACCCTTTGAAATTATTAATGATACCCTCCCCGAGACGGCATTCCAACAACTACGTCGGGCAGAACCACGACAGTTGTTACGGAACCCTAAATCAATCGGGCAGCGTATCTATTACGAAACTGGGGTTATAATACTTACAATGGAGCAGAACCTCGCTAATTAGGGGTACAATACCCAAAATATTATGTCTATAACTTCAGAATTCGTGAATGAGATTTGAGAATGAGCGACGGAAACTGAAAACTGATGCCTGCTATTTATAGTTGTGATATTGCATCCTGTCGCGGCCCGCGTAAAAGACAAGGTAACCTTACGCGGCCCGCGTCAACACCAGTCAACACTATAGCTTAGCTGAGTCGTTGAGTAGGTCCGCCACGATGTCGACACGTGTCGGCCTCTGGTGTAATCGCGTGTTATGAGTCCGCGCGGCCCGCGTCAACTTAGACGAGGTCTTATGCGGCCCGCTTGAACTAAAGGATTCGGCGAAGACCGGTCAACACTCCCATACGGCCCGCGTAAGATGTTGGGGTGTGTTTATGCGGCCCGCCTCAACTTACATTTCAGGTTTTTATTTTATTTTATATGTTATAATCTATTTAAGGCTCGGTTTTCACATATGGGGTGTAATATAAGACATATACGGATATTTTAAGATATAATAGGGTATACAAAATATAATGAGGGTGTTGGTTTTACCGAGGGTTGTTACAACTTTAGCCCCTCTAACTTAATTCTTTACACATTTAAAGTCCATGACACGTGTCAATATAATATTGGACATGAATTTACGAGGTGTTACAACTAAAAAGGTCTCAAGAAGCAATGATCACCCAAATAGGTCAATCGGAACAAACTGAGAACAAAAATATTGTTCATGTCCCAATCTTCGGGAGAGATAACAGAGATTTATAGAAAGAGAAAGAGCGATGGTCGTACGGGGGTTAAAAACCCCCAACAAAACAGAAAACATGATGGTTATCGAGGTGGTGGCGAGACGGTAGTGACCCTCCGGTTACCGCCCCTCTCCCTCCTCTCTCCCTTTTTTTCCTTTCTCTCTCTCCTGAGGCAAAAACCACAAAAAAGAGAGACACCACAGCGACTTCGTTACCATGGTGGTGGTTTAAAGGTGGTGACAGGTGACCTTCCGGCCACCGCCCGTCTCTCTTCTCTTTGCCGATTTCCCTTTCTCTCTCTTCAAGCTCTCTCTCTCTCTTGTTGGGCAAAGCGACTGCGATGGTGGTCACAGTGGTGGAGACACGGTGGCGTCATGGTGGTGGAGAAACGGTGGTGACCCTCCGGTCACCGCCACACCTTCTTATTTCCCTTGTTTTCTCTCTTGAGATGGTTATAAAGGGGTAAGGGCCAGACGATACATGCGTCAAAAGGGTGGGATAACTGCCCAGACACATCAATCAGAGCTAGCCAGATTTAAAACACTGTTCATTCCCATTGCTTTATTAATAGATATAAATAAACAAAATACTAAACAAGTAGTAATGAATTTTTACGAATTATAAAACAAAGTCAAATACAGGGCCGTCTCTGAAAATTTTTGAAAATTTGTGGGCCCTGTGCGAAGATAAAATACGGGCACCTGAAATATAAACTTTTAGAAAATACACAATTTTATTTAGAAAATACACAGAGTTGAAAAAAAAACAAAATAAGACTTTTTTCATAAAAAATGGAACACACAACTAGTTGTAAATTGAATAATATTTTAAGAAATTAACATAAATAATGGTTCCCATTTTGATTTAATGTAACACAAAATTAGTCAATTAATGTCATTTGCATTTAATGCATAGGTAACAAACATTAAGAAAAAAAATCAACTAAAACTGAAGCTATCAAGAGTAGAACCCAAGGTCTGTTTGCTAATAAAATGACATGGGAACCACCAAACCATGCACCTAATCATGTTATTTTTCAATTCAGTACCATATTCTAAGTTCTACAACGTAATTTTATTTAAAAATAAATAAATTTTTGAGCCCCGGAGGGTTTGGGCCCTGAGCCGTTGTCCACCCCACACTCCCTCCAGGCCGGACCTGGTCAAATAAGAATTTAATATACTTGAAGTTAAATATCTCACATAAGTTACTAGCTAATAGTTTAATATATTGTGTTTAATTAGTATTGTTTTCTTTCTATTAACTTTTCCAGGCTCTTAATTTAAAAATTGTGAAATAGAATACGGATGAGTGAAATAAAAGAATCAAGAAAAAATATATTGGGATTTGGTATCACAAAAACATGACACGTGACACAACCAATTAACTATTTGTTATGATAGATTTTCTTTTTGCTTTCAATTGATATGTGATCCATGTTGTCTTTTTTTGAGATTTTGATACGAATCTAAACATGGGTAATGGGTGAGAGGTAAAATGATAAGTTCCTAATGAAAGTGTACACTTGAAAGAGAAAGGTATTTGGGTTCAATAAACAGGTGGGATGATCCATGGAGTAGATTCATTGGGTTTTCGGGTATCACCTTGACCTGCTTGGTCAAAGTCTTTCCTAGATTTAAGCCCTTAGCCTACTATGCCAAGTAATTCCCATATTTAAGCAATTCCTAGTTTTAAGTTAGCAAAGAATTAATAGCAGCTTTGTAACTCCTTAGTTAACAGAATAAATAGATGCTTATTTACATTGTTTTTGTTGTTCTTATAAAAGCAGAACTATCTCATCTCAAATCAGGTCAATTAGCATATCAATTTCGGTGAATCCAATTCTTAGATTTTTGGATTCTATCATTGGTTCCATTGTCGGGAAACAAAGAGAAGACGACCAAGGAGACAAATTCTGATTTAGGTTTACTTATCGCTCAGTTAGCAACCACTGCAACGCGATTAGACTCTCTAATTGCTCTGAAGATGGATATTGCAGCCATCAAGGAGGCTTAGACGGATGAAAAAGAACCTAATGATGAACTTCAAGGTCCATTGATAGATCTGGTCAAGAATATCACTACCACTTAAACGGAACTAACGGTTCTTCCCGGTAACACAAATATTGAACCAACAGTAGGAAGTAGAGCATTGTTGCAGTGCTACCAGGAAACACCTTTTATACATGTCAATACCCATAACGGTGACGTCCAAAGAGTGTTTGATGATGGAACTGTAGATCAAAAACATTAGAGGCATACAGGTGCACAACCAGATTGGAATTGCAGGGAATCAATTGATGTGGGTGATGTTGTTTTGCAAATCCAACCCTAAGAAGCTATTTCCCCGACCTTTTGGGAACTATCATACCATTCGACATATCCAATATTTGGTTTCTCATTGGGACAATGACGTAAACTCACTCACGTCATATAGTTATGACGCAGTTAGAAAACCCCACGATCTGTATGAACGGTTAAGGATCCATGTTTACAACTTATTATTTGTAGCGTAAGCCACATGTACTGACCACACTGGCTCAGTACATGATGCCTAGCTGTCGCAACCCCCGTCCTCTAACTATCCGGGAACGGGCGGCCGCGACCAGTTTCAGTGGTATCGGTGTTTATCAGTTTGGCAGCGGAATTTACATCAGGACCATAGTTAGGAAATATCTTATCAAAGTGAAATACCACGCTTTTATAATATTAAACATATGGGAAAATCCCAAGTTTCAAATACACACATTTTCATAGGGATAAACCCTATTTTATTTAAATAAAACATCTCTTTATTTAGGTAACTTTTATCGCCACTTCTCCAAGCCTTCAGTGCTGTCCAGATAGCTTCTACTTGGCTTTCATATTTTGTTACCTGAAACGCGTTTAAAAACATTTTGTCAGTGGGAAATATTGGTGAGTGAATCCCAGTTTAATCAAGACAGGTAAAACCGTTTTACAGTATTGAGGGAGGTCGCACAATTACATTTGTTTCCATCTACTTTAATTACCACCCACGGTACTGTCAACCCGACTTGTGGTCATGTTACTACTCACAGTGTAGTAACAAATTTTTGTATACAAAACCCCAACATACTGATGATAATTGTAGAATACAAATACTCAATCATTGCTTAATTATAATTTATAACATTGAGGTTTTGTAAAAACAGTTTGCAAAAAGGTTTACAAAAAGGAGATTACTCACATTGCTATCTTAGGGTTTTCCTTTGTGATTTCCTGGTGATTATCTATTAATTACACAATGCACACGTGTTAGTATAATAACCCAATATTTACATTAGTAATACCCTCCCCGAGACAGAATTCCAACGACTACGTCGGGCAGAAGCTCGACAGCCGTCACGGAACCTTAAATCAATCGGGCAGCGTATCTAATACGTAACCAGGGGTTAAAATACTTACAACGAGGCAGAACTTTGTTATTTAGGGGGGGGGGGTATTATGCCCGAGTATAGCTTTTACACTACAGAAATTGAGAGAGAAAGATTGAAATGCGAGCGACTGAAATGAACAGCCGATGGCCTCTATTTATAGGTCTGATCGACCATTTTCTCGCGGCCTGCAAAGGATCCCTAAGGGGTCTTCGCGCCCCGCGACGTAGGGGTGTAGACCTTAGCTTTGTTGATTCGTCGGTATAGGTTCGACACGAGTGGTGACACGTGGCAGCCTAGGGGCTCGCCTGATCTCTTAGCTGTCGCGGCCCGTGTAGAAGACTGCCATGGTCTTCGCGGCCCGCCAGAAACTAATAAAACTTGTTTTTCATTTTATTTTAATTATATAATGGTATTAAGGGCTATTTATCGTTTACGGGGTATATTTTAAGGAGTATAGGGATATTATAAACATATTAGGGGTGTCGGAAATATTTTAGGAGGGTTGTTATATCCTCCCCACCTTGTTTTAGAACTCGTCCTCGAGGTCTACTGAAATAAGTGTGGATATTTCCTTTGCATCTCTAATTCAAGCTCCCAAGTGTATTATGGTCCTCTCTTGGAGTCCCATTTTACTTTGAGCAGAAATAATCTCTTGTGTTTGAGATTCTTGACTTTCCTATCCTCAATCTGTAGTGGCTTCTGTACAAACTTAAGCTTCTCATTTACCTCTATGTCCTTAAGAGGCACTACTATTGATTCATCAGCTAAGTATTTCTTGAGATTACACACATGAAATACATCATGTATTCCTGTCATTTCCTCTGGCAGTTGTAGTTGATAGGCTACAGGTCCTATCCTTCTAATAATCTCAAAAGGTCCAATATACCTGGGGCTTAGCTTTCCCCTTTTGATGAATCTTACCACTCCTTTCCAAGGAGAAACTTTTAATAATACCTTGTCTCATACTTGAAATTCCAACGGTTTTCGCCTGTTATCAGCATAACTCTTTTGTCGATCACGTGCTGCTTTCAGTCGTTCCTTGACTTGAGTAATCTTGTCGGCTGTTTCTTGCACTATCTCTGGTCCAAATAATTGCTTTTCTCCAATTTCTGCCCAACAGACGGGAGTTTGGCACTTTCGTCCATAAAGTGCTTCGAATGGTGCAACATTAATACTGGTATGATAGTTGTTATTGTAAGAAAATTCTATTAATGGTAAGTGATCGTCCCAATTACCTCCGAAATCTATTACATAAGCTCTAAGCATATCTTCCATTGTCTGAATTGTTCTTTCGCTTTGTCCGTCCGTTTGAGGATGATAAGCGGTGCTTAGATTTAGCTTGGTTCCCATGGCTTTTTGGAAACTTGTCCAAAAATGAGAGGTAAAACGGCTATCTCTATCAGAAACAATTGATAAAGGAATTCCATGTAATGAAACTATTTCATTTACATACAACTTAGCTAATTGTTCCATATTGAAAGTTTCCTTCATTGATAGGAAATGAGCTGACTTAGTTAGTCTGTCTACAATCACCCAGATTGTATCATTACTTTTCTTGTTTTGGGTAATTTGGTAACAAAGTCCATTGTTATCAACTCCCATTTCCATACTGGCATTTCCAATTGTTGCAACAAACCGGAGGGTTTCTGATGTTCAGCTTTAACCTGTAAACAAGTTAGACACTTGGCAACATAAGTTGCTATATCCTTTTTCATTCCTATCCACCAGAAATTCTTTCTTAAATCCTGATACATCTTGTCACTTCCAGGATGCATCGTATACGTAAACTTATGGGCTTCTTCTAATATACGGTGGCGTAGGTTTCCTAATTTGGGTATCCACGTTCTTTTCTTATGGAATCTCCAAATTCCATCTGTTCCTTGTTCTAATTCCTTAATCATTCCTTTCAGTTTCTCAGTATCGTCCTTGATTACTGATTCTTGTGCTTTTCTAATCTGTTCATTTAAATCTACTTGTAGATTTAATTGAAGAGAACGCCTTCTTTTTGGATTTTCATGATACTTTCGACTTAAAGCATCAGCTACTACATTAGTCTTTCCTGCATGGTACTGGATATCACAATCATAATCGCTAAGAAATTCCATCCAGCGTCTCTGTCTCATGTTTAATTCCTTTTGCCCGAAAACATACCTTAAACTTTTATGATCTGTGAAAATGGTAAACTTAATACCGTAAAGGTAATATCTCCAAATTTTCAGGGCAAAAATTATAGCTCCTAATTCTAAATTATGGGTTAAGTAATTCTCTTCATGATTCTTAAGTTGTCTAGAGGCATAAGCTATAACATTTTGGTGTTGCATTAACACACATCCATACCCTAATTTGGAAGCGTCACAATAGACTACAAAGTCTTCAGTTACTTCTAGTAACGCTAGTATGGATTTGTTGGTTAATCTTTGCTTAAGAATTCTAAAGGCTTCTTCTTGTTTTGGTCCCCATTCAAACTTAACATATTTACATGTTAACTTAGTTAAGGGAATGGCTATTCTAGAAAAATCTCGAATAAATCTTCTATAATAACCGGCTAATCCTAAGAAACTTCTAACCTCGGTTGGTGACTCAGGGGTTTTCCATTTAGTAATTGCCTCAATCTTTGTGGGATCCACATGAATTCCTTCATGGTTGACTAAATGCCCAAGAAACTGTACTTGTTCTAGCCAAAACTCGCACTTCAAAAACTTTGCATAAAGCTTTTCTTTTCTCAATAAACTTAGAAGTGCAAGCAGATGTGCTGCATGTTCCTCTTTACTCTTAGAGTAAATGAGAATATCATCTATAAAGACAATTATGAATTTATCCAAATATGGCTTACATATTCGGTTCATCATGTCCATAAATGCGGCTGGGACATTGGTTAAACCAAATGGCATGACAGTAAATTCATAATGACCATACCTTGTTCTAAATGCGGTCTTAGGAATGTCCTCTCCATGTACCTTTAATTGATGATATCCTGAGCGTAGATCGATCTTAGAGAAAAATCGAGCTCCTTGCAATTGATCGAACAGATCATCGATTCTCGGTAATGGATATCGATTCTTAATCGTGACTTTATTTAATTCACGGTAATCAATGCACATACGCATCAATCCATCTTTCTTTTTAACAAACAATATTGGTGCTCCCCATGGCGATGAACTTGGCTGTATGAATCCTTCTTCTAGCAGTTCGTCTAACTGTTTCTTTAACTCTTGCATTTATGCCGGTGCCAAAACGGTAAGGTGCTTTGGCAATGGGTGCTGTTCCTGGTAGCAGATGAATTCTGAATTCAACTTCTCTGTCCGGCGGTAGCCCTGGTAATTCTTCTGGGAATACATCTGAAAATTGAGATACTACAGGGATATCTTTTAATTCTTTTCCTTTAGTGTTAATGATTATGGAAATCAAATATACTAATGATCCTTTTCTTACATAACTGGCTGTTTTCATCACAGAGATGAATTTTGTGGATCTAGACGGCTTATCTCCTTTAATTGTGATCTTCTCACCCTTTGGTGAATTTACTTGGATTGACTTTTGATCACATAGAATATTGGCTTTATAGGCCATTAACCAATCCATTCCTAATACAACATCAAATCCTGCCAGATTCATTGGATATAGGTTTGCAATAAACTTTTGATTTGAAAATTCTATTCTTGCTCCCTGCAAGATTTCAGAAATCTTCATGGTTTCCCCATTTGTTGTTTCTACTAGACATTCTTGTGGGGGTTTAGTTAATGGTTGATTGAGAAGTTTACAAAATGAAGTATTAATAAAGCTTTGGTTCGCACCAGAGTCAAATACTTTAGCAAAGACATCATTAACTAAAAACGTACCGGCTATCACGTCCGGAATCATCTTGGCTTCTTCTGATGTCAGAACAAATGCTCTAGCATTTTTAGTAGTCTTGTTGCCCATGGCTGGAGTTAGTTTCGGACAGTTCGGCTTGATGTGACCTTTTTCTCCACAGTTGAAGCACACTCCATTACTAGGTTTCTTCCTACAATCTTCTTCCTTGTGTCCCGGTATCTTGCAAAAATTACAGTAGGTGGAGCATCTTTCTGAATGTTTCTTCTTGCAGGCCTTACAATAAAGTGCAGAGGTAGAACCTACATTTTCCCACGGTTGGAATTTCCATAGCGAAATTCTTGAGTAAGCCTTTGAGCTAGGTTCCTCCTCTGGTCCTCTTCTCGTGTACGTACTAACTCATCAGTCAAGGTGTTTGCTAGTTCTACAGCTTCTTCTATAGTTTGAGGTCTAGCCGCCTTGACTACATGCCTAATCTCACTGATTAATCCCCATATGTAACGGGAGATTAATATTGGTTCTGGTGATGCAAGGGTCGGCACTATCCTAGCATATTCGAAGAATAGCGTAGTGTACCTTTACTATCCACTCCAGTCATTCTAAGGTTTAGGAACTTATTTGCTATCTGTTCCTTTTCATTGGGAGGGCAGAATTTCCTTTCTACCATATTTTTAAATTCCTCCCATTCCATATTGTAGATTCGGTTACTTCCCCTAGACCGGAGGATAGTGTTCCACCATTCTAAGGCTGAGTTCTTAAACAGGTTGGAGGCAAACATTATCTTATCTTCTTCTGCGCACTTGCTTATTTTTAAGACTGCCTCGGTCTTTTCTATCCAGCGTAGAGTTGCAACGGCCCCTTCATTGCCCGAGAATTCCATTGGTTTACATGACCAGAATTCTTTATAAGAACAACCATAAGACATGGTTCTTCTTCTTTTGGGAATGGGCACTTGAAGTATGGGTCCATTGTTTACGTTGTTTTCTGATTCAGTAGGTCGTTTACTGACATTGTTACTTTTATTATCAGCTTCCCTAACCGTTTGGATACTATATGGCAACGCGTCTATAATTCCTTGTGCCACTATGTGTTGGATGGCACTGTTATCCACTTGGTTCCATTATTATTGTTATTCTGGTTATCGTTATTCTGGTTTCCCTGATTCACTTCGTTGTCCATCTGAATTTTAAACATTTACCACATATTAATATCACAAAATAATATTTAATGCAAACAATCACACAACAGGCATTTTGATCAAAATCGTCGAACATTGCGACTTATCTATTTTATATATTATGCTTCTAGTACAAACTGGAACTGAAATTTAAAATTACAATACTATTATGCATCCACATCTATTGTCTAGATTTTTTTTTTCAAACATATACACATATTATATATTATTATTATTATTATTACTATTACTGGTATGGGTTCATCAAGAACTCCATATTACGCTCGTCATACTTCCAGACGAGTCGTTCTCCTATCTGCCTCATCCTCTCACTTCCTTCTAAGATCTCCTCACCAAAGGTTCGGAGCTCTTGCACATTTTCAGCGCTCATGGGTGGTGCAGGGGCTGGTACTGGGTTTGGGAACTGGGGCATGGGTTCTTGGTAAGGGTAAGGATTTTCTAGAATTTCCCTGATGTATTGGTCATTATCATAGTAGGGATCTAGAGGGTCCAGGTCCGGGTAAGCTGCTAGGTTTGGCATGGGTTCGTCTTCTGGTATTGGGTAGCGTTGTTGGTAACCCTATGGTCATCAAACCACGGGTCGTAGTCTGGGTCTGAGAGATGGGGTGCTGGTATCCTAGGTATCTCAGTTGGGTCAATGTCAGGCATTGGGATTTGGTTTTCTGGGTTGGCTTCAATTTCCATTGGTTGTGTGGGAAACATTGGTAATGGCTGAGGTGCAATGAGTTGCTCTAGATTAGGGTCTGCAGCTGTAGTTGTTAAGATATGAAAATTTGCTAGACTCCTATTGAGCATATCCTGAGTGTGGGCATCTGTTTCTCTCTTAGCGGCTGCTAAAGCTCACTACTGTTGTAATTTTTTCAACCTTTTTCTACGTTCATGCGTTCCTCTGCTGAACCATCCTCTCTTCTTGGGAGGGAATGGCTCTTCAGATTGGGCCTTGAACACGAATATCCCATCTTCATTGTCAGCCGAATACCCTGAGAGGGTAGGCTGTGAAGAGGTGCCTTCGTCCCTAGGTGAGCTGGACAACTGACGGTAGGGGTGAGCAAATTAACCACCATAACTGATAACCGAACCATAACCGACATAACCGAACCACTAATAACCGATAACCAATATAACCAATGGTTATGGTTATGAAACTTTGTATAACCGCTCAATCGGTTATGGTTATGGTTATGAAGCTTTAGTTAACCGATATAACCGAAACCGAACGAACTTGTAATGTTAACTTTATATAATGGATTTGTGTTTTACAAAACCATATAGAGGGTTTTTACTAAGATAAAAGTATGTTAGTAACCAAATGATCTTGATGTAGATGCCATTTATTTTGATAAAGAACTAATGTGTTATGTCCATAATTTTTTTTTTGTTTGAGAATTACGTTATTAAAAAGAATCCCAAATCGGTAGTTTAACCAAAAAGTTTAGTCTCCTTTATCTTATAAAATAGGCTCAAGCTAAGTTCAAATCGTGCACAACCCTATTTATTTAAAACCTTGCTCGGTTACTTAACCGAAATTAACCAAAACCGAACCATAACCGACTTCATAACCGATTAACCATAACCGAAGTTTGGTTATGGTTATGGTTACCAAAAGTCTATAACCGAACTAGCGGTTATGGTTATGAATAATAGTAAAAACCGAACCAAACCGACCCATGCACACCCCTAACTGACAGTAAGCGTCTGAAGGTCCTTGGTCGCTCATACTGTAAACTAACAAATTGTCAAATAACACACAACAATAATATACAGATATGCACGTAGTTTCGTAATAATTTCCTAACATATTGAACAAAATTTTGGTGTCAGCAGAACACTTCTGTGGCTGAATCAGTGGCTTAGCTCTAATACCACCTTCTGTCGCAACCCCCGCCCCCTAAATATCCGGAAACGGGCGGCCGCGGCTAGTTTCAGTGGTATCGGTGTTTATCAGTTTGGCAGCGGAATTTACACCAGGACCGTAGTTAGGAAATATTTTATCAGAGTGAAATACCACGCTTTTATAATATTAAACATATGGGAAAATCCCAAGTTTCAAATACACACATTTTCATAGGGATAAACCCTATTTTACTTAAATAAAACATCTCTTTATTTAGGTAACTTTTATAGCCACTTCTCCAAGCCTTCAGTGCTGTCCAGCTGGCTTCTACTTGGCTTTCACATTTTGTTACCTGAAACGTGTTTAAAAACATTTTGTCAGTGGGAAATACTAGTGAGTGAATCTCAGTTTAATCAAGATAGGTAAAACTGTTTTACAGTATTGAGGGCGGTCGCGCAATTACATTTATTTTCATCTACTTTAATTACCACCCACGGTACTGTCAACCCGACTTGTGGTCATGTTACTACTCACAGTGTAGTAACAAATTTTTGTATACAAAACCCCAACATACCGACGATAGTTGTAGAATACAAATACTCAATCACTGCTTAATTATAATTTAAAACATTGAGGTTTTGTAAAAACAGTTTGCAAAAAGGTTTACAAAAAGGAGATTACTCACATTGATATCTTAGGGTTTTCCTTTGTGATTTCCTTGTGATTATCTATTAATTACACAATTCACACGTGTTAGTATAATAACCCAATATTTACATTAGTAATACTGTTGGATCTGAGTTTGTTTCTGATTGTATTTTACGTTTGAGATTAAGATGGAAATGAAAGAGTTGTGCAGCGGAATTAATATGAAAACAAACTTTGCATACAATCAAACGAGAGTGTTGCTTTGATCAAGACATTTTCAACAAGGAACCGAATGATTGAATTAATTTTCAACAACGATTACAAGTAATGCTTGAATACAAACTCCCCCTCAGCCAGAGCTCAGCGTTTGTTCGTGCAAAGAAGACGGTATTGCAAGAGCTAATAGAACAGTACAAAGTACTGAACTATTTATAGGCACTAGCAAACCACTGAGCATCTTTAGCTGACGTCACCATGAAAGTGACATCTAACCTCCTAACAAACTCTAACCTCTGATCTATACAAATACTGATGTACTAACTACTGCTATTACAATTCATTACATAAAAGACACTTAAACAGCTGCTGCATCCTTCCACTGCTGTGAACCCAACAGTGCTTGTCCGGATCAGCAGTACTAGACTCAAGGCAGTAGATTGAATCAACAGAGCTTTGGTCTTCCATCAGTCTTTGACATTGGGCAGTAGATGCAAGGCAGCAGTTGTAGGTCAGCACTTAGTAAGATCAGCAGATAGGAGGTCAGCAGATATGAAACCACTTTCAAGGGGAGAGATTTGTATGCAAACATATGCTTATTCTGGATCCACTGCTCTGATCCAGTTTTGGCTTTAATTATCTGTTCCTCTGATAGGGTTCAATCCCAACAATCTCCCCCTGGAACAGATAATGCCAAAACTCTTCATTATTGTGGAAATCTTTATTGCCTCATCAACAGTTCCCTTATCTGGCCTTTAAATTGTAATTCAAAGTCTAGGGCATCTGTATCTTCATCATCCCTGCTAAGTGGAAGATCAAGGAGATCCTGCAAATCTTCAAGACTCAGGCCAAGAGCTTGTTCCCTTGATATTTTCTCCACTTCTCCACCAGACCTGAGCAAAGTCAATACGTAGGTCTGTTTTTCAGTTTCCCACTTTTGTATTTTTGAGCCTGGTGGGTTTCTTGGGAGATGTTTATTTGCAGAAGTATTTGGTGAGGCTGGCCTATTCATACCTGGCTGAGCAGCACTTGCAGATTGTTCCAATTCAAGATCTTCTTTTATCATTACTTTCGTGCCTGCTTTTACAATGGCATCTCCAGCTAATAGATCTTGAATTGTTTCAATACTCAACTGGTTTTTGCTCCTTCTTTTGTAGATGGCAGCACCAGCTGGAGCAGCGGTTCTTTTAGCTTGCAGCTTTGGTGGTCTTTTTGAGACCTCTGCTTTGGAATAGTCAGGCTTTTGTGGAACTCTTGGATCTTTCTTTCTAAGTTCCTCTAAGCTTTTATAGGTTTCCCTGACTCTATCTTCTCCCCACTTTGTCACAGAGTTCTTTGACCCATAATCAGCTGCAATCAGCTCCTCTTTCATTCTCCTCAACTCTAACATCTTCTCAGCTTCAAATTGTTTGAATTTTTCAGGAGGAGTCTGCTTGACCTTATTTTTTATCATGTCTTGAATCCTGGCTGCTTCTTTTTCAAGCTCAGGAATGGTCCAGTTCTTGTACATGTGTTTCTCCCCCTTGTATTTCTTGTAGGTCATGATGTTCTCAATGTAGTCTTTCCTCAAGGACTCATCTGCCCTTTCTGAAATTTGCTGACATACATTTTTAGCAAAACGCTCCATAGCATTGACCTGTGAGAGTAAAAACTGATAGTTTTGTTGAAATTCTCTATCAGATTTCCCTTTTCTGTTTTTTATTGCAATATCCTCTGCTTGTTTGGCCTTGAGTTTCAAGTATTCTTCAATATTGTTGGGCCTGGGATATCCTGCAATTGATGGCAAACTCCTTTTGGCTGGATCATCCTCATAATAAAAGGATTTTATTTCTTCCTTAACTGCAATGAGTTATAGAGGAAATGAGACACCAGCAGGAGGTAGTGGTTTTAAAATTTGAGCTGAAGAGAGAGGTATTGGTTTTGGAATAGTGACAAGTGATAGGGAATTTGAAGATGTTGGTGGTGGTTAAGGTGAATCATCATCTGATATATAAATCCTTCTCCTTTTTGTTTTAGAAGAAGCAGATGATGTTTTGGGTGGATCAGTGGTGGTAGATTGTATGGCAGTGGTTTGTGATTGACTAACAGCTGTTGAAACAACTGGTGTTTCAACCACTGTTGTCATTACATCAGATGCTATAACATCTGTTGTCTTCTGCTTTTTGTCAACAGGTGAAAGTGGTGGTGTTTTGGTTTTTGATGGTGACAGTGGTGGTAAAATAGTGGTTGTGGTGTGTGTTGAGGTGGTGTGTGTTGAAGAGAGAGCAGATGTTGAAACCACTGAGGTACCAGCAGTAGTTGATACAGCAGGAGTTACAACAGCTGTTTGGATGGAGGTTTGATGCTGATGACTTTTGGATGGTGGTTTTGGAATATGCTTTGGAATTCTGGATGAGGTGGACTTAGGCTTCCTTTTTGTCTTAGGATTTTTAGTATCCTTTGAACCAGAACAACCCTGCTCATACAGCTCCATGAAAGCTCTTTTCTCCTCATTCCACCTTGAAACATCCTTTGCCATTCTATCTCTTTTTACACTTGCTATTCCTTCATCAAGTGCTTCTTGAGTAGCATCAACCTTTTTACTACCATCTGACACAAGAATTTTTCTGGTCATAGCATCCTTTTCAGGTTCAATGTAGAGACCATCATCTATTCCTTTCTTCTTCCACTCCTGAATTTTCTCCCCCTTTTTGGCATTATCGTCTGGGAGTTGATCAATGAAAAGTACTGTTGGAGGAGCAGTGCCAGTGGTGTGCAGGATCTGAGTTTTGAGAACCTTTAGATCAGCCTGAGTGTTCTTGAACCTTGACTCCATTGCATTTCTCAGCTGTTGGACATGTTTTTCATGTTGCTGATTTGCTAATTGTGCTTGTTGATGGAGAAAAGGTTGAAACAAATTCCAGAGCTCATTTGTAGCAGGTGCCCTTTGTGGAGCAGGTGCTTGAGATGGAACAGCAGTTGATTGTTCCTTTTGAACTTGTAACACCTGTTGTAGCATATCTTTGAGTTCTGCAACAGAGTTATCAAGCTTTTCAATACGATCCGTCAATTTCTGGTACTTTAAACCATCACCCAAGTTAATGGGATCATCTGATTTCCCACTAGCAGTGGTTTTATCATTGGTAGATGTAGGGAGTATACTCCAAACATTAACCACTGATGCCCCTTTTTCTTGGTACTGGGGTCTTCTTCCTTCAACACTTGACAACCTTTTGATGTTGCCAGTAGGATAAATAAATCCACTGGTGGTTGGCAGAGGTGCTATAAAAGGAATTGCCTCCAAGGAAGTCTTATTGATGTAACCACTGTCCAACTGTAAACCAATGGGTTCAACAGTTGTAGTGGCTGCTTCACTTGGACTACCACCAAGAGTTACTGGTAACTCAAGGGGTCTAACCTCCTCAGGTTGTGTTGGTGGGTTAGCAAAGATTGATACATCAGACCCAGTCAGGTGTTGAGGTATATTCTCATTGGTAGGTGATTGAGAAGGACTGGTTAATGCCTGGTTCAAATCAATTGCATCCAACAACAGTTTAGTTGGTGTGGGAATGGTGGATGTGAAGGGTGGTGTAGAAAGTGGATTTGCCCCGGGTATTGAGCTGTGGATGATAGAAACAAGTGTTTCCAGAGCATCATGATGTGGAGACCCTATTTGTACAACCTGTTCTTTTTGTGAAAAAGCAGGAGGAGTTTTGGTTATGGGTTGAGATATTTGTACCAACTGCTGTGAGGAAGAAGCAGCAGTGGTTTCTTGTGACTTTTGTGTTGTCACAGGCATTTGCTCTGGTATCTCATCCTCCAGAGTTGCCTGTTTGATTGGTTTGGGGGGTTTTTGAGTTTTTCTTTTTGTCCTTTTGGAGATTTTAGGTGTGGGTTTCAAAGCAGTTGTGCTGCTGCTTTGATCACCTTGAGCAGTGGGCTCAGCAGCAGATACCTGAGGAGCAGTTGTAACTGCTAAAATCTGCTCAGGCACCTCTGCTTGTGTTTTGCAAGGTTCTAACATTCTTGAAAAAGTTTCGGTTGTTAAACTGTTTATTTGAGTGGAATCACCTTGGTTTATTACAGCTAAATCATCCTTACTGAATTTCTTTGCAAAATAGTAACTTAAAAACCTTGGAAACAGTAAGAATGATTTTGTTTCAACATTATTAACCAAATCTTTAAAAATTTCCCGAGAATAGTTAAAATTTTCTCCTTGAAGAATTGCATATCCCAGATTTTGAATCTTTAAAGGGATTTCATTGAAAGAAGTGGTTTTGTTTGAAACACATAGTAGGAGGGTATGAAATAAAAACCTGGTTGCAGAAGGAAAATAACCTTTTTCTAAGGTAAGTTTCTTCATCATTGTGGCTTCATACCCTCTTTCAATGAAGTCAGTTTGCAACTCGTTTTTAGTGAAAGAAATTTTACCTTCTTGATCATCGAGTTGAAAGACCTCTGAAATGGATTGTGGCGTGATTTGGACAGCTTTACCCTTTATAGAAGAGTGTATGATGGTTGCAATGTCTCCTTGTTTTTCAAGGGTTGCATTCTTCCAAAACTCCCTTTGGGTCGCCAAATAGATTGGTGCATCGACGGTGAACAAAGTTTTGTACTTTGATTTTGCCATGGTGTCAATGATGGAATCGAAAACATTGGTGGTTCCTGGTTTTGTAAGAAGACCCAGGAGATTGTGAGATGGTTTATGTGGGATTTCTGTGGAAATTGCCTTTTGAGAGGCTGTTTTCGATGAAGATTTGGATGAGGGTTTTGAAGATGGCTTCGATTTTGTCATTTTGAAGATGATAATCGAAGAAATTTGTGGAGAAATGAGATGAAAAACTGCTTTGAGAAGAGAATTTTTAAGAATTCAATTCGACAGTAAAACCCTGTTTTGGTGGTGAATGGGGGATTTTATAGGGAAGAAAGTGAATGCTGAGGTGGCAGCCGTTACAAAAGGTCTGACCAATATGTACTGCCCACGTGACAACCCCTGGTGAAAGTGAAGGACAGTACTTTTGTGAAAGTGACTGATGAAGGCAGTGGTATGAAAGCAGTGGATGATTTTCACTATCAGTGGATAGCATATCAGTGGATAAGACACTGCTTTTGAACAACAGAGTTTATCAAAGGAATGAGAGAACAGGGGTTGACTTTCAGCAGTGGACAGACTTTTGAAGTAGAGCAGACTTTTGAACAATCAGTGGTTAATGGCAGACTTTTAAGGATTTTAATTGAAAATTTCATTTTTAGCTATTTTTAAGGATGGAGTTTTGATTTTCTGAAAACATTTTGATGCTTTTATTCATAGAAAAACAAGATTTTGCTTGTTATTCCATGTTTAGCATACCAATTCTAGAGACCAAGCTTTCAAAAGTGGCTGTATCAAGTGCTTTTGTGAGCACATCAGCCAGCTGGTCTTTAGTTGGGACATGATGCAGAGAAATCAAACCTTTTTCATAGCAATCCCTCACAAAGTGATGTCTGATGTCGATGTGTTTGGTGGTTGAATGGGAAACTGGATTTTTGATGATATTTTCTGCTGCCTGGCTGTCCAACATGAGTGGTGTCTTTAAGGCAGTGATACCAAAATCCAGCAACTGATTTTGAAGCCACAGGAGTTGGGCTGTACAGCTTGCAGCAGCAATGTATTCAGCTTCAGCAGTGGATGTTGAAACAGCTGCTTGCTTTTTGCTTTGCCATGAAACTAAGCAATCACCTAGAAACTGGCACCCTCCTGATGTGGACTTCCTTGTGGTGTGACATCCAGCAAAGTCACTGTCTGAAAAACCTGAAAGCTTGATGTTCCCATTAGCTGGATACCAGATACCAAGTGTGGGAGCACCTTTTATGTATCTGAAGATCCTTTTTACAGCAATGAGATTTGATTTTCTGTGAGCTGATTGACTTCTTGCACAGACACATGTTGCAAACATGATGTCTGGTCTAGATGAAGTTAGGTACAGTAAAGACCCAATCATGCTTCTATAAAGTGTTTGGTCAATCAGCTCATCTTTTTCATCAGACATGACCAGCTTATTTGTTGCCATGGGAGTGCTGCATGGTTTACAATCATTCATATCAAATTTGGTCAAAAGTTCTTTAGCATATTTGCTTTGATGAATGAAAGTTCCATTTTGCATTTGCTGAACTTGGAGACCAAGAAAGCATTGCAGCTCACCCATTACACTCATTTCAAACTCAGCTGTCATGAGTTCTCTAAATTCTTCACACATTGAGTTACATGTGCTTCCAAAAATAATGTCATCCACATAAATCTGGACAATCATTAAATCCTTCCCTCTCCATTTTAAAAACAGTGTTTTATCAATGGTACCTCTTTTGAAACCATTTGAGAGTAGGAAGTTGGAAAAAGTTTCATACCAGGCCATTGGTGCTTGTTTCAAGCCATACAAAGCTTTGTTTAGCCTATAGACATGATCTGGATAAAATGGATCCTCAAAACCTGGAGGTTGACAAACATACACCTCTTCTTGAATTGTACCATAGAGGAAAGCACTTTTGATATCCATTTGGAACACCTTCATATTGTGGTTGACAGCAAAGGCCAGGAACAGTCTAATGGCTTCCAATCTTGCAACAGGGGCAAATGTTTCATCATAATCAATCCCCTCTTCCTGTCTGTAACCTTGAACCACAAGCCTGGCTTTATTCTTGACAACAATACCCCTTTCATCAGTTTTGTTCTTGAATACCCACTTTGTGCCAATGGGACTAACCTCTTCTGGCAGTGGTACAAGCTCCCATACTTGTTGTCTTTTAAACTGTTGGAGCTCCTCTTGCATGGCTTCTACTCAGCTGTTGTCTTTCAGTGCCTCTTGGTACTTGACTGGCTGATGGAGTGATAGAAAACCAGCAAAAAGACAAATGTTTTGGGTTTGGCTTCTTGTGAGCACCCCTTCATTTATGTTGCCAATGATTTGATCAGGTGGATGAGATCTCAAGAAGATTAAATCTCCTTGGTATGGTATGATGGCATTGGTTGGTGAAGGCTGCAAATGTGTATCATCTGAGCTAACCACTGCTGGGGACTTTGATGATCCAGCAGTGGCTTCAAAAGGTGGTGGAATAGGAGGTAATGAGGTGGACAACTGCTGACTTTTATCCACTGTTTGAGGTCTTTTGTCAGCAGTGTTTGAGGATGTGGAAGCAGTGGTTGAGCTTTGACAACTGTTTTGAACAGTTGGTGCTTTTTCCTTTATGGCAGACCTTTGAGGGATGATGATTTCATACCCATAGTCTGGTGTTGTATCCTCTGATGGACCTGCGCTGTTAGTCTTGACAGCAGTATTTTCAAAAGTAAATTTTTCAAGATCAAACAGATCTGCAGGGTTTACTGGGATTTTCATTGATGAAAGTTCATTGAACTTTACATTCAAAGTCTCCTCCACTGCCTTGGTCCGTGTATTGAACACTTTGTAGGCCTTGGCAGTGGTTGAGTATCCCAAATGATAACCACAATCAATTTTGGCTGCAAATTTTGAAATGGAATCTTTTAAGTTCAAAATAAAGCATGGGCAGCCAAACATCTTGAAATATGAGATCAGTGGTTTGATTTTATACAAAATTTCATAAGCAGTCTTTTTGTGCCTAGGGTTTATTAAAACTCTGTTCTGGACATAGCAAGCAGTGTTTACTGCCTCTGCCCAGAAAGTTAGTGGCAAACCTGAATCTGCAAGCATGGTTCTGGCAGCCTCAATCAGAGTTCTGTTCTTCCTTTCCACTACCCCATTCTGCTCTGGTGTTCTAGGGATGCTGTACTGCCTTACAATCCCTTTCTTCACACAGAAGGCATCCAACTCCTTATTTTTAAATTTTGTGCCATTGTCACTCCTAAAGCTTTTCACTGGAAGGTCAAATTGCTTTTCAACCTGTGTTACAAAGTCTTGCAAAATGCCTGCAGTCTCATCTTTTGAGTGTAAAAAGAAAGTCCATGTAAACCTAGAAAAGTCATCAACAATAACCAAACAATATCTTTTCTTTTTGAGGCTCATAACTTGAACTGGGCCAAACAAATCCATGTGTAGCATCTGCAAACACTGAGTTGTTTTGGACTCTTCAATGGACTTAAAAGAACTTTTATGCTGTTTTCCTTTTAAACAGGAAATGCAATGTTCAGGACATGAAAACAATTTTTGTGGTAGGCCTCTCACCAAACCATTTTTTGAAATTTCTGTGATTGTCTTAAGATTTGTGTGCCCCAGCCTTCTGTGCCAAAGTTCTGTCTCTTTGTTAGAGGCAGCTGAGAACAGACAGGTATCAGCTCTGGGACACTCTTTTGACATGTCAACAACATAAACATTGCCACTTTTTTGAGCAACAAGTTTAGTTTGACCAGTTTTGATTATTGCTTAAATCTTTTTGACCATTTCTGGTCCAACAATCCTACAACAGTCTTTTGTGAAGAATGACCCAAATCCCTTGTCACTCATTTGGGACACACTCAGAAGGTTGAATTTTAGATTGTCTATTAGATTGACATTTTCAAATTTTACATTTCCATATTGAACTGTACCAGACCCCAGAACCTTCCCTTTACTATTATTTCCAAAGGATATATCACCCCCTCCATGGATTTTAAAGTCTTTGAGGAGGGTTTTACATCCTGTCATGTGCCTGGAGCCTCCGCTATCTACATACCAAAGACTATCAAAGCATGCAGAAGCTCCCTGCACATGAAGTAAAAGGATTAGTTCATTAAGGTCTCCAAAGCCAACAAGGCTTTGGATGGGGTCTCAACAGTGTCTGGGATGGATGCAGAGTGATGGACAGTGGTTAGGTCAGGGGTTTGGACTGTTTTAGGACAGTGTTTCTCTAACCACTGTTGTGGGTCCTGACCAATCACCTGCTGGTAACCAAAAGGATGCCTGTTCACTCTGGGTTTAGAGGGCCTTTTGTAGGCCTCATAAACGTGTGGAATCCTTTGGTAAGACTGTTTTTCCTTGCCCTTCCTGAATTGATTTGCAGGGGGTGCATCAGTAACCTGAACATCTCTTTTGACAGATGTTTGGTTCAGCTGTTTTGTGACAGCTGTTTGAACTGGCACAAACAGTGGTTGTTTCTTGGTGAACTTGACAGATGATGATGATCATGATGATGATGATGGACTCAAGGATGTTTTAGCCATGTACTCATTCTTTTTCACATCAAAGTTTTTGAGATACACACATGCTTGAGTTTTGTGGTTTGTTTTACCACAAACAATGCAACTGTCTGCTGGAACAATGACACTTGTTCTGTTTAAATCATAAGCTTTCAAGTGGAAAAAATATTTTGTTAGATGATTCCTTTTCTCACAGAATTCACAAAACAAGTTATCAATTTTTTCTTTCTTCTTTCTCTTTTCAGACTCCTTTGCAGCAGAGGTTTTAACCACTGCTGGGATGTCCTTGAGAGGTATGACTTTAGCTTTTGGAGCTTTAACACCATCAGTTGATGTAAAGTCCATTGGCTTGAAATTTTCAAGAATATCACACTCGTCAGACCAAGTGCGTTTAAACTGGTATTTTTCAAGTTCTTCAAAAGTAGAGGAACTCCTTGTTCTGCCAAGTGTGATTTTGTTACCAAGTTTGTCAGTGATTTTCACTTCTTGGCCATTCTTGTTTGTGGGGATGAACTCAGTGGTTACATCAGTGTTTTCAACAGTGTTTTGAACAGATTTTTCACAAGTAATGCATTCATCATCATATTTTCTATACCCAACCCCAAATTTCACATTACTTTCAATCTGTTTAGCAAGCATCACCTCATATCCTCTGCAGGATTCCACCCATCTTTCACAAGTAATCTGGGTGGATTCCAACTCCTTTTTGCAAACTTGGTATTTTTCTACCATAGTTTGAAGTTGGGTTTTGGTTATGCTTTGCTCTTCTTTTAGACAGCTGATCTCTTTTTCCTTTTCAGTCAATTTGTTTTTAAGTTCTTTTAAAGACTTTTCAAATTTAACCTCATCAGTCAAGATTTTATCCCGAAGGTTTTCATTCACCTCTTTGATGTTAGCAAAAGCAATTATGCAATTGTCAGAACACAGTTTTTCAAGAACTTGAGGAGATACCTTGGTAGCTGCCATCATTGCACAATCACATTGATGATCTTCCTCATCAACAACTTTCACCTTCTTTTCACCAGCCTTTTCTTCCTTCTCTTCTTCTTTGTCCTCTTCGGACCATGGATCTGTCATTGGTTCAATCAGGGTACCTGAACTTTCTCCCAATAGTAGTTCACCAGCCTCTGCAGTAACCACTGCTTCAGTCACCTTATCCACTGTTTCAATACTCAGCTGTTCCTCCTCAATTTCAACCCCCTCCTGTATTGACTCTAATGCCATCAAACAAAATTCATTATGAGAAGAATCATTAGAAGCATAGAGTGCAAAATTTTCATCACTAAGGTCTTCAGGCATATTGCTCCAGTCAACAAACCCTTGAGTGAAAAAACTTTGTTGATCTGGTTGTACTGCTGCTGGAGCAGTGGTTTGAGGTGCAGGCTGCACCTGTGCCTGGGGAACAGGGGTTTGAACATATTGGATCTGTGGAACATTAGTTTGGACATAATGCACTGGCACAGGGGCAGCAGCATAGTGAGCAGTGTTCACTTGAGTTGCTGGGGCATACTGGGCATAGTGCACAGTGCTTTGGTTTTGAGGTCTAGGATTTGAGCTAGGATGAGTAATTATGGGACCAGTAGTTTGACTCCTACATTCCCTAGCGAAATGTCCCAACCTATTACCATGCAACCCAACCCTTAGATTCCCATGCAAACCTGGGAATTTTCGCCCTGTTCTTTTGTAAAATTTGCTAGTTCTAACACTTAGCAAAGCCAGTTGGTGCAGGATGTCCATTTCCTCTAAGTCAGTGGGATCAAAATGTTGCAAATCATTTAGTTCAAAGCTTAAATTGTCTGACATCTGGTTTTCGTTTGCAGTGAATGCATAACTAGCAGAGTGAGGATCAGGGTTGTTAAAATTTGCACCAGCAGTTATGTCAATGAAGTGATCATAACCCTGATCCTTACCACTGCTCCCAGATTCTTCTTGACCCAGAAGAGCAGTATTACCGAAAGTGTAATCATCAGTAACTTTTCCTGACTCTTGTAACCTCCTTTTCTGGTTCAACTCCCTTTCGTAGGTCAGGATTCGACCATGGAGTTGGGTCAAGGTGTAACACCTCGGAAATTCACGTCCTATAATATGTTGACACGTGTCAAAAAGTATAAACGTGTGAAAGAAATATTATGGAAGGACTAAAGATGACAAACATGGAAAGTATGTAAATATACGTATTCTAAGTGTCAACTGTGAATAAATATAATGTACATTAACCCTACACGATGCTCATACCTTCAAACGAATAAATCATGGATCATACGAAGCTAAAAGTGAGTGATTTCAAACTACAGGGACCAAATGTGTCAACATGTTTAATTTATACCTCTGAGTGACCTTTTGACAAACCCGAAGCTTTGTAAATATTAATTATGCTCACGAGAATGCACCATAAAATTTCATAAAGTTTCGTTAACGTATGAGAAAGTTATGATCAAATTCGTGTGCGAAGTGTCAAAGCGTAAACGTTGAAAGTTAGGACTTTTCGGGTGATAATAAAGTTACCCGGGGACTTGGCAAAGTGGGTATATGTTTTAAGGCCTTATTAGATCGATTGTAAGGGTTTAAAAAGCAGGAAACAAGTGCCCAATCGGAGTTTGAAGGGTCAAGGATCGAATTGCAAAGAAAATCAATAAGCTGATTTTGCCAGCCGTCGCGCCACGCAAGGGGTCCCTCGCGCCACGCGAGGGATGCCCAGCTCCGCAAAATGTTGTTGTTTGTCTGCCATGGCTGTTATGCGCGACCTCTACCCGTTTTTCCACTTCTCCTGGCCCCTAAAACACCCCCTAAGCCTCTAGGACACCTGTTGATCGATTGTGGGCACTAGTAGACTTGTTTGTCAAGCCCTTATGGTGAGTGATTCCACTATATAAGGCCCTTCAAGTGCAACATTCATTCACACACCTTCTCCTGCATTTGTGGATCATTTCTGGAGCTATCAAGCAGCCTCAAGTGATCAATCTCGTGCATAGGACTCTTGTAAGTCTGCTAGTTCTTGTTTGTTTGAGTTTAGCTTAGTTAATTAGCTAAAAGTCAAACCGTCGTAATTACGGTTTGACTTCGAGATTAGTCAATAATGGCTCAGTCATATCTCGAATTAAAAGTAGTTATGAGTTGGTATTTATGTGGGTAATAAAACCTCAAAAGGGTTTCCCCTGATCACCACTCTAACCAGGTCTAATGTCGGGTCAAACTTTTAATTAAAAAGTCAACATAATGCTTAAAATGTCATTTATGCATAATTAGCTATCTAGAACATATATAACCTGTTTGATCATTGTTATAACTTAGTAATAAGTGTAAGAACATGTCTAAACATGTTCAACCCGACAATTTCCTGTTTAGACCCGGTTCGGAACCGAAAGTCACATAGTTTGACTTTCACTTTGACTTTCAGTTCTGACCCGTTTAGGCATGTTTTAGAAATGCCTCAGAGATTTAATTGGATTAGGTTACTTGTTAGAACAACCCTCTGTGATTACGCACCTTGGTTCACTAGTTATCCAATTAATATGCATATTTCCGTTAATTGCTCATATGTTGACCGTTATGCCCTTATTACCTTAAAACGTGATTTATGAAAATGTAAAAGTGTAGAAACCTTAGTTACTGATATATAGACTTGTATGCAAAGTTTGACATCAGTTTGACTTGTAGGTCAAGAGTTATGCTCATTATCGCAAAACTAATGCTTTATGTTAATAAAGTGGCGTAATTAGCGTATAGCCTAGTTAAACATACTTTTGGTATCAAATATTTTACCCACTGATGTAATATATTATTTTGGGATTTTTAAATATTTTTAATTAATTTTAGGCTGAGCATAACTCATAGTCGTAGGCTTAATTCGGTAATTGTCGGTTTTGCCCTAACGAGCCATAAAATGAGTTTTATACATCTAAACGACTCCAAACCTTTTGCCACTGATTAGTTATGATAAATAAATTATTTTAAGCCTTCTGGAAATATAAAAATATCAGATTTAAGTATCGAACCCGGTAATGGCCTTTAATCGCCTTAATTAGCGTTTTTAACGCATGGTATGTTTTAAAATCATATTGGACATACCCGGGTTGATACCTACTGATATATGAGGCAAATTAGGATATTTTAACAGTAAGAAAAGGTTGATTAACTCAGACTTCGTTTTTGAGCTTTTCGGCTTATGTGAAATTACCAAAATACCCCTACGGGGCATAGTTTGGTTAAAGATGATAAATTTCACATATATGCTTTAGCCTACTGTTATAACTCATAAAATTGAGTATGTTTGCTGTTTACATCAGACCTGTAACTCAGTTAAACATTTAAACTAATTTACAACCTTTAAAATGACCAAACTACCCCTACGGGGCATAGTTTGTGTTTAAATTAGTTCGGGGCATAACGAAAGACATCCTACTGATGTCACAACATATTTGAAGCATATTAACTTAGGATACCTGTATATGGCTCTTACGGATACCCATTACGCTTATTTCGCGTTCGGTTCGGTTTATGTAACAAGCTTACATAAATTGACCGAAACGGGTCAAACCTTAACGGTTTTATCTCAAAATCCAGAATGTGAATAATAAACCCATATTAAACAAGTCTTCAAACTTGTCGGGTCTGAATCACATTCTATCCGGTCTTCGCTTAATCGTGCGTACGAACCGTATATTTGAAACTAGCCGGTCTAAGCTTAAGCTTAATTAAAGACCCGTTAGGATTCTAATAGGTTATTATAAACCTTCGTTCCAGATTAGGAGAACCAGTAAAAGCTACGTGCATTTTGCTTGTTGTGATTAATACTTATTCAGGTAAATACTTTTAACTTATTTTCCCTATACGAGCTTGGGTTACGGTATATAGCATACCGCTTGATCGGGCATCAAATCTCCACGCTTAGTGGGTAGTTGAATAATTTGATCGGCTCGTTTAAACAGTCTTGATTACTTTACAGCCTTTGGGGGGTTAATGACCATGTCCCGGATATCCTTGGCATCATCTTACGAGATTGGCCACGACCTGAGCACGGGGTGTAGGCGTACACCGTCCGTGTATAACTCAATGATGTGGTGTGTCTATTGCTCTTTAACCCGGACTAGATCCGGGCTACTGAACGCATAAGTAACATGTAATTCGTTCACAAGATTATAATATTAAATAATTCTCCCAAGTTATAAAAATGTTTATGCCATGTGCATCCAAACCAATTTTCAATCATTTTCCAAAATGAGTCAGTTGAATGTATTTACCAGTGTAAACTGACGTATTTTCCCAAAAAGACTGAATGCAGGTACTAAGCGAAATTGGCTGGATTGTCTCCTAAGCATCATTAAAAAGTCTCGCAAGCTTAGGATGCCAGAAGTCTGTTGAACCATTAATATTATTTTGTTTCGATCCTACTGTGGATAAACATCCGGATATTGTGACTTTGATTACAATAAATAAATTCGGTTGTATCATATTTTAAATTTGCTTCCGCTGTGCATTATTATATTGTGTTGTTTGACTATTACGTTGCCAACCACGTCACGATACTCCCCCACCGGGCCCACCGGTGACACGTGAAAATCGGGGTGTGACAGGTTGGTATCAGAGCCAACTCTGAGTGAATTAAACACTAGCCTTTTGTGTTTAATCTCAGTTACACAATTGCACATATCTAAACCTTCGAGTCTAGACTTATAACATAGGACAAATTCCACTTTATTCGGTTTTTGTTTGTCCTTTAAATTTTATATTTTTGTTATTGTTATCTTATGTTGTATTGACAGGACAAAAATGCCTCCAAGATTCTTCAGGACACGAGGACGAGGCAAGGGGCCAGTCACCGCCCCCAATGACCACGAAGCTGGACCGTCCAATGTACGAGCTCCAACTGCTACGGAGAGGGAAAATCCACGTCGGAACAGGAGAAACCTGTTCGAGCCGGCGAGACGATCTGTTTCACATAGCTCTACACCTCCGGTCCACAATTCATACGGACCACATTCGGAAGACGAGCCCAACAACCCTCTGCCTTCCTACATACCGCTGCAGAGATCTTTGTCCCATCATTCCTATGCGGACCCTACTCCAGCGTTCAGAGGCCAGTTTAACCCGGCCAACTACTTACAAGAACCCGTGGGTTTTAACCCACTGGGTCCAGAGGACCACTTTTCAGGAGATCACGCAGATGATATGGACGAGGATACGGACCCCGTCATGCCAGCGAGTGGTACTCCAAACCATCCGATCGAAATCTCCGACGGATCATCTTTTCACAGATCACCCTATGGTGGTCCAGACAGTTTCCAAGCCTTGTTTAATCAGCACGAGTGGTACTATACTCCTTCTCACCACTCGTCGTCTCATGGGCAGCAACAGCAGCAGCAGCAGGAGCCACAGCCGCAGCCGCATCATCAAGATTCATCCGAGGATCACCGGTTTGTGGCAGTTACGCCACCACCTCCACCTCCACCTCCACCGCCACCAGTTTAACCGGCACCTCCTCAACCGCCAAGGCGTAGGAGAACCGGTGCCCGCATGTCGGTACGACCGGGGGGCTTCAATTTCAGTTCCCCACGTCAGTCAAGTGCCAGCCACTACCCACCGCACCAGGAGGACCCTCCAACCCAGCGATGCCTCAGCCGCCGCCAATGGGTTTTGACAACCCGATACCAGCATATACGGGTGGCATGGGATACAACCCGTTTGAACCCCCAACGCATCACAACTATGGTTACGGGGAGGCTGATCCGTACATGGTAGCAACGAACTACAACACCCAAGGACCCTATGGGGATCCATGGGGGGTGAGTTACCCGCCTCAGGGATACCCGATACCTCCTAGACCCATCATCCGGGCTCAATCGCAGCCACCTAGACTCTCCCCACCCGAACGCGAAGAAATCCTGCAGAGGCTGGACGAAGTGGAGCGAGGCTTCCACCGTGACCGTAGGGAGAGGCAAACTTTCCTCCAAGGATTAGTGGGATTGATCAAGGGGAAGAACAAGAAGGATCATTGAATCCTTCCATTTTCTGTATTAGCCCCTGCGTGGGTGTATTTGGTTGTTAAGCCCCTATGTGGGTATGTGTGTTGTATGTTTGTTTTGAGCCCCTGCGTGGGCCTATCTTTCTATTTTCCGTTAACCCCTGCGTGGGTATGATGTTTAGTTGTTAAAGTCCCTGCGTGGACTAGTTTGTTTGCTTAAAGCCCCTGCGTGGGCAAGTACTTGTTTAAAACCCCTACGTGGGTAATGGTTTGTTTGAAAAGACCCGTTTAGGGCAACATGTAACCTATGTATAATTAATGGAATGTTGTTTTTATGAATTTCATGTTTGCCATTTTGTGCATAAATAATTTATAAATGAAATAAATAAATTGAAATCATTCATTTTTAAACTAATCTGCCTATGTAATTATTTAATTAAGAATCTTAAAGTGTGAAACCTAGCCTCGTGTCAAATATAAGACCGGGCCAAAATGGTAAGACCTGTTTAAGAGATTCAAATCCCTGTTAACATCTTAAAACATGTTAACACTCCTGGCAGAAGTGATTCGTTAAAAATCACATGTCATTATTATATGTGTAAGGATTCTTTAGAAGATTCCAAACCCAGTTATATGATCTCTGAATCATGGGTTAAGATCATCAATTAAGATGATCATGTTTTACCATACGTGGTAATATGATGCCTACGGGCCCAGCTCACTCCCATATGAGCCAAAAGGCAGTGGTAGATATGACTCCCTGTCTGATAAAGGTAATGAACTAGGTTCAAACCTTAAAAGTCTTGATTCTCTGAAATCAAAGCTTATAATTTAAATTGTCCATGTGACTAAGCCTTATGTGCTAATATATATTGTTATTGTTAATAATTAGGATAAATTTTAATTGAAATCCTAAATTAATTCGATTAATAAGTTAACCAAATATGGTCTCTGTTTACCATGGTTAACGAGTTACCCTAAGGGGTAAATTCCATAATAAACTCCCAAATAAAATATTGTCCTTGTTTTTCTGAAACAGTTCAATTCAAATGGATGACTCAAATGAAGTAAATAGCCATCCAGTGGAGCCGAATGAGAACGCCCAGATTACGTTAACGGGTGCTGAGTTAAAAGCGATCATAGACGGCGCTGTTACACAGGCTTTGGATAGGCAGTATGAGGAATACAGTGGTACTCGAAGTAGGACCCACTCTGCATCACATGCAAAGCCCAAGACACATTCAGAGGCTCATAGCAAGCCTCCTCCCAAAAAGAAAGGACCTAAGAAAGATGGTGATGACCGTCAGTCTACTAACCGTCAAAGTGTCCCATCTCAACAGATAGTGCTTCATCAAGAGTCCCGTAACAAGGGTTGCTCCTACAAGTACTTCGTGTCTTGCAAGCCCCGGGATTTTAATGGGGAGAAAGGAGCCGTCGATTGTATGACATGGCTTGACGAGATGGACACGGTGGTAGATATCAGCGGGTGCGCTGAAAGGGATGTAGTTAAGTTTGTGTCACAGTCCTTCAAGGGTGAAGCGTTGGCATGGTGGAGATCTCTGATGGAGGCCTCCGGAAAGATCCCGTTGTATAATATGTCGTGGGATCAATTCATTGCCCTAATCAAGGAAAATTTCTGCCCTCAACATGAGGTGGAGAAGATAGAATCTGACTTTCTATCATTGGTGATGACGAACCTCGACTGTCAAGCTTACCTGACAAGCTTCAATACGCTGTCCCGGTTGGTTCCTTACCTGGTAACCCCGGAGCCAAAAAGAATCGCTCGCTTTATTGGTGGTTTAGCTCCGGAAATCAAGGCCAGTGTAAAAGCTTCTCGGCCAGTTACCTTCAGGTCTGTAACTGACCTTTCCTTATCCCTCACTCTGGATGCGGTCAGACAGAGATCGCTGAGGAATAAGGAGGCCGAGAAGAGGAAGCGTGAAGATGATGGTTCACGAAAGTCGAACAAGAAACACCGTGGGAACGGTGATAACAAGAAGGGATCTGAGTCGAGGAAGGATGGGCATAAGTCTGATGAGAAGCCCAAGTGTAAAATTTGTAAGAAGCAGCACTATGGAAAGTGCAGACTGGAGTCGAACTCTCAGACTCAGTCAAAGCCCTTTGCTTGTGGAATTTGCAAGTCCACGGATCACAAAACCCTGGACTGCAAAAAGATAAAAGACGCAACGTGCTACCATTGCAATGAAAAGGGGCACATCAAGACCAATTGCCCTAAGTACAACAAGAAGCCTGAAGAGGCTAAGAAGACTAATGCCAGAGTCTTCAGAATGGACGCGAAAGAAGCTGTGCAAAACGATAATGTCATAACAGGTACATTCCTTGTAAATGATGTCTTTGCAAGAGTACTTTTTGATTCAGGCGCAGATAAGTCTTTCGTAGATCATAAGTTTTGTAAATTGTTGAATTTACCTGTCAAAACCTTAAACGCAAACTATGAGGTAGAGTTAGCAGATGGTACCATAGAAACCGTCTCTACTGTGTTAGATGGATGTGTTATGTCCATTAAGAACCATTCCTTTCCTCTGTCTCTACTTCCGTTTAAATTGGCTGGTTTTGACATAGTTCTGGGTATGGACTGGTTATCTCATAACCAGGCCCAAATTGTCTGTAACCAGAAACAAGTGGTAATAAAGACTCCGTCTGGTAAATCACTTACCATTCGGGGAGATACCCAGTATGGGCTGCCTGAGCAGGTGACTATGCTCAAGGCTTCCAAGTGTTTGAAGAAGGGGTGTGTCATTTACATGGCGCAAGTGATTATGGATGAGCCCAAACCGAAGTTAGAAGACATCCCTGTCATCTCTGAATACCCAGAAGTGTTTCCTGAAGATCTACCTGGTTTACCACCAGATAGACAAGTTGAATTCAGGATCGATATCATCCCAGAAGCGGCACCAGTTGCTAGAGCACCATACAGATTGGCACCCACAGAGATGAAGGAGTTGCGGACGCAGCTAGATGAATTGCTGGCTAAAGGTTTCATTAGACCTAGTTCATCTCCTTGGGGAGCGCCAATCTTGTTTGTCAAGAAGAAGGATGGGTCGATGCGTCTGTGCATCGACTATCGCGAGCTTAATAAAGTCACGATCAAGAATAGGTATCCTCTGCCCAGAATCGACGATTTGTTCGATCAACTTCAAGGGGCAAGTTACTTCTCGAAGATTGATTTGAGGTCAGGCTACCATCAATTGAAGGTCAAAGATGAAGACGTGCACAAGACTGCATTTAGGACTCGTTATGGCCACTACGAGTTCCTAGTGATGCCTTTTGGGCTAACTAATGCACCGGCCGCATTCATGGATCTCATGAATCGCGTTTGCAAGCCATATTTAGATAAATTCGTCATCGTTTTCATCGACGACATTCTTATCTATTCGAAGAATCAAGCTGACCATGAGAAACACCTTCGATGTATTCTCAAACTTTTACACCAAGAGAAACTCTATGCCAAATTCTCTAAGTGTGAATTTTGGCTACGAGAAGTCCAATTTCTTGGACACGTGGTCAGTGAGCGTGGTATCCAAGTGGATCCCGCTAAAGTTGAAGCTGTTATGAATTGGCAAGAGCCAAAGACGCCTACGGAAATTCGTAGCTTCCTGGGATTGGCAGGATATTACAGGCGTTTCATTGAAAACTTTTCAAGGATTGCTGCACCCCTAACCTCCTTAACTAAGAAGAAGGTTAAATTTGTTTGGGGCCCTAAGCAGCAAGAATCCTTTGATATTCTGAAGCAAAAGTTGAGCAACGCCCCAGTACTGACACGGCCAGATGGAATTGAAGACTTTGTGGTTTATAGTGATGCTTCGCACACTGGCATGGGGTGTGTGCTTATGCAGAAAGACAAAGTTATTGCCTACGCTTCAAGACAATTGAAAGTGCATGAAAAGAATTACACCACCCATGACTTGGAGCTGGGTGCCGTTGTATTCGCACTGAAGCTTTGGAGGCACTATCTTTATGGTGTCAAATGTGTGATTTATTCTGATCACAAGAGCCTCCAACATCTGTTTAATCAGAAGGAATTAAACATGAGGCAATGCCGTTGGATGGAAACTCTAAATGATTATGATTGTGAAATCAAATACCATCCCGGCAAGGCGAATGTAGTCGCCGATGCCTTGAGTCGGAAGGAAAGGGTTAAACCCATCCGAATTAACGCCAAGCGTATGGAGATAAAGAATAATTTGATGGAAAGGTTGTTAGCTGCACAGAAAGAAGCTGTGTTGGAAGCTAACTATCCTAATGAAAAGTTAGGAGTAACTGAGGAGCAGTTAACTCTTAGCAAGGACGGAATTTTACGGTTAAACGGACGAATATGGGTTCCAATTCATGGAGGACTTCGAGACGTCATCCTCCAGGAAGCCCATAGTTCCAAATACTCCGTTCATCCTGGAGCTGATAAGATGTACCAGGATTTGAAGGCAAATTATTGGTGGATAGGCTTGAAAAAGTCTGTAGCCGCCCATGTAGCAAAATGCTTGACATGTGCGCAAGTCAAAGCCGAGCATCAGAAACCGTCAGGTTTGCTACAACAGCCTGAACTTCCTACGTGGAAGTGGGAAATGGTAACTATGGATTTTATTACCAAGTTACCCAAGACAAAGAAAGGAAATGATACGATATGGGTTATAGTTGACCGACTGACTAAGTCAGCTCATTTCTTACCCATCAAGGAGACTTATAGCTCCGATATGTTAGCCCAGTTATACGTTGATAAGATTGTAGCCTCACATGGCATACCTGTAGCTATTATCTCTGATAGAGATACTAGGTACACGTCGCATTTTTGGAAGAGTTTCCAACAATCTTTGGGCACACGTTTGAATTTTAGTACGGCTTATCATCCTCAGACTGACGGTCAGAGTGAGCGTACTATTCAAACGTTGGAAGACATGCTACGTGCATGTGCGATCGATTTGGGAGGTAGTTGGGATAAGAACCTACCATTGATCGAATTCTCCTACAACAATAGCTACCATACCAGCATAAAGGCTGCGCCTTTTGAGGCATTATACGGTAGAAAGTGTAGATCGCCAGTTTGTTGGGCGGAAGTTGGAGAAGTCCAGTTATCAGGACCAGAGATCGTGTTCGAAACGACGGACAAGATTGTCTAGATTCGTGAAAATCTCAAAGCTGCCCGGGATAGGCAGAAGAGTTATGCTGATCCAAATCGTAAGGATTTTCACTTCGAAGTAGGTGACAAAGTCCTACTTAAAGTCTCGCCCTGGAAGGGAGTAATGCGATTTGGTAAGAAAGGCAAGCTAAGCCCGAGATACATAGGACCTTTCGAGGTTATCGAACGTGTCGGGTCAGTTGCCTATAAGTTGAACTTACCAGAAGAGCTCAGTGGAATTCACAATGTGTTCCACATCTGCAATCTGAAGAAGTGTTTCGCTGACGAATCACTGGTTATACCACATACAGATGTGCATATAGACGCGAGCTTAAAATTTGTTGAAAAACCTTTGTTGATTGAAGATCGACAGGTAAGGAAGCTTCGAAGGAAGTATATACCTTTTGTAAAGGTCAAATGGGATGCCCGTAGAGGTCCCGAGTACACATGGGAGGTTGAATCCACGATGAAAGAAAAGTACCCTTACTTATTTCAGTAAATCTCGGGTCGAGATTTATTTTAAGGGGGTGAGGATGTAACACCTCGGAAATTCACGTCCTATAATATGTTGACACGTGTCAAAAAGTATAAACGTGTAAAAGAAATATTATGGAAGGACTAAAGATGACAAACATGGAAAGTATGTAAATATACGTATTCTAAGTGTCAACTGTGAATAAATATAATGTACATTAACCCTACACGATGCTCATACCTTCAAACGAATAAATCATGGATCATACGAAGCTAAAAGTGAGTGATTTCAAACTACAGGGACCAAATGTGTCAACATGTTTAATTTATACCTCTGAGTGACCTTTTGACAAACCCGAAGCTTTGTAAATATTAATTATGCTCACGAGAATGCACCATAAAAATTTCATAAAGTTTCGTTAACGTATGAGAAAGTTATGATCAAATTCGTGTGCGAAGTGTCAAAGCGTAAACGTTGAAAGTTAGGACTTTTCGGGTGATAATAAAGTTACCCGGGGACTTGGCAAAGTGGGTATATGTTTTAAGGCCTTATTAGATCGATTGTAAGGGTTTAAAAAGCAGGAAACAAGTGCCCAATCGGAGTTTGAAGGGTCAAGGATCGAATTGCAAAGAAAATCAATAAGCTGATTTTGCCAGCCGTCGCGCCACGCGAGGGGTCCCTCGCGCCACGCGAGGGATGCCCAGCTCCGCAAAATGTTGCTGTTTGTCTGCCATGGCTGTTATGCGCGACCTCTACCCGTTTTTCCACTTCTCCTGGCCCCTAAAACACCCCCTAAGCCTCTAGGACACCTGTTGATCGATTGTGGGCACTAGTAGACTTGTTTGTCAAGCCCTTATGGCGAGTGATTCCACTATATAAGGCCCTTCAAGTGCAACATTCATTCACACACCTTCTCCTGCATTTGTGGATCATTTCTGGAGCTATCAAGCAGCCTCAAGTGATCAATCTCGTGCATAGGACTCTTGTAAGTCTGCTAGTTCTTGTTTGTTTGAGTTTAGCTTAGTTAATTAGCTAAAAGTCAAACCGTCATAATTACGGTTTGACTTCGAGATTAGTCAATAATGGCTCAGTCATATCTCGAATTAAAAGTAGTTATGAGTTGGTATTTATGTGGGTAATAAAACCTCAAAAGGGTTTCCCCTGATCACCACTCTAACCAGGTCTAATGTCGGGTCAAACTTTTAATTAAAAAGTCAAAATAATGCTTAAAATGTCATTTATGCATAATTAGCTATCTAGAACATATATAACCTGTTTGATCATTGTTATAACTTAGTAATAACTGTAAGAACATGTCTAAACATGTTCAACCCGACAATTTCCTGTTTAGACCCGGTCCGGAACCGAAAGTCACATAGTTTGACTTTCACTTTGACTTTCAGTTCTGACCCGTTTAGGCATGTTTTAGAAATGCCTCAGAGCTTTAATTGGATTAGGTTACTTGTTAGAACAACCCTCTGTGATTACGCACCTTGGTTCACTAGTTATCCAATTAATATGCATATTTCCGTTAATTGCTCATATGTTGACCGTTATGCCCTTATTACCTTAAAACGTGATTTATGAAAATGTAAAAGTGTAGAAACCTTAGTTACTGATATATAGACTTGTATGCAAAGTTTGACATCAGTTTGACTTGTAGGTCAAGAGTTATGCTCATTATCGCAAAACTAATGCTTTATGTTAATAAAGTGGCGTAATTAGCGTATAGCCTAGTTAAACATACTTTTGGTATCAAATATTTTACCCACTGATGTAATATATTATTTTGGGATTTTTAAAGATTTTTAATTAATTTTAGGCTGAGCATAACTCATAGTCGTAGGCTTAATTCGGTAATTGTCGGTTTTGCCCTTACAAGCCATAAAATGAGTTTTATACATCTAAACGACTCCAAACCTTTTGCCACTGATTAGTTATGATAAATAAATTATTTTAAGCCTTCTAGAAATATAAAAATATCAGATTTAAGTATCGAACCCGGTAATGGCCTTTAATCGCCTTAATTAGCGTTTTTAACGCATGGTATGTTTTAAAATCATATTGGACATACCCGGGTTGATACCTACTGATATATGAGGCAAATTAGGATATTTTAACAGTAAGCAAAGGTTGATTAACTCAGACTTCGTTTTTGAGCTTTTCGGCTTATGTGAAATTACCAAAATACCCCTACGGGGCATAGTTTGGTTAAAGATGATAAATTTCACATATATGCTTTAGCCTACTGTTATAACTCATCAAATTGAGTATGTTTTCTGTTTACATCAGACCTGTAACTCAGTTAAACATTTAAACTAATTTACAACCTTTAAAATGACCAAACTACCCCTACGGGGCATAGTTTGTGTTTAAATTAGTTCGGGGGATAACGAAAGACATCCTACTGATGTCACAACATATTTGAAGCATATTAACTTAGGAAACCTGTATATGGCTCTTACGGATACCCATTACGCTTATTTCGCGTTCGGTTCGGTTTATGTAACAAGCTTACATAAATTGACCGAAACGGGTCAAACCTTAACGGTTTTATCTCAAAATCCAGAATGTGAATAATAAACCCATATTAAACAAGTCTTCAAACTTGTCGGGTCTGAATCACATTCTATCCGGTCTTCGCTTAATCGTGCGTACGAACCGTATCTTTGAAACTAGCCGGTCTAAGCTTAAGCTTAATTAAAGACCCGTTAGGATTCTAATAGGTTATTATAAACCTTCGTTCCAGATTAGGAGAACCAGTAAAAGCTATGTGCATTTTGCTTGTTGTGATTAATACTTATTCAGGTAAATACTTTTAACTTATTTTCCCTATACGGGCTTGGGTTACGGTATATAGCATACCGCTTGATCGGGCATCAAATCTCCACGCTTAGTGGGTAGTTGAATAATTTGATCGGCTCGTTTAAACAGTCTTGATTACTTTACAGCCTTTGGGGGGTTAATGACCATGTCCCGGATATCCTTGGCATCATCTTACGAGATTGGCCACGACCTGAGCACGGGGTGTAGGCGTACACCGTCCGTGTATAACTCAATGATGTGGTGTGTCTATTGATCTTTAACCCGGACTAGATCCGGGCTACTAAACGCATAAGTAACATGTAATCCGTTCACAAGATTATAATATTAAATAATTCTCCCAAGTTATAAAAATGTTTATGCCATGTGCATCCAAACCAATTTTCAATCATTTTCCAAAATGAGTAAGTTGAATGTATTTACCAGTGTAAACTGACGTATTTTCCCAAAAAGACTGAATGCAGGTACTAAGCGAAATTGGCTGGATTGTCTCCTAAGCATCATTAAAAAGTCTCGCAAGCTTAGGATGCCAGAAGTCTGTTGAACCATTAATATTATTTTGTTTCGATCCTACTGTGGATAAACATCCGGATATTGTGACTTTGATTACAATAATTAAATTCGGTTGTATCATATTTTAAATTTGCTTCCGCTGTGCATTATTATATTGTGTTGTTTGACTATTACGTTGCCAACCACGTCACGATACTCCCCCACCGGGCCCACCGGTGACACGTGGAAATCGGGGTGTGACACAAGGTCAGATCCTTGAACTCAGGAGAGTTTCGGGTGACAAAAGCTATGGTGTCCCATTTTTCTGGCAGTGATCTGAGGAACCTGCTATTTTGAGTTGAGTTTGTAAAAGTGGTGTTAACAAGCCTCAGTTCACTGATGAGACAACTGAAACGCTCAAATTGTTGCGTTAGTGATTCACCTTTAACGTAACAAAATGTTTCATACTGTTGGTTCAGGATTTCCCTATTGTTTTCTATGACTTCTTCGGTTCCCCCAAACTGTTCCTTAAGTGCGTCCCATAACTCTTTGGCACTGTTACAGTGTAACAGTCCAGCATATATCTCATTGGGCAGCGCTGATGCTATGATGCTAAACGCTTTAGCATCTAGTTCGATCTTTTGAAAGTCGGTTTCGGTATAATTTTCAACTGGTTTTGGAACGAACTTTTTAGCATCTTCAGCGCTTGGCACTGACGGAACATGGGGACCATAAATGACAGACCTCCAACAACCTGTGCTTTGTTGAGCAAGGATGTGACCCGTCCTCCTCTTCCAGATGTTGTACTCATTTCTTTTTAGCATAGGTGGTTTAAAAAGTGAGCCGATGTTGTTTTTATCATCTTGAGATTGTGACGTCATTCTTGTTGTTTTACAGACACTGAGAAATCAACTTTAATGGTGATTAATCCTTGCTCTGTTTTTCAACGGACGAACAAACGATCAGTATCAACTATTATGAGCCGAACTTTTTATGTCAAAATGATTGTTAAATCAAATTTGACTGTCCAAGCTCTGATACCAATTGTTGGATCTGAGTTTGTTTCTGATTGTATTTTACGTTTGAGATTAAGATGGAAATGAAAGAGTTGTGCAGCGGAATTAATATGAAAACAAACTTTGCATACAATCAAACGAGAGTGTTGCTTTGATCAAGACATTTTCAACAAGGAACCGAATGATTGAATTAACTTTCAACAACGATTACAAGTAATGCTTGAATACAAACTCCCCCTCAGCCAGAGCTCAGCGTTTGTTCGTGCAAAGAAGACGGTATTGCAAGAGCTAATAGAACAGTACAAAGTACTGAACTATTTATAGGCACTAGCAAACCACTGAGCATCTTTAGCTGACGTCACCATGAAAGTGACATCTAACCTCCTAACAAACTCTAACCTCTTATCTATACAAATACTGATGTACTAACTACTGCTATTACAATTCATTACATAAAAGACACTTAAACAGCTGCTGCATCCTTCCACTGCTGTGAACCCAACAGTGCTTGTCCGGATCAGCGGTACTAGACTCAAGGCAGTAGATTGAATCAACAGAGCTTTGGTCTTCCATCAGTCTTTGACATTGGGCAGTAGATGCAAGGCAGCAGTTGTAGGTCAGCACTTAGTAAGATCAGCAGATAGGAGGTCAGCAGATATGAAACCACTTTCAAGGGGAGAGATTTGTATGCAAACATCTGCTTATTCTGGATCCACTGCTCTGATCCAGTTTTGGCTTTAATTATCTGTTCCTCTGATAGGGTTCAATCCCAACAAATACCCTCCCCGAGACAGAATTCCAACGACTACGTCGGGCAGAATCTCGACAGCCGTTACGGAACCTTAAATCAATCGGGCAGCGTATCTAATACGTACCCAGGGGTTAAAATACTTACAACGAGGCAGAACTTCGTTATTTAGGGGGTATTATGCCCGAGTATAGCTTTTACACTACAGAAATTGAGAGAGAAAGATTGAAATGTGAGTGACTGAAATGAACAGCCGATGGCCTCTACTTATAGGTCTGATCGACCGTTTTCTCGCGGCCCGCGAAGGATCCCTAAGGGGTCTTCGCGCCCCGCGACGTAGGGGTGTAGACCTTAGCTTTGCTGATTTGTTGGTATAGGTTCGACAAGAGTGGTGACACGTGGCGGCCTGGGGGCTCGCCTGATCTCTTAGCTGTCGCGGCCCGCGTAGAAGACTGCCATGGTCTTCACGGCTCGCCAGAAACTAATAAAACTTGTTTTTTTTAATTATATAAAGGTATTAAGGGCTATTTATCGTTTACGGGGTATATTTTAAGGAGTATAGGGATATTATAAACATATTAGGGGTGTCGGAAATATTTTAGGAGGGTTGTTATACTAGCACACTGGTTAGATGGTTGCATAGGTCTGCAAAACGTGCACCCTTTTGACTCTTCAATGGGTCTTGAATTAGGGTCAACCAACAGTTAAATGGATCATCACTTAGCACGACAATTCTCATCTTTCCGACTTGAGGACAAGTCGTTTTTCCAGGTGGGCAGAATTGATACGAATCCAGAGCTGGTTAATGGGTCGTAGGCAAAAATGATAAGTTCCTGTTTAAATTGTACACCCAAAAAAGAAATGGACCTGGGTTTAATAAAGAGACGGGAGGATCCATGGAGCAGATTCAATGGGTTTTCGGGCATAACCATAACCCACTCGGTCAAAGTCTTTCCTAAATTTAAGCCCTTGACCTACTTGGTCTGCTCATTTCCTTCGTTTTTATTGTTCAAGTTTATCAATGATTATATTGTAAAAAGAGAACTAGCCCATCTTGAATTGAGCCGATTATCATATCAATTCTAGTGAATCTAATTCCTATATTTTTGGGTTCTATCTCATTCTTATAAATCAAAACAAACACAACTAAGATTCTTAAATTGTAACTAGTTATTAATGACATTAGCTGTAATTTTTTAATTTATTTAGGAGATTGTTATTAACGGTATAATTTAATGTCTTCTTCATGTGTTAGATACAAGAAAATTCTCTAACAACATCTAGGGTTGAGAGAAGTTTACACAATAGTATGATGATGCTTTCAAAAAAGTTAGGTTAGTTGGCAATATCTTTTTTGAACATTGTATTTTTAGAAATAGATGTCGAGCATACTTGAAGAGAACCATGTCAAACACGAACCTCTAACTTCCTATTGTGTGTTATGTATGTGTACCTAATATTCATATTCCTTCTTTCTATATTTTAGTTTTTATTCTATAACTATAATATGATATGATGATATGATATGATATGATTTAGTGAATAAAATCATTGTATCATACTATAACAATGATAACATGAGTTATCTTTTAAACACTCATAAAATTTGTGAATTTTATATGTATTAAGAAAGGATTGCAAGAAGCCTTGGATAAACTTGATATTATTGATAAATTAGGTTAACGATAACATGACTTATCCTTTAAACACCCACAATATTTTGTAAATTTCTATATGTACCGAGAATGGTTTTGCAAGAAGCCTTGGATAAACTTTACATTATTGATAAAAAACCATATCAATGATAACTAGACTTATCTTTTAAACACCCATAATATTTTATAAATTTCTATATGTATTGAGAAAGGTTTTGCAAGAAGCCTTGGATAAACTTGATATTATTAATAAAACAAACTAAAACGTAATTATACTTCATCTTATATAAGTCGAATTCGGAAAATAAGGACTGATCCTATATATTATACTTATTATAGATCACCCTTGAAAGTTTTGGCTACCAAATATTTAGTAAAACATTACATGAGAAAACGAAGGCGTGAAGTGAACATGTAAAACATTAAGAGAAAACAAAAGCATGAACATGAGGAAAAAGATATTTAACAAAATCATACAACACAGCAAACCACATTATGGGATTTCCTTATGTACAAGCAATGCCAAGCATACCATTGGGTGTTGTTGTTTATGTTAGGCAACCTTTAATTATATATCGTACGAATGGGGTTTAAAATACACAATTGTATTTGAGTCTCATGTTATAGCACTTCCGATGAAAAGTCTAAAAGCACCATTCATGTCACCACTTGTCTTGGTTGCCTTTCTCAAAGCAAACAACACACCACTCTTCCTCTCCTCCCCTTTTTCAGAACCGTTCCACCCATCCTTGTACACGGATGACGCATCCAAGAAATACGCCACATAAGCTCAAACACACCCATTATGCTACTATAAAAGTTATAAAAAACCAAATATATTGCTTTTAAATATTATTGATTATGATTACAATTATGATGATATGATTAAATATTAGAAACTAGCAGAATTTCCTTGCACCATGCTGCAAGAATTTGTCCGTAATTGTTCAAATAATGTTCGGTCGGAGTTAGTCGGTTAATTGTTAAGGTACCGACAATACGTTGTTTTTTTTTACACAACCGAGTATTCTATTTTTTTAAAGTTAACGAATGAAAATTTATTAAACGTGTTAAATAGGTATATCATATCAGTGTACGTTAAAAGAAAGAAACTTTAAATATGTATGATTGTAAAAGAAATATGAGAAGACAAACTAAGAAGGGACTAAAACAAAGAAGTTTGAAAAATTTGGTGATTAAATAAAAAAACAAAGAACATTACTATTCCTCAAGACGTTATATTATATTATATTATATTATATTATATTATATTATATTATGGGAGTTGGCTACAAAGTCCATTTTTCCTACAAAGTGTACATAGTCAAAAAACACCATAATATCAACCATAAAACACACTCAAAACACACAAATAATATAGTGGAGGTTACTAAAACACCATATTTGTGGGTTTTGTGTTGTGTTTTGAATGATAAGGCTTTGATTATTGAATGACTAACATAAGTGTGTTTTATGTTGATTATCATATTGTGTTTTATATTCATAGTTGCACGATGGTGTGTTTGAAGTTTTTAAGGAATGTTAGGGTTTGAATATTGTGTTTTAGTGATCTTCACTATGTTATTTGTGAGTTTTGAGTGTGTTTTATGGCTAAAATTATGGTGTTTTAAGACTTTGTACACTTTGTAGGAAAAATGGACTTTGTAGCGGAACCCCTCCTTATATTATATTATATTATATTATATTATACGACATATTAAAACACATCATTAGCTACAAGAAACTTTTTATGTTTTGTTTTAAGCCACACTTTTTTGTTTTACCACTAAACTAACATGTTTGTTTTGGTCTCAATTTTGCTTTAATTACAGTAATGTCATCTATACTCATATATTTAACTTTTCTTTTTTATTGCATTTATGAAATTTATTCAATTTTTTGTGGCATTTGTAACCATTCTACAAGACACTTTATTTTTTTTATGTTTTAACCACAAAGGTTTTGGTTCTTACACTTTAACCCCTTCAAATTTTGTTAAGTTTTTTAAAACAAATTTACATTCTTACCCTCTGAGTTTTAATAAATTGATCACACGTCCCATGAACTTTAATAAAGTTATTTTTACTCTTTTAAACCCACATTACACTACAACCCCCGAATTTAAAAAAAAAGTTACTGCTTTAAATTTTAAATGAATTTTCGTTGTGACGTCATGATTTTTTTTACATGTTTCATCTTTTTTATATAGTTTCAAATAATATTAATTTATATTATTGTACTAGAAATTTGTAGCCGAAACATAAATAAATCATTGTTAATAACTAGACTTTTAATTACTATAATTATTTTGGCTTTCCAAAAAAGTTTGGTTCCCGCCCGCAACGTGCGAATGGGAATAACCTAATATAGTAATCTATATATCTAATAAAGCAAACCATTGGGGGACACATGTCACCCTATGGTTGATGCCAAATAAGCAGCCATGTCATCATACATGTGGCACATCTCATAGTTGAGGATTGAATCTTGCTTCTCATTTACGCTATATCTCTCTCTCTCCTCTCAAAACCCTAATTCGAACTCTCTCTCTTCTCTTCTCTGGCGAACACGGCGACTAAACAAGAGCCAATAATTTTGATCAAGAATCAACGGATTTGAAGACAAATCATATACGGTACTCTCTAATTTGAGTATTTCATGATCAATTATAGATTTTAATTAGAGCTATTTTTGCAGGAAATCAAATCCTCGAGATCAAATCGGCGATTTAGTGAAGAGGTATAATCAATCTTCATTAGATAATAGTCTTCATCGACGGTATTGATTCGTGATTCCGATATCCCCATCTTTTACATACGATTTCCTTTTCTTTGATCCGATGTTTCAGATTCAATGGTTTTGTTAGATTCTTTGTTTGTTAGATTATCGTACGCGATTGATGTTATTGTGATGTACAGTTTCTTTTTTAGGGTCTGTAATAGCCGATTTTGATGTTGGACGGATATATGTTTTGTCTATTGGGGTTTTAATTTCTTTGTTCATGTATTGTGATTTGTTAATTGTTATTAGCAGTTTTGGGTTTGTTGTGTATGTATACTGGTTTTTTTTACATAAATTTAGTATGTAATAACTTAACCCTTTTTTTGTTAGGGTTTGAAATCTGATTTGTTGTTGTTTTGTTAGATGTTTTTTATTTTCACCTACAGATATTTGAATCTGTGAAACAGGAATGAGCAAATATTAACGACTACATTAGGAGTTGTTATTGTTGTTCATAGCAATGAGTTGGTGATGTAGTGTATGTATTGTTGAGTTTTGTTAGTGCTGTATTAGGAGTACTAGATTCTGAGGCGGTTATTTGTAAGGGTGCTGTTATTAGTATTTCAGTAGCTATGGCCAGGTTTTGGAGGTTGTGATCATGAAGGATCACACCACTGCCTGGGCTCGCGTTAAACCCGGTTTTAAAAAAGAATATGGCCATTACAAGTTATTAGATCAGGTTTAACTTTTGCTGTGGTTCCGAATACGCAGATTTTAAGATGTGGGAGGATCTAAAAGGTTATTGAAGGCTTTAATCAAAAATTTGTGTTTGGCTGTGGTTGGTTTAAATGGACGGTTGTTACACGGAGGCTGTGATGAGTTATCAAAATAAAGCCAATATGTCGCCATGGCGTGGCAGATATGGAGGATGGCAGGTTAGCACCTACAACCCCTATTGCAGCCTTGGTGGCTTCTGGCTTGGTCCTTTCGTTTTCTCTTAACCTGATGAATCTGTTGACTGTTGCCTTTGCTATTTGAGTTGGCGATGATGATCTTGGTCAGATCATTGCTTGACGTGGCATCATAGAGGATGGCAGGTGCATTTTTCTCTGCTTGCAACCTATGGTGCAACCATGATAGCTTGATGGCTTTGTCTCAGCCTTACCGTGCTGGTTTCGAGATGATTAAACAATATTGTAGTCGATTTTTCAGCTAAAACATCACGCTTTTCGGTTCATGTTTGGCATGTTTTTCATGTCGTTGATTAGTATGGGAACAAACTATCCGAGGAAAATGTTGCCGATCGTATCCAACAGACCCAAATATACTAAATCTACATTTTGTTATCATTATTATAATCATTATAATTATTGATATCACTGAATAAAGTATGTTATGTGTTTTAGTCACTTGGACCCAGAGGTTGCAGTTTCAACCGCAAATGGTTCTAACGAATGAAGCTTTTTTTTGTTTTTGTGTGAAAGAATGACTTTTTAATTCTTACAGTCCTACTAACACCAGCAACTTTCATGCAATGCTACTGTTGGTATGGATATTAATATCACAGGTCGTATACTTTACATACACTTTTATTTTTTAACTAATCTATATGAAATTATGTTGATTTGAGTTGATTATGTATTGATAATGGCTCGAATATGTATTTTGAGATTTGGGGCAAAGGAATTGTTTAAGCAAGATAAGATAGATGAAGAAAACAAAAGGTGTCTTCTAAGCAACATGGATATTGATGAATTTTTTGAAAGAGCAGAGAAGGTTGAATAGAATGGGGGGATATGTGAAGAAGGAAATGAATTGTTGAGTGCACTTAAGGAAAGTTGTTGCAGATTTTTTCAAAGTTTTAATCTTTGCGTGTTTTATATATAAGCTGTGAAGATACATGGTGGAGTGATTTTAGTTTTTTAAACTTTTACCTTAATTGCAGCCATGATAATACCCATAACTATACAAAGATGGACAAAACCAGAAGCCGTTGCAAAAAAACTTCATTAATCATCTTTAGTTTGTTATCCAGTTATTTGATTTATTTGATTCTGAATATCATAGAGAACAAGAGTATTTAAAGACGAGTCTTCATAGGTAAGACTGTTAAATTTATGGTTCATCATTTGTTTATTCGAGAGTAGAGGTGCTAAACGGGTCACGTCTGAGGGCTTGATTTTTTATTTGTGAAAGGATGGGAAGGTTGTTTTTACATTTGCACATCTTTTTAAGTGCACCAATCCTCTTTAAGCTCAAAAAACTAAGATATCAAATTATACAAAATTGATGTTATGTTGTGATACACAGGTGCAGGGAGATCACATATGTTGTGGACTTATTTATAGCTCATGTAGCTGGAATGGATACACTTGCACACGGTCTTCATAATGCTACAAGGCTGACAGAGGTATTCTTTGTGTTTTACTATATTCTCCGGTTTGTTATTTGTTTTAATTCATATATATATGGAGTAAACATTAGGGATTTGGATTTAATATATACGAAATAAGAGTTTGGATTCACTGCAAAGGGAACAAACCCCGATTGACCAGCGAACAATATCCAAAAGAATTGCAAAAATGTTAATTTAACCGGATCCCGTATATTTCTTTTCACGCTTTCTTCCTTCTCATATTTCCATATTTTCACAAACCCTAAATCTGAAGCTCTTCACTATGATGAAAGTCCATTACATCTGTCATTTATCTAGAGTGTTTAATTGGCTTAGATTTTGGTGTTTTGATTTGGATATTAAGGATGGTTATAGTCATTTATCTATGTTGTGCCATGATAGGCATCATCCTGCTATTCCTTAAACAATAAGTTCTCAAGTTTGTTATTCAACGGTTCAGTGATTGATTGTAAAATATTCTTACAGGCTGAGGACGTCTTTTTATAACATATTGCGCACTACAACTCTTAACTGTCCTTTTAACAAATTCTCCAATTAGGTTGGTATCTTATAATATAGCTACTACTGGTTGGCAATATACATTTAGACCTTCTTTAGGTTACAAGAAGTCATTCTTACCATCGCCTGTGAAAGTTTGATACATACATTATGTAGGATCGTTCTGTGACCCAAACGAGTCTATCAGAAGAGTTCTCGGTCTAATCAGAGGCGGAATTCATTGATTAGACTTTGTAACAGCTTGATTTACACTTAATTGTCTTGTATTATTGATTTAACACGTTTACAGATCAGTAGACACGTCGGCAGCACTTCGGTACCGGAAACATGAACGTTACAAATGAGATGGCAGCTCCCCTATTTATAGGTGTTGGTATTTCGCACGAAATTTGCAAATGCTATTTCGTGCGAAATAGCAAACTATTATTTCGTGCGAAATAGCACTGCTATTTCGTGCGAAATTAACTATCATCACACATCTCCTATTTTCTCGTACAACGTGCCCTGATCTAACAATTCTAATACAAGACTCGATACAAGATGAAGTCGACAGACGTAATGCACCAACAGACTCCCCCTCGGATGTTGACGAAGTCTTCGGTGTCGAGTCTTCACAATCTTCAGCCTTGATCAGTCTTCGGGCTTTTCCAGAATTATCTGACAGTGTAAGCACCCTTCATCTTTAACACTTCTACTCTCTCTCTTATCATCGGGATTCGATTCTGGCTCTTGCATCTACAGACTCCCCTTTTCTAGCAGACTCCCCCCTTAAATTGTGCTGGGATCGTAGTCTTGTTTTCACATATTCACAGGTTCAGGATCAATTCCTGGCTCTATTCTGCATCTATTCAGGACTCGAAACCTGGCTAACCTGCACAGTCTCTACCCAAAACATAAGTTTCATAAAAGATAAGATATAACAAATTTAGAAACCCTGCTTATCACTTGTTCTTCAAAACATTTCGATTTTAGTTCAATTTAATGAATCTATAATCGTTTTAAAAACAAATTTCATTTCAATCAAACTTTCCCAAACAATTAGTTCATCATGTTTAGCACTCGGAATTTTGAAAATCAGATTTTCAACATCAGTTGTCTAAAATCTTTTTGAATTTTTCAAAATTTATGCTAAAAACACTTAAAATTTTTTTGATATTAAAGAAATGCAGTAAAGAAATATTTTCAAAACAATATTTTTTGAGAGCTTGTGTAAGAGGATCATATCAGTTTTTGAGACAAATCACCAACACCGTTAAGCTTTAAACATTTTAAGTTCTAAACGATTCACTTAGATTGTCAGTATACTGATCCACCTAAATTTTCACACAAAGTTCAACTGTTTCGAGATACGATATTAATGTTTTAAGCACTTAAACTTATTCGCGTGTCCCACCTCAGAATATACTCCTGTATCCAGATCCCAATATTCAGTCTTACAGGTGAGTATACCTAGATGATATCTGTAAAGGGTTAACATGCGAGGGCCATGAGAGCTCAGGCTATTGCTTCCGCAAAATCAGAGAGATGATGGCTTCGACTTTTGGTGTGTTCCCTTTAGAGAATCTTTTCTTCAACAGCGCATGATTAGCATTTTGCAATGTTTCATCATTTTTTGTACTGAGGGTGATGCTATATTTCAAGCAAGCGAAAAGTATTATACGGGGACTGGCCATTACTTCCGCAAAATCAGAAGTCCCGGGATAATACCCCATATATCACTAAGCATAAAGACCTAGTATCTCAGAAAGAGGGGTCTTTCAAACAAGATTTCGGGGGTTACCCATATATCCGAGAGATGTTCCCCACAATATAAGCAAGTTTGAAATTTAGGTTTATATCTCGACACAATCTACTAAATGTGCAAAAACCTGCTAGCACATCATCAGTGAGACCGTTTATCACATTTGACTTTTCAATTCTTTAGCATGCCGTGATAGTCCACTGATGTCCTATCATTTCCTCATTTTCACAACAAAACTCATTTTTTTATTTTATCATGTTTTTGGCTTTTTCAAATTTTCTAATGTTTTTGTGTTTTCCAAAATTTCTTACTCCCTCTAAAATTCAAAATCATTAAAATAAATTTGAAAAACAAACTGTACAAGGTAAAGTGACAACTGATATCAAATCGCTTCAAATCGCCATTCACTCGGCATAAACAATTAGAACTCCCCCTGACAACAAACTATTTTCCCATTATGATTTCAAAACACTTAAGTTTGTTTTAATCAAAAATGGTTTTTCTGGAAAATAAGTTTTGTTAATTTCATAAAACCACTTGTAGGTTAGGGGATTAATTCATCACTTTGTTTTTCAAAATACCACTTTAAAAATTTAACATTTTTAGGTTCTATCAACACTACCACTTGTATGAAAGATAAATCAAGTACAACTTAATGTCCCTGATTAATCTTGTAGATCGAAATATCACCAAAGTGAATTTCTCAAGAAATATGCCGATTCCTGCCCCACTCTTACCAACCTGGAAGCTCCGGCAATTCCACAACCTGTAGAATTTTAACAATATTTAAATGTTTCACAAAAACAATTTTTCAAGAATGATGCCGATTCATGCTCCACGATTACCCACTTGGGAGCTCCGGCAAGTCAGAATTTTAAGTAGAAAATGCAGTCACCCAAGCCTGACCAGCCTTGGGTGATTTTGATTCAACTCTATCCCAACCTCCTTTTGATCTGTAAAAATCTTTTGCACTTTTCACTTGTCCATCTACCATCTTTCCAAATATATGTTTGACTTTCCCATTGAAAGCCCTTTCAGCATCAAATTCTCCTTTACCAGCAAAGAATTGATCTGAAATCTCAAACCTACCTTTTGATTTCATATTTTCTGCCCGCAATGGTGGAAAATTTTCATCGTTCAACTCAGGAACGGAATTCTCATTCTTTTTCTCAACAGATGACTCCTCTGATTTTATGGAATCAGATTCATTGTCAGAACTACTCTCATATTTTATAACCCATCTCTGTTTGTTCAAATCGACTTTTCTTTTGTAAAAATGTTTTGAAACATCACCAGTTTCAAAAGTCGAATTTTCAAACACTTTAGATTTCTCAGTTGGTTGTTTCTTTTCATCAATATGTATTTCTTCCAATCTTGAGTTAAAAGAAACTCCCTGTTTTGTGTTGTTGGACTGTTGGCAGTTCCAAGCAATGTGTTCAATCTTGTGACATTTGAAACACTTTCTTCTCTCAACTCTTTGCTTAGTTCTCATCATCATATTCTTTTTCTTCTCAGCAAGAAACTCTTGATTTGACTGTCTCCAGAATTGTTTCTTCTCTTCTTCTACTGAACTTTCACCTGAAACAAATTTAGTTTTTGTTTTATAAGTTTTCTCATTTTTATAATTTTCTGAAGAAATGAAACCTAATCCCTGCTTTTTGAAATTACCGTTATGGTTTGGTTTCTTTCGATAACCTGAACCATAACCGTAACCATTTTTCTTGTTCAATCTCTGTTGAACTCTTGAAGTGTATTTTTTAGGTTTTTCATGAAGATTTAAATCTTTTATTTCAGAAATATTAATTTCTGTTAATTTGAAAACCTGTTTGATCATTTTAGATTTGACACTTCTTATTGGAAATTTCTCATCAGAATATAATTTGTCTGAATCATTCAAAGTATATGCCACTTTGATTGATTCATCATTCAAATTAGATTTTGATAACAATAATTTTTTATTATACACCCGTTTGACTGATGAACTCGAACTCTTTTCTGATGAACTCGAACTTTCAGATTTAGACTCCGACTTTGACTCTTCATCCATATCCAACACCTGATCGACCACTTTCTTTAACAACTCAGACTCATGATCAGTGTCAGACGCTGTGAATGTGACATCAATATTATCTGGTAACTCATCAATGATTTCAGACTTTAACTTGATGTTGAGAGCCTTATTTAAACGTTCCTCATTTAGTTTTCTGGGAGAATAACTATTCCAAATCGGGGGCGGACACTTGTTATACTTAACACTTTGTTTCTTACCAGTATCCGTATCTTCTGTTTTTTATCTTGAAACGCTTCAAGACCTGCAACAGTAGGATAAACTCGATCAATCAAATAATCACATGTTGTATAACTCAACAACAAACGTTTGATTCTTTCACTCTCAATCTTTTCAAGTTCCAAATCCTGCTTTAACTTTGCACAGTCTTCAATATACTCATTGATGACTTTCTGCTTTGTCATTAAAGTTGAGCTCATCATTGTCATAGCAGCATCAACTTCTGAATTTGTCTTTTTCAGACCATCAACTGTTCTGTTCAGCACATCATAAGATTCCTTCACATACTTCACATCAGACAATAAATTTTCTTTCATCTTTTCTAATTCAATGATTTTCTTATCCTTCTCATCACAATCTTTGCAAGATTCTAAACATTTCTGACAAGATTTAATGACCTCAACTATCTTTTCAACCTCGACAATCTTCTCAACTTCAACAATTTTTTCTACCTCGACGATTTTCTCAACTTCGACGAGTTTTTCAACTTCGACTATTTTTTCGACCTCAACAATTTTCTCTACCACTTTCTCCACTTCAACGATTTTTTCTATCACCTTCTCAATTATTGGTTCAACATTTGCTTTTTCAGCTTCCATCTTTGCCTTTTCATCAGCTATTCTTCTTACTTCCAGTTCTCTCTTCAATCTGCCAATCTTCTTCTCATTCAGCATCTCAACTTTATCTGCAAAAAACAAATTAAACCTCTCAGGATCTAGACATTTTCTAGCTTTATTAATGTATTCTTCTTCATCATCAGTATCTACATCACTTCCAAAATCTGGAAAAATCGGTATTCTTTTCGGACTAATTTTGACTTCATCTTCTTCCAGAATTCTAGCAACAAGACCTGAACCAGGTGGAATGTATTTATCCCAGCTAAATCCCTCTGCAAATTTTTCATCATCTTGGTCAATTATACCATAACAAGCTCTTTTCTCTTTTTCTTCAATGGCACGTGCATGTGTAGTTTGTGGCTGTTGAGCAATCTGATGAAAAATTGATTTTTTATAATAATTGTTTTTTCCAGACTGATCTTGTCTTCCATTTGCTTCTTTGTTTTTGCACTCACGCTTAAAATGACCTTTTTCTCGACAACGAAAACACGTAACCTTTGATTTGTCAAACCCTATCGGAGATTTAGACATCTCACTAAACTCATCTCTTCCGGTGATTTGTTGAAATTTTTCTGCCCTTCGAACAGCACTGACTAAACACCACTTTACATCCATCAACTCAAGTTCCTCAACATCTATCTGGTCATAATCCTCTTTGGTAAGCATCGGATTTCCAATTTTGCCAGCAATCAAGCTTTCATATGATTCCAACATAGCAACAAGTGATGCCATGTGTTGCTTAGCTATTTCTGGAGAAAGATTTTGACCATTTTGAATGTTCAAGGTAACGTTGCACTGCAGATTTGTAGAATTCTGTCGTTGAGGACTTGGTGTTGTAAAATTTGGATCAAAGTTTGAATACGAAGACGAAGGTCCACCACTTTGAGTCACAGTACTTCCCTTTGTTCCAGAAGAACTATCAGCACTGAAACCAGTTTGAATCTTTGGGCTTGAAGTAACTTCAAATTTATTTCCTCTGTAGTATAAACTGACATCTTGTTGAGCATTTGGATTAGTCATGATTGTCGTTTTCTGGATATCTAACTCATGCTCTTCAATCTTCTGAATAAACTGTGCCAGATTCATATTTTCAGATTTTCTCATGTATTTTAGGATCAACAAATAAGTTCCCCATTTCTGGTGTGGTAATGCATCGGCTAGTTTATCAACCCATTCATCGTCGTCTTTCTTTATGTCCAATCTTCCCATTTCCAAAACCAGATGACAATATCTATCAATGGTCATTTTTGTTGTTTCATTTTCAAAAGCTACAAACATAAAAAAATATTTCTTTAATAAGGCCTTTTTGTTCTTTATCATATCAGCACTTCCCTTGAACTTTTGAATCAATGCAATCCAAATTGATCTTGTAGTACCCTCATGTTGAAGTAAAACAAAGATATCTTCTTTAACTGCTTGTAGAAGAATACTGATCATCATTTTTTCACTTGTATATTTCAATTTTTCAACATCTGAATAATCACAGAAAGCTTTTTCAATCCCACGTTCATTTTTCGGTTTCTCGTAATTTTTCTCTAATGAACACCATGCGTCAAACTTATAAGCTTGCACCCAGTTTTCAAATCGATTTTGTCATCCTCTAAAATCTTCGATGTACATAAGCTTTGGCGGCTTTTGATAAGTTCCCGTGTCATTCTCACTATAAAAAGTTTCAGCAGCTGTAACAGGAGCAACTGGTGTAGCAAACGCATTGTAGAATTCCTCTTCCATGATTCAGTAATCTGCAAAAGACCTTCAAATGAAATAACAACACACATGAAATCAGAAATTTTCACACGAAATATGTTTTCGTGCGAAATCACCAAACGAAATATGATTTCGTACGAAATTAACTTGAATTCAAACGAAAATAGCCTCTTGGAAACGAAATAGTGATTTCGTATGAAATATCTCAAACGAAATCTGATTTCGTGCGAAATTAAGTGTAATATTCAAACGAAATAACAATTTCAAGCGAAATCAATTGCCTATTTCGTGCGAAATACTGCTGACGTCACTTAATCCGAAACCATTTTCAAGCGAAATTATCAATTTTATCACTTTTAGATCGAATTTAAGTCCAATTCTTTCAAGGATTCATTAAAACACTGTTTCTCATGATATGTTTGAAATTCAATCCATTTTAACCGTGAAATCTTGATTAATTTTGAAAAGAAGGTGTAGAAGTCAGATTTTTAAGCTGAATTGGTAAGAACTCTTCCTCCTGAGCTCTGATACCACTTGTAGGATCGTTCTGTGTCCCAAACGAGTCTATCAGAAGAGTTCTCGGTCTAATCAGAGGCGAAATTCATTGATTAGACTTTGTAACAACTTGATTTACACTTAATTGTCTTGTATTATTGATTTAACACGTTTACAGATCAGAAGACACGTCGGCAGCACTTCGGTACCGGAAACATGAACGTTACAAATGAGATGGCAGCTCCCCTATTTATAGGTGTTGGTATTTCGCACGGAATTGGCAAATGCTATTTCGTGCGAAATAGCAAACTGTTATTTCGTGCGAAATAGCACTGCTATTTCGTGCGAAATTAACTATCATCACGCATCTCCTATTTTCTCGTACAACGTGCCCTGATCTAACAATTCTAATACAAGACTCGATACAAGACGAAGTCGACAGACGTAATGCACCAACACATTATTTATTTTTTCGTTTTAAGATGAAAACTTATTTTTGTTATATTTATAAAAGTAGAAGCTTTACTCAGTTATTACCAATAACATACTTTTATATTTTATTTTTATTCATACTATTTTATCTATTTTATTAAACTAGATTGTTAAATAAGGGTTGTTGGTTTATTCACCCATGTTTCATTCATAGATCTCTATAATCCATATTTATGGTTTCAAATCTGTTTCTTGAATTATTTACACTTCTAGCCACCAAATATTTGTTATTTGTATTGACTTGGAATATTGGGATTAAATACTGAACTGGTGGAATTACAGCAAGTCCAGGTTATGCTTCAAGCTGTCTCGGTTTCTTTGGAGGCGAATAGGTGGTTTTGGGAGGTATGGAAAACAAAATTGATAAATTTAGGGTAAATGGGGTTAAAAGATGATAACCCAACAGTTGAGTATCTTATTCTACAGCTTCGATAAATTCAGGGGTATTCTCAAATAATGTTTCCTAGATGTTTGAAGACCGAAAAATGTCCAAAGAAGCGGCACTGTGGACATTTGTCGGTCTTTGTCGGTCTTCAAACATCCAGGAAACATTATTTAAGAATAACCCTGAATTTATCGAAGCTGAAGCTGTAGAATGAGATCCTCCACTGTTGGGTTATCATCTTTCAAACCCATTTTCCCTAAATTTATCGATCATGTTTTTCAACAGGGATGTAATGCAATGATTCATCTCAATTGAATAGACAGACACTTACTTCCTCTCATTGGGTTATGGAGTGGTTATAACAGCTGATCATGCTATGGAATGTTATAATTAACCACTCCTCCTTATAAAGACTGATGAACTTAAAGACTAATGAGACCTATCCACTGTTGAAGACAAAACCCTTTTAAAGACAAGCACTTATGTACCTAAGGCCTGATCAACGAAAGGAAAACCCTTGGTCAGCTTTATGTTGCGTTATCAAGAGTTAAAAGCAGAGCCAGTGTGAAGTTCCTTATACTAGACAAAGATAGGAAGGTAACGAGTAAAACAACAAATGTAATCTACAAGGAAGTTTTTTCCGGCATTTGAATAGTTTTCTGTATTTTTTTCCTATGTATGTATTTGTAGAGAATATTTCATTTCAAAGCAAATAATATGGTTTTGGATGAAGCCGCGCATCGCGCGAGCATTAACCTAGTTAATATATATAGTAAAAAATAATAATAGCAATCACATCTGAGTTTCACACAGAATTTATTGAATTAGAGGCGGGTATGACAAATTTGTTGACCAAAAAACTAACAGAACTACCCGATTAAGACAACGTATGCTAGACCTCCCGACATTCGTGAATAATTCACACCTTTAAAAAAAAAGTTTATATGGTTATCCAATATTATAGTTTCTTAAAATTTATAAATCTTAATTTATCCGATAAGAGTAGTTTAAAAAATATTAAAAATAACATATAAATTTCTTTTCTAACAAATTTTCTTGGTCGCGAAGCAAAACTATTAACGAATATTAACACGATAATAATAAATAATATTCTGATCTACCAAAAAGAACGAGTAATTTGACTTTGACCACTCTCCAATCTAACCGGTCACCGGTAAAACCCACCACAAACAGTCCGAAAACTCGGGCTCTCACCACAACAAGAACCAGTAAAACCATTCCAACCAGACACGTGTTGGTCACCCCCTCTTCTAGATGCAATACTATTACATTTACATTACATATATCTATATCCCCTCTTTCCCCAACACTCTTTCTCTCTCTAGAGATAACCCTTCTCTTTCTCTCTCATCCATCTCGCTCTCATAAACTCGATCGACAGATTCGTTTGTTCATAATTCGTTCGATTCTCGTTGTTATCTATCGTTACTATCAGGTTATGTTCGTATTCCACCCTAACGGCGTTTGATCGACGTTATTCACGGCGTTTTAACGGCATCCTGTTCGTCGTTTCATCAAATTCTATCGATTTGCGTTTGTTCTGAGCGAAATTACAGGTTTTCTGATCTTAATTTAGCCTTATTGTTCCACTTATTGATTTTGTTTTGTTTGTTTTATCGGTTAGGTCGATTTAGGGTTTCGAATTGAACCTGTTTATCGTTGGGGCATTATTATTATTATTCATTGATTCTTTATCTGTACATCTGTTATTGTTTCTTTTAGGTTTTTGGTTAGGATTGTTGCTGATATGTATATTCGTTTGGATATTGATTCGTTACAAGAAACTCTGTGATATTTTTCGGTGCGTTGTTTTAGTCTGCCCCCAAAATTGAGGGTTTTCTTGTGTGAGTTTTGCCGGTTTTTTCTAGGGTTAGGTTATTATCGAACCAATCAAAGAAACAAAAAAAAGCGAAAAAAAACAGAAGAAAAAAGATTTGATTTGGTGATTTAGCCGAATCTAGGGTTTTCTCAGCCCTCAGGAGTGATTGTTTGTTTCGGATTCGTGGGTGTATAGAAAATGGCGCTTAATTATTCTCAGCGGCCAATTTTTCCTGCCCATACATCGGAAGATAATATGGTGTCACCGTTGAGGATTGTGAATGGGTATGTTGTGGAAGGGTTGACGGAGAAACCGAGGCATGGGAATGGGGAGATTTGTGAGTGTTTTGGTTATGGAAGAGAGAAAGTTGATAAGGGTGGCTCACCAGATCCGGTGTCGGCGGATATTATTGACTTACTGCCGTCGGATCCGTTTGGGATGGATATTGATATTAGTACCACTTTTACGGCCATCACCGGGTGGCTTGAAGATTTGGAAGTGGATTATGGGGCGTATGTTAGGAACAGCATTGTGAATACGAATGAAGATTACGAGTTGTTTGCGGGGCTTAATTTGATTTGGAACCGTGCTATGAGGTTTCAGTCGTTTCCGAGCAATGAGGCACCTGATGATAAGGGTGGTGCTGGATCTATGGCTTTTGATTTTGGTAGTACGAGTACTGTGTTTACAAAAGGTGAGGATCTTGTGGATGATTTTCGACGATCTTCTAACACAGTTGGAGGAGACCCCCATGAGGCTTTTGTTCTTGCTCTCAGTTATTTAGGAACAAAAGATCTTCTTTTAGTGGGGCGTGTTTGTAGATCTTTGTGTTCTACCATTCACAATGATTCGCTATTGTGGAGGAATATTTACATCGACCAGCCACTGAATGAGAGGATTACTGATGACGTTCTTGTGCAACTAACTAACAGAGCTGACGGCAATCTTTCTTCTTTGACACTTGTAAAATGTCCAAGGATTACTGATGATGGTCTGAAGCGCGTATTGGAAACCAATCCAAAATTAACCAAGGTGAGCAGTGTTTCACTTATTTTAACTCTACTTTAATATCTTTCTTCTCAATAGTTTTACTTTGTGGTGCAAAATTGACTACATGTGTATTGTTTATCATGCAGTTGTCTATTCCTGGATGCACACGACTCAGCATTGAGGGTATATTGACCAACTTAAAGGCTTTGAAGGCAAATGAAGGCACTTCAGGCGTCAAACAAATAAGAACCGGTGGGTTCTATGGCATCACACTTGATCACTACAAAGAGTTGAAGTTTTTATTGGGCAGTGATGATGACACGCATCAAAATAATTACAGTCCACATTATTATCATCGTGGAAACTTATATTTACCATCCGATGATAACCGTGACATAGATGTTGAAATATGCTCAAGATGTCAGAATGTAAGGCTTGTCTATGACTGTCCTGCTGACAGCTGTCAAGTGAAAGATGAATCTGCTGATTTATGCAGAGCTTGCATAATTTGCATACCAAGGTGTGCTCAGTGTGGTCGTTGTGTACACAACAGCGAGTATGAAGAGACGTTTTCTTTGGAGTATCTTTGCTCGGGTTGTATAATAGAGCTGCCAAGTTGCCATGTGGCACAACCAATGGAGGTTGATGTGCCAGGTGGGACCGTTTGTTTTCATGGCTAGGTGATGATACTTTGATTAAGTGGTTTATCCGTTTATGAAGTTCCCTGATGGTTTTCTGATGAAGAAATTAAAAGAAACGAAATAGATAACGAATGGGTGACTGTTGAATGAGTCTGTTGGTGTTGGTGTAGCTTTGGATGATGAGATAAGCACCGAGATGGGGTTGACTATGACTTTTTGTTGACTTGCTGTCGAGTACAGCTCCAATACGGAAGAGGGGATTGATGAGAGTTTTCACCGTCTATATTTGAAGGATATTGATGAACGGTTTGATTCTTGCTGGTTTGCAGGTTGTATTGGTTGTTTTGAAAGTACTATGATGTCTAATTTGGGATTCAGTGTTTTATATTTTGATTTGATGTTATGTAGATGTTCGTTCATGTTGAACTTAAAACCTAATGTTTTCTTGTGTAACACTTGATTTGATGTTATGTAGATGTTCATGTTGAACTTAAAACCTTATGTTTTCTTGTGTGACACAAGATTTAGTGGTAAAGATGTGTTTGTGGAAATATGTGTTCCTTTGTTTGCCTTTTCATAAGGACTAGATGGGGTTAGTTGACTACTAGTCTAGTCGAAGTCAACAATCGGTGGTTGTAGATCACTAGATTAGAGTATAGTTGATGCGCAGGGTAAGAAAAAGTTGGGGACTGAAACTTGTTGCTTTATGGTGAATAAAAAGGATTCTAATAATGCAGGCATTGGTCATTGCCGAAGTCTACAATAATCATTATTAACTGACAAATTTGAAATATAATTTGTAACTAATTTTTTTTGGGTAAAACATGTGTCCCTTTTGTTCATACATGGGTAGAGGAAAAACCAAAATGCCCCTCACATGAGAAGCACATGGCTGAAGTCAAATGACAAAATTGGATGATGTTAATGACAACTTTAATGTCCCTCAGGGTGATAATATACACAGAAAACCAGCCAGATTCTGGGTACAAACAACTTCAAGCCTCTAAATTCCCACTACATGTTGGGGGATTACTAACTAAAATTACACCAAGCAATTCAATCAAGAAAATTCAACTTGGCTTTATTTTTATCCACATAAAGGTAGCTGTCTTCCAACACCTTATACATCGACGCAAGCTTCTGTCGAAGATCATGTGGTTTAAAGCCCGCAACAGGAACCAAAATCCACCAGGAAAACTGAGTAAACTGCTTTCTTGTGTGCAGGGTGGGTTTGGGTGATAATTATAACCAATTGTGAAAACCCAGTTTACTACGAATTTTTTACGAAGGACCGATAGTTCTTTTGTACCCTATCCTTGCTGTTTGTATTGCATCCAAGGCAAGCTACAGATTGTAGGCTATAGTTGTTTGCTATTATCAAATTATGTCTTTTTTGTAACTTAGTAATCACTTTTGCAAGGGATGCTTATCATGTGTTCCTTTTGGCGACTTATTTTTACCTCTTCATCCGGTGAAGAAAAGCTCATTTTTCTCTTCTTTTAAAAAAAAAACTTTGATTACACTAATTTTACTATATATTTGTTCAACTCACATCGTTAAAAATCGTGATCACTATAAGACCTAGTGTAGTGGACGCTAAGGGCACCCACGTGAGTGTGGTGACAGGCGCGAGGGGAGGTGCAAAAATCTGTGTTGGATCTGTTTATTAGTCAATGAGAAGCCTCGTATGGGACGCCATTGCCGCTACACATAGTCTAAGTTTAACTATTTATTTTTTTGAGTATCGTTTGCTATATGTCTATGATAATATGGCGAGCATATTTATGTTTTGTACTATGTTCTATGCGTGTGCGCAAATTCGATATTGTGTTTTCTCCTCATAAGTTCGAAACCATTTTATAAGAGTTACTTCCATCGCTTACAAAATTATCCTTATTTCAATTGTTTCTATAAAATGTATATAATTTCCACTAAATTTTTAAAGAGTTTTGATTTCTATATAGGAATTGAAACCGAGTGTGTTGATACTCAATGAGCATGCCTCTTCCGTTTGGGACAAGCACCATATTTGAGTTTAACTCCTCTAGTAAAATTCCTTATACACCCATTAATTTCCCAAAAAAGATGAACTTATGGTACAATCATGGCTTGCCACGTGACAAATGGACCAACCACAACAAAACACTATTAACTAGCCATGGTAAATTATATATAGATAATATAGATAATGATAGGTTAAATAATAATTGTTAAAAAATTCGACATTGTCTATTAAAAAACCTTAGGGCTTAGTCTTTTCTATTTCAGGGTTAAATTTGGATTGTTTTTTAGTGACAAGCACACACCCACAAATCTACATCTAAACTCCATATTTTTTTTAAAGGCAGGATTTCATTTACGAGAAAAACTAGCGAGGAGCTAGAACAAACAAATCGAGAACCAACAGGTGGAAAACACAAGAACACAATCAAAACACTAAACTATCGAAACTCGAACTTTCTCCTACAATAGAGAAGATAAATTTTGGTGGGTTTTTTGTTTGTGAGAGGGTAGGAGAGAGAAAGCCATGAGAAGGCCCATGTCTCACTTGTTTTTGAGCCTCTTATTGTGAATGCTCTTAGATGTCACGAGATGGCATGATCACATCTGAACATTTATAGGTAGTTGTTCTTGCATTATTCTCCTCTCCCTTTTCCTTCTGTTCCTTCTTCCTAGTGATGGCCACCAAAATTTAGTCGTCCATGTTGTGTGATTACTTTCTTTCCCTTTGGACTCATTGTACATGTATAAAGTCAGTTTAAGATTATAACTTGATTAAGTTTTGGTACTATATTTATTTATCCATATAGAACTATCTTATCATCACATAATAAATTATATAAAGTTAAAGTAAGTATATAGAACATATTAAAATCTTCTAATAGAGTCTACTATGCTATTATATAAACTTATGATGTTAACAATAATCATTAAAGTTTGCAATGATATGTTGTTAGTTATTGCAATTTGTTTTAAAGAGGTTTTCTTTATAATAACTAAGAGTTTAAATCTACAACATGCTTCCATCAATCCAAGTATATATTTCATTTTGACCAAAGCATTTTCGGGTTGTACCAATGTATATATTTCATTTTGACCAAAGCATTTTCGGGTTGTACCAAAAGCTTTTTAATTAAGAGTTTATAGTTTATATGTAACTTCTCTTTGGTCTCTTTAGCAATGCTTAACACAAGTCGATTTCGTTTCTTACTTTCATTGTATTATTGATGGAATGATGGATATGATTATAGGTTGGGGAGTTATTTTCTTAACAGATAAATAATATATAAAGATGTAGAGCATTTAAGAAGATTATAAAGACAAACAAAAACTTCTATTTATGCATGGTTTACAAAAGACTTGAAGTAAAACAGAAAGGTAGTCTTAGTAAAAAAAAATAGAGTAAATTAAGGCTTCCTACTTATGGTTTGGACATAATTATCGCTTTAATCATCTTTTTTTTTTTTTTTTTTTTTTTTGCTGCTTGGGGACATTGGTTTCTACAAATCGCATTCAATCCAAGTCATTAACGCCATCCACTTCTTTCATCTGACTTCAGCCACATGCCTCCCACTTAAGGGGCATTTTAGTTTTTTTCCCTCTACAGAGATACAAACCTTTTATTTCTACAAAACATCAAGATCAACATCACCTAGTCTCCTTTTCTTTTGTGGGTTGAAATGTTCCTTTGGTTTGTATCTAGGTAAAGGGAAAAAAAAAACTAAAATACCCCTCATGTGAGAAGGATGTGGCTAAAGGTCAAATAAGAAAATTGGATGAAGTTAAAGAGACCGACTTAAAATGACAACTTTAGCAAATCATAATCTCCCTTACAACGATAATTTCTTTTAAAACTAGTCCAATTATATAACGCCTAGGTATTCTAACGTGGGCTACTCATTTGGTAAAGACATATCCCGAGTCTCATTTAACAGAGGGAGGGAAGAGAAAAGAGATGAAAATATGAAAAACCATGTTCCCGAGTTTCATTTAACAGGGGGAGGGGGGGGGGGGGGGAAAGGAGAGAAAATGGAAGAAAAAATGACCATATATTCATCCTCCCAAATTGGAGAGATTAGGAGAGAAAATTTGTCTTCCCCTCCCCCTCTTAAATGAGACTCGGGAACATCTGATGTTCAAATTTGGGAAGAAGAAGAAGAAATTGAAGATATTGGTGTAAAGAAGAGCATGGTATCATTTTTCGCAAAAAAATAATATAATTATATTAATATAATGATTATATAATAATATAATATGATACTAAATTTAGTAAAGCTGTATATCAATCATCACCTCCCATAAACATTAAACCAAAATCAGTCAATCTCTCTCACTAAAACAAACACTTGAATCCCCAAAATCCCAAATGTTTTCACCTGCAAAACCTCAACAACCCATCAACTTCTACCCCCAACAACAACAACCCACCATGATGATCAACTCCACCCCCCAAATCATCGACACCACCACCACCACCACCAGCAGCGAAGAAAACACCACCACCAAGTCCTCCGCCATCGCCGCCGCTGCCACCTCAGCACCGGTCAAAAAACGCGCTGAAACCTGGGTCAAAGAAGAAACCCGAACCCTAATCATCCTCCGTCACGAGATCGATTCACTCTTCAACACTTCAAAGTCAAACAAGCACTTGTGGGAACAGATTTCGTTGAAGATGAGACAAAAAGGGTTTGATCGATCCCCCACTATGTGTACGGATAAGTGGAGGAACTTGTTGAAGGAGTTCAAGAAAGCTAAGGAGAATAATAGTAATAATGTTAATGGGTTTTCTGCTGGGAGTAAGATGCAGTTTTATAAAGAAGTTGAAGAGGTTGTTAGGGATAGGGATAAAGGTTCTAAGGTTGACTCTTTTATGCAGTTTTCTGATAAAGGTATCATTTTTCTTCATTTTAGATCTCATTTAGGTTTAATAGCATCCTGAAAATTAGGAATTCTATTTGGTTTTGTTAAAAGATTTCTTTGTGGAGTGTAACCTTTTTTAGAGTGCTTTGAGCTGTTTTTTTTTTATATATATATATTTATATGTCATTTAATTGTGTTAAAGTACTTAAAGATTGTGATTTCTGTCATATGTTTTTATGTTTAAAAGTTTTGAAGCTTGTTTAGGGTTAGAGACATTAATTTTTCTTATGATTTGTCTTTTTTGTGGTGTGGTTGGACTTTTTGAATCATGATAGTTGGCTTTTTTGTTCGAATCAGCCGTTGTTCTTGTATAAATGTTGAAATGAACACTTTGTAGCTTTTTCAAATGAGCAATTTTATACGGATTGTGGATATTTAAATGCAAAACAAACCGACATACTTGGCACTCCCTTTTGTCGGAAATCGCCCATTCTTTTAAAAAGTAGTGTTCGTTTTGCATTTGCACATGAACAGTGTGTTAACTACAAAAACTAAGCATGATTCACCTTTATAGTCAGGGTGGACCGTTAAATCCCTGTGTTGTGTAACCGTTTGTCTTCTAGTTGATAAACCACAACACCTTTGTAACATACATTCATCCTTCTTTGTAATTGTCATGTGATGCAATTTGTGCACCCTTTTGCTTTTGTGCAGGTGTAGAGGACACCGGCATTGCATTTGGGCCCGTGGAAGGTAATTTCTCTAGCACTTGATCCTTAAGCTTTTGTGTTTACAATTACGCTGTTGTGAGCAGTAATTATCTCATTTTTCATGTTCTGTTATCGCATTATATTGTTGTAAATTTCGTCTGGATAGGGTGAACAGGCTTATGTATGCATACATATACACCTTTACTTACTTATTTTTCCAATGTGGGTGGTCAAATAGGGGCACTATCGTTCCACATTCGATCTAAAGTTGGCTCCGATACCACTTGTTAGGACCGATTAATTAGCAGACATGCCAAACATATAAGCCCACTAGGTTTATACCATAGAACCAATTGGCAATAGAGGGAGCGGCCCATAGGCTTTTAGCCTTTTATATACAAGCATTTACTTTCTTCTTTTTTCTATGTGAGAGGGGTTTGCACCCAACACGAAACAGGTCACTGAGGTCAGATGAGTCAAACATCTTGAAAGTCACTAAAAGTACATCTTTAATGTATAAAACATTAGAACATCTTTATTGATATAATTATATCATTTTCATTACTAAGTAATATAGTTTTTTGTGATCATATTTTACACACTAATTATATAGAAAAATACAATTTTGGGCCTAAAGTTTATCCATTTTAAGTATTTAACCAGTTACCGGACCCAACTAATCTTGCCTCCTCTAGTTTGGATTAGAGGTGCACAAATCGGTTAGTTTCCCTAACTGGTTATTTTCAATTTTTGCTTTAACCGGTTATTCCTTACATTATTACTTTAACTGGTTATTACCTTAACTGGTTTGGTTCTTCACGCCGGTTAATAACAACCGGTTGTAATTGGTTAATTAATTGGTTAATTAAAAATGACTTGCTTCGAAAGACAGAATTCTTCTTTATAGGAAGAGAAGCGTGAGGAAAAAGAATACTGTCACTTTCTTTTTAACTCCTACCGGTTATTGGTGTACCGGTTATTAACCGCTTCCGGTTAACAAACCGGTCTTTTTGCCCACCTCTAGTTTGGATGCTTAGTTCTACATTTTCTTAGTAGATTTATCGATTTATTATTTTCTTATACTTTTTCTCCATATCCCTTGATGCCACAGGTGATGCTAGAGGTGCACTTAATCTAGAAAGAGGGTTGGATCAAGAGGGACACCCTCTTGCCATCACTGCAGCCGAGACCATGGCGGCAAGTGGTGCTTCTCCGTGGAACTGGAGGGAAACCCCTGGAAATGGTTAGGCTTGTTACCAACTTTGTAGCTTTTACACTCCCGTGAAGGTTTTGTGAGTGACAAGTATGTGATATTTGTATATGCAGGTGTTCAGAATAACAGTTATGGTGGCAGGGTAATTTCGGTGAAGTTGGGAGATTACACACGAAGAATTGGTATTGATGGTTCACCTGATGCCATTAAGGATGCCATCAAATCGGCTTTCAGGTTGAGGACAAACAGAAGTTTTTGGCTTGAAGATGTTGATAATATCGTCAGGACAATTGATAGGGATATGCCTCTTGGAAACTATACTCTTCATGTTGATGAAGGTACATGTTTCATTCAAAGTTTTTTTATTTGTTAGTCAAATGTCTAAAATATCATTGTTACTACTTTCAGGGCTGATGATCAAAGTGTGCTTGTTTGATGAGCCGGATCACGTGCCGGTCCATACTGAAGACAAGGTCTTTTACACAGAAGATGATTTTCGTGACTTTTTGTCTCGCAGAGGCTGGATTTGTTTGAGAGAATACACTGGCTACCGCAATGTTGATGTTATGGATGAGCTTTGCCCCGGTGTTATTTACCGTGGTGTTAGCTAAAAGATATTATATATGCACAAAAAAAAAAGCATTCTTGAGACATTGTAAATATTCTGTGCTATGATGTTTTACTTTAGTAGATAATTTTGCTTGTAAATGTGCATATTATCTTGAATTGCAGTGACAACACAGTCTGCCTTCTATGATAATGATTCAGGAAAAGTAACAGTTGTCATTAAAATTGAAAGCCAAGAAGGGAATCAAAATGATTCACATCAATCTTAAAGGATCAACAAACAGTAACACAAGATTAAAGTAAAATCCCATCTTTTACTGCTCATCCCATTCATCATTCTTGTAAGACACCAAAGTGTCAACCTTGTGTATCTGCAGCATCATAAAAACAATAATATATTTTGTTAGGACATCATTCTTTTTTTTTATTGCTTCTTAATTTGTTAGGACATCATTCTTATTTAATATATGTCCAAAGTTCATATATTGATGTTACCTTGGTATCAAAAGAATGCAATTTCACCATTTGGGGGTTTGCTATCAGTTTTGGATCACTCTCTGCCCAAGTGAACGGTACTGCAACATCCGCATCAGTATACGCCAACACATCAAAGATGCCTGAAATTAAATCATACTAAATGAATCAAACACGATACCATAATTGACAAAGTAACAAAAACAGCATGAAAAATCTTGTTAACAATATACTTACAGGGTTCATCAAGGCATGGCAGGTATGTAATGCTGGAAGCAATCTGCCTCATGATAGCTTGAATCTCCCTCATGATTTCTTTATCACTCTTCTCCCTTGAAACTCTGGAGACCAACAAACATTAGCTCGATACGAAAAACAATGTGCAAAGGGGTTAATGATTCACTGTATATCTTACCCTTTTTCAACCACTTCACTATCAGTCTCTATACTGAAATTCCACCTTTCAAGTACTTCATTGGTGGCCTTACTCATTATCACAAGAACAATCCTCTGCAGTTTCCCAGCTTCAAGCCATTCTTTACATGTTCAAAAGTGAGCCACATAAGCAAAATACAACCATAAGTTTACCCAAATATTAAATATATTGTAATAGATGGTATATGAACAGTGGCTATAGTCTTTAATCCATCTAGTTATTATTTGATTTAATTTTTCTCTAATAACTTGCATTCGTTAACTTTTTTATAAAAGTTGAATAAGCAGCTATGTTAAATATTTTTCTCAACATTCTGGTATAAGTTTTGTTGAAAACGGAGTTGTATTCAAAATAGAGTATTATTTTGGAATCATAGTGTCGGTACACTGTCACCATGACGAACCAAACCGATTTCGAATGAGCAACTTTGGTACTAGTATTAGTATTATCGAAACTAGTTCTAGCATTCGTTTTTATGGTTTGCGATCGAAGTAAAACATGTCTCGTTAACCTTTTGAGCACATCAAGGCTTTGCTTTTAAAGTAATCTTTTCGGTTGCTATAGTGAGTGTCGATAACATAGTGAATCAAACCAATAACAACCGAATTCACATGCGATATAGCGAGTGCCAGTACCCTAACAAATTGAACAGATACCGACCCAAATCAAACCGCATCGCGTGAAGTAATCCCACTAGTTATATTCGATGAAAATGGAAGGCTAGGTTACCTGAAAGCTGTGTGGTCAAATTTGCAAAGAAAGTCTTGACACCTTCATCTTGAGAAAGCAACAATGGAAGTCCATATTTCTTCACTCTTCCAAAACTTTCTTCAGGATAAACACCACGATTGTACAGAATGCTACACATTACACATTATCCCCGTCAAATTTAGCAGTTTTCAAGTCAGACCCACAAAAGATTTCACCCACAAAACGAGAAATCGCTAGTAATTCTTACCTGTTTGCGGCATAACCTGAAAAGGGGTTGCAAAAATGGAGAAATATAAGCATCGGGGAACATCAAATTGAGTTTCAAAACATAAAGGACATGATGACGAGAAACAAGAGATGGGTATTACCGAAGAATTCGCTGACGATGGCGGTGGATCCACGGAGAGTGATTATGTCTTTGCTGGCGGTTTTTGAAGCCATTTCTGCAGTAGAAAGATTCGAACTTCTTAGGTTTGTTTACTGATGTTTTCCTTTGGGGAATTTTATCGAACAGGTTTAGTGCATCGTGAAGAAGCAAATAGGGCTAGGGTTTAATCGAGAAAATGAGAGCAACGGCTACTAAAAACGGTCGACTCAAGTGGGCCATTCATAATTAGATTCAAACACACATTCCACAAATTACACGAGAATACCCTCAGAGAGGTATGAATCATCACGTGACATGCACGTTAGAGTGGCGTGATAAAGAAAGAACACGAAGTGGAAGAGGATTTAATAAAAGAAACTAACCATCACATCTAACTTCACCCACCAATCACTGTCCGCCACCTCACCACCTTAACCCCCCTCCACGCTGGTGGAAAAACCCACGCCCACACCACCGCCTACAACCACGCCGGGCCACGGGGCGGTGTGCCGCCGTGGTTGAAGCCTTCGTGCAAAAAACAAAGCTCCACGCGTGGAGCTTAAGGCTGATGGTATTTGGACATCTCAAAATTGTTTAGGTGTAGTATAGGTCTTATATATCATAGACGCAGTATAGTACAGTATAATATAAGTGTAGTATTGGCCCCGTATAGGTCTATAGATATAGTATCATGTGGGTACAAAGTGGGATTCATAAGCATATTTCGTTTATCCTAAAAAAATATATATAATTGTTCATGTTGGGATTTGTGGTGGTTTTTTTTAATGAAATAGTATTTTATTTATTTACTAGATTAAAAGCCCATGTATTACACGGATTTTGAAGAAATAAAAATTGCTTTTATTTTATAATTTTGATTGCGTGGGAATATATAGTATGATTATATTAACAAATTAATCTTACATATACATTTTCTTAGGCCTTAAAGTTGATAGTTTCCCATTTTATCAATTTAACCTTTTTTTTAATCATAACAGGGGCAATTTTGTATCCTATCACAAATGCCAATGTGAGATACTTTTAACAATCCTCAGGTCTCATCAAAATTTTATTAACTTCCATTTCAAAATATCATGTAAAAATTATATCATTCCTTGTTTACATTGTGTTCACTAAATAAATAAATTGACTCCTTTACACCCACCAACTTGGTAGAAAATAGGTCATCAAATTACCCACACATGTAATGTAAGGTTAGTTGGGTGACATATGTTATAATTATCTACTTTATGGTATATATGATTGTTACATATGCTTCTCATCTTGTATCTAACTTCTTATCTTCTGTTACTATTCTGACATTGAGAGCGCGATGAATCATGAATGGGATTGTACATGTTGGGTAAATCTCAAGCATTTGTTTAACTTCGATCCCGAGACTCGTTTCGCTAACTCATCCATTCGAATTGCTTTGCCTGTAAAAATTTGACTGAAAAGATAAATATTAGTTCGAATTGTGTTCATAAATATCGAACCCCTACATACAGATTTGCATTTGCTCACACATAACATTAAAAGCAAGTTGACCAAGAAAACAAAAGCCTAACCAGAACAATCCAATTTCCACGTATGAAAATAAAAAATGACGAATAAGTATATGCTTATTCTTATAAACAATAGAGTAATATTTTTTACAAAATATGTAAGCACATTATGTCACACCCGTTCATTAGCGGAAGCGTGCGGTGTGAACTTGATTAGTTTTCATTGCATACGATATAAGTAAACATCTACATGATTAAAAACATCCGATGTTCATCCATTGACATAATAAAATATTACACACCATAAGTTGTTTAAAATACAAAACGACATAAGTTATAAGTTTTACAAAAGACGAGTTCAACATAAGTTTAAAACATAAGGCTTTGCATCCTATATCTCATTGAAGATGAGATATATGGACCAAACCCTCCAAAAGGGATGACATCTATGACTTGTACTCCAAAGGCTTCATAGCAAACACCAGCACCCAAGTTTCATTAGTTTCCTGAAATACATGTGAGTTTGAAAACATCAACAAAAGTTGAGCGAGTTCATGTGTTTTGAGTGAGCTCCAAATAAACCTTTAAACATGTGAGAGATTCTTTTATAACAAACAGGTATGTATAGCGTCTATGAACAGATCATTAATGTTTTGCAAGGACATTAATATGTGCGGCGACATAGGAAGCACTCAACCCTAGCGAATTTCCCCCGGTACACCCGGTTAGAACAACAAAAGCACTACATGGGCCACACAAGGACCCAAGAGTGGGGCTCGCTACACCCGATAGATCTACCACTTTTGCCCTCGGTCTTATACAAGATTAATGGCACTTAAGAGAGATTACTATTCGCTCACATGATCTAACAGTTTATTCCCTAGCTAAACCATACCATTGAGACATGTATTTCACCCCCGAGAGTTATAAATCCGAAAACAGTTAAGAGAAAAAGGGGGACATGAACTCACAGCTTTGCGTTCCTGAGAGAGAGAGAGAGATATTCTACCAAAGTTTTCCGTGACGCGAGTCAACCTACAAGGGTTCTAACTCATTAGACACGTCGGTCTTTCCTAGACCTTGTACTCGTTGCTCATCTTGAACGTTTATTGTTTTCATTTTGTTTTTGGAACGCTTGTGTATTTTTAGTAATATGTTGGCATTTGTTTCAGGTGTATGCTTTGGTTCAAGACTTTATATTTGTGACACAAATATAAGTGTATGTCTTTATTCGACAAAAGTGTTGAAAATATTTATTTTTAATGTCGAAATACGTTGTCGTATGTATACAACCTTAGTGAGAGAGTACACTTCAACAAGTGTATGTGAGTATATCATCGTATACTAGAGTCTTTTATACATATACATATACTGTATGTATACTTGTATTTGTGTGCTTTAAACGTGTACGTATACCGTATTTATACGGGTAGGTATGCCGTATTTATACGCGTAGGTATACCATATAATACGTGTAGGTATACCGTATTATACGTGTAGGTATACCGTATTTATAATGTATTTTTATAATATATATTTATCAGACAAGTTAAAAGAGGGGAGGCTGAGATGGTTTGGGCATGTGAGGAGGAGGCAGTTGACAGAACCAGTTAGAGCAGTGGAAACCATGATAGTGGAAGGAAGGAGGAGTAGAGGCAGACCCAAGTTGACTTGGGATGAAAGACTTAGGCAAGATTTGGTAGAATTGCACCTCTCTGAGGACATGGTTCATGATAGGAGTGCGTGGAGACGTAGGATTAAGGTTAAGGACTTGTAGGTGAGGGTATAGATGTGCCCTACCTTTTCCTTGGGAGAGGGGGGTTAGATTTCTTTTACACTTTAGGTAGACCAACATATGATGATTTTCTTGTATATATGCATATATGTTGCTTACTGATGATTTATCTGCCTACTGCTACGCGATTTACTTGCCCGTTTTTCATCTATCTGTCTGTTGGTTGTTTTGGAGCCGGGGGTCTCTCAGGAAGCAGCCTCTCTATTCTTGAATAGAGGAAAGGTTTGCCTACATCCCACCTCCCCCAGACCCTACTAATAGTTCTGCTATTTGTGGGATTTACTGGGTATGATTGTTGTTGTTGTTGTTTTCATTGGGCCTAGCCCACATTTTAGTGTCATTGGGCTTAACCCATGTATTTTGTCTTTGGGCCTAGCCCATATTATTTATTACAAATGGGCTTTTATAAGGTTTATGGAAATGGGCCATTGCCCATATATTTAAGAAATTGGGCTTAGCCCAAAATTTATGTTATCTTAAGCCCACTATTTATTTAAAAGCCCAAAGTGTTATATTTTTAGCCCATTTAGTGTTTATTGAATTTTGATAAATTTTACTAGTTATCCTAGTAACATGTTATTTTTCTAATCACACTTGGCGTTATGCTCAATGTTAAACTTTTCGATTTTTCGTTGTAGAAGCATAAAGAATCGTTCGATGTCCGCGCCTTTAGTTATGGTATTACAATTGTGCATTTTAAGTAGGCGTGAAGGTTTGCAACCAATATCACACTTGTGAATGTTTGTAATGTTTTTGTCGTGGCGAAAGTGTACATTTTTATAAGCGTTGTATATTTCATTTTGGTACGTATTCCTACGGCTAATACATACACTTAATATACACACTTTATACTTCAAATAAAGTATTTGAAGTGTATACCTATAATCTTCCCAAAAATTACATTAATTTGTCATATTTATAAACTTTACCCATTTTATCATAAAAACAACTTTTGAGGTTTTAAATAACTCTTGGATGGTTAAGACTTAACCATCATCATTAGGGTTTATCTAATCACGTTTAGGGTTGTTAATCACAATTAAGTTTACTAATCACGATTAACCATGCTAATCACCCCGTTAATCCCATTTTAATCGCGATTAAGATTTTTAGAAAACTTCGCCATAGTTTCCCCTAAACTATGGCGTTTTCCCACGTTTTTAAAACGCGTTTAAAACCATTTTCAATTTCCAATCATCATTATTCTACTAATCTCAACAATTTACAACTTTCAAGTAGCTAAATACTACCATTTATATCCTTGATTCATGTGCTCTTATATATAATAAATTTCTAAAAAAAAATTTCAAGACTTTTATATTTTGGAATTCAAGATTTTTAAGTGTGGTTTTCATGACTATTTATTAAATCACTTGTTACTTTTAAAAATCACATTGATTAGTTCTTAAAACATCAAGTTTAGACCCTTAAAGTCCTTAATCTATCAAGTATTATAACTTATATATGTAAAGCTCATGAACATAATGATGATGATCTTTCATGATTTAAACATCTAGTTGTTTAAATCATATTTCTAAGCTTAATATAACAAGATCATCACTTATATAAGTTACTACACTAAATAAACAACATGATCATCATAAATCTCGTGACTAATCATCCTACTTTAACAAAAATCAACATGATCATACAACTCATTCAACACTAATACACATAATAATCACATAATACTTCACATTTAGTAAGTTGTTAAGTTTTGGTTTAGGGTTTAGTGGAAATTTTCTTTGATTTCAAGATGATCAACAAGTACTTTAGTAATCTGCATATGATAACAAGCTTAAAAATGATAAGTAGAGGCTTAGCACTTTGCAAGTGTCCTAAGATGATTATTTAGAAAAGATTAAGCCCCAAACAAAGTCCTAAGAATGCTCCATGCTTACACCTTCCATAGATGATCTTGAAATGGGTTTTTAGGGGTTGAAATGGTGATTTTTATGGCTAAAAATGAAGGGTTTGTGGGCTGCCGAAATATGAGGGGATTGGGAGGGGTTTCTTGGTTTCAAATGTTTGAATAAAAGTGATAAATGTTGGTGATATGATATGTATGACAAGTTGGTGAATCAAGATCCCTAAAAGTCTTCAAATAATCTCCAACACCATACTTCTTTATCCACAAAATCATATTGTAGGATGATTTCATGTGGGGTCCTCCACATGAACGAAATGGGGGGGGGGGGGGGGTATTAGGTTTTAAATACATTTTTTTTCTAACATATAAAACATATGCAAAATTGGTTAATTTTTAGATATTTTAGCCATTATGCTAAATAGTTTAATTAGGGTAGTTAGTGGTAGTTTATGATTTTAAATAAAGTCTAGCAAGTTGACTAGTTTAGTGGGTATAAGTTTTGAATGGTAAAAATACCACTAGTTCACTCACCCGTTCGATATCGGGTGATATACAAAAGTTATACTATAATACCGGGAGCTATGGTTTTAATTTACCATCAGCACTATAGCGTTTATTCAAGGCGTTTATGACGCAAAAATATCGCTAACTAGTTCGCTAGCCTTTTAGTTTAGGAGATTGGATGGTAGAAATATAATTTATTCGCCTATCGGCTTGAGTTTGGACAGTGTGTGAAAGTTGCGGCGTGACACCGGGAGTAAATGTTTCGGGTATCCCATTGATATCCCCAAGCTTATTTATGATGTAAAGTATTATTTACAAGTCCTACGAACCTTAAAATAATAGGTTCTGGCGTCGCGGAAAATGTATTTTGGTTATATTTTAGCGCAGAGCGGACAAAGTGCAATTGTAAGCGTTCATCGGAAAGTTAAGGTGTTTTAAATGTTTCGCGTCCCTAATTAGGGATTTTTATTCGTATTCCATCTACTAAGAGCGTCTGTGCCCTTCGTTGCTCGTTCCGACAGTTTTTAGAACTAGCTGGCATGAATAGTGTGATCCGGTGAATAGTGTTTTTCAGTATTCTGCCAACATATTAGGACATAGTTTGCGGTTTTCTCGCAACATGGCGATTGTGTTAATATTGTTTAGCATTTTTACCATGTCCTATGATTGCTAGAACTTATACTCCCTAATCATGCAATAATTAAATCGTAACGAGAGAAATTAAACGTTAAATCGCGTGTTTAAGTTGTATGGAATTACCATTATTTTTCCCAGTTGTCACATTCTCCCCCTGTTAGAAGAATTTTGTCCCGAAATTCGAGTCGTGCTACCGGTTGCAGGGGGGTCTGGAAACAGGTGAGGGTACTTGGATTTCATTTGGTCTTCACGTTCCCACGTATACTCGGGACCGTGACGCGAGTTCCAACGAACTTTAACTAGCTTCCTAGGATTCCTGCGTGTCTTGTGGACCTACCAGTCCGTAACCTCAATAGGTTCTTCAGTAAATTGAAGTTTGTCGTTGACATGAATCTCATCTGCTGGAATGACTACGGTTTCTTGAGTAGGAATTTTCTTGAGATTTGACACGTGAAACGTGTCGTGTACACTGCTCAGTTCTTCTGGTAGTTCTAACTTGTACGCAACAGTTCTGATCTTTTCCAAGATTTTGAAGGGTCCAATGTAACGTGGGTTCAACTTTCCACGTTTACCAAATCTTACTACGCCCTTCCAAGGCGAGACTTTTAACAATACCATGTCTCCGACCTCGAAAGCTAATGGTTTGCGTCTTTTGTCGGCGTAGCTCTTTTGTCTATCGTGAGCCATCTTGATACGGTCCCGTATCTGAATGATCTTGTCTAAGGTTTCCTGGACCAAATCCGGACCAATGAGTTGTTTATCCCCGGTCTCCGCCCAACATAGCGGGGACCGACACTTTCGTCCATATAATGCTTCAAACGGGGCAGCTTGGATGCTAGTGTGATAACTATTATTGTACGAGAACTCCACTAAGGGCAAGTGAGTATCCTAGTTTCCACCCAAATCCATCACACAAGCACGTAACATGTCCTCCAAGGTTTGTATCGTTCGCTCACTTTGGCCGTCCGTTTGCGGGTGAAAGGCGGTACTAAGATTCAGTTGGGATCCAAAGGCCTATTGGAATGATTGCCATATCCTAGACACAAATCGACCATCTCGGTCTGATATAATAGAAACAGGCACTCCATGTCGTGCCACAATCTCCTTGAGATATATTTCGGCCAGTTTCTTGGTGCTATCCTTCTCACTGATCGGTAGAAAATGTGCGGACTTTGTAAGTCGATCTACAATTACCCAAATCATATCATGGCCTCTTGAGGTTCGGGGTAACTTAGTAATAAAGTCCATTGAGATTTGTTCCCATTTCCATACGGGAATTTCAGGTTGTTGTAGCAAACCCGAAGGCTTTTGATATTCCGCCTTAACCTTGGCGCATTTAAGGCATTTCCCAACATAAGCAGCAATGTCGCTTTTAAGCTTTGGCCACCAATAAAATTCTTTTAAATCTTGGTACATCTTATCCGAACCTGGATGTATAGAGTACCTTGACTTGTGTGCTTCGTCCAAGATAATTGTTCGCAGTTCGCCAAAGAACGGGACCCAAATTCGTCCCATAAAGTACAGTGTTCCATCCTCCTTTGGCACCAATTGTGCCTCCATTCCTCGTAAGGATTCAGCATGTATATTTTCTGGTTTAAGCGTCTCTTGTTGAGCATCGTGAATCCGAGAAGTGAGGTCATTTTGTATGGTCATCTCTAAGGCTCGCACCCTTAGAGGTTTTACACGTTCTTTGCGGCTCAAGGCGTCCGCCACAACGTTCGCCTTGCCCGGATGATACTTTATCTCACAATCATAATCGTTCAATAACTCGACCCATCGTCGTTGCCGCATATTTAAATCCTTCTGATCGACTATATGTTGCAAACTCTTGTGATCTGTAAAGATTGTACAACGAGTACCATATAAGTAGTGACGCCAGATCTTTAACGCGAATACCACCGCACCTAGCTCCAGATCGTGCGTGGTATAGTTTTTCTCATGCACCTTTAACTGACGAGACGGGTACGCAATGACTTTGTCCCGTTGCATCAACACACAACCAAGACCTTGATGCGATGCATCACAATAACCCATGAAGTCATCGGTACCATCGGGTAAGGATAAAACAGGCGCGTCACAAAGCTTATCCTTCAGCAGTTGAAAGGCCATCTCTTGTTTCTCTCCCCAATCAAATTTCTTGTCCTTTTGTGTTAGGGACGTTAGCGGTTGGGCAATTTTCGAAAAGTTCTCTATGAATCATCTATAATAGCCCGCTAATCCCAGAAACTGTCGTATCTCAGTAGGGGTTCTAGGCGCTTCCCAATTCTTAATTGCCTCATTCTTTGCCGGGTCGACATGAATTCCCTTCTCATTTACCACATGACCTAGGAATTGTACCTCGCGAATCCAAAATTCACATTTTGAAAACTTGGCATACAGTTGTTCCTTTCTCAAGAGTTCTAAAATAGCTCGCAAATGTTGCTCGTGTTCCTCCTTGGTTCGCGAGTATATTAGAATATCATCAATAAATACAATCACGAACTTTTCTAATAAATTCTTTATCTAACAGCTCCTGTAGCTGAGTAGATAGCTCATGCATTTCAGACGGAGCTAACCGATATGGTGATTTCGCCACTGGTGCCGCTCCTGGCACCAAATCAATTCGAAACTCCACTTGACGTTGTGGAGGTAATCCAGGCAAGTCTTCTGGAAATTCTTTCATGACAGGGATGTCTTCTAGCTTCGGCTCTTTGGTTTCCTTGTCGACTACGTGGGCGAGGAAGGCTATACAGCCTTTTCGAAGACACTTTTGCGCCTTCATGCAATTTATGATCCGTAGGGGTGTCTCGTGTTTCTCCCCATGAATTATAAGCATTTCTTCATTCGGCAGTGGGATGCGGATGGTCTTCTCATGACAAACCACTTCTGCCCGGTTGTCGAACAACCAATCCATTCCAACAACCGCGTTAAAGCTGCCCAGATCAACGGGTAAGAGGTCGATAGAAAATTTTCGCTCCCCAAGCTCGAGTGTACAACCCTTGATAACCTCATCCGCTTCGACTAATTTTCCATTCGCCAATTCTATAGAGTACGGGACGTCTAGTTTACTCTACTCCAGACCAAGTAGGTTCTTAAATTCTATAGATATAAAACTAAAGTCGGCGCCATTATCAAATAAAACGGATGCAAAGTGTTGGTTTATAGGGAACGTACCCGTAACTACATTCGGGTCCTGGCGTACCTCGCGTGCTCCTATTGTAAAAACTCTCCCACGAGCTTGATTTTCCTTTGGGCAGTCCTTCTGATAATGCCCCTTGTCGCCACATCCATAACAACCTTGGCCTCTGCCATTTCCACTTCCACCTCGATTATTATTGTTGTTACCACCTTGATTTCCATTGCCACCCTGGTTCCTATTCCCACGCCCCGTACCAGACCAACATGTTTCCTTGCTATGCCCGATCTTGCCACAATTTTCGCACCTATTTGTTTTGCACGGACCCGCATGGTGATATCTACACTTATCACATTTGGGCAAAAAGCCCGCATAACCTTACCACCGGTTGCATTGGTTGTTGTGCCAGTCCTGGGCTCGGCTGGCGGGTTAACTTCCCTTCGTTTGTTAGAATTGTTGTTGTTAGCCCGGGTGCCTTTCTTGAAATTTGAAAATTTCCGCTTGTTATCACTTGTAGACTCCACATGAGTCTCCTTTTTGTTAGAGCCCAGCTTTGAAAACTTATTTAAACGAAGAGCCTCCTCGGTGAGGGCGACAGCCAAGTCGATCGCCTCGCTGATTGTAGGGGGCTTGGAAGAAGTAACCATGCTTAGAATTGTAGGAGCAAGTCCCCAGATAAAACTCCCAATCCGTTTAACTCAGGATCCACCAAGTAGGGAACGACCCTAGACAAATCGTGGAAGCGTTGTATGTATCCAGCGATATCAGATCCGATCATCTTTAAGTTCCAAAACTCGGTCTCAAGTTTCTGAATCTCCGCCCTAGAACAATACTTCTTTCTCATTAGTTCCTTGAGCTCGTCCCAGCTCATAGCATACGCAACTGTTTCTCCTTTAGTCTGAACCTGTAGGTTCCACCATGAAAGCGCCCCATCCAAGAATAGCCCGGAGATATAGGTGACCCTTTGTTCAGGAAGGCATTTGCTCATTCTTAGGACTGAGTCTGTCTTCTCGGTCCAGCGCACAAATGCTACGGCACCGCCTGTGCCATCGAAGTTCAGAGGTTTGCAGTCCAAAAACTGCTTGTACGTGCAACCTGAAACATTTACAACCACAAACCATGAATGAGCATTGTCATAGTATAAATAGAATATACGGGAGTATTGTAATATGTCATAGACGACTTAGCCTTACCGGTAGGGGGATTGTTTCCTGATGTACCTCCAGTACCACCGCTCTGCTCGGTGCGGTTAGCTTCGTACTGCGTAATCGCCTGAGAGATGCGCTCATTCAGTTCGGCTTCTGTTCTCAGTAGTGGGTTTGTGTTGGTGTTTCGTCTTGGCGGCATTGTCTTCTAATAAGAAGTATTGCGGAAATTAGACACATATTTAATGATAAATATCGTCCACTAAGGTATATGTACATAATAGGTAAATAGTCATCACATCACCCAAACATGCAATCACATAAGCAACACATGCACATGTATAAGCAACAATATGTAATAAAGAAAAACAAACCACTGAGCTTTCATATATTAGACAACTTGATACATTGTTTAGTAGAAGAAAACAAAAGGACTCGAGGCTACACAACCCCGGTCGTACATGTTCATAATACACAAAAGTAGTAAGTCTTTTTCTTCTACATTGGTCTTCCAAAATCTTCAAGTGTCTTCAGCTCATACTAGGTCTTCATATGTACACTGAAAGTGAGTCTGCAACTCCCAAACAAAAGTATCCGCAATAATCACCTTAGGAGTAAGAGGGATGGTGTGTGGTGAAGGATGGATGAAGTTGAGAAGATGGATACACTCATCCTCCTGCTCGTAGACACTGCGAGAGAGGGCACTGACTTATAGTTGGAGCACTAAGTCGAGTGCTCGAACAGGAATGTCAGGGTCGGCAGGTGCAGTATGGTGTGGTGGTGGAGGGTAGGCTCGTGGTGGCGGTGGCTAACAAATTTTGTTTGTTTAGCTGACTAGTCTCAACCGACTCGTGATATAAATCGAATGCTAGGTGTGAACAAATACGTGTGATCTTCCGGTGTCGTAGGGTGTTATAGTACCACCCCGTCTAGTGTTCTACCAGATAGAACTTAAGATTTTTTAATAGATAGTGATCATTAGCTTGCCCACAGAGCCCATCAGGATTTCCATGCACTACAAGTTGTTATTACGTGGGCCCCCGAAATAATAAATTGCCTTGCATGGTCACCCTAATGTTCTCTCGTTCAGAGCAGATGATCAGATCGAGGGGGGGACACTACTATCTTCATACCTTCAACATAGAAGGGACCTTCATGATGGTCCACGTGCTAACATCCGTTGTCATTACTCGCGAAATGGCACAACGTTAGACGAAGTAGAAATAAAGACAATTTGTAGCAATAGTAGCTGGAGGGGCACCTTCAAGATGAGTACTTCATCTTCCTGGTCTGGACAAGAGTGTCGTCAATCATGATTCGTAAAAGCCATAGGGACCTCGCCCCACAAATAGAGTTGTTTTCCAAGGTTGCCTCCTCCGCCTCGTCGTCGTCACTACTGTAAGGACCTTAAAAAATGTCCCAAAACGACCCGTAAGTAAAAACCCAGACCCCTGAAACTCTACTGTGCATGAAAAACCAAGAAAACAAAGTTTTTGAGTTTCAGGCGGGCCGCGTAAGGGTTAGCTTAGCCTTACGCGGGCCGCGTCAAAGCTGGGTTGACCGGATAAGCATGCCGGGCCACGCGTCGCACACGTGGCAGGCCTATGTGTGACACGCTAGCCCTAGTCTACGCATAGCTGGCCCTCGCGGGCCGCGTAAGGATCCTGAAGGGGTTCACGCAGACCGCGTGAAACCCATATTTCACCTATAAATAGTTTGGGTTACGAGCAGTTCATCTGTGTCGAAATTTCAGTTCAAATCACAAAGTATACTGCTCAAAATTCGAAATTAGCATAGTGAAACGCTGCTCCGATACTGGGTATTAACTCAATCGCTGCTATGATTCAATTATCCGATCAATTGAAACTATTTGACAGGATGTTTAAGTGCTGCCCAACTTCGGGCTATCCTTTGTCATTAATCGTGAATCCGATAGGATGTTTGAGTGCCACCCGAACTCGGGGTATACTTTGTCATTCGTCGTGAAAACGGTGGATGTTTAAGTATTGCACTCTGTCATTCGTTGCGAATCCGATGGATGTTTAAGTGTTGCACTTTGTCATTCGTCGTGAGGGTTTTAATCTTGTGAATTATCGTAAATGCTGTATTAGTTACTAACCTAGTTCGTGTGCATTGTTATTTAAATTAGGTTACAAGGCTAATCAGTAGGCTAAACTCTGCCCGTTTAAATCTGCAATGAGAGTCATTCTCTTTTTATTAAATATGTTTTACAATACTCCAAGCATTTTCAAAAGTTATAATTACAGGGATTAAGTCGTGGTTATCTTGAATCGCTGGCTAGTGGGGTATTGTGCACATTACTAATTTCTTACGGTTAGGCTAATAATTCCTAACAGTGATAATCGTCACTACTTGGGGAAAGACCCAATAGTGGTATGACCATTGTCACCAGGTGACACGGCGCCAGATAAAAATAAGATAGAAGCCATTGTAATCGCTCTTATGCTGTAATTGATAACTACTGTGTCATTTTATATACTTGAATGACTCGCCAGCATTTCCCCGCTGATAAAATATTTTTAAAACATGTTTCAGGTGACCTGCTGTAAATCAAGGAAAACGTGCTACGGAGCACTAACAAGCTTGAAGAGGTGGCTCAGTTAAAATGAATAAACATGTTTTATAAATCAGGGAATTTACTTATGAAATTCCTCTATTGTAAATTACGGGTTTATCCCAAATTATGAAATAAAATAATCGGGCATTTTCGAGTTTTAAAAGATCCTGTAAAATCTTCCGCTGTCGCATCAATTAAATACCACGGGTTTCCTGTCCCGCAGCTCCTGACCGGGTCAAACCGGGGCTGGGGCCGTGTCAGGAAAAGGTGGTATCAGAGCCACTGATTTAAGCCCATTTAAGTATTTAAAAATACTTAATTTTCCTGATTGCCATCCTGTGATTATGTGTTTATATCTTTACTATCTGTTAACTTACAGTATGGGTAAGCAAAGAATTTCGGACATCTATCATAAATTAGATAGTTCACCGAAAGATAAGGGAACTTCATCCCAATCAAATTCCTCAAGATACTCAGCAGATACTGAGGAAGGAATATTTGTTCGTAAGACACAGTTTGAGAAACCACTTACCCCTAATAAAAGAAGTTGGATTATTAGAAAAAGTCAAGAGAAAATAAAGAAGTCACAACCAAAAGGAATGACGAGAGATAAGGAAACCCAGGAAATAGGCAGTAAATCACCATGGGAAAATGAATTAGACGAACAATGGGAAAATCTCTATATGTTAGCCACTACAGCAGTAAATGCTAACTTCTAGTTAAATCACCAAACCAGTATCAGCACCTACGACACCTACGAGCCAGAAACTTTAAACTATTAAATAACCACTAGTATATTTCAAAAGTTCAGTTGTAATATGTCACACCCCGATATTTCCGCGTATTACCGGTGGGCCCGGTGGGGAGTATCGTGACGTAGTTGATATCGTCATAGTCAAACAACACAACATATAAATGCACAGCGGAAGCAAATGATAAATATATTACAATCCAAATAAAAAGTAATATCAAAGTATTACAACGGAAAGTAAAGGATCCACAGGCGGATCAAATAAAAGAAAAACTGTTCAACAGACTTCAGGCATCTAGAACTTGCAAGATTCCTTATTAACGCCCTGAGCTTACAGCCAATTACGTTCAGTACCTGTCACTTAACCTTTTTGGAAAATACGTCAGTTTACACTGGTAAATACAATTAACTGACTCATTTTGGAAAAGAGTTTGAAAATTGATTTGAATGCACGAGGCACAAAAATATCTTTTATAACTTGGGACAATCTTATTAATAAAAATCTTGTATCCGATTTACATGCTTGTCCAACATTTAGGGCCGGTGATTATACAATACAAGCCGGTCAAGATTAATCGACACACCATAAATATAACTCACAAGAAGACAGCCTTACGAGTGAGTATATCTTTTACATACGCAACAGGAGGTGTTATGCCTACACCTTGTGCTTAAGTTATGGCCATTCACTTTTAAATGAGCCAAGGATATCCAGGACACGGTCATTAACCCCTAATGTTATTTGTTATCAATCAATACAGATTAAAACGGGATTATGCAATTTAATCATCTCTGATTAAAAGGTTTCTACACCCGACCAAGCGGTATTTTTATAATACCGTATCCCAAGCCCGTATAAGGGAAAATAAGTTAAAAGTATTTACCTGAGCTAGCAAAGCAATTTATACTCAGCCGTATATTCTAATCAGCAAGCACAAGTACTTCTACTGGGCTCTCAATCTGGAACGAAGGTTTTATTAACCTATTAGATTCCTAACGGGTCTTATTTAAGTCGTAACTTAGACCGGTTAGTTTTAAGGAAAGGTTTACGGTTCAAAACGCATGATTAAGCGAAGACCGGAATAGGATGTGATTTAGACCCGACAAGTTTGGAGACTTGTATAATATGGGTAAACTAAACACATTCTGGATTTTGAGATAAAAACGATAACGTTTGACCCGTTTCGGCTAATTTATGCAAACTAGTTACATAAACCGATCCGAACGCGAAATATGCGTAACGGGTAACCAAATGAGTCATGAACAGGTTTCCTAAGTTAACATGCCCTAAACATGTTGTGATATCAGTAGGATCCTTCCGTTATGCCCAAAACGAATTTAAAACCAATTTATGCCTCGCAGGGGTATTTTGGTCATTTTAGAGGTTATAAATGAGATTAAATATCATTTTGAGTTACAGGTCTGATTAATCAGTAAAATACTTAATTTACTAAGTTATATCAGTAGGGTATCATATATATGTGAAATTTATTAATCATAACCATACTATGCACCGTAGGGGCATTTTGGTAATTTCACATACGCTTAAAAGGTCAAAACTGAAAACCTGAGTTTAAAACTTTTCCTTACTGTTAAAATATAAAAAATTTACTGAATATATTAGTAGGCATCAACCCTTATATGTTTAAAATAGTTTTGATACATATTATGCGTTAAGAACGCTTAAAAAGGCGATTTGGAGCCATTTTCGGGTTTTCAAAGGAAAGCTGATGTTTTTATTATTCCAGAAGGCTCAAAATAATTTATTTATCATATTAGATCAGTAGGAAAAGGTTTGGCATCAAAAGGATTTGTAAAACTCATTTTATAGCCCAAAAGGGCAAAACCGGTAATTACCGAATTAATGCTATAACCCTAAGTTATGCTCAACCTAAAAATAAATAAAAATCTTCAAAAATCCCAAAATATTATTTTATATCAGTAGGTAAAAATTTTGGTATCAAAAATTGGGTTTAGATAGGATATACGCTAATTACGCCGTTTAATTAATAAAAAAACTTTTCAATTACGCTAATGAGCATAACTTCTATTCTAGACCTCAAACTGATGTCAAATTTCAGGGACAAGTCTATAAATTAGTAATAAAGATTATTGTCCTCTCACATTTTCAAAATTCTCGTTTTAGGGTCAAAAGGGCATAACGGTCAACATTTAGGCACTTAACGGAAACATGCATGAACTAGGATTTCTATGGAACCAAGTTGTATAACCTCGGAGGGTTATACTAACTTATAATATGGTCCTAATGGAATCCTAAGGCATATCTAAACTAAGCTAAATTGGGTCAGAACTGAAAGTCAAAGCAAAAGTCAACTTTTTGCGACTTTCGTCTCCGAACCGAGCCTATACTTAGAATTGTCGGGTTGAACATGTTTAGACATGTTCAACTAATATTTACCAAGTTATTAAAGTGATAAAACTGATTTTATTGCCTTTATATCATTAGTTATAAATTTTAATTAAAAACTGATTATTTCGACCCGACAATTAACTAAGCAAACGTGGTAATTAGGAGGTGCCGTTTTGAGGGTTAAACACCTACCTAATTACGGTCACGTAGCCATGTTCGTTACGAACAATGTCTTAACCGTTTAAAAGTCAAAGCGTTTATCAAAACGCTTGACTTTTCGGCTATAACCGCTAAATATTTAACTAAGCACGAAAGGGGACACTTACAAGCGTCCAATGGACTGAAGGAGGTTCTCAAGAAGCTCGAGATCCTCACAGAAATCAGAGAATAAGCAGAATGGAATGAAGGTGTGAGGTGAAAGTGAAAACCCACCTCCTTATATACTTTTCGGGACCTCGTAGGATCGCGACAAGTGTCGGGGAGCTATATTCAGATCATTACAAGTGTAAGGTGGTTTTATCATCCTATGGGCAGCCCCTAGATTGAAGGAATACCATTTTCAATTGATTAAAACAGCTGGTAACAGCTGGAAATCAAGTTTCTGAAATGGCAGTTTTGGTCCCTGCATGCTTCTAGCCCCTTTCTGATGCGTTTGAGGCCCGTTAAACCATTTTTAAGCCTCTACAATGATGCCTAAACATGAGGGACATGAAACATGCTCAAGAACATGTCGGATGTCAGCTCGTTTGGTCGTACGGTCACGTTGTTCGACTAATTACGACGAAACACGAACGGACGCTAAAAACGATCCAAATTACGCGACGAATGGATTTTATCATGGCGATCACTAAAATAAAATATTTTAATTCTTACATAAATTTTTGGGTGTCCGGAGATATTCAGAATGTGAGATATGCGCGAAAATGCAAACTTGTGCACTTTTTGACACTTTTAGTCCCTGCTTGACATAAAAGTTTATTTTTGCGCACCGAACACCTCTAAGCCTATATCTAAGCTATACAAAGGATATTTAGGGCATTTTTAACTTAGGGTCATCTTCTGGAAGGTCCGTTACCCTACGAATCGACATACTTTTGCAGTTTGACGCAAATAGTCCTTTAATTGCGCAAAGTAGCGCGAAATGCCGTTTAATGATATCCAAGCCTTCCATGGCCCATATTGATCATTCCCAAGCATATACTTAAATATTACTACGCTCACGTTCGCTTAGATGGTCACCGAAAGGCGTAGATTCAAAAGTTGACGCTTTAGGTCCCTCTATTGCGCAAACTTGCGCATCTCATCATTTAATAGCATTGAAGCCTCATCTAATCCATATTGGGCATTATTGAAAGTATTATTAAACATTACGATGCTTCGGGTATGCTAAAAGGTCATTCAGAGGTATAATTAAACATATTGACACTTTTAGTCCCTCTAACTTGCAAAGTTGCGCGTAACTTTACTTATAGGCATAAAAACCTTAGACGGCCATTATTTGGCATTCCCGAGAGTATAATTAAATATCATGAAGCTCTCGGTTTGTTAAAAGGTCACTCAGAGGTTAGAATTGACATGTTGACGCTTTTAACCCTTTATTACGCAAACCTTCAATTAATTACGCAAACGGCTACACTTAACCATCAAGTGGCACATTTGTGAATATAAACATCGTAAGAGGTTATTTAGAAACTTATTTTAGGTATTATAATACTTCCAGTTCTTTCATAATCAAAGTTTTCGATTTTTCGAAAAATTAGTCCCTTAAATTCAACGTTTGACTTCATTAGGGTTTATTACACGTGTCAATACTTCATTGGACGTGATTTTTCGAGGTGTTACATCCTCACCCCCTTAAAAGAAATCTCGACCTCGAGATTTTCTTAGAGTAAAGGAAGTACTTTCTGTCGTATCATGGATTTAACTTCCATAGTATATTTGGGCCTCCAAGGGTATCCCAGTTAACCTATACAATAGGTGCATACTTTCTTTTGGAGCTCCTTAACCTGTCGATTCTCGGTCGACATAGGTTGCTCATACTATCATAGATTTGCATATCATTATGTGATAGCGCTTTTCGACTTATTGGTGACACGACGCTAAATCATTAGTGTGGGTCACATTGCGCGTTCCACCAAGCTTCCTAAATTAGGTCTTAGCTCGTAAGCTATTTAGTCTTGATACATTCGAATCCTTCGAATGTCTTTATATATTCCGAGCTTAACTATCCTGAAAATTACAACTCGGCACACCCTTCTAGGGTGTTATCTTTTGTTGAACCTTATCTTTTAACCAGAACTTAGGAGGGTTGCTATTTTCATAAATCCTTGATTTCCTGCCGTATACTGGCAACTTACAATCGATTATGGATTTGTATGATCTTATTTGCTATTTCCTAGGCAACTTTCATATCCTGATAATTGGACTTAGCAATTCTCTATCTAACAATAGATGTTTAACATTCCATCTATACCAGGTCTCCAAAGGAGCAGCCTTTATACTTACATATCAATTATTATAGAAAAGCTTATCTTAAGGTGGGATGGTTATCCCAACCATTGCTTAAAACTAATCTTAAGGAGTAGCTAATCCTCAGAGCTAGTTGAATAACTCAACGATCCTGGGTAGTTGATGGTGATTCTTAATCGTTGTTAAAATAGGGTTGCGGTAATGAGTGCATAAGCAAAATAAACCGTCTTTCTTATCAAACTCTCGGAATATCGAGTTAGGCTATATGAATCTCTTATCTTAAAGTTTACTTAATCAGGGTTTCGATTATTCCATGATCAACACGGAGTTCTTACAACATTCCAACCCTAAGCGGGATGTTAATCTTAACTCTACTTGTCTTTCGGGAGGTAAACATGGTAGTCTAAGGAGAAGATAATCAAGATACAAGGAGGCTACAGAGATTTTCCAAATCTCAGGCACCAGCTCATCCATCCTTGCTGGTGTCAAATGAGTGACACATTTATGTTACGAGTCCACGGATTTCTTAATCAGTGACACTTACTTAGACAATTCCATTCTGGATATCATCTTTGAATACCATTAGTTGACTTTAATACCCTATGACCATTGGGATATCTTTGTGGTTCCATGCATTAAACCTCCATACTGATCAGGCATGGAAGCAATCTATGGAACATATTAAGATACACCAATCCTCATATGGCGCTTTTGTCATACCATCTGGCATTCGTAATCGATGGAGATCAAAGAGATATCAATTTCATTCGAATGCATTTATCTGGAGAGGGAGTACATTAGAATTTTATGATTTAAGATTTCTGACAGGAATTTTGGTTATTAATTATTTTATGCTAATCACTTATATAAATTAATTACCAGATGGCAAACGCTGGTAATGAACCCGTTAACGAAGTTAATCAATCCGAGCAAAACAACGACGATCAGTTTCTAAATAGGCAAGATATCGAGAATATCGTTGCTCAGGGAATAGCCAATGTTATTCCAGCAATACTTGCTGCTGCTCGAAATCCAGTTGAACCTCAAATTATTCCTAGCAAACGTACTCATGAAGATAACTTCAGTAATAGTGTAAACGGAGGCGGCAACAATAACAATAACAATAATGTACTGCAAGCTCTAATTCTCAAAAGAATGAAAGCTGCAACTCCTGGTTGCACTTACAAGGAATTTCTTGCCTGTAAACCAGCTGAATTTGCAGGCAACGAAGGGGCGACTGCTGCACTGCATTGGTTAGAGAAAACCGAGGCAGTGATTACTATAAGTAAATGTGCCGAAGAAGACAAGGTCATGTACGCGTCACATCTTTTTAAAGAAGGGGCACTAGAATGGTGGAATACGGTACTTCAAGCCAAAGGAAGAAATATGGCCTATGCCATGAGTTGGGAAGAATTTAAGCAGTTAGTGGAAAGAAAATTCTGTCCCGAATACGAAAAGGAATAAATGACAAATAAGTTCCTGAACCACCGGATGGTGGATGTAGACTGTCGAGGATATACTTCGACATTCTTCGAATATGCGAGAGTGGTACCAACCCTGGCTTCACCAGAACCGGTACTTATTTCCCGTTATATTTGGGGATTGATTGGCGAAATTCGAGATATCATCAAAGCTACAAGACCCAACACTATTGATGATGTTGTGGAATTAGCGAACACCCTAACTCACGAACTGGTACGCACAAGAGAAGAAACCCAGAAGAAGGAAGTGGCCCAAAAGATTACCCAGGGATTTCGTATGGGTAACAGAAGTAATTTCAAGAAAAAGGGAATGGGGCAATCTTCCATTGTTCCATTTTGCAATACCTGCAAAAGAAAGCATTTTGGAAGATGCAAGGGGTATTGCAATTTCTGCAAAATTCCGGGGCATCAAGAAGAAGATTGCAGGAAGAAGAAAGCAACAGTTTGCTACAACTGTGGAGAAGCTGGACACTTTAGGCCAGACTGCCCAAAACTGGTCAAACCAGCTGATAACAAAGCCAAACCTGCAGAAGGAACTACCAAAAAGAACGCAAGAGCCTTCCAACTGACTACTCAGGAAGCAGAGCTAATCCCTGACGTGATAGCTGGTACGTTCCTAGTTCACGGTGTCTATGCAAAAGTATTATTTGACTCTGGTGCAAACCAAAGTTTTATAAATACTTCATTCTGCCAAGCTCTTAACTTATCCTTAACCAACCTTAGGCAGATTTTTACGGTCGAAACAGCAGATGGAAATTCTGTTAACATAGATAAAGTTTTGCAAGAAGGAAAAATAGAACTTTTAGGTCATAAATTTTCTGCAAACCTGTTACCTATGAACTTAGCCGGATTCGATGTTGTGTTAGGAATGGATTGGTTAGTAGCCAACCATGCTCGAATTCTTTGTGATAAGAATTCTATAGAAATTCATACACCCACAGGAGAAGTAGTGATGATTAAAGGAGATAAGCCACGTAAGCCAATGAAGTTCATTTCAGTAATGAAAGTTGCTAGTTATGAACGAAAACAAAGAATAGTATATATGATTTTAGTAATCATTAACACTAAAGGTAAGGAACTTAAGGAAATTCCAGTGGTATCAGAATACCCAGATGTATTCCCAGAAGAACTACCTGGATTACCACCTGATAGGGAGGTAGAATTTAGAATTCATCTAATTCCTGGAACTACACCGATAGCCAAGGCACCTTATCGGTTAGCACCCACCGAAATGCTAGAATTGAAAAAGCAGTTAGATGAATTACTAAGCAAATGATTTATACAACCTAGTTCATCCCCGTGGGGAGCTCCAGTGTTATTTGTGAAAAAGAAAGATGGTTCAATGTGAATGTGTATCGACTATAAGGAATTGAATAAGGTTACAATTAAGAACCGATATCCCTTACCTAGGATTGATGATCTTTTTGATCAACTTCAAGGAGCTAGATACTTTTCTAAGATCGACTTGCGCTCCGGATTTCATCAATTGAAAGTACAAGAAGAAGACATACCTACAACTGCTTTCAGAACTAGGTATGGTCACTACGAGTTTACAGTCATGCCCTTTGGGTTAACAAATGCTCCAGCAGCATTTTTGGACATGATGAATAGGATATGTAAACCGTACTTGGATAAATTTGTAATTGTCTTCATCGACGATATACTTATTTATTCCAAAAGTCAGGAAGAACATGGCCAGCACCTGCATGTACTCTTAACCTTGTTAAGAAAGGAGAAGCTTTACGCCAAATTCTCGAAGTGTGAATTTTGGCTACAGGAGGTGCAATTTTTAGGACACATGGTGAATCACGAAGGCATTCACGTAGATCCTGCTAAGATAGAAGCGATTACAAAATGGAAGGTCCCGCAGTCCGCTATGGAAATTAGAAGTTTTATGGGGTTAGCCGGATATTATAGACGGTTTATTAAGGATTTTTCCAAAATAGTTGTACCATTAACTAAGCTAACCTGTAAAGCAGTTAAGTTTGAATGTGGACCTAGGCAAGAAGAAGCCTTTAGGATTTTGAAGCAAAAGCTAACAAATGCTCCAATTCTAGCCTTACCAGAAGGAACAGAGGATTTTGAAGTATATTATGATGCTTCAAAGCTAGGATTAGGATGTGTGTTAATGCAACGCAAAAAGGTAATTGCTTATGCATCAAGGCAATTGAAAAAGCACGAGGAAAATTATACGACTCATGATTTAGAGTTAGGAGCCATAATTTTTGCCCTTAGGATTTGGAGACATTATCTGTACGGAAGTAAGTTTACTGTCTATACAGATCATAAAAGCTTAAGATAGATATTTGGGCAAAAAGAATTAAATATGAGGCAAAGAAGATGGATGGAGATCTTAAGTGACTACGACTGTGATATTCAGTATCACGAAGGAAAAGCAAACGTAGTTGCTGATGCCTTAAGTCGTAAGTATCATGAGAAACAACGACGAGTTCGTGCTCTTAGATTAAGTTTACAATTAGACTTAATGGAACAACTGAAAAATATCCAAGAAACAGCAATCAAGGATGATGCTGAAGGAATGAAAGGAAGAATAAAGGAATTAGAACAGGGAGAATTAAGAAATAAGATTTTAGAGGAAGCCCATAAATCTATGTATACCATGCATCCTGGTAACAATAAAATGTACCAAGATTTAAGAAATAATTTCTGGTGGATAGGAATGAAAAAAGACATAGCTAGATATGTTTCTAAATGTCTTACTTGTTCACAAGTTAAGGCAGAACACCAGAAACCCTCAGGTCTACTACAACAATTAGAAATGCCGGTATGGAAATGGGAACTTATAACCATGGATTTTGTTACTAAGTTACCCAAAACCAGAAAAGGTAATGACGCGATTTGGGTAATTGTGGATCGACTAACCAAATCAGCTCATTTTCTACCCATGAAAGAAACCTTTAGTATGGAAAGGTTGGCAAAGTTGTATGTAGATGAAGTAGTATCCTTACATGGAGTTCCACCCTCCATTGTATCGGATAGGGATAGTCGTTTCACTTCCCATTTCTGGACAGGTTTCCAAGAAGCAATGGGAACTCGACTAAATTTAAGCACTGCATACCATCCTCAAACAGACGGACAAAGTGAAAGGACGATCCAAACTATGGAAGACATGCTTAAGGGCATGTGTAATAGATTTTGGTGGGAACTGGGATGACCACTTACCCTTAATCGAATTCTCCTATAACAATAGTTATCATTCAAGCATCGAAACTGCCCCATTCGAAGCATTATACGGACGGAAGTGTAGAACTCCAGTTTGTTGGGCAGAAATAGGAGAAAGTCAATTATCAGGTCCGGAGATTGTGCAAGAAACTACCGATAAGATTACTCAAATCAAGGAAAGACTAAAGACGACTCGAGATCGCCAGAAGAGTTATGTAGACAATCGACGCAAGCCACTCGAGTTTCAAGTTGGAGACAAAGTACTATTGAAAGTTTCTCCTTGGAAAGGAGTAGTTCAGTTCGGTAAGAACGGAAAGCTAAGTCCAAGATAGGTGGGACCATTCCCAGTGATCCAACGTATAGGACCAGTTGCCTATCGTTTACAACTAGCAGAAGAGTTAGTTGGAGTACATAATGTATTTCATGTATCCAATCTCAAGAAATGTCTATCTGACGAATCGCTGGTAATACCTCTTCAAGATGTAGAGGTGAATGAAAAGTTAAAATTTGTTGAGAAACCTCTTCAGATAGAAGACAAAATGATCAAGTTTCTCAAACACAAGCGACTAGTGCTAGTCAAAGTCAAATGGGATTCAAAAAGAGGGACCGAATACACTTGGGAGCTGGAATCGGAGATGAAGCGAAAGTATCCTCACTTATTTTGGTAAATCTCGAGGATGAGATTTTAAATAAGGTGGGGAGGATGTAAGGACCTTCAAAAATGTCCCAAAACGACCCGTAATTAAAAACCCGGACCCCTGAAACTCTACTGTGCATGAAAAACCAAGAAAACAAAGTTTTTGAGTTTCAGGCGGGCCGCGTAAGGGTTAGCTTAGCCTTACGCGGGCCACGTCAAAGCTGGGTTGACCGGATAAGCATGCCGAGCCACGCATCGCACACGTGGCAGGCCTATGTGTGACACGCTAGCCCTAGTCTACGCATAGCTGGCCCTCGCGGGCCGCGTAAGGATCCTGAAGGGGTTCACGCGGGCCGCGTGAAACCCATATTTCACTTATAAATAGTTTGGGTTACGAGCAGTTCATCTGTGTCGAAATTTCAGTTCAAATCACAAAGTATACTGCTCAAAATTCGAAATTAGCATAGTGAAACGCTGCTCCGATACCGGGTATTAACTCGATCGCTGCTACGATTCAATTATCCGATCAATTGAAACTATCCGACAGGATGTTTAAGTGTTGCCCTGTGACAACCCTCACAATTACAGGTACTGTACAATTAATTAATCTTAATTATGTGCTTAATGTCTGTGCTTGATTACAACTGACAATTTAAACTGCTTTATGATTTTGTATCATACATACATATGCATCACATTTCTTATTGTCACTCCATTTATTACATACAAACATTAGTGACATACTTGATGCACAAAGCACAGTTAGCACACTGAACGGACAATTCAGAAACATGCTGACAATGCCAACACATAGACAGACAATGTCTTGAGGCCAGTATGAGCCAGGGACAGGGTACTACACTAGTTTGGAGTGTAGGGAAGCGAGGACCATAAAACTGCGTCACTAGGTGATAGATAAAGTGCCGGGAAGTGCCTAAAACACGCTTTAAATGCAGAATTCTGCATTTATTTACAAAATTCAGCATTGTAATATGCTAGTAAAGTACAAAAATATGGCAGAATGGTCCTGTATGCTTTCCTAAGTGCCGGGAATAAATAGTGTCACAAAAATATATATAAAAGACATTTTTCAGACTAGTTAAACACTTTAACGGAACGGTGTCTAACCGGAAATTACCCGGGACACCAAATTTTTGTCAAGTACATTGTTTTATTATTTTTGACTAGTCGTGGTCCCCGTTTACCATAACACCCACTAAAAATCATATAACTAACATATATAATCTAGTACTTGGATTCTAACTTATAATTACACATTAGTCACAAATTTTACATCCAACCCCCCCCCCCTAAAACCAAATTCGCTCCTTAAGTGGACCCACACAATCACCAACTTACATCCACACCATGCTTCACAATCTCATCCTTGATTTAATCTCATTTTTATAATTGATGTTGCTTGTGGTGATGACCAAAATATTGGAGAAACATCTTATAAGTATGGACCTAGAGATCATTCATCATTCCATAGATTTTACCCTCTCACTTCACTCTCTCTCCCTCTTTCTCGGTCACCCACAACCGCCCCCATCACCACCCTTAAACCACCATCATCCTCCATTATTCAAGTCCCATTCAAGCTTAAAGGTTGATACAAGGAAGCTTGCATCTTGTGGAGCTTCAAGAAGGGCGTTGCTCTAGCTTTTTCATCATCTTTTCTCAACATCTTCTTCACTAGATTCTACCCTAGCCTTGTGCTAGTAGTAAGTCTCGGTTTACTCTTGCTCATGTCTATTTTGAGTAGTTGAAATATTATTTATGATGGGATCATATGAAATACAAGAAAACTAAAAACATAAACATAAAAGTTTAGACATAAAGTTTACTTGAAGATGTAAAATGATGAGATGTTGTTGTTATGATATTGTTATGATCATGATGTTAATTGTATGATGATTCTTAGTTTTGTGATGTTAGTCATCATATAGATCTTGTTAAATGATGTCTAAAAATATGATTTAACAAGACTAAAGAGGTGATTATGTGAAACATGAAATGATCACCTTCTAGCTTAGTCATGAACTTGAATGAGAATGATTTTTCTAAAATATAAGTGAACTAGTAGATGGGTGATCATGTTGATCTAAGATTTACAAGGAACTTTTCTAAATAAACCGATGTAAAGAATCAATTTTGGAAAATCATAACTATACATACACTTACATTATTTTTAGAAACAAAATAAGTGTAAGAACATTTATTTACAAGAAGAGTTCAAGAGGTTAATTTTTGTAGATATTGTTTACAAGCTGTAAACATGTAACTCGTTTAAGAAAGTGATTTTTAACGAAATAAATGCACTTTGGAGGATAACTAAGCATACAAAAAGATTTACCAAGTTACTACACATTTTTGGAATATATCAAGTTCATGATTATTATGTAACACATATATTTTTGCTCTTGGTAATGTAAAGATTTATTGTTGATAATTGTTGATTGAATTTGGAAAGAAAATGATATGCTTATTAGCATGGACACCTCCGTTTTTAAGGGAAACTCTGGCGAAATTTTCTAAAAATCCCCAGACTTAGAAAATTATTTTCTAACAAGTGTTTGCATATATGTTTAAACATTGTCTTTCAAAGTAAACTTCGCCATGAGTATTGTTACAAAACTTCAAAGTGTCGGAGGTGGGCTTTCAAAAATAAAAGCGGATAAATATATTTTTAGAAGATATATTTTACACTAAAACGCTTGAGTGGATAATTTGTTCATTTGGGAACTAGTTATATTATTTAGGACAAAATAATGTAACTTAACAAAATACCGTTACGAGCATATTTTGGATGGATAAATATCTTGATAACGAAAAGCACGAGTTATCACAAAAATACATGTATAAATACCCCCATCCTTGGGAAGGAAATACGCACATAAAAATACTTGAGAAGTATGAATACGGGATAGTTGTCTAACTATTATTCCAAAACCCTAAAATAAAACGTAAGTTAAAATAATTATTATTATTTTAACAATAAGTTATAACTTGGAATAATAACAAAGTATCGTAACTCAAACGTAAATACAAAGGCAAGGCACGACCCGATCGTCTAATAGACATTAGTACGTTGTAGGTTGTCGTGTTGCAGACAGAGTCTTGAGTTGCTGATATTGAGGACGCACTACAGTGAGTTCATGTCCCCCCCTTTTTCTCTTAACTGTTTTCAGTTTTTATAACTTCGGGGGTGAAATACATGTTACAATTATTAAGAACATTTTTATACATGGTATGGTTAGCTTAAGGAGGGTTTGGACGCACAGATCATGTGAGTGGTGGGTACAACACTTAAAGCCATTAATCCTCGTAGTAGGACCGAGGGACATGAGTGATAGATCTATTTGGGTGTAGCGAGCCCACACCCGTGAGGTCAGGGTGACCCATAGAGGTGACTGTGTCTTACAGCCGAGGCCCGGTACAAATTTGCTAGGTTTGAGTTTTCCTGCATCACTTCACACATACCAGTGGCCTTGCAACCCATTGGTGATCTCTTTTTCCTTAATTGCTACATACCAGGGACATTTATACATTGGGACGTACTTTATACATTGGGACGTACTTAAATGGTTTATACTCACAGACATACACATGAACTCGCTCAACTTTTGTTGATTTTTTTTCAAACTACATGTATTTCAGGGAATTGATAGGATCTGGCGGGTGATGCACGTTAAGCTACGTATTAAATAAAGGATGTCATCCAAGGGTGTAGGGTTTGGGAGGTGTAACCCTTGCCTGGACGGGTCACATGTCTCCAAACGTCATTTTACTTAAGGTCTTTTGTTGAGTCCGTTGGGAACTCATTTTTAAACAAGTCATGGTTGTAACTTATCGTAAGTGTTGAGATTTTCAAACAATGATGTTATGGTATTTTCTAATTATCTTAATGGATGAACATCTTGTGATTTTATTCATATAGCATTGTTATGATTGTTGCTATGGTATTAAGAAGTCACACCAAATAAACCACGCTTCCGCAAAAGGCAGGGTGTGACATGCCCAACTTCGGGCTATCCTTTGTCATTAATCGTGAATCCGATAGGATGTTTGAGTGCCACCCGAACTCGGGGTATACTTTGTCATTCGTCGTGAAAACGGTGGATGTTTAAGTATTGCACTCTGTCATTCGTTGCGAATCCGATGGATGTTTAAGTGTTGCACTTTGTCATTCGTCGTGAGGGTTTTAATCTCGTGAATTATCGTAAATGTTGTATTAGTTACTAACCTAGTTCGTGTGCATTGTTATTTAAATTAGGTTACAAGGCTAATCAGTAGGCTAAACTCTGCCCGTTTAAATCTGCAATGTGAGTCATTCTCTTTTTATTAAATATGTTTTACAATACTCCAAGCATTTTCAAAAGTTATAATTACAGGGATTAAGTCGTGGTTATCTTGAATCACTGGCTAGTGGGGTATTGTGCACATTACTAATTTCTCACGGTTAGGCTAATAAATCCTAACAGTGATAATCGTCACTACTTGAGGAAAGACCCAATAGTGGTATGACCATCGTCACCAGGTGACACGGCGCCAGATAAAAATAAGATAGAAGCCATTTTAATCGCTCTTATGCTGTAATTCATAACTACTGTGTCATTTTATATACTTGAATGACTCGTCAACATTTCCCCGCTGATAAAATATTTTTAAAACATGTTTCAGGCGACCTGCTGTAAATCAAGGAAAACGTGCTATGGAGCACTAACAAGCTTGAAGAGGTGGCTCAGTTAAAATGAATAAACATGTTTTATAAATCAGGGAATTTACTTATGAAATTCCTCTATTGTAAATTACGGGTTTATCCCAAATTATGAAATAAAATAATCAGACATTTTCGAGTTTTAAAAGATCCTATAAAATCTTCCGTTGTCGCATCAATTAAATACCACGGGTTTCCTGTCCCGCGGCTCCTGACCGGGTCAAACCGGGGCTGGGGCCGTGACAACTACCGAAGTCTGGCATCTTCCACATTCAAGGGAAGAACAACCATCTTCTACGGCACCAAGCTTAAGGTCTCACTTAGTAACTACATCCGCAATAAGCTCCGCAATAGATGCGAGGTCGATATTCTCACCGTGCGAGTCAAGAACAACAATAGAATTTGAAGTCGAAGGTATTTCATTTTCGGCAAAATATTCCTTACAACATGCATATATATATATATATATATATATATATCAATAAATAATAACATTACTTATTATATATGTATGGGGAAAGTAAATGTATCATATCACATGTAATCACATTGTCCTTGTGCGTTTCAGCTCTAATTCGGCAAGTCTATCCCATATAGACCATGCCCCAATTAATGCCCTCGCATTGTTTCCTTGAAAAGAATTTTATTATCGGACCTTGGTGCCTTTGTATATGAAATGAAAAACATTTTACAAAAACAAAATGTTTTCGTGAGAGGATTCTAGTGATTGTAGACTAGACTCGAGAAGGAATCCTAGTTCACTACAATCGAAGCTCTGATACCAATCTGTCACACCCGTTCATTAGCGGAAGCGTGCGGTGTGAACTTGATTAGTTTTCATTGCATACGATATAAGTAAACATCTACATGATTAAAAACATCCGATGTTCATCCATTGACATAATAAAATATTATAGACCATAAGTTGTTTAAAATACAAAACGACATAAGTTATAAGTTTTACAAAAGACGAGTTCAACATAAGTTTAAAACATAAGGCTTTGCATCCTATATCTCATTGAAGATGAGATATATGGACCAAACCCTCCAAAAGGGATGACATCGATGACTTGTACTCCAAAGGCTTCATAGTAAACACCAGCACCCAAGTTTCATTAGTTTCCTGAAATACATGTGAGTTTGAAAACATCAACAAAAGTTGAGCGAGTTCATGTGTTTTGAGTGAGCTCCAAATAAACCTTTAAACATGTGAGAGATTCTTTTATAACAAACAGGTATGTATAGTGTCTATGAACAGATCATTAATGTTTTGCAAGGACATTAATATGTGCGGCGACATAGGAAGCACTCAACCCTAGCGAATTTCCCCCGGTACACCCGGTTAGAACAACAAAAGCACTACATGGGCCACACAAGGACCCAAGAGTGGGGCTCGTTACACCCGATAGATCTACCACTTTTGCCCTCAGTCTTATACAAGATTAATGACACTTAAGAGAGATTACTATTCGCTCACATGATCTAACAGTTCATTCCCTAGCTAAACCATACCATTGAGACATGTATTCCACCCCCGAGAGTTATAAATCCGAAAACAGTTAAGAGAAAAAGGGGGACATGAACTTCACAACTTTGTGTTCCTGAGAGAGAGAGAGAGAGAGATATTCAACCAAAGTTTTCCGTGACACGAGTCAACCTACAAGGGTTCTAACTTATTAGACACGTCGGTCTTTCCTAGACCTTGTACTCGTTGCTCATCTTGAACGTTTATTGTTTTCATTTTGTTTTTGGAACGCTTGTGTATTTTTAGTAATATGTTAGCATTTATTTCAGGTGTATGCTTTGGTTCAAGACTTTATATTTGTTACACAAATATAAGTGTATGTCTTTATTCGACAAAAGTGTTGAAAATATTTATTTTTAATGTCGAAATACGTTGTCATTGGGCTTAACCCATATATTTATAAAACTTATACATATATTTTTCATTGGGCCTAGCCCACATTTTAGTGTCATTGGGCTTAACCCATGTATTTTGTCTTTGGGCCTAGCCCATATAATTTATTACAAATGGGCTTTTATAAGGATTATGGAAATGGGCCATTGCCCATATATTTAAGAAATTGGGCTTAGCCCAAAATTTATGTTATCTTAAGCCCACTATCTATTTAAAAGCCCAAAGTGTTATATTTTTAGCCCAATTTAGTGTTTATTGAATTTTGATAACTTTTACTAGTTATCCTAGTAACTTGTTATTTTTCTAATCACACTTGGCGTTATGCTCAATATTAAACTTTTCGATTTTTCATTGTAGAAGCATAAAGAATCGTCCGATGTCCGCGCCTTTAGTTATGGTATTACAATTGTGCATTTTAAGTAGGCGTGAAGGTTCGCAACCAATATCACACTTGTGAATGTTTGTAATGTTTTTGTCGTGGCGAAAGTGTACATTTTTATAAGCGTTGTATATTTCATTTTGGTACGTATTCCTACGGCTAATACATACACTTAATATACACACTTTATACTTCAAATAAAGTATTTGAAGTATATACCTATTATCTTCCCAAAAATTACATTAATTTGCCATATTTATAAACTTTACCCATTTTATCATAAAAACAACTTTTGAGGTTTTAAATAACTCTTGGATGGTTTAAGACTTAACCATCGTCATTAGGGTTTATCTAATCATGTTTAGGGTTGTTAATCACAATTAAGTTTACTAATCACGATTAACTATGCTAATCACCCTGTTAATCCCATTTAATTCGTGATTAAGATTTTTAGAAAACTTCGCCATAGTTTCCCCTAAACTATGGCGTTTTCCCACGTTTTTAAAACGCGTTTAAAACCATTTTCAACTTCCAATCATCATTATTCTACTAATCTCAACAATTTACAACTTTCAAGTAGCTAAATACTACCATTTATATCCTTGATTCATGAGCTCTTATATATAATAAATTTCTAAAAAAAATTTCAAGACTTTTATATTTTGGAATTCAAGATTTTTAAGTGTGGTTTTCATGACTATTTATTAAATCACTTGTTACTTTTAAAAATCACATTTATTAGTTCTTAAAACATCAAGTTTAGACCCTTAAAGTCCTTAATCTATCAAGTATTATAACTTATATATGTAAAGCTCATGAACATAATGATGATGATCTTTCATGATTTAAACATCTAGTTGTTTAAATCATATTTCTAAGCTTAATATAACAAGATCATCACTTATATAAGTTACTACACTAAATAAACAACATGATCATCATAAATCTCGTGACTAATCATCCTACTTTAACAAAAATCAACATGATCATACAACTCATTCAACACTAATACACATAATAATCACATAATACTTCACATTTAGTAAGTTGTTAAGTTTTGGTTTAGGGTTTTAAGTGGAAATTTTCTTTGATTTCAAGATGATCAACAAGTACTTTAGTAATCTGCATATGATAACAAGCTTAAAAATGATAAGTAAGAGGCTTACCACTTTGCAAGTGTCCTAAGATGGTTATTTAGAAAAGATTAAGCCCCAAACAAAGTCCTAAGAATGCTCCATGCTTACACCTTCCATAGATGATCTTGAAATGGGTTTTTAGGGGTTGAAATGGTGATTTTTATGGCTAAAAATGAAGGGTTTGTGGGCTTTGGGGGCTGCCGAAATATGAGGGGATTGGGAGGGGTTTCTTGGTTACAAATGTTTGAATAAAAGTGATAAATGTTGGTGATATGATATGTATGACAAGTTGGTGAATCAAGATCCCTAAAAGTCTTCAAATAATCTCCAACACCATACTTCTTTATCCATAAAATCATATTGTAGGATGATTTCATGTGGGGTCCTCCACATGAACGAAATGGGGAGGGGGGGGGGTATTAGGTTTTAAATACATTTTTTTCTAACATATAAAACATATGCAAAATTGGTTAATTTTTAGATATTTTAGCCATTATGCTAAATAGTTTAATTAGGGTAGTTAGTGGTAGTTTATGATTTAAATAAAGTCTAACTAGTTGACTTGTTTAGTGGGTATAAGTTTTGAATGGTAAAAATACCACTGGTTCACTCACCCGTTCGATATCGGGTGACATACAAAAGTTATACTGTAATACCGGGAGCTATGGTTTTAATTTACCATCAACACTATAGCGTTTATTCAAGGCGTTTGCGACGCCAAAATATCGCTAACTAGTTCGCTTGCCTTTTAGTTTAGGAGATTGGATGGTAGAAATATAATTTATTCGCCTATCGGCTCGAATTTGGACAGTGTGTGAAAGTCGTGGCGTGACACTGGGAGTAAATGTTTCAGGTATCCCATTGATATCCCCAAGCTTATTTATGATGTAAAGTATTCCTACGAACCTTAAAATAATAGGTTCTGGCGTCGCAGAAAATTTATTTTGGTTATATTTTGGCGCAGAGCGGACAAAGTGGAATTGTAAGCGTTCACCGGAAAGTTAAGGTGTTTTAAATGTTTCGCGTCCCTAATTAGGGATTTTTATTCGTATTCCATCTACTAAGAGCGTCTGTGCCCTTCGTTGCTCGTTCCGACAGTTTTTAGAACTAGCTGGCATGAATAGTGTGATCCGGTGAATAGTGTTTTTCAGTATTCTGCCAACATATTAGGACATAGTTTGCGGTTTTCTCGCGACATGACGATTGTGTTAATATTGTTTAGCATTTTTAACCGTGTCCTATGATTGCTAGAACTTATACGACCTAATCATGCAATAATTAAATCGTAACGAGAGAAATTAAACGTTAAATCGCGTGTTTAAGTTGTACGGAATTACCATTATTTTTGCCAGTTGTCACACATTATAACACATGCTTCGACCCATAACATGTAAACATTATCACTCATGTAAATATGATTAACAGCAAAGTCCATAGTTTTATAGCCTAGTGGTATCTTGGGGTGGGATAAGGCTTTGGGATCAATAGGTTCTGGTTCGATTCCCACAAGGGGGTTTTCCCACTTTTATTGGATTTCCTCCTGAATTGGTATATATAGAGATGGATATGATCGGGTGGTTCCACCGATGGCACGATGATACTCCAGTGATCTGTCGGTGATCCAAATTTACAGTTATAAAAGAATAAGTTCCAAAAACAAACTATTATAATATAATCCTAAATGTCAAAACACATTTATCTATCTGAGTGGAAAAAAACAGAACAATCAATATGAATCATGAACTACAAGAACAAACTATTATAAAATCCTAAAAATCAAAACAACATTTGAATGAGTGGAAAAAACGGAACAATCAATAGGAATCATGAACTGAATTCATGATGATAGCTGTGTATGTTGCTGGAATGAAATCACTCAAATTAGCAATTAATAGGTGAAGAAGAGAGATAATCTAGAATTGTGAAAAGTGAAAGCTAAAATGAACGGGATAACTAAAAGGAACGGGATTTACGGATTATTTTGTTGACTTGATATTTTTTATATTAAATCTTTCAAGCCTAAAATCTAAAAAAGAACCGGATTAGCGGATTATATATATTAATTTGTTGACTTCATAAGTCTGTAAATTCTATAAACACTTCCCTCCAAAATGGTGGATTGTAAAAGGGCCACGTGGCAACTCAAAATCCTCATTTATTAGATAGTATAGATATAGATATAGATTAATATCACATATTAATTACGGCGGAAGCATTTACACAACTTTAATTCGATTAAACATCTCGTCACTGATCCAATTGTAATTTGTATAAACTATTATTCCACCCATAGGTTGTTCGTGAAAGACATAGTTTTTTGATGAATACCGCATAAACCACAAGATATAAGCAACAAACATAAGGTCCCCTGTAGTGGGGCGTGATTTGTGCAATTTTTTGAAGGATTGCGCCCATAGCGCTACGAACACCACGACGGGCGGCACTATGGGGCTTTGTTTGGTGAGTGGCGCTATCTCCTTCGCGGCGCTATGTTTGTTTGGTATTCAAAATTAGACCGTTGAACGGTCATATTTAATTTTTTTTTTTTCAATTTCCAATCTATAAATACATCTCACATCTCCAATTATTTTTACAATTCATCACATCTTATTCTCTCTAATTTGTTTTATAAAAGTATAGAAACTACTCCCACCCTATTCTAAAAAAAATGGGTTCCCCATCGGAAGATTCGTTCACAATATTTACCGAAGATTTTTTTCACCCGAAGAAATCGCGGAGGAGGAAGAAGCGGTTACGAGTGCATGCACTCTCGTGATAGAAGCAATGGAACACGTTCGGCCTACTCTTCCTCCACGCCCCATTTTGAGGCGCACCTATATCTTGCGAGATCGTGAAGCCATGAACGAGCGTTTGATGAAAGACTATTTTGATCCCACACCAGTTCACGGACCCAATGCTTTTAGACGGCGGTTTCGGATGAGCCAAAGGTTATTTTTGCGCATTAATAATGATTTAGAAGATAAGTATGATTTCTTTAAGCAAATAATAGACGCACGAGGATATTTGGGCTTCACCTCAATTCAAAAGGTCACTTCCGCTTTACGCATATTAGCCTACGGAAACACGTACGACATCAACGACGAGTACTTTAAGATTGGGGAGAAAACAACACGAGATTGCATGGAACAACTTTGCTATGGTATTTTTTTTAATCACTTTTATTTATTTACTTTTATATATTTACTTTCATTTTTAAGTAAATCACTAGTAAAACTTTTATATATTAAATTAAATTTTAGGTATATGTCAGTTATATGGAAAACGTTATTTGAGAAATCCCACTTGGAACGACCTTCTACAAATATATGAGGTGCATCTAGAAAAGCATGGAATACCCGACATGATTGGTAGCTTAGATTGTCTTCAATGGTGTTGGTATAATTGTCCAACCGCATGGCAAGGTTAACATACACGGGGTGACTAGAAAGGGCCAACTTTGGTTTTACAAGCGGTTGCGTCATACAACCTTTGGATTTGGTCGGATTTCTTTGGTGTTGCCGGGTGTATGAACGACATTAATACCTTAGAGGCTTCACCATTACTAGAGAGCTATATTTCTGGAACGATACCAAAGGCCGGTTTTCATGCAAACGAGAACGACTACGAGCATGGCTACTATTTGGGCGATGGTATATACCCGGAGTATTCGATTGTTAAAACGTTTTCTGAAGCGTTCGATGAGAAAAGAAAGTGATGCAGGAGACCCGGACCTACCCGTGATCCGACCCAACCCGCGAGAAGACCCGCATGGAAAACAATTACCGGGATTATTATCTATGATTTAATATTAGTTTATCTTTATTTTATTGGTATCTTATTTGGTTTCCTTTTTATCCGTTTATTTTGTTATCTATTTTAGTGTTTTTAGGATCTATTTATAGGGGTTTTGGTTATTGTAAACGTTGGTTGATTATTATTCAGTTTATGAAACTTGACGTTTGTCAAGAAAACCTTTATGGTTTCGGTCTTTGATTAATCGATTGTTCTTGAGCCATTTGATCACACGCGAAACTGCATCAGTTGGTATCAGAGCTATGGTTTATCAAATGGCTCTACGTGAAGGCGAGTGTTTTCCTGTTCGAAGAGTCGCCGACAGAGGCATCGACAAGAGCATTGGTGATTCACGTGCTTGTGGAAAAAAAGAAACTTTCGTTCGTAGATTCGCCGCCGGAGGCGACGAAGGAGTTCCTTTTAATCCGCGAGGATATGGTGATCATTCTCGTAGGTTCGCCGCCCGAGGCAACGAGATTGTGAACCATGAAAACTTTCGTGAATCATGTGATGGTTATCATCCCCGTAGATTCGCCGCCCGAGGCAACGAGGATCCTGACCTTATCTATGATTCTTCTCCCGTATTTGATGAGTATGAGGATGATGTGTGGTATGCTTGGGCTACCGGTGGTTCATATCTGTCGCACCCCGACCACGTAAAACAACAAACCGTGGCGGAAACGTCGGGAGTGTTGTAACAGAATCATTGTTTCATAACACATGGAAATTGAAATTTTGTTTTATTGATTAAAACTAGTTACAATGTCTTAACAAACCAAGAAACATAACATAATTAACTAGTCATGCGTCTTTTAATGTCACTAAGGCCCAAGTCCGCCTAAGTGTACTTGATCAATCCTATGCATCATTTCCTGAAACACATGTGAAAATAGGTACGTCAGCATAAAAATGCCTGTGAGATACATAGGTTTTATTGATTTAGGATTCATGACTTATAAGTTTAGAAAAAGTTGTTTAACAAAAGTAGTCATGAACATTGTAAAATGTTTTTGTTTTATAAATCATATAAAAATCGATAAGGAAAACAAATGATATAAAAGAAATATGTATGGTTAAATAAATAACCAAGTAAAATGAATTTGTATAAAATGTGTTGTTTGTAAAACAATGTTTTGTGAGGATATGTTAATTTGTGTAGAATGTAATATGTCAAAATTGAAATGGTTTAAATAACGCTACGATATGTAATATCATACAAGCACTTATATATAGGAAGTACCAGCGGCGTATCCACCATGCTTGTATCATATTACACACGCCTCGTTACTTAAATCACTTACCAAACAAACCATCAATGTAAAAATGTACATGTATAACTAAATGTAATGTTTAAACAAATGTTGAAATGTTATTGTGTAAACAAATGTAATGTAGAGTGAATAAACAGCCTTTATTGATTAAAAGCATTTACTCGACCCTATAAGAAAGAAATGTACAAAACAATGCATTTGATAAATTATAATAAAAAGTTATGCTTTGTAAAATGATGCATGCTTTACTGATACAAACACTTATGTGGTAATGTTAAACGTCTACATCCAAGCCTTGAGACTGTAGGACAAACCCTAGAACAAAGTCAAAGGTCTACCTAGAAATGTTTTTGGATTCGGTCATTCCTTCCACCCAAACAAACCTAGGATTTCAGGAATGTGAGTTGTCAAGTCCTATGGTACCACTACCTACTATCGAGCGGCATGATCGGTGTTAATGAATGTATTAGTTCGTTAAACAAACCAAATGTTATACCAAATGTAAGCATGTTTTATGAAAATAATGTACCTAGTATGCTAAGTGAACATACCAAGTAGAAATGTAAAACAATGTGTCCATATGCTACTGGAACATATGCAACAGAAATGTAATGTAAAACAATGTACTAACATGCTAAGTAAACATACATAGTAAAAGAAATGCAGTGTAAAACAATGTGCTAGCATGCCAAGTAAACATACATAGCAAAAGAAAATGTAATGTAAAACAATGTGCTAGCATGCTAAGTAAACATACATAGCAAAAGAAAATGTAATGTAAAACAATGTGCTAGCATGCTAAGTAAACATACATAGCAAAACATAATGAAATCATGTACTATAATTCTACTAATGAACATAGCAAGTATATGATATAAAACATGGAAAGCACGAAAGTAACAAGTAGGCACATGTGTTTCACCCCAAAGCAGTTTGAAAACAGTAAAAGAGGGGTCTATGTACTCACTTGAGGGTGCTTAGAAGTCTTGAACAACAACCAAGCAAAGCTAGAGGGATCACAGAAATCAAATGACACCTAATATAGGTAACTACATTAATGACCGGACCTAACTCGGAGGATCGGATAGTATGAGGTTTCGTAAACCAAATGAGTATTAGAACTCATATGATATGGTTTAATAAACCCTACAAACTAAAATGAAACCTAACCTAAGTGCTTACGACCCATTATGACTCGTTTAGGTAGCTTACGCTACTTTAACGCGTCATTCGCGTAAAACGCATTCGGACCGCCTAACTAGTCCTATGACAAGTATTATATGCCTTAACATGTCTAATAATGTTACCTAATCAGTTTAGATGTGAAAATTTAGGTTACATATGCTTAAAATGAATTTATGCGTAAAAAGGGCATTTTGGTCATTTATCTAAGGCATATAAACTACCTATCATACGACTACTTAAACGAAGTGACCATAAGGTATAACTTCGGAAGGTTATTCCCTATACAACTATGGTCACCTAATGTGCTTGGTCGGATCCTAATGATCGAGCAAACGGGTCGGGTTCGAAAGTGTAAGCGGTTGTTTGGACCGCTTACCTTACGACCCTACATAAGCACTAAACCTAAAGTGACGAGCTAAACATGTTAAAACATGTTTAACAAAGTTAGAAAACAGGTTTGGTATCAAAACAAACGGTTTTGATACCTAAAAGTAGTTTGGTTACAAAATACGCAAGAATACGCATTTTGGCCGAAACTACGTCTCGTCACTAAGCCTAGATAACGTGGTAATCAGTAGGTATAGTCATAAGAGAATAAAACCATCGTGATTACGCTCATGTTATGAAGTTCAAACAAACTTCGTGTTGACCATAAACTAGTCAATGCAGAAAGTCAAACATAGTTTGACTTTCACGCTAAAAACGCGTAAAGAACGAAAGAGGACTTACAACGGGTCCAAGAATGGAAGCTTTGATCCGAATATTCTCAGGTATGAAGTGATACATCAACTTAGAGAACAAATTCAGATCAAAGGTGTGAGTTTGAGAGTGAAGTGGGTGGGGGTATTTATAGATTTCATAGAACCGTTAAGATCGTTTCTTGAAACCCGAGCTTTGATCTAGGCCGTACACTTGCACCCATTGTTATCTAAAACCATGGGAGCCCCTAATATGAGTCCATAGTATCATAAAACCCATTAAATATCAGCCCATAGTTTGCAAAACCATGGGCTAAAACCATCAAAACTTCAAAATTGGACTAGGTTCATTGAATCTGGTCAGAAATTTCAAAAATGGTCACTGCACTTGTAAAACTTGATTTTTGGCACTTTTAAGCCCCGTTAACCCCATTTCAAGGCTCAAAAACAAAGTTAAAGTATAGGGAACTTAAAATATGCTCAAAAACATCTCGGATGTCGGTTCGTTTGGTCGTACGGTTGCGTTGTTCTGTTAATTACGACGGAAATCGTAATGAACGCAAAAACGATCCAAATTACGCGACGAATGGAATTTTATCATGCTAATCACTAAAATAAAATATTTTAATGATTACATAAATTTTTGGATGTCCGGATATATTCAGGTGTCACACCCCGACTTTCCACGTGTCACCGGTGGGCCCGGTGGGGAGTATCGTGACGTAGTTGATATCATCATAGTCAAACAACACAATATATAAATGCACAGCGGAAGCAAAAGATAAAATATATTACAATCCGAATATAGAGTAATATCCAGTAATACAACGGAAAGTAAAAGAATCCACAGGCGGGTCTTAGAATATAAATATTGTTCAACAGACTTTAAACGCCTAGAACTTGCAAGATTCTTTATTAACGTCCTGAGCAGCTTCCAGCCTATTTACGTACTTGTACCTGTCACTAAGACTTTTGAAAATACGTCAGTTTTCACTGGTAAATACACTCAACTGACTCATTTGAAAAGAGTTTAGGAAAATTGGTTTGAATGCGCTTCGGCACAAAATATGTAGACACATTGATTAAAATGCACAAGGCAAAATTAATCTTTTATACTTTGATTTAGATGCACAGAGGCAAAATAAATCTTTTATACTTGGGGCAAACTATATCTCATGTTATCAGTTTTACATAACTTGCTCTACATACGGGGCCCGGATCTATGCCGGTTCATGATTAACCGACACACCACTATTCCCTTATTGGGAATCCCTTATTGGGTATAATTAATTAATTAGCATATAGCATCTGTCAGGTGTATGCCTACACCCCGTGCTTAAGTCGTGGCCATTGCATTTAATGAGTCAAGGATATCCAGGACACGGTCGCATTAATCCCCAATGTTTCAGTCAAGCAATACGAATTAAAACAGGTTATTTGGATTTCCCGACTTATTGGTCTTTGAATCCCATACCTGACCATGCGGTATTTATATTACCGTATCCCAAGCCCGTAATAGGGAAAATAAGTTAAGAGTATTTACCTGAGCTAGCTCCTGTCTTAAATAGCAAGAATTAATAACTCAGCCGTATTCACTTAAGTAACCGTAGGTACAATTTACCGGAAGGCTCTAGTCTAGAATGATGGTATAAATAACCAATTAGAATGCTAACGGGTCTTTAATTAAGCCTAAGCTTAGATCGGTTAGTCTTAGGGAAATATACGGTTCAAACGCACTATTAGGCGAAGACCGGATAGAATGTGATTTAGACCCAACAAGTTCAGATACTTGTTTAATATGGGTATTTTATACACATTCTGGATTTTGAGATAAAACCGTTAAGGTTTGACCCGTTTAGGCTAGTTTATGTAAACTAGTTACATAAACCGAACCGAACGCGTAATAAGCGTACCGGGTATCCGTAAGAGCCATATACAGGTTTCCTAAGTTAATATGCTTCAAATATGTTGTGACATCGGTAAGATGTCTTTTATTATGCCCGTAACGAATTTAAACACAAACTATGCCCCGTAGGGGTAGTTTGGTCATTTAAAAGGTTATAAAAGGGTTTAAGTATTTACCTGCATTACAGGTCTGATATAATCAGCAAAAATACTTATTTTACTAAGTTATAACAGTAGGGTAAAGTAGATATGTGAAATTTATCAAATATAACCAAACTATGCACCGTAGGGGCATTTTGGTAAATTCACATAAGCCGAAAAGCTCAAAACTGAAGTCTGAGTTTAACGACTTTTGCTTACTATTAAAATATTATAATTTATTTAAAATATCAGTAGGTATCACCCTTGTATGTTTAAAGATAGTCTTAGTACATACTATGCGCTAAAAACGCTTAATAAGGCGATTAGAAGCCGTTTCCGGGTTCTATATACAAATCTGATATTTTTATCATTCTAGAAGGCTTAAAATAATTTATTTATCATATGTGATCAGTAGCAAAAGGTTTGGAGTCGATTAGATATGTAAAACTCATTTTATGGCCCGTGAGGGCAAAACCGACAATTACCGGATTAAGCCTACGACTACTAGTTATGCTCAGCCTAAAATTAATTAAAAATCTTCAAAAATCCCAAAATAATATATTACAAAAGTAGGCTTAACTAGGCTATACGCTAATTACGCCGTTTAATTAACATAAAGCTTTCATTTTTACGCTAACGAGCATAACTCTTAATCTACACCTCAAACTGATGTCAAACTTTGCATACAAGTCTATATATCAGTAATTAAGGTTTCTACTCTTTTACCTTTTCAAAAATCACGTTTTAAGTTAGAAAGGGCATAATGGTCAACATATGAGCAATTAACGGAATCATGCGTATTAATCGGTTAACTAACGAACCATGGTGTATAATCACAGAGGGTTATACTAGCATGTAACCTGGTCCAAATGAAGCTCTAAGGAATCTCTAAAACATACCATATCGGGTTAGAACTGAAAGTCAAAGTATAAGTCAAACGATGCGACTTTCGGTTCCGAATCGGGTCTAAACAGGAAATTGTCGGGTTGAACATGCTTAGACATGTCCTTACACTAATTACCAAGTTATATTAATGATCAAACAGGTTGTATGTGTTCTACATTGCTAATTATGCATAAATTGTAATTTACACATTCTGTTGACTTTTTAAATACAAGTTTGACCCGACATTTGACCTAGTTAGAGTGGGAATCAGGGTGAACCCTTTTGAGGTATTATTACCCACATAATTACCAACTTATAACTACTTCCAATTCGACTAATCACTGAGCCATTAGTGATTAATCTTAAAGTCAACCGTTAATTACGACGGTTTGACTTTTAAGCTAAAACTAAGCTAAAACTTAATCAAGAAAGGCTTAGCAAACTTACCAAGGTCCTAAGCACGGTTTGTGAGCACTAGAGTCTGCCTTGGAGCTCCAAGAATGATCAGAAGTGCAAGAATGAAGGTGTGAAGAATGTTTGCAATCTTGGTCCTTTATATAGTGGTTTAATCACCACAAAATGTTGACACACAAGTCTAACATGGACCATGAATCATCAACACATGTCCCTAAGTGTTTAGGGGGTGTCTAGGGGCCAAGAACAATGTGGAAAAATCGTTTAAAGTCGAGCAAGATGAAAAAAGGCAGGCAAGAAACAAAAAAATCTGACCAGACCACCCTTAGCGTGACGCGAAGGCCCCCCCTGGGGCTTAGCGTCGCGCGAGGCCCTCCTGCACAAGATCTTAAACTTTTGATTTTTATGCAATGGTCCTTGGCTCTTCAAACTTCGATTAGACTTTTGTTTCTTGCATATTGAACCCTCCAAATTGATGTTTAGGGGCCTTAAGACATATACCCATTTTGTTAAGTCCCCGGTTAACATTATTGTTACCCGAAAAGTCCTATCTTTCAACGTTAACGCTTTAACCCCTCGCACACGAATTTGATCACAACTTGCTCATACGATTACGAAACTTTATGAAATTTTTATCGTGCATTCTAGTGAGCATAATTAATCGTTACAAAGCTTCGGGGTTGTCAAAAGGTCACTCAGAGGTATAACTTTAACATGTTGACACATTTAACCCCTGTAGTTTGTAATCTCTCACTTTTAGCTTCGTATGATCCATGATTTATTCGTTTGAAGGTATGAGCATCATGTAGGGTTAATGCATAATATATTTATTCACTGTTGACATTTAGAACTCGTATATTTACATACTTTCCATGATTGTCAACTTAAGTCCTTCGATAATATGCTTTCACACGTTTAAACATATTACACGTGTCAACACATTATAGGACGTGAATTTTCGAGGTGTTACATCAGGACGTAAGATCTGCGCGAAAATGCAAACTTATGCACTTTTGACGCTTTTTGTCTCTATTGATCAAATAAGTTTATTTTAGCATACTGAACCCCTCAAAGCCTATTTCTAAGCTATGTAAAGGATATTTAGGGTATGTTTAACTTATGATCAAGTTCCGGAATGTTCGTTACAGTACGAATCGGCATACTTTCGCAATTTGTCGAAATTAGTCCCTGTAAGAGAATAAACTTGATTTCGACACACCAAACCATCCAAAACTTATTTCTAAGTTATGTAAATGTTATTTAAGGTATGTTAAGCCTATGTCACTGTTCCGGAGTGTTTGTTGCATTAAACTGATTATATTTACGCATCAGATCGCGTATAATCTTCCAGAAAGCGATTTAAAGCTCAAAATCGAACAAGAATTGATATGTGCAAATGATACACATATTTATACAAATCCCAAGTATGAAATACAATATTTCATTGATTTGGTACTTGTTTGATGGCCGTGGAGGCACAGGTGTCACAATATCGTTGTGGTTTCGATGAAGTCGTGAGATTGAATGAGAATTCCTTGAGTCCGAAGATCGCATGTATGTTTGCAAAATTTTTTTATGTGTATGTAGCGGTTTATTCTTTGGTTACCAGCGGTGATCGGAACTTACCGGATGACGAATTGGGTTCGGCGGTAGATGGTGGTGGTACTCGCTCGGCCTCCATGGATGTCCCTTATTTCAAGCCGAATGAAACGGAATTTCCATTGGAATGAGATTTGACTAAAGATCCTATTATTGTGGGAATTCAAAATGGAATAGATTTGCTAGTGGGAAAAAAAATCTCGGTTGTTTGTAATAAGGTTGCAATAGTTGATAATTGGGTTTCCATATATGATTTGAAAACTATTGGGGATGAGGATGATGGAAATACACGTGGAACTCATCCCATGCAGGATGAATTAAAATTGAATGGTGGTCCACATAAAATTGCCGGCAACCACACGACGGATTCATATGTTACTGCCTATGAAACAAATAAAGTTGGACCTGGTGGAGTGGCGATTTCTAAAGCCCAACAAATGTCTATGGACACCAAAATTCGGTTCGGGTCTGTCCCACTCGATTTTAATGAGCCTATTGTTCATTACAAATCAATGACACAAGAGAACAGAAAATGGTCCAATGGTCCCTTCGACCCAGGTGGTATAGGTCCAAAGTCAGGCGACATAACCCGTGAAGTTGAGCTGTTTGTGTGGGTCGTGTTAATAGTGCATAAGAATCGGTTTGATGTTCCTTTTGATCCAGGCGGCTTTGGTCCAAAGGCAAAACTCGAGGACGAGTTTTCTCGAAGAGGGGGAGAATGATGCAGGAGACTCGGACCTACCCGTGACCCGACCCAACCCGCGAGAAGACCCGCATGGAAAACAATTACCGGGATTATTATCTATGATTTAATATTAGTTTATCTTTATTTTATTGGTATCTTATTTGGTTTCCTTTTTATCCAATTATTTTGTTATCTATTTTAGTGTTTTTAGGATCTATTTATAGGGGTTTTGGTTATTGTAAACGTTGGTTGATTATTATTCAGTTTATGAAACTTGACGTTTGTCAAGAAAACCTTTATGGTTTCGGTCTTTGATTAATCGATTGTTCTTGAGCCATTTGATCGCACGCGAAACTGCATCAGAAAGTATTTTAAAAAACTACAAGAGTTTTCGAGAAAGGACATCGAGAGGTGTTTTGGGGTTCTACCACAACGATGGCTTTTTATCAGAAATCCTTGTCGGATGTGGCATAAGGATATAATACGAATGACAGTGTATGCTTGCATCATTATGCATAATATAATCATAGAGGATGATGGAAAAGCGATATGCCAAAACTATATTCCGGAAGATTTAGTTGAAGGAACCCAAGCAACAATGGAAGAGAGACTCGTAAATGCTCAACTATTATGATCTAAGAAAATACATAACACGTTGAAGGTGGATTTGGTCGAGCATGCCTGGGCGATTCGCCCAATGCGACACAATGGTGACGACGAAGAAGATTCTGAGGAAGAAGAAGTTGAGGAATTCAAAGCCGGGAACTTTGAAGACGTAGGTTTGGATGCTGGAGAAAACGAAGAGGAAGAAGGAGAGAACGACGATGAAGAAAAAAAATAAATGTATTGTTTTTTTAGTGTAATGTTTTATTTTATTTTATTTTAATGTCTTTTTTATTTTATTTTATTGTAATGTTTTTTTTATTTAATAGAATGGTTTTTTATTTTAAAAAGTTAGAAATTAATTAAAAAAGCTGAAAATTAATTAATTGAGTAATGATGACATAGGGGCTTTATGACTACGGCCTTAAAGTGACATAACGCCCCATAAAGCCCCTGTGTGACATGGCACGACACGTGTCGCATAACGCTCACAAAGGAGCTTTATGACTACGGATGGCCTAATGATAGAAAAAAAGATAGGTAGGTGTTCATGTTGGGATTTGTGGTGCTTTTTTATTTTTAATAAAATCGTAATTTATTTTATTAATATCACATATTAATGGCGGAAGCGTGTACACAATTTTAATCCGATTAAACATCCCGTTAGTGATCCAATTGTAACTCGTATAAAGTATTATTCCAACCAAAGGTTGTTTGTGAAAAACATACTTTTTTACGAATACCACATAAACCACGCGATGAAAGCAACGAACGTCACGCTAGATGGCACGTTCACGAAACCCGAGCTCCCGGATTAACTCTTGAAACGAAATTCTAAGATCCGTTGCTCGAAAACACAAAATATGAACAACCTTGAACTCCTTCATGGTTAAAATGGAAACCGGGTCAAAACCGGTTGAAACCCGTTTTTTCGGAAAGTCGCCAGAAGTCTGATGCGGAGATGGTGATCGCCAGTGGAGCATCGGGTGCGGTGGAGGGGCAAGGTGGCCGATGGAGCATCGGAACTTGTGGCGACGCTGGGTGGCGGCCGACGGGTGTGTGGCGGCCCAAGGTGGCCAGCGGCGGAAGTGCTCCGGTGGGGACGGTGGAACTGGTTCTGGAAGGAGGTGGTTGTGGGTTGTTGGATTTTGTCTTGCAAGATCTAATTTGGTGTACCCACTTGTGTTATGGAGGCTAGTATTTATAGTACCTTGTACCTTTTGTATTTCAACTCAAAATACTAACCACTATATTTATCCAATAAATATCATCATTATACTCGGTAAATCCCACCAATAGTAAAGCTAAGATAGCATCTGAGGAAGGTAAGATGTAGCTTAAAGAGCCCAAGTCTTTAATAACAAAATCTTTATGAAGATGTGCAACAAATTTATGTATAACATCGTCATTTCCCGTTAAAACAATATCATCCACATTGACAAACAAGGAAGCATCTACCCGGCTACATTTAAACCCAAGGTGAAGGAGAAACGTACCAAGACGTTGAAATCAAGCTTTTTGGAGCTTGTTTTATACCACACATAATGTTTTTAGCTGACATATATGATTAAGAGTATTCTGGTTAATAAAACCTGGTGGTTACTCCAAGTATACAGTTTCAGTTAGGTTGCCATTTCGAAAGACATTTTTTACATCAAGTTGATGTAATTTCCAATGGTAGATTGTAGCAAGGAAAATAATTACTCTAATTATGAAAGACTTAACAGCCGAATTAAACGTAAGTGCGAGAATAATCGAGGCGGGGATCTTGTGAAATACCTTGTGCCACCAAATGTGCTTCAATGGACCCTTGTGCCACCAAATGTGTTTTATAACTAAATAAAAATAATAGTCCACATTACTTATTTTAAGTACCTTTAACCACATGACATCTTTTAAGCACCTTTTTTTAAGTTTTAGGGAAATAATAGTGACCTAATATTTGGACACGTGTCATGTTATGGTTAAAAGTTTTATTGTTTACGAAAAATTAGTTATTTGTTAAATTAGGAAATTTAAAAAAAAAAAAAAAAACCATCCTAAACAAAAACCGTGAACAATAATAAAAAATAGTTTCAAACATAGCAACATATATAAGACATTATATCAAAAAATAAATAAATATTAAAATATAAACTTCAAACCTTTATTTTTTAATGTTTTATTAAAATAAAAAAGGGGAAGAATTTCCATTTCCACTTTTTTTTTTTCATAATTCAATCATCCTACTGTTGTTTGTATTTCATTTTTTTTAAATCATTATGATTTTTTTTTCAATAACTTCTATAAACTCTCAATATACAATGATATGACTTAAAAGAGCAAAAAGTAAATCTTCATCTTCATCTTCATCAAAAGTTACTAACACTAGTGATGATTCAAATGGTATGATTTTTATTATCTATCATTTTACTTTTGATTTTAATGTATTTCATTTTTTTTTTTTAAATCATTATGATTTTTTTCAATAACTTCTATACACTCTCAATATACAATGATATGACTTAAAGAGCAGGAATGAGATCAAATACAAACACTTATATTTGTAAGAACTAACACATAAATGACAAGTGTCCTTCAATAAAAAATTAATTTAGGGGTAATTTAGACATTTTCACCATATTTATTTATAACTAATTAAAAATAATTATTAAAACATCCATAAATCCATGCAAGTTTAATTCAAATCAAAGTTTGAATTTTTTAACATATCCATGATCTAGTAACTCTCCGTGATCGAACCAACCTGTATGAATCACCACAAAAAATATAATCAGCACAACACTATATAATTAGCATAACATCCTTAATCGTTCTCCATTATCAGCACATCGTCCTCAATCGTTCTCCATAATCAACATAAACGACATTAGCACAACATCCTCAATCGTTCTCCATTATCAGCACATCAGATGTGCTGATTATATCTACTTTTGGTGTTTGTTTGTATTATACTGTAATTAACACATAATCAACACATTATCAGCACAATTATAAAACAACTTTTGGTAACTTTTTTGAAAGTTACTTTTATAAATAAAAAAAGGTATAACAATATGGTACTCATATTAAAGATAAAAAAATACTTGATTTTATGGTATATATTTTTTTTAAATAATGAAGTATATAAAAGTTATTTTAGTTTAAAAAACCTTGGTGGAATTTGTATTTAATTGAAAATGGTCAAATGACTAGCAATTTTACGAAATTACCCCTAACTTGTTAGTACTAATTTTTAATTATAAGGGTTTTATTTATAACCAACCTCAACCCTTGATTTAAACTATCAATGGTTCAGATCTGTTCTTACGGTTCTTACAGTTAGTACTGTTTGTACAGGATCTCAACCCAGAAAGAGCAAAAGGTAAATCTTCATCTTCATCAAAAGTTACTAACACTAGTGATGATTCAAATGGTAAGATCAATTTCCCTTTTATTATTTATCATTTTACTTTTGATTTTAATAATTATATCTTAATTCAATATAATTTTTTTTACCACTAATAACTTCTTAATTATTTTTTGTAGGTGATGTCTCAAGAACTTCATCATGTGACATTTCAAATGGTATGAAACATATTACATTCTTAATATACACATAGACACTTAAAACAACCGATTTTCACCTTTGAAAAGTAAGTTATATGTGGCACCACCAATAGTAATGAGTGGAGGTGAAGTTAAATTACTAATGTTAGATGCAAATTGTAAAATTATAAATAAAACATCTAATACCGTATACAAAGAAATATTTAGAGATTTATTATCTGTTTTTAAGTTATGAGTTAATATTGTAATTTAGCTTTGCCATTATTTAATGTAATACGCAACTTTATTTATAGATTTATGAATAATACCTTTAAATTTTCCAACTAGTGTATTACACAAGCACCTAACCTAGTTTGTTATATACAAGAATGATTCTCCTTTAAGACTAAAGGGTGTGGGGGTCATGGTTGGTACATGATTCGTCACGTAGGAACATGAATGGGAGGCTATACCACCCCATTCCTTAATCCACCATGGTTTTGCATGGATTAAACCATGACAACCATGATCATCCTTTCCATTTTTCAAGTAATCATTTCATTTTTCTTTAGATAAAGATAAATTAAAATAAACAAGGGGATAGTGGTTTGGGTAATGACCAAACCCTTAGGGTAGTGTGAAACGCCCTAACACGTTTTAACCGAAAGTCGCAGCGGAAATACGAACTTAAAAATTTTCTTTCATGATATTCTTTCTTTCACTTAAATACATTAATCCCTTTTATAAACTAATCAAAAACTAACATACTTATATCAGATTAAGTGACCACATACACACCCACGTACAATCCATGTCTTGACTCGATCTTCAACCGCGTACACTTCTTGATGAAACATCCATAAACCTATACAACCTGCAGTCACCACATTCAATCACATCATTAGCAACCGGTGACAAAATACAAAATTTTAACATATGCATAATAAAGCGACAACATATCATGCTTTCTCTATTACTAGCCCCTTCATCCATCCCTTCGATCACTCGCATCGGACTGCGGAGTCAACCTTCACCTCCATTGTTAACATGCCTACACTTCACATTAATTCTCAATAGAAAAACAGTTAGTATCATTAGCTTCCCTTCGTATGAACATGTTCTCGAATACACATAACTCATCTTATTCATTCAAGTATATAATTAGATACTCACTCAAGCATGCATTCACTTTCTATTCATATACGTACTTACAATTTACATCCTACATGTAAAACTCCTTAATTCAACTTTATGCATAATTCATTATGTAAGTTCCCTTTCTTACCCAAACTTAATCGAATCTCTTTCTTAACCACTTCCGACTAATTCCCACTAACACTTAACTTAGCAATAACAACGATTCATATCTTCTTGCATTACATTCAATAATTACCAAATATCATAAATACATTACCAAACGAAAGGGTAAGTTCGGAGTTCACTTACCTTGTGCGTCCGAGTTCAAGCATAGCTTCCGTGTTTATCCTTGGCCCGTTGCCCTTCCATGCTTGTGTCCATGTTGACATAACTCCTATCCGTACATGTCATCACATTCATCATAACATGATTAGCATACATGAGCATACATACCTTTTAATGAAGGTTTCTTGCCATATCATCTTATCAAACTAATTTCCCACTTGTAATCCATTCAAAACACATTCCTTATACTATCTATTGTCTAATACATTATCAACACATTCTACAAACATTTATTCATTATTAGCATACAATCTCACTTATCATTTTCTCCTAAGCATTTCATCAAACACTTGGTGCGCATATCACTTTCTAAGCATAATGTACAAGTGCTTTAAGCATGTTCTTCCCTATTTCATCTTATGAACCATCACATTCAAGCAAAATCTCATAATCATAATTTCCACATCAAGTTTATCTATCTCAGTCTACCATATAACACCTTATACATCACAAGATCACACTATAACATCTACAAGTTCATCATGATCATCATCTTCATACTCATGCAATGGGTTTCATTCTAAATCACCAAATTACTTGAAATTATTCATAACACAAGTTCTATTTGGTGTTTCTAACACCTCTACATCCTTAATTTCATACAATTTCATGGATTGATCATAACCCACTTCAAACAAGATCATCAAATCTAAGTTTTAAGACATACCTTATGACCCCCTTGTGAAGGTGATCACTAATTCATGTTCGGTTGTGAATTTGGGCTTCGTTTAGCCTTTCAATTTGGAGAATTTGATGAAGTTTAGGGTTTTGGCTCCATGGGAGCCTTCCCTGCTCGATGATGAACACACACACGATGTGTGTGTATGTGTGTGTTGTTTTCTTTTAATAAAACAACTTTCAAGTTGTTTACTTTGGTCCCTCATGTTTCGTTTTAATTAAATAAGGCTACAACCCTTCGTTTAATACCAACTATACTATTATTCAACTAGGTTAATTATTCCTAGTTAATATTCATTTACGGGTTCACTTTTACCCCTAACGGTATTTTTACCCGTTCCTTTATTTTAACCGGGTTTAAATTACCAAACCCATTTTTGGGGTGTTACATAGTGGTTTTGGATTGTAGATTAGATTTAGAGATGAGTCACATGACACTGACGTAAAGAGTCATGGTGGTTTTAAGGGTGATGACTAGCCTAATCAAATCAAATCTCATTTAATCTCCTTTGATTAATATACCCATTTTGATATCATGTGGTTCATGAGATTCCAACGTATATAGTAGAATGAATCTCCCATTTTGATACCATAAGGCTGTCTGGTATACTCTAACACCCATAGGTGTTAATCCTAGTTGGCATTCGTTAACACTCGTTATACCGCTCCTGTAGGGTGTCAAAGGGCATTAAAAGTTTCACGTGTTAAGATGTTAACTAGGAGAGAGAGGGAGGAAATCAAGCATTGGAAAATTTGCACACACACAACGTGTTATATATATGTATTTTAATTAATTTAAGGGGCGTTAATGGGGTTAAACCATTTCCTTAGTGTGAGGTGAAGTGAAAGAGGGTCAAATGGGTGATATGACGTCTACGTGTAGTTAAGGGGCGTGAAAGTAAACCCCATGGCCTAAATCTCCTTTAACTTTAACTAGGAGATTATACAATATTTACTTGACATAAATATAGATTCTATATTTATTGGCTATAAACATGGAGAAGATATCGGAAATGACCTGTCAATGTTGATCCTTTCTTGAGTATCTTTCTCTCTCTAAAAACTTTCCGATTTAGGAGAGAATCAAATCATGGGTCTGTGTTTCTTTCCTATATATATCACTCCTATATTTGCTCCATATTCCACACTAAAGATATTCAAGAAAATAGACACCAATGGCGTCTGGTTGTGATTCAAGGACTGCTGAGGAAAAAAAACTTGATGAATGGCTTCCGGTCACTTCATCAAGAAACGCAAAGTGGTGGTACTCAGCTTTTCACAATGTCACTGCCATGGTTGGCGCCGGTGTCCTCAGTCTTCCTTACGCGCTATCGGAACTTGGATGGTATGTTCTTTACCGTTTTACTTCGCTTAGGCATGTAAGCGAAACAAATTCATGAACAATTGGTGAATTGTTCGGCTGTCTATGTTTGTTCATTTAATAAACGAACGTGAACAAAACTTTTTGTTTATTTAGTTAAACGAACCAACATGAACACATGTCTAGTTCATATATTTATGTGGTGAAGGCTCGTTCATTTTAATTCGTTTATGTTTGTTTGTTGACGTTCATTTATGTTCATATATTTGTTTCGCCCCGTTACTGTTTAGTGTAGTTTTGTGAAACTAAAAAATCATGCATTACAATATAGTGTAGTTATATAATATTTTAGGCCCTACATATTGTTATTTATATTTACTTTTAATTTAATTGGTGTTAGCTTAGTTATTATTGTTCTATCTAGTTCATTTGTTCACGTTCAGGAAGCCTTCTTTTATAACATAAACGAACAAGAACACGTTCGTTCTCTTAAGGAGTGAACATGAACAAGAAAACCCTATTGGTTTAATTGTTTGTGTTTGATCATTTGTTCGGTTAAAGTTAAATAAACGAACATGGACATGCTCTATTCGTGTTCGTTAGGTTCGTTTACAAGCCTAACTTCACTTCATTTTTATTCTGCTGCACATAAGGCGTCCAATAAAAATCCCAAGATAAGTCATTTCCTTTTTAAGACTTTTATGTGATTTGATACGAGACGCAGGGGGTTTGGAATCACGGTGCTGTCCATGTCTTGGGTGATCACATTGTATACATTGTGGCAAATGGTGGAGATGCATGAAATGGTTCCTGGCAAGCGGTTTGACAGGTACCACGAGCTCGGGCAACATGCTTTTGGTGAAAGGCTTGGGCTCTTTATAGTTGTTCCTCAGCAACTTGTGGTGGAAGTTGGTACATGTATTGTTTACATGGTTACTGGAGGTAAATCTTTGCAGAAGTTCCACCAATCGGTTTGTCCCGATTGTAAACGAAACCTTTGAGGACAACTTACTTCATCTTGATTTTTTCGTCGGTTCACTTTGTGCTTGCGCACCTCCCCAACTTTAACTCCATCTCCGCAGTCTCGTTGGCAGCTGCTGTCATGTCCTTGAGGTATAAAACAATTCATAATTTCTAATTTCAGTTTGTTATAACACTAAAAAAATAGAAAATAAACACTAAAAAGACCTAAATTATTTACACGAAAAAATAGATTTATAGTGAAATAATTATATTTTTTTAGTCTAGACAACGTATCGCTTGCTAACTGTTTATGGTGGATTGCAGTTATTCAGTAATTGCTTGGACAGCTTCTTTGGGTAGAGGGGCTCAAGAGGATGTGGACTATAGCTTGAGGTCAAAAGACCCTGTCGAACAAATGTTTGGCATGTTCACCGCTTTGGGAGATGTGGCTTTCGCGTATGCTGGTCACAGCGTGGTCTTGGAAATCCAAGCAACCATCCCCTCGACTCCCGAAAAGCCATCAAAGGGCCCAATGTGGTTAGGTGTTGTCGTTGCATATATTATTGTCGCCGTTTGCTACTTTCCTGTTGCAGTTATTGGATACCATACATTTGGCAACCTCGTTGATGACAACATCCTCATCACTCTTGATCACCCAAGATGGCTTGTTGCCATTGCTAACATGTTTGTCGTCTTTCATGTCATTGGTGGATATCAGGTATGACTAAAGACTAGACGTCTTAAGTCCATTCCCCTTAAATCTAACATGTTTTTTCTTTCTTGGGATGACCGGAATTTCTGTTTCTAGATTTTTTCGATGCCGGTGTATGACATGATTGAAACCTTTTTGGTGAAATCAATGAAATGCAAGCCAAGTGCTACCCTTCGATTCACCGTTCGTACATCATTTGTTGGTAAGACTTTGATGCCATTTTTAAGTTGTCCAAAAATGGGCGGATTGACCATTGGGTTGGGTCAGGAAGACCCAAATTGTTTTCAATTCAAATACTTTGTAAGTTCTATTTGTTCAAAAATTATATAATTGCTATAGAAATGTTATATTTTAAATAAAGCTATTTAGGAGGTTATCTGAATTGCATAGACATTTTGGGAGACTTTCGACCCGTTTAAACTAGTGTCATTGTTATTTTTTTTACCTATTGGACCAAGGACAGAATAACCCAAATCAACCGACTCATAAATAAATATGTCAAGATGGTCACATCTACTATTTTTTTGAGCAATATGTTTTTTTTTTTTGCTTGTGGGATACTTTTCCATTCATCTGTTGGGGCATTTGCAGCTATTACCACTTTTATTGCAATCACATTTCCTTTCTTTGGTGGTCTTCTTGGATTCTTTGGAGGTTTTGCATTGGCACCAACAACCTATTATGTAAGTTCTTCCTTTCAAGTAAATCATCATACCATTAAAATCATTTCATCCTGCAACTATGTTAGAGTAAATGTTAAAAACCAATCTGGAACATTCTCAAAAACTAAATCAACGGACCCGTTAAAACCTATAACGGTTTAACTTGATAACCCAAAGAGATCTAGAAAGTGCAAGAGTTATGCATAGTGTTTTCTGTTGCTTGTAGCTTCCTTGCATTATTTGGCTAATAGTCAGGAAGCCTGAAAGGTGGAGCATAACTTGGTGCATAAATTGGGTAAGTCAAAACAAAAACTTTTTTTTTAACAATTTATGCACGTATATATGCAATGTATTATTATGAGTTTCCTGATTGGTGTCATTAATGTTTTAGATTTGCATAGTGATTGGTGTTCTACTAATGATTCTGGCACCCATTGGAGGTCTAAGGTTAATCATCAAGTCAGTTGGGAGCTACCAATTTTACTCATGAAAGTTGAGATTAAGATGGATGTAAGTGTGATGCATCCAATTGGTGGATTGTTAAGAATTTGATGTTGGCATCGTGTATATTTTAACTTTGTTATTGGTGGGATTTGATGATGATGATAATGGTAATGATTGTGTATATTTTAGATGCATGCATTTTAATAACTTATTTAGTTTTTTGTTATCCTTATATCCGTGTAATCTAAACACGACCCGTTTAACCTATTTATCTCAGACGAGCCAAAGGGTTAGCATCAGGGGCGGACCCTAAGGCTTGTCGGGCGGAGCCCGGGCTACGGCTCAACTTTTTACTAGAAGTGTAAAATTTTTTTTTTTTTCGATTTTTATACATAGGACACCCCTGAACAAGTACGAGGACACCCCTCAAAATTTTTTTTACAAAATAATAAGCCTAGTAGTTCTAGTGTTTACAAAATAATAAACCATTATATTAGAGGTTTTAAGTGCAGACCATTATATTCGGTAAGATTTTTTAGTAAATGGCTGTTGTTAGATTTGTTGATAAACTTGGGGCTGTTAGAGAGAGTTTAATCGGAATTGTTCATGTGAAAGACACGACTTCTATAACTCTTAAAGAAGCCATTGATGATTTATTAGCAAGCAACCAGTTAAGCATAAAGCAAGTAAGTAATACTTGAAGGTGAAATTAAAACGGGTAAAGGATTAAACCAAGAGGTTTCCCTAGCACGACCCGGTGATACGCGATGGGGTTCACATCATAGAACCATCATCAGTTTGCTTAGATTGTTTCCGGAAGTTGTGACCGTACTCCAATATGTTAAAGAAGATGGAGATTGCAGTCAACAACGAACAAATGCAAAAGGTATTCTATCGTATTTTAAAAAACTCGAGTTTGTTTTTTATATGCATTTGATGGGAGATATATTAAGTTACACAAATGCTCTTTCAAAACACCTTCAACAAAAAGGTAAAGATTTATTAGAAGCGGCCAACTTGATAAATGGTACAAAACGAGCATTAAATGCTTTAAGACAAAATGGGTTTGAGCCGATGTTGAAAAAAGTGACTTCCTTTTGTCAAAAATACAACATTACAATGTTGGACATGTCGGAAAGTTATGGTAACCCAAGAAACCGAAAGAATGTCATTACAAATCGACATCATTTTGAGGTTGACATTTTTAATGAGGTTTTAGACATGCAAATTCAAGAATTAGGAAGTCGATTTAGTGAGATAACAACTACTTTGATAAAAAATATGTCGGGTTTAAATCCTTCTAACGGTTTTTCTAAGTTTGACCCATCGAAGATATTGGCGTTTGCTAAGATGTACCCGGATGATTTTACTACACAAGAAATAGGGACTCTTTTGGGTGATATTGAGTCATTTCGTCACACAATAAGCGATGATGATAACTTTGACAACTTGAATGGAATAAGTGATCTTGCGCGTCTTATGGTTGAAACGGGAACGCATATTTCTTGTCCTTTAGTTTATCGGGTAGTTAAGTTAGCTTTGCTTGTACCGGTTGCAACGGCAACCGTTGAAAGATGTTTTTCGAAATTGAAGCTTGTCAAGACGGATTTATGCAATCGAATGGGCCAAGAATATTTGAACAATGCTATGGTTTGTGCGGTCGAAAAGGATTTTTTTTGTGAAGTAAAGGACGACGATGTGATGGAACGATTTCAAGCTATGAAAAAAAGAAGAGGACAAATCTATTAGGTAATTTTTTTACTTTATTTATTTATTGTCGTTTTTTTTAATATTGTATGATTGCACTGTAAATTTTTTTTTTTTGGGATACCCCTGAATTTATGTTCTAGTTCCGCCACTGGTTAGCATGTTTTAAATCCTTTTGTGGGTTGTAAACAAGACAAGTTGAAATCGAGTTGTTAACGTGCTCCAATAAATGTGTTAAATGGGAAGACATATTGAATGTGTTAAACATTGCTTTAATAAAACGAGTTAAATATACCAACACGGACTCTTAACTATTTATGAAACGGATAATCTAAAACTTGATTACTGTGTTGAGAAAACTATGTTAACAATAAGATTGTTAGGTGAGGGGCCATTTTGTCCTCCTACCATCTTCATTCGTTTTATTTTTATTAAATCATTAAGAACTAAAAAAATTGTTAACAAACTCGATGATTCCAGGCCCAAATCGTACCGTCAAATCTAAGCAGGTTCAAACTTAATGAATAATTCTTTTAGAATCCCCAATTGTTAACAAACTCGATGATTCCAAGCCCAAATCGTACCGTCAAATCTAAGCAGGTTCAAACTTAATGAATACTTCTTTCAGAATCCCCAAACCCACAACTCCTAAAAAGCCCATTTCATGATATACGCACGCTAGTATGTAAACGATCGACAAGTTGTAATTGAGTTGTACGCGTGTTGCAATAAAATAAGCTAAATGGGAGGACAGATTGACCTATCAGACATATATATTTTTTTTATTTTCGAATTCTAGTTTCAAATGTGTCAACATTTTTTCACGAAACGAGTTAAATATATCAACACTAACACTAACTGTTTATGAAACAAATAATATAAAACTTGATTATTTTATTGAGAAACTATGTTAACATTTAGATTGTTTGGTGAGGGGGTTTTCTTGTCCTTTCACAGTCTTCATTCGTTTTACTTATTTAAACTTCTACATATATTATTTTGTATTGTAAACTACTCCTAGTACCAATAGTGTATCGATACCAGTATTGGTACAAATAGCAAACCAAACCTGTGCCAACAATCGACCGAACAACATCGCTATTGATACCTACGACCCGGCTTATGTAATTTTTGGTATTTTGCACTACCGTACCGGACCGGTTTGTGCGTATACCGAATTCTCACCACACCGCGCACGGATTTATACTCGTCAAACATTAAGATTAAGACCTCTAAATTCTAAAATCCGTTAACAAACTTGATGAATCCAAGCCCAAAACGTACTAGACTTGTCTAAACAGGCCCACAACTTAATAAACACTTCTTTAAAAGCCCAAAATCCACTCCTTATAAAAAGCCCATTTCATAATTTACACAAACACCGGACCTTTTTTTCGCGCCATCATTTCCCTCCAACTAGCAAGAACCCTAGATCGCCATGGAAGACCAAATTAGAGCTGAATTCAGAAAGAACAACTTCGTTCTAGTCGAAGAAGAAGCAATACTGCAGAAATGTAACACAGATTTGCACTTATTTCCCTCTAATTTTTAAAACAATTTTTTTATGTTTCGTGATATTGATTACTTTTCAATTTGTTTAACTGCGGTTATTAGGTGTCACGTTTTGCATAAATTACAATCTCAGTCCGTCGGACCTTGTTTCGAGCTGGGATCTGTACTCTATCAACAGGTAATTATGTGTTCGATTTCGTTAGCTTCTGTATATGATTTCTGAATGTTAGGTGTTAGTTTTTTAGGTTTTTAGCGAATTTTGCTTCGTCACTGTTATTTAATAAGTTAGATATATTTTAACCTGGCTGCTATATGCAGTGATTTGAGCTTGTTTGACCAGTATAGGACTTAGGCATAACACTAACTTAAAATCACAAAACTGTGTTGTATAGGTATAACATTTGCCATTTGGACAATTGGTACCACAATAATTTGTTCGCTGGATTGGTAGGTAACTAGGTATCGTGGCGAAGTTTGAGATTTTCGACCGGGGGGTCGAAAACGTTTATACCCAAAAGTTTCTATAAAATCAGAGGGTCGAAAACGTATATACCCAAAAATTTCTATGCGAAAACTACATACTCTCCACTACTGAGCGAAAAGTTCGGGGGGTCGGCCGCCCCCTCCCGGCTCCCGCCCACTAGAAGCTGCGCCAATGGGTAGGTAATATATGGAGTTTGACTGTGTGAGGGGGCTTGGTCCGTGTGTCAGTTTGTGTTTGTGTTAACTACAGTTTGAGCATGTATTATTAAGAACGGCAATATGATTGACGTTTTATAAGTAATTTAGATAGATGCCTGAGACGTCGAATGCGACCTAATATTTTAATTTTTATATTCAATCAGTATGTTGTTAAAAAACATTTGTGTAACATTATTCATGTCATTGACAACGTACACTTGTAGCCTCATGTATATTTTGATAAGCGGTTATTTGGATTTTTAACAGAAACTGAAGGTGGTGGTAACTGTTAAATTACAGTGAGTTGATTGTTAAAGTCTGGAAAACACAAGTGGTTTTTATTTGTCTTGCTATATGCATTTGCTTAAGATTCTACTCAGTTAAAGAGATTTTTTCTCTACTAAGATGTTAGATTTGTATCACAGGGGATTAAACTAGTGCAGAAAAATGATGAAATCGACGGTCGTATATTACAAAGGACTGTGTCATTGTATAACCGTATATTCATCTTCAATGTTTAACAATGTAATATATGTCACCTGGGAGGCTGCCTTAACAGGATTTTGTTTAAACAAGTTGCGTTTTGTATTTTTTTATGTTTTAAGATACTCTATTTTTGCTTATGGGTACAGTTCTTTACATGCCTGGAATTAAGATCGTATTTATGTAAATGTTTATGCCTTTTTACCAAGTTAACCAAGGAAGTATGTCTCTTGAGGATGTTAAGGTTGTATGTATATGTTTTTGACAGACAGCTAGAATTAATAGTATCAGACGCTCATATGGATGCATTCAGACAGCAACTACAAAGTGAACAGAAACAGGCTATTATTGAAAAAGAGCAAGGGCTACACTCATACACAGATGTCACCATGTAAGCTTTTTATACAGCCTGAATCTTGTGCTTCTTATTTGATTGTTTTTCTTTTATTCTCATTAATATCTGGACCTACATTATAGCCTTTTCTTGTCGTTTGTCAAAAAATTGTTTGAATGAGATGCAATTAACAACCTCGAGTTTTACCATAGGGAGATTGACGATGGTAATGAAGATGCTAAAGAGGTGGTCCCTGCTTCTCCAACTGTTCAAAAAGACGTTAATTTAGATTCTTTTGACGTGACGCCTCTCACAAATGGGAAAATGCATTCTTTGGGGAGACCTTTAGAACTAGTGACACCATTTGGGCAACGAAAGGACAAATTTGTGGTACACTCCACACTCAATAACCTACCCACAGTCAATGATATTAAAAAGGAACACGGTGAAGAGAATTCCGACGATGATGTCATCAAAAGGGTACAACCCATCAAAAGGTGTTCTCTGGAAATTATTGGTTCCCAACCTGCACGGGGATGTAGGTACATGTATGACAGGATAGAAGATAAAGTAAAGCCGTAAATTTTAATTCATTTGATTGCTTTTGGCCACCTTGTTCATAAATTTTGAGGACTAATTATGTTGTTTTTGGCAATTAGTTCAACTATCTTGAAGATCGGATCATGAAATATTCAGAAGCACTGGTTGCATCCCAGCTTTATGATGAACTTGTGGATCCTTCTGTTGCTTCACAAGTAATTCTTTTCTCTTTTTTTTTTCAATCAATTTAGCAGTTTTTAGCTATGACACATTTCTTGTATTTGTTATAATCTTTCTAGAAAACTATATTCTCTGTTGGCATGATTTGCTGTGAAGAAGAAGGCCGTTTAAAGGAAAAACCAATCATGCTCCAAAGCAGGTACATTTCAACTTTGAAACACATCATTGCGATGTATCTTTTTTCTCTTTTGTTCAACTTTTCGGAGGTGGTAAATGGGTGGGTCGTTCATGGTTTGAAGTTTGAACCGATTATTCTGTGCGGGTTGATCATATCATTCATATGGCCTCTACTTTGGTTTTTACCTGTTTAAACAGTGTTGAGCATTCCGGAGGACAACGTGTGCGTCTTGAATTACAAAAATTGGAGCAGTTTTCTATTTTCCCAGGCCAGGTATACAGTATCTTATAACGGAAAAACATTAAACTGAAACATATTAATATAAATTCAAATGGTGCATTTGACAGGTGGTGGGTGTTGAAGGTCATAACCCCAGTGGACACTGTATGATTGCAACAAAAATCGTTGATTACGTACCATTATCGGTTCCTGATGATACTTTTCGTCAAACGAAGAGACAAGCTGTGGATCAGGATAACCAGCTTGTTGATCCATCTGATGTGTCATCAGATCTATCACTGGTGGGTAAGCTTGTTATTCAGGAGACTCATTGCCTCTTCTGACCTGTTTGGCCATTTTGACGCGTTTACTTATGAAGGGATTGATTTGGGTTGTGTTTTATTAACACGTCAAATGGGTCGAATGGGATGATAGTCATCAAAAGTGTATTTTGATGGCATAAACTTCCTACATCATTTATGCAAAAAGTTATGTTATTATTAAAATATTTCAGTTTTGAAATCATATTTGACACATTGATAATCTATTTTTGAGTAAAATGTCATTTTCGTCCCTGAGGTTTGGCTACAATTTTCGTCCAATGGTTTGTTTTTCCACATCCAAAAGGTTGTTTAAAATCTTGCCAGTTTCATCCAGCTCGTTAACACCATCCGATTTTTTCCTTTTATGTTATCTTTTTTAGGGGTACTTGGTCTTTTTACATAAAGTGAAAAAGACCGAATTGCCCTTTAAGTTAACAAAAAAGACGGAAATACCCTTGACTTAATGGAGAAAATGGATGGAGTTAACAATCCGGATGAAAAAGGCAAGATTCAAACTTTTTGGATCCAAACACGGAAAAACAAACCTTTGGACAAAAGTCGCAAAACTGGTCAAACTTCAGGGAGAAAAACGACATTTTTTAAATACTTTGGACAAAATATGTAACCCAACATGTAATAAACTTTTATCTGTATTGGCCCACACAGTTTTCCACCTCTACATAAAACTTTCTTCTAGGGTCTGATTCTGTAAATTTTACTTGTCACTTTGATCAGATTATTGCTTCGGGTCTCTTTACCACAACTGATGTAAATTTTACTTGTCACTTTGATCAGATTATTGCTTCGGGTCCTTTTACCACAACTGATAATTTTTTCTTTGAGCCTCTATCTGATCTTCTAGCATATGCACGACGAAAGCAGCCCCAGTTGCTTGTACTGGTGAGAATTAGCAACTTTTTTAAAGTTAATTGCGTAATATTTCGAAGTTGTTCTCAAGAAGTTAGCTTGATATTTAAATTTCTTTACAGTTAGGACCGTTTATCGATTCTGAACACCCCGAGATCAAGAAAGGAGCTTTAAACAAGACCTATGATGAATTATTCCGTCTTGAAGTTCTTAAAAGGGTAAGATTGTCTAACTTGCTTTCCTGTTTTACCCCTTGAGAATTTTATTGCTCGCTTTAACTTGCCTTTATATGATAATAATACTTCTGTAGCTACAAGATTATGTGGAATATATGGGTTCTGCTGCACGTGTGATTCTGGTGCCATCGGTACGTGATGCACATCATGATCATGTTTTTCCTCAGGTGATTTATAGCTAATGAAACATTTTAATACTTTTATCAGAGTAAAATGCCATTTTCTTCCTTGAGGTTTGGCCAGTTTTGCGACTTTCGTCCAAAGGTTTGTTTTTTGCATCTGGATCCAAAAGGTTTGAAATATGGCCATTTTCAGCCGGCTCGTTAACTCCACCCATTTTTCTTCCTTAAGTCAGGGGTATTTTCGTCTTTTTTGTTAACTTAAAAGGCAATTCGGTCTTTTTCACTTTATGTACAAGCATTTAGCTTAATGTACAAGTATTGAAAAGACCGAATTGCCCTTTAAGTTAACAAAAAAATGAAAATACCCGTGACTTAACGGAGAAAAATGGATGGAGTTAACGGGCCGGATGAAAATGGCAAGATTTTAATCCTTTTGAATCCAGACTCGGAAAAACAAACCTTTGGACGAAAGTCGCAAAACTGGCCAAACCTCGGGGACGAAAATGGCATTTTGCTCTTTTTGTCGTTTAGAAATATGTCACTAAAGTCTTGGTTATGGTATCGTTTTCGGTTCTCGCTCTGCAGCCCGCCTTTGATATCAATCTAGCTGATATAAATGATCAGGTACAATTTCTATTTCTTGTTTCCAAATATGCCTGTAAGTTACTTTGGGTGGCTATACTAAGTTACTGAATTTCATGTTCGTTATTATTTTACGCAGATTACTTGCATTACGAATCCCGGAATCATTTCAGCAAATAAGGTAACTCCATGATTATGAACACTTTATTATAACTTATAAGCAAGTGCTCTCAAGGCTTTTTAAAAAAAAAAATTCATTTAAACTTACCTTTTATTGATATAAAAGGTGAAAGTAGGCTGCTGCAGTGTGGATGTACTGAAACAACTTAGTACGGATGTGGTGTCGCGGGGGATCAAGAATCGCATGAATACGCTAACAAACCACCTTCTGAGCCAACGCAGGCACGTTTTTTCGATATGACAATTTACAATCGAGATACTTTTTTCCCATACTATATTTACTAGAGGCTGCATTCGACTCATTTACTTTTGAATACAGTTTCTATCCGCTATACCCACCTGCGGAAGACACTCCTGTGGATTTATCACTCGCCCCAGAAGCTTTTCAAATGTCGGTTATTCCAGATGTTCTCATCGTCCCTTCAGACTTGACGCAGTTTGTGAAGGTAATTCACCAAACCATAATCACAATATCGAAATCTCTTTATTTTTTTAATATTTCTTGCATCTGTAATAATTACTGTTGATGTACACAAAAAAACGTATGTATAGGTTTTGAGCCTTGAGGGAACGAGTGAAGTGAAATGCATATGTGTGAACCCAGGAAGATTAGCTAGAGGTGAAGGCGGTGGTCATTTTGTAGAAGTTAATTTCCATGGTAGTCCTGATTCTTCGTCTGCTTCGGTTATTCGAATATAGAAGAAACCTCGTGCAAAAGTCAGCTGAAAGTATTACAGTTTCGGAAGCAAGAACATCAATTAGTTCCAGAATGTTTTTAAATTCTTGCTATTTTTTAATGTTTCCAGGACAACTATTTTATGTGTAACAATTAGTATCAAGTTGTAATTAATATTGCTTGAGTAAGTTATACTGATTGTGTTAAGGCCATAATTCGCTTCTGTTCTCGACTATTTACAAACTTTGGATATGTCTCAACTATTCTCTTTTGACTATTAGATTTGGTTTTATGGTTACTTTCTGGTTACATACACACTTGAGAGTTCAGTACATAACTAACAATGAGTATATATTGAGTACAGAATTTGTAAGAATAACATAACATACATATAAATATGTACTTACTACTTTAAACCTGATATAAACATTTTTTTTACAAAAAAAACATAAAATTGTATACAATTGTTTTTTAAAGATGATGGGGCTTGTTCACGAATATGATATATTCTGATAGACAGCGATGAATTACTGGATAAGTTATAGGAAATCTAATAATTAGGTTGATTACGTTTTCTTTATTATTTATTTGTTTCCTTTTTCTGTACTGTCCTATATATCAATGTTTTCAGGACCGGACCGGAGGTCGACCCGGTCACCTTACGGGGTCAAAGGTCGGACCGGTCCGACCGGATTTAAAACCCGGATTACTTAAAATTTATATAAAATATAGGAAAAAATATAGACGTTTAATATACTTTTTAATAATTATTATATTTAAAATTTTAAGTAAACGTATAAAAGCCTTTAAAAACATCTATTGCACGATTTCACCTAAACAATTTTTCTAGACTAATCTAACTGAATTTAAAAAAGTAAAATGAAAAACTAAATCTTGATTTATATTATTTTTTAAACAATGACAAGTGACAACTCCATCATTTCATATTTACATCTACTACTGTAGAGGTTTACATTACTAATGTTGAGTTTGACTTACTCATCTTCTCCAAAAAGAAAATACCATCCAGCAGCCATCAACGTAGAACTTGAAACGACAATGAAGGTGGTTGTTCTTCGGAAGCCATAGCTTTGACGGTACGTTATTTCCGTTCAAAAAACTTCAGCTCCGGTCGATAAAACTAAGAATGTTCGTTCCAAACCTCATTGTTCCTCTCAGATCTGAGCATAGTCCGGTCTGACCCGTCACAGACCGGACCTCCGGTCTGATGTAGAAACGACCTGAAGTTGTGAACCGGCCCGGTAAAGCTAGCGGATCCCGGCCGGACCGGTCTGGGTCTGAAAACATTGCTATATATAGGACTTTATGTTTTTTATTTCAATTCAATCGATAACAATTCAAATTCTGTGATTTATCTTGGTATCAACGCCTTTTTTTTCTAACCCTAAAACAACCTGTAGCCGGCTCCTTTTCCTACCCCTACCTTCCCTTCCCCTCTTCTTCTTTCGATCAACAACAAACCACCCAACTGCCTCCATGTAACGCTCCGCATTTTTGTATTTTTCGTATTTAGAAAGTGTAATCGTATTTTTATTTTTTTGGAAACTTGTAATCATATTGTATTCGTATTTCGTTTCCAACTTTGTAATCCGAGGCTTTGATCATAATGAAAATCGCCAACTAGATGTTCAAAATTCTTTTCTTCACAGCGAATTAAAGGACGCTGTTTATTTACGCCAACCACCTAGCTTTATTGATGCATCCAAACCTGATCATGTCTGCTTGCTGCATAAGTCCCTCTACGGACTCAAACAGGCACCACGCACATGGTTTGAACGCCTCAGTAACACTTTGCATCATCTGGGTTTCACTGGCTCCAAAACGGACCCCTCACTCTTTATTCTTAACAATGGTGGAACTTTGGTCTATGTAGATGATATTAGCAACAACACTAATGCTAATAATGATGTTATTACAAACTTGGGCACCTCTTATGCAGTCAAAAGACCTGGGGGAGCTGCACTATTTTCTGGGTATTGAAGTTATTCGTCATGGCAGCCACTTAATTCTCTCCTAGCAAAAATATATTTCTGACATGATCCAGAAGGTAGGTTTGTCATATTGCAAACCAGTTCCCTCTCCTATGAGTACCTCTTAGATTCTCACTCGCAATGACAGTCCAACTCTTGCTTACCCAACCAAGTATCGTCAAAAGTGGGGGCTCGTCAGTATGCTTCCTTATCCAGACCTGACATTACTTTTGTTGTCAACAAAGTATGTCATCATATGCAAGCTCCCACTGAAAACCATTGGTCGACTGTTAAGCGGATATTACGTTATCTGAAAGGTACTTCTCACTTTGGCCTTTTTATTCGTCATGGTTGGGGTTCCACCTTACATGCCTATACCGAAGTCAACTGGAACTCAACTTTGCGAGCCTTTTCTGATGCTGATTGGGTTGGCTGTCCCGATGATCGTCGCTCCACGGGGGTGGGGGTTGCCATATGCTTGGGATCGAACCTCATCTCATGGAATGCTAGGAAGCAACGCACAGTATCTCGCTCTTCTACCGAGTCTGAATATAAAGCCATGGCTGACACTGTGGCTGAATTAACATGGCTAGAGGCCCTTTTACAGGAACTTGGAATTGTCTCAACAGTCACTCCTACGCTTTGGTGTGACAACTTAGGTGCCACGTACTTGTCTGCTAATCCCGTTTTCCATGCTAAGACAAAGCATGTTGAGTGTGATTATCATTTTGTTCGTGAGAAGGTTTCTCAAGGAAAACTACAGGTCAAATTCATTTCAACGCATGACCAGCTAGCCGATGTGTTCACTAAGCCTCTACCTACTCAAAGATTTCTAATGCTTCGGTCCAAGTTGCAGGTCGTTCCCTGCCCTCAACTTGCGGGGGGATGATAGACAGTGATGAATTACTGGATAAATTATAGGAAATCAAATAATTAGATTGATTACGTTTTCCTTATTATTTATTTGTTTCTTTTTTCTGTAATGTCCTATATAGGACTTTATGTTTTGTATTTCAATTCAATCAATAACAATTCAAATTATGTGATTTATCTTATTTACATGACTTTATATTCCTAAAGTAGTAAAATTAAAAAATACGTGTTATACGACTCGTTTCAAGTTTTAAACTATAAACCGAACTGTGAACCGTCAACCCCATAAAAACCGAAACATGTAAGCGAATCAGTGGATTGTTCTTAAGAGTCTAAGCGAAATGAAAGGATAAGAGTTCAGAGTGAGAATGAGAGAAGTGGACTTACTTTGGGCTGAACAAGACTCTCCTTTTATAGGCAGTTTGCTCTGCCCAAGGGAGCCTTGTGTCAGCTGGTACCTTCTAGTCTTGGTAAGCTTATCCTCCCCTGACGTTGCTTGCAGGGTTAGCCTTGCCTCTTTGGGTAAGATTCAGGTTTGTGTGTCTCGATGACACCTTTATGTACTTTAGGGAAAAGTCTAATCAGTTTGACTTGTTGAGTTCAAGTTCTAACGTTGTACAGTAACTTTAACTCTCTGTCACCAACTGTTGGTGCATTAGCTTCTTGTCAGAAGCTTCCAGGTTCCGACTTTCAGCTTCTTAGTTTAAGTTTATGTTTAGTATTCTTTATTGTTTATTTGCGATTGTTATTAACCTTAGTTTTGCTGACTGGGATCTCCGAGTACCTACGTCATCATATATGTTTAATAATTGTGTTCGTCATGAAAAAAAAAGCGGAAATACTGTGTTTTTAAACAAATATTTAAATTGGATTAAATTATTAAAACTATATGTTTATGAGAAAATAAGTTGTCCCTAATTAATAAAGAACATATATATTTAATAACTTATGAATTGGTTAGCATGGCATTGGAACGTCCTTCCGGCAATGAGATACGTGGAAATGAAATGAAATGAAATTGTATTGTATTCTCTTTTGTTGCTTATACACTGAAACCATCATCCTCTCCTCCTTCCTTTGGCTTAATATTCAGATCTCAATTCAAATCATTTGATTTTCTTTCTTTCAATAACATGAGATTGATGGGTGAACGGTCCATGACATCAGGATCCACATCAACCGGGGATTCATCAAATGTTCACATGAATTACCCTCTCCTTTCTGCCCTTCTCGCCTTCGCTTTCGCCCAGTCCATTAAGGTCTTCACCACCCGGTAATTCTCATCTCTCATTATTGTTTTTTTTTACATTATTTACGGTTAGTTTGAATGTGTATGATTAGATCTTTTGAATCTCATTGGTGTTTCTGCATGCATGCATGATGATATTGCTATGTTTTGAAAGATATTGAATGGAGTTGTAGTACTTAATGTTTCCTAAGAATGTTAAAACTGTCGTAGACATGCAGGTATAAGGAAAAACGATGGGACGTTAAGCAACTATTGGGATCAGGCGGCATGCCATCATCCCATTCTGCAACTGTCTCTGCTCTTACTGTTGCTGTTGGATTTCAAGATGGTGTTGCTGGTACTACCTTTGCAATTGCCCTCATATTAGCTTGTGTTGTACGATCTCTCTCTCTTTTTTTATAATCTACAAGTATTGTTACCTCAAAAAAATATGTTAACTGTTATATTTACTACACGCTTATTGGAACATAGCATAGTCAGTCGTCATTGATCTTGTAAATTATCAAACGAAATATAAAAGGCGTACATGTCTCAAAAACAAACAAACTCCCATTACCTTTCTGCTATTGTTTGATGAAAAGATATGATGTTACAGCTAGTAATCTCTTATGAAACGGATCGTGTTGTGACAGGTAATGTATGATGCAACTGGTGTACGGTTGCAAGCTGGACGCCAAGCAGAGGTTTGAACCTTTTATGCATTAGAAGAACAATACCATAATTATTGTAATAATCATAACTTTTTTATGCATTAAAACTGTCAGCTTTTGAATCAACTCGTATATGAACTTCCTGCCGAACATCCATTGGCTGATACCAGACCACTGCGTGAACTTCTTGGTCACACCCCTCCACAGGTCAGAAAAAAAAAACATGCCTAAAATAGAAACATATAAAGTTATAAAACATTTGTGGGGTTGGATTATAATGATGTTTCTTAATAGGTTGCTGCTGGTAGCTTACTGGGATTTGTTACAGCTGGAATTATTCACTTAATCTCACATGTTAATTGACCTCTGCAGTGTTATTGTTCTCTATGATGAACAATACATTATTCTTTTTATATCCTTCATTCTTTACGTCATTCTTTTCATGTACATTCTTGACGATCGGAAAAATAATGCTATATTATTTTTTAAGCATCATGGTTTTTAAGAAAACAATATAAATAAATTCCTATAACTTCTGAGAGCAGGCCACTGCTTTGCTAATTACAAAAGTGGAATGACAAAATTACCCTCCTAACTTGGATTTAAGGCGCATATCTAACCAGAAGTGATAATCCAACTATGAAAAAGCTTACAAGCATCATGGCAATCTCTCGTATGTAAATACTGTTGTTCGGCCCAAAACAAAGAGAACGAGAGACAACTCGATAAAGAAAATTGTGTTTATCAGACTGCGATCCACGGTCCAACCGTACAAAGTAATCCCTCCAGGATTATTCTGCAGATACATCACTGCACAAAGTTCAACATCATATATCAGAAGTTGTGAATTTAAGAACTCTAAATCAAAATTTTGACCTAAAAAGTCAACCCTTGTCCCCTCATTGTCAACTTTATGCCCAGAAAACAATATAGAGTAAGACAAAACCGAGAATAAAGTACAGTTAGTGTTCGATTCGTGTGTGTTAATGTTTGTCTTTTATACTTGGCTATCCATAGATGTGGCAACTTTGATCTGTTTACTTATGAATGAGTTGATTCAGGTCATGTTCTTATCTCTAATGGGTCAATCGGGTTAAAGTTGGCCCAAAGTGTTTCTATGCATATCGCTTCCTATATCACTTTATAAAACGAAACAGATTAATACCGTAATAATATTATGTGCTGTAAGTAACTAATATTATGTATTGTTAACACAAACTCTTTAGAAAAACCGGTGTTTTGGGTCATAACACTTACTAATCTTCATTTTGAAATTCAAGACCATGCCTCTATCCGCCGAGGTCTAATTGTGTTCATCAATCAAACATATTGTGATGTTTGTTTTTACGGTTTAGGGTTTGTAATCTGCTTACCAAATGCTTGTCTCCTATGGTATGAAGACAAATAAGAAGCCAGTTGCGTGCTAGTAGGAAGTGAGCTATAGTTCATCGCCTCCAAATCACTTTCCGAAGAGACATCACTTATCGGTACATTAGGAAGTCTCATATTTGAAGTATCATCCAGACCACACGATGCCAAAGCATGCCACCTAGTTGCTAACGCCGCAACGCCTTGAGCTCGGTGGGAAATCTTCGCAGCAGCGTTTAAACAAAGAATCAACCCCACAACTTGTGCGATAGATGACACCTAGCATACACAAAGATATACTCAAAATATGTAATATTGAATAATCAGAATGGTTCGGAGTTTACTTTAGACTTACTGCAAAATCGCCGCCATTTATGAAAGTTACTTTATTACCGAACTCTGTGATTTGAAATAGCATTGCGAATTGGCTGGATGTGACAACAGAAAACACAAGAAGGAGATAAATTCTGAACCTATGACTTATCTTTGATAGATCATGGCGTAAACGGGCATGTTCTTCTATTAATACCAAAACATCGGGTTCTGTATCCAAGAGTCTTCCATAATCGTCAAAATGAATAATTTGCAAATAACAGACCAAATGGAAGACTAGACATGATGATAAATAGATGAAGTTTACGTATGCCCATGAAAAAGTCAAGGCTACTAGAATGACGAAAGACTTCCACCATGATTCTTGGTGCATGTATGTCACACGAATGAATTCGCGTGTAATCTTCAAGAACAGACACGGTAGAACCCACAATACAAACAATCGTATAGATTCCTGTCAAAAAGATAAGATTTTCTTTAAGTCTCTATAGTTTGTGATTTTGCTTAATTTTGATTGTTTAATATAATACAACCACTATTTAAATGGACATCCAAACACCCCCAAATGTTTAAATTCATCATTTCCATCTTCTTGCCAATTTCCAAAAGATCAACAATATTCAAGCGCAAAGTAATATACTTGGTTTTAAAAAACGAGTGGTGCCCCGAAGCGTTTTGATCCCAAAAGCCAATGCGCAAAGCGTACGCCTCACGAATACGAGGCGTTTGTTATTAAAATAAATACTAAAAAGTTATTTGTAAATAATATTTTAACTAGTTAAATTTTAAACAATAAAATATAAGATATTCTCATCGTCTCTGGTTAAATTAGACTAATTAGTTCAATCGATGGTCTAATTTGTTCAAATACCCAAACCCATTGCTTAATCGGTGGTCGGATTTGTTCAATCATATTTGAAATACTCAACACATTCCAATGGATGGTCTACTTTGTTCAAATACTAGTTAAGTGCATAGGGCACCGCATCAGATCGCATCACATTCGCACACTGCAGCGATGCGATCACATCACCCCATCATGTGATGCCCGCATTATGCGCGCATTAAAAAACCAAGGTTCTATATGAAAATCATCATGAAAACCAAACCCACCAACCTTTGTGCCCTAACTCTTCACATCAATTTATCTCATCATCAAATTGACAGTAAATACAACATATATATATATACATACAAGTGTGTGTGTGTTGGAACTGGGAAATTACTTACAGAAATCTTCTGAATATACTCCTTTGAAAACCTTTCAACATGCCCATTATACTGATCAACAAACAGAAACTTTCTAATCCCATACTTCCTCAAATTATGTGAAAGACAAAGCAGAGCAACAGCTGCCAAACAAGCATGTGAAGCCACAATAACAAGCTCAAACCCTTTAATCTGGTACTGATTACAACTCAAACAGTTATCAGCTAACAAAAGTATAACCACCGGAATCACAACCCCAATCACAAAAAACACCACCCAAGAAATCCCACATCTCAAAACAGAAGATTGATCAAAACCCAATGAAGATAAATAAAGTTTTAAGCTTTGAAGGCTTCTATCAAGATGGGTTTCTTGATTGGTTACAAGTAGAGGGGTTTCTTGTTTGGATTCCTGTTGTTGGGTTTGGGTTGATGGATGGTTTGACATTTGATCTTGAAAGAGGGAACAAGATTTGTTGTGTTTGTATGTATGTATATGATGGTTGATGATGTTTTTGATTAAAAGGGAAGTCATTTGGATTATATGGATGGAATGCTTTTAAAGAGGAGAAAGGTCGCTGCTTCAAGTTTCTATGTTGAATCTTATTCTGACAACTTTTTTTTCATAAGAATCTCGGGACTTTTGTTCTCTTCATATTTAATGCCATTGAAAATAATATAAATAGGATTAGGTAAGGGTGAAGGGAGTGGTTAAACATGTGAAAGTGGTAAACTTTAAAATGGACCAATCAGAGAGTGCCACGTCAGAGAGGAGAAAAAGTTTAAACTTTGGTGAAAAGTGTTGGCATTGGTTAGACACTTGGTAAAGTGGTAAACTTTTTATAAAAAAAAAAAGGAAAAAGGTGTGATTGGTTAAAGATGGCATGGACCCCACTCCCCACACACACTTCTCCCTTCACCGAACGGTGATCCATCACCGATTTGGCAACTTTGCCGCACGTCAAACAAGTGAGGGGTGGTGTTTGCCGATCGGTGAAGTCTTCACCGCTTGGGTTTAGACACCCACACCGAACACCCTAACATTTGACCCAATTTCCCGCAAACATATACACATTATATCCGAAACTTTTATAATTTTTATTTTATATTTATTAATACTATGTTGTATTTAATAATATTTTTTTATGGAGTTAAATGCCCGGATAGTCCCTGTGGTTTAGCCTTTTTTCACCTTAGTCCCTAACTTTCTAAAATTACAGCTATAGTCGCCAACTTTTCAATTTTCGTTCCCAGATAGTCCCTAAGCCGCATCAGTTAGTTTTTGACGTTAAGTGGATGTGAAATTACCTAAATACCCTTACCTGTTAAATTAATAATTAAAAAATTAAAATTAATATAAATAATACTTTAAAATGAGGTGGGACCCACCACCCATCCCACCTCATCATCTTCTCCAATATTTACCTCATCATCTTCTCCAATATTTACCACCTCCACCCACCACCTTCCACCACCACCACCACCGCTACCACTACCATCTCACCCGTGGGAGATGAAGTCAATTGGGTAATCTAACAAACAATAGACAACAATGAATCTAAGAATTAATTTACGACCTATGTTTCAATTCTTTAAAAAAATAACAATCTAAGAATTTAAAAATCAAGAAATTGAACATCTATAATTGTGTTAAAGTTGCAAGAAACATACTTTTGTAGTCAATCCAAAATCTCCCCTTGCTTCCACAACCCATTTCTAATAAAACGATCACACGCACAAATCTTTCTAACAGTAGTAGCCAAAATCAACAACACAGCCAAATCAGCAATTTCATCAGTCAACATATCAGGAGTAGACATAACCCTAATACCCTTTTCAACACATTTTACCAAATCGATCTTATCTAACCCAGAACTGTGACTGGAAATGATCTCCAGACACGGACGTGATTCGATCAAATCGGAGTCTGCTCCTTGGACTTCGTTGCCTACAACTGCTCTGATTGAGTGCGACTGGTGGTTGATGAAGAAGTCTTGTTTTGATGGGATCTCCCATGGTTTGAAGAGGGTGAAGTGGGTTGTGAGTTGTTGTTGTTGTTGGAGATATTGGGACATTGGACAGGTTAAAGGGTGGAGGTGAGGTTATGGAGAAGATGATGTTTTTAGGTTTTTAATATAAAACTAGTAATAAGACCCGCGCACGTTGCGGCGCGGGTACATCGCAAACGTCGAATGGGTACATGTGCGTTTCGAAGTATCCGACTGAACTCAATGTAACCTATAGATGTGTTGTAATTCGATTAAAATGTAAAGCAATTCGAGTTTATAGTGTACAATCATAACGTATTATATGCGACTCGACTAACTCCAAGTTATACCATCAAGTAAAAACGTATTATATGTGAACCGATTCATATGTAGGAAACATACAAAATAAAGGCCGAAAGCGTATACCAAATTTACGTCAAAATGTAAAAAGAAAAGTTTAAAAGTTGAGGGGCCGGTATAAAGCATATGTGAAAAAAACGTAAATTACCAAAGTATAGGTAAAAAATGCAAGTAACAAAAGTAGAGAGTAAATAAAAGGAAAATTCTATATGCAAAAAATATGAATTACAAAACTATAAGCTAAAAGTGGAAATTTTGGAAGTCAAAGAGGAGTGGTTTCATCGACTTTGTACTTTAAGTAATATAGAAATTAGTAAAAAGCTAAGGGCTAAAAATGACAATTGTTAAAGTAGAAGAATAGTAAAATTAGATAAGGGACTAAAATTGATTACTCTAAAAGTGGAGGGGTCGTAGCAAAGCTGAGGGGTTTGAAATGAAATATTGAAAAAGTTTAGAGGAGTAGCAAAGCTGAGGGGCTTGAAACGCAAAATGAAAAAAACTTTAGGGGGTGTAAGGCAATGCCGGTGGGTCACCCCACCGACATAGCCTTTTAAGTTATAGTAGAATGTGGCCCTCACTTGAATTATATATATTTATTTATTATTAAGGGCATTTTAGTCATTTTATCTGTATCTTAACTGGGAAAACTAACCTCATCCGCACCAGGGACTATCCGGGAACGAAACTGCAAAAGTTGGGGACTATAGCTGTAATTTTAGAAAGTTAGGGGCTAAAGGTGAAAAATAGGCAAACCACAGAGAGTATCCGGGCACTTTTCTCTTTTTTTATGATATGAAGTTGAAGAAACACGGAATCATGTGATCTGTACCGCTTTCTTTAATAGAGCGACAATCACAGCTCGTTCTTTCTTTTGGACCTAAATCTGCAATGGTGAAGAGAGAAACACGGAGATGTAGAGATGGTCGGTAGGATAAGAATCTCCTATTTTCAGCAACAAAAGTGTGAGGGCTCCATATTTTGTGCCCTAATAGTGAGGTAAACACCTTTTTATATAGGAGACCTGGGCCTCCCCTACAAGTGTGCCCATTGTAGTGTAAACTACACCGCGTTAGGTCTTGCGGTTGGGTTAGTAAGCAATAATAATAAATATTAATATAAAATGCGATAAGTAATGGAAATGTCCGATCGTTCAGGTCGGGTCCAATACCATACCCCATCAGAAGTTTTAACTTATTTTGTGAGATTTAAATTATAACTAGTTTTGATAATTTTAACCTTTGTAGCGTAGTTATTGGTAGCATCTAGAGTTGGTAAAGTGAGGGCAAAAATTATCTCTATCTCGTGAGACAAAAGAGGTGTTGTTGATGAGAAACGAATTGAGTTAGTTTTATATACAATACATTTCTTCTCTTCATAATACAAACGATTAAAATGTTATGCCGGTGCCATTTTAATATTTTTTTTAGTTTTCAAGGTTTCGTCCTTCAAGATATAAGAATCTCTTTTTTAAGTCTACAACACCTTCCTACTAACACTCTGTTATGGACTAATATCATTGCAAGGTATGAGACTTGTCTCACATCGGTTGTATGAGCAATTGATGTAGGGTTTATATACCAAATGGACTCTCTCACCCACCAGACCAGTCTTTAGGTTGTGTTCTCCTATTTGGTATGTAACATTGGTATCAGAGCCAGAACTCGGAGTGGTGGCCCACGTAGTGGTGGCCTGGAGAGAACCATCCATGACCAACATGGTTGTGACCAACGAGACTCGGAGTGGTGGCCCATGGAGTGGTGGCCTGGAAAGAGCCAGTCGTGACCAACATGGCTGTGACCAACGAGGACGTTGGCCCTTAATGAGGGTCGATTGTTATGGACTAATACCATTGCAAGGTATGAGACTTGTCCCCCACATCGGTTGTATGGACAACTGATGTGGGGTTTATACTAAATGGGCTCTCTCACCCACCAGACTAGTCTTTTGGTTTTTGTTCTTCTGTTTGGTATGTAACACACTCCAGTCCTTCAACTATGCCGGTGTCGTTTTTTATAATCCTGACTATATCGTTATGACGAGCTTATTCAGAGTATAACTTTTCGCTTATAAGAGAACAAATACCGAACACAGAGCTTGAAGAATCTCGTTTGTACTACAAATTTAGAACAATTCATGCCTTTTTATGAAATTTAATGTATTAAATTTTAAATCATTTTTCTGATTTCCTTATTACCATGAAAATAATGTTAACGATGGCGAAGATCTATTTGCTAGGATATGCCAAAAAAATGCTCCTCCACAGTGCATATTTTCATTTCCAAAAATGTCCATTGTCCACTCTAATAAATTAATTAATTAATTAATTTATATTTGGACCCTTTTAATAGTTTCCTCACCCTTTTTTGAACAAATCTGTCTCAATAGAGGTTACAAATCATCCTTTATTACGGGCCGAAATAGTGTTATTGAGCACTTTTTTTCAAACGTTTAAATCTTTTATAAACCATTAAATACATTATATTACAAAACAATGTTATTATATGATAACTAGGTTAGAACCCCATGTATTACACGGGTTGAATTAATGTAATTTTATATATTAAATAATAAAAAGTTATATCTTTATGAACCATGTATATTGTACGGGTTAAATAAATGTAATTTTATATATCAAATAATAAAAAATAGCTATATCTTTAAAAATCATGTGTATTACACAGATTAAATAAATGTAATTTTGTATACTAAATACTAAAAACGTCGTATCTTTAAAAAAAACCCGTGTATAATCGGATTGAATAAATCTACCAAATAATAAAAATATTACATCCTTAAAAACTCCGTATGTTACATGTGTTGAATAGATCTAAAAAAGAGATATCTTTAAAAACCATGTGTATTACACATATTAAATAAATGTAATTTTGTATATTAAATACTAAAAACATCGTATCTTTAAAAAACCCGTGTATAGTCGGGTTGATAATCTACCAAATAATAAAAAAATTGTATCCTTAAAAACCTCGTGTATTACACGTGTTGAATAAATCTAATTTTACATAGTGAATGATAAAAAGGTTATATCTTTAAAAACTTCGTGTATTACACGTGTTATATAAATGTAACTTTGTATAGTAAATAATAAAAAAAACCTCGCGTTTTACACAAGTTGAATAAATATAATTTTGTATACCAATTAATAAAAAAATTTATATTTTTAATAAATTATGATAACATTTAATATTAATTTATTATTTATATATTTAATATAAGATACGTAGGAAAGAGAGGTATTTGTTTTAAAAATATATTAACAATTTAGATTTGATGATAATATTTTATTAAAGTATGATAAGATTTAATATTAATTTATTATTTATTTATTTAGTTAATATGAGATAAATGTAGATTTGAGGATACCTTCTATGAATGACACGTGTCCAAAACTTGGTTTCTTTTATTATAGTAGATAGATTTGTAATCGATTATATATTATTAGTGTTTCTTTAATTTGTATTTATATTTAAATGTTGTTATAAGTAAATATTATATTTTTTAATTATAACTATTAATATACATATGACAAAAAGATTGTTTTTTTTTATTAATATCATTATTAGCAGTGTTACTTGTATTATTATGTTCTAGTTATAACTGCAACCATTAATATCTTTTTATTTTAATTATTATTTGTATAGATATAAATAATAATTATTTCGTAGGAGATTATCTATAATTAATTAGAAGATATTAAATAAATGATAATTATCCATTGAGTACATGGCCTAATATGATGACAAGTGTCCCAAACATGGTTTCTTTTATTATATAGTTAGATACAATATGCATTAAAAATAGAAGTTGAAATGAACCATTACTCAATTTTACGGGATAACATGTAAATGGGATGGTGAGGTAATAATACCTATTATAGCATCACTAGGGGTAACATCAAATAAAAAGTTTATTTTGTCTAAATAGGATGAGAAACAATCTTAACCATTCATTTTTCAAATCAATGATTAAGATGAAAGTGTAGGATAAAAAGAGAGTGCAGGGGGGGTATTTTGGGAAAATCCTATTTATGGACTTTTTCTCTCTACATGCAAAGCATATGCATATTCCACCCTCATTTTTTAAACGTTCATAATTTTTTTTATACGACATTATTTTTTCATACAAATTTCACCGTAAAATCGAGCGTATTTTTATATTTAATTTGAGTACCATATTGCTATATAAAATATGAAGACTAAAAACCCACTAAAATGTGTTGTATTTCTATGTTGTATAACATTTTTTTGTGCTGAATTTTTGTACTATATTTTTGTGCTGAATTTTTTTTCTCAATTTTTTGTGCTGGATTTTTTTGTATTATATTTTTTTCTGAATTTTTTTCGTGCTATATTTTTTTGTACTAGATTTTTTTGTGCTATATTTTTTGTGCTATATTTTTTTGTACTAAATTTTTTGTGCTAGATTTTTTTGTACTAGATTTTTTTTGTTATATTTTTAAAAAACAAAAGGGATGAAACATGTCATTTTCACTCCTATTTATAAGGACCAAAATGTCCTTTATTCCTACTTATTAGAAGTGTCACATATCATCATCACAATCCTTCTTAGGATATTTAGGTAAAATCCACATTTTAGTGGATCCTTCCCCAGCATCGCCATCTAGACCGGATTAAATATAACTAGTAATAAGACCCGCGCGCGTTGCGGCGCGAGTACTTCGCAAATATGGAACGTATTAGTCCAAACGTTATGTGATGTGTTGACCATATGAAAACGCACGTTTTGACGTATCCGATTGAAGTCAATGTATCCTATAGTTGCATTGCGATTGTATTAAAGCGTAACTTAAATCGAATTTATATCGTACAATCACAATGTATTATACGCGACCTGGCTAACTCGAATTTATATCGTCAAGCCAAAAACTCTCGAGGGGGCAAAGTGCCATTTACAAAGTTCATAAAAAGTTAAGTGGTTAAAAATTGCATTTCCTAAACTTTAGGGCTAAGAAAGGGTAAAGATAAAATTTGATAAATTTTTGAGGTAAGAAGGAAACTATAACAAAGTTGGAGCTGAAAAGGAAACTACTACAAAGTTGGGGTGTCAAAAGCAAACTATTTATAAAATGGAGTACTAGTTTAGGGACTAAATTTGCCATTTTATGAAACTTTGAAGATACCAAAGTTAAGGGGCTAAAATTGCAACATCGTGAAAGTATGGGGGATGGGGAGGCAAAGCCGGTGGCGTTTCCACCGACTTTGTCTTTTGACGGGTGGAAACATATAGTAAGACAAAAACACGATTCGTATAACGCAGTACGTAAAAGACAATTACAAAAAAAGTGTAAAACACAAAGGTAGACACAAAGTGTAAAACACAATGCCTAAGACATTTCGTAAAAACAATGCATTGGCATTTGCTAAAGTAGGAGTTGTAGCCTAGGGGTTACAATTGCAATTTTTTTAAAGTTGGGCGGGTTTAAAAATAGAGTAATAGTGCAAGGGGTAAAAAAGCAAAGTCCAAAAAAGACAAAGTGTAAAAGTATAGGGGTGGTGGCGGAAATGTGTAAAGATGAGGTGGTGTTGTTGGAAATGTAAAAGAAGATGGTTGGTGCGTAACTATGTAAGAGCTAAGGGGGCGATGGTGGAAAACCAAAGTAGATGGTTGGTGTTGGCAAAATTTGAAAGATGAGGTTGTGGTTTTAAACATTTAAAGTAGAAGATTTAGGGACTAAATTTGCTATTTTATGAAATTTTAAAAGTTATAAAGTTAACCGGCTAAAATTGAAATATCATAATAATAGAAGGGGCAAGGAGGCAAAGCCGGTGGGAAACCCACCGCCTTTGTCCTTTAAGATTATGTAAAATATAGAACTTCATATATCCTCTGCAAGCTTCATTAATTTCATATATACGTACCAAATTACCAACCCAAAATGTAAATTACATGCATCACTTTCTTTAATGTTAAAAGTATCATATTAATCTGTTTAAATATATTTTTATAAAATAAATTTCACAATGTTAAAAATATCAGGTTAATCCATTGCTACTTACTTTTTTAAGGTCTTTTATGTTTTTACTTAACTTATTTCGAATTAGAGTCACAATCACCAAGATCATTTTATATGGTCAACAAAATTACATTTAAAATGATCGAAATGCCCTTCTAGTTAACAAAATAAAGGGATGAAGTTAACCCAGTGAACTAAAATGACAACGTTTAAAACTATTTGGACTAAAATGACAACATTTCAAACCTTTGGACTAAACTGGTAAAATGACCCAAACCACATGAACTAAAATAACATTTAACTCTTTGAATTTTTGATGTAGAAAACTTAACTTTTGGTGCATTATTTATTCTTAATTAAGAACCAAACAATCCAGCTATGGTTCTTTTTCTGATTGTAGATCAACTACTTTTTTGTAGGTATCAATTTAGATAATACTACAATACAACTTAAAGCGTCCAGAGTAAAATCTTTCAAGTCAAACAACAAAGTCGACAAAAAGCATCAATTTAGATGAAAAAAATATCAAACACAAAATTTTAAAATCAACTAATTGTTAAAATAAAAGGATACAACTTCACTTTCTGCACGTGCAGTGATCATGCTTCATTTAATTGTTTTATTTTATTTTATTTTATTAATAGTTAGTAGAAGTTGGTCAAAGTTACTCAGTCTAGTTTACCGATTCAGTGGGATTAGAACGTTGGGTAGTAGTGGCGTAGTGGCCCTAATTGCATGCTCTGTTCAGTTATTTATTTCCCTTTTGTAATCGCAGTTTTAATTATCAGAAATTGAGTGTTTTTCATTCAAGAGATTTGTTCTCTAAAATCACTTTGTGTGAGTGTTGATTGTGTATCAAAAGATTATCACTTGTCTGTTTATCAAGTGGTATCAGAGCGAGGTTCGAGATGTCAGACCTGCAATTGATCGGTGGAGTGAAGAAATTGAATAACCAGAATTACAAGACCTGGGCTACGTATCTTTCTTCATATTTACAGGGGCAAGATCTGTGGGAAGTGGTGCAAGGAAACGACACCGTGCAACCTCCGAGAGAGACACAAGATGGAGCTCTACGGAAGTGGAAAGTCAAAGCCGGTAAAGCTATGTTTATCCTCAAGACAACAGTAGAGGAAGAACTTCTTGATCATATCAAGGATGTGGTGAACCCTAAGGCGGCATGGGATACCCTAGCTGAAGTTTTGTCCAAGAAAAATGATGCTAGGCTGCAATTGTTAGAGAATGAGTTATTTAGTATAACTCAAGGTGATCTAACGATCTCACAGTACTTCCACAAAGTCAAAGGTTTATGCCGAGAAATTGGCGATCTCGATCAGGAGTCCATTATTGGTGATGCTAGAATGAAGCGTATCATCATACATGGATTGAAACCCGAATATAGGAGCTTCGTTGCTGCTATACAGGGTTGGCCAACGCAGCCGTCGTTAGGTGAATTCGAGAATCTCTTGGCAAGCCAAGAATCATTAGCCAAATAGTTTGGAGGCTTGACGATTAGTTCAACAACAAAAGCTGAAGATGAGGCCCTGTATGTTGAAAGAGGCAAAGGGAAGTCAAGGTCTGGTTACAAGCAAAGAAGGTCGAACAAGTATGGTGACAAGAACAAGCGTTCTGACAACAAGGAAAGAAGGTCGTCTGATACCGATCAAGGTGAGGCATCTAATGATCACAAAACTAATCGTAATGGTAAGCGTTTCCCCTTCAAATGTTATAGCTGTGGACGCAAGGGCCATATGGCAAAGAATTGTCCAGAGAAGGACAATGAAGAAGGAAATCAAGCTACTGTTGAGCATGAAGATGGCTGGGATGTTGAAGCCCTTGTAGCTCACACCGAAGATGTTGCTGCTTTCATTGCCACTACAGAAGACAAAAGGAATCGGTTGGACGAATGGATCATGGACTCGGGTGCCTCAAATCATTTGACTGGAGACAAGGAACGATTGCAAAATCCGACTAAGTATGGTGGTAGCAGGGTAGTTGTAATTGCAGATAATTCTAAACACTCAATTGCTCACATCGGTGACGTCATGTTTCAGTCGAGTAGCAACAAGAAAGAATTAACACTAAGAGATGCCTACCATGTGCCAGGGATGAAGAAAAACCTAATATCGGTTCCGCAAATGACTGATGATGGTTACTATGTTCTATTTGGTCCAAAGGATGTCAAGGTGTTTAAAGAGTTCGAGACGTCATCCATACCTGTGCTTCAAGGACGCAAGACGGAGAGAATGTATGTTCTTAATGCCGAATCACCGTATGTAGAGAAAACAAAGGGAAAGCAGACGGCTGATTTGTGGCACCAACGTTTGGGCCATGTTGGATTTGACAAATTGGGCCTAATGGTTAAAAAGGAACTTGTATGTGGGCTCCCTAAGTTGGAAGTAAAAACTGATGTTGTGTGTTCGGGGTGCCAGTACGGAAAAGCGAAGCAACTGCCGTATAAAAGTTCAGATCATCGCACGAATGGACCTCTTGAATTAGTTCATTCAGACGTATTTGGTCCAGTCAAGCAGTCTTCAATGCAAGGTATGCGATATATGGTTACTTTCATTGATGATTTTTCTCGGTTTGTTTGGATTTACTTCATGAAGGAAAAGGCAGAAGTTTTCTCAAAGTTCAAAGAGTTTGAGACTGATGCCGAGTTAATGACCGGGTGCAAAGTCAAGTGCTTACGTTCTGATAATGGAGGAGAATATTTATCCAGCGAATTCAACAATTATTTAAGGCAGAAGTTGATTCGACGACAATTGACTTGCCCAAATACTCCTCAGCAGAATGGTATTTCGGAACGGAAGAACAGACATCTGGGTGAAGTGACAAGAAGCTTAATTCACAACAAAAATCTTCCAAGTCGGTTTTGGGCTGAAGCTATGCGAACTGCTTGCTATGTGATTAATCGAGTGCCATCACAAAGCCTTGGTTATGTCTCACCATACGAGAAGCTGATGCAAATCAAACCTAATGTGAGTTATTTTCGTGTTTTTGGATGCATATGTTATGTATTTGTCCCTATTAATCTCCGTGACAAAATGGAGAAAAAGGCCATCAGGTGTGTGTTTATAGGGTATGACTCACAAAGAAAAGGTTGGCGTTGTTGCAATCCTAGCAATGGAAAAGTTTACGTATCAAGGAATGTTATTTTTGATGAACAATCATCATGGTGGTAACCTGAGAGTCAGGTTTTGCCAGACAGTGAACAACTTAAGGAAGATCTAAAAGATACCAGGATTGTTTTAGACTTTACTGAGGAAGACCAAGTACAAGTTGAAGAAAGTGCCTTGGGTCAGAACCGTGAGTCTCAAGCTAACGAAGTGAACAACCAATCTGAACCAGTTCTTAGGCGGTCACAAAGAGTACGTAAAGCTAATTCTAAATATGCTAATGTAGCTATTGTTGAAGATGTTTTGGCAGAACCTAGTTCCTTTGAAGAAGCATGTTTGAAACAAGAATGGTGTCAAGCAATGCAAGAAGAGATGGCAGCTTTGTATTGAAACGAGACTTGGGAGTTGGTCCCGAAACCAGAGGATGTGAAACCCGTGAGTTGCAAATGGGTTTACAAGTTGAAACAGAAAGCTGATGGGTTTGTAGAACGCTTCAAAGCGAGACTTGTAGCTCGTGGTTTCTCACAAGAGTATGGTGTCAATTTTGAAGACACGTCCAGCCCTGTGGCCAAGCTAACAACTGTTCGTGTTTTGTTGGCTATTGCTGTTAGTAAAGGGTGGACTTTGACTCAGATGGATGTCCATAATGCTTTCCTCTATGGAGAGCTTGATCATGTGATTTTCATGGACCAACCAAGTGGGTTTGTAAGCAAGGAACACCCAGATTATGTGTGCAGGTTAAAGAAGGCGATTTACGGGTTGAAACAATCTCCTAGAGCATGGTTTGGTAAGATTGCTGAGTTTTTAGAACTAAATGGTTTTGTGCTAACCCATGCGGATGCCAGTTTGTTTGTCAAAAAGGTAGGTGAAAAAGTTGTGGTGGTTTTGGCTTATGTTGATGACTTAATCATCACTGGAGACTTGGATGATGAGATTACACGGCTTAAAGAAAATTTATGTGTTCGCTTCCGTATGAAGGATCTGGGCAAGCTGAACAGGTTTCTCGGTTTGGAGCTGTCATATAAGGAAGATGGAATAATCTTGCATCAAGCAAAATATGCAAGTGACATGATTCAGAAATTTGGCATGGTGTCATGTAAAGCAGCTCCAACACCTGTTGACAGTGCAATGAAGCTGTATTCAAGTGTTGGAACAGAGATTAAAGATCCAACAGTCTATAGAAAGATGGTAGGCAGCTTGATATATCTCACTCTTACCAGACCGGATATATCATTTGCTGTTGGAGTCCTTAGTCGTTTTATGCAAGACCCCCGGAAGCCACATTACCTAGCAATTCAGCGTGTACTTCGGTACATGAAAGGCACTGTGAATAAGGGAGTAATGTTCAAGAGGGAGCCGAATCCAGAATTGACAGGTATGTGTGACGCAGATTATGCAGGTGATCTGAATGAAAGACGGTCAACTACTGGATATGTGTTTATGTATGGGTCAAGTCCTGTCTCGTGGTGTAGCAAACGGCAGCCCACGGTGTCTCTTTCGACCACGGAGGCCGAGTATAGAGCAGCTGCCATGGCTGCTCAAGAGTGTATGTGGTTAACTCAGCTGTTTAGGGACTTGAATCAAGCCATACCGTATCGTATAAAGCTGTTGTGCGACAATCAATCAGCCATAAAGTTGGCTGAAAATCCAGTATTTCATGCTCGGACAAAACATATCGAAGTTCATTATCATTTCATCAGAGAAAAAGTTTTAAAAGGTGAGATTGAGATGAAGTGGGTCGACACTGATAATCAAGTGGCTGATATGTTCACGAAGTGTCTTTCAAAGTTCAAGCTTCTGGAGTTTTGCAGCAAGATTGGGTGTGCTTCAAGTGAAGATTGAGAGGGAGTGTTAAAATAAAAGGATACAACTTCACTTTCTGCACGTGCAGTGGTCATGCTTCATTTAATTGTTTTATTTTATTTTATTAATAGTTAGTAGAAGTTGGTCAAAGTTACTCAGTCTAGTTTACCGATTCAGTAGGATTAGAACGTTGGGTAGTAGTGGCCCTAATTTCATGCTCTGTTCAGTTATTTATTTCCCTTTTGTAATCGCAGTTTTAATTATCAGAAATTGAGTGTTTTTCATTCAAGAGATTTGTTCTCTAAAATCACTTTGTGTGAGTGTTGATTGTGTATCAAAAGATTATCACTTGTCTGTTTATCACTAATGACAAATGGATTAATGAAGAAACATCATTTGACCGAGTTTTATAAATCAAAATGACATTTTATACAAACTTAAGACATTGAACATTTTTATAGAAAAAATATAAGTTTTATAAATTTATCAAATCTATTAGTGGTCGCTGTCGATATGCAAATCGACCGCTTACCAACCGTTGTCATTTACTCCACTTTTCATCTTTGTTATTTGATTTTATATGAATTCAATAATCTTGTCCCTAGTAACACAAAAACCTTTAGGAACCAACAAACAAAAATTCAAACACTAATATGCTTAAAATCAAGATGTTGAGTGTCGGTACAATCCCTTATAACATCTATTACCAAACACCTATTTTTTCATTATCTAATAATGACTCATTTCATTCCACCTCTCATTCTTACGTACTTAATAGTTAATACCACATAATTGCTACATCAAAAACTATAAATAGAGAAAATAAATAGTAAATGAACTGAGCCCGAGCTTGATAAACTATTGGGCTCATGTGTCATTTACACCCAAAGCTAATGGTTTGTATTGTACGGTCATTCAAGGCATCCAAAACTGTTAGATGTAAAAATGGTAATCAAGAGATTATGAGCTAAAGAATTGTAGAAGAAGAAGAATCACAGAAGAGGAGGAGATTATCTCTCAAATCAATAGCTAACCAATTCAGTTCCCAGTTCGTTTATTTAACGAACTGACTTACAAGCACATGTTACCACTAAACCCTCACACTATACTATTATTACAATTGACCCCTCATACTATTTTATACCTAACATTACTTCCCCCTCAAAGATTTTTGTCCCCAAAAATCAGAAATGAAAAAGAATTTAAACACTGTTAACAGTGTAAAAAAATTGCTAACCAAAACCGTCAAAAACCAGATTGGGAAAATTCACGTGCTTCACTTTGCAACTCCAAACGAGCCTAGATCTTGGCAATTTGTTTTGGCAAATGAAACTGAAATTTACCCACCCTAGACTCCAATATTATGCAGCACATGATTTTGATTTTTTTTTATACCCAAGAGAGACAACTTTTGCTCCACATTTCTCTTGAAACTTGTTTCACTTGTTCACTATATTGCCACCCTTCATGACCTCAACAGAGTCTTGCCACGCTTCTGAAAATTGGTCTTAACATCATTTGTTTCTTCATCCTTACTGATTTCAGATGTATGACCCTTAGATGAAATAGATTGTACAACCATTTTCAATTCCTGTATGACACAATTATAGCATAGTAAGAGTAGTCATGTATCATCACAATGAAAAACACCAGTTTAGCTTTCCATCTATGCCACAAGTACTTCCCAACCGACGCTTTATATTTCCATTTGAGCCACATATCCTTCCTTTTCAAACAACTCCCATCCATAATGAAAACCAATTGTATAAAAGGCTCTAAAAGGTCATAGTAAATTCTAGCCACTACTTCGGTTCTGGTCCTCACATCCGCTGATTGAACAAAGAATAACAATTTTGTCATTCTCACAACCATTCTTTTCATTGTCGTACTAATTTCAAGCTTTGTTTGTGCTTCTTGTGAGAGCAGCTTCATTATTCCTCTTAACATCAGATTCATCTTAACACCTACTGTCACACCCCTATTTTCCACGTGTCACCGGTGGGCCCGGTGGGGAGTATAGTGACGTAGTTGGTATCATCATAGACAAACAACACAATATATAAATGCACAGCGGAAGCAAAGATAGATTCATTTCAACTTTAAATAAAATGTAATATTAAATATCACGAGTAGTTGAAATGGATCCACAGGCGGATCAAAATAAAATAAGATATTGTTCAACAGCTTTTATTGTCATCCAAGCTTGCGAGACTTATTGTGGACGCTCTAGAAGACAGCCAGCCTAGTACGAGTAGTACCTGCACTTAATCTTTTTGGAAAAATACGTCAGTTTACACTGGTAAATACAATTTAACTGACTCATTTTGAAAAGGGTTGAAAATTGATTTGAATGCACGTAGCACAAAACATTTTATAACTTGGGATAATTATGTAATATAATCTTGTGAACGAATTACATGTTGCTTGTGCGTTCAGTAGCCCGGATCTTGTCCGGGTTAAAGATCAATAGACACACCACAATAATGAGTTATACACTGACAGGTGTACGCCTACACCCCGTGATCAGGTCGTGGCCATTTCGTAAAATGATGTCAGGGATATCTGGGACATGGTCATTAACCCCCCAAAGGCTTTAAGTGAACAAGACTGTTTAAAGGAGCCGATCAAATTATTCAATTAACCACCCAACGATGTAAGATTTGATGCTCGATCAAGCGGTATTCTATATACCGTAACCCAAGCCCGTATAGGGAAAATAAGTTAAAAGTATTTACCTGAGTAAAGTATAAATCACAACTAGCAAGTGAAGGTAGCTTTTACTGGTTCTTCTTATTCTGGAACAAAGGTTTATAATAACCTATTAGATTTCTAACGGGTCCTTATTTAAGCTTAAGCTTAGACCGGTTAGCTTTAAGGACGATACGGTTCAAACGCACGATTAAGCGAAGACCGGATAGAATGTGATTTAGACCCGACAAGTTTGAATACTTGTATAATATGGGTATACTAAATACATTCTGGATTTTGAGACAAAGATGATAAGGTTTGACCCGTTTCGGTCAATTTATGCAAACTAGTTACATAAACCGAACCGAGCACGTAAAAGGGCGTTACGGGTAACCATAAGAGTCATATGCAAGTTCCCTGAGATAATATGGCTTAAATATGTTATAATATCAGTAAGATATCTTCTATTATGCCCCAATTGAATTTAAACTCAACTTATGCCTCATAAGGGCATTTTGGTCATTTAAAAGCTTATAAAAGAGTTTAATTGCAATCTGAGTTATAGGTCTGATTCATATAGTAAATACACTTAATTTGACATGTTATAACAGTAGGGTATGACCCATATGTGAAACTTATCATTTAAAACCAAACTATGCTCCTTAGGGGTATTTTGGTAATTTCACAAGGGCTAAAAAGGTCAAAACTGGAAACTTGAGTTCAAAAACTTGTACTTACTGTTATTTTATAAAAATATACTAAAAACATCAGTAGGTATCAACCTTATATGTTTAATATGGTTATAGTACATACTATGCGTTAAAAACGCTTAAAAAGACGATTTGGAGCCGTTTCCGGGTTTTTAAAAGAAAGCTGATATTTTTATAATTCCAGAATGCTCAAAATATTTTATTTATCAAATAAAATCAGTAGAAAAAGGTTTGGGGTCAAAAGGATTTATAAAACTCATTTTATGGCTTAAAAGGGCAAAATCGTCATAACCGAATCAAACCTAGAGACCTATGTTATGCTTAGCCAAAAATTAAATAAAAATCTTTAACAAATCCCAAAATATTATATAACATCAGTGGGTAAAAAGTTTGATATCCAAAAGTGGGTTAAAATAGGCTATTCGCTAATTACGCCATTTAATTAACATAAGGCTTTCAAATTACGCTAATGAGCATAACTCTTAATCTAGACCTCAAACTGATATCAAATTTTTGGTGCAAGTTTATAAATCAGTAATTAATGTTTCTACTCTTTCACTTTTTCAAAAATCACGTTTTATAATCAAAAGGGCATAATAGTCAACTTTTAATCATTAATCGGAAACATGCATATGAATCGGATAAGTATTGAACCAAGTTGTATAATCTCAGAGAGTTATACTTATATGAAACCTGGTCCAAAATAAGATCTAAGGCAGATCTTAAACATGCATAAACGGATCAGAACTGATAGTCAAAGCAAAAGTCAATTTATGCGACTTTCGGGTCCGATCCGGGTTTATACTGAAAATTGTCGAGTTGAACATGTTGAGACATGTTCTTACATTAATTACCATGTTATTTTAATGATCAAACAGGTTGCATGTACCCTACATTGCTAATTATGCTTAAACTTGCAAATAATCATTCTGTTGACTTTTTAAAGTATGCTTTGACTCGACAATTAGCATGGTTAGAGTGAGAATCTGAAAATACCCTTTTAAGGGTTTGTTACCCACATAAATACCTACTTGTAGGTACTTTCAATTCGAGAAATGACTGAGCAAAATTCGTTTAATCTTAAAGTCAAACTTAAATTACGATGGTTTGACTTTTGATTAATTAACTAAGCTAGAACGAATTAGAGAGGGTTAGGAATACTTACAAGAGTCCTAATTAAGCTTAGAGAGCACTAGAAAGCCTGAGGTTGATCAGAGAAGCTCCAGAAGTGTTCTTGTGAATTTTTGTAATTGCAAGTGTTGAATGTTGCAACTTCAATGATCTTTTATAACAAGTTTGATCTCATTAGGAGCTGCCACAAGGGTCTACTGATGTTGTAAGATGAGTCCAAGTGCCCCTACATGCATGAAAAACCATTGGAGAGCCCCTTGTATCGATTCACAGCTGTTAACAGACGTAACAGACCTGAATAACTGGCACCTGGTCGCTGTTTGTCGCTGGCGACTTGTAGGCGGGCCGCGAGGCCCCTTACGCGGGCCGCGTACAAGCTGGTGACCAGCCTAACAAGTTTTCAACATTTACAATTCAGTCCTTGTCCTTTGTAACGTGGTTTTGGCTATTTATTTTGCACTCTTGACCCTTAAACCTGACTTTTAAGGGCCCTGGAACATTTACAAACTTGGGTAGGTCCTTGATTAACTTTGTGCTTACCCGAAAAGTCACAAATTTTAACGTTAACGCATTTAACCCTTCGTGCACGGTTTTGATCATAACTTTCTCATCCGATAACGAAACTTGATGAAATTTTTATCACATATTCTAGTGAGTATATCTTATCATTACAAAGCTTCGGGTTTGCCAAAAGGTCACTCAGAGGTATACTTTCAACATGTTGACACATTTAGCCCCTGCAGTTTGTAATTCCTCACTTTCTTTCATTTTTCGCTTTGTATGATCCATGATTTAATCGTTTAAGATTATAAACACCATGTAGGGTTATTGTAGAGCCTATTTATCCATTGTTGACACTTTGGACCCTTATATTCACATAGTTTCACTGTTTGTCAACTTTAGTCCCTCTAAAGTACTTTTTCACATATTCAAAGCCTATGACACGTGTCAATATATTATTGGACGTAAATTTTCGAGGTGTTACATCCTCACCCCCTTAAAAGAAATCTCGACCTCGAGATTTACTGAAACAAATGAGGGTATTTTTCTTTCATCGTGGATTCTACCTCCCATGTGTATTCGGGACCTCTACGGGCATCCCATTTGACCTTTACAATAGGTACATGCTTCCTTCGAAGCTTCTTTACCTGTCGATCCTCGATCGAAAATGGCTTTTCCACAAATTTCAAACTCTCATCTATATGTACATCCGTATGTGGTATGACCAGTGATTCATCAACGAAACACTTCTTCAGATTACAGATGTGAAAAACATTATGTATAGCACTGAGCTCTTCAGGCAAGTTTAACTTATAAGCAACTGACCCGACACGTTCGATAACCTCGAAAGGTCCTATGTACCTCGGGCTTAGCTTGCCTTTCTTACCAAATCGCATCACTCCCTTCCAGGGTGATACTTTAAGCAATACTTTGTCTCCTACTTCGAAGTGAAAAGATTTACGCTTTGGATCCGCATAGCTCTTCTGCCTATCCCTGGCAGCTTTCAAACGATCGCGAATCTGGACAATCTTGTCCGTCGTTTCAAAGACCAAATCTGGTCCTGACAATTGAACGTCTCCTACTTCCACCCAACAAATAGGTGTTCTGCATTTTCTACCATATAATGCCTCAAAGGGCGCAGCCTTAATACTAGTATGGTAGCTATTGTTATAGGAGAACTCGACCAATGGCAGATGCTTATCCCAACTGCCACCTAAATCAATCACACATGCACGAAGCATGTCTTCCAATGTTTGGATGGTACGCTCACTCTGTCCGTCTGTCTGTGGGTGGTAAGCCGTACTGAAATTTAAGCGCGTGCCTAAAGACTGTTGGAAACTTTTCCAAAAATGAGAGGTGTATCTCGTATCTCGGTCAGAGATAATTGACAATGGTACACCATGTAGAGCTACGATCTTATCTACGTATAATTGTGCTAACATGTCAGAGCTGTAAGTTTCCTTTATGGGTAGGAAATGTGCTGACTTAGTCAGTCTATCTACTATGACCCATATAGTATCATTTCCCTTCCTCGTCTTTGGCAACTTGGTGATGAAATCCATCGTCACCATCTCCCACTTCCATGTGGGGATTTCAGGCTGTTGTAACAAACCTGACGGCTTCTGGTGTTCCGCTTTGACTTGCGCACAAGTCAAACATTTAGCTACATAAGCAGCTACAGACTTTTTCAAACCAATCCACCAGTAGTTTGCCTTTAGATCCTGGTACATCTTGTCAGCTCCAGGATGAACGGAATATTTGGAACTGTGGGCTTCCTGGAGGATAACATCTCGAAGCCCTCCATAAACTGGAACCCATATTCGTCCATTCAATCTTAGCATTCCGTCCTTGTCATAGGATAACTGCTCCTCAGTTACTCCTAGCTTTTCCTCAGGATAGTTATCTTCCAACACAGCTTCCTTCTGTGCAGCCAATATCCTTTCGTTCAAACCATTCTTGATTTCAATGCGCTTGGCATTGATTCTTATCGGCTTTACTCTTTCCTTCCTACTTAAGGCGTCAGCAACTACATTTTCCTTGCCTGGATGGTACTTTATCTCACAATCATAATCATTTAGAGTTTCCATCCATCGTCTTTGCCTCATGTTTAAGTCCTTCTGATTAAACAAATGTTGAAGGCTCTTGTGATCTGAATAGATCACACACTTGGTTCCATATAAGTAATGCCTCCATAGCTTTAATGCAAATACAACGGCACCCAGCTCCAAGTCATGGGTGGTGTAGTTCTTCTCGTGTACCTTTAACTGTCGTGAAGCGTAGGCAATAACCTTGCCTTTCTGCATGAGTACACAGCCCATACCAGTGTGTGATGCATCACAGTACACCACAAATTCTTCTATACCATCGGGCAATGTTAATACTGGTGCATTGCTCAACTTTTTCTTCAAAATGTCAAAGGATTCCTGCTGCTTAGGGCCCCAATCAAACTTAACCTTCTTACGTGTCAACGAAGTTAGGGGCGCAGCAATCCTTGAGAAATTTTCGATAAAACGCCTATAATATCCTGCTAAACCCAGGAAGCTACGAATCTCAGTAGGTGTCTTCGGCTCTTGCCAATTCATAACTGCTTCTACCTTAGCGGGATCCACTTGAATACCACGCTCACTTACCACATGTCCAAGGAATTGGACTTCTCGAAGCCAAAACTCGCACTTCGAAAATTTGGCGTAGAGTTTCTCCTGATGTAGAAGTTTGAGAATACAACGAAGGTGTTTCTCGTGGTCAGCTTGGTTCTTCGAGTAAATAAGGATGTCGTCAATAAAGACGATGACGAATTTGTCCAAGTAAGGCTTGCAGACGCGATTCATGAGATCCATGAATACGGCCGGTGCATTAGTGAGCCTAAAAGGCATCACTAGGAACTCGTAATGACCATAACGAGTCCTAAACGCTGTCTTGTGCACATCTTCATCCTTGACCTTCAACTGATGATAGCCTGACCTCAAGTCGATCTTAGAGAAGTAGCTTGCCCCTTGCAACTCGTCGAATAGATCGTCGATCCTGGGCAAAGGATACCTATTCTTGATGGTGACTTTATTAAGCTCACGGTAATCGATGCACAGACGCATCGATCCATCCTTCTTTTTAACAAACAAGATCGGCGCTCCCCAAGGAGACGAACTAGGTCTAATAAAACCTTTGGCTAGCAGATCATCTAATTGCGTCCTTAACTCCTTCATCTCCGTTGGTGCTAACCTATAAGGCGCTCTTGCTACTGGTGCTGCACCCGGGATGATGTTAATTCGGAATTCCACTTGCCTATCTGGTGGTAAACCAGGTAGTTCTTCGGGAAAAACTTCAGGATATTCTGAAATGACAGGGATGTCTTCAATCTTGGGCTTTGGCTCATCAATAGTAACTTGTGCCATATATATGACACAACCCTTCTGCAGACATCTGGATGCCTTGAGCATGGACACTTGCTCAGGCAATCCATGCTGGGTATCCCCCTGAATGGTAAGTGACTCACCAGACGGAGTTTTGACTACCACTTGCTTTCTGTTGCACACAATCTGGGCTTGGTTATGCGATAACCAATCCATACCTATAACTATATCAAAGCCGGCTAGCTTAAAGGGAAGTAAGGACAAAGGAAAAGAGTGATTCCTAATGGATATAACACATCCATCTAAAATAGTTGAGGCGGTTTCTAAGGTTCCATCAGCTAATTCCACCTCATACTTCACACTTATGGCTTTTACAGGCAATTTTAACAACTCATAAAACTTATTATCCACAAAAGATTTATCTGCTCCAGAATCAAACAATACTCTAGCAAAAACATCATTTACGAGGAAAGTACCTGTAATCACGTTGTCATCTTGAACAGCTTCCTTAGCGTCCATCTTGAAGACCCTCGCATTGGTCTTTTTCCCATCTTCGGTTTTCTTGGTGTTCTTTGGGCAATTAGACTTAATATGCCCTTTTTCGTTGCAACCGTAACATGTTGCATCCTTCAGCTTCTTACACTCCAAAGTCTTATGATCCGTAGATTTGCAAATCCCACAGGATCTCGTGTGAGACTGGGATTTCGACTCAAATCGACACTTCCCAAAATGGTTCTTCTTACAAGTTTTACATTTGGGCTTATCCCCCGATTGTTGCCCATCCTTCTTAGATCCCGACCCTTTCTTGTGGTCGTCATTTCCTCGGTGTTTCTTACCTGATCTTCGTGAGGTATCGTCCTCACGCTTCCTCTTATTTTCTTCTGAATTCCTGAGCGCTCTTAACCTGACTACGTCCAAGGTAAGAGATAGAGATAGATCAGCTGCTGATCTGAAGGTTGCAGGCCTTGATGCCTTAACACTTGCTTTAATCTCTGGGGCTAAACCCCCGATGAAGCGAGCAATCCTCTTAGGTTCTGGGGTTACCAAGTATGGAACCAACCTAGATAGGGTATTGAAAGTGGTGAGGTATGCCTGGCAGTCTAAATTCTTCATCACCAAAGATAAGAAGTCTGATTCGATTCTCTCAACTTCGTGCTGCGGGAAATAATTATCCTTAATGAGAGCAACAAACTGATCCCATGATAAATTGTAGAGCGGGATCTTTCCAGCAGCTTGTATGAGAGACTTCCACCACGCCAGTGCTTCTCCTTTGAACGATTGGGATACGTATTTTACTACGTCCCTTTCAGCACAACCGCTGATGTCTACAACCGTATCCATTTCGTCCAACCAAGTCATACAATCTATTGCTCATTTCTCCCCGGTGAAGTCCCGGGGTTTGCAAGAAACAAAGTACTTGTAAGTACAGGACTTGGTGTGTGGTTTGGCATCATACACCATCCTTTTTGAGGGAACACTGTTCTGATTTGAGGAGTGTCGATCATCGTCCTTCTTGAGCTCATCTTTCTTAGGTTCATCTTTCTTAGGTTCATCTTTCTTAGAGGGCGGTTTGCTATGAGCCTCAGAGTGAACTTTTGGCTTAGAGTGAGGAGCTGATCTGGTCCTGCTTCGAGTACCACTCGATTCACTATATTGCCTCTCGATGGCTTTGTTAACAGCATTGTCAACTAACGCTTGTAGTTCCGCACCAGTTACCAGTACTTTAACATTTTCAGGGTTTTCCTCCGGACGACTGTTTATTTCTTCTGACTTAGCCATGTAGTCTTAATTGCTACATAAAAATAAGGACAAGGTCTATTTAGAAGCCTAAACAGTACTATCGTTCTTGACGATTTATTAACCATGGTTTTAATAGCCATACTAGCTAATTTATTTAATAAATTCATTCGAGATTTTACTAGTAATCTTTTTAGAATGAAATATAATATTGGCATAATAGGCCTAGTCACGTAGACAAATTTCTAAATTACAAATTTAGATCTTATAGGATTAAAGTTTGAATAAATAAGACAAATCAATCCTTTTCTTGGCATGGAGTCTATAAACTACGGCTGCCTTTTGCTTTATATGACATTAATTATAACCCGTAGGCATTTTGTCACAATCAAATATATAAAAATATAAATTTGGGTAATTTAAAAAAAAAGGGTGACATGTGTGATTTTGCGAATCACACTAGTCAAGAATGTTAACATGTTTGCAGATGTTAACAGAGATTTGAATCTTTTTAAACAGGTTCTACCATATTGGCCAGGTCTTTAATATGACATTCAAGCTAGGTTTTACCTTTTTAAGATTCTTATTATTTAATTAAAATGGTAAATTGAAATAATAAAAGTTATTTTTCATTTATTCATATACTATGTTCATGCACATAATTTAAAAATGAAAAACTTGAATTAATCATACCATTAAAAATTTAAGGAAAAATTACACTTTTCGTCCTTTATGTTTATAGCTAGTTGCAATGGATGACCTTTACCTTTAATAATTACAACCACAGTCCTTTATTTGGAAAACTCGTTACACATTTCGTCCTTTAGTACTAACCAAGTTAAAATATCCAATTAAATCTATTTACTTAAGGGCAGTTTAGTCTTTTTACTTAATAATATAGAGTATTAATAAAATCAAATCAAATCAAATCAAATATAAATACTCATTTTCTCTTTCAGTCTCTATGTCACTCTTTCTCCTCTCAATCTCTCTCCCCTTTCTCTCTCTATTCAGCCAACCTCCATCACCACCACTACATCCAACCACCACCACCACCGTATCCAGAAACCGCCACCACCAAATCCGTCCACCAAGCACACAAAGACAAACCTAATGCCATTTACGATACCCTTCAACTCACAACCAGTCACCTCATTTGACTGTATCACCAGAGCTGTTCTTAGATCCCCTGCTTCTTATGTGATATCCAGCGACCACCACCACCCTTAGACGGACAGATAACAGAACCAACAAACCTCTCTCACCTCTTCAGACCCCTGAAACCCTCGTTCACTACAGGGGCAAATCTGCTGCAATGGTTTCCCCAAATCTCAAATTTAAAGGAAAAATATATGAACCATCACCTGTAATCGAAGAAATCAAACCTTCAATCACTTCAATTAAGGGTTTATTTCACTCATGATCTGATCCTACAACTCGTCGCTCAAAACCCTAAATCACCCATCTCATCAAATCAGATCTGTTTGGCGACGACCGAAGAAGAAAGCTTCGATTTGTGAATCGAAGGGCTTGATGGTGGTGCTCGTGGTGCTTGCGATTGCCGGAGGTTTGGTGGTGGTAGTGCTTGCGATTTCCGGAGGTTTGGTGATGGTGGTTGTAAAACTGTTTATATAAATTATTCTCAAACATGACACATGGGTTGTTGATCGGAGGTGTAGCTCCGATGATGGTGGTGGTGATGTCACAGGCGGTGCCGGCGGTGTTTGTAGATCCAGAAAATCTAGGGCTCCGATGATGGTGGTGGTGGATGTAATCTTCGGCGGTGGTGTTATGATTTATAGAGAGAGAAAGAGAGAGTGTGGTGGTCATGTAGCTCTGATGATGGTGGTTGTGATGTTACAGGCGGTGGCGGTGGTGGACTAAGGCGGTGGTTGAGTGATTGTTTTATCAGAGAGAAAGAGATTATGGCTGAGTGTGGATTAAAGAAGCTGATGATTGATTTTGGGGGCATTTCTGTGACGGAATCGGTGGTGGTGGACACTGCAGCGATGACGTAACGGTGGTGGCAGGTGGTGGTGAGTTTGGTTGGGGAAGAAGGGTTGAGAGTGAGAGAGATGAGATCTCAGATCTGATATTGATATGTGTTATATATATTTGTTTATTGTTTTTTATTTAACTATTTTTAAATAAAAACATGAAATGACCATAATACCCTCATATGATTAGATTTAACTCAAAATTTTAACCTGGTTAGCACTAAAGGACGAATGGTGTAATGAGTTTTCAAAATAAAGGACTGTGACTGTAATTATTAAAGGTAAAGGTCATCCATTGCAACTAGCTACAAACATAAATGACGAAAAGTGTAATTTTTCCAAAATTTAAACTAGTACAAATTTGCCCTAAACGGGACTTTTACGTAAACAACATGCCCACGCAGGGGCCAACTAACAAAACAAACCCACGCAGGGGTCAAATAGAAAAAACATGCCCACGCAGGGGCAAAACAGAAAGGAAATATGCCCACGCAGGGGCAGAGTACAGAAATAAATGTCCTCGCAGGGACATGATTACAACTAAAATAAGTAACAAACAAAGGATTCAGTGATCCTTCTTGCTTTTACCCTTGATCAAATCCACCATCTTCTTGAACATCCCCCGGTTATGCCTTCGTTCTTGCCGCATCTCATGCCGCACCTCTTGTCGCACCTCATGTATCTCATGAAGGATTTCTTGAAATTGTGGTGGTGACATCACCGGTGTCCGCGGTGGTTGTTGATGATGCTGAGGTGGAGGAGGCGGCGATTGCTGATAATACGGAGGTTGAGTTGGCTGCGGTTGCTGATACCCATATGGTGGGTATCCATAGGTCGAGTGTCCTGTAGCCCAGGGACCTCCATAGGGACCTTCCTGATGGGGAAAGTTCGCAGCTAACCAGTAGGGATCCTCTGCAAAGTTGTAATTTGTGTGGATCGGCTGCTCGAAGGGGTTGTACGCTGCCGCACCAGTGTAAGTGGGAATCGGGTCTCCAAAACCCATTGGTGGTTGTAACGCGACAGGCGCAGAGACTACTTCAGAGACGGGATGTGAAGATTCTCCCCTCCCTGGTTCTTCGTGGACAGTCGAGTACCGGCTGCCACTTGAATGTGGAGGGGTGCAAATGCGCACTCACCCTCGTGCGGATATCCACAAGGTCGTTCTCCTTCGCCTCGGGGGCGAGGGAGGCTGAAGCTGAGGTGGTGTTGCTGGCGGGGTGACCGCGACAAGTCGGGAATCCTCGGAAGGATTCTGCTGCTGCTGTGGCTGGTGTAGGGGAGAGTTGTGTTGCAGCTGGTGCAGGGGAGAGTTGTGCTGCGGCTGGTGCAGGGGAGAGCTATGATAACTGGGGGTAAACACCCAGTCATATTGCCGGAAATTCTCCTCGAAGCTGTCGGGACCATTGTAAGGTGATCCCACAAACGGTGACCCATCTGAAATTTCAATGGGATGGTTGGGAGTTCCGGATGGTGGCATTGCAGGATCGGTATCCTCATCGATGTCCATCGGGTTGCCACCAGAAAAGTGGTCTTCGGGTCCAAGTGGGTTAAAACCCACTGCTGCTCCTAGGTAGTCGTCAGGGTTGAACTGGCCTTGGAAGACAGGTGATGGATGGTCAAAGGGTGAATTGTGTCCTAGAAGAGGAATGTAGGACTGGTGAGAGTTGTGGGGCTCATTTTCGGAATGAGGCCCGAAGGAGTGTGGGATAGATGGTGAGGTACTCAGTGAAACTGAGCGCCTAGCTGGTTCAATAAAAGACCTCCAAAGATTTTGAGCATCTGAGTTATGGGGATCCGAAGGTGTTCGCCGGTGTGACGGTCCAGCCTCGTGGTCGTTTGGGGCTACATGTGCTCCTTGTCCTCGGCCTCTTCCCCTCATTCGCGGCGGCATTTTGACAACCTGTCAAAAACAAACAAGTGATACAACAAGAAATATATAAGACAAAGTTAGAAATAAAATCCAAAAAAAAAAAATTTTGGATAGTTCCTAAGTTCTTTGTCTAGACTCGAGAATCGAGGAATGTGCAATTGTGTAACTGAGATTAAACACAAAAGACTAGTGTTTAATTCACTCAGAGTTGGCTCTGATACCAACCTGTCACACCCCTATTTTCCACGTGTCACCGGTGGGCCCGGTGGGGAGTATAGTGACGTAGTTGGTATCATCATAGACAAACAACACAATATATAAATGCACAGCAGAAGCAAAGATAGATTCATTTCAACTTTAAATAAAATGTAATATTAAATATCACGAGTAGTTGAAATGGATCCACAGGCGGATCAAAATAAAATAAGATATTGTTCAACAGCTTTTATTGTCATCCAAGCTTGCGAGACTTATTGTGGACGCTCTAGAAGACAGCCAGCCTAGTACGAGTAGTACCTGCACTTAATCTTTTTGGAAAAATACGTCAGTTTACACTGATAAATACAATTTAACTGACTCATTGTGAAAAGGGTTGAAAATTGATTTGAATGCACGTAGCACAAAACATTTTATAACTTGGGATAATTATGTAATATAATCTTGTGAACGAATTACATGTTACTTGTGCGTTCAGTAGCCCTGATCTTGTCCGGGTTAAAGATCAATAGACACACCACAATAATGAGTTATACACTGACAGGTGTACGCCTACACCCCGTGCTCAGGTCGTGGCCATTTCGTAAAATGATGCCAGGGATATCCGGGACATGGTCATTAACCCCCCAAAGGCTTTAAGTGAACAAGACTGTTTAAACGAGCCGATCAAATTATTCAATTAACCACCCAACGATGTAAGATTTGATGCTCGATCAAGCGGTATTCTATATACCGTAACCCAAGCCCGTATAAGGAAAATAAGTTAAAAGTATTTACCTGAGTAAAGTATAAATCACAACTAGCAAGTGAAGGTAGCTTTTACTGGTTCTTCTTATTCTGGAACAAAGGTTTATAATAACCTATTAGATTTCTAACGGGTCCTTATTTAAGCTTAAGCTTAGACCGGTTAGCTTTAAGGACGATACGGTTCAAACGCACGATTAAGCGAAGACCGGATAGAATGTGATTTAGACCCGACAAGTTTGAATACTTGTATAATATGGGTATACTAAATACATTCTGGATTTTGAGACAAAGATGATATGGTTTGACCCGTTTCGGTCAATTTATGCAAACTAGTTACATAAACCGAACCGAGCGCGAAAAGGGCGTTACGGGTAACCATAAGAGTCATATGCAAGTTCCCTGAGATAATATGGCTTAAATATGTTATAATATCAGTAAGATATCTTCTATTATGCCCCAATTGAATTTAAACTCAACTTATGCCTCATAAGGGCATTTTGGTCATTTAAAAGCTTATAAAAGAGTTTAATTGCAATCTGAGTTATAGGTCTGATTCATACAGTAAATACACTTAATTTGACATGTTATAACAGTAGGGTATGACCCATATGTGAAACTTATCATTTAAAACCAAACTATGCTCCTTAGGGGTATTTTGGTAATTTCACAAGGGCTAAAAAGGTCAAAACTGGAAACCTGAGTTCAAAAACTTGTACTTACTGTTATTTTATAAAAATATACTAAAAACATCAGTAGGTATCAACCTTATATGTTTAATATGGTTATAGTACATACTATGCGTTAAAAACGCTTAAAAAGTCGATTTGGAGCCGTTTCCGGGTTTTTAAAAGAAAGCTGATATTTTTATAATTCCAGAATGCTCAAAATATTTTATTTATCAAATAAAATCAGTAGAAAAAGGTTTGGGGTCAAAAGGATTTATAACACTCATTTTATGGCTTAAAAGGGCAAAATCGTCATAACCGAATCAAACCTAGAGACCTATGTTATGCTCAGCCAAAAATTAAATAAAAATCTTTAAAAAATCCCAAAATATTATATAACATCAGTGGGTAAAAAGTTTGATATCAAAAAGTGGGTTAAAATAGGCTATTCGCTAATTATGCCATTTAATTAACATAAGGCTTTCAAATTACGCTAATGAGCATAACTCTTAATCTAGACCTCAAACTGATATCAAATTTTTGGTGCAAGTTTATAAATCAGTAATTAATGTTTCTACTCTTTCACTTTTTCAAAAATCACGTTTTATAATCAAAAGGGCATAATAGTCAACTTTTAAGCATTAATCGGAAACATGCATATGAATCGGATAAGTATTGAACCAAGTTGTATAATCTCAGAGAGTTATACTTATATGAAACCTGGTCCAAAATAAGCTCTAAGGCAGATCTTAAACATGCATAAACGGATCAGAACTGATAGTCAAAGCAAAAGTCAATTTATGCGACTTTCGGGTCCGATCCGGGTTTATACTGAAAATTGTCGAGTTGAACATGTTGAGACATGTTCTTACATTAATTACCATGTTATTTTAATGATCAAACAGCTTGCATGTACCCTACATTGCTAATTATGCTTAAACTTGCAAATAATCATTCTGTTGACTTTTTAAAGTATGCTTTGACTCGACAATTAGCATGGTTAGAGTGGGAATCTGAAAATACCCTTTTAAGGGTTTGTTACCCACATAAATACCTACTTGTAGGTACTTTCAATTCGAGAAATGACTGAGCAAAATTCGTTTAATCTCAAAGTCAAACTTAAATTACGATGGTTTGACTTTTGATTAATTAACTAAGCTAGAACGAATTAGAGAGGGTTAGGAATACTTACAAGAGTCCTAATTAAGCTTAGAGAGCACTAGAAAGCCTGAGGTTGATCAGAGAAGCTCCAGAAGTGTTCTTGTGAATTTTTGTAATTGCAAGTGTTGAATGTTGCAACTTCAATGATCTTTTATAACAAGTTTGATCTCATTAGGAGCTGCCACAAGGGTCTACTGATGTTGTAAGATGAGTCCAAGTGCCCCTACATGCATGAAAAACCATTGGAGAGCCCCTTGTATCGATTCACAGCTGTTAACAGACGTAACAGACCTGAATAACAGGCACCTGGTCGCTGTTTGTCGCTGGCGACTTGTAGGCGGGCCGCGTACAAGCTGGTGACCAGCCTAACAAGTTTTCAACATTTACAATTCAGTCCTTGTCCTTTGTAACGTGGTTTTGGCTATTTATTTTGCACTCTTGACCCTTAAACCTGACTTTTAAGGGCCTTGGAACATTTACAAACTTGGGTAGGTCCTTGATTAACTTTGTGCTTACCCGAAAAGTCACGAATTTTAACGTTAACGCATTTAACCCTTCGTGCACGGTTTTGATCATAACTTTCTCATACGATAACGAAACTTGATGAAATTTTTATCACATATTCTAGTGAGTATATCTTATCATTACAAAGCTTCGGGTTTGCCAAAAGGTCACTCAGAGGTATACTTTCAACATGTTGACACATTTAGCCCCTGCAGTTTGTAATTCCTCACTTTCTTTCATTTTTCGCTTTGTATGATCCATGATTTAATCGTTTAAGATTATAAACACCATGTAGGGTTATTGTAGAGCCTATTTATCCATTGTTGACACTTTGGACCCTTATATTCACATAGTTTCACTGTTTGTCAACTTTAGTCCCTCTAAAGTACCTTTTCACATATTCAAAGCCTATGACACGTGTCAATATATTATTGGACGTAAATTTTCGAGGTGTTACACCTACATACCAATTGCCTCTTTCAATAACAATCAAGTCATCAAACCAACATTGGCATATGTCTGCACCCCAAACCACCAAATTGAAGTAAAGTACGTAGTTCTGTAAACTTTGTGACAATACGAGCAAATATAATGGTTTCAGCTTCAATTTAGTTAGTACTTCCCCTGATGATGATTGTTCGAGCTTAGACAAATATCTTGTTGTTTTCTCAGAAACCGGAACCAAAACATGATGACTTGATAGCCTAAAACCATGCCAAATCTGTAGCATCTTTTGGTATAAATCAACCCTTTTATTGGCTTCTAAACATGTATGTAATGTTGGTCCAATAGTGATTAATCCAACTTCCCAGACTTTGTTTTTGTCTACTAATTGTTCAACAATTTTAAACTCCAAAATCTCGTCACCTTTATATTTCAGATTACAAACCCAACCGGCATCTATCCACTTAAATTGTTTTCTGCAATAAAGAATTCCAACTCCATTTCCAGTAGGGAAACAAACCATTTTTATTATCTCATGATCTGGCATTTGTTGTTCGATATTCACATACTGATTCAAAACCCCACTTTCATCCTGACTATTTGAATTATCTAAGCTGTTAGGGATCCCTGTTACAGGTGTAACTTTTGACACCACAAATGGAACCTCAGTATCCAAACTATGATCACACACCCTAAGTGGAACTTTATCATTCCATTTATCGCTAGGTGAATATACTTCGTACGGATTAATGTCAATTTCTTGCCCAACCATTCTTGAATCATCACCCATAACATGTTTTATTTCGATATTACTCTTTTCATGTAAATCATTATAAAGACCAATGTGAACCTGATTATCTTTCTTATCCGTTTCATTTTCCTCTAAATCATCCCCATCAAATGATTCTTGAATGCTCAAAATTTGATTTAAAGAACCAATTTCATTTTCAAACATGCAATTATCATTTTCATACGTACTAGTTTCTTGAATCTCATACCCAATTTCAGATTTGCCCATGGTTTCTTGAATCTCAATTTTAAAGCTACCAGGCATTTCATCAAACACCTTACGTGCAGTTTCCACTTTTGTGAATTGGGAAGGATAAGGTGATTCAATTTGATTTGAAAAAGAAGATTTGGGATCTACAAGTAACATACTTACTTCAGAGTCAGTTGATGCCATTTGATTTGAAGAACTCTTATTATTTTTAAGTTGCTCTTGAAGAGTCATCACCATCTCTTTCAGTTCTGCCATAGTTCTTGTTTGAACTGAATATGAACTGAAGGATCTTTCACGTAATCTAGCCCTGGACATCGCCTCTTCCATCTTTAAACCTTGGCCCATATTGTGATATCGCATAAGAATATCACCAATCTCTGATTTGAGGCCGAAAATGAAGAGATATGTTGCATAATCTTCAGAAATTTCTTCAAAAGCTTTGACCTTATCCAACAAGAATTTGAATTCATCACAGTATTCATCAACCGTACCTTCTTGGCTCAATGACATTAATTCATCCATGGTAACCTACTCTTTTGATTTGCTAGTGTTGTTGAGGATCTTGATTGTTGTTGTTGCCTTAATTCTTGAACCCTTGATGTTAATTCGTGTTGTTATTGTCGTTGCCCTAACCCACACAGTCAGAGGATCGAATGCTCTGATACCATTGTTAGATGTAAAAATGGTAATCAAGAGATTATGAGCTAAAGAATTGTAGAAGAAGAATCACAGAAGAGGAGGAGATTATCTCTCAAATCAATAGCTAACCAATTCAGTTCCCAGTTCGTTTATTTAACGAACTGACTTACAAGCACATGTTACCACTAAACCCTCACACTATACTATTATTACAATTGACCCCTCATACTATTTTATACCTAACAAAAACACATGATACTCTTATACTAAACACTGTAACAACCTTGGTCGTTGCAAGGTGCAATAAATAATAAACACCCAACAATTCAACTGTATGCTAACCTAGATTCTGGATTGGTAAATTCCGATAAGTTGGCCCATAAACCACCAATTAAAGCCCGGCCCAGGACTGTTAGCAGAAACCTTGTAGAAAGTGTAACCCGATACACCAAAAAATGGTTCTTTATGCAAAACAAACTTGTATTTTACTGGTTTATATCATATAATAACCAGAAGAAAATTCAGACAAAAACATGAAAATGGGTTTTATTCTGTTACAGTCTAAGTTTCTGTGGCAACTCAACTCAATCCATAGTTCTTGGAAAATGAAAATCGTAGCGGGCTTCAATGTTGAAGCGCTCCAACGTTGCATCGTTAGATAACGTTAAGGAAATCAAAAACAAAAAGAAAAAAAAAACAGCATCAACTCGACAAAACTTTCTGAACCTCCACAGTCACCTCCTTTGGTGGTTTTTCCGCAGGTAACTTTGCAACCACACCCTTCTTGCTGTAGTAATCTATAACCTGCAGTTCAGACACACACACGACATATATTTGAGTTCCAATCTTTGTTCCTATGTACATTTATCAATTACATCCATGGTTTTAACCTTTAACGTATCAGTAACAGTTTAAATCCTAATAATGATAAGGGTGAACATGGTTTAACAGTAAACGTTCAATGTAAAAACTCTACAAGAACTAGTTACAGGTTACAAGTGTTAAAACAGAAAATTGGTGAAACTTTTGAGTTTGAAACTTAAATAATCCTCCTAGTTCAACTTCAAACACCATATGTGTTCAATAATTTTATTATGAATTTGATTTAGGTCATGTTTTCATCTCTAGCAAGTCGAATAAAAAATTTAGCTTAAATAGAAAATGGGTTGTAAGGGTCCAAAGTAGCCCAAATTAGTGTTTATAAGCATACGAATAGGACTGCAAACGAACCGAATGAACACGAACTTGTTCGTGTTCGTTTGTTAAGAAATAATGGTGTTCACGAGCTGTTCATGAACACTTGTCAAACGAGATTTTATGTTCGTGTTTGTTTAATAAGGAAATGAACGTGTTCATGTTCGTTCGTTAATTTTAGGTAACAAACACAAACATCATCATCATCATCATCATACTCAGTATATCCCACCAATAGCAAAGCTAAGGTAGGGTCTGAGGAGGGTGAGATGTAGACAGCCTTACCTCTACCCCGTAGGAATAGAGAGGCTGCTTCCAATGAGACCCTCGGCTCGATTGTAGTTTTGCATCAAGCCTTGGACATAAGGCACATAACACTCAGCAATTGAGACAAACGCCGATTAGTGCATGTACCCCCTTGTCTTTTGGCTATCAACGCCACCACATGATGCATGATTAACCATTCCCCTCTTTTAACATTATTTTCACGAAATTAGTAAAATAATGTTAAAATTAGTGCACTTTCACTTTTGCCCCCCGAGCGCCAACACATATATACATTATATGAGCATACCGCAAGCGGGGCGTAGGTAACAAACACAAACAAATGTCATAAATACAAACAAACGTTCATGAACACAAACCAACGTTCATGAATAGAAACAAACATATATTAAAAGGTATGTAATATGCAATACACTAATATTTATTAAACATTTGATTAGTGGGAATTTTGAAGTATTTGACTAAAATATAAAAATTAAAAACCCTAATGAACTGTCGAACACAAACGAGCATAAAAGAACACAAACATAACCGAACGTTTACAAACATAAACATAAATGAACGAACGGGACCTCTGCTTGTGTTCCTTCATTTTAGTTAAAGGAACAGAATCTCTAGTTTGTGTTTGTTCATTCACTAAAAGAACGAACACAAACGAACTTCCCCGCCGAACGGTTCACGAACCGTTCGCTGAAAGTTCGGTTCGTTTGCAGCCCTACATACAAAGTCTAAAGTATGTATGCATGACAAAAAGTGTAAAAAACTCATATCTGACTCATATAATTATTTATAATATATGTATCATGTATGCATGCCAAAAGGTGGTTGCAGGTTAATAGAACCCATATTAAAAAAAATACCCCTAGACCCATTACCCAACCCTCTTGGTGAGATGTTTGATGTTTCAAGTTGAAATGGCCTACAAACCAACTTTCATCACCAGAAATAAAATGATATGTATTATTAGTATTAATACATACTTGACAGGGATTATTGTTTTCTCTTTTGTGGAAATGTATTAAAATATATATGTTACAGCCATTCAGAAAAAATTTGGATATTTAACAAGTAAACGAACACTTACGGGCTCTGTTTGGCGGTGAAAAGCTTCCAACCTTGATTTGAGAACTGCTGCAGTATCATCCTTCCTTTGCATTAAAGGCTCTCCAGTAACCTACAAAAATAAACAATTTGATGCATGTATTAGGTCGGGTCTGATCATTAAGACACCCAAAGTGTATTTTTAATGCAAAAAAACCTCCTAATTCACGTTTAAACTAAAATCACAAATAAGGATGATAGGCAATTACACATTTACAAATTTTCCTTTTCAGTATTAAAGGGTTATTTGAGATATATGATTAATAATCAAGTATTTTTCTTCTAGTAAAAGAGCAATACTCTGTAACATCTTAACATTATTCATAGTCGTTGCACATCTTAAAATTATTCATATATACACACACGAAGTAAGAAATCTTGTCAGATCATATATTCAACAAACACCAGCAAGTTGAGAAAAAGGAGTGTGCATGCTACTAATCTCATTAAAACTGCAACGTTTGATTATAAAAATAGCACATGACTTTCAGAAGTCTCGATTATTTGTCGAAAGGCCTAGAATACCCTTCAGGGATGACAACATGAAGAGCTTTCTAGGCTTAAATCAACATCACTAATGTTTTCATAAAGTTGACAATCAACATATAGAGATGAAATCACAAAACGAGAAGCTTACATCATCAATGCCGGGCACCTTGGGAGGTGCAAACTTTGTGTGGTATGTCCTACCACTTGAAGCATGGATCCAACGGCCAGTAATCCTCTCTTCCAAGATGGAGTCATCAATTGCAAAATCAAGCACTTTGTCAATCTTCGTTCCTTGCTTCGCAAGCATCTCATCAAGCTGTAATCAAGATAATATTCATTTAAGCTATGTAACATGTCAATATTTCTATCCTCTTATAAGATGTGAACAATTACAAATCTTTAAATGATCACGAAACCTTCTCTGCTTGGGAAACTGTTCTAGGAAAACCATCAAGAATGAATCCTTTTTGACATGATGGCTTCTTCATCGCTTCATCAATGATCCCAACCACCAAATCATCAGACACTAGTTCCCCCTAATTATAATCAAAAGGAAACAACTCAAAATCAAGACCATATGAATCAAACGAAATAACGATACGTTAACTCGGTGTACAATGTACCTTCTCCATGGTTTCCTTGGCTTTAATCCCGAGTGGAGTTTTAGCCGCAACAGCCGCTCTCAACATATCACCTGTTGCCAAGTGGCACAGGCAGTATTCATCCTTAATAATCGGCGATTGGGTACCTTTTCCCGACCCGGGTGGACCTACAATTTCATTAAGTTTCTCAGAGACAATTCATCAAACACATGGACTGCATTACCCACGTCGATCTTAACAGCATAACAAAACTCCCACTAAATCAAAACCAATCAATGTAGCCCTTCTTAAGATAACAAATTAAAGATTCACAATTGATTCCAACTATTAACACCTAATGAATAATAGAGTCTCATTTAACTATCAATCTATACAATAAAGTAACAAACTTGAAATCAAAACTCATGTATTTATGAAACATAAAGAATACCCAAATTGTAAAACGTAAAATTAACAACTATGGGACCTCAATTGACGGAAACAAATACAGATCTCAAAAAACAAAACCCTTAAACCTGAAAATATAATAATAAACTTAAATGAATTACCAATAAGAATAAGGCGTTTGTCTGGCTTGGAAGAACACTTGAATCGGCGAAGGAGTTCAGTCATCATATCCACCGAAGGTACATCTTCCAAAGAAGCCATTTTTTGCCGATTTGTGGGACAGATGAACAACGGTAGACGGAGTTTTTTTATAGAGGGGTAGTAGGTACACCCACCACCTGGAATAATAAAGAAAGAAAGAAAGAAAATGTGAAAGGTGGATGATGTAATAGTCAAGAGATATAGATGTGGAGGAAGAAGAAGGCGGGGTTTTCAAAGCATTGGTTGATCACTCCTTTTGCTTTTTCTTTGTTTGCACTCTATACAAGATTAGATTAGATTAGATTAGAGCCCTTTTTAGTTTTGCCGATAATTTTTCTTTTGAAAAGCTAGGGTTGTTTTTTGTTATCATTTTGTGATATCTCATAAGAGGCCTAATTATAATTTTGGTATAATAGTGTGGTGATAACAAGTTGATAAGCTTGGTAAAACAATTGGAGTTGGGTTGCAATCATACTTGTTAAAAGTCATCGTCTATTGCGTTTAGGCTCAATTTCCTAGCAAGGCGAGGCAATTGCGCCTTAAATCAAGACAATTGCACCTTAAGTCACGAAAATTGCGCTTTAATTCTTCGAGTGATGGTTCATGCGCAGATTCCAACGAGATTCCTAGATTCTGGAGAGTTTCCGACCAAATTCTCTAAATCCTGGCAAGATTCCACCTAGATTTCTACTTTTATCTAACCGAAACTATTTTTCTACACTAATAAACGAGCATTTTATAACTTCTGATACTAAATAGACGATATTAAATGTTGTATGATAGCTTTAGTTTTATTTTATTTGAAGAATAGTATTAATTTTCTAATATATAAAAATATTTTAAGTTTTTTATGTTGTACGCTTTTTTTTCTCAGGCCTGCACTTTTTTTGCGCCTTGCGCCTAGGCCCCATGCGAGACCTATATGCCTTGAGTGCGCCTAACGCCTTTAATAACTATGGTTGCAATACGTTAGAAGCTAAATAAGTTGTACTAAAACGAATGTTATTTTGTTTGTGTTAAAATAGGTTTCAATCAAAATGGATTTGGCTCAAAATTCTTAACAGTGTGTACAGTTGATGAAATTCAACAGTAAACACAACACGAGTTTGGTTCACTAGGATGAGTTTTTCTTCATGTATGTTTAAGGAATGAAGTTTATGAAACGAGTATCTAAACTAATTCATATTTCATTTAAAAATATCGAAGGGATACATAGGAAGAAACATGGTTAGATATTTTGTTATGATTGTGATCTTAACTCATTATTAAAGGTCTATAGTAAGGCAATGTTACAAAACATTTTCACTTTATCAAAAAGATGATGGATATGAGTGGCTGTGACACCATACATAAAAGGGTTGAATTCCTGACTAGCTTAATGTTCCTGGGGTGGTTTGAATTTGCACTGCCTTTTGTGCCCAAACATTATCACAACTTATCAAATTATGAGAGCAAGACTTGTATCACTTGGTGTAAGTTAGTATTTATGATATATATAGGAAAAGGGTGGGTCTACCTCATGTTTTCTCATTTACAAAAAGGTGATTATGCTAATCTTTTTAGTGAATATAAAATTGCACCATCTCTCTCATGAGATTATTACACAAGATATAGTCTTTATGTCCTTTTTAGTATCGGGATTGTTGCCACACGTTGTCTCCTATTGAATTTTGCCACTATGACTACTGTTAAATCTGAGTACGAGATCGAATACAAACGAGATTCACAAATTACTTCTACTATTTTTTTGTGAATGAATAAAATTACAAGACTCAAGTACTATAAATACTGAAAACAATATAATCTTACTAGGACTCGTATTCGTGTTGATACTGATCTTAAACAATTAGAAACTAATTAAATATAATACAAAAGACAATTCAAATAATAATTAAATACATTTAATTACTATTTTACTCGTTTAGTCCTTCCACTTTAGATCTCCTCCAGACCACCCTTTTGAGATCATCTGTTGATGTTGTAATTTTGTCACTCCCTCTCAACATCAACTTCTGTAAGTCTCTATCTTAATCTTGACTCGTTCTGCCTCGATGTGTTGCACCATCTTCGGTAAATACAAGACCTCCACTAACATCTTCAGTAGACACACTACCGTTATCGTCATTGGTTACAACATCATTACCGGCACTAACATTATTTCTTTCGATAGTCACAACTAAAGAGCCTGAGCGACACACGCTTTGCCTTGACCGAAAAATGTATTTTCATCTGAATTTGATCGGTAGTCACGGACTATGTGACCCTTTTGATACGACTTCAAGAGACACTCGAACGCCTTTCAAGTAGACCTCAAACTATTCTTCAAACCCACTTCAATCGAACATTTGAACTTGACCAACTACAAAACTCGATTAACCCGAAAAAAAAGGTTAACTTGCCAACTGTCTTCAACTGAATTGAATCAAAAGGTTCACCAAGATCTAATCAGGATCTTTTACCACTGCCTTTGAACGAGTTTTCTTGTTTTGGTAAGCCTACTAAACCACCCCGACACATGGAGATTTATCATCCCGACACACGGTGATGACATATCATCATTTAAACCTTCAACATCAAACATTGATCTTGATAACTGAGAGAGCCTTAACCGATAGAACTTATAACCAATAGAAGGGTAAACAAATGCGACAGTCTTCACCGTCACTGGTTCGCCATTGACCCACTGCTGCTCCAACTTTCATCGTCCAAAACATCATAAAAATTAACCATCTATAATGAAAATTTTGGCATCCACCAAGAACTAGGGGTGTGCATGATTCGGTTCAGTTTTTTGGCAAAACCAACACCGAAATGTCGGTTTTTGAAAACCGTTCAGTTTCCATTTTTCACCGGTTTGATTCGGTTTTTCAATTATTTCGGTTTTTGGAACAAAATTATGTAAGATTCAAAAATAAAAAGTATAATTTAAGAATTTAAGAATTTTTGTTATATGTTTACATTTATGTTATTATATTAAACCTTGTTAATTAATATTGTTCACATAAACCAAACTTTCTAATCTATTTTTAGGTTTCTCGAAAGTTTTTATAAGACATTTTCTTTTATAAGACTTTGATCATTTAATTTTTGTATTAAATTTCGTTTTTTCTTGTAGGCAATAAATAAATCATTTCAGTTATAAATAAACATGTTAATGTTTTTATTATAAATACTTAACATTAAAAAATTAAATTAATAATTTCTACTATCATACTTAAACATAAAAATAAATCTAGTCTACTATTGTAAAGATCGGTTCGGTTCGGATTTTTTTCGGTTATTGAAAATGGTTATCCGAAAACCGAACCAAAATTTTCGGTTATTAAAAATCCGTAAACCGAACCGTCGGTTTTTGTTTCGGTTTGATTTTTTCGGTTATGATTCGATTATTTCGGTTTTCTTCTCACCGTTACCAAGAACCAATCTCTCGTGTTCTCCTTTTTTTTCTTGCGTTGACCAAAAACTTCCAAAATCAAATCTGAATTTCACAAATTAATTCAAAGTGTCACATGGAGTGGTTGATCTTTCCACCGACTCAACCTATTCCAACTAGAAAACTAATAAAAACTAAATTCATAATTTAACCGTCCTAACCCAACACCTTGATCTCCTCTAAGCCATCGTTATACTTTCACATTATCCAACCATCATAAATTTCTAAGTGTTTATCATACCTTTCCAATATCGTTTTACATTGGATATGTTTTTAACATTCATACTATATTGTCTTCTCGTAAGTTGATAACGTCTATAAGCTGCGTTAAGCCGTTAACAATATTTATCTAGCGATGGTTGTTAGCAATATAATGGGACACTTGTATCATGTAGTGCTTATTTGCAATTTATTTTTTCTAGTATAGATGTGTTGGGGAAGAAAATAGGATATAATAACTTTACTCTGAGTTTGTACGTTGTTTAAGTACACTAGTAAAGTGCTTCTCACACGTCGTTTTGTCGTAAATTATGAAATCATCTTGAGCCATGTTATGTTATCAAAAGTCATAAAGGGCTAACTTGTTACTATTGATATTGTTCAGGGACAAAACATAAACAAAAAGTACAAAACAACCACGCCCACCGTGGGGCTCGAACCCACGACCACAAGGTTAAGAGCCTTGCGCTCTACCAACTGAGCTAGACGGGCTTCTTGTTTTGAATTCAATCACATAATATCAGACTGATTTTCTAACGTGAAAAAATCTGTAAATCTTTAAAATTTGGTCATCTGTTAACAAATAGAACCTCATAATTAAGTAATTAACATATGTTTGGAGTATTATGTAACTACCATGTTATTTTTATGTACTTAACCCTTTTACTTACTTACACAATAATAAGATTTTAGAGGGGGCAATTCTGACCCAAATAGCATACAATGGGTCAGTCTGGGTCATTTTTAAATTATATTGGGTGAATTTGGGTGAGGAAGTTTAGACAAGGGGGTCAAAATGGGTTATTTAAAAAATAAAAAGTTTCATTCACGGGTTATACAGGGTTGAGAAATTAGAACGGGCGGGTCAATTAGGGTTGGAAAAGAAGAAAGCACGGGTGAACAATGGGTCATCTTCTTCAATCTGATTGAATAAATCATAACTTTCCATCAACGCCTCCAGTCCTCTGCCTTCTCCTCCGCCACAGACCTCCGCCATCTCCTCCGCCACAGACCTCCGCCGTCGATACATCATCTTCAATCTTCAACCTCTCCTTCAAGAAATCCTTCTTCGCTCGTTAATCTCTCGGTCTGCATCAACGATTTCTTCACATCGAATCGGACACAGGTTCAAAACCCTAATCATTTTCCACATGAATTCATCATTTCAAAATATACCCATTTGCCAAAAAGGTGAAATCTTTATGGTTTGAGTTGTGATTTTTAATTGAAAGTGTAAAAAGATCGTAAATTGGGTTGTGGGTCTTTTGATTTTTGTGTTTTTAGTTGAAAATTGACAAAATTGTTGGGTTAGGGTTTGTGTTTTTTGTTTATTAAAATGGGGGGAATGTCGTCTGATAATGTTCATGGGCTTGTGTTAGCTGTGTCTTCAAGTGTGTTTATAATTATAAGATCCAGCTTTATTATTAAGAAAAAAGGTCTCATGAATGCTGGTGCTACAGGAATTAGAGCAGGTTATATACTCATTTGCTGATCATTCTTCTCGGGTTATATACTCAAGGATTTAAAAGAAATGATTTTATACTGTAAGATTTGTTTAAAATACCCGTATTGACCCGTAGTTACCTTACTTAACACATGATTTTTGATACCCGACTAACACATGATTTTTGATAACTAATTTGGGAGGTAACTATGATGATGATTTGGCCCGTAGTTACCTTTTGGATTGACCCGTAGTTGATTATATACTGAACTAACACATGATTTTTGATAGATAGTTTAAAAACGTTTATGTTAATCTCGGTTGATTATATACTGTAAGATTTGTTTGATTATGTTAATCTCCGTTCTGACCCGAACTTATTTGTGTATTGTAGAGTCGAAACTCTGTCCGGTTCGCGTATGTTCAGAGCTACGGAAGCTCTGCGTGTAATCGCTTGCGAAATCGAACGAGTTTCGGTGTAATCGAATCGGATTTCGGTTGAGTTCGGATTGTTTCGGTTAATTTTCGATGAATTTCGGACATCTCAGATGTGTTTTGATTGATTGTTGATGTGTTTCGAACAAGTGTTGATCTGATTCGAATCGAATTTTGTTCGTTTCTAACTGTTTCGGCGAATTCGGACTGAATTCGTTTGTGATTTAAGTGCAAGTTTCAATCATTTCGAACATAATTCATTTAGTTTCAGTATGTTTTTAGGATGAACTGAGATAACATTTAAGAATCACTATATTGATTGTTATCACTTTTAGTTGAAATATACATGTGATATTCAAGACACAAAACGAGAAAAAGGTTTTTTTTTTTTTTTTTTTTTAAAAGCAGTATGTTATACGCTGATTGTTTGAATTTGAAACAAAGAAAATTTGTTTGTATTATACAATGATAGAACAAGAAGTCGGATTTCAATTGTTAAGAAATAACGATGAGAGAGAAAGAAATCTTGATTTACAATCTCTTTAAAAAAATATTTTTAACCAACCCGACCCGAAACCCGTTCCGACCCGAACCCGTTCCGACCCGAAACCCGTTCTGACCCGAACCCGTTCCGACCCGAACCCGTTCTGACCCGAACCAAAACAACCCATTTTTTAATTGACCCGTTTTGACCCGAACCCGTTTTGACCCATGACCCGATCCGACCCAACCCGACCCATTTGCCAGGTCTATAAGATTTATTTATAGAATTTTCTTTTAATATTTATCTTTAAAACAGTTAGTACTCATGGTTAATGCATTTCAAACAAATTTGCATCACCAAGTGACAAAGTCCCCAAAAATTCAAGGGAACATAAAATCATACTATCAACAAGGCTGCAATATTGAGGCCTCACAGCAGGCAATAAAAATGGAACCATCAATTAATAAATAGTTTGAAGATATTGGAGATTTAAGTAAGATCATCATCCTCCATCTCCTTGGCCTTTAGCATTTCCTTCACTCTCAACAAAAGGGTTGTCTTCCATGCATCCTGTCACCAAATATCACACACAACTCTTAAATAAATAAAAGAATGGCGGATAATAAGCCGATCACACAAATCTTACCAGCTTGGTTATGCTATCGAATTCCTTGATTGCATCAGTAAACTTTTCCACGTCTTCCTCGTCAATCGAAGCAGCCAAAGCCTGCCATATATGAACTGGGTCAAAACGGGTCGTTTAAATGAAAGTAACAAAATGGGTTCACCCGCTATACAAAACATACCGACAGCAATTTGTATTCACGTGATCCTGAAAACGTTGGATCCAAATCCTGAAGAAACAAATATATATTCAGATGGCATCCATAACCACAAAGGTGCAAAGAAGCTTCTCAGTTGAATCAACTAACGAACCTCGTATTTTTCCAAAGCGTTTGTAATTGCGACAACGTCACCTTTACAAAGTTGGCATATGCCAGCATTGAGTAGATGCCCTCTAACTCCATATTTAAGCAGATTATTGTTAAGTGCCTGTTTTGCTATGTCTTCATAAATCTCGATTGCTTTCTGATACCTGAAACATAATTTGGATATATATGTAAATTTAAAAAAAAAGGCCATTTGAGTAAATATGTAAATGGTTGAAGGCTTGAAGCCACTTACTGTTCAAGTTCAGCAGCATATTGAGCAATTTTCAGCCTGCATTGATTTGCAGAACTGTTGACTTCTTCTCCTTGATAAAGATCAACCGCTTTATCGTAGTAAACCATCGCTTTCTCAAGGTTTTGTTCCTGCTCATATAACTCAGCTATTTCCTGAGAGAACACACAAATGACACACCTATATTAACTGTCAAGATTCCATTTGTATAGTCTTGAAAGCACACAAATGAAATGACAAACTTGCACTCTAAGTAAGAGTTTCAAAATTGTACCTTGCAGTACCTTGCTGACATACCGAGCCGCCCGATTTCCATAAACAAATCTAGCGATTGCTCCAGGCGAGTTATGCATTCTGCAAAGTACCCGATGGTATGAAGACAAACATCCTTATAACGAATGGTGAGGGTGAAATTTAATTGAAAAGATGGATACCTGTGGTGTTCGTTTTCTTATAGCAATGACCTGCATCGGCAAAAGCATTAGCAGCTTCATGTTTGCTATCCAACTGCAAATGAAAAACAAATATAAATACTGGATTTTTGTTATTGCATGAGAGCCTGTCGTGAATCGTCAATCACTTACCTTCAAAAAGCACTCGGCCAATTTGACATATACCGCCCCAGCTTGATCCCCTGCGAAAATGTCTCGAGTTAGGAAGAAATACATATACATTTACATATGCTTGTTTGTACCTGCGGCTGAATAATCATGTGACAAATCTATCCTCACGAATAGGCTTGTAAACGAACCGAACAAACACAAACAGGGCATGTTCATGATCTTTATATTCAAGTTTAACTGGACAAACAACGATCGAACACAAACAGTTAAATGAACAAGGTTTTTTTTTTATTCATGTTCGCTCGTTAAAAAAAAATGAAGGTGTTTGTGTTCGTTTAGGTTCGCTTGGTTAACAATATAAACAAACAATTCACGAATGTAAATGAACACAAACGAACATAAACGAGAGAACACCAATCAAAAGTAAACGCAAACGCAAACATCACAGCCGTATGTTAAGAAACATTTGGTCATGTTCGTTCATTTAACAACATAGAACAAAGAATGTTGTTCGTGTTCATTCGTTTAAACAAACATAAAACGGTTCAGCATTGGATCAATAAGATTGGAGGGGGGTCTTACAGGATTTTCCGAGTTTATAAAAATTGGCAGCCTTTTCGTATAAGTCGGCGGCGTCTTCATGCTTGGAACCGAAGAAAGCCCAGCCTTTAAGCTTTTTCTCAGCCTGTTTTTCAAAATCTTCGCCTTTCTTTATTTGATTTTGATCAGACATTCTCTTTCTTTTTTCTGTTTCCTTCAAGGAACAGGGGAGGCTGGTTGGTTGGAATACAAAACCGTAAAATGAGGATGCTTTATTTTTCCTTATTAATTATAGAAATCTGAATATATTATTATCTTATATACTTTATTTATCTCATTTTTAGGTTTTGATAATTGATTTGACTAGTAATATGACCCGCGGACGATGCGTCGCAGGACCGTTGCAAACATCGCATGGATTAGCCCAAGTATGATGTGATGTGTTAACCATATGAAAATGTGAATGTGTGTTCAACGTATTCTGAAAATGCATAAAATTAAAAAAATATATATTCACACCAAAAGGTTATATGATATAAAGTTGCAAATATAGCATTTATCAATGACAAGTTAGCTAGTGTGATGACATGTAAATAGCATTAGAGACGTTTTTACGCGGCTCTTTAAATAACTAACACACTTGTATGATTAAAATATGGGTATTCACAAACAAACTTAGCAAAATTAAATATACACAACATGAAACAGATTTAACTGGCACATTTTTATGGAGAATGATAATTATACCAAATACTGAAACCAGTAAAGCTATTATACACAAGTGATTCGTGTAGTGGGTGCGGGAAGGGTGCTCGGGTATCACTAGCCACATCGGTTTGGTCCTTTTTACTCCTCCACAACGCTCATCAGGAAGAAGGCGCAATGGCACGGGTTCATGGAACGCGACCACAAGTGGATTTGGGTTCCAATGGGTCCAAATAGATGAGATGAAGTTGCATAGCGTGATTGGGTGACAGGGTCAATTATTTACGGGTTAGGGAAGTTGCACCATGTTGGGTGTTGATTGAATCCAACAAATAAATAAATAATAAACCTACTTGATACACTATAAATAGTATGAATGGAAGTCAAGTTCGTGTCCTCAGAGATACAGATTAACTAGTTATGCCAAAACGATTTTATTCAGATACGGTTGTTTTGAAAGGGAGGGGGGTGTATTTTGATTTAAACTTAGAAGTAATGAAAACGAATATTATATAAAAACGTCAGTTAAAAAGGTCGGGTAAATTCAGATTTTAAAAACTAATTTAAACACCAGTGCAATTTCTTGATTCGATTTGATTCGGCTTACGATCATTAACGGTCACGGTGCAATGATCATTTTAAATAATAGTTTGTATCAATACTAGACGTCATGCCGTTCAGACATCCACTCCATCTAATGTCTAACCAAGCGCAGTTCCTCAGTTAGAGCCAACCCGCTACTCTAAGCTCACGCCGTTCGGATCTTAGCGTGCGGGTTGCATGATAGAAGTATCAATTATAATTAACCACTCACGCTTTCGGAATGTTTAATTAAATCATATGATTCTATAATAGTTTTGGGTTCACAGACAAACTCAATATTATTTGTTCTTTGTATCAAAAATTAAAACTTGATTAGGGTTTTAAAAAGTGTTGAACTTTATTAGAAAAATTAATAAGTTGATCAGGTTTATTAACAATCCAATATCTTTCCGGATTGAAGCCATATTAAAAACAAAAATCACATAAACAAACCACTAAAATAATTGGATATACCGTCCTCGTTTCACATAAGTTTACGAACCAAATCAAATAAAACAAACCAAACCCTAATGTTGAAACCATAAAGGTATAGCCGGACGTAATGGCTAAAACAATCAAGTCAAATACTAAACAAATCATAAACTAACAAACCAAAAGTTATTAGTCTTCAAAAACTCCAATGGCTTCTTGCTTCAAAAAGTGCAGCAGTCGAAGTTGTTCAGGTTGCTCGTCCAGCCTCTTTTTACCGACACCATTTATTGGGCTTCTCTAATTGGGCCAACTTAATTCAATACGAGCCCATATATGTAGTTCTTCAGATCTTGCTCTTGATTTAATCTGGACCACGTAGTCTTTTAATATCTCAAATTCATGTGCACTTCTAATCAACCCCATCATGTAATTTGATTCTTGTATTTGCTTGTAGTACTGGTGTCAGGGCCTACTCAAAATTTTCTAATTTTTTCTAGTCGCAAAACGAATAGTAAAATTGGGGCCTTTTTTGTAAACGAAAAAAATTGCTATGAATCCTATTATTCATATATCATCTTTATATACGCATAATTATAGATCATAAACGTCAGTGTTAACAATCTCAAAGCCAAAATTACCAACATATAATATATTTTCATAGAATTTGAGGCCCTAGAAAAAATAGGCCTAAAGTTCTTGCTTTATTTCACTCCTGAGCCGTCCCTTCTGGGTTGTCATGAAAGATCTTCAATTTTCTTCATAATTTATCTTTCAAAATTCCTTCCAACTCTTTCCATTCGTTATATCCTTAGCAAACGCTCCGCACCTTAAAAAAACAACAAAGATGATCGCCGGAAATATGAGCGGCGACAGACGGAAACACGGAAGAAACAGAATTAAACCGTCTACTACCTCTTCATCCGGAGAATATTATCGCCAACTTCGTAACCAGAACCAGAACGGTTAAAGATTAACTTGGCTTTCTAGATGTTGATTTTGTTCTTCTAGGGGTTACAATTATAACATCATTGCTCGCCCTTTTGTCCTCTTCCGATCCGTTCAGTTAAACCCAAGGGTTAATGATTCTTTGGCTAGATAGTTTAGGAGTCTTTGTTGTGGCTAATTTTTCTGTTTTACAGTTTATATGCTGAGTCATGTAATGTATTCTATTGTTAAACCAATGCTGGCTAACAAGTTTTGATTAGTTTATCTGCTGAGTCATGCAGTGTATTCTATCATCACCACACACAAACTATCAACCTTTTTTATAAGCTGAACTGATATTGATATGTTAGGGTACAATGGTTTCATCTTGTTTATATCTCTTTCATACATGTAAGTACATCATTGACTAGTCAACTTTATAAGAAGGAAAATGAACTTGATGATAAATTCAAGAAAATCTTTAATCCATCAAACATAGGGATGGCAATTGAACCCGAAACCCGACACATTTGGGACAGGTTTGGGGTCAGTTAATCGGGTTCTGGACTAGTTTTTTTCGCGGGTTTGGAATTTGGTGATATACCCGTTTACCCGATAAAGTGTACCCGTTTACCCGATATAATTTCTTTTATATTTTTAAATACGTATATATATGATACAACCATTTTTATACATATAGGTATTTTAGTACGTATATATATATATATGATACATCCATTTTTATACATATAGGTATTTTATTCCGTATACATTGTACCCGATGGGTTTTGGGTCGCGTATACCCGACGGGTAAATTATTTAAATTAATGGGTTTACCTGAAACCCGCGGTATACCCGATACCCAATGGGTATTTACCCGCTAGAAACCCGACGGATTTTGGGACGGGTTTGGGACAAGCTAGTCTAACCGGGTTTGGGGTTGGGATTACCTAAACCCGTCCCAAACCCGACCCATTACCATCCCTAATAATTGCCTTAATTAGTGAGTCATTATTCTATTATAATGACTCCTTAATTAATGTGTTATGTGCAGCTTGATACAAAATCAGTAGAAGTTGGTAAAAAAATACATTGTGGTTATGTGAATATCCTTCAATTGATGTATGCATACATCCGTTAATTTAGGTGTATCTATATATTATAAACATCCTCACACGTGTAGATTTATTACAATTTTCTGATCTACACATGTGTATAAACGGTTCAGATTAGTTCTCGCTACGTGTGGGATTTTACTGGGTACGTTTGTTTGTTTGTTTTGTCTATGATCATGAATCTGCATATTTTTTTTCCAAACTATAAATCTATAATCTTATTACAAATAGCCTTGTATTTTTCAAAAGTATGTTCGTCATTCGTTCTGATTATTTGTCGCATACAATTGTGAATGATTATGTGTAATGCAGCATCAGTCTGATGGTGATTCAGTATTATACTTGCCAGCTGAGCTGTATACTGCTGTTACAAGTCGCCCATACACATATTTCCTTGGATATTATTGCATACTGGTTAGATCTTCTTAATAAGGTTAGTACTTGTACATCATAGAAATCTATACTTATAACTCGGTACCATAAGTGATGGAAGTTTGTAGATATGTATTTTTTTTCTCTGGTTTTGTTAGGTATGATTGAATAAGTATCCCCTTTTTTACTCTTTTCTCAATCTCATATGCGTTTACTTGTTTTCCAGATGCATTTCGACAAAGATTATGGAGCTTACTTTGTTTATGGAAATCACACTAGAAAAGGTAAGCTGTCTCACTCATATTCAGTAAGTTTCTCATTCAACAAAACATTCATTATATTATTTAGAATCGTTGTTCATAAGACATGATAATATATTCTATGACCAATATCGAACACCTTTCGGTTTGTTTAAGGCGGCAGTTAGTGGAGAAAAATGGCAACCAACCTAGTCTAGAGCTTGTTAGAGAAGTTTTAGAGGAACTGATAGTCTGATATTAAGGCTAGTTCCATTGATTTATGCTTATCACTAGAGAGGGCAATTCCGACGATTTACTTGTAAATATACAAGTCGAATGGGATGAGAGAGTCGTTGAAAACCTCCAATCGTTTTATTTTATTTTTGTAATAATATTTTGAACACTTGAACTTATAAAAAGATGGGAAAAAAGAGGACAAAAGTGTTTTAGGTCAACCTGAACCAAACAAAAAATTGCCCGTATAGACCCGTTACCCAACCTGCTCATTATGGGCTCCATCATCACACGTTAGCCTTTGCATTGATGTATTCGGTGTTTCTTAGACTATTCATGTGGGTTAATCGACATACCAAAATTATGGATCCTAGAAAATCAGCTAGACATCATTTCAAACACGAGCATCTTGTGGACTAACTTTGGACTACGCTCACTTTAGAACAAGGTGAAACAAACAACTTATTCCGTGTGTTATGCATAACCGTGACTGCTATATCTCTGAAGTTTTTTAATTAATTTTTGCAGTTCAATGTACATAAAACACAATATAGAGCATGACCCGCCTTATTGGAGAGGCCCAATTTGGATGAACAAGAATTACTTGATCCTTTCGTCTCTCCATGTTGAAACCGACCAAATCAACCAAACCAAAACCAGTTTGAGACTTACAAAGTTGGTTTGCATTGTTTGAAGCTGTAATTAGCGGTTTCAGTCCAGAATTCATTTTAAAATCGCCGAATCGGATCGTGAACAACCTAGAACGACTGCCGACGAGGTGTCTGCGAATCACACATACGGCATTCAAACGAGTATCATCTATTTTTAAGAAAATATTAATATGAATTATTATAGTGATACTTTGATTTAGAAAAGATCTACATGGGTGTGATGATGTTTGGACTTTGGTGAATCCCATACCCAAAGCACTATGCTTGGTGGTGACGTTACCCAATATTGAATGAACATAGAATATGTATACCTTTAATTGGAGTGGAGTTGTTCAACTATGGACTTACCTTTTTCTTGTATCATGTCTACAATTATTGTTTTGGAATCATTTAAGCCCAAAAGAATAAGAAAAGATTCAATTGCTTATTATGATTTAATGGAGACTGATAATTTTAAGAAGGTACTTTTCCATACCATATGCTTAGTTTTTTTAATTCCTATACCTTTGTTTGCTTTAAACTTAGCAGTCGTGTTGTCTTAGCGTATATATTTTTTAAGAAGTGTATTATACTTTCGAGGTGGTTAGTGTTACTTTTTCTTGTCTATTTGCTCTTTTATATGTCGCTACTATACTTTTCTTGTATCACCACCTTATGCTAGTGATAGTTTACTGTTATCATTTCTAATACTTTTTTTGTATAGTTGTTTCTTTGAGTCGCATAGCCACATTTTATTTTACCTGGTTTACCATCTTATACATAGCAAAAAAGGTTTTCGAAGCCATAAGACTTAATGGGAGCAACATCTATGCCTCTGTTATAGAGGAAAATGTTTATCTTCATTCCAACTCTCCAGACCTTACCAATAGCTCTGCTATGTGTGGGATATTACTCTGTAGGTTTGTTTGTTATACCTAGCTCATATGTCGAGGGAGGGAGGGTGTTTAGAAATGACAACGAAACATTGAGACAACAAGGGGTGTCGAGGTGTGAACGAGAAAAGGAGAAAAAAAAAATGTTTGAACTAACATAAAAGTTGATATATTTCTATGTATGTATTACAAGGGTATAAATATGCTAGTAACCTTCGAACCCTTAGGGAACTTTAGCCTAACGCCTAACACACTAATGTACGTGGTAAAATCAACTATACAGTGTTATACAATATTTTTATTCAAACGTAAATTATTTCGATATACATTCATTTGACCTCCATGTAAGACGGGAATTTGAGATTGGATGAACGTATTTACATATTTTGGTTTTTGTTTAGAGTTGACTACTTTATAAAAGAGCATTATGAATTCCTTTAAAATTTAAAGCTTTTGTTGCCCATCGAAAAAGAAAAGGTATGGAAATGAGATGGGGAAAATGATAAATAAATGGCATAGGATGCCTTTTGATCGTGCTAAGTTTAATGCCTTTGCCCTTTTTCACTGCAACCAACTACAAAAAAGAAAAGAGAAAGATTTTATATTGTTTTTTTTTTTATTTACATAACATTGATCTAGGTGATATACTGCTTTACAAATGAATAAATGTGAAATTTGTAAGTATAAGTTAACAGAATACTAAGTACAATCATTATAAAATCATCAAACGATTCAAGCAACTCAAACTCTCTCTATAGTTTTCTTGAAAAAGATAGGTGGGAAGCCTAAATGATTAGTGACATTTTGTACTAATAAGACTAGAGGGTATGGGGGCCGGCTGAGGCCCGGCTTGGCCCGGTGCCGGTCTCCCACACCGCCCCCACTCCTCCGGCTCGTACCATCCGTTTCCCACTAGCCGATCTCGCCGGGCCTCATTCCTCTCTCCTCACACACACACATCTATACATACATACATACATATATATATATACAAAGGGGTTCATCCCCCACCCCCTAGGTCCATCCCCTCCAAACCCCTCCTACGTGGCGCCGACGTGACGGCCCATCCTCCATACCCACTGGTCTAAGAGTAATCTATGATCTATGATAAACAAATATGTTAGTTAATATATCAATTATTTTTAAATTATATTGTTATTATTAAGTGTTGGGAATTTCTGAGTTATAAACAAATTTGTCGTGCAAGGCTTAAGGAGGATTTTAAGAAGTGGATAATTATATATTATTAAATGTGATAATGATTTAATAATTAGTTGTAATATATCATGATTTAATAATTAGCATCCTAAACAATTTAGGTTTAGATGTTTATGGGATAATTAGATGAGCAATTCTAATATAAATCTAAAGTGATAGGTTAGACTATAAATACCATGTATTAGTATTTTGGATTGTACGAATCAAGTTTTTAAATAGTTTTCTTGATATAATAATATTATGTAAGTTAGCCATAATTTTACAGGCAATTGGGACTTGATTAAGTTAAAAGTTTTACTAGCTTCTAGTCCATTGTATTTGGACTTACGGTGAATGACAATAGTTTGAAACAAATGGATAATTTCATGTATCTCTCGCAAATAAATATAAAATACCAAATATACTTACTTTAAAATTTATGGCATGTATCATTTTTTAAACTTGCATTTGGATATTAGAGTGTGTAGTGTATAGAGGTATTAAAAAGCATAAATAATTGAGCAAATATAAATTTTTAGGTATTTTAAAATAGAAATATTTGGCATTAATTTTTTTTTCTCTGAAATTGTGACGGGCCGGGGACCCTTTCCCATTGATTTTACCCAAGTGACTAGGCTTTTGTTATTAGTTAAAAAAAATTAAGATAATCATCCTAAAATAACAATGTATCAAATTTGGTAGTTATTACTGTTTTCGGTATAAAAACAGTAAAAAATTTAATACATGATCATTTGCCAAAAGGGACAAACAAAAAGGAAGCTATGGGTATGTTTGGCTAAGCTTTTCAAAACAATTTATTGACTTATTAGCTTTTTGAAAAAGTCAGTATGGAGTGACTTATTGACTTATTGGTTTTTCCCCCTCACATACACCCTCATTGCCAAACATCATTTTGAAGCTTATGACTTTTCAAAAAGCCAATAAGTCAATAAGTTGTTTCAAAAAGCTTAGCCAAACATGCCCTATATCCTCAATACAAAATTGCTACCCTTTAACTAAAAGAGATTTTTCGTGCTCAAGATTCCGGCCACCGGAAAAGCAAACCTAACTTACCAAATTCCATAACTACCCTCACCGGAACCTTTTAGGTTGACTTTTTTTTCAACCCTTCTATCTCCGTCACATCCACCGTCTCCTGCCGTTAGTCACCAGTACTCTTCCAACTTTCACCTCCCACCGGCGTTAACATTCTCAACCCTCACCATCGGTCTACAATCCTTATTATGCCCCATCGTCCAGTCACGTGCTTGACACCCCCGAGAACAATAGTTCATCACACCACACACCGAACACCGCCGGAACTCGTGCATCCTGGTCTCGGGTCGCCCGCATCCGCGATAAGAACAAACCCGCAATAACGGATCCGGTACCCGATTACCAAACCAACCGGTGAGAAACCGGTTAGACGGATGAGATTTTATAGACGGTAAACTAATTCCGAAATCACTAATCAGTTGAGAACAAATAGCCGCAGAGTTTGCATTTCCACCGCGAAAAAACGGTTGCAAGTCGGTCACCGGACATAAGTTCCGGTGACCGTATCGAACAAACTGACGCAAGTTCACGAGCGTTAGCTTCGATTAAAAACCGCTGGCCTTCGGTAATATTTTTACCGATGCCGTAACCGTCTTTAAGACAGTGTCCTAGCTCCCGTAGAGCGTCAATGTGGCCGAGAAAAGCTGAACGTGCACACAGCGTGACTCCACCTATAAGGTCTTTCACGTTCTTGGTACCTCCACTACCGTTGAACTGAATTATAGCGAGCGAGTACAGTGCTGGAGCGTGTGATCTAATTACCCGCAATAACGGATCCGGTACCCGATTACCAAACCAACCGGTGAGAAACCGGTTAGACGGATGAGATTTTATAGACGGTAAACTAATTCCGAAATCACTAATCAGTTGAGAACAAATAGCCGCAGAGTTTGCATTTCCACCGCGAAAAAACGGTTGCAAGTCGGTCACCGGACATAAGTTCCGGTGACCGTATCGAACAAACTGACGCAAGTTCACGAGCGTTAGCTTCGATTAAAAACCGCTGGCCTTCGGTAATATTTTTACCGATGCCGTAACCGTCTTTAAGACAGTGTCCTAGCTCCCGTAGAGCGTCAATGTGGCCGAGAAAAGCTGAACGTGCACACAGCGTGACTCCACCTATAAGGTCTTTCACGTTCTTGGTACCTCCACTACCGTTGAACTGAATTATAGCGAGCGAGTACAGTGCTGGAGCGTGTGATCTAATTGCGGCTTTCGCCATTAGAGCCGCTCCGTTTCTTCTGTTTTGGAAACAGTAGAACTGAATCTGTTTGTTCATCAAAAAGATGATTAATAATTAATAAAAGAATGTGTGATAGTTGTAATAAATTAACAACCAAAATGTGTAACGAAAACAAGCAAAATGTGTGGTAAATAATAACTGACCATGCCTAGTGTGTAAGCAGCTTCTACATTTCCGGCATCGGAACACCGTTGAAAAAACCGGTGAGCAGACGGTGACCATTTCTCAGCTTTTACAGCGAAAGTTTCTGCTGAAGCTTTGGATAAAACAAGTGGGTTAAGCCCCAAACAATTGAATCTTCTGCATCTGTTTCACACAATCAACTATATATTTCAAAATCTGTTCACAGCTAACTAAAACTCGATAATATAAACAAAACTTGTTAAGTGTTGTTAACCTCCGATTTCTTACGTTAATAAAGCGGAGATAAAATCAGCCGGAGAATCAGCAGTGGAGCTAACTCTTACAAGAATCGATAACACGATGTCATCCGGTAGCACATTAAAGAAATTATTACGAACAGATGACCGTTTTACCCTTTTCCGGCTGCTTGTCATCGGAGCTCCGGCAGCCGGATACATGTTTCCCCGTCGTGTTTTCATTTCAGTGAAAGAAAGTGATGGGCATTGACGAGTGGACTTGGTGTGATTATATAATGGGTGGTGAGTATATCACAATATTATATTATATTATACATATTATATAATATTACAATAAATGTCCTTGCGTTAACTAATATTTTTTGTTTTGTGAGGGGATTTAGACAGCTAATTTCTTGTTATATATAGCAAATACATTTTAATTTCAATTGTGTGGGGTATAAATTTGCCGTTTTAATTTTGTTTCTTGATTTTGCCGTTTTAATTTTGTCCATTCTAATGGTTATAATATATTATAACTTGACAGTCAACTCTATTAATTTGTTTTTGTTAATTAAAAATATGTAAAAACTGAAATGGACAAAATTTAATAGATTCTGATAACATACAAGGTTAAATAAATTAGTATTAATACTGTTTACATTAAATGATTTAACCAACTTAAAAGTTAATGGTCAAACTACGTTGACTGGATCAATTGGCCCCTCCCAATGTTGTCCCCTGTAAGTGTAAGGTTTGTCTGCTTGTACGTACATACATACAGCTGAGAGTAGTATACGCAAGGAGGCCAAGAAGTCAAATGTCAGTTTTCAAATCTTGTTTACTAATTAATCTTCTAAGGCTAGAGGGTGTGGGATAACCCCCCTTAGGGCTTTATAAGGACACCTCAACGTCACGTAGGCGCCACGTCAGCCCCGGCTTTATAACCCCCCTTTAACATGGAGGGTGTGGTGATAACCCCTAGGGGGCGCTATAGAGCAAAATAAAAAAAAAATTTGATTGGTGCAAACAAGTGGGCCCCACCTGATAACCCCCTCCTCCCTCGTTGCCATGTTCGCGAGTGATGTATAGCGCCCCATGTTAATTGGCTGGGTGTGGGTGTATAGCGCCGGGGGCGCTATAGCCTCTGACGTGGCGAGGGTGGCGCCCCCCACACCCTCCGGCCTAATAATGTTTTCTTTTAGTGGTGGAGTAGTTGGGGAAAGATTTAGTGTTCTTTATGACCTAGGTTCGACTCTCACTCTCTCTATTATTTTCTGCGGCATCCAGGTGAAGGGCAAATGCGGGTGGCGCTAGTTCGTCTTGGATGGGAGGAGAGGTTTTACCAATTATTCCACTGTCGTGCCTTCGGGCGGGTGGAGGTCGGGTTTCCGCGCATCTGGGAGAGCCAAGGAACTGGCGGCGGTCGAGTAGTCGACCTTGGCCACAACGCCCGGTGTCACAGTGGTTGGCACGTCGTTCCTTGTCGTTCAAAAAAATAATGTTTTCTTAATCGAAATTCAAAAGTTAACTTATTTGTATCATAAATAAGTTAATGCTAGTGAACGAAACCTAATCTACGCCTTGCGACATGATGTTATAATTTGTAATTAAGGCTTGATTTCGATAATTTGCATGTTAGTATCAGTCATTGAAAAAATATCAATTTCGACGACTTGCACATTATATTTCACACTGAGAGAAAAAGTACTCACTACTTTGTTTTCAACAATATCTGAATTTCAAAAAAAAAAAAAAAAAACATGCACGTGCATTAACCTTTTTTTTAGGTTAACGAACAAAACTTATTCAAGAAAAATCAAATCAAATGGCAATTAAACGAATAAAGTGATATAATATTTAAAGTAAAACATGTAAGATACAAACTTAAAACAATTTGTCACAACATGAATGAAGATAGTTACTATTCATAAACGATCCAAACTAGTAACGTGTTTATTTTCAACCTATATAACAACTTAAAAGAAAAAAATAATTTATGTGTATTTTCAAATGAAAAAATTATAAAACTTAAATAAACAAAATATGAATCATAAATTATCTAATATAACAATTTGCGTATACCTTGCAGAGAGTCACCTTTGCTGAATTTTGAGTTTCCCCACCAAAGCTAAATTTTGAGTTTGACCACCAAACTTTGGTGGTTAGTTTTTAGTCGCTAAAGTTTTTTTTTTCTTTTTTTTTTTGGTTCTATTGTCTTTTTTATGTTTGTAGTGATTTTCTTTTCTTGTGTTTAATGAACTAGGAGCGGGTATTTATTTGCATTTGAAACGAGTTATGAATTTACATCGAGATAGATGGTAAACAGGCAAAAAGTTGCGTTGCTACCCATTTTTGAATAGAAAAAAAGTTTTTTTATTAGCGAAGGCGGTTTACAGTTTAAGTTTTTTAAGTTTGTATGTTTTAATTTTGCCCTTCAAATTTGCCTTATTTATTATTTTTAGGTTAAAAGTTTTGTCAGTAAAAATTTCGAGTTTGTCTATTTTTATGCTATCTCGCAGTATAAGTTTGGTTTGTATTTGTCTACGTTTTACATCACGTGGCGGTAAAATCGTGCTTATGTTTTATGATTTTCCTGGTTTTGGTCGTCGTTTTCTTACTTAGTACGGTTTTAGGACCTTCGCCCCTGCAACGCGGGGGTTAAACATTAGTTAGTAACATTTTGAAAGAGGAAAACATTTATTACCACCATTCGGTCTAGTTCATGGGTTCAACCTATCCAACCGGTTTAAATGGACTTAACCAAACCGGTTTTGCAGCTACTTTTTTTATCTAGTTTTGAAAACAATTTGTTAGATAAATAAAAAAGTATGAACAATCTAATACGATGGATAATATGTGTGTATATACGTATAAATTATGTGTATGTGTATACATAATATACTTTCTATAGATTTAATAAAGAGATGATAACATACGCGGGATTCTTGTGTGTAAATATATCCACGTAGAAATATATTTGTACTTAGAGATATTAAGAAAAAGCTTGCTTTACATCAATAATAATTAGTAAATTATTTTTTTTAGGTCCATGGTTTATGAACTGCCAGGGCACTTTTTTTTTAACGGCCAATATTATTAGCAAAAACGACGAAGAACAAATACAAATACCAAATTTACGCCAAGCATCCCAATTCAAAAACGAAATCTTAGATCTATTCCTTACCCAATTAGAGCCTCTAAAAATTCAATTTTTTTTATAAATATATAGAAAAAATAGAAAAATTTATCGAAAATATCCCTCCACTTGAATCTCTTTAGTATAGAAAAAAATCGATAAAAACAACAATGACCCTCTTTATTAATCAAACTTATATAATATTGTGAGTGTATTAACCCAAGACAAAATAATAAAATATGTGTATGTGAGTAACATAGAGATAGTCATAGAGAGATGAAGAACCGGATGTGAGAGACATAGATATCATGTACGAAATAACATTTTTCATACCTATATATTTTTTTTTTTTGTTAAATAGCTTTATAGCGCACTTAGATGAGAATGCTCTATCAAGTGTTTTGTTAAAACACACGTAACATGATGTCATGTACTAAATAACATTTTTCATACCAATGTTTTTTTTTTTTTTTTTTGTTAAGTAGCTTTATATACAAATTACTTTTCTTAATAAACTTTACAATGCAAGATTCTTGTGTGTAGAAGAAAGGAGAGTGAATGAAATCCATGTGAATTTGAAAAGGAATCAGATATGACTTTTTCGTGCAAGAATAACTTACAAGTTTGTTGACGTTTTGAAATTATCTTAAAAATCATTTTAACTTTAATTTTTTTTTCAGACTTCAATCTCATTATCCAGATCAGTCGAGATATTAATTAAAAAGTAAAGTGCAATTTTACCCACTTAGGTTAGATGTGATTGGCACTCTTACCCCCTCCCAGGAAAATTTAGTTGTGTTATCCCTCAACTATTGAAAAACGCTGCAATATTACCCCCTGAGGGGTAAAACTGTAACATTACCAAAAGGGTATTTTCGTAATCTTACCCCATATTTATATAGTAAACTTCAATATTACCCCCTGTGCTTTACCTAAGACGACATATTTAGACCCTCTTCTATTAAAGTGTCTTCTCCGGCGATATTCCAACCATCGGAGAAGCGTATTCCGACCATCGGAGAAGCACCGTTCAACCTTCCATATTGTCGCTGATCCTCACCCTTCTTACCTCCGGTTACCAACAACAACTACCACAGCCCCTCGTCAAAACTTGCAACTGTCATCTCAACACCGATTGAAGATGATCAGCCGGTGCGTTTTTCTTCTGTGGGATGTCGGCATCGAGTTATTTAAACGGTTTCTTGGTGATGATTATTCACCGCACGACAGAAGGTGCGGCCACTGGAAACTAGTTGCCAGAGGATCTTAACAAGGGTAGATTGGACTACTTTTATTTCTTGATAACTACTATTGGAATCTTGAATTTAGGCTACTTTTTGGTTATTTCAAGGTGGTATAGATACAAAGATATCAGTGTTGTCCATAATGGTGGTGTTGCCATAGTGGAGTGAAGATCCGGAACTACTATCACGCGGAGTAAAGTGCTCCGGTGGTCAGAACATCGCCGGAGAAGGCCGAAGTTAAGTGCTCCGGTGGTTGGAACATCGCCGGAGAAGACACTATAATAAACAGGGTGTAAGCGTGTTTGTGAAGGTAAAACACAGGGTGTAAATGTGTTATTTACTTCTATTTTTTTTATTATTATCAGGGGCAAAAAAAGTCTTTTCACGTTTCAGGGGGTAATATTGCAGCGTTTTTCAATAGTTGAAGGGCAAGATAGCAAAATTTTCCTGGGAGGGGGTAAGAGTATCAATCGCATCTAACCCAGGGGGTAAAACTGCAGTTTACTCTTAATTAAAAGAGTAAGATGTAAAAATCGTCTTTTAGGTTTGTGTACTTTTGTATATTACATCTAAAATAAGATTTTTTTTAACTAAACACCTTATGTTTCATTTTTGTTGCAATATTCATTCAAATCCTTAACTCAGTTAAAATTGATGTTAATTAAGGGACGGTTTTGGCAATTTCGTTAACTCAGGAACGATTTTGGCAATCTCATTACCTATTTATTCTTTTGTTTTAAAATTTTACTTACAAGTTTGTTGAAGTTGAACACGTTTATTTCCTTAATGAACGAACATGAACAAGAATCTTGTTCGGTAAGTGTTCGTAAACAGTTCATGAACATTGTTATTCCTTAAGGAACGAACACGAACAAGGCATTGTTCGTGTTCGTTCGGTTCGTTTACAACCCCAAATGTATAATATATAACATATACACACAATTATTTTTATATATACACGCTTCTTTTTTTAATTTTCTTTTTACCTGTAACACCTCGTAAAAACACGTCCAATGATGTATTGACACGTGTAATAAACCCTAATAAAGTCAAACATTGAATTTAAGGGACTAATTTTTCGAAAAATCAAAAACTTTGATTATGAAAGGACTGGAAGTGTTAACATACCTAAAATAAGTTCCTGAATAACCTCTTACAGTATTTATATTCATAAATGAGCCACTTGTTGATCGAGTGTAGCCGTTTGCGTAATTAATTGAAAGTTTGCGCAATGAAGGGTTAAAAGCGTCAACATGTTAATTCTTACCTCTGAATGACCTTTTAACAAACCAGGAGCTCCATGATATTTGATTATACTCTCAGGAATGCCAATTATTGGCCGTCTAAGGTTTTTATGCCTTTAAGTGACGTTACGCGCAACTTTCCAAGTTTAAGGGGTTAAAAGCGTCAATATGTTTAATTATACCTCTGAATGACCTTTTTATGAACCCGGAGCATTATGATGTTTTATAATACTCTCAAGAATGCCTAATATGGATTAGATGAGGCTTCGACGCTATTAAACGATGATATGCGCAAGTTTGCGCATTAGAGGGACCTAAAGCGTCAACTTTTGAATCTACGTCTTTTGGTGACCATTTAAGCGATCGAGAGCGTAGCAATAATTAAACACATGCTTGGGAATACCCATTATGGGCCATGGAAGGCTTGGATATCATTAAACGACATTTCGCGCTACTCTGTGCGATTAAAGGACTATTTGCGTCAAACTGCAAAAGTATGTCGATTCGTATGGTATCGGACCTTCTGGAATATGACCATGAGTTAAACATACCCTAATTATCCTTTATATAGCTTAGCTATAGGCTTAGAGGTGTTTGGTGCGCAAAAATAAACTTTTAAGTCAAGCAAGGACTAAAAGTATCAAAAAGTGCACATGTTTGCATTTTCGCGCATATCTTACATTCTGAATATATCCGGACATCCAAAAATTTATGTAACCACTAAAATATTTTATTTTAGTGTTCGGCATGATAAAATTCCATTCTTCGTGTAATTTGGATCGTTTTTCGCGTCCGTTCGTGTTTCGTCGTAATTAGCCGATCAACGCAACCGTACGACCAAACGAACCGACATCCGACATATTTTTGAGCATGTTTTATGTTCCCTATGTTTAGAAATCATTTTAGAGCCTTGAGAATGGCTTAAAGGGCTTTAAACGGGTCAAATATGAGCTTAAACACATACAGGGACCAAAACTGCAACTTCTGAAAGTTTGTTTGATCTGTGCAGGCTGTAGCCTACGCCCAGGTCTGGGCAGATTCTTATTTTCAGCATTCTGGTCGTTTTTCAAGGGCTTTTATGTAAAATTCTCAATACCATGAGTTGGTTTTCAACCCCCATTGTATTTAGAAACCATGGGCACACATGGAGGGCCAAGATTGAAGCACGGGTTACGAGAAACGATCCTAACGGTTCTTGAAATCCTATATAAACCCACTTGTTCCTGCTCTCATTTCACACTTGATCTGAATTGTTCTAAGTTGGAGCTTCTATGCTTCATACCTGAGCATTCTAAATCAATTCCATCCTTGTTTGGACCCTTTGTAAGTGTCCTTTCGTGCTTAGTTTAATTGTTTGGCTCTTAAAGCCGAAAAGTCAAGAGTTCGCGATAAACGCTTTGACTTTTAAACGATCGAGCCATTGTTCGTAACGAACATGGCTACGTGATCGTAATTAGGTAGGTATTAAACCCTCAAAAGGGCACCTTCTAATTACCACGTTTGCTTAGTTATTGTCGAGTCAAAGTAATTAAAATAAAAGTCAAGCGAGTCGGTTTTTAAACAAAATTCATAACTAATGATGTAAAGGCAATAAAATCAGTTTTGTCACTTTAATAACTTGGTAAATATTAATTGAACATGTCTAGGCATGTTCAACCCGACAATTCTGAGTTTAGGCTCGGTTCGGAACCGAAAGTCGCAAAAGTAGACTTTTGCTTTGACTTTCAGTTCTGACCCGATTTAGCTTAGTTTAGATATGCCTTAGGATTCCTTTAGGACCATGTTATAGGTTAGTATAACTCTCTGAGGTTATACAACTTGGTTCCTTAAAAATCCTAGTTTATTGCATGTTTCCGTTAATTGCCTAAAAGTTGACCATTATGCCCTTTTGATGTAAAAACAAGATTTTTGAAAATGTGAGAGGATAAAAACCTTTATTACTGATTTATAAACATTTCCTAAAAATTTGACATCAGTTTGTGGTCTAAATTAAGAATTATGCGCGATAGCGTAAATTGAAAGCTTTTAATTAATTAAACGGCAATTTCGGCATAAAACCTATTTATACTCAATTTTTGACACCAAACCTTTTACCCACTGATATAATATAATATTTTGTGATTTTTGGAGATTTTTATTTATTTTTAAACTGATCATAACATAGGGTTCTCGCATAGACTCGGTAATTGAAGATAATGCCCTTTTCGCCAATAAAATGAGTTTTACACATCCTTTACATACCAAACCTTTTTCTACTGATTTTATATATTAAATAAGTTATTTTAAACAGTAAAGGCTGATTAAAATCTCAGATTTCCTTAATCAACCCGAAAATCGTCAAATACCGACTTTTATGCGATTTAGGCGCATAGTATGGTTTAAAACTATATTTGGCACCTAAAGCTTGTTACCTACTGATGTTATGAATAAATTTTTATACTTTAACAGTACGTAAAAGTTTTGAACTCAGATTTCCAGATTTGACCCTTAAAGCCTATGTGAAATGACCAAAATGCCCTTACGGTGCATAGTATGGTCATAAAAGATAAATTTCACATATATATGATATCTTACTAATATAACTTTGATAAAATAAATATTTTTACTAATTATTTTAGACCAAAACCTCAGATTGTCATTTAACCTGTTTTATAATCTTTTAAAATGACCAAAATACCCCTACGGGGCTTAAATTGATTTCAAATTCGTTTTGGGCATAATGGAATATATCCTACTGATATCATAATATATTTAAGGCATATTAACTTGTGGAACATGTTCATAACTCTTTTGGTTACCCGTTATGCATTATTCGCGTTCGGAACGATTTATGTAACTAGTTCGCATAAATTGACCGAAACGGGTCAAACCTTATTATTTTCACTTCAAAATTCAGAATGTGTTTAGTTTACCCATATTATGCAAGTCTCCATACTTGTCGGGTCTAAATCACATTCTAATCCGGTCTTCGCTTAATCTTGCGTTTTGAGCCGTAAACATTTCCTTAAAACTAACCGGTCTATGTTAAGGCTTAAATAAGACCCGTTAGAAATCTAATAGGTTAATAAAACCTTCATTCCAGATTGAGAGCCCCAGTAGAGGTACTTGTGCTTGCTGATTAGAATATACGGCTGAGTATAAATTGCATTTTAAGCTCAGGTAAATACTTTTAACTTATTTTCCCTATACGGGCTTGGGATACGGTATTATAATAATACCGCTTGGTTGGGTATTGAATGTTTAATCGGATTGTGATTAAATTATTGAGGTAACCCGTTTTAATCTGTCTTGTTTGAAATAAAAGCCTTTGGGGGTTAATGACCATGTCCCAGATATCCTTGGCATCATTATTAAGAAATGGCCACGTCTTAAGCACGGGGTGTAGGCATACACTTGACAGTTGTTTAAGGGAAACGGTATCTCACTCTCTGGTGGGCCTATACTTGTGGTGTGTCTGTTAATCTTGACTCGGTTTCTAACATCGAACCCTGAATGTATAACAAACATATAAATCTGTATACAAGATTATTTTTATATAATTGTCCAAAGTTATAAAAGATATTTTGTGCCTGGTGCATTCAAATCAATTTTCATAAACATTTTCAAAAGAGTCAGTTAATTGTATTTACCAGTGTAAACTGACGTATTTTCCAAAAAGATTAAGTGACAGGTACTATATATAATTGGCTGGGAGCTCAGGGTGTTAATAGGGAATCTTGCAAGTTCTAGACGTCTAAAGTCCGTTGAACAGTGTTTATCTTTCTGTTTTAAGGTCCGCCTGTGGATCCATCTTACAATCCGTTTGTAATATTGATATTACTTTTGAATCGGTTTGTAATATATTTACTTTAGACTTCCGCTGTGCATTGAACTGTGATTATTTGACTATGATGATATCAACTACGTCACGATACTCCCCACCGGGCCCACCGGTAATATGTGGAAATATCGGGGTGTGACATTACCTTTAAATAAAATAATAATAAATTAATGATGTTTAGTACGACAGGAGAGACAGGTGATATTGATATTTGGTACGACGGGTTAACGGGGGGAGATAAGGTACGAGTGCAAAGATAGACGGGGTGGTTGTGGCAGCGACTGTGGTGGTGGTGGTGATGGAGGTTGTGAAGGTGAAGGTGGAGAAGAGAGAGGGAGTGCGTGTGGTGTGTGTATATATATAAAATTCTAAATGTGTGTATAGGGTAGGGTTCCAGCGTGAACAGTGTTGCAAAAATCGCGATTACTCGGCGATTAATCGCCGACTAGTCACTAGTCGGCCTCGTACTGAGTACTTTTTCACTAATCAGTCAAAAAATCGCTAGTCGGTCAAAGCCGCCCTAGTCGGCCCAAGTTGCCCTAGTCGGTCCCTTTGAAATCCTTACAAAACAGGCCCAAGATTACAACTTAAGCCCATTTTCCTTATCACTTACCCTAATATGATGAAGAATTTGAGTCGGAGAAAGATGATGAAGTAGACGAGGAGATTGAATATGAGTCGGATGGTGTCAAAATCATTGAACACTAAGGGGATGACGATTACATTTGAGCTATTTGTTAATGTTTGAATTTTAAGTATTGAGACTTGTTATGTTATGACTTATATGTAAGTTTAGTTTGTATTTTGAACTACTTTTACCTTTTTAAGTACTATATTGATATGGATGTGTGAGTATATATATACATATTTATAAAAATAATAAAATTTACATGTAAAATTTCCGATCCGATTAATCCCGAGTAATCCTGAGTAATCCCGAGTAGTCGCTAGTCCCCACCTCACCGGCCGACTAGCGACTAGCGAGTTCTCCAACCTTGAGCGTGAACAACCTCCCAAGAGTGAACTGCGTGAACAGATCTAGACCCTTGATTTCCTTTTTAGTTGTTAAGGGTATGATTGTAATTATATAAAAAATTAGAATTAAATCATTATTTTAATAATTGAATTAAGTTACATCTTTCCTATTTTAAATTCATTATCCACATTATGTTTTATTTATTAATAAGATAATTATCAAAACAAACAACAAATCACCAGATTTCAATTTTTATTTTTATTTCAGATTTCATCACCAGAATTCAAATTTTGATTTTTAAGATCCACGTAACCTTCATATTTCAACGGTATACACATGCGTACAGCATCATACATATATGTAATTAGTTACATAATACATACATAGAAACAATACCTGTAAAACTATTTTATATTTAACAAATTACAAGTTCCATAATGTTTTCCAAACCAAACAAAAAAAACATATAATTACAAGTTCCAGTTTCGTTAAAACAATAAACCCAACATAATCGAAAAAACAAAAAACATAATCTTTTACAACTATTCGCCACGTTGTATGCTGAATCATCCTTATCGACCAATCAAACAAACATATGTGAATCAAACTTATCGACCTCATACGTGAATCATCCTTATCGACCTTCCATCTCCACTTTTCTCGTTAACGACATCTCCTATAATAGCACAAAAAAACTCAGCAACTAATACTGTAGGACCAGTTTTGACTCCGAAACGATTGCGAAACGAACGTATAACGTGCGGAATCCGTACACTAACGCGACCTAACACAATGTAATATAAACGTGATTCTATTAAAAAACTGAAATCGTACAGCACCTTGAATCACTTTCTCTCTCTAGATTCTCTCTCTAGATCTAGAAAGCTCTAAAATGTTCTAAATGGCAAAAGTCCCTAATCTATGACATAATCTCCTATTTATAGTCCAAGGCATTTAATGAGATTTCTCATTATTACAATTATGCCACCTTGCCTTTTTGTCTAGCTATCACTAATATAACGACTCGTTTTCTTCTGTTTCTTGCTACGGCTCGGATTGACGAAGGCGATAGACATAAATGTACTAACAGACTCCCCCTTGGATATTGCCGTAGTCAACCTCGATCATTGAGTCAAAATCGTAGCGTCTTCTCTTTCTCTCTCTCTTTTAGTCTTCTTGAACAGAATCGCGGTGGATCTGTCTTCAGCTTCTTCTCTTTTCGATAGACTCTTTTCTTCATCAGGCTCCCCCTTTCGTCAAGCTTCCGTGCTTTTGGGATCGACACCTTGCTTTTCGTATACAAGCTCCTTTAGGATAGTTACATGGCTCCTTGAATCCACGCTTCCTTTTGCGTTGAGCTCGTCTTCAGACTCCCCCTTAGACTCGGCTTTCGGGATCGTAGTCTGGTACAACATCTGCAATTCTCAAACATTTATAAGTACAAACATTTTGAACATTCAATTTTCTAGAAATCGTAATCTTGCTCTATTCAACTTTCTAAATCACTCCCCCTATCAACAATCTTTACAGATTTGTCAGAGTTAAGTATCCAAAATCCCTCACAGTTAATCATCCAAGTCCAACTTAATGACCTTGGAGATATTACAAACTGTTTTTGAATTTTGAATTTAAAAACTTCAAGTTTCAAATTAATGAACTTGTTTTATTTTCAGAAACACAATCAACATACTTAGATTTTGAAACTCAGCATTTCAGACATCGGTTGTCGAAAATAAAGCAGAATCAAAAATCTTTTTGTATTTTTCTGAAAATATAAAGCAATAAAGAAATATTTACAAACATATTTACAGACAATATTTTTGTTTGAGTATACGTCAGAGGATGATATCAGTTTTTGACAAGTCACAAGTACCGTTGAGCTTAGTTACACATTAAAAATTAAACAATTCACTTAGATTGTCGATATGTTGATCCACTTAAATTTTCACACAAATTTCAACTGATTCAGGATACGAATTAGATGTATTAAGAACTTAAACTCATTCATGTGTCCCACCTCTTGAATATACTCCCGTATCCAGATCCCAATATTCAGTCTTACAGGTGAGTATACCTAGATGATATCTGTAAGGGGAATAAATTATAGTACGAAACCGTGAGAGCTCAGGTCAGAACTTCCGTTCAGCAGAGAGATGACGGCTCGACTTTTGGTGTGTCCCCTTTAGAGGATCTTTTGTATTACAACAGCAATGACTATCAATTTTATTGTTTCATCAATTTGCTAAGGGCGGCGCTATATTTCAAGCAATGCAGAAAGTATTCTCCAGGGACTAGGCCATTGCTTCCGCAAAATCAGAAGTCCCGGGATAATACCCCAGATATCACTAAGCATAAAGACCTAGTATCTCAGAAAGAGGGGTCCTTTAAACGAGATTTCAGGGGTTACCTATATATCCAAGTAGTGTTCCCCACAAAATAAGCAAGTTTGAATTTAGGTTTATATCCCGAAAAAGTTTACTAAATGTATAAAAACCTATCGACATATCATCAGTGAGACTGTTTAACGCTATTTAATCATTACATTTCTTTAGCATACTGTAACTGTCTACTGATGTACTATCATTTCCTCTTTTTACGCAAAAACTCAATTTTTAATTTTATCATGTTTTTGGCTTTTTCAAAATTTTCAAATGTTTTTGTATTTTCTGACAATTTTTCTCCCCCTAAAATGCAAAATCATTTAAAGAAAATTTGACAACACGATGCTAAAAGCATTGTCTCGCCATCCATTTTCTGCTAACTGTGCTCTGTTTTAAAGAAAATCTAATATAAAGTACCCCCATGATTTACAACCCATTGATTTTCGACAGTTTGAAAACCGTTTTTCAATCTAGTGAAAGTAATCATGTTTGTTCAGCCGTGAGGGTTTCGGCGTATTCAATCAACACTCCCCCTTACAACAAACTATTTTCCCATAATTATTTCAAAACACTTAAGTTTGTTTTAATCAGAATGGTTTTTCCGGAAAAATTCGTTTGTTTACCCATCACTTGTGGGTTCGGGGTCATCTCATCACCTTGTTCTCTTTTAATCATTTTGTAAAATTTTAATAATATAAGATCAAACATCACAATCACTTGTAGAAAATCAAGTACAACTTAATGTCCTTGATTAACCACTTGTAAGGCGAAATATCACAGTTACCATCCTGTGAATTTCTCAAGAATGATGCCGATACCTGCTTCACACTTACCAACCTGGAAGCTCCGGCAAGTCGGATTTTTCTATTTGAAAAGTTTCACCCAAGCCTGACTGTCCTTGGGTGTATTTTGAGCTTTTCTCTTTTCTTCATAAAATTCTTTTACTCATTTTTCCTTACCATCAGCCATCTTACTAAAAATATGTTTAACATTGCTATTAAACATTTTTTCAGCATCAACACCTTTTGATTTTAGGTTTGCAGCTCGTAATGGTGGAAATTTCTCATCATTCATTAAAGGAACTATTTCTTCCTTTTTTACCTCAACTTGTGGCTCATCTGATTTTGTGGAATCAGATTCATTGCCCAAATTTGGCTTGTCTGACTTGGATGAGCCAGATTCATCGCCAATAACTTTCTTTTTCTTCTTGTTTGTCCTCAGATTTGCATCTGAAGAATTCGATTTGCTTGACTTTGCCGTCGAGTGAATTGATTCATCAGAACTTTTATTCGAACCAACTGGTGAACCCGAAGACAAAATCTTCTCCAAATACTCTCTTGCCTTCTTCCTCTTTTTCCTCAGTCTGTCTTTTTGCCCCTACGAAAGTTTCACTTTCTGTTCTAGAACCTTCTGTTCTTTGGGCTTGACATTGACTGGTTTCTTCACCGTTCTCTGAGATTCAACCCTTGATTTTCCCATCGATCTCCTTGGGCAATCTCTGGCAATATGTCCTCTGATATGGCAATTATAGCATCTTCGTGTTTCAAAATTCCAATTCCGGCGGTTAACAGCAATGTGTCCTCTAACACCACAGGTATAGCACACTCTGTTATCGTACCATCCACTTCTGTCAGTCCAAACCTTCAGATCATAACATTGTTTGGCTTGGTGATAATCATTTCTCCTCTTCAATGCTGGATTTGTTTTTTGAGCACTGTGGTCAAACCTGCACCACTTATTACCATCATTTTGTGAGTTTTCATTTACAAATTTTTGTGATTTTTTATAATGATTGGATGACTGAACTGATGAGCTTTTATTTTCATTTTTAAAATTTTTCGAATTTTTAACTTTTTGTTTATGTTCTACACTCTTCTTAACAGGTTTTTGCTTAGAACATTCACCTGTTTCAGTAGATTGCAAAACAGTATTTTTAAATTTTTCTTGTAAATCTAAAAATATTTTTCTTTTCTTTTCTTTTTCTTTTTCATCATCAGCCTTGTCATCACAATCTTCAATTTTGACTTTGTCAAAATTTGTGACTTTGTCACTTATTGGAACAGAATTGATCGGTTTTGGACAAACATATGATGCAGAAGTCACAAAACTTTTCAACTTGTTTTCTAAGTCAGCAATTTTCTTTCTATTACCTTCGGCTTCATGCTCAAGTTGAATGATTTTATCAAGATGAGAATTTATCGCACATTGTTTTTCGAGATTATTTTTACAAAAAAATATCTCTCTCATCTTCTAAAATCTTTATCTGACTTTTGAAATCATTTTCTAATTTTTAAAAATTTTTGTTTTCTGATGACAAACTCTCAACATTCTTCAAAAGTTTGTCATTTTCAGATCTCAATTTTTCGCAATTTAAACGCAACTCCAAAATCTGTTCATCATTAGTTTTCTTCCCATCTTTCAAAGCTTTGTTTTCCAATGTCAAATTCTCCGCATCACTCAAGAGTTTGGCATTGTCTGCTCCAAATTTATCACATTTTGAGCATTTTTCATTCATCTTTTCAACATCAGCTTCTTTCTTTGTTTCCATCCTGAATGTTCCTGCACAAAAAATTTTAACAAAATCAAGAGGGTTTGCATATTCATCAATAAAACAACCTCTCTTAATATCATATTTCATGACATTTTTTGTAGCAAGACATACAGAAAATCTTTTTCTCATTTCGATGATCACTTCCAAATTTATCTTTTCTAAATCCCTCTTCATCTCATACATCAACTCTTCTTTTCTTTTTTCTTTATCAAACTTATGTGATCCAAGCTCATTGATGAATTCTCTAAATGAAAACTTTGAGAAATTTGCATTCCTTTTTAGTTTACTCAAAAATTCATCCCATTCTAGAGGTAATGCATCAACAAATTTTGAAATTTTTTCAGCATTTGAAAACTTTATCTCATATCTATCTATCTTATCAATCAATTCATCAAAACGTCTATCCAACTGTTCCAAAGATTCATGTTTCATGCACAAGAAATTTTCGGATCTTTTAATCCAAACATCCTTCTTGTTCTTCTTATCAAACCAAGAATCAGAAATCCAAACGTTTAAATCTTTAAGATTCTCGTTTTCCTGTTCATCAAACATTTTAGCCATGATAATATCTCCTTGAATCACCGGATTACTTGTTGACTTCTTTTACCACAATGATGAACTCAATTCTGAAAATGTTGACTAAAATGGCATGGTCGAGTGATATGAATTAACACGGATTGTTGTCCGTACGTGTAACTACACGACAAACTTCTTGAGTTGTCCGATCGAGTTCCTTGATTTACACAACTAACTCACATGCTACATGCAATGCTCACACAATCCGACAATCAGTTTACTTGAATCAAGATCTAAATTCAGTAGATCACATGATGCTTAACAAAGTGGCCGGCAAACTGTAATTGCACACTAAATCTGATTGAACCGAGAATTGTAGTTGACTGTTACTTATTTTTTTTATGTTCACATGCACATCAATTTCACAATTAAAACATCACATGGCAATGTATGAACAAGAGCCGACAACAGTTCAAAGCATTTTAATATCTGATTGGGCCTCAACAATAATGGCTGACTCTATATCTCGAGATTCTGCAAAAACAATTCACGTGAACAACTGAACTACTTTCAAACGGACATCGTTTTTCAAACGCTACCCTCAAACGGTCACTCCCTCAAACGGTCACACCCTCAAACGGTCACACCCTCAAACGATCAGTTCAAACTGTAGTGTCAGTTTCAACCGGGAAGGTGTCAGTTTCAAACGGTCACCAGTTTTCAGACGAAATCGGACCTAAAAACTCGAATTTCTCTTAAACGGCTAGGAGTTTGAATCTGAAATTTGGTAGGGTTATAGATCAGGTGTTTTCGCACAACATATCAAAAAATCAGACGATTTGGACCGTAAAAACCCGTTTAATTTGAAGAAAATCAGTGAAAAACGTGAAAATATGAAAAAGATAAAGAAGTGATGCAATTCGGATCTGAATCTGATGATTTTCTGCACGAAAATGTGTGATAGATCAGTGCAATCGAGCTCCTACTCTGATACCACTTGTAGGACCGGTTTTGACTCTGAAACGATTGCGAAATGAACGTATAACATGCGGAATCCGTACATGAACGCGACCTAACACACGTGATGTAATATAAACGTGATTCTATTAAAAAACTGAAATCGTACAGCACCTTGAATCACTTTCTCTCTCTAGATTCTCTCTCTAGATCTAGAAAGCTCTAAATTGTTCTAAATGGCAAAAGTCCCTAATCTATGACATAATCTCCTATTTATAGTCCAAGGCATTTAATGAGATTTCTCATTATTACAATTGTGCCACCTTGCCTTTTTGTCTAGCTATCACTAATATAACGACTCATTTTCTTCTGTTTCTTGCTACGGCTCGGATTGACGAAGGCGATAGACATAAATGTACTAACAAATACTTTGCATAATTTACAAGTGTACATCAACAACCTTACACATTCAATACACATAAAATCTGAGATATCACAAAAACAGACGCTATACACATGTGTACATCGCGTTAAAATCAGAATACACATGTGTACATCGCATTAAAAACAGAGCAAAATCAGAATACACAAGTGTACATCGCGTTAAAACCAGAGCAAATCAAAAAATTGAGCAAAAAAAAAAAAAACTCAGCAACTAATACTTTACATAATTCACAAGTGTACATCAACAACTTTACACATTCAATACACAAAAAACTGAGATATCACAAAAAAACAGACGCTATACACATGTGTACATCGCATTAAAAACAGAACAAATCAGAATACACATGTGTACATCGCATTAAAAACAGAGCAAAATAAAAAAAAATTGAACTCCAAAAAACGCTAAACAACTTAACAATAATACCAATCTTCAGAACCTCAATCAAACAATAATAATTTTCAACATCAAAACAATGAAAAATTGCAAACTTTTTTTTTCAATAATCAAACTCAAAAAAATCTTCAGAACCTCAATAAAACAATAACAATAATAATTTTCAACATCAAAAACAATGAAAAAGGAGAGGCTATATCTCCTTGAACAATAACAATAATAATTTTCAACCTCAATCATCCTAAAGTTCTCTGATAGGAGAAGGGTGAAGGTCAGGACAATCAAAGCCATACTTAGTATGGACTTATCGACTAGGGTAAAATATTCATTGCCGATGGAGGAATGTTGAAGACAGAGAGGCTATATCTCCTTGAACAACTCTGTGATTTAGCACCTTCGAACGATGCAAGATCCAGGGTTGCAATGATATTTAAGTATAGGCTGCGGCAAAGAAGAGACGAGATGATGGCGTTATACCCCAATCTAAAATATGATGATGATGATGATGATGATGAATCTGAAGAAAGTGAGGAACAAAGCGATGGGTACAACTCTGATGTAATCCCATACACAGAAGACTATTAGTTTATTTTGATTTCGTCTTATTGTAATCGTATGAAATATTAATGAATGGTAATGAATTATTAACAATGACACAAACGCCAAAAAATTGACATGGGAAACGCCATAACGCCAAAAAAATTATCTGTGTGATACAAAAACAATTAATTCAACGAGACAAATAAAAAAACAGTAAAACGCCAAGTAGTTAATGAATCTAATTATCGCCAAAATAATCTTAGACGCCAAAAATGAGGCATCATGTGACACACGAAATTAGGAAAAAAGAAGATTAAAAAGACAAAAAAGCCCTTCGCACCCTGATTATATCCAGCGCAACGTGTTCCATCAGGATGCGTGTCACACCCTGGCTTTGCGGAAGCGTGGGTTTATTTTTGTGTGACTTCTTAATACCATAGCACAATCACAACCATGCTATATGAAAATAAAACCATGATGTTCATCCATTCAACAAGTTTTAAAAGTTACCAAGACAACATTGTTTAAAAGTTGACACATGAAACGAATTACAATCATGACATAATTAAAAACTTGTTCACGAGACATAACCAAAAGACATGAATAAAAACACAGTTTAAGACTTGTGACCCGTCCAGGCAAAAGTCACATTTCCTAAACTCGGATGACATCATTACTCCTACGCAGCTTGACGGCATTGCATACCTTGCCAGATCCCCTAATTTCCTGAAATACATGTAATTTGAAAAATCAACAAAAAGTTGAGCGAGTTCATGTAAAAGTGAGTATGTATAAACCGTTGTAATTTGTCTTTATGTATGAAAAATCCCTGGTATGTAGCAATTAAGGAAAAAGAGATCACCATTGGGTTGCAAAGCCAATGATATGTGTGAAGTGATGCAGGAAGACTCAAACCTAACAGATTTTTGCGTCGGGCTCAAAGTCACCCCATGGTCCGTACAGTGGACTCAGGAGCTGGGCTCGCTACACCCAAATAGATCTATCGCTCTTGACCCTCGGTCCTACAATGAGGATTAATGGCCCCAAGTAACACCTACCCACTCACATGATCTAAGTAGTAAACCCTCCTTAAGCTAACCATACCATGTATATAAAAGTCTGTAATAATTGTCGCATGTATTTCACCCCCGAAGTATAAAACTGAAAACAGTAAAGAGAAAAGGGGGACATGAACTCACTGAAGTGCGTATCCCGAAACGTAAGTCTCCAACTCAACCTGATGCGTGACGACCTACACGTACTAATGTCTATTAGACGAACGGCCGTGCCTTGGCTTAGGGTTTAACGTTTTTGGAGAAATAGTTAGGTAACTATTCCGTATTCACACTTCTTATTTATTTTATATTTCCTTCCCAAGGATGGGGGTTTTTATACATGTACGCGTTATAATTCCGAAAATATATTTTTAAGTCTCACTTGAAAAATACATTTTTAACCACTTGTCTAAAACATTTTAATTCCAAAGTATACATATTTTTCCCAAAAATATTATATTTTACTTTATACTTTTTTTTCCAGATAAAACTTTATCAAAATATACGTATGAGAGTATTTTCTGAAATATACATAAGTTACATTTTAAAGTTCGCGTTGTAGTAACAATACCGGTGTAACTTAAATATTTATTTGTGAGAGCGTTGGTATTATTTTGGAGTCGTAATTTCATGATACCCTCAAGTTATATTATTTTTAGGGTAATATCTAGTTCACATAATAAACAAACAATCACGCAAGCATCATATTATAAAATATATATTCTAAATATATATTTATCAAGTTTTATTTACGAAAATCCATCTCCGGTACTTGGTAATTTTTGAAGTAAAAATCATGGCGAAGTTTATTTGAAAATAATTTTAGAAACATATTTGTAGATACTTACTAGAAAAATATTTTCCAAGTGTTAAAATTCTAGAAAAATTTCGCCAGAGTTTCCTTTGTAAATGGATGTGTCCACGCTTACTAGCGTATCATTTTCTTTTGTAAACATCATTCAAACAATTTACCAACCAACAATATACAATATTTATTCACTAATCTTGACAAAAATAAGACTAAATCATAAACTCATGAACTTGAAAGTATGTAAAAAGATGTAGTAAGTTACTATCATGCTTAGTAGGTCTTGTTATCTTTAGAAATAAGATTAGTTTCCTAAAAACTTTATTTTTTTAAGAATTTTGAGTTTAACAACTTCTAGTCATAATTTACAAAAATGTTTCTTTGTTAAACTTTCTTTCTACACAAGTGTTCCTACACTTGTTTGCTTACTAAAAATGATTTTAGTTCATACAAGATCCGGGTTTTAACAAGACTAGTATTTTTCACTTGGTTCTTCCGAAGAACCACTTGTAGATCTTTAGATCTACAAGCTTATAACCTTATTTTCCAAGAAAAAATATATTTATTCAAGTTTCAAGTTCATGGTGGATGGTTTCATCATCTTTCATATTTCTAACACTAACATCTTACTAGTTCATGTTCTTGAACATGATCTAGCATGTCTAGATGATGATCCATCCAACTTTTACTAACAAACAACATCAAATAATCATAACTACACAAGATTTACATGATTTACACAAATAACTTCTCTTTATCCACCCTTTATCCCTTATGTTCAAGACTTTAGATTATGTTCATTAGTGTTCCTTAGCATTTCATCATTCAACCATCTATTAACCACTAAAATCAAGAACAAGATGATGTTTTAGAACACTTACTACTAGCACAAGGCTAGGGAAGAAACAAGGCGTAAAAGTGGTGGATAAAAGGAAACTAGAGTGGTTCTTGAACTTCCGAGAGCACCGAGCTTAGTTGTTGGACTCCTTACACCTTTGTATGTATGTAAGTTGCTTGAAGAAGGCTTGATGATGGTGGTGGCGTGTGTGGTGGTCTTCGGCCGAACCCACAAGAGAAGGAAGGAGAGAAAGAGTTGTTTATTTGAAGTTTGTGAAATGAAAGCTTAATCCCTTGAGTTTATTTATAATCCAATATCACTATTAACCATCATATAATGTGCCTCTTAGATATCCAACATATGTGATTAAAATAATCAAATAAGGGCAAGGGGTGGGTCATCCCTTGTGACCGTCGAAGTGAGGGGAGGGGGGTATAGGGTTGGGTAGTAATGGAACTTGTTACATGATTAGTTAGGATCTAATGGGTTTAGTTAGTATATTAAGTGTGTTAAATAATATGAGGTGTGCTAGGGTGTTCGGGGACCCTAACTAGCTCAGAAAAGTACAAACAATGTATTTGGCAATATTTTTATGTTCCGGGTAAAGTCCGGTTGTTCGGTTGGATATTGATCCGTTAAAGTGCTTACTAAAGCCTTAAAGTGTCTTTTATATTGTTTTTAGTGACACAAATTATTCCCAACACTTTGGAAAGCATCTAGGATCTTTTTACCAAGTTTTTGCACTTTACTAGCATTGTTAAATGCTGAATTTTGGTTAACTAGTGCAGAATTCTGCACTTAATGTGTGTTTTAGGCACTTCCGGTCACCATAACTATCACCTAGTGACGCAGTTTTATGATCCTCACCTCCCTACACTCACTACTAGTGTAGTACTTTTATTCCCGGCTCATACTGGCCTCAAAATATTATCTGTCTAGGTGCTGGCATTGTCAGCATGTTGTCTGGGTTATCCGCTCACTGTGCTAACTGTGCTTTGTGCATCATGGTTGTCACTAAAGTTTGTGTGTAAATAATAGAGTGACAGTATAAAGTGTGATGCATGAGTATGTATGTAACAGAAATCAGTAAGCAGTTTAATCACAATTGTAATCAAGCACAGTAATTAAGCACTAATGAAATATTAATTAATTTGTATGGATACCTGGGTTTGTGAGGGTTGTCACAATGCGTTCTCACCATTCTCACACTTAAGGGCGTTTTCTCCTGATCCCGTTTCTATGTATATATATATTATGGATTAGAATCAAATACAAAGGATACAAAATATATTTAACTATATGTTATTTCTAAATAAACAACTAAACCATATAACTTAAAACCATAGCTATTCTCAAATCAGATCTATAATCCCTAATCATCCATTCAGTCTAATTTATCATTGTATGGTTCCTCAAATATTAAACAAGCATTATTTAAACAATTTAGGGTTAATTCTTTGGATTCCCTCCACATAACATTACAAGGCTTGTGTGCTTTGTTTGTTAGTTGAGGTGAGTGATTTCTTTCATTTTCTCCTTTATATTTTTATAAACTTTGGGGTGTATCATGTTATATCAATTCTTGAACTATTTTATCATTAGCATGCTATATTACAACGTGTTAATATATGGATGTCTATATGTGTTTTTAATTGCTATGTCATGTCAGTCAATTACATGTTATCTTGTCATGTGGATCCACGGCTGACAAGGTTTCCCACGATCATGGGTTGTAGCCTAGTATCGCCACCAGTATTAGATTCGCTCTCCGGGGCTTGAGATTAATGCACACTACAGTCTTTGAGTCTTATATTTGGTTTGTTTCGTATTGTTACTTGTTTATGTGTTATGTTTGGTATATATGATTTTGTTGGTTGTGTTATTGATACGTGATAATCTTTTATACTAACCTTGAAAAACATGTTTAAAGAATTTTTCCTAAAATAAATATAAAACTTATTTTATAAAATGAAGAAATTGTTCACCAACTTTTGTTAACCCAAAACTATTTTGTCTAACATAATACCGATATACAAGTAGAAGGATTTGAAGTTGGAGACACATAGGATGTGTCTTAGTAATAAATTGAATATTTGTTCATGATTAATTGTCTTTTGGATATTGTATGACTTTTGTTGAACATTTTTATGAATATTTGTGACAATTTAATTTGGTGACTTTAAATATTTATACTTATAATAATGCCATAAGCTATGGACAATCCTCATACCTCGTACCAATCTGATGCGGGTCGGATTTCATTAGAATACAACTAAACATCAATTAATTCCATACCATACTCAATTTATCTAACAAGTATCCATCACATACAACATAATACATCAAAATTAAACAAGAATTGGACATGGTGATTCACCCATGTCGCCACCCTCACTACCCCAAGTGGGTCTTATCCCAAAACATCAATTACTTGAAATCATTCATAACCCAAGTTTGATTTGGTGATTCTAACAAACATTCATGCTTATTAACATGTGAAATCAAGGACTGATCACATACCCATTACTTGCAAGATCACCAAATTAGAATTTATAACTTACCACATGATTGTTAGGGCCAGATGATGCTAATTCTTGATTTATGCATCTTGATCATCAAACTAATCCCTTCCAATTTGGTTGAATTCCACATGTGTTATTGGGAGGTTTTCACCCATTTTCTCCTCTCTTTCTATCCATCCACGACACACACATACGTACATAAGTTTTTATAAAACTAAAACCCAATCCACCAAATTTAGTCCTTCATGTTTGCCATTCTTTCCCATATAACAAGGAAACATACTATTGAATTAAACATTTGAGTTTTGGGGCGTTACAAATACATTACAAAGTACAAACCACAGGGACCATCTAAGTACTTTTGAAACACTAAGGACTAAATCTAAAATTTTGATTACCCACGTGACCATCCATGTACTTTACTCTTTATAATATATATTTATAATTATATGTTTACCATGTTAGTTAAAAGAAGAATTATTTTTAAAATCCTATATATATTCTTCATAGTCACAACCTTGTCTTCTTTGGAACAAGACTCGACTGTCGCCGACAACCACCCCACCATTCTTCACTGTCTTCTCCGACATATTCTACAACCAGTTTTTGAGTTTTCGTTATTTGTATTGTACATGGACCCCTCTTCAATATTAACGAAGCAGCATAAAGGTTGAAAGCTCAAATTGAGATCAAGCGATTGTTGTAGCATATAAGCCTAAAGCCTATGGGTGTATGCAACACTAACTAAATCTTACAACACTCATTCAAGAGGTACAAGACCCATAAGAAATTATCAACCTTAAATATCACCTACGCATTTTGTGCAATTTGCTATGAATTATATGAGAGCTTTGTATTATAAATATTTTTAGGAGCTCAAGCCCGAGTTAAAGTTAATTCAACCCAACCCTTTCGTTAAACAATTCTAAATATATTGTTCGTATTCATTTCAATTTATCCCTAAACGCGTTCATTTTTCGACCCTCAACAACCGTTGTTCCATCTACATATTCCTCTAATTCCATCCCCGATGTCCCATCCCATCCTCCCTGTCATCCTATATTATCATCTTCGATCCTAAGATTTGTGTTTTAACTTTTTCCACCAAACATATATAAATAGGTACATTTTTTGCTTTTCGTTGATGGTACTTTAATAGAATTAAAAAAAAAAAAAGATAATTATGATCACGTAGTCCAGTTATATCCTGACTGTTTTCCCTTTTGTAAATAGTACAATGAACTTGGTGTCACCCTCAAAATATAATTATAATTGCTTAAACTATTAATATTGATAACTTCTAACACTTTTTTTATTATTGATTATACCAAGCTTATTTAAGAAATATATATTAGAGTATAAAAGAAGAAGAAAAAATGAAATAACAGATAAAATGCCACTTTTACTTTCTTTGTTTTTCAAGCACAGTATCGAGTATGCCAATTTAGGTTTGAAAAACTTGCGAGCATAATGTGTATTAGATTTGTGCATTACAAAAAATTAAGATGATATGCCTATAGGGGAAGGTTCATTGAGGAACACTAAAAAAGTGGGGAACAGCGGGGAACCGACTCAAACGAACTCCGATTGGACTCATTCCAGCGGCGTTGGAACCGGCTCGTTGAACCCTAACTAAGATCTCTTAACCCTAAACCTTAAATCCTAACTCCTAAACTCTAAACCCTAAAGCTAAAAAATAAGGCTAAAACCTAAGCTAAACCGTAAAATCTAAACTTTAAACCCTAAAAGCTAAACCCTGAAGGCTAAACCTAAAGCTAAACCCTAAACACTAAAGCTAAACCCTAAATCCTAAAGCTAAACCCTAAGGCTAAACCCTAAAGCTAAACCCTAAAAGGCAAACCCTAATATATTTAGGGTTTAGGGGTTATGATTTAGGGTTTAGGGTTAAGAGATCCTAGTTAGGGTTCGACGAGCCGGTTCCAACGCCGCTGGAATGAGTGCAATCGGAGTTCGTTTGAGTCGGTTCCCCGCTGTTCCCCACTTTTTAGTGTTCCCCAATGAACCTCACACTATGCCTATATAACATATTTATTTATTAACAAAAATATATATCCTTTTTTTATATATACATCCTTTTATCAATGATATAGTGGTCTAGTAATATGGTCTTTGACTTTACCCTTAAAAACGGTGAGTTAAAAAAATCTTACAAATGTAATATTAGGAGGCATTTAAGTGTAAAAAATTAACGTTAAAAAAATGTTTTCAGAGGCTTTTATATTACTGTACTTAGTAAATATTATAAAAACCAACATACTTTCTCATTTTTTAATTAAAGCCCCTCAACAGTTTTTTGAATATGAAAAACAACATATTTTCTGTTTTGTTTCACAAAAGTCCCTCAATAATTTTTTGAACAACATATTTTCTGTTTTGTTTCACAAAAGTCCCTCAATAATTTTTTGAACATTGATTTAAACAACCTGAAACCGTTAGAGGTGTCCAGCGGTTCTTTTTGATTTATTCGATTATTTGGTTCCTTTTATTCGGTTTGAATTTTTTTTGGGTTAAACCAAAAATCGAACCAAACTAAACGGAATTCAAGTACTTCAAAATGAATTACAATCTGCATTCGAATTTGGTGTTGTTTTTGTTTTCGGTTTCAACCGAATACATTGAATTCATATAATTGGGTTTATTCGACTAAATATCGAATATGGTTTACTTTGATTACTTGATTCATTGGGCTACATATAAATCGAATTCTTTTTATTCGCTTCAGGTTTAATTGTTTTTTAGTTTGATTTTCGTTTTTAACTGTTTTCGGTTTTGTAGCAATGACCTACGAATTTTCTAATATATCTTAGGTTGAAACATAACTTCATGTAGCAAGTTTTAATTTTTTTATATATAATTTTGTTCAAACATGTGAAGGGACTTTAACGTTCAAAAAAATTGTTGAGTGACTTTTGTGAGACAAAACGTAAAGTATGTTTGTTTTTTACGTGAAAAAAATTGTTGAGAAACTTTTATAAGAAAGATGAGAAAGTATATTGATTTTGTATGGTATTTGCCCTTATTTTAGATAGTTATCTTTAGCATGTTTACGGGATATGATTAGGGGTGAGCTTGGTATTAGGGCTGTCCAAACTGCTCGACGATCGAGGATCGCTCGAAAAATGCTCGTTCGATTCCTGCTCAGTTTGTAAATGAGCCGCTCGGATCGGTTCAATTCAGAATCAATCCAAGCATGAGCAAAGGTCCGCTCGCCCGTCGATCGCTCGAATTATTTTTATTAATAATATATATATATATATATATAGAAAAAGTGTAAAATACATTACGGCTTAACGTACATCACGTACGACAACGTGCGTGATTAATGTTTTCAACATGCGTGATTATTGTTTTCAACATGCGTGATTTTGGATTTTTGAGTTATAACGTGCGTGATTTTAAGATGAACGTGCGTGATTATCTGTCGTACGTGATGTACGTTAAGCCGTAATGTACGTTAACCTTCCTCTATATATATATATATATATATATATATATATATATATATATGGTCAGGATTTAGAGAAAACGGTGAAACGTGTGAGAACGGTGAGAACGATTATGGATTGTCCGATCAAAACAATCCATGGACTGTGTGTTACATCTTTTTAGGTATTAAAAAAACTGTAGCAGTCTCTTTCTTGCAACTCCATCAAAAAACGTAAACATAAAAACATGTAAATGTTACATAAACATGAAAATGTAACATAGAAATGTTATACACAAAAATGTAACATGTAATACGTTACATAAATATGAAAACATACCATGTGTAACAATAACAAAAACCACTTTATGTAACACATTATTTCTGTAAACATCTGTAACAAATAACACTTTGTTTCTGTAACATGATAGGTAGATGTGTAACAACAACAAAACCCACCTTTTACATGATCAAAAAATGTAACATGCACCTTCACCACCATCTCCAACCACCTACAAAAACCCTTTTCTACTTCACTATGGCGGCGGCGGTTCTATCAAGAAAAAAAACTTCAAACAATAACAATAAAATATACCAATAAAAAAAGTATAAAACTTTCATGGATCTGAACCCAGCAAACACGAACCATCAACATGGATGTTACACAAAAATTGTAACACAACCATGACCAATTTACTTTCTGTTACATAAAAATGTTACATTGTTAAGACCGAGTTGTTACACTCATATGAATCCCCCCGACTTTTCTAAACTAACATATTTGTTTCATGTAACAAAATTCACTTTATTTTTATTATACAAAACCCACCTTTTTTCATGATTATATCAAGAAAAAACTACAAATAATAACATTAAACAAGAAAAGTAACTTCGATTTTAATCCAATAAACAAAAACTTAAAACAAATTGTTTTAATTGGTACAGGTCTGATATAAATTTTACTCAAAAAAATTGATACAATCAATAATCAAGCTTGAGTAATATAAACTTTTTTTTGTCGGTTATCATTAAAGAAAATAATAAATTTTTATTTTAAATTTAAGGAAATTAGAAATTTGTGATGCATATTTTTTTTACCAGAATCTCACTTTTAAATAGAGTAATAATTTTTTTTATCTAGAGAGGAAAAGATCCAAACTCATTTCAAAACAAGAAACAAACAACCCAAAACACAAATTAAAAATGCCCATATGCCAGATTCAATTAATCAAACACACATACATAGTACAATCAAGAAAACAGCAAACAAATCATCCAAAGTTATCAAGAAATGAAAAGGATTGAACCTTATGGATCTAGAGGATCTTTTAGATTTGGAACATCATGTTCAACATCAAACATCTTTTAGATCTTCTTCAACATCGAACCGTCATTTGAAAACATCATCTTCAACATTGAACATATTCAACCGGATCTGGAGCATCTTTTGGATCTAGTAGCATCTTTCCGGAGCATCTGAAGCATCTTCACCCGTCATCTGAAACATCATCTTTTTTATCTGGATCATCTTTTAATTCGGAGCATCTTTTTGGTTCGGCGCATCTGGATGATCATCTTTTCAACTGGATCATCTTTAGGATTTAGAGCACTTTGCATCTAGACGATGATCTTCAAGATTTGGAAATGTATTAGAAAAATAGAGATATAAAGAGAGAGAGAGAGAGAGAGAGATGGGATGATTGTGATCTATGTAAAGAGAGAGAAAGGCAGATATGTAATGATATAAAGAGAGAGAGAGAGAGATATCAGACTTACACTTTTTGCCACACGTAAAATGACGTATATACCCCTCTCTTATTCTTTATGCACATGTGACGTGGCTGAATCCTAGCCACACATGTGGGTTTCTTGAGTTTTCTCATCTGGAGTGGGTTTTCTCATTATAATTAGCATATATATATATATATATATTATTGATATGTTGACTCCAGACGGATCTGATAATAAATGAAAGATATTTTTATAATTAACAAACCATAAAAGTTGTTATGTAATGTGCGGAACTTAATGGTTTTGTTTAATGCTTGTGTTTATAGGTTATATGTTGATTTGAAGTTGAATTTTGTGGATGGAGATGATCAAGCTTAGAAGAAGTTTGTGGCTTTTGAACTAAATGGCAATTTTTATTTCGTACTTTATTTTGTGCTTCTTGATATTGTTAAGAACATTTTTAGAATCATGATTTTAGTTATGTATTGCTTTTGTTAGTAAAGTGTTGGATATGTTTTTAATTAAGTTAGGATTTGTTTTTGTTGAACGCAGCCTTATAATTCAATCAAGCAAAACCGAGCGAAAACGATCCGCTCGATTTTAGTTAGGATTTGATAAAAACCGAGCGAAACCAAGCGAAAACGATCCGATCGGTTCAAATTCAATCCTAGCATGAGCATCACTTTTGTGCTCGGTTTTGCAAATTTGATCCGATCGGTTGCAATTCAATCCGAGCATGAGTAGACCCTCAATCGGATCGGATCGGCTCATGAACACCCCTACTTGGTATCAACTGTACGGAAAATACCTGTATAGAAAATCCTAAAAATGGCACCGATACCGAAAATACCCGGTACGTTATGGTTTAGTAGTGGTACCTGTACGGTCCAGTTTTTGAAGTTAAAAACCGGTGTCGTACCATACCGGTACCGAAAATGTTAAATGTCGGTACCGAAAATATTTCCGTTCGGGAAATTCGATACCGGTACCATTTTCTCATCCCCATATATGATTGGTGTATGTTTACCCTATATATGGTTTCTTTTGTTTAACACAGAGGCGAATCCAGGGGTTTTTGGGGGGTTTCCAGAAACCCCCTCGGTTCGAAAAAAATTAGTGTAAACCTTGTATGATTTAGAAAAATTTGGTGAAAATTCTTTGATCTGCCAATGGTTTAACGTAAACAACAAAAACATATACCGTAAACACTTTTAATATTTTATTCATGTATTAATTTTACAACTAGAGAAGTGAAATAACATGTAAATTTTTAAAAATAAACAAGTGTGGTGTTTTGTTTGATAAAAAATGCAGATGATGCTTAATACGAATATTTAGGAACCTCGTAATTTAAGCAGGATACGGCAGCACATGCTTCCGCACGTGTTTGGTATCATGTGAATCTTGTGAGTCCAAGCATGGGGTGCATTCAAAGCCAAAATCTCTTTTATGCGCATTCACCACATTAACTTAAGACACTTCATAGTGTATGTGTATTCTTACTAGTTGACAGCTATATGAATTTTAATGAAATTAACATTTATTGAAATACTTTCTTTATTCTCCGATAAGTCTGAAGATACATATCCGGCCTATGATCCTTGAACCACACCTAAACGGACATCTTGAAGATGTTCGTTCCCCATATCTCTGAGGATGGACACCCATTCAAATGATTCTGGACGAATGATGTCATCCCAGTTGACCATTATAAATACCCCTTCAAGTACAAGGCCAAGTACGATTTTCTGAACCTTCGTCCCTATTTTCTCTCTCTACTTTCTCTCTCTACCAATACTTATCCTCACGCAGGAGGGTGGTCGCAGAGGGGCCCTCCCATCTCTGCGGCGAGCCTAACGGTTTACCGTTTTGCAAGTGAAGGTTCTAGCTCTCCCGTAAGATCCGAATTACTCGATCACAGGCTCTGGCCTTCCTGATCTGATTTTTGGACCTTCAAAGTCAATAGCCAAAAAACGAGGCTAAATAATTAACACGAGTGGCGTCTCATGCCACCTCACCCCGATACCAGAGCAATGGATCAAAACATTGTGGTTAAAGCGGGCGCCAAGAGGGGTGGCTTTACCCCTTAACACTTGTTAACACAACCACCGATCACACACACACATACACATACACTCATTTAAGTTAAACCACAATGCGTTAGTTAAATGATGAGTTAGTTAAAGTCCACTACCTACGTGACAGTGACTTGGTAGGGGGTTATTACAGTTTTTAGTTAAAACACAACATATAGCCTTAAAATAGATATATTTCCAAAGAAGAAGAAAGAGTCTCAAAATTTCATTTCGCCTTGTGCCTCAAAAAAAAAAAAAAAAAAAAAAAAACCCTTTGAACAGGCCTGGAAGATATATAATACACACTATTCAAATTAATCAATGTTGCACGTTAAGGAGGTACGGGGGATCTCGAGGGGTGGTTCGGTGGAGATCTAAAAGTTCAGGGACTTAGTTTTAATAATTGAGTTTTTTAGTTTTTATCTGATTAGTTTAGATAGAGTTAAAGTCAATTTAGGAGTCCTAGTTCAGTAAGTTTCGTATTGTTGGTAGCTTTATAAATAGGGCATTATTAATTGTAATTTGCATCCTTTCAATTTAATAAAAAGTGTCGCTAAAAGTTTTAGCAATTCTGTGTGTTGTAAACGATCTGGGAGATTTGAGTTTGAAGGCCACAAGTCAACAAGTGGTACCAGAGCCCGCTGAAACCGATTAGGCTCGAGTGAAGAACAAAGATTGGTAGTTTGTCTACCAAATCATTAGAACCAGAAACCATTCGAAGAATAATCGAAGAAGAAGATCAAGATGGCTGATTTGCAAGTGGCTGGTGGCATCAAGAAACTCAACCAGTCAAATTACAAGCAGTGGTCTACTTGTATTAAGTCTTATTTGCAAGGACAAGACTTATGGCAGGTTACGAATGGAACTGAAACGAGGCAACCCACGAACGACGTGAATGGTGCAGTCGGTAAGTGGCAAGTCAAGGCAGGTCGCGCGATGTTCGTAATCAAAACCACTGTGGAGGAGGAGATTCTGGATCATATTCAAGATCTGGAATATCCGAAACAAACATAGGACCTGTTACAATCTTTGTTCACTAAAAAGAATGAGGCGAGGCTGCAATTGATCGAAGGAGAACTCATGAGTGTGTCTCAAGGGGATCTCTCAATTGCTCAATACTTCCGCAAAGTCAAGAATCTGTGTAGGGAAATCGGAGACCTCGACCCGCAATCAAAAGTAAGTGAAGCAAGGATGAAGCGAACTCTTGTTCATGGCCTGAAACCGGAGTACAGGTCGTTTGTTGCAGCCATTCAAGGCTGGGCAAACCAACCGAACATTACCGAGTTTGAAAATCTTCTTGCCGGACAAGAAGCGTATGCGGCTCAACCAGGTGGCGTTTCAATAAAAACAGAGGACGAGAAGGCTTTGTTTGTAGAAAAGAAAAGAAACAAAGGACAAACTTCTAAACCTTGGCATAACAGGTCCAAAGCCCAAGATCGAAGCAAACATAATGAAGGGGATCGCAAGGGAAAACAATCCGGTGAAGCCGAGTCCGAGAAAAAAGGGTAAAAACGGAAAGAATCGTAGATTTCCGTTTAAATGTTATAATTGTGGGGTTCGAGGACATATGGCTAAAGATTGCACACAACCAAAGGTCGAAGGAAACACATCAACAACCGAACACGAAGAGCCATGGGACGTGGAGGCCTACATGGCGCAAGTTGAAGAAGTTCCGGCTCTCACAGCAACTACCGAGCTTAAGTCAAATAAGCTTGAAGAATGGATCGTTGATTCCGGATGTTCAAACCATTTAACTGGGAAGAAGGAAAAACTAAGCAAATGCAAAAAATATACCGGAAATCAGGTTGTGGTTATTGCTGACAACTCGAAGCATCAGATTGCAAATATTGGCGAGGTTCGGTTTCCACCTGAAAAAGGCCAGGAAGAGTTCGTGATGCAAGAGGTTTTTCATGTACCAGGAGTGAAGAAGAACCTGTTTTCAGTACCACAAATAACTTCGACTGGTAAGTACGTTCTTTTCGGTCCTAACGATGTACTTATTTTTGATAAGTTTGAAACTTCGTCTATTCCTATTTTACAAGGAAAGAGAACTGATACAGTTTATGTTTTATCGGCTGAGTCTGCTTATGTTGATAAAACAAAAGCAAATCAAACAGCAGAATTGTGGCATGCCAGGTTAAGTCATGTTGGCTTTGATAAATTAGAACTGATGATGAAGAATGAATTGGTTGATGGATTACCCAGTTTCGAAGTTAAGAAAGAAACTGTCTGCGCCGGGTGTCAATATGGAAAAGCACATCAGTTGCCATATGGAAGATCAAGTCATAAAGCTAGAGTTCCCTTGGAGTTAATTCATTCAGATGTCTTCGGCCCGGTAAAACATCCCTCAATTAAAGGTCTAAGATACATGGTGACCTTTATAGATGATTTTTCAAGATATGTTTGGGTAGACTTTATGAAAGAAAAGTCGGAAGTTTTTGAAAAATTCAAGTTATTCCAAGCAGAAGCCGAACGGCAAACGGGTAACAAAATCCAGTGTTTACGATCCGATAATGGAGGGGAGTATTTAGCACACAATTTTGATAAGTATCTAAGAGAACACAAAATTCGAAGACAGTTAACGTGCCCTAATACGCCGCAACAGAATGGCGTATCCGAAAGGAAAAATAGGCACTTAGCTGAAACGTGTAGGAGTATAATACACGCAAAGAATGTTCCGGGTAGGTTTTGGGCAGAAGCAATGCGAACGGCGGCGTATGTCATAAACCGACTACCACAACAAGATCAAGAGTATCAATCTCCGTACGAGAAGTTATTAAAGGTAAAGCCGAATGTATCTTATTTTCGAGTGTTCGGATGCGTATGCTATGTTTTCGTGCCAAATCAGTTACGCAACAAGATGGAAAAGAAAGCTATTAGATGTATCTTCGTCGGATACGATCCGGTACGAAAAGGTTGGCGATGTTGTGACCCAACAACAAACCGATGCTATGTATCTCGGAACGTAGTGTTTGATGAAAATTCATCTTGGTGGTCTAATGAAAAGGAAGTACTACCAGATACCGAGTTCATTAAAGAAAAGTTAAAAAGCTTGGAAATTAGTTTAATGTTTGATGAAAATAACCAAACAGTTGAAGTTGATGAAGATGGTGCGAATCTGGAAACGAGTCCTCGGTCAGAACCGAGAATAAGGCAACAACCGTGGAACACAGGTGTGCAGGAATCTGTAAGTGAAGCTTCTGAAAAAAGCCCTCAAACTGAACCAAGAAGATCTACTCGAGTCAGAAAACCAAATGCAAGATACATGGTGAATGTAGCCGTAACCGAGGCAGCCGAAGTGGAACCCGAAAGCTATAAACATGCAGCCAACAAACAAGAATGGCGTGATGCTAAGCAAGAAGAAATTAGTGCCATGAAAAGAAATGAAACTTGGGTTCTAGTTCCGAAACCGGCTGATGTAAAACCGGTGACGTGCAAATGGGTTTTTAAGATAAAACGTAAGGCAGATGGCTCGGTTGATCGATACAAAGCTAGGTTGGTGGCTCGAGGTTTTTCTCAACAGTATGGTGTTGATTATGAAGATACGTTTAGTCCTGTAGCGAAATTAACAACCATTCGGTAGCAGTGGCAGCCGGAAAGAATTGGAAGTTACATCAAATGGACGTAAAGAATGCGTTTCTTTATGGGGATTTGAATCATACAATTCACATGATGCAACCAGAAGGTTTTGAAAGTAAAGAGCACCCTGACTATGTATGCAAGTTACAGAAGGCGATTTACGGTTTAAAACAATCCCCAAGGGCGTGGTTCGGGAAGATGAGTGAATTCCTGCAACATAACGATTTTGAGATGTCGAAGGCTGATGCTAGTTTGTTTATTAAAATAACCGATTCAAAGATGGTTGCGGTGTTGGTATATGTAGATGATTTGATAATTACTGGAGATGATGAAGTTGGAATTGAGCAGCTTAAACATAATTTATGTGTAAGATTCTACATGAAAGATATTGGTAAGTTAAGTCACTTTTTAGGTTTGGAGTTACAGTATGAAGAGGGAGCCTTGATTCTGCATCAACAGAAGTATTCAATTGACTTGTTATCTCGGTTTGGTATGTTAGATTGTAAACCAATAGATACACCCATGGATACCACAGTTAAACTTTGTGCTGATAAAGGAAAGGAATTAGAGGATCCTACTATGTATCGACAAATAGTAGGAAGTTTAATTTATTTGACCTTAACGAGACCTGACATAGCATTTGAAGTAGGTGTGCTTAGTCGATATATGCAACGACCTAGAAAACCACATCTTTATGCCATAAGAAGAGTTCTGAGGTATGTGAAAACAACTCTTGGTTATGGAGTGAAGTTCGACCGGGATGTGAAGTTAGATTTGGTGGGTTATTGTGACGCTGATTATGCGGGTGATCTGGATACAAGAAGATCGACTACTGGCTATGTGTTTAAACTAGGTCGAGGAGTAATAACATGGTGTAGCAAGAGACAACCAACTGTTTCATTGTCGACAACTGAAGCAGAATATAGGGCAGCTGCAGTGGCAGGCCAAGAGGTGGTTTGGTTGCGTTGGTTACTTGGCGAACTGAAGCAATCAGTTGATGAGAAAGTGGTATTATGGTGTAATAACCTGTCCTCAATTCACTTGGCCGAGAATCCAATGTTTCACGCAAGGACGAAACATATTGAAGTGCATTACCACTTTATACGAGAGAAAGTGTTAGAAGGGAAGATTGATTTGAGGTATGTCAATACTCATGAACAGGTTGCTGATATATTTACAAAAAGCTTACCAGGTGTGAAGCTTAAAGAATTTCGTGAAGCTATGAATATGAAGAATGTCAACATTGAGAGGGAGTATTGAAATTAATCAATGTTGCACGTTAAGGAGGTACGGGGGATCTCGAGGGGTGGTTCGGTGGAGATCTAAAAGTTCAGGGACTTAGTTTTAATAATTGAGTTTTTTAGTTTTTATCTGATTAGTTTAGATAGAGTTAAAGTCAATTTAGGAGTCCTAGTTCAGTAAGTTTCGTATTGTTGGTAGCTTTATAAATAGGGCATTATTAATTGTAATTTGCATCCTTTCAATTTAATAAAAAGTGTCGCTAAAAGTTTTAGCAATTCTGTGTGTTGTAAACGATCTGGGAGATTTGAGTTTGAAGGCCACAAGTCAACACACACTTCATATTTCCAATTCATTCTTCAAACAAGAAGACATTTACATGTCTACAATAACATGTTAGGATGCTAATTAGTCAAATCTTTCTCTCTCTCTCTCTCCCTCTCCTATACACACATGTTTGACACACCAAATTAAAGCAACTCTAAATTGACAATCACTATTCTTCCTACGTTCAACCACTTAATCATTTTCTAGCTGTCAAGTATAGAAAATTAGCACAATAACAGTTTGTGTCCACATTTAACACACACATATATATTTTTTATATCTTTATAGAAAAAGGCTTAAGAGTTTAAAGTGTGCCCCTATAAACATATTGTTTTCTTTCATGGTATAATGTAGTCTAGATTAGTGTCTATACAATTCATGAACATGAGGTTCAGTTTAGAGCCATTCACGTGTGAAGATATTGACTCAATTTTAAAATCAAGTAAGAGTGTTAAAGACAGTGAGAAGCTTAAAGAACTAAAGAAGAGTGATATTGATGTTACAAATGAACATTTTAATGTTATAGAAGTGGGATATATGTGTTCATACATGACCAAAAGATTAAAACAGCACATCATGTCACCTAGTTAATGAGAGTATGTGGAACCCTAAAAGCATAGAGAACTTCAATATAGTTTTTTTTTTTTTTCATTTGAAGAACAAATATGCATTAAACACAAAAACAAACAATAAAAGACAAACACCACACCAAACCCAAATTTCTACAAGGCACCAAACACATGGGAGGAAGAATTTAGAACCACCAACAAACATAAGAACCTTAACATCAAATGGATTTCTAGATGAATAAAGAAAAAGAAAACATCCCTAAAATGCACAAGTCAATAAAACCACCACATAAGTCAATGTTCCAACATTAACACACAACAAGATTGACAAACCAAAAACTCCACAGGAAACCAAAACCAAAATGACTAAATCCCCACTAGTTGCTTTTGGGATTCCTATGATCATGTTACCAATCAATTTTTCTTTGTTTATTTTATAGACTTGAGACGGAGAATACATTTTTCTTCATCACTTACAAAATAGAGGAAAACCGAAAGCAAGTTATAGTAGACGTTGGGACTTGGAAGGACCGGCTGAAAATTAAGAAGTTTCTATGGCCTGTCTTAATCCTGCGTATAAAATGTCCTTATAAATGTAATTATAATGAATTGTGCACCCAACTTTAAAAGTTTCATGCACGTATTCAAGGTATTTTTGTTGATCCAAAATAGCCGAATGAGCTATAAAAAACTACAATTTGAAAAGTAAAAAAAAAAAACAATCACAAAATTTATATAACAATTTATGTTATTTTCTTAGAGCAAAACATAAACACATGATGTATGTGCAACCGTAAACAATTAATTTTATTTTCTATCGACAACTATAAAACAGATTAAAACGAAAAACTAACAAATCAAGGGAGACAAATTCCACAAGTCATAATTATCACAGATAAAAAAAATCTTGATAAAATACTTAAACAATTAAACAAAATCATCAAATTCAAAAGAAAATAAGTCGTTATCGTCAACTCCATGAAAATAAGAAAATTTGTTATCATCAATTCTTAATCAAGGAAAAAGTGTGTGCGATGTGAGGAAAAAAAAAGAATACAATAAAGGTATCGAGTTAATTTTTTTATTTGTTGATTAGTAGGGGATTATTTTGTTTTTTAATAATAAAAAATCTGGAGTAAATCTATATCTATACTATATAATAAAAGAAACCATGTTAGGGACACATGGCGCTCTATGAGGCATTCTTAATTATTTTTTTAAATATTTATTATGGAAAGTTAATTATTGATAATATTAAATTTAAAATTTATAGAAGAGATTTAATGATAAAGACAAAGATAATTGATAATAATATATTAATTATTATAATCATATATTAATTATTAAAATCTAAAAAAATATATTAGCATTTTAAATATTTATAGTTAATTACATAGTTAGTCCCTGTGGTTTACATAAAATAACATACTTAGATACTAATAGTTTAAAATCACCTTCTAGGGTATTAACTTTTCATTTTGTAACGTTTGGATGTATTAACTTTAGGGTATTAACATAGTTAGTCCCTATGGTTTGCACAAAATATCATACTTAGGTACTAATAGAATGTGATTTTAAACGTACAAATAACGTTAATACCTCCAAACGTTACAAAATGAAAAGTTAATACCCTAGAATATGATTTTAAAACTATTAGTACCTAAGCATGTTACTTTGTGCAAACCATAGGGACTAACTATGTAATTAACTAAAATATTTTTAAAGATAAAGATTTTATTTAATGGGTAGTTTTAATTGTTTTTATATTTGATGATAAGGACAAGGATAACTGATAATCACATATTAAAATTAAATATTTATTCTAATCAATTGTTTCGTTAAAAGGATTTATTCAATACATGTAGAACATATATATTTTTTATATATGTGGTATAATTAGAATCCTATTTTTAATAAAGGATCCCATTATCCCGTTTTACACTCCAATGAAATAATAATATTACATCATAATATCCAACTTATCTCTTGTGTATTTAATATTTTTTACTAAAATATTTTTTTTTCTACTGATAATCCAACATCAAGTAATACGTAAGTTTCTAATTTAATAATAAATAAATAAAAACAAAGTAAAATGTTATAAACCATGATATACACAACTCTCTAACCTAATAAAAAATAAAGTGAGATGTTACAATAAGTACCTCAAAGTTCATTTTGTTAGAAAACACATCTTGATTCCTAAATATGTTAACGAATTACATTATTCGTGTAAGACATGTGTTTATTCAAATCGTGCAATACACGAGTTTTTAAAAGATGTAACTATTTTATTATTTAGTATATAAAGTTATATTTATTCAACCCGTGTAATACACGGGGTTCTAACCTAGTTATTGTATAAATGGGTCTTTAACGTAGGAAGGTTCAAATGAGAAGAAATTTTTTGTAAGAAGAAAAAATAATAAATTTCAACCAATAAAAATGTTTCATTTTACTTAATTTAATATTTACATTTAATTTTAATGTAAAAGTATATTTGTAAACTTACATAGATCATTAATATCTAGTATTCCTGTTTAATAGCCAACTACATTAAATTTGTAACTTATTTAAAAAAAAAAAAAAATTAGAGTGTAGGACAAATTACTAGTTGTGTAGGATAAATTACGAGTTGTGTAAGAAAAAATAAAAGTATTTGTAGGATAACTTTTTATGTGTGTAGGCAATGAAAGTTAATGTAGAGAATAATAGTCTTTACGGGTAATTAATTACTTAAATATTTTAATAAATGAGATGAAAGAATAACTACATAATATTTTACAATTCTACCTTTTGTTCTCAATTAAATTTTTATTCTCAAATGAACCTCCCCCAACATATAAATTGGCTTAACAAGAGAAATGAAGAAGTGAATTTTTTTAAATCTTATTAGCATGCATTTTAGTCTCATATATCTAAAAAAATATGTATTTACATAATTACTCTACTAGTGTAAATTCATGATTTTTTTTTACATTTTGCAATTAAACATCATACTTAAGTAGATGAAAAAAAGAAGAAGCTTCATCCACTTCTCATGTTAAGGTCATTTTATATGTTAGAGTAAAGTCCAGTTTCAAGGTCCCTGAGGTTAACACCTGCTCACAGGTTTAGTCCTTTAAAAAATTCAACACTTCATTCCCTTACGTTGTCAATTTGATTCAATTAAACCCCTGGGGCAAACTGCCGTTACTTCACCGTTACTGAACTTACTAAATGACAATAATACCCTCCATGGGCCAAAAGTGCAAGTACAAACATTCTTCTTTATAACTCTCTGTATATTACAATTTCTATAAACTTCCATGTGCTGCTCTCAACTAGGGATGAACAAATGGTACCGAATACCGGTACCGAATTTACCGAACCGGGTACATTTTCGGTACCGATTCGATACCGACTTTTGACATTTTCGGTACCAGTATTTACCCGTTTCTACACTAAAATACCGGTTCCGAACCGGGTATATTTTCGGTACCGATTCGATACCGACTTTTGACATTTTCGGTACCGGTTCGGCACGGTTCCGGTATTACTGGTTTTTACACTGTATATTCGGTACCGGTACACACTTTTGGGGATTTTCGATACCGGTACCGGTTCAGTACCGAACGGGTACCGGTTCGGTACCGAACGGGTACCATGCTCATCCCTATCAGGGACCAAAGTGTTGAATTTTTTGAAATAGAGACTGAACCTGTGAGCGGGTGCACTACTAGAAAATTGTCCAATTTGTGACAACCAAATTTGTAGCAAATTGGCCTTACCCACAAATTTCCTACAAAAAAATTCGTAGGATATAAACTTGTGGGTAACCGGATTAGCTACAAAAATACGACAAAATCTGCTACAAAATTCCTACAAAATCTCTGGTCGCAAAATTTGCTACAAAATACTGACAAAACTCTCTTCTTACAAAATTCCGACAATTTTTCCACGTTTTTGCCTTTTTTTATATTATTTTATGATATTTTATACTTAAAATAAATAACATTATTAAAAAAAATATTCATAATTTTTTATTTTCCCGACAAAATTCCTACAAATTATAAAACGTTTTTGCGACAAAATTCCTACAAATTATAAATAAGACAAGTGACAAAATACCTACAAATTATAAAACTTTTCTGCGACAAAATTCCTACAAATTATAAAACGTGCTTGCGACAAAATTCCTACAAATTATAAAACTTTTCTGCGACAAATTTCCTACAAATTGATAAATTTTCTCTAAACAATTTGCTACAAATTTCCTACAACAAAAAAAAATGTAGCTACAAATTTCCTACAAACAGTTAAAAACATTCTTGCAACAAAATTCCTACAAATTATAAAACTCTTCTGCGACAAAATTCCTACAAACTATAAAACTCTTCTGCGACAAAATTCCTACAAACTATAAAACTCTTCTGCGGCAGATTTGCGACAAAATAACAAATCTGAATTTTAAAAAACTAAAAAATGCAGCAAAATATAAAATATTCCAAAAAATGCAGCAAAAATGCAGCAAGCAAAATTGTAAACCATTCCAAAACATTCGCAACAAGCAAGATTCTAAAACATTCCAAAAGTTCCAAAACACACAAAAAAATCCTAATTAAGAGCAAGTTTTTTGATTCAAAACTAATCCAACATTCCAATACTTAACAAAACGAGAGCTTTGTTTACTTCTTTCCGATGTTTTTCACCATTTCTTCCATATTTTTTCGCCATGCGTCTTGGTCGGCCCGCTCTTTTTCACGCTCTTGTTGAAATAGTTCGAAACGGGCTTCTATGTTTTGTCGAGCCTCAAGCTCTCTTTCTAGTTCCGCCTGAACTTTTTGAAGCTGAAAATTATAAAACCGTAATCATCACATATAAACCCGAACAGGTCGATCAACACTACAAAAATCTAACTAACAACGTAAAAATCCCGTATAACAAAATACAAACAAACATACATATTAAATTCATTTGATGGAACTTGAATACCAACTAAAACATTTGCCCCCATTCCTCCCTGAAAAATGACAGTAAGCAGGCATTAGAAATTTAAAATCACCAAAATCCAAAGGGTAAAATAGGAATTTTATGAAAATCGTATCATGCAACTCAAACCTGTGCACGGTAGTGAAACAAACTGATGTTCCAACATGGACTAAGAGCGTGCAAGAACTTCATCAAAGCCCCTGGCCTCTCGGGGAATACAAACCGACAAAGAAGCTCGTTTTCTGCATTAGTTCTGCCTCCCATCTGATTATTGACACCGGTTTTTGGTAAGTTCTTAACGCATGCAACATGCTAAATCGCTTTTATTCCAAGAACGCGATTATTAAATGTTTTACAGAATAATACAAAATAGAGAAGAATGTTACCAGATGGCGTAAATGATCTTTAACCATGTCATTGTTTTAAATTCAATGGTTTTTAGTTTATGCGACTCCATTCTCTCCACCATTTCTTGGAGTTCAAACTTGGTATGAAGACCGACACTACAAAACAGAGAACAAACATCAGTTTTAAATAAAATATGTCAAAAAAATATATTTTAACTTTCTCAAAACAAATGTCCAGCGCAAGCTGCGTTTTACACGGTGCCCATCGGCTAGCAGGGCATTGGTAGGGCCCAATGAGTTTTGGGTAACAGTTTCTCAGGGTTATAAAAATAATAAGAGTAAAATGCCATTTTCATCCCTTTCTCAGGGTTAATAAGAGTAAAATGTCATTATCGTCCTTGAGGTTTAGCCAGTTTTACGACTTTTGTCTAAATGTTTGTTTTTCTGCATTTGGATCCAAAAGGTTTGAATTCTTGCCATTTTCATCTGGCCCGTTAACTCCATCCATTTTTCTCTGTTAAGTCAAGTCGGGGGTATTTCCGTCTTTTTTGTTACTTAAAGGGCAATTCAGTTTTTTTCCGAGGTATTTGGTCTTTTTACATAAAATGAAAAAGACCAAAATGCCCTTTAAGTTAACAAAAAAGACAGAAATACCCCTGACTTAACACGGAAAAATGGATGGAGTTGAAGAGCCGGATGAAAATGGCAAGATTTCAAACCATTTGGATCCAGATGCGAAAAACAAACCGTTGCACGAAAGTCGCTAAAGTAACCAAACGTCAGGATGAAAATGGCATTTTACTCATAATAATACTAAAAGGCTCTTACCTGTACAGAACAAGAGCTTGTTTCTTTTCATGTTCATATCTGTACTTAAACTCGGTAATATCCATCTTCCCAACATGCCAACACATGTCAAAATTCATTTGGTATTTAGAAAGTTAACATTTGACGAGTTTGAACTTTTTTTATTAAAAGCTTTTAAGGAAAAAAACTTACCAGTTCAGCAAACTGTTTAAAACTTCCAGGTTCTTCAGGCAGGAAAGTTGCGAGTACAGCCTCCCGTTGTCTACCAACATTTGCAAGTTCGGTAACCAATCTTAATCTATCGAAATTCATGTTGGCCCCACTAGTTATAGCTACAATAATTTGCATCAAATCGAGCACCATATCACTCATTTTGACTCGCTACCCAACCCGCTAATGTTTACATCCATAAATAAGGGTTATGTGTTATACCTTCGGATCCCCGACCTGAACCTCGTCACATTTCTTTAACCTCAAACAGAACATGTAGGTAAAGACGGCTGACCAGAACTTCGCATGTGATTTTCCTCCTCGCGCGTTGCGCGAGTGAATTCGGTGTTAAATATACTAACGCATATCCGCGTTCTTTAACCGCAAACCCAACAACCCCACTTGATTTCGCTTATTACTTTTTCTTCACAACCCATGAGTTGGTATGTAAAGGTTACAAAATACATTCAGCGTACACTTATTATCACATGTAGGTTCCTATAGAGCTGGTAAATGGTAAATTTTCTTACATTCCTAAGCAAATATCAATATTACCAATTTGATGCATAACTCAACATTTATCATCACCGGTTTAAGATCTCATCCTAACGACCACAACGGAAAAATTACTAAGCATAATACTATTTAGACTACAATAGACTGCATTTAATTTACCAAGTGGATCTGCAAAACTTAAAAATGGGTCAACTAAATTCAATTTTAAAGCAGATCAATCGAATTCCTTGAAACGCCAAACAACTAATACATGTCACCCACTTAAAAAAAAACATAAAGAATCACAGATTAAAAGCAGAAAACATAACACGATGTACACAAGATTAGAATGCATATCAGCATACCAATTCGACCAACAAAAGGGAAAAGTGGGTCAATCAAATTCAGATTTCAAATGGCCTAATTCTTTCAGGTTTCAAACAGCCTAATTCTTTCAGCATACGACGACTATATATATGTCAACCCAGCCACACTTTGGCTCAACTAAGAAGTTAACCTTAAAACGGAAGAAACAGAGCGCGAACCGAACCAGTGGTACAATAGGAAATAAATATCAACTAAAATCAAAACAGTATTGCAGGTAGCAAATTATTTTTACAATGCAATTATCATAGACAAATTAGTATTAAAGAAATTGAAACAGAAACAGGTTGACTATGGTATTGTTGCATAAAGTAGAAACGAATAAATGAATATTTTTAATCTAAATAAATCAAAACAAATATATGATAAACCCATCAGTAAAAGAAATAAACATGTCTGCCAACAATCGTTCTAGGCGACTACACTCCATCCACAATCACCATTTTAGTGTTTGTCACCAGCATTTCCGACCCCTATCACCAACGTATAGGGTGGTGCTTTTATGAGAATCAAAGATGGCAGTGATTTGGACGACATGCATTGATGGATCTATATTATGGTTAAGGTATTTCGGCGATTTCATACCAGTGTTCAAGTGGGCATATCTGATTCGATTTCCGCTGGTGGTAAAGCTGAAAATAATCATATTCCATGCTTTCCGGTAGCAACACGATTTGCCTCTCTCTTTTCTCTGTTGTATGTACCTACTTTACACGCGTAAAGACACCAAAATTCAAGAGAAAAGTGGACGCCCAACTACATGATCCCACGCACCACCTAGTTACTATTCACAACATTTATGATTTAATAGAAACAAAAGCATGAATTTGTGCTACCTTATCTGTCAAATGCAACGATGTTAAGAGCCTCATTAACATATATATACATCTGTTATTATTATCAACAGATTATGCGCCACATATGTTTAAATATACTTTCCATGTTATTATTATCAACAGAACCATACATAATGATACATCTTAAAGTTATCACCAACATGAAACTGACCAACATAATAAACCTGGTCTGCAAAAGTGCATCAGCAAAATTGGCAAAAAAAATTAACATCGAACAAAACTTCGGTAATAATAACATTTCAATCCAAAATAAATCAACTACTATCATTGAATTGGGCGGCATGCTAGGCCAAAGCGAGCTCGGGTCAAAACGGATTAAACATCCGTAATAAAAACACTTCGGTTCAAAACGGATCGATAAGAAAAAAAAGGGTTGTTTTGATTCGGGGAAGAATTCCGTGATAAAAACACTTCAATCCAGAATAACTTAACTATTTTAATTGGATTGGGCGGCATGCTGGGTCAAAGCGAGCCCAGGTCAAAACGGATCAAAGCATCCGTAATAAAAACACTTGGGGATACTTTTATTATCTTCTTGACTTTTTAGTTGGATAAGCTTGTGTCAACCGGTACTGGTATCGAAATTACCGGTACGGTTATCGGTACATAAAGGTAAAAACCGACACCAGCCTGGCCAATGAATAGTGTTTTAAATATTATAATAATATATATATTTGATTAAAAGTAGAACTGATCAAATTTGTACAAATATACAGCCTCCTGTCTCAATTAATTCAAATATATTAATTATTAGAGTTTTGGTTTTGAAACTAACGTTAGTGGGAGAATGAGATGCATTATTCCTATTTAGAGCTTGCAGATTAACAATTAAGTGCAAACTAAACAACCTAATCTTTACTTTAACAAACCAATTTTGAATAGCATAGATAACTGTTAACATGTGATATTTAACTTATAACTTATTCTAACACAGAATTCATCTTTCAACCCAGTATCCAACCAATCAAGGGCGCGTAATATTGTATTCAAAGTCTGGTGGATTCTGTAATCTAAGAGAAAAAAACTAATAGTGGAACTGGAATGAATAGTTTTATAATATTAGGACCATTTGGAAATAATGTAAAGATTTATTTTTGAATGTTAAACCACACAATGCAGAAATGGTGAAGATGATTAGCAACACTGGACGACACCGATCAATAACAATTTGCAGGGTAGTGGAAACGGAAACCTCTACTTGGCGCCCTTGCCCGCGACGCCGGTTGGACCGTTCAACGGTAGCACTATTTCCCAATCCCTATCCTATTCTAAATTTGTAGCATAGTATTTTCCTTCAGATGAAAATTGTTTTCAGTCAACATCTCATGCATTTGGAAGGGCGTCAACATTCGACAAAGCAAGCATCTGATGGACTCATGCATTTGGAAGGGCGTCAACATTCGACAAAGTAATTGCGGATGCTTAGCCTTTCTTTAGTTTATATAATCAGGAACAAAAGGTTAAAAGCTTAACAATAAATATTTAATGAGTTGTGTTGCTAATATCTGACTAACAATCTTATGATTGTAATAGCAACTTTAAATCACCATAATCGACATAGTAAACACCTATATAAGGTGGAGATTTATGAGGTCTAAGATCAACACTTGGCACAAGTTATGGTAAATGGAAAGCTCTTAAGGTTTATAAACATCAAGATTAGAAAATTTGACTTACATACTTGGTTTCGGGCGGAAAAACGGCACTGCTTCCGGCTTAGAGTTTCCAATATTTTTGCAGCAGTAACCTAATTGCATCCCTGTATGCTATCGATGGCACCAAAGCCTTCTCTCAAGCCTCAACATCCAGCAAAACCCAACTAATCCCACCACCACCACTGGCTGCGCCAACGCATTGTCAGCCGCTTCAACTGTAATGTATAAATAAGTCAAAAAATAAAGTTCTCTAGTATAGTTTCCATACCGTTGGTAACATAATGAAAAATCAACGAAATGTTAGTTTCTAACCTCGAATTTAATATCAAAATCAGAATCAAAGTTAAAAAACAGTTGGGTTAAGATCTCATTACCAGCTCAGTTTCTCCAGTTTCTCCATCTGCATGTCTCTTAGCCTCCTTGAAGGATCTAAACTTCCGATTCGTTTTGGGTTCATAATAAAACTACGCAAGTGCATCATAGATAGTTACAATAACTAAGATAAACTTTATCATCTTCTGGCTACCACTTTTAACAAAACATAAGCAATTACAGACACCTGCAGCAATAAATGGCATTAGCATATGCAGACCTCATTCAAGAACAGGTGACATAAACCAAATAATAGACCACATTACCAGCTTAGTTTCTCCTTTAATATGTCGCCGAACCTCGTTGAGGGATCTAAATCTTTGATTGGTTTCGGGGTCAATATAATACTACACAATTGCATCATAGTATTTTAAAACAATCGCATTACTATAAAGTTATCATCTTTTGGCTACTAATATAATAAAACTTAAGCAATCTGAGATTTACCTTGTCGATGACTCCATTAGGGCGTACGTTTTGTTCAATTTTCCATTCTGTTGCTGCTGCCGGATTCATGGCAACATCATCGAGTTTCCGATAGATCGCCAAAATACAAAGCAGGGAGCTGCTGATATCACCAGAATTATGGCCGTAGTTGTAGCGGTTCTGAAAAGATGATGAAATCCGTATTAAACATTATAAACATCCAAAAAGATGATGAAATCGGTATTAATTTTTCAAAGTCAAAACGTTATGCATACTGTGGAAGTAATTAAGCAAAATATGAAATATACCTTAGAGATCTGGCAGATAATATAAATTTCTTTCTGCAGAAACACTTCTTCTATCTATACATTGTATAGTACTTGTGAACAGCTAGATTAAAAGAAAAGGTTAACAGTTAGAAATGTAATCCAGTCTTGAGCTCGTTCTATTGCATCAGTGCTATGAAACAGAGTGCTAAGAGATACGAACCTTGCTTTAGATCCATTCCTGTTCAAGATGTTGGATCTGAATCCACTGTTGATTCACAGTTGCAGTCACCATTTTCTATTCACCTTCGCAAAATCCCAAACTCCCAATCTACAATATTAGAAATTGCAATTAAGCCAGTTGATTCAAAATGAACGATAATTAACACATTAGGGTTCTGGTGCTTGCTGTGAGCATAACCGGCGGCGTAGGTGGTGGTTACATAACACAGCAAGAACGGTTTTGGTAATTGCGGTGGGCTAAACCGGTAGATCGTAGGTGGGACGGAGGGACTCACCGCTGGTAGTGATGGTGGGAACAATTGGGGGGAAATGAGGAAAATGAGGATGCGGCTAAACCGGAAGATCGTAGGTGGGACGGAGGGACTCACCGTGGCGGCAGCGGAGGTGGTTGTGGTGGTGACAGCGGCAAGAGGTGGGGATTGGTCGGAGGGGTTGCAAGACCTTGGAAGCAAGAGTTGGGGAAATGGGGTGAAGATGAGGAGGGAAATGAAAATAAGGGTAGATGTTTGGCGCTGGTTGATGAGATATGAAAATTTTTGACCGGTCAACTCTACATAGGTTAATTAATTTAATTTCTTAAAACAATCCTAACAAAATGAAAATTGTATTTATAAAATTGGGTAAATTACTTTTTGAGTCCCTATTTTTTATGGTTTTAACTAGTTGGGTCCAAAAGCAAAAAGTTTAACGACCTGAGTTCCCATAAGCATTTTCTTTAACCATTTGAGTCCAAATTTCTAACACTGTAAGAATTATTCTGTTAATTTTTGTTAAATGACCAAATTACCCTTATCCCCTCCAAAACCCTAACAAAACACCCAACTGGCTCCCATCCCCTTCACAATACATATCCTTCATATCCCAAACCCTAACCCCACTCTCACATCCCCCCACAACTGCCTCCCATCCCCTGTCCCCTCCAAATCTGTAACAGAACACCCAATCTGCGTCTCCCTTCAATTTGAATAAAACACACACTCCTTTTTTCTCTGTCAATTCGAATACCATTTCATCCAAACCCTAATTTCAATCAATCGTACATTTGTGTCCGTGAGATCTACACCATTCATATTCACTATCTGTTATAAACTAATTGGAGCAGAAAAGAAACAATGTCTGCTAATCGAACAACCGGTAACAGTTACAGTGGTAGCCTAGTTGATCCGAGCAATCTGCATCTAAAAAAGGAGTTAACTCAATCGTCATCCAGATCCACCACCGCCGCTGCCGGTGATGGTTCGTCTTCAGTTACCACTGTTCACGGGCCTAAACAAATCCCTTTTTGTTGTTTGATCCATAATAATGCGTTGACTACAAGATGTCAGATTCAGTTGGAGAGATTTTGAAGGGATTAAGGTGTTACTTTGACAGGGCCTTGCCTGTTATACTTTTATACGATAAAGAGCGTGTACAATATCGCGAATAAGTTAAAAATGATGTTTCTCCGTCAAGCGTATACGGTGCTCAACATCTGCTACACTTATTTGGTAAGATTCTTTTTTAACCAGTCCTCATTATGGTAAGAGTTAACTGTCATTCTTCTGCTTATAAAATGTGGGTCCCAATGCTTCATACAACTCACATCTAGCAGGAAACTTGAAAGAAAATTTGATTCAATCCGACAACAACCGACGGTGACTGGTGGTGTTGATCGATCTTTCGTTACCTACCTCCTTACATCCAACACCCTTCCCTATCGCCTGCTGTGTATCCTAAACCACTAATTTCATATTTAATTGCTACTAAACCCTAATAAATCAAAAAATTTCCTTTTTCAAGTATAACTGCAAAGGGAACCCTTCTAAAACCCACCACCGCCGAAATCCACAACTTCACAAAACTAGATCGGAACTCAGAGATATTGTCGGAGATGATGAGACACATGGATAGTGGTGGTTGTCGAAGACAAAGAAATATAGATATGGTGGTGGTATCGTATCGTATCGCATCGTATCATATCGTATATTATCGTATCGTATAGTATAGTGTAGTATGGTATCGTATCGTGTAATATGGTATCGTATCGTGTCGTCTCATATGGTATGGTATGGTATCGTATGGTATCGTATCGTATCTTATCGTGTGGTATGATATCGTATTTTATCGTATGGTATGGTATGGTATGGATGGTGTTGTATGGTATGGTATGGTATGGTATCGTATTTTTCGTATGGTATGGTGTCGTATCTTATCATATGGAACGGTATGGTATGGTATGGTATGGTATGGTATGGTATGGTATGGTATGGTATGGTATGGTATCGTATCGTATCTTATCGTATGGTATGGTATGGTATCTTATGGTATGGTATGGTATCTTATGGTATGGTATGGTATGGTATGGTATGGTATGGTATGGTATGTTATGGTATGGTATGGATGGTGTTGTATGGTATGGTATGGTATGGTAATATGGTATGGTATGGCATCGTATCGTATCATATCTTATGGTATGGTATCGTATCATATCTTATCGTATGGTATGGTATCGTATCGTAAGTGAGTAAATGACCTTTTTATTTTGCAGAAATTCAGACATTACAAATATAAGAACTTTTGTTTTTGTAAGAAAATTGTAAAAAACGAGGTCAATTTGCTACAAATTTTTGACAAATTTAGCATTTTATTTTTAATTTTTTTTATTTAACTAAGTTAAGAAATAACAAATACTTTGACCCTTTTTGTCGAAAAACTGTAGCAAATAAGGTCAATTTCCTACAAATTATCGACAAATGTAAAATTTTATTTTCAAAACTATATGTTTTTTATAATCAATATGGTTTTGTAGGAAATCTGTAGCTACTGGTGTGTTAGTTTGCTACAAATTGCCGACAAAATATGGTTTTGTAGGAAATCTGTAGCTACTGGTGTGTTAGTTTGCTACAAATTGCCGACAAAATATGGTTTTATAGGAAATCTGTAGCTACTGGTGTGTTAGTTTGCTACAAATTGCCGACAAATTTAACATTTTATTTCTAAAATTGATAAATTAACAAATAAAATAACATTTTTGTAGGAAATCCGTAGCAACTTGCTACAAATTTGCTACAACTTAAGTTTTAATTTTTTAATTTTTTTATTTTGCAGAAATTCAGACATTAAAAATATAATAACTTTTGTTTTTGTAAGAAAATTGTAGAAAACGAGGTCAATTTGCTACAAATTTTCGACAAATTTAGCTTTTTATTTTTAATTTTTTTTATTTAACTAAGTTAAGAAATAACAAATAATTTGACCCTTTTTTGTCGAAAAATTGTAGCAAATAAGGTCAATTTCCTACAAATTATCGACAAATGGAAAATTTTATTTTCAAAACTATATGTTTTTTATAATCAATATGGTTTTGTAGGAAATCTGTAGCTACTGGTGTGTTAGTTTGCTACAAATTGCCTACAAAATATGGTTTTGTAGGAAATCTGTAGCTAATGGTGTGTTAGTTTGCTACAAATTACCGACAAATTTAATATTTTATTTCTAAAATTGATAAATTAACAAATAAAATAACATTTTTGTAGGAAATCCGTAGCAACTTGCTACAAATTTGCTACAACTTAAGTTTTAATTTTTTAATTTATTTATTTTGCAAAAATTTAGACATTACAAATATAATAACTTTTTTTTTTGTAAGAAAATTGTAGAAAACGAGGTCAATTTCCTACAAATTTTCGACAAATTTAGCATTTTATTTTTAAATTTTTTTTATTTAACTAACTTAAGAAATAACAAATAATTTGACCCTTTTTTGTCGAAAAACTGTAGCAAATAAGATCAATTTGCTACAAATTTTCGACAGATTTAACACTTTATGTTATTTAATTATTTATTTTACTGAAATTCAGACTCGAAAAATAAAATAAATTACACTTGTCGCAAATTTGTAGCTAGTTGCTACAAATTTCCGACAAATTATGAAAATTTATTTTTTAAATTATTTATTTTGCTATAGTAACAAATAATTTAAATTTCTTATTTATTTTGTAGGAATTTTGTCACAAAGATAATATATTTTGCTACAAAATTGCTACAAATGCTTGTTGTGTGGCAATTTTGTAGGAAAATTGTGGATAAGTTTTGGGTTTTTTTTTTGTTTTTCTTTTTTGTCAAAAAATTGTAGGAAAATTGTAAAAAAAATTGAGTTGTGGGAAATTTGTAGGAAACTTTTGTAGGAAAAAATTTAGTTTTCTAGTAGTGGTGTTAACCTCACTGAAATTGTATTTACTTTATATGTTAAAACTCATTTGTATTTGATCTTAAAATACTTAAATGGATTTTCTCTCTATAATTCCTATATATATAAACTAGCGACATAAGTAAAAATTATAAGATGTCAAATATCTTACATAAAAGTGGTTTAATTGAGAAAAAAAACATAATGAGAATATCCAACATGTTTGGTCTCATATTGCAAAAAGAAGACTGTTGTAAAGATTTGGTAGTTTAGCAAGCAAGGTAATTCCATCATTATCAATTATTATTTTTCAGTTTATAATTTAATACAAAACAATCATGATTAAGAAAACCTTAAAACCAACATCGTGATGTGAGGTAGTTATCCAGCTAACAGCTTACCAATGTCTTTAACATTAAGATACAACATTCAATATCTACTTTGGACTATATAGCCAATTTTCTTTTTCAACCTAAAATGTATATCTTTTCATAAGTTCTAAATAAATTTATTATTTTTTTATTTGGGTAATGTTTATACGATTTTTTCCAGTTATGATTATTTAATGTTGTTCAGCAAACAACACGTATTTGATGAACAATTCATGCTTGATAGAGGGATCTTTATCAAGTTCGATTTTAAGTATTTACCCAAGGTTTAATAAATCTAGTTCGCATTTATAAAATTTAAACTATAAATTTTATAATTTTATCTAGCCTTATTAGATGTCTTATATATTTAGGGTCATCTTATTCACACACCCTCAAATCTTATTCATACGCTGTTTCCACTCTATCTTTGTCACTATATCTATCTCTGTCTCTATATATCTACTAGGTTATACACACGTATACTACACGAGTTGAATACAAAAAATGATGCAATTTAAAAATATTTATAATAAATAATTATATACCACATTATACATAATAACAAAAAAAATACAAATCAATGTTACATTTACAATCTATAAATCTATTGAACAAATACATATTAGATGTTTCTAAAGACTTTTTTATAGACGACATTAGATGTTCTACGCGAAAGCTTATCATCTTTCTCGTTTTTAAAGGAGAATTATACAGGAGGATATTAAGTCATAAAATCAAAATTATAGATTATAACGAAAATTAGCTTGGAGATAGTTTAGGTATGAAGATTAAAATTGAAATTATATCGTATACCATAATATACAAATTGAATATTTGACTTAATTATTATAAATCAGGAAAAAAATATTTTGACATTTATAATAAGTGATATCTATGTATTTATTATTAAAAAATATATTTAATTAAAATATAATTAAAAATTAAGAAGGTGAAGAAGAAAGTCGCATGTGACACTAATTGAAACCGTTTATTAGTTATCAACACTCATTTAGTTATTTGAGGAGTACTAATATAAACTTAACGTAAGGTAATCGTACTTTTTCGTAGATTTCAAATCAAGTTTACTTAATCTCCTAGTATAGTGAAGTGATAATGCACGTAGAGTACTAGAGTTCATCTTAATTTAACCTTCTCATTAATATCATCATGTAATAAATTCTTTAATACTTTAATATAACTTACGGTATACTTTTGTTTAAAAGTACATCAAATAAATTATGATTTTTAACGGAAAATTTCTTTTAAAGTAAATTACAAAAATCGTCCTTTATGTATGTCACTTATTACAAACTGTGTCCTTTATCTTTAATAATTACAGAAAACGTACTCGATGTTTGCAAACTCTTGCAAGTTATGTCCTTTATCCCTAACTCAATTAATTTTTTGTGGTTAAATCTGACCAAATGGACCCCACATAAGGGTATTTTGGTCATTTTACTCTCATGTGAGGTCCATTTGGTCAGATTTAACCACAAAAATACCCTCACGTGGGGTTCATTTGGTCAGATTTAACCACAAAAATTAACTGAGTTGGGGCTAAAGGACATAACTTGCAAGGGTTTGCAAACATCGAGTACGTTTTCTGTAATTATTGAAGACAAAGGACACAGTTTGCAATAAGTGACATACATAAAGGACGATTTTTGTAATTTACTCTTTCTTTTATTCCATGTCGTTTTGTGAGACTTGAATCTAAAACTTCTTCTTCCAAGATATTTAAAGGTTTTGTCTTTGCTAATAGATCACCATCCCATTAGTGAAATAAATTATAGAGTTAAATGCTTGGTTGGTCCCTGTGGTTTGCAAAAACTGCAGACTTGGTCCCAGTGGTTCACTAATTACATGCGTGGTCCCAAAAGTTGTCAAAAATGAACTCGGTTGGTCCCCTGACCTAACCTCTGTTAAATTTCTCAGTTAACTACATGTAAAATGTCCATTTTACCTCTGAGATTAAAAAATAAAACAATTAAAAAACCCATTTGGGTTTCCAACTTAACAAACTAACCCCTAAACATTGCCTGGGCAAGAACCATTTCTAATCAGCAGATCATATCATCATCTTCTCTTCCACTTGAACCTTCCTTTCAATCTTTACAATCAAATCTATTAGCAGTTCAAGAAACCCACAATAGAAGAAACAATAAACTAGATAACATAGCTCGAACACCACCACCACCACCACAACTCACAATCACAAACACCCATTACACAATCACAAACACCCTCAAGTGATCCAATCGGGAATAATGTGGCGAGGAGATGTCCGACGAGAAATGGTCCGGTGCGGCGATTAGTGGAGTCGAAACGACTTTTGCGGATCCTTTTGTTGTGTGCGAGTACAACAGATCGAATGGGCTGAGTGAAGAATTGATAAACGAATTACCAGATTTGTGTTCGAGAATTGTTGCAAAAGGGTATGTGCGATTTGCTTACAACAGTCGTCTTCATCATCATCATCGTCGACCACCGTCGCCGCCGCCGTAGCGGCGGCGGCGCCGCCAATCTCCGCCGCTCTCTCTCTCTTCCTGATTTCTCTCTCCTCTTCGTCACTTTCTCTCTCTCTCTTTCGAGACCATACGTGTGCGTGTAAGGGTGGTGCGGGGTGGAAGAAGGTGGGGTGGGTGTGGTCGTCGGTTAACCGCCGGCATCAACGCCGGTGTCCGGCGCGTCTGCTGGAAGAATACAAAGGGAGAGAGAACGAGAGTGGGCAAGGGTTTGGGTGTGTATGTATATGTGTTTTGAGATGGAGGGAGGTGCTCTGATTTTTTATTTTGGAGCAGGTTATGAAGGAGCAGGAGGTTGAAGAAGATGAATAGCAGATCTTCTTTGTATATATTTTTTATTTTTTTAATTGTTCAAGGGGAATATAGTCATTTTATACATAGTTAACAGGGAAATTTAACAGAGGTTAGGTCAGGGGACCAACCGAGTTCATTTTTGACAACTTTTGGGACCACGCGTATAATTAGTAAACCACTAGGACCAAGTATGAAATTTTTGCAAACCACAGGGACCAACCAAGCATTTAACTCTAAATTATATTGAAAATTTGAAATACAATATTCAAACACCATAATTAATAGAAATGCAATATATCATTTGAAGCTAGCTGGTATTTTGGTTTACAGTGTGAGAAGGTGAATATGTATGTTTTATAATAGTATGAAACCTTAATGAAATCTATTATTTAAAATGAAAATATTTGTTGCCGGTTACCAACCCGAAAACTGAGAAAGGTGTTTGATGGAAAGCAAAGGTGGTGATGATTATATCACGTCTCTGATGTTCAAAAAAGCCAAAATGATACAAGAGATTCCATGTTTGCTTATTCACCAAGCTACATATGAATCAAATCATGCACTTTCCTCACACTCTTATTAGACTGGACTGGGTACTACTTGATTATTATCATATCTTCTATTAATTAACAGCATAAGTGAGAAGATCTTATTATTATTTCCATAAAATTATATCAAAATTACCTTGTTCATACAAATAAACTTTTCAACGATTTGTAAGGATTTTTATTAAGTTTTTTTTAACAGCTAATTTCTTTAATCCCCTGTCGTCAATGAGACTTGAACCCAAGACCTTTCCCTTCCCAACCTAGGTGTTTTAAATGATTTTTATTAAGTGTTTGGAGATTTAATATATATATTAAAGAAGTAAATTACTTTTTGAGTCTCTGTGTTTTAGTGGTTTTAACCACTTGAGTCCAAAATAAAAAAGTTTAACGCTCTGAGTCTCTAACCGCTCATTTTATAACGTTTTGAGTCCAATTGTGTTTATTTTATAACGTTTTGAGTCCAATTTTGTTAAAAAAATTGACTCAAAAGGTTAAAAATTCGACTCAAATGGTTAAAATAAAAACGTCTAGGGACTCAGGGCATTAAAAATTTTGATTTTAGACTCAAATAGTTAAAACCACTAAAACACAAGGACTCAAAAAGTAATTTACTCGTAATAAAGTTTATATTGCTTAATATATATGATTTTATATTGTATATTTTATTTTAACAAGATCAAAGTAATTAGCACTTAAATAAGATTTATATATTTTCACTTTTTTTTATAGCAAATAAAACAAGTGCAAATAATTCACCCTTATAGAACCATGTGTTCGAGCTTGTCATTTTGCGAGGGAAGAACCGTTTGCTAGTTCACCTGTCTACTCATATGATTCTTCTGATGGACAAACGAAGGGAAGCTAAGAGCTCTTAAATAATGTAACACCAATAATTTCCTATGAAAAAAAAGGTATTAATAGGTTAAATCTATAGTAATCTTTAATGGGTTTGAGAAACAATGTAACATATATATAATTTTACATTTGACTAATTCATGCTTAGCTTCTCCCTTCTTGAGACTAATTAAACGGAGCTTGATCGATTAGGAAATGAATTATTTTACCATTAGTGTTACAACCACTACTACAATATGAAGCATTAGACGGTGTTCATATTTTGTTTAGACAGTGTTATTTTAATAACACCGTCTTAAAATCAATTCCTCACATGACCGTTGTTCAAATCCAATTAAAATATTCAACAAAATTCCATACAACACCGTCTTATGCTTAAACCCCGTCTTATGTTTACATACGCACCCTTTAGACGGTGTTCCCTTTGAACACCGTCTTATATGCTCATGGTTTAGACGGTGTTATTTTAATAACCCCGTCTTAAAATCAACTCCTCATACATGTTTCAATGAATCACAATGACAATAATGGATCATCTAAGGGCTCTTGTTTTATTAACACTAAAAGGTTTCTCAAAACCTTAGGCGGGCTCAGATCTCACTTTTCCCTCCCAAATCACACCACTTCCTCCCCCAAACCCTAGACAGACGCCGCACACCACGCCGGACCACCTCCTACGCGTCACCACATCACCTCGCCGAACCACCTCTTCGGCACCTTCGGACCACCAGGTATTCTTGTTTTGTTTGATTGTCCCTAATTTGTATTATCTTTACAAATTTCTTGAGTTAAATGTAGTATAGCAGATTATTGTGTTGTTGTTGAGTTAAATTAGAGGTTGAATTCTGCATTTTTTGATAAATAGGTATATTTGCAGTAGTATTCCTTTTGATTTGTTCCAAATGCCCCAAGGACCGTTCGTTCCACCAAGGACCGTCCGCCTTGAACACAAAATCAAATTGATGTGGTTAAACACACCTCAGTCAAGTGATTGGCCTGCCCTTTTGATCTGGTTATTCTCCCCATATCAGTTCTTCTTTCAGTTTGGTTATACACCCCAAACCTTCTTACCGCGGTGACTATAATTCTAAAATAGAATTTGCTCATAATATGGCCCTCTTATCAGATGCAATTTATGAGGTAATTAAGTGCGGTGATACCTCTTGTCTTAGTGTGCTTGCTTGCACCAAATAACATTACAATATTTCGAAGAATAATTTAAGTTACATATATTTTTTGCAGTCAACTAAAGAAAATTGCCATGGAGACTACTTCAACGTAGATCCTAACAACACTCTATGCATACATGACCTTCAAGTGATATATAAGGTACTACGAAGCTAGCTAGATTCCAGTTATGATTCTCATGTTATATTCAGCATCTATCGGTTATAATTTTAACTGGGAGGATTCCCCAGCACTACACGGCTGGAACTAAGTCGGTATTGTTTCATTACCGTACAAACACTCCCTATTGCAACCGGAAAAGAAAGCCCAAAAGATAAAGTTATGATATGTCCCAAATGACATTGACATGTGTTTTACAACGATTGAAAACTATAAATACGAATACTAGCACCTATGTTATTATGTTGGAATCGGTTTTGCTGGTACAATACTTGCACTTGTATAATTTATACCACCAAAAATTAATTTTTTTTAAACAAACATAAGTTATTAGAGAAAAACAAAATTAAATCATTGGATGAATTAAAGACGTATATTTTTTTATTAGGGTGAAATTGTCTCATTTTTTCTTTTGTTTTTTTTTCTCTGTAGTGCCTTGAAAGAATAAAGCCGGCCCATATTTTAGAGCCTAATTGTCTCTATTCCAATACCTTAAGATCTAACCCCTTCAGGAGTGACTTAACACCTTTTGAAAACACCTCAGTGGATATCTTACCTCAAGTCCAGACCCGACTGTGTCGAGTATCTCTCGCCATCCCTCTGCGTATTTGATTCAAAGCTTGCTTTATTGTGATGTTTTGTATTCTGTCTGTGCTTATTGCAGGAAGACAATTATATATACTTCTATGCTTGGGCTAATAGTAGAGACGTGCGAGAAGCTCTTCACATTCATGAGGTTTGTAGTTCACCATTAGTTTTATCCATGTTCATCTGGATTTTGAAGGATAATAATAATCTGATTCTCCTCGACCTCATGAAACTAGATTCCACTTTGTAGTTGTTCTAGCATATTTAGAGCTCTTGAAAGCACAATTTGACCAATTACCTTTTGTAACTGAACAGCGGAGATCATGACATGGCTGTTCCATATATTAGTAACCATACTTGTTAAAAAAGTCATGATTATGTATATGTTTTTCCTTTAACTAAATAAATGTCAAATTTGAAAGTCGATCAAAGTCATGTGAGTTAAAAGAAAAAAAAATGTCATATTTAATAAAGACTTGATTCTTAGAATAAAATATAAACTTGTTATAGACTTGATTCTTCGAATAAAATATAAACTTGTTATAGACTTGATTCTTAGAATAAAATATAAACTTGCTATTTGAGACAATACTGAACATTTATTTATTATAACATAGAAACATGTTATTTTAGGCAAAAAGAATATTAAAAAAAATCAAATATAACTCAATTCCTTCTTGTCATTGAGATATTTTAAGTAGTTAGAGTTCTAAATTTGCTTTCATCTACAAAACATTGTTATATATTATATAACTATACTATTTTAACTTTATAATCAGGCTCCACGCAATGTAGCTCGGCTTGAATTTTGGGGTATATCACTGATTTCAACCCGGGTTATACTACTCGTGGGTAGTAGTGACCTTTTCTTTTAGTATGATGCGCTTGTTAAGCGACTAGTTGAATTCAAACCACCGGATACGAGCACTAAATTGGATTTAGGCTCTACATTTTTTATCCAGGTATCATGAATACATGTAGGTACGATGTTGCACGCATTGCGCTTTATTATCTTTTGATAAGTTAAAATGTTGTATAGCACTACTCGTGTTGGTGGCTAGTCCAACATTTCCAACCATTCGCAAGCAAAAATTGATCTTGCGATTCTAAAGATCTTTGATACTTTTGAATCAGTATGAACTATCTATATGCATTTATAAGAATATGTAGTACCGGTACTCATCATGACAAATTCATAACTTAAATAGTAACTAAAGTATTGTATTCTTGTCTTTGTCTTAGCTAGACGAAAAAATGGATGATACGCGAGTCCACACATCGTATTTATTTAAATGTTTATGAGCTAACTACCACCAATGGTACGTTTGCAAAAGACGAGCGAACGAAAAGTTGATAAGCAGCTATTGGCCGGGCATAACGTGCGGTTTAACCCGCATTAATGAGATGAAATGTGATATAAGAGAAAAGTAGACACACGACTATAAAGTTACGTATCTTATGGACATAGACATAACTTTCTTCTAATATAGCTATAGAGGTATAACACAACAATCAAAATGACTATTTTAGTTGTATCTCTCAATGTTTCCCATGGAAGTAACATCCAAAGCTTTTAACCTTTAATCATAAGATTCACATAGCTTTGTAACTTCTATGATTGCAAACTATAGTGGTACAATGATAGACATGCACATGCCTTGATCAATAGAAAGGGAAATAACACGAATTCGCGTATTTAGAAATTTTTATTTAAAATTGGTTTCAAGTATTGATTCATGATTTATACTAAGTCTGTAATATATTATGTACTATATGGTTCAACACTTCAACTATTTATAGGAAGACTACAAGAATAACTATAGAGGAAACATAGCCAAACCATAACTTCTAATCATAACAAAAATCTCATCTATGTAATAAATCGTAACTATGTTACACCTCGTGGACTCTTAACCTGAAGATATGAAGCTAATCAAGACTTAAGTTTCTGTCATCAAAAGGGAAGGTTTTTGAGTATTGGAGACATTTCAACCATGGGGGTTCTTAGAACTCTAATGTTTTCGGGACACATGTAAGGGTGGTTCGATTTAAGTTTATCCTACGTGACGCTGGAAAAACAAAATCAGATAACTATTTGTAATTAATAAATATACACTGTCGATGTTCAAAAGAATTAACTAGAAACCGTCAGTCAATTTTATTAATCAGTTAACTAGAAACATGATTATCTTGGATCCTAAAATGAAAATATTAGGATCAAACATAAAACATAATCCTATAAAATTGTAGCTATTTTCTATTTTTCTTACTACGAAAGGCTTGTGCCTTGTGGCGAATCTATGGACCAATGGGCTTTAAATCAACCAAGCCCATATGTTCTCCCTTCCTTTCTATGGTTTCTTTGGGCCGGTATAGTAACCATACTTGTTAAAAGCCATCGCCTCTTGCGTCTAGGCCCATTTTTCAGGCGAGGCGAGACACTTGCGCTTTAAGTCGAGGAAATTGTTCTTTAATTCTCCAGTTGATAGTTCAGGCACACATTCCGACCAAAATCTCTAAATTCCGACAAGATTCTAGCCAGATTTCTACTTTTAGCTAAGGAAAACTACTCGTCTACACTAATACACTAATATTTTAGAACTTTTGATACTAAATAGATGATATAAAGTGTTATAAAATAGATTTTGTTTTTTTTTATTTGAAGAATAGTATTCTTTTTCTAACATAATACATTTTTTATTTTTTTCATTATGCGCTTTATTTTTCTCAGGCCCTCGCTTTTTTGCGCTTTGCGCCTAAGCCCCCAGGCGAGGCCTATGCGCCTTGAGTGCATCTAGCGCCTTTAATAACTATGATAGTAACTATTTTCTCAATTGGGGAGTTGCTTGGAAAGTAGTTATTAAAATGAATAAACTCCAAAAAGGTACTTGAAGTTTCGTCACTTTTACCACTTTAGTCTAAAACTCAAATCTTTAGAATCTGGGTCTCTGTGGTTTCATTTTTGTTGCCATTTTCATCCAAAAGCAAAATCTGGTCAGATTTTTCAGTTAATATCCAACTTTTTTGTCATTTTCCACCCTTTTAATGAAGGGCAAAATGGTCAGATTTTTTTAATTTGTTATAATAAAACATTAAAAGACCATTTTGCCCTTCATTAAAAAGGAGGAAAAAGACAAAGAAACTGAATGTTAACTGAAAAATCTGAACAAATTTTGCTTTTGGATGAAAATGGCAACAAAACTGAAACCACAGAATCTAGATTCAAAAGGTTTGAGTTTTGAATTAGACCAGTGGGTATGGGAGGCTCATCCCCATGAGGATGGGCCGTCACGTCACCGCCACGTAGGAGAGACTTGGAGAGGATGGACCTAAGGGGTGGGGGATGAACCCCTTTATATATATATATATATATATATGTATGTATATATAGATGTGTGTGTGTGAGGAGAGAGGAAGTTGGCCCGTCTTAATTGGCTTTGGGAGGACGAATTGGACAGGGCTGGGACATCGACGTTCCTGAGGGGTGGTCTTTTTGGGGCGGCTTGGGGAAGACGGGCCTAAGGACGGTGCCATACCCTCCGGTCTTAGAATGATCAAACCTGAGAGACTATTTTGAAAGTTTACTCTATTAAAATTTAAAACTATTTATTTGGTTATTGTGTTTGGATAACATCTTGTTGGTTAAAAGTCAACACTACCCTCAGATTTTAAAGCCTTCAAAGCCACAAGTAGCTTACAACATGAACCACAAATTTGATGCCACATCATCTAAATTAGATTCTGCATGGGCCCACATGGCAACTCAAACAGCCAATCACATAGTTCTGTCTTCTACTCCTATCCTTTTAGATAAGCCCATATGCCATACATTAACACCAACCACTTCTTCCTCCCAAACCCTCTCATTCTTCATTACCAAATCTTGAAGACACAAAGATTTACATACAAACAATGGCTTCAACTGCTTGTGCTTCTTCTGCCATTGCAGCTGTTGCTTTTTCTTCCCCAAGGTACGTATGCATTATATAGACACTGAATGATTATTACATTACAAATACAAAAGTAGACTCCTATAATTAAAGAGAGTAACAAATATAAAGATATATACAAATATTATTTCTATATAACTAGTGATTGTCTAGTAACTGATTATATCAACTTTTTGGTGATTTTATTTTATAGTTCACAGAAAAGTGGATCTATTGTTGGATCAACAAAGGCTTCTTTTCTTGGTGGGAAGAAACTGAGGGTTAGCAAGTTGGGTGCACCATCCGGTTCACGATCATTTGGAACCGTTTGCGCTGCGGCTGACCCCGATAGACCCATTTGGTTCCCTGGCAGCACCCCACCAGAATGGCTCGATGGCAGGTTTGATCACTTGAATTATATAATTAACATAAGGAGAACATACACGAAATATTTAATTGTGTTTTTTGTGATCCTAATGTGTTGTTTTGATAACTTGCAGCCTACCGGGAGACTTCGGGTTTGATCCTCTTGGTCTAGGTAAGCATGATCATTAATCATTAGGGATGACAATTGGATGGGTTTGGGACGGGTGCTGGTAATCCCGGTTACATACTCGATTGTAAAACTGTTTCCCATACCTGCCCTAATACCTTTCGGGTATCGGATATAATTGTTAGTTTGTTAAAAATTACCGTTGGGATTGTTAAATAGATTTTTTTACCATTATATTACATAATTTTAATAACCTACGAAATTAGAAATATAAAAATGAAAAATTAGTGGATTAGTAGATTACCTTTTACCACCCAAGGACAAACAAAAACAAAAATAAAATGTTTATGGGTATGTTTAGGACACATGTTTCTGCCCTTTCTGGAACTCGGGCCGGGTATCACATAATACCATGCATGTCCCATATCTGCGAAAAATTTTAAAACTAATCCAACCCGAATACATGTCCCGAATGTTTTGGGTTTGCACATGCGATTTGGTTCGTTTGCCGTCAATGATCATAGATAATATACGAGTGTTTCCCTTACATGATCGTTGTGTTGTAGGATCTGATCCCGAGACTTTGAGATGGAACGTACAAGCAGAACTAGTACACTGCAGATGGGCAATGTTAGGTGCAGCCGGGATCTTCATCCCCGAATTCCTGACAAAAATCGGAATCCTAAACACTCCTTCATGGTACACTGCTGGTGAACAAGAATACTTCACCGACAAAACCACACTATTCATCATTGAGCTTATTTTCATTGGCTGGGCTGAAGGAAGAAGATGGGCTGACATCATCAAACCTGGGTGTGTTAACACCGACCCCATCTTCCCCAACAACAAGCTAACCGGAACAGATGTTGGGTACCCAGGTGGACTATGGTTTGACCCACTCGGCTGGGGAACCGGTTCACCTGCAAAGCTCAAGGAATTGAGGACAAAAGAGATCAAGAATGGAAGATTGGCCATGTTGGCTGTCATGGGTGCATGGTTCCAAGCCATCTACACTGGAACCGGACCCATTGACAACCTGTTTGCTCACCTTGCTGACCCGGGTCACGCTACCATTTTTGCTGTAAGTGGAATCTTTAAAATTTTTATAGGTTATGCTCCCATTATTGTGTATATGAGTTTAAATTTGCTAACATTTTTTGTTTGATTTTTACAGGCATTCAAGGGCTAAACTGCAAGAAAAACTGTTGGCAGGAGGATTGATTATAAGGGTTTTTGGCCAAGTGATGATCATGTTTGTGTATTATTAGAAATCCTATCTTATCTCTACTGTAGAAAAGTTAATGCAATGTACAAATACCTCTTCATTAATTTCAACTCAAAATGCTGCATATATATAAGCTTGTATGTCAGTAAAGTACTTTACTTATAACAAAAATGGATCCATAACACCATTGTGTTGCAGACTTGCATAAGCGATTACTTTATCATAATACTACAACATGCCATAAAGATCAAATCTTGATGAGTCTAGCTTAACTAATCCATTGTCTACTGATTTATTTTTAACGTTTATTAGTTAGTCTTACTTCCATCTTTCTTATAGTATTTTCCGGTCGTCATCCACCATGAACCTTAAGACGATCTTGGCTTCAAGAAACTACATTCTTTGTCATAGTGAAGGTATCAGGAATTCTGTGTTTAATAAAAGAAAAAAACATGCATATATGTTGATGTCTGGTATCATGGTATAAGAATAGAGACCCTCCTAAAGATGGCTTTATTTGAACTTGATAAAGTTGATGGTAATGATAATGGTTCCAATATGTTGACAAATTATATAGTGAAAAGTTCAAGATGTGTTGCTCTATCATCAGGATGGCAAATTAACTCTTCCTCATAACCAAATTTACGGTTGGGAGATTTGTTAGGTTATATTTTACTTGGCGTGTGGCGAACATATGATATATCTCAAGGAATAGGCCAATACAAGAAGGCTTTACTCTTGTATTTGTTCCCGTCCTTTCATTTTCTCGAAATCCAAGAAATACACTGTACTCTTTCGATCATCTACTGAGGCAGATCACAGATCACTAGCTAATACACGTGCGATTACATGGTTGAAATGTCTTCTTGCTGACTTATCCATTATCTCTACTCCCAGAACTCTCTTAACAGTAAACTGTGAATGTGATTCAACCATTGCACTAGCCTCCAGTTTTGTACATAATGCTTGTACAAAACATATTCGGTCTTGATTGCATCATCAACAACCCAAAGTCAAGAAGAGCCATATGACAAACATAAATGGAAGGCACATGTATTCATTCATTCAAGATATAATATAGAAATATTTCAATTTCATCCCCATTTAACATGCAATCTGTTCAGTGTTTCATAAAAAAACAATGAATAACTGTTCACATTTTTCATTTATTTCATAACAATATTTATGTTCACCAACACACATACACACACCACAAAGTAACATATACATTATGTACTCTTCATAACTCTTAAGAGGCTAGCATATGCTCATACGTCGATACATATGTGTGTATATACTTAATGAACCGATGCCTCCAAACCAACACGTACGTCGTTTGGAAAAGAACACTTGTACCATAATTTACCTAATTACATTTAAGACCGTACTAACTACATTATATAACTTTGACACCTAAAACGTAGTTCAAACTAACGACACTTAGACCGCTAAGTTTAGTTTAAACTTTCAACAGCATTAACCCTTTAAAGGGGTAGTAGGAGATATAGCGAAAGATTCTTAATTTGGATGTGTAGGGCAAAAAGAGTGGGACAAAGAGAGCTACGAGGATGATAAGTGATGCAATTCCCATTACCAAAAGTGCTATAGAAAGCAAATGGGATTCGGTCACAACAAGATTCACGCCAGCCAAGAATGCTAAAGACATCATCCCAAGTGATAATCCCAACAACCGCTGTGCCTTCCTCAAAGCATTAAGCATTAGATTAAGATCACCTAATTGTGCCCACATTAGCATTACCGTCACGATGATTGAGCTATACACCGCTATACTGTCGCAAATAACAAATATTCGGAATCTTATCTTATGCTGCATAGTAACCATGCCTGCATGTGGTGAATCTGAGCTGTTATAGCCACCTGGCATTGTGAATCCAGCAGCAAAGGTCACAGTGGCTACCAGTGCTGCCACCAACAAGAGCGTGTTAACTCTACTCTTGCAGTAGTCCATATTGTATGGTTCATATTTTGCAGCCTCTAACCTCTTCACAGTTTCTCGGTCTTTAATATGAGTTCTTGGAGTGCCAGCTGACCTTAACGCAATCCATGTTAATCTCTACACAGAACCATAACGATGATAAGAATAAGATAATGATATATGGTTATAGGGTAGGGATCCTAAGAGAAAGGGAAGTCCACCATATTTGAGAAACTTGAGAAGCAATCTGGACCACACATTTTCCCTAAGCAAAAAATGCAAAAAAAAGGTGAAAAAAATGCAAATTTTTTTTTTTTTTTTTTGAAAAATCGCAGCTTTTTCTTTAAGGATTAAATTTTTTTTTTTTTTTAAATTTTTTTTTTTTGGATTTATACACATGTGTATATTGTTAATCTTTTAACTATACATATATGTATATTGTCAATTATACATATATGTATATACATGTTTAAAATTGAAAAAATGTGTATATTGTTAATCTTAAACCATAAACCCTAATTCTAAACCCTAAAGCTAAACCCTAATTCTAAACCCTAATGCTAAACCCAAAAGCTAAAACTAAACACTAAAGCTAAACCCTTAATGCTAAACCCTAATACAAACCCTAAAGATAAAGCTAAACCCAAAAGTTAAAGCTAAACCCAAAAGCTAAACCCTAATGCTAAACCCTAATGTTAAACCCTAAAGCTAAACCCTAAACCATAAAGCTAAACCTTAAACCCTAAATACTAATGCTAAACCCTAAATAACACTTATTTTTCAATTTTAAACATGGATATACATATATGTATAATTGACAATATACATATATGTATAGTTAAAAGATTAACTATATACACATGTGTATAAATTCAAAAAAAAAAATTAAAAAAAAAAATTAATTCTTAGAGAAAAAGCTGCGATTTTTCAAAAAAAAAAAAAAAAAAAATTTTTTTTTTGCATTTTTTCACCTTTTTTTGCATTTTTTTTGTTAGGGAAAATGTGTGATCCAGAATGCTTCTCAAATTTCTCATTTAGCCTGCTACTTCTCACATGATCCTTATCCTATATCTATAACTAAATAATTAATGGACACATTTATGTACCTTTTTAAATGGAGCCATTACTTCCATGTATTTTTCAGCCACCTCAAGTGCTGTCAATCCTTCCTCATTGACCTGCTTTAGATCAATTCTAGGGTCCCACGTTAGCACACTTACAATCTTTGGGTGCCAATTTTTAGTGGCCAAATGCAAAGGTGTGTACCCATCTTTATCTTTCTCATTGATGAGAAATTCTGCCCATTTAGTCTTAAGTATATACCCGACAACGTTGTCCTTTCCATTCTCAGCTGCAACATGAAGAATGTTTTGATTTTGTTTGCTTAGAAACTCTCTTGCATCCGGGTAGTGATCAAGTAGCACTTTGATCACTTGAAGATGGCCTTTTTTAGATGCAAGGTGTATTGGACAAAAGCCATCCTCATCATGTCTTAACACATCCATACCGAATTTTTGATCAAGCAAGTACTTCACGCCATCCAGAAAGCCTAGTGATGCTGCCAAGTGTAGCAGGTGATCGGTATTATCTGCTAACGCCTGAACCTCCTTTTCTGCCACCTTCATCAAAATCCCTGCCGGTGAAATCATGTAAGTATTATTTACAATAAAAAGTTATTTTGGATAATCAAAAAACTTATTTTATTTAAAATATCAAAGAGTTTGCAAGAGTGTCTTCAAATTACACAAAACTATAAAAGTAAACTATATGATATACATGGAAAACATCAAGGAAAGTTCCGGCACTACCTATATCTTTTCCGGCAACTGCGGCATGCAGCACAGATTTTGTGGTTTCAACATGTTCAGCTACTCCAATCTGGCTCGTACAACAATCCAAAAGGTTCAAGATATTCTTCGAATTCTGAACATTCTCTATTTCAACAATGGCGCATTTCCCTTCTGTTTTCACAATCCAGTTAGCTTGCAAACGTATGTTATTCAAACTGGGGTCGGCTCAACCTTTTTGGGGGCCTAAAGCCGGATTCCAAAATCGGAGCCATTTAAAAAAAAATCTTAGGACCCTAACATGTGGGAACATGACAACACATATGTAACATAATATCTTACCTGTATCTTTCCGAGTGATTGCAACATGTAGGACACATTTTTTTTGTTCAACATCTTCATCGACTCGAGTCTGACTAGTAGCAGCAATACTACTACCGGAAGGGTTGGCGATCCTCTTTGAATTCCCTGTCGTTCAACAGCGATGCAATCTCTTAATTAATCGCTTTACTTAATCATATCGCGTGTTCTTTAAACTACATGATGAAACCAGTTAATCTCTTAACATCTCATAGTTTAGTTAGATAGTTATATAATTAGAAATAATATTAGATATGGCGGTTATGAAACTAAGGGACCAAAGTTGACAAAGGGAAACTTGTTAACTTCCCTCACTTAGCGAAAAGGTGTGTCCCCTCACACACACCCTCTCGGAACGACATCAAGGAAGGGAGAAGAAGACACGACGGTTCGAGATGGATGGCTGGAAATCAACATGCCTCTTCATGATCAATCTCAACCGCACAATCCTAGAGACATACCCTTTCACGAAGAGTTGTGTCTATTCATTTCGTGCCTCTTAGAAACTATAAATAAAGATAGTTAGTTTCATTTGTATTTGTTCATTACATTCGAAATCATTGTATATACTCTCATTCGATTATTATAAAGTTGTTATTCAAAGTTATTTCACGCTCGTTAGAGATCAAGATCCAAGTTCGGGCCAACAAATTGGTATCAGAGCGTCAGGCTCTAGGCGTGGGAATCGCAAGGCATCGCAGGGAATTCGCGATCAGGTTTCAATTTCGTTTAAATTCGCAAAGTTTCAATTTCAGAATTTATTTTCGGTTCTAGGAAGTCGGTTGAACCGAACGGTTAGGAATCTAGGGTTCGTTTGTTTTGATTCCGGGGTTATAGTGCGAATTAGTTTGATTTGGTTGTTTTGGTTATTACACGATTCGGGGAATCGGGGTTGTTAAGAATATATTGAAACCAAAAGAAAGTTTATTAGAAAGTGAAGATTATTCGGAAAGAAGATATGTCAGGAGCGACCGGGCAAGGTCAGATAAATGGAAATTCTCTTTCCCAGTTTCAGTGTCCGATTCTGAAACCAACAAACTATACGGTTTGGGCTATTCGTATCAAGACGATTCTTGAAGCGAATGGTTTGTGGGAAACGATTGAACCGGCAGAAAATGCAACGGTAGACGCTAAGAAAGATAAGTCTACAATTGCATATCTGTTTCAAGCAATACCAGAAGACGTTGTATTGCAAGTCGCAAGTTGTAAAACTGCAAAGGAGATTTGGGATAATCTAAAGATTAGACATGTTGGCGTAGATCGGGTACAAAAGGCGCGTATGCACACGCTAATGTCAGAATTTGAAATGTTGCAAATGAGGGATGACGACACTATTGATTCGTTTACCACAAAGATTAATAGTATCGTTACCCGAGCAACAGAAGTAGGATCGACTATGAGTCAATCGACTCTAGTACGCAAACTCTTAAATGGCGTACCGGATAGGTTTACTCAAATCGTTGCCTCTATGGAACAATACTCCGATCTAGATACCATGACGCTACAGGAAGCGGTCGGAAGACTAAAGACGTATGAAGAACGTCTCAAATTAAAGAAAGGAAGTCAAGGAGAAAGCCAAGATAGGCTTATGTTTACACATCAGGATAACAACAGAGGAAGGCAATTTGGAAACCGCGGTCGTGGTAGATTTAACCAGACGCGTGGAAATTGGCGAAACAACAGAAATAGGCAAAGTCCCAGAAACGAAGGATCTACATCTAGATCTAGAAATGGAAGTTCTAGAAATTGGAGGAAGTTCGCGGGAACCGACTTAAGTAAGATCCAATGTTTTAAGTGTCAAAAGTTTGGACACTACAAGAAGGATTGTTCTGAGAAAGATGAAGTGCAAGAACATTCAAACCTCGTCGAGGAAGACGAAGCACCCGTATTGTTGATGACAATACAAGAAGAAAATGTTCAAGAAAAGGCTCTGCTAAATGAGGAACATGTAAAACCGACAAGTTATGCCTCAGGAGATGAAAATCTATGGTACTTAGACAACGGGGCAAGCAACCACATGACAGGAGTGCGAAGTCACTTCAAGGAGTTAGATGAAATGGTGACAGGGCAAGTACGATTTGGTGATGGGTCACACGTAGAAATTAAAGGCAAAGGTTCAATACTACTGGAATGTCTGAATCAAGAACAAAAGATTGTTTCACATGTCTACTACATTCCAAGTCTAAAGACCAATATATTGAGCCTCGGACAACTTACAGAAATTGGTTGCAAAGTGGTTATGGACGGAGATTTACTATCTATCCGAGATCGAAATAGAAAGCTACTAATGCGAGTCAAGAGAATGAAGAACAGGCTGTACAAAGTCAAACTGAAGACGGGAAAACCAATCTGCTTACTATCAAAGACCGAAGACACAGCATGGTTATGGCACGCAAGGTTAGGCCATTTACATTTCGACGCTATTAAAGAAATGACTCGTAAAAACTTGGTACATGGAGTTCCCCAAATAAGTCATGCTAGTCAAGTCTGTGACGCATGCTTATTAGGAAAGCATAGTAGGGCACCATTTCCAAATCAGGCAAAGTTCAGATCTTTAAAACCTCTGGACTTAGTCTATGGAGATTTGTGTGGTCCTATAACTCCACCAACACATGCTGGGAAGAAGTATATATTCTTACTTGTAGACGACTGTACTCGCTACATGTGGGCATATTTACTAACTTCCAAGGATCAAGCATTCGAAACATTTAAGGAGTTCAAAGAAAAGGTGGAAAAGGAAGCACAGACCAAGTTAAAAATGCTAAGGACGGATAGAGGAGGTGAATTCACATCGGCTGAATTCAACAAGTATTGCAAAACCAATGGCATAGCAAGACAGCTTACAGCACCATATTCCCCACAGCAAAATGGAGTAGTGGAAAGAAGAAACAGGACGATGTTGTCAACTACTCGCAGTATGCTAAAGGCAATGAACATGCCACAGAACTTTTGGGGTGAAGCAATACGACACGCGATATACGTACTAAACAGGGTTCCGACAAAAGCCCTGGTGAACAAGACACCATTTGAAGCATTGAAAGGAAGGAAGCCAAATTTAGAACACTTGAAAGTTTTTGGCTGCACTGCTTACGCTAAGGTACTACCACTTCAACAGAAGAAGTTAGATGATAGAAGCGCACCTATGGTTTACCTTGGAATAGAAGAAGGATCAAAGGCGTACAGGTTATATGATCCAGCAAAGAACAAGATATGTGTCAGTAGAGATGTAAAGTTCATGGAAGGTCAACCATGGAACTGGAATAGTTATATGGAGACGGTAGATTCAGGGAATCCCGAATGGACAAACTTTGTCATTCAAGAAGATGACAACCCACCAGAGTTAGAAGAAAATGAACCAAGTAGTCCAGACAGTAGCGGGCCACATCATGACGATTCAGGAGTAGATCAGACAGAAGAACAAGACTCCTATGTAACCCCGCCAGCATATTCATACAATCAGAACTCAGCAGGAAATTCAAGTAACATACAAAATGGAGGTCCATCCACTTCTGAAAGTACAACAGGAGATATCAGCAATACTCCAGTAAGAGTAAGAAGTCTCGAAGAACTGTATGACGAAACAGAAGAAATTCAAGTACATCCACATGAATTATTACTCGCTGAAGAAGAACCAAGGAATTACAAGGAAGCATCTAGTGACAGAAAGTGGATTGAAGCAATGAAGGCTGAGTTAGACTCAATAAACAAGAATAATACTTGGAAACTGACAGAGTTGCCAAGAGATCACAAAGCAATAGGTTTAAAGTGGGTATTCAAGACTAAGAAAGATGCAAATGGAAATATTGTCAGACACAAAGCAAGGCTAGTTGCAAAGGGATATGTTCAGCAACATGGAATAGACTTTGATGAAGTCTTTGCACCAGTAGCACGTATGGAAACAGTACGACTAATATTGGCTTTAGCAGCATATCAAGGTTGGGAGGTACATCATCTAGATGTGAAATCTGCATTCTTACACGGAGACCTGAAAGAGGAAGTCTATGTATCACAACCGGAAGGATTTATAAAGCCAGGAAATGAAGGAAAGGTTTACAGACTATCAAAAGCACTGTATGGATTGAGACAAGCACCAAGAGCTTGGAACACGAAGTTAGATCAAACCCTAAAGTCACTTAACTTCAAGAAGTGTACTTTAGAGAATGCAATCTATACAAGAACAAGTGAAGCCTCTACACTAATAGTTGGAGTCTACGTTGATGACTTGATAGTCACAGGAACGTCAAAGAAGGAGATAGACATCTTCAAATCTCAGATGAAGAACAAATTTGATATGAGCGATCTAGGATTGCTAGCATACTATCTGGGAATTGAAGTAATTCAAGCAAGGGGTGAGATAGGCATCAAACAGACAGGATATATCAACAAAATACTCAAAGACGCTGATATGTTATCCTGCAATGACACAAAGACACCCATGACTCCAGGAACTCAATTAACAAAGACTGAAGAAGGAGATCTAGTAGATGCAACACATTACAGAAGCCTGATAGGTTCTCTCAGGTACTTATTGCATACAAGACCAGATCTATGTTACCCAGTCAGTCTACTTAGTAGATTCATGCAAGAACCAAAAGAACAACACCTGAAAGCAGTAAAGCAAATACTACGATACATCAAAGGAACTAAAGAGCATGGAATCATCTACAGAAGACAAGGAGGATGTAAGATCACAGGTTATAGCGACAGTAGTTTTGGAGTTAATACAGACAAAGGAAAAGGAACAACTGGTCTGGTATTCTACTTTGGAGAATCACCTATAACCTGGTGTACACAAAAGCAACAAACAGTGGCACTATCATCATGCGAATCAGAATTCATGGCAGCCACTGCAGCAGCATGTCAAGCACTATGGCTTAAAAGACTGTTAAGTGAAATCACAGGCTGGAAGGAAGAAAAGATAACACTCAGAGTTGATAACGTTTCAGCAATAGCACTCATGAGAAACCCAGTCTTTCACGGAAGAAGCAAGCACATTGACACACGCTATCACTTCATAAGAGAATGCGTTGAAAACGAAGATATCATTGTGGAACACATAAGCGGAGAACTGCAACGAGCAGATATACTAACAAAGGCACTAGCAAGGATCAAGTTTGCTACAATGAGGGAACTGCTCGGAATTCAAGATTTAAAGCAACTCATGGATGTTCGAGATTAAGGGGGTGAATGAAACCAGTTAATCTCTTAACATCTCATAGTTTAGTTAGATAGTTATATAATTAGAAATAATATTAGATATGGCGGTTATGAAACTAAGGGACCAAAGTTGACAAAGGGAAACTTGTTAACTTCCCTCACTTAGCGAAAAGGTGTGTCCCCTCACACACACCCTCTCGGAACGACATCAAGGAAGGGAGAAGAAGACACGACGGTTCGAGATGGATGGCTGGAAATCAACATGCCTCTTCATGATCAATCTCAACCGCACAATCCTAGAGACATACCCTTTCACGAAGAGTTGTGTCTATTCATTTCGTGCCTCTTAGAAACTATAAATAAAGATAGTTAGTTTCATTTGTATTTGTTCATTACATTCGAAATCATTGTATATACTCTCATTCGATTATTATAAAGTTGTTATTCAAAGTTATTTCACGCTCGTTAGAGATCAAGATCCAAGTTCGGGCCAACACATGATATATATAATTTAAAGAGTGTGCATAAGTATATACCGATTATTGCAGCATGTGGAACAGATACGTTTGCATTAACATGCTCACTGGTTCCATTTTGGCTAGTACCACCAGAACGGTACAAAATATAGTGCACAATCTTAGCATTCTTCGCTTCAACAGCAAGGTACAATGGCGACTTCCCTTTCTTATTAACTTTCGACACAGCGTTGCTGTAGTCTTGTATTTTCCCTAATAAAATCTCAACAGCTCTATCTCTTTTATGAATGACAGCTTCGTGCAAAGGCGTATTCCCATCGTTGTTTTCAGCTAGTAGATAATCAATGGGAGGATCTTTCATGGTCAATAAAGATTCAAGAACACTAAGCTTCCTCGCTCTGGCTGCAACATGAAGTGGTGTGTCGCCAATGAAGTTTTTGCAGGTTATAAGATCCGGAGATTTACCAACTAGAAAATTAGCAAGTTGGTCATGCCCAAAGACCACTACTATGTGAAGAAGTGTGTCTTTCCGGTGGCTTGTGCGTAATAGATGGATGTGTTCTGGTGAGTTCAGTTGGGCTAACTTGGCCTCAAAATCCTCAAGACACCCCTTTTTGGCAGCTTTAAAAAGTTCAAGCTTCATGAGGTGATCGTTATCTCCAGCGTCCATGTTGGCACGCACGGGTGAGGCTAGAGGCAGACACGGATAATAGTTGTGTTATTTTAGAGAGAGAGAGAGAGAGAAATGTAGCATATAAACGAAGTGATTTGATGATGGAACATATATAGTATGCAAATTGTGGTAAGAACACAAGTGGCCACTTAATTATCAGTAGGTAAACAATTAAGAAGTTGAGTGCACCCTACAACACTTTTGACATTTTTAATTGTTATATAGTTTGCAAAGATTTGACCGATTATTACTCCTTAGAAATATCAGTGTAAATTATGTCTGGTATGAAGTTTCTGCATGTGCATTTAGTTGGAAGCTTCTTTGAGTATTTCCTTCAAGTCTGATATTAAAAGTCATTTTTAACTGTTATATAGTTGGAAGCTTCTTTGAGTATTTCCTTCACGTTGACATTGGGCACATGGATCTTTACAAGCGGGAACTTTCCTGTTTGGTAAATCTTATTTGTAATATACTAATAATATGTCATCATGTAGCTGTTCTAGAGAGAGAGATATGTCATCATATATATATTCTTTTTTGATGTTATGGGAAATTTAATATCATGTGAACCAGAAAACTAATAACCGATCGAATGAGAAAATTGAAGTTAATAAGACAAGTTGCGACGATTTTTTTTGAAAGGCGACAAGTTGCCACGATTGACCGTACTCTTTAACCCCACTTGACCTTAACCAGTGTATATATATTAAGCCGGTTTTTTGTCCTGCATAAAATACCACTTGACTATTAAATCCTACTAGACCAATATTTTAAAGAAATTTTGTTCGTGAAATATTAGTCACAATTTTTTAAACGGTTGGACAATCAATTTGGCAACCCGAATCCAATTGAAAGAAAGTTTGGATGCTTGCTTACTTGATTGGACAGCTTGTAGTGACGTGCAAAATTTTTCAGGAATGGGCCTGCTAGTAGATGGTCTTTAACGTATTGATTTCTACTTCTAGTCGCTCCTTTGTATCTTTTGGGACGGCCATAACTAGAGATGCACAAATTGGATATTGGGCAGGACTTAGAACATGGTAATGTCCAATCGGGTACTGCTGAAACCAGTTTTTTCAAGGAACCAGGTAGAAACTAGAGATGGGCATATCGGGTATTTTTTTGTACCCGGAACCGGTTCCTACCCGGACCCGGTTCTTGTTATAGTGTAGGGGAACCGGTTCTTGTAGGAACCGGGTCCAGTTCCTAACCGGGTTTAGAGCTTGAATACTGGAACTGATAGTAACCGATCCCGGGCAGGGTTGGAACCAGGTTCTCTGAAGAACCGGTTCCACTGGGTAAGTCTAAAAAATCGCTGAAATGATACTACAAACATATTGAAGCCGGTTTATTTCTTTGACCGTTTACTTGTCGAAGTCGTGGATGCTTCCACTTGACTTGCGCCTCGCTTTGGTGGTGCCACATCAGTACAATCGTCTTCCGAATCATTAGTTTGTACTTCTTCATCCTCCTCTTCATCAACTATCTTGTTCACTAATTCCACTTCGTCTTCTAGACTTGTTTTATCTTGAATACGCTCCACGGCATCTGTAACAACCTCGCAAATTTCCTTTCCTAAAAGGCACCCTAAGAAACCCTAATTGAAACCCCTAAGTGGTACGGTGTCACACCCCCAAAATCCACAAACGGAGTATTACCGCAGGGGGGCGTGACTGACCAGGATCCAGCCACCAATCATATTGAACAATATAATTAAATAAGTAAAAGTCCAATCCAAACAATATAATTGGTGTCAAAACAGTTTAACAAGTCTAAGTTATCAGCGGAAGCAAATAGTTCAAAACCCAAATCATAAGTTTAAAAGTTCATAAGTTTATCATGAACACTCAATGTCCATGCTCCACAACTACTCCTCCTGTGCAAGCTCCATCTAAGTACCTAAAGACATGCAAGGCATGTAACAACGAATCAACAACAATGTTGAGCGAGTTCACAGTTGGTTGTCCATTTTAGTGTTGTTCCATAAACATAAGTTAATTCGAAAACCACGAGTTATCCAGTTTCTTGTTTCCCAAACCATAACCAGTGGGGGTTTCCCCATGTTAACCACTAGACCCGTTACCATATCGACCACTGACTGTAGTTATGTTTATGTGCCCTGCGTCAATGTCTATCATCATTGACTAGTGCCCAAGTCCATTAGTCCATGCCCGTCCTCTGCGGCATGGTGTGAGGCTTGTCAAACCTAATAGCGCTATTTAACGAATGACCCGTTCGCCATTGGCCCGGCGATTAAGTCGATATAAAATGAGGGACTTAATGATAGAGTGTTGTCTAGTGTCAATCAATGTCGCCACCCTTCAGTTAAGAGGGTGGGAGTACGTGTCCTACCCAAGGAGAACACGCAGGTTTCCATGTTGTCACCCTTCACCTAAGAGGGTGGGAGTACGTATTCTACCCAAGGAGAATACGCAGGTTTCCTTATTAAACGTTAACCCATTCCCAAACCACCGGGAATCCCATGCCTTGTAGAAAGTGTGAACTCACCTTAGGTTAGCTCGACAGATAATAGAAAGGTCACTTGAGCTAATTGGGTCAACCACGTCCTAACATGGTTACCATACGAGTCAGGTCTAGGTTCAAGTAATTCACGTATGTTTACATATAAACTCACAAGTTAAGTACACATACGATCACGGCATACACATAGAAACATGTTAACAATATCAATCAAATATACACATAAGCCCAAATTGTGCGATTCAGATGATTGGGCCGTTGTGGTTGTGCGAGCCCAATCATCTTGTGCGACTCAGTAGGTGGAGCCCAACAAATGCCCGACCCAACGTGTTGTGAGATCAGCCTAACCTTGTGCGATCCACAACATGTTGTGTGATCCAAGCATGCCCCAGCCAATTAAACATGCAGTCCAATAGTTTGTGCGGCCCAAAAGTATTAAACAAAGAAACTTCTTGTGCGGCCCAATATATTGTGCGATCAGCACAGTCTTGTGCGATCCACAATATATTGTGCGGTCATGCAATAGCAGACGGTACTATGTGCTTTAACAGTTGTACATTATGGGGACCTAGCTTGTGCGACTGACTTGTGCGAGATGCCCTTGTGCGATCAGATCTTGTGTGATCCGACCTTGTGCGATTGGGCTTGTACGATCAGTTTTATGTCTTTCCTTAAATCATGCAAGACAGTTACAAACAATTTGAACAGTTTCCTATTTTGCATCTAATCGATCAACCAAGCATTATCAAATGATTCTCATGAACCCTAATTAACAACCAATCAAGAACAACAACTTATCATTCCAATCCAATCGGATCAAACATCAATAATTAAATCAACAATCATGCATATTCATACACCCTAATTATCATGTGACTCAAACAAACCATCCACCCTACTCGAAAATCACAAATCCAACCCATGTAATTGGTCTTAATCAACCTAGACCAATCATACCATTCCTTCTAATAGTTTTGCTAATATACGATTCGAATCATCACACAAAACAGTCTCATTATATGTATTTACATATCGAAATCAAGTACATGGGTCCAAATCATAATTATAGTTTTAGCAACATATTTACTAGCATGAAACCCTAATCGATTACACAACAAAACAACATCAAGAATATAGAAATCTATAAATGATGAACACTAACCAGGAAGCCGAAAGACTAGATTGATCGAGATGGGGAACTTCGGCTGTGAGGATTGTCGTCGAACAAGAGAGAGGAGAGGAGAGAGAGCTAGGGTTTTGTGTGTGTTCTTGTGTTTGCAAATTATGAGAAACAAACCCCACTAATGGGTGCTTGTATGCGTATAAAAGGAGTGGGCCGAACCCTTCTTTGGGCTGCCCTTGGTCTCGAGTACAAGGAGTGTGGGCCGAGAGTGGTGTGTGACAAAAGATAAAGTGTACGGCCCAAACAAGTTTGTGCGATCGGCTACATATTGTGCGACTAGGTTTGTGTTGCGCGACCGAGGATACATATTCACATTATAATTTCATATTACATAACACATTCAATACATAACATTCCAAAAATCAACGTATCACTTAATCACATAATGTTCATACTGGTTACATCAAATACAAAGAAAGGTTCTGGAATACGAGTTGTCACATACGGTGCGACTCGAAACGGACGAAACTAGCAACAGGGCCCCCTAAACTTAAGGGGGGATCCCCTAATTGATTCCGGGACCCGCGATAGAGATTCTGGACACGTAGCACTCGACATTGACACATTTATGGGCTATACACACAACAAGGCTAGCCTAGGCGAGATGGACCGCCGCCACGACACGCGCCAGGGACCAAGGCAGCCGGCGCGACACGTGGGGGAGACCAAAATCCAGTATAAATCCCAGGGGTTTGGCACTTGAACTGTTTGCTTGTTACGACGAAAAATTTCACTTCGTACGTTGATATATTCTCCGTTTCTTTCAAAATCTCAATCGCAGTCCCAAACCTTTGCTACGATAACGGAGTAATAACTCGATCACTGCTACGATACAATATCCGATCGATTAAAACCGATCTGATGGATGTTTAAGTGCTGCCTACATTGGGCTATACTTTGTCATTCGTCGTGAGGGTTTCGATCTCGTGAATTATCGTAAATGTTGAATTAAGTTACTAACCTAGTTTCGTTTGCATTGTATATTTTACTAAGTTTACCAGCTTAAAACACTAGGCAAGCCTGACCGTTAAATTTGCAATGTGAGTCATTCTCTTTTTACCAAATTGCTTTCAAAACCCTATTTGTTTTCAAAGTTATAATTACAGTGATTAAGTCTTTGTAATATGCAATTACTGCCGGTATGTGGGGTTTTGTATACACTACTTGATAATCTTAACCATTGGACAACGGGTTAGCCAATGTGTGATATGACCATAGTCACAGATCCGGTCGAGTGACAAATACCGATTTGGGGTAATTGGTTGATATAAACATTGTAATAGCTCTTAATACTGTATATTATAACAATATGTCTTTTGTATAAATAGAATGCACTCGCCAGTATTTTTCGCTGGTCAAATCTTTTAAAAACATGTTTCAGGTGATTTACTGTGAAGAAAAGGAAAAGTGCCGCGCAGCACTCCAGCTTAAATAAAGTGGCTCAGTAAATATAAATAAACATGTTTTCTGTAATCAGGGGATTTCCCAGTGAAATTCCTTTCTTGTAAAATACGGGGTTTGTCCTGAGAATTATAATAAAATAATTTGGTGTTTTCTTTAAAACTCTGATATTATTTTCTGACAAATAATCCTGTTGAAATTTCCGCTGCCAATAAAAATACCAATACCACGGGTTTCTGTCCCGCGGTTTCCGAACCGGGCGAAACGGGTCGAGGGCCGTGACAGCATCCAAATGATCCTTTAGGCAAATTGTCATCTCTATTGATTCCGGTGTTAGTCTTGTTCTTCGGATGGACAATACCCTGCCACTAAGAGAAAACGCACTTTACGAAGCTACGGTGGAAGCTTGGACCGTTAGTATATCACGAGCCATGGTGGCTAGAATCGGGAATTCCGATTCTTTTGATTTCCACCATGACAAAAGATCATACTTTTTATATTCCTCGGCGGTCGTAGTACGCGAATAACATGTTTCTTTATATCTACCAAGTTCACTTGATGGGGCGTTACCTCTTTGTTGTTTAGCTGTTTCATCTCTAACGACATTCAACATCGTTATGAGTGGGTCTCCAATAGTAGTCGTTCGACTAGTGGCCGACGATCGAGACTCAAACACATTACTAGTATTATTTTCCCCATATTTTTGTAAATAATGATCATAAAGTTTTGATAAACAAGTGTTAAAATTCTTTTTGATTCTTTCTTTTAACCTTGAATCCTCCTCATGCATATCCAACTTGTCGTATATTTCTTCAATCAAAGCTTCAACACCCGACACATTTAAAATTGGATTTAAAGCGGCGACACATAGAAAAACGGGTGGTAGATTGTAACGCCCTGCTATTTCGTACCTTCTATATTTGGAAACCTTTGTTTAAAATCCTATTTTTGAAAACTTCGTACTCTCGTATGACGTCTTTCATGGCAATCAATATATTATCCAAGACTCTTGGCTCGTTATTACGCAATGAAACTCGATGCTCGTTAAACTAGTCAAAACTCTTAAAATAATGAGATTCAGAAGCTTCGTGAAATGAATAATCATTTAAAGGTTTTTATCCTAATTTAAATTCGTTCATAAATACGGTTATTTATCGATCCTATTTTATTTAATAAATTAAATTAATTAATTTTACTATTTAAAAGTTTAATTTTTATAATAAACTAGTTAGTCTCGTTAATTTTTAAAGTTAGTAAATACAAAGTAACCTAGTTAGTTTAAACTAAAAAGTTAGTTCCTTTGAAAATAACATAACTTGAGTTTTAATTAAAGTCAAGGGGTGTTAGAGTCAATTTCTGAAACTTTAAACTTACAGGGGCCATTTGGGTAATTGCTGAAAGTATAGATATTAAGAATGGAAAAGAAAAAAAAAATAAACAAAACTGCTACCCGCGGGATTCGAACCCGGGTCACCAGATCCAGCAACTGCGCGCCCAACCAGCTGAGCTACAGCCTTTTCAGTGAACTAACCCAGCATTTAAATCATTTAACAACTCTCTCAGATGCCTGATCAGCGCAAACAGCTTGGTTTCAGCTCCATTTTAGCGTGATTTTTGCTTGTTTTTGAGTTTTAAACTCACTTATAACATTAAATACACAACCACAACCTAACCTTCCCTATAAATACAAGCCCTTCCCCAAGCTCATTTCACTTTGCAAACACAATCAAATCACTCTAAGGTGGTGTTTGTTTTTTCTGCAGGAAAAAGTCTGCAGTCTACGGACCACATCTGCAGACATCTGTAGAAGAAGAGGTGGACCAAATGTCTGCAGTCTGCAAGGAGAAGAGGGTTTGTTTTTTTTTCTATACAAAAGCTCTTCTCACACGTAACACACACACACAAACACACCCACCACAGATCTCTCTCTATCTCTCTGCCTTATCTCTCTCTCTACAATCTGCCACCACCACCGCCCATAGCACCACCACCACCGCACCACCTCCGCCATAGCACCACCGCCATCATCTACCGCCAAGAACAACCACAACCACCCACCCCCGTCTGCCTTCATCTACCACCACAACCACCGCCTTCGTCGCAACCACCACCGTTTGCCTTCATCTACCACCGCCATCATCGTCGTTCCACCACCGCCTTCATCGCAACCACCACCACCGCCTTCGATTTTGGGGTTTTTTTGTTCGATTTTGGGGTTTTTGGTTCGATTTTGGGGGTTTTGTTCGATGGTCTCCGACGACGATGATGGTCTGCCGCTCCTTCTCTCTCTCTCTCTACGGTATCTCTCTCTCTCTCTTCTTTCTCTCTCTACGGTCTCTCTCTCTCCGGTCTTTCCCTCTCTCTCTACAGTCTCTCTCTCCGATGATGATGGTGGTGGTGATGTATCAGGTGGCGGTGGTGGCGGAGATGTAGTGGTGGAGGTGGAGGTGGTGGCGGGGATGTGGGGGTGGAGGTGGGGAAGAAGGTCTGTGAGGTGAAGAGGTAGAGGTCTGTGTGGCACAGACTTGGGACAATGTCTGCCTGGTGAAGAGGTCTCGCAGACCTTTTTTAATGAAAGGTCTGCGAGAAAACAAACAAGCTGCAACATCCAAATGTCTGTTCGCGTCTGCGCGACGCAGACATAAGTGGCCAGAAGTGCTTCTGGCCAAAAAACAAACAGCACCTAAATCACTCTCAAATCGTCATAAACAAGCTGCCAAAGCAGAAGTTCGAGCAGAATTGCATCTCTTCACAAAAGTATGCATAACTTCTTCGTTTCTCAACCGTTTTCGCTCATTCTTTTTCCAGAACACTTGGCTTGACCTTGGCTTCGATTCTAGGGGTGTTTCACAGCAAACAAGTCCCTGGAACTCCGGCAAAAAGGCTTCAAAGTCCACTGTTCAAGTTTGTTTTCATTAATCTTTGCTTAAACATGAGTCTAACTCACTCAAACCCACGTGCTTATGCTTATAACCACTTCTATGGTTAGTTTAGCTTAAAAACGGGGCAAAGACATACAAAATCAGAGGTTAATCCTCAAATACTTTATGTTTTAATTAGGGTTCTTAACCCACAAGTCATGTTCAAGCTTCAAGCTTGATAAAAGTGTGATTATGGACTAACTTGGGTTGTCCAACAAAGAATCCCCACATCACTTGATGATTTCACTTAGTATAGTTGCTGTTATTCTTGTATTAACATTAGTTCATGACCCTCCTTGTATGTTTTTACATCAAGTGTAGTGGTGAACCATAAGAGGTACCTAAATGGAAGCTTGTTCTTCCTACCTCCTACATGAATTCTATAACACAATAGAGGTACCTAAATGAAGATTTATCTTCTACCTCATGCTTGACTAATGGACTAAATAATACATATAATACTTATACATATATATACTATTCGAACCCTTGATGGTGGACTTGTGTTCATTAGTCAAGACACTAGAATAACATCATCTAAGACATAAGACTTGTTACGATTCTAATGAGTATATTACTCATGAAAACATTAACCCTTGAGGTTTCATAGTGTCAAGAACATGTACTTAGTGTTAAAAGGTGATTACTTTCGAATACATATATTCTTGTGTTTTAACTTCCTAAATCCCTAAACCAACACATTCAACCTTCTAACCTCATCAACTTCGTCACATTGGATAATCGGAAAGCATATGTAAATCTTGTGAGTACACTCGACCCATTTACATTTTAAACCACTTTTGGGTTGTAACATGTTACCATACAACAATTACACTTACACACACTTAAACTTACTTTGTGAACTCAGTCCGATATACATGCTACTTGTTATGCTAGATAATACATGCTTTATGCCATTACTTGTTATACCCTCGCTTAACAATTATAGCGCTATAGGAGTAGCACACCACCCGATGGGGGTTTGTTAAGTCAATATACTATACGGTCTCGTCACTTTTGTGGCGAGGGATGCTAAATACTAGTGGACACTTTGGGTTTAGACGTAATGTTATGCATGCTAGTTACCTTGTATACAAATTGCCATGTGGATTCGAGTCAAATGCTTTATACTTATGCTATACTATTTAAACCTTGTGTACTCGCCCTTGCTTTTGCATTGAACTTTATTTTAACACGTTACAGGTTGATGATGATGATGCTATGAAATGAAGTAGCATTGATGTAACACCCCAAAACCCGAATGTTTATATTCGTTAAATGTTATGATATGGCACATCAAGAAATAAATAACTAGGTTATTTATCCTAGTTAAAAGTATGGTAGAAACAATTAAAGAATGAGAGTTGTGCCAATTATAAATAAGAGAGAGAACATGAGGGACTAAGATTGCCAAACTTGAATCTGAGTTTAATTAAAACAAAAATCTCACACACACTAGGTGTGTGTGCGTGAGATCGATCAAGAGGAAGAGGGAATGGGTGTAAACCCTAGTTCACAAGAAAGCTTCAAATTGACAAGGAGATTAGGCTCAAATCCGATGCATGAACTCGTTTTCTTGATGATCTAGCCCTAGCAAACATGTGGTAAGTTGTAATTTAAGATTTGATGATCTTGTATGAAGTGGGTTATGATCAATCCAATAATTTGTATGAAATTAAGCATGAATATGTGTTAACATCATCATAGGGAACATGTGTTATGCATAATTTTGACTAATTTGATGTTAAGGATGTAAACCCACTAGTTGGGTGATTAAGATGACATGGGTGTTCATCATGTCCAATTCTTGTTAAATATTCATGAATTATGTTGTGTTATGATGAACTATTGTTAGATGAATTGAAAGAAATGGGGTGTTGATATGTTTGATGTTTATGTGTTAATGATACTTGTTGATTAGTAAGAAGATTTGATGAAATATGAATGAACTTGGAAGATTATGCATAAACTAGTTGTACATGGTGCCTAGGAAGTAGTACGCACACCACGTGTTTGATAAAATGTCCAAATGACAATAATATGTGAAGGTTATGTTATGATGCTGTTGAGTATGCTATATGCTTGTTTGAATCGACTAATGAAATACATATGTGAGATATGAACTTGATATGATCGTTCATATGAATAATCATATATGCTAATAAAGATGTAAATGTAATGACATGAAAGTATAGGAATCATGTCAAGATGGATGGGAGCGTGGAAGGCTAACGGGCCAAGAAGACTCAAGTAAGCGAATGCAAATACGGACGCGTAAGGTAAATGAATCCCGGACTTACACTTTAGATGTAAAATGTATTGTAGTATAATGATTATTGTGAATCATGTGAGAAAGTATGAAACAATGGAAGTAATAAGGTAAGTTTACGATAAATGAGTCGAAAGTGGTTAAGAAATAGTTTCTATTAAGTATAGATAAGAAAGAAGCTTACATGATGGTATTATGCATAAAGATGAAATAAGTAGTTATACGCGTATGTATGGGTTAGTTTGTAAGTAAGTAATTGGGACTCATAGGAGAGTATGACTATAAACTCGTAAGTATGGAGAATTATGTGTATACGAATTACATGTATAGACGTGTGTGTTTAGGACTTGCAAGTAATATTGCGTAGAATGTAAGTTGTAGGTACATGTACAAATAGAAAAGGGTATGTATGCATGAATTGGAATTTAGTTATATGTACAAATGAATGAGACTTGTTATGCTTATAAATGGATATGTTCGTATGAATGAAATCTAATGATGCTAACCGTTTTCCTATTGAGAATGAAATGGGAATGCAGGTATACTAGTGATGGAAGTTGAAGGTAGACACCGAAATCCAATGCGGGTCGTGTGAATGGATGGATGAATGGACTAACATAAGCGAAAGCATGATATGTTGACGCCTAATTATGCATGTTTAAATTTTATATATGATGACACCGGTTGCTAATGATGTGATTGTACGTGGTGTCTGCAGGTTGTACAGAACTGTGGATTCTCACCATGGAGTGTAAAAGGTTGAAGATCGAGTCAAGACACGGATTGTACGTGTGGGTGCATGGTCACGTAATTTAATATAAGTATGTCAGATTTAATAAATTTATAGAAAGCTTTAATGTATTTAATGTAAAAGAGTGATTTAATGTATTTCTAAGTATGTTAGAATGAATATAATGAAAGAAAATTTTTAAGTTCGTATTTCCGCTGCGACTTTTGGTTAAAACGTGTTAGGGCGTTACAATTGATGCCTAGATACACATATAGACGTTTAGGTTTAAATGTTGTATAAATTTTGATTATGTTGTTATGTATTTCTTTCGAACTGGATGTTATTTGAATTCCTTGTATTGTTAACAATTTAGTTTATGAAATGAAATCGGTTTATTAAATATTGACACAAATAGTGTTATGAAGTCTCTAGCAATCTTCACACTTCGTCTCATCCCGATGTTTCCGCCATTGGTTGGGGTGTGACATAGATCCAAAAAACATTTTTTAAACTTTTCAATCATCGGTTTCATCATGTTTCTCAACATGTCACTTGAATTTTCAAAATTTTCAAAATTCGTAGTGATCATATACAATTCCGAAAGAACAAGAGAACTAGTTGGGTAATAAACACCCGAAATGTTAGTTGTTGGCGTTTTGAAAACTTTTAAAAAAGTACTAAGTTTTTCAATTTTTCCCCAAGCCATGTCGGGAAAAAGGGTCGACTAAGTAATCATCACTTAGTGATGTATGAAAAGTTTTTAACGTGCCCATTTGTTTTAAAGCCATTTCGAACATAAAACAAGTAGAATTCCAACGAGTTGGTATATCCCAATTAGGTCCAGTTAATTTTTGGTTAACATCGTTACAAAGTTTTTTATATTCTTGATATCGTTCTTTTCCACTTTTGAAAATGTCATGAAACATAATTCGAAAAGCTTTAACAAAATCCGAAACAAAAGTATCCTTTAGCCCCGTTTGCACAACTAAATTAATAATATGTGCAACACATCTTGTGTGATAAAACTCCCCATCAATAACCGGTTTGTACTTTAATTTTAATTTATCGATCGTCGGTGTGTTGTTTGAATCATTATCAAATGATATTGAAAAAAATTATCCTCTAAACAATATTTAATGATTGTGGTATTTATAATTTTAAAAATATTTCCATCGGTATGAGGATAAGGAAACTCGTCTACGCTTCATCATTTGCCACGTATAGGGATCAACCCAATAAGCGGTGACACAAATGTAAGATTCGGGTAAACCATGTGGAGCCGAACACACATCACTAGTTAAGTTAACACTAGCTTTTAAATTTTTAAAAAATTCAATTAAGTCTTTTCTTGCATTTTCCCATAAATTTAAACAATGACGTTTTAAAGTGCGACGACTTACATGTTTGTAGTGTGGTTGAAGAGTCACTCTAATAACCTTAGTTAATTGAGGGTTGTCGAAGTGTCCAAACGACAATGATTGTTGAATCACCAACTTAGCCATCCTATCCTGAGCTATCATGTGATCGTAACGAAATATTGAACCATCCTTTGAGAGTTGCACTTGACTGGGTGTAACATCTTTCAAAGCCTTGCAATATTTGTTCTTTATATGTTTCGTCAAAGTTAAATTGGAGCCCTTGCTTAACAAAGCTCCACAATGTTTGCATTGAGCCTTTTGCGAGCTGTCACTCATTTCCACCAAATCCCAATTGCACTATAAATCTATATTGCGATTATGTATGAGTGTCCAAACGACATATGGGGCGGATTGAGGAGCCTTGTTGACGGATGGAGAGTTGGTGGTTTTGGAATTCTTGGTTGCCATCGTATCAAATGAATAAAGAAGTAGAAGAATAATCAAGAAGTAGATGAATATGGTGTGAGGAATCGATTCTGGTCACTATTTATACTTACTGGAATCGATTCCAACGGCTAGGAATCGATTCCAACGGTAATAAGCATTAAATGGGGAGTTTGCAACGGCTAGGAATCGATTCCAACGGTAATAAAATCAATAAAGGTAAGAATTTAATGCACCGGGTTATTTTTGTATACGGAGGAACCGGTTCTGGGTAGGAACCGGGTACGACCCTATTTTCTTATAAAATGTGGAACCGCGTAAGAACCAATGGGTTTTTTTGAACCCGAAATCGGTTCTTCTATAAACCGGGTAAGAACTGAAACCGGTTCCAGGTAGGTTCTACGGGTCGGGTTTGGAACCGCTTATTATGCCCATCTCTAGTAGAAACCGGACCCGACTTCTATATGTATAGATAGATGCATAGCCAGTTACCCGGTTAGGGTAGGGTCAGGTCTGATTCCTAGTGTTACACCCTAAACCAATTTAACAGTAAAACATGCAACGAAAATACGAACAAGAAAAATCTTTCCTTTAATACTAGTTATAATACTTAAGGCCATTTTATAAATATAAGCAGGTGTTACATCGTTCATTCTTTCTTATTACATTTGATAAAAAAACAACTTCAATTGACTATGACCATGCCCCCGGACAATCCACGTTCTAACTCGATCTTCAACCACTCTGCGCTTCTTTAGTGGGTTGTTGGGTTGTAAGCGGGCTATTAGTAATGTGTTTAGTAGGTTAGTATATGTGACAAGTAGATAACACATAGTGAAAAACTTACATTATTATGACTAACCATGTAATATTAAAACCAAAGTCATAACAAAGAACAAAATCCAAAACATACGGTACAAAATTGCGAATCCAAGATTAATGGAGAATAAGACTAGTAGAGCTGGTAGAGGAATATTAAAATTTTTATTGTAAGTCTTAAATATTAGATAGGAGTGTAAACGAGACAAGCTACTCGAGATCGACTCGAAAAAAGATTGAAACAAACCTGCCTTACACGAACTCGAGCCCATGCCTCAGCCTAAAAATAAACTTGTTTATTAAACGTGCCCGAGCCCGAGTTTCACTTTTCTAGGTCAAACCAGCTCGTGAGTTATACGAAGAACAGGTTAACAAGTCAACCAACTTTTATACAAATTAACTGAACCTGGCCTGTTTTTAAAAACAAGTTAACCCAAAGATAGCATGTATCTTGAACAAGTGGTATTACTCATCTCAAAGCCTATTTTCTACGTTTCGTGTTCGACACATATCAATAACTCTCACACAACTCACCTTAACAAGTCAATTTCTTTGCAAATTCCAAACTAATGTACGCCATGACCCCAACACTTTCTATAATTGGCAAAAACACCCCCTTCAAGTCTGTTTCACTACATTTGAAAACAATGACTCACATATCATTCCTAAAAAAAAATCTGTTTTTCGTTATCAGTTATCACGAAACCCCAAACATATTTGCTTCATTTCTTTCCTGGGATGCAAAAAACTTGCATCAGTTCATAAATTCTTAACCAAATCGATACAAATATGGGGTATATAGCAGTATTCAGACCCATAATCCTCACTCATCCATACCGAAACTCCCCCAATTTCACTTCCGTTTCGGTTTCCCCCAACTCACATAATTCGTCTACTTGTGGTTGTCGAATCGCCACCAGTGTTCGACATTCGGGTTTCCGTAAACACGATCATAATCAGCTCAACTGCTATAATCAATACAACCCCTCATCATCATCATCATCTATGGAGAATGAACATGAGGCCCCTCAAGATGCTATCCTCAAGGTCATTTCAGGTCATTCTTTTTTATTATTTTTATATCTTTTGCATTATTATTATTATTATGCGTGTGTTTGGAGATTGTTATTGAAAGGTTTTAATCATCAATTTTGATGATTTTTATATAAAATGGGTATCAAGTTATATAAGAGGATTGTTAGGGTTGATCAAGAAAATCAAAAGTTTAGTTTATTTATGAAACATAAAGGGGTATACTTTGAAGTTTGTTGAAGATGACAGTTTATAGAACTGTTTGTTTATGTATCAACTAATTTGCTCTTTAATGTTCATGATAAAAAAATGGTAACGCCACCACTAGGCGTCCCCCGGTGGCTGACCGGCTTGGTTTTAAAAAGCGAGAAGCGTACAAAAGCGCAACGCTTTTTGTATCCGAGGTGCAGAGGATTCTTTATTTTTCAATATATTTTTATAGGAATCTAACATCGTTTACCCGGTATTTAGAGACAAGTAAGCTTTATGTATGTTCTAATGTGGAAATTACATACCTGCTGCCCAAAATTATAGGAAATACATGAGGCGCGTGCCTCAGGGTCAATTTTTTGCCAAGAAAACATGCCTCATGTGCGCTTTTTGAAAAAAAAAAGTGCGCCTTATGCTACCAAAAGCACATGGGCTTGAGTCTTGTTGCGCCCTGGTCCTATGGCCAACGTGGGAGGTGAATCACGTGAGGGACTTCGTGTCATAGTTGTTAATGACGAATAGCGACAAATAACGATAAGGTACCTATATGCTACATAGCGAATAGCGATAAATAGAGGGTGGCTATTTTATAAATTGGGATACACTAGAAAAAAGATTTTATATGTATATTATATCAAAATACCCTGGTATATATGCTATTTTACATGTGTATTTAACAGAAACCTAAAATCCAACTATTTTATAGCTATATTTAATTGCTATTTATATTAAAAAAACAAAAAAAGTGTGGCTATTCTCGCTATCCATCGCTACAGCCCTAATAGCGACACTATACCTATACACTACGTAGTATTGGCAACTATGCTTCATGCTCATGATCATCATTGTAGATTTACGGTTTATGAGATTAAATAGAGTGTTTGTCATGTTAATATTACTAAGTTGATAACAATTACGTATGATTTAGATATTTCAAGGGCTGAAGGGAGGATTGGAAGAACTTCCACCATGATTCTTGGAGGAACAATGAGTGATGATTCAACCTATGATAGGCTCAGTCTGACTAAAATGGTAGTGATTATGTTTTGCCTCTTTAATTTGAAATTTCTGTTTGATCTCTGCTCTTCGTTCGTAATATCGCAAATTCACGATCAAGTTACTTTTTTTGTTTATGACTTAGAAAAGTAAATGAATTAGGAAAGGTATGCTAATAGTCATTGTGGTCTTGTGGTTTTAGTAATCTGATACTGTGATGTAATTTAAAACGGTTTAAGTATTGTGATTTAGTGATCTTTGGGGTCCCAGAGTACATCAAATCTTGTTTTCTTTTTGAACTAGACCAAAAAAAAATGACAGAATTATGTTAATAACCTTCAGAAGTAAAACATGCACATCTCAATCTTGAATATGAAAATTAATGGTATGAGATAACTCATTTGACTACAAACACAAACCAATGCAGTGCTTACTTGAACTGCTTGAAAGTTGTAACTTTTTAATCAAATAGTTTTGTATGCTTACATGACAGTCAAACATCTACCCTGCTTCTCGAGGATTTACAGCCATTGGATCCGGAGGTGATGATTTTGTGCAATCTATGGTAGTTGCTGTTGAGTCAGTAGTTCAGCATCCAATCCCGCAAGTAAGTATAACGTCTTCTTTCTGTACCTTTAAAGTTTCTGCATTTATTTTGGGGTAGTAATTAGAAATGGTTACAAAGTTCATGGAAATACAACAATGTTGCTACATTTTTATGTGACAGACTTCTTAACACATACATCAAAGAAAGATATTCTCAATTTATTTATATTAAAAAACCAAAATGAAAATGGATAAAGACAGGAAAACAATCATTCATCTAAGTTAGTTTGGTGTCAAAATTACAATTACTTTTATCGTGACAGGGCAAGGTGAAGCAGAAACTATCATCTGGTGGGAAATATGTATCCGTGAACATCGGACCTGTTCAAATTGTTTCTAGCAAACAGGTTTGTTCTCAATCTTGATTCATGTATTCTTTTGAAGTCAACAAAATGGCTTATGGTCGCGATGATTATCGAGTTTTATATAGTGAGGTATAATACTATAATCGGTTTCCAATAGTAAGCGAATGTATAAAAGATAAAGTGACAAGGAAATGCTCTTTTTTTTTGTCTCAGGTTCAAGCTGTATACTATGCTATGAAGAGGGATAATCGAATGAGATATTTCCTGTAGTCGTTATATGATTTATATCCATTATTTTGGTTTGGTAATCACGACGAATACCAAAATCAGTAACTAGACTACTGAATTGTTTGTTGCACTTATACTTCTGTTGCAGAATGATCATCATAGTTTGTAAATGTTATGTTATATATTAGATTATATACAAAATATACGAGGGTCATTATTAATTTACATGAATTTTCTGGAGAAACCAGCAGGTATCTTCAAGGATAATACAACTAATTGGTGCAAGAGAACAACTAGCATTGCTTCTATCAGAGGGTCTGAAAAATTCACAAATAAACTTTTAACATAGTCAGCATAGTGTTGAATTTTAATGAGAAAATACAGAGGATAATACAAGGAAGCATTAAATATTAAATATTGGAAAATAGACAATGCTGACCTTCACTTTTCCAAAATAGTTTTTTACTTTTTCAAAATAAACCCCAGCTAACCCTTGCTAACCAGCTAATCTTGACGGCTAAACAAAAAGTTTTGGCTAAAACATGATTTTTTTGTGTCAAAAAGTACAAGGTAGACTTTTTTTTTTGAACGGTAACTTTCATTAAACCGAAACAAACACAGCCCACCCACAAACCGGGCAGATCGAACTAAGAACAAACCTACATATTTACAAATTTACACCAATCCTTTCATGTGACCTCCTTATATTTCGATCTATTAGAAAACCAAAGGAACCCCACCGCTTTAACTTGGCTGATAATATGATCGACTTTAACCGATTTGTTCGAGAACCTTGCTTCGTTCCTTCCTTTCCATATACTCCAGCACACAATGATGATGATGCCTTTAAGAGCCTTTTTGGCACAACCTGAGAGCCCCGAGAAGTTATGCCACTCGAGCAAATCTCTGAACGAGAACACCAGAAAATTAGGGACCTTACACCAAGAACCAATGCAACTCCATACCCTTACCGCCACCGGACAGGAAGTAAAGAGGTGGTCAACCGTTTAGATGTCGTTTTCTAATTGGTATAAACACTTTGGAATGTTAAAAAAAGTATGTCTAATTTTTTTGTAATTTTCCCTTGGGGTGTGATAAATACACCCAAGATATGGACTAATATACCAATTAGTCAAACTGGGTAATGATTAAACACTTTATTACATTATTTTATTATAAAAGTCAAAAGTAATAAATAAGTTTTTTATGTTATTTACTTTATTACATTATTTATCCCTCACCCTAGCTCAGTTGATCAGTTGGGTTGGTGTTCTCCTTGGAGACACCGGTTCGACTCCCGGCTGTAGCAAAAGGTGCGGGACGTCCCAATGATGGATCATTTCCTACCGAGGCATTGTTCGATCCGGAGGGCAACCCGGTTTTACCCAGCTGTTACTCAAGCGAGGTTCTCGTGTGGGGGCAGCATGGTTTCTGGGCGAAGGTCAGTTTGCGCGGCGGCCGGGGCCCGATAGAACATCGCGTCCGTAGGAGGGGTTGACGGGAGATTGTCTTTGACAAGAACCCGGTGACCACTAGGTCCTGTACATAGAAAGTCACCCTTCAAAAAAAAAAACTTTATTACATTATTTTATTATAAAAGTCAAAAGTAATAATTATGTTTTTTATGTTATTTTATTTTATAATAGTTTTGTTATTTTTTAATATTTTGTTATTCTATTATTAGTATTAATAGCAATATTAATAAATAAATAATCAAGACACTTTATTAATAAACCACACGGTCTTTTATTCGACCTTCTTTTGATGGCGACAACACCGAGTGAGTATGCCAACTTTTGTACCCAATTCATCAATTCTTCACAAGACCCAAATACCTATAAATGAAATTTGGAAATAACACAACCAATATATAAACAAATTATATATAATAAATTAAAACAATCAAATGCAACAAATTATATATAACAATCAAATCTGCTTCATTTCGTGAATAAAGTAATAAAGTAAATAATTTTTATAACAGTTATGTTTATTATATGAAAAGAAAACTTCTGTAATAAAGTGCCAACAGAGGTGAGATTTACAAAGCAAGAAACATGAATGAGGACGACGAAAAGACAAGAAGGGACACGACTCCGGAGAAATCAAATGGTGGTTCCGGCGAAATCAAATGGCGGCTCTGGCGAAATCAAATGGCGGTTCCGGTGAACATGAATGGTTCCGATCGACGGCTCCGACGATGATGATTCAAGAAAACAAAGCAAGAAACATGAATGAGTTTTTTGTACCTGATTAGTGACAAATTGAGGCGTCCTCATGATAAAATCATCTTCTTCCATTGACCAAAGGTGTGCGGTGGGTGGTGGTGGCCGGACGGGTGGTAGAATATTGGGTTAAAAGCTTGTTCCATTAAAGTTGATTTATGGAAACTTGTTCCATTAAAGTTGGTTTATGAAAAGTTGAAATAAAATTAAAAAGTTGACTGAAATAGCTGACTTGTGGGTAAAAGTAAAAAAAGTTTGACTTTCTGGATGTATTTAACAATACCCTTTTCCCTTTAATAATGAGGCCATAAATTCAAAGTCAAGCTACCAACATTAACATTGTATCAATTTAGTCATATTATGGAAAACAAATCAACGTTAAATCAATTATTCATTGTTTTTTATTGATACTTATACGCTATTGTCAATTTCTTGTTTATATGATGTAGAGAAAAGTCTTAAGTTCGAAGATTAAAAAAAAAAAAAAAAAAAAAAAAACATAAAACTAGAAAGAGAATAGAATAGAAGTTTGTAATAAAGGAAATTCACAAATTTAATTAGTCACTTTACAAAACCTATAAAGATACCATGAAAAGGATAACTCAATTGAAACATAACGTATTTATATAGAAATTAGTGTACCTATACATTGGATCATGCGTTATCTTCTCGACAACATTAATTTCATGCGTTATCTTCGTGTCAACATGAATTTCAACGCACTTTAGCCTCATTTTCTTCCTTTGGGCTTAAATCATGCGTTATCTTCTTGTCAATATTAATTTCATGAATATCTTAGATTAACAAAATTGCAGAAAACAACCTTTATGTATACCCAAAACTGCACTTTATACCTTTCACTATGAAATCCGTCAAAACCAACCTTTACGTTCATGTTTTGCTACAAGTTCAACCTTTAACACAAACTCTGTTAATATTCTTGGTTAAATCACCTCACATGCTTTGCATGTGAGGGTATTATTGTCATTTCAACCTTGTTTTTTTTTTGTTTATTAATAAATTACACATGACCCCACAAACAAAAGGCAGACATGCACTAAAGCATTAAAACAGATAAGACAAAACATTCACACACAATGTCAAATCACAAAACATTCATGCAAGTTGTACCGTATGTATAACTACTTGTACCATTTATGAAAATTCATCTTCAAGCAATTGAGATGAAAACCCAGCTCATTAATTCATACAAACAAAGCCATGGACATTTTCATAACAATTTATCTCAACCAGATTATGAACACGAAGCATCATTCTTTTCTTAAAACATATAGTAAACTAAAGGTGATTATCATTTCGAATGTTCAAAACATAATGGAAGTCATTACTTAGAAACATGAAATTAGGAACATCATTCTTAGCAATTATCGACCATCATAATCATCATCATTTCACAACACCCTAACAGTATCATTTTATTCTAACATACCATTCTAACAATATCATTTTCATCAAGGATCATTCTAACACTACCACTAATATGCTTGACTAGGTTGTACCTTGCGCATAGGCAGTTGTACCCACCATGAAAACACTACATCATGCACTCAAAGTAAACCCAGATTTCTTACATAACTCTACATTAATGTTTTTCTCACAATCAATCATTTAAAACATGGAAGTTAGGAGAAGACCCATTTAAGATAAAACCCAGTATCATGTTTTTGGGTATGAACAGAGCACACTAGTCATTTCATCTTGACATTAATATGATTATCTACATATACCCAGTTTGCATATGATTCACACAAAGATCATACCACAGTAAACGTTTCAATTTACAAGTCCCAAGCTTACGCTCTCGAGAAGCATGCCGCTGCAAACTGCAAGGTAATTTTAATGTTGATCTACATATCATGATTAGTAGATATAAGTCAACCTGTGCATTGTGATAAATATGGTGTGTTATCTGTGTTAAAATATACATAATATTCCAATTCAATATTTTCCTTTATTGTGCTTTTCAATTTAATCATTTCTTTTCCTTTTTTGCATGTTACCGTTGCATTTTATGGGCTTTTGTGAGTTTGGTGGGCTGCTGTCTTTGGGCTGTGGTTGCTTATGTCTGAAGCCCTTGCTCGTTATAAGGAGGTTGGCTCTTGTGTTCATTCATCATCGACAACAAACAGCAGCCAATATTCACAGGCTTCTTTCACTCTAGAACCTTCTACTTTGGTTCTGTTCAAGCCCCTGTTCATCTATTTTTAGAGTTCTCGTTTTGATCTCTGTATTGTAACAGATCTGTTCTTGATCTGTGCTGTTTATTTAAGCCGGTTGTGTTGCCGGTTTCTGTTCTGTACTCTTTGGATTCAATCACGCCGACTGGTGTCGTAATAAAATCTTGTGTGTTTTTGATATCCTGTTGTTGACAATCTGCTTGCATTATGTTTTTTGTGAATAGGTCAGGGGTGTTCACTACAACATGTATGTGTTAGATGATGATGGTGTTAGATGATGATGGCGCAGATGAAGGAGGCGATGATCTGGGTTTTCTGGTTGGGAGCTAGGAGAGATGAACAAGAAGAGTGGTCATGTGTAATTATATAATTTATTAATAAACAAAAAAACAAGGTTGAAATGACAATAATACCCTCACATGCAAAGCATGTGAGGTGATTTAACCAAGAATATTAACAGAGTTTGTGTTAAAGGTTGAACTTGTAGCAAAACATGAACGTAAAGGTTGGTTTTGGCGGATTTCATAGTGAAAGGTATAAAGTGCAGTTTTGGGTATACATAAAGGTTGTTTTCTGCAATTTTGTCTCTTAGATTAGAGGGAATGGAGTCGGAAAGAAGCACGACGAGACGGAATGAGCTAAGGTGGAGACGACGTGACAAGGGGCGCGAGATGGAGAGGAAGGTTTTGCAGTATAATTCATAGCTATACATAAAAAAGATTAAAAAAAAAACATCTCTATAGTATTACTCCTGAGTCCTGATCATATCATATCTAGTAAATATCCTTTAACAAAATACAAAACAAAACCACCATATTTTATACCAAAACATCAACCTAACCCACATCAATCCACCATCTAACAAAACCCACCAGTCCCATTCGCCGGCGGGATCTCAAAATGCCACAACCGTCCAGTCCCATCCTTCAAATACTTCCGACACAAAAACTCCTCCGCATAACTCTTCTCCACCCTCCGATCAACATCGTGCAAAAACACATGCGTCAAACCGGATCCCTTCCTATTCCGTGCCATCACCGCCGCCGTATAAATCGCCGACATCCTACCTGGCGCCTCCTTAAAATACCCCCTAGGCGCATCAATCATAATCATATCCCACTCCTTATCATACACCACGTCCGGCAACCCCGTCAACGCTAACTTACACCGCGTGTTTCCTCTAACAGACGCCTTCGTCACCCCCGTTACCCCACACTCCGGCTCCGACTTATACGTCCTCATCAACTCATCCGCTTCCGAAAGCTGTGTACGGTAGCTAACGTGCGCCGCTTTCAAATCCGGAGCGGTTTTGAGCACCGTGTGGACCCATTTCGGATCTTCTTCGAGGAATACGGTTAACCCACCTGGGTTAAACGCGGCCCACATTAACGAGTCGTGACCCAGACCGAACACGAGGAAGTTACAGGGGGAAATTGTTTTGAGAACGTTGAAGGAGATTGTAATCTCGGCGAGAGATTGTTGGGGGACGATTTTTGAGGTGGCGTAATGGAGGATTGCGCGGAGTTGGATTGGGGATTGTGTGGAATGGAAGTTGTTGAAGGTGCCGGTGCAGACGAGGTTGGTGGTGGTGTTTCCGATGAAGGTGAAGATGAAGAGGGCGGTGCCGATTAGGGCCAGGACGATGAACGCGGCGGAGATTTTACGGTCGGGGAAGAGGCGTGGATTCATGGTTTTATTTGGTTTTGGTTGGAGAGAAAAACACGAAACAGAAAGGGTATAGAAATGGTTCTCTGGTTTTTGAATGGGAATGCTGATGAATTGAGGTTGATGTTGATGATGATGGTGATGGATTACGTGGTACACGTATATTAGTGATGATGTTGAATGACTAAAATGCCCCTCATTAAAAGAATTGTCAATTTGTTATTCAACTAGTAATAATTACCGCGCACGTTGCGGCGCGGTTACATCGCAAACGTCGAACGGATTAGTCCAAGCGTTATACGAAGTGTTAATTATATGAAAACACACGTTTCGGCGTACCCGATTGAACTCGATGTAACCTAAAGTTGCATTAATATTGGATCAAAACGTAAAGTAAATCGAGTTTATACCGTACAATCATAACGCATTATATGCAACCAGACTAACCCGAATTTATACTGTCAAGTCAAAACGTATTATATGCTACCCAATTCGTATGTAGGAAACATACAAAATAAAGCACGAAAGCGTTACGCCAAAACATAAAAAATGCAAAGTTTAAAAGTTGAAGGGTTTGTACAAAACATATGGACTAAAAACTTAATTACCAAAGTCTGGACCAAAAATGTAAGTTACAAAAGTAGAAGGCCAAAAGAAAAATTCTATATGTCAAAAATGTAAATTATAAAAGTATATGTTAAAAATGAAAATTTTTAAAATTAAAGGGTGATAGTGGAAAATCACCCAAAGTTAAGGGATGATAGTGGAAAATCCACCATCATTGTAGTTTAAGATATATAGAAATAACCTTTGTTTTTAACTAGTATTTAGCCCTCGCATTGCGAGGCGGGGTCTTAAAACCATGCTAAGTAGTAAGCAAACGACGATTTAAATCGACAAAAAATCATTAAACAAAAATGTGAATTTATATCACCATGTGACGTAAAACGTAGACGAAAACAAACGCAAACTTATACCGTGAGGTGACCTAAAACGTAAAGAAACTCGAACTTATACCAAAAAAGCTTTAATTCCTACGACATTGGTACCGACTCGGTTTGAAATCTAAATATATAATTGTTCTATAATTATAATTATAACTAAATAACCAATTAAAGAATAAATATATAATTTTAATATATTCTATATTAATAGTGGGATAAAGCACGTGCGGTGTGGTGGCAAAAACTCGGTCGGTTTCGGTGTATTTATCATAGCAAATGAATACTATCATTTCAATATATTAAACTCGGTCACTTTTGGTGCACTTAATATAGGAAACGATTAAAAAGCTAAATATTAACTTCAAAAATATATTCAAAAGGGTATCAATAAAAATGTCAAACGGTATTAACGCGTGTTTGGTTCGTAAAAAACATTTTAGAAATCATTTACTTATTTTGAACGAAATTAAAAAAAAAACTTTTATGAAATATGAAGCTTTAACCAACATCCAAATTCCAAATACGGTTTTCAAACTAAATTAAAGATACAATAAAAGTCAAAATTTAATTGCAATTACTCAAATTAAATTAACAAAAAGAGAAAAACAAAATACCCAAGAATTAGTTTTGGATTTATTACTGTATTAATATTTCATGGGTCTACTTGGTTAGACCGTGGGGTATGGTAGGGCGGGGGTTTGGGGCATGGGTTGACACGTGGCTTAGGGGGGCAAACATGGGCTGACCCACATTCAACTCGTTATGGTGGGGCGGGGGTTTGGGGCGTGGGTTTGGTGGGCTTCGCTGGGCTGACCCAAACCGCTGGCTATTTGAATATTTTTTAAAACAATAAATTTATTTTTTTTTAATATTTTTAAATAAAGAAAATTACATAAAAAAATTCCTAACGTTTATATTTGTTTTTTATCTCTTCTCTCATCTCCAAGACTAGTTGCAACTTGTCACCCTCTAGGTGATCAATGGGCTGGGATAGAAATTTCAAATCATCCCGTTTTTGTTTCTGAGCATCTCTAGCTGCATATCTAGCTTCTTTGCTCTTTCGAATTTCGGTCCTTTGTTGTTGGAATACGTTGAATGTATCTAACTTGCATGAAATGTCATCCAACTGATCGCTGTATATTCCCCTACGCGAGCCCGAACTCCCAGTTGAAGGCGATGCCGTACCAGATCTTGATTTTTGAGAACGCCTTTTTGCGGCATCTCTTCCATACTCAGGCTGGTTTGGCGAATCATCCAAAATTTCGTGCATCAGATTGGGCTTGGGACGAGGCCCTTGACCTTTTGGAAGACGTGTTACTTTCGCTACCACTGGGGATATTCGCCCACTTTGGATGGAACTTACAAATCTTCTAACAATGCATGAAACGGAAGTCGCTCCCCACATTTGATTTGAATGCAACCAATGCATTTGTCACAATGTCGGCTTCGGTTTCACCACTTTTTGGGTATTGCTTTGCTTTATTTAAAAAACCACTATATTTTATAAGTTGGCCGCTAATCTCGCTCCACTTCGATGATAAGCTATCGTTTTCACGATAAGCCTCCCTTCCCAATTCTTCATGGAATGCTCTACTAACCGCTTCCCACAAATGGGTTCGATATTGAGAATTTCCTATTTTAATAAAATCAAAATTTAATATATTACAAAGTTATATAAAAAATAACCATTAATAAAAACAAAATTTAATATATTACAAAGTTATATACAAAATATTTAAGAATACCTAAACTTGGATGTTGAGATTGTTGACACCAAGCCCTCGCCAATGCAAGTTCTTCATTAACGACCCATTTTTGTTGTTTTCGTTTGATGGTTTCAAGTGCTTCCTCCGCCTCGGTTTTTTTCTTATGGCTTCTCTTTTTGGGAACTATTGAGGCGGAAGGACCATCGTTGGGTGGTTGAGTTTCGGGGACGGTTTCGATTTGTGAAAAGTCGATGGAGGTTGGTGAAAGGTTGATGGGCGTTTGTGTAAATGGGGTAGGTATCGAATCCTCGGTGTGTGGGAAGTTAGTATACAAACGATTCCCAAGATACGATGCATAGCTCGCTTCAACGGGCATAGGGGAGTGTATGAAAAATGGACTAGGCATTGGACGATTGGGTGGTGGGCTATGATTATTTTCTTGGAATGCAAACGGGTTGTTCGGGTCATAAGCACGGTTATGAGGATTCATTTTTTCGTTTTGTAGAAGGAGAATTGAAGACGATTATAGAAGATGTGGTTGAATGTGGTAAAAAAATGGAAGAAAAATGTGAGTTTTATAGTGAAAAAATAATTTTTTTTTAACATAGTCGTTGGCCAACGGCTAGTTTGCTTTGGCCATTCACAGCCCGCCATGTCACCTTGCTTCCCCCGCCCCACGCCCGGCTTGAAACCCAAGCCCTAAGGGCAACCCAAGCCCACCCGGGGTGATGGCTTGGACGTTTTCCCCCAACCCAAGCCCCATACCCCATATTCTTGTTCATCTCATTTTTTTAATAATATTGTGCATTTTTTACCGGTGTAATAAAAAAGTTTAAAAGATTATAAAAATTCTAAAAACTGGAAGATGAAAAAGCAGAGGAGTGACCCATTTTTTTTCTCTATTCTCTCTCTACGATTTCTCTCTCTCTATCAACCCCAACAAAACCACCATCAGTCCACCACAAACCACCACAAACCACCACTTAACTGCCACGACTACAACACCACCACCTAGCCGTCGCCGCCACCACAACACCACCCCCTAACCACCGCCACCACAAGACAACAGCTTAACCGTCATCGTCTTTGTTGAAATTCTATTTTTCTGTATGTTTATCTTTTCTTATCAGCGTTTCTGGCACCATCTTCCTCCATCGAAAACCGTCAACAAATCGGCTCTTCAAACGAACACTCTCTCTGTCTGTATTCTCTCCCTACATCACCACCAGTCCCCACCGTGTTAGAATAATAATGAGTCAAGGGCTGAAATGTAATATTGTGAAAGATAAAGGGTCTTAGTGTAAACAGTTGTTAGAGATTAGTTAGCAGTTGTTAGAGGTTAGTTAATAACTGATTAGTGGTAGTTAACTGTCTATAAATACTTGTAATCATTGTTAGGGGAAGTTAGCTATTATATTGTTGATTCTTCCCTCTCTTTTGCTTCTTCTTCAATTTGTAGCTAACAAATTGGTATCAGAGCTACCGATTCTTGGAGCTTCTGTGTATCAATCACGATCATAATTCGTTCGGGTCATTCGATTCCTTGAAATTGATCATTGTTCGATCAATTTCTGCTGGTGATTTCATTTCAAAAAACTTTGAAATTGATTTCTTGTTCAATCAATTTCTGTGCGATTCTTTCAAATCTCAAATTGATCTTTGTTCGATCAATTGCAATTTGATTCAAAGAAGATGACAACAACTCGTAATCAATCGTTGGAGCAGAGGATGCAAGATTATGATGTAGCCTTGGTTCGTTTGGAATCAGTAGCTACCAAGAATACTGAAAACATTGCATCAATGAAAAGTCAAATGGAGAATCAGATGAATGAGATCATACGAAGCATTCAAGCTTTGGGCAATAATCAACCACCGAATCAGCAAGTAATTGCTAATCAATTTCCTTATCACAATAGTAACAATCGTCTTACTAAGATGGAATTTCCAAAGTTTAATGGAGAAAATATTGAAGGATGGATATGCAGAGCGGAACATTTTTTCGAGATTGATACTACTCCGGAGGCCCTTAAGGTAAAATTTGTGATAGTTCATTTGGAGGATATAGCTCTACTTTGGCATCAGTCTTTTGTTAAGTCAAGGGGGGGTAGTATTGAAGGCATGTTGTGGAATGAGTACAAGGGGTTTATAGTTGCAAGATTTGGGTCAAGTCTTAACCAATATGCTATGGGGGCTTTAGTTGATTTAAGGCAGACAGGCTCTTTGAATGAATTCTGTAAAGAATTTGATCTAGCTCTTACTAGGGTCAATATTTGTGATGAGTATGCAGTAAGTTTGTTCTTGAGAGCCATTAAGCCGGAAATTGGCAATCCAGTTAAGTTGATCAGGCCACGAAATTTGCCTGAGGCATACATGTTGGCCAGAATTCAAGAAGATAATAATGCATCCTCTAGCAGGTATAATAAACCCTTCAAATCTTCATTCTCTCCTATTAATAAGCCTGTAGGAGGAACCAATATTCCATTGTTGCCTGCACCATTACCTAAACCTAAACCCATGAATGCTAGAAGATTGTCTCATAAGGAAATTGAAGAGAAGAGGGCTAAGGGGGAGTGTTTTGGGTGTGATGAGAAATATACACCCAATCATATTTGCAAGAACAAGCAACTGTTCTCTATTGAAATTGTAGAAATAGAAGAGGACAGTAATGACGAAAATACCCTTCATGAAATAGTGATGAATCATGTTCAAGATCAGGAGCCATGCATTTCATTGAATGCAATTATGGGAGTGCCTTCTTATTCTACAATGAGAGTCATTGGGGCTATTGGTACAAAACCTTTGCAAATTTTAGTAGATTCTGGATCCACTCATAATTTCTTAAATCTGGATTTGGCCCTAAAAATGAGGTGTCCTATAAAAAAAGTGGCTGAGTTGAATATCACTGTGGCAGATGGCAACAAGATGTCTTGTACTCAATTGTGTGAGAACTTTAAGTGGATGATGCAGGGAAATTGGTTTAGTGCAGATGTCATGCTTGTTCCTTTAAGCAACTATGACATGGTTTTAGGAGTTCAATGGCTACAAACCTTGGATGATATAAACTGGAATTTTAAGCAACTTACCATGAAGTTCAAGGTGGGTGATCTGTTGTTTGAATTAAAAGGTATTGGGTCAAATATAATGACATTATGCACTGCTGAAAAGATGAATGTGCTGTTGAGTGACCCTAAAGGCATAGCAAGTACACAGCTGTATAGTTTACAAGCTTTGGATGCTGAGATTTTTCAGCATGAAACAAGGGTTGTTCAGAACAATGAAAATGAAGCATTGAATTCTTTATTGAAAAAGTATGATGATGTTTTTGCTGTACCTACTGTTTTGCCTCCAAAAAGGGATTGTGATCACAAAATTGTTCTCAAAGATGAGAATATCACCATTAATCAAAGGGCCTATAGATATCCTGCTCATCAAAAAGATGTGATTGAAAGTCTTACTCAAGAGTTGTTAGATGCTGGAACAGTGAGAAATAGTCAAAGTGCATTTGCTTCTCCTATAGTCTTGGTCAAAAAGAAGGATGGAACTTGGAGGTTTTGTGTGGATTACAGGAAACTGAATGAAGCAACTATAAAAGACAGGTTTCCTATTCCATTAATTGAGGAACTATTGGATGAATTGGGAGGGGCCACAGTATTTTCAAAGTTGGATCTTAGAGCTGGGTATCATCAAGTAAGGATGAATGAAAAGGATATCCACAAGACTGCTTTTCGAACACACTAAGGGCTCTTTGAGTTTGTGGTCATGCCATTTGGGTTGATCAATGCTCCTGCTACCTTCCAATCTATGATGAATGCTACCTTTAAGTCATTAATGAGAAAAACTACACTAGTATTCTTTGATGATATTCTAGTGTATAGTCCTGATATGCAACAGCATTTGATTGACTTGGAGCAGGTGTTACAACTACTGAGGAAGGATACACTATTTGCAAAGAAATCAAAATGTTCTTTCGCAGGGGCAAATGTCGAATATTTGGGTCATATCATTTCTGGGGCAGGAGTACAGACTGATCCTAAGAAGATTGAGGCTATCCAACAGTGGCCAGTGCCTACTAGTCTTAAACAGTTGAGAGGCTTCCTTGGGCTAGCAGGTTATTACAGAAGGTTTATCAAGTCATTTGGAATTACAACTAGACCTTTGAATGATCTTATGAAGAAAGATGGGTTCAAGTGGAACAATGATGCACAATTGGCTTTTGATCAGTTGAAAACTACCCTAACCACTGCTCCTGTTTTGACTCTACCTAATTTTTCTAAAGAGTTCGTAGTTGAAACTGATGCTTCAGCTAAAGGATTAGGGGCAGTGTTGATGCAGGAAGGCCACCCTATAGCCTTCATAAGCAAAGCTTTGTCTATCAAGCAACAGTCTTTATCAGTATATGAAAAAGAGATGTTAGCAATTCTTATGGCAGTAAAAACTTGGCATCATTATTTGATAACCAAGAAATTTCTCATAAAGACTGATCAGAAGAGTTTGGAGTATTTGCTTGATCAAAAGATCACTACTCCTCTACAGCAAACATGGTTAGCAAAGTTGATGGGGTATGAATATGAGATAGTTTATAAGAAGGGGTCTGAAAATGTGGTAGCTGATGGTCTTTCTAGAGTACAGGGTTTGGCACTATTTGAATTGGGAATGAGTTCAGTCAATCCACTGTTGTTGGACAGGATCAAGGGTACTTGGCAGGCTGATGAGAGGTTACAACTCATCATTCAACAAATTAATCAAGGCAAAGTAATTCCTCATGTCACTTGGGATGGTCAGTTGTTAAAAAGGAAGAATAAGTTGTGGGTAGGTAATGATGTGCAACTGCAGAATGACATAATTCAATTGTTCCATTCATCTCCTATAGGGGGGCATTCTGGGTATTATCCTACTTTGCAAAAGATAAAGGCTTTTTGTTATTGGAAGAGATGTTACAAACAGGTGTTTCAATGGGTCAAGGAGTGTTCTCATTGCCAACAGGCCAAGTATGAACCAGTGGCTAGCCCTGGCCATTTGCAACCACTGCCAGTTCCAACACATGTTTTCACAGATGTCTCTATGGATTTTATGTCAGGGCTTCCTAAAGTTCAGGGAAAAGATACAATTTTAGTGGTGGTGGATCGCCTAACTAAGTATGCTCACTTTATGCCTATATCTCATCCCTATACAGCTTCTCAAGTGGCCCAGATTTTTACAGATAACATTCTTAAACTGCATGGTTGTCCTATGACTATAGTATCAGATAGGGATCCAGTTTTTTTAAGCAGTTTTTGGAAAGAGTTTATGAGATTGCAAGGCGTTCAGTTGGCCTATTCCACTGCTTATCACCCTCAAAGTGATGGCCAAACAGAGGTACTGAACAGATGTTTGGAGACTTATCTGAGGTGTATGTGTATGCATTCGACCAAACAGTGGTTGAAATGGCTTAGCTTGGCTGAGTGGTGGTATAATACTACCTATCATTCGGCAATAAAAATGAGCCCTTTTGAGGCCTTGTATGGATTTCCACCTCCCACTCACATTCCCTATATTCCTTATGATACAACAGTGGAAGCAGTGGAATTTGTATACAGGGACAGGGAGGCCATGATTAATCTTTTGAAGGAGACATTAAGTCAAACAAGAAACAGAATGAAGCAATACGCTGATGCTCATAGGAGTGAGAGAACATTTCAAAATGGAGATTGGGTGTATCTTAAATTGCATCCTTTTGTACAGAATTCAATACGGAATCAGAGGCATTCAAAGATTGGACCTAAATACTTTGGGCCATTCCTGGTAATTGAAAAAATTGGAAAAGTTGCTTATAAATTGGACTTACCTAGTGATGCACAGCTTCATCCTGTATTCCATGTGTCCTTGTTGAAGAAAGCTTTTGGTCAACATGCTCCAATTGTTCCTCTGCCGACTGATTCTCGTTTCTTGTTGCAACCTAGATCAATTGTGGATCGGCGTTTGGTTCGGAAGGGTAATCGTATGGTGAATCAAGTCTTGGTTCATTGGCAAGGTCTACCGTTGGAAGATTCTTCATGGGAGGATTTAAATGAGTTTGAATTGAGGTTCCAGGCTTTAATTCTTGAGGTCAAGAATTCAAAATGGGGGGAAAGTATTGTTAGAATAATAATGAGTCAAGGGCTGAAATGTAATATTGTGAAAGATAAAGGGTCTTAGTGTAAACAGTTGTTAGAGATTAGTTAGCAGTTGTTAGAGGTTAGTTAATAACTGATTAGTGGTAGTTAACTGTCTATAAATACTTGTAATCATTGTTAGGGGAAGTTAGCTATGATATTGTTGATTCTTCCCTCTCTTTTGCTTCTTCTTCAATTTGTAGCTAACACACCGTCGTTGGGATCGAAATAGCTGCAACAGATCTCTGGTGACGTTGATAGCTTTCTGCTGGGTGAGGTCGCAAAAAAAGACGGTGATGGTTATCTCCGATTTCCACTTTCTCTTATGCATCCCATGTTGTACTTATTCATAGATTCTCCTATGCATCTTCATGTTGGACTTTGTGTTGTTTTAGATGTGCACCATTCATAAAAGGACACGCATATGGTACTGTAGTTAAGACCCTACGCCAAATGTTATATATAGTAATTACAAGTTTTCTCCGTTGTCTTTGTATAAAATTTCAAACGGTGTGATTTGTCTTTAAAATGGATGAATTTATACTTAACTAGGTTATTGACCCGTGTGTTACACGGGTTGAATAATGAAAATGATCTAATTTAAAATTTTATAAATATTTCATATAAATGAAGTTATACATATAAATAAATGTAATGCAACTTTTAAGTAAAAGACGTATCAGATTTTTATATTCTATACAAAAATTAATGAAAACTCTTGATTACTTACAAAACTAAATCCTTGACCCGTATAATTGTTTCCTTTTGATGACTGTAGCCAAATTTTAGAACGTATTACATTGCAAATTTATGACAATAGAAAGAAAACATAAATATGTTGTTGTCACTTAAATCAAAGTAAATCGTACATGCAAGTTTTACACGCAAAGATCAAACGAAAACCACATGATCTAAAAGACTAAATTGAAGTTCACAGACCTTACTACCAAAAATTGCAAAAACAATGCATAAGTCAAGTCTTTTAGCGAGAATCACAAAAGATTAAGAGTAAATTGCCATTTTAGTCCTTGAGATTTGGTCCAAATTACCATTTTAGTCCAAATAGTTTTTTTTTCTACTCTAGGTCCCTGACGTTTCAATTTTCTTGCCATTTTGATCACATTCCCTAACTCAGTCTAAAAATCTGGTTATAACCAGTGGTATTTTTGGCATAACTGTTACATAGTGATAACCAAAAGTAGTTTACAACATAATTTATAAACCTCATAATAATTTAATGCCAAAAATACCCCTGATTATAACCTGGTTTTTAGACTAAGTTAGACAATGTGATCAAAATGGCAAGAAAAAAGAAAAGTCAGGGACCCAGATGAGAAAAAAAAACTATTTGGACTAAAATAACAATTTGGACAAAAACACAGGGACTAAAATTACAGTTTACTCTAGTTAAAGAATATCCAATTAAACTTTACTACAAAATCCTTCACATTTTAAACAATAACGATCATTCTCATTTCAGTCCATAAACAAAACATAAAAGTTCAAAATAGCATCAACATTTACATCCTTTCTATAATTACATACAACAAAAGTGCTTTATTCATCTACTGCCAAAAGTGTCAAGATCAATAGAATCATGAGTGATATATTAAGGCTAATAGAGAGTTAATAGAGACACAGAGAGCCATACATACAAAAAAGAAACAAAATAAAATGCTTAAATAATACCAATAAACTCATGATTTATATCGAAACTAAGGTTCCGTATTCTATAGAACAATATGAACGCATTTAAGTTTTCTAGTAATGTTTTAACAAAAAGGTAAAACAAAAAAAATGATATAGAAAACAGAAATCATAAATCTCAAATATCGAAGCGCTAAAGAAAACAATTGTCAATTCACAAAACACAATTCAAATCAAAGCACTACAACAATATAGAGAGAATCCAACAAAAAAAACAATTGAAAACAAATAACTACGATATATAGAATCAAAATGAACATTATGTGTGTGTACTTGCCCCTTCTCAACAGATATATGCCTAGGTGTAGTGAAGATTTCACTTTAAACATGGATATTGCATTAAAGTATTGAGGATCACTTACCAAGCCAAAGAAAAATGGTCAAAGTTGTAGCACTTTTATCATCACCACTTATGAAGTAACTTACCAATTCAATAATTATATTGGGTTTCCAACATCATGTAGTTCCTTTTCCAACATCATATAGAGCTAACCTATGAAAAATGAGGGTAAAGACAATTAATGCAACTCTCAGCTATGCCACCAAGAGCTAAAATTGCACCCTCCCTCTCTTTACAACTTGCATCATCTAATAAAGATAATATAACTTGGACTACATATACCATAACATTACATGATTTCTCATGACACAATCGTAAATCAGTTGCAAATAATAAGCTTACTTAGAGATTGTATCCAAACACAATTACCTCGACAAAAGACATTAAAGCTGAAAAAATCTCATTACCAAACACATTAGAGATCATATCCAAGGCAACAACACTACACTTTTTGAGCCTTTGAGATTCCATATATTCACTATGTCATCATCCTATAATTGTCAAACAAACGTATATTTTTTATTTGAATAATTCGGCCAGTTTAAGATCAACTGGCACCTTAGAGCTTATTTGAGTAATTCCATATATTCACTATGTCATCATTCTATAATTACCAAACACATACATCATCTTCAGCATTGCAAGGATTAGGTACTCTCAACATTGTTCTTCATTCATTAATCGTTAATCACACTTTTGAACACTAAAACTTCTCAATCTTATTCACTCAGAGAACATAGCACAAATAGCAAAAAAAGATGACTTAAACAGAATTTTAAATCTATAAAAATTAATAAATACCATCTTTGATCCAGAAGTTGATGTCGCCTTTCCCGCAAACGTTCTTCTGGTCCTAAACTCCTCCATCTGACCTTCTATTCTGTACATTTCCTTGTGTATTGTTTCAAGGGCAGATTTGTTGTCCCAAATATGAAGAAATTAAAATCGATCTACATATACACTCATTACAAAATAAACACAAAACGTTTGAATTAATCAAATTAAAGACGAATCTGGATCAGGTAGGATTGAAATTGTTGTATGCAACGATTAGGGTTTGTGGCACCATGAAAACAATACTTTACAACAAATCGAATACTGACCTTTTAGAATTAGTGGTTGTGAGAATCCATTAGAACTTCCAGCAGCTATTCCCATTGGGCTTGCTTTCAAACGAAGATCAAGAAAAAGAGAATTTGATGATAAAAAAAGAATCTCAATTATATAATGGAAAGGAGGCATGGGAAGTGTTAAATTAGGGTTTCTGGTGACGACGATGAAGAAAAACCCAATTTGTGTTTTCATAGGGAAAAGTGATTGTTGGGAAAAAAAAATATGCTGGTCATAAATCCGGATCTTAGGCCCGTGTGACTGCACATTGGGTTAGAGGGGATGAGGTGAATTGTGGTGATGACAAGTGTCCTAAATGTGGTTTCTTTTATTATATGTATAGATGTTTCAAAATCATGCACGTTATGTCATTTAGACCTAACTCAATTAATATTTTTTGTTAAATCAGATCACACAAGGGTAGTTAAGTATTTATACCCATTTATTAAAATATATATTAACAAATAAAACAAAAATAAACTTAAAAATTTATTATACATATATGTATGGGGTGGGTTCGGCTACAAATTCCATTTTTCTTACAAAGTATACAAAGTTATAAAGCACCACAATTTCAGCCATAAAACACATTCAAAACCCACAAATAACAGAGTCAAGATCACTAAAACACAATATCCAAACCCTAACAGTACATAAAAACTTCAAACACACCATCGTAGAACTATGAATATAAAACACAACATGATAATCAACATAAAACACACTAATGTTAGTAATTCGATAATCAAAGCCTTATCATACAAAACACAACACAAACCCCACAAATATGGCGTTTTAGTAATCTTCACTTTGTTATTTGTGGGTTTGGAGTGTGTTTTATGGTTGACATTATGGTGTTTTATGACTTTTTACACTTTGTAGGAAAAATAGACTGTGTATGTATCTATATATAACACAAATAACCCTTTCCCTACCTTTCTCCACTACCACCAAAAGCCACCACCAACTACATCTCTCAACCTCTACCGCCACCGCTCTTAACCACCATCAAACCTCCACAGAAGACAATTGTTGGGGAGATCACCCGGTGGAGATATCCAAAGCTGTATTGTGATCAAGTGGTGGAGTTAGGGTTCTGTTGCAGTGGTGGATGGCAGCAGTGGTGCGGGAATGACCGCTGAAAGGAGTGGATGGCAGTAGTGTTGCGGTGGTGGATGGAAGCAGTGGATGGCAACAGTGATGTGGTATCTCCTTTGTTTCGTTTCCCGTTGAAAGGAGCTGTCGTCATCACCTTTCGTATTCAATTCTAGCCGTCACCGCAAGTGTGAGCATTAGCAACCACGAAATCAACGGGTATCTTCACCTTCACTCATTAGGAAATCATCGCAGTCTTAAACCTGATGAAAATGGTCAATTTCACTACAATAATATTAATGAAAATGACGTCCCTCAACTTCTAAAAATAGGCCCTAACAATATACTAAACGAGAAGAAATAGGCCCGCTAGAAGTGGCAAAAATTATACTGCTGATTTGGGTGGTGATTAAAGGAATAAATTTAAATCTGCTAGAATTGTTATTTAAAGGATTAGTTGTGGGTTATGCGATGGAGTGGTGGTGCAGGGTAGGTGGTTGCAGGATGTGGTTGGAGATCTAGGGTTTGGGTGGATATAAAATGGGGGGAAAAGTGGAAGGATTGGTGAAATGACTTATTTGCCCTCATGTGCAACTAACATGACCTGATTTAACTGAAAAATCTAACTGAGTTAGAGCTAAAGGACAAACCGTGTAACATTTGGAAACATTAGATACAAAACACATCAATTTTAAAGGCAAAGGATACTGCCTGAAATTTGGTACAAAGATAAAGGACAAAACTTGTGATTTACTCATTGTTATTTAAGATGAACCGGTATTTTTTTTGCGTGCGTTACGACGTGCTAAACTGTAAAAAGAGTAACATGTTCGAAATTTTATTAAAAAAAAAAAAAACTAAAACCTTTACGCAAACTGTGTAAATGTGGCAAGTGATGTAAGGCTCGGTGTCGATCCCTTGTACGTTAGTAGCCACCACATGGATAAAAATGGCGTTGAAAATACGATAAAAATAAGAAAGTTGAATGGTTGGGTAAACACCCGCGCACCGCCCCTGTGGGCGTTTTTTTGAATTTTTTTGTTGGATGTATAGATTAAAATGCCGGATGAAACTTTGATTGACCAATAAGACATTTCCAACTCATTTATGATATTATTGTATGTTTTATTTTTCTAAAAAACTAATAATTAGCTAATCATTATTGGAGTATTATACCACTACACCCATTTTAGAAAAAAAAAACGCCTCATAATGCCTCATTGCTGACTGGACCTCCACATGGCTAATAATGCCCAAGGGTCTTCCTTTACCACTACACATGGTCTTAGTGGTGAAGTCTAAAATGAATGTTAAGGGATCTCCTGTGAGGCTAAAGGGTGTGAGGGTCATGGTTGAGACATGAGTCGCCATGTAGGAACATAAATGGAAGATTATAACACCCCCTTCCCTAATCCACCATGGTTTGTATGGATTAAACCATGACAACCATGGTCCTCCTTTCCAGTTTTCAAGTAATCATTTCCATTTTCTTTAGACAAAGATAAATTAAAATAAATAAGGGTATAGTGGTTTGAGTCATGACCACACCCTTAAGATAGGGGTTTTGGATTGTGAATTAGAGGTGGGTGACATGACACTGACGTAAAGGGTCATGATGGTCATGAGAGTACTGACCACACCCTATAGCCTGAGTGCCTTAGCGAGTGCAAGAGTGAAGGTGAGGTGTGGACCTTCTATGTTAACCCATAAACCAATCAAAACCCAGGGTCTGAAAAATGTATTATTTAATTAGCTTACAGTTACTTTATATTTACATAATGAAAAAAATAACACACACATATGGAATGTAATTAGTAATTAATAACACACATATAGAATGTAATTAGTAATTCTATTTTTTTAACGATGTACGGTTAAGAAATCGCTAATTATGTTAGTAGTTAGTATCATCAAGTTAGTATTAAAATCTTCCCTTGTCTGGATTTGAACCCAGCTTCTTTGTCACACCCCAACCGATGACGGAATCATCGGGGTGCGGCACTAGGCGAATCAGATTGCTCAAGAGAATTCATAACAACTAAATTGCGACAATATTTAATGCGTTCATTATCCCATACTAATAAACAAATATAATCACATAAGTTGTCACAAATTTCGTATTCTCTCAAACAATACAAATCCGACAACCTAGATTTTAGGTGTGTTTCTAGACTTCCTAGCTTGATTGACGAAGACTGCGTCTAAACCTGCAACATACGTTAAAACAACGTCAATACAAAAGTATTGGCGAGTATACAAGTTTTGTTGAAGTAGCGTAATAGATAAAAAGGTGTTGCGAATTACCACATACATAAACGGGATACATAACATATATACAAGACAGTTACTACCAGCTAAGTCACTCGAGCTGCGATTGCGATTGCTATTCATCCTAACTAGACCCCGTCGGGTTCTATCGTACTATACTAGTTAAGGCGGGACGTCGCGAGTAAAAGTCCTAGCACATATGTAACTAGCATCACGTGCTAATATGTAATTCAGTCATTCGCAAGTGATAGATAGTTTGAACATTCGATTAGTTTAGTTTGATAGAAACGTATGTTACACCCAAAAAATGCAATAAAAAGGGTTCTAGTATACTCACAGTCGGTGTTTAACAAGTAAACACAACTTGGTTGGATTGAAGGGAGCGCGTCTGAGATTAGCCTGATTACAGAATGATAACGTAAGTGATGAACGGTGCGTTAAACGGTGACGAGTGAACCAAGTGTCGAATTGTAATCTGATTGGATGGCAATTCGATCGGATGGTCATTCGATCGGATGTCAATCCATTCGGATGGTCATTCGATCGGATGGCCATTCGGTCGGATTGACATTCGCTTGGGATAGATGTGTTTGTGTATGATGGCTTCGAATTTTTCGTTGTAGCATTTTCAAAACAGAGAAGTATCTCTACCTTTCAAGCCGTTCGATCGAGCGGTCATCCGATCAGATGGCAGTTCGATCGGATGGCGATCCGATCAGCGAGACATTTCAGTTGAGAAAACAAGTTCATAGCAGGCTGGTCATTCGATCGGATTGCAATCCGATAGAACAGCAATTCGTTAGAACTGATGATCTTTGAAAATTTATGAAAAATGTTTAAGTGTGGAAGGCCAAGTGCAATCCGATCGGATAGTCGTTCGATCGGATGGCAATCCGATCGGATGGCAATCCGTCCCGCAATCTTATCGTTTTGAAAACTTGAATATTTTGAAAAGTTTGAGGTTTGATCGAGACGACGTGACTACGAGCTAAATAATGGAACTCCGCCAAGTCCAAGTCATCGGATTAGATGGGAATCACCCCGTCCGATCAGTTAACTGTTCTTGACGGTTGTTCGTGTTCAACTCGTTAAGCCGGTCATCTCGTCGATAGAAGTCAGTTCTCAAACCGACACTTCACTAAAGAATGAGTAGAAGGTATGAACGAGCTCTGATTCTATCGGTTTTAAGAAAGTTTGAAGAAGGCTTGAATTACTTAGATTCGGCATAGATCTAGGTGAGATTAGTACTTATATACCGTGGAATCCATTAGATCTGAACTGTTCTTGGTGAGATGAGGTCACACGTCATTGTTCCTAAGAACTCCATGATGACATCACCTTAGAATGACCCAAATCAGAGGATTTAACGGTGAAAAGTGAGATTTGATGGTGAAAAATGTAACGCCCAGTGTCCCTAAACTTTAGACACTTGGCAAGATCAGTCCCTGAACTTCTATTAATTGTCAGTTTTAGTCCCTGTAGTTGTGTGATGTTAATACTTTGATACTTTTGGCATGAATCTTATTGATATTGATGCTTGATACTATGATGCTTGATTCTTTATTCTAGATGCTTGATTCTTGACACTTAAACTATGAGACTTGATACTTAATCTAGATACTTGACTCTTGGTGCTTAATCTAGACACTTGATTCTTGATGATTAAACTAGATACTTGATTCTTGATACTATGGAGGCTAGATTCTTTATGATGATTCTTGATACTTGGACTCTTGATTCTTGATGCTTGAGAAACTATGATTCTTGACTCTTGAAACTTATTTGGTGCTTGACTCCTTAGACTCGTGAAACTTGATTCTTGGTTGAACAAGAGATTGGAGCCTTGTCACTGGCGGAATCTATGAAACTTGGAAACTTTTGGGTTGTAGTGAATCTAGATACTTTACCTAAACTATACGCAACGCAACGCCTAACCTACTTGCTAAATGAATCAAAGTCAAGAACGCGGAAAGAATGGATTGGCCAGAGTGGTCATCCGATCGGATTGCCACCCGATCGGATGACCACCCGATCGGGTGACCACTCGATCGATCGGCCACCCTATCGACCTTGCACCGCTTTAATACCCTTTCTCACTATAAATAGAACTGTCACATCACCATTTTGAGTGATGTGACAGCTCTGCTCGAGTAGACATGCGCACTCTTCATTTCTTCTTTTTCTCATCGACTTCGGTATGTTTTTGGCTAGATCTTTGTACTTTCTTAATCTACACATCGTCCTCTAAGTTCTTGAGGGTGACGTCATCATAGGGGTTTGTATAAACTGCCATGTGATGTCATTCTGAGCAAGATCTAGCTCAGATCTAAGGCATTTCATGCGTTTTTACACTAAATCTAAGCTAAATCTAGACTTTTCATATAAAACTTGTGTATCTTCATCTTTTTCTCAAACTTTCACCATTAATCGGTGGAACCTGGGTCTAAACGGGCTGTGGACTTGATGAATAGTCTAAAGCCGGCTTGGATTTGAGTTAATACCATTGAAGATGAGCATAGAACGCATTATGACATTAACTCGTTACGAACAGACGACTGAACGGACAGGGGTGATTCCCACCCGCTTAGAACGACGGTGTGTTAATGAGTTTACTGTTGTCATAATACGTACCGTACCATCACCGTTAAGCTAAGAAACTTAGAAATTTTACAAACATGTTAAACAAGAACAAGGGTCGCCCGATCGAGCGGCAACCCGATCGGACAGCCGTCCAATCGGACAGCCACCCTATCAGGTGACACTTTCCTTTTTGCCTTGAAACTTAGAAACTTTTCAACACTTGGAAATTGGGCGTCTTGATCGAGTGGCAACCCATTCGGACAGGCGTCCGATCGAACAACCATCCTATCCGGATGCCCAAGGCACCTGACACTCGGATCGAGTGGCAACCCGATCGAACAGCCGCCCGATCGGGTAGCCACCCTATTCCCTTCACTTGTACTCAAGTGGCAACCCGACCGGATGGCCATCCGATTAGGCAACCATTTGTCTCTTCACATGCATGAGTCACCCGACCGACTTGCAATCCGATTGGATAGCCATCCGATCAGACAGCCATCCGATCCAGTGACTGGTTTGACACTTTATTCAATCTCGTTACTCTACCCGACTCTGATCCTATTGTAATCTAATCAAGCTAATTCTAAAAAGAGCTCCCTTTGATCCAATAGCAGTTTATACTGTTAAGCAATCACTGTGAGTATACTCGATCCCCTTTTTACTTTAAGCTTTTGGGGTGTAACATGTATTCTATGAAACTTAAACTTGAATCTTTGAAACTTATACTCTATCCTATGTGAACATGAAACTTGTGATTCTTGATTCTTGACTCTTTGTGCTATGTGACGTTTAATCCAGAGTATGTAGTTCCGCCTTAACAATAGTAGCGCTATAGGAGATGCACCTCTCCTATTATTCTCGGGGGTATTGTTAGGAGGATTCTAGTTTACCTTGAGTCTTGGGTAAACACTAAAGCATCAGGATACTTGGGCTATCACTGCGTGGACTGCGACACTAGCACGGCTGAAACTATTTAATTGCTTATACTGTGGATATGAGTAGTTTTAATCTATTGTTCTATTATCAAACTTGTATACTCGCCAATTGTTGGTGCATATATCTGTCGAATTCGTCTTGTATCGAGTCTTGTAATAGGATTAGATAGATCAGGGCATGTTATACGAGAAAAACGTGAAATATGTAGGGTGTAGCCAGTTCGCACGAAATGGCAGAGGCCATTTCGTACGAAATGGACATTGTCCATTTCGCACGAAATGGGTCTTGTCCATTCCATGCGAAATGCCACTCCTATAAATACTTGCCTTGTTCATTTCGTTTGTAACTTTCTGATTCCAGTGCCGAGGTGCTACCGAAGTGTCTCCAGATTGTAAAATGTTGTGAAATCAATATACGAGACAGTTTAAGTGATTCTATGTGCAAATCAAGCTGATTCGACATCAATACGTCTGTTTCCGCCTCTCGTATTGATCAAAAACTCTTCTGAACGACTCGTTCGGTCGTGTGAACGATCCTACAAGTGGTATCAGAGCTTAGGAGGAAGAGTTCTTACCATTTTAGCTTGATTTCATCAAAATTCTGATTTCTACACCTTCTTTTACAAGATTTTTCAAAATTAAACAAGATTTCAGGGATAAAATGGCTTGATTTTCTCACATAACACGCGTAATACTGTTTTAACAAACCCTTGAAAGAAACAAACTTAAAATCAACCTAAAACCTGATCAATTTGTCAAAAATATGGCCGATTGTGTAACATCAGCACCATTTCGCATGAATTGAACTTTCCATTTCGCACGAAGTGGACCTATTTCGCTTCAAAGTGTCATTTCGTGTGAAACATTGTTTCATTTCGCACGAATTGGATTTATTTGACTCATTTCGTTTGAAAATCTGTTCAATTCGCACGAATTGATACAATTTAACCCAGGTCGTACGGATTGGACTCCATTTCGCACCAGAGATATCCAATTCACACGGATTGGTTGAATTTGATCCATTTCGCATCAAGTCATTTCGCACGGATTGAATTTTTATTCCAGTTCGCACCAAACCTAGTTCGTTTGAAAGTGTCTAGTTAGTGAACTTTTGAAACCGAAACATGGATTCTGAATTCTACAATGCGTTTGCTACAACCCTTGGTACTCCTGTTACCGTTGCTCAGAGTGTAACCATGGAAAATGAAACTGGAACATTACAGAAACCTCCAAAACTGATGGGCATTGAAGAATATCATAGTTGGAAAGAACATTTTGAGAATTGGGTTCAAGCAAATCCTCTAAGATCTTGGGAAAGTATTGAAACTAAGTATGCTAGACCACTGTCGGATTTGGGAGTTGCAAAGATTATCTCGGAATTTTCAGATAAAGAAAGAGATATGTACAAGGCAGAAAAAATGATGGTCAGTTTACTTCAACAAGCTGTGAAAGAAGATATTTTCATATTACTTCAACATGATGGTAGTGCTTATTCGATTTGGGATGCACTTCGCAAAAAATTCGAAGGTAGTGCAGAGATGATTAAGAGTAAAAAATCATTATTGAAGAAAGAATTTGAATTGTTTACAAGTATGCCAGGTGAAACTACAAAGACTCTTATTGAGAGATATTGTCATCTAGTACGTTCAATGTCTCGATTGGAAATTACTAAAACTCCAGAGGAATGGGTTGAGAAATTAGCCGATGCGTTACCTCAAAAAGAATGGGGTACATATCTCATGATTTTGAAGAATTCTGGAGAGTATAGTAGATTGTCGATTGCACAATTCATTGAGAAACTTGAGGGACAAGATCTTGAACAACAAAAGATTGCTAAAATGAACAATTCAAGCGGTCAACAAGACATCAAGATGTATTACAAAGGTAATGTTCAAAATGTTGAAGCTAGTCCAAAGATCCAAACTGCTTTCAGCGCAGAGAACTCATCTGGATCACTCAATCAAAGCTCAAACAACAACAGTGGATTTTCTTTATATCCAAGTGTTAATCCAAATGTTAATCCAAATGTTTCAACTTCAAATCATCAGTTCCAAAGCTCAAACAACAGTAATGGTCATGTGTTACACTGCAACATCGAGTTGCATCTTTAGAACAGTCAAAATTTCTCTGAAGAAGTTGCTAAAGGTCATATGGGATTACTAGCTATAATGTTAGAATCATATGAGGGTTTGGTTGCAGGAAGGATCGAAAATCCTATGCTAACAAAAGAGGATTACGATCAGATTGATGCTGAGGAAATGGAGCTTATGGATATTAAGTGGTGTTTAGCGAGTGCATTGAGGAGAGCTGAGAAATTCAAGCAAATTAGCGGAAGAGATGACTTTCGTGATGCTAATGTTTCTACTTTAGGTTTTGATAAATCTAAAGTTACTTGTTTTTGATGTAGGGAAAAAGGACATTTCAAGAGGGAATGTACCAATCGAGAAGCAGGTGGAGCGCATAATCTGTTTGGGAATAATGATTATTATCGGAAAGCTATATATCAACAAGTTGCTTAACAACCGTCATCATCCCATGCTATTGAAGATGGAAAGAAGAAAGCTTACCTAGTTAATCAAGATGATGAAAGAGTGTCAGAAGGTTTTAGCTGGGACAAATACATTCCGGCTGATTCAAAGTTTAGAGCATGTATTGCACAAATCATTCAAAAGCCAGAATTGTTGAAAGAATGGATGGATGTGTTTGCTGATGATGAGAAAAGTCAAGATGAAGAGTCTGTTTCTTCAGATAGCTCAGAAAAGACACCAGATTTTGATCAATCATCAACTGATAGCAGTGATGATGATGAAGAAATTAATCAAATAAACATTGGAAAAACTCATTTATCTACTGAAAGTTTCAAATTTTATTTTGCAGATAAATTGGAGAAGCTAAAGGAGAAACGAGCTGCAAAAGAAAAGAAAGAGGTAAAGTGTGAGAATGTTGCTCAGAAGGTGAAGAATGAACAGAGTGAAGAAGTTAAAATTGTGGAGAAGATTGTTGAAATTGAAAAGATTGTAGAAGTCACAAAACCTTGTCTAAAATGTTTGGAACCTTGCAAACATTGTGAAGAGAAAGACAAGAAGTATAGTGAGCTTGACAAGATGAAAGAAAAATTATTGTTTGATGTTAAGTATGTGAAAGAATCGTATGATGTCTTGAACAGAACAGTTAACAGTTTGCAAAAGACAAACTCAGAAAGGGAAGATGCTTTAACAATGATGAATGCAGTGATGATGTCTAAGCAGAAGGCTATAAATCATTATATTGAGGAGTGTGCAAAATTGAAGCAGGAGTTGGAAACTGAAAAAATTGAGAATGAAAGAATCAGAAGATTGCTGCAAAGTTATTCAAGTTCTGATTATTTGATTGCTAGAATTTATCCAACTGTTACAGCTTTTGAAGCATTTCAATATGAAAAGCCAGAAGAGAAGGATACTGGTATGGAACAAAGTGTCAGTTATAACAAGTGTCCGCCTCCGATCTGGGAAGGTTATTCTCCCAGAAAACCAAATGTTAGGATCTGAGTTTGATTTTGATTGTGTTTTATGTTTGAATTAAGATGAACAATGAAAGAGATGTGCAGCGGAATATAAATGGAAAACAAACTTTTCACAATCAAACAGGAGAATTGCTTTCAACACACATTTTCAACAATGAACCGAATGCTTAAATTTATTCCAAACACCGATTACACTTGCATGTATGTAACAAAACTCCCCCTCAGCCTGAGCTCACAATGATTTGTTCGTACAGGAAGAAAGATGGTGAAGAGCTAATAGAATAGTACAGGGTACTGTTCTATTTATAGGCATGGACAAACCACTGTGGCATCTTTGCTGACGTCACCATGAAAGTGACATCTAACCTCCTAACAAACTCTAACCTCTGATCTATACAAGTACTGCTATGTTAACAACTGTTATTACAATTCATTACATAAAGACAAACTAAACTACTGCTGAATCCTTCCACTGATGTGAACCCAACAGCACTTGATATAATCCAGCAGTGCTTGACTCAAGGCAGTAGATTGAACAGCAGGGCTTTAGTCTTCATCAGTCTTTGACTTGATCAGCAGTTGTAGGTCAGCAGTTGTACCGATCAGTAGATAGGAGGTTAGCAGATGTTGAAACCACTTTCAAGGGGAGAGACTTGTATACACAACATCTGCTTATTCTGGATCCACTGCTCTGATCCAGTTTTGGCTTTAATTATCTGTTCCTCTGATAGGGTTCAATCCCAACAATCTCCCCCTGGAACAGATAATGCCAAAACCCTTCATTATTGGTAGATCTTTATTGCCTCATCAACAGTTCCCTTATTTGCCCTTTGAGTTGTAACTCAAAGGCTAAGGCATCTGTGTCATCTTCATCCCTACACAGTGGAAGATCAAGGAGATCCTGCAAATCTTCAAGACTTAGTCCAAGTGCTTGTTCCCTTGTTATTTTCTTCACTTCTCCACTAGACTTGATCACTGTCAGTACATGGGTCTGTTTATCAGTTTTCCATTTTAGTACTTTTGAGTCTGGTGGGTTTCTTGGGAGATTTTTATTAGATGAGGAGTTTGGTGATGCTGGCCTTGTGATGACTGTCTGAGCAGTGCTTGCAGGTTGATTTAGGCCAAGAGTTTCAGCTATCATTATCTTAATGCCTTCTTTTACAAGGTCATCTCCTGCCAATAATTCTGCCACTGTTTCTGTATCCAATTGTTGTTGTCTTCTTTTATAGATGGCAGCACCAGCTGGAGCAGTAGCTCTCCTGATTTGCAGCTTTGGTGGTCTTGTTGAGACCTCTGCTTCAGGGTAGTCAGGTTTTTGTGGAACTTTAGGATCTTTCTTCCTTAATTCCTCCAACCTTTTGTAGGTGGTCCTGACTTTGTCTTCTTTCCATCTTGACACTTGATTTTTAGACCCATAATCAGCAGCAACTAATTCCTCTTTCATTCTCTTCAGCTCCAATGTCTTTTCAGGCACATTCTTTTTGTATTTTGACCAATCTGGAGGAGTGTGTTTGACCTTATTCTTAATCATTTCTTGAATCCTGGTTGCTTCACTTTCAAGCTCAGGAATGGTCCACTCTTTGTACATGTGTTTTTCACCCTTATACTTCTTAAAAGCCATGATGTTTTCAATGTAGTCTTTTCTCAGGGTTTCATCTGCTCTTTCTGACACTTGCTTACAAACATTCTTTGCAATCTGCTCCAAAGATCTGACTTGTGTGAGCAGAAATTGATAATGCCTTTGAATTTCTTTGTCAGTTTTCCCTTGAGAGCTTCTTTTGGAGATATCCTCTGCCTGTTGAGCCTTAACTTTCAAATACTCTTCAATATTGTTAGGCCTAGGATATCCTTCAACTGATGGCAACTTCCTTTTAGCAGGATCATCCTCATAGTAGAAAGATTTGATCTCTTCTCTGACTGCAATGAGTTCAAGAGGATATTGGAATCCTGCAGGAGTGATGATAGGAATTGGTTGTTGTACTTGAACTGATGAGATAGGAACAGGGTTTGGAATAAGTGCAAGGGATTGTGAACATGTTGGTGGTGGTGATGGAGAGTCATCATCAGGTATGAAAATCCTTCTCCTTTTTATTGTAGGAGAGGCTGATGATGTTTTGGGTGGATCAGTGGTGGTGATTTGAGTGGTAGAAGGTGGCTGACTAACAGTTGTTGAAAAAACTGGTGTTTCAACCACTGTTGCCATTACGACAGATGTTGTAACATCTGATGTCTTCTGCTTTTTGGCAGGAGGTGATGGTGGTGAGATTGCTTTTAGTGGTGATGGTGGTTTTGGTGGTGAGATGATTTTTGGTGGTGGTGATAAGGCAGTGGTTGTGGTGTGTGTTAAAGTGATAGCAGATGTTGAAACTACTGAAGTACTAGCAGTTGTTGATACAGCAGGAGTTACAACAGCTGTTTGAGTGGAAGATTGATGTTGGGGGCTTTTGGACGGTGGTTTGGGAGTATGCTTTGTGAGTCTGGATGGTATGGATTTGGGTTCCCTCACTTTTCGAGTGGGATTTCTTTTTGGCTCAGGATTATTAACATCCTTTGGCTCAGAACAACCCTGCGCATTCAGCTCCATATAAGCTCTTTTATCCTCATTCCACCTGGACATGTCCTTTGCCACTCTGTCCCTTTTTACACTTGCTTTTGCTTCAGCAAGTGCATTTGTGGTAACATCAATCTTTTTGCTACCATCTGGCAAGGGAATCTTTTTAGTCATTGCATCCTTTTCTGGTTCAATATACAGACCATCATCTATTCCCTTCTTCTTCCACTCCTTTATTTTCTCCCCCTTTTTGGCATTATCTGGGGGTAATTGATCAATGAAGAGAACAGTGGGAGGAGCAGTGCCAGTGGTGTTCAAGAGGTGGGCCTTTATAGCCTTGATGTCTGCTTGGGTGTTTCTAAACCTGGACTCCATTATGTTTCTCAGCTCTTGTACATGTATTGCATGTTGCTGATCAGCCGTTTGTCTTTGTTGTTGGAGCAGGGGTTGAAATAAACTCCATAACTCATTTGCAGCAGGTGCTTGTGGTGGAGCAGGTGCTTGAGTTGGAATAGCAGTGGGTTGCACCTTTTGAACTTTCAACAACTGATGCAGTATTTCTTTGATTTCTGCAACAGAGGTATCTAGTTTTTCAACTCTATCCGTCAATTCTAGGTACTTTAAACCATCACCCAACTTAATGGGATCATCTGATTTCCCACTAACAGTGGTTTGAACAGTGGTTGACTTAGGGAATGTATTCCAATAGTCATCCACTGATGCCCCTTTTTCTTGGTACTGGGGACATCTTCCCTCAACACTTGATAACCTTTTGATGGTACCAGTGGTCAAAACAAACTCACTAGTGGTTATCAGAGGTGCTATAGAAGGAATTGCCTCCAAAGAAGTCTTATTGATGTAACCACTGTCCAAATGCAAACCAGTGGGTTCAGCACTTGTAGTGGTTGCTTCACTTGGATTACCACCAAGAGTTACTTGTAACTCAAGGGGTGTAACCTCCTCAGGTCTTTTTTGTGGGTTAGCTATGATTGATACATCAGACCCAGTCGTTTGTTGAAGTATGTTCTCATTGATAGATGAGTGAGAAGGATTGGTTTATGCCTGGTTCAGATCAATAGCATCCAACAATAATTTAGTTGGTGGGGGAATTGTGGAGGTGAGGTTGGGTGTAGAAAGAGAATTGGCCCCGGGCATTAGGCTGTGGATGATGGAAGCAAGTGATTCCAGAGCATCATATTGTGGTGTCCCTATTTGTACAACCTGTTCTTTTTGAGAAGAAGCAGGAGGAGTTTCAGGCATAGGTTGAGATATTTGTACCAACTGCTGTGAGGAAGTAGCAGCAGTGGTTTTTTGTGACTTTTGTGCTGTCACTGGTGTTTTGGTCAAAAATCAAGCAATGATAATGCAACCAAACTTTCTGTTGTGAGGTATGATGCTTGAATTGATGAACAACAATAAGGATCACTATGAAATGTAATGAACGAGTGACACGAAGGTTTATACGAGGAAAAAGCCCTTGATCAATGAATGATCTCCGGCATAAAAAACCTCGGGTGATGGAAACTACCGATCACCAACTCCAATTAAACAAGAAATCTGTTACAACTTTGGATGATAGCGAGCTAATTACAAGGATCACTATAGTGTATTGTGTAAAAAAGTGTGTAATCGCTAAGTGTTTTGTCGAGAGCTGGTGAGAGCAGTTGCAATAGTGTGTGTGTAGCCAAAAATAGCCAAGTGTTTCTATTTAGCTCGCTATCCCGTTTAAATATAGAAAATATCTACACTAACTAACATTCCGCAATTCATGCAAGTCCTCCACGAACTCCATAACGTCCACTTTTAGCCATGCACGTGCGGAATAAACATGGAATATGCTCCAGGAATATCGCCAAGACCAAGTCCAAGCTCATGCTCCTGCAAAACAATTTCGAATTCAAAGTAGACAATCGTTAGTACAAGGATCCTTATGATGATCCATGATCCTGATCCTGCAATACTTCTGAGGATCACCAATTCAGACAGAAGTAAGGATCACTAAGCCCAACAGCAATTGAGGATCACTGATCATTGAGAAATCCACCCCTAACAACTGGCAGTTGCTCTGGTATCTCATCCTCCAGAGTTGCCTTTTTGATAGGTTTGGGGGGATTTTGAGATTTCTTTTGTTTTGGCCTTTTGGTGATTTTAGGTGTGGGTTTCAAAGCAGTTGTTTTGCTGCTATGATCACCTTGAGCAGTGGGCTCAGTAGCGGATACCTGAGGAGCAGTGGTAGCTGCTAAATTCTGCTCAGGCACCTCTGCTTGTGTTTTGCAAGGTGTTGACATTCTTGTAAAAGTTTCAGCAGTTAAGCTGTTTATTTGAAAAGATGCACCTTGTTTTATTGCAGCAGCATCATCCTTACTGTTTTGGTCAAAAATCGGATGAGGATAATACAACCAAACTCTCTGTTACGGGGTATGATGCTTGAATTGGTAAACGACAATGAGGATCACTCAGAAATGAATTGCATAAGAGACACAAAGATTTATACGAGGAAAAAGCCCTTGATCAATGAATGATCTCCGGCATAAAAAACCTCGGGTGATGGAAACTACCGATCACCAACTCAAATTAAACAATAATCTTTTTACAACTTCGGAAGATAGCGAGCTAGGTACAAGGATCACTACAGTGTATCGTGTAGAAATGTATGAAAAATGCTAAGTGTTTTGCATAGAGCTGATGAATGCGGTTCCACGAGTGTGTGTAGCCAAAAATAGCCAAGTGTTCTAAAAATTAGCTCGCTACCCCCTTTAAATTAGAAAATATCTAGCTTAACTAACTATCCGCATTTCGTGCCTTCTCCCCACGTTCTCCATAACGTTCACAAATGGTCCAGCACGTGCAGAATTAAAGAGAATATTCTCCAGGAATGTCGCCATGACCAAGTCCAATCCGGTACTCCTGCAAAACAATACCGAATTCAAAGTGAACAATCATTAGTATAAGGATCCTTAGGATGATCCATGATCCTGATCCTGAAATACTTCCGAGGATCACTAATTGTCACAGAAGTAAGGATCACCAAACAGGATAACACTTGAGGATCACAGGTCATTAAGAAATCCTCCCCTAACAATTGCCCCCAAAATATAAGGAGTAATATTGTAAATAAACGAGTTGTATTTTGTCGATCTTATCCGTAACAAACTAACGGATATATAGCCGTTAAGATCGAACTAGCCGTTGGAATCCTGACGTCACTGAGGTGACTTATCCTGCAAAATCATCATAATAAATGGTAGTTAGAGATAAGAGCGAGAGGGCATTTAAATCCGAGCGTTTCATCTTTAAATCCTCATCAGAAGACTTATTCAGGTATTCTCTTTTCCTCTTCTTCCTTCTCTTACTCTGCTTTTCTTTCTTTACCATCATCTCGTCAAAAATGATGCTCCGAAACTCACCGAACAAGGATCACAAGAAGAACAGCCCCTTAAAGAGCCAAGGGATCATCAAAGATTCCGAAAAAGAACGCTGTTGTTTCACCGACCCACAAATTGATAAAATTCGCTATTGTTTCCCGGCGAACACCGTTATCAAATCCTTTGATCCCACTGCTTTGAGCGACTATATCTCTGAAACTTGGATAGCCTTTCCTGTTACCCCATTCACCATAGGATACACCTATCCTTTTCCAGCCTTTACCCAATCCTTTTTCTCCCTTACCGGCATTTCCTACATCCAGGCTATGCCGATGATCTGGAGGGTCTTATATACCCTTGAAAGGATCATCGAGCAGGAAGGGATTGATCTAGGAATGACGGAGTTGGCTGAGATGTATGATCTCACAACGTTTGGATCCCACCGATATTTGTTTAAACGAAAACCTGGTGAAGAACACCCTATTCTTAAAGCCACCAAGAACGATACAAACTGGAAACGATGCTTTTTCTTTGTCAGAAGAGACTCTATCCCAAATGGAAAGGATCTACCCAGGAAGTGGTCCACCCATGGTAGGACAGAGATTCCTGAGAAGGATCACCGGATAATCCTGCTCTTGTGATAAGATCACTAACCCCCCTTTTGTTTTATGTTATGCAGCTATCACTGTTTCGCACCTCAAACCGTCTCTTGCTACCAAGGAAAGGCTTGCTGCTTTTAGAAGACTCGATCCTGAAACAAGATCATTCAAGACAACCACCCAGGATTCTCAAGAGGTATCCTCAGGCTCAGTCACCATGTCAAGTAAGTATCCTGTTTTTTGTATAGTTAAAGATTTAAATAAATAGTTAAATAGAAATAGGATAAGGATACTTATCTTGATTTGAATATGTAGGTGCTGGAAAAGCTTCAAAATCTGCCTCCAGGTTTAGTGTTACTGAGCTTGACACCGTACGATCCTCTAAGAAGAAGCTTCCTGCCAGCCCAACTGCTTCGATCCCCAAGGCACCCGTTAAAGGAAGGGGTGGCAAGAAAAGAAAAGCCTCTGAAGCTGAGGATCTGCAAGGTCTACCCCTGATCCGCCACCAGTTCCTCGAATACTTCAACGATGTAAGGATCCTTATCCCTGCTTTGGTATCCAGCTTATTTGAGGATCACTTGCTCTTTAACTGTTCTTTTTCTTCTTTGCAGAAATTTGCTGAGATTGAAGACTACGTTGGGCATGTCGAGGAGCAGGACAAGAAGATTGTTGACCTCCAACAAGTCGCATTGCTCAAGGATCTTAAGATTGCTGAGCTCCAAAAGGACCTCCAGAATGCCAAAGCTGAAACGGCCAAGGTTCTGATCAATGCTGATTACGAGAAGCATGAGATCACCCAAGATGCTAAAGTTTCTGCTGCCATAGCGATGTACAAGACCAAATTGCAGATGGCCTTGGAAGCTCAGGATCCTGACTTCGACAGGAGAAATTGGGATGTGGAAGGCTGGAAGGCAAGGCTTGCTGAACTGGATGACGAGGAGGAAGCTGAGGAGATCCTGACGATCGAGGCTGGAGGCAGTGGCAAGGATCATGGTGGTGAAGCTAGTGGAGCTGGAGATGGTGATGCAGCGAAGGTGTAGGCTGCAGCAATGGGCAATGATGGACACTTCTAGACATAGCCGGAGCCCATTTTTTCTTGTTTTTAGGTTTGGTGGTGGTTTTTGTTAAACAATGGTTGGTTTGTATTTGAACAATAGTTTTAGGATTAAGGATCTAGGATCCTTTGGATAATAGGTAGGATTACAAATAGTGGAGGGATCCTCTGTTTGGGGGATGAAGCCATTGTGATCCTGCCGTCTTTTGATCTCCTGCACTTGCTATAACCGCATAAACAATGGACACCCGTTGCCAACCCATGTGGACGGGCCACGTTTTGCTGGTAGAAACGTGGGTTGGCAATTTTGACAACCTTCGATGGTTAAACTTTTGTTAATAAAATAACTTTAATCTTTTTTGGCTTATCTTGTGTTGTTATCCTTGTTTGTCTTTTTAATTGTTTTGATATACACTTGTCTAAATAAGAAAAGTTGAACAAATTAGATAAAAAATATTTAGGATACGATCCAGGATCAAATATCCTATAGTTGAAAAATTCCAAAAAGTGACATATTTTAAGGATCATGAGTTCAGTTGTCAAAGTACAAGGGTTATTCAAATAAACAATGAATAAAATCAAAATAGTTAAGGATCATACCTGGGGATCCAAGTTAGGATCCTAACCCTTAATACTATAACCAGGATAACCATAAGACAAACCTTAGTAAGAAGTAAGGATCAAGTATCCTTAGTTGTCTAACTTCGAAAACCTGAAATAGAACATAACTTGGGACTAAGCCAACATAAAAGATAAGTTAGTAACTGGGGATAAGCCCAAGGATAACTGGGGACAAGCCCAAGGATAACTTGTGTAAACTGGAGTATGGCCCTTACTGGCGACTATCCAAACTTAGTGACATGAAAATGTCAAAACCTTAGCTAACGTGAAGACTTTAGAAACCTTAGGAACGGATGTATGGTACGTCTACCATTATACGTAGGATCCTAGATATAGCCAGTACAATGGAATTATCAGCCCCTAAAACGAGTACTGGTCCCACTGCCATGAACTATACCAGGATCATTGTGCGCTACTGGCGAAACTGGGGTCAAGCCCAAATAACTGGGGTCAAACCCAAATAATTGGTTGCTTTTGTGAATAACCATCCTTTTGCTAAGATTACCTGATCCTTCAAAACTCAGAATCACGTGAAAAAGGGGGATAAAGGATGCAGGATCCTTATCCTTATGTGAGAAAGTAAGGAAATGAAATAGTTTGAGATTAGAATGTTACCATAATGAGGATCATCTGTGCTTTAAGGATCCTTCAAGGATACTTATCATGTGAGGATCATGGATCCTTATCACATGAAGTATTTCTTCAAATGGACAGCATTCCAGGCTCTAGGTAGCAAATCACCTTCCATTGTTAGCAATCGATATGCCCCCTTTCCTGCCTCAGCTTCAATCAAGTAAGGTCCTTCCCACTTTGGTGCCAACTTTCCATCAGCAGGATTGGTGGTATTTTGAAATGCTTTCCTCAACACCATATCACCAATTTGGAACTTTCTGATTCTGACATTTTTGTTGTAAGCACCAGCCATCCTTTGCTGATAACTGGCCATCCTTATCCTTGCCAAATCCTTGATTTCTTCTATAGTATCCAGGTCTTGAACCAAGTTCTCATCATTTTCCTCAGGATCACGAATACTTGTTCTAGCAGTTGGAACCACCATTTCTGTAGGGATCACTGATTCTGCCCCAAATACCAAAGAGAATGGAGTTTGGCCTGTAGCATTCTTAGGAGTTGTCCTATCAGCCCAAAGCACATAAGGTAGTTCTTCTGCCCATTTCCCTTTCTTGGATCCAAGCTTCTTCTTCAAATTGTTGATGATGATCTTATTGGATGATTCTGCCTGACCATTAGCTTGTGGGTGGACTGGTGTTGATGTTATCATCTTAATCCCCCAGCTGTCACAAAAGTTAGTAGTTCTGCCCCCAATGAATTGGGAACCATTATCACATATAATTTCAGAAGGAATACCAAATCTAGTTATAATATTTCTTTTAATGAAGGATATAACTTCCTTTTCTCTGACTTGGGCAAAGGCTTCAGCCTCTATCCACTTGGAGAAGTAATCAGTCATTGCAAGCATGAACACTTTTCCACCAGGTGCCTTAGGGAGCTTACCAACTATATCCATACCCCATCTCATAAATGGCCAAGAGGAGGATATAGGATGCAAAAATTCAGCTGGTTGATGAAGGATATTGCTGTGTCTCTGACAAGGATCACATTTCTTAGCGTACTCCACAACATCTCTCTTCATAGTTGGCCAATAGTATCCTGTCCTCAGGATCCTTGAGAATAATGCTCTGCCCCCAGTGTGGTTTCCACAATCTCCTTCATGGAAGTCTCTTAAAACTTCTTGGATTTCAGGATCCTCAATGCATCTTAAGTATGGTCCTGCAAGAGATCGTTTATACAACATATTATTTAAAATTGTGAATTGAGATACCTTAATTTTGAAAGCCCTAGGGTTTTCTCCTGTAGGAATCTCTCCATGTTGTAAGTATCTCATGATTGGGAGGATCCATGATCCTGAATGAGATTGAGTATCCTCACTAGGGATAATTGTGGAATCCTCTCCTATTTCCATAGCCACGTGATCCTCGATGGCAGGAGACAGGATATGGATAATGGGGATACTTATATCCTCCGGGATCTTCAAAGATGATCCTAGATTAGCCAATGCATCAGCTTCTGCATTTTCTTCTCTTGGTACCTGTGTCAAACTAAAGGAAACAAAAGAGAGTGCCAATTCTTTGATTATCTCCAAATATTTGGTTAGCTTTTCACCTTTAACAGCATAGGATCCATTAAAGGGATTAGTGATTAACAAAGAATCTACATGTACCTCAAGGTACCTGATCATCATATGCTTAGCGATTTGCAAACCCGCTATCAAGGCTTCATATTCAGCCTCATTGTTAGTAGTTTGGAACTCACAAGCTATAGAGTGAGGTATTATGTCCCCCTGTGGCGATTTTAGTAGTATTCCAAGCCCTGTTCCTTTGACATTTGAGGATCCATCAGTATAGAGTATCCAAGGATCCTTGGTCTCCTCTAGCTGCTGGACTTCTAATTCAGCTTCCTTTTGCAAATCACTACTGAAATCTGCCACAAAGTCAGCTAATGCTTGGGATTTAATGGCTGTCTTGGGTTCATATCTTATATCATATGCACTAAGCTTCACTGCCCACTTAGCCATCCTTCCTGACATTTCAGGTTTCCTGAGGACATTCTTAATTGGAAAATTAGTTTTGACAATAATGGCATGAGTTTCAAAATAATGTCTCAATTTAGTAGATGCCATAATTAATGCAAGGATAAGTTTTTTTAAGTGTGAATACCTGGATTCAGCATCAAGTAAACTCTTACTTACATAATAGACAGGATGTTGTGTACCTTCGTGATCCTTAACAAGGACGGCACTTACTGCTTTTGAGGATACCGCAAGATATAAGGATAACACATCTCCTTTTTCTGGTTTCATCAAGGCCGGGGCCAAGGATAGGTAATCCTTAAGAGCTCTTAGGGCACTTTCATGCTTCTCAGTCCACTCGAATTTCTTGTTCTTCCTTAGGATATCATAGAATTCCTTGCACTTTTATGAGGATTTGGATATGAATCTGTTTAAAGCTGCAATCCTGCCTGTTAACCTCTGAACATCCTTAGCATTGGCAGGGGACTTGATGTTCACTATAGCTTTGATTTGTTCTGGACTGGCTTCAATGCCTCTCTTTGTCACCATATATCCTAAGAATTTACCTGCTTTAACACCAAAGTGACATTTCGAAGGATTAAGTTTCATGTTATATTTGTCAAGGATATTGAATGCTTCCTCCAAGTCCCTTTGGTGATCCTCAGCCTTTTTGGATTTTACCACCATATCGTCTATGTAAACTTCCATAGTTTGTCCAATCTGATCCTTGAACATCATATTCACTAGCCTTTGATAAGTTGCACCTGCATTTCTTAATCCAAACGGCATAGCAATATAACAGTATATACCAGTTGGAGTCATAAAGGCTGTATCCTCTTGATCGGATGGTTCCATCTGAATTTGTTGAAATCCAGATGAAGCATCCATAAAAGTTAACAGTTCATGACCCGCAGTTGCATCCACCATGGAGTCAATGTGGGGTAATGGGAAAGGATCCTTGGGACATGCCTTATTTAAATCAGTGAAATCGACACATACCCTCCACTTTCCGTTTTTCTTTTGAACAACAACCACATTGGCCAACCATCTTGGATACTTGACCTCTCTAATCATACCTGCTCGGAGTAATCTCTCTACCTCCTCCTGGATAATGGCATTTCTTTCTGGTGCAAATTTCCTCCTTTTTGATGGATTGGTTTGAAGGACCTATCAATGCCAAGTTTGTGAGTGATTATATCTTTAGATATACCTGTCATGTCTTCGTGTTTCCATGCAAAGGTAGTCTTTCTCCTTTTGAGGAATGATATTTGGTCTTCCTTCATTTCGCCAAGGATCCCTGATCCTATATAAACTTTAGATTCAGGATCATCAGGATCCATAAGGATTTCTACTACATCCTGCTCTCTTGCCTCCAAGACATCCCTTGGAGGATGCTTTAATTGCTATTGCTCCCTTGACTTTGAGGCTGGTTTCATTGATGAGGTGTAGCAGTTCTTAGCTTCTTGCTGATCACTATCAATCTTCACTATTCCCCAAGGACTAGGAAGCTTTACACATTGATGATAAGTGGATGGGACTGCCTTCATGTCATGTATCCAAGGCCTGCCAAGGATAACATTACAACAAGATAAACAGTCAATAACACAGAATTTTTGGTAAGAATGTAGGCCTTCGATATAGATTGGGAGTTTAATGTTCCCCAGAGTATTCTTAGTCTCGCCACTGAATCCCACGAGCACAGAGGATCTTGGTACGATATCGGACTCAGGAATATTCATCTTCTTGAGGACATCAAGCTGGATAATGTTCACAGAGCTTCCTCCGTCTATAAGGATCCTGCGAACAAAATGGTTAGAAATAAAAAGAGTGATAACCAAACCATCGTGATGAGGATCCTGAATGTCAACACGATCATCCTCGTCAAAAGTTATAACTTTTCCTTCGGAGACACTGGATGTTCGAATGGGTCTATCTCCATTATCCATCTTGGTTTCCTTTGCATGTCTTTTAGCTGCAGAGAAGGATGTTCCACAAATGTCTGATCCTCCAGAAATAAAGTTTATAACTTGTGCATCTGCTGGAGGGGCTGGAGCTTTCTCTGGGATCCTTTCAGGATCCTGAGTCCTTGACTTCTTTCTCCCCAATAATTCTTTCAAGTGCCCCTCGTTCAACAAGTATCCAATTTCTTTTCTTAACGCGATGCATTCTTCTGTGAGATGCCCAAAATCTTCATGATATGCACACCACTTTGACTTGTCTTTAGTTGCAGCTGGTCTGTCATTTTTCCTGGGCCATCTAGCTTTATCACCTAAATTCTTCATCGCAAGGATTAGTTCATTGTTATCAACAGAAAAACAATATTCCGAAATTGGAGGATAATCCTCATCATCCTCTTCTTGTTCAACAGCATGCACATTCTGGTTATCAGATTTGTTATAGGATCTGAACTTGTTGTTCTTGAATGAGGATCCTTGCTTCTCTTGCTTTGAGGATCCTGCTAACCTCTCCTGGATCCTTTTGTCATCCTCTAGCCGGATGAACCTAAGGGCCCGGGTTCTTACCTCATCTAGATTCCTGCATGGTGTCATAACAAGATCATCATAGAATAATGAATCCCTAAGCAATCCCATTTTAAAGGCTTCAACAGCTGTAGCTATATCCAGGTTAGGAATATCTAAGGATTCTTTACTAAATTTAGTGATATAATCCCTTAATGATTCATTATGACCTTGGGTTATCCTATACAGATCACTAGTTAAACGCTCAAATTTCCTACTACAAGAAAACTGGTTATTAAATAGGTTAACTAGATTAGCAAACGAGGTAATAGAATAAGGGGGAAGACTTAGCAGCCATTTAAGAGCCGATCCAGTAAGAGTGGATCCAAATCCCTTGCATAGGCATGCTTCCTTTAACCTTTCTGGGATGGGATTGATCTCCATCCTTTCCCTGTACTGTGCTATGTGTTCTTCAGGATCTGTTGAACCGTCATACAACTTCATGATAGGCACGTGGAACCTCTTGGGTATCTCAGCATCACAGATTGGTGGTGCAAAACGAGATATCTTGTGGCTCCCATCTGCAATCTCCGGGATAGGCTTGACCACTCCTGGTACACTTGATATCATATCCTTTAACTTTTGCAATTCTCTGGCCATGGCATGATTGATACCTGTATCCTGCATAAGGCCATGGTTAGTGGTATAAGAACTATTGAAAGTGTTACCTCCCATTGGGTTCAAATTAGGAAGAGCGAATGTGAATCCATATTGTTGGGGCTCTGGAATGACCGATGGACCAGTAGAAGCAATGGTCTGCATTGGAATAAAATCTCCCTGATGGATATCGGAACTCCCTGATTGCAAACTCCTTAAGGATCCCAGAATCTGGAAGGATCCATGAAACTGAGAGGATCCTTGAACCTGGGAGGATCCTGGGATATAGGAAGATCCTTGCCCCTGGGAGGATCCTTGAAACTGAGAGGATCCTTGAACCTGGGAGGATCCTGGAACACAGGAGGATCCTTGAACATGGGAGGATCCTTGAAACGACCAGAACCCTTGAATCTGCTGCGCTCCTGAGTATCCTCCTGAGCTTACGAAGGATCCTATATGCTGTGGATGGGATCCTGCTGGTTGGAAGTATGACCCTGAAGCCTGAGTCATTGCTGATGATCCGTAATGCACTCCCTTTGGTCCTCCCACACATTGAACGTCTGGAACCACTGAAGGCTGGGAAGTTATAACCGGAGTATCGAAATTCAAAGATTTGGGCATCAGTGGGGAATGATCCTCTGCCGATCTCTTCTGTTTCTTGATGTCTCCAATTTCTCTAAGAATCCTTTCATTGGTCTTATCCTGCTGCTGTATATGATCCTTCATCTGCAAAATCAGCGTAAACAAGTCACTAGTAGTGGGAGTATAAGAAGCAGAAGAAGTTGGAGGTTTTGAGAAAATGGGAGTTGGTTTCTTCTCGGCATTTTTCTGAGGTCCAGAAGGTGGTGGAGGCAAAGGTGGAATGCCCTGGGATGAATTGACTGTAGACATCGCACTGGAGGTGTTCTTTGATGATGAAGCCATTTGCTTGGATGTAACGAACCGAAATGATCACAAAAATGATAATTTCTTAGGAATGAAGCACCAATTGCCCCACGGTGGGCGCCAAACTGTTTTGGTCAAAAATCGGATGAGGATAATACAACCAAACTCTCTGTTACGGGGTATGATGCTTGAATTGGTAAACAACAATGAGGATCACTCAGAAATGGATTGTACAAGAGACACAAAGATTTATACGAGGAAAAAGCCCTTGATCAATGAATGATCTCCGGCATAAAAAACCTCGGGTGATGGAAACTACCGATCACCAACTCAAATTAAACAATAATCTTTTTACAACTTCGGAAGATAGCGAGCTAGGTACAAGGATCACTACAGTGTATCGTGTAGAAATGTATGAAAAATGCTAAGTGTTTTGCATAGAGCTGATGAATGCGGTTGCACGAGTGTGTGTAGCCAAAAATAGCCAAGTGTTCTAAAAATTAGCTCGCTACCCCCTTTAAATTAGAAAATATCTAGCTTAACTAACTATCCGCATTTCATGCCTTCTCCCCACGTTCTCCATAACGTTCACAAATGGTCCAGCACGTGCAGAATTAAAGAGAATATTCTCCAGGAATGTTGCCATGACCAAGTCCAATCCGGTACTCCTGCAAAACAATACCGAATTCAAAGTGAACAATCATTAGTATAAGGATCCTTAGGATGATCCATGATCCTGATCCTGAAATACTTCCGAGGATCACTAATTGTCACAGAAGTAAGGATCACCAAACAGGATAACACTTGAGGATCACAGGTCATTAAGAAATCCTCCCCTAACAATTGCCCCCAAAATATAAGGAGTAATATTGTAAATAAACGAGTTGTATTTTGTCGATCTTATCCGTAACAAACTAACGGATATATAGCCGTTAAGATCGAACTAGCCGTTGGAATCCTGACGTCACTGAGGTGACTTATCCTGCAAAATCATCATTATAAATGGCAGTTAGAGATAAGAGCGAGAGGGCATTTAAATCCGAGCGTTTCATCTTTAAATCCTCATCAGAAGACTTATTCAGGTATTCTCTTTTCCTCTTCTTCCTTCTCTTACTCTGCTTTTCTTTCTTTACCATCATCTCGTCAAAAATGATGCTCCGAAACTCACCGAACAAGGATCACAAGAAGAACAGCCCCTTAAAGAGCCAAGGGATCATCAAAGATTCCGAAAAAGAACGCTGTTGTTTCTCCGACCCACAAATTGATAAAATTCGCTATTGTTTCCCGGCGAACACCGTTATCAAATCCTTTGATCCCACTGCTTTGAGCGACTATATCTCTGAAACTTGGATAGCCTTTCCTGTTACCCCATTCACCATAGGATACACCTATCCTTTTCCAGCCTTTACCCAATCCTTTTTCGAACACTTTTGCTCTCTAGCTTTTAGCAGTCACTACACACAAACACTTGTACTCGAATTACATTGTAACACCTAGTTGATCCGCATCACATCCTGCACTGTATCCTGATATTTGAAGTAATAGAAGAACAAGGCAGCTGCGATTGTCAGCTCCCGAGGTTTTGTGCCGGCGATCTAGATTGATCAAGGGCTTTCCTCGTACATCACGTGTCAACCTTTACTTTTTGCTCATTGTTTGATCATAGATACAGCTCTATATCCTGAGCCGTATCCTGAAACTGTTTTTTGCAATTAACTTGGTTAACATATTTTTCACACATATTTCTAGCACACTACCTCACTTAACTAATTTGATCACTAAATTGCTTCGGTAATTTTTGACCAAAACAATTTGGCGCCCACCGTGGGGCAAGTGGTGCTATTTTTGCTAAAAACTTTAGTAAAATCATTACTCGGTTTACTATTGTCAAAAATTTTTGATACGTTGTTTTCAATGGCCTCAAGATCAAACATGAGCTCTTCCACCATGTCTGCTACAACCTCTGCAACAATTGGTTCGATGCTTCCACCTCCTCCTCCAAGAATGCAAGCTTCTTCACACGGAACTGAAAGTCATGTGGCTCGGGATGTTATCCCCGCTCCCAGTACCCAGGGATCCGGTCCTGTTTTGGCGTCTAATGATGAAATTCTGAATTTGTTTGGTAGTGTACAGGAATAGATGAGGCAACAGCAGGAAACTAACCGGATGCTGATGAGAGAGATACAACTCTTGAAATCCAGCCCAAGTAGACCTGCTGAAGAAACTGTCACTCCTTTACAACCTAGGGCTTTGAACTTCAGTTCTGTAGTTTACACTGAGGATAACCGGGGGAACATCGTGCCAAGCCATTCTCAGAATCATACTCCTGAGATACCCTCCTCGGTCAGGATGTCAACTGTGAGGAGCTCAGGATATGCTTCAGGATATGGCCAGAATCCTCAGACCGGTAACATGTCAAATAATAATATTCTTGCTACTAACAACAATGGGTCTTTGCAGGATGCAGGTATGACGTCAACATTTACCAGGGAGCTTTAGAAATTGAAGGACATGATATCCAGTGTACCTGGAGTGGTCCAGCCAATTCCGGAAGTATCCCAAGACAGCCACAGGATATCCCGCTTTGCATCTCCTATCTGTGATGCTGAAATCCCAAAAAGATTTCAGACCCCCAACATGAAACTGTATGATGGGACTACGGATCCTGAAGAGCATATTGCCCAGTATAGAGAAAGAATGGAGATTAACCCTATCCCTCCGGAGCTCAAGGAAGCATGCTTGTGCAAGGGTTTCAGTTCTACCTTGACAGGATCAGCCTTAAAATGGCTGTTAAATGTTCCTCCTCACTCAATTACTTCGTTTGCTCATTTGGTTAATTTATTTAATAGTCAATTTTCTTGCAGTCGGAGTTTTGAGAAACTAACCAGTGATCTTTACAGGATAACTCAAGGACCTCAGGAATCCTTGAGGGATTATGTGAACAAGTTTAGTCGGGAATCCTTGGATATCCCACATCTTGATGTTGCAACAGCTGTGCAGGCTTTTAAGATGGGGTTACAAAAGGATTCTCAGTTTTATCAGGATCTTGTAATGAATCCCTGCAGGAATCTCGACGAAGCTCATAACAGGGCTTTGAGATATATCCGCTTGGAAGATGACAAAAAGATGCAAGAGAGGATGAATTCTACCTCAACCTATGAATCAACCAACAGGAAATCGGAATCCTCATATAAACCATATCGCTCTAAGCCATATGGCAGAAATGACAACAAGAAAGTGAATACTGTTGAAGACGAGGATCCTGAAGAATATCCTGAATTATCTGAATACTGCTTTTCTGTTAATATACCTAAGTTAATGTATGCTATGCAGGGTTTAGGAGACAAAGCTAGGTGGCCTCGAAAGAATCAGCAGAAAGCTGATTGGAAGGATAAATCCAAATGGTGTGCCTTCCATGAAGATTTCGGACATGTGACCGAGGATTGCATTGCTCTAAGGAAAGAAATAAGCTACCTATTAAGCAAGGGGTATTTGAAGGATTTGCTGGGAAGAAAGAAGAATAAATGGCAGGATCCTGAGAAGGATCCTGAACGAGCAGCATCACCCCCAGCAGATGCCAAAATAATTAACTTTATTTCAGGAGGATCCGACATTTGTGGGACTTCGTATTCTGCGGCCAAGAGACATGCAAAGGAAGCTAAGACTGAAAGAGGAGACAAACCAGCCAGGATGACTACCCTTACAACCGATAAAGTGATCACTTTTGATAGTGATGACAGGGATACTGTCCAGGATCCTCACCATGATACTCTCGTAATAAGATTATATGTTGCTAACCATTTTGTACGCAGGATATTAGTGGACAATGGTAGCTCCGTCAACATAATTCAGCTGGAAACATTGAAGAGGATGAATGTATCTCCGATGGACATTACTTCGAAGTCCACTGTGCTTGTTGGTTTCAGTGGAGAAGCTAGGAATACCGTAGGGGAGATAAAGTTACCAGTATATGTTGAAGGGGTCAACTCGATACAACGTTTTTGTGTGATGGACTCCCTATCCTGCTGTAACATCATACTAGGCAGGCCATGGATCCATGATATGAAGGCTGTACCATCGACTTATCATCAGTGCATCAAGATCCCTACCCCTTGGGGGGTTGTCAAGGTTGATAGTGATCAACAGGAGGCGAAGGAATGCTACTCATCCTCAATGAAATCCTCAACTAAGCCTAATGCGGCATATCAATTAAAGATGCGGGCCCAGGATATTATGGAGGCTTCTGAGCAGGATGTAAAGAAAGCTATCCTGGATCAGGATAATCCGGATATCTCGGTGCTCGTAGGAGTCAATATCCCTCAGGATATTGAAAATGAATTGATTAATTTTTTAAAACGCAGGATGTCAACATTCGCATGGAAGCACGAGGATATGACAGGTATATCCAAGGATATTATAATACATAAGCTTGGTATTGACAGGTCATTCAAGCCGGTCCAACAAAAGAGAAGAAAATTTGCTTCGGAGCGAAATGTGATCATCCAAGAGGAAGTTGAAAGACTGTTGAGGAGCAAGATGATTAGAGAAGTGAAGTTTCCTAGATGGCTTGCGAATGTAGTCGTGGTGCAAAAGAAAAATGGGAAATGGAGAGTTTGTGTAGATTACACAGACTTAAACAAAGCATGTCCCAAAGACCCATTTCCTCTACCTCATATTGATTCAATGGTAGATGCTACCGCCGGCCACGAGATGTTAACCTTCATGGATGCCTCTTCAGGATTTCAGCAAATCCAAATGGAACCCTCTGATCAGGAGGATACTGCTTTCATGACACCCACAAGTATTTATTATTATACTGCTATGCCCTTTGGTTTGAAAAATGCAGGTGCAACATACCAGAGGTTGGTAAACATGATGTTTAAAGACAAGCTGGGGGACACCATGGAGGTATATATTGATGATATGGTGGTGAAATCTAAAAAGGCTGAGGATCACCTCCAGGATATTAAGGGAGCATTTGATATCCTGGATCAGTATAACATGAAACTGAATCCTGCTAAGTGCCATTTCGGAGTGGGGGCAGGAAAGTTTCTAGGATATATGGTGACCAAAAGAGGTATAGAGGCAAGCCCGGAGCAGATTAGAGCTATCCTGGATATAAAATCACCTTCGAATATGAAGGATGTTCAACGGTTAACAGGCCGAGTAGCAGCATTGAACAGATTTATTTCAAGATCCTCAGAAAAAATGCAAGGAATTTTATGATATCCTCAAGAAGAATATGAAGTTCGAATGGGGAGCAAAGCATGAAGCAGCCTTGCAGGATTTGAAGCGATATCTCTCAACTGCACCTCTATTGATGAAGCCTGAAAATGGTGAACCACTATCCCTATACCTCGCTGTATCAGGGAATGCTGTAAGTGCCGTTCTTATAAAGGACCATGAAGGTCAGCAATATCCTGTCTATTATGTTAGTAAAAGTTTACTAGATGCTGAAACTAGATATTCTCATCTAGAGAAATTGATATTAGCCCTAGTTATGGCATCAACAAAACTTAGACATTATTTTGAGACACATAGGATTCATGTTAAAACCAATTATCCTGTTAAAAACGTGCTTAGAAAACCCGAGATGTCGGGTAGGATGGCTAAGTGGTCAGTAAAACTGAGTGCTTATGACTTAGTATATGAGCCTAGAAATGCCATAAAGTCTCAGGCTTTAGCTGACTTTGTGGCTGATTTCAGTAGTGACATTCAAAATGAAGTAGATTTAGAAGTACAGCAGCTAGGAGAAAACTTAGAATGCTGGACATTGTATACTGATGGTGCATCTAACGTAAGAGGTGTAGGTTTAGGTATACTACTAAAATCGCCACAGGGGGACATATTACCCCAGGCTATTAGGTGTGAATTTCCTGCTACTAATAATGAGGCAGAATATGAGGCTTTAATTGCAGGATTAGAGTTGGCTAAGAATATGAGTATCAAGAATTTGCAAGTATATGTTGATTCTTTATTAATCACTAATCACTTTTGTTTTGGTCAAAAATCAAGCAATGATAATGCAACCAAACTTTCTGTTGTGAGGTGTGATGCTTGAATCAATGAACAACACTAAGGATCACTCAGAAATGAAATGAATAAGTGACACAAAGATTTATACGAGGAAAAAGCCCTTGATCAATGAATGATCTCCGGCATAATAAAGCTCGGGTGATGGAAACTACCGATCACCAACTCAGATTAAACGGGAAATGTATTACAACTTCGGATGATAGCGAGCTAATTACAAGGATCACTATAGTATAATGTGCAAAAAAGTGTGTAATCGCCAAGTGAATTGTCAAGAGCTGGTGAGAGCAGTTGCTAGTGTGTGTGTTAAGCTAAAAATAGCCAAGTGTTTCTATTTAGCTCGCTATCCCTTTTAAAAATGGAAAATATCTAAGCTAACAAACTATCCGCATTTCATGCAAGTCCTCCACGAACTCCATAACGTCCACTTCAGTTAAGCACGTGCGGAATAAGTATGGAATATGCTCCAGGAATATCGCCAAGACCAAGTCCAAGCTCGTACTCCTGCAAAACAACTTCATATTCAAAGTAGACAATCGTTAGTATAAGGATCCTTATAATGATCCATGATCCAGATCCTACAATACTCTCTGAGGATCATTAATTCAGACAGAATTGAGGATCACTAAACCCAACAGTAAATGAGGATCACTGATCATTGGAAAATCCTCCCCTAACAATTGCCCCCAAAATATAAGGAGTAATTTGTAAATAAACGAGTTATATTTTCTTGTTCTTATCCGTAACCAACTAACGGATATATAGCCGTTGTAATCGAACTATCCGTTGCCATCCTGACGTCACTGAAGTGACTACCCTGCAAGATCATTACTATAAATTGAAGTTAGAGATAAGGGTTAGAGAGCATTTAAATTCGTGCGTTTCCTCTTTAAATCCTCATTCGAAGACTTGATCAGGTATTTCTCTTTCCTTTCTCTCTTCATCTTCTCAATTCTGTTTCTCGTCTTTCAGCATCTTCATGACCAAAATGTTGCTGAGGTCTTCACCGGTTAAGGATCATAAAAAGGACAGTCCCTTGAAGTCCCAAGGGATCATTAAAGATTCGGCGAAAGAAAGATGCTGCTTTACCGATCCACAGATAGACAGGATCCGACATTGCTTTCCAGCAAACACCAATTTCAAACCATTTGATCCCACCGTTCTAAGTGATTATATTTCTGAAACCTGGGTAGCCTTTCCGGTCACACCATTTACAATAGGGTACTCGTATCCTTTTCCAGATTTCACCCAATCCTTCTTCTCTCTCACAGGCATCTCCTACATTCAAGCGATGCCAATGATCTGGAGGGTCTTATATACCCTCGAAAGGATCATTGAACGTGAAGGAATTGATCTGGGAATGTCGGAGTTTGCAGACATGTATGACCTCGTAAGCCATGGATCTCATCGGTATCTACTCAAACATAAACCTGGTGAAGAACACCCCATCTTCAAAGCCACTAAGAATGACACCAACTGGAAACGGCGATTCTTCTTTGTCAGAAGGGATTCTATCCCTGATGGAAAGGATCTGCCTAGAAAATGGACCACTCATGGTAGGATAGAGGATCCTGAGAAGGATCACCAGATGACCTTGTTTTTGTTTAAGGATCACTAACGTCTTTTTGTTTCTATTTTGCAGCTATTACTGTCGCACACCTCATCACAACACCTGCAACAAAGGAAAGGCTTGCTGCTTTTCAGAGACTTGATCCTGCAATAAGATCATTTAAAGCAAATACCCAGGATTCTCAAGAAGTATCCTTAGGTTCTGTCACTATGTCGAGTAAGTATCCATGTTTATATGTAATTAAATGCTTAAATTAAAATGAAATAAGGATACTTATCTGTTTTGGATGTGTAGGTGCTGGAAAATCTTCAAGATCTGCCTCCAAATTCAGTGTCACTGACCTTGACACCGTCTGATCCTCAAAGAAGAAGATTGCTGCCAGTCCAACTGTCACGATCCCCAAGGCAACCACTTCTAAGGGCAAGGGTGCTAAGAAAAGGAAGACCTCTGAGGCTGACAATCTAGAAGGCTTGCCTCTGATCCGTCATTAGTTCCTTGAGTACTTTGCTGAGGTAAGGATCACTGACTTAGCTTAATTATCCTGCCCACTTGAGGATCATGTTACCCTAAGCTTTATATTGTCTTTTTGCAGAAATTTGCTGAAATTGAGGACTACGTAGGCAATGTTGAAGAAGTTGAGCTAAAGTGCCCGGACCTCCAAAAGATGATGTTGGCCAAGGATCAGAAGATAGCCTCCCTTGAAAATGATGTCAATCTGGTGAAGAGGGAACTTGTCCTGGCTCACATTACTGCTGATCAAGAGAAAAATGAGATCACCAATGATGCTAAAATCTCAGCTGCCATTGCTATGTACAAGACCAAGTTGCAGATGGCCCAAGAAGCTCTGGATCCTGACTTTGACAAGAGCAGCTGGGACGTAGAGGGCTGGAAGGCTAGATTGGCTGAGCTGGACGACGAAGAGGAAGCTGAAGAGGTCCTAGCACTCGAGGCTGGCAGCAGTGGAGTCAAGGATCATGTGGAGGATGCTGGAGCTGGAGGAGATGGTGATGCAGCAAAGGTGTAAGCTGCAGGAATGGGCGATGAAGGACATTTCTAGACGTAGCCGGAGCCCATTTTTTAGAATTTGGTAGTTTTATTGTGGTTATGGTGTTTTGAAACAATCTTGGGTTGTAATAACTTTAGACAATAGTTTCTAGGGTGAAGGATCATGGATCCTTGAACAATAGGCAGGATAATGGGTGGTGGATGGATCCTTTGTTTGGGGGATGAAGCCACTCGTTATCCTTCCGTCTTTTACTTCCTGCACTACAAAGACCCGTAAACAATGGACACCCTTTGCCAACCCATGTGGATGGGCCACGTTTTGCTGGTAGAAACGTGGGTTGGCAATTTTGACAACCTTAAAGGGTTTAACGTTTTGTGAATAAAATAAATCTAACTTTTTGGCTATCTCCCGTGTTGCTATCCTTGTTAGTACTTTACTTTTCAATTGTTGTGATATACATTTTGTCTAAACTTATCAAGTAAAGAAAAAATTTAATAAATATCCTCAAAAAGTTTAGGATATGATCAAGGATCACTTATCCTATAGTCGACAAGTTCCGAAAAGTAGTATATTTTAAGGATCATAAGTTCAGTTGTCAAAGGATAAGGGTTACTCAAATGAATAATGAATAAAATCAAAATAGTTAAGGATCATACCTGTGAATCAAAGTTAGGATCCTAACCTTTAACACTTATAATCAGAATAACCAAAAGACAAACCTTAGTAGAAGGTAAGGATCAAGGATCCTTGGTCGTTTGTCTCCAAAAACCTGAAATAGGATACAACTTGGGACTAAGCCAATATAAGATAAGAGTTAGTAACTGGGGACAAGCCCAACAATTCTGGGGACAAGCCCAATATACTGGGGACAAGCCCAAAGGATAACTGGGGACAAGCCCAAAGGATCATGTGTAAACTGGAGTATGGCCCTCACTGGCGACTATCCAAACTTAGTGACATGAAAATGTCAAAACCTTAGCTAACATGAAAACGTTAGAAACCTTAGGAACGGATGTATGGTACGTCTACCATTATACGTAGGATCCTGAATATAGCCAGTACAATGAAATTGTCAGCCCCTAAAGCGAGTACTGGTCCCATTGCCATGAACTATACCAGGATCGTCGTGCGCTACTGGCGAAACTGGGGACAGGCCCAAACTGGGGTCAAGCCCAAATAACTGGGGTCAAGCCCAAATAACTGGATACTTCTGTGGATAATCAGTCCTTTGTTAAGGATACCTGAACCTTCAAAACTCAGAATCAAGTGAAAGGAGGATAAAGGATACAGGATCCTTATCCTTATATAGGATAATTAAAAAATGAAATAGTTTGGGATTAGATCATTACCAAAATGAGAATCATCTGTCTTATAAGGATCCTTCAAGGATATTTGTCATGTTAGGATCATGGATCCTTATCACATGAAGTATTTCTTCAAGTGGACAGCATTCCAAGCTCTTGGCAACAAATCACCTTCCATTGTTAGCAATCGATATGCCCCCTTTCCTGCTTCAGCTTCGATCAAGTAAGGGCCTTCCCATTTTGGTGCCAACTTTCCATCAGCAGGATTGGTGGTATTATGAAATGCTTTCCTTAATACCATATCTCCAACTTGGAATTTCCTGATCCTGACATTTTTGTTGTAGGCTCCAGCCATCCTTTGTTGATAACTAGCCATCCTTATCCTTTCCAAATCCCTGATTTCTTCTATAGTATCCAAGTCTTGAACCAAGTTTTCAGCATTTTCTTCAGGATCATGAATGCTTGTTCTTGCAGTTGGAACCACCATCTCTTTAGGGATCACTGATTCTGCCCCAAATACCAAAGAAAATGGAGTTTGGCCAGTAGCATTCTTGGGAGTTGTCCTATCGGCCCAAAGCACATAAGGTAGTTCTTCTGCCCATTTTCCTTTCTTGGATCCAAGCTTCTTCTTCAAATTGTTGATGATGATCTTGTTGGATGATTCTGCCTGACCATTAGCTTGTGGGTGGACTGGTGTTGATGTTATCATCTTAATCCCCCAGCTGTCACAAAAGTTAGTAGTTCTATTCCCAATAAATTGGGATCCATTATCACAAACAATTTCAGAAGGAATACCAAATCTAGTAATAATGTTTCTTTTAATAAAGGATATAACTTCCTTTTCTCTGACTTGAGCAAAGGCTTCAGCCTCTATCCACTTGGAGAAGTAATCAGTCATAGCAAGCATGAATACTTTTCCACCAGGTGCCTTAGGAAGCTTACCAACTATATCCATTCCCCATCTCATAAATGGCCAAGAAGAGGATATAGGATGCAAAAGTTCTGCTGGTTGGTGAAGGATATTACTGTGTCTCTGACAAGGATCACACTTCTTGGCATACTCCACAGCATCCTTCTTCATAGTGGGCCAATAGTATCCTGTCCTTAGGATCCTTGAGAATAATGCCCTGCCCCCAGTGTGGTTTCCACAATCTCCTTCATGGAAATCCTTTAGGACTTCTTGGATTTCAGGATCCTCAATGCATCTTAGATATGGTCCTGCAAGAGATCGTTTATACAACATATTATTCAACATTGTAAATTGAGATACCTTAATTTTGAAAGCCCTAGGGTTTTCTCCTGTAGGAATCTCTCCATGTTGTATGTATCTCATGATTGGGAGGATCCATGATCCTGAATGAGATTGAGTATCATCACTAGGGATGATTGCAGAATCTTCTCCTATCTCCATGGCTACATGATCCTCGATAGCAGGGGTCAGGATATGGATAATATGGATCCTTATATCCTCCGGGATCTTCAAGGATGATCCTAGATTGGCTAATGCATCAGCCTCTGCATTCTCTTCCCTTGGTACCTGTGTCAAACTAAAGGAAACAAAAGAGAGTGCCAATTCTTTGACTATCTCTAAATATTTGATTAGCTTTTCACCTTTAACAGCATAGGATCCATTAAAGTGATTAGTGATTAATAATGAATCTACATGTACCTCAAGATACCTGATCCTCATATGCTTAGCAATTTGCAAACCAGCTATCAAGGCTTCATACTCAGCCTCATTGTTGGTAGTTTGAAATTCACAAGCTGTAGAGTGGGGTATTATGTCCCCCTGTGGCGATTTTAGTAGTATTCCCAGCCCTGTTCCTTTTACATTGGAGGCTCCATCAGTGAATAGTATCCAAGGATCCTTAGTTTCTTCAAGCTGTTGGACTTCTAACTCAGCCTCCTTTTGCAAATCACTACTAAAATCTGCCACAAAGTCAGCTAAGGCTTGGGATTTGATGGCAGTCCTTGGTTCATATCTTATATCATATGCACTAAGCTTCACTGCCCACTTAGCCATCCTTCCTGACATTTCAGGTTTCCTAAGAACATTCTTAATTGGAAAATTAGTCTTAACAATAATGGCATGAGTCTCAAAATAATGTCTTAATTTAGTAGATGCCATTATTAATGCAAGGATAAGTTTCTCTAAGTGTGAATATCTGGATTCAGCATCAAGTAAACTCTTACTTGCATAATAAACAGGATGTTGTGTACCTTGGTGATCCTTAACAAGGACCGCACTTACTGCTTTTGAGGATACTGCTAAGTTTAAGGATAATATATCCCCTTTTTCTGGTTTCATCAGGGCCGGGGCTGAGGATAGGTAATCCTTAAGAGCTTTGAGGGCACTTTCATGCTTCTCAGTCCATTCAAATTTCTTGTTCTTCCTTAGGATGTCATAGAATTCCTTGCACTTTTCTGAGGATTTGGATATGAATCTGTTCAAGGCTGCGATCCTGCCTGTCAATCTTTGCACATCCTTAGCATTGGCAGGAGATTTGATATTCACAATAGCCTTGATTTGCTCTAGACTTGCTTCAATGCCCCTCTTTGTCACCATATAGCCTAAGAATTTACCTGCCTTAACACCAAAATGACACTTGGAAGGATTTAGTTTCCTATTAAATTTATCAAGGATATTGAATGCTTCCTCCAAGTCTTTAAGGTGATCCTCAGCTTTCTTGGACTTTTCCACCATGTCATCAATATAGACTTCCATAGTGTGTCCAATTTGTTCCTTGAACATCATATTGACTAGCCTTTGATAAGTAGCACCTGCATTCCTTAGTCCAAATGGCATAGCAATATAACAATATATACCAGTTGGGGTCATAAAGGCTGTATCTTCTTGATCAGATGGTTCCATCTGAATTTGTTGAAATCCAGATGAAGCATCCATAAAAGTCAACAACTCATGACCCGCGGTAGCATCCACCATGGAGTCAATGTGGGGTAATGGGAAAGGATCCTTGGGACATGCCTTGTTTAAATCAGTAAAATCGACACATACCCTCCACTTTCCATTTTTCTTTTGAACAACAACCACATTGGCTAACCATCTTGGATACTTAACCTCTCTTATCATACCTGCCCGAAGTAGTTTATCTACCTCTTCCTGGATAATAGCATTCTTTTCGGGTGCAAACTTCCTCCTCTTTTGATGAATTGGCTTGAATGACCTGTCAATGCCAAGTTTATGAGTAATTATATCTTTAGATATACCTGTCATATCCTCATGTTTCCAGGCAAAGGTAGTTTTTCTTCTTTTAAGGAAGGATATTAGCTCCTGTTCAATGTCGCTAAGGATCCCTGATCCTATGAAGATCTTGGATTCAGGATTATCAGGATCCATGAGGATTTCTTTCAAATCCTGTTCTCTTGTCTCCAAGACATCTCTTGAAGGATACTTTAATTGCTATTGCTCCCTTGGTCTTGAGGCTGGCTTCATTGATGATGTATAACAATTCTTAGCCTCTTGTTGATCACTCTCAATTTTCACCACTCCCCATGGACTTGGAAGCTTTACACACTGATGATAGGTGGATGGGACTGCCTTCATATCATGTATCCATGGCCTGCCAAGGATAACATTACAACAAGATAAGCAATCTATAACACAAAATTTCTGATAAGAATGGAGTCCTTCAATATAAATAGGGAGTTTGATGTCCCCCAATGTGTTTTTGGTTTCCCCACTAAATCCCACAAGGACTGAGGATCTTGGGACAATATCAGACTCCGGGATATTCATTTTCTTGAGGACATCAAGCTGAATGATGTTCACAGAGCTTCCTCCATCGATTAGGATCCTGCGAACAAAGTGGTTAGAAATAAACAATGTAATTACAAGACCATCATGATGAGGATCCTGGACATCAACACGATCATCCTCATCAAAAGTTATGATCTTATCCTTGGTGACGGTGGAGGTCCGGATGGGTCTGTCCCCATTATCCATCTTGGTTTCCTTAGCAAGTCTCTTGGCTGCTAAAAAGGAAGTACCACAAATGTCTGATCCACCGGATATGAAGTTTATAACTTGTGCATCTGCTGGAGGAGCAGGAGCCCTTTCCGGGATCCTTTCAGGATCCTGGATCCTTGACTTCTTTCGTCCCAAAAGTTCCTTCAAATGCCCCTTGCTCAACAAGTAACCAATTTCCTTTCTTAGTGCAATACACTCTTCAGTGAGATGCCCGAAATCCTCATGATATGCACACCACTTGGACTTATCCTTTGTAGCAGCTGGTTTATCACTTTTTCTCGGCCACCTAGCTTTCTCACCTAGATTCTGCATTGCAAGGATTAGTTCATTGTTATCAACAGAAAAACAGTATTCAGAAATAGGAGGATAATCCTCATCATCCTCTTCTTGTTCCACCGCATGCACGTTCTGGTTATCAGACTTGTTGTAGGACTTGGATTTGTTGTTCCTGAAGTAGGATCCTTGTTTCTCCTGTTTTGAGGATCCTGTCAATCTATCCTGGATCCTTTTGTCATCCTCTAGGCGGATGAACCTAAGGGCCCTGGTTCTTACTTCATCAAGATTCCTGCAAGGTGTCATAACAAGATCATCATAGAATAATGAATCCCTAAGCAATCCCATTTTAAAGGCTTCTACAGCCGTAGCAATATCCAAATTAGGAATATCTAAGGATTCTTTACTAAACTTAGTGATATAATCTCTAAGTGATTCATTTTGACCTTGTGTTACCCTATATAGATCACTAGTTAATCGTTCAAATTTTCTACTACAAGAGAATTGACTATTAAACAAATTAACTAGATTAGCAAATGAAGTAATAGAGTAAGGGGGAAGACTTAGCAGCCATTTAAGAGCAGATCCTGTGAGTGTGGATCCAAATCCCTTGCATAGACATGATTCCTTTAACCTCTCAGGAATTGGATTGATCTCCATCCTCTCCCTATACTGAGCTACATGCTCTTCTGGATCTGTTGAACCATCATACAGCTTCATAGATGGTATCTGGAACCTTTTGGGTATCTCAGCATCACATAAGGGTGGTGCAAAACGAGATATCCTATGGCTACCATCTGCAATTTCAGGAATGGGTTTAACCACTCCTGGTACACTGGATATCATATCCTTAAGTTTCTGTAATTCCCTAGCCATAGCTTGATTGATACCTGTATCCTGCATTGAGCCATGGTTAGTGTTATATGAATTATTAAAAGTGTTACCTCCCGGAGGATTCATGTTTGGAATTGCGGATGTGAATCCATATTGATGGGATTCTGGTATGATCGAAGGACCAGATGAAGCAATGGTCTGCATTGGTATGAAGTCTCCTTGATGAACATCGGTGCTCGGGGGTTGCATACTTCTTAAGAATCCCTGATCCTGAAAGATCTTGGATCCTTGAAGCTGAGATGATCCTTGAACCTAAAAGGATCCTTGGGGCATAGAGGATCCTAGAAACTGGGAGGATCCTGGAATCATAGAGGATCCTTGAAGCTTGAAGGATCCTTGAGCCATGGAGGATCCTTGGACCTGGGAGGATCCTGGAGCCGTGGAGGATCCTTGAAGCTGGAAGGATCCTTGACCCCGGGAGGATCCTTGAACTGAATGCATTCCCAAATATCCTCCTGATGTGAAGTATCCTTGATGCTGAAAAGAGGATCCCGATGGTTGAGAAGAGGATCCTTGAAGCTGGAAGTGAGAGCCAAATGCCTGACTCATAGTTGCTGTTCCATAACGCCTTTCTGATGGACCACTTTGATACTGGATGCCCGGAACTGCCGATTGTAAGGTAGTCACAACTGGAGTATCGAAATCCAATGACCTTGGTATCAGAGGAGAGTGATCCTCCACTGATTTCTTCTGTTTCTTAATATCACCAATCTCCTGAAGAATCCTTTCATTGGTTTTGTCCTGCTCTTGCATGCGATCTCTCATCTGCAAAATCAGAGTAAAAAGGTCATTAGTGGTAGGATTAGAGGAAACAGAAGAAGTTGGTGGTTTTGTGAAAATGGGGGTTTGTCTCTTCGTGGCATTCTCAGCATTCTTCTGGGATCCAGAAGGTGGTGGAGGCAAAGGTGGAACGCCTTGTGAAAAACTAATTGCCGGCATAGAACTTGATGTATTCTTTGTTGAGGAAGCCATCTGCTTGGTTGTAATGAACCGAAATGACCACAAAAGTATGAATCTTCTTAGGAATGAAGCACCAATTGCCCCACGGTGGGCGCCAAACTGTTTTGGTAAAAAATCAAGCAATGATAATGCAACCAAACTTTCTGTTGTGAGGTGTGACGCTTGAATCAATGAACAACACTAAGGATCACTCAGAAATGAAATGAATAAGTGACACAAAGATTTATACGAGGAAAAAGCCCTTGATCAATGAATGATCTCCGGCATAAAAAACCTCGGGTGATGGAAACTACCGATCACCAACTCAGATTAAACGAGAAATGTATTACAACTTCGGATGATAGCGAGCTAATTACAAGGATCACTATAGTATAATGTGCAAAAAAGTGTGTAATCGCCAAGTGAATTGTCAAGAGCTGGTGAGAGCAGTTGCTAGTGTGTGTGTTAAGCTAAAAATAGCCAAGTGTTTCTATTTAGCTCGCTATCCCTTTTAAAAATGGAAAATATCTAAGCTAACAAACTGTCCGCATTTCATGCAATATGCTCCAGGAATATCGCCAAGACCAAGTCCAAGCTCGTACTCCTGCAAAACAACTTCATATTCAAAGTAGACAATCGTTAGTATAAGGATCCTTATAATGATCCATGATCCAGATCCTACAATACTCTCTGAGGATCATTAATTCAGACAGAATTGAGGATCACTAAACCCAACAGTAAATGAGGATCACTAATCATTGGAAAATCCTCCCCTAACAACTTTAATGGAACCTATGCAGTTAAGGGAGAGAAGTTAATCGAGTATCTCGAAATTCTCAAAAAATTATCAGGATATTTTGATATTTTTACACTTGAACAGGTACCAAGAGAGGATAATGCTGAAGCTGATGCCTTGGCAAATCTGGGATCATCGGCCAGGATACCGGAAGGAACCCGAATACCAATATTACATATCCTATATCCTGCGACGAATCCTCAGGATAAGGAAGTAATAAGTATTCAGGATCCTGATGATGAGTATCCCGAGGAGGATCCTAAGTCCTGGACGGCTCCAATCATGAGATATCTCAAGGAAGGACACATCCCAAAGAATGAGAATCCTAAAGCCTTTAGAATGAAGGTATCACGATTCACTATTATAAATGATTTTTTGTATAAGAAATCTCTTGCAGGACCATATCTGAGGTGCTTGGAGGATCCCGAAACCAAAGAAGTACTTCAGGATATACATGAAGGGGATTGTGGTAACCATACTGGGGGCAGGTCCTTATTCTCAAAAGTATTAAGGACAGGATATTATTGGCCGACGATGAGGAAAGATGCCACAGAATATGCTCGAAGATGTGACGCATGTCAAAGACATAGTAACATATTACATCAGCCTGCTGAACCGTTGTATCCTATTGTTTCCCCTTGGCCGTTCATGAAATGGGGTATGGATATAGTGGGAAAGCTTCCAAAGGCTCCAGGAGGAAAGGTTTTCATGTTGGCAATGACGGATTATTTCTCCAAGTGGGTTGAAGCAGAAGCATTTGTTCAAGATGGAGATCAAGAAGTGGTATCCTTCATAAAAAGGAATATCCTGACTAGGTTTGGAGTACCAGCTGAGATAATTTGTGACAATGGATCTCAATTCATAAGTAAAAGGACTACTGACTTTTGCAAGAGTTGGGGAATTAAAATGATCACGTCTACTCCGGTGCATCCTCAAGCAAATGGACAAGCAGAATCCTCAAACAAGATAATTGTCAACAACTTAAAAAGAGACTAGGGGCTAAGAAAGGAAGATGGGCAGAAGAATTACCCTTTGTTTTGTGGGCTGATAGGACAACGGTGAAGAATGCAACTGGCCAAACCCCGTTTTCCTTGGTGTTTGGAGCAGAAGCGGTGATCCCGACAGAAATGGTGATACCTACAGCGAGATCCAACCTCAGGGATCCTGAGAAGAATCCTGAAGTCCTATGCCAGGAACTGGATACTATTGATGAGACAAGAGACGCTGCAAGGCTAAGGATGGCAGGATATCAACAGAGGATATCTAAAGCATATAACAAGAATATAAGGACTAGAAGATTTCAGGTTGGAGATTGGGTATTAAGAAAAGCTTTTCAGAATACTACTAATCCTGCTGATGGAAAGTTGGCTCTGAAATGGGAAGAACCCTCTGAGGTTGAATCAGAATCAGGAAAAGGAGCATACCGACTCAAGAATATAGAGGGGGATATGCTACCGAGATCTTGGAATGCTATACATTTAAAACTCTATTTCAAGTGAGTATGGAATTTAAATTCCAACTCAGGATGATATGAATTCTATCTCTCTTATTAAATTTTGATATTATTTACTATTTTGAACCTATTGCTGACTTAAGCATCGGAGGGGTGTTAGCCAGGCTAACACCCACCTTAGCTTATAGTGATTTTGCAGAATATACTTCGGGATATAGCACCAGGATACACACTCAGGATACTTCGGAAGATTAGAGGATTGGCCCCCCCTCTCACTTATAAGGGATCCTAATCCCTTCACAGGTTTAAAGGTATTCACCTTTCTTTCGAATTGGGTTTAAACACCCCGCCTGGAGCGCAAGTTATTCGGGAATAGTTCAAGGTGGCGGGACCAGTCCATGTAAAAGTGGCTGACAATTTCGTTACTGTTGGCTATATCCTGAATCCTAAAGGTATATGAGGATTGATCACCCTCTCTCACGAAAGGGTATTTTCATACTCTCTAAGGTTTAAAGGTTTTCACCTTTCTAAGTCTTGGAGTTTATACACTCCCGCCTGTAGCGCACGAAAATTTGGGATTTTCCCCAGGATACAAAGAATTTATCTCCAGTATATTTTGGGTTTTACCCCTGTAACACAAAAAATTGTCTATACAATTGGAACTAGTGTTCAAAAATTTTCTAAGTGTTTGAGGACTTCATGCACAGGGGACATTCCATCTAAAGTAATTGTATGAAGCACAAAGGATCAAAGTTGAGCTAAGTGTCTCGAACTGGGGACATCTTAGTAGGAGAAGTCACAAAAGGGGTTAGAATTTAATACTAGGGCTACACTCAATTCCTGGTATGATCTTTCCTTTGTAAACCTTAAAAGAATTGTTTAACTCGGATTAAGGATATATCTTTAGGATATGCCTTCGAAATGTATTTTCGGAATACGTTTCGGGACATTTCATTGAAATATTTGATTGGAATATTTGATTTGAAAATGAAAAACCTGATCGAACAAGTATTATCAAAACAGGTTATCTGTTATTCTTTAGAAGTTTTGTCTGAAATTAATTGAATTTTTAAATTCTATTTGGAAAAGGTTTTCATAATATATCACTGAGTATATTGATCAGGATATTTTGCAAAATTAACTAAGTAATGCGTGGCAAAAATCTAAAAGACAACAACAAATAAGTCAAGAGGTAGTTATATTATTAACAAGTCAAAAGTTGTGCTTTTGGTTTCACCTCAAACCGAGGCCCATCCGCCAAAAGCACGATTAGTTTTTACCGTACCTACATAACGGTTGAAGGTTTTATCTCAAAACGGAACCTGTCCACCTTCAACCGTAACGGCATCCAAAACAACTTATATTAACCGAAGACCAAGGGCTTCATCCTGAAACTCAGGACCCATCCACCTTTGGTCATCGTATTGTTCTAATGCAGGAAATATAAATTGTTCAAAGACAGGAAATTTAAATTGTTTTACAGACCATAACCATGAAATTTTAAAAAGTGGGCTCCGGCCTCAGCACATATATCCATCATCGCCCACATCGCTGCGTTTAGGGGTCAGCTCCCTCCTTCATCATGACATCTCCACCAGTATCCTCTCCAGCATTCCTCTCAGCATCATCAGCGGCATCCTCTCCACCAGCATTTTCTTCAGCGTCACCACCAGCATCCTTTGAAGCTCCAGCATCATCCACCTTCTCAGTTACCTTGGCAGGCTCCTCTGCGGCAGGTTTTGAAGGGGGCTCCACAGGGTTGCCGCCGAGATCCTTCAATTTCATCTCCCAGGCTTTGATGTTGCACGAAGGGCATTCAACGCCCAAAGCCCTAGCCTCGTAAGCCATTTTAAGTCTATCCTGGAGTAGGGAGATGATAACTGAATTCTTAAGGCTCTCCCGGTATGAAGACATGTCTTGCTCATGCTGAACCTGGGCCGCGTCAGACTTAGCTTGAGCTTCTTGGGTGATCTTCTAGATGGTAGCCTGGTGATCTCGAGTCATGGCCTTGTACTTAGCTTCGTAGTGTTCTGACTTGGCGGTGGCGATTGCTGCTTGATCCGCGATGGTAGCCTCAGCCTTCTTCAGTTTGCTCTCTAACATGACGTTCGAGCCACATGCATCCTCGTAGAGGAATACCAGGCGTTCAAGACCCTGCAAGGTAAGGAAACAGGTATCAGCCTAAATTAACATTTGTAATTTGCATATGATGCGTGATATAGGTCAGGATACTAACCTGGTTGAGGAAACCTGTCATGAATTTGCTGGAATCCGTGAACCCATGGTTCTCAAACGGGAATACATGGGGAGTAGGAGGATGGTTCGCTTCCTTCCTCTTCCGGGAGCTGGAGGCCCGGGTCCTGGATGCTGGAGGGGCTTTGGGAGTGATAGTAGTCTTTGAGCTGCTGGGCTTTGGAATATCGGCTGGCTTCGGATTGATCTCTTGATTGAGGGGTGCAAGACTGGAATAACTATCCAACTCATCGAGTTGGAAGCCTTCGAGGTTGATGACCGACACTGTGTCAGGGGAGAAGTGTTTAATTTATGTCATTTATATTCTATAGTTAATTTACTCCTGTATACTTACCAGACATCTCTGAACTTGACTTTTGGCTTGAATCTGTAAGAGACAGGGAGAAAGTTCTTTCACTAGCAGGAAGTCGGTAGATTTCTTTGATCCTGGACTTGGATTCCGCACTTGGGGGTGCTAAATCTGTGAAGTTCGCTGCACAAAAACATCAGGATATAAGTCTGGGATATAGTTTAAGGATACATTTGGGGATATTCCTAAAACCCTAGATCCTACCCTTGGTTAACCATCTAACCGGCAGATTGAAACCCTTGTCAATAGAGTCTCTTTTCACGAAAAAGAACTTTCGCCGCCATTGGTCTTCGTTCTTGGTGGCCTTAAGGACTAAAGGGCTCTTGGAGGTGGAGAACAAAAGAAAACGGCTATCACCATGGGACCTGAACCGGTATGCTATGGGAAGGTCTTCAATACACAGGTCAGGGCAACGACGAGATCTGATTTGATCTAGCACCATCAAAACTCACCAGACCATTGGCATAGTTTGGGCGTAACTAAGGCCGGTGAGGTCGAAGAAACGAGAGATGAAGGGTGGAAATGGATACCGGAGTCCCAAAGAAAAAGGGTAGGCAAAAAAGCAGACCCTCTCGTCTGATGATGCATCTAATCGAACCTCCCGATCAAAAGGGCGAATGACGACTCCGGCGGGAAAGGCGCCGGAATCCTTCAGGGCAGCGATATCGGCATTATTGAAGCAGCAGGTTTCTTTTTCTGGTTCTCGTATGAGGTTTTGACTCACGAGGGTTGGGACTGGTTCATCCGAACGAGATCTTGTCCATGATGCCATGAGGGGTATCAAGCAAACTACAAGAAATTCAAAGAAAAACAGAGGATGAAGGAAAGGATGATTACCTGAAAATCGCTTGAAGAGTAATGATAACAAGACGAAATATCTCAGCTAATTATAGGCTGAATATAGGGGGCGAAGAGTAAAAGTAGCATGGGAAGTTGCACAATGTCATCTCAAACGTCACCTCGTTTTAATTGCCTCGGGTTACGAGTTAGAATTTTTAAAATATATCCGTTGGATTGGTATACCAACAGATATATTTGGGGACAATTGTTATGGGCCATTTTCTGAGTGTATATATCCTGACTAATATCCTGCTTTTGGTTGTTTACTTGTGATCAGGATACTGGATTAGGATATTGCTAACATCCTGGGCGATATCCTGGTGTTAACTAAATTGACCACGTGCAGGTTAGAGGCTGTGGGTTACTAACGGTCAGATGGACTTCTTCTCCTTAAGACTCGGGCATATCTGTTATATGAGAGACATTGAACCCGAAAGACCAGGTCTACAACGTTCAAGAGGGGAATATTCGCCAGATCCCGATTTATTAGGATAGTTTGTTGCATCTCTTTTACTATAAATAGATGGGGGCGGATCAGATTAAGGCACGCAACTTTCACACACATTTTCGAACACTTTTGCTCTCTAGCTTTTAGCAGTCACTACACACAAACACTTGTACTCGAATTACATTGTAACACCTAGTTGATTCGCATCACATCCTGCACTGTATCCTGATATTTGAAGTAATAGAAGAACAAGGCAGCTGCGATTGTCAGCTCCCGAGGTTTTGTGCTGGCGATCTAGATTGATCAAGGGCTTTCCTCGTACATCACGTGTCAACCTTTACTTTTTGCTCATTGTTTGATCATAGATACCGCTCTATATCCTGAGCCGTATCCTGAAACTGTTTTTTGCAATTAACTTGGTTAACATATTTTTCACATATATTTCTAGCACACTACCTCACTTAACTAATTTGATCACTAAATTGCTTCGGTAATTTTTGACCAAAACACCTGTTATTCCATGTTTAGCATGCCAATCCTAGAGATCAAGCTTTCAAAGGTGGATGTGTCTAATGCTTTGGTTAGCACATCTGCCAGCTGATCCTTAGTTGGAACATGGTGCAGAGAAATCAAACCTTTTTCATAGCAATCCCTCACAAAGTGATGTCTGATGTCGATGTGCTTGGTGGTTGAGTGGGAAACTGGATTTTTGATGATATTTTCTGCTGCCTGGCTATCCAACATGAGTGGTGTCTTTAAGGCAGTGATACCAAAATCCAGCAACTGATTTTGAAGCCAAAGCAGTTGGGATGTACAGCTTGCAGCAGCTATATACTCTGCCTCAGCAGTGGATGTGGAAACATGTCGCAACCCCCGATCCCTTATCTGTCCCGGGAACGGGCGGACGCGAACTCAGAATTTCGGTGGTATCAGTTTGTTTAATTTGGCAGCGGAAATTACATCAGGACCGTAGTTAGGAAATGTTTATCAGAGTAAAACCACCATGTCTGATATTAATAAACACATGGGTAAATCTCAAGTTTCTTATTACAATACATTTATAGGGATAGACCCTATTTTATAGAATTTAAAACATCATCTTTTAGGTAACTTTTATAGCCACATTTTTCCCAAGCCTTCAGTGCTCTCCAGCTAGCTTTTTACTAATTGGCTGTCACATTGTGTTACCTGAAACGCGTTTTAAAAACATTTGTCAGTGGGAAATACTGGTGAGTGAATCCCAGTTTAATCAAGAATTATTAATTTAATTTAAACTTAACAGTATTGAGGGCGATTACAATGTTTATATCTACCCAATTACTCATTCAGTACTGTCAATCCTGACTGGTGGGTCATATTACACATTGGCTAACTCTTCGTCCAATGGTAACGTTACTCACATTTTGTATAAAAAACCCCCACATACCGGCAGTAATCGTAGAATTACAAAGACTCAATCACTGCTAAATTGCATTATAAAATAGTTAAGGTTTTGTAAAAACTGTTTACAAAAAGGAGATTACTCACATTGCTTTCTTAGATTTTTCGTAAGGGTTTCCTGGTGATAATCTAAAATTTACACAAATACACACACGTTAGTATAATAACCCATTTTAACATTAGCAATACCCTCCTCGAGACGGCATTCCAATGACTACGTCGGGCAGAACCACGACAGCCATTATGGAACCCTAGATCAATCGGGTAGCGTATCTAATACGTATCCAGGGGTTATAATACTTACAACGGAGCAGAACTTCGCTAATTAGGGGGGTATAATGCCCGCTATAAAGCCTATACTTCAGAATTGTGATTGAGAATTAAAAGAAATAAACGACAGAAAACGAAAACCCGTTGCTTTCTTATATAGGTGCTGATCTCGGTTCTCTCGTGGCCCGCGTAACACAAGCCCAGGGCTTACGCGGCCCGCGTCAACCCTGGGTCAACGCTGTAGCTTGGCTGGGTCAGCACTAGACTCGACACGATGATGACACGTGTCATCACCGGGCTGCGCCACATTTTGGGACTCTCGCAGCCCGCGTAAACTAATGGGGGGTCTTATGCGGCCCGCCTTAACTTAAGAAATCAAACGAAATCAAGTTCTAACCTTCATACCGCCCGCGTAAGGTTTGGGGTGGGTCTACGCGGCCCGCCTCAACTTAATATTTCTTGTTTTTCATTTATTTTTAATACTATATTGTATTTCGGGTTCGGTTTTCACATACGGGTTGTATTTAAACACATATAGAGATATTTTAAAATATACTAAGGTGTTGGAAAATTATTCGAGAGTATCGGTTTATTTAGGATTGTTACATCCTCCCCACCTTGTTTTAGAGCTCGTCCTCGAGATCTACTGGAACAAGTGTGGATATTTCCTTTGCATTTCAGATTCAAGCTCCCATGTATACTCAGGTCCTCTTTTGGAGTCCCACTTCACTTTGACCAGAACTAATCTCTTATGCTTAAGGTTCTTGACTTTCCTATCTTTGATTTGTAGAGGCCTCTCTACAAATTTGAGTTGTTCATTTACCTCTATATCCTTAAGAGTTACCATTAGTGATTCATCGGCTAAGCATTTCTTGAGATTAGATACGTGAAATACATCATGTATTCCTGTCATTTCCTCTGGCAGTTGTAACTGATAGGCTACAGGTCCTATTCTTCTAATAATCTAAAAGGTCCAATATACCTGGGACTTAGCTTTCCTCTTTTGATGAATCTTACTACTCCTTCCAAGGAGAGACCTTTAATAATACTTTATCTCCTACTTGAAATTCCAATGGTTTGCGTCGGTTATCAGCATAGCTTTTCTGTCGATCACGTGCTGCTTTCAGTCGTTCCTTGACTTGAAGAATCTTGTCAGTTGTTTCTTGCACTATCTCAGGTCCAGATAGTTGCTTTTCCCCAATTTCTGCCCAACAGACTGGGGTTCGGCACTTTCGTCCATAAAGTGCTTCGAATGGTGCAGCATTGATACTTGTGTGATAACTATTATTATATGAAAATTCTATTAAAGGTAAGTGATCATCCCAATTACCTCCGAAATCAATTACACAAGCTCTAAGCATGTCCTCCATTGTCTGAATCGTCCTTTCGCTTTGTCCGTCCGTTTGAGGATGATAAGTTGTGCTTAGATTTAACTTGGTTCCCATTGCTTTTTGGTAACTTGACCAAAAATGAGTGGTAAATCGGCTATCTCTATCAGAAACAATTGATAAAGGAATTCCATGTAAAGAAACAATTTCATTTACATATAATTTAGCAAGCTGTTCCATACTGAAAGTTTCTTTCATTGGTAGGAAATGAGCTGACTTGGTTAGCCTATCTACAATCACCCAGATTGTATCATTACCTTTCTTTGTTTTGTGTAATTTAGTAACAAAATCCATTATTATCAATTCCCATTTCCACACTGGCATTTCTAACTGTTGTAACAAACCTGAGGGTTTCTGGTGTTCAGCTTTAACTTGCGAACAAGTTAAACATTTAGAAACATAGGTTGCTATGTCCTTCTTCATTCCTATCCACCGGAAATTCTTTCTTAAATCTTGATACATCTTATCATTTCCTGGATGCATTGTATATTTAGACTTATGGGCTTCTTCTAATATACGATGACGCAGGTTTCCTAATTTAGGTATCCATATTCTCTTGTTATGAAATCTCCAAATTCCATCTGTTCCTTGTTCTAATTCCTTAATCATACCTTTTAGTTTTTCAGCATCATCCTTGAATACTGATTCTTGGGCTTCTCTAATTTGATCATTTAAATCTACTTGCAGATTTAATTTAAGAGAATGTACCCTTTTGGCTTTTCATGATACTTTCGGCTTAAAGCATCTGCCACTATATTTTCTTTTCCTTCGTGATACTGGATATCACAATCATAATCACTGAGCATCTCCATCCAGCGTCTTTGTCTCATATTCAACTCTTTTTGCCCAAAAACATACCTTAAACTCTTATGATCTGTGAATATGGTAACCTTACTACCATAAAGGTAATGTCTCCAAATCTTAAGGGCAAAAATTATAGCTCCTAGTTCTAGATCATGAGTTGAATAATTTTCTTCATGATTCTTAAGTTGTCTAGATGCGTAAGCTATAACCTTTTGGCGTTGCATCAACACACATCCATAACCTAATTTAGAAGCGTCACAATAGACTACAAAATCTTCAGTTCCTTCTGGTAATGCTAATATGGGTGTATGGGTTAATCTTTGCTTAAGGATTCTAAATGCTTCTTCTTGTTTTAATCCCCATTCAAACTTAACAGATTTACAGGTTAACTTAGTTAAAGGGATGGCTATTCTAGAAAAATCTCGAATAAATCTTCTATAGTAACCGGCCAATCCTAAGAAACTTCTAACCTCGGTTGGTGATTCAGGGGTTTTCCATTTAGTAATTGCCCCGATCTTTGTGGGATCCACATGAATTCCTTCATGATTAACTAAATGTCCAAGAAATTGTACCTGTTCTAACCAAAACTCACATTTTGAAAATTTAGCATAAAGCTTTTCCTTTCTTAATAGACTTAGAAGTGCGTGCAAATGCTTTGCATGATCCTCTTTATTTTTAGAATAAATTAGAATATCATCTATAAGGACAATTATGAATTTATCCAAATATGGCTTACATATTCGGTTCATCATGTTCATAAATGCGGCTGGGGCATTGGTTAAACCAAATGGCATGACAGTAAATTCATAATGGCCATACCTTGTTCTGAATGCGGTCTTAGGAATGTCCTCTTCCTGTACCTTTAATTGATGATATCCTGACCTTAAATCGATTTTAGAGAAAAATCGAGCTCCTTGCAGTTGATCGAACAGATCATCGATTCTCGGTAATGGGTACCGATTCTTAATCGTGACTTTGTTCAATTCACGGTAATCAATGCACATACGCATTGATCCGTCCTTCTTTTTAACGAATAAAATTGGCGCTCCCCATGGCGACGAACTTGGTTGTATGAATCATTTTTCCAACAATTCATCCAATTGTTTCTTCAGTTCCAGCAATTCTGCGGGTGCCAAACGGTAAGGTGCTTTGGCAATCGGTGCTGTTCCTAGCAGTAGGTGAATTCTGAATTCCACCTCTCTGTCCGGGGGTAGTCCTGGTAATTCTTTTGGAAATACCTCTGGAAACTGAGACACTACTGGGATGTCTTTTAGTTCTTTTCCTTTAGTGTTAGTGATTATGGAAATCAAATACACTATAGAACCTTTTCTTATATAACTTGCAGTTTTCATTACAGAGATGAATTTCGTAGATCTAGATGATTTATCTCCTTTAATTGTGATCGTTTTACCTTTTGGTGAATCTACTTGGATTGACTTTTGATCACATAAAATACTGGCTTTATTGGGTATTAACCAATCCATTCCTAAAACGACAACAAATCCTGCCAGATTCATTGGATAAAGATTTGCAATAAACTTTTGATTTAAAATTTCTATTCTTGCTCCCTGCAAGATTTCAGAAATCCTAACAGTTTCTCCATTAGCTGTCTCTACTAAGCATTCTTGTGGTAGTTTAGTTAATGACTGATTTAGAAGTTTGCAAAACGAAGTATTAATAAAACTTTGGTTTGCACCATAGTCAAATAATACTTTAGCACAAACATCATTAACTAAAAACGTACCAGCTATCACGTCTGGAATCATCTTGGCTTCATCTGCAGTCAGAACAAATGCTCTAGCATTGTTAGTGTTCTTGTTGTTTACAGCTGGAGCCAATTTTGGACAGTTTGGCTTGATATGACCTTGTTCTTCACAATTGTAGCATACCCTGTTGTTGGCTTTCTTCCTACAGTCTTCTTCCTTATGACCTGATATTTTGCAGAAATTGCAATATATAGAGCATTTTCCAGAATGCTTCCTTTTGCAATGCTTGCAATAAGGTGCAGAGGTAGAACTTATATTCCTACGGTTGTAATTCCCAGAACGGAATTCTTGAGTAAGCCTCTGTGCTAGATTTTTCCTCTGGTCTTCTTCTCTGGTACGGACTAGTTCATCTGTCAAGGTGTTGGTTAGTTCCACAGCTTCTTCTATGGTTTGAGGTCTAGCTGCCTTGACTACATGTCTAATCTCCCCGATTAATCCCCAGATGTAACGGGAGATTAATACCGGCTCTGGTGATGCAAGGGTTGGTACTATTTTAGCATATTCAAAGAATAATTTAGTGTACCCCTTACTATCCACTCCATTCATCCTAAGATTTAGGAATTTGTTTGCTATCTGTTCCTTTTCATTAGGAGGGCAAAATTTCCTTTCTACCATATTCCTAAATTCTTCCCATTCCATATTGTAAACCTTACCACTTCCTCTTGATTGGAGGATAGTGTTCCACCATTCTAAGGCTGAGTTCTTAAATAGATTGGAAGCAAACATTATCTTGTCCTCTCCCGCACATTTACTTATTTTTAGAACAGCCTCAGTCTTTTCTATCCAGCGTAGAGCTGCAATGGGTTCTTCATTGCCCGAGAATTCTATCGGTTTACAGGACCAGAATTCTTTGTAAGAACAACCGTAAGACACGCTTCTTCTTCTTTTGGGAATGGGCGCTTGAAGTACAGGGCCATTGTTCACGCTGTGTTCTGGTTCGATTGGTCGCTTACTGCTATGTTTACTTTTATTATTCGCTTCTTGAATCGTTTGAATAATAAATGGCATTGCATCTATGATTCCTTGTGCTACTATGTGTTGAACTGCACTATTATCCATTTGGTTTCCATTGTTATTGATGCTCGGATTCTCATTAACCACGTTAATGTTACTCTGGTTATCGTTATTCAGATTTCCTTGATTTCTTTCGTCGGCCATCTGAATTTTAAAAATTTACCCCGTATTAATATCACAAAAGAATATTTCATATAGTCAATCACATGACACGCATTTTTACCAAAAGCGTCGATCATTGCGACTTGTACTCTATTCATATACTATTATGCATCTATTACACACTAGTACTGAAATAAAAATTACAATACCAACTGAAATAGAATTACACTAATAGTAATAGGCATCCGTACACACATATTTTATTTTTATTATATTATTATTACTATTACCATCTCCTCTATCAAATCACGGATATGGATTCATCCAAAAATCCATATTGCGCTCATCGTATTTCCATACGAGACGCTCTCCCACCTGTCTCATTCTCTCACTGCTTTTTAAATTTCCTCCCCAAAAGTCCTAAGTTCTTGTACGTTTTCTGCACTCATTGGGGGTACAGGTTCTAGGCTGGGTTCGGAATCTGGGGTGCGGGTTCTTGGTATGGGGGTGAAAGTGCCTGAAATCGGTAAGGATCTTCTAAGATCTCCCTAATGTATTCATCATGGTAATAGGGATCTAAAGGGTCCATACCTGGGTAGGCTCCTATGTTCTGCATAGGTGTGTCTTCATGTATCGGGTAACGTTGCACATAGTCCCTAACGTCATCCCACCAGGGATCGTAATTTGGGTCTAGGGGGTTTGGTGCAGGTACCCTAGGTATTTCTTCCGTATTGAAGTCATGCATCTCTACTTGGTTTTCAGGGTTTTCTATCTCCATGGGTTGGTTATGAATTGGTGGTTGTGGTTGAGGTGCTATTATTTGTTCCAGATTCAGGTCAGCTGCAGTAGTGGCTAGGATGTGGATGTTGGCTACCCCCATTTATCATATCCTGGGCATAGGCATCTGTCTCTCTCTTGGCTGCTGCTAGTACCCTCTGATCTTACAACTTTTTCATACGCTTCCTACGCTCGTGTGCCCCTCTACTGAACCATCCCCTCTTTTTATGAGGAAATGGCTCTTCTGACTAAGCCTTAAACACAAAGATTCCTTCTTCCGTATCAGCGGAGTACCCTGAGAGGGCAGGCTGAGAACAGGAGGTGCCTTCGCTTCTAGGCGAACCAGACAATTGACGGTACGCGTCAGATTGTCCTTGGTCGCTCATACTGTAAACTAACAGATAGTCAAATAACACATAACAATAAATACAACTATGCACGTATTTCCGTAATTTATTTCCTAACACAAAATTTAAAATTTAAGTGTCAGCAGAACACTTCTTTGGCATAGACCAGTGGCTAGGCTCTGACACCACCTTCTGTCGCAACCCCCGATCCCTTATCTGTCCCGGGAACGGGCGGACGTGTTGGTGCATATTTGTGACAACAGCTTAGATTTAGTCTTTGGATATCTTGTAATTAGTAAAACGATAAACAGTTAGCGAGTTTAGCTTTGTAATAGTTAATTAAGAGTGATTGGGCCAAACCAAACCCACATATGGGGGATGGTTTGCGAAATGGGCCTTGCCCATGGACTAGCCCATATGCAAAGCTTTGTCCTATATAAACAAAGCCTAGCATTAGGGTTTAGGTTAATCATCTGATCATCTAATTAGCTTTCGGAGAGAATTCGTGAAAGAGAAAGGCTTGGACGAATTTGGAGATCTTGATTGATTGTAATCGTTTGAAGATAATCAATAAAGATCGGGTTTATAGTGATTTCGGTTTTCTACACATTTTCTGTTAAATCTGATCTAGAGGATTCCGCACTCTAGATTAGATCGACGATTCTGTTACGATCCATACAGATTAAGGGACCTACAATTTGGCATCAGAGCGTTAGGCTCTTGATTGGCTTGGTTCAGAATGGTTTCTGCAGAAATCTGGGTTTTTGGACGCGTTTTTGAAAGCTGTTCTTGAGTTCTGCTGCTGATTTCGGATAGAAAACTTGGTTTTCGAATCATTTCGGACCAGAAAACAAGGATTTCGGATCATTACTGATCAAAGGGCTTGCATTTCGGACCAAAAATCAGTCAGTTTCAGATAAACAACAATAATTTCGGACCATTTCGGATTAAAATACTGTATTTCGGATCCAGACTAGCTGCATTTCGGATCAAGTACAAGCATTTTGGATCAAGAACAAGCATTTCGGATCAGAAGGACTTGATTTCGGATCAGATTGTCTCATTTCGGATCAGATTAGTCCATTTCGGATCTGAGGATGTTCATTTCGGACAAGGTGAAATTTTTCTTGGCTTGCGTAAGAAAAATTTCACCTGTTTCGCGTTTAGAAAATCATCCGTAACTCGTCACAGGGAACCGTCTGCATCGTTGGAATCCTTGGATTTTTAGAAAAAAAAAACCTCTGGAAAATCCGGAAAAAGGTTTTAGACATTATATATCGTTGGAATCGTAATCTCGAGATGGATCTAACGGTATAATTTGGTAAAAACAAGTTTCGGAAAAAAATTTGTACGATTTTACCAGTCTGATTAAGTTAAAATGTCGAACATGTCTAAATTAAACGAACTCTTAAGGATGGAACACGAGGTTGGCACAACCAACAAACCACCTAAGATGATGAAGGTGGAGAACTATTTGACATGGAAGGATAGGTTTCAATCCTTCATTGAATATCAGGACACACGCATGTGGATCTGTATTGTAGATGGGTACACAAACCCAACACATGACTTTGAAGGCAGACCACGTGTCACGCCTATGTGAACATGTAAGAGAATGATAAAAAGATGTATGAGGCTGAAAAGAGAGCCTTGGCTGCTATCAAGATGTCCCTACCTGATAGCATCAAACATACCTTTAAGAAGTACACTACTTCAAAGGAAATGTGGGATGCACTAGAGAAGAGATATGAGGGAAATACTGATGTGAAGAAGAACAAAGTTGATCTACTGAAGAAGCAGTTTGTTGTATTCAAGTACATGACAAATGAGTCACTTGAGGACGTCATCACTTGATACTACCATCTGATGTCAGAATTTGACAATTATGATGTAGATTGCTATACTGACATAGAGAAAAATGACAAGCTACTGGATGCTCTACCTGCTAAATGGGATATTTACACTATCATGATCAAGGGAGAAGCAGATTATGAGACAAAGGAACTGGAAGAAGTAGTTGGAAAGTGTAAAACCCGTTTAGGATCCTTCAACGATATCAGTCTCTAACTTGTGAAGGTGCGGAAAACAATCACAAGCCGATTCAAGAACAATATAATGAAACAATAATATAATCAAAACACAAACCGGAAATCTTGCATTTAAAGTTGAACAATGACTGATACAAGACACCTTTTAGTTTTCGGCCAGCCTTCCTAGTCGCAACCCCCTGATCCACCTCAACCAAATGGTTGAGGTTTGTTTAAATACAAAACAAATGGACTCCAAACCTAGGCCCACTCAAAACCGGTTATACTAGCCCAACCCACACAATTCGACCCAAAACATTTACTAAACAATTACAAAATCAATCCCTTAACTAAGCAATCCTTCATGAATAAACCTTCAGGTTCCAACAATCTCCCCCTAGGTTTATGCATGGAGGTTCTTGAAACTTCAACCTTCACGATCACCACCCAATCGATCTTTGAGTCCACCAAAACCCTTTGTACGAATATGAATGGCTGAAATAACAGCAGCAGTCCAACCTTTTGCAATCTCTTCATATTTTTCAGTAGCTCGAATTTGATTTTGAGCCAACACCTCCAGATCTTCAAGAGCAAGATTCAGCACATCAACTTGATCAACCAATCGATAATTCACATCATCATCACAAACAAAAACTGCCTGCCCTAGACGCTCATTATAAGCCCAAAAATGTAAAGACTTCAAAGCACCTTTAGGAATCTTTTTCACCAACGAAATCATCTTTTCCTTGTCAGTTACAGGCCAATGCACAATCTTCATATGCTTGTTTGTGTATGGATCTCTAACTCCTTTAGCTGGTCTAACAAAGGACTCCGCCGTGTGCATTGAAGGAAAGTTACGAAGAACTTCCCTCTGCAATCTTTCAAAAAACATATATCCAGCACCACCAGGCTTATCATCTACATAAGGTGCTTTAGACAAATTTGTTAAATCCACCTTAGTAAAAGACTGAAACTGGCCTGGATGCTTGTACCACTCGACAGGCCCAACTTTTCTCTTGATCCACCATCTTTTGCGATCATGATCATATCCCCAGCTAACCACACCAGAACGATTTCCAACTTTATCATAAAGAGTTTCACCAACATCCATTAAATGGTGAGTTGCATGAGCATCTTCATCATCTGGATTTAAATTCTTGTTCTTCAAAATTACAAACTCCCTTTTCTTTTTAATTCTTTCCGCCTTTTCTTTATCTGCTGCTAGATTAGTAACTCTCTTAAAATATTGTTCCATAGCAGCACTTCTTTCAGCATCATCCTTAGCAAAGGCTTTTCTTCTGTTTTCAATATCAGTTGGATCAGAGAACTCTTGTCCAAATTTCTTCTCCAACTTCCCACGTAAATCATAAACCATATTGAACAACAAACTAACATCTCCTTGAAGCTGCTCAATTTGTTGATCTTTCTTCACTATAGTATCTTCAAGTTGGATAATCTTCGCATCTTTATGAATGGAATCTTGCTCAAGTACAACCATTCGTTTCTTCATATCTCTCATGCTAATAAACTCATCTTCATCACTAGAATCATCATCAAATGGCATTCTAAATGGCTCTTCAGGTCTTTTACCACTCGAACTACTAGGTACATCAAGAACAATTCTAGAAGGACCTGCAGATTCAGAAGTACCAAGTGGCATAGTATCAACAATGAGATCTGTATCAACATTTGTAACCTGAACATCAGCAGCAGTGGTCTCCAAAGCATTTCCTTGAGTGTCAGTGTTGAACTCAAAGATATCTTCTGTGGTGGTGGTGGTATCAGCAACACTTCTCTCAAAATCGAAATTATATAAACCGTCATCATCTTCAGCAATATTCATGGATTGATCTTTGTTTTGCTCAACATACATTCCGAGTCGAGGATCCCTCATTTTCCGCTTCAATGGCATGGAATCAGAACCCTTTGGGTTCTCACTAGGCTTTTCACTTGATACTGAAAGATCAGAAGGAGGATTTCCCATCTTATCAGTTACAGATTTTAATAGCAAAGCCAAACTTTCAGCAGTAATCACAGGTGGAACAGTAGAAACAGCAGTATCAACTTCAGCTTCAGGAGGAAGCTCTTCATCTTCCCCAGAATCACACATAATTTCAATGCCTTCATCGTCAGAGTCAATCGTTAAAATCTCTGTCTCAGGCTCATCTTCAATACCCCTTTGAATATCATGTTCTTCAGCAACTATAGCATTTGCAGGCGCATCATTCACTGGAACAGGTTGCACAATGACTGGATTAGCAACAACATCTTCAGTCTCTGCAAATTGACCAAATTTCTCTAACGGAATTAATCCTTCAAATTTCTTTTCAGTACCCTTCTTCGGAGTGAGAGCACCAAAACAAGCTGGACCCATGGGCTTCAACTCCAATGTGTTACCAGATCTCTCCAACTCTGGATAACGATCATTAAAGATCATTTGCAAAAACCTTGGATACATGAGAAACTTGTCCTTTCTAACTCCAAACACATTCTGCTTCATTGCTTCCAAAATATACTTTGAATAATTGAAAGGCTCTTTTGTTATCACACAGACAAGAGCAGCAGACTGAGTAATGTTCAACTGATCTGTGCCTCCTCTGTTCTCTGTCATACACAAAACAAACATGTGCAACAAAAGACGCCAATATGGATGCCCAAACTTCTTAACCAGAGGTGGATACTTCCCTTCATAACTCAATCTTGGCAATATCGCTTCAACTGTACCAGCGGGAAGTTCAATTGAATCTGTTTCTTGATCATTGAACTGTAAAACTTCTCGAATCATCTGTTCTGTCACAGTAACAACCTTCTTTTGAACTTCAGAAACAATAACTCCTTTTCCTCCAACAACTTCAATTTTCGCATTTTTCCAAAACTCTTGAATAAGATTTTCGTAGATAATTGGATTTTCTCGTAGTGCGTGAACTATACGACAGCTGTTGAGACCTTTCATCAATGAAGTAAACACCCTCTTGTGTTTCTTCGGAGGTGGTGCTAAGTATCCTGCTTGATTGTGTGTTGATATGAATTTCAAATCCATAATCTGCATAAAACACAAGTTTATCAGAAACACAAGTTCATACTTGAAACAAATTTCAGAAATCCCAAATTTTTAAAATCAATAATCTGAACAGATAAACAGCATCATGACTCAGATAACATTAATTTCAAACCAAAACTGTCACTATTGAGTCGAGACCATGAGTCGAGACCATGAGTCGAGACCATGAGTTCTCGAGTCGAGACCATAAGTTATTGAGTCGAGACCAGGAGTCAAGCCTATGAGGTCTCGAGTCGAGACCATGAGTTTGCGACTCGTAACCACTGGTCTCGAGTCCTTGTGTTATCTGAGTCGAGACCACACAAACAACTTCATCTTTTCAACTTTTTGGATCAAAATCCCAAAACATCCTTTGATTTATTTGAAGACCAATATATATTCAAAACTAGGGTTCTTGGCCATCTTCAAATCTTCATCAAAACATCATCAGATCTTCATAATATCTGCAAAACTTCAAACAAGTCATCATCATACCTTTAAAAAATGATGAATCGAGACCAGAAAACAGAATATGATGAATCGAAACCGGATAATCACGTCGGAAACACTAATAACTTGCCGGAGCTTTGTGAGAGAATATCAGAGGGTCTCGAGTGAGGAGTGAGGTCTCGACTCGAGACCTGTGATTTATACCTCAAACCTAAGCAATCTGGGCTTGGGCCTTTGACTTTTGGGCCGAGACCAAAATTTTTAAACTTAACCGATTTAAAGATTTCTTTAGATAAATTAATTTGTTGTAAAAATCCTTTTAATAAATCAGTTAACATTTTAAATAAACCACTTAACCTTCTGAGCATTATTTACGAAAACAAAAACCTAAAACAAAAATAAATAATAGAAACAATTATTTACAAAAATAAAATAGGAAATAAACAAAACTGCTCAGGGATCAAATCACGAGGTTTCGGGCTTGACTTCACTTATCAACACTGATCTACTACTGAATGATCTAGACAATTGCCAGTATATTTATCCACCTAAACTCATCTCCCTAGACCTTTTCCATATAACTGCCTGTAACAATTTTATTATGTTTTGATTTCTTAACAATGAACACCCAAACAAATACTAATCAAATCCCGGAATTATAGACAACACACCCTATCATGCAAGTCGCTTCCCTACCACATATTTCACAAGTCCAATCCAGATCTCTGAAATCTTAACTGGGAATAGATTGAGAAGAGAACAGAATAGATCTTAAGCAGAGATGGTATAATGTACAAGATCAAATGAGTTTTTCTCAATTTGATATAGGTTTCTAGGGTTTCTTTTGGGCACTAGAGGGCCTCTTTCGGGTGTTTAATTGATCTACAGAGCGACAACGTACAGCTAGGTCAGCATGTATCTGGATGCAGCAGAAGCTGTCGTTGCCTAGCACCTCCAGGTCAGCATATATCTAGATGCAGCAAAGGAGGTACACGACTTTTTCAGAGAAGATTTCAGAGTCAGACCAAAATTGTGTGTATCGGGACAACATACAGGCATTCAAATAGAAATGAGCTAATTCCAAGTGATTTTCTTTCCTGAGGTCATGTACTATTTTAGTTCTGAACAAAACAGCCAATGTTTTCAGTCTTATGGATAGAGCCTACCAACACATCATACTAGAGTCAAACTATTTCGATACTGGTCTTACATGAGTCAGCCCTTGACCATAATGTGAAAATTCATTTCATTTCCCAGTCATGCAATGCCTCTTTTTGTATTTTTCAATTTTTTTAATGTTTATGTATTTTTCAAAATTTTTTAATGTTTTTGTATTTTTCAAAATTTCTCCCCCTAAATTTGAGCATAAATAAAAACTACCTAAGAATAGAAAACTTTATGAACAAATTTACCTACGAAACAGAACAAAAACAAACACATGCTCAGTCAGTAAAGCGAATCATTTTCAGAAAATCCACAAGCACTTGAAACTTCGAACTGCTGACAGGTTTGGTGAACAAATCGGCAGCATTTGCATCTGTATCGATTTGCTCAAGTTTGATAAGACCTCTATCAAAGCAGTCTCGTATAAAATGAACTTTAATATCAATGTGCTTGGTTTTTGAGTGGAAGACAGGGTTTTTCACAATCTGTATGGCAGCATCATTATCACAATATATAGTAGTTTTAAGATAAGTCAAACCGTAGTCCTGCAATTGATGCTGCATCCACACCACTTGTGAGCAAGATGCCGAAGCTGCAACATACTCTGCTTCAGCTGTAGAAATAGCAACCGTTTGTTGCTTCTTGCATTGCCAAGAAATGAGTCTGTCACCCAAAAATTGACAACCAGCAGAAGTGGATTTCCTGTCCTTGTCAGTGCCTCCAAAATTACTGTCAGAAAACGCAAACAGGTCAAAATTCGAATCCCTCGGATACCACAGACCAAACCTGGGTCGGCCTTTAAGGTACCGAAAGATTCGTTTAACAGCAGTAAAATGAGAAGTTTTAGGATTAGCCGTGCGCAATTGCAAACAGCAAACATGATGTCAGGACGACTAGCTGTCAGATACATTAATGATCCAATCATGACCTATAAAGTCGCTGATCAACCGGGGATCCTTCAGCATCTTCAGTTAACAACGGTCTTTCTGCCATTGGAGTTTCTGCCGGTTTAGCGTCAGTGAACTTGAATTTCTTCAGCACATCGTCCACGTATTTCCCTTGATGAATTAGAATGCCCTGTGAATCTTGTTTAACTTGTAAACCCAAAAACAATGTCATTTCACCAAGTGCACTCATTTCAAACTTCTTTTGCATAACTCTCTTAAAATCTTTGCAAAGCTCCTCACTTGTAGACCCAAAGATAATATCATCGACATAGATTTGAACCAAAATTTGATCCTTGCCCACTCTTTTGATAAACAGAGTCTGATCTATTGTGCCTCGTGTGTATCCATGAGCCAGAAGATGTTCTGTCAGAGTAGCATACCAAGCCCTCGGTGCCTGATGCAACCCATATAATGCCTTGTCAAGCTTGTATGCATATTCTGGATGATCTGGATGAACAAAACCCGGTGGTTGCTCAACAAAAATTTCTTCCTTCACTTCTCCATACAAAAATGCCGTTTTGACATCCATCTGGTAAACAGTGAATCCCATGAAGGATGCGTATGCTAAGAAAATCCGGATTGCTTCAAGTCGAGCGACAGGGGCATAGACTTCATCATAATCCAGTCCCTCTATCTGTCTGAATCCTTGGACCACTAATCGTGCTTTATTTCGAACAATAACTCCTTCAGAATCTTGCTTGTTTCTGAAAACCCAGCGAGTTCCAAGCTTGCGTTTTCCTTTTGGAAACTCCACAAGTTTCCATACTCCTAGCTTCTCGAACTGATTTAGCTCTTCGTGCATAGCATCCACCCAGCCTGGTTCCTACAATGCTACATCAATGGTTTTAGGTTCAATTTGAGAAATGTAGCTAGAATATAAGCACAAATTAATGGTTCCAGATTGGCTTCTGGTCTGAACTCCTGCATTCACGGGACCTGTCACGTTCTCAATAGGATGATTTCTTTGAACACTAGTTGGAATAGCAAATTCAGGTATTGTCTCGTCTGGAGATGTGTGTGTGTTACTTGACTCCCCCTCATTAGGTGCCACCGGACTGTGACTCACAGGAGTGGTAACAGTATACTCTTCAGGAATAGGGTCAGCAAACAGTTCTGATCCAGCTGCATTGTGTGAAATTCCACTAGATTGAGCACCTTCAGGAGATTGATGAGACAGAGGATGCTGTGTAAAAACCATTCCTAGCGGATCAATGGTATGATGTCTAACACTTCCTTCTGTCTGTTCTTCTTCTTCAGTATCCCCAAAAGACAACGGTTGTTTTGGAATAGACACACCTGCATCTGAAAAATCACTTGACAAAATATTAAATGATTTAAACAATTTAGCATAATCATATAACCAATCTGGTCCAACTCTAGCATCCGTAGCGTTTTCTTCAAGCCATTCAATGTTGCACGACTCGACGACCTTTTTAGTTACTTTGTTGTATACCCGATAGGCAGAACCTTTCGCATATCCAACAAAGTAACATTCGTCCCCTTTGACCTCAAATTTTCCATTAGAGTCCATAAGTAATAATACACATGGACATCCAAAGATACGAAAGTGTGAAACCGAAGGTTTACGTCCTTCCAGAATCTCATAAGGAGTTTTCATATGACGTTTATTTACTAAAGCATGATTCTGGACGTAACAAGCAGTGCTAACAGCTTCGGCCCAAAAGAAACTAGGAAGCTTCGAGTCAGCCAGCATAGTTCGTGCAGCCTCGATAAGAGTACGATTTCTTCTTTCAGCTACTCCATTCTGTTGAGGAGTCCGTGGTGCACTATACTGATGATCAATTCCTTTTTCAGTGCAGAATGTGTCCAAGGTAACATTCTTGAATTCTGTCCCATTGTCAGATCGAATAACCTTCACCTTAGAACTCGCTTGATTTTCAGCCAGAGTGATGAATTGTTTTACTAAGGCTGCAGTTTCATTTTTGTGACTTAGAAAATACACCCAGGTGTAACGAGAGTAATCATCAACGTTTACAAGACAATAAGCTTTCCTGCCAATACTCAATACATTCACTGGACCAAAAAGATCCATGTGAAGTAATTCGAGCACGACTTTCGTCGAGGGTGCAGGTTTAGCCTTATGAGGTTTTCGATGAGCTTTCCCTTTCGCACAAGCAACACGTTTTTCAATCAACATGAAATCTTTTATTGGAAGATCACGTACTAGTTGACCTTTAGCCAGTCGGTTCAGATTCTTCATGTTCACATGCCCAAGGCGACGATGCCACAGTAGACCATCATGTTCTGAAATCTTTGAGAATAGGCAAGTAATTTCTTCACAAGGTTTCTTGTTCATATCAATCACATAAGCGTTTCCTCGTCTCTCTGCTGACATTAAGAACCAGTCTTCTGGAATGACAATCCCAGGTTTAAGAACATGACATCCTTTCTTTGTAAAGTGAACTGAATTTCCTCGATCACAAATCTGAGAAATGCTCAACAGATTGTGTTTCAGTTCTGGAACATAGTTAACATTTTCGAAGCTTAAAACGCCGTTTCGTACGGTTCCTTTCAATGTGATTCTGCCTGATTCTCCTCCCGCAAATGAGATATATCCACCATTAAATTCTTTGACATTTACCAGTTGGGATAAGTCTCCTGTCATGTGCCTGGAACAGCCACTATCCATGTACCAGAGGCGCACGGTAGTCCTCCACAGCTGTTCCTGCACGATTAGCGGGATTAGTTAGATTTAGGAACTCAGCCCATAGTGGATCTGGGTTTTCCTTGTGCATCAATGTAAGTCACTCTCTGCCACACTAAATTGTCTTTATTTAAAAACTTCGAAGTGTTTCTAATAGCAGAATTTCGATAATATGTATGAGACGGATTGGATTGCGTGGCCTTAGCTTTAGGTTTCCAATGCTTGTTTGACCAGTTAGAATTGTAGTTACCAAAAGCATTATGTTGATTTCTTCGAAAATCATTTTGTTGATTTTGATTTTTGCGTTTGGCTGCATTCCAATCTTGGTCAGAAGGTTTAGTCTTGCGATAGTTGTTTTTCATTGTCTTAGTCTTTTCAGTCGTCATTGACTCAGAACAACGATATCGGTTAGACTTGACCTTCTGATCTTGCATAAACTTTCTCTTGTACGTTGCCCTTGGGAGTTGAACACAATTTCTGGCAATGTGGCCCGCGATGCCACAGTTAAAACATGTTTGACGTTTCATTTTGTGAGTATTTTGAAAATTTTGACAAGATTTGCTTGATTTTGAATGATTTGGTGTTTCAGTTTTCTGAACATGTTTTGCTTGTAGTTGTTCTGAGCATTTTGGTGGCTGTTGATCTAATGACTCCTCATTTATCTCAATTTCCTTTTCTTCATTTCTAAATTCAGATTCATTATTTGAACACGTAGACGTCTCATCAATATGCATTTCCTCAACGCATTTATCATGTGAAACTAATTCAGATTCATTATTAGAACATGTAGAAGTCTCATCAATATGCATTTCCTCAATGCATTTATCATGTGAAACTAATTCAGGTTCATTTTCAACTACAGTTTCCAATGGGGTCCCACTAGATTCGACATTAGTGACACCCACTGAGACAGTTTCAGAAGAAGAATCAGGATACTCTTGATTTTCTTGAGAATTCGTTTCAGTGGTTTCACTGAATGCATCCTGAGGGACCTCACCTGTAACACTTTCATCAACCAAAGGATTAGAGACATCAGAATCACAATCATTAACTGAAGAAAGACCATCATCAGACATATTGTTCAAAGGTTCAACACAAACATTATCAGTTTTGCCCAAAACATCAGGCTCACAAGATGAAACATAAGCAGAAAATGACGCAAATAAAGAACGACCAAAAGCAATAGCAGATTCAGTTTGTTCAAAATAATTTTCAGAAACATTAGTATGAACAACTGGTTCACTCCCAAGAACTTCTTCACATTTTACTTCAGATACTTTATCTGCACATGAAGACGACATGTTAGGATCAATTGAGCCTTTAGAAACAAAATTTATAGGAGCAGACTTCTTTTTCTCAATTGGTATGTCATTGAACGATGACTTATTATTTTTGGGACCATAAGTCATTTCACTTTCATTAGTCATCTCCTCCTCAGTCATGGGTAGATAAGTATAATTATCATTATAGGGAGGAGGAGCCTGATTAAAACCCAAACCAAGCCCTTTCTTTTCCTTGTATTCGAGCTGTTTATCACACAAGTTTTTGACTAATTTACTGGAAGAATCAATTTTTTTAATATTAAGCTCATTTATTTTATATCGATCTCTGATATCTTCCAGTTCCTTAGTCACAACACACAGTTTCTCCTGAATATATAAGAGTTGAGATGATTTCACACTTACATCATCCTTGAGTTTGATGATGTCTTTTCGCTGAGCTTCAATCTTTTCTTTATAAAGTTTTTCATTTTTTGATAAGGTAAAGTTTTTATTTTTGATATCTTGATAATCTTGAATTAGCTCAGCGTTGTGTATTCTATAAACTTCAACTCTTTGTCGACATTCAGGAGTACAGAAAGCAGAAAGTACCTCTTCTTTGGTGAGACCTTTAACTGGAGCAGAAAGAATCTGAGTCATAAGAGCTAGATTTTCAGCAGTAGTCTCCTCCTCAGGTGCTGGAGCCTCATTCTCAGAAACGGAAACTTGATCATTTGAAGTCATGAAAGCAATGTTATTTGAAGCAGCTTGATTTTCTGGAGCTGAAATGTTCAGTCGCTCAATTTCCGAATTCCAATCAAAGTTGATGTTTGGCTGAACCACCAAGGCTTGTGCTAATCCCTATGGTTGAGGACTTCCAGTAGCAGCACTATCAGTTAAACTTGATGTGGTCACAAGAGCTCTTTCACGATTAGGTGTTACAGGCTGGGCAGGAGTCTGTTCTCTATTAATTGGAGGCTTTGTGCAATTTCGAGCATAGTGTCCTTCTTCGTGACAGTTGTAACAACGTAGTTTAAAAGGCACTGTAGACGCTCCTGTGAATGAAGCACCCCATATATTTTTACCAGTTCTTTGCATAAACCTTGTTGCCTTGAATGCAGCCATAGCCATCTGCCAAGTGATATCCATTTCTTCAACATCATCAGGATGAATCTGATGTAAGTCATCACCACACCATTTAGGAGGGTCAATTTTTCCTGCAACAAATGCATTCAAGCAGTTTATAACAGAGGCTGCGATATCCAGATTTTCTTTAGACTGTTGTGTAAAGAAAGCAATCATCTCATTTTTCACAGTGGAAGCGGAAGCAGTACTGGAGGCATTCACAGCATTTACAGCAGAAGCAGAAGCAGCCGTTGGATGTGAAGGAGTGACCTGATTAGAGGACCCAGAGCAATAGACATTTGCTGAAGTGGGGGCAGTCTTAGCAAATGCTGCATTACTAAACATTTGAAAACCTCCTTGAGACAAAAGAGCTGTGTTATTGTCATTTGATGAAGTGGGAGCAACAGAGAATCCTGCGGCTAGCATGCTGTTTTTATAGTTGGTTTCTCTTTGTTTATCATCTAATTCACAGGCTTTAATATGAGAGATCATCTCTGACAAGCTGCACCTAGCAAGATCTTTAGTTTTCTTGATCATAGCAACATGATGATCCCAGCTTCTTGGCAATGCATTTAGAAGCTGTCTATTTGTAGATGCATTTGATGTATGAATTTCTTCCATTTGCATTTGTGTGACTATCTTCACGAACCTCTGAATTTGATTATCAACAGTTTCACCATAAATATGATTGAAGTTGTTGAAATTTTGTCTCAGCAGATTTCGTCGACTCTCCTTCATATCTTTATTCCCTTCGTAGACGTCGATCAAAGATTCCCACAGTTCTTTGGCGGATTTGCAGGTGCGAAAACCAATAGAAATGTCTGGACCCAATCCCATGGTTAAGTAGGACAGTGCTCTTTCATCTTCTTCAATTATAAGCAGATCATCTTCAGTATATTCACTTTTGGCTTTCTTTACTTTTAAACCTGGTTCAGTAGGACTATCGGTCATAATCTCCCTTGGTCCCCTTAAAATACTTCGCCAAAGTTTATAATCTTTGACCTTCAAGTGTTGTTCAAAACGCCATTTCCACTCTGGGAAATCATTTGCATCAGTCAACCTTGGAATGCGTGTTGTGGTTCCAAGCTTTGAATCCAGTTCTTGTTGTTTGTTAAGGGCAGCCAAATCAACGTTATTTGTCGACATAATTAATTAATTAATTAATTAATCAATTAATTATTTTTAAGTTCAAAGGTTTGTCAACAGTTCAAAGTCTAAGTCCAAGTAACGTTGCAAAGTGACGTTGCGAGTCGAGACTACGATTGCGAGTCGAGACCAAAACGAGTCAAGTCGAGACAGCTGATGGTTGCGAGTCGAGACCGGAACAGGACAAGTCGAGACAGCTGATGGTTGCGAGTCGAGACCGGAACAGGACAAGTCGAGACAGCTGTGATTGCGAGTCGAGACCTGCAAAACAAATATGAGATAAAACTGTTGACTCGTAATCCCTGATTTTCAGCACTTTTCAAAATTTCAAAGATATCGTAATCTTTGAATTTTCTTTGATCACCAACTCCGAGAAATCAGCTAACAATTTTTCTGAAATCACACAAACCAAAATCAGTGATATCTTTCAATAGTTTCGCCAAGAACAGTTTGAAGATTTAATATTTTTCACTGTAAAACAAACACCAAAAACCAGATCAGTAATAAAAGATGTTCTTGAATCCGAGTGATATCAAAACCGAACCAAGATTGGTTTCTTGGCTCTGATACCAATTGTAAAACCCGTTTAGGATCCTTCAACGATATCAGTCTCTAACTTGTGAAGGTGCGGAAAACAATCACAAGCCAATTCAAGAACAATATAATGAAACAATAATATAATCAAAACACAAACCGGAAATCTTGCATTCAAAGTTGAACAATGACTGATACAAGACACCTTTTAGTTTTCGGCCAGCCTTCCTAGTCGCAACCCCCTGATCCACCTCAACCAAATGGTTGAGGTTTGTTTAAATACAAAAAAAATGGACTCCAAACCTAGGCCCACTCAAAACCGGTTATACTAGCCCAACCCACACAATTCGACCCAAAACATTTACTAAACAATTACAAAATCAATCCCTTAACTAAGCAATCCTTCATGAATAAACCTTCAGGTTCCAACAGAAAGCTAAGAGCTTATGAGCTCAGTATGAAGAAGAAGAAGAAGAAGAAGGACACTGGATATGATCAGATTCAAGATCCAGGGATCTACAATGGGCTTACATCTTCTTCAACTCATGATGCTTCTAGCGACTCTGCTACTGCGTTTCTTTCGTGTGATAATGATCAGGTCACAGTAAATGAAGATGGTGATGTATGTTTTGTAGCTGCTTCAGGAGGATCAACAGGAGTCAAGAGAACATCAGCCGCTAAGCAAAGTAGTAGTACAAAGTCGATGCCAATGAGTGTGAAGTCTGCTGAAGAACATCTTGCTCTACTTGCTTCATTCGTTGCTTCGTATGAGAACTACATTCAGGGGAAGATATCTGATCCTGCTACTTTAGATGAAGATTATGATCAGATTGACCCTGATGATCTAGAAGAGATGGATTTACAATGGCAGATGGCCATGATTTCGAGACGTGTGAAGAGGTTCATGAACAGAACTAGAAGGAAGTTTGTGGGGAAGAGTGTTGGCTTTGACAAGGCCAAAGTGAGGTGCTTTAACTATCAAAGTTATGGTCATTTCGCTAGGGAATGTCAAAAACAAAAGCATGAGACTTCGAGTCAGAGTTCAAATAATAGGAATGCATCAAACAACTCTAACTCAAGGGCGTTGATCTCTACTGCACGAGAAGGTTCATATGACTGGAGTGTTCATCTGGAAAATGATGAGAATGTCACTCAAGCATTCATGGTAGAGATTGTACCCGTCGATGAAGCTGAAGCTAACATGTCTGTTGAAGCTGAGAAAGAAAGTGAAGCTGATGTAGATAAGGCTGATCAGACAACAGATGCTGAAAAAGAAAAGACAAAGTCTGAGCATGAAAGGGAAGATGAAGCGAAAGATGAAATCATCAAAAGAATGGAAGCTCAACTTGCTGCTCTTATGGCCAACTCAGACAAATCAACAGGAGAGGTAAGTAACTCTGCTACTTCTGTTTGTTTAAAATGTCGTGAATTACAGGGTGAAGTTGACGGGTTGTCAACACAAAACCAAAGTCTGGTGAGCGAGATGTCTAACATAAAAGAATCAAACTTTTTTGCTAAAAGAAACGAATCTTTATACTTGAAGAAGATAAAAGGTTATGAAAGTGAAATTGAAGCTTTAACCTGCAAACTAAACGAAAAACTTCAAGTCATAGACTTAGCTCATGACATGATGGCTGAGAAAACAAAAGAGATTTCTGAAAAATGCAAAGAGTTGTCAGATGCACAACTCAAAATTGTTGAACTTGAAAAGAAATTAGGTCAATTCAGGGATTCTACTTTTGTTATGAAACACATGATGGGTGGGTTAAAGAAGAGTAATGACAAGACCAGTGTGGGATTCAAGGGATTTAATGAAGTCCCACCTCCTCTTAGTCATGACTATTCTTTCTTACCTGATGAAGATGAGTTCACAGACTTTCTGTCAACATCACCAAGTAGTTTCACATCCAGTCAAGGTGATGTGTCTGAAAATAATGATGCTAAGAAGGATAATAACAGCAAACCTGTTTTGAAAAAGAAAAATTCCAATCCTACGAATAAAAATCCAACTTTTGTTAAGAAGGTTAATTTTGTTCAAGGAAGTGACATGAAAAATGAAACAGTTGTTATTGAAAATGAATCAAATGTAGAGTTTGCTAAAAACTAAAACATAGAAAATCTTGAAACTAAGCAAACTGAACCAAATCCTTCTAAGGCATCATCATCAAAACCAGAATCTAGTTCAAAGGCTTCAGCTGAGAAGTCTTCAAAAAAGAGATTGTGCTTCAAGTGTCACACAAAGGGACACGTAGCTAGCTGCTGTCCTAACAAAAAGATTGAAGCACAAGTAAATGAGAAACAGAGAGGGAAATCACCAGAGAAGAAAGGTGATAATAAGGAGAAAGTCTCAAATTCTCCAAAGAAATCTGCTCCAAAGCAACAACAGGGTGTTGCTGGTGGTGTAGATAAGGCTGAAAAGGGAACTCCACAAGTTCCTCGTTTTCAAAGAAATCAACCAAGATTTCAGCCTGAATCTACATCAGGCAGATATGAGAGACCTAGAAGTAGTTCACCAAGAATGAATAATCAAAATTCAAATAATTTCAGAAGTCAAGGTCAAGGTCAATATCAAAATCGATACCAAAATAATGGTAGTCGAACTTTTTATAATAATGGCTTTAGAAATTACAACAACCAGGGTTCTTGGAATCAAAATCAAAATTTCCAAAGGTCACATAGTCCAAACACAAATAGGTACCCTCAGGACCAGAGACCTTATGGAAATCATTCCCCATTTCCATCAACAGGTCCAAGATCCAAGACTCCAGTTAGGAGTGATGGATACTGGATGGATGTTCAAGTAGTTGGTGAATTTGGACGACCCAAGACCATTAAGGCTTGGGTCCCCCAATCTAACTAATCTTTTGGTTGGTGTGTGCAGGAGCTGCTAAGGAGGATTATCAACTTATGGTATGTTGATAGTGGCTGCTCTAGGCACATGACGGGGGATGCGAGGTTGTTTTCTGAATTTGAAGAATATGATGGTGGACATGTAAATTTTGTTGGCGCTAAAGGTGGTAGGATTACTGGACGAGGAAAAGTGACGAATGGGAAGATCACTTTGGACAAAGTGAACTATGTTGAGCAGCTTAAACACAATCTGATGAGCGTGTCACAAGTCTGCGACAAGGGTCACTTGGTCCATTTTACTAAGTCGGAGGCATTGGTGTTGAAACCGGGTTTGGTTATTCCGGACGATTGGATAGTAATGCGTGCACCAAGGAAAAATGATACTTATGTCATGGACATGGGTGCCAAGGATCTGACTGCTGCGATGGCGTGTTTACTGTCAAAAGCATCTGAAGCTGAATCTATGTTGTGGCACAGATGCATGGCCTATATTCACTACCGTACAAAAGATGAGACAGTAGAGATGCTAATAGATCTTTTTACAAAATTGGAAAACGTCCATGATGCAAGGATCAAGAGGATAAGGAGTAATAATGGCACGAAGTTCAAGAATCGGATTCTGGATCTCTACTGTCTTCGAAAGGGAATAGAACATCAATATTCGGCTCCTTATACTCCTCAACAGAATGGAGTTGCTGAGAGGAAAAACAGGACGTTGATTGAAGCCGCTAGGACTATGCTTTCAGATTCAAAGCTACCAGTTCTTTTCTAGGGAGAAGCTGTGAATACAGTTTGCTACATCCTAAACAAAGTTTTAACCGTTAAACGTTTTAACAAAACATGTCATGAACTTATGTTTAACGAAAAACCAAACTTAACAGGCTTTGAACCATTTGGATTACCCTGCACCATTGTGCGAAACAAAGATAAACAAAAATTCGGTGAGGTGGTTGACGAAGGCTACTTTCTAGGTTACGTGCCTGGAACACCGAATAAAAGGGTTTTTAATCTCAAAACTGGTAAAATTGAGGTTGTTTACAATGTGGAAATTACTACATACAAACCTCAACAATCAACGAGTGGTCCTGCTATATTATATGATTATGAAAGTGTGTTTAAATCATTTAATATTCCTGAGGTTTCTGATGCAGATGATTCTCAGCTGATTCAAACAGTGGTATGTGAAGACGATGAAGGCTAATTCATGCCTAGATCGAATGTTGATATGTCAGATGCTCCAGAAACTTCCCAAGGTGCTGCTAATCCTGATTCAAGCGATAGTGACTCTGAACCTATTCAGGGGGAGGAGTTCATTAATTCGTTTGCAAATCAAAATATTCAGGGGGAGGTTGGATCAAACCTGGGTGATAATCTTGAAGTCGAGGCAGTTGCTACTATACGAGCAAATAGAGATCATCTGGTTGACATGATACTTGGAGATCCTACTGCAGGTGTTCAGACGAGAAGAAGCATAGCTGTGAATTCTGGGTTATTTGTTTCGATTGAGAAGACTGGGATAGTGAACGAGTGCTTGTATAGTTGCTTTATTTCCCAAGAGGAGCCGAAGAACATTCATATGGCTTTTAAAGACAATTCATGGGTTGAAGCTATGCAAGAGGAATTGACCCAGTTTGCTAAGTTGAAGGTTTGGGAGTTAGTGGACCTTCCTAAAGGTGAAAGAGAAATTGGCACTAAATGGGTGTTTAGGTGCAAGAAGGATGAAAGAGGTATTGTCACGCATAACAAGGCTCGACTGGTGGTCAAAGGTTTCAATCAGCAAGAAGGGATAGATTACAATGAAGTGTTTGCACCAGTGGCAAGGTTGGAGGCAATTCGTTTGTTTCTGGCTTTCGCTTCTTTCAAGGGCTTTAAAGTTTACCAACTAGACGTGAAGAGTGCATTTCTTTACGGGAAAGTCCAAGAAGTGGTGTATGTCTCACAACCAGATGGGTTCGTTGATCCAGACTATCCAGATCGAGTTTACAAACTTGATAAGGCTTTGTATGGGTTACATCAAGCTCCCAGGGCGTGGTACAAGACACTGTCTACACATCTTATCAAGAATGGTTTTGAAAGAGGTCAGATTGACAGTACACTGTTCATAAAGAGGAAGAAGGAAGATTTTCTGCTGGTACAGGTATACGTGGATGACATCATCTTTGGGTCATCAGACGAAAACATGTGTAAAGAGTTTGAACAGGTGATGAAGAGCAAGTTTGAAATGAGTGCTATGGGTGAGCTGTCTTACTTTCTGGGATTACAAGTTGAACAAAAGGAGGATGGGATGTTTATTCATCAAACGAAGTATGTGTATGACATTTTGGATCGGTTCAAAATGAATGATTGCTCTACTTTCAACACACCCATTTGCGAAAATCACAATCTTGACCCAGATCATGAAAGCACTGAAGATGTTGATCCTACTCAATACAGGGCGATGATTGGTTCTCTAATGTACTTGACTGCTTCAAGACCTAACATCATGTTTGCCGTATGCTTGTGTGCTAGATATCAGGCAAATCCAAAAGAGTCACACATGAAAGCAGTGAAGCGTATTCTTCGTTACTTGAAGGGGAAACCTAAACTTGGGTTGTGGTATCTAGCTGATAGTGATTTGAGGTTCGTTGCTTACACTGATTCAGACTTTGGAGGATGCAAATCAAACAGAAAGTCTACAACAGGTGGTTGTCAGTTCTTAGGAGGCAAGATCGTGTCTTGGCAATGCAAGAAGCAATCCTGTGTGTCTACATCTACGTGTGAAGCTGAATATATTGCTGCGGGTAGCTGCTGCTCTCAGGTTCTCTGGATTTAACAGCAGATGCGCAATTATGGTTTGGATTTCACTCGTACTCCTATTATGATAGATAATAATGCCACTATATCAATCACAAACAATCCCGTAAAGCACCGTAGAACTAAACATACTGACATACGTCATCACTTTATACGGGATTGTGCTGAAAAGAGACTCATTGAATTACACCGAATTGACACACTAGATAACCTTGCTGATCTTTACACAAAAGCTTTTGATAGAGCTCGCTTTGAACACTTAGTCGAACTCAACGGGATGAGGAATCCTGAATAACTGGTTTTTCATAAGAATTTTGTAAATAGTTTACTGCTTTCTTAAAAATCAAAAATACAAAAACACTGAAAAATCAAAAACATAAAAAAATTTGAAAATAAAAAATGAGTTATCATTGTGTGAAAAAGAAGAAATGATAGTACATCAACAAGTTAGACTGTCACACTCAAACTGAATTAAATTGCTTAAGTGTGATAGCAGCTTCATCATATGATTTACCAGTAGGCAAAAGCATGAAATAATCAACTTACCTATGTGATATAAACCTAAATGCACTGAGTATGAGTGGGGAACACATCAGTGGTGTATGGTTTAATGACCTTAAATCTTGCGTTGATAGATTGCCAAAATCGGAGGTTTTGGGTCTTTATACTGTTTATTTCATCTGGGGATATCAGGGGTGTCCTTCTACTGCATCCAGATACATGCTGACCTAGGCACACCCAGGATATCTTAAAAGAGCTAAAAATGCCAAAACCCTGAAAATAAAGAAGCTCTCATAGAGAGTCATTCATAAAGTGCAAAATGCATAATTCGTACCAAAAAATGGTATTTGTCTTAGCCCTCGTTAGATATTTTGGTCTCTTTGCTGTACGGAAGTACTGACCTAATCACAAATTATCTAAACGTTGAAAAACAAAACGGATGAATTCAGTATACTCACCTACTACGATGAATCTTTGTGCATACCTTGATCATGGGGGTATATCCTAAAGTGGGACACACTAATATATCAGTAATAATATTACCTTAACATATCATACGGTAATGGTACTTGAAATGTTCATGCATTTGTTTAGGTGGACAAACATACTGGTAATCGTCTTGAACTGCTTTTCATGAAAAATTACATAAAGAATTAACAAATGGTGTGAAATAGTTTGATTGTGCTGATATGATCTTCTTACCGGTGATTCTCACAAAAATAGAGTGTTTATTGCTTTTCATATTTATTTGCTTTTAGAAAATACAAAAATACAAAAATAGTGTCTTTTTCTGTTAAAATTCTTAATGTACGAGAAACTGTTATTTTTGGAGGAGTTGTTACCGATAGGGGAGACAGTGTTAGAAAGTGGGTTCAAAATTTTTAAATCATGCAGGTTATAAGGTGTTTGTTTAAAATTTGTGCGTGCTGGTGTTGAATTGGAAAGTGCTTAATCTGTTATACAGTTTAACTAATCTCTTGAATAATAATAATTTGTTTAACGTTTGTTGAAAAATTCTTATGGTTTCTCGAGATGTTTATTTTATAGTATACAGATTGAAGCAGTGTGCTGCTGAAAGGTTGCTGTGAAGATGAGAGTTTGATTGGATGCATGGTAGAACCTCCTTTCTACATTGCAAACAAAGTTGAAGAGTTTGAAGAGTGCTATACAAATGCTGAACTGGAGTTCACTAAAGCGCTAACGTTTTTGAAGATTTGGTGATTGGATGCATCAACTTAGGGGGAGTCTGTTGCTGACAGAAGCTGTTAAAGCTGAAGCTATCCAAAGACCAAAAGACTGTGAGAGATTCTGAAGACTGAAGTTACCTTTGCGAGCCATTGTCAAGGGGGAGTTTGTTGGTGCATATTTGTGACAACAGCTTAGATTTGGTATTTGGATATCTTGTAATTAGTAAAACGATAAACAGTTAGCGAGTTTAGCTTTGTAATAGTTAATTAAGAGTGATTGGGCCAAACCATACCCACATATGGGGGATGGTTTGCAAAATGGGCCTTGCCCATGGACTAGCCCATATGCAAAGCTTTGTCCTATATAAACAAAGCTTAGCATTAGGGTTTAGGTTAATCATCTGATCATCTAATTAGCTTTTGGAGAGAATTCGTGAAAGAGAAAGGCTTGGACGAATTTGGAGATCTTGATTGATTGTAATCGTTTAAAGATAATCAATAAAGATCGGGTTTATAGTGATTTCGGTTTTCTACACATTTTCTGTTAAATCTGATCTAGAGGATTCCGCACTCTAGATTAGATCAACGATTCTGTTACGATCCATACAGATTAAGGGGACCTACAGGACGTGAACTCAGAATTTCGGTGGTATCAGTTTGTTTAATTTGGCAGCGGAAATTACATCAGGACCGTAGTTAGGAAATGTTTATCAGAGTAAAACCACCATATTTGATATTAATAAACACATGGGTAAATCCCAAGTTTCTTATTACAATACATTTATAGGGATAGACCCTATTTTATTGAATTTAAAACATCATCTTTTAGGTAACTTTTATAGCCACATTTTTCCCAAGCCTTCAGTGCTCTCCAGCTGGCTTTTTACTAATTGGTTGTCACATTTTGTTACCTGAAACACGCTTTAAAAACATTTGTCAGTGGGAAATACTGGTGAGTGAATCCCAGTTTAATCAAGAATTATTAATTTAATTTAAACTTAACAGTATTGAGGGCGATTACAATGTTTATATCTACCCAATTACTCATTCAGTACTGTTAATCCTGACTGGTGGGTCATATTACACATTGGCTAACTCTTCGTCCAATGGTAACGTTACTCACATTTTGTATACAAAACCCCAACATACCGGCAGTAATCGTAGAATTACAAAGACTCAATCACTGCTAAATTGCATTATAAAATAGTTAAGGTTTTGTAAAAACTGTTTACAAAAAGGAGATTACTCACATTGCTGTCTTAGATTTTTCGTAAGGGTTTCCTGGTGATAATCTAAAATTTACACAAATACACACGCGTTAGTATAATAACCCATTTTAACATTAGCAATACCCTCCCCGAGACGGCATTCCAATGACTACGTCGGGCAGAACCACGACAGCCATTACGGAACCCTAGATCAATTGGGCAGCGTATCTAATACGTATCTAGGGGTTATAATACTTACAACGGAGCAGAACTTCGCTAATTAGGGGGGTATAATGCCTGCTATAAAGCCTACACTTCAGAATTGTGATTGAGAATTGAAAGAAATGAACGACGGAAAACAAAAACCCGTTGCTTTCTTATATAGGTGCTGATCTCGGTTCTCTCGCGGCCCGTGTAACACAAGCCCAGGGCTTACGCGGCCCGCGTCAACCCTGGGTCAACGCTGTAGCTTGGCTGGGTCAGCACTAGACTCGACACGATGATGACACGTGTCATCACCGGGCTGCGCCACATTTTGGGACTCTCGCGGCCCGCGTAAACTAATGGGGGTCTTACGCAGCCCGCCTGAACTTAAGAAATCAAACGAAATCAGGTTCTAACCTTCATACCACCCGCGTAAGGTTTGGGGTGGGTCTACGCGGCCCGCCTCAACTTAATATTTCTTGTTTTTCATTTATTTTTAATACTATATTGTATTTCGGGCTCGGTTTTCACATACGGGTTGTATTTAAAGACATATAGAGATATTTTAAAATATACTAAGGTGTCGGAAAATTATTCGAGAGTGTCAGTTTATTTAGAATTGTTACAAAACAGCTGCTTGCTTTTTGCTTTGCCAAGACACTAAACAACTGCCTAGGAATTGGCACCCTCCTGAAGTGGACTTCCTTGTCTTGTCACATCCAGCAAAGTCACTATCTGAGAAACCTGAAAGCTCAATTTTACCATCAGCTGGATACCAGATACCAAGTGTGGGAGCACCTTTTAGGTATCTGAATATCCTTTTTACAGCAATAAGGTTTGACTTTCTAGGGGCTGATTGGGATCTTGCACAAACACATGTTGCAAACATGATGTCTGGCCTAGATGCAGTTAGGTACAATAAAGACCCAATCATGCTTCTATATAAAGTTTGATCAACTAAATCATCCTTCTCATCAGACATGACTACTTTATTGGTTGCAATGGGTGTACTACATGGCTTGCAATCATCCATCTCAAATTTCTTTAAAAGTTCTTTGGCATATTTGCCTTGATGGATAAAAGTGCCATTTTGCAGCTGCCTTACTTGGAGACCAAGAAAGCACTGGAGTTCACCCATTGCACTCATTTCAAACTCAGTTGTCATGAGTTGCCTAAACTCTTCACACATTTTATTACATGTGCTTCCAAAGATAATGTCATCCACATCAATCTGGACAATCATCAAATCCTTTCCTCTCCATTTTAGAAACAATGTTTTGTCTATCTTACCTCTTGTGAAACCAATGGAAATTAGAAAGGTGGAAAGAGTTTCATACCAGGCCCTTGGTGTTTGTTTCAGGCCATACAAAGCTTTATTCAGCTTGTAAACAGGATTTGGATTAAATGGATCCTCAAAGCCTGGAGGTTGACAAACATAAACCTCCTCTTGAATCTTACCATAGAGGAATGCACATTTGATATCCATTTGGTACACCTTGATGTTGTGGTTGACAGCAAAGGCCAGAAATAATCTGATAGCTTCAAGTCTTGCTACAGGGGAAAATGTTTCATCATAGTCAATGCCCTCTTCTTGTCTGAAACCTTGAACCACAAGCCTGGCTTTATTCTTGACAACCATACCCCTTTCATCAGTTTTATTTTTGAAGACCCATTTTGTGCCAATAGGACTTACACCCTCTGGCAATGGTACAAGCTCCTAAACTTGTTGTCTTCTAAACTGTTGGAGCTTCTCTTGCATGGCCTCTACCCAGCTGTTGTCTTTTAGTGCCTCTTGGTACCTGACTGGCTGATGGAGAGATAGAAAACCAGCAAAAAGACAAATGTTTTGGGATTGACTTCTTGTGAGCACCCCTTCATTGATGTTGCCAATGATTTGATCTGGTGGATGAGATTTCAAGAAGATAAGATCTCCTTGGTATGGAACAATGGCATTGAGTGGGGAGGGCTGCAGATGTGAATCATCTGAGCTAACCACTGCTGGTGACTTTGATGATCCAGCAGTGGTTTCAAAAGGTGGTGGAATAGGAGGTAATGGTGTGGACATATGCTGACTTTGATCCAGTGTTTGAGGACTTTTGTCAACAGTGTTTGATGATGTGGAAGCAGGGGTTAATGGGCTACTTTGATCAACAACTGTTGAGGTAGCAGTGGTTGAGCTTTGACAGCTGTTTTGAACATCTGCTGCTCTTCCCATTGTGGCAGACTTTTGTTGAGGAATGATGATCTCATACCCATAGTCTGGTGATGAATCCTCTGATGGTCCTGCACTGTTAGTCTTGACAGCAGTATTTTCAAAAGTGAATTTTTCAATATCAAACAAATCTGCAGGGTTTGCAGGGATTTTCATTGATGAAAGTTCATTGAACTTTACATTTAAAGTCTCCTCCACTGTTTTGGTCCTTGTGTTGAACACTTTGTAGGCCTTAGCAGTGGTTGAGTATCCCAGATGATAACCACAATCAATTTTTGCTGCAAACTTTGAGATAGAATCTTTTAAGTTTAAAATAAAGCATGGGCAGCCAAAAACTTTGAAATATGAAATCAATGGCTTTATTTTATACAGCAGTTCATAGGCAGTCTTTTGATGCCTGGGGTTGATTAAAACTCTGTTTTGGACATAGCAAGTAGTGTTTACTGCCTCTTCCCAAAAAGTTAATGGCAAACCAGAATCAGTAAGCATGGTTCTGGCAGCCTCAATCAAGGTCCTGTTCTTTCTTTCAACAACCCCATTTTGTTCTGGTGTTCTTGGAATGCTATATTGCCTCACAATTCCTTTTGACACACATAAATCATCTAACTCCTTGTTTCTGAACTCTGTGCCATTGTCACTTCTGAAGATTTTTACTGGAAGGTCAAACTGCTTTTCAACATGTTTCACAAAGTCTTGTAGAATGCCTGCAGTCTCATCTTTTGAGTGTAAAAAGTAAGTCCATGTAAACCTAGAAAAGTCATCAACAATAACCAAACAATATCTCTTCTTCCTAAGACTCATGACTTTAACTGGGCCAAACAAATCCATATGAAGCATTTGCAAACATTTGGTTGTTTTGGACAGTGTTGTAGAAGGCACTAGGCGCTAGTCGGGCGGTGAGGTACAGCCTAGGGATTAATCGAGATTAATCAGGATTAATTGGGATTAATCGGAATGGGATTTTTATATGTATTTTTTCAAAATTATATATATATACCCAATAATATAAAAATAATACTTCAAAATTCACATAAATACTTTAAGTTTCAGATAGTATGGTTTGATTTTGACCGATTTTGACCAATTTTGACCGCCTAGGACCGATTTTGATCGAGTTTGACCGACTAATATTGTCCGATTAATCCGATTTTTGACCGCCTAGGACCGATTTTGACCGATTTTTGACCATGACCGATTAATTGACCGCCTAGCTCAAAATTAGGCAGTAGATGACCGCCTAGCGCCTAGGCGCCGATTAATCGGCCGCCTAGGCCGATTTCTGCAACCATGGTTTTGGACTCATCAATGGATTTGTAGGAGCTTTTATGTTGTTTTCCTTTTAGGCAGGAAACACAATGCTCAGGACAGGAGAACGGTTTTTGAGGTAAACCTCTTATCAAACCCTGTTTTGAAATGGCAGTGATTGTCTTGAGATTTGTGTGCCCCAATCTCCTGTGCCATAATTCTGTCTCTTTGTTTGATGAAGCTGAGAACAGACAGGCATCAGTTCTGGGGCTCTCTTTTGACATATCCACCACATAAACATTGCCACTTCTTTTAGCAACAAGTTTTGTTTTTCCAGTTTTTAATATTGCTTCAATCTTTTCAACCATTTCTGGTCCAACAATCCTACAACACTCCTTTGTGAAGAATGATCCATACCCCTTATCACTCATTTGTGAAACACTCAGAAGGTTGAATTTTAGATTGTCTATCAGATTGACATTTTCAAATTTTACATTACCAGACTGTACTGTACCAGACCCAAGAACTTTCCCTTTACTATTATTACCAAAGGATATATCACCCCCTCCATGGATTTTGAAATCTTTGAGAAGGGCTTTACATCATGTCATGTGCCTGGAGCCTCCCCTATCTACATACCAAAGGCTATCTAAGCATGCAGAAGCTCCCTGCACATGAAGTAAAAGGATTAGTTCATTAGGGTCTCCAAAGCCAATAAGGCTTTGGATGGGGTCTCAACAGTGTCTGGGATGAGTACAGATGGATGGACAGTGGTTAGGTCAGGGGTTTGGACAGTTTTAGGACTATTTTTCTCTAACCACTGTTGGGGTTCTTAACCCATCACCTGCTGATAACCAAAAGGATGCCTGTTCACTCTTGGTTTAGAGGGCCTTTTGTAGGTCTCATAAACATGTGGGATCTTTTGGTATGGTGGTTGTCCCTTGCCTCTTCTGTATTAGTTGGCAGGGGGTGTATCAGTCACTTGAACATCTCTGTGGACAGATGTTTGATTCAGCTGTTTTGTAACAGCTGTTTGGACTGGCACAAACAGTGGTGATTCTTGGTGAATTTGACAGATGATGTTGATGGACTCAAGGATGTTTTAGCAGTGTACTCATTCTTTTTCACATCAAAGTTCTTGAGATACACACATTCTTGAGTTTTGTGGTTATTTTTACCACAGATGGTGCAGCTTTCAGCAGGTACAATGATACTTGTTTTGTTTAGATCATATGCTTTTAGATGAAAACAGTCTTTTGTTAGATGATTCCTCTTTTCACAAAAATCACAAAACAGGTTTTTGATCTTTTCTCTTTTCTTCCTTTTCTCAGACTCCTTAGCAACAGAGTTTTGAACCACTGTTGGGATGTCTTTGATAGGAATTACCTTTGCTTTTGGAGCTGTGACACCATCAGTGGTTGTGAAATCCATGGGTTTGAAATTTTCAAGAATGTCACACTCATCAGACCATGTGGGTTTAAATTGGTATTTCTCAATTTCCTCAAAAGTTGAGGACCCCACAGATGATCTTTCCAGAGTGATTTTGTTACCAAGTTTGTCAGTAATTTTTACTTCTTGGCCATTCTTGTTGGTTGGTATTATTTCAGTTGAACCAGCTTGTTTGACAGCAGTGTTTTCAAGATCATCATATTTTCTATACCCTATACCAAACTTAACATTGCTTTCAAGCTGTTTCTCAAGCATAACCTCATAACCTTTGCAAGATTCCACCCATCTTTCACAAGTGATCTGGGTGGATTCCAACTCCTTTTGCAAACTTGGTATTTTTCTACCATAGTTTGGAGTTGGTTCTTGGTTATGCTTTGCTCTTCTTTGAGACTGCTGATTTCTTTGTCTTTTTCCGCCAATTTGTTTTTAAGTTCTTTTAATGACTTTTCAAATTTGACTTCATCAGTTAAGACTTTATCCCTAAGGTTTTCATTTACCTCTTTAATGCTAGCAAATGCAATAATGCTTTTGTCTGAACATAGTTTTTCAAGAACTTGAGGTGATACCTTAGCAGCAGCCATCATGGCACAATCACATTGATGATCACCTTCTTCATCAGCTCTAACTTCTTTCTCACCTGCTTTCTTCTCTTCCTCTTCTTCTTTGTCTTCTTTAGACCAGGGATCAGACAATGGTTCAATCAGGGTTTCTGAATTTTCACCCAGCAGTAGTTCACCAGCAACTGCAGTATCCACTGCTTCAGCCAATTCATCCACTGTTTCATCACTTAGATGTTCACCTTCAGTTTCCACCCCTTCTGGTATTGACTCTAATGCCATCAAACAAAATTCATCATTAAAAGTATCCTTAGAAGCATAGAGTGCAAAATTTTCATCACCAAGCTCATCAGGCATGCTGCTCCAGTCAACAAAGCCTTGGGTGAAAAAGCTTTGTTGATCTGGTTATACCACTGTTGGAGCAGCTTGTTGAGGTGCAACAGGTTGCACTTGTGCCTGAGGGACAGGGGTTTGAACATACTGAATTTGTGGAACAATGGTTTGAACATAATGCACAGGCATAGGGGTTGCAGCATAGTGAGCAGTGTTAACATGTGCTGCAGGGGTATATTGGGTATAGTGCACAGTGCTTTGGTGTTGTGGTCTAGGGTTTGAGCTGGGATGAGTTATTATTGGGCCAGTGGTTTGACTCCTACATTCCCTAGCAAAATGACCTAACCTATTGCACTTGTAACACTTCAGTTTTGATTTATCCAACCCCCACTCTTAAATTCCCATGTAACCCTGGGAATTTTCTCCATGTTCTTTTATAGAATTTGCTTGTTCTTACACTAAGCAAAGCCAATTGATGCAAAATGTCCATCTCCTCTAAGTCAGTGGGATCAAAGTATTGCAAATCATTTAGTTCAAAACACAAGTTATCTGACATCTGGTTTTCACAATTAGCAGTAAAAGCATAATTTGCAAAGTGAGAATCAGAGTTGTTAAAATTTCCACCAGCAGTTATATCAATAAAATGATCAAAAATCTGATCCTTACTACTGCTACCAGATTCTTCCTGACCAAAAAGAGCTGTGCTGCCAAATGCATAGTCATCAGCAACTTTGCCAGACTCTTGCAACTTCCTTTTCTGGTTTAACTCCCTTTCATAGGTCAGGAGTCTACCATGAAGTTGGGTCAGGGTCAGATCTTTGAACTCAGCTGAATTTCTAGTTACAAAATCAATTGTGTCCCATTTTTCAGGTAGTGATCTAAGAAACCTGCTATTTTGTGTTGAATTAGGAAATGTAACTTTAACAAGTCTTAGCTCACTAATGAGACAGCTAAATCACTCAAACTGTTGGGTCAATGATTCACCCTTGATGTGACAAAAGGTTTCATACTGCTGATTCAGAATTTCCCTATTGTTTTCAATAACTTCTTCCGTTCCCCCAAACTGTTCCTTCAGTGCATCCCATAGCTCTTTGGCACTGTTACAATGTAACAGCCCAGCATAGATTTCATTGGGTAAAGCAGATGCAATGATGCTAAATGCTTTGGCATCGAGTTCGAACTTTTGGAAATCAGTTTCAGTATAATTTTCAGGTTTTTTAGGTTCGAACTTCTTTGTATCCTCAGCACTTGGCACCATGGGAACGTGTGGTCTAAAAACAACAAATCTCCAACATCCAGTATTCTATTGAGCAAGGATGTGACCCATCCTTCTCTCCCAGATGTTGTATTCGTTATGTTTAAGCATGGGTGGTTTGAAAAGAGAGCCAATGTTATTCTTATCATCTTGTGATTGTGACGTCATCCTGGTTGTTTTACAGGCACTGATTAATCAACTTTGATGGTGATTAAACCTTACACTGTTTTTCAACAAAATGAACAAACTATCAGTATCAACGATTGTGAGCTGAACTATTTATGTCAAAATGATTGTTAAATCAAATTTGACTGTCCAAGCTCTGATACCAATTGTTAGGATCTGAGTTTGATTTTGATTGTGTTTTATGTTTTATGTTTAAATTAAGATGAACAATGAAAGAGATGTGCAGCGGAATATAAATGGAAAACAAACTTTTCACAATCAAACAGGAGAATTGCTTTCAACACACATTTTCAACAATGAACCGAATGCTTAAATTTATTCCAAACACCGATTACACTTGCATGTATGTAACAAAACTCCCCCTCAGCCTGAGCTCACAATGATTTGTTCGTACAGGAAGAAAGATGGTGAAGAGCTAATAGAACAGTACAGGGTACTGTTCTATTTATAGGCACGGACAAACCACTGTGGCATCTTTGCTGACGTCACCATGAAAGTGACATCTAATCTCCTAACAAACTCTAACCTCTGATCTATACAAGTACAGCTATGTTAACAACTGTTATTACAATTCATTACATAAAGACAAACTAAACTACTGTTGAATCCTTCCATTGATGTGAACCCAGCAGCACTTGATATAATCCAGCAGTGCTTGACTCAAGGCAGTAGATTGAACAGCAGGGCTTTAGTCTTCATCAGTCTTTGACTTGATCAACAGTTGTAAGTCAGCAGTTGTACCGATCAGTAGATAGGAGGTCAGTAGATGTTGAAACCACTTTCAAGGGGAGAGACTTGTATACACAACATCTGCTTATTCTGGATCCACTGCTCTGATCCAGTTTTGGCTTTAATTATCTGTTCCTCTGATAGGGTTCAATCCCTACACCAAATGAGGAACAGGTCAAAAAGGCTTTCAATATAAAGTTAAAGTCCGAAACAACTGATGATTTACCAGAAAATATTGACGTCACATTCACTCGTCTGACACTGATCATGAGTCTGAGTTAATAAAGAAAGTGGTCGATCAGGTGTTGGATAAGGATGAGGAGTCAGAGTCAAAGTCTGAATCTGAAAGTTCAAGTTCGTCAGTCAACAGTTCAAAATCATCGGTCAAAAGGGTTTACAATAAAGAATTCCTGTTATCAAAAAATAATTTGAATGACGAAACATTCAAAGTTGCATATACTTTGAACGATTCAGACAAATTATTTTCTGATGAGGAATTTCCAATAAGTAGTGTTCAAATTGAAAAGATTAAAAAGGCTTTCAAATTAACAGAAATTAATATTTCTGAAATAAAAGATGTAAATCTTATTGAAAAACCTAAAAAATACACTTCAAGAGTTCAACAAAGATTGAACAAGAAAAAGGGTTACAGTTCTGGTTCTGGTTTTCAAAAGAAACCAAATCATAACAGTAATTTTAAAAAGAAAGGTTTAGGCTTTATTCCACCCGAAAATCATAAAAATGAGAAAATTTCTAAAACAAAAACAATATTTGTTTCAGGGGCAAGTTCTGAAGAAGAAGAAGAGAAGAGCTCATTCTGGAAACAATCGAACAAAGAGTTCTTTACAGAAAAACAAAAGTTTGAGAAGACTGTGTTTAGAACCAAAAAGGAGACAAAAACCTGTTACCGATGTCAAGAAGTTGGTCACATCGCCTGGAACTGTCCAATGGCTACCAACACAAAACAGGAAGTTGTTTCTAAACTAAAAGAAAAAATTGTTGATAAAACTGAACCACCAACTGAAAAATTCAAAGTGTTTAAAAATTCAACATATGAAGTTGGTGAATGTTCGAAAAGGTTTTACAAAAGAAAGGTGAATCTTGATAACCAAATGTGGGTTGTTAAGAAATCTGATGAGAAATCTGGTGATGAATCTGATTCGTCAAAGTCAGAGGAGCCACAAGTTGAACTAAAAAGAGAAAATTCAGTACCACCAATGGATGATGTCAACTTTCCACCATTGCAGGCTGAAAATTTAAAATCAAAAGTTGGTAAAGTGGAGATCTCAAATCAATTCTATTCTGAAAAGAAAGAATTTGATGTCGAAAAGGCTTTTAATGGTAAAGTGAAACATATTTTTGGAAAAATGGTCGAGGGTAAGGAAAAAGGGGTAAAGGAATTTTATGAATAAAAAAGAAATGTTCAAAACCCCGAGTGAAGTTGAGAAGGTCACACCCAAAGCTGGTCAGGCTTGGGTGTCTGTATTCTTTGCTTAAAAATCCTGACTTGCCGGAGCTCCCAAGTTGGTAATCGTGGAGCATGAATCGGCATCTTTCTTGTGAAACTGAAAATTGTCATATTTCGATTGACAAGTGGTATTGTTGATAAGTTCTTGCAAGTGAACCCACAAGTGGTTAATCAAGGTCATTAGGTTGAACTTGATTTAACTCTCATACAAGTGGTTGAAAGAACAAAATGATGAATGAAACCCCAATCCTACAAGTGGTTACAATAAAACTAATTTTCCGAAAAAACCATTTGATTAAAACAAACTTAAGTGTTTTGAAATCATAATGGGAAAATAGTTTGTTGTCAGGGGGAGTTCTGATTGTTTACGCCAAGTGGATGGCGATTTGAAGCAATTCACATCGGTTTGTCAAATTTTTTTTAAATGGTTTTGAATTTTAGGGGGAGTAAGAAATTTTCAGAAAATCCAAAAACATTAGAAAAATTGAAAAAGCCAAAAACATGATAAAAATCAAAATGAGTTTTGTTGTGAAAAAGAGGAAATGATAGTACATCAGTAGACAATCACTGTATGCTAAAGAATTGGAAAGTCAAAATGTGATAAACGGTCTCACTGATGATATTCCAGTAGGTTTTCGCACGCTTAGTAGATTTTTTCGAGATATAAACCTAAATATCATTACTTACTTATCTCGTGGGGAACATCTCTCGGATATATGGGTAACCCCCGAAATCTTGTTTGAAGGGCTTTCTATTTCTGACATACTAGGTCTTTGTGAATGGTGATATCTGGGGTATTATACCTGGACTTCTGATTTTGCGGGAGCAATAGCCTAGTCCTCGTATAATACTTTTGCATTGCTTTAATCTTAAAGCCCGCCCTCAGCATAAAAAATGATGAAACATTGAAAAATGTTAATCATGAGCTGTTGAAGAAAAGATTCTCTAAAGGGAACCCACCAAAAAGCGAACCATCATCTCTCTGATTTTGCAGAAGCAATAGCCTGAGCTCTCATGGTCTCGCATTTAACCCCTTACAGATATCACTAGTGTATATTCACCTGTAAGACTGAATATAGGAGTCTATACGGGAGTATATTCTGAGGTGGTACACGCGAATAAGTTTAAGTCCTTAAAACACTAATCTCGTATCTCAAAATAGTTGAACTTTGTGTGAAAATTTAAGTGGATCAGTATACTGACAATCTAAGTGAATCATTTAGAACTTAAAGTGTTTAAAGCTCAACGGTGCTAGTGATTTGTCTCAAAAACTGATATGATCCTCTTATACAAACTCACAAAAATATTTTCTGTAAATATTTCGTTACTGCTTTTCCTTAAACAAAAATCCAAAAAGATTTTAGCGTGTTTTAGCATAAATTTTTGAAATTTCAAAAAGATTTTAGTTCATTTTATTTTCGACAACTAATGTTGAAAAGCTTATTTTCAAAATTCCGTGTGCTAAACATGATGGACAACAGGTTTGGGAGAATTTGAAAAATGATATTTTTACAAGTGGTCAAAACATATAGCATAATTGTGAAATTATGTTAAATTGAAAATGTCTCAAGTAGTTTCTACCCAAAACATAAAAATTTGGAAAATTTATTTGTAGGTAGAGAATTGTGCAGGTAAAGCCAGGTTACGATCTTAGAACCTGTGAAAGCCTGTAGATTGTGAATTCCAGACTGCGATCCCAGCTTATCGAAAGGGGGAGTCTGAAGACATCAAGAGGGAGTCTGAAGTTGTGAGAGACAGATTCAGATCCAGGAACAGTGTTCAAGATAGAAGCTGCTGATGCTGAAGAACTTAAGGAATCAAGAGATCTGATCAAGAGAATTAGAGAGAGGATAGAGTCAGGTTGTGATTCTGAGAGAAAGAGAAGAGAGAGGAGAAGAAAGAGATTAAGGATGCTTACAATGGAGAATACTTTGGAAGAGAGCATGAAGACTGATAAAGATTGAAGACTCGACCAACTGAAGACTTGTACTGAAGACTCGTCGACATCCAAGGGGGAGTCTGTTGGTGCATATGTCTGTCGACTTCGTCTTGTATCGAGTCTTGTAATAGGATTAGATAGATCAGGGCATGTTATACGAGAAAAAACGTGAAATATGTAGGGTGTAGCCAGTTCGCACGAAATGGACATTGTCCATTTCGCACGAAATGGGTCTTGTCCATTCCATGCGAAATGCCACTCCTATAAATACTTGCCTTGTTCATTTCGTTTGTAACTTTCTGATTCCGGTGCCGAGGTGCTGCCGAAGTGTCTCTAGACTGTGAAACATTGTGAAATCAATATACGAGACAGTTTAAGTGATTCTATGTGCAAATCAAGCTGATTCGATATCAATACGTCTGTTTCCGCCTCTCGTATTGATCAAAAACTCTTCTGAACGACTCGTTCGGTCGTGTAAACGATCCTACACCAATACTTTTGTATTGATATTTTAATACATGTTGCAGGCTAATAGGATGCTTGGAATGCATGGAATCCAGCTAGAAGATGCTTAGAAACATCACCTAGTTAACTTAGAAGCTTTTGAACATTGTGAACAATGATTGTTATGTTTTTGTACTGGATGTGTTTGGTTGGTACTCTTTAGACTATTGCTATGAAATCAATCTAATTCTATATTGAAACATATAGTGTTATGGAATTCTCATGAGCAATCTGAACGCTTAGTGCTTGCACCCCGATGTTTCCGCCATCGGTTGGGGTGTGACAGATTGGTATCAGAGGCATAACTATAGGGAATTAGGATAAGTAGGAATGCTTGCCCTAGTCTATAGTTCTAGGAATCTTGACTCTTATTTGTTGTTTAAGACCTATGTATTCTACCGAATCTGCTTCCTACCAGCACTTGTTTCTGTTAAACTTACATGCCTTTCCTAAGGCTAATATAATATACACTTGATGCTTTGAAAACACTGATCACCAGTGTTCATATTTTGCACGAGATTTGCCTTCAAGACAGGAGTGACATCCAAACCTTGATGGAAAATCTCCATATTATTCTAGTAGGTCTTATCTGCGGATGAGTACCAACACTATTAGGGTACGATGTTGTCAAGTTAGAGGTGAAACTCAGATCTTGATAAGTAGTCCCACTCCTTGATTTTCATGTCTCGCCAAAGTCTCATAACTTCCGATCAATTAGGAACGTGGAATGACTAAAAGGACGAATATCGTAGGCCTAACATCGATGACGTATTTGTCTAAGTAAGTCAAGACACGTTACCTCAATTCGAAAGGGGTTCGAATCACTTGGGTTAGTCGCCGTTCCTCTACCCGGAACAATCCTATGTTTTATGAGCCTATCTTGCTTTTATGTTATCTCAATTTTATGCTTGTGGTTTTAAACTCAATTCTTCGATTATTTGGTATAACACCCCAAAAATAATTAGTAGATAAAATACCATACATTTGAAATATAAATGAATGGGTATTAATTTGTTCTACAAAAGACTAACAAAGAAACTATAGGGGCTGAACATGTAAAGGATGGAACTTGAATTAGTAAAGATTAAATAAACAAAAAAAAAATAATACACACACACTGGTGTGCGTATGGTTGTGTGCGACCAGAAGGGGGAGAACAAGACCAAACCCTAGTTCTTGTTCTTCACTATCAAATCCATCAAATTCAGCCCTAAATTGAGACGATTCTGAATGCATGTTGCTAGATTAGAGTCTACTACATCATCTAATCAAAAGGTATGTTGAAATTTCATGAATTATATGAGTTCTTGTGTGGTGAGAGTCCATAGAGGTATGAAATTGTAGATGGAAATTGTGAATTTGGTGATATTGTGACAATATAGGTGTTATTGTTATGTAAAATCACTGATTTTACGAAGTAATTTCTGAATGTTAGAAATTAGTGTTTGTTCATATCATGCATAGAATGGGTTTTGATTTTAAGAAAGGAAAAACCCCAAATTTTTATACGAGTTGGTTTCATACTACAAAGTTGAAGAACATAGTAATGTGCATTGTTGAATTCTAGTAATGATTCATGTACAATGTTAAAATTTGGGGATAGATTATGCATAAACCTAGTTAAAAGAAAAGGTTGGAAATTTCTGCACACTACATGTATGATAAAATGCCTAAATGAGATTTTGTATGTGGAAAATTGTAAGAAAGAATGATGTTGAAATCTACATGATTCTAAGTAAAATTTTGATGAATATAAGTAGAACAAATGATATGACTAGGTATTGAGTTGAATGCACAAGTATGAACAAATAGGTTTTGATGTGTAAATCGAACTCATGAAATCTGGTAGATTAATAAAGACGTTGAACATATAATAATCAAAAAATTTGATATAAAATGGTTATAGTAAACATGTCTACTTGTTAAATGGGAGTTCTAGTGGTTAGAGACTTCTATAACTTGAAAGACATGGCTAATTGTAAATTATGCACATAAAGTGTTCGACAAAACGCTTAAGTGAAATGTTGATTCTGACATTTCACCAAGTAACGTTGATGCAAAATTATGAATGAAATATGCACAATTCTACATATTTTGAGTATGTGAATAAGAGGCATTAATGATAAACGAGTTGTGCAATATAGGAGACTCGAAGGATAAGCCCGGAGACCAAGCCGGAGTTGATAATCGACAAAAAGGAAAGCACTAAGGTACGTGTTTTAACGCTTAATTAATACTAGTTTTGACATGCCAATGTTAGATATAAATTTGTATTTTAGAACTTGAGATTTGGTAATGTTTGGTTTTCACAAAGCAAGGATTTAATGGAAGCGAACCAAACGGGTCAAACGAGGAATTATGTGCAAACCAGGTTGACAGGAGCATTAATCCGTAGAAAATAAACCCGGGGTTACGGGTAATGAATTATCAAACACGCAAGCCGGTAATGGAAGCGTGAGTGTTGAACATCCGAAGATGGGTCACCTTGATACAAAATAATATCCCGTCCGTATGGTTTCGGGAACAATGAATTAGAGGGTAAAGTTGGTTAAAATGTGGAATACATATCCACAAGTTTGATTATGCATCAAATGATGCATATTCATTACTATACTTGTTAGGAAAATGTTAATGGATTGAAAACAAGAAACTATAAGTCTCACTAGATATTTTAAAATGTCCCGTATTGTAATTTGATGTTTTAAAAGGTGCGAAACGAGAACAAACGGGTCAAAACAACCAAAACAGCAAAGTATTTGCTGCAGATGAGTCTCAGGCGGGCCGCGTAAGTTCGGCCTGGGCTTATGCGGGGCGCGAGAAAGCTACTGTAAGTTACGGTAGCTACTGTAACTTACGGTAGCGAGTAAAAGTATTACGCCGGTTCTCTACTGCCTTACGACAGCCCAATATTGCCCAGTGGCTACCGTAAGCTACGGTAGTGCCCAGTCACTTTTGATAAGTTTGGCATATTTTAGTTATTCGGATCCTTTTTCGAGCGTAGTCTCGTTTATGCCAATTTTTAAGGACCGTAATACTAATGTTTGTTAAAATTTTCAGCTTTTAGGTAATTCAAGCTCGTGGATGATGGTCAAGTCAAAGCTTCCGAACCGAACACATTCAAGATCACGTTTCGCTACTTTTGTTAACACTTGTCATTAGTAAAACTTATGTAAGAAAGGAATACCTATGTATCCTAATGTTGTTTTTGAACATTAGTTAATCTAGAAATTGCTAAACTAAGGTTATGTATATGTTTTGGCTTGACGTTTATAATGAATAGTCTTATCTTGTCGATAAGAATTTATATTTCTAATAGTAGAGTGTTACAAGTTGGTAATCAGAGCTAAGGTTAAAGACAAATGTGTTCGGTTCAAGGCTTGATCAAACATCTGGTAAGAATTTATTCGAAGTAAATCCTAAAATTGAAAGACTAGAAAGAATAGTTATTTAAAGTGTATGGGAGGAGTATAATAACAATACTCGAACCCGGGAGGTACACTTAGCATAAACGGTTAAAGCAAAGTTGTATACTTGGCCAAATAGTGAGTATAAATTCTCATGTAAAAGTGTGAGAATGATTGAATGAATAATTTATCAAATTACCTTCAACATTTCAGTAAGGAGATGTCGGGAGGTGCTAGTGACAATATCGTATCTCTTATGACCGACGAGTTGAAAGCTAAGATTTCCGAGGAAGTCGGAAAGGCTTTAGAAAATAATCTATCACAGTTTATCAATGGATTACAAACCAAAATTGTGTCGGTGGTGGACGATATGATCACTGAACTGAAAGACAGTATCTTACAAGAAAGAAAAGAAAGGAGGGTGTTGGATGTGAATCGAAGTCCCTTAAGGAAATCAAAGTCTAATAAAACTCCTAAGAAAGGAATTACAAAAAGAAGATTACATAAGTGTAGAACATGTGGAAAAATCCACAAGGGTAAATGCGATAAGTCGGGACATAAGAAGTCTAAATGTCTAGAGCGGCTTGGAACCAAAGGAATAACTGATACAAGGTCTGATGCCCAGAAATCGAGGGCAAGGTTGTTCCACATGATAGCCACAGAGGTTAGGTTAAAGATGAACTTGATGTTGTCTCAGGTATATTCTTGTAAATTCAATTTCAGCACGAATTTTAATTGCTACGGGTGCAAATAAATCTTTTGTTTTACATCGATTTATTCAACACCCTACATTCACATTAATAAAATTACCTATGCTTTAAGAGTAGAAATAGGTAATAATAAAAAGTTTTGTTGGTTACGATATGAGTTGAAACTGTAAATTGAGTGAAAATTAATGATGAAGATTACTTCGTTGACCTAATTCCCATGTTAATGGGAGAAATCCAAGTGATAATCGGTATATATATAGGCTAATTCGATATCACGCAAAAACAAAATTATATGCAATCGTAAGAAAATATAGTTAATGTTTCCGAGCGGAAACATGTTATTATTATAGGGAGAAAAGTTGTAGTCCCCTAATCTGCTTGTTTATTGAAGCTTATCAGCTTATTTAGCATGGATGTAGGCGGAACTGACCTACATATACGATTTAACTAAGAATCTCTAGAAATTTAAGACGTAACCATTGTACGTGAGTTGAAGATGTTTTCCAGAAACATCTAACGAGAATACCACCCGGACGAGAGGTGGAATTTGGCGTCGAATTAGTTCCGGGCGCGAAGACGGTGTCCAAAGCTCCGTATTGATTAGCATCATCGGAACTATAAGAATTTTTATCAGATTGCAAGACCTTTTCGACAAAGGGTTAATATAGCCAAGTGTTTCTCCGTGGGAAGCGCTGGTATTATTTGTAAAGAAGGAGACATATATTTCGGATTAACAAATGAAACTGCGGCTTTAATGGATTTCATGAACCGCATCTGCAAACCGATACTAGACAAATCGACGAGAGTATTCATCGATGATATCCTTGTGTATCTAAGGAGCGAAACAGATCACGAGTGTTATCGCGTGAAGTACTTGAAACGCTTAGGCGTAAAGGACTTTACGCGAAGTTTTCGAAGTGCGCCTTCCGATTACGAGAGGTGCAAATTCTTAGGCTATGTTATGAGTGCCGAGGAAATATTGGTAGATCCGTCTAAGGTAGAAGTTGTGTCAAAATGGAACCCTCCAAAGAATCTATCCGAAATTAGAAGTTTCGTGGGGTTAGCAGGTTAGTACAGGAGATTCATTCAAGATTTCTCCAAGACTATATTGCCCTCGACCAAGCTAACCTACAAGAACTAGAAGTTCGTCTAGGAAGATGGTCAGGAAAATGGATTTCAAACATTAAAGGGAAAGTTAACCTGTGCACGGTGTTAACCTTACCGGATGGCACGGATGACATGATAGTATGTTCAGAGGCATCGCACTAAGGTCTTGGGTGTGTGCTTATGCAAAAAGGAAAGGTAATCGCGTATGCCTTGAGACAATTGAAACCGCACGAGACAAAATACCCGACTCATGATCTCGAGCTAGCAGCGGTAGTGTTCACCTTAAAAATCTAGAGGCATTACTTGTATGGTGTGAAATGTATTATTTTCACCGACCATAAAAGTTTAAAATACTTCTTCGATCAGAGAGAGTTAAATACGAGACAGAGGCGTTGGTTGGAGGTTGTGAAGGACTAAGACTACAAAATCCACTATCACCTTGGAAGGACTAACATAGTGGTGGATGCCCTTAGTCGAAAGGAAGAATACACTCCTATTCGGGTACGGTCCATGCAATTGGTAGTAACTTCAGGCTTGCTCTAACGAATTCGAGAAGCCCAGATCGGAGCATTAAAGGAATTAATGGGATGAAATACCGGTTGGGCAGGATTTGCGTCCCAAAACACATGTGGTGTTAAGGATCTTTTTATTGACGAGGCTCATAAGTCTCGCTATTCGATTCATCCTGGAGCAACCAAAATGTATAGGGATTTGAAGCAAAATTTTTGGTGGCCATGAATAAAAGGGGACGTGGTTAAATATATGGACAAGTACATAATTTGTTTACAAGTCGAAGCGGAGCATCAAAAGCCTTATGGCAAACTCCAACCATTGGATATCCCAATTTGGGAATGGGAACATATTACCATGGACCTGCTGACAAAACTACCAAGGACGGCTTGGGATTGGATGCCATTTAGGTAGTCGTAGATAGACTAACCAAGAGTGCTCATTTTATTATTATTCGTGAGACCTACACCTCCGAGAAGATGTCGGAGGTATACGTAAATGAAATCATAGCATGCCACGAATGTCGGCAACTATCGTGTCCGATATAGGTAGCCGGTTTACATCGAATTTTTGGCGTGACTTTCAAGAACAGATGGGTACCAAACTGTTGATTAGTACCGCTTATCACCCGCAAACCGATGGGCAAGGTGAGCGAACGATACAGACATTAGAAGACATGCTTCGGGCATGTATAATAGATTTCGGCGGCAGCTGGAATGCGTATCTACCGTTAGTCGAATTTTCATATAACAATAGCTACCATTCAAGTATTGGTAGGGCCCCATATGAAATGCTTTACGGTAGAAAATGTCGAACGCCGGTATGCGAGGAAGATTAAGCCCGCGATTCATAGGGCCTATTAAAATCCTAGATCGGCTGGGTAAGGTGGCTTACCGATTAGAGTTACCAGAAGAACCGAGTGGAATACATAGTACGTTCCACGTTTCACATCTACGGAAGTATTTAGCGGATGATACGGCTTATGTTTCTCTCGATGATATAGAAATTGATAACAAACTCAACTATATAGCAAAGCCTATCGCAATCCTCGACCGAAAGGTTGAGGGTTTAAAGAACAAAGAAATCAACCAAGTGAAGGTCAAATGGGAGCACCGGAAAGGATCAGACGCCACTTGGGCGTCTGAAGAGGAAAGGAGACGACTCTACCCTTCACTTTTCGGTACGTGTATGTGTTATGATTTTATATATGCGTATGATGGTTTCGGGGACGACACCCTCTTTAAGGAGGGTGGACTTATAACACCCCAAAAATAATTAGTAGATAAAATACCATACATTTGAAATATAAATGAATGGGTATTAATTTGTTCTACAAAAGACTAACAAAGAAACTATAGGGGCTGAACATGTAAAGGATAGAACTTGAATTAGTAAAGATTAAATAAACAAAAAAAATAATACACACACACACTGGTGTGCGTATGGTTGTGTGCGACCAGAAGGGGGAGAACAAGACCAAACCCTAGTTCATGTTCTTCACTATCAAATCCATCAAATTCAGCCCTAAATTGAGACGATTCTGAATGCATGTTGCTAGAGTAGAGTCTACTACATCATCTAGTCAAAAGGTATGTTGAAATTTCATGAATTATATGAGTTCTTGTGTGGTGAGAGTCCATAGAGGTATGAAATTGTAGATGGAAATTGTGAATTTGGTGATATTGTGACAATATAGGTGTTATTGTTATGTAAAATCACTGATTTTACGAAGTAATTTCTGAATGTTAGAAATTAGTGTTTGTTCATATCATGCATAGAATGGGTTTTGATTTTAAGAAAGGAAAAACCCCAAATTTGTATGCGAGTTGGTTTCATACTACAAAGTTGAAGAACATAGTAATGTGCATTGTTGAATTCTAGTAATGATTCATGTACAATGTTATAATTTGGGGCATAGATTATGCATAAACCTAGTTAAAAGAAAAGGTTGGAAATTTCTGCACACTACATGTATGATAAAATGCCTAAATGAGATTTTGTATGTGGAAAATTGTAAGAAAGAATGATGTTGAAATCTACATGATTCTAAGTAAAATTTTGATGAATATAAGTAGAAAAAATGATATGACTAGGTATTGAGTTGAATGCACAAGTATGAACAAATGGGTTTTGATGTGTAAATCGAACTCATGAAATCTGGTAGATTAATAAAGACGTTGAACATATAATAATCAGAAAATTTGATATAAAATGGTTATAGTAAACATGACTACTTGTTAAATGGGAGTTCTAGTGGTTAGAGACTTCAATAACTTGAAAGACATGGCTAATTGTAAATTATGCACATAAAGTGTTCGACAAAATGCTTAAGTGAAATATTGTTTCTAACCTTTCACCAAGTAACGTTGATGCGAAATTATGAATGAAATATGCACAATTGTACATATTTTGAGTATGTGAATAAGAGGCATTAATGATAAACGAGTTGTGCAATATAGGCGACTCGAAGGATAAGCCCGGAGACCAAGCCGGAGTTGATAATCAACAAAAAGGAAAGCACTAAGGTACGCGTTTTAACGCTTAATTAATACTAGTTTTGACATGCCAATGTTAGATATAAATTTGTATTTTAGAACTTGAGATTTGGTAATGTTTGGCTTTCACAAAGCGAGGATTTAATGGAAGCAAACCAAACGGGTCAAACGAGGAATTATGTGCAAACCGGGTTGACGGGAGCACTAATCCGTAGAAAATAAACCCGGGGTTACGGGTAATGAATTATCAAACACGCAAGCCGGTAATGGAAGCGTGAGTGTTGAACATAAAGAACCCGAAGATGGGTCACCTTGATACAAAATAATATCCCGTCCGTATGGTTTCGGGAACAATGAATTAGAGGGTAAAGTTGGTTAAAATGTGGAATAAATATCCACAAGTTGGATTATGCATCAAATGATGCATATTCATTACTATACTTGTTAGGAAAATGTTAACGGATTGAAAACAAGAAACTATAAGTCTCACTAGATACTTTGAAATGTCCTGTATTGTAATTTGATGTTTTAAAAGGTGCGAAATGAGAATAAACGGGTCAAAACAGCCAAAACAGCAAAGTATTTGCTGCAGATGAGTCTCAGGCGGGCCGCGTAAGTTCGGCCTAGGTTTATGCGGGGCGCGGGAGAGCTACTGTAAGTTACGGTAGCTACCGTAACTTATGGTAGCGAGTAAAAGTATTACGCCGGTTCTCTACTGCCTTACGGCAGCCCAATATTGCCCAGTGGCTACCGTAGCTTACGGTGGCTACCGTAAGCTACGGTAGTGCCCAGTCACTTTTGATAAGTTTGGCATATTTTAGTTATTCGGATCCATTTTCGAGCGTAGTCTCATTTATCCCAATTTTTAAGGACCGTAATACTAATGTTTGTTAAAATTTTCAGCTTTTAGGTAATTCAAGCTCGTGGATGATGGTCAAGTCAAAGCTTCCAAACCGAACACATTCAAGATCACGTTCCGCTACTTTTGTTAACACTTGTCATTAGTAAAACTTATGTAAGAAAGGAATACCTATGTATCCTAATGTTGTTTTTGAACATTAGTTAATCTAGAAATTGCTAAACTAAGGTTATGCATATGTTTTGGCTTGACGTTTATAATGAATAGTCTTATCTTGTCGATAAGAATTTATATTTCTAATAGTATAGTGTTACATTTGGTATGCTTTTACACGAATCACACGTTGTCCGCAATCTAAAATGTAAATTCTAATCTCAGATCGAACTAAATTTATGAAGCTTCATTCTATGTGCAATCTATGTGATAATGTAATTATAAGACACTAGACGTAACATGGCATGGAATACGAGGGGAAAGTGACGTGTCCGAAACATGGTGGATACGCCGCTGGTACTTCCTATATATAAGTGTTTCTGGCATGTTACTAACTTTCGTACCAAGTGCCATGCGAAATTTAGTGTCTGATGTGGGATTCTAAAGCTATAGAAGGACTATTTGTGTATTCTATGAGAAACTTATGTGAAATCTATCGTATACTCTAGTGAAATATATGTGTAAGCTACGTAAGTGTGATGGAGAAACAAAATACGAAATGTAGCCTAGCGCCGAAGACGAGGGGGAAAGTGGCATGTCCGAAGCGTGGTGGATACGCCGCTGGTACTTCCTATATATAAGCATTTCTGGCACGCTACCAAACCTTCGTACCACACGCTAAGTGAAATTCGTAGTTTTGTAGGCTCGGGTTTGAACGATTGAATCTACCTTGTTAATCTATGTGGTTGAATCTATCTGGTTAATCTATGTTTTGAGAAGTGGTGAAATCGAAAGCGGTGGTTAACGAGGCATAACACCGACGACGAGACGAACGTGGCATGATTGAAGCATGGTGGATACGCCGCTGGTACTTCCTATATATAAGTGCTTCCGTCATGTTGCCGAACTTTCGTAACACGTGCCATGCGGGATTTCGTTGTTTGTGGATTGTTAGTACGAGTCCATGTGAAACTATGTGAATCTATTTGAGTCTATTTAATCTATTGAATCTATTGGAGACTATTGAATCTATTGAATCTATGGGAGACTATTGAATCCATTGGGATCTATTTGAAATCTATGTGAATCTATTGTAAACTACATGAATCTATGATGATGATGATAATGAGTGTGTTCTACGACACGTAACATGACACCGAGTACGAGGTGGAAGCGATGTGCCCGAATCGTGGTGGATACACCGCTGGTACTTCCTATATATAAGCGTTTCTGACATGTTGCCAAACTTCATACAACGTGCCATGTGAAGGTCGTGGGTTTTGTGGTATTAGAATCTATGTAAAAACTTGAATCTTGATCTGGTGAATCTTATTGAGTTTTACTCTATTGTGTGTGAATCTATATTGTGAGGCTTCGTGAATTTAGACTTATACGATCCTCTTATTGGATCTTTAGGATGTCTTCTCGAAAGCTATCCGACACTCTCAGGAAATCCAGAAAGAAGTCTCAAAAAAAGATGATGCCATTCATGGCCGACCAGATTGCCCGAGTCATGCCAAAGATCGTCTCTGAGCTCCAAGGATCAAACACTCCTCCATCCTCTGTGGACTCAAAGGCCGAGAAGCAAAAGCCTACTAAGTTCAACTATAAGCACTTCATCTCTTGCAACCTTAAGTCTTTCACGGGCAGTGATGGGGTGACTGCTATGCTCGAGTGGTTCGACAGCATTGAGGTTACCTTCATTAACAGCGAGTGCCCAGACCACTTAAAGACTAGGAGTGCAACTGGGATGTTTCAAGGCAGAGCGTTGGAGTAGTGGTCGAATGAGAGAAACATCCGTTCAAATGAAGAAGCCTATGCTCTTCCATGGGCTGAGGTGCGAGAACTAATGATGCTTGAGTTCTGCCCTCCTCATGAACAATTGAAGCTTGAAGAAGAGTTTTGGCATCTGAAGCAGGTTGGTGATGATAACCTGGCTTATACTACCCGGTTTAAGCAGCTTAGTCTTATCGTTCCTCACTTGGTTTCGACTCCTAAGCGAATGATAACCAAGTACATCAAGGGTCTACCTCCTGCTATGCATGATTCTATTGAAGCAGCTCAACTGGAAACTATTGAAGAAGTCTATCGTTTTGCAGCAAGTTTGAACAACAACCGTGTGCGTGATAAGCAGTTCGCTACTCCTGCTCCCTCCAAGTATGCGAACCAAGTTACCCTGCAGCCAGGCGGCAGCAAGAACAAGAAAAGGAAATCCCAGGGTTCCGGATGTAATGCTATTACTCCTGCTATAAACCCTGCTGCAAAACCTGCTCCTACTACTGCTGCTGCTAACCCTGCTGCTCCCGAAGCTAAGAAGAAATACACTGGGTCTCATCCCAAGTGTGCAAATTGCAACTACCATCATCCTGCTACTTCTGCATGTCGTTCGTGCACCAACTGTAACCGCTATGGTCACACGACTCCCTACTGTCGTCAAGCTAACCAGGCCCAGCAAGCTCAGCAAGCCCCAGCTCAGGCAGCTCTACCTGCACCTGCACCTCCAGCTCCTCTACAGAACCCAAGGCCAGTCAATGTTGTTCGTGCATGCTACAAGTGTGGAGATACTGCCCACCTCCATAACCAGTGTCCTCAGCTGAACCAGGACCAGCAGCCAGCCGCTCATGAACGAGCGTTCAACCTTAATGCAAATCAGGCTCGTAATGACAATGACGTTGTCAATGGTACGTTCCTTGTTAATGACCTTTATGCTTCGATTCTATTTGATACGGGTGCTGATAAAAGCTTTGTGTCAGTGGAATTTAAGTCTTTGATAAACTGTACACGCTCCAAGTTACCTGAGTCATTCTCTGTTGAGGTCGCTAATGGAAAGTCGATTCTTGTAAATTCTATCGTGCGTGATTTTTCCTTGATTCTTAACGATCACGTCTTCTCTATTGATCTTATACCCATGAGATTGGGTAGTTTTGATGTTATCATTGGCATGGACTGGTTGCGTAAGAACCATACCGAGATTGTTTGTCATGAGAAACTTGTTCGTCTTCCTCTTCCCTCTGGTGATACTTTGATCGTCTACGGAGACCGACCTTCAAAAGGACTGAGATTGATGTCATGCACACAAGCGAGCAGAAGCTTACGTAAACAGAACCCTGCCTTCTTGGCCCACATGGTGGAACAAAAAGGCAAGGGGAAGAACATAAGCAATGTTCTAGTGGTGTGTGACTTCACTGATGTCTTTCCTGAAGATCTTCCTGGTCTTTCTCCTCCCAGATCTGTTGACTTTCGTATTGATCTCGTACCTGGTGCGACTCCTGTCGCCAGGGCTCCCTATCGTCTTGCACCTTCTGAGATGCAAGAGTTATCTAGTCAGCTGCAGGAATTACTCGATAAGGGTTTTATTCGTCCAAGTACCTCCCCGTGGGGTGCTCCCGTTTTATTCGTCAAGAAGAAGGATGGTTCCTTCCGTATGTGTATCGACTATCGTGAACTTAATAAGCTTACCGTGAAGAATCGTTATCCGCTCCCTCGTATCGATGACCTATTTGATCAACTTCAAGGCGCGTCGTGTTTCTCTAAGATTGATCTTCGATCTGGATATCATCAACTACGTGTCCTCGAAGATGATATTCCTAAGACTGCGTTTCGTACTCGATATGGGCACCACGAGTTCGTAGTCATACCTTTTGGCTTGACCAACGCACCTGCAGTGTTCATGGACCTTATGAACCGTGTTTGTAAACCGTATTTGGATCGTTTTGTGATAGTCTTTATTGATGATATTCTTATTTATTCTAAGTCTAAGGCTGATCATGCTCGTTATTTACGTCTTATGTTTGAACTTTTGCGTGGTGAACGTCTGTATGTTAAATTTTCTAAGTGTGAGTTTTGGATTGATGAAGTGCAATTTCTTGGTCATATTGTTAGTAGTCAGGGTATTCATGTTGACCCTTCTAAGATTGAGGCAGTGAAGAATTGGTGTACGCCTAAATCCGTGTCCGAGATTCGTTCTTTTCTAGGATTGGCGGGTTATTACCGTCGGTTCATCGCGGATTTTTCTAAAATCGCTATTCCTCTTACTACGCTAACCCAAAAGGAGAAACCTTTTGTTTGGGGTCCCGAACTAGAGGAATCCTTTCAAACTCTTAAGAATCTTTTGTGTAATGTTCCTGTGTTAACTCTACCTGATGGCAATGACGATTTTGTGGTATATTGTGATGCCTCGAACCGTTGACTGGGCTGTGTGCTCATGCAGCGAGACAAGGTTATTGCTTATGCCTCTCGTCAGCTCAAGGTACATGAGAAAAACTACACTACTCACGATCTGGAGCTTGGTGCGGTTATTTTTGCGTTAAAGATCGGGCGACACTACCTTTATGGTACAAAGTGTGTGGTCTTCACCGACCATAGGAGCCTCCAACATATCTTTGACCAAAAAGAGCTGAACATGCGACAGAGACGTTTGGTGGAATTGCTTAACGACTACGATTGCGAAATTCACTATCATCCTGGCAAGGAGAATGTAGTAGCCGATGCCCTTAGTCGTAAAACCCATTTCAAGGCTATTCAGATCTCTAGTAATCTGCATGCTTGTATTCGTGAAGCTCAGTGTTCGTCAGCTAATGAAGGAAGTCTAACTGTTGAAGTTCATGGCGCTAATGTGAACTAGCTCGAAACTAAATCTGATGGTCTTCAGTACTATCTAAATCGCATCTGGGTGCCAGATCGTGATAATCTCCGTGAGCTCATCATGAATGAGGCTCACAAATCCCGTTACTCTATCCATCAAGGTGCCGATAAGATGTACCAGGACCTGCGTACGACTTATTGGTGGCCTGGCATGAAGAGGGACATTGCTGTATATGTGTCTAAGTGCCTTACTTGGTTGAAGGTAAAGGCTGAACACCAGCGTCCTTCTGGACTCTTAGAACAACCCAAGATCCCAGTTTGGAAATGGGATAGCATCGCTATGGACTTTATTACCAAACTACCCCGTACCTCTAAAGGTCACGATAGTATCTGGGTGATTATAGATCGTTTGACCAAATCAGCCCACTTTCTTCCTATCCGTGAAGATTACAGAGTGGAGAAACTTGCTCGGGTCTATACTGATGAGATTATATGCCGTCATGGCATACCTCTTGACATAATCTCGGACCGTGATGGTCGTTTTACTTCGCGTCTTTGGCAAACGTTTCAGTCCGCTATGGGTTCGCACTTGAATCTTAGCACGGCCTTTCACCCTCAGACGGATGGGCAGACTGAGCGTACTATTCAAACCCTAGAGGATATGCTCCGTTCCTGTGTCATCGACTTTGGTGGTAACTGGGATGTACATTTACCATTGATTGAGTTCTCGTACAACAACAGCTATCATTCCAGTATTCAGACGGCTCCTTTCGAAGCTTTGTATGGCCGCAAGTGCCGATCTCCTCTCAGCTGGCATGAGATTGGTGATAAGCAGTTTACTAGCCCTGAAATCATTCAAGAGACAACGGATAAGATTCTTCAAATCCGTGATAACTTGATCAAGGCTAGGAGCAGACAAAAGAGCTATGCTGATAATAGGCGGAAGCCACTGGAACATTGTTTTCAGGACCGGACCGGAGGTCAACCCGGTCGCCTTACGGGGTCAAAGGTCGGACCGGTCCGACCGGTTCGACCGGATTACGAACCGGATGATAATATATAATTTATGAATATATATTATAATAAAAATTAACAATTTTTATTATTTCTAATATGTACATCGTATTTTATATTTAGAAAATTAAGTTTCACAGTTTGAAATGAAAAGTCACTGTACATTCAGACTATTGACAGCCTAACATCATTGACCAAGGCCCTATTAATTGTAGACTTAATTAAAAAAAAGCGAAATTTCAACATCTAATAAATTGAAAACACCATACATCTATTTCAACTCTTCACATTCAGATCTGAGCTAAACTCACCCATCGGCTGGCAAAAAAACAAGGTGAAGGCTGTGTATCTTCTCTTTTTTCTACTCCGATTTCTAGTCGATTAACAGTTCACCCGTCTCTGTTACGATCTCTTCTATTAGTATTTACATCTTCAAGTGTTCAGACAAAGCTTGTAAGATGCTTGTCGGAATATGAGATGTGATTAAAATGCTCGTCGGAACTCAGAAATAAATAAAGTACGCTGAAACCGGTCCGACCATTCACCGATTTTCCGGCCCAACCGCCGGCCAACTGCAAGAACTGTTTGTTGTGGGGAACCGGACGACGTAAGCAGCGGATCCCGGCCCGACCGGTCGGACCGGCCGGTCCGGTCCGGGTTTGAGAACATTGCTCTGGAATTTGCTGTTGGTGACCGAGTTCTTCTCAAGGTATCTCCCTGGAAGGGAGTAGTTCGTTTTGGAAAGAAGGCAAAGCTTGCCCCTCGCTATGTGGGTCCTTTCATGATACTTGAAAGGATTGGCAAGGTAGCATACAAACTCGACTTGCCACAAGAACTAAACAACGTGCATCCAGTGTTCCACGTATCCAATCTACGTAAATGCCTAGCCAACGAGGGACTGTAGGTTCCTCTTGAAGACTTGTAAATAAACGAAGTTGTTCAGTTTGTGGAGAAACCGGTCGAAATCATGGATCAAACTGTCAAGCGTCTGAGGCGCAGCAAAATTCCCATTGTTAAGGTTCAATGGGAAGGAAAGCGTGGCGCCGAATTAAGTTGGGAATTGAAAAGTAATATGAAGGCTAAGTGCCCGCATCTCTTCGAGCAGTCTTCTTCTAAGATTTAGGCGACGAAATCTCCTAAAAGAGGGGAGACTGTAACGCCCAGCGTCCTGAAACTTTAGACACTTGGCAAGATCAGTCCCTAAACTTCTATTAATTGTCAGTTTTAGTCCCTGTAGTTGTGTGATGTTAATACTTTGATACTTTTGGCATTAATCTTATTGATATTGATGCTTGATACTATGATGCTTGATTCTTTATTCTAGATGCTTGATTCTTGACACTTAAACTATGAGACTTGATACTTAATGTAGATACTTGACTCTTGGTGCTTAATCTAGACACTTGATTCTTGATGATTAAACTAGATACTTGATTCTTGATACTATGGAAGCTAGATTCTTTATGATGATTCTTGATACTTGATACTTGGACTCTTGATTCTTGATGCTTGAGAAACTATGATTCTTGAATCTTGAAACTTATTTGGTGCTTGACTCCTTAGACTCGTGAAACTTGATTCTTGGTTGAACGAGAGACTGGAGCCTTGTCACTGGCGGAATCTATGAAACTTGGAAACTTTTGGGTTGTAGTGAATCTAGATACTTTACCTAAACTATACGCAACACAACGCCTAACCTACTCGCTAAATGAATCAAAGTCAAGAACGCGGAAAGAATGGATTGGCCAGAGTGGCCATCCGATCGGATTGCCACTCGATCGGGTGACCACTCGATCGATCGGCCACCCTATCCACCTTGCACCACCTTAATACCCTTTCTCACTATAAATAGAACTGTCACATCACCATTTTGAGTGATGTGACAGCTCTGCTCGACCAGACACGCGCACTCTTCATTTCTTCTTTTTCTCATCGATTTCGGTACGTTTTAGGCTAGATCTTTGTACTTTCTTAATCTACACATCGTCCACTACGTGATTCTCGCTTGAAATCACACTTTTCACTGTGAAATCTCTCGGATCTAAGTTCTTGAGGGTGACGTCATCATAGGGGTTTGTACAAACTGCCATGTGATGTCATTCTGAGCAAGATCTAGCTCAGATCTAAGGCATTTCATGCGTTTTTACACTAAATCTAGACTTTTCATATAAAACTTGTGTATCTTCATCTTTTTCTCAAACTTTCACCATTAATCGGTGGAACCTGGGTCTAAACGGGCTGTGGACTTGATGAATAGTCTAAAGCCGGCTTGGATCTGAGTTAATACCAGTGAAGATGAGCATGGAATGGATTATGACATTAACTCGTTACGAACAGACGACTGAACGGACAGGGGTGATTCCCACCCGATTAGAACGGCGGTGTGTTAATGAGTTTACTGTTGTCACAATACGTACCGTACCGTACCGTCACCGTTAAGCTAAGAAACTTGGAAATTTTACAAACATGTTAAACAAGAACAAGGGTCGCCCGATCGAGCGGCAACCCGATCGGACAGCCATCCGATCAGACAGCCACCCTATCAGGTGACACTTGCCTTTTTGCCTTGAAACTTAGAAACTTTTCAACACTTGGAAATTGGGCGTCTTGATCGAGTGGCAACCCGTTCGGACAGGCGTCCGATCGAACAGCCATCCTATCCGGATGCCCAAGGCACCTGACACTGGATCGAGTGGCAACCCGATCGGACAGTCACCTGATCGAGCAGCCACCCTATTCCCTTCACTTGTACTCAAGTGGCAACCCAACCGGATGGCCATCCGATCGGGCAGCCATTTGTCTCTTCACACGCATGAGTCACCCGACCGACTGGCAATCCGATCGGACAGCCATCCGATCAGACAGCCATCCGATCCAGTGACTGGTTTGACACTTTATTCAATCTCGTTACTATACTCGACTCTTATCCTATTGTAATCTAATCAGGCTAATTCTAAAAAGAGCTCTCTTTGATCCAATAGCAGTTTATACTGTTAAGCAATCACTGTGAGTGTACTCGATCCCCTTTTTACTTTAAGCTTTTGGGGTGTAACATGTATTCTATGAAACTTAAACTTGAATCTTTGAAACTTATACTCTATCCTATGTGAGCATGAAACTTGTGATTCTTGATTCTTGACTTTTTGTGTTATATGACGTTTAATCCAGAGTGTGTAGTTCCGCCTTAACAATAGTAGCGCTATAGGAGATGCACCTCTCCCATTATTCTCAGGGGGTATTGTTAGGAGGATTCTAGTTTACCTTGAGTCTTGGGTAAACACTAAAGCATCGGGATACTTGGGCTATCACTGCGTGGGCTGCGACACTAGCACGGCTGAAACTATTTTATTGCTTATACTGTGGATATGAGTAGTTTTAATCTATTATTCTATTATCAAACTTGTATACTCGCCAATACTTTTGTATTGATATTTTAATACATGTTGCAGGCTAATAGGATGCTTGGAATGCATGGAATCCAGCTAGGAGACGCTTAGAAACGTCACCTAGTTAACTTAGAAGCTTTTGAACATTGTGAACAATGATTGTTATGTTTTTGTACTGGATGTGTTTGGTTGGTACTCTTTAGACTATTGCTATGAAATCAATCTAATTCTATATTGAAACATATAGTGTTATGGAATTCTCATGAGCAATCTGAACGCTTAGTGCTTGCACCCCGATGTTTCCGCCATCGGTTGGGGTATGACAAAAAAGATGAAGGGGGTGCGTGTAGATCATAGAAGTACAAGATTTGGGGTAGAAACTTACAAGAATTGCGAGGAATCGAGAGAAAATAACCCAAAAGCGCGCTGGTCGAGTGAGAGCTGTCACATCACTTGAACAGTGATGTGACAATTGCTATTTATAGGTGAGGAGGAGAGGGGGTGATGGAGTGCGGTGGATCGGATAGCAATCCGATCGGATGGTTCGATCGAATGGTCGTTCGATCGGTGGTCTCCGGCGAGTTGCGTTTTGGTGTTTCGTTTTGTTAAACGTTGCGTTAGTTTGCTTACACATAACCATACACCTATAAATATATTTGTTATAACTAGTCACAAAGGGTCGTATATAAATATCCACATTTCCAGTTTGCGATGAAATAATCGAGTTTCGTTTTGAATATGTGTTACATTGCGACGCATCACGGCTATCGAGGAGGGTAGAATAGGTCCTCACCCAACGTCATCATAAGCGTTAGTATATGCGGTACGATGTGTTATAGCGATAAAGTATGCGTAATATGCGAAAATCCACGAAAATAGTGTTGTATTGCGATATAGTTACGTTATGATCCGAATCTCAGGTGCTAGGCGTAACGAGTGTAACGAGTAGTAACAACGCACAAACGTGCGGGTTGTTACATTCTTCAAGAGAAGCATGATTCGCTTAGTATATATAATTCTGGTAGGTGGCACCTATTCAACTGTAATGATAGCCTATAATTTTTTTTAAGTGAAATTTAAATGAACAATTAAAACATTATGGCAATGCCACCAATTTGAATTGAATATTTAACTTTTATATTACAAATGGGGTGGTGGTCCATTGGCAAAGATAAAGCATTTAAATCACATAGGTTGGGAATGGGAAGGTCTTGGGTTCAAGTCTCACAGACGAACATGGGATTAAAGAAATTAGCCATTAAAAAATATTTAACTTTTATATTCATCTATATACCATATCTATCATATATTAACTCTATTTAATGATCATTTATGTTTATATGATTTACTTTTAATTTTATATTACCCCAGTCCCCGTTAATGGTACTTTCTCTCTCCCTTATTTATGTATATTGTTAGGCTTGTAAACGAATTGAACGCTCATGAATTGTTGGTGAACTTGTTCGATAGGAAGTTCATTTATGTTCGTTTATTTAATAAACAAACGCACACGAACAAAAAATTTTGTTCGTTGAGTTAAATAAACGAACATGAACACACCTTGTGTTCGTTCATTAATGTTCGTAAACGTTCGTTTATGTTTGTTTATTATATTCGTGAACGTTCGTTTAAATTTTAGTAAATACATAAATAGTTATATTTATATGAATATTAGCTTTTCTAACTACTTATATAATTAGTAATTAAGTTTTATAGTAAAAAAAAAGAAATTTTAAAATTTTTCTTAGATCGTTACTTAATATTTATATAAAAACCTACTTAATTTTAGCATCTATGAACCCAAAATTAGATGTGGTTTCGGATAAACTGATTAGACTTGTTTGTTTGTGTTCACTAATGTTAAATTGTGTTTGTTTATATTTGTTCGGTTACGTTCATTTTTGTTCGTTTATGTTTGTTCAATCATGTTAATTTATGTTTGTTTATGTTCGTTTATGTTCGTTTAGCTTTAAACGAACGAACATAAACGACCACGAACATGCCCGATTTCTTAATGAACAAACACGAACAACAAAATGTGTTCGATTATATGTTCGTGTTTGTGTTCGGTTAAAGTTAAATGAACGAACACGAACATGCCTATGTTCGTGTTCGTTCGGTTCGTTTACAGGCCTATGTATTGTAACATGTTCTATTTTTTCGCTTTTGTTTTTTTAGGCAAAAGTACTATTTTGGCCCTTGTTGTTTAACAAGTTTAACCCTTTCAGTCTAAAAAGAAATCTTTTAATATATCAAACCCTAAAATTGCATTTTATAACAGTTTTGGCCCCCTTACATTAACTATGTTACTTTCTCTAGTAAATATAAGGGTATTATGGTCCTTTTATAGCTTAAGAGCTGTTTATGTAAGTTATAAATTTCTTTTAATATTTTATTTGTGTAATTACTTAATTTTTTTTTTTTATTTCACGATTATAATTTAACAAAATATGTTTTAAATATAAAAAATAAATACATATTTATTAAATAATTTGTTTTTTTTTTATAAATCTCGTTTTAAAAAAAAATGTTTTTTTAACCTTTTTAAAATCGTGTATCGTTTTAAAAATCGTTTCTTTTTAAACTATTTGTTTTTAAAATCGTTCTTTTTAAGTCCTTAGGGTTTTTTTTTTAATTGAACAGTTCATTTTTAACCATTTTTTTTAAAACCATATGTTTTTTAAACAACTCATTTTTTAAAGTCGTTCATTTTTAAAGTTGTTTATTTTTAAAAGCGTTCCTTTTAGAACTGTTTTTGTAAAACGTTCCTTTTATTTTTAAAGCGTTATTTTAATCGTTTATCTTTTTTAAACTCTTTGATATTTTAGATCGTTCGTTTGTTCGAAATTCGTTCATTTTTTAAACCTTTTATTTATTAAAAGCATACGCTTTTTAAACCTTCTATTTTTGACATATTTTTAGTACCTTTTGCTTTATTCTTATCAACGTTGTTTTTAGATCTTTGAAAAACCCGTTCGTTTGTTAAAAAAGAAAGGTAAAAGATGAACAATTTTAAACAAACAAACGTTTTTTTTTCCAAATAAATAAAAAACAACGTTTATAAAAAAACAAATGGCATTAAAAAATCATGTTAAAATATATAAGGTTTTAAAAAGCAAATTATTTTAGTAAACAAAACGTTTAAAAAATGAATGAATTTCGAACAAACAAACAATCCAAAAAATGGAAGATTTTAAAAAAGATAAATGATTCAAATAATGCTTTAAAAATAAAAGAAACGTTTTACGAAAACGGTTCTATAAGGAACGCTTTAAAAATAAACGGCTTTAAAAATGAATTGTTTAAAAACATATGGATTTAAAATGAGTGGTAAAAATGAACTGTTCAATTTAAAAAGAACGAAGGACTTAAAAAAGAACGATTTCAAAAACAAATAGTTTAAAAAGAAACGATTTTAAAAATGATAGACGGTTTTAAAAGGGTTAAAAAAACATTTTTTAAAACGACATTAAAAAAACAAATTGTTAAAGAAATATGTATTTATTTTTTATATTTAAAATGTATTTGTTAAATTATAATCGTGAAATAAAGAAATAGAAAAATTAAGTAATTACACAAATAAAAATATTAAAAGAACTTTATAATTTGCATAAACAACCCCTAAGCTATACAATGACCATAATACCCTTATACTTAACTAGAAAAAAGTAACATAGTTAGTGGTAGGGGCCAAAAACCGTTATAAAATGCAATCTCATGGTCCTGATATGCTAAAAGATTTCTTTTTTGACTGAAAGGGTTAAACTGGTTAAACCACATGAGCCAAAATAGTAATTTACTCTTTTTAAAAAGATAACTCATAAACCCTCTAAAACTCATTAATGTCCGTTGTGAGACTATAACCCTAAACCATTTGAGTAGAAACACCTTGATACCTCTAGGATATAAGCTCTTTGACTTCTTTTGTAACGGTTTCACTAAAAAGTAAAAAGGACAATGTTACGTCATTGTCATGCAAGCAGGATTGGTTTTAGCGGGTATGAACCCATTAAACCTGCCGCTAATATTAAACTTCATGTTTTAACAACTTAATTCAAGAAAAAAATACGTAACACAACCCCCTATGACGCCCCCTTCAATTTTGTATGTAGTGGATAACCTTCCATAACCCCCCTTATATATATGTATGTATATGTGTAGTGGATAACCTCCCATAACCCCTCTTCAATGTATGTATGTATGTGTGTGAGAGAGAAACAAAATATAATCCCCTTCTTCCCGTGATGAGCGCTATAGCTCCCAAAACTCCAGGGGAGCAGTGTTTTGAGCATTATAAAGGGTTATAGCGCCCGTAACCTTCTTTCATGTCTCTGCTACGCATGCACTAAGTACACTTTCATGATACATCTTATCGTAAACTTTAAATTAACTATGATGTTTTGTTCCATATTCCCTTTGATATCTCCTAAAAAAAATTATTGGGGAGACCAGAATGCTTTTAAGTTCAAACATCTTATCATGTGAATCCATTGTCAATCTACAAGTGTCAACCGGCCATTTGAATTTTCACATAAGGCTATGGGGTGTGGAGGCATGGATTGAGACATTATTGACACATAAGAACATTAATCAAATGGTACACCAACCCCTTCTTGATTGATGGTGGTTTGCGTTGATTGAACCACGTTTACCACAGCCCTCCCATTTGATGATTTTAAGACAAAAATATATTAAAAGAATAAAGGGGGAGCGGTTTGGGTCATGACCACACCCTTAAGGTAGTGATTTTGGATGGTGGATTAGAGATGGGCGACATGACTCCTATGTGGCGGGTCATGAGGGTCATGACCACATCCTTTAGCCAAGAGTCCACAGTTGTTCCGGGCTTTACCGAGTGCCATTATGACAATTCCCTTCCCCTTTTCTTTTTCTTTGGTGTTTTTTTTCTTTCTGGCTTTACAGACGTTAAAATAAGATCAAAGGGAACCCGGAAAAATGGAAATCACAAAATATGATCACTAATTTTTTTATTAACCTTTTTCTACGAACGGCGAGTATATATTGAAAATAAAGTCAACCAGAAGCGCTGGGCAATTATAAGAGAAATAGAATTAAAAAAAAAAAGAAGAAGAATATACATAGATCAAGTGGAAAGTAGACAAAAGTACAAAACCACTTGAAAAAAACATACTAGACAAAAGTACAAAACCACTTTAAAAAAATATATAAACACTTAAAGGACCAACTATAAAAGAGGCTGACTAGAAGCAAGAATTCGGGTAGCGACACGAATGAGACCATTTGATAGGCTGCATATTCGATCCATGAGAAATCCACAAGAACAGTTGAGATCTAATGACTTCATATATCTTCATAACAAAGAACCGAAACAAGCATTTGTTCTTTCCATACAAACACTACAAGAATGGAAGGTCTTTAGCGGCGACAGCTGTCGCCGCTAAAAGTCATTGTCGCCGCAATTGGTCTTAGACTTTTAGCGACGACATTCCGTCGCTAAAGGGTCGTCGGAATTAAACTTGGTCGGTAAAGGCAATGGTCAATAGCGGCGACATGTCACTAGTACAAATTATGATTTTTCTGAGCTAAAAAAATATTAATTTAGGCGGTTAGACACATAAACCGCCCAAAAATCAGCACAATAAACTTACACCCACGTTTTTTTGAGCTATATGGCTCAAAAAAATGATTTTTTTGAGCTCTTACAAATTTTAGCTCAAAAAAATAGGTTTTTTTGTGCGAGCATAACAACCTAGCTCAAATAAATAAAGGGTTTTTATCATATTTAAAAAAACTCTACGAAAATCCCATCTCTTTAATTATTTTTTTCTCTTTGCAAACCCTAGCTAGCCTAGCCTCTGGTTCTTCAATTCAATTCATTCTTCATTCTATTCAAACAATCATTTAGTAACAGGTATATATCATATGTATTATTGTATATTAATTGTTTGATCAATATGTATTAATTAATTATTTGTTGTTATTTGATTGTAGATAAAAATTGAATTATTCTAGCTTTTATTCTTCATTAAATCAAATCAAGAGGTTAAAGGTATGAACTTTTGTTTCTTATTATCTTTGTTGTTGATGTATTTTATGTTTTTATGCATAATATGTATGTATACATATATGACAAATTAGATTTAGGTGATGCTCGTGGTAAATATGTTCAATGGCCACGTTTTGCAATAAAGGTAATTTCGGGTTTACGTAACATTTGTGGTTTATAGTTTCATGTTTATTGATTGTTTCAGACAGTTAGTAAGTGTGTTGTTTTGAATTAGGTTTATTTCGGGTTTACGTAACATTTCATTAGGTTAAGTTCGGTTTTATTGTCATGAGTCTTTTAGCGATTTTAGAAGTTTTTTTTGGAATTAGGTTTTAAGGGTAATTCAAAGGTCTGGTTGTGATTGTAAATGTAATAGCAGATGAGATGGTAAATGAGAAATATTAGAAAATACTAAAAGACTATTTTTAGTATAATTAAAAGTCATTAGCCATTAAAAAAGATTGTAGGTGACTAGAGATTTTTACCCATCTGATGGATGGGCTCCTAATACAATCATATGATTCTCACATATTTGACAAATGAAAGAAAATAATGTATGTTTTGTTAAATTGTAGCTTTTGAACACAGAGACAACTCCCCAAAACCAAGACTTGACACAACAGTTGGAGGACGTCACATGTTATGAACCACAGGTTAGTGGTTTGGTATTACTTTGGTCCGGGTAATATATATTTTATATTAATTTTATTTTATATTGCAATAATTTCGTTTGTTGTAGTTTGAGGAACCTAATGAACTAAATCAAACTCAACATTATCATATTGATCCGACTACTATAGAAAATTTTGATGACGAGGTAATCAACAACTCAAATTCTCATTATATATATATATATATATATATATATATATATATATATATATAGGTAGAGGATCCTGTAAAAAAGGCCTAAAGTGTGAGAAGGGTAAGAAAGAATCTCAGCCATTAGATCTTTTGATCTAATGGTTGAGATCAATAGGGACCAAATTGTAAAATATTTTCATTAATTTGGACTGATTTGAAATATCTAGGGGCAATATAGTCTTTTAAACCCACTAGAAATTAGGTAATGCACATGTAACTTCCCCCCGTCTTTTTTAAACGTTAATAACTTTTTATACGTAACTTTTTAAAAAAAAAATACACCATAATATCGAGCGTTTTTTTATCTTTAATATGAGTACCATATTGCTATACTTATATAGAGAAAAAAATATGTTTTGATCAGATGTTTAGTCAATGAATGGTGTTATATACTTGCTGAATGGTTTATATACTTACTGAATGGTGTTATATACTTGCTGAATGGTGTTATATACTTAGTGAATTGTGTTATATACTTGCTGAATGTTGAATGGTGTTATATACTTGCTGAATGGTGTTATATACTTGCTGAATGGTGTTATATACTTCCTATAATTAAGGTGGCGGTTATGGGAAGTTTTTAATTAATTGAATTAATGATAAAATTACTTGGTTACCCTTTTTCAATTAATTTAGATCTAATGGCTGAGTTTCTTTCTTACCTTTCTCACACTTTTGGTCTTTTTTACAATAACCTTACCCTATATATATATATATAAACAATGCACAAATAAAAATAATTAGTTTTTCAATTAATGTAGTTTGTTTCTGGCGCATTTTTCCCGATCAACATGATGTACACATGTCGGAACGACTCGATGCGATGGTAATCAACAACTCGAACATGTTATATGTGTGTGTGTATGTGTGTATATATACTCTTAAAAGCGTTTGTTTAATTATGTAGTTCGATGAAGAACCTCCCGCTCCAAAGTTGTCAACGGCTAAACAAAAAATACAAAATGCCTTGTTGAAGATAGAAAATGAGCGGCCTGAAAATATTAGGTTATGGGCTGCACGATTAAAGGATCTCTTTAATGGAAAGATGAGCATTGAGATTAATTTTCCTAAGGAGATGTACCCCAAGACTTTGTTTGATATCGAAGTTGAATCCATCGAATATGAGGGGATGTTACAGTTTTTGGCGAACGGGTTGCTTGAGGCTAGCTTTTTGCATTGGTGTCAAATGTAAGTTTTTTCTTATTATTTTTATTTCGTACAATAAATTTATTTGTTAACACAGCTGAATTTTTAACCTTGTAATTTTTTTCTTGTTTGATATCAGATATTTGTATAACATAGTATTTTATAAAATAGTTCCAGAAGACCCTAAAGTTGCCAACTTCAATATCCACAAAATAACCTTGTTATTTGATTTCTTTTTAGATTTGGACCCAGACAACAAGCGTAACACAAGAGGAAATCGACATGTTGGTTGAAAACATCATGACGCAGTTTTTTAAGAGTAAAAGTGTAGGTTGGTTGGGTTAGGTTGGTGTAGTTATAATTTGAACTACTTTGGAAGATGGGTTAGCTAGGTTAGTGGTAGTTATTTGAACAACTTTGGATTATTATGTTTAGAACAACTTTTGTAAACTTTGGAAGTTAGGGAATCAAGAGGTTCTATGATGTTTGCTGAGTTTTTGATTGTTTTAGTTTTGTGTATCCATTATCCAATATTTTGAGCTAACACATTATTTTCTCTTTCTGTGTATATAGCAGCCATTATTTTGAGCTCTCCCCATTATTTTGAGCTAAATATAGCCATTATTTTGAGCTCTGCATTATTTTTTTGGGCGGTTGGGATATTAAACCACCGCTCAAAAACACAAAATCACAAAATTATTGGCATGTTTTTTTGGGCGGATTTTGTATTATTTTGGGCGGCTTTTTAACCGCTCAGATTAGTTAAACATTTTTTCCTGCGACATTTGTTTAGGCGGTCATAAAACCGCTCATAATCTTCATTTACACCGCCTAAACAAATACTTTTTGTAGTAATGTGTGTCGGCGCTAAATGTCTATTTTTTAAAATAAAAAAAACAGCAGTTGTATATAGCTGCACCCAGCCAGTTTTACGGTCAAAAAACAGAACTTGCCTAATTCAAACAACGCAAACATACACGCCATGAACATATACTAAAGGTAATATAATTACAAACTACGTTTAAGTCCTACAATGTTTAATAAAATCCTACATTAAAAACAACAAGTCACTCGTCAGAATCATCCTCATCTTCTCTATCGAATAAGTCGTCAGAATCGTAGTCGTTTGACTTTCCTTTTCCTTGTGAAGCAAGATAGTTGTTAAGTTGGTTCAAAAAGGAGGGGGTTTGGAACAAGCTGTTAACAAAATCCTACAATAATAGATATCAAAACGTATATTAGCTTATTAATTAACGCTACCAACATATATTTAACAAGGAAACATGCGTTCGTTTGTCATTTTATAAATTGTGTAGTTTACCTCGGAAAAGGGTTCTTGCGTCCGAGCTTGCAAAGACGACATGTTCGAGGACGTGTTGGAAGAAGGTTTAGGCCCCATCCCCCGGTACCATCCTCGCCTCTCTCCCAACGCTTCCTGATACGGGGCAATTGAAGGACCATCACCACTCCATTTATTTGTGGCCTGTTGTAAGTTCCCCTGTATTTTACGAAGATGATTAAATATATATGTATATATATATATATATATTTGTTATAGAAAATTATACTTAAAATAAATACTTACGTAATTTTGTTCAGCAACTGGATCAACCCAATTCCATTGATTATCCTTGTGGGTTTTAGCATACGTAGGTACCCAATCCATATCCTGTTTAACATTAAACTTAGATTAGACATTAAATAAACAAAAGCTTACACACACGCACACATACATAAAACATTACATTTTTATAGGCGGTGGTACCAAACGACGATGTCCCCCCGCGGTATGGGAATTGTTGTTTCTCGCGTACTTGTTTGTTGGCCTCGCTTCTTTTAATATATTTTTGGTCCTGGAAACCTTCGATGGTTCTCAACCAGTTATCATAGGGCATATCCGCGGGATGGCATGCCCTTGCCTTCTCAATATCATTGTAACCTCCCTTGCTCTTAAATAATTTTTTAGCTTCGTACTTGCGGTCATAGTACCGCTTCATAAGCACACTCCTAATACCACCCGTCAAGTTTTTCGCCTCTAAATCACGTTCCACTTCATCAAAATTGAAATTTTCCTACGAATTAAATAAAAAAGTTAAAATATTATATATAAATTAGATTTAACGATTTCGCACATGTATGGTAACGGCGCATTTGCATGTGCTTAAATATTTGACAAAATTTTATGCATGTAACTTATTTACCCATAAGTGGTTCATGATGGCATCCTTGTACGATGGTGAAACGTTATCCCATCCAATTTTATCAAATGGGACAGTCCGCCACATATACAGGCCGGCCTCCCTTGAAAATATATCTCTTGTTTTACCAACGGGGGTATACGTGACCTGTCTGTCAAACATAAGCGATACCCCCCCCCCCCCCCGCTTTTACCAGACGCCGTAGTTTCTCATTTTTGTCTTTCCCCCTAACCCTCTTCGGGGGAACCGCTGCAATTAAAACAAAAATAATTAGTAACAACATTTATAATATATAAAATATAAGGACTACAAAATAATTTAGTAAAAGACTTACCGTCAGTCTCATGCGTGCCAATAAATTAACCACCAGGAGGCGGTGGATCACCAGCGTCGTCACCCCCATGTCCCCATGGGGCCACATCCGCCATCAGATATGCGAATATAAGCAATATCGAAAACATAATCCCTAAAAAGTTACAAATGTTACAGCATGTGTATCTAATAGAAATTAAGGGAAAGTACAACAAGTGTAACTCAAATTCAAATAAATATTTCAAACAAGTGTTTATCAAATACAAATAAATATAAATTACATTAACTTTTCTTTTAGTCAGACTCCATATAATCGGGATCGTCCTCATCACAATCAGCCTCGACCTCATCACAATCAGTCTTGACCTCAAACACTTCATCGACGGTAGCCGTTGGGGGATCAACTTCAATTGAAGGCTCAGCCGCAGTAACATGAGAAGATCCAATTTGAAAGTACTGGGTCAAGTCAATGACAAGTGGACAGTCAGATGAAGAGTTGTTGTCGACAACGTCAATATCTTCTAAGCCTTTGTCAACATTTTGAACCTTATTGACGCGGTCATCACTTAATGGCCGAACCCAATTTTTTCGATGATTAACATTTTCGACTACCCACCTATGTTTATTTTTTTGGTTTTGAGACGTTTCTTGGATGAAGAACACTTGTTTGGCTTGCGAAGCAAATATGAGTTGATCGTCTTTGTCCCATTCATGTTCAGTGCTTATACTGGTGATATTATTGTCATGGTTTACACCCATTCGAGTATCAAACCACTTGCACTGAAATAGGACAGTTGAATAATCATTTGTATAACGCAACTCAATAATTTCTTCTAATTGGCCATAAAATTTCACACCGTTCTCTCCAACCACTTCCACCTGTAACACCCCGAAAACGGGTTTGGTAATCAAACCACGTTAATATTATGAACGGGTAAAATACCGTTAGTGGTAAAATTAACCCGGCAAATATGAGGATTTAAATAAATAAATCTAATATTAAATAAAAATGGAATAAAAGCTTTAGAGGAAATAAAGTTTATAAGAGTCCCGAATTAACGGGACTTAAAATGAAACGGGTTATGACTTCCCCGAACCCACTAGGTAACTAGGAATATTAACCTAGTTAGTTATGTGTTTTTAGAATAATAAAGGAAACTTGAAATAGTTAAACCTTTTATAAATCCTTGAAACTATAGGGACTAAAAGGGGCCAAGAGTGAAACAAGATTAAAATTAAAAGAATTGAAACACCAAAACACGCACTCATGTGCGTGTTTGGTCGTGATTTCCAGGAGCCAAGAAAAGGGCTCTTACAAGCCCAAAAACTCACAAGAAATTCAACTAAATCAAAGAGAAATCGAGCCGGGAAATTGGGGCTTTTAATAAAATCGTGATCACCAAGCTTAGGGGATCACAAGGTATGTTGAATTTTGATGTTTGGTGATATTTTGAATTTGTGATAAACATGCATGAACAAAATTCTTGTATGAATGCTTAATGTTATAGTGATATTGATGTGAGTATAAGTCTAGGAACAAACCCTAGATGCAAACTTGTATAATTGTGCCATAAACTAGTGATTAGTCAACTAATCAAGTATGAGCTAAATGGGTTTTGATGATTTGATGAAATCGATGTTGTATTGGTGTTTATGAACATCATACTAACTCGTATGAACGAACTACTTGAAAAAATTAGGGATTTTGTTAAGAGTTCATAAGTGATAAGAAGTGGGTCTTGACACAAGAGTTAAACCCATGATTATGATGGTCAAAGTGTGTATATGCTTATAATAACTAAAATTACATGTTGATTTATTATTACTTGAGGTATGAAACGGGTGACATGTTAGCTAATATGGTATCTCAAAAGATGATGCTCACTAAGGGTTTGACAATGTGCCTAATTGAGTCTTGTGAACTTGTTAGTGCATTCATATGTGTCAATTGGTGATTTGACTTTTAAAAGGCAAACCAACCTATGACAGAGTTCAATAAGAAAAGTAGTAAAAAGATACATAAGGTGTGAAGGTCATGATCTAGAATGACTAATCTAACCACCTTGTTGGAACTATATGATAGTTTGACGCTTGACAAGCTAGGTGGAAGCTTGGAAGGGAAGCGGGTTAAACGGATCAAATACGCGGGAAGGGCATAATCGGATGGAAGGTAAGTAAAGCTTACACCTGTTTTCCTAAGATATGTATTTATATAGGTTATAAATATGACAAAGATTGTATTTAAAAATATGGTTCCGACACGAAATGATACGGGTCGGAACATATCAAATGATGAAAAATCCGTGTTTAATGGTAAAAGAGGCGAATTGGTAATTTGGTCATGAAGTGACATATATAAATGCGTTTTCGAATGGCTACTTTATAAGTAAGCCTAAACGGATAAAAAGGGTAAGAACGGTGATTTAGTCGTTTATAAATGGATAAAAGTCGAATCTTTAAAAGACACCAAGTGGCATAAGCTATGTTGGATTAAACGCGTCAGAACGGGTTAAAGTGACATAACTAAATGGTGAGACATCCAAAAAGAGTTACTCAATGAAATGGTAAATAAATACCATTTAAATTTAAACGCAAAATGTTTGGTCGTTTAGACCAAACGGGTCAAATGGTAAAGTTGATACCATTTGACAAATAAAGACTAATAAGTGCTTGTCGAGTCTTATGCTCATAGGATGAAATGGTTTATAAATTAGCATATTATGGAGGCAAGGTATTAAAACAGGTCAATATGTTGACCCGAGCCAGGTACGCATAAATAAGATATTAGTTAAATATGCGATTTTGGTCAAATATCTAGTGAAAGCCCTTCGCCGTAAATGAGGGGCTAAAGTTGACCAAAACACCCTTGATTAGTAAACCGGACAAAACGACCTTTAAAGGTTGTTTAGAAACTTGTATTATGACTAGTAATCCTTAGATACGTATAAAAGTTATAGGCATAAACTTTCGTGGGTCAAATGCCTAAGAATGGATCATTTGCGTAAAATGACTAATCGAAGGGTAAAATTTGGGATAATGGGTTCATTACGTTAAATTCACCACAAAAATAGTTGTGGTGGAATGTAAGTAGTTATCTTGATATGATAATGCGAATTGTGAAAAGAGAAGAGCGAGTTAGATGCTTAAATCCATAAAAACCCGCTAAGCGGGTCAAAATAAAGTATGAGAATAAGGTTGACTAAGTGTTTGGAAAATTTTAAAATAAACCGGTAAATGTAAACATGTAAGCATACCATGTAATGGAAGCGAAAATGCTAATGTTTGACAAGCCCGGGATGGATAAAAATGATAAGAAATAACTATTGTTTTATAGCATGTAGTGTGATGTTAAAGTCAAACGGGTCGAATAATCACATAAAGGATTTATGAGCCAATAGCGTATAAATCAGATTTTGTTGTGAACCAAAGTGATATATGTGTCCGTAATTGGATTACGGTCACGTAGAAACAAGAATCACGTAAATTGGATAAGTAGATCGAAAGTTATGCAACTTTCAAGTTGAAATGTTATTAGAAATCATAGCTGGGCATTTGCAGCAACAAAATAACAAACATTCTGACGAAACAAGGCCGTCGCGTCGCGCGACAACCAAACGATATCATCGTCGCGGCACGGAACCATCGTCGTGGCACGCGACGGGTGTAAAAGCTACAAATTGTTGTTTTGTTGTTAATTGGCTTAGAGAACTTGGTTTGTTGTATTGTATAACTATCAAAACTAATATTTATGATGGTTTATAAAATGTAGGTATGCTTGAAGTGCCGGATGACGATCAAGCCTTACGGAGAACCGAACACGATAAAGAATCAAGCTTCCGCACTATATTTTGTCGTCACTTTTAAACGACGAACTTGTACGTGTTATGATGTATAGTTTTAAATCTGAAAATGTTTTAGTAGACCCGTATTTTCAACATATGTGTAACCGTTAATACACAAACATAGTCTAAATCTATATGTAAATCTTATAATCGAACTAAGGGTGTTACAAGTTGGTAATCAGAGCTCATGGTTAAAAGGATAAAGTGTTCGGTTCGAAGCTTGATCGCAAATCCGGTAAGTACATATATATTAATGGTTTGGTATAAGTTAAAATGTTGTGAACAACACATAGGGTTATTGTGTAATACACGTTACCTCAATTAAATGATAAATATAGTTGACGAAATTGCGCGCGTTGACGCGTATAGTAGAAAAGTCTTGTATTATAATATGGGCGATTATTGAAGTTAATATTACTAACTCTTGTAAATGTTTTAATTGGAGGACACTCGCATCTGAAGATAGCGAGAGTTTAACAAATTGCGGATTTTACGGAGGAACGGTCCAAATATGACAAGTAGAGTATGCTCACCAAGACCTAAATCGCGTAACGATCGCGAATAAGTTAATGGCAAGGAGAGCCTGTTAGAGCAAGCATTATCAGGTGCACGTTTTAAATAGAGGCATTACTTACTTGGGGTGTAATGTGAAAATTACAAAGAGGTCATGTATACCAAGTGTTGATCAATTACTCTGGCCAAGTAAGTAGTGAACACGTGGTACCATGAACTTCTTATGATGGACATATTTACATCCGATGTAGTAAGGACGGGGTGAATGGAACAAATTAAAAAGTACCCAACTGAAACAAATGATCAAAATACTTGATAGTAATGTAAACGCACAGCCGGGTGACGGAAGCGTATTACATTAGAAAAATGAGCCCGAGAGAAGGGACAAAGACCAACGTAAATGATGATATAAATGAATGACCTAAGGAAAATTCACGAAAATAAGTCATTTTGGACGAAAGAGCCATGGTGGACAAAATGGACAAGTAAAACCAAAGTATAGATGATCCGCAGGGTCATAAAAACGAAGGTATTGCCCACAAAAAAAAAAAGATAATCAAGGTTGTTAATTGTGGTCGTAGTAAAGAAAGGATGACGATGGTAATAGTCACTCAGAATCTGTAAGGCTGTCAAGGATGGTCCCACAAATAATAAAAGACATGGTTGAATAAAAGCGATGGATTTCGCTAAGACGACCAAATAAATCGAAGCGAAGTCTTAATGCATACCGGAAGGGTCACAATGATAACGACTTCGGTAAAATACCCGGTTGATGGGTAAGGATTTAATCACATGCGTAGACCGAGAAACGGGAACGCGGGTGGAAAGTCAAAAGACTCGGGTTTCAAGTCATGACTAAAAGACGATAAGATACTGCAAATAGAAGTTTTGATAAATTACGTTCAACTATTTTAAAGTTGAACGGATTGAACAAAGAATGAGGCCTGACATTCATAAGTGACGAAGTTCACACGAATAAGTCAAACGAGTTAAATAAAGGATGACGCTTGCTAATGCAAGTAAGCGCGAACCGAATAAATAAGAGCGCAAAATATTAATAAACCTATGTAAAGGGTCATTGGTGTAAAAAAAATAATAAAAAAATAAATATTAAGATAAAAGAACCCGAGTAATGGGCTGTAAAGAAGTACAAGAATGAACCGGATAACGGTAAGTGGAGAACGAACCAACGTATAAATGACGTAAGAAGTCATAGAGTTGGAAGATTAATCTAAAAAGAAAATGAATGTAGCCTTAGACTACGGTCAAGGTCCATAGGATTCAAGAATGAAAATGAATGATTTCTAAAGTTAAAAAGGGTGCATTGACACATAAAATACATTCTTAGGACGACTTGGATAAAAGATGAATCTACCGGATCATTACAACTCTTGGGAATATAAAAAGTGTTAAGGTCTACGGGACCAAAATGACCCTCGGGTCACAATTACAAAGAAACAAACTATTGGGGTCTCACCTTAAAAGGTGAAGATCTAATAAAATAGCCTACGAGGCTAAGTGAAGGAATCTACGAGTCGATAATGTAAAGCGTGGGAACTAGTTATGATTCCCCGCGTAAAATAATAACGGAAAGAAATAAATCTTTGATCGTCAATTCCCCAATGAGAGTAATTGACATAAGTTAAAAAAAATGTTAAACTAAAAGTCAGTTTTAGTCAAAAGCAACGTTTAAACAAACATAAGTAGTATGAGGTGGTTAAGGAAACCATAAACACACATAAGGCCGGAGATGGCAACATAGTATACCCGGGTGACGGGGTATGAAGTGACGGTGACTAATTAGTCTAGCCGGTAAAACTATGCAGAGTTAAGATAGTGTCATGACTTATACAAAGCGCTTGTCAATATAGGACTAACATGAAGTAAACATGTTGACGACTAACACGACTGAGTGGTCAAATGACAAATCAGTCAAAAAGGCGATAAGGATAAGAAATAAGAGGTGAAAGTCACGGTCTGTGAGGACTTAACGAAACTAAGTCTGTTCGGTATAAATTAATGAATCACATAAAGAAAGTTTCGGGGACGAAACCTCTTTAAGGGGTAGACTTGTAACACCCCGAAAACGGGTTTAGTAATCAAACCACGTTAATATTTATGAACGGGTAAAATATCGTTAGTGGTAAAATTAACCCGGAAAATATGAGGATTTAATTAAATAAATCTAATATTAAATAAAAATGGAATAAAAGCTTTAGAGGAAATAAAGTTTATAAGAGTCCCGAATTAACGGGACTTAAAATGAAACAGGTTATGACTTCCCCGAACCCACTAGGTAACTAGGAATATTAACCTAGTTAGTTATGTTTTTTTTAGAATAATAAAGGAAACTTGAAATAGTTAAACCTTTTATAAATCCTTGAAACTATAGGGACTAAAAGGGGCCAAGAGTGAAACAAGATTAAAATTAAAAGAATTGAAACACCAAAACACACACTCATGTGTGTGTTTGGTCGTGATTTCCAGGAGCCAAGAAAAGGGCTCTTACAAGCCCTAAAACTCACAAGAAATTCAACTAAATCAAAGAGAAATCGAGCCGGAAAATTGGAGCTTTTAATAAAATCGTGATCACCAAGCTTAGGGGATCACAAGGTATGTTGAATTTTGATGTTTGGTGATATTTTGAATTTGTGATAAACATGCATGAACAAAATTCTTGTATGAATGCTTAATGTTATAGTGATATTGATATGAGTATAAGTCTAGGAACAAACCCTAGATGCAAACTTGTATAATTGTGCCATAAACTAGTGATTAGTCAACTAATCAAGTATGAGCTAAATGGGTTTTAATGATTTGATGAAATCAATGTTGTATTGGTGTTTATGAACATCATACTAACTCGTATGAACGAACTACTTGAACAAATTAGGGATTTTGTTAAGAGTTCATAAGTGATAAGAAGTGGGTCTTGACACAAGAGTTAAACCCATGATTATGATGGTCAAAGTGTGTATATGCTTATAATAACTAAAATTACATGTTGATTTATTATTACTTGAGGTATGAAACGGATGACATGTTAGCTAATATGGTATCTCAAAAGATAATGCTCACTAAGTGTTTGATAATGTGCCTAATTGAGTCTTGTGAACTTGTTAGTGCATTCATATGTGTCAATTGGTGATTTTACTTTTAAAAAGTCAAACCGACCTATGAAAGAGTTCAATAAGAAAAATAGTAAAAAGATACATAAGGTGTGAAGGTCATGATCTAGAATGACTAATCTAACCACCTTGTGGGAATTATATGATAGTTTGACGCTTGACAAGCTAGGTGGAAGCTTGGAAGGGAAGCGGGTCAAACGGATCAAATACGCGGGAAGGGCATAATCGGATGCAAGGTAAGTAAAGCTTACACCCGTTTTCGCAAGATATGTATTTATATAGGTTATAAATATGACAAAGATTGTATTTAAAAATATGGTCCCGACACGAAATGATACGGGTCGCAACATATCAAATGATGAAAAATCCGTGTTTAATGGTAAAAGAGGCGAATTGGTAATTTGGTCATGAAGTGACATATATAAAATGCGTTTTCGAATGGCTACTTTATAAGTAAGCCTAAACGGATAAAAAGGGTAAGAACGGCGATTTAGTCGTTTATAAATGGATAAAAGTCGAAGCTTTAAAAGACACCAAGTGGCATAAGCTATGTTGGGTTAAACGCGTCAGAACGGGTTAAAGTGACATAACTAAATGGTGAGAGATCCAAAAAGAGTTACTCAATGAAATGGTAAATAAATACCATTCAAATTTAAACGCAAAATGTTTGGTCGTTTAGACCAAATGGGTCAAATGGTAAAGTTGATACCATTTGACAAATAAAGACTAATAAGTGCTTGTCGAGTCTTAAGCTCACAGGATGAAATGGTTTATAAATTAGCATATTATGGAGGCAAGGTATTAAAACAGGTCAATATGTTGACTCGAGCCAGGTACGCATAAATAAGATAGTAGTTAAATGTGCGATTTTGGTCAAATATCTAGTGAAAACCCTTCGTCGTAAATGAGGGGCTAAAGTTGACCAAAACGCCCTTGATTAGTAAACCGGACAAAACGACCTTTAAAGGTTGTTTAGAAACTTGTATTATGATTAGTAATCCTTAGATACGTATAAAAGTTATAGGCATAAACTTTCGTGGGTCAAATGCCTAAGAATGGGTCATTTGCGTAAAATGACTAATCGAAGGGTAAAATTTGGGATAATGGGTTCATTACGTTAAATCCACCACAAAAATAGTTGTGGTGGAATATAAGAAGTTATCTTGGTATGATAATACGAAGTGCGAAGAGAGAAGAGCGAGTTTGATGCTTAAATGCATTAAAACCGCTAAGCGGGTCAAAATAAAGTATGAGAATGAGGTTTACTAAGTGTTTGGAAAATTTTAAAATAAACTGGTAAATGTAAACGTGTAAGCATACCATGTAATGGGAGTGAAAATGCTAATGTTTGACAAGCCCGGGATGGGTAAAAATGATAAGAAATAACTATTGTTTTATAGCATGTGGTGTGATGTTAAAGTCAAACGGGTCGAATAATCACATAAAGGATTTATGAGCCAATAGCGTGTAAATCAGATTTTGTTGCGAACCAAAGTGATAAATGTGTCCGTAATTGGATTACGGTCACGTAGAAACAAGAATCACATAAATCGGAAAGTAGATCGAAAGTTATGCAACTTTCAAGTTGAAATGTTATTAGAAATCATAGCTGGGCATTTGCAGCAACAAAATAACAAACATTCTGACGAAACAAGGCCGTCGCGTCGCGCGACAACCAAATGATATCATCGTCGCGGCACGCGACGGGTGTAAAAGCTGCAAATTGTTGTTTTGTTGTTAATTGGCTTAGAGAACTTGGTTTGTTGTATTGTATAACTATCAAAACTAATGTTTATGATGGTTTATAAAATGTAGGTATGCTTGAAGTGCCGGATGACGATCAAGCCTTACGGAGAACCGAACACGATAAAGAATCAAGTTTCCGCACTTGTCGTCACTTTTAAATGGCGAACTTGTACATGTTATGATGTATAGTTTTAAATCTGAAAATGTTTTAGTAGACCCGTATTTTCAACGTATGTGTAACCGTTAATACACAAAAATAGTCTAAATCTATATGTAAATCTTATAATCGGACTAAGGGTCTTACACCACCCCAGAGTTTTGCGTTGCGCATTTTGCATCACGTTCAAGTGTCTTAAACCTAACACCGTTGACTATGCAAGCAGTGTAAGTGTAAGCAGTCATTTTCGCACAAATTGAAAGAGCATACAACTTCGGGTGGAATTCTGGAGAATTTTGTGTTTTCATCGAATGGACCTAACAAATATAGAGTAATAATGTTTGTTATATATGTATTACCTAGCAAGTGTAGAGTAATGAGTGTTATATATGTATTATACCTTATGGAGAAACCATCTCGGAAATTTGGTTTTAAGATCATCTTGGGGATGTGTATGTTTGAATTCACTACATTGATCACAAATATAAGAAAGGAATGAAAAATACTAATTAACAGATTATATAAAGTTAAAGATAGAAACACTCACTTCATGTACTCCCTGACTTCTGCGCAGTTTTCAAGGACAAACCATTCCATCTTGCTTTTTTCGATGAATGATAGATGTTTTTTCTTTGTTGCGCCAACAGGACGACATTTGGACTCAAACACCCATAACTTTCTTTTTTCAACAACGACATCATCGTTTCTATCTAGGCGATTGAACTTAGTCTGAACATCTTTAAGGTACATTGAACAAAATGTTAGAGCTTCTTCAAACACATAACCTTCAGCTATACAACCTTCCGGGCTTGTCGGGTTTTTGACATAGTTCTTTAGTTTTTTCATGTACCTTTCAAATGGATACATCCATCTAAAAGCTACTGGACCTCCCGCAATTGCTTCATCAGGTAAATGCACAAGTAAATGAACCATAATGTCAAAAAACGCAGGTGGATAGATCATCTCTAACTTGCATAAGATGGTAACAATGCCATCCTTCGCTTTCTTCATATCATCCACCAATAGTGTTCTAGAGCAAAGTTGCTTAAAGAACATACAAAGGTCTACTATTGGTGTAGATGTATCTTTGGTCAAAAGCCCTCTAACCCCAATCGGTATCAAACGTTGCATGAGGATATGACAGTCATGAGATTTCAACCCGGTAATGTTAGCATTGTTATCTGTCACCCTCTTACTGATATTAGATCCAAACCCATCTGGTAGTTTACCATTTTTTATAAACTGACAAAAAAGTTTTCGATCATCGGACTTGAATGAGTACTTTGGGTGGGGACTTAAGAACTTGCCACCCGATTGCTTCAGCCATTGTGTCGGCCGAATGTTTAGTTTTTCCAAGTCGGACCGCGCATTTGGCGTGTCTTTGCTCTTATCGTTCATTAGAAGAGTACCAAGCAAACTGTCGCACACATTTTTCTCTATATGCATTACATCTAAGTTATGTTTCAGCTGCAGAGAAGACCAATACTCAAGGTCAAAAAATATGCTTCGTTTGGACCAGTTCAACTCGAAATCTGCCCGGGTTATCCTCCCACCTCCAAAAGCTGGATGCTTTCCTGGTAGACGATTAATTAAACGACCGAGTTGAGCTTCTATGTCAGCTGGGCTAAACTGTCTCGGAGGGTCTCGTGTCTCGGGTCTCCCGTTAAAGTCGAGACTTGTTCTCCAAGGATGGTTGGCATCTAAGAACCGGCGATGACCAACATAAGCACATTTACCAGTTACACGTATTGAAGGAGTGTCTTGGTTACAAGTTGGGCATGCCATGTAGCCGTGTCCGCTCCAACCTGATAGACTACTATGGGCTGGAAAGTCATTTATGGTCCATAACAACGCCGCCTTCATTGTGAAGTATGTGTTTGTTGCTGCGTCTTTAATACGTACACCTGTCTACCACAATTGCTTAAGCTCATCCACTAACGGTCTAAGGAAAACGTCCATGTCTTTCCCAGGTGATTTAGGGCCAGGAATCAACAAGGTCAACATGAATGTGGACTCTCGCATGCATAGCCAGGGAGGCAGATTGTATGTGGTGAGTATAACCGGCCACGTGCTATGAGTTGAGGATCCACTACCGTTGTTAAAGGGATTAAAACCGTCAGCTGCAAGCCCTAAGCGAACATTTCGTGGCTCCATCGCGAAGTTTGGGTACTTTTTTATCAAAGTCTTGCCATGAAGATCCATCAACTGGATGACGCATAGTCCCATCTTCCGATCGTCCGGTACTATGCCATATCATATCTTTTGCTGTGTGCCTTGAACAATACAAACGTCGTAGTCTAGGCGTCAAAGGAAAGTATCGTAACACCTTACGAGCCACCTTCGTGCCTTTTGTGTCTTTATCGACCCATCGACTCTCATTACAAGCGGGACAATTTTGTAAGGACTCGTTTTCTTTCCAAAAGAGAGCACAATCATTTGTGCACACATCTATCATCTCATATGCCAAACCAATCTTCTTAAATGCCTTTTTAGCTACATAATACGAAAGGGGAATTTTGTTGCCTTCTGGAATTGACTCTCGCAACAACGAGAGGATATGATCTACTGCTTCATTAGTCAAATGGTGCATATCCTTTATATTCATAAGCTTTGCTAAAAAGTCAAGAGAAGAAAACTTGGTACAACCAGGATATAATTATGTTTCAACTTCCTTTACTAGGTCTTCAAAATCATCACCAACACCGCTACTATCTCCATTCGAGTTCTCTTGGTTAAGGTATGTATCTTCTTCCATATGCTCCCCCCTAACGTCTTCAATAACGTTTCCCATACCGTCTTGTGGCGCAACATCGTTTACTTCTGCAATTGGAGCCATATCCCCGTGATAGATCCACTTCGTGTATTCCTTCCAAAAACTGTTAATACGCAAATGGTATTTCATTTCTTCCATTTTTATTAAGCCGGATTTTTTACATAGGGTACACGGACATCTAACTTCATCGTGGTTTTTTATCACTCTTTCACACATCTCGATAAAAGACTTGAGTCCTTGCTTGTAGTGAGGTGAATGACGTGGGGAATCAATCCAATTTTTATCGATAGGCATTATGCAACTGAAAGAAAATCTAATTTAGGATTAACAAGACAAGGATAGGCTGCTAAACCCACTTTTTGAACACTTTATCTCATATGTGAATGTGTATTACATGATTGTTTGTTTAAGAAAAATTCGGCAGCATTTCCTCTTAGCTCCCAAGTATATATGTAATGATATATATACCCGATGAGCAAAGAGAAAATGATAACCGAATCCTTCTTAAACAAACAATCATGTAATACACATTCACATCCTAAATGAGATAAAGTATTCAAAAAGCAGTCCCAAGATAAACGGGGAAAACCCGAAATTAATTTCTAAATCAATTTCGGGCAGGTATTTCTAAGCTCGTTATGTTTAAAATGATTAATTCAAACACGGGCACATTTTTTTAAGCTTATTATGTTCTTAATGATTATTTTAAATTTTGGGCGGTACGTTATGTTTTAAATCATGATTTCAGTTTCGATTGGGTATTTTTTAGCTCGTTATGTTTGAAATGATGAATTCAATATCAGGCACGATTTTTTAAACTTGTAATGTTCTTCATGATGGTTTAAATTTCGGGTGGGTATTTTCTTAGCTCCTTTTGTTTTAAATGGTGATTTCAATTTTGGCGGGTATTTTCTATGTTCATTATGTTTTAAATGATTATTTTAATTTAAGGAGGGTATTTCCTAACTAATATATATTTGTCAAAGTTAAATATAAATCTTTTCAAACCTAAACACAAACATACTAATTATCAAACTTAAACTTTTTTTTTCAAACCAACACATAAACAACATTCAAATTATCATCTTAAATATATTTTTTTCTCAAACCTAAACATAAACATAGAAATTATCAACTTAAACATATTTTTTTTCAAACATGACCATAAACATAGAAATCATGAAACTTAAACATAATTTATGCACATTAACACATGCTTTATACATACTTACATACACAAATTTACATACTTTATACACACATATTAACATACTACCAACACACATACATACTTATAAAACACATGTACATACTTACACATACACATGCATACTTACAAACACACATTTTGATCAAAACCATAAAATTTATACACACACATTTGCATACTTTATACAAACATACATACTAACATACCCATTTTTCACCAATTGCAAACATTTACATGCACAATTGTTCATCATTTACATACACCTACATACATACATTCATTCATAGACTTACATACCCACATACATGCTTACATACACCTACATACACATACATACACCTACATATACTCATTTTCACCAAATACACCTACATTATACATTTTCACAAACATTTACATACAAACATACATCCTTACATACACCTACATATACAAATACATACACCTACATATACTCATTTTCACAAAATACACCTACATTATACATTTTCACAAACATTTACATACAAACATACATCCTTACATACACATTTACATACCTAAACAAAAAATTATACAATTTCTAAACTTTGAAAAAAAATCATATAAAACTAACCGTAATTTCAAGTTTTCAAGTAGATGTAGACCGCGGAGACGAGGTGGTGACCGGAGAGGTGATGGTGGTGACCGGAGAGGTGATGGTGGTGAGCCAATTTCTCTAGCATAAACACAAAAACACACAAAAATTATAGACTATAACATGTATATAACAAAATAGAGAAGAAATTTAACAACATACAAACTTAAACTAACCGATTTGGGTATAAATCGCCGGAATCCGTCGCTTGAGAGAAGAAGAAAAGGGGGAAAGTGAGGAAAGAGGGAAAAAAATCCCGCTGTAAAGGGTTATGTCGTTCGATCATTACCGGGGACAACTTGTCGCCGCTATTGGTTAACCGTCGCCGCTATTAGTTTGGATCGAGATAAGATATCAGTGGCTGGGGTTTGATGAGGGTCCACAGATCTTTAGCGGAGCCAAAGAGTCGCCGCTAATACCCTAATTCTTATCGCCGCTATTGGTTCTTAAGCCCCAACCGTTGGATCAGGGTAAGGATCAACGGCTGGGGATTGATGTTAGGTGGTGGGACGCGGATCGACCAATAGCGGCGACATTTGGCCTGTCGCCGCTAAAGGCATTCTTTTCTTGTAGTGAAACCAGAATAAAGCGAAAGTGAGCTCGAATAGGGTTGGGGATAAGGAGAAGGAAGCATTTCAAGGCATTGTTATCATTGTTTGCTACAGACTGTTGGTAATTTTAGTGTTATCAACGGTTTTAGGGTATTGGATTAACTTGTTTATCGAGGAAATAATGTTAGAGATTAAACGAGTTAGGTGACGCGGGAGTGCGGGCTCAATTTAATCCTAATATTATTTGAGTTTGCTATGTAAATTACATGGCCTAATTAGTTTGTAACTAATGTTTTTAAACTTAATATTTATTTTATTACTAGTACTTTGTCCATTACATATTTTGGACTTAATATATTATAGACAAAATTGCAGAAAACAACCTTTATGTATACCCAAAACTGCACTTTATACCTTTCACTATGAAATCCGCCAAAACCAACCTTTACGTTCATGTTTTGCTACAAATTCAACCTTTACACCTAACCTAGTCAAAAAAGTCAGTTAACTTGCCCCACGTGAGATGCACGTGAGGGCATATCTGTCTTTTCCATTTACCCCTTTTACAATAAATGTTATATTTAATCCCTTTTATTTATGTCCTTCAACTAACAAATATATGATATCAGATTACCCCCATTTCTAAGAGACTTATCAAATTCCCACCACAAGAAATCATAAACCCTCATCTTCATCACAATCGATTATAACAAAGGTGAAATGGATCCTGTTCCGATTCAAGTACGTGGTCCTGATGATGATTTTGCACTAGACCTTATATACGGTAATACTTCTTCACTCCAAATATGTGTATTAGGTCAAAATTAAGTTGAGTTTTTGGTCACTGATCATGTTCTGTAACTTGCATTGTAGGTGATTATCCAACGTTGTTCTCTATACACTTGTATCATGGAGGGTATTTTACTGATCCTCCAGGACGAATCTATAAGAATGATGACCTAGATTTCTTTGATTTTATCGACAGTGACAGGTTTGGGTTTGCACAATTAGAGTCGATTAGGGATAAGCTAGGTTATAACGATGATGTGCCTCATTACTTTCACTTTTCTGATCCATCAATGAATGACCTTGATAATGGACTTACATTATTAAGTAATGATGAAGATATTAAGAAGTTGGTTGCTTTTGTTAGGGATGGTCACAGGTACATTAATGTTTATTTGGAAAATGGGATGTCTAATGTTCAACGATTAAGTCAAACCCAAAGCAATACTTCTTTAGATGTTAACGATGTGAAGGTTAGTGCTAATGAGGCTAAACAAGTTAGTGATCATGAACTTAGTGATAATTCAGATAAGGACTATGAGGAGGAAGAAGTTAGGGATGATACAACAGAGGATGAGGATAACAGTGATGAGGATAGTGATTATTTTGAAGATGAAATGAATGATATGGATGAGGAGGTAGATATGAGAGATTTTAGGTTCATGGTTGATGAAGTAGTAGATGATACAAAACAAGACCTTGGTAATGAATCTGATGTGGATGTTTTAGACAATGATGACTTTGATAGTTGCAGTGATTCTGATGAGAATCTTGCAAACATAAGAAAGAAAAGTTTGAAGCATGCTAGAAGGGCATTTGGTAATGAAAATGATTTCTATGTTGGACAAATGTTTAGTACAAAGGAGGAGGTTAAGAAATTCATAAGGAAGTACACAGTTGAAAGCAGACGACAATTGAGAATTGTTAAGGATGAGGCTGATAGGGTCAGGCTAGCATGTTTAGGTGGTTGGTAGAGATCTTTTGGGGGTTGATGGTGCCTTTATGAAAGGGCCATTTCCTGGTCAAGTTCTAACAGCAGTGGGTGTTGACAATAACAATGGCATATACCCTGTTGCATATGCCATTGTAGAGGCATAAAATAACAACTCATGGTTATGGTTCCTGCAATTGTTGGGACAAGATTTGGACATTGGACCAATGTCCAATTTTGTGTTCATGAGTGACAGACAAAAGGTTAGTTTTTTTTTTGTTAATGTATTATGATGTTAATAATTAATGCTAATGAATGTTGTTTGTTTGACTTAGGGGATACTTGAAGCTGTGTCTAGGTTATTTCCATGTGCTGAACACAGATTCTGTGTTAGACACATCCATGAAAACATGCAACTTACATTCAAAGGGAGAGCTTATAAAGACATCTTATGGAAACTAGCAAGAAGCACAACAGTTGTCTACTTTGAGAAGACAATGGAAGAACTCAAAAGAATGAACACAAAGGCACATCTGTGGTTGTCTAAGATAGACCCTAAACACTGGTCCAGATCACATTTCACACGTTATTTCCTATTTTTTTAGTATATGTGTGCTTATATGTTTTTTTAATCCTTGTGTTATATTTGTAGGAAGGGGAAAATCAGATGTATTGTTAAATAACATGTGTGAGGTGTTTAACTCTAAGATTCTAGATGGTAGAGATAAACCAATCATCACCATCTTAGAATACATCAGAGAATATTGCATGAGGAGAATAGTTAATGTGCTTCAAGTAATTGACAAAACTGATGGGCCCCTCACACCATTTGCTACAGAGCTGTTTGAAGAGATCAAGAAAAGTGCTTCAGGTTGCAGGGTTAGCTGGAATGGAGGGGATCAGTATGGTGTTGCAGGACCAGGTAAGTGGAAATGTGTGGTAGACATGGGACAGAAAACCTGCACATGCAGGACATGGGAGATAACTGGAATTCCATGTTCACATGTTGTTGCTACCATATGGAATATGCAAAGTTATGGTCAGAAGGTTGGGATTCCTGAGTCCTGGGTGCATCCAACATACCATCTAGACACATGGAAACAAGTTTACAACTTCAAGGTGTTTCCCATAAATGGCATGTCTCTTTGGAACAAATCAAGGGTTCCCACTACAATCATAGCACCAAAATATCACAAGCCTGTTGGTAGACCAAAAAAGAAAAGAAAAAGATCTCTGGTTGAGAAAGAAGATGTGCAGAAGGCAGGCAAGTTATCGAAGAAAAACCTTCAAGGATCATGTGGTAAGTGTAAAGGTAAAGGCCACAACAGCAGGACCTGTACAGGTGTGCCGCCTAATCAGCAAAACAAGGGTGTGAAGTCAAAGAAGAAGCAGGGTAGGGGAAAGAAGAAGGCCTGATGGAGTCTATGTTTGAAGCATGCTGTAATGGAGTCTAGTTAGTTTGGGTCAGATGGTCTTTTGAACTTATGTTTAGATGATGTAATGTTTTGAACTTATGTTTGAATGCTGATCTTTTGAACTTATGTTTATGATGTAGTGTTTTGAACTTATGTTGAATGCAGTTTATGTTTGGTATTTTGGTCATTTGTCCGATGTCAAAACTTTGGTAATTTGTTCATTATGTTTGGTCTTTTGGTCTTTTGGTTTGCAGTGGTCATTTGTTGAAGTTGAATGCAGTTTATGTTTGGTCTTTTGGTCATTTGTCCGATGTCAAAACTTTGGTAATTTGTTCATTATGTTTGGTCTTTTGGTCATTTGTCCGATGTCAAAACTTTGGTAATTTGTTCATTACATAGTCTGCACATAACCAATCTTTGCACTACATTCATGACAATTACCATATACAAACATTCAAAGACTTCATTTCATTTCAGCAAACATCAGTTGGATTACAAAAGACCTAAATTCATTTCAACCTAAAAATTACAAACATTCAAAGACTACATCAGTTAACAAAAGCTAACCTGAAAATTACAACAAGACCAAAAAATAACCAACTATAAACCAGATAAGTCTTCCTACGTTCTGATTCATCTTCTTTAGCTTTCAATTTGTCCAACAGGATTACATTCACAGCTTCAATTTCTTGTTTTGCAGCTTCCATCTCTTGCATTGCATTCATTTGAGGTTGGCTTCGTTCCACCCATCCAAGAAATGATCGACACCTAAAATTAGAGCATGAGTAGAATCTTCTGCCTGGATTTTTTCGAGTTGTTGAAGTTAGAATTATGCCCTCCCCACCACATCTGCAGTAGATCGTCGGCATGAATGATTATTTGTAGTTGTTGATGCAAAACTAGGGTTTACGAATGGGGGGAATTGGATTTTGGGGGTAATCTGATGTTGGGAACTTGGGTGTAGTTGAAGGAATTAAATAAAAACCTTTAAATATAAATATAACATTCAGGGGTAAATGGAAAAGACAGATATGCCCTCACGTGCATCTCACGTGGGGCAAGTTAACTGACTTTTTTGACTAGGTTAGGTGTAAAGGTTGAATTTGTAGCAAAACATGAACGTAAAGGTTGGTTTTGGCGGATTTCATAGTGAAAGGTATAAAGTGCAATTTTGAGTATACATAAAGGTTGTTTTCTGCAATTTTGTCTATATTATATCCAGTTAAACGAAAAGGTTATTTTAAATGTTTTAGACCATGAGTTTATTGGACTTTGGGCCAATAATGTTTTAGTTTTAGTCCATGAATGATATGAGACTTGGATTTATTCTCGATGACGGTGAACAAAAACGTAGAACAGGAGAAAAAAAAGAGACACGACAGTTTTTTCTTTTGTGTGGTCACGACTCACGGTGTGTGATTTCATTCAACATCACAGAATCATCAAATCCTAATTCCAACAACAGTGATCTCTGTCTAATCCGATAAATCATTACGTGTAACCCGCAAATAGGTTTATCTGATAGTTCTCATACGATTCAAAGATTAATCCAGGTTTCTATCACAAAACTTGCAATTTCAATTCGGGTTCCAGGTTTGTTAATTTCTTTGAAATTACTAGTTCAAGACCAGTTATACAACAGAGACTATGGAAAGCAGGAAATGAGAGACATTTTGTGGATAAGGATGTTAAGATAAAGGAAATCATTGAAGATGTGAAGACGTTTAGGTTCCTATGGTACAAGATTAGTTCTAAACACAAGTCAATCGTATGGTTGAATTGGTAAATTCATTTTGATGTAATTTTTTGTGTATGACTGCCCTTGTCTTTTGTTGGGGTGGCGCCGTGTTTGGTTTTGTCCGCTTATCCGGACCAAGCAGAAAAGGCCGAAACTTCGTGATAGTCCGTCCCTTGAAAATTTTCCAAACTCGTAGGAAAAAAAAAATCCTACACCACTGCTAGTTCTTATGATATTGTAGAATGTCATCCCACATAGAATCAATTGGAGCCGAGACTCCAAGTAATGATCGTGTTGAGTTAGGGTTGTTTAAATAGTTTCAAGCTCGCTCGGAAATAGCTTGGGTTGAAATCGACTTAGATGTAAACGAGCAGGCTCGGCTTGGCTTGTAAATGAGCCGAGTTCAAGTTGACCCTTGCCCAGCTTGGTTCATGAACACGCCTAATACAAAAGGGGCTTAATGCTCTTAAAAACATTTTGGAAACCATTTGTTTCTATCGGATGATAACAAGAATTAATATGCCAAACCCTCAACCATTTTAAGTGTTAATTATCAAAACTCAATGGTTGAAAATATAACATAACATAATCTAAACAACTTACCTAACGGTTGAAAATAAAACATAACATAATCTAAACAACTTACCTACCTTGTGATTTTGGCAAGTCCCAAAATTTCATCAATTTGATTCACATATTAATAATATCCATACGGTTCTTTGAGAATATGAGATTCTTGAATGTTGGGGTCAACTTGCCAGTACTCAGGTGACAAATTGTGGTGAGCGGAATGCATCCCATGTTGCGCCATAGTGGTACCATTTGCATGCATGGGTTGGTCAAGCGCGCTGAAGTCCGACTCACATGAACCCCGTGAATTGTTTGACAGAAGAGAGGGAGCACGGTATGCTTCTGCGTTGGAACATGCATACGAAAGTAACTAACTATATGATAATTTATCAAAACTACTGTCTGTAGAGTAATTAGGAAAACAAACCTAGATGAAAAACACCGGCTGTGTGCTGGGAATTGCGTGTGGTTTCCCAAATAGAGTTCAAAGCAGGTGCGGTTTGAACCAGATCAGGAACATTGTTAGACACAAAACTTATTTGATGTTGCCCATCTGCAAATACAAAAGCATAATAAGTTATAAAAGAACTGAGAATAAGTTATGATAAGAAATTGGCTCCTGAATAATTTGAATACCATAAAATGATGAAGACTGACTTCTTGAGTTAAAGTGGATAGTTTCTTTTTCTTTTTGTGGCTTTCGGCGACGGGCATTGTGGTCAGAAAGCCTCTGGCGACAGCTCCGCTTCTTCCCATCAAATTCTGACAGCCCGTGAAATCTGTACCAATCATTGGAAAGCCCAAATGTGTTGTTTTAGAACTGGTTGAAACGGGCCGGGTCAGGTTGACTGACAAACATTTGTACCCATCGTAACAAATAAGAATACATTAATAAGCTACCTTTTACAAATAAACAATATAGGACTGTAAACACTTTTAAATTACACTTTAGCTAACTTCTAATAACCAATTCGCTTTTATCTTAAATTATTTGATTTCACCCGTTACATATGAATACAAAAACATAGTTGTCAGTTGTTACATCAATACGATTATTTTCAAAACAAAACGATTTACGAGGCTATAAGCACAACAAAAAGTTATTAAGGCAACTTTCAACCCATTCGACCTATTTCAATTTTATCTAATTATTTGATTTGACCCATTTGATACGTAAGAACATAATCCAAATCGACCCAATCAAAAGTAGATGTGTTACGGTCCAAACAGGAAAACGGTACCCAAAAGACTAGTGTGGTAGGTGAGGGAGCTCATTTGGTCAATAAACCCCACATTAAATGTTTTATAAAAGCACAAAGAACAAGCAAACACCAAGAAATTTTACAGATTCTAACAAGCGACCTCAAACTCCATAAAACCTTACCGGCTACATTGTTGACAGAAGCGTCGTTCAACACCACCCAAAACAACTTTCGAGGACTTCGAATGATTTTCACAAACTTGATGTTTCTTATAGTATTCTTTAGCAGATGAAAGATCAAGGTTGCACCCTTCAACTTGACATCGCACAACCGCTGTACTCTGGTGTAATAACTTAACCTTTTTCACATCCGGTACACATGATATCTTCACTTTTAAGGAAGAAGATGTTCTTTTACCAAGTTTTAAACCAACTGACTGATCAGAAGAGCAAACTGAAGCCTCCAAAGATGGAGAACTTCCATTCATATAACTACTATACGGTTTATGGAAACTTCTAGAAACTTCAGATGAGAAGCTTAATTCTTCCATTCCTCCTTTGAACGAAGATTCAATTGATGAATTGCTATCAACTTTAACAACTCCAGAAAGATTAAAAGACCTGTCAATATATTTGGATGATTTTAGCTTTTCGGAACTGAAAAAGTGAAAATATCATGTTTTTCCTAGTCCCACTCCATATTTGGAATTAATAAACAAACCTAAATCAAATTCATGAATTTACTCCTTTTAACCCAAATTAGCATTCAATAGAAAAATCTAAAGCAGTTCACAAATAAAAAAAAAATTCCTTAAATCAAGTTCATTAATTGTACCTTTTGCCCCAAATTAGCAATCAATAGAAAAACCTAAAGCTGTTAAAAAAATTAGAAAAAAAAAACAACTGAAAAACCTAAATCAATCATTAATTTTCTCCCTATGCACCAAATTAGCAATCAATAGAAAATCCTAAAGCAGTTAAAAAAAAAAACAACTGAAAAACCTAAATCAATCATTAATTTTCTCCATATGCACCAAATTTGCAATCAATAGAAAAACCTAAAGCTGTTAAAAAAACAAAATCAAATCAAATCAAATTATTGATGATCTTCAATCAAATTTAGAAAAATTATAGGGAACTAGAAGGAAAGAAATTGTGAAAGCATGACATAGATTGCAGTGGAAATGAATGAATAAATCTAGAGTTTTTTAATCAGATATCCTAAAAGTGAATCACAAGTAGACTAAACAGAAGATTATAAGCAAATCAAAATTGAACTTCATGTTTCGCATATACGGATTAATAAAAACAAGAAAAGCGAAATTACAGGTTTATTGTAACAGAAGTTGTATATGAGGTTACCCTTAACAGTTGTCTGAAACGTTCGATGAAGGAAATTATCTCAAAGTTAGAGAGAGAGAGAGAGGGTTTATATTAACCTATCAGGGAAACATTTATCTTTTTTTCCTTGCTTTAAATGTTTTATAAATGTTAAAGCTCTATTCAACTTTATATAACTTTTCTTTTGTTTAGTCAACTGATGCCATCTCCAATAGGACTTTTGTGTGAGCGAAAATCAAACCATGATTGATTTGAATCGTTAGCTAAACAGTTCTAGTCGTACGTGAATGTAGAGTGATGTGAAGACGTTTGTTGACGAGAAGAAGAGGAGAAATGGAGCTAGTTGGCTAACGTGGAAGACGATTAAGGCACTCGTTCCCCTACGTGGAAGATGGTATAAAGATATCATTTACTAACGTACTTTAAAATGTTATTATACATTTGTTATATTGATTCATATGACATGTTATGTGAGTGGAGTCTGTTGGAAAATCAGACCCTTGATCAAACACACATAAACATGAGATTGAACAACTTGTTCGACTCTTTTTATTATTAAATCAAAGCATGCAAATTACAATAACTCTAGTCATCTATTATTATATATATTAAATAACAACTTGTTTATACTAAATTAAACCCAAACTTATTACAACTCAAATACCAATTAAATAATTATAAAACCCTAACTTTATAAATATATCTAATAAACTAACAATTATCTTCAACCTTTTTAATTATCTTAAACCCAATCTTCTATTAGGCTAGAGGGTGTGGGATAACCCCCTTGGGGCTTTATAAGCGCCACCTCGGCGCCACGTCAGCCAAGGGGGCTTTATAACCCCCCCCCCCCCCCTTTAACATGGAGGGTGTGGTGATAACCCCTAGGGGCACTATAGAAAAAATAAATAAAAAAAAATAATTTTTGATTGGTGCAAACAAGTGGGCCCCACCTGATAACCCCCTCCTCCCTTGTTATCATGTTGGCTGAATGTGTATGGCGCCCCCTCCTTAACATGGAGGGTGTGGGTGTATAGCGCCCGGGGCGCTATAGAGGCTGAGGTGGCGGGTATGGCGCCCCCCACACCCTCCGGCCTTAGGATTAACCCTTTAGGGTTGCCTACGCTTGTATCACATAATATGTCACATATATATTGACCTTTTTTTTAAACATATTCATTAATCCACTCTATTCTATAATCCTAGTTTATCTCAACCTAATATATAATAACTAGCTACAAAACACCTTTAACATAACAAATATTAATTTAAATGTATAGCAAATTGTCACATGCCGATCAGTGTAACAGATCACATATTTATATTATCACAACTATAATAATTATCGTATTTTTAATTATACTTAATTCAACTAGTGCAGATATTATAATAATTAAGGGAAAATTACGAAATTGGCCAAAGATCAAGTTGACTTGCCAATTTGGTCACCTCATGTGTCGGTGGAGCAGCGCATCCGGACTTCCACGCGTCCGCCAGTAGCAGTGTGACACGTGTATATTTTCGCCGAATGAGTCAGCCGCCAGCGCATCCGGCTGAAAAGTAAGCTGATGCGTCTGACTCCGCTGCTTCCCGAGACGCTTGGCAGGCTGACTAGTGGCTACTTGAGTGGCTCGTTTGAAGGGCTAGCAGACGCATAGGAGGCGCTTGTCTAGCTATTTCCTTTTTTTCATAACTATTTTTTTTAACATTTTCGAATTATTTGTAAATTATAATTTTCACCCTATAAATACCCACGAAAGTTAGATGTTTTATGTGCAACCAATTTTATACAATGCCTATCTCTAGTCCTTTCGATAGTCTCCAAATAGAAACGGATGTGTTTTCATGGTTTGAAAATGACGTTTTTCTGAGCTTTAAAAGTGTCAGTGCCTATGGATGACGGTACCTAGCAGAGATCGGTGTTTCTCTTCAACGGGCCCGGATCAAAGCAGCATTTTCAAGAACTCACTTACAAAGGGAACCCGGAGTTACAACGTGTTAATTATCGCTAATATCATTTTGTTCTACTTGTTGTTACTGTATTTGAATGAAATCTGTTGTATTTGTGATCTGTGTTAGTTATTGTATTTTTAAAATTTATAAAAGTTGTTTCATGTGTTATTTTTTTTTCTACATATTTTACATAACAATATTATCTAACAAAATTTGACAATTCCGTATATGGCTCTACCTATATAAAAACTAGCATACCACATTATCCATATTATCTATCAAAACTTACTTATAAGATATGGGTGGTGGTGAAGTTGGATAATCGAACGTTATACGACGTTCTCGTCGTCAAACTGTTCCACATGTTGTCGTTACCCAGTCGTATGCCAGTTTGAACCGTCCACCGGCAACCCCCGGATCGTACCAAACATCGCCAGCAGCCTAGCATGTGCCGCCAGCATCCTACCAAACATTGTCAGCAGCCTATCAAACACCTGTTTTTAGACCTCGACGCTCACCCCGTTTAAATCCTGACCTATTTAACCCGTCACCTCCAAATGAGTATGATGATTGGGACGGTGTCACCGATGATGAAGCAAACTTTGCATACGACTGCGCCATGGCAGAACTCCAGTTTGCTCATTTGCTAGTTAGCGCTAGTCAATCTAACTACCCGGGTTATGCTGAAGCTAACAAAGGTGACCCGGTGAGGAATACGTATAGTTAATGTTAGACTTGATTAATACTAAAATGTTTTTAATTTGGTAGTAAGTGTTTGTCTCATATCATGTTTAAATGTTTTAGCCAGCGTTCTTAGGTTTGATTTATAATAAAAGAAAATGATTTGTTTTTCTTATATTGTATTTAAAATTAAAAACGACTAGTTTGATTGATATAAATTACAAAGTAAAATACAAATTCCATATTAAACAGCATTTGGACATGGTAAACAACGCCAAAAATACAATTTATCTGCCATGAACTTTCGATTTGACATCAATTTTTGATTGATGTCACCATTGAGATTTCTGGGTTTATCCGTAACCAGATGCTCCATCAGCATACATAGATACACAGCTTCGTTACCAGATAGGGAGCTGTTTGACACGACATAGTCATCATTGACCTCGAATGAAATGACCTTTTCTGGTATTCCAGTTTTTTTTTCCAGTATCGCATGTTAACCAACACTGCTCCTAAATATACGGAGATTTTTGTCAGCCTTGGGATCACAACTTGTCTGTATTTTTGGCCCGCACAAATGTCTCGACAGGGGTACATTACCAGATGTTGGCTCCCCAGCTCAAGTCGTACCACTAACCACTCCTTATTTTCTAGCGGGATCAGAAAAAAAAATGTAATCAACATCAAAAAGTGAAGGAAACAGGTTCAATTTACCATTGCAATAAGGAAACATTTTTTCTTTTTTTCCTTGCTCTAAATGTTTTATAAATGATAAAGCTCTATTCAACTTGCTTTAAATGTTTTATAAATGTTAAAGCTCTATTCAACTTTTTTGTTTAGTCAACTAATGCCATCTCCAATAGGACGTAATACATAGGGTGTGGTGAGCAAAAATCAAACCATGATTGAACTGAATCAGTAGCTAAACAGTTCTAGTCGTACGTGAATGTAGAGTGACGTGGAGACGTTTGTTGACGAGAAGAAGAGACAGTGAAGAAGAGGAGAAATGGAGCTAGTTGGCTAACGTGGAAAACGATTAAGGCACTTGTTCCCCTACGTGAAAGATGGTATAAAGATATCATTTATTAACGTAGTTTAAAATGTTATGATATATTTGTTATATTGATTCATATGACATGTTATGTGAGTGGGGTCTATTGGAAAATCAGACCCTTGATTAAACACACATAAACACGAGATTGAACAACTTGTTTGACTCCTTTTATTATTAAACCAAAGCACGCAAATTAAAATAACTCTAGTCATCTATTATTATATATATACTAAATAACAACTTGTTTATACTAAATTAAACCCAAACTTATTATGACTCAAACACCAATTAAATAATTATTAAACCCTAACTAAATAAATGTATCTAATAAACTAACAATTATCTTCAACCTTTTTAATTATCTTGAACCCAATTTAACTTCTATTAGGATTGACCCTTTAGAGTCGCCTACACTTATATCACATAATATGTCACATATATTTAACCTTTTTTAAACATATTCATTAATCCAATCTATTATATAAATCCTAGTTTATCTCAACCTAATATATAAAAGGGGAAAGTTACTGTACAAATAAGCATAACGTACTAAACGTACGAATTGCATGGAAATGACAAAAGTAGGCGGTGACATTTTTGTAATTTATCTACTTGTAGGGTAATTATGAAAATTACTCTACAAATGATACTGTAAAGTAATTTTGATCTATTGTAGAGTAATTTTGTAAAATGTTCATGTAGAGTAATTTTGGCCTTGTAGGGTAATTATCAAAATTACACTAACCTCCCCACCCCCACCCCCAAAAACCTAAACCCCCCCCCCCCCCAAAAAAAAAAAAAAAAAAAAACTGGAAAAAAAAACCTAACCCCCCCCCCCCAAACTAAAAGCTAAAAACTAAACCATAAAGCTAAACCCCATAACTAAATGCTAACAAAATTACTCTACAAGATCATTTTACAAAATTACTTTACAGAATCATTTTACAAAATTACTCTACAGGGTCATTTGTAGAGTAATTTTGAATTGTATGTTTGATAAACTTGCAGGGTAATTTTGATTCACTTGTAAAGGTAATTTTGATGCAGAGTAATTTTGATACACTTGTAAAGTAATTTTGATAATTACCCTACAAGAACAAAATTACTCTACAAGAACATTTTACAAAATTACTCTTGAGTAATTTTGATAGTTACTGATAATTACAAAAATACCACCGTGCTTTTTTTTATATTTTCCTTCGGTTCATACGTTTTGTACGTTAACTTTATTTGTATTTGATATATAGGGAAAAGATCAAATAGGAAGTTTATTTTGGCTAGGAAGGATAGGAAGCAATAGGATTATGACATGTGGCAAATTTTAAAATAAAGAGAAAGGGTATTTTAGTCAATCCCATTCTTTCTTCTTCCTTCTTCTCCCCAGTTACTTTCAAACCCCACCATTTTCAAAACCAACCATCTCCAACCTTTTCTTCACTTACTATCTCAATAATCACTACATTATAGTGCGATTTTCGTCATCAATCAATGATTCAAACACCCGATCAACGTGTTCTTCAGCTTTTTTTTTTTTTTGAAGAAAACCCAGTTTAATTTCATTCAAAATCTCGTTTTTTCCCGTGATTTTGAAGATAATCACTCGATCCGTTCGATTCAATCGCTGATAAGTGTTTCTATCATTCAATTTTCGTCAATCGATGAAGAAATCGGCTTCGATCCATGTAAGAAATTCTTTAATTTCATTTTCACGATCTGGCTTTTTGATTTAGTCATTTCGTTTTACGATCTTGGCGGGGGTCCGGGGGTGGCAGCCCCTGGTAGCGGGGTCTCAGGGGCGGCAACCCCTGGCAGGGTCCAAGGGGCAGAGCCCCTGGCTAGGGTTGAGTTGTTTTCCATTAAATTGCTTTAATAAAAATGCTTCAGAAAATTTAATTTTCTGTAAATTGCCTCTAGAAAACTGCATTCATAGACAGTTTTATGCCATTGCGTTTTAGAACTGCATTCCTGGTTCAGAGAATTCACAGACAAAACTGTTGTCCTGGTTCAAAGCGTTTTAGAGAGAACACTTTCTTTTGTGTTTTTAGGCCATTGCGTTTTAGAACTAAGCCATTTTTATGTGTTTTCTGGCCATTGCGTTTTAGAAAAAAAACACATTTTGAAGTGTTTTTAGTCGTTGTGTTTTAGGTAAAACACATTTTTAGGTGTTTTCAGTCCATTGCGTTTTAGAGAGAACACTTTCTTTTGTTTTTTTAGGCCATTACGTTTTAGAAATGAGACATTTAAAGTGTTTTCTGGCCATTGCGTTTTATAAATAAGACATTATTTGTGTTTTTTGTGCATTGCGTTTTAGGTAAAACACATTTTTATGTGTTTTCAGTCCCTTGCGTTTTAGAAAACAGACATTTTAAGTGTATTCTGGCCATTGCGTTTTAGAAATAAGACATGTGTTTGTGTTTTTGGTGCATTGCGTTTTAGAAAACATACATTTTAAGTGTTTTCTGGCCATTGCGTTTTAGAAATAAGACATGTGTTTGTGTTTTTGGTGCATTGCATTTTAGGTAAAACACATTTTTATGTGTTTTCAGTCCATTGCGTTTTACAAACTACACTTTCTTTTGAGTTTTTAGGATATTGCGTTTTAGAAATAACACATTTCTTTGTGTTTTCTGGTCATTGCGTTTTACAAATAAGACATTTCTTTATGTTTTTTGTGCATTGCGTTTTAGAAAAATGTCATTTTTTAGGTTTTTTTTTTCATTGCGTTTTACGCAACTGGGTTTTTTCCATTGCGTTTTACGCAACTGGGTTTTTTAAAAAAAATCGAAAATATAGCAATAGTATACTCGTTTTAAAGATAAAAAAACGCTCGTTTTTTTGGTGCAATTTTTATTAAAAAAATAATGTCGTCTGAAAGAGTTATTAACGTTTAAAAAATGGGGGGGGGGAATTGGAGGAGAGAGAAACTATTGCCTTGGATTGACTAGAATGCCCCTTGATATATATCCATATATAATAACTAGCTACAAAACACCTTTAACATCACAAATATTAATTTAAATGTATAGCAAATTGTCACATGCTGATCGTTGTAACAGATCACATATTTATATTATCACAACTATAATAATTATCGTATTTTTAATTTTACTTAATTCAACTAGTGCGGATATTATAATAATTAATATCCCCTCCATTATGTTCTTGGGGAAGGATCTACTAAAAAGTGGATTTTGCCTAAGTAGCCTAAGAAGGATTGTGATGATGACATGTGGCACTCCTAATAAGTAGGAATGAAGGACATTTTGGTCCTTATAAATAGAAGTGAAAATGACATGTGACACCCATTTTGTTTTTTTAGAAATACAACAAAAAAAAATCTAGTACAAAAAAATCTAGCAAAAAAAATCTAGCACAAAAAATCTAGTACAAAAAAATATAGCACAAAAAATGTACTACAAAAAAATATAGCACAAAAAAATCTAGTACAAAAAAAATATAGCACGAAAAAATTCAGCAAAAAAATGTAGTACAAAAAAATCCAGCACAAAAAATTGAGGAAAAAAATTTAAGACAAAAAAATTCAGCACAAAAAATTTAGCACAAAAATATAGTACAAAAATCCAGCACAAAAAAATGTTATACAACATAGAAATACAACACATTTTAGTGGGTTTTTTTAGTCTTCATATTTTATATAGCAATATGGTACTCAAATTAAAGATAAAAAGACGCTCGATTTTACGTTGAACTTTTTATGAAAAAATAATGTCGTATAAAAAAGTTATGAACGTTTAAAAAATAGGGGTGAAATATGCATGTGCCTTGCATGTGGAGAGAGAAAGTCCATAAATATGATTTTCCCAAGATACACTTGCACTCCCCCTTTTTCCTACACTTTCATCTTAACCATTGATTTGAAAAATGAATGGTTAAGATTCTTTCTCATCCTACTTAGGCAAAATAAACTTTTTATTTGATCTTACCCCTTATGATCTTTCATTCACCATTTTATATCTTACTCCATACCGATCATGTATATATGCATCGTATGATATATCAAGTACATTATAAAACAACGATGAAACAAAGCTTTTAAGTAACAATGTTAGAATAAAAAGTTAACTAATGGTTATGATCAAGTCAAGTTCTGTTTTGTTTATTTTTTTTCTCTAACTTCTTATAATGTCAATCGAAATAAAATATTCACATATATAATCTCGAGTAAGTGTGTGTATATATATATATGATTTGTATACATTTAACTACATAGTTGTACATGATAAATATAAATATATGAGAGTTTAATTGTCTGATTTAAACTAAGTTTTACATACTATAGAGGTATATATGTATATATTATTTTAATTTATATTTATAAAACAAATGCAAATACAAGTTTAAAGTAACAGATGTAAAAAATGTATAATATATACACATAGGGCTGGCATATCGTGTATACATGTACACGATAATACACGATACACGAAATCTCATACACGAACACGACATAATAAGGTTTCGTGTCCAGTTTTTCATACATGAACACGAAATATTTTTTAACAGCTATACACGATAATTACCTGTTAATACCTTTCAATAATTACATATCTAGGAACCTGTTAGTGAAACAAAAGTTGCCAAAAGTCCACAATAGACTTAAATAATGCATAAACGCGTTATCCGTAACAAGTTTGAAACAAAATCCATAAATGACAAATCACACAATGTTTAAATAATTCATAACATCCATTCAAAACAATGTAAAGTTCATTGGAATGGGAGCGGAAAGGGTTAGGGAAACTAGAAAGATAAGTGATAAAATCAAGTTTTCAAATCACATGGTCACACTAAATTACAGTTTTTATTATATTAAAATTGTTAACATGTATTAAAAGGTACTAAACAAGTAAACAGTTATTTTACCTGTTTAGACACGAAAATTAACAGGTATTTTCGTGTCCAGGGGCCGGGAGGGGCGCCGACCCCCCCTCCCCCCCCCGAACTTTTTGGCCAATAGTGTTATATATGTAGTTTTCGTATAGAAATTTTTAGGTATATATGTTTTCGACCCCCGGTTCTATAGAAAATTTTGGGTATATACGTTTTCGACCCCCCTGTAAAAAATTTCAAGCTTCGCCACTGTTCGTGTCTATCTGTTTAGTATCTGTTACCTGTTAAGGCCATGCACGATACATGTTAACTTCGTATAGGTTCGTGTCGTGTATTCGTGTACGTATCTAAAATTGCCGGCCCAATATATACACATGCATCTAGCTATTTAGTCAAGAAAATAGCCAACCAACGCGGCACTTTCTAGACGAAATGTGATGGTGCAAGATAGTCGGTGCAGAACGTGTGGAGAGGAGGATGAAACTTCTCTACATCTCTTTGCCTCGTGTCGGATAGCGGAACAAATTTGAGAGTTCGTATCTCGGTGGTGCAAGATACAACCTGTCTTTGCATTGGAATTAAAAGATTAGGCAAATATACATAAGTGCAACAGAGGTTCAAATAGATGGAAGAAAGTGGTTAATTTGGTGACTCAAGCGACTATTTGGGTTATTTGGAGAAGCCGAAAAGAGGCGGTGTTCGAAGAAAAACAGCCTTACGTTAACATGATGAAGGAAGAAATTAAGATGTTTGGATATATATGGTTAAAAAGTCGAGTTAAAAATACTAGCATTACATGGGTTAACTGGTGTAACTTTGATTTAAATAGCTTTGGTGTATGATTGTTTAAAAGTGCTATATGATTTTGATGATTCATCTGGCTAACAGTTGGTTGCCCAGATGATATGAAATAAAATTTTTGTTGGTCTTTCAAAAAAAGTAACAAATATTAATAAATTATAAAAATAAGAATCAAAGATTGGCACGTCAAGTTACTTAATCAACAACTTGCAAATGATTGACATTTATCAAGTAATTATTATTTGTAGACTTGTTTTATCTGAAACGTGGACAAACGTGAGGGTCGTGATACACGAAACAACCCAGGCGTAAAAAGGGCCCAAACCCACCTGCATCCAACACGTTTTGCCTCTAGAATTAATTGCATGACCTAATGAAATAAATTCACATCACCCCGTTTACCACCTTTTTTTAAGTTTTATCTTTATATGGTTTAAATATTACTTAGGGAAAATATCAAATAGAAAGTTTATTTTGGCTAGGAAGGATATAAAGCAATAGAATTATGACATGTGACAAATTTTAAAATAAAGAGAAAGGGTATTTTAGTCAATCTCATCCTTTCTTCTTCTCCCCAGTTACTTCAAAACCCACCATTTTCAAAACCCACCATCTCTAACCTTTTCTTCACTTACTATCTCAATAATCACTACATTATAGTGCGATTTTCATCACCAATCAATTATTCAAACACCCGATCAACGTGTTCTTCAGCTTTTTTGAAGAAAACCCAGTTTAATTTCATACAAAATCTCGTTTTTTTCGGTGATTTTGAAGATAATCACTCGATCCGTTTGATTCGAGAGCTGATAAGTGTTTCAATCATTCAAAATTCGTCAATTGTTGAAGAAATCACTTCGATCCAGGTAAGAAATTCTTTAATTTCATTTTTACGATATGGGTTTTTGATTTAGTCATTGCGTTTTACGATCTTGGCGGGGGTCCGGGGGCAGCGCCCGTGGTAGCGGGGTCCCAGGGGCGGCAGCCCCTGGCAGGGTCCAATTAAGTTGTTGTAATAAAACTGCATCAGAAAAATTAATTTTATGTAAATTGCCTCTGGAAACTGCATTCGTAAACTGCATTGGTTCAGACAGTTCACAGCACAGACAAAACTATTGTCATGGTTCAATGCGTTTTAGAGAGAACACTTTCTTTGTTGTTTTTAAGCAATTGCGTTTTAGAACTAAAACATTTTTATATGTTTTCTGGCCATTGCGTTTTAGAAAAGCACATTCTTGAAATTTTTTGGTGCATTGCGTTTTAGGTAACACACTTTTTTAGGTGTTTTCAGTCCATTGTGTTTTACAGAGAACATTTTCTTTTGTTTTTTAGGCAATTGCGTTTTAGAATGAGTCATTTTTAAGTGTTTTCTGGCCATTGCGTTTTACAAATAAGACATTTCTTTGTGTTTTTTGTGCATTGCGTTTTAGGTAAAACACATTTTTATGTGTTTTTAGTCCATTGCGTTTTAGAAAACAGACATTTTAAGTGTTTTCTGGCCATTGCGTTTTACAAATAATACATTTCTTTGTGTTTTTGGTGCATTGCGTTTTAGGTAAAACACTTTTTTATGTGTTTTCAGTCCATTGCGTTTTAGAAAACAGACATTTTAAGTGTTTTATGGCCATTGCGTTTTACAAATAATACATTTCTTTTGTGTTTTTTGTGCATTGCGTTTTAGGTAAAACACTTTTTTATGTGTTTTCAGTCCATTGCGTTTTAGAAAACAGACATTTTAAGTGTTTTCTGGCCATTGCGTTTTACAAATAATACATTTCTTTTGTGTTTTTGGTGCATTGCGTTTTAGGTAAAACACTTTTTTATGTGTTTTCAGTCCATTGCGTTTTAGAAAACAGACATTTTAAGTGTTTTCTGGCCATTGCGTTTTACAAATAATACATTTCTTTTGTGTTTTTGGTGCATTGCGTTTTAGGAAAAACACTTTTTTATGTGTTTTCAGTCCATTACGTTTTAGAAAGTACATTTTCTTTTGAGTTTTTTGGCTATTGCGTTTTAGAAATAAGACATTTCTTTGTGTTTTCTGGCCATTGCGTTTTACAAATAAGTCATTTCTTTGTGTTTTTTGTGCATTGCGTTTTAGAAAAATGTCATTTTTTAGGGTTTTTTTTTTTCATTGCGTTTTACGTAACTGGAGGTTTTTCTATTGAGTTTTACGTAACTGGGTTTTTAAATTTTTTTTTTTTGAAAATATAGCAATAGTATACTCGTTTTAAAGATAAAAAACGCTCGTTTTTTTGGTGCAATTTTTATAAAAAAAATAATGTCGTATGAAAGAGTTATTAACGTTTAAAAAATGGGGGGAATTGGAGGAGAGAGAAACTATTGGCTTGGATTGACTAGAATGCCACTAAACAAACTCACGCGCCTCTTTTCTTCCCTTCAATTTCCCTGATTTAATCTTAGCCCTTGATTAAGTAAATGGATGGTCAAGATCACTTCCTAGCCTTCCTAGCCAAATAAACTTCCTATTGTATCTCCACCCATATTATTTAATAGGTCATGGAAAACTTATTGAACCATTACATATTAAAGGTAAAAAAGTAAAAAAGGTGAGTGAAAAATCATATATACGTGACACTGATGTGATAAACACTTTATGACGTGACAATTAAAAAAATAGGACCATTACAAATAAGCTAATGTGTTTCAAGCACACCTTGGCGCTTAAATCGACACCCTCAATACGCATCGTATAGGCCTATACGATGCGTATTGAGGTGGGTTCAAACTTCTATGCCTGCCAAAGGCTGCCATTGTCCCCCGCCAAAAAGTAATACGCATCGTATAGGCCTATACGATGCGTATTGAGGGTGTCGATTTAATTTTTTAATTTTTGCAAGGTAGCTTCTTGTCACGCGGTAGCAGCTTTCCGTCATGCGAACGAAGAAGCAGCACTTTGGACATTTGTTGGTCTTCAAACATCTAGGAAACATTATTTGAAGGCGGTCTCTTTGCTTCGTCCACTAGAACTATTTGTGTATGCATTCTTAGGGTTTTTATTATTTGATCAATGGAAGTTGAAATCGGCTTTGTATTTAGCACACGAAAGTACTGAACAACAGAATCAGTTTCTCTTTGCTTCGTGCACTTTCCAAACCGAATAATCACAAGTTGTTGATCTTTGGGTGGTGATTTACTCCCGAACAAACCATGCCCACCTTGACCAGTATAGATAAGCGTATCCCTCGATCCACTTACATTCGAATAACGCTGAGAATCCACAATGCTTATGGCCAGATTCTTCCCTTCAATCTTGGCAAAATCAATGCCTGCTTGTTTCAGTTATTTCTGTTGATCCACAGAACCCGTATAGGTCTATACTTTTGTTTCCCATAGCCACCGTTTCCGTAGACAAAACAAGGATCGTTCTAATAGATTACTTTGTGTTATAGAACTTCTGAGCTAACATCTGACGTAGCAAGTACAATTGTTTTGAGTTTTGTCAGATAATACTTCATTTGTCGAGAAACCATAATGTCAAGAAACTAACATACTTTATTTGTCGAGAAACCATACTGTAATGTAACACCTCGAAAAATTTACGTCCTATAATGTATTGACACATGTCATAAGCTTGAACGTGTGAAAGTATACTCTAGAGGGACTAAAGTTGACAAACATGGAAAGTATGTGAATATAAGGGTCCAAAATGTCAACAAGGGATAGATATAATTTACAGTAACCCTACATGATGCTCATACCCTTACACGAATAAATCATGGCTCATGCGAAGCTAATTGTGAAAGAAAGTGAGAGATTACAAACTACAGGGGTTAAATGTGTCAACATGTTTAAGTTATACCTCTGAGTGACCTTTTAGCAAACCCGAAGCTTTGTAATGATTAATTATGCTCACTAGAATGTGTGATAAAAATTTCATAAAGTTTCGTTATCGTATGAGAAAGTTATGATCAAATTCGTATACGAGGGGTTAAAGCGTCAACGTTGAAGTTTATGACTTTTTGGGTAACAATAAAGTTAACCGAGGACTAAACAAAGTGGGTAAATGTCTTAAAGCCCTTATAAGTCAATTTAGAGGGCTCATTGTGCAAAACAAGACGTGAAAGCGACCTTTAGAAGGACCAGGGACCAAAACTGCAAATAATGGAAATTTGTTTGTCAGATCATCACATGCTCGCGTAGCGCGAGCCCTAGACCCTTATGTCGTCGCGCTACGCGACGGCCTTACCTGAACAGAAATCCGATTTTGTTTGATTCTTGTCTGCCATAGCCCTTGTAACCGCCTTTAAATCGATTTTCCTCATCTTGGGCGACCCCTAAACAACCCCTAGACACTTAGGGACACTTGTTAGTGATCAAACATCAGTTATAGCACTTGTTGTCAACAATCTATGAGGTTCCAAGCACTATAAAAGGCCATAAGGTTGCAACATTGTGATCACACTTCATTTCTGCATTTCTGGAGCTTCTTGGAGCTTAAGAGCAGACCCTAAGCCTTCCTAATCAAGCATAGGACTTCAGTAAGTATTCTTAACCTTTCTTAGTTAAGTTTTTGCTTAGTTTTAGGTTAAAAGTCAAACCGTCGTAATTAACAGTTGACTTAGCGATTAATCACTAATGGTTCAGTGATTAGTCGAATTGAAAGTAGTTATAAGTTGGTAATTATGTGGGTAATAAACCCTTAAAAGGGTTCCCCCTGATTTCCACTCTAACTAGGTCAAATGTCGGGTCAAACTTGTTATTAAAAAGTCAACAGGATACTTAATTTTCAATTTATGCATAATTAGCAATGTAGAACACATAAAACCTGTTTGATCATTATTATAACTTGGTAATTAGTGTAAGAACATGTCTAAACATGTTCAACCCGACAATTTTCAGTAGAGACCCGGTTCGGAACCGAAAGTCGCATAGTTTGACTTTTGCTTTGACTTTCAGTTCTGACCCGTTTAGGCATGTTTTAGAAATGCCTTAGAGCTTTAATTGGACCAGGTTACATGCTAGTATAACCCTCTGTGATTATACACCTTGGTTCATTAGTTAACCAATTAATATGCATGATTCCGTTAATTGCTCATATGTTGACCATTATGCCCTTTACACCATAAAACGTGATTTTTGGAAATGTAAAAGAGTAGAAACCTTAGTTCCTGAATTATAAACTTGCACCCAAAATTTGACATCAGTTTGAGGTGTAGATTAAGAGTTATGCTCGTTAGCGTAATTTAAAAGCTTCTTTAGCGATTTAACGACATAATTAGCGTATAGCCTATTTAAACCTACCTTTTGATATCAAACTTCTTACCCACTGATGTAATATATTATTTTGGGATTTTTGAAGATTTTTAATTAATTTTAGGCTGAGCATAACTTATAGCCATAGGCTTAATCCGGTAATTGTCGGTTTTGCCCTTACGGGCTATAAAATGAGTTTTACATATCTAATCGACTCCAAACCTTTTGCTACTGATTAAATATGATAAATAAATTATTTTAAGCCTTCTGGAATAATAAAAGTATCAGCTTTATATATAGAACCCGGAAATGGCTTCTAATCGCCTCTTTAAGCGTTTTTAACGCATAGTATGTACTAAAACTATTTTAAACATACACGGGATGATACCTACTGATATTATAGGTGAATTATAATATTATAACAGTAAGCAAAATTTGTTTAACTCAGACTTCAGTTTTGAGCTTTTCGGCTTATGTGAATTACCAAAATGCCCCTACGGTGCATAGTTTGGTTATAATTGATAAATTTCACATCTATACCATACCCTACTGTTATAACTTATTAAATTAAGTATCTTTGCTGATTATATCAGACCTGTAACTCAGGTTAATACTTAAACTCTTTTATAACCTTATAAATGACCAAATTACCCCTACGGGGCATAGTTTGTGTTCAATTTCGTTTTGAGCATAATGGAAGGTATCCTACTGATATCACAACATATTTGAGAAATATTAACTTAGGAAACCTGGTTAGGACCCTTATGATTACCCGTTACGCCTCTTGCGCGTTCGGTTCGGCTTATGTAACTAGTTTACATAAATTAGCCGAAACGGGTCAAACCTTATCGGTTTTACCCCAAAATTTAGAATGTGCCTAGATTACCCATATAAGGCAAGTCATCAATCTTGTCGGGTCTAAAACACATTCTATTCCGGTCTTCGCCTTATCATGCGTTTGAACCGTATCTTCCTTTTGAAAACTAACCGGTCTAAGTCAAGACTTAATTAAAGACCCGTTAGGATTCTAATAGGTTATTAAAAACCTTCGTTCCAGATTAGGAGCCCAGTAAAAGCTATCTGTACTTGCTGATTTGATATACGGCTGGGATTGGATTTATGTTTAGCTCAGGTAAATACTTTTAACTTATTTTCCCTATACGGGCTTGGGTTACGGTATATAAAACACCGCTTGGTCGGGCATCAAATCTTCCATCGTTTGGTGGTTAATTGAATAATTTGATCGGCCCGTTTAAATATGTTTTGTTTACTTAAAGCCTTTGGGGGGTTAATGACCATGTCCCGGATATCCTTGGCATCATTTTACGAAATGGCCACGACTTAAGCGCGGGGTGTAGGCGTACACCCGTCAGTGCATAAAAGAATAATGTGGTGTGTCTATTGATCTTTAACCCGGACACGATCCGGGCTACTGAACGCATAAGGAACATGTAATTCTTTTACAAGATTATATATTTAAATAATTATCCCAAGTTATAAAGAGTTTGTGCCACGTGCATTCAAATCAATTTTATAAAACCTTTTCAAATGAGTCAGTTGATTGTATTTACCAGTGTAAACTGACGTATTTTCCAAAAAGGCTAAATGCAGGTACTATACGTAATAGGCTGGCTACTACAGGCATCAATAATCAAGTCTCGCAAGCTTTAGATGTTAAAGTCTGTTGAACGATATTATCTTTCTGTTTAAGATCCGCCTGTGGATCCATCTTACATTCCGTTGTAATATTTGATATTACTTTGAATCGGATTGTAATATATTTATCTTTTGCTTCCGCTGTGCATTTATATATTGCGTTGTTTGACTATGATGTTACCAACTACGTCACGATACTCCCACCGGGCCCACCGGTGATACGTGGAATTCGGGGTGTGACAGGTTGGTATCAGAGCCAACACTGAGTGAATTAAACACTAGCCGTTTGTGTTTAATCTCAGTTACACAGATGCACATTCTTGAGTCTAGAGAAGAACATAGGACTAATCCTAATTCATTTCATTGTCTTTTAATTGCTTCTTTTGTTATTTTTCTGATTAGCCCTTGCATGGGCAAGTCATTTTCTTAAGAAGTCCCGTTTAGGGCAACCATATACTTGTTTAAATTTTAAAGGAACGATTATGTTTAAAATATCATTCCTATATTATAAGATCTACCATTATAATAAAATGGCAAAATCTAAAAAGGGACAAGACCTAGCCTCGTGTCATTATTAAGACCCGGCCAAGATGGCAGTTCCTCAATTTAGGTTCAGATCCTTATTAACATCCCGAGTTAGGATTGTTCTGCGTTAATTATTAAAAAGGAATCTTAAAGGTAAACCTAGCCTATATGACGAGGCCAAGATGGTAGGACCTATTCAAGAGATTCAAATCCTTGTTAACACCTAAGAACGTGTTAGCACTCTTGACAGATGTGATTCGAGAAAAATCACAACAGTCATTCTTATATTGGATTCTTCCAATTTTCTTATCTAGTCTATTGATTTAGAAATCATGGCTTATATCATCCTATAAGATGATCATATTATAAACATCCCTTAGAAGGGAAATGCCTACGGGCTATAGTTAATGTCATCTGAGACTAAAGACAGTGGTAGCCTACAACTCCCTGTCAAGAAAAAGTAATGAACTTTGATTCACACCTAAATGCCTCGATCCCAAACGATCATGGCTTATAAATTAAACTTGTCCACGTGACTAGACCTTTTGTGCTATTACTAACTTATAAATTTGCCTCGATTCTCTGAAATCATGGCTTATAAATTAAACTTGTCCACGTGACTAGACCTTTTGTGCTATTACTAACTTATAAATTTGCCTCGATTCTCTGAAATCATGGCTTATAAATTAAACTTGTCCACGTGACTAGGCCTTTTGTGCTATTACTAACTTATAAATTTGCCTCGATTCTCTGAAATCATGGCTTATAAATTAAACTTGTCCTTGTGACTTGATTTTTGTGCTATAGTTATATTTTAATTAAATCCAGGATGATATTAATAAAAATCCTGAATAGAAATAAATATCATTCCTTTCCTGCCAGTATAAATATTAGAAGAGAATCTTAAAAGGTTTGACCTAGCTTGAATGTCATTGAAGACCTAGCTAAAATGGTAAAACCTGTTTAAAAAGAGATTCAGATCCTCGTTAACATCTGAAAATGTGTTAACACTCCCGACAACAGTGATGCGATAAAATCACACTTGTCATCCTTATATTAGGAATTTTCCAAAATCCCTTATTTAGCGTAAATGATCAATAGGAATCATGGCTAGTAAACGTCGAACATGATGTACGCATCAAAACATCCATTTGGGATGTATACCTACGGGCAAAGGTGTATACATGAAAAGATAGTTTTTATTTCATAAATTCTTGTCAAGACAATGAACTATGAAATTTTCCGATCCAAAGGAATCATCGATTATGTTTTAGATTTTTCCCTAGTGACAAGGCCCTGTGCCATCAAGAGTCCTTGGGAACAAGCTCTTGTGCTATATAAAATGTCAGTACGACATTGACAGTCGTGATTTATGTCCCCTGTCTAATAAATATGAAGGATTATATTCTGTTTACACGCCAAGGATGGTTTATTTAAAAACCTAGGCAGAACATAATCAAATAACTTAAGAACTATCTTTTGGCCTATATGGTTTATTTACACCATAGCTATTTAATCAACAAATTCGATAATTCATCATATAATTAAATCAATTATTACTACTTGGTTGGTAGCCTTCAAGCTTCACCATGGTTGACTCCTCTGAAGCTCACAATCATCCAGTTAATCAGAATGATGATACAAGACTGAATTTAACAGGCGCCGAGTTACAGGCTATGTTAGATACAGCTGTAAACAAGGCCGTGAACCGAGCGTTAAGGGATCATAAGCGAAAGTACGATAATACCCCAAATAAAGGTTACAAAAAGGGTAGGACCAGTTCGAGCTATAACCAGTCCAAGCCAAAGAAGGCAAAACCCGAATGTGGAACCTGCGGGAAGAAGCACTTTGGAAAATGTTTCTATGATCAGACCAGGGGATGTGTCATCTGTAAGGAGATGGATCACAAGACCCATGAATGCAAGGACCTGAAGAACAACCAGCGGTCAGGTGAAAAGACCAAATGCAAAACCTGTTGGAAATACCACATCGGCAAATGCAGATTTGAATCTCAGCCTTCACCTTGTGGAATCTGCAAGTCCAAGGGGCATAAGACCTTGGACTGCAAGAAGATGGAGGACGCAACCTGCCATGGTTGCAATGAAATAGGGCACATCAAAACTAATTGCCCTAATAAAACCAAGAAGTCTGGCGAGGCTAAGAAGACCAAAGCCGGAAACTCTCAAATGGATACTCAAGAGGCTATTCAGGATGACAAGGTCACAACAGGTACTTTCTATATCAATAACGCTCATGTTAGAGTATTATTTGATTCAGGTTCAGATAAGTCTTCCGTAGATAGTAGATTTTGTAAATCATTAAATCTGCCTATTAAAATTCTAAGCGTTAAGTATAAAGTAAAATTGGTCGATAGTACCTCAGAGACTGCTACGGCAGCATTAGATGGATGTTTATATCCATTAAGAACCATTCTCTTTCCGCTATCCTTGCTTTCATTAATATAAGGACTTGATATAGTCATAGGAATGGATTGGTCGTCGTGCGACCAAGCCCATATTGTGGGTGTAATGAGAAGTATGTAGTTATCAAAACTCCTTATGGTGGGCCTTTGACCATCCAATGAGATACCGGGTATGGATTTCCTAAACACTTATTGAATATAGTATTTAATACCAAAGACTCGAGCATGGAAACTAAGATAAGACAAACAACAGTCGCAATGCTGAGGATGCGACAAATGTTAATGTTGCATCCAATGTGAACCTCGATGTTAATAGAGTTAATCTCCAAAACAGTAATTAACACAGCTGTTAGAAAGGCTATGAGAAAAGTCATGAAAAGGTTCGAGAAGCCGAATGATGTTCGCTTTAAAACACATGTCGCTGCTCATGAGAAAGGGCTTTATTCATGCTCCAAATGTGAAGAATAACCCAAACAAAATCATATGTGGCGAGAAGCCCTTTCCTTTTAGGATGTACTTAAAAGTACTTCGTCTCTTGGAAGTCAAGAGACTTCAATAGTAAAAAGGGGCCATCGATTTCAGGAAATTGATGGATGAAGTAGAAACCATTAGGTATATCAGCGGTTATGCTGGAAGGGACATGGTAAGGTATACATCACAGTCATTCGATGGCAATACCCTAAATTAGTGAGGACATTAATGAAATCCTCAAGAAAGATCATCTTATACATTGTGGGATGGTCCAAGTTTTAAGGACCTTATTAGAAGAACCTAGTATCCGTTTCGCGAAAAGGGAAAAGACGGAATAAGAATTTTCTGACTCTCACCATAAAAGTTCTAGACTTTTGACAGCATAACGCAAATTTTTGGCTGAAACAGCGCTCTATTCCATTTACCCAAGATCTAAGCTTAATGCAATGAATGTTGGGGGATTAGCATCGGAAATAAGAGGGCACATTAAGGTTTCAAGGCCTGCTTATTATAAATCCATTACGGATCAATCTCAGCTACTCACGTTCTATAGATTAAGAAATAACCAGTCAAATCTGAGACTGCCCTGAATTTATCATAGATTTTGCGGCTAAGTTTAAAAGGATTAAGAATGGAGGCGCCTAACCCTCCTGATATATGAATAGAGGCAGTTCACATTAATAATGACACTAGATAAATCCCTTATTGTGATGTATTTGCTAAGAGTTACGTTTAGGTTCAGGTGCTGCTAAGTCTCTCATAAGACCATAAGCTTAGCAAACCTTTTAGAAAATTTTCCGTAAAAACCTCATACATTAAGTGTAAGGAAAAACTTACAGGCGAAATCATAAGAACCATTTCTTTTGTTTTTATCAGAAACCTTCAGTCGTAGAATTTTAGAAGTATCCCCTCTCTAAAAAGAAGTGCGTCATCATACGTAGTCGATATCTCTTTGATCTCTGTCGATTCCGAATACCCGATGGTATGATAAAAGCATCATATGAGGATTGGGGTATCTTAATAAGTTCCATAGATTGCTTCCATGCCTGATCAGTATGGAGGTTTAATGCATGGGACCACAAAGATACTCCGATAGGTCATGAGGTGCTAAAGTCAACTAATGGTATTCAAAGGAGATATCCAGAATGGAATTGTCAAGTAAATGTTCCCGGTTAAGGAAATTCGTGGAATTGTAACATACATGTGTCACTTATTTGACACAAGCATTGATGGATGAATTGGAGTCTGAGATTTGGGAAAATCTCTGTACTCTCCTTATACCTAAGTATCTTCTCATAAGTTTTCCCTGCTTACCTCCTGAGAGGCAGGTAGAGTTAAGATTAACATCCCGCTGTGGGCTAGAGTATTGTGAAAACTCCATGTTGATTTTGGAATAATCGAAACCCTAATTAAGTAGGTTTTAAGACATAGGCTCATATAGCCTGACTCAATATCCTGAGGGTTTTATGTTATTAAATGAGAAAGACGGTTCATATTGCTTATGTATTAATTACCGCAACCCTATTTAGGCAACGATTGAGAATCGCCATCAGCTACCCAGGATCATCGATTTGTTCGACCAACTGTAAGGATTAGCTACTCCTTAAGATTTGTTTTGAGCAATGGTTGGAATAACCATCTCGCCTTAAGATAAGCTTTTCCATAATAGTTGCTATATAAGTATCAAGGTGGCTCCTTTGGAGACCTTGTATAAATGAAATATCAAAACATCCGTTGGATGGACGAGACTTTGGGAAGTCCACTTATAAGGATCTGAAGGTTGCATTGGAAACAACGAATAAAATTCATACAAATCCCAAATCATCTGTAAGTTGCCAGTATTCGGCAGGAAAATCAAGGATTAATGGAAAGTAGCAACCTTCCTAAATTCTTGTTAAGGAATATGGTTCAAACAAAGGATATCACCCAGGAAGGGTGTGCCAAATTGTTAAATTTTCAGGCTAGTTAAGCTCTGAATATATAGAACCATTCGAAGGAAATCGAATGTATCAAGATCAAGTAGCTTATAAGCTAAAACCTATTTAAGGATCTTGGCAGAGCTCGCAATATATTTCACACTAGTGACTGAAGGAGATGTTTCGCCAATAAGTCAAGAAGCACTGTCACATAATGATAGGCGGATTTATGTAGTGATGAGCAACCTGTGTCGATTAAGGATCGACAGGATTAGAAGCTCCAAAAAGATACATGTACCTATTATAAAGGTCAATTGGAGTGCCTTAGAGGCTCAAAGGTACTGGGGAAGATTAAGCCCAATATAAGGCGGAAAATACTTCCTTTATTTTAACAAATCTCGAAGTCGAGATTTCTTTTAAGGGGGTGAGGATGTAACACCTCGAAAAATTTACGTCCTATAATGTATTGACACGTGTCATAAGCTTGAACGTGTGAAAGTATACTCTAGAGGGACTAAAGTTGACAAACATGGAAAGTATGTGAATATAAGGAATTCGGGGTGTGACATGTAAAGATCTCTACACAAACTCTTCTACATCTTTTAACCAATTGTCCATCACTTAAGACCTTGAAAAGATTTGTTGAAATCGAATTTGTGTATCTGAATCAGGTTCTCTGCCTTAGATCGGTCATTCCTTGTGATACATGAACGTTTGATTTAATATGGATAACGCAAACAAGTTCTCCACAGTTAGTTATTCAGATCTCTGTTCGGTCATCTTTCCAAACTGCAACACACGATAAAATACGCTAAAATACGTTACAATACGCTAAAATACGCTAAAATACGTAAAAATACGTAAAAATACCCTAAAATACGTTACAAATGCGTATTGAAAAAGTAAGGTGTGTAGATAGATAGGAAAGTGTCGAAATAGAATTCCCCATTGTATAACCGTATTATATACTACGCTAATTTCTCCACTCACCGTGAAATCGAACAGTTTCTTCGTAGATTCCGTCCGGTTTCAAAGCCGGTTGAGGATTACGAGTGTTCTAGACTCGTTCAAACTATGTGACATGTGTCTATTACAGTGGTCCCGGTACTATTTGTGTATGCATTGTTTTGGAGAACTTATCGTGTGTTGCAGTTTGGAAAGATGACCGGATATAGATTTGAATAACAAACTGTGGAGAACTTGTTTGCGTTATCCATCAACATAAGCCCGAAGAAACCAAATTCGCAACAATGAGTCTGAGTCCATTGTTTTAGCGTATTTTAACGTATTTTAGGGAAGCAAATACATAATTTCGCAACACTCGTAATCCTCCCACTGTGCGAACTTGAAAACATTTGTTGAAAAACTGTTTAGAGAAGCATTGGGATTCAAGGGTTTAGTTGGAGCATGAAGAAACGAAACCCTAACAACTAAAATTCGTTACAATACGCTAAAATACGTTACAATACATTAAAATATGCTAAAATACCCTAAAATACGTTAAAATACGCTAAAATACGTCAAAAATACTATTAAATACGCAACAATATGTTAGAATACGTCAAACAACAGAAGGATGAGATATCGGCGGTTAGCTCGAAGAAGTTTCTCTCAATCAGGTGTTCCATTAGATTTCCCCTTTTATCATGTGATCAAACTTGGATATCAGACGTAAATCTTGAAGAAACAGAACATAATCCCAGATTGTCTAAAGAAGCGCTTTTATCATGTGTGATCCAGAGGTCAGTCTCGGGTGGGCATAAGATCCGTGGGCCCTATTGTCGGATATGTGACCCAGATTGTCTAAAGAAGCGCTTTTATCATGTGGAATCCAGAGAAGACGTATCGGGTGAGTTGTGGTTGATTTATAGGAGGTTATGAAACGAATATATGTTTATGCGAATTTAAAGGACAATACTGACAGAGGTGCTGGTCTTTTCTCCCACTGTGCAAACTTGAAAAGATGTTTATTTAGACAATCTGGGATTAATTTCCGCAAATTGGGAACCACATTGTAGACTGGTTGGCTTGAATGGTTTTAATAATACTTGAAAATGGAAATAATCGTGTCAAGATCTTTATCAATCATATCATCGACCAACTGCTCGAAATCCCTTTCGTTTCTCGGGTTCGCATTCGACACAACACAACAAAAAATAAATTCAAAAAAATAGGGGGTTGATACACACTGTATAGGCCTATACGATGCGTATCAAACCCGCCGCCAGACACAACCTGCACCTGTCAGTCTGCCATGTTTTTTTACTTTAATTCAATACGCATCGTATAGGCGTATACGATGCGTATTGAATTCAAAAAGTATGTAGATAGACAGGAGGGTGTGTAGATAGAAAACCCCTTCAATAATTATCCTTCTAGTGAAGCTTTTGAACAATAAATCCTTCTATTAAGTTGTGAGGCTTTTGAACACTAGCCCTACATGTCAGGGTTGGTTTGTTTGTTTTTTCTTTTTTGTCTTGCGACTTTCCTCTAAAAGAGTTTTGCTCACAATTACTTCACATCTGGTCTTTTGGTATAGTGGTTTATGGTTTCCTCTGCGAATATGAATGTCCAGGTTTGATTCCCGCATGTTGTTTTTTTTTGCCCTCAGGTTTTTGATAACGTTTTTCATTGCCTACAGATGTTCACCTCAGGGTATGAATACGTGTTTTATTAACATGTTTCACTTCTATAAACCCACGCTAATTCATAATCCCCCCCCCCCCCCAACCCCAACACCCTTTCAGTTCTTTTGTTGTCTTCTAATTTTTATTTATTTATTTATTTTTTGAACGACAAATTTGGATCACTGACGGACCACTGGAGTATCATCGTGCCACCACCCGATCATATCCATCTCCACTAGGCATAATACCTATACACAAATTCAGGAGGAAACCCGATAAATATGGGAAAACCCCCTTGTGAGAATCGAACCCAGGACCTATTGGTCCCAAAGCTTTATCCCACCCCCAAAATGCCACTATTGCTTGTTGAGATTCAATCACTTTGGAGGAATCATATTTTTTAGTCAATAAAATCATATATTGATATATAAAGGATTTTTGTTGAGATTCAATCACTTTGGAGGAATCGTATCTTTTAGTAAATCAAATCATATATTGATATTATATATAAAGGATTTTTGGCCACTACATGATATTTTTTAAACACAAGACAAGCACGTAGAATAATATCAAATAGAGAACTGTGATCTATTGGGAATAACCCAATGGTGTTGATGATTTAGATAAGGTATAGAATAGATGGAGGTCATGGGTTCAATCTCCATGGCATACAAGTTTAGCCATTAAAAAAATAGGGAACTGTGGTATTTATATAAATCATGAGTAAATACACATAATTTGGGACTTGGGTGATATAGTATGGGTATGAGACCTGTCTTTTATGTTCAATACAAATAAAAAACTTAAGTTGAAGTTTTGGGTCAACAAAGTAATGTGAAAGGTCTTATTTTGATGGGAAGTTTAAAGCTTCTTTTTTCTTTAAATAAAGAAGTTTTAAGGGTGGAGGGTATGGTTCAATCACTTTATGGTGTTTGAGTTATTCTTTAGCCAATAATATTATGTCATGTCAAGTCTCCATTTCACTCCTCATTTTGCACTCAATAACTAGGTATGGTTCAAACACCTTGAGAGTGATAAAGAATTTAAAAAAAAATTGTGATTGGTTGAAAGGGGTTGAGACCTACCATTAAACTCAATCAGTCATACTCAAACATTTGGTGAGTATACACCGAAACCCCTCACTCAATCATACTCAATCAACTACTAGGGATGGTTCACCGATCGGTGAAACCAATCACCAAACCCACTCAATCAACCCATACCGTCCACCCTAAGCTTTTTTATAAATTAAGGGAAAGCATCCACTAAAAAGTGGATTTTGCCTAAGTAGCCTTAAAAGGATTGTGTTGATAACATGTGCCACTTTTTATAAGTAGAAATGAATGGTATTTTGGTATTAAAATATCTTAGTCCTTATAAGTAGGAGAATGAAAATGACATGTGACACCTTTTTATTTTCTAAAAAATACAAAAAAAAAATCAAGTACAAAAATCTAGCACAAAAAAAATCAAATACAAAAAATCTAGCACAAAAAATCGATAACAAAAAAAATATAGCATAAAAATCCAAAATAAAAATATAGCACAAAAAAATTAGAATAAAAAATATAGCACAAAAAAATTCAGTACAAAAAAATCTAGTATAAAAAATCCAGCACAAAAATTCAGCGAAAAAAAATTTAAGATAAAAAAGTTCAGTACAAAAATTTTAACACGAAATGTAGTACAAAAATCCAGCATAAAAATGCTATACAAAATAGAAATACAACACATTTTTTGGATTTTTTTTAGTTGTCATATTTTATATAGCAACATGGTACTCAAATTAAAAATAAAAAGACGTTCGATTTTATAGTGAATTTTTTATGAAAAAAATAATGTCGTATAAAAAAGTTATGAACATTTAAAAAATGAGGGTGCGTGAAGAGAGAAAATCAATAAATAGGAATTTCTAGAGATACCCTTACACTCCTATTTTTTCCTACATTTTCATATTAACTATTATTTTGAATAATGAAACATTAAGATTTCTTCTCATCCTGCTTAGACAAAATAAACTTTTTATTTGATTTTACCACTATAAATTAAATCATCTAAATGTATTTTATTTACTTTTGTTTCTATTTTATATTTTAGTTACCACTACAGTTATAACATCTGGAGACAAATAACAGTTTTAGCTTACAATTCTCAAGTTCAACTTTAGTTACAACTAGTTTTAAGACACAACTGATGACTTTAGTTTTGGTTTCTACTATGCTATTAAAAATTATAAATTGAGGGGCTGTTTGTTTACCTCTTAATGAGACTCTTAATGGTTCAGACCTCTTACTGGTTCAGCACTTAATGGTTCAGACTGTTTGTTTCACGAGCAGATGTCTGAATGGTTCAGACATTTGCCTCTGAATGGTTAAGATTTATACAAAGTCTGAATGGTCAAAACCTCTAATTTGAATTGGTCAGACATTTGCCTCTAAACGGTTAAGCATTATACATGCTCTTAATGGTTCAGACCTCTTACTGGTTCAGCACTTAATGGTTCAGACCTCTTACTGGTTCAGCACTTAACCAGTTAACCATTCAGATATTGCCAAACAGCCCCTGACTCTTAACTATCAAAGGACTTAAAAGTTAGTTCTAGTTTATGGCTCTGGTTGTATCTTAGAGGGTGTTTGGGTTAGCTTATTTTGGAAGAACTTATAATTATTAACTTATCAAAGTTAATAAGTTATTTTTATAGTGTTTGTGTTAGCTTATTTTAGTTGTTTTTGTGTGTTGAGAAGTTAAAATGATAAGTTAGTATTTGTAACTTATAACTTATGACTTATATAAGCTATAATAAGTTGTTTTTGAGAAGAAATCCCAAACACCCCCTTGAAGTCAAGTATAGATGCAACAATATGGTGCAAGAATCCTAGGGGTGGAAGGGGTGTTTCCCACATGGAGAGTGGTAAATTCTCCACCTAGCCAATCACCTCATGTCATTTCAACTCCTAACTCTACTCCTCATTTTGCACTCAAACACTAGGGGTGTTTCACCCAAACAATTTTTTTCTTAAAAAATAAAAATAAAAAAAGTTAAATGTGTGATTGGTTAGAAGAAGATGGGTCCACCATTAACCATCTCTCTCATCTTCCCCACCTCGGTGACTCTTCCCCGTTTCAAACTCAATCACCACACACCGATGGGGGCGACGGCGTTGTGCTCGCGTGGTGACCCCCATCCCCACTCCAAGTCCCCAAACCCACCCCTTCCACCCTAAAGGAGTAAAGGGTGTAATTCTTTTGTTTTTTTTTTTTCTAGATATCATAGAACTTGAAAATTAGTTATAATCATGTTGTTCATAATCTTAAAGTTGAGCTAGCTATTGCAAGAATAATTTGTTGTAATGCTTTATATTAGCAAATCATAATATCTTATATTTGGAATATATTATAGTCAATGTTGTAATATAGAAAGTAGTTGATTTCTCCTTGATTGTTGGAGATTTACGTGTATATATTTACCACTCTTGTTTAATGTGAATTATCAATTACCATTATCACATGGTATCAGCCTAAAAAATATCGATCCTCTCAACAAACCCTTTCTTTCAAACTCTATCCCTTTCATCTAACCATCCATGGCAGGAAATTCATCAGTCGATACCATCACCACAGCCGTTCCCCTCCATACTCTTTTTCATCTTCTCACTATCAAACTAAATTCTACAAACTATCTGTGCTGGCGAAGTCAGGTTCTTCCTATCCTGTCATTCCAACACTTCGCCGGCCACATCGATGGCACCGTCAAGCAATCGTCCGAAACCATGGTTACCGATGGTAAAACTGTTCAAAACCCGGAATTTGCTAAGTGGCATCATATTGATCAGCAAGTTCTCTTGCTTCTTCAGTCTTCCTTGTCTAAAGAAGTAATGGCAGAGGTTCTTGTTCTCAAGACTTCACGTCAAGTGTGGTGTGCTCTCAAAAAAACATACCAGCATGACTCCCTTGAACGTCGTCATACCCTACGCGACTCTCTTCGTCAACTTCAGAAGGGAAACTCCTCTGTTTCAGAATTTGGACGCAAATTCAAGACGATTTGTGGCCAGTTGGCCGCCATCGGCCATCCCGTTGATGACACGGACAAAAGCCATTGGTTTCTATGTGGCTTGGGGTCCTTTTTCGAGACCTTCTCGACTGCTCAACGGGCTATTTCTCCGACTCCACTATTTCGAGATCTCTTGTCAAAAGCCGAAAATCATGAGCTTTTTGTGCAGTCCATTCATGGATCCTCTACACCGCAAGCCGCTTTTCTTACCCATGGAAAACGCTCGAATGATTATCGCAGATATCATGGTCGTGCACGAGGTAATTCTGGCCTCTCAGGACGTGGTCGCGGGCGTCGACCACCTCATTGCCAGCTTTGCCGGAAAGAGGGTCATTATGCAAACTCATGTCCAAGTCTTTCCACGTTTGCTCAACAAGCTCCAACACTTGATGCAAACTTTGCTCAAACGTTTCATGCAAAGTGTCACGTCACAAACGACACTCCAGATTGGTGCACCGACACGGGAGCAACCGCACACATGACACCTACTGTTGATGGTCTTGATGCGTCTGCCCCTCATACCGGTAATATAACAACCCTCTTGAATTTTTTCGGACACCCTAATGTATTTTAAAATACCCCCAATATGTCCTAAAATACACCCCGTATGCGAAAACGGACCCCGAATACCACTATTTTATTAAAAATTAATTAAAAACAACGTTTTTATGTCGCTCGCGGGCCGCGTAGGATCACTCTCTGGTCTACGCGGGGCGCGACAGCAATGAGATCATGTCGCACCCGGTGCTGCCACGTGGCACGACTCGTGTGGAAGCTACGATCCGAATCAGCAACCCTAGGGCCTACCCTAGGGAGCCTCGTGGGTCGTGTAGCCCCTTACTACACTTTATGCGTGCCGCGTAAAACCCGAAATCAGGCCCTATATAATGGGAGCTCGGGCTTTCAGTTTCAATCGCTCAAAATCTTTTATTTCTCTCGAATTTCTGAGTAATAGGCATAATTTTCGGGTATAATATCCCCCTAAATAACGAAGTTCTGCTCCGTTGTAAGTATTATAACCTCGGTTACGTATTAGATACGCTGCCCGATTGATCCAGGGTTCCGTAACGGCTGTCGTGGTTCTGCCCGACGTAGTCGTTGGAATGTCGTCTCGGGGAGGGTATCGTTAATATAAATAATGGGTTATTATACTAACATTTGTGTAAATTATAGATAATCACCAGGAAACCCTAAAGAATAACCTAAGACAGCAATGTGAGTAATCCTTCTTTTTGTGTAAACTTTTTTGTGAGTAATCTTCTTTTTACCAACTGTTTTTACAAAACGTTAATTATTTTACAATGCGATTAGCAATGATTGAGTATTTGTAATTCTTCAATTACTGTCGGTATGTTGGGGTTTTGTATACAAAATGTGGAACACGTTACCATTGGACAACGAGTTAGCCAATGTGTAATATGACCCACCAGTCAGGATTGACAGTACTAAATGAGTAATTGTGTAGATGTAAACATTGTAATCGCTCTCAATACTGTGTTAATTGACAAAACTCTTCTTGATTAAACTGGGATTCACTCACTAGTATTTTCCATTGACAAATGTTTTTAAAACGCGTTTCAGGTAACAAAATGTAAAAGCCAATTAGAAGAAAGCCAGCTGGAGAGCACTGACGGCTTGGAAAAATGTGGCTATAAAAGTTACCTAAAAGACGATGTTTTAAATTCAATAAAATAGGGTTTATCCCTATAAACATGTTGTAATAAGAAACTTGGGTTTTACCCATGTGGTTATTAATATAAAATATGGTGGTTTTACTCTGATAAAACATTTTCTAACTACGGCCCTGATGAAATTTCTGCTGCCAAAATGATAAACAAATGATACCACCAAAACTGGTCTCGCGGCCGCCCGTTCCCGGGACAGATAGGGGGCGGGGGTTGCGACAGAAGGTGGTATCAGAGCTAAGCCACTGATTCAGCCACAAAAGTGTTCTGCTGACACCAATATATTATTCAAATTGTTAGGAAATTAATTATGGAAATATGTGCATAATTGTATTTTATTGTTATGTGTTATTTGACTATTTGTTAGTTTACAGTATGAGTGATCAAGGACCCTCAGACGTTTATCGTCAGTTGTCCGATTCACCTAGGAGTGAAGGTACTTCTTCCCAGCCTGCCCTCTCTGGGTATTCAGCTGATCAGGAAGAAAGGATGTTTGTCTTTAAGGCTCAGTCTGAAGAGCCATTCCCTCAGAAAAAAGAGAGGATGGTTCAGTAAGGGAGCATTCGAGCGTAGGAAAAGAATGCGAAAGTTGCAACAGCAAAGAGTCCTAGCAGCCTCTAAGCGAGAGTCAGATGTCCATACACAGGATATACTTAATAGGAGCTTAGCCAATTTTCATATCCTAGCAACAACTGCTGCCGACCCAAACCTGGAACAACTAGTAGCCCCACAACCCTTACCTTTGTTCCCCACTCAGCCGATGTAGATAGAAAACAACCCCGAAAACCAAGTCCAAATGCATGATTTCAACCCTGAGGAGATACCTAGGATACCAGCCCCTAATCCCTTAGACCCAGATTATGATCCATGGTTCGATGATCATAGGGATTATGTGCCACGCTATCACCTAAACGACGAACACATGTCGAACTTAGCAGCCTATCCAGGTCTGGACCCTCTAGATCCCTACTATGACAACGATGAATACATTAGGGAGATCTTAGAGAATCCGTACCCTCAGGAGGATCCCATGCTCCAGTACCCAGACCCAGTACAAGCACCTGCACCTCAATGAGTGCAGAAAATGCGCACGAGCTCCGAACTTTCGGAGAAGAGATTTTAGAGAGTAGTGAGAGGATGAGGCAGGTAGGAGAGCGACTCGTCTGGAAGTACGGCGAGCGCAATATGGATTACTGGATGAATCCAGATCAGTGTAAGTGATGGTGGAGTTGGTAATAATAATAATAATAATAATAATATAATATATAATATGTTTGTATGAAAAAAATACATATACGTGTAATAATAATAATATATGTTGTAGTATAGACCACTTCGTGGTTAACGATGCATAGTAGTGTTGTAATTTTAATTCCAGCTTTAGTGTGTATTAGACGCATACTATAATAGAAAAGAGTAAAGTCGCAATGCTCGACGCTTTTGACCAATATGTGTATTGTGTGGTTGTTGCCTAAATTATTAACTATTTGGTGATATTAATAATTGGCAAATGTTTAAAATTCAGATGGATGACGAAGTAAACCAGGAAAACCAGAATAATGATAACCAGAGTAACATTAACCTGGATAATGAAAACCCGAACAACAACAATAATGGAAACCAAGTGGACAACAGTGCCATCCAACGCATAGTGGCACAAGGAATAATAGATGCGATGCCATTTATTATTCAAACTGTTAAGGAAGCTGATAATAAAAGTAAACATAGCAGTAAACGACCCACTGAACCGGAACACAGCGTGAACAATGGACCCGTACTTCAAGCACCCATTCCTAAAAGAAGAAGAACCATGCCTTATGGTTGTTCTTATAAAGAATTCTGGTCTTGTAAACCAATGGAATTCTCCGGCAATGAAGGGGCCGTTGCATCTCTACGCTGGATAGAAAAGACTGAGGCAGTCTTAAGAATAAGTAAATGTGCGGAAGAGGATAAGATAATGTTTGCTTCCAATCTGTTTAAGAATTCAACACTAGAATGGTGGAACACTATCCTTCAGTCTAGGGGAAGTGATAGAACTTACAATATGGAATGGGGGGAGTTTAAAAACATGGTAGAAAGGAAATTTTGGCCTCCTAATGAAAAAGAACAGATAGCAAATAAATTCCTAAATCTTAGGATGACTGGAATAGATACTAAGGGTTATACTACATTATTCTTTGAATATGCCCGAATAGTACCAACCCTTGCTTCACCTGAACCAGTATTAATCTCCCGTTACATCTGGGGATTAATTGGGGAGATAAGGCATGCAGTCAAGGCAGCTAGACCTCAAACCATAGAAGAAGCTGTAGAACTAGCAAATACCTTGACAGATGAATTAGTCCGTACACGAGAAGAGGATCAAAGGAGGAACCTAACCCAGAAGCTTACACAAGAATTCCGTTCTGGAAATTCTAACCGTGGGAAAAATGTAGGCTCTACATCTGCACCCTACTGTAAGTATTGCAAAAGGAAGCATTCAGGAAGATGCTCCATATAATGTAACTTCTGCAAAATATCGGGACACAAGGAGGAAGATTGCAGGAAAAAGATTAGCAACAGGATATGCTACAACTGCGGAGAACAAGGTCATATCAAGCCTAACTGTCCAAAGCTAGCTCCAGCCACGAACACCAAGAATGCTAAAAATGCTAGAGCATTTGTTCTGACTGCAGAAGAAGCAAAGATGATCCCGGATGTGATCACCGGTACGTTTTTAGTTAATGATGTTTTTGCTAAAGTATTATTTGACTCTGGTGCGAACCAAAGTTTTATTAATACTTCATTTTGCAAACTTCTCAATCAATCATTAACTAAACTTCCACAAGAATGTCTAGTAGAGACAACAAATGGGGAAACCATTAAGATTTCTGAAATCTTGCAGGGAGCAAGAATAGAAATTCTAAATCATAAATTTATTGCAAACCTTTACCCCATGAATCTTGCAGGATTTGATGTCATGTTAGGAATGGATTGGTTAATAGCTAATAAAGCCAGTATTTTGTGTGATTCATCAAGAGGGGAAAACTAAGCCCCAGGTATGTTGGACCTTTTGAGATTATTAGAAAAATAGGACCTATAGCCTATCAGCTATAACTGCCAGAGGAAATGGCAGGAATACATGATGTATTTCATGTATCTAATCTCAAGAAATGCTTAGCTGATGAATCACTGGTAGTACCTCTTAAGGATATAGAGGTAAATGAACAGTTAAAATTTGTAGAAAGACCTCTACAGATTGAAGACATGAAAGACAAGAATCTCAAGCACAAGAGATTAGTTCTGGTCAAAGTGAAGTGGGACTCCAAAAGAGGACCAGAATACACAAGGGAGCTTGAATCAGAAATGAAAAGGAAATATCCACACTTGTTCCAGTAGACCTCGAGGACGAGTTCTAAAACAAGGTGGGGAGGATATAACAACCCTCCTGAATTTTTTCGGACACCCTAATATATTTTAAAATACCCCCAATATGTCCTAAAATACACCCCGTATGCGAAAACGGACCCCGAATACCTCTATTTTAATAAAAATTAATTAAAAACAAAGTTTTTATGTTGCTCGCGGGCCGCGTAGGATCACTCCCTGGTCTACGCGGGGCGCGACAACAATGAGATCAGGTCGCACCCGGTGCTGCCACGTGGCACGACGCGTGTGGAAGCTACGATCCGAATAAGCAATCCTAGGGCCTACCCTAGGGAGCCTCGCAGGCCGCGTAGCCCCTTGCTACACTTTACGCGGGCCGCGTAAAACCCGAAATCCGGCCCTGTATAATGGGAGCTGGGGATTTCAGTTTCAATCGCTCAAAATCTTTTCTTTCTCTCGAATTTCTGAGTAATAGGCATAATTTTCGGGTATGATATCCCCCTAAATAACGAAGTTCTGCTCCGTTGTAAGTATTATAACCCCGGTTACGTATTAGATATGCTGCCCGATTGATCCAGGGTTCCGTAACGGCTGTCGTCGTTCTGCCCGACGTAGTCGTTGGAATGCCGTCTCGGGGAGGGTATCATTAATATAAATAATGGGTTATTATACTAACATTTGTGTAAATTATAGATAATCACCAAGAAACCCTAAAGGATAACCTAAGACAGCAATGTGAGTAATCCTTCTTTTTGTGTAAACTTTTTTGTGAGTAATCTCCTTTTTTCCAACTGTTTTTACAAAACCTTAATTATTTTACAATGTGATTAGCAGTGATTGAGTCTTTGTAATTCTTCAATTACTGCTGGTATGTTGGGGTTTTGTATACAAAATGTGGAACACGTTACCATTGGATAACGAGTTAGCCAATGTGTAATATGACCCACCAGTCAGGATTGACAGTACTGAATGAGTAATTGTGTAGATGTAAACATTGTAATCACTCTCAATACTGTGTTAATTGATAAAACTCTTCTTGATTAAACTGGGATTCACTCACCAGTATTTCCCACTGACAAATGTTTTTAAAACGCGTTTCAGGTAACAAAATGTAAAAGCCAATTAGAAGAAAGCCAGCTGGAGAGCACTGACGGCTTGGAAAAATGTGGCTATAAAAGTTACCTAAAAGACGATGTTTTAAATTCAATAAAATAGGGTTTATCCCTATAAACATGTTGTAATAAGAAACTTGGGTTTTACCCATGTGATTATTAATATAAAATATGGTGGTTTTACTCTGATAAAACATTTCCTAACTACGGTCCTGATGAAATTTCCGCTGCTAAAATGATAAACAAATTATACCACCAAAACTGGTCTCGCGGCCGCCCGTTCCCGGGACAGATAGGGGGCGGGGGTTGCTACAGGTAACGATTATATTACTTTTGGTAACGGTAACACTTTACCTGTGTCTCATGTTGGTACAAAGGCTATTATAGATCGGATTTTGTTAAAAGATGTTCTTGTTGTTCCAAATCTTACCAAGAAACTCATTTCTGTCAGTAAACTTACTTCCGATTTTCCGGTTGACATTTTGTTTTCTAATACTTATTTTCACATTCAGGACGAAACACTAGAGAAGTTCTTGCACGGGGAACCTGTAACAATGGTCTCTACACTCTACAAAATGGCCAAGAAGTTTTCTTTGCAGCCGCGTCATCACATCGAGCCTCGTTCGAGCGATGGTATAGTCGGCTAGGTCATGTTTCTTTTAATGTCATTTCTTTGTTAAATAAACTTGGTCATTTATGTGTTACTTCTCTGTTACCCAAACCTGGCATTTGTTCCTAGTGTCAATTATCTAAGAGTCATCGTTTACCTTTTAATAAAAATAACAAACTTGCCTCAAATGTTTTAGATTTAATTCACTGTGATTTATGGGGACCAGATCTGATACCATGTGATAATGGTAATCGATAATTCACATTAAACAAGGGTGGTAAATATATACACGTAAATCTCCAACAATCAAGGAGAAATCAACTACTTTCTATATTACAACATTGACTATAATACCCTGCAATATCTTACAATCACAAGGCCGGACATCTCATAAGCCATAAATCAGGCGAGTCAATTTCTTCATTCACCTACCACATCTCATTTTCAATTAGTTAAACGCATCCTTCGTTATGTTAAAGGGACTCTTGCTTTTGGTCTTACTTTTGATCAACCCTCCAAAACACAGTTGGTTGGATATTTGGATGCGGATTGGGCACAGTGTATTGAGACTCGTCGATCCACCTATGGTTATTCCATTTACTTAGGTGGAAATCTTGTGTCATGGAGTGCAAAGAAACAACCAACGGTTTCTCGCTCAAGCTGTGAATCCGAGTATCGGGCTATGGCAAACACAACGGCGATAATTATATGGCTAACACACTTGTTACGCGAACTTCATGCTCTTCCAGCCGATCGCCCAACTCTTCTATGTGACAATCGAAGTGCATTGTTTCTTAGCCAAAATCCCGTCTCTCATAAACGTGCAAAACACATAGATATTGACTACCACTTTGTTCGGGAACTTGTTGCCTCCGGTCGTCTACATACTCAGTTTGTTCCTACCAAGCTGCAAGTAGCGGACATCTTCACTAAGAGCCTTCCAAGACCTCTTTTTGAATGATTTTGTGTACTTCTTCGTGTTGGTCTGCCACCTATCCGCTTGAAGAGGGGGGGGGGGGGTATTAGCAAATCATAATATCTTATATTTGGAATATATTATAGTCAATGTTGTAATATAGAAAGTAGTTGATTTCTCCTTGATTGTTGCGATCCTTAATAGTTCACTGTTGGCGGAAGCCAATGTCCCCCTAGAAAAAGTAAAAGGGAGGGAAGGAACTGACTTTTTCTAACTCAGAATGAATTGGAAGTGCGAGATGCACTAATCGAAAAGAGACTCTCTCTTGACCTGACTTTCCCTATTGGATTTGACTGCGGTACTCTTTTGTCACACCCCGACCGTGTTAAAACAACAAAACCGCGGCGGAAACTTCGGGGAGTGGAGTAACAGAATTATTGTTTCACAACCATGGATTCAAAAGTTTCGTTTTATTGAATAGTTAAACATTTACATTGTCTTAAAGATTAGAACAAACAAGTTAAACATAGTCTATCATCGTTATTAAGTCACTAAGGCCTCGTCCAGTCCTAAGTGAGCATGCATCCTACTTGTAATCAACATCATTCGACACCACCTGAAACATATGTAAAAATAAAGTCAGCAAAGAAATGCCGGCGAGCACATAGGTTTTGTGAGAGTGTCAGATTCATGGCTCGTTTACATGTTGAAATAACTCGTACAACTTCGTTAATCGATATTGGAAAACCTTGTTTTTAAAACATTTGTATTGTAAAATGAATAACCAAGTCAAACAGATCGGTTATAGTTTATAAAACCTCGATGCCATGAATCTTAACTCAAAATATTTGTTTATGTAAACCCAAATTGTAAATCGTTCTCGTAAAATAACTCGTATGGTTTATATCGTTTAGTAAACATCGTTTGTGTGACATTGTTTCAAATCGTTCGCCCAAGTGAACTAAATACCGCCACAGAATGTAATATGATAAAAACACTTATATATAAGAAGTACCAGCGGCGTATCTACCATGCTTTTATCACATTACTCCTGTCCCGTTATTTAAACACTAACCAAAAACCAATCGTTTGTTCAATTCGTTTAACTCGTTCAAATCGTTTAAATCGTTCAATCATTTCAATATCGTTCAATCGTTCAAAATCGTTCATTTGTTCAAATCGTTCTCGTTTTAATTGTGAAAACTACTTTTGGTCGTCTCGTTGAATACATTCAAACATTCGTAACTCGTCCATCGTTCAACTCGTATTAACAAACCACCATAGGGTAAGTTAACAATTAACAGGTTCAGTCGTTACCCACATAACCCCCATACATAACCATGGGTGCAGTCCGATAACGGGATTTGTCAGATCCTATGGTACCATAACCTAATACTGGTCGGCTTGATCAATGTTAATGAATGTTATTCGTTATGTAAATACGTCCAACAAGTTCGTTCACATTATCGAAATCGTTTCGTTTAATATAAATCATAGTATTCGTTTTTGGAAATCATCGTTTAAAGCATCGAAATCGTTTAACACATATGAATCACCCCAAAACATTGAAAACAGTAAAATAGGGGAACTATGTACTCACATCGAAGTGCAAAGTATCCTTGATTAAATGAACTAGCAAAGCTCGAGTAAACCAAGGAATTCAAATAGCACCTAGTAATCGGAGCACTAGTTAATAAATCGACACCTAATTCGAAAGATCGGGTAGAATGAGGTCTCGTAAACCAAATGAGTATTGGAACTCATGTGATATGGTTTAACAAAGCCTAGATTCTAAATCGGAACCTATCCTAAGTGCTTTCGACCCGTTACGACCCATTAAGGTAGCTTATGCTACTTTAACTCGTCGTTCACGCAAATGCACGTTCGAGATGCCTACCTAGTCCTATGACAAGTATTATATGCCTAAACATGTTTAAATATGTTGCAAAATCAGTTTAAGTGACAAAAGTTAAGTTACATATGCTTAAATACCAATTATGCATGAAAAGGACATTTTGGTCATTTTCGTAAGGCATATAAACTACCTATCATACAACTAATTAAACTAAGTGACCATAAGGTATAACCTCGGAAGGTTATTCCCTATACAACTAAGGTCACAATATATGCTTGGTCGGATCCTAACGATCGACCAACCGGGTCGGGTTCGAAAGTCTAAGCGGTTGTTAAGACCGCTTATCTTACGACCCTATACAAGCACTAGACTAAAAGTGATGAGTTAAACATGTTAAAACATGTTTAACTAAGTTAGAAAACAAGTTTGATATCAAAACAAAGTGCTTTGATACCCGAAAATAGCTTCGATGCAAAATACGCATAAACACGTATTTTGACCGAAACTTTGACTCGTCACTTCGACTAATCGACGTGGTAATCAGTAGATATAGTCACAAGGGACTATAACCATCGTGATTACGCTCACGTTGCAAAGTTCAAACGAACTTTGTGTTGACCATAAACTTGGTCAAAGCAGAAAGTCAAACACTGTTTGACTTTCATGCTTGAAATACATGAACAAGCATGAAGGAGACTTACAAAAGGTCCAAGCCTTGAAGATTTGAACTCAAAATTTCTCAGGTATGAAGCTTCACAAGGAGAGCTTCAACTTAGAGAAGGAATTGAGATCAAATGTGAGGAAAAATGAGTGAACTCAAGTGGGTTTATATAGATTTTCCACAACCGCTAGAATCGTTCCTTGATTTTTGAGCTTCAATCTGAACCATCTAAGTGTTACCCATTGATTTACAATGCTATGGGCATCCAAAACCAGCTCAAGGTATTGCAAATGTTACACAAAAGACCTTGAACTTCAAGTCGGTTGCTGAAAATAGGCCTGCTGTTGCTGAAACTGATTTTTCTGCCCAGATGAGGGTGTGGCGTGCCGCCACAGCACAGCCACCAGGCTGTGGCGCGACGCCACCAGTGCACAGTTCCAGAAACTTTTCAAAAATGCCAGAAATGGTCCCTGCAGCTCGTTTAAGCCATTTTCGACGCGTTTAAACCCCGTTAACCCATTTTCAAAGCTCAATAATGAAGTTTAAGTATAGGGGACTTGAAACATGCTTGAAAATATCTCGGATGTCGGTTCATTTGGTCATACGGTTGCGTTGTTCTGTTAATTACGACGAAACTCGAACGGACGCGAAAACGATCCAAATTGCGCGACGAATGGTATTTTGCATTCCAATCACTAAAATAAAATATTTTAATGATTACAAAAATTTTTGGATGCCCGGATATATTCAGAACGTAAGATAAGCGCGAAAATGCAAACTTGTGCACTTTTTGACGCTTTTAGTCCCTGTTGATCAAATAAGTTTATTTTTGCATACCGAACCTCTAAAAGCCTATTTCTAGGCTATGTAAAGGATTTTTAGGGTATGTTTAGCTTAAGATCAACTTCCAGAATGTTCGTTACCATACGAATCGGCATAGTTTTGCAGTTTGACACAAATAGTCCACGCGATCGAATAAACTTGTTTTCGACACACCAAACCTTCCAAAACTTATTTCTAAGTTATGTTTAGGTTATTTAAGATATGTTAAGCCTATGTCACTATTCCGGAGTGTTTGTCGTGTTAAACTGACTGCGTTTACGCACCAGTTTGCGTATAACTTTCCAGAAAGCGATTTAAAGCTTGAAATCGAACTAGAATCCAATCGTAAAATCATCAAACACAAATACACATAAAATAACACCGAAAACATCGTTTTATTGATAATTGATATTTTTTTACATCGTACATCGTTTACAGAGCACGGTTGTCACAGTCTCCCCTACTTTAGGAAATTTCATCCCGAAATTTTTACTAGAGGAAACTTTGTGAAAACAAATGCGGATATTTCACCTTCATTTGGTCCTCACGTTCCCAAGTAAACTCTGGGCCACGTTTGGACTCCCAGCAAACTTTGACCAATCGAATTCGCTTGTTTTTTAATTGTTTGACTGCACGGTCCATTATCTCCACAGGTTTCTCGACAAAGTGCATTGTGTTCATCAACTTGAATTTCGTCAAGTGGAATATGGAGATCAGTATCGGCTAAACACTTTCGTAAATTGGACACGTGGAAAGTTGGGTGAATATTCCCAAGTTCTGGAGGTAGCTCTAGTCGATAGGCAACCTTTCCGATTCTTTCAACAATCTTAAATGGTCAAACATATCGTGGTGCAATTTTTCCTTTCTTTCTGAATCTCACCACTCCCTTCCAAGGTGACACCTTGAGTAGGACACGGTCTCCGAGTACGAAGATCCTTGTACATTTTGTCAGCACCAGGATGGATAGAATATCGAGACTTATGAGATTCGTCCATCACTAAATTGCGAAGATCGTCTTGTTTCGGAATCCACAAACGATCCTTAAAATAGAGCAACCCATCGTCTTTCGTTTCGAGTTTAAGCTCAAGTTGAAGTGGTAGCTCATATTTCGATAAGCCTTTGGTTACACATGATCGTTGAGCTCGAAGGACACGTGATTGGATATCAGATAGAGTTCGAACAGAATGAAGCTTGGCTCGTTCCTTTCGACTTAGTGCATCGGCTACGACATTCGCCTTACCAGGATGGTAGCGAATCTCGTAATCATAATCGTTTAAGAGTTCTACCTAGTGTCGTTGTCTCATGTTTAGCTCCTTTTTATTAAGAATGTGTTGGAGACTTTTGTAGTTTGTGAAAACCACACACTTTGTGCCATAAAGATAGTGTCTCCAGATTTTGAGAGCAAAAACCATAGCACCCAACTCAAGATCATGAGTGGTGTAGTTCTTCTCGTGAACTTTCAATTGTCTCGACACATATGCTATAACTTTACCTCGTTGCATGAGAACACAACCAAGGCCTAGATTCGACGCGTCACAATAGACAATGAAATCATCGTTTCTTTCGGGCAAAGATAAAACAGGAGCATCACAGAGTTTTCGTTTCAGCGTTTGGAACGCTTCCACTTGTTTGGGTCCCCACTCAAAAGGCTTATTCTTTTGAGTCAAAGCAGTGAGTGGAACCGCGATCTTCGAGAAGTTCGAAATGAAACGTCGATAATACCCAGCAAGACCAAGAAAAGATCGAACTTCTGTGGGTGTCGTAGGCGTATTCCAATCCTTAATAGCAGCAATTTTGGAAGGATCCACATGAATACCCTGCTCGTTAACAATATGACCCAAAAATTTAACTTCCTTAAGCCAGAATTCACACTTGGAGAATTTGGCAAAAAGTTGTTCCTTCTTCAGGAGTTCCAGTGTCAGACGAAGGTGTTGTTCGTGATCGGCTCGAGACTTCGAATAAATGAGGATGTCGTCAATGAACACAAAGATGAACTTGTGTAAATAAGGTTTACAAACCCTATCCATTAAGTCCATGAAAATAGCTGGGCATTTGTCAAACCAAAAGGCATGACTGTGAACTCGTAGTGTCCATATCTCGTGCGGAAAGCAGTTTTGGGAATATCTTCTTCGAGTACACGAAGCTGATGATACCCAGAACGCAGATCGATCTTGGAAAAACATGTAGCACCTTGCAGCTGATCAAAAAGATCATCTATTCGTGGTAGGGGATATCGATTCTTGATGGTATGCTTATTAAGCTCACGATAATCGATACACATTCTAAAAGACCCATCTTTCTTTTTCACAAACAGGACAGGAGCGCCCCAAGGTGAATAACTTGGTCGGATGAATCCTTTATCAGATAACTCTTGCATCTCAGATGGTTCAAGACGATAAGGTGCTTTCGCAATCGGGTTAGCATTGGGTACAAGATCAATATGAAACTCGACTTGACGAACTGGAGGCAAACCAGGCAGTTCATCAGGAAACACCTCTGGATAATCGCAGACAATTGGAATATCTTGAATACTCTTGCTCTTTCCTTTCTCCTCTGTGACATGTGCCAGAAATGCCACACATCCTTTTCGTAAATAACTTTGGGCTTTTGTACACGACATGAGTTTCAAACCACCAGATGGTTTCTCGCCACGAACTTCTAAGACTTCACCAAACGAAAGAGGAATACAAACAATCTTATCAAAACAAACCACCTCAGCATGAAACTTAGTTAACCAATCCATCCCAACGATAATGTCGAAACTCCCAAGTTGCATCGGTATGAGGTCAATAGGAAAAAGATGGTTATCGAGGTTCAATTGACAATCGTGAATAAGAGAATCGAGTACAAGAGGTTTACCAGTAGCAACTTCGACAGATAAGGGTTTCCTCAATTTAGTTCTAGGTATCGCAAGCAAAGGCTCAAAAGATAACGAAACAAAACTTCTATCGGCACCAGAATAAAAAAGAATAGATGCAGGTTGATGGTTAACAAGGAACGTACCGTTAACAACCTCGTTGTCAGCTCGAGCCTCGTTTGCATTCAAATTGTACGCTCGTCCACGAGCGGGATTAGCATTTGCAATGGCATTTGGGTTTGCAAGCTTCGGACAGTTGTTGCGGAAATGACCCATTTCACCGCAGTTGTAACATGAACCATACTGAGTCTTCCAAAAAGTCAAAAAAGCGTAAGGCTTCACAAAACTTCGCTGTAGTTGCTCAGAACAATCAGGTTGCACCAAACTAGCCAGCACAACCTCGTACAAGGAAAAACTATGTTGGTACTGCACCTTTGTGCAACAAATGCAACCGTCATCATCTGGAGCAAACACAGTGTCACAAATGTACCCACTGTGGGCTATTGGGACATTTGGTCAATACCTGCCGTTATGCTAACCAAAACCAAGCTGCTGCAAATCCTGCTGCTGCTCAAGCACAGTTTCCACCTGGGTCGTGCTATAACTGTGGTGATCTTACTCACTACCGAAACAATTGCCCAAGACTTGTTAACGTAAATCCAGCGCGTGGACAAGTATTTAACATAAACGAGGCAAACGCAAACGACAATGCAACAGTGAACAATTAGACTATTGTATTTTCTTGTTTGTTATCTTTTGACGTTTGAAACAATTCAGCTGTTATATAAATAAAATTTATTGTTCCAATCTTATTTTACGAAACTGATATGATTGTGTGTATGTCTGACATACCCCTACGATGCTGACACCAAGGAACTGTGTTCCTTACAAAACAAACTACTCGTATGATTCTTTCATTTTATGATCACTTGTGATCTCCCCGAAAATCCTAAGTACTCGTTTCTTTTAAGAAACAAAGTACAAGGTGCAAGTTGCAAATTCCTAAACAGATACCTGAAATACCATTTCAAATTCTTGATTTGATACCTAAAGGTACTTTCATGAATCCTTAACTGGATTCCTTGTGTACTCTAATACGAATGATACGATACGACAAAGACGAAACCAAATCCTTATAAGATCTTCCTATCTTCATAGTTAAATTATTTGGGATATTAAAAAGTATCAATTGAAGTCCGTGATTGGATTTCTGGTGTACTTTAAATGCTATTGATTCAAATTAATAAACGAGCTAATAACTAAATTAACGAATACGCGATTATGTGATTATGTGTTTATGTGTAATTCTAAAGCTCGCTATCTAAGTCCTGATAGAATCTTCCGTATTTCCATATGTTAGATTCTCAGAAGGATACCCAAAGTACTATCTTAAATTCCTTAAGGGGCTTTTCTATGCAAATAGTAAGAACCTTGGATTCCAAAGTGCTATTTCAAAACGATTATTTGATTCAAAGTTACAAAGATCCCTTAAGTGGTCTATTTAAAGAGATCGTACGACGGTCTAATTAAGGAGATCATGTGTTGATCTAGTTAAAAAGATCATACGTTGATCTAGTTAAAAAGATCCTTTGGTGGTTTAGTCAAGTCATTACATGTTTGTCCGATTGATTTTTCCCCTACGCATTATGAAATGAACTGTGCAGACTGTGCAAGGAATTACGTAATTATGGATGCATACATAATTATGGAATTCAGTGCACAGAAACCACAGCAAGTTTTGTCATGTGTTACGACCTATAGTGATAAGAATAACGAGACGGGAACAATGTAAAAAGGGCATGGTGGATACGTCACTGGTACTTCCTATATGTAAGTGTTCCTTATTAAATTACGAACGTAGCGTTATTTAAATTACTAGAAGTCCTGGACCTTGACCAATGTTATTTTATCTTACACTCTCCGACTCTGATTTCGAGCACACACAAGTTTCCTATAATAGTCTTCATAGGAAACATTCTCCTATCCGTTGTTCAAAGCTCCATGCTTTTGTTATAATAACGAAAACACTTTGGCAATTAACAGATTCGCTAAGAATCCAAATGTGACCTAGAGTTTTACTTGGGAAACGAAGGATTCATTCGAAAGCGAAACAATCACAGTTGTCTTCACAGGTTTCCCCTAAAATTAAATTTCGGGACGAAATTTCCTAAAGTAGGGGAGACTGTGACACCGGTGTCACTACGACCATCATACAAATGCAAATCCAATGAAATATTGTATTTCGTTCTTGGTATTTGTATAAATATGTGTATCATTTGCACATATCAATTCTTGTTCGATTTCGAGCTTAAAATCACTTTCTGGAAGGTTATAAGCGAACGGAAGCGTAAATATAATCAGTTTAATGCAACAAACACTCCATAATAGTGACATAGGCTTAACATACCTTAAATAACCTTCACATAACTTATAAATAAGTTTTGGATGGTTTGGTGTGTCGAAAACAAGTTTATTCGATCGCAGGGACTGCTTGCGTCAAACTGTGAAACTATGTCGATTTGTATAGTAACGAACATTCCGGAACTTGATCATAAGCTAAAAATACCTTAAATATCCATTACATAGCTTAGAAATAGGCTTTGAGGGGTTCGGTATGCTAAAATAAACTTTTTGATCAAACAGGGACTAAATGCGTCAAAAAGTGCACAAGTTTGCTCTGTTTCGACAGAAATCTCATTTTTCAGCAACTAGTTCAAACTTGGGGGTCTTTTGTGTAAATTTTTCAATACTATGAACTTGTTTTGAGGCTCCCATTGTATCAAATACCATGTTCCACACATGTAGGGTCAAGATTTCACCTTCTAAACACTTGGAATGATCTCCTTGATCCTAACTTCCTATAAATAGAAGTGGGTTCTTGGCCATTCTTCCTCACATTTGATCTCAATTCCTTCTCTAAGTTGAAGATCTCCATTGAGAAGCTTCATACCTGAGAAATTTGAGTTCAAATCTTTATAGCTTGGACGTTTTGTAAGTCTCCTTCATGCTTGTTTATGCATTTCAAGCATGAAAGTCAAACAGTGTTTGACTTTCTGCTTTGACCACATTATGGTCAACACAAAGTTCATTTGAACTTTGCAACGTGAGTGTAATCACGATGGTTATAGTCCCTTGTAACTATACCTACTGATTACCACGTCGATTAGTCCAAGTGACAAGTCAAAGTTTCGATCAAAATAAGAGTTTATGCGTATTTTGCATCGAAGCTATTTTCGGGCATCAAAACACTTTGTTTTGATATCAAACTTGTTTTCTAACTTAATTAAACATGTTTTAACATGTTTAACTTGTCACTTTTTAGTCTAGTGCTTGTATAGGGTCATAAGTCAAGCGGTCTTGACAACCGCTTAGACTTTCGAACCCGACCCGTTTGGTCGATCATTAGGATCCGACCAAGCATATTATGTGACCATAGTTGTATAGGGAATAACTTTCCGAGGTTATACCTTATTGTCACTTAGTTTAATTAGTTGTATGATAGGTAGTTTATATGGCTTAGGAAGATGACCAAAATGGCCTTTTCATGCATAATTTGTATTTAAGCATATGTAACTTAATTTTTGTCACTTAAACTGATTATGCAACATATTTAAACATGTTAGGGCATATAATACTTGTCATAGGACTAGTTAGGTATCTCGAACGCGCATTCATTTACCACTCTTGTTTAATGTGAATTATCAATTACCATTATCACACTTAAAAAATTGGATAATGCAATAAAACAAGCGAGGATACTTCATAAAAGTAAAAGCAAAGTTTGTAAGAATATTGAAATGTATAAGTAATTAAGAGGTTTAAGAAATAGAAATATTGCACTAGATATATACATTTTGAAGTGGATGTTATAAAATTTAATTTACATCCACTCATCAATCGTAAATCGATAGTCTTTTTTCATAACCAATGTGTCTCTAATTTGATAGAGATCACTATCACAACGTGTTACTAATATGACAATCGCCATTATATGATGTCTCACTAATATGATAATGATCACAACTTGATATTTAAATACTATAAATTAGCAATTTAGATCACATGTAATGGTGGGTTGTTTGGGCATGGATGGGCAAAAAACGCTCAGTTCACATGGTAACACCGCACTCTAGGACGTTTTTTTTTGTCTTTTTTTGGTTGGGCATTTTCATTAAAACGCCTGAATCACTAATTTTTTGACCAATCGACCGTTGGCAACAGTCCTTTACACTCTCAATTCATATACCACAACCCACAATACCGCAAAAAATAAACACAACTCCACACCATTTCCTGCCAAAATGGATTCCCTCGCATCTTCGTCATCCATTGCCAGTTATTGTTACAAAGAGTTTAAAGTCGACGAGGGTGAGTCGACCGACGAGGAGGTCGAGCAATAGGCGGTTACGAGTGCGTGTCAGCTAGCGGCATGGTATATGAAACACGTTACTTGCCCTCCACGCCAAATTTTCCCAAGAGAATATGTGGAATGAGACTGACTATCGGCAAATGCTCGTTTGATGAAAGATTACTTTGTCGAAGCACCGACTTATCCAAACCCAAATGTTTTTAGGCGTCGTTTCCGGATGAGTAAACGTTTATTTCTACGCATTGCCGGAGACTTGGAAGACATGTTTGAATACTTTAAGCAAAAACCGGATGCGAGAGGGACGCTTGGACTTACTGCTATTCAGAAGTGTACTTCAACGCTACGCATGCTTGCTTTCGGAAACACGACGAACATCAACGACGAGTATTTAAAGATGACTGAGAAAACAACGCGCGATACCTTGGAGCATTTTTGTCATGGTATACTACGATATTTTAAAAATTACATTCATTCGTATATTTTTAGTTAGTTTAATAGTATATAATTTTTTAAGGAATAATAAATTTGTACGGCGCGTGTTATCTGAGAAAGCCCACTTGATACGATCTACAACAAATTGGCATTATCTAAGAAGTTCTTTCGATGAGAAAAGAGCACATATTAAGAAAGTTCAAGAATCTGCTTGTAAGGATATTGAGAGATGCTTTAAGGTTCTTCAACAACGTTAGCATTATCTAAGAAATCCTTGTCGTGCATGGATCAAAGAAAAAATGAGATACGTTATGTATGCTTGTATAATCATGCATAATATGATATTTGAAGACGAAAGAAAAGCGATATGTCAAAAATATATACCGGAGGCTTTTCTTGAAAATCCGCAAGCAACAATGAATGAAAAAGTGAACAATGCGAATCAAATGCGTTCCCAATCAGCATTCCAGGTTAGCGATGGATTTGCTTCAACATGCATGGTCGTTTCAGTATATTCCAAACGAGGGTGAAGAACAAGATGAAGATGACGATGAAGGCGAAGACGACGAGGAAGGCGAAAATGAAGACGAGTACGCCAAAAGCAAAGATGAAAATTAAGTCAAATAGTATTATTTGTTTGTGTTTTTGTATTTATGTAATTTTTATTTATTTATAAAAAATATTATTTGTTTTAATTTAAAAAAAAACAAGAATTGGTTAATCATTGTATGGGGCATTATACCACTATATTCATTTTAACTTCAACCCCCATAACTAAACTAGGACGCCACATGTCACTTCATGCCCCAGGGAGGGGCTTGAACTTCACCTACCACTAAACCTGGTCTTAGAGAGTTTTCTTTTTTCTTTGAGTAAACTTCCATTTTAGTCCCTGTGGTTTGGGCATTTTTGCCATTTTAGTCCAAATCTCAAACTTTTTAAATCTGGGTCCCTGTGGTTTCACTTTTGTTGCCATTTTATACCAAAATCCAAAAACCCTCTTTTTTATTGTTGAAAGCTGGTTCTTTTGTCTTTTTATGTAGGGGCATTTTGGTCCATCTCAGGTTTTTTTATAACATATTAATTATTATTAATAAACTAAAGACTCCTCTTTCCCTCAATTCATCTCTCTCTCTACCTCTACACATCTGCATCTTCATCTTCTCTACCAAAACCCTAATTTTATTTCAAAACTTGCAACTTTAATGGAGACAAATGAAAGCTGCAACCACAACCATAACCACAACCTGCAACCACCAACAACCAACCACTTTAAACCACTGTCATCTCCGACCACACACCACCGTTATCCACCATAACCATCAGCCACCACCGCATCACCTCTACACAGATCTGCCGCCATCCACTGTCACACCCCAACCGATGGCGGAATCATCGGGGCGCGACACTAGGCAAATCAGATTGCTCAAGAGAATCCATAACAACTATATTGCGACAATATTTATTACATTTGTTATCCCATACTAATAATCAGTACAATCACATAAGTTATCACAGATTTCTTGTCCCCTCGAACAATACAAATCTGACAACCTAGATTTTTAGGTGAGTTTCTAGACTTCCTAGCTTGATTTGATGTAGACTGTGACTAAACCTGCAACATATGTTAAAATAATGTCAATACAAAAGTATTGGCGAGCATACAGGTTTGATATGTAATAGTGTAATAGATAAAAGCTGCGAATTTCCACATACATAAATGTAATACACGACATATATACTCACAAAACTGATACTACCAGCTAAGTCCTCGAGCTTCGATCGCGATTGCTAAACTAGACCCCGTCGGGCGCAATAGTACTATACTAGTCATGGTGGGACGTCGCGAGTATAAGTCCTAGCACATATGTAACTAGCATCACGTATAACTATGTACGTAAGTCATTCGCAAGTGATAAGTAGTTTAAGCATTTGATGTAATTCGATTTGATAGCAACGTATGTTACACCCAAAAGTGCAAAAGCAAAAAGGGTTCAAGTATACTCACAGTCGGTGTTCGGCAAGCAGACACAACTTGATTGGATTGATGGGAGCGCTTCCGAGATTAGCCTGATTATAGATTGATAGCGTAAGCGTTGAATAGTGCGTTATACGGTGGTGAGTGAACCAAGTGTCTAATGGTAATCCGATCGGATGGCAATCCGACCGAATGGCCAGTCGACCGGGTGGCAGTCCGTTCGGATGGTCATCCGATCGGATGACCATTCGATTGGATTGTCTCCTTGGTTGGTGATGAGGTGTTTGCGTATGATAGTTTGCCTTTTGGAGTTTTCGTTGTAGCTATAACAACTCTCATCAAAATTCCTAATTATTATATTATTTTGTCCAATAGAAAACCTTAATTGAGACACCCAAGTGATTCTGCACAAACCCTAAAATTTTCAGAACAATCAGAATCAGGATTAGGGCCCCTAAAACTCAGGGGGGGGGGGGGGTAAAACCTAGTTACGATTATCCATATAATTATCTGTCAATAATGAAATTGCATGCAACGTCAAGTCAGCAAAGCTAGTCCCAACCGTGGCTACTCTATGAGAAATAGGCAACCCTTACGGACCGTAAGGGTTGAGTCTTACGGTCCGTAAGGGGTTCAAATTTCGCATATAAATAGCAGGGTTTGGCACTTGAAATTCTGCGTATGTTCGACGAAGAAATTCGTTCTATGCACTGAGATACATACTGTTTACCACTATTAACACACACGAGTCTCGAATTGCTGCCGCAAAACAGGGTAATAACTCGATCGCTATTACGATTCATTTTCCGAGATCAATATATCCAATGGATGTTAAGTGCCGCCCACATTAGGGTTATACTTTATCGTTCGTCGTCAAATCGATGGATGTTTAAGTATCGCACTTTGTCGTTCGTTGTGAGAATTTGATCTCGTGAGTTATCGTAAATGCTGTATTGATTACTAACCCAGTTTTGTGTGCATTATTATTTAAATTAGGTTAACAAGGCTAATCCGTAGAGTAAACTCTATCCGTGTTAAATCTGCAATGTGAGTCATTCTCTTTTTATCAAATTGCTTTACAAAACCCTATTTATTTCAAAGTTATAATTACAGGGATTAAGTTTATGTAATCACCATATTACAGCCGGTATGTGGGGTTTTGTATACATTACTTGATAATCTTCACCATTGGGGCAGCCAAGGGGTGATATGACCATAGTCACAGACACCATTGGACGAATGGGCCAATGGGTCGAGTGACAAAATACTGTGGGTATTTGGTTTGATATCAGAAACATTGTAATTTTCCTTAATACTGTAAATTATAACAAATGTGTCATTTTAGTAAATAGAATGATTCACTCAGTATTTCCCGCTGATAAAACCTTTTTCAAACATATTTCAGGTGATCTGTTGTAATTCAGGAAAAGTACTGTGAAGCATTGCAAGCTTAAGGAAGTGGCTCATTATAAAATAAAGAAATATGTTTTGTAAAATAAAGGTTTCTTAGTGAAATCAAATGATTGTAAATTACCGGGGTTTTATCCCGAATTATGAAATAAAATAATCGGGAAAATTTAGCTTTAAAGATCCTGATGATAAACTTCCGCTGTTAAACTCAATTAAATAAATACCACGGGATTTCTGTCTCGCGGCTCCTGAAGCGGGTCAAACCGGGTCGGGGGCCGTGACAGAAAAATGTGGTATCAGAGCCACTGAGTTAAGCTAATTAAGTATTTAGAAATACTTAATTTTTCCTGATTACTATTATGTGATTATGTGTTTTATTAACTGACTATTTGTTAGTTACAGTATGGGTAAGCAAAAGCTGTCAAGTATCTATCTTAAATTAGATAGATCATCCAACGAGAAGGGTAGTACATCCCAAACCAAATCCTCAAAACTCCTTACAATTCCTGAAGAATGAATATTTGTGCGAAAAGCACAATATGAGGAACCACTTTCTCCTAGAAAAAGGAGTATGATTATTAAGAAAAGTAAAGAGCAAATCCGAGTAAAGAAGATTAAACGAGAAACCCAGGAATTAATTGATAAATCACCTTGGGAAGACAATCTAGATGAGAAATGGGCAAATTTGTATATGCTAGCCACAGTAGCAGAAAATGCAAATCTCTAAATAGCTTAATTTAAGTTTTAGCACCTTATCCCCTACAAATCCAGAAACCTTATACAGTAAATAAATAAATTTACCATAAACCTTAGTATGTTTTTCAGTTATCTTTGTAATAAATTAGTATGCAGTGTGCAATAAATTTTAAAAGTTGTTTATGAAATTTAATATAAGATTTTAACTTAGTATTTTATGCATTTTGCATATATGCCACATCAGCATGAGTGAGATATCTGAAGCCTTTCAGAACCTTAATCTTTACCCGGTGAATATAGAAGTTTCCAAAGAATTTACTGGATACTTTCCCGATGTAGAACAACCGGTAGAATTCAAGGCTCCACCTTTGAACAAGCCAAAACGAAAGAAAAGAAAGAATTACGTGTGGGGAAGTCGTATACGTAGGAAAAAGCCAGCTACGAAACTTCCTAAAATAAACAATCCTTTAGAAAAAGGAAAAGAAATTGTAACCAGGAAAAGTTCTAGTCTCCAAGAGATGGAGACTGAAGTCAAAGAAGATTCTAGGCAAATGGAAAGGCAGTTTGAAGAATACTCTAAGGAAATAGAAATGGAAGTTGGACAAGGTTCTAGACCAACTCAGATGGAAATTGGAGAAAGCTCCAAACAAAACCAGGGAAGGACTTTTCAGGAAGAAATAGATTTTCTATTGGCAAGCTGTGAAACTATTCAGCCTGTCAATACAAATATTTTTACCCGTCCTATTAAAAATCCACTCCCTATGAATTTTGAACCCGCAATCCCAGAACCAATAGTCCATAACCAACCAGTAGGAATGGATGAATGGTGGACGAATGATTGGCAATTTGAAAACATTGTCAACGATCCTTATTCCTTTCTTCCCCAGTTTGATCCCGAACCATTACCAAATCCACCCATGAGTAACGAAAATTTAGCAGAACTCCGCCATTTTGGTGAAGAGCTGATGGATGCAGGAAGTAGAATCCGGGAGATAGGGGGACAAATTGCTTGGAAATATGATGAAAGGGAGCTTCGTTTTTAGAAGACAAATGACGAGAGATAGGGGGTTGATGAAACTGTTATTGTGTAATAGTAATATTAATAAAAATCAGTATGTGTAAATAAATAATAAAACGGTTGTATATAGAAGCACGATATAATCTATAAAAATGGAATTTTAGAAAATTTGCAGTTTGGTGGTATATTCGTTTACGTGATTATGTGCAATTAATTGTAACATTGGATTATTTCTTTTATACTAATTAGATATATTAATTATCAGATGGCAAACATTGGTAATGAACCGGTAAATGAGGTTAATCAGTCTGAGCAACATTCAGGGGATCAATATATGACTAGGCAAGATATCGAAAATATTGTTGCTCAAGGAATAGCCAATGCTATTCCAGCAATTGTTGCGGCTGTAAAGAATCCAATTGAACCGCAACAAATCGTTCCTAGTAAACATATTTCTGAAGATAACTTCAGTAATAGTGTAAACAGAGGCAATGATCATGTTAATCATGATAATGAACCACCGCACGCGCCACTCCCTAAGAAACTGAAAGCTGCAACACCTGGTTGCACTTTCAAAGAATTCCTTGCTTGTAAACCCACTGAATTTGCAGGCAATGAAGGAGCAACGGCATCACTGCGTTGGTTAGAGAAAACCGAAGCAGTAATTGCAATAAGTAAATGTGCCAAAGATGATCAGGTCATGTACGCGTCAAATCTTTTCAAGGAAGGAGCACTCGAATGGTGGAACACTGTGTTACAAGCTAAAGGAAGAAATAGGGCTTACGCCATGAACTGGGAAGAATTTAAGATTATTGTAGAAAGAAAATTCTGTCCTGAATATGAAAAAGATCAAATGGCAAATAAGTTCCTAAACCATCGGATGGTGAATGTGGATTGTCGCAGTTATACTTCGACATTCTTTGAATATGCTAGAGTGGTACCAACGCTGGCTTCGCCAGAACCGGTACTCATTTCTCGCTATATTTGGGGATTAATTAGCGAAATCCGCAATATCGTTAAAGCTGCGAGACCTCGCACTATTGACGATGCCGTGGAACTAGCCAACACCCTAACTGATGAATTGGTACGTACGCAAGACGAAAATAGGAAAAAGGAACTGGCTCAGAAAATTACCCAAGGATTTCGGGTGGGTAATAGTAATAATTTCAAGAGAAAAGGAGCAGGGCAATCTTCAAATCCACCTTTCTGTAGAAATTGCAAAAGAAAACATTATGGAAAATGCAATGTAACCTGCAACCTTTGCAAAGGTATAGGACATCGTGAAGAAAACTGCAGAAAGAAAACCATAATCTGTTTTAACTGTGGAGAAGCGGGGCATTATAAAACAGAATGTCCTAAATTGATCAAACCAGTAGACAACAAACCCAAGGCAACCGAAGGAGCTAATAAAAATAATATCAGAGCATTCCAGCTAACCACTCAAGAAGCAGAACTCATCCCAGATGTAATAGCTGGTACGTTCTTAGTTCACAATGTATACGCAAAAGTATTATTTGACTCTGGTGCAAACCAAAGTTTTATAAATACTTTATTCTGTCAAACTCTTAAGTTACCTTTAACCAACATTAGGCAGATTTTTACAGTTGAAACCGCAGATGGGAATTCAGTTAAAATAGATCAGGTTTTGCAAAAAGTAGAAATAGAACTTTCAGGTCATAAATTTGCTGCAAACCTGTTACCTATGAAATTAGCTGAATTTGATGTTGTGTTAGGAATGGATTGGTTAATAGCCAACCATGCTCGAATTCTTTGTGATAAGAATTCCATAGAAATTCAAACACCAACTAGAGAAGTAATCATGATTACAGGAGATAAACCTCGTAAACCCATGAAGTTCATATCAGTAATGAAAGTTGCTAGTTATGAACGAAAGCAAGGAATAGTATATCTGATTTCAGTAATCATTAATACTAAGAACAAAGAACTTAAGGAGATCCCTGTAGTCTCAGAATACCCTGATATATTTCCAGAAGAATTACCAGGATTACCACCAGATAGGGAAGTAGAATTTAGGATTCATCTAATTCCTGGAACTATACCGATAGCCAAGGCACCTTATCGGTTAGCTCCTACCGAAATGTTAGAACTAAAGAAGCAATTAGATGAATTACTAAGTAAAGGATTCATACAACCTAGCTCATCCCCTTGGGGAGCTCCAGTGTTGTTTGTAAAGAAAAAGGATGGTTCGATGAGAATGTGTATTGATTATAGAGAATTAAATAAAGTTACAATTAAGAATCGATACCCATTACCTAGGATTGATGATCTTTTCGATCAACTTCAAGGAGCTAGATATTTTTCTAAGATCGATTTACGCTCTGGATATCATCAATTGAAGGTACAAGAAGAAGACATACCTAAGACTGCTTTTAGAACTAGGTATGGTCATTATGAGTTTACAGTCATGCCCTTCGGGTTAACAAATGCTCCTGCTGCATTCATGGACATGATGAATAGGATCTGTAAACCGTATTTGGATAAATTTGTAATTGTTTTCATAGACGATATACTTATTTATTCAAAAAGTCAGGACGAACATTGTCAGCACTTGCATGCACTCTTAACTTTGTTAAGAAAAGAAAAGTTGTATGCCAAATTCTCGAAGTGTGAATTTTGGCTAAAGGAAGTGCAATTTTTAGGACATATGGTGAATCATGAAGGTATTCATGTAGATCCTGCTAAGATAGAGGCAATTACCAAATGGAAGGTTCCGCAAACAGCAATGGAAATTAGAAGTTTTATAGGTTTAGCTGGGTATTATAGACGGTTTATTAAGGATTTTTCCAAAATAGCTGTACCATTAACTAAGCTAACTTGTAAAGCAGTTAAGTTCGAATGGGGACCTAAACAAGAAGAAGCCTTTAGAATATTAAAGCAGAAATTAACCAATGCCCCAATCTTAGCCTTACCAGAAGGAACTGAAGATTTTGAAGTATATTGTGATGCTTCAAAACTAGGATTTGGATGTGTGCTTATGCAACGCAAGAAGGTAATTGCGTATGCTTCAAGACAGTTGAAAAGGCACGAAGAGAACTATACGACTCACGACTTAGAATTAGGAGCCGTAATTTTTGCCCTTAAAATTTGGAGACATTATCTGTACGGAAGTAAGTTTACTATCTATACAGATCATAAAAGTCTAAGATATATATTCGGGCAAAAAGAGTTAAACATGAGGCAAAGAAGATGGATGGAAATTTTAAGTGACTACGACTGTGATATTCAATATCACGAGGGAAAAGCAAATGTAGTTGCAGATACCTTAAGTCGTAAATACAATGAGAAACAACGACGGGTTCGTGCTCTCAGATTAAATCTACAGTTAGATTTAATGGAACAACTGAAATACTTTCAAGAAATAGCAATAGAAGATGTTGCTGAAGGAATGAAAGGAAGAATAAAAGATTTAGAACAAGGAGCTGATGGAATTTGGAGATTCCATAAGAAAAGGATTTGGGTACCAAAACAAGGAGAACTAAGAAATAAAATTTTAGAAGAAGCTCATAAATCTAGGTATACTATACACCCAGGAAACAATAAGATGTACCAAGATTTAAGAAAGAATTTCTGGTGGATAGGTATGAAAAAGGATATAGCTAAGTATGTATCAAAATGTCTTACTTGCTCACAAGTTAAGGCAGAACATCAGAAACCATCAGGCCTATTACAACAATTAGAAATGCCAGTATGGAAATGGGAACTCATAACAATGGATTTTGTTACTAAGTTACCCAAAACCAGAAAAGGTAATGATGCGATTTGGGTAATTGTGGACCGATTAACCAAATCTGCTCACTTTCTACCTATGAAAGAAACCTTTAGCATGGAAAAATTGGCAAAGTTGTATGTAGATGAAGTTGTATCCTTACATGGAGTTCCACTCTCCATTGTTTCGGATAGGGATAGTCGTTTTACTTCTCATTTCTGGAAAAGTTTCCAAGAAGCAATGGGAACTCGACTAAACCTAAGCACTGCATATCATCCTCAAACAGACGGACAAAGTGAAAGGACAATCCAAACTCTAGAAGACATGCTCCGAGCATGTGTAATAGATTTTGGTGGAAATTGGGACGATCACTTACCATTAATTGAATTCTCCTATAACAATAGTTATCATTCAAGCATTGAAACTGCCCCGTTTGAAGCACTATATGGCAGAAAGTGCAGAACTCCAGTTAGTTGGGCAGAAATAGGAGAAAGTCAATTGTCAGGTCCGGAGATTGTGCAAAAAACGACTGATAAGATCACCCAAATCAAGGAAAGACTGAAGATGGCTAGAGATCGCCAGAAGAGTTATGCAGACAATAGAAGCAAGCCGTTAGAATTCCAAGTTAGAGACAGAGTACTGTTAAAAGTTTCTCCTTGGAAAGGAGTAGTTAGATTCGGTAAGAAAGGAAAGCTAAGTCCCAGATACGTAGGACCATTTCCGGTGATCCAACGTATAGGACCAGTTGCTTATCGTTTACAACTCCCAGAAGAATTAGCTGGAGTACATGATGTATTTCATGTATCCAACCTCAAGAAATGTCTATCAGACGAATCTTTGGTAGTACCTCTCCAAGAAATAGAAGTAAACGAAAAGTTAAAATTTGTTGAGAAACCTATTCAAATAGAGGACAGAAAAGTGAAGTTATGCAGAGTTATGCAGACGAATCTTTGGTAGTACCTCTCCAGAAGAGTTATGCAGACAAACGACTAGTGCTAATTAAAGTAAAGTGGGATTCAAAGCGAAGGGCTGAATACACTTGGGAGCTGGAATCAGAAATGAAGCGAAAGTATCCTCAATTATTCCAGTAAATCTCGGGGACAAGATTTTTATTAAGGTGGGGAGAATGTAACAACTCTCATCAAAATTCCTAATTATTATATTATTTTGTCCAATAGAAAACCTTAATTGAGACACCCAAGTGATTCTGCACAAACCCTAAAATTTCCAGAACAATCAGAATCAGGATTAGGGCCCCTAAAACTCAGGGGGGGGGGGGTAAAACCTAGTTACGATTATACATATAATTATCTGTCAATAATGAAATTGCATGCAACGTCAAGTCAGCAAAGCTAGTCCCAACCGTGGCTACTCTATGAGAAATAGGCAACCCTTACGGACCGTAAGGGTTGAGTCTTACGGTCCGTAAGGGGTTCAAATTTCGCATATAAATAGCAGGGTTTGGCACTTGAAATTCTGCGTATGTTCGACGAAGAAATTCGTTCTATGCACTGAGATACATACTGTTTACCACTATTAACACACACGAGTCTCGAATTGCTGCCGCAAAACAGGGTAATAACTCGATCGCTATTACGATTCATTTTCCGAGATCAATATATCCAATGGATGTTAAGTGCCGCCCACATTAGGGTTATACTTTGTCGTTCGTCGTTAAATCGATGGATGTTTAAGTATCGCACTTTGTCGTTCGTTGTGAGAATTTGATCTCGTGAGTTATCGTAAATGCTGTATTGATTACTAACCCAGTTTTGTGTGCATTATTATTTAAATTAGATTAACAAGGCTAATCCGTAGAGTAAACTCTATCCGTGTTAAATCTGCAATGTGAGTCATTCTCTTTTTATCAAATTGCTTTACAAAACCCTATTTATTTCAAAGTTATAATTACAGGGATTAAGTTTATGTAATCACCATATTACAGCCGGTATGTGGGGTTTTGTATACATTACTTGATAATCTTCACCATTGGGGCAGCTAAGGGGTGATATGACCATAGTTACAGACACCATTGGACGAATGGGCCAATGGGTCGAGTGACAAAATACTGTGGGTATTTGGTTTGATATCAGAAACATTGTAATTTTCCTTAATACTGTAAATTATAACAAATGTGTCATTTTAGTAAATAGAATGATTCACTCAGTATTTCCCGCTGACAAAACCTTTTTCAAACATGTTTCAGGTGATCTGTTGTAATTCAGGAAAAGTACTGTGAAGCATTGCAAGCTTAAGGAAGTGGCTCATTATAAAATAAAGAAATATGTTTTGTAAAATAAAGGTTTCTTAGTGAAATCAAATGATTGTAAATTACCGGGGTTTTATCCCGAATTATGAAATAAAATAATCGGGAAAATTTAGCTTTAAAGATCCTGATGATAAACTTCCGCTGTTAAACTCAATTAAATAAATACCACGGGATTTCTGTCTCGCGGCTCCTGAAGCGGGTCAAACCGGGTTGGGGGCCGTGACAGTAGCATTTTGAAAACAGAGAAGTATCTTTACCCTTCAGGTCGATCGATCGAACGACGACTCGGTCGGGTGACGATCCGATTAGTAGGACAGTTAGTGAGAACAAGTTCACAGCAGTTTGGCACTCGATCGGATTGCAATCCGATCGGGTGGCAATCTGTTTGGAACTGACAATGTATTGAATTGTTTAAGTGTCGAAGTCCCAAACATCACATGGTCGGATGGTCGTTCGATCGGGTGGCAATCCGTTCGACGTTCAAGACTTTGAAAAGTTGAAATGATAGTTTAAGTGAGGAACCAAGTGCAAGCCGATCGGACGGCTGTCCGATCGGGGTGGCAGTCCGGTCGGATGGCAATCCGATCGGACGACAATCCGTCCCGGTGGCCTAGATCGTCTTGACACTTGTTCGTTTTGGAAGTTTTGTGGTTTTGATCGAGACGATGTGACAACGTGCTAAACAACAGAAACTCCATCATGAACCAAGTCATCCGATTGAACAGGAATCACCCTGATCTGATCAGTTAACTGTCCGTAACGGTTGTTCATTCTTAACCCGAAATCGTTTGTCTCTTTAGACAGAAGCAGATCTGGAACCAACACTTCACTTAGAATGAGTAGAAGATCAGAACGAGCTCTGATTCCATTGGTTTTGAGTGCATTGAGTGTAAAAGAGTTGAAAGAAAGTTAGAAAACCATCTTTTAATCCTTTTAACCATGAGTTTGAAAATGTTGTTTAATCATGTGGAAACCCTTCAGATCTGAGTTGTTCCTGGTGGAATGATGCCAAAACTTGAAGCTCATAAGAACTCCATGATGACATCATCCTAGAACACCTCACATCCGTTGATTTCACGGTTAAAAGTTATGATTCAAAGGTGAAATTGGTGAAGAAGTGTGTGTAGATCGTAGAAGTACAAGTATTGAGGTAGAAAACTTACAAGAATCATGAGAAATCGAGAGGAAATAGCCCCCAAGCGTGCTGGTCGAGTGGGAGCTGTCACATCACTGTTCAAGTGATGTGACAAGTGCTATTTATAGGTGAAGTGGAGTGAAGGGGAAGAAGTGCAATGGATCGGATGGCTGTCCGACCGGTTGGCTGTCCGATCAGATGGCTATCCGATCGGATAGCCATTCGATCGAAGTGCCGTTCGATCAAATGCCTCCGGCGAGCTGAGTTTTGGCGTTCCGTTTCGATTGCTAAGCGTTGCGATAGTTTGGTTACACATTCTCATATACATTTCCACATATTTATTATAATTAGCTACGTTGGGTCGTATATACATATCCATATTTCAAAGTTGCGATACAATAACCGGGTTTCGTTTCGAATATGCGTTGCTTTGCGACGCTTCACGGTCATCGAGGAGTGTAGAATAGGTCCTCACTCAACGTCATCGTGAACGTTAATGTGTGTGATGCGATGTGCGATGTGCGTTTTGAGTAATGAGTTGCACTGCGACACATCACGGCAATCAAGGAGGGTAGAATTGGTCCTCATTTGATATCTTCGTGGTTGCCAGCAAGTGCAATGTGATGTGATAGTGATAAAGTATGCGTAATATGCGAAAATACTGCGAAATAACGATGTATGCGATTATAGCTACTTTATGATCCGAATCTCTAGTGCTAGGCGTAACGAGTATAACGAGTGGTAACAACTCACGGATGTGCGGGTTGTTACATCCACACTCCTCTCTTCCCCTCTAGTTCCGGCCGATTACCGGCGTCTCGCACTCACATAGCCCAACTGAACCTATCTCACACATCTGAACCTTATCTTCTTCTTTGATGATGATCTGCAGGTATTTTCTAAGGAACCCACCAATTGGTACATTGAGACCAACAATGTTGCTCCAACGAGACATGATTTGTACAGAAACAAATGGTCCTCTGCGTCGAGTGGACATGAGGTCATGGAGGCTTAGAATTAGTTTGAGTTTGTGGAGCTTGGTCATGAGGTTATCGAGCTTCAGGTCCCTGGTTCGATCCTCCAAACGGGTTTGTGCAGTAACAGCTGGTTTCTGCCATCGTCGTTGCGTGGTGGAGTTAAAATGTCCAAATTGGAGGCGAACTAGATGATTTGTTAACTGGGTTTCGTATATGAGTCGCTGTAAAATTCTTGTCATGTCTTTAATGGGTTTAGGGTTTTGCGTGCACCAAAATTTGGAACTCTGAAGTGCAAAATTTGGAACTCTGAAGGTCAATTTTGGGAGATCCTTTGAAGTGCAGTTTTGCGTGACCTGGGTTTTTTGTGATGATCTGCAGATATAGAGGAGATAAGAGAGAGAGACAGAGTGACAGGGGGTGGTGAAGGTGACGGTGGGGGTCATGGCGGTGGAGGTGGAGGTGGAGGTTGTGGTGGTTGAAACTGACGGTGGAGGTGGTGGTTGTGGTTTGGGTTTGTTTGGGTTGAAAGTGACGGTGGAGATGTGGTTTGTCTGCAGATCTTGCTTTAATATGTTATAATAAAATTAAAATGACCAAAATGCCCCTGTACAAGAAGACAAAACAATCAGGTTTCAATAGTCAAAATAGGGGGTTTTTGGATTTTGGACTAAAATGGCAATAAAAGTAAAATCACAGGGATCCAGATTTAAAAAGTTTGAAATTTGGACTAAAATGATAAAAGTGCCCAAACCACAGGGACCAAAATAGCAGTTTACTCTTTTTCTTTTAAATGATTTTTTACTTTCAGTCCAAAAGTATTTGATAAAATACTTTTAGACTAAAACTATCTGATTTTTTTACTTTTAACCCAAAAATTTATATCTTTTGCAATTTAACCTCACAATTTTTTTACTTTTAACTTTGGTCTCCTATACTTTTCATCTTTCGCAAATTTTTCATTTTACGCTTCGTTCTAAATTTTGAGAGTTAACACGACGCAACATGCGTGTGTGGTTCAGCGTTTTTACGTTTCGTTCTAAGTTTTGCGAGTTAATACCAAAACGTCCGTGTGTGGTTCAACGTTTTACTCGTATATTTTTTCCCGTTTGACGGGTTCGTCATAATGTGCGAGTCGTAGATCAACTTAGTTATTATTTTCTATATTTTACGTTTCAGTATACGCCGCAAATTTAATGTTGGTGGTCGATCGTAGCAGTGTGACATTGATATTATTTGACACGCCGCAACAAATTAATACTAGTTTCACTAAATTGGCAACAATCATCATTTTTAGCATCACTAATATGGCAGAGATCACCGCTTCTCATCTCACCAATACGATATCAATCACCAAGTCTCGTCTCACTAATACTAATACGATTGTGATCACCACTTCCCATCTCATATATGTTAGTGGTCATCAAAATATCAAATTTCATTTTATTAAAGTAATAGTGATCATGATAACCACTTCCTGTCTCACGTATAGATTAATAAAAAAAGTAAATTACTTTTTGAGTATTTGTGTTCTAGTTGTTTTAACTATTTGAGTATAAAATAAAAATGTTTAACACACCGAGTCCTTAAACGTTTTTTTATAACTTTTTGAGTCCAACTTTTAACCTTTTGAGTCCAATTTTTTTTTTTCTTCTAAAATTGGACTCAAAACGTTATAAAATGAATAAAATTAGACTCAAAACGTTATAAAATGAGCGATTAAGGATTCACGACGTTAAACTTTTGACTTTGGACTCAAGTGGTTAAAATCACTAAAAGATAGGGACTTAAAAACTAATTTACTCTAAAAAATATAGGCTAGATTGTATATTATACGATCTCATCGTTGTTTATTTAAAAATAGTTTTTATTGGCATTTGTATATTATTTAGTTAACAGCCGAGAGGTTTCCCAAAATATATGCATGTGTTTTATGTAAAACTAATTTACTCTAAAAAATATAGGCTAGATTGTATATTATACGATCTCATCGTTGTTTATTTAAAAATAGTTTTTATTGGCATTTGTATATTATTTAGTTAACAGCCGAGAGGTTTCCCAAAATATATGCATGTGTTTTATGTAGGCATGCATGCATGCTTTGTCGGGTTGAATTAACTTAAAGTAAGTTAACGGGTGGATTAATATTAAAAAAAAAAGAAATAGATTTATAACGGAAACCAGTTATATTAGGGACCACATAAGCGGTGGACGGCTCTTGAGTGCGGTTACTCCGAGTTTTCTATTACAGTGCAGTTACTCTGGCTCTTGAGTGCGGAGGTTGCAACGGCAGTCAAGTGGCTGTCGGCTGGAAATTTTCTCGTGGAGCGCCTATGGTCAACCTCGGATGCCTCGCCCGAGGGGGACTAGGGACCCATGCAATGTGGGTGTGATCCTCTCGACTGTTGGAGTCAATCGCCGTTCAAAAAAAACTTAAGCCCACATGGGTGGACGGCCGCACCACTTGAAAAAAAAAATTAATGTATATTTTAGGCAAAAAACCCGACCGTATCTTTTGAAAATATGGTTGAACGACTCATCCGCACTCCAGTAAATAATTTCTGGGTCCGCTACTGCTTTAGTTATATACCTTTTTACTTATTTCTATTTGTTTATTGCATGATTGCAAAAGTCGCTAGGCGCTCCCTAGTCGGTCGAGCGGGGAGTTGAGAGTACTCGGCCTAGGCGAAGAGTATTCGGGGAGTACTCGGACATGCTAAATTATAAAGAAATTAGTTTTTAGAAATTAAATATATAGTAAATAACATAAATTTACGAGTAATTAAAACAAAATACGTCAAAATGATATTCATTCTTTAATATGATAGGAATAAAAAAATGTTTTAATAATTTTTTAAGTCAAATTTGGCCTGAGTTGACCTACTAGATCCGATTATGGTCAAGGTTGACTGCATTTGATTGATTCCGAGAAATTAGACGGAGTTGAAGAAAGTCGCCTCGGCAGCCTACCTTGGAGCGATTACTCAAAAAGTACTCGGACTTGGAAATCTTGTTTTACAAACCATGGTTTAATGTACATTTGGTGATGAAACATACCGAAACTATTTACTTTAACCTTTGTACTTATTTTTATAATTATTTATTGCTAAAATAGACAATTTAAAAAAAAAATCTTACTATATCTTCTTCTAACATAATGACTAATAGGGTTGAAACTGGTTACGTGTATGGTCAACAAACTCAAAACAGGGTATGGCAATACTCAGGTCAGGTTAGGAATCAAGTTTTGTAGAGGAAATGATTGGGTTTTTATGGTTCCGCTTCTTCAGATTTTTCAGGCCGGGTATACTTGGGTTGGAAGCGGTTTCAAATCATCGGGTATGGAACCAATATATAACCGGCGGGTAGAGTCGGGTATGGAACTTGAACCAACATTTAACTGGCAGGTAGAGTCGGGTTTCAGGTTTTTTTGTCCGGTTGGGTTGCGTAACCGGTTCCTGTTGTGCATCTCTAAATGGAAGGATGTTTTTGTTTGGTTTTTGTATGGATAAGATCAGTGTCGTCTCCGAGAATGATAAAAAAAAAATTGGGCCCCGGGCGAAACAAAAAAATTGGTATAATATAAACGTATCAAATATATATCAAGAAACCACAATATGACATGCTAATCATGGGGTTTGAACTCATGACCTCAAGATTATAACCCAAAATATTAACCAATTAATCATATATAATCATCTTGTTAACAAGATTGAAGAGTCAATTAATTAAGTGAATTAATAGTTCAAAACAATTTAGGAAATAAAAAATGCATGGGATTAATTGAAAATTGTTTAGGAAATAAAAATGTAAAGGAAGGGTTTAGAACTCATGACCTTGGTTTTCAAATTTGAGTATCTTAACCATTGAACTAGCTTCATTTTTTTGTTACTGAAGTCATTTATTAAACATTTAAGATAACAGTGCTCATTTAAAAATTTTGACCCTAAATTTTTATTGGGCTCTATAAACCTTTTGGGCCTTGGCGTTTGCCCGGGCCGCCCGATCTTTAGAGTTCAGACAGAACTAGTAATAAGAACCGCGCGCGTTGCGGCGCGGGTACATCGCAAACGTCGAACGGATTAGTCCAAACGTTTTGTGATGTGTTAATCATATAATAATGTGCGTTTCGACGTATCCGACTGAAGTCAATGTAACCTATAGATGTGTTGCAATTGGATTAAAATGTAAAGCAAATCGAGTTTATACTGTACAATCATAACGTATTATATGCGACTCGACTAACTCAAATTTATACCACCAAGTCAAAACGTATTATATGTGATCCGATTCATATGTAGGAAACATACAAAATAAAGGCCGAAAGCGTATAAATTTACGTCAAAATGTAAAAAAGCAAAGTTGAAAAGTTGAGGGGTCGATATAAAGCATATGTGCCAAAAACGTAAATTACCAAAGTATAGGTAAAAAATACAAGTTACAAAAGTAGAGAGTAAAAAAAAGGAAAATTCTATATGCAAAAAATATGAATTACAAATCTATAAGTTAAAAGTGAAAATTTTGAAAGTCAAAGAGTGGTGGTTTCACTGACTTTGTACTTTAAGTAATATAGAAATTAGTAAAAAGCTAGGGGCTAGAAATGCCAATTGTTAAAGTAGAAGAATAGTAAAGTTAGATAAGGGACTAAAATTGATTACTTTAAAAGTGGAGGGGTCGTAGCAAAGCTGGGGGGCTTCAAATGAAATATTGTAAAAGTTTAGAGGGTAACAAAGCTGAGGGGCTTGAAATGCAAAATTGTAAAAGTTTGGGGGGGGGGTGGGGTAAGGCAAAGCCTGTGGGGGACTAAAATTGATTACTTCAAAAATGAAGGGGCCGTAGCAAAACTGATGAGCTTGAAATGAAATATTATAAAAGTTTAGGGGGTAGCAAAGCTAAGGGGCTTGAAACGTAAAATTGTAAAAATTTAGGGGGTTTAAGGCAAAGCCGGTGGGTCACTCTTTTAAGATTTAGTAGAGTAGAATGTAAATTCAGCCCATTAGTTTTAGAAGTTTGGACTTCTGAGTTCAAATATATATTTGATTCAGCCCAATTTGAAGAGCCCAGAAGACAAACCAACCTATACTTGTCTAGATCAGAACCAAAGGGTCTATTACCAGCCCAGTGAGTAATGGCTAAAACCTTATATTAATCAAACTACCTGCGCGTTGCTGCGGGGAAGCTACAACAATGTAAAAATTTGTAGTGCTTGACCAAGGAAAAAGTTACTATCATGTGGAATATAGACACAAATCAGGATTTGATTTAAGTCGCCCCATATTATAAACATACTGGAAAAATAGTCTAATCAGTTTAAGTATATCCAGTGTTCTTAGCGTCGGTTTTGGCTATTTGCAGCTTCTCTCAGATAAATTTAAATGGCATAAAGCTAAACAAGAATGCGATTGATAGCTTTTGTAATCTCATCAAAAGCTCACGTTTGTCCCATTTGATGATCAGAGAGACAAGTATTGGAACCATGAGAAACCATTCCCGTCTCGTTTATTAACATAATTACCACTATGTTTTCGTTTATTAACATAATTACCACTATGTTTTCGTTTATTAACATAATTACCACTATGCTTTGCGGCTTGTCGTTTATTTAGTCGGTTAATCTTGTCACTCGAGCAGGAGAGGACCATACAGTTGTCTTATTCATGGAGCAGTGAAAATTCTGAACTAGTCAAGCTTGATTTGTCGTATTGTTTGTTCACATCAAACTATATCACGAAACTTGTTACGGATGCATCCTTGATCAGTGGTCTTCTTCACTTGAATATTGCAGGGAACCCGCTCATGCAAGTGGTTGTATATATATTTTTCTTGTCAGACAACGCTCTTGAACACGAGTATGATACTTTGGTCAAAGTCAAAGTACATGAGGATGAAGTCGACATTGATTTGTTTGAGCTCGGGGTTGCGGCTGATAGTGAAGATGAATCTGAACAAGAAAATGTCACACCCCGGATTTCCACGTATTACCGGTGGGCCCGGTAGGGGAGTATCGTGACGTGGTTGGTAACATAATAGTCAAACAACACAATATTTAAATGCACAGCGGAAGCAAAGTATAGATTCATTTCAACCAAACAATATTGTAATATTAAGTATCACAAGTAGTCGAATATAAATCCACAGGTAGATCTAAATAAAAGGAAACAATGTTCAACAGTCTATGACATCCAAGCTTGCGAGACTTATTGTGGATGCTAGGAGAAAAGCCAGCCTATTACGCGTAGTACCTGCACTTAACCTTTTTGAGAAAATACGTCAGTTTACACTGGTAAATACAATCAACCGACTCATTTTGAAAAGAGTTTAAGAAAAAGCATTTAAGGCACAAGGCACAAATAATATTTTATAACTTGGGATAATTATTTGAATATAATACTTGTAAAAGATTTACATGTTACTTATGCGTTCAGTAGCCCGGATCGAGCCGGGTTAAAGATCAATAGACACACCACATTATTTAAATGACACCGACGGGCGTACGCCTACGCCCCGTGCTTAGGTCATGGCCATTTCGTAAAATGATGCCAGGGATATCCGGGACAAAGTCATTAACCCCCCAAAGGCTTTAAGCAAACAAAACAATTTAAACGAGACATCTCAATACTTTAACCATCACACAATTAAAGATTCAATGCCCGACCAAGCGGTATTTTATATACCGTACCCCAAGCCCGTATAGGGAAAATAAGTTAAAAGTATTTACCTGAGCAAGTATAAATCACAATCAGCAAGTGCAAGTATCTTTTACCGGGTCTCCTATTCTGGAACGAAGGTTTATAACAACCTATTAGAATCCTAACGGGTCTTTAGTTAAGCTTAAGCATAGACCGGTTAGTTTCAAAGATACGGTTCGTACGCACGATTAAGCGAAGACCGGATAGAATGTGATTTAGACCCGACAATTTTGAAGACTTTCTTAATATGGGTATATTATACACATTCTATATTTTGAGGTAAAACCGATAAGGTTTGACCCGTTTCGGCTAATTTATGTAAACTAGTTACATAAACCTAACCGAACGCGTATGAAGCGTAACGGGTAACCATAAGAGTCCTAAACAGGTTTCCTATGTTAACATGCCTTAAATATGTTGTGATATCAGTAGGATACCTTCCATTATGCCCAAAACGAGTTTAATCTCATATTAAGCCCCGTAGGGGTATTTTGGCCATTTTAAAGATTATAAAAGGGATTAATTAAGCTTCTGTGAACCGGGTCTGAATAAGTCAGAAAAATAATTTATTTTAACAGGTTATAACATTTGGTTATAAGTCTTATATGCCAAAATAGTTTTAAACCCAAACTATGCATTTAATACGCGTATAACGCCGTTTTAAGCGACGTACGGGTTAAAATAGGATTCTGAGTTTTCTGATCAGTTAAACAGGTTCAAAACACTTCATTTATTATTTAAAATCAGTAGCAATTTGATTGGCGTTAAAAGGATTTGTAAAACTCATTTTATGGCTTAAAAGGGTATATTCGGTATTTACCGAATCAAGTCACTAATCCTTGCTTATGATCAGTTTAAAAATAATTAAAAATCTTCAAAAATCCCAAAATATTATATTACATCAGTGGGTAAAAGGTTTGGTGTCAAAAATTGGGTTTAGATAGGCTTTACGCTAATGACGCCGTTTAATTACTAAGAAGCGTTCTAATTACGTCATTAAGCATAACTCCTAATCTAGACCTCCAACTGATGTGAAAATTTAGGGACATGTTTTATAATTAGTAACAAAGATTATTGTACTTTCACATTTCCAAAATTCTCGTTGTATGGTCATAAGGGCATTATGGTCCATATTTAAGCACTTAACGGAAACGTCGGACAATTAAGGATTCAAGCGGTATAAACGCAGAGGGTTATACAAACATGTAACTAGGTCCTAATGGAACTTTAAGGCATGTCTAAACCTATCTAAACCGGGTCAGAACTGAAGTCAAAGCAAAAGTCAAACTTTTGCGTCTTTCGGTTCCGAATCGGTTCAAAACAGAAAGTTGTCGAATCAAACAAGCTTAGAGAAGTTCTTATGCTTATTATCAGGTTACATGAATGATAAAATAGGTTACACGCCTTTTACATCGCTAATTAAGCGTTTAATGATTCTGTTGACTTTTTCGTAAGAAGTTTGACTCGACAAACGACCTAGTTAGAACGGGTATCAGTGGGTGCCCTTTTAAGGGTTTAAAGCCCACATAATTACCAACTTATAACAACTTTCATTTCGACAAAACACTGGACCGTTAGCGATTAATCGCTAAGTCAAACCGTAATTACGACGGTTTGACTTCTAGGCTATAAACTAATCAAAACTTAATTAAGAAGGGTCAAGGGTACTTACAAGTGTCCAATGGATGATTAGGAAGGTCTTGGTTCTGCTCTTGTGCTCCTCAAATGCTCAGAAGTTGATGTTGTGAAGGTATGATCAAAGTTGTCAAGAATGTGGGTCTTATATAGTGTTTAATCACTCATGGATCATTGACACACAAGTCTAGTTGTGTTCCCATAACACCAACAAGTGTCCTACAAACTAAAAACCATCTTAGGCAGCCCATGGTATCAAGGAAATGCATTTGGAGTCGGTTTAAGCATCAACAGGCAGCTGCCTGTTTCTTTCTGCATCTGGGCGTCGCATGCGGCCCGCCTAAGATGTTGTTAAATCTTACGCGGCCCGCATGGACCTCCGGTTCAGGTTACCAATTTTTCAAATATTGCACTTTTGGCCCTTGGTCCCCCGAAAGGTCATTTTCACATGGTTTCTTGCATTAAGAGGCTTTAATATTGACATATAGGGGCTTTAAGACTTATACCCACTTTGTCAAGTCCTCGGGTAACTTTCCCGAAAAGCCCTGATTTTCAATGTTGACGATTCTAACCCTCACACACGAATTTTATCATAACTTTCTCATACGTTAACGAAACTTTGTGAAATTTCTATCACATATTCTCATGAGCATAATTAACCGTTACAAAGCTTCGGGTTTGCTAAAAGGTCACTCAGAGGTATATCTTAAACATGTTGACACATTTAACCCCTGTAGTTTGTAATTTCTCACTTTCTTTCACAATTAGCTACGTATGATCCATGATCCATTCGTTTAAGGTTATAAACATCATGTAGGGTTATTGTAAAGTATATTTATTCATTGTTGACACTTTGAACCCTTAAATTCACATAGTTTCTATGTTTGTCAACTTTAGTCCTTCAAGAACATTCTTTCACACGTTCAAACCTATGACACGTGTCAACACATTATAGGACGTAAATTTTTGAGGTGTTACATCCTCACCCCCTTAAAAGAAATCTCGACCTCGAGATTTACTGAAACAGATAAGGGTACTTTTCTTTCATCGTGGACTCAACCTCCCACGTATACTCGGGACCTCTACGGGCATCCCATTTGACCTTTACAATTGGTACATGCTTCCTTCGAAGCTTCTTAACCTGTCGATCCTCGATCGACAATGGTTTTTCCACAAATTTCAAGCTCTCATCTATATGCACATCTGTATGTGGTATGACCAGTGATTCGTCAGCGAAACACTTCTTCAGATTGCAGATGTGGAACACATTGTGTATACTACTGAGCTCTTCTGGTAAGTTTATCTTATAGGCAACTGACCCGATACGTTCGATAACCTCGAAAGGTCCTATGTATCTCGGGCTTAGCTTGCCTTTCTTACCAAACCGCATCACTCCCTTCCAGGGTGATACTTTAAGTAAGACTTTATCACCTACTTCAAAGTGAAAAGATTTACGCTTGGGATCAGCGTAGCTCTTTTACCTATCTTGGGCAGCTTTGAGATGGTCACGAATTTGGACAATCTTGTCCGTCGTTTCAAAGACTATCTCTGGTCCTGATAATTGGACATCTCCAACTTCTGCCCAACAAATGGGCGATCTACACTTTCTACCGTATAAGGCCTCGAAAGGCGCAGCCTTAATGCTGGTGTGGTAGCTATTGTTGTAGGAGAACTCAATTAGTGGTAGGTGGTTATCCCAACTACCACCCAAATCAATTACACATGCACGAAGTATGTCTTCCAACGTTTGAATAGTACGTTCACTCTGACCGTCTGTCTGAGGATGGTAAGCCGTACTAAAATTCAAACGCGTGCCCAAAGATTGTTGGAAGCTTTTCCAAAAATGTGACGTGTATCTAGTATCTCTGTCAGAGATAATAGACACAGGTTTGCCATGTAAAGCTACAATCTTATCCACGTACAATTGGGCTAACATGTCGGAGCTATAAGTCTCCTTGATGGGTAAGAAATGAGCTGACTTAGTCAGTCTATCAACGATCACCCATATAGTATCTTTGCCTTTCCTTGTCTTTGGCAGCTTGGTGATGAAATCCATCGTCACCATCTCCCACTTCCATGTGGGAAGTTCAGGCTGTTGTAGCAAACCTGACGGCTTTTGATGTTCTGCTTTGACTTGCGCACACGCCAAACATTTAGCTACATAGGCGGCTACAGACTTTTTCAAGCCTATCCACCAATAATTTGCCCTTAGATCCTGGTACATCTTATCTGCTCCAGGATGAACGGGATATTTAGAGCTATGGGCTTCCTGGAGGATAACATCTCGGAGTCCTCCATAAATTGGAACCCATATTCGTCCATTCAATCTAAGAATTCCATCCTTGCTAAGAGATAACTGCTCCTCAGTTACTCCTAGTTTTTCGTTAGGATAGTTAGCTTCCAACACAGCTTCCTTCTGTGCAGCTAACAACCTTTCAATCAAATTGTTCTTTATTTCCATGCGCTTGGCATTGATTCGGATGGGTTTCACCTTCTCCTTTCGACTCAAGGCATCGGCGACTACATTCGCCTTGCCGGGATGGTATCTTATTTCACAATCGTAATCATTAAGAGTTTCCATCCAACGGCGTTGCCTCATGTTCAAGTCCTTCTGATTGAACAGATGTTGAAGGCTCTTGCGATCAGAATAGATCACACATTTGATTCCATATAAGTAGTGCCTCCAAAGTTTTAGTGCGAATACAACGGCACCCAACTCCAAATCATGGGTGGTGTAATTCTTTTCGTGCACCTTTAACTGGCGTGAAGCATAGGCAATGACTTTGCCTTTCTGCATAAGCACACATCCCATCCCGGTGTGTGACGCATCACAATAAACTACAAACTCCTCGATTCCATCAGGCAATGTCAGTACTGGAGCATTGCTCAACTTTTGTTTCAGGATATCGAAGGATTCCTGCTGCTTAGGACCCCAGTCAAACTTAATCTTCTTACGTGTCAGCAAAGTCAGGGGTGCAGCAATCCTTGAGAAGTTTTCAATGAATCGCCTATAGTATCCTGCTAAACCTAGGAAGCTACGAATTTCTGTAGGCGTCTTTGGCTCATGCCAATTCATGACAGCTTCAACTTTAGCGGGATCTACTTGGATACCACGCTCACTAACAACATGTCCAAGAAATTGGACTGCTCGAAGCCAGAATTCACACTTCGAGAACTTGGCATAGAGCTTTTCTTTATGAAGTAGTTCCAAAATGCAGTGAAGATGCTTCTCATGGTCAGCTTGGTTCTTCGAGTAGATGAGGATATCATCGATGAAAACAATGACGAATTTATCTAAGTATGGCTTGCAAACGCGATTCATGAGATCCATGAACGCGGCCGGTGCATTAGTGAGCCCAAAAGGCATCACTAGGAACTCGTAATGACCATAACGAGTCCTAAATGCTGTCTTGTGTACGTCTTCATCTCTAACCTTCAGTTGGTGATAGCCTGACCTTAAGTCAATCTTAGAGAAGAAACTTGCCCCTTGAAGTTGATCGAACAGATCGTCGATTCTGGGCAAAGGATACCTATTCTTGATAGTGACCTTATTAAGCTCGCGGTAGTCGATGCACAGACGCATCGATCCATCCTTCTTCTTGACAAATAAAACTGGTGCTCCCCAAGGAGACGAACTAGGTTTGATGAAACCTTTGGCTAGCAAATCATCTAACTGCGTTCTCAATTCCTTCATCTCTGTTGGTGCCAACCTATAAGGCGCCCTTGCTACCGATGCTGATCCAGGAATAATGTCAATTCTGAATTCTACTTGTCTATCTGGTGGCAAACCAGGTAGTTCTTCAGGAAAAACCTCAGGGTATTCAGAAACGACTGGAATATCCCCAATCTTGGGCTTCGGTTCATCAATAATCACTTGTGCCATGTAGATGACACAACCTTTCTTTAAACACTTTGAGTCTTTGAGCATAGACATTTGCTCAGGCAGCCCATACTGGGTATCTCCCTGGATAGTAAGTGATTCACCAGACGAAGTCTTGATCACCACTTGCTTCTTGTTACAGACAATTTGGGCCTGGTTATGAGACAACCAGTCCATACCCAATACTATGTCAAAACCGGCTAACTTAAAGGGAAGTAGGGACAAAGGAAAAGAGTGGTTCTTAATGGATATGAAACATCCATCTAATAAGGTTGAGGCGGTTTCTAAAGTGCCATCTGCTAGTTCCACCTCATACTTCACACTTAAAGTCTTAACAGGTAATTTCAACAATTCATAAAACTTATTATCTACGAACGACTTATCAGCGCCTGAATCAAATAACACTCTCGCATAAACATCATTTACGATAAAGGTACCTGTTATCACATTGTCGTCCTTGACGGCTTCCTTAGCATCCATCCTGAAGACCCTAGCATTGGTCTTCTTAGCCTCTTCAGGCTTCTTGGCGTATTTTGGGCAATTGGTCTTGATGTGCCCCTTTTCATTGCAACCGTAGCAGGTCGCATCCTTCATCTTTTTGCAATCCAAGGTCTTGTGTTCCTTGGACTTGCATAACCCACATGCAAAAGACTTCGATTGTGAATTCGAATTCGATTCATACCTGCACTTCCCAAAGTGCTGTCTCTTGCAGATTTTACATCTGGGTTTTTCACCCGTCTGTTGACCATCCTTCCTAAATCCTGACCCCTTCTTGTGGTCATTGTTTCCCTTATGCTTCTTGTCTGAACGTCGTGAGTTGTCATCCTCACGCTTCCTCTTTTCGTTATCAGCGTTCCTCTGCGATTTCTGCCTGACCGCATCCAAGGTAAGAGACAATGATATGTCCGCTGCAGACCGAAAAGTAGCTGGTCTGGAGGCCTTCACACTTGCCTTGATCTCCGGGGCCAAACCCCCAATGAATCGAGCTATCCGTTTGGGTTCCAGAGTTACCAAATATGGAACTAACCTTGACAAGGTGTTGAAACTAGTAAGGTAGGCCTGACAGTCTAGGTTTCTCATGACCAGCGACAAGAAGTCAGCTTCAATTTTCTCAACCTCATGCTGAGGGCAGTAGTTTTCCTTGATTAGTGCCATGAACTGTTCCCAGGTCATATTGTATAACGGAATTTTCCCCGTAGCTTGAATCAAAGATCTCCACCAAGCTAATGCTTCCCCCTTAAAAGACTGAGACATGAATTTCACAATATCCCTATTATTGCAACCACTGATATCCACAACCGTATCCATCTCGTCCAACCAAGTCATGCAATCTACTGCTCCTTTTTCCCCAGTGAAATCCCTGGGTTTGCACGAAACGAAGTACTTATAGGAGCAACCCTTATTACGGGGTTCTTGATTCCGTACGACTCTTTGAGATGGAGCACTCCTCTGGTTTGATGAGTGGTGAGAATTACTGTTGTGGGCAGTGTGGGTCCTGGAGGGTGTTCTAGAGTGTGGTGCAGATTGGGTCCTTGTATGGGTACCACCGGATTCATGAAGCTGTCTATCCATAGCTCGATTAACGGCATTATCTATCATTGCCTGTAATTCTGCACCCGCTACATTTACTCGGGCATTATCATGCTCTCTCCCTGGGTGACTATTGATCTCGTTTGAGTCAGCCATGTAGCTTGAACTGTTACATATTGACAATAATTTATTGGTGAGTTTATTATAGAATTGTCTTTTATGGCAATTTTATTAACCGTGGTAAACATAGACCATATATGGTTAATTTATTACTCACATTTATTTAGGATTTCTAATATAATTTATCCTAATTATAAAACAATAACAGTTTTATTAGCACATAAGGCCTAGTCACAGGGACAATTTAAATCATAAGCTATGATTTCAGAGAATCAAAGCATGAAGGTTTGAACAAAGTTCATTACCTTTATCAGACAGGGTCACAGACTATTACTGTCTTTTGTCTCATATGAAAATGAGAAGGGCCCGTAGGCATTCTATTACCAATGGATGGTAAAAAGAACTGATCATATTTTATTGATGATTTAACCCATGATTCAGAGATCATTTAGTTGGGTTAGGAATCCTTGAAAAGATCCTTATATAATAATAACACGTGTGATTTTAATGAATCATGTCTGCCAGGAGTGTTAACATGTTTTCAGATGTTAACAGGGATTTGAATCTTTTTAACGGGTTTTACCATATTGGTCAGGTCTTAAAATGACATGCAGGCTAGGTTATACCTTTAAGATCCTTAATTAATAATTAAATAGGCAGATGGATTGTTAAAAGGAATGATTCCGATTTATTTATTTCATATATAATTTAATTATGCATAACATAGCAAAGATGAAATTTATAAACTTACATTCCATTAAAATTTAAAAGTAGTACACTTTGCCCTAAACGGGACTTTTCACAGAAACACTTGCCCACGCAGGAGCTATACAGATAATGCAAGTCCTCGCAGGGACTGTTTATAAAAACAAATGTCCACACAGGGACTAATAGAGACAAGTCCTCGTAGGGACTAAGTACAAAGATAGATGTCCACACAGGGACTACATACTCACATAATTAAATGTCCACTCAGGGACTTGATTTAAACAAGGAAATACAACAATACATATTGGGATTTAACGATCGCGTTTCTTCTTTCCCTTCAGCAAACTTTCCAAACCACTCATGAATCCCTGACTCTTCCTACGCTCTCTCTGGAGGTCTCGCTCAACCTTGTCTAGCCTATGACGGAGATCCTCCTGCTCTGGCGGGGAAAACCGTGGTGGCTGAGCAGGTACTTGATACCCACGAGCTGGGTATCCCACTCCCCAGGGTGTTCCATAAGGTCCTTCTGGGTGAAGGGCATTGTAGTCTGCTGCCACTTGGTATGGGTCGGCCTCGGCATAGTTATAGTTAGTGTATGCCGGCGGTCCGTATGGATTGTAAGCTGCCGGAGCAGTATAAGCAGGGATAGGGTTGCCAAAACCCGGTGATGGCGGTGCAATAGGTGCCGAATTCACCTCTGAAACTGGAACTGAAGGTCCACCCATCTCTGGGTCTTCATATAGTGGCTGCCACTAGAGTGTTGAGGGGTGCTAAAATGAAAATCCACTCCTCGTGCTGACATCCGAGCGCCAGTCCTCCTACGTCTTGGTGGTGCTGGAGGCGCTAGATTAACTGGCGGCGGTGGAGGCGGTGGCGTGACTGCCACGAAACGTGGATCCCCAGAGGGATCTTGCTGCTGCTGTTGCGGCTGCTGGTGAGGCGATGAATGGTAAGATGGTGTAAAGTACCACTCACACCGGTCGAACCGTGCCTGATGACTATCCGGACCTTGGTATGGTGTTCCGTGAAAAGACGAACCATCAGAGATCTCAACAGGATGGTTCGGGGTTCCGGTTGCAGGCTCGACGGGATCTGTGTCCTCGTCCATGTCCATCGCTTGATCACCTGAAAAATGATCCTCCGGTCCTAGTGGGTTAAAGCCCCCTTGTTCTGGTAGGTAGTCCGCCGGGTTAAACTGGCCCCGAAAGACAGGAGTAGGGTCGTCGAAGGAACGGTGCGATAAGGATCGCTGTAGGGGTATGTATGAAGGTTGCGGGTTGTTGGGCTCATTCTCGGACTGAGGCCCATAGGAGTGATGATATGGAGGCGTTGAGCTATACGACGTAGATTGTCTGGCAGGCTCCTCATAAGTCCTCCAAGGTTCTCGCGGATCGATACTCCTTGTAGAAGAAGGAGTTCGCCGGCGCGAAGGCCCGGCCTCGTGGTCGTTAGGAGCGCTGATTGGCTCCTTTCCTCGTCCTCCTCGCCTGAATCTTGGCGGCATTGTTAAACCTGTCAATATAAACAAAGGTAACAACAAGGAAAAATAAAGGACAATGCTAAAATAAAATAAAAACATTTTGGATTATTCCTAAGTTCTTTGTCTAGACTCGAAGATTTAGGAATGTGCAATTGTGTCATTGAGATTAAACACAAAAGGCTAGTGTTTAATTCACTCAATGTTGGCTCTGATACCAACCTGTTACACCCCGGATTTCCACGTATTACCGGTGGGCCCGGTAGGGAAGTATCGTGACGTGGTTGGTAACATAATAGTCAAACAACACAATATTTAAATGCACAGCGGAAGCAAAGTATAGATTCATTTCAACCAAACAATATTGTAATATTAAGTATCACAAGTAGTCGAATATAAATCCACAGGTAGATCTAAATAAAAGGAAACAATGTTCAACAGTCTATGACATCCAAGCTTGCGAGACTTATTGTGGATGCTAGGATAAAAGCCAGCCTATTACGCGTAGTACCTGCACTTAACCTTTTTGAGAAAATACGTCAGTTTACACTGGTAAATACAATCAACCGACTCATTTTGAAAAGAGTTTAAGAAAAAGCATTTAAGGCACAAGGCACAAATAATATTTTATAACTTGGGATAATTATTTGAATATAATACTTGTAAAAGATTTACATGTTACTTATGCGTTTAGTAGCCCGGATCGAGCCGGGTTAAAGATCAATAGACACACCACATTATTTAAATGAGACACCGACGGGCGTACGCCTACGCCCCGTGCTTAGGTCATGGCCATTTCGTAAAATGATGCCAGGGATATCCGGGACAAGGTCATTAACCCCCCAAAGGCTTTAAGCAAACAAAACAATTTAAACGAGACATCTCAATACTTTAACCATCACACAATTAAAGATTCAATGCCCGACCAAGCGGTATTTTATATACCGTACCCCAAGCCCGTATAGGGAAAATAAGTTAAAAGTATTTACCTGAGCAAGTATAAATCACAACCAGCAAGTGCAAGTATCTTTTACCGGGTCTCCTATTCTGGAACGAAGGTTTATAACAACCTATTAGAATCCTAACGGGTCTTTAGTTAAGCTTAAGCTTAGACCGGTTAGTTTCAAAGATACGGTTCGTACGCACGATTAAGCGAAGACCGGATAGAATGTGATTTAGACCCGACAAGTTTGAAGACTTGCTTAATATGGGTATATTATACACATTCTAGATTTTGAGGTAAAACCGATAAGGTTTGACCCGTTTCGGCTAATTTATGTAAACTAGTTACATAAACCTAACCGAACGCATATGAAGCGTAACGGGTAACCATAAGAGTCCTAAACAGGTTTCCTATGTTAACATGCCTTAAATATGTTGTGATATCAGTAGGATACCTTCCATTATGCCCAAAACGAGTTTAATCTCATATTAAGCCCCGTAGGGGTATTTTGGTCATTTTAAAGATTATAAAAGGGATTAATTAAGCTTCTGTGAACCGGGTCTGAATAAGTCAGAAAAATAATTTATTTTAACAGGTTATAACATTTGGTTATAAGTCTTATATGCCAAAATAGTTTTAAACCCAAACTATGCATTTAATACGCGTATAACGCCGTTTTAAGCGACGTACGGGTTAAAATAGGATTCTGAGTTTTCTGATCAGTTAAATAGGTTCAAAACACTTCATTTATTATTTAAAATCAGTAGCAATTGGATTGGCGTTAAAAAGATTTGTAAAACTCATTTTATGGCTTAAAAGGGTATATTCGGTATTTACCGAATCAAGGCACTAATCCTTGCTTATGATCAGTTTAAAAATAATTAAAAATCTTCAAAAATCCCAAAATATTATATTACATCAGTGGGTAAAAGGTTTGGTGTCAAAAATTGGGTTTAGATAGGCTTTACGCTAATGACGCCGTTTAATTACTAAGAAGCGTTCTGATTACGTCATTAAGCATAACTCCTAATCTAGACCTCCAACTGATGTGAAAATTTAGGGACATGTTTTATAATTAGTAACAAAGATTATTGTACTTTCACATTTCCAAAATTCTCGTTGTATGGTCATAAGGGCATTATGGTCCATATTTAAGCACTTAACGGAAACGTCGGACAATTAAGGATTCAAGCGGTATAAACGCAGAGGGTTATACAAACATGTAACTAGGTCCTAATGGAACTTTAAGGCATGTCTAAACCTATCTAAACCGGGTCAGAACTGAAGTCAAAGCAAAAGTCAAACTTTTGCGTCTTTCGGTTCCGAATCGGTTCAAAACAGAAAGTTGTCGAATCAAACAAGCTTAGACAAGTTCTTATGCTTATTATCAGGTTACATGAATGATAAAATAGGTTACACGCCTTTTACATTGCTAATTATGCGTTTAATGATTCTGTTGACTTTTTCGTAAGAAGTTTGACTCGACAAACGACCTAGTTAGAACGGGTATCAGTGGGTGCCCTTTTAAGGGTTTAAAGCCCACATAATTACCAACTTATAACAACTTTCATTTCGACAAAACACTGGACCGTTAGCGATTAATCGCTAAGTCAAACCGTAATTACGACGGTTTGACTTCTAGGCTATAAACTAATCAAAACTTAATTAAGAAGGGTCAAGGGTACTTACAAGTGTCCAATGGATGATTAGGAAGGTCTTGGTTCTGCTCTTGTGCTCCTCAAATGCTCAGAAGTTGATGTTGTGAAGGTATGATCAAAGTTGTCAAGAATGTGGGTCTTATATAGTGTTTAATCACTCCTGGATCATTGACACACAAGTCTAGTTGTGTTCCCATAACACCAACAAGTGTCCTACAAACTAAAAACCATCTTAGGCAGCCCATGGTATCAAGGAAATGCATTTGGAGTCGGTTTAAGCATCAACAGGCAGCTGCCTGTTTCTTTCTGCATCTGGGCGTCGCATGCGGCCCGCCTAAGATGTTGTTAAATCTTACGCGGCCCGCATGGACCTCCGGTTCAGGTTACCAATTTTTCAAATATTGCACTTTTGGCCCTTGGTCCCCCGAAAGGTCATTTTCACATGGTTTCTTGCATTAAGAGGCTTTAATATTGACATATAGGGGCTTTAAGACTTATACCCACTTTGTCAAGTCCTCGGGTAACTTTCCCGAAAAGCCCTGATTTTCAATGTTGACGATTCTAACCCTCACACACGAATTTTATCATAACTTTCTCATACGTTAACGAAACTTTGTGAAATTTCTATCACATATTCTCATGAGCATAATTAACCGTTACAAAGCTTCGGGTTTGCTAAAAGGTCACTCAGAGGTATATCTTAAACATGTTGACACATTTAACCCCTGTAGTTTGTAATTTCTCACTTTCTTTCACAATTAGCTACGTATGATCCATGATCCATTCGTTTAAGGTTATAAACATCATGTAGGGTTATTGTAAAGTATATTTATTCATTGTTGACACTTTGAACCCTTAAATTCACATAGTTTCTATGTTTGTCAACTTTAGTCCTTCAAGAACATTCTTTCACACGTTCAAACCTATGACACGTGTCAACACATTATAGGACGTAAATTTTTGAGGTGTTACATCCTCACCCCCTTAAAAGAAATCTCGACCTCGAGATTTACTGAAACAGATAAGGGTACTTTTCTTTCATCGTGGACTCAACCTCCCACGTATACTCGGGACCTCTACGGGCATCCCATTTGACCTTTACAATTGGTACATGCTTCCTTCGAAGCTTCTTAACCTGTCGATCCTCGATCGACAATGGTTTTTCCACAAATTTCAAGCTCTCATCTATATGCACATCTGTATGTGGTATGACCAGTGATTCGTCAGCGAAACACTTCTTCAGATTGCAGATGTGGAACACATTGTGTATACTACTGAGCTCTTCTGGTAAGTTTATCTTATAGGCAACTGACCCGATACGTTCGATAACCTCGAAAGGTCCTATGTATCTCGGGCTTAGCTTGCCTTTCTTACCAAACCGCATCACTCCCTTCCAGGGTGATACTTTAAGTAAGACTTTATCACCTACTTCAAAGTGAAAAGATTTACGCTTGGGATCAGCGTAGCTCTTTTACCTATCTCGGGCAGCTTTGAGATGGTCACGAATTTGGACAATCTTGTCCGTCGTTTCAAAGACTATCTCTGGTCCTGATAATTGGACATCTCCAACTTCTGCCCAACAAATGGGCGATCTACACTTTCTACCGTATAAGGCCTCGAAAGGCGCAGCCTTAATGCTGGTGTGGTAGCTATTGTTGTAGGAGAACTCAATTAGTGGTAGGTGGTTATCCCAACTACCACCCAAATCAATTACACATGCACGAAGCATGTCTTCCAACGTTTGAATAGTACGTTCACTCTGACCGTCTGTCTGAGGATGGTAAGCCGTACTAAAATTCAAACGCGTGCCCAAAGATTGTTGGAAGCTTTTCCAAAAATGTGACGTGTATCTAGTATCTCTGTCAGAGATAATAGACACAGGTTTGCCATGTAAAGCTACAATCTTATCCACGTACAATTGGGCTAACATGTCGGAGCTATAAGTCTCCTTGATGGGTAAGAAATGAGCTGACTTAGTCAGTCTATCAACGATCACCCATATAGTATCTTTGCCTTTCCTTGTCTTTGGCAGCTTGGTGATGAAATCCATCGTCACCATCTCCCACTTCCATGTGGGAAGTTCAGGCTGTTGTAGCAAACCTGACGGCTTTTGATGTTCTGCTTTGACTTGCGCACACGCCAAACATTTAGCTACATAGGCGGCTACAGACTTTTTCAAGCCTATCCACCAATAATTTGCCCTTAGATCCTGGTACATCTTATCTGCTCCAGGATGAACGGAATATTTAGAGCTATGGGCTTCCTGGAGGATAACATCTCGGAGTCCTCCATAAATTGGAACCCATATTCGTCCATTCAATCTAAGAATTCCATCCTTGCTAAGAGATAACTGCTCCTCAGTTACTCCTAGTTTTTCGTTAGGATAGTTAGCTTCCAACACAGCTTCCTTCTGTGCAGCTAACAACCTTTCAATCAAATTGTTCTTTATTTCCATGCGCTTGGCATTGATTCGGATGGGTTTCACCTTCTCCTTTCGACTCAAGGCATCGGCGACTACATTCGCCTTGCCGGGATGGTATCTTATTTCACAATCGTAATCATTAAGAGTTTCCATCCAACGGCGTTGCCTCATGTTCAAGTCCTTCTGATTGAACAGATGTTGAAGGCTCTTGTGATCAAAATAGATCACACATTTGATTCCATATAAGTAGTGCCTCCAAAGTTTTAGTGCGAATACAACGGCACCCAACTCCAAATCATGGGTGGTGTAATTCTTTTCGTGCACCTTTAACTGGCGTGAAGCATAGGCAATGACTTTGCCTTTCTACATAAGCACACATCCCATCCCGGTGTGTGACGCATCACAATAAACTACAAACTCCTCGATTCCATCAGGCAATGTCAGTACTGGAGCATTGCTCAACTTTTGTTTCAGGATATCGAAGGATTCCTGCTGCTTAGGACCCCAGTCAAACTTAATCTTCTTACGTGTCAGCAAAGTCAGGGGTGCAGCAATCCTTGAGAAGTTTTCAATGAATCGCCTATAGTATCCTGCTAAACCTAGGAAGCTACGAATTTCTGTAGGCGTCTTTGGCTCATGCCAATTCATGACAGCTTCAACTTTAGCGGGATCTACTTGGATACCACGCTCACTAACAACATGTCCAAGAAATTGGACTGCTCGAAGCCAGAATTCACACTTCGAGAACTTGGCATAGAGCTTTTCTTTATGAAGTAGTTCCAAAATGCAGTGAAGATGCTTCTCATGGTCAGCTTGGTTCTTCGAGTAGATGAGGATATCATCGATGAAAACGATGACGAATTTATCTAAGTATGGCTTGCAAACGCGATTCATGAGATCCATGAACGCGGCCGGTGCATTAGTGAGCCCAAAAGGCATCACTAGGAACTCGTAATGACCATAACGAGTCCTAAATGCTGTCTTGTGTACGTCTTCATCTCTAACCTTCAGTTGGTGATAGCCTGACCTTAAGTCAATCTTAGAGAAGAAACTTGCCCCTTGAAGTTGATCGAACAGATCGTCGATTCTGGGCAAAGGATACCTATTCTTGATAGTGACCTTCTTAAGCTCGCGGTAGTCGATGCACAGACGCATCGATCCATCCTTCTTCTTGACAAATAAAACTGGTGCTCCCCAAGGAGACGAACTAGGTTTGATGAAACCTTTGGCTAGCAAATCATCTAACTGCGTTCTCAATTCCTTCATCTCTGTTGGTGCCAACCTATAAGGCGCCCTTGCTACCGATGCTGATCCAGGAATAATGTCAATTCTGAATTCTACTTGTCTATCTGGTGGCAAACCAGGTAGTTCTTCAGGAAAAACCTCAGGGTATTCAGAAACGACTGGAATATCCCCAATCTTGGGCTTCGGTTCATCAATAATCACTTGTGCCATGTAGATGACACAACCTTTCTTTAAACACTTTGAGTCTTTGAGCATAGACATTTGCTCAGGCAGCCCATACTGGGTATCTCCCTGGATAGTAAGTGATTCACCAGACGAAGTCTTGATCACCACTTGCTTCTTGTTACAGACAATTTGGTCCTGGTTATGAGACAACCAGTCCATACCCAATACTATGTCAAAACCGGCTAACTTAAATTGAAGTAGGGACAAAGGAAAAGAGTGGTTCTTAATGGATATGAAACATCCATCTAATAAGGTTGAGGCGGTTTCTAAAGTGCCATCTGCTAGTTCCACCTCATACTTCACACTTAAAGTCTTAACAGGTAATTTCAACAATTCATAAAACTTATTATCTACGAACGACTTATCAGCGCCTGAATCAAATAACACTCTCGCATAAACATCATTTACGATAAAGGTACCTGTTATCACATTGTCGTCCTTGACGGCTTCCTTAGCATCCATCCTGAAGACCCTAGCATTGGTCTTCTTAGCCTCTTCAGGCTTCTTGGCGTATTTTGGGCAATTGGTCTTGATGTGCCCCTTTTCATTGCAACCGTAGCAGGTCGCATCCTTCATCTTTTTGCAATCCAAGGTCTTGTGTTCCTTGGACTTGCATAACCCACATGCAAAAGACTTCGATTGTGAATTCGAATTCGATTCATACCTGCACTTCCCAAAGTGCTGTCTCTTGCAGATTTTACATCTGGGTTTTTCACCCGTCTGTTGACCATCCTTCCTAAATCCTGACCCCTTCTTGTGGTCATTGTTTCCCTTATACTTCTTGTCTGAACGTCGTGAGTTGTCATCCTCACGCTTCCTCTTTTCGTTATCAGCGTTCCTCTGCGATTTCTGCCTGACCGCATCCAAGGTAAGAGACAATGATATGTCCGCTGCAGACCGAAAAGTAGCTGGTCTGGAGACCTTCACACTTGCCTTGATCTCCGGGGCCAAACCCCCAATGAATCGAGCTATCCGTTTGGGTTCCGGAGTTACCAAATATGGAACTAACCTTGACAAGGTGTTGAAACTGGTAAGGTAGGCCTGACAGTCTAGGTTTCTCATGACCAGCGACAAGAAGTCAGCTTCAATTTTCTCAACCTCATGCTGAGGGCAGTAGTTTTCCTTGATTAGTGCCATGAACTATTCCCAGGTCATATTGTATAACGGAATTTTCCCCGTAGCTTGAATCAAAGATCTCCACCAAGCTAATGCTTCCCCCTTAAAAGACTGAGACATGAATTTCACAATATCCCTATTATTGCAACCACTGATATCCACAACCGTATCCATCTCGTCCAACCAAGTCATGCAATCTACTGCTCCTTTTTCCCCAGTGAAATCCCTGGGTTTGCACGAAACGAAGTACTTATAGGAGCAACCCTTATTACGGGGTTCTTGATTCCGTACGACTCTTTGAGATGGAGCACTCCTCTGGTTTAATGAGTGGTGAGAATTACTGTTGTGGGCAGTGTGGGTCCTGGAGGGTGTTCTAGAGTGTGGTGCAGATTGGGTCCTTGTATGGGAACCACCGGATTCATGGAGCTGTCTATCCATAGCTCGATTAACGGCATTATCTATCATTTCCTGTAATTCTGCACCCGCTACATTTACTCGGGCATTATCATGCTCTCTCCCTGGGTGACTATTGATCTCGTTTGAGTCAGCCATGTAGCTTGAACTGTTACATATTGACAATAATTTATTGGTGAGTTTATTATAGAATTGTCTTTTATGGCAATTTTATTAACCGTGGTAAACATAGACCATATATGGTTAATTTATTACTCACATTTATTTAGGATTTCTAATATAATTTATCCTAATTATAAAACAATAACAGTTTTATTAGCACATAAGGCCTAGTCACAGGGACAATTTAAATCATAAGCTATGATTTCAGAGAATCAAAGCATGAAGGTTTGAACAAAGTTCATTACCTTTATCAGACAGGGTCACAGACTATTACTGTCTTTTGTCTCATATGAAAATGAGAAGGGCCCGTAGGCATTCTATTACCAATGGATGGTAAAAAGAACTGATCATATTTTATTGATGATTTAACCCATGATTCAGAGATCATTTAGTTGGGTTAGGAATCCTTGAAAAGATCCTTATATAATAATAACACGTGTGATTTTAATGAATCATGTCTGCCAGGAGTGTTAACATGTTTTCAGATGTTAACAGGGATTTGAATCTTTTTAACGGGTTTTACCATCTTGGCCAGGTCTTAAAATGACATGCAGTCTAGGTTATACCTTTAAGATCCTTAATTAATAATTAAATAGGCAGATGGATTGTTAAAAGGAATGATTCCGATTTATTTATTTCATATATAATTTAATTATGCATAACATAGCAAAGATGAAATTTATAAACTTACATTCCATTAAAATTTAAAAGTAGTACACTTTGCCCTAAACGGGACTTTTCACAGAAACACTTGCCCACGCAGGAGCTATACAGATAATGCAAGTCCTCGCAGGGACTGTTTATAAAAACAAATGTCCACACAGGGACTAATAGAGACAAGTCCTCGTAGGGACTAAGTACAAAGATAGATGTCCACACAGGGACTACATACTCACATAATTAAATGTCCACTCAGGGACTTGATTTAAACAAGGAAATACAACAATACATATTGGGATTTAACGATCGCGTTTCTTCTTTCCCTTCAGCAAACTTGCCAAACCACTCATGAATCCCTGACTCTTCCTACGCTCTCTCTGGAGGTCTCGCTCAACCTTGTCTAGCCTATGACGGAGATCCTCCTGCTCTGGCGGGGAAAACCGTGGTGGCTGAGCAGGTACTTGATACCCATGAGCTGGGTATCCCACTCCCCAGGGTGTTCCATAAGGTCCTTCTGGGTGAAGGGCATTGTAGTCTGCTGCCACTTGGTATGGGTCGGCCTCGGCATAGTTATAGTTAGTGTATGCCGGCGGTCCGTATGGATTGTAAGCTGCCGGAGCAGTATAAGCAGGGATAGGGTTGCCAAAACCCGGTGATGGCGGTGCAATAGGTGCCGAATTCACCTCTGAAACTGGAACTGAAGGTCCACCCATCTCTGGGTCTTCATATAGTGGCGGGTAGTGGCTGCCACTAGAGTGTTGAGGGGTGCTAAAATGAAAATCCACTCCTCGTGCTGACATCCGAGCGCCAGTCCTCCTACGTCTTGGTGGTGCTGGAAGCGCTAGATTAACTGGCGGCGGTGGAGGCGGTGGCGTGACTGCCACGAAACGTGGATCCCCAGAGGGATCTTGCTGCTGCTGTTGCGGCTGCTGGTGAGGCGATGAATGGTAAGATGGTGTAAAGTACCACTCACACCGGTCGAACCGTGCCTGATGACTATCCGGACCTTGGTATGGTGTTCCGTGAAAAGACGAACCATCAGAGATCTCAACAGGATGGTTCGGGGTTCCGGTTGCAGGCTCGACGGGATCTGTGTCCTCGTCCATGTCCATCGCTTGATCACCTGAAAAATGATCCTCCGGTCCTAGTGGGTTAAAGCCCCCTTGTTCTGGTAGGTAGTACGCCGGGTTAAACTGGCCCCGAAAGACAGGAGTAGGGTCGTCGAAGGAACGGTGCGATAAGGATCGCTGTAGGGGTATGTATGAAGGTTGCGGGTTGTTGGGCTCATTCTCGGACTGAGGCCCATAGGAGTGATGATATGGAGGCGTTGAGCTATACGACGTAGATTGTCTGGCAGGCTCCTCATAAGTCCTCCAAGGTTCTCGCGGATCGATACTCCTTGTAGAAGAAGGAGTTCGCCGGCGCGAAGGCCCGGCCTCGTGGTCGTTAGGAGCGCTGATTGGCTCCTTTCCTCGTCCTCCTCGCCTGAATCTTGGCGGCATTGTTAAACCTGTCAATATAAACAAAGGTAACAACAAGGAAAAATAAAGGACAATGCTAAAATAAAATAAAAACATTTTGGATTATTCCTAAGTTCTTTGTCTAGACTCGAAGATTTAGGAATGTGCAATTGTGTCATTGAGATTAAACACAAAAGGCTAGTGTTTAATTCACTCAATGTTGGCTCTGATACCAACCTGTTACACCCCGGATTTCCACGTATTACCGGTGGGCCCGGTAGGGGAGTATCGTGACGTGGTTGGTAACATAATAGTCAAACAACACAATATTTAAATGCACAGCGGAAGCAAAGTATAGATTCATTTCAACCAAACAATATTGTAATATTAAGTATCACAAGTAGTCGAATATAAATCCACAGGTAGATCTAAATAAAAGGAAACAATGTTCAACAGTCTATGACATCCAAGCTTGCGAGACTTATTGTGGATGCTAGGAGAAAAGCCAGCCTATTACGCGTAGTACCTGCACTTAACCTTTTTGAGAAAATACGTCAGTTTACACTGGTAAATACAATCAACCGACTCATTTTGAAAAGAGTTTAAGAAAAAGCATTTAAGGCACAAGGCACAAATAATATTTTATAACTTGGGATAATTATTTGAATATAATACTTGTAAAAGATTTACATGTTACTTATGCGTTCAGTAGCCCGGATCGAGCCGGGTTAAAGATCAATAGACACATCACATTATTTAAATGAGACACCGACGGGCGTACGCCTACGCCCCGTGCTTAGGTCATGGCCATTTCGTAAAATGATGCCAGGGATATCCGGGACAAGGTCATTAACCCCCCAAAGGCTTTAAGCAAACAAAACAATTTAAACGAGACATCTCAATACTTTAACCATCACACAATTAAAGATTCAATGCCCGACCAAGCGGTATTTTATATACCGTACCCCAAGCCCGTATAGGGAAAATAAGTTAAAAGTATTTATCTGAGCAAGTATAAATCACAATCAGCAAGTGCAAGTATCTTTTACCGGGTCTCCTATTCTGGAACGAAGGTTTATAACAACCTATTAGAATCCTAACGGGTCTTTAGTTAAGCTTAAGCTTAGACCGGTTAGTTTCAAAGATACGGTTCGTACGCACGATTAAGCGAAGACCGGATAGAATGTGATTTAGACCCGACAAGTTTGATGACTTGCTTAATATGGGTATATTATACACATTCTATATTTTGAGGTAAAACCGATAAGGTTTGACCCGTTTCGGCTAATTTATGTAAACTAGTTACATAAACCTAACCGAACGCATATGAAGCGTAACGGGTAACCATAAGAGTCCTAAACAGGTTTCCTATGTTAACATGCCTTAAATATGTTGTGATATCAGTAGGATACCTTCCATTATGCCCAAAACGAGTTTAATCTCATATTAAGCCCCGTAGGGGTATTTTGGTCATTTTAAAGATTATAAAAGGGATTAATTAAGCTTCTGTGAACCGGGTCTGAATAAGTCAGAAAAATAATTTATTTTAACAGGTTATAACATTTGGTTATAAGTCTTATATGCCAAAATAGTTTTAAACCCAAACTATGCATTTAATACGCGTATAACGCCGTTTTAAGCGACGTACGGGTTAAAATAGGATTCTGAGTTTTCTGATCAGTTAAATAGGTTCAAAACACTTCATTTATTATTTAAAATCAGTAGCAATTGGATTGGCGTTAAAAGGATTTGTAAAACTCATTTTATGGCTTAAAAGGGTATATTCGGTATTTACCGAATCAAGGCACTAATCCTTGCTTATGATCAGTTTAAAAATAATTAAAAATCTTCAAAAATCCCAAAATATTATATTACATCAGTGGGTAAAAGGTTTGGTGTCAAAAATTGGGTTTAGATAGGCTTTACGCTAATGACGCCGTTTAATTACTAAGAAGCGTTCTGATTACGTCATTAAGCATAACTCCTAATCTAGACCTCCAACTGATGTGAAAATTTAGGGACATGTTTTATAATTAGTAACAAAGATTATTGTACTTTCACATTTCCAAAATTCTCGTTGTATGGTCATAAGGGCATTATGGTCCATATTTAAGCACTTAACGGAAACGTCGGACAATTAAGGATTCAAGTGGTATAAACGCAGAGGGTTATACAAACATGTAACTAGGTCCTAATGGAACTTTAAGGCATGTCTAAACCTATCTAAACCGGGTCAGAACTGAAGTCAAAGCAAAAGTCAAACTTTTGCGTCTTTCGGTTCCGAATCGGTTCAAAACAGAAAGTTGTCGAATCAAACAAGCTTAGAGAAGTTCTTATGCTTATTATCAGGTTACATGAATGATAAAATAGGTTACACGCCTTTTACATCGCTAATTATGCGTTTAATGATTCTGTTGACTTTTTCGTAAGAAGTTTGACTCGACAAACGACCAAGTTAGAACGGGTATCAGTGGGTGCCCTTTTAAGGGTTTAAAGCCCACATAATTACCAACTTATAACAACTTTCATTTCGACAAAACACTGGACCGTTAGCGATTAATCGCTAAGTCAAACCGTAATTACGACGGTTTGACTTCTAGGCTATAAACTAATCAAAACTTAATTAAGAAGGGTCAAGGGTACTTACAAGTGTCTAATGGATGATTAGGAAGGTCTTGGTTCTGCTCTTGTGCTCCTCAAATGCTCAGAAGTTGATGTTGTGAAGGTATGATCAAAGTTGTCAAGAATGTGGGTCTTATATAGTGTTTAATCACTCATGGATCATTGACACACAAGTCTAGTTGTGTTCCCATAACACCAACAAGTGTCCTACAAACTAAAAACCATCTTAGGCAGCCCATGGTATCAAGGAAATGCATTTGGAGTCGGTTTAAGCATCAACAGGCAGCTGCCTGTTTCTTTCTGCATCTGGGCGTCGCATGCGGCCCGCCTAAGATGTTGTTAAATCTTACGCGGCCCGCATGGACCTCCGGTTCAGGTTACCAATTTTTCAAATATTGCACTTTTGGCCCTTGGTCCCCCGAAAGGTCATTTTCACATGGTTTCTTGCATTAAGAGGCTTTAATATTGACATATAGGGGCTTTAAGACTTATACCCACTTTGTCAAGTCCTCGGGTAACTTTCCCGAAAAGCCCTGATTTTCAATGTTGACGATTCTAACCCTCACACACGAATTTTATCATAACTTTCTCATACATTAACGAAACTTTGTGAAATTTCTATCACATATTCTCATGAGCATAATTAACCGTTACAAAGCTTCGGGTTTGCTAAAAGGTCACTCAGAGGTATATCTTAAACATGTTGACACATTTAACCCCTGTAGTTTGTAATTTCTCACTTTCTTTCACAATTAGCTACGTATGATCCATGATCCATTCGTTTAAGGTTATAAACATCATGTAGGGTTATTGTAAAGTATATTTATTCATTGTTGACACTTTGAACCCTTAAATTCACATAGTTTCTATGTTTGTCAACTTTAGTCCTTCAAGAACATTCTTTCACACGTTCAAACCTATGACACGTGTCAACACATTATAGGACGTAAATTTTTGAGGTGTTACAGAAAAGCCGTGCATTGACCTCGTGTCAATGTTCGTTCAGCAACTTGCGTCTGCTATTTCTATGGCGAGACAACTCACTTTAATACGATAAAAAAATAATAAAGATGTGATACGATATGTCACTATACGCTATAATACGATATTAAGTTAAAAATGTGATACGATATGCCACGATACGTTATAATACGATACAATACTTAACGATAAAAAATAAAAAAGATTTTAAAACCCATTAAACAAAAATAACCAATAATAAACACCAATAACAAACCCAAAACACCAAAAACCAAACACAACACACCAAAATTCAAACCTCAAAAAATCAGGGCCTTAATATGGATCGTATAGTCCTATACGATCCGTATTACCCAGCCGCCAGACAACCCCTGCACCTGTCAGTCTGCCATGTCTTAACTTTATCCAATACGGATCGTATAGGACTATACGATCCGTATTGAATTATCAAAGTGTGTAGATAAAATGGCCGGTGTGCCAATAGAATCTCCCTTAAAAAAAGAATATTACATACATATCCATATCTATATTACTAAATAACGCATACTAGATGGGCAACAAGCGATAACATCATATGTTAAGTTTTTTGATAACCATGTGAATCTCATCATCCTTTTTTTTTGTTTTTTTTTTCCTCAAACCGGTTCGGGTTTTTTAAGAAGGATTAGAACCGATTTTAGCCAAATAGGTTTGGGCTAGAAACCAGGTGAATCTCATCAGCCTTTCTTTTTTTGTTTTTTTTTTCCTCAAACCGGTTCGGGTTTTTTAAGAAGGATTAGAACCGATTTTAGCCAAATAGGTTTGGGCTAGAAACCAGGTTGAACCTAAAATAAACCGAATCTCCCGGAACCGATTAGGGTTGGGGAAACTAAAACATTTTTGTTTTATTTCTTTTTTTTTTTTTGTAATATGCAGTTTTAGGTTTTTTATTAGTGTTATTTTTCCTGTTTCATCTACATTTCCATTAAATTTCATTCAAAAACTAAAACATTTTTGCTAGGCTTAGCGACACGGCAACCTTTTTCTTCCTTTTTAAATGACTAATAAGTGACGCCTTTCATTCAAGACGGGTCAAATTATGAAGCAGGAAGGTGGTTAGCAGACCCCATCACCCCTTTGCAGATAAAAGAATGTGACCGTAAACCATAAATAATTCAAGTATTGCAGTTTATAAGTTATAACACAACTTAAAGATACATATTCAACACTAAACCATAAAGAATGTGTATAAAATACAACAAATCAACTGCAGATCAAGAGTTATGACTACAAGTAAGAAAGAGAAGACTCAAGTCCATAATAGCTGCAGCAGAATGTTTAAGCTTCTACAAACATAATTCATAAGCACCAACCACAATTCACCCTGGACACCACCATATGCTTCCTCAAGTAAAGAATGCACACCCACAAACAACCAACTTTCTAATCTAAAAAACTTAATAAGGCTACGTATTGTATGAGTTTTTATAAATAATCCGTAACATTCAAAGATCCTCAGTAGTACATCAGAAGTTCAGGTTCATTCCATTTACCTTCTGCAACCCTGGTCAGATACAACATTCATGGTGTTCATCGACTGTTTTCTAGGCAGTCCAATTATCACCCTCACTTTTCACAGACAGTTTCCATGCTGCACATCAAGACACAAACCATTAATCCTTCGGAACTTGAAAAAAGAAAAACATCTTCTGAAAACTCTGTTATGTTACTTTCTTGTAGGTCCAGTTACACATTTAAGTTTACTGGTTTGACATTCTACAGTCAAAACACGAACCAATACGAATACAGACACATCAACCCTGAAAATATTAACAACTCCACAATACTATGCATGGGTTATTTGGCAAATCGCCAAAAATACAGTCTAATTGTTCTGTAATACCGTAAACATATGACCAGACAATTTATTTAGCTTCAAAAACAAAATGATCCAAAACAATCTCTCTGTGCATAATCCACACCAGAAAAGAAAAGAAAAACATGATACTGCTTGTTTCAAATCAATCTCTATTCTGTCAAAACAAGCAACTGAGGTAAAAGCAGTGTTGTAAGAATTGGTAGACGCTAGTCGGTCGGTGAGCTACCGACTAGCGATTAATCAAGTTTAATAGGGATTAATCGGATTGGGATTTTTAAATGTATTTTTTTAGTTTTATACGCACGCGCACACACACACATTTTTATACGTACTTTTTTAAGTAGACATGTTTTAACTTTTAACCCCTCATTGACCCATTTTTTAAGTGATCGAAGGGAATTTACAATGTTTGGTCGAAATTTGGCCAGAATAGGGCTACCGTTGACCGCCTAGCGATTAATCGGCCATTACTCGGTGAACCTCCGATTAGTGATTAATCGGAGACTAATCGAAGCCTAGGCAGCATTTTTACAACCATGGGTAAAAGATCAAAACCCAATTCAGAGATACGTGATCTATCATAATAAAGACTCATATCTCCTATATATAGCGATGTATTAGATATCAAACAAGCACACAAAGTAACCAACTGTAAAAATATCTACATAACAGACTACAATTAACTGTAACAATGTTCAAATCATGTAAGTATACAAGTATTTAGGATTAGGTTAGTTTGCGGTTCAAAATAAAAACTGCAACAATATCTACAAGGCTACAGGGCTTTATCACGCCACCTCGGCGCCACGTCACACAGGGTGCTTTAAAACTCATTTCTTTAACTTGCATGCAATGGTTTAAAGCCCTCTGTTAAACTATAGCCCCCCTTTAAATTATATTCGCCTTGATCCCCTCAATTCTGCGCGTTAACATGCTGGCGAAAGGGCCACATCCCCCCCTCCCCCCCTTTAACCGCCAGCGGTGTGGTCGGTGGCGCCCGAGGGCGCTAAAATAGCTGAGGTGGCGGTTGGCGTTAAGCCACACCCCCTGGCCTAACTGACTAAAACGATAACAATATCTTAACAGACTACAACTAACTTTTCAAATATCCTTAACATCAGCTAATAGAAAAATAAAATAACTAAAAACTCAATACAAACAACAAGAGAATCATACCAGGAACGCTCTTTCTAGGTGAATATGGAGGCAAAGTATGACCGAAAATCGCCCGACCGAGAACCGACAAACTCGAAACAATTCCAGCCACATAAAACAACATAACCAATCCAAGAACCCACGGCATCAACAAAAACCCTATAATAAACGTTATCGAGCCACACAACATCAACGCCAACGATATACCTAACAACATAGACGCAAATCCGGCCGGAGTAATCTGCGAGAGCGGCGGCTGCCGCCGTGACGCCACCGTAGGGTCGCTGGAAAAGTGAAGCGGCGTAGGATGGCGGATTAAGTTGAGGATTAAAGCGGATAACTCGTGGAAAACCCTAGAGTTTTGATCTTGGTGATGGTGAGGTTGTGTTGTCATAATTTTGTTTAGATCTAAGAGGAAATTACTCGTCATCAGGAATTTATTTATTATGGAATAATAATAATAATAATAATAATAATAATAATAATAATAATACTCGATTTGAATGAATTATTGGCGCAAATCGAGGTCAGTTGAAAGTGAATCTGATAATTCTTCTTCTGCAAGTGGATTTTGTTTGATGTTGCTTTTGGATTACTACATATGCAGTGGTGAGGATGAGAGATTTCAAGAGTTGAAGTAACGTTTTGGACGGGGGGGAATTTATGACGACGTGGTTATCTTCGTTCAAAGAGAACAAGATAACGTAAAAAATGTAAACAAGTATGTTACAAGTTTAGTTTGGTCCTTAACCTTATGCTATTCACCACACTTGAGCTTTAGTTCATCTTTTTTGTTTTGCTTTTCTTATCCATAATTGATGTGGTTCATGTGGCTTATGGTATCCTAAATGGATGAACATGTTAGAGGATACCACAGAAATATTAAATTCACTTTAATAAAAGAAGTTACTTTATCTCTATGAAAGAGTTGCTTATCTCGTTGATGGTTAGGCTAGTTTTTCTTTGCTATGGAGCGACGACATGATCACACTTGAATCGACTTTAGGATGTTGACTAAATATTGTATGGTTTGCACACTTGGCTTACATCCGAGTGCATGTCTAGTTGTTGTCCATTAAGATGTTCATCAACCTCTAAACCACAAGGTTTGCTATATCCTCAAAAGCGATAAATTAGAGTCTCAATGATGTGCTATATACAACACAAGACCTTTAACTAGATATCACCGCCTTGAATTTTCTACGATCACCATCGCAACTAAATAACTATGGTCATTATCTTAAGAACAAAAAGAGGTTTAGAAGTGAAGCTATAAAATATAGGTTATGTGAATCTAGGAACTTCAGTGGACACTATATATAGGGTGTTACACAGAATGAATTCACTTAATTTTTAATGGGTAATTGTTTCGAGTCATTGTTCCAAATCATTGTTTTCCTCATTTCAAATATTTTGATTTTATTAAGTTGTTTATGCATTTATTTCTTCACTACATAAAAATTAATAAAATAAAAAATAGAACACATAGTGATATAGATAATCTCCCTCTACTTGCGGCTTAGTGGTAAGAGGCTTGAATTTTCCAATGGAAACTCAAATTCAATATCTAATTGTGTTATATGGGGTGGATATAGGCAATGAATGATTAGAACTAGGCCTTGTGTGAGGTTGTCAATTAGATCCCCGAGCCCAACCGGGTTTTCGTCCCACCGTGTGTTACACCAGAGAGTTCTGCTCTTGTGGTGGCATAACGACTGTCAAGTGACAGCTGGCGGTATGGTTTCCGAAGGATCACCCAAGAAAAGCCAAACTTTGAAGCCAGCGTGGGCCTGGTTAAGACAACATAGCATGGCCAGAATGAGGTAATACGGAGCTCTCCAATTTAGAAAGTGTGGTAATCTTATACATGAAGTTCGTCGTTAAAAAATAGTGATATAGATAAGCAAAAGCCAATAAGTTGAAAAAGGCACAAATTTGAATGAATAAAGCATAAAAGATATCTAAGTGTACTCAAAGTGCAACTTGATGAATAGTACGAGGACTGGAATTGAAGGTTTTCAAAGGAAAAACAGATTGGATAAGAGACGGAGCGTGGGTAAACGCGCCAGTCATGTTGGAGCAGTGTCGGCGATGATGGATGACGTAGAACCTTATCTAACTTGAGCCTGCAGACCACACGGTTACGATCGTCGCACCACGGTAGCGCGTGTGATTCCACCGCCAATTTCATTTTCATTTGCTCCCAAAAGTCAAAAGTGTACATTTATTCGACTACATACGGGTTCACGGGAAGAATTTGAGGACCAAGCTCAAAAGAGTTGCAACTCAAAAAAAAAAAAAAAACATATATAAAATTTTTATCGATTTGAGGACCAAGCTCAAAAGAGTTGCAACTCAAAAAAAAAAAAAAACATATATAAAATTTTTATCGAAAAACTGTTATTCTCCATATATCCATCTTTTTATATTATATTGATATAACAGGGTGGTTCCGTTGGTGTCACGATAATACTCCAGTGGTCCGTCAGTGATTCAAAATTGGTCGTTTAAAATAAATAAATAAATATATATATATAGGGGGAGGTTCATTTAAGAAGAAAATTTAATTGAGAAAAAAAAGAACAAAGGGTAATTTTGTAAAACATTAAATAGTTTTTTCATTTATCTCATTTATTATCATTTTTAACTAATTAATTAGTCATAAAGACTATTATCCTCCACACTAACTTTTTTTGCCTACACACATCAAAAGTTATCCTACATATTTCGAAATTCATCCTACACGTTGAAATTTATCCTACACAACTCGTAATTTATCCTACACTTTAAATTATTTTATTTTATTTTATAAAAAAATATATAGGGTCAGGGTTTAGAGAAAACGGTGAAAAGTGTGAGAACGGTGAGAACGGTGAGAACGATTATGAATCGTCCGATCAAAACAATCCATGGACTAAATTGTGCGGTGGCGTTTTCGTAAATAACATCAATATTATTAGGTGGGACGCGCTTCATTAAGGGTAAAAGAGTCTTTTACCCCTCATATTCAAAACGCCATCAAATGATAAAACGCCAAACAAAAAAATAAAACGCCATTAAAAACAACACGCCAAAAATTTAAAATAAAACGCGTTGAATATTACAGGAAGATGAAACAACACAAATAACTGAATTTCAGTTATTGACATTTATTAGAAGAAATTCCCTCCTAAATTACGCGCCAAAAACATCATTATATAAACATAGCTTCCATAATCACTTCAATCTATCCATTTTCTGCAAAAAAAAATCCTTAACCAAAAACGCCAACTTAAACAAAACGCCAAAAATGCCAACAATCGTTTCGTGGAGATACACTCTGGGGATCAGGCGATACGTCCTCTGTGACAACTGGCACAAAACCGGTAATTTCCGTACACTTTAATTATTATTTAATATCTGCAATTATGTGCTTAAATGTGAACATTGTCTGATTTCATGCTATACTTGTGAATTCATGCACGTTTTATACTACAAATATTGCTTTATGCATTAATGATAGCATTGCGTCAGAAATACTAGTAAACTCACCGGTAAGACATATTGTGTCAACAATTCTGCAGAGAGCAGTCAGACAATAGAATTGGGGCCTAGGAGTAGGTCCAACGTCTAAAATACATTAAAACCCAAGAATGTATACAAGGGTTAACATATAGACCTTCCGGAAGCTAGAATATGCACTAAAAAGCACCTGAAACGCACTTTAAATGCAGAATTCCGCACAAATCAGCTATAATCAACTTTTTAACACATAAATATCATCCAGAATTCATGTTTTATTATCCAGAATACCCTCCTAAGTGTCGGGAATTGAAAGGGTCACAAAAGGATACTCAAAGATCACTAAACGGAATAGTTTAGCACTTTAACGAACCAGTATCTAACCGAACAACCGGACACTACCCGAAACACCAAAATTTTACTAGAAGCATTATTTTATTATTTCTGAGCTAGTTATGAACCCCGAACACCCTGACACACTATATAAAGCATCATACACATAAACACCTAACTAACACCCTTACATTCCAATTAAATCCCTAAGTGAAGATTGAAATCCAATTACACACCCCCCCTCATGGCGGATCCAACATGGGTCCCACATGGGATCCCTCTTGATTCTATATGATCTTATAAGATCTCTTAAGACCACAAATCTTTGATATGCTTAGTACTTGGGTGACACAATATACAATGGATAAACACCTAACATGGATTATAAGTAAGTACTAGAGTTCATAACATCACCATCTTTCACACACCATCAACCTACTCTCCCTCTCCTTGCTCTCGGCCTCATCCCCATCACCACACACCCTCACTTTTGATCACCCTACATCCATTTCAAGGCCACTACAAGGTGTAAGAAGTAAGAATAGGAAGCTCGGTGGTCTTGGATCTTGAAGGACCTCCTCCATTTGCTATTAACCTCCACATTTGTCATCTTCAACATCCTGTGTTCTTCCCTAGCCTTGTGCTAGTAGTAAGACCCTCATAACCCTTGGTTACTTCATATTTTGATGAATAAAAGATGATGAATATTGTTAATCTTGAAGAACACTAAAAAACATGATCATGATACTTAAACATAAGCTTAAATACATAAGAATACATGTAAATGATGATGAGTTGCTTCTTGATGAATGATGATTTGTGTTAGTGATGTTAGACATCATAAGAAACCTACTAGATTGTGAATAAACACATGATCTAGTAAGTTAAGGTGGTGATCTTGTGAAAGACCAAGATCATCATGCTTTATGTCTTCATGAACTTGAATGATGAAAGTGATCTTCATATGTAAAGATGATTTAAACAAAATACAAATATTGTAAATAGATGATTACAAAAATAACTTTCCCAAGAAACCAAGTTTATTTATGAGATTTACAAAGTCATGGTTTCTAAACAAACTAATCATATTTTTAGTGTTTAAACAAGGCTAGAAACATGTTTGTAACAAGAAAAATACAAAAGAAATAATTTTAGAAAAATCATCTTACAAGTTGTAAATGACTAAATCTTTCAAGAATGTGATTTGGAAACAAATAAATATGTTTTTAAGGGTAACTCAACCTACTAAATAACATGGTAAGTTACTACAAGTTCTTACAAAAACTTCAAGTTCATGATGTAGAGTAAACCACTTGATTTTGACACCCGGTAAGTGTTGAATGAGTTGATGATTGTTTGTGATGATTTTAAAAGAAAATAAACACATGTTTTGAAAACATGGGAAACCTCCATTTTTAGGGGAAACTATGTCAAAATTTCTATAGAATTTTGACACTTAGAAAAATATAAGTTTTGGTGAAACTTATTCCCTAAAAGTTTACCTAAAAACATTTACCAAGATTTCCCTAATTTTTATGTAAACTTCAAGTTAAGAAATGATGATTTCTTCAAGATAAAATTGATATTAAGTATGTATATTTTTGAAGAAAATATATATATTTATTGATCACCAAATTTTGTGCTAAGTATATGTAGTATGTATCATATGTAAATAGTATATTAGGACTTGAAAGTACACTAAATACTCCCAAGGATTAGAAATACAAAATACACATACAACATGCTTAGACAAATACAAGAGAATATATTTATGAAAATATATTACTTGATAGATTATGTAACTTGGACAAGTTACAAACTAAAAATGTCTTCTTGGACAAAAATACATAACTCGGGTGAAAAATACAAGGTACTTATTTTTATTTTTTAGAAAACAAGTAAGTTACATAGTTAAAAATATAAGTTATTTTTTAACAACAAGAATTCATACATAAAAGATGGTGACTTGTACTTGTGCGATACAAGTCTAGTGACTAACGTTAATAAAACACGTATAGGTCACGACGCTATATAAGCAAACCCGGTGAAGTTTACGGCGCAAGAAAACGCAAAGTTGTAAGTTCATGTCCCCACTTTTAAACTTTTATATGCCTTTTTTTAAACTTGGGGAAAATACATGTGTTATGGTATGTGGAATACAAAAACTAAGGAATGATACTTTAGATCATGTCACGAATAGGGTGTCATAAGCACCATTAATCAACAATATACCTAGACCGCGGAACAAAATTTTAGATCTAATGGGTTTCAGGCAGCCACACTCTGGGCCACGTGCTACCTGGAGTGCTTTTGTGTCTTAGTCGTGAATCAACAAGTAAAAATGCCTATGGTTTGGATGCTTCCTATGTCGTGTCACATGTTATTGGCCTTGCAAACCATTAGCGATCTCGATTTCCTACATTTACAGCAATACTTGTTTCATACAAATTACATACCATGTTTTCATTCAAGTATACAAACGTTCAATACAAAAACTGCATGAATTCACACCAACATTATGTTGACGTTTTTTTTCCAAAAACTCACTTGGATGTTGTTTATGTTTATCTTTGAATAAAGTTGTAAACTTTTCAGACAAAATGCTGTCTTGCGATGTAAACACTTAAACTATGTTTTCAATTATGTAATGTTTGGCATTTGGAGTTATTTTTACGAGCATGTAGTATGTTTACCAATCGTATGCAATGAAAACCTTTCAAGATCACACCTCGTGCTTCCGCCTAAGAAAGGGGTGTGACATCCTCCATTTTGACAACAGAAGGAGGGTATATGTTAAGACGGTCAGGGGAATTCTGAAGATGGAAGAAGAGATACAGAGGCAAATCATATCCATTGGCATCGCTCTAGACAACGAATGCCATGAAACGCATATGCTTATGAAAGGATTAACCAGCAAATTTGGACCAATCAAACGAGATGTGAAGCCAGACCCTGTCATGACATCATGGCGTTTTGATGATGAAACAGACATGGTGACAGTTACATACGACAGCGGAGAGCATGAAGTCTACTGGCTAGAGAACATCATGACAAAGCAGCGACTTGGTTTCATGGAAGAATTGCATAACGCCACTTGTACCAACACAGAAATAGACTCAAAATTGGAGTTAATGCAAGACATGTTAAGGTGGAGGCTTCAGAATCTTCAAGAACAAGAAGCTGATGAAGGTGAATGTGATGACATGGATGAAGATCAAAATGAAGACTTCGAGGAGGAAAAAGATGACACAAGTGATGGATACTATTCAGATAAAGTACCTTCTGACGAAGGATTTTAATTTTTTTTTTCCTCTTTTTTTTCTTCTTCTATGTAATCTTTTTTTTAAGATAATTAAATGATATATTTCTATCTTTATTAGCAAAACGCCAAAATAATACTAAAAAATGGTTAACCCTAACAAAACGCCAAAAATAACAAAAAAAAAAATTTCTGCTTAATATTTTATTTACTCCGTTATTGTATTTTGTCATGTTGGTCTGCATAAGACCATTTAAAAAAAACGGCAAACTTAGAAGATGGGACGTCTATAACCTATAAAACTGATAAAAGCTGATCAACACAGTAAATACAAAAAACAGTAACGGAAAAGACAGTTACTTTATTACTATCATTTATTACAATAAAAGTCTCGCCTAAACTACGCGCCAAAAAAATCCTATAAGAGATGGGTCTATACACAATGAAATTAATCACACCCAGAAAAACACAAAAACGCTATATCCTCTAGAAACCACTCCCTTTAAAACGCCACAGATGTCAAAGCTTTCACTGAAATGGATCATTTTTCTGAGGAGGTTAACTCAATAATATTTTGCTGGATGAGATGGACAAATATTCAAGAAAAAGATACTGATGACAGTGATATGCCATCATGTGAGCTTTGTTCTTGATGATTATAGGCATGGAAGAAAGGGTTCAACACAACTGTAAAATGCTATTTTGGACTCCATTATTACAAATAGCATCAAGCAATAGTTGATCTTCAATGACATGCCACCAAACAAGAATATCACACCAAAAAACATGATGCCACTAAGCAACTTCTTCTGAAAAAGACGGGGTTTATGTAGGAAAGTTGGCATCTAGCTAAAGTATTCAAAAAAGGTTCAAAACGCCAAAACAAATTCAAGAAAGATAGAGGCTGATGACAGTGAAGATTCGGAAGAGAAATTAGATTACCAATTTTTATTATTTTTGTTTTCATTTTATATTGTTTTAATATCAAGTTATATGTTGATTTGTTATCTAATTCTCTATAAATAAAATACATTATTATATAAAACGCCAAAAACTACAAACACCAAAACGCTAGAAGTATGAAAACGGGGAGAACAACTGCTGGCAAAACACCTTGTAAAGGGTATTAAACGCCAAAAAATTCACTAAACGCCAAAAAAAAATTGGACTTATTGTAATCTTATGCAAATAATAGTGACTCGTAGTGAATTATTATACAAAACGCCATAAACGCCAAAAAAATTAACCAGAAAACGCTATAATGCCAAAAAGTTACATATGTAACACAAAAAAATTAATTCAACGCCAAAAAGTTTAAAAAATACAATTAACGCCAAAAAAAACTTAGACGCCATAAAATATTATACCGTGTTGGGAAATAAAAAGAAGAATGAAAAGACAAAAAAAACCCCTCCGTCCTTCTCTATGTCGCGGGACACGTGTTGGGCCAGGATGCGTTCTCACCGTTCTCACACTTTTGAGCGTTTTCTCCTGATCCCGTTTCTATAAATATATTGATCATTTTCAATGTTATCAATATTTCGTGTACAAGTTTTTGTCTAAAAGCCATTTCAGCTTTGGCTTGACGCCAATGATCTTCTGGTGTATTGACAGTAGCCTCACGATCTTTCAATATGCAGGTTACGGATTCAAGTTTTGGCTAAGCAAAACTACTTTGTGTTGAGCTAGGGTTTTACCATAATGGGTCTTTGGACGGTGGGTTTCCTTTGAAATGGGGGCAGGCTGGTCCCTAGCGCCGTCTGCGTTCGCTGACATGTGTGACCTTTTGCTATTGGGTTTACTTGGGTAGTCGGGCTTTTGCTGATCATTTAAATAAAAGCTTTAGCTTAGTGAAAGACTTTTGTTTCTTGGGGAAAAATCACGGTTTAATCTCTGTTAGATAAATTAGGATCAATTTAGTGTAAATAATTATAAGTATGAGTAGAGTAACATTCGTTAAAAAAAAGTTGGTGTCTAAAATTGTATTCATCTATTGTGCTATGATATATCCATATTTCTAAATATATTTCCTGTACTAGTTGGTGTCTAAGGTCTTTGGGTATACTTTAACCTAAGTTAACTCCACCTAAGTGACACATCAACTTTTTTTCCTCATTTCACTTTGTTCACTACTAGAAAACTGACCAATTGCGACTGCGTTTTCAGTAACAAATCCGTCGCAAAACGCGTTTTGCGACCGGAAATGCGATCGAAATTGACCTCGTCGCTAACTGAATTTGCGACCGGTGCAAATTTGCGACCGCTATTTACAACCAGAATTGCTGTCGCAGCTATTGCGACCGATTTTGCAACTGCTAGTTTGCGACCGATTTGCAACTGTTTTTTGCGACCGGCTTGCGACAGCGCCTTTTTCAACCGTCTTGCGACTGGTTTTTTTGCAACTGGTTTTTTTGCATTAAAAAAATTAAAAATAAATCTCTGTTTTTTTTTTTGTATTTTTAACCTGCTAATATTTTTCAAACTTAGCAAATTCAATTCATCTAAAATACCCACATACGGATCAAACAAAACATCGAGTTAAAGTTACAAAATAAGTCAAATATCCTAATTATCCAAATATAATATAGATCCAAAACATTTGAATAAAAATAACTAGAGCTAACTCGGTGGTAGGATGTTTCGAGAGACAAGTTGTAACAGTGATTCAAAGCTCGTCATCCTATCATGCATCGCCTCTTTTTCTTTCACTAAATCCTCAATGACCGCGTTCAATTTTTGTTTATCTTCCTTTTCCTTGGTCAACTCGTCAATAACTCCATTTAACCTTTGTTTATCTTCTTCCTTTTCTTTCACCAAATCTTCAATAACTCCATTCAGTTTTTGTATCTAAAAAATATTAATAAACATGTACTTATATTCACACTTAAATATAAAAGCTCAAATATAATTTATTTAGACTCATAATTAACAATTATTCATTAGTTTAGTATATCATACATCCTCACATGATTATTAATATTAAAAACAAGATGGGTAGCCAGTGGACTTTGATGGAATTAACTGTAGCCAATTCACTTATTATTATAGTTTAACTTATATATTTCACACATGTTGCTCTTTAACAATTCTTAAATTATGTTGGGTAAGTCAAACATGGAAGGAAAATCAGTGAACATAGTGTAAATTTATTTTCGTTTTGCACTACTGTAGGCTGAAAGATATAGACCCAAGAAAAATCCATTGTGGCCCAACAAATTCTCGATTTAACTGGTCGATTCGGTCAAAGAATACTACACTTTACGACTCGTTATAACAATACCTATTATAACTAGATAAGATGCATTACGACCCGGTACCGAGCTCTCTCCACATAATAATGGCCTAAAGAAACTAATTGTATCTGCGCAAAACAAACCTTATTTATGATGACAATGCTAAGTGGTCAGCCACCAATTCAACCCTACAACGATTTATAATCCCAACCTAATGGATAACTATGGTTTTAAACATGGTAAAGAATAGAAAAAAAAATACCTCCGAGTCTTGTGTTGTAGTATTGCTAGACAACATGGAAGGGGTACCCGTGATCAAGGCTAATGGGTCACTAACGTTGCTAAACCCGTATAATTTTCCTTTATTCAAGCCCCCACCGGCTCGTGTCCACAAGTCTTGGTCAAACTTTGGGTGTTCGCTTTCATCCGACCCGTACTTCTCCACAAGATATCCCTTGTATATTTTCTGATACACACAAACAAAACAATTTTTTGTAGTTTAACATTTAATAAATAAGTAGCAAAACTATACAAAATTGGAAGTGATGAAACCTACCCAGGTCTCAAATGACCTTTCGTCAACCCAGTTGTTATGGGTCATTTTCTGAGCGTACATATCTTGACTAATATCCTGCTTTTGGTTGTTTGCTTGTGATCAGGATACTGGATTAGGATATTGCTAACATCCTGGGCGATATCCTAAGGTTAATTGAATTAACCACGTGCAAGTTAGAGGCTGTGGGATACTAACGGTCAGATGGACTTCTTCTCCTCAAGACTCGGGCGTATCTGTTATGTGAGAGACGTTGAACCCGAAAGACCAGGTCTACAACGTTCGAGTGGGGAATATTCGCCGGATCCCGGTTTATTAGGATAGTTTGTTACACTTCTTTTACTATATAAATAGATGGGGCGGATCAGATTAAGGCACGCAACTTATACACACACTTTCGAACACTTTTGCTCTCTAGCTCACTGCAAACACTATACACAAACACTTGTATTCGAATTACATTGTAACACCTAGTTGATCCGCACCACATCCTGCACTGTATCCTGATATTTGAAGTAATAGAAGAACAAGGCAGCTGCGGTTGTCAGCTCCCGAGGTTTTGTGCCGGCGATCTAGATTGATCAAGGGCTTTCCTCGTACATCACGTGTCAACCTTTACTTTTTCGCTCATTGTTTGATCACAGATACAGCTCTATATCCTGAGCCGTATCCTGAAACTGTCTTTACAATTAACTTGGATAACATATTTTTTACACATATTTCTAGCACACTACCTCACTTAACTAATTTGATCACTTAATTGCTTCGGTAATTTTTGACCAAAACAATTTGGCGCCCACCGTGGGGCAAGTGGTGCTATTTTTGCTAAAAACTTTAGTAAAATCATTACTCGGTTTTCTTTTGTCAAAACTTTTTTCTAAATTGTTTTCAATGGCCTCGAGATCAAACATGAGCTCTTCCACCATGTCTGCTACAACCTCTGCAACAACTGGTTCAGTGCTTCCACCTCCTCCTCCAAGAATGCAAGCTTCATCACACGGAGCTGAAAGTCATGTAGCTCGGGATGTTATCCCCGCTCCCAGTACCCAGGGATCCGGTCCTGTTTTGGCATCTAATGATGAAATTCTGAATTTGTTTGGTAGTGTACAGGAACAGATGAGGCAGCAGCAGGAAACTAATCGGATGTTGATGAGAGAAATACAACTCTTGAAATCCGGCCCAAGTAGACCTGCTGAAGAAACTGTCACTCCTATACAGCCTAGGGCTTTGAACTTCAGTTCTGCAGTTTACACTGAGGATAACCGGGGGAACATCGTCCCAAGCCATTCTCAGAATCATACCCCTGAGATACCCTCCTCGGTCAGGATGTCAACTGTGAGGAGCTCAGGATACGCTTCAGGATATGGCCAGAATCCTCAGACTGGTAACGTGTCAAATAATAATATTCTTGCTACTAACAACAATGGATCTTTGCAGGATGCAGGTATGACGTCAACATTTACTAGGGAGCTTCAGAAATTGAAGGACATGATATCCAGTGTACCTGGAGTGGTCCAGCCAATTCCGGAAGTATCTCAAGACAGCCACAGGATATCCCGCTTTGCATATCCTATCTGTGATGCTGAAATCCCAAAAAGATTTCAGACCCCCAACATGAAACTGTATGATGGGACTACGGATCCTGAAGAGCATATTGCCCAGTATAGAGAAAGAATGGAGATTAACCCTATCCCTCCGGAACTCAAGGAAGCATGCTTATGCAAGGGTTTCGGTTCTACCTTGACAGGATCAGCCTTGAAATGGCTGTTAAATGTTCATCCTCACTCAATTACTTCGTTTGCTCATTTGGTTAATTTATTTAATAGTCAGTTTTCTTGCAGTCGGAGTTTTAAGAAACTAACCAGTGATCTTTACAGGATAACTCAAGGACCTCAGGAATCCTTGAGGGATTATGTGAACAAGTTTAGTCGAGAATCCTTGGATATCCCACATCTTGATGTTGCAACAGCTGTGCAGGCTTTTAAGATGGGGTTACAAAAGGATTCTCAGTTTTATCAGGATCTTGTAATGAATCCCTGCAGGAATCTCGACGAAGCTCGTAACAGGGCTTTGAGATATATCCGCTTGGAAGATGACCAAAAGATGCAAGAGAGGATGAATTCTACCTCAACCTACGAATCAACCAACAGGAAATCAGAATCCTCGTATAAACCATATCGCTCCAAGCCATATGGTAGAAATGATAACAAGAAAGTGAATGCTATTGAAGACGAGGATCCTGAAGAATATCCTGAATTATCTGAATACTGCTTTTCTGTTAATATACCTGAGTTAATGTATGCTATGCAGGGTTTAGGAGACAAAGCTAGGTGGCCTCGAAAGAATCAGCAAAAAGCTGATTGGAAGGATAAATCCAAATGGTGTGCCTTCCATGAAGATTTCGGACATGTGACCGAGGATTGCATTGCTCTAAGGAAAGAAATAAGTTACCTGTTAAGCAAAGGGTATCTGAAGGATTTGCTGGGAAGAAAGAAGAATAAAGGGCAGGATCCTGAGAAGGATCCTGAACGAGCAGCATCACCCCCAGCAGATGCCAAAATAATTAACTTTATTTCAGGAGGATCCGACATTTGTGGGACTTCGTATTCGGCGGCCAAGAGACATGCAAAGGAAGCTAAGACTGAAAGGGGAGACAAACCAGCTAGAATGACTACCCTTACAACCGATAAAGTGATCACTTTCGATAGTGATGACAGGGATACTGTCCAGGATCCTCACCATGATGCTCTCGTAATAACATTATATGTTGCTAACCATTTTGTACGCAGGATATTGGTGGACAATGGTAGCTCCGTCAACATAATTCAGCTGGAAACCTTGAAGATGATGAACGTATCTCCGATGGACATTACTTCGAAGTCCACTGTGCTCGTTGGTTTAAGTGGAGAAGCTAGAAATACCGTAGGAGAGATAAAGTTACCAGTATATGTTGAAGGGGTCAACTCGATACAACGCTTCTGTGTGATGGACTCCCTATCCTGCTATAACATCATACTAGGCAGGCCATGGATCCATGACATGAAGGCTGTGCCATCGACTTATCACCAGTGCATCAAGATCCCTACCCCTTGGGGGGTCGTCAAAGTTGATAGTGATCAGCAGGAAGCAAAGGAATGCTACTCATCCTCAATGAAATCCTCAACCAAGCCTAATCCAGCATAGCAATTAAAGATGCGGGCCCAGGATATCATGGAGGCTTCAGAGCAGGATACGAAGAAAGTTATCCTGGATCAAGATAATCCTGATATCCCGGTGCTCGTAGGAGCCAATATCCCTCGGGATATTGAAGAACGATTAACTAACTTTTTGAAGTGCAGGATGTCAACATTTGCATGGAAGCATGAGGATATGACAGGTATATCCAAAGACATCATCACTCACAAGCTTGGAATTGACAACACGTTCAAGCCTATACAGCAAAAGAGAAGGAAGTTTGCTCCTGAACGAAATGCAATTATCCAAGAGGAAGTTGAAAGATTGTTGAAGTCCAAAATGATCAGGGAGGTCAAGTTTCCAAGATGGCTAGCAAATGTAGTCGTAGTACAGAAGAAAAATGGGAAATGGAGAGTCTGTGTAGATTACACAGACTTGAATAAGGCTTGTCCTAAAGACCCATTTCCTCTTCCTCATATTGATGCAATGGTGGATGCTACTGCCGGGCATGAGATGTTAACATTCATGGACGCATCCTCAGGATTTCAGCAGATTCAAATGGAGCCTTCGGACCAGGAGGATACTGCCTTCATGACACCAAAAGGTATTTATTGCTATACTGCTATGCCTTTCGGTTTGAAAAATGCAGGTGCAACATACCAGAGATTGGTGAACATGATGTTCAAAGATAAGTTGGGGGATACCATGGAGGTATATATTGACGATATGGTGGTGAAATCTAAAAAGGCTGAGGATCACCTCCAGGATATCAAGGGAGCATTTGATATCCTGGATCAGTATAACATGAAACTGAATCCTGCTAAGTGCCATTTCGGAGTGGGGGCAGGAAAGTTTCTAGGATATATGGTGACGAAAAGAGGCATAGAGGCGAGCCCGGAGCAGATTAGAGCTATCCTGGATATAAAATCACCTTCGAATATGAAGGATGTTCAACGGTTAACAGGCCGAGTAGCAGCATTGAACAGATTTATTTCAAGATCCTCGAAAAAATGCAAGGAATTTTATGATATCCTCAAGAAGAATAAGAAGTTCGAATGGGAAGCAAAGCATGAAGCAACCTTACAGGATTTGAAGCGATATCTCTCAACTGCACCTCTATTGATGAAGCATGAAAATGGTGAACCACTATCCCTATACCTCGCTGTATCAGGGAATGCTGTAAGTGCCGTTCTTATAAAGGACCATGAAGGTCAGCAATATCCTGTCTATTATGTTAGTAAAAGTTTACTAGATGCTGAAACTAGATATTCTCATCTAGAGAAATTGATATTAGCATTAGTTATGGCATCAACGAAGCTTAGACATTACTTTGAGACACATAGGATTCATGTTAGAACCAATTATCCTCTTAAAAATGTGCTTAGGAAACCAGAGATGTCGGGTAGGATGGCTAAGTGGTCAGTAAAATTGAGTGCTTATGACTTAGTATATGAGCCTAGAAATGCCATAAAGTCTCAGGCTTTAGCTGAATTTGTGGCTGATTTCAGTAGTGACATTCAAAATGAAGTAGATTTAGAAGTACAGCAGCTAGGAGAAAACTTAGAATGCTGGACATTATATACTGATGGTGCATCTAACGTAAGAGGTGTAGGTTTAGGTATACTACTAAAATCGCCACAGGGGGACATATTACCCCAGGCTATTAGGTGTGAATTTCCTGCTACTAATAATGAGGCTTTAATTGCAGGATTAGAGTTGGCTAAAAATATGAATATCAAGAATTTGCAAGTATATGTTGACTCCTTGTTAATCACTAATCATTTTAATGGAACCTATGCAGTTAAAGGAGAGAAGTTAATCGAGTATCTCAAAATTCTCAAAAAATTAGCAGGATATTTCGATATTTTTACACTTGAACAGGTACCAAGAGAGGATAATGCTGAAGCTGATGCCTTAGCAAATCTGGGATCATCGGTCAGGATACCGGAAGGGACCCGAATACCAATATTACATATCCTATATCCTGCGACGAATCCTCAGGATAAGGAAGTAATAAGTATTCAGAATCCTGATGAGGAGTATCCTGAGGAGGATCCTAAGTCCTGGACGGCTCCAATCATGAGATATCTCAAGGAAGGACACATCCCAAAGAATGAGAATCCTAAAGCCTTTAGAATGAAGGTATCACGATTCACTATTATAAATGATGTTTTGTATAAGAGATCTCTTGCAGAACCATATCTGAGGTGCTTGGAGGATCCCAAAACCAAAGAAGTACTTCAGGACATACATGAAGGGGATTGTGGCAACCATACTGGGGGCAGGTCCTTATTCTCAAAAATATTAAGGACAGGATATTATTGGCCGACGATGAGGAAAGATGCCACAGAATATGCTCGAAGATGTGATGCATGTCAAAGACATAGTAACATATTACATCAGCCTGCTGAACCGCTGTATCCTATTGTTTCCCCTTGGCCGTTTATGAAGTGGGGTATGGATATAGTGGGAAAGCTTCCAAAGGCTCCAGGAGGAAAGGTTTTCATGTTGGCAATGACGGATTATTTCTCCAAGTGGGTTGAAGCAGAAGCATTTGTTCAAGTTAGAGATCAGGAAGTGGTATCCTTCATAAAAAGGAATATCCTGACTAGGTTTGGAGTACCAGCTGAGATAATTTGTGACAACGGATCTCAATTTATAAGTAAAAGGACTACTGACTTCTGCAAGAGTTGGGGAATCAAAATGATTACATCTACCCCGGTACATCCTCAAGCAAATGGACAAGCTGAATCCTCAAACAAGATAATTGTCAACAACTTGAAGAAGAGATTAGGGGCCAAGAAAGGAAGATGGGCAGAAGAACTACCCTTTGTTTTGTGGGCTGATAGAACGACGGTAAAAAATGCAACTGGTCAAACCCCATTTTCCTTAGTATTTGGAGCAGAAGCAGTGATCCCGACGGAAATGGTGATACCCACAGCAAGATCCAACCTCAGGAATCCTGAGCAGAATCCTGAAGTCCTATGCCAGGAGCTGGATACTATTGATGAGACAAGAGATGCAGCACGACTAAGAATGGCAGCATATCAACAAAGGATATCCAGAGCATACAACAAGAATATAAGGACTAGAAGGTTCAAAGTTGGAGATTGGGTGTTAAGAAAAGCTTTTCAGAATACTACTAATCCCGCTGATGGAAAGTTGGCTCCGAAATGGGAAGGACCCTACGAGGTTGAGTCAGAATCAGGAAAAGGAGCATACCGGCTCAAGAATACAGAGGGGGATATGCTACCGAGATCTTGGAATGCTATACATTTGAAACTCTATTTCAAGTGAGTATGGAACTTAAATTCCAACTCAGGATGGTATGAATTCTGTATCTCTTATTAACTTTTGATATTATTTGCTATTTTGAATCTATTACTGACTTAAGCATCGGAGGGGTGTTAGCCAGGCTAACACCCACCTTAGCTTTTAGTGGTTTTGCAGAATATACTTCGGGATATAGCACCAGGATACACACTCAGGATACTTCAGAAGATTAGAGGATTGGCCCCCTCTCTCACGTATAAGGGATCCTGATCCCTTCACAGGTTTAAAGGTATTCACCTTTCTTCCGAATTGGGTTTAAACACCCCGCCTGGAGCGCAAGTTATTCGGGAATAGTTCAAGGTGGCGGGACCAGTCCATGTAAAAGTGGCTGACAATTTCGTTACTATTGGCTATATCCTGAATCCTAAAGGTATATGAGGATTGATCACCCTCTCTCACGAAAGGGTATTTTCATACTCTCTAAGGTTTAAAGGTTTTCACCTTTCTAAGTCTTGGAGTTTATACACTCCCGCCTGTAGCGCACGAAAATTTGGGATTTTCCCCAGGATACGAGGGATTTATGTAACACCCGTTCTTATAAATTAAGGTTTAACGTATCATTTACGAAAAACAGTCATGTAATTAAGATTACATATGCATTGGAAATTACGGGTTTATTAAAACTTTTTACAATTTAAAAAGTATACAACATATCATGTGTACGTTCGTCGTTTAACATAATAACGATACATAGTGCGGAAGCTTATTTCGTGATCGTGTTCGGTTCTTGCTCGTCGCTTGATCTTCATCCGTGCACTCTTGGCATTCACCTATGATCAAAACCAACTTAAATGTTAGTTTTGATAGTCAAATATTAAGTTCAAACAAGTACAGGGGTTAAAAATGACAAAATTTAACAATTTTCGGAGTTAGGGGGCTAGACGTGACGCCAAGGGCCTAGGTGTCACGCCTAGCCCTGTTTTTCACAGCCTGTTGTTTGCTGGTGCTGCAGATTCCCAGCACGATCTGATTTCACGGAAAGGCCATAACTTCTTCGTTATTGATCCGTTTTACCCGATTCTTTTTCCTACGCGTCCGTAATTTAATCCTCCATCTTATGGAGTTAAAATCCTACATCCAACATAAGAAATTTCGAGACTTCTAAGCCTTCGACTCGTTACCTTTTTACCGAATTTTAACCCGTTTATGCATTTTATCAAACAAACGTATTTATTTGATTCCTATATCTCATACACTTCTTCAAATTAATGTTACCTACTATATTGGGTTCTAATCATAGGTTTATTACACAATTTAACCCCGTTTTCGCTCGTATGCTTATTTTGACCCGTTAAGGGTATTTAAGCACTTTCGAACCTAAAATCGCTTTCGATGGCTTCTAACATTCCATCACCACATTTCTTATCCTAAAATCTCCCACCACAACTGTATTTAAGGTGGGTTTAATGTGGTGATCAATATAAACCAATTTTTTTACCTCTTGGTTCATTAATTTACGGCAAAAACTAAAATAGTGCCTTTTGACTAACATATTACATCTTTTAACTTCTATACTTATTCTAAGTATTTATCTAATCATGAAATTCGCTTCCAAACAACCTTTAAGGGTTGTTTGTTCAACTTAGCCTACAAGGGCGTTTTGGTCGATTTTGGTCCTTTTACGACGAAGGACTCTCTCTCAAATTATTCGACCAAAATAGCATTCTTAACTACAACACAATTATGCGTACCTGGCCCGGATCAATAAGTAGACCCGATTTATACCTCGTTTTCATTATCACACCATCAATGGTGACGCAATTATCCGATTTGCTAATTAGTCCTGTTAACATAAGACTTGACAACCACATTAGTCGATATTGTCAAATGGTGTTATCACCACCATTCGACCCGTTTGGAGTATATGCCCAACATTATCTATTTAATCAAAAACATCGTTTTTGATCTCCAATTCATACATCCATCCCATCCCGGATTTTATTACCATACCCCTTTTTCTTTTACACTCTTTTCTTACAAATTCAACCCATTTCGGCTTACGCCATGGGTATCCTTTTAACCTTGATTTACATTAGTCGATATTTGACAAATTTCCATATTTCCAATATTATTGTTATTACGTTTACAATGTATCGAATAAACGGGTATTCTACATAAGTGTGTAAATTACACTTACCTCGCATCCACGCCATGCTTTTCTTTCCGTACTTGCTCCGTTTGACCCGCTCCCTCTTCCAAGCTTTCACCTAGCTTGTTACGCGTCGAACTATTGTCAAACATTTACAAGGCGGTTAAATTAGTCATTAACAACCACGACTATTCCACCTCACTTATTTTCTATGCCGAAGCTACTATTCGGCTTCATGATTAGTTAACTTAACTTATCTAAAGTTAACTACTTTCAATCACATGTTTACTACATTAAGTCTAAATCAACATAGTATTTAGAACTCTTATCACGCGTAATTGCCATATCATTCAAATACGTGTTTTCACTCTAAATTCAATACTTTAGTTCTCATTTAGGCATTTTAACAAACACCTAATGTGCATAATTTCACATATTTACTAACTAGTTCATAACTAATTATTTTCACCAAGATTTACATCAAAATCAAACCTCTATGTCTAGTGTTCATGAACTACATCAAGAACTTATATCATAACAATCAATATTCATCAAATTAACACTCTAATCCGAGTGTTCATCATATTGTCAATAAACCCATTTAACACACATATAGGTAATCACCAAATCATTCAAGTCATAGCATCATATGCATGATTTTCACTTAGGGTTTCGTTCCTAAGCAAGTATACATCACTAATCTAGCCATAGCTTCTCTAATTCATGCCTAATTCGCGATTAGGATGATTATCAAATTTTTACAACTTCACGAATGTTAGAAATTCAACATACCTCACGATCCCCTTGACTTGGTGATCGTTTCTACGCGTTCATGCATTGATTTGGATCTTGATTCGAGCTTCAATTTGACCAATTTGTTGATCTAGGGTTTTGAGCTCCTTGCTCTTGTCCCTGGTCGTACGCACACACACACACTAAGTGTGTGTTGTGTTTGATTTTTAGTTTTTATAAATCAAGTCCCTTTGTTTGCAACTTAAGTCCCTCTAGTTTGGTTAGTTATTAAGTAGGCCATAACCTACTTATTTCTAGTAACATTCCCTCTTATTAACTAGGTTAATTATTCCTAGTTAGCTTACTGGGTTCGGGAAGTCATAACCCATTTTATTTTAAGTCCCGTTAACTCAGGCTCTTATAAACTTAATTCCTTAAAACTTTGATTCGTTTTTATTTAATATTAGGATTTCTTATTTAAATCCAAATATTTGTCGGGTTATTTTTACTAATAACGGTACGTTACCCGTCTTTTAGTATTAACAGAGTTTAATTACCAAGCCCGTTTTCGGGGTGTTACAAGTCTACCCCCTTAAAGAGGTTTCGTCCTCGAAACCTTGCTTACATAGTTCATTGAGTTCTAAACTCAATGCGTTTGACCTGAGTAATCTCTTAAGCATTATTCATACTTTAACCAATTGTTAGTATTACCAGAAAAATTATGGTAATATCTTTTTGGTTACAGAACCTCTACGTACCTCATACGACATAATGTAACTTGAAATAACGTAATTCCGTTATTTCTACTAGTTTAGTTAACTTAGCGATTTCCATCGCTTTTATATATTATCGAACTCTTGGTGAATCCGTTACCTTGACCCGTTTAAAGGTCTTTAGTGAAATATTTCACCTTTAGCAATAATTTCTTTTGTTTTCAGATTTATTTATTCGGTTCAGTTATACCGAATCCACCGCTTACAAGCAAACCAATTTTTATTGATTTGAATTACTGGCCTTAACCGGTCTTACTAACTAGACTTATTAGTCCCGTTACTTTTCACCGCTCGCTTGGTTATAATGTGATTTTACTTCACATTACATTTCCTAACCGTGATCGTGTCACATCGTGTTTAGTTTGTATCAACCTTTCATTTTCGAAAATATCACTTTTCGAATATATCGTCTTGCGCATATCAGTGTCAAGACTTGAACCTTTCATGCTTACTATTCAAATTCCTATCAGAATTTATATTTGTAACAATGTTATTTCTTACTAAAATCGAAGTTTTAGTTTTAGGATCTTTTCTTTAACTTTTGTCAATTATCCATAACATGATATTGACAGTCCATAATTTATTCTTTTAAAATCTTAGTTTTATACGGGGAATCGTAACAAGTTCCCTTACCTCACACTATCGGCCCGTAGGTTCCTTCACTTAACCTCGTAGGCTATTTCCTTAGGCTTTCACCTCTTTGAGGCGAGGCCCTTATGATCCTTTTGCTTCAATTCATGACCCGTGGGTCATTTTGTCCCCGTAGACCTTTGCTCTAATTAATATCCCGTAGGTTATGATGATCCCGTAGATCATCTTTTATTCGAGTCTTTATTCAAATGTGTATACATTTATATACGCATATGGCGTTAAGGCACCCCTTCTTATGTTTTAGAATTATTCACCTTTACTTTTTGGATTTCTTTTGACCTTGTCCGTAGTCTAAGGCTACATTGTTTTCTTTTGAATTATCTTTCCGACTTCTTGACTTCTAACGTCAATTACACGTCAGTTTGCCCTACACTTACTGTTACCCGGTTTTTACCTGTACTTCTTTACGTCCCATTACCCGGGTTCTTTTATTTTAATGTTTTTAACATTTTTGTTTCGCTAGTTTGCGTTTTTCCTATATATATTCCTTTATGAGCCATCACGTAGGTTCATTAATGTTTCACGCTTCCATTATTCGGTTTGCGCTTACTTGCACTACCAAGTTTTTATACTTTATTTATCTCGTTTGACTTGTGCGTGTGAAATTTCATCACTTGTGAACATCAAACTCTGTTCTTTATTCGACCCGTTCAACTTTAAAATAGTTGAGCGTAGTTATTAACATTTATGTTTGCAAATTCTCATTGTCTTTTAGTCATGACTCATATTCCGAGTCTTTTGACTTTCTGTTTCGCGTTCCCGTCTCTTGGTTTACGCATTCTTTCCAAATCCTACCCATTCATCGGGTATCTTTACCGTAATCATTTTCAAGTAACCATTTTTATATGGTTTTAGACGTTATTTTAATTTATTTGGTCGTCTTAGCGAGATCCATCGCTTTTATTCAATCAAGTCCTTTATTCTTTATTCAATTCGTTTGACTTGTCCATGTGAATTTCATCACTTGTGACAGTCAAGCTTTTATCCCTATGCCTTAGCATTCCTATTGGTCAGTCTGTATTTTCTTTTTACTTAATCCTTGTCCCTTCTCTCGGGCTCGTTATTCTTACGTAATACGCTTTCGTCATCCGACTTACGTTTACGTTTACCATCAAACGTCTTACTTATTTGATTCATTTGGGTACCATTTAAGTTAGTCCCATTCACCCCACCCTTACTACATCGGACATAAATGTGTTCATCATAAGAAGTTCATGGTACCACGTGTTCACCACTTACTTGGCCAGAGTAAGCGATCAACACCTGGTATACATGACCTTTTTATAATTTTCACATTACACCCTATGTAAGTAATGCCTCTATTTGTTTCTCTTGGAATAAATATCCTGGATAGGTATTCTATTCAGGTTTGTCCAAGTTTTCAATCTAAATCTGCAACTATCAATTTCTACGTATTGGTTGCATGTTTATATTCATGCAATAATTTAAACGTGCACCTGGTAAATGCTTGCCCTAACGGGCTTTTCTTGCCATTAGCCTTGTTCGCGACCATTACGCGATTTAGGTCCTTAATGAGCATGCTCTTCTTGTCATATCTCGGACCATTCCATCATCATATCCACAATTCGTTTGACTCTCGTCGTCTTCAAACGCGAGTGTCCTTCAATTAAAACATTCACAAAAGTTAGTAACATCTACTTCAATAATCGCCCGTATTCTAATACAAGGCTTTTTCTACTATACGCGTCAATGCACGTATTTTCGTCAACTATATCAATCATTTCAATTGGGGTAACGTGTATAACACGGTAGCCCTATGTGTTGTTTACAACACTTTAGCATGCTAAACTATTAACATACATGTACTTACCGGATTTGCGATCAAGCCTCGAACCGAACACCAATCTTTATTAAGAGCATAAGGTTTAAGTCCAAGCATAGTTTTCCCACCATACTTGAATCTCTTAAACCAAGGCTCTGATACCAACTTGTAACACCCGTTCTTATAAATTAAGGTTTAACGTATCATTTACGAAAAACAGTCATGTAATTAAGATTACATATGCATTGGAAATTACGGGTTTATTAAAACTTTTTACAATTTAAAAAGTATACAACATATCATGTGTACGTTCGTCGTTTAACATAATAACGATACATAGTGCGGAAGCTTATTTCGTGATCGTGTTCGGTTCTTGCTCGTCGCTTGATCTTCATCCGTGCACTCTTGGCATTCACCTATGATCAAAACCAACTTAAAAGTTAGTTTTGATAGTCAAATATTAAGTTCAAACAAGTATAGGGGTTAAAATGACAAAATTTAACAATTTTCGGAGTTAGGGGGCTAGACGTGACGCCAAGGGCCTAGGTGTCACGCCTAGCCCTGTTTTTCACAGCCTGTTGTTTGCTGGTGCTGCAGATTCCCAGCACGATCTGATTTCACGGAAACGGCCATAACTTCTTCGTTATTGATCCGTTTTACCCGATTCTTTTTCCTACGCGTCCGTAATTTAATCCTCCATATTATGTAGTTAAAATCCTACATCCAACATAAGAAATTTCGAGACTTCTAAGCCTTCGACTCGTTACCTTTTTACCGAATTTTAACCCGTTTATGCATTTTATCAAACAAACGTATTTATTTGATTCCTATATCTCATACACTTCTTCAAATTAATGTTACCTACTATATTAGGTTCTAATCATAGGTTTATTACACAATTTAAACCCGTTTTCGCTCGTATGCTTATTTTGACCCGTTAAGGGTATTTAAGCACTTTCGAACCTAAAATCGCTTTCGATGGCTTCTAACATTCCATCACCACATTTCTTATCCTAAAATCTCCCACCACAACTGTATTTAAGGTGGGTTTAATGTAGTGATCAATATAAACCAATTTTTTTACCTCTTGGTTCATTAATTTACGGCAAAAACTAAAATAGTGCCTTTTGACTAACATATTACATCTTTCAACTTCTATACTTATTCTAAGTATTTATCTAATCATGAAATTCGCTTCCAAACAACCTTTAAGGGTTGTTTGTTCAACTTAGCCTACAAGGGCGTTTTGGTCGATTTTGGTCATTTTACGACGAAGGACTCTCTCTCAAATTATTCGACCAAAATAGCATTCTTAACTACAACATAATTATGCGTACCTGGCCCGGATCAATAAGTAGACCCGATTTATACCTCGTTTTCATTATCACACCATCAATGGTGACGTAATTATCCGATTTGCTAATTAGTCCTGTTAACATAAGACTTGACAACCACATTAGTCGATATTGTCAAATGGTGTTATCACCACCATTCGACCCGTTTGGAGTATATGCCCAACATTATCTATTTAATCAAAAACATCGTTTTTGATCTCCAATTCATACATCCATCCCATCCTGGATTTTATTACCATACCCCTTTTTCTTTTACACTCTTTTCTTACAAATTCAACCCATTTCGGCTTACGCCATGGGTATCCTTTTAACCTTGATTTACATTAGTTGATATTTGACAAATTTCCATATTTCCAATATTATTATTATTACGTTTACAATGTATCGAATAAACGGGTATTCTGCATAAGTGTGTAAATTACACTTACCTCGCATCCACGCCACGCTTTTCTTTCCGTACTTGCTCCGTTTGACCCGCTCCCTCTTCCAAGCTTTCACCTAGCTTGTTACGCGGCGAACTATTGTCAAACATTTACAAGGCGGTTAAATTAGTCATTAACAATCACGACTATTCCACCTCACTTATTTTCTATGCCGAAGCTACTATTCGGCTTCATGATTAGTTAACTTAACTTATCTAAAGTTAACTACTTTCAATCACATGTTTAATACATTAAGTCTAAATCAACATAGTATTTAGAATTCTTATCACTTCATATCACGCGTAATTGCCATATCATTCAAATACGTGTTTTCACTCTAAATTCAATACTTTAGTTCTCATTTAGGCATTTTAACAAATACCTAATGTGCATAATTTCACATATTTACTAACTAGTTCATAACTAATTATTTTCACCAAGATTTACATCAAAATCAAACCTCTATGTCTAGTGTTCATGAACTACATCAAGAACTTATATCATAACAATCAATATTCATCAAATTAACACTCTAATCCGAGTGTTCATCATATTGTCAATAAACCCATTTAACACACATATAGGTAATCACCAAATCATTCAAGTCATAGCATCATATGCATGATTTTCACTTAGGGTTTCGTTCCTAAGCAAGTATACATCACTAATCTAGCCATAGCTTCTCTAATTCATGCCTAATTCGCGATTAGGATGATTATCAAATTTTTACAACTTCACGAATGTTAGAAATTCAACATACCTCACGATCCCCTTGACTTGGTGATCGTTTCTACGCGTTCATGCATTGATTTGGATCTTGATTCGAGCTTCAATTTGACCAATTTGTTGATCTAGGGTTTTGAGCTCCTTGCTCTTGTCCCTGGTCGTACGCACACAAACACACACACTAAGTGTGTGTTGTGTTTGATTTTTAGTTTTTATAAATCAAGTCCCTTTGTTTGCAACTTAAGTCCCTCTAGTTTGGTTAGTTATTAAGTAGGCCATAACCTACTTATTTCTAGTAACATTCCCTCTTATTAACTAGGTTAATTATTCCTAGTTAGCTTACTGGGTTCGGGAAGTCATAACCCGTTTTATTTTAAGTCCCGTTAACTCAGGCTCTTATAAACTTAATTTCTTAAAACTTTGATTCGTTTTTATTTAATATTAGGATTTCTTATTTAAATCTAAATATTTGTCGGGTTATTTTTACTAATAACGGTACGTTACCTGTCTTTTAGTATTAACAGAGTTTAATTACCAAGCCCGTTTTCGGGGTGTTACAATTTATCTCCAGTACATTTTTGGGTTTTACCCCTGTAACACGAAAAATTGTCTATACAATTGGAACTGATGTCCAGAAGATTTCTAAGTATTCGAAGACATTGTGCACAGGGGACATTCCTACTGAGGCAATTATGTAAAGCTCAAAGGATAAAGCTCGGACTTAGTACACTAAGTGTCTCAGACAGGGGACATCTTCATTGGAAAAGTTGCAAAATGATTGAAGTTTGAGAATAGGGTTACACTCTATTCCTGGTATGATCTTTCCTTTGTAAACATTATATGTGTTTTTGAAACCATGTTTGACGGAAGCTTAGGAATCTTGATTAGGATAAATTTTCGGGACATATTCTCAAAATGTATGCTTCTCAGGATATTTGATTAAAATATTCGGAAGTAGTACTAGTTTGAAATTAAAACCTTGATCAAACAAGAATTGTCAAAACAGGTTTTAGAAATTGGACTTTCTTTTATTCTTTAAATTTTTTTTTCTAAAGTTGATTGAATTTTTGGAAGTTTTATTTAATGAAAGCTTTCATAATATATCACCGAGTATATTGATCAGGATATTTTCAAAAGATAGTTGTATAAAATTTTGCAAAGCTAAGATCTATACTAAGAAAGACAGAAAACAATAGCAAGAAAATTGAAAGATGAAATTATTTGAAATAAGCAGTGCCAGTTGATAACCGAAGGTTTCATCCTGAAACCCAGGACCCATCCACCTTCGGCTATCAAATTGTTTTATGTAGAAATAAAAATTGTTCATAAGACGCGAAATAAAATTGTTCAAACATAAGCATAAATCTTCAATTTAAAGAAAATAATTTTTAGGAAGCAACGCCTTCTTCGTTCATAGTAATTTCAGCAGCATCCGCCTCAGCATCCTTCTCAGCACCGGTTGGTTTTTCAACTGCTTTTGAAGATCCTTCAGCAGCAGGTTTGGCAGAAGTACCGCCAAGGCTCTTTAGCTTTGTTTCCCAGGCACTGACGTCCCAAGAAGGGCATTCGAAGCCTAGTGTTTTGGCTTCGTGGGCCATTTTTAGCCTGGCCTGGAGCAGAGAAGTGACGACGGAACTTTTAAGGCTTTCCCGGTAGCTGACCATATCCTGTTCATGTTGAGCATGAGCAGCGTCAAGATCGGCTTGGGCCTGGAGAGTAGCTTTGTTGAGAGCGGTCTGGTGTTCGTGGGTCATAGCCTTGAACTTCTCCTCGTAGTGCCGAGATTTGGCGGCTACAATCATGCCCTGATCAGAGATGGTGACCTCAACTTTCTTCAACTTAGATTCAAGCGTCTTGTTGAGCCCACATGATTCCTGGTACAAGTGAACCAGACGTTCGAGACCCTGCAAATTAAGAGGACAGGTATTGGTTTTAGTAAGTACTTATAAGGGGTATAAGCTGCAGGATATGATTCAAGGATACTGACCTGGTTGAGAAAAGAAGTCATAAACCCGCTTGCTTCAATGAACCCGTAATTCTCATAGGGGAATGTATCAGAGATGACAGGGGAATCGGGATCTTTCCTTTTTCGGGAGCTTGAACTCCGGGGCCTGGTAGCCGGCGAAGGTTTGGGAATGACGATGGCCTTGGAACTGCTGGGTTTGGATGAGGCCGTGGCCTTGGGACTAGGTTCCTTCTTGATTTGGACCTGATCAGAATAACTGTCCAGCTCGTCGAGGTCAAAGACTTCAGGGATCTTGGTTGGTGCTGCGTAAAGGGAAAAGTTTTACATCTTTATTACCCTTCATTATATTATATTGTGCTAATTAATTATTTTAAAGTAATCCTTACCAGACATTTCAGATGATGAGTATTGACTGGAACTCGGGATATGTGTGGTAAAACTCATGTCACTTGCAGGTAATTGGTAAACAATCTTGATTCTTTTCTCTGATTCCGCAGTAGGGGGAGCTACTTCCTTGAAATTTACTGCAAAGGAATCAAAACGGAGGATATTAGCGAAAGATAAAGGTCTAAAGGTAAATGGGAACATCCATGATCCTACCGGTGGTTAACCACTCCACCGGAAGGCTAGCACCCTCATCAATGGAGTCTCGTTTGACGAAGAAGAACTTGCGTTGCCATCCGTCTTCATTTTTTGTGGCTTTGAGAATAAGGGGTTTGTTGGAAGTCGAAAAAAGCAAAAACCGGCTAGAACCATGAGATCGAAGGCGGTAAGCGATTGGCAGATCTTCGATACAAAGGTCGGGACAGTGAAGATTTTTAATTTGGTTGAGTACGATTAATACCCTCCAGACCATGGGCATCGTCTGAGCAAAGGAGATACCGGTGGTCCGGAAGAATTGCATCATAAATTCGGGAAAAGGGTATCGAAGACCTAGCGAGAAAGGGTATGCTAGGAAGCAGACCCAATCAGTAGAAGAAACATCTGATCGAATTGACCGATCGAATGGTCTAAAGACAGTGTTATCGGGGAAAGCACCAGAAGCTCTCAAAGCCACAATGTCTGCGTTATCAAAGGCACAGACTTCCTTCTCAGGATTTTTGAGAAGATTCTGCTGAATGAAGGTCTCGGATGATTCACCGGTTTGGGAATAAGTTCTGGCGGCCATTGCAGATAAAGAAAGAAAGATAAAAGATGAACGAGAAGTAGGGAATTACCTGGAGACTCCGTTGGAGATATCTGCTTTTCAAACAAGAAGAGAGAAGATATAGGAGCATTGTAGATCTCCATCGAGTTAAAAGCGCGTTGGAAGTTATGATGTGATCTTGACCGTCGTCTCGATTTAATTGCCTTAATTTACGAGATAAAACTTTTAAAATATATCCGTTGGATTGGTATACCAACAGATATATTTGGGGACAATTGTTATGGGTCATTTTCTGAGCGTACATATCTTGACTAATATCCTGCTTTTGGTTGTTTGCTTGTGATCAGGATACTGGATTAGGATATTGCTAACATCCTGGGCTATATCCTGAGGTTAATTGAATTAACCACGTGCAGGTTAGAGGCTGTGGGTTACTAACGGTCAGATGGACTTCTTCTCCTCAAGACTCGGGCGTATCTGTTATGTGAGAGACGTTGAACCCGAAAGACCAGGTCTACAACGTTCGAGTGGGGAATATTCGCCGGATTCCGGTTTATTAGGATAGTTTGTTACACTTCTTTTACTATAAATAGATGGGGGCGGATCAGATTAAGGCACGCAACTTATACACACACTTTCGAACACTTTTGCTCTCTAGCTCACTGCAAACACTATACACAAACACTTGTATTCGAATTACATTGTAACACCTAGTTGATCCGCACCACATCCTGCACTGTATCCTGATATTTGAAGTAATAGAAGAACAAGGCAGCTGCGATTGTCAGCTCCCGAGGTTTTGTGCCGGCGATCTAGATTGATCAAGGGCTTTCCTCGTACATCACGTGTCAACCTTTACTTTTTCGCTCATTGTTTGATCACAGATACAACTCTATATCCTGAGCCGTATCCTGAAACTGTCTTTACAATTAACTTGGATAACATATTTTTTACACATATTTCTAGCACACTACCTCACTTAACTAATTTGATCACTTAATTGCTTCGGTAATTTTTGACCAAAACACCAGTCACGATTTGGTTCTTCAATATCCTCTTCACCATTTAAGCCTTGATTTTGTTCTTGACCATTTTCTTCAGAATCCAAGCCCTCGACTACGTTACTGGTACACTCTTGAGCTTTGTCCAATGGCCTCCTACCTTTCTTGCAACGTGATTTCCTCCACATCTCAAAAAATTCAGGTTCACGCCCAAGTTTCTTAGCCTACAAAATTAGTATTTAGAAGTTAATTAAAAATGGTAATGATTAGGGTTTGGCTGTGTAGTCCACTTAGAAATGTGTTGATGTTAAGCATTTTGAATCTTTATTGGAGCAAGGAAAAAAAAATTAAGTGGGCTGCCAACATGACATGTTTTATACTTTTAAACCAACCCGACCCGAAACCCATTTCAACCGCTTCTAGGATATAGACCCGAAACCAACATGATATGTACTAAAAGAGAACGATTAATATCTTTTACCGCTTCTAGCTTGGCAGTCACAAAGGTTTGTGATCCAAGAGTATGTTTGCCCCCTGTTGATTTATTTCTGTTCTCTTTGTTTCTACGACGCTTCTCTTTCCATTCGGGTGTGTTCCATATCTCACACAGTTCTTTCCAGAGCTCTATTCTCATCCATGCTGGTTTAAAGTCATGAAGAACAGAAGTATCATCTCCAACTTGTAAACCCTTTTTTGTCGCCATTGCTATGGCACCATTACGAGCCCTCGACAACATATCGGCGAACTTTCCAGCAATACACTTCTCCCAACAGCTATGAATTTTGGCATTCCATTTTTTCTCCCATTGAAAATAACACTATAAAAGATCACTTATTAATAAATGTATATAAAATTTATTAAGTTGTATATAATGTTAGTCTAAGTACACACTTGGAATCACTCAAACAATCGGTCTCTGTCCTCCTTAGGAACATCTCCCCATCCTTGCCATGGTCCAGACCACATAGACTTCAAGTTAGATAAAATAACATGGGTAGCCTTGACTTGTTTACTAAATCTACAAAATGGAAGAAATTAACAATAGTCACATTAAAAACATCTTTTTATCTACATAGAAAACAATATTAGCATCTTTTTATCTACATAGAAAAACAATATTAACATATATTTACTTACTGCCCATATTCAACAAAAATCCAATCGCGGTCCATTTGTTCAGGTACTTGAGGTTGGGAAGCAGATCCTCGCCTCACAGTAGCAACATGAACAACAGACTCATCATTGTCACTATTTTCACGATGAGATGCATCTAACTGTGATTGTCCAACGGTATCAGTGCTGCCTCGACCACCACCACGACCCCTACCACCTCCACTTCCAGCAGAACTACGTGCCATGAAATCTACAAGTAAAACAAAATCATCAGTATTTAGAAATACCACTACATAAAGAAAAGAGTTACGACTTGTCACACCCCGACCGCGTAAAACAACAAAGCGCGGCGGAAACATCGGGGCGTGTTGCAACAGAATTAATGTTTCATAACCATGGATACCAAAAAGTGTTTCGTTTTATTAAACATTGAATAATTACATCGTCTTGAAATCTAAATACACTATTTAAACATAGTCTATCATTGTTATTGAGTCACTAAGGCCTTGTCCAGTCCTATGTGAGCATGCATCTTATCAATCGATATCATTCAACAATACCTGAAACATATGTGAAAACGAGGTCAGCAAAGAAATGCTGGCGAGTACATAGGTTTTGTAGGAGTGTCGAAATCATGGCTAGTTTAGACGTTGCAATACTTTATTTAAAAACCTTGTTTTGAAAAGAGTATAATATTGCAACTTAATTAACCAACTCAAATCAAGCGGGTTATAATTTTGTAAAACCTCGTAGCCATGACTCTTAACCCAAAAACATTTGTTTTAGTAAATTATTTGAAAAACAATGATAAGTTGTTTGTAAATAAATGTCTTGTGAAAAGTATGTTACTTGTATAAAATGTTCTATGTCTCAAACTGAAATGATTCAAATAACGCTACAATATGTAATACCATACAAACACTTATATATAGGAAGTACCAGCGGCGTATCCACCATGCTTGTATCATATTCCACACGCATTGTTACTTAATCACTTAATCCAAACCAAACCACCAAAGTAATGTTCATGCCCAAATGTAAATCATGTAATATGTATAACCAAAATAATATCGTATATCGCTTTGAACCCAATCGTTAACCCAATCGTTAAAACATCATGTGAAAACAAATCGTAAATCGTTTAATTCGTTTTAGGTCGTGAAACTACTTATAAGGTCGTCTCGCTAATAACATTCAAACCTTCGTGACTTTCATCGCTTCTCGTTTTCGTCGCTTCTCGTTTTCGTATTAACAAACCTCCATAGGGTAAATTAATAATTACAGATTCAGTCGCTACCTACCATACCCACACATAACCACGGGTGTAGTAAATAACGGGATTTGTCAGATCCTATGGTACCATAACCTAATACTGGTCGGCTTGATCATTGCTAATGAATGTCATTTGTTATGTAACTACAACCAACAAGTTTGTTCACTTTATGAAATCGTTATTAGTTTTGTATAAATCGTCTTAATCGTTTTTGAAACCATCGTTATAACATCGAAAACATTTAGCACATATGAGTCACCCCAAAACAATTGAAAGCAGTAAAATAGGGGAATAATGTACTCGCCTGAGAATGCTTGGAGGTCTTGAACAACAACCAAACAAAGCTAGAGAGAGCACGGAATCTGTCGGCAATCTAAAACTATATAAATAAACCGGACTTAAATCGGGAGATCGGATAGAATGAGGCTTGGTAAACCAAATGAGTATTGGAACTCATATGATATGGTTTAACAAGGCCTACATACTACATGAAACCTAACCTAAGTGCTTTCGACCCATCGCGACCCATTAAGGTAACATATGCTACTTTAACGTGTCGTGCGCGTGAAACGCGTTCGGACCGTCTAACTAGTCCTATGACAAGTGTTATATGCCTAAACATGTTACATAATCAGTTATGTGACAAAAGTTTAGGTTACATATGCTTAATTACCAATTATACATGAAAAGGGTATTATGGTAATTTACCTAAGGCATATAAACTACCTATCATACAACTACTTAAACGATGTGACCATAGGGTATAACCTCGGAAGGTTATTCCCTACCTACTATGGTCACCTAATGTATTTGGTCGGATCCTAATGATCGACCAAACTGGGTCGGGTTCGAAGTATAAGAGATTTATTAGATCGCTTACCCTACGACCCTAGACAACGTGGTAATCAGTAGGCATAGTCCCAAGGGACTATAACCAACGTGATTACACTCACGTTGCGAAGTTCAAACGAACTTCGCATTGACCATAACTGGTCAATGTAGAAAGTCAAACAAAGTTTGACTTTCAGACTCGAAAGACTCGAAAAGCAATACAAGAACGAAAGAATACTTACGAAGGGTCCCCGAATGCTAATCCCGATCCAAGAACTCAGGTATGAAACAATGGTTTCAACTTAGAGCTCTCAAAATCAGAATTCTTGTAAGAAATGAGGTTGGGGTGATGGGGTATTTATAGGAATACCCGAACCGTTAAGATCGTTTGTCGAAAATCGTGCCTTAATCATGTCCGTACAAGTGTCGGAAGGTTATGGTGACTAAATTGCCACTAACCATAGGGAATCAACACTTGGCAAGGGATAAGGGAGTGGATAACAGCTGTAAACAGCTGTCGATACATCGAATCCGGTCCCGAAAATGCGAAAAATGAGTTTTCTGCATGTTTCTGCCCAGAATAGGCAGTCGCGTAGCGCGACTGCATATGCCCTTAGGGCTCGCGCTACGCCACGGCCCCCATGTTTCAGCAAACTTTCAAAATTGGCAGAAATGGTCCCTGCAGCCCGTTTAAGCGATTTTCGATGCGTTTGAACCCCGTTAACCTCATTTCAAGGCTCTAAAATGAAGTTAAAGTATAGGGAACTCAAAAAATGCTCAAAAATATGCCGGAGGTTGGTTCGTTTGGCCGTACGAACGCGATGTTCGCTTAATTACGGCGGAATGCGCATAAGCGCGAAAAACGATCCAAATGACGAAACGAATGGATTTTTCTTATGGCGAACACTAAAATATAATATAGTCATGCTTACATAAATTTTTGGATGTCCGGATGTATTCAGAACGTAAGTTATGCGCGAAAATGCAAACTTGTGCACTTTTTGACACTTTTAGTCCCTGAATGACACAAAAGTTTATTTTAGCATACCGAACACCTCAAAGCCTATTTCTAAGCTATGTGAAGGGTATTTATGGTATGTTTAACTTATGGTCATGCTCCGGAATGTCTGTTACAGTTCGAATTGGCATACTTTCGCAGTTTGTCAACTTTAGTCCCTGTAAGCGATTAAACTTTGATTTCACCACACCAAACCTTCCAAAACTTATATATAAGTTATGTAAAGGTTATTTAAGGTATGTTAAGCCTATTTCACTATTCCGGAGTGTTCGTTGCATTAAACTGGTTATATTTACGCATCAGTGCGCATATAACCTTCCAGAAAGCGATTTAGAGCTTGAAATCGAACAAGAATTGATATGTGCAAATGATACACATATTTTTACAAATCCCAAGTATGAAACATAATATTTCATTGGTTTGGTATTTGTTTGATGGCCGTGGAGGCACAGGTGTTACACGACTACTTTGATTTCTACTACAACTTATTAGCAACAAAAATACTTGTTTTTTGAATAGCCAACAAAAACTCCATATATTACTATGACTAACAGGTTGTTAGTCCACCAAAATTACAACATAATCCACCAAACAGTAATGAAAAATAACAATACAGAGGTAGAAAAAAAGAAATAACATACATCAGACTCATTACTACACACCCGTTGCATTTAAATACGAATTCACACCATTGGCTCCATGTCAAATCCCTGCACCTTGCTCGATTTTTCAGCCACAGAAAAGTGTTCTTCAGTCTCATCCTCCTCTCTGCATATCGGACATCTCTTCGTTGGAACTATTATCCTCCTTCTATCCAAGGCCACAGGAGTAAGAAGACGACCCAATACCATATGCCACACCATGAAAAAATTGTTACTCTAATTCTTCGTCTTCAAAATCTTCATCATAAAAATTAAGCATAATGTGAAAATCCCCATAATTTGAAGTTGTGGCTTCAAACTCAACTTCGGCATCATTGTCATCATCTATATCCTCCACTTCTTCTAACTTTCCATTTTCATGTACAAGGGAAATAGGGAGAAGATCCTCAGTTACCATGCATTCTAACCTTTCATTCTCTTGAAAGAAATGCTCCTCATCCGCACTATCATCATCATCATCAACTTCAGTAGCATCTTCAGCGAGTTCGTAAACTCCCCTTGGATTCGTCTTTACAACAGCCAACCTTTCTTTTAGAGACTTTGCTTTCGAAGGATATGATGTATAATACACTTGTTGCGCTTGTGATGCTAAAATATACGGGTCGTTAACGCATCCAATTTCCGTAGGTTTCACGTCAACCATACGAGTCTTGGGGTCCACCCTTACCCCTCTCACAGGATCAAACCAATTACATTTGAACAAAACGACCACACAACGCCCTATGGTGCTATGATATTCTAACTCTAAGATCTCATCTAATAATCCATAATAATCGCTTTCATGTTCATTATAGGAAGCCCCTTTGACACACACACCACTGTTTTGTGTAACCCGTCCATCATAAGCTGTTCGTATGTGAAACTTGAAACCATTGACAAAATAGGCCTTGTGTGACTTAACATAAGTGAGAGGCCCTTGGGCTAGGCCTCTAAGATGTTCCTTATTTTGACCATTCATAACCTACATTCATAAAAGTGTGTTTTTATGCTTATAATACTGCAATAATAAGATATAAAATGTGTGTTAGAATGCTTACATGCAATTGCAACCACTTAGCAAATTTATCCTCTTTCATTTTATCAAGTGTTGTTTCGTCATGATTTGGGAATGAATCTCTCAACTCTTCCTCAAATAGCCAAACGGATTCATGAAGCTCTTGGCAGTTAAGTAATATATATGTATGAGCTATGTGCCTGTCTTTATCTTTAAGAACTATCTCCTTTCCACCTTTTTCATACAATCTTCGACATGGATGTTTGAATATACTTAACCGAGAATCAGTACTCGAAGAACATGCAATATTATGAGCAAAATTACGTGGTTCACGAAATGTCGACTCAAAATACATGGAGCAATAGTTAGCAAGTTCATCCACGAGATAAGACTGAACAATGGAACCTTCAACCCTTCCTTTGTTTCTAATCGTTCTTTTAAGTTGGCCCAACTTCCTAAAAAATTGAAGTGGAAAGTAGGTGTTTGTAATTATCTAACATTTAACATGTTTAAAGAATACTTTATTAAGTTAAAAATGGTTACCTCTCATACGGATACATCCACCTGAACTGCACTGGACCACCAAGAATTGCTTCATTGGTCAAATGAATGACAAGGTGCTCCATTGAGTCAAAGAACCCAGGCGGAAAGATTTTTTCTAACTTGCAAATTGTTACAACGATACTTTTCTGCAATTTTTGTAAATCTTCAATGTGTAGAACCCTTGAGCATATTACACGGAAGAATGTGCACAGCTCTATTATCGGTTCCCATATTTGCTTTGGTAGCATCCCTCGTAAAATGATAGGCAACAATCGCTGCATGAAGACGTGACACTCATGACTTTTAAAGCTGTAGAAGGTACCATCCTTAATGTTCACACATCCCCCTATATTTGAAGCATAGCCATCAGGAAACTTTACTTGTTTCAACCATTTACATACTTCTTTTACCTCTTGTTTGGTTAAAGTGAATGCTGCTTTTGGTTTTAAAATTTTATTGTTGTTCCCACTTGAAATATGTAACAATGGTCGATTGCAAAACTTTTCCACATCCTTCCTTGCCTTGACATTATCTTTTGTTTTAGAAGTGTCCATGATTGTTTGAAATAGATTCTCAAAAACATTCTTCTCAATATGCATTACATCAAGGTTGTGTCGAATTAACAACATGGGCCAATACTCAAGCTCCCAAAAAATGCTTTTTTTTAACCCAGTTATGAGTTTTACCAAATTCTGGATCTTTAGGCTTTTTCGGGTCATACGTTCCACCTTCATAGACCACTGGGATGTTCCATATTTGGTCTAGTATTTGCCAACCTGTTAACTCGGGTGGAGGTCCTAATGAAGAAGTTACTGATTTTCGAAATGCAGTCTTATCAATACGAAAAGGATGCGACGCGGGTAAAAATCTTCGATGACAGTCGAACCAACTTGATAAACTACCAAACCAATCAATATTTTCCTAGAATTAAACTAAAATTTGAGACATCACAACAACTTAGGAAATACTGAAGTAGCAGCTCTGTTTTATATACCTTATGAAAAATTGAAGTAAACAAGCTACAACTAGTGGGAATTCCAAACAAACAAAGTAAATGAACAACGGTGTACCTAATTTTTGGCCAGAAGACAAACGATAGTCCAGGTTCGATGGTCTGAGAAGCACTGGTACAAGTCGAGACGGGAGCCGCTTGTACAAATGCTAGGGTTCCAAATCGTGAAAATTATACTTTAGTAAATAATTGAAGCAAACAAGCAATAATTAGTAAGAAACTCAAGAAAAATGCCGTATTCCTGAGATGGGAGTAAACCTAGCTTTGCAAAATGTGAAGTGTGTGAAGTCTTGAGATGGGAGCCCGTGGATAGCCCTAGTTTTGGGGGGGGGGGAGAGTAATTGGGTTTGGGGGGAAAAAGTAATTGGGTGAAAATATCAAGCGGGAACAATTTCCTATTATTAAATTTTATAAAATTAAATAAATCAATAATTTGATGTAAATGTGATGTGTGGTAAAATACACATATTTATCTCGTGTAAAGTGTATAATTTTTGTATAGTTTTTATTTATTCTTTTTAGTTTTTGGTGTATATTATATTCTTTTGTGTTTTTCCAGGTCCTGGTGCAAATGGAGCAAAAACGAGTAATAAGGAAATAACCAGCCAGTTGGGCAGAGAGAGGCGCCGGTGGCCGAATTGAAATTACAGCTATTTTTCGTGAATGGGTCGAGCCCGCTATCTCTATGTATAAGATAGCAATATAAATTATATAATATAAATAATATAAATAAATTAAAAAAAAGAAAAAAAATATAATAAAAATATGTTGGACAACATCTCGTGGGATAAAAAAAATATAGTAAAAAAGCAATGGGGACAAAGTTTGTTTTCTTTTGAGAATATGCTGAAATAAACAAAACGAAATGGAAATGCAAAATTGAGTCTCACTCGCACCCTGCGAATCGACCTAGATAGTTCCTTTATCATTATAGAATTTAATCCTATGCCTTAATTTGTGTTTTGTTTGTTTTGTTTAATTTTTCTTTTATTTATTTTGTAATTTTAGGATATTTAGAACCCCCCCCCCCCTCCCTCAAACGTAAAAAAAAACTTTTAATTAATGTCGTGTCAATTTAGTTCTAGACAAAGTAATTAACGTAATTAGAGAGTCTCGTGGGTTCGATACTCGGACTTACTTTAGCTATACTGCATTGACCGGTACACTTGCCGGTTGTGTGGTTTAGGTCTAAGATATTCCTTAGTATGTCTTAGTTGGTTACGATGGATTATAATATACCCTAAGGTATCATCAATGACCATAATGAATGTGCTTGACCATCATTAACCCTATTTGGCCATGAATGACACTAACTGACACCTTGCATTCCCGCATTACAGATAAAGCCTAACTAACCTAATTCACCATATCTAAGCCTAATAAACAAGTATCACAATTACTTGCCCTCAATGAACATCATTGGCCCTAGTTGAACCATCATTCACCGTCAAATACCCTAAATTAAGCATTACTACCCTAATTAACCATCAATAGATATAACCGACCAAAAAGTCTGGTCACCGACCCAAATTAAAAATTCAATGTTGACAATTGAGCGAAAGCAGCCATAATTGAACATATTTGGGTTAATATTAGGGTAGTATTTTGTTAGGAATACCATGTACAATTTTAGTTGAAACGGTTGAAACCGGGGAGCGAAATAACTAAAATTGAAAAAACAGGTTCCAGTGGTGGTCGTCAGAACCAGCAGGGGCACGAAGGAGGTGCAGCAACTCGAGCGGTGGTCGGCGGGAGCCGATTAGGGCAGGTGGGCGACTTGCGCTGGTCGGGCACCGGTGTTCGGTAGCGACAGTCTCTTTATTTCCATCTTTTTATTGACCGTCAGTAACCTTAAATAAACACATTTTTGTTAGGCATTTAAATAATATATATTTTTTTTAATTTTTCACATTTTTGCGTAAAAAAACCGGACAAAAAACTTGCAACCGAAAAAGTTGGTCGCAAATTTTTTGACTGATTTGCGATCGTATTATATATTTATTGTTATCTTTTGTTAGTATTTATATATTTTTGCGACCGAAAAGCCGGTCGTAAAATTTACGACCGATTTTGCAACCGAATTATATTTCTGACTTTTGGTTTTTATTATTCATTTATTTTTTTGCGACCGAAAAAACGGTTGCAAATTTTGCGACCGAATTTGCGACCGTGATTTGCACTTTAGTATTAAATAATAAAATTTGTGACATATTTGTGACCGGAAAAGGCGGTTGCAAAATTTGCAACCGAATCTTTGGTGGTCGCTAATTTTGAGACAAATTTTATTTCGGTCGCAATTTGGTCGCTAATTTTACAACCGTTCCTTGCCGGTCGCAAATTTTGGTTGCAACTGCCTAGTATTCTAGTAGTGGTTTCACTCTAAGCAAATGGTTTAACATGTTAACACATAATTTATTTAAGGCCTTTGGGTAAACTTTAACCTAAGTTAACTCCACCTAAGTGACACATCAACTTTTTTTCCTCATTTCACTTTATTTCACTCTAAGGAAATGGTTTAACATGTTAACACATAACTTATTTAATACACTTTAACATTGAGTTTTGTCTAAAAAAGAAAATAATAATTAATTTAATCTCTTAACATTGTGTTAACATGTTAACACATAACTCATTTAATGCACTTTAACACAAAGAGGGGGTGGTTTGCAATGTTAGTTAACATGTCATGTCATTGTTAACACTCTAGATGTTAGAGTACACCCCATGGCCTAATGCACTTTAACATTGGGTTTTGTCTAAAAAAGAAAATAATAATTAATTTAATCTCTTAACATTGTGTTAACATGTTAACACATAACTCATTTAATGCACTTTAACACAAAGAGGGAGTGGTTTGCAATGTTAGTTAACATGTCATGTCATTGTTAAGACTCTAGATGTTAAAGTACACCCCATGGCCTAAAATTCATTTTAAAACGTCACACAACCCTTGTTGACGTGTATGTTTCTATAATAACCAAAAGAAGTTGGGCACACGACTTGCAAAATTTAATTGAAGTATAAAGTGTACAACCATACTTTCGTTGTTTGAATTATGATTTATGATGTATGAGTTTGACGCTCACACGTTTCATATGTTTCCTGTCGGAGTGAAAAGTCTTTTTTTTTTTTTTTTTAAAACGTATCTGACTGAAAATTGTTTTATTTTTAAGTAACTCAAGCATATGTACAATAATTCAAACATAGTGGAGGGTTCAAATGAAAAGAAAAATTATGTAAGAATAAAAAGAATAAGTTTTAAACCAATAGAAATGCTCTATTTTACTTCATTTAATATGTGTATTTAATGTTATTAATAAGGGCATATAGGTAAATTTATAATTGTAATTAATTAGCTAACTAATTAAAATTGTAACTCACTTTTAAATATACTCTTTCAAGATAAAATAATATAGGATGAAGGACAATTTTCGACATGTGTAGGATAAATTTTAGTATGTGTAGGATAAATTCTTAAATGTGTATGATAAATTTAGATATGCGTAGGGTAAATTTCGGTAAATGTAAGATATGTGCAGGATAAATTTTGAAATGTGTAGGAATAAAATGTTTTTTGCTTTATTAATGAAAGATGACATAATTAATGGGGGGAGTTATAAACTATTTAATGTTTTACCATTATACCCTTTCTTCTTTTTCTTCTCACATTAAATTTCTTCTCAAATGAACCTTCCCCTTCAAACATATACATATACATATAAATCATACAAGACAAAATTATAAACTTAAGACTTTTAAAAGTAAGTTACAATTGAAACCGTTTCTTAAACTGACAGAACATGAAATTGTCATCAAAACGACAACAGTTTTTATAAATATACATATAGATCTGTCAATATTTGTTTGTTGCAAATCACTTAAGATAAAGATTAAACACACCTTGAATCTTTATAATTTATGCTCACAACCTGATCAACATTGTGTTATTACCTTTCAACATGGCAACCATCCTTGCATGTAATTGTTCATACTCGGCCCTGCTTCTGTCGTTGTTAATGGATCCATTTGGTACCTATAAAATTTAATCACAAGATTAGCGCAGAATATGTTTTGGCACGTTCACAACCTGCCAGACCCGCCCATATTGCATGCAATATTTGACACCATTTGATATTAATTTCATTGATCAAGGCTACCTAAATGTATCTATTGTCTTTAGATTCTTAAAAACATTGTTAACTCCGTCAAAGTATTCCTAGCGTTAGGATCTTGTCAAACTTACCCTATGTGTAACGTGGGCCCACAATCGAGCGGGTGAAAGAAGGTTTCTTCGCTTTGTTGTGGAGGTGCAGCTTGTCTGTCATAACAGACTTGTTGCTCGGCGTGTTGAAACCAGTGGAGTGAGTTTATTTGATTTCCTTCTATCAACTAAACAATTAATACATGTTATGTTGTATAGTTATATGCTTAACATGATTTCTATACAAATAATTGAAACCGCAGTATGTATGCTCATTTCCCATGTTTTTCATTTTTCGGGCCAAGGGCCCAAGAAGAAAAGAAAAGGGCCTAAACATTACATACCCTTTGCTTCAGTGTGGTGTTTGCTTCATTTAGTGCATGCTCCTATAGAATATATAAAAAACTATTTAGAACCATAAGAAAAGATATAAACTGGATCTTGAAATATAAATTTTGTTGCTGTTCTGGTACCTTCTTTTGGAGATCTGTTAGTGTGTCCAACATGAGCTGCGTCTATATCATTTGTATGGAACATTAATTAAAGAAAAAATGATTTTGGTTTTTAAAGAATAGATCAATAAAAATGTGAAAAATACCCGCGCTGATCTGATATGCTTGAGAGATGCGTCGAGCTGCCTCTCTAGCGACTCAAGCTCCTTGCAGTTTAAAGGGCCAAGATCCTCACCCAGAAGATTCCTAGTATTGATAGCACCCAAATCAGATTTCGTTCAGTAATGTTACGTGTGTTAATTTGAGTTGTGTTTTATCTTTAGCAGAAAAGGTCACATAGGTTGAAACTTGGAATTTACTCTAAAAGCGTCACGAAACCTCCTAGCTAAGTAGTTTGCATAAAATTTAAACATTACTTTGAAAATAACTCAACTTACATAATCATATTTGATTTACCAGTTATTAAAAAATAGACAAAAAGTGCCTTAACGTCACCAACCTGACCCGTAGCATTACATATATATATTCCGTTTTGACATGTTTCCTAACTTTTGTTACCTTTGGGATCGTTGTAGTGCTTCATACTTGGCCTTAAGTTTCATATACTCCTGCTGACTACTTAGCTCCTACGAACACGAGAAACGAATCATAACATGATTCCCGTAACATGATAGAAACAAATTTACAGGAACATTAAGTAAATGACCTCAAGAATGGATATTATTGTTCAAAAAAATTAAGGTTTGTGAATTGGATTCAATCATCATAAGGCCGGTGGGTGTGGCTTAACGCCACCCCGCCAACTAAGCATCCATAGCGCCCCCGGGGCGCCATCGGCCACACCGCCGGATTGAAAGAGGGGCACCATCGTTTGTTTGCCAGCACGTTAACGAGATAAATATGAGTTGATCGATGAAGGATTGGTTAGAGGGGGGCGCTATAGCTTAAAGGGGGCTTTAAACCACACTATGTAAGTTAAAGGAAGGGGCTTTAAAGCTCCCTGTGTGACATGGCGTTGACGTGACGCTGAGATGGCGTGATAAAGCCCCTAGGGGCTTTATACCACACCCTCCAGCCTAAGCACATGGGCGGACCTACCCACAATTGTGGGTGGGTGGCCGCAGCCCTTTAAAAAAAAGTTTTAAGCGCTAATTTTCGTTGAAAATCCCAACCGCACCCTTTGGATTTTTTCAACCGCATCCCTTGAAAATTTTCAACCGCCCCACTTAGAGAAAAATATTATGAATTTTTAAAAAAAATTAAACACTGATTATTATGAATATATAAGTATATAACAAAATTTATATAATTATTCTTTAACCACTTATTCACTTACTTAATCCAATCTACAATCTAATTTTATTAACCCAACTAGCCAAGCCCAAACCTAACCCAAAGATTTTGAATTAAATAAAATAACCTAAACCAACCCACACATGACTCATTCGAATTCCAAATCCCGCTCCAAAAAAAGACGCTCAACGACTACAGTCTACAGCACCTCACAGCCGGACGAGTTTTTTGGCCGAAAAATTCAAAACTCCAACCGTTCCAAACATTATTACACTGGAATTCCGACTTAGAACAAGTATCATTTCTTTATTGATCGTTTTTGCTGTTTTATGTGGTGATTAGGATAAAATATACATGTATAAGGGTTTGATCTATTTTTGTTTTTTGATATTTTTTAGTTGTTCTAGACTTGTAGTTAATTTTGTTGTTTTAGTTTAAGGTTTGTTTGTTTAAATGATTACTAATCAACATTTAAAACTAGGGCTTGAATGTTTAAAAATTAAAATTGAAAATTATGGACTATGGTATTGGTTGAACATTATTGTTTATTTTGTTTAAGTGTTCAGTGTTGTTTTATGAACTTATGGAGCGATTTATATGTGATAAGAACTATGAGTAGGGAAGTTATGACGCGATTTCTCAAGAGGAAAACGGTTAAACCACTTTTTTCGTCGGATTCTTCTATTTAAAGACTAAGTTATGTTTTAAATAAGTTTTTTTGTTGTTTTATTTATTTAATGATTAGGAGAAATAGAAGTAGGAATGGTTTGAACTTTGATGGTTTTTTGTTGTTACTTTACTTACTTATGATAGTTTTTTATGTTGTTTAATGTTTTACTTGAAACTTTGTTTATTAATGTGATAGGAAGATAGGAAATAAGGTTTAATTGTTTGAAAATTGAAATTGACCCAACCCGACCCGATATGATCTGACCCGCTCTGAAACTTTGTTTTTTTATGTTTAGTTGTTTTACATGATCCGACCCGACCCACTATAAACAAAAAAAATTATATAGCTAGGGGTCCTAAAATCTTTAAAAAAAATTTCAAACCCATAGAAAAAAATTTATGGGTCCGTGTTTATGATAAGCCCTAAAATCTAATAAACAATGAGACATTTGCGAATTTCTTACATATCAATTGCTCATATCATTTTTAACAACAGTTATTTATACATAAATACACCAGTTTTGTTGTGGGCAAATGAGCAAGCATCATACCACTAGATCATGGGTCTTTTGTTCTTCAAATCATGTTCCGTCTCTTTAAATTAATTTTTTTTCTCAAACTTAAGTATCAATTTCTTATATAAGTTGGGAAAAATTTAAATTACTAATATTCTTGGTTCTTTAATTAGTCCATGCTGCTTTGAACCATCACTTGACTCTATAGAAAAGTCATGTAAAGACCAAAGGATCATAAGATTGATTATAAAGTTATTCAAAGAAGCAATGTAAAGACCAAAGGATTGAAGCCTTTTGGTGTCCATATTTGAGTGACAAGTTATATGCTTTTTTCAGATAATATAACTTCCTCTTTTTTAACTGCAACGAAATTTTGCAATAAAAAGACTATATATCTATGTTTGATGTTTCAATATATCAATCTATGACATGGCCTTTTTTGACGGTTATGTTAGGGTCTACATATTTACACACCTTTATGCCTATTTTGACACCCTTCAGGACGCCTCGTATAGACCTATACGAGGCGTATAGGGTTACTTTTCCGACCATCTCTGCACCAAAGCACAATGTCAAATCAGTCACATCAGACGGGGAGTATAGGTCTGTACGAGGGATGGATACGAGGCACTAAGACGCCTCGTATAGACCTATACGAGGCGTCTTCGACAGGTGACAAAAAGATATACGAGGGGTCTAGAGCTATACGAGGCGTCGATGGCTTATGAAAAAGTGCAACATACAGTGTATGGTTTGTCCCTAGCATCCGACATTTAAGACCTTTGCTTGTTCTTCTTCTTTCATTCTGCTTCTTCTTCTTCTTCTTTCATTCTGGGACGGCATTTAATTTGTGTTCTTATCATCCCGAAGTGTTGAAATGTCATCATACTGGGACGGCAACTATGTCTTCGGGCAGTATTATAGCGAGAACTGGGTGCCCGAAAGCGATCCGGTAACAGTACAGGTACTTAAATGTTTTAATTAGTTTTTGTTTTAGTTTATTATTTACTAATGATGATACGGTTCTTTATTTTGGAGGAGTCTTGCGTTCCCGATTCTAATGAGCAAGAGGAGGTTGTGTCTAGTATACAAGGAGAACAAAACAAACCGTTTCTAGATTTGAACAATCATCCCCCTGTAGATGACTCATACCATGCTTGTCAACCAAGTTATCTGACGCAACAAGGGTATCCGGATTATAGATACGGGTGTGAATACGGAGGAGACGGTGGATACGGAGGAGACGGTGGATACGGAGGAGACGGTGGATACGGAGGAGACGGTGGATACAGTGGATACAGAGGAGACGGTGGTTATGGTGGATATGGTAGATATGGTGGTGAGACACCTCCCATCCAGGACAGTCCGTACTTAAAAAAGCAGGTATTAATTACTATTTTTGTATTATTTAATTATTTAATTATTATTATTAGTATTATTATTAGTATTATTATTAATATTATTATTATTATTATTATTTATTTATTTATTAAAATTATTTATTATTATTGTCGATGTTACAGGTTTTCAACTCTTTAGATGAACTAAAGAATCGGATACAAGAAATAGCAAACGCGGATGGTTTCGTTATTGTCACCCGTCGATCAAAGAAAACCGGTGGAAGAATCCGGAGGGTATGGCTTGAATGTGATCGTGCTGGTGAGCACCAGACTACAGCAACACTTAGAAAAGCCGGAAGCAAAAAAACCGGTTGCCCGTTTTACCTGCTGGCTGTGCGAAACCACCCGTATGAAACCTGGGAGATTAAAGACGGAAAAATTGAACATAACCACGAACTTTGTGAGGACCTGTCGGCCCACGCGTTTGTGCGAAGGTTTACTCCAAGCGAAATGAAACTGATCGAGCAGCTGACAGCTCAAAACATGGAGTCGCGCAAAATATTTCAAACGATAAGGAAGCAGGACCCCGACAGGTTTCATGTTCTGAAAGACGTTCAAAACGTTGTGGCGAAGATTAGAGCCGAACAAAGACAAGGATTGACTCCCATGCAGTCACTAGAAAACAAGCTGATAAACAACGACTTTATTTACGAGACACGGGAGGAACCCGGAACAGAGATCGTAACAGAGATCTTCTTTCTTCATCGGTACTCGAGAGACATGTGGCGTGCATTCCCCCACGTCATGCTGATCGATGCGACGTACAAGACAAACATATAAAATATGCCCTTTATCCAGATTGTTGGTATGACGCCTACCAACAAATTGTTTATTATCGCGCATGCCGTTGTTAGTAAAGAACGGGGTGATAACTTTGTGTGGGTGCTTGAGAGGGTCAAGTCAATGTTGGATGAATGCATGGAGCCACGTGTGATTTTAACCGATAGAGACCTAGCCCTTATGGGCGCGTGTGCTAAAGTATTTCCAAACGCCTCCAGGCTTCTTTGCAGGTGGCACATACAACAGAATGTTATGAAGCACTGTAAGGGTGCCTTCACAGATGAAGACTGGAAGAAATTTTTGTCATTCTGGGGGACATTGATTGAGTCTCCATCCATACTCATCTACGAGTACCACTTGCGCAACATGCGACAACGACTTGTGGAGTGCAAACGTTCTAGTAAGTTTTTATAATAACATACGACTCACATATGCAAATTTTATTAAATTATTTTTACGTTTTAGGAGTCTTCAAATACGTGTACGATAACTGGCTAAAAGACTATAAGGAGATGTTCGTCTTTGCGTGGACTGATAAGAGGCGCAACTTTGGTAATCGTACCACAAACAGAGTTGAGAGCCAACACGCCAACTTAAAGAGATACGTTGAAGATAGGAGCTCGCTCGACCGTATAGTTGGTTGTGTCCATGATATAGTTGAGACACAGTTCGGTGAAATAAGGAAGACTTTTCGAGATAGCATCGAAAAAACAATGACCCACCACAAACACCCGTTGTTTCAACACCTACTTGGTAAAGTATCTCATACAGCCCTTGATTTGTTGAGGGGAGAGGCAATTAGGAAGCTAGATGTCTTGGAGCGCTTTCATTCATCATGTGGTTGCCAAATGTGGCACAGCTGTGGGTTGCCCTGTGCTTGCAGGATAGAAAAGTACATGCTTGAAGGTAATAATTGTTAAACGTACAACACTTGTGTGATATATTTCCGTTAATCATGTGACTTAAACAATGTTGTTTTTAACCGTGCAGAGCGTCCGATTCAACTCGAAGACGTGGACGTCTTCTGGCGGAGACTTAACTTCCAAAGTTGTAAATTGATAGACGATGACGTGGACGTGGTCGAAGAGCTAAATATTGTTAGACAACAATTAGAGTCGCACCCCCCAGCTCAGCAAAAAAACCTGATTTCAAAGATTAAAGCGGTGTTGACTCCAAAGAAATCTACCAAGAAACCACCGGTTGTCCAACAAAATACTCGTGGCCGACCAACAACAAAGCAGGTACAACAAAGGTTGGACGAGGCCTCTCGTATAGATGAAGAATTGAGGAGAAGCTCATTCGGTGATGCAAACACGTGCTTTGAAGGTTCCCGACAAAGTAAGTACGACAAACCTCGTCACAGCTCGTACGTTCCGTCACAGGCCTCTCAACAGTCGGTTATAAGGTCCCAAAAACCCAAAGCGAGCCTAAGCCGTTCAAAGAGTTCTAAGAAGAAAGAGACACGAGATGCTCACGGTTTTCCGTTAATCATTGGGGACGAGTACGTGGGAATCATCGAACAGTTTCAGGATGACATTCCGCTAGTGTTCCATCCGTACGTCTCGTGCATACGAGATGTGATGCCGGACGGTCATTGTGGGTTTCGGTCTGTGGCTGTGGGCTTAGGTATGGAACAGAGTTCATGGGGGCTCATTCGAAGGCACCTTGTTCAAGAAATGGATAAGAACAAATCGATCTGGTTCCCAATATTTGAAGCATGGGATAAAGGTTATTTTTACACGCATCGTCAGGGCCTAATTTGGGATTCAGTGTCCGGTTGTGGGGGGGATCACTGGATGGACTTCCCCTATGCAGGACTTCTTATTGCACAAACGTACGGTATCGGGGTGCACCTGTTAACGACAACCATGGGTGCAAGTTCCACTTTCTTCCCGATACTAAGTCCTCCGGCTAATCAACAACCATTGTTCATAACGCTTACACATGTAAACGAGAACCACTTCATACATGTTAAGCTGGAAGGGGATTAACCAATGCCACCAGCACACGGGCTATGGTTGACCAACCGAACACCCCATACGAAACAATGGGAAGATATGTACTTGCCACGTCTAGAATGGTATACATCGATAATGAATCCTCCGCCAAGATCAAACCCCAGTCTTAATTACATCGATAGTGATACGGAAGAATGATTTTTGTAATTTGAATGTATTTTTTTTTATTAATTCCTATAATTTTCTACAATTTCTATAATTTTTTTTTTATAATTTGTATCATTTTTCAATAATTAAAACAGTTTAATATCATTTTTAAAAAAAATTAAAAATATACGACGCGTATAGAGCTATACGCGTCGTATAGGTATGCCCAAAAGACCATTCTGCCCCTGTAAAGCCCCCAGTATAGACCATTAACAGGGGCTTAAAGGTAATTTTGAAACCCCAGACGCCGCGTATAGAGCTATACGTGTCGTCTTTTGAGGCGGCAACTTTTTGAGATTTTTTGTTTTTTAATTATTAAAAAAATTTTATTAAATTACCATTTTGCCCCTGTAAAGCCCTCAGTATAGGCTTTATTCAGGGGCAAAATGGTAATTAACCATTCCAGAAATATCTTTTTGGAATGGTTAATTACCATTTTGCCCCTGAATAATGCCTATACTGGGGGCATACCAGGGGCTAAATGGTCATTTAATAAAAAAGGAAGACGCCTCGTATAGAGCTATACGAGGCGTCTAGGCCTCGTATAACACAGGGGGGGTCTAGACGATGCTGCTTTTAACCCCCAAACAAAAAACAAACACACATACGGAGAATACACCTCTATACGCCTCGGATACGTATTTCGACCGGATTTTCGAAGATTTGAAGCATCACCGGTACGTATTTCGCCCGTAGTTTAGTATTTTTGCCATGTTTTTGCCTTTAGACCGTAGGTTTGCCCTGAAATTTGATTTTTGTGGGGTTTGAGTTTTGAGGTTGAAGATGAATGTGGAAGAACAGGACGCCGAGTATAGCCCTATACGAGGGCTATACGAGGCTCTGTGTTTTTTTTTTTTTTTAATTAATTATTATTATTAGTTTTATTATTATTATTATTAATGTTGTTATTATTATTGTTAATGTTATTATTATTATTATTATTATTATTACTATTATTTATTATTATTGTTATTGTTATTTATTATTATTTTTATTTATTATTATTATTATTGTTTATTATTATTATTTATTATTACTATTATTTATTGTTATTGTTATTTATTATTATTATTATTGTTTATTATTATTATTATTATTTATTATTACTATTATTTATTATTATTGTTATTGTTATTTATTATTATTTTTATTTATTATTATTATTATTATTGTTTATTATTATTATTATTATTTATTATTACTATTATTTATTATTATTGTTATTGTTATTGTTATTGATTATTATTTTTATTTATTATTATTATTATTATTATTTATTATTTGCAGATTGATTATGGAGGGCGATGATATTGAGATAGAGATTGAGGGGGGTCAGCCGGCTCAGCAGATTCAGCCGGTTCAGGAGGGTCCACGACGGAGACGGCGGCCGCCTCTGGATACGCTGCAGGGTTGTCCGTATCTAGAGTTTCCCGCGGGCACCGATGCCGCCCGCCATTGCCAGAAGCTTCGGAGGATGTACATTGGATCGCATGCATCGATCGACTGGGATGCGATGGACCAGCTTGCTGAGACGGATAGAGTGCGTCGGTTTGTACCTCTCGATTCGCCGTGGCATCGACTTTTCGATTTGGCGCACACGCCGACCTACAGGGAGCTGCTGGTCGAGTTCCTTTCGTCATTCACATTTCACCCTCCTGGGGTCCCAGTGCCGCTGCCGTACCCATGTGCTCCCCCTCCGCCTGAGATTTCTTTCAGGCTCGCTGGCGTTTTGCGTACGATGACGCTAGCAGACTTTGCGGTGCGTTCTGGTTTCTACATAAAAGGGGAGATCGAGACTGAGGTTTACACAGCGGGGCTAGTGGTGGTTGAAAAACCCATTCTTCTAGGGTTTTGGCAGGTGATTGCGGGGCCAGATCATTGGGAGCACGATAAGTCGAAGGGGAGGGTGTCGTTTGTTGCGGACCCACTGTACAGGTACGTACGTTTATTACGGTAATTATTGTGATTATGTGCATTGTTTATTTATCTCTATTTCTGTATTTCGCTAACACTAACACTATCTGCAGGTATCTGCACCATTTGCTCGCTACTTCTATCTCAGCGCGCGGGTACAGCCGTGAGTGGTGTACGACCACAGATCTTTTTTTCCTTTACTGTTTGTTGTATAGGAGGCCGTGCGCGCTAGCACACGGTCTAGCCCAGTACTACGCCTCCGCCCATCATCGGCAGGAGAGCGGATTTTTGTATGGCGGGGCGTATGTGACCGTCATTGCCCGTTCATTTGGCCTCGTGCTGCACGAGGACCCACATCTACAGACGCCGCCAGTCATGCCGACGCGGATGGGCATGCAGTCGCTGTGGGGGATGAAGGTAATCAAGAGGTTTCCAGTTGGCCCGCGGTTTAAAAACCGCGGGACCGGGGGCATATGGACAGAGGAGGCACTACCAGAGCATTTCGAGCCCGTTTATCCTCCTGTAGATCCTGCTGATATAGTGCCTGTGGAGGAGCCTCCGGAGGATGTAGACGGTGCAGCGGTGCCACAGCCACCGCCACCTGCCGGGGCGCCTCAGTTTCCACGTCACGCTATTCCAGGTTATGCCCCAGGACCTGCGCCGCTACATCCGGAGGTACGAGCAGAGCTTGACAGGCTCAGCGATTTGATAGGTTGGGTGGTTCGGGAGCTGCAGGATAGACGCGAGAGAGAGGGGTTACCCGCGATACCGCTCCCACCACCTCGAGCACCACATCAGCAGCAGCAGCCGCAGCAGCCAGATTCGGATTCGGATTCGGATGCATAGACCTGTTGTTGTTTTTATTTTTATTATGGATGTACAAACTTATCTTATATATTTTTGTTATGGATGTACAAAGTTATCTTATCTATGTCATATTTATGTTTGTTTTCAATTATTCGGTTACTTAATGATTGTTGTCTTAAATTGAGATAATACGGAAACAAAATATGTTTTGAATATTTGAACGAGATAAAATTTTAATCGGAAGAATAATATTTAAAAAAGTAAAATGTAAAAAACATTATAATATTTAATCGATATAATATATTTAAAGAGCCGATTTTTAAAATAGTTCATTTTTAAAAAACAAAAACTTTTTTATAGTGTAAAAAACAAAAAAAACATAACTTTTTTTAAAAACAAAAAAATTTTCAACAAAAAACACATCTTCAAAAACTATCCAAAAACCATACCAAAACACCCCTCATTCCAGCCAAAAAAAATTCCCAAGTCTAGACGCCTCGTATAGCTCTGTACGAGGCGTCTAGTATCCTTAAAATTTGTGCCTGACACTCTCTCAGACCCCCTTGAATTCAGTGCGTAGACGCCTCGTATAGACCTATACGAGGCGTCTAGGGCACCAAAGGTGTGAAAATAGGCGCGATGGGTGTCCAAATATCTCCAGCCTTATGTTAATATCCAATCTAGGAATGGACTTTGGTTTGCTAGTTAGTATCTCTATTTCATAGTGTGGACTATTAAAAAGGAGTTTTACCACAACTTTTAGTACAAAAATAAACAGTTTTAAAGTTGCTAAAAGCTCCATATGTTGTGGTTATTTCTATCATTGGTTCATGTTTCTTTCCGTAGTTTTCATAGGGTTAGTGTAAGTGGCGGACCCAAGAATTTTTTTTCATGGGAGTCGGTTTTTTCAATGGTTGAATGTCACTTAACTCAACATCCGAATTTTGGGTTGATTCGGGTCTGGTCGGATCACATAACTAATTATAATTTGTCTTTTTAACCGGTAAAACTGAGAGTTAAAATGAGGTAATCAAGACCCCGGAAATGTTATGTACTCTTCAATAACCATTTTAAAAGAATAAAGATAAGTACTTAATAGAATTGATACTCATGTTTTTTGCTTTTCACTTTGTTTTTCAAATATAACATGTATGGATTTGATTTTCTCTAAGTAAGTTCAAAAATCTCCGGGGCCAGCATTCAAAAATCTCCGGGATCGGTCAGAAAACCCGTTACATACATTACATATAAAATAAAATAAAAACTAGGGGTCCATAGTATGGTATCATTCTATTGTATACATGTGGGAAAAAACTGCTTTATTAAAAAATAGCAAAGAAAAGGACACTCCTACACAATACCAAATTATCAAAATGTACTGCTAGAATGAAAAGCATATATAAGTTCATAGAAAAGAGGATACTCACCAGTGCCTCCCTTGCAGTATGATTCGACTCAGGCGCTTCATAGTTGCATTTCTGATACCTCTCGAGTGTTTTAAGCATGCTGCTAGAAGAAACGACGATAAAGTTCAAATTATACATAAAATCAATAGTGTATAACATATAAAGTTTGTAGGCATTCAGCAACCTATTTTTTCTTTCAACTTTTTAACCATGTAAATGAACATAAAGTTTAATGATCACAGTTGTGACAAAAAAAGTGCTAGTGTGCAACAAATCTTGAAAGCAATTGGAATATATATCATTTCAAGCTTTTCAACTAAAGTAAATGTTAATATTTGGAATTCAATCATATAAGGTAATGAAACTCAGATCAACATCAACTGCGCCATTCTGCAAAGACCTGAGTGATAATTTATAAAGTATGCCTCCTGATATTTGATGTATCCCTAATTATTCAATTTCGACACACAAGGTTTATATATATCATCCCCTCTACATTTCCAAGAATCTTGTTTTTTTCTCCAATTCTTCGTATAAAAGGCATAGAACGAGACACGCGGTGGCGAAGCTTGAGATTTCCGACCGGGGGGTCGAAAACGTATATACCTAAAAAATTCTGTACGAAAACTCCATACCGGACACTACTAAGCGAAAAGTTCGGGGGAGCACCCCCCCCCCCCCCACACACACACACACAAAGTTGCGCCCCTGGAGACACGTGTGGAACATATAATTAAGGGACGATAATGAGCGAAAAGTGGTCCTAACTACCCTTCTTAACCCAAAAAAAAAAAAACTTTATATTACATCTTAGCATATATATAAACTTTAATGTTTGAGGAGTTTTGTAATAATATTGCTGAAAGCAGTTCATCAAGCAACCTCCATATATCCATTAATTTTCATAGATGATATGTTTAATGATATTAATGTACGGTAATAGCGGAAACATAAATAACAGAAGTTATGATAAAAACTCCCAGAAAATCAACCTTTAGAACATATAAAAATAAGTAAAAATAATAAATAAATTATAAATTACTGTAACAAAAGCAAACCCTAGCCAGAGCTGGAAACGTGTATGAAAGAATTTCTCAAGTAAGAGACAATAAGATAGTAACCAGATCTCATGCTTCACCTACTTGATTGATCATCTGAAAAATAAGTAAAAATAATAAATAAATTATAAATTACTGTAACAAAAGCAAACCCTAGCCAGAGCTGGAAACGTGTATGAAAGAATTTCTCAAGTAAGAGACAATAAGATAGTAACCAGATCTCATGCTTCACCTACTTGATTGATCATCTGAACATGATAATTGAATTGAATATTGAGTCGAAACAAAAAGAAACATAGGAAAGGATGAGAGAGAAAATATATTCTGTCATGAAATGAAAACTCAAGTTGAAAGCCATGAGTAGAATTTCCTTTTGAAGTTTTGTACAATTTTCATCAACAAACAGATCACTCCACTGTTACAATAGCCTAATCGTTTATATATATATAATATATATATATATATATATATATATAGAGAGAGAGAGAGAGAGAGAGAGAGAAAGCAAGAACAAAAATAGCGATTCGTTTACATAAAAACATATAGAGAGAGAAAGTAAGAGTAACAAGAAAGAAAAACTTCTTTTTCATAGCTTTCCGCTTGCAGATCTAGAAAACAAAACAAAATTACATAAAACAGCTCATCATTACTTAATAGCATAACGCGAACATCTAGATCTGAGAATGAGAAATTATATTCAATCGATACACATACAAATGTGCTTCAATTACTATATATATATGTATGTATGTATATTGTATATATACCTTGAGCTGCTGCAAAATTCAAACAGTTTTCCTCTGCTAGAGAAGATGATCAAGGCCACTTCAGCGTCGCAGAGAACCGAAAGCTCGTAAGCTTTCTTCAACAGTCCATTACGGCGTTTAGCGAATGTGACTTGTCGGTTGATTTTGTTCTCGATTCTCTTCAATTCTACTCTTCCTCTACCCATTCTCTCTCAGAATGATTGAATCTATCACAGGACTGTAAGGATTTCACAGTCACGCACGATTTCGTTTGCACATACGGTTATACACAGATATAGATACAGTTATCAGCTTGTATTTAATGGAAACTGGTCTAGTTTTGAGTTTTTATCCTACGCCACCATCAAGTACAATCAGTATAATTTTAATATAACTTTTTAAATGAAACAAGTATTTATAAAATTTGGGTGAAATATCTGATGGTACGACGGATGTTATTTAATTTATGATTTTTATGTTGCAAGTTTTATACATTTTTTGTTGTAAAAACTGGAAGGGTGATAAACTGTTAATCTTATGTGTTTTCAATCTAAAAGTTTGTAGGTGATTGAATATGTTAGGTAACAAATTAACGGGTAAGGTTATTCTACACAGTCTCATAAAAATAAGAAGTGTACAATTACACAATAGATCGCAAAATATAACACAATTTCGAGGAAAAAAAACATATTGAGTCACAAAAAGACATAATGACACAGATATAAAAAAGACACAACGACATAACCAAAAAATCTAAAATCTACAAGCTAAACATCCAGAAACGAAAACCTAAAATCTCATATCGTGGAGTTCGATTAGACAATTTCAATGCCGCTTGAATGAGGTCAATTGAAGTCCGTTTGATAATTGATACCCTTCTTATGACTTCTTATCTTTAGTATATACTAAATTAACAATGGTTAATATGTAATGTGATAGAGCTCCGATATTTTACTAAACAACCGGACTCAACATATTACGCTTTTTGCCCTTCAACCTGACGCCTACTTAAAATTTTTATAGCATAGTGTCCGGTTTTGGTAAAGACTCGGGTTCTATTTACTCCAAAATCATGGTCGTTGAAACTTTCAAAACTTATAAGTTATAACTATCAATATATTTCAGCAAAAATAGAGTATGCTATATATTTTTTTATTTTTCTTGAGAGATGTACTTCATTTTAGAAGTGTATCTTCATATATTGGTATAACATGCTTCATGATACTTGTATTACCATCCCTTTATTGATATGTATATTTATGTGTTTTGCTAGCATAAGGGTTTATTGTCAAAGCATATGTCTCTGAACGTTGATGTTGTTAATAACTAGTGATATATTACCCGTGTGTTACGGCAGGGGTGTTAAAATTGTAAGGCTCGATTTCGACGGCATGTATACTGGTATTTACTCAACGAAAAAAAATCTTGTCAAACGGCAGATTCAGAATTTTACAAAACATCAAATTTTAAAGGTTGTAACATGAAAACGAAAAAACTAATAAAGAAATGAAACCTTGAAGTTGAATTGATGCCTTGTAAGCCCATGCTTTGATTATTTGCATATTATTGCGAAAACTCAATTTTGAATTAAATTTACATCAGATATAAAAAAAAGCAAGTTACAATGAAACATTCGAATTTTTATAAAAAGTAAAATTAAAATAAAAAATCCTTAAAGTTAATTATAAACTTAAAAGTACTAAAAAAAGTAATTATCAGCAAAATAAAAGCAGCTAATGCATTCAAATGAAAACAAAATAAAGAAAATTATATTTATAAAACACATAATCCAAATGAAGACAAAATAAAGAATTTAAATTGATAAAAAGTAAAAAAGAGCAAGCATGGACCAATAAGTTTTTCAAAGGTGGAACAATCAAAACTATCTACTTTCAACAAAAACCAATGTTTTATTGATTCTCGTCAGAACTAAGATACGAGTCGATTTATGTAAAATTTACCTCGAAACGGTGTTCAAACGGCTTGATTTTTGTTAATTGGAAGTTTAAACACCCGAATTGAAACACCGTTTTCATCATTTGGGACAGTATTTCGAGGTAAATTTGACATCAATCAACTCGTATCCTCATTCTAATTATCAAAAGCCCTAAAACATCGGTTTGTAATTCGGAAAAAACTTAACTCAGTTAAGCTATTTTTAATGCAGACTATTATCGGTCAAAAGTGGATCAGTTCGGATTATTATCGGCAAATAACTAAGTTGTGATTATTATTGACCAAATTGAGAAATTTAGGATTATTTAAATCCAATTTGCCATTATTATATAGTAAATATATGCACATTATCGCATGAAGTGATGGTTGTTTATTCACTACCATTTATTACATATAACATTTTCAAATGAAGATTTTGATTTGTTAGGCCATGGGGTATTACCTTAACCCTTGTTAACTATAGGCGTCAAATCATTCTTTTTTTCCCTTTTTACTTAATCTCATTCTAAGGAAATGGTTTTACCATATTAACTCTACCTCATCTACCATTTTTTTAATTATTTAAATATTAAAATTTATATTAAATACAAAATAAATAATAATTAATACCATTTGTTTAACTTCTTAGCTAAAATAAAAATTGATAATAAATAACATTAATTTCTAATTCTTCTTTGCCTATGTTAACATGTTAACCAAGAGAGGTTTTAACACCTCTTAACATGAGGAGGAGTGGTTTTTATTTGAGAATGCATGCTAACTTGCCATATTATCTTTAACACCAATGAAACTAAATTATACCCTAAAGCCTTATAATAATTTCTTCCTGATCATTTCTTATTGAATGTTCTAATAGATTAGTTTTTATTTGAGAAAGGACTTAAATGGTCAGGCTTTATTAGGGTATCCGGGGCATCAGCGGGGAGTGGCCTCGGTGACCCCATTCCCCCAATGGGAACACCGTCGCCATCCCTGCGGTGACCCAAATCGAGAAGGTGGGTCGGGGGGGAGACACCGAAGAAGGTAGGAGAGAGAAGGTGGGGCCACCCTCATTTTCAACCAATGAAAACTTTCCCTTTTTTTTTTTTTGAATAAAAAAACAAGTCACCTAATAGGGGAGTGCCGCCATCAAATTGGGGTGTGAGAGGAGTTTAAGAGGGGAGTTGACGTGGCATAACCTGATTGGGTGTGCGTAAGAGAGGTGACTCCCCTAAGAGGGGAGTGCCCCGGATACCCTTAGAGTATAATTCCTGCTTGAAAAACAGTCTATTAAATGGTCAAACAAGTCTCAATGGAATAGAACATTTTTCCTGTGTTATTTTTGCCACTAAAAGTTTGCAATTTCAATAAGTTATTCTCTGACTTTGTAAGGGTATCCGGGGCACCATGCGGGGACTTGTTCGGTGACCCCAGTCCCCGATCGGGAACACCGCCGCCATCACCGCGGGGACCCAAATCGGGGAGGGGAATCGGGGTTTGTTCACCGCGTTGAATTGCACATGGATCGAGGAACGGTCGACTTTTCCAACGGTCAAATTTAAAAAAAAATCAATTTAAACTAATATAAATAACCAACTTCACTAATTTTTTTACCACACCCACCACTCTCAAACTTTTATACTCTAAAAATCTATCAAATACAACAAAAGCCAAACCGAGCAATGGAGAACCAACCCCGCGAAGCCAAGAAAAAAACTAAGGGACGGGGCTCGCAACCGTCTCGTGGTGGTTCGAGCGGTGTAAGTGCACAACCACAACCCCCTTTCGGATATACTTCACAACCACCCCCGTTTTCTAGTTTGAATGTAATTTTTATTTTCTAGTTTGAATGTAATTTTTATTTTTATTTTCTACTTTGAAATGTCTTTTGTTAAATTTTATTTAATTTTTATTAATATTTTTTTAATTTATAAACATTCATAATTACAACAAATAAAAAAACAAAAAAATAAAAAAGCAAGTCCCGACCGCCATCAAATTGGGGTATGAGAGAAGTTTAAGAGGGGAGTTGACGTGGCATAAACTGATTGGGTGTGCGTAAGAGAGGGGACTCCCCTAAGGGGGGAGTGCCCCTCTCACCCTAACTAACAACATATTCATAAACTTTCATAACTATGAACATAAAGCGGTCAGATAAAAATAATCATATAATAGCAAAAAGCGATTCTCTAAGAACATATTAAACATATGCTTATTCATGGTTGTAAAACAAGGTCTCCAAGGTCGAGTACTCTCCGAGTAGTCGCTACAGGGTAGGCTGCCGAGGCGACTTTCTTCAACTCCGACTAATTACTCGGAATCGATCAAATGCGGTCAACATTGGCCAAAATCAGATCTAGTTTTCAAGTTTGACTTAAAATAAAATAAAACATAATTTCTATGCCTATCATATTAAATAATGAATATCAATTTCATGTATTTTGTTATAAATATTAGTAAATTTATGTTATTTGACATATATTTAATTTGCGAAAACTAATTTCTTTATAATTTGGCATCTCCGAGTACTCCCCGTGTACTCTCCGTCTAGGCCGGTACTCTCAACTCCCCGGTCGACCGACTAGGGAGCGCCTAGCGACTTTTACAACCATGTGCTTATTGACTGATACCTAAATAATGTACGCCGCACACCAATACCATATTTACACCCCTCTCTTGCCCGGTGGTTGATAACGATATTCATTCTCATGTGCTCATATTAATTTATGACCTCAAACAAGCATAACATTTAATCAAAAAGCAGAAAAAAATAATAAATAATAATAGTAGTGCAGAAAAGAAGATAGAAGGGTGTGGTACGTGTGCGGTATTCGTGGATGATGAAGGGATCGTCAGGGTCGAGACTAAGAAATCGTGTACCTTTTTCGAGTTTGAAAAAACATGTTTTAAGGCCTTAACGAAATATATAATACAAACTATTTTTTCATACAACCTAATACCAATGGATTAATAACTAGTCTAAACCATAAAAATAGTTTTGTAAGTGGTCCTATGTTGGTGTTTGTATAGGTCAGGGGCGGAACCACAATGTTAGGAGTCGTAACGCGGGCTACAAAACAACCCGTATTCGTAGTGTTTTTTTTCCGGTTTTATACAAAGGATACCCCTAAAAATACGAGGATACTCCTAACAAAAAAACATGATACTTGATATTACTAAAATCTCATTTTTTATAAGCCCAAACATTTTATAACCCAAAAACTTGTATACTAATTAAGCCCGAATGATACAATACGCCCGAATTAACAATAATTGAATTGAAAGAAGACCCTAAATATAGTTGATACAGTTAGCCCAGGAACCAAAACAATATTTGAATAAATGATCTTGCTCGTTTTATGGAGGCAACCGGAACAAATAGTTCTTGTCCTTTGATTTATCGGATAGTGAAGCTAGCTTTGGTTTTACCGGTTCCAACCGCAACCGTTGAAAGATGTTTTTTTTTTTTCTAAATTGAAGCTTGTTAAGACGGATTTACGCAATCGAATGGGCCCAGAATATTTGAACAATGTTATGGTTTGTGCGGTTGAAAAATAAACTTTTGATAAAGCAAAAGATGACGATGTGATAGAACGATTTCAAATTATGAAAAAAAAGAGGACAAATCTATTAGGTATTTGTTCTACTTTATTGATTATCGTTTTTTTGATTGTATGATTGCACGGTAAAAAAAATTCGGGATACCCCTAAATTAGTGGGCTAGCTCCTCCATTGGTATGGGTATACCCTATTAATTTTTTTTTGGCATATACATATCGGGTATTTAAAAAAAAATAGTTTGTCCTTCGAAATATCGGGCCCCGGCCGGTGGTTCTCCCCGCCCACCCCTAGGGCCGCCCCTGGGGATCGTGATAACGATAAGACTTATTTAACCTGTGTAGTACACATACTATTATGGTATCTTAATGTTATTAATTAACATAGACCGGTTTTGTATTAAATTCAAGTTAATTGTGTGAATTGTCATATGATACTAAAATAACACCAGTTATATGAAGCTCTTTATTAGTTATATGATTATCTCGACTACTAAAGGGGTGGTGGTTCATTGGTAAATACAAAGTCTTTAAACACTTTAAGAAGGAGAGGTCTTCAACCAGACGAAATGAATAAAAAGAAATTTGTCTTAAAAAAATGATCTCGACTCTATTGTACAACCATGTGTAATACATAAATCTATAATGAAATAATAATAACTAGTTGGACTCCCCTGCGCGTTGCGGCGGGCTTTGAGGCAGTATCGGTCCGGTTCATTACAGTACGATATCGGCATTTGGCATAGCAAGCAACACGTGTTTTACATTGATTAAAAACTATAAAAATAGATATTTGTACCGGTGTTGTTCGGTTAGTGCTGGCACTCGATATATGTTACGATACCAAAAAAATTACATGATTTTGAATACAACTCTATGTTTAATTAATTTTATATAGCCATGTCGATAAAACCATAAAAACGAATATGGTACATGTATGGCGTTGTTTGTCGGTTTTTGTTTGGCTTGTGACGATAAAAATATCAACTATATTTGATCCGTTCAAATAAAAATTGTATTGAAGAGATAACATATTTGATATTTTATAAAGCGTTATATATTTTATTACTATAAATAAGCAACAAAAATATGCAATACAACTAATACCTTGTGCTTTGGGACATTTTCAAAAAAAGAAAAACTTGATTTTTTAATTTTAATCCAAAGGTTTTTACCTTTTGCAATTTTTACCCTACATAATTTGTTTTTTTAACTTTAACCCAAAACTTTTCATTATTTGCAATTTAACTTCACAGTTTTTGTCACTTATACTTTTCATCTTTCGCAAATTTTTGTTTTACGTATAGTTCTAAATTGTTCAAGTTACTACGATGCAACGTACGACTGTGGTTCAACTTTTTTATGTTTTGTTTCAAATTTTGCAAGTTAACACGGTCAACGTGCATGTGTAGTTCAACGTTTTTATCTCTATTTTTTTTATGTTTGACAGGTTCGCCGCAACACGCAGATCCTAGGTCGAGTCAGTGTTGGTGGTCGATGACGATTGTGTGGCATTAGTACTATTTAACACCGTTTTATGCCCCGCCGTAACGCGGGGTGTGCTTTGGGGGTTTCTCAAAGAAAAAATGGTTATGTATATGTTTGTTGTAATCTTTGCTTTGGGGGTTTTCAAAAAAAAAAAAGTTTTTTTTTTACATTTAACTCAAAAGTATTTCATAAATTACCTTTAACCCAAAACTAATTGTTTTTTTACTTTTAACCCAAAACTTTTTATCTTTTGCAATCTATCCTCACAACTTTTTTTACTTTCAACTTTGGTTATTTATAGTTTTCATTTTCTACAAATTTTCCGCTTTATGCTTGGTTCTAAATTTTGTGATTTAACACATCGTAACGTGCGTATTTGGTTTAACGTTTTTACGTTTCGTTCTAAATTTGCAAATTAACACGACGCAACGTGCGTATGTGGGTGAATGTTTTTACATCGTCTATTTTTTTCCTGTTTGACAGGTTTAACATAACGTTCAGGTCCTAGATCGACTTAGTTATAACTAAAGAATCACCGCTGCAATTGCGGCGGGACGCAATTCTAGTTAATAAAAAACGGAAAAGGGTAATCGACATCGTTCTACAAAAAAAACTAAACCATTGTTATACGGTACCAGTACTGATGTTGTTCGGACGGTATTGATAATATTAAAAAAATCATTAAAGTTAAAATTAAAAATCTAAATATGTTCAAGGTTAAATGTATAATATAATAAAATTATATAATATTAAAATATTAAAAAAAACTAACTACTGTTCATCCCCTCTTTCTTTTAATATGTATAATATAATAATAATATATAATATTAAAATAAAAAAAAACTAACTACAATAATGAAAGAAGATCATAAAATTCAACTTGCTAAACTTATTTAGAGATTTATTAGGGGTAACTTATAAGACCAACAGTATTCTATAAAATTACATGAATTATAACAAGTTAATAACAAGTGAAGAAAAAGAAACCTGAGTTCGGAGAAGACAGGGAAGAGCCGGAACCCTAGATCTGAACACCGTGAGTTATCTTCATGGTGGGGTGCAATTCAATACAATTGATTACCTTAGCGATTCGTATACTCTCATCATGATGATTCACAGTTACGGTTTGATGATTTGTATACTCCAATTTGTTCCGCAACTGATTGATTATTGTACATGTAATAATTCCTCAAACTCTTTGGCGACTGAGAATGAATTGGGGGCAATTTTGGGAGAAACATATGAAGATTAGGGTAAGAACTCCTGATGTTTCGTCTGCCGTCTTAAAAATTGTGCAGGAAATTACATTTCAGTACATCTGAAATGCTTTATATAGTTGCATAGATAATATATAATATTAAAATATTAAAAAAAACTAACTACTGTTCATCCCCTCTTTCTTTTAATAATAAAAAATAAATAAATAATAATAATAATAATAATAATATGTATAATAATACTAACGAAGAAAACAAGAGCGATGGTGTTGTACGTGTGCGGGATTCTTGGATTATGAAGGGTTCATAATAATGATAAGAGCATGTGTACAAATGGAAATGTGGAGGGATCCGACGGTCATGATCTGATACGACCAAACCTTAAATCCATCAGCTAATTGGGTGCTGTGGGGGCACGTGTCAATGCATGACTCGATCAACCTTTCTATGTACAAAAACGTTTGGAAAGGATATATCTTTTTTAATAAAAAGTGAATGTGACTAGACGAGTGTGAAACTGGTGACAAAACGGTAAAAATTTATTGAAATGTCAGATAAAATCCTTTTTTTTTTTTTTTTTAATATAAAGTTGTTTAGACCAAGGGGTATGGGGGCCGGCTTAGGAACGGCGAAGTCCGGCGCCGGTCCCCCACACCGCCCCCTTGGCGCGTGATGTTAAAACCAGCGTGCCCAAGACGTTTATGACAGGCCATGTTTTCAAAATAATGTCGTTGGTTAACGGCTATAATATTAAAAAAAAAAAAACTTTTTCACTTTAAATATAAACCCTCTTTTCATCCATTTTTATATCATTTCACCAATACTTCTCCCATTCTTCTCTCATTCTCATCCATTTTTATAAAAAAACACTCCCCTTTTTTTATACAAATCATGAATCCATTCAACCCAAACAACCCCAACCCGAACAATCCCAACCCGAACCAACCTAACTTTTTTTCGAGTCCCGCTTACACTCCGACTATGGATCCTTCGTGGGGGTCTCCACAATTTACGTTTTCGGGTTACCAACAATCACCCAACGCCTTCTCACAAATGTCCCAAGTTCAACAAATGCAACAATTTCAAGCACTCCAACAATTCATGCAACGCAACTCGTTTCAACTTGAACAATCCCAACCGCAACCCCCGGTTCAACTTGATGATGATGATGAAGAAGTCGTCCCCGAATCACCACCTAAAGAACTCAAGCGCAAAAAAAAACACGGGGAAGGGGAAGGCGGTTGAAACCGAACCCGACACCGCAAAAAAAAGCGGTTCGAGAGGGAAGCAGAGACAACACTGGACAAAAATAGAGGAGGATGCACTAGCAATTGCGTATGTTAAGGCCTCAACTTGCCCGATTGTCGGTATGAACCAAAGTTAATTTTTTTTTAATTTAAATTTAAAAAGATTTATTTTTTAGTTTTACTAATGCATTTTTTTTTAATTTTAGGGAACAATCAAACGGGTTCTAGTTTTTGGAAGACGACAACGGATAGATTTAACGAGCTTATGGGGCAAGGCCCGATACGTGATATCGATTCCGTATCGGGCAAGTGGCGGAAAATGAACAAGACCATGAATGAATTTTGCGGGTATTATAACCCAATTTACAACAATCGTCCTAGTGGGAGTAGCGACGAGGACATTCTTAACCTTGCGATGGCTAAATGGGATACAAAAAATCCGGCGCCTTTCCCGCACCTCCGAGCATGGAACATTTTAAAGAAAGAACCTAAATGGGTGCCGGTTCCAAATGAGGTCGCAACCGCCAAACGGACTAAAACTTCCGAGTCCGGAAGTTATAGTGCGGGAGGCTCCACCGCTCGTTGTCAAATCGACATAAACGACGACCCGATATATGACGAGGATGTGTTGCCGGTTCACGAGATTGAACGTCCCACCGGAAGGGACAAAGCAAAAAAAGAGGCGGCCGGAAAGCGCAAAGGGGCCGGCTCGAGTGGAGGGGGCGGCTCGGGTGGAAGTGGTGGCTCGAAGGCGTCTTCGAAAATGGACGAGTTGATTTCCGAATTCCGTTCGTTTAAAGACTTTGCGGCCGAAAAATATAGTCACAAGAAAAACGTGTCGGCCGACTATGCTCGAGCGGAAGATTTTAGGATAATGAAGTTGGATCTCGACTCGGTTCCGGAGGATGAACGCGAGGTTTATCGGAGGATGAAGGAATAGATGAAGAAAAAATGGACGTCGTAGGTTTTTTTTTATTTTTAGGAAATGTAATTTTTTTAGGAAATGTATTTTTATTTTTAGGAAATGTAATTTTTTTATGTTATGAAATGAATTTATTTATGTTGTTTTATGTTGTATTTTTTAATTTTTATAAAGTTTTTATTAAGTTAATAAAAAAAAACTTAGAAAATTATAAAATATTTAGGTGGGGTAGCCCCATCCTCCACCCCCCTCAAAAGTGAAGGAGGCCCATCCTCTATGGGATGGTGATGTGGCGCCTATGTGGCGGCCTATCCTAATGGGGATGAGCCTCCCCATACCCACTAGTCTTATAGTATATTATTTATATACCTGTTTATCATAATATTATATATTAATAGTTCCGACTCAACTCAAATGTTAGGCTATTGGGTATGGAGGAGGGTAGTCCTTAAAGGATGATACGTCACATAAACGTTCGTGTAAGCGAGTATGTGGATGAGCCTAAAAAGGATGTACCTAGGGTAGTGTGGGATGGCCTCAATATATATGTGTGTGTGTGTATGCATGTATATGTGTGTGTTGGTATAAAGAAGAAAAGAGAGAGGTGGGGCGTCGCAGGCGGCAAGGAGCCGACGTTGGGGACGGGACGGACCGGGAGGGGGTGGTGGCGCCGGGCCTCGCCGTGCCAGGGACGCACCCTACACCCTTAAGCCTTATGCCATGTATCTAGACGGTGTGACCGTGAACTATTGATAGAATGACAAGTTTAATGATTGATAATTAATTACTAATATTAGTTTTGAAAAAAAAAATCCTTAAGAAGATAATATTTGTTCTTGACGCGTGTTACTTGAACGTTTATGAACGAGATGGAATATAAGTAAGTTTGAGATAGCTATCAATTCCATTGTGTGTTCGACATTTTGCTCTCATGTGGAATCTACCGATCACGTATTCGAGATTGTTATGTTGCTTCTAAGACTTGGCGTTTGGTGGCTAGGTGACTCGACATTAATTTTTTTTATTGGGGTGACACTGAAAACTATGATGAACCTGGTTGATTCTTCGTAGTTTTCTTTCAAATGCAAAGAGTTGATTAAGGTTGTTTGTTTCACTACTTGGTGGGTTCTTTCATCTTTGGAGACTCTAGAACGATACGATATTCCGTTCAAACGAGATTGGAAGTGGTGAATTTTTTTATTCGATTGTCTATTTTTCCTTTTTATGGTGTTCGAATAGGAACTATAGATAAACTTTTCTTGGGGATGCGTGATTTAGAGACCCTTTCCGTGCATGTCATTAAAAAAAAATTTGTTTCGGGTTAGTTTCTGACCAAATGTTTTTATCAAAAAGCCATTCGTTTTTTAACTATTAATTATCAGATTACACATATTTTAGTAACTAGGGATCAAGAAGGCATGTGACAACATTTGCTTTAAGTGGCACTTTTGCGTCAAGTCTAATAGGGCACACTGATGACGGAACTGAAGATTTTGAAGTATATTGTGATGCTTCAAAACTAGGATATGGTTGTGTGCTTATGCAACGTAAAAAGGTAATTGCATATGCTTCTAGGCAATTGAAAAAGCACGAAGAAAACTATACGACTCATGATTTAGAATTAGGAGCCGTAATTTTTGCCCTTAAGATTTGGAGACATTATCTTTACGGAAGTAAATTTACTGTCTACACCGACCACAAAAGTTTAAGATATATATTCGGGCAAAAAGAGTTAAACATGAGGCAAAGGAGATGGATGGAAATCCTAAGTGACTACGACTGTGATATTCAGTATCATGAAGGAAAGGCGAATGTAGTTGCAGATGCCTTAAGTCGTAAGTATTATGAGAAACAACGACGAGTTCGTGCTCTCAGATTAAATCTACAAATAGATTTAATGGAACAATTGAAGAATGTTCAAACTACAGCAATCAAGGATGATGCTGAAGGAATGAAAGGAAGAATCAAGGAATTAGAACAAGGAGCAGATGGAATTTGGAGATTCCACAAAAGTAGAATTTGGGTACCTAAACAGGGAGACTTAAGATCTAAGATTTTAGAAGAAGCTCATAAATCTAGGTATACTATGCACCCAGGAAACAATAAGATGTACCAAGATTTAAGAAAGAACTTTTGGTGGATAGGAATGAAAAAGGATATAGCACGATATGTTTCTAAATGTCTTACTTGTTCACAAGTTAAAGCAGAACATCAGAAACCTTCAGGGTTACTACAACAATTAGAAATACCAGTATGGAAATGGGAACTTATAACAATGGATTTTGTTACTAAGTTACCCAGAACCAGAAAAGGTAATGATGCGATTTGGGTAATTGTGGATCGATTAACCAAATCGGCTCACTTTTTACCTATGAAAGAAACCTTTAGCATGGAAAGACTGGCTAAATTATATGTAGATGAAGTTGTATCCTTACATGGAGTTCCACTCTCCATTGTTTCGGATAGGGATAGTCGTTTTACTTCTCATTTCTGGAAAAGTTTCCAGCAAGCTATGGGAACTCGACTAAATTTGAGCACTGCATATCATCCTCAAACAGACGGACAAAGTGAAAGGACGATCCAAACTCTAGAAGACATGCTCCGAGCATGTGTAATAGATTTTGGTGGAAATTGGGATGATCATTTACCATTAATTGAATTCTCCTATAACAATAGCTATCATTCAAGTATTGAAACTGCTCCATTCGAGGCACTATATGGAAGAAAGTGCAGAACTCCAGTCTGTTGGGCAGAAATAGGAGAAAGTCAATTATCAGGTCCTGAAATAGTGCAAGAGACGACTGATAAGATTACACAAATTAAGGAAAGATTGAAGACGGCTAGAGATCGCCAGAAGAGTTATGCAGACAATAGATGCAAGCCACTTGAATTCCAAGTGAGAGACAAAGTACTATTGAAAGTTTCTCCTTGGAAAGGAGTAGTTAGATTCGGAAAGAAAGGAAAGCTAAGTCCAAGATACGTAGGACCATTTTCAGTAATCCAACGTATAGGACCAGTTGCTTATCGTTTACAATTACCAGAAGAATTATCTGGAGTACATGATGTATTTCATGTATCTAATCTCATGAAATGCTTATCCGATGAATCACTGGTAGTACCTCTTCGAGATATAGAAGTAAACGAAAAGTTGAAATTTGTTGAAAAACCTCTTCAAATTGAGGATCGAAAGATCAAGTTTCTCAAACACAAACGACTAGTTTTAGTCAAAGTCAAATGGGATTCAAAGAGAGGAGCTGAATACACTTGGGAGCTGGAATCAGAAATGAAGCGAAAGTATCCTCATTTATTCCGGTAAATCTCGAGGACGAGATTTTTCTTAAGGTGGGGAGAATGTAACAACTCTCATAAAAAAAAAGTATTATTTATTACTTCAATTTAACCAATAGGAAACCCTAATTGAGAAACCCAAGTGATTCTGAACAAACCCTAAAATTTTCAGAACAATCGGAATCAGGATCAGGGCCCCTAAAACTCAGGGGGGGTAAACCCTACTCGGTAAAATCCACACAGTTTGCTGTCAAAAATTTAAAATCACACGAAACCAACTCAGCCAAGCTACTGGGACACGAAGCAAACCTAGGGTAGACTAGGGCCTGTCGCGCCACGCGACAGGAACAAGGGAACCCCTCGCGTGGCGCGAGGGGGCGGTTTTTCATGTATAAATAGGATCGTATGTTTCATGCAATTTTGCGTTGATGCGACGTTCAGTTTCAAAATTCACTCCGAGTTATTATAGAAATACTACAATAAACACACACTGCTCACGAAGTGCTGCCACAATTCAGGGTAATAACTCGATCGCTGCTACGATTCAATGTCCGATCGATTAAACTATCCAATGGATGTTTAAGTGTTGCCCACATTAGGTTTATTGCTTTGTCATTCGTCGTTAAATAGATGGATGTTTAAGTATCGCACTTTGTCATTCGTTGTGACGGTTGGAATCTCGTGAGTTATCGTAAATGCTGTATTAAGTTACTAACCTAGTTTGTGTGCTTGATTATTTAAACTAGGTTATCAAGGCTAATCAGTAGAATAAGCTCTGTTAAATCTGCAATGTGAGTCATTCTCTTTTTATCAAATCTGTTTACAAAAAGTATGTTTATTTTCAAAGATTATAATTACAGTGATTAAGTATATGTAGTCACCAAATTACAGCCGGTATGTGGGGTATTGTGCACATTACTGTTTTTATCAATTTAGGTGGGCGTACCTAATTAATGATACTCGTTACTATTGGGTGAACGGACTCAATAGTAATATGACCACAGTCACCGAAACGAGTCGATGACAAATACTGTGGGTAGTTGGTTGAAATAAACATTGTAATCTCTCTTAATACTGTGAATTATAATAAATGAGTCGTTTTTAGTAAATAGAATGATTCACTCAGTATTTCCCGCTGACAAAACCTTTTTCAAACATGTTTCAGGTGATCTGTTGTGATCCAGGAAAAGTGCCGTGAAGCACTATCAGCTTAAGAAAGTGGCTCAGTATAAAATAAAGAAACATGTTTTGTAAAATAAAAGATTTCCTGGTGAAATCTCAAGATTGTAAATTATCGAGTTTTATCCCGAATTGTGAAATAAAATAATCGGGAAATATTTCAGTTTTTAAATTGATCCTGAAGAAACTTCCGCTGTTAAACTCACTTAAATTAAATACCACGGGATTTCTGTCCCGCGGCTCCTGAAACGGGTCAAACCGGGTCGGGGGCCGTGACACTAGTAGTGTAGCTCTCTTCACTTAAAATCACCATGTCTGAAAGTGGATCCCCGGAAGAAGTAAATCAGATTCCAAACACTTCTACTCCGGGTAGTAGCCAAGCTCACGTGGCTATACCAACTTCGTTTTCATCTCCGGGGAGCACACCAACTCCGTCCAGATCCGGAGTTCCTTCACCCAATGTCGGTGTCTCTGACACCCCGGCACGTGTTGAACTTACCCCTGAAGGGGTTGCCAACAATTTCCTTGAGTTGAGGTCCCTTCTCAACCAACATGTGAGTAAAGAAAGAGAAAAAGGAGTGAGGATTCGTTTAGATTATGATGAGCCTGAACCAACGTTGTCTCCTGGGCCACCTCCCCTTCCTTTCACAACTAGAAATGAGGCTGGTCCCAGTAATCCTTCAAACCCTCACCCTTATCTGTCCACTATGGTAAATCCTACGGTGCATCCTATCTTCTCTTCCCAACCAATTACTAGTGGTGCTCCTTTGGGACATGAGCTAACTCTTGACTAGCTCTTATAATCCCCAGCAACAAGCTTTCCAACATCCATGACAACCACGTGGGAGCAAGCTCTGTCAGTGCTCCCCTTGGCACGAAGTGCTGTTATGAGCACTCCCCTTGGAATGAACTGCTCAATTGCCCCAGGAAGCCTTCAAGGCTTCAACCTCATGCCCAACATGATGACCCAGATGATGGCCAACTTCCCGTGGCAACACTTTATTAATCAGGTACTAGCCACTCAGGGAAATAATGGCAATGGCAATAATGTGGATGCAAGGGCTGAAGAAGACTTGGCTAAACCATATAAGCCTAGTAACCTTTCATGCTTTTCAAAACAAATAGCCGATTATGATTTTCAAGCAAAGATCAAGATGCCATCCCACATCAGGACGTATGATGGGACTGAAGATCCTGAAGACCATCTTCAAATCTTCACCGGTGCAGCAAGGATAGAGAAATGGTCAAACGCTGAATGTTGCCTAATGTTCATGCAAAATCTTGTTGGATCCACCAGAATCTGGTTCAACGACTTACCTGCTCAAAGCGTTCGAAGCTTTGACGATCTTAGCAAGGGTTTCCTGGCCAATTTCTCCCAACAAAGGCGATATGTCAAAGACGCAACAGTGATCTTTCAGATAAAACAACGTGATGATGAAAGCCTTCGTGCTTTCATTAAACGATACAAGAAGGAAGGTCTGACTTATGTAGGGGCCGACGAAAAAATGAGAGTGGCTGGTTTCATGAATGCCATCACCTCTAAGTACCTCACAAGAGATTTCAACAAATCCCTACCCAAGACCTTGGAAGAAGCCCTCGAAAGGGCTGAAGCTCACATCCGGGGAGAGGAGGCAGTAGACATTAAAGAACAAAGAAAAAGAGGACCCGGATGGCGAAGCAATAGCCCAGCTAGAAAAAGGGGGAACTTCAACTCCTATGACAGGCGGTCAAAGGGTTCAGACCCTCGAAGGTCTGAAGGCCGGAACCCTTCAAGCAGGGAAAGAGGCATAAGTTTCACACCCCTCACGAAGACCCCTCAAGAAATCCTTGCACCAGAAGAAGTTAAACAAAAGTTTCGGCCTCCTAGGCCTCTCCCCAAAAGCAGGAAAAACGAGAACTCCACCCAACACTGTGAGTTTCACGAAGAAAAAGGTCACCACACCAATGATTGCTTCCAACTCAAGAAAAGAATAGAAGAGGTTGTTAAGTCCGGAGAACTCGCTCATTTGGTAAAGGGAGTCCGGGACAAAATGGCTGAGGGAAAGGGTAAGGAAGTCAATATGGTGGATTTCGATGGAAGGGTTCCTCATAAAAGACAACGGTTGGAAGCTTGGGAGCTTCAGTGTGTTTGCTTCCCCCCAACGGAGAAAGACCCTCTAGCCCTCTTGTGGTAGAAGCTACCGTGGGAACGCTGCAAACAAATAGGGCATACATAGACACGGGGGCAGCCACTGAAATCATGTTCGAAAAATTCTTCAACCGTTTGAGCAACGAAGAACGTTCAAGGCTTCAACCCTCTGGAACCTCTATAAAAGGTATCGCCGATATACCCCTCAAGCCTTTAGGGCAACTAACACTTAATGTTCATTTCAGCGAAGGTTTGAAAGAAAGGACCCAACCACTAACCTTTGTGGTTATCAACATCCCCTCAAGCTATGACGTGATCATTGGAAGACAGGGGCAGTGTGCATTCTACATGGCCGTGTCTGTGGGTCGTGGCACAGTCAAATTTCCTACCGAGAGGGGCATAGCAACCCTTCAACCCTCTCAAGAAGCTTACATGGTTGAGGGTGAAAGCTCAAACAGTGAGGAAGACAGGCAAAGGTTGGTCATAAACCCCAAGTACCCTGAACAAAGGATAAGGGTCAATCCAAACCTTTCTCAAGAGACCCTTTCGTATCTGGAAAAACTGCTAACACATTACAGCGATGTTTTCGCTTGGCGTCCAGAAGATATGACAGGGATCCCTCGGAACATTGCTGAGCATGAGTTAAGAATACCACCGGATGTAAAGCCGGTGGTCCAAAAGAAAAGAAGCCTGGCACCCGAGAGAAGTCAAGCAGCCTGCCAAGAGGTTGAAAAGCTTGTGTCAGCCGGTATTCTCCGAGAAGTCAAGTACCAATCATGGGTTGCAAACCCAGTTATGGTCAAGAAACCAGACAACTCTTGGAGGATGTGCATAGACTTTAAGGATCTTAACAAAGCTTGTCCTAAGGATTGCTATCCACTACCGGAAATTGATCTCAAGGTTGACTCCCTCACAGGTTACTCGTTCAAATGCTTTCTTGATGCATACAAAGGTTATCACCAAATCCTCATGAAGAAAGAGGATGAGGAAAAAACAGCCTTTCACACGGACAAAGGGATCTTTTGTTATCAAAAGATGCCTTTCGGCCTCAAAAATGCCGGAGCAACCTATGAACGGCTCGTTGACAAAGCCTTCGAAAGCCAAATTGGCAAAAACATGGAGGCATATGTCGACGACTTGGTGATTAAAAGCAAGACGGAATATCAAATGCTCGACGATATTCAATAAACTTTCAAGAACCTCAGAAAGGATAACATGAAGCTTAATCCGGAGAAATGCTCATTTGGATTCGAGGAGGGAAAATTCTTGGGTCACATTGTTGGAAAACAAAGCATCAAAGCCAACCCTAACAAAGTGAAAGCTGTCCTCGAAACCAAGCCACCAAAGACCAAGAAGGAGGTTGAAAGCTTGAACGGGAAGCTTGCAGCCTTGAAGCGTTTTACCTCAAAGTTGGCCGAAAGATCTCTGCCCTTCTACAAAACGCTCAAGAACTGCTCAGATAAGAAGGATTTCAAATGGACTGAAGAAGCTGAAGAAGCTTTCAACCAGATGAAGCAACATCTAGCTTCCCTACCAGATATTGCGGCACCAAAAACCGGGGAGTTAATATCGGTGTACCTCTCAATTGCCGACGAGGCCATCAGTGCAGTCCTCACCATTGAGCGAGACAAGGCTCAGGTACCCGTTTATCTTTTCAGCAAGACTTTAAAATTAGCTGAAACAAAGTATCCTCCCCTTGAAAAACTTGCCCTAGCCCTAGTTCAAACAGCTAGAAGGCTTCGAAGGTATTTCCAAGCACACCCCATACAAGTGGTCACCGACCAACCTATCAAGAGTGTGCTTGAAAAACCTGAAAACTCGGGGCTATTAGCCAAATGGGCCATAGAACTGGGTGAACATAACATCACCTATGTCCCAAGAAAAGCCATCAAGGCCCAAGTCTTGGCTGATTTCATTGTGGAAGTCCCAAACCAAACAACCACTGAAGTAAACACTACCACCACTGAACCTTCCAACCCTGAAGCCTGGAAGCTTTTTACCGACGGGGCTTCAAGCATTGAAGGGTCAGGGGCCGGGTTAATTTTGATCAACCCAGAAGGGTTGGAATTCACATATGCTCTCCGTTTTGATTTTCAGACCACCAATAACGAGGCTGAATACGAAGCACTAATAGCCGGCCTAAGGCTGGCCAAAGAAATGAAGGTTGAAAAGCTTGAAGTGTTCACAGATTCGTTGCTGGTCTCAAGCCAAGTGAATGATAGCTACATAGCTAAAGAGCCCAACATGAAAAAATACAGATAAAAATCCAAGGAACTGATGAGTACCTTCCAAACGTGTAACATCAAACAGATCCCCAGATCTCAAAACAAAAAGGCTGATGCCCTAAGTAAGCTTGCATCTCTCACTTTCGCCCACCTTACCAAGAAGGTACTGGTAGAAGTGTTGAAGGCCCCATCCATTAATGAATTGGAGGTTCAAGACGTGGTTACCGAAGAAGGTCCAAACTGGATGACTCCCATAAAAAAGTTCCTTCAGAATGGTGAATTACCCAACGATTAAGTGGAAGCTAAAAGGGTTGAAATCAAAGCAAGGCAATACATACTACAAGGAGAAACCCTTTACAAAAAGGGTTACCTTGCTCCCTTGCTAAGATGTGTCGGCCCCGAGCAAAGTAAATATTTGATCAAAGAAATTCATGAAGGTGTATGTGGGGCTCACTTTGGAGCTAGGTCGGTGGTTGCAAAGCTCATGAACCTTGGATATTTTTGGCCCTCAATGCATCGCGATACAACCGAAGAATTGAAGAAATGTGATGCTTGTCAGATTCATGCACCAATCCCAAGAAGTCCCAAGCACGACTTAGTCCCAATAACCTCGGCATGGCCATTCCATAAATGGGGAATGGACATTGTTGATCCATTTCCCCCTAGCAAAGGAGGGGTAAAATTCTTACTGGTGGCAGTAGATTACTTCACTAAGTGGCCCGAGGTCAAACCACTTGCTAAGATCACAGGAAAGCAAGTCATTGACTTTGTTTGGGAGAACATCATTTGCCGTTATGGATTGCCGGGAGTACTTGTCACCGACAACGGAAGACAATTTGCTGAGAAGCCTTTCAGCATTTGGTGCAAGGAATACAAAATCGATCAGGTTTTTAGCTCAGTGGCTTATCCGCAATCAAACGGTCAGGTTGAAAAAACAAATAGAAGCACAGTAGAAGGCATCAAGACAAGATTGGGAAGATACGAAAGCAACTGGCTTGAAGAATTGCCTAGTGTCCTATGGGCAATTAGAACAACCGAAAAAACAAGCCATAAGAAAACACCTTACAGCTTGGTATTTGGATCCGAAGCTGTGATCCCTGCCGAGATAGGAGTTGTAACCCAAAGAATTGTTAACATGGATCCCAAAACAAACCAAAAAGAGACCATGTTGAATTTACAACTCCTAGAGGAAGCAATAGATCAAGCCGCAATTCAAGAGGCCAAATACAAGCAACAGATGGAAGTTTACTACAACAAAAAAGTCAAGAACGAACGTTTCAAGCCAGGGGACCTGGTCCTCAGAAACAACGAAGCCAGCAAGAAAGAAAATCAAGGAAAGCTTGGCCCAAAATGGGAAGGCCCATACACCATCCTTGAAGCACACAAAGGTGGATCCTACAAGCTGGCTGACTCAGAAGGCAAAAGGCTTCCAAGGCATTGGAACGGCAAAACCTTGAAAAGGTTCCATGTTTAAACAGGAAAGTTTGGTTTGTATCAAAATGTATTTCAAGCAAGATTATGAATACCTTTTGTAAAAAGCAAGTATTGCTTAAATGAATGAAGTTGTTTTATCAAACTTGTCTTTCTATCCTAAGATCAGGTTGAGAACCTAGCAAAAAACTCCATGGCAAGGGCCATGTAAGGGGATGAGCTCCCAGGCCACATCGCTCAATAGGTTCAAGGGTTGAACGAGCCTATATAAGGGGTGAGTTCCTAAATTAATACAACTCCATGAGACTTGTTAAGAAAACATAAAATTGTCTCATAGACGGGTGTGAGCAGCCTACACCAAATGTTCCCTAAGCCTTAAAAATATAATCCACAAAGAGGCTAAAAAACAAAGAAATAATAAAAAGGATAGGTGTTATGTCTTCTTGTTAAATCCCAAGGCTAAGTGTCTGCAGCACTGAACCCTTTAAGGCATAAAAAACATAAGGGTAGCACAAACTCAACAAAGACAAAGTTACAAAAAGACAAAGAAAACCTAAAAGAACAATAATACTTAGACAAAAAGTTATAAAGATACAAACCAAAAGGATCACAAGACTAGGAAGCCTTCAAGGTTTCAAGCCACCCGAGTTGCAACTCGATACCTCAAAGGCTTCAACCTACCAACGGACAGCTAAAAGGCTTGGAAGGTTAAAGCCAAACAAACTGCCTTAACGAAATAGGCACAAATGTAAAAATATAACACACAGAAAATAGTTAAGCACCATACCATATCAAAGAAAGCCCTAAAAGACTTTCAAATACAAGTTAAGGCAAGTCCTAGCAACTTGCAAATTCAACTATCGTTCAAATGGCCACACAGGCCTTCAACACAACCAAAAGGAACCTTAAGGGTCCTTGAAAACCTAATATTGTTTAAAGGTTACAAACCATGAATTGTTTTAACAAAGTGCTAAGAAAGCTACGAATTTTAGGCATCAACAGAAGGCTTAGTAGCCCCAGAAATGCTGCCCTTGGCCTTCTTAGTCTTCTTAACCTTCTTAGCCTTCGGACCTTGATCATCAACAGCTGAAACTTCCAAACTGACATCCTTCGGAACATCGGCCTCCCCAGAAAAAGTATCTTCACTATCTCCCGAAAAGGAACGTTTTCTCGAAGGGGAGCCACGCAGTTCAGCGCATAACTTTTCATTCAAACCATCCGGCTTCAGTTACTGTAAAGCAGAGAGAGGCTTACCATAACAAGAGGCAACTTGACTTACATACGGGTATGATAACCTCTCCATTTGCTCCACGGAACTCTTAAAGACGTCAGAGGCCTCGGGACGGTACAGAGGAGATTTCTCCAAAGGATTGCCAGACTCGTGAAGCTTATAACCCGCAATAAGGCCTTGGTGTTTTCCCAGATTGAGCAGTTTAGTGTAGACATCACCAAGAGCGGAGTTAAATTCCTTAGAGTGCAAGAGATAGGTAACCACCTGATGAAAACCATGCTCAATGAGCCATTGGTTATCCCTGGTAGCTTGGGCAACCAAAGCTTTCAAACCATCCTTCTCCTTATCAAAAGCTTTCTTTTGCACAGCCAAGGTCTCCCGGTCAGCCTTCAGTTTCAATAAGTTAGCTTCAAAGCTCTTCCTAAGATCACCCATCTCAATATCATGCCTCTTAGTTAACTCCTCAATCTTCTTGTTCCAAGCCAACTCTTTCTTAGAAAAAATCTCGATTTCCTTCTTCATAGCAGCAATTGAAGCCTTCATTTTCTCCTTCTTCTTGGAGGCCTCCTCATATTCCCGCATCCCCTTAGCAAAACGAGTGACACCTTTAGCCAAAAAGGCAGAAAGGTTGCAGGAACTGAGCATCATCCTAGAAATAAGATAATCACCCTCCATCTCAGATATGGCATCTCGAACACCGGGAGGAGCAAAATGAGCCAAGGCTTCAGCACACACAGCAGGATCCTTAAAATTGTCACCAACCTTAACCTTCCAATTGGGCACATAAATGTCCTCTGAACCCTCGAAGCTTTCAACACTTTTGGCCGACGAACCTTCAATAGCAGAAATAGTACCCCTCTTAACCAGTTTTTTCTTCTTGCTCGAAACAATCAACTCCTTTTCTTTGCCTTTACCAACATCCACAGCTTGATCCTCTGATGCCTCGACATCATCACTAACGTCAACAGGCTCTGAGCCAAAGGGCTGATCAACACCCTTCAGATGACGTTGAGAACGACGAGTGGAACCTTTGGACGCAGTAACCTTGGTGAAGCCTTTGACATTTGGAACATTGACATAACCAGAACCCTCAAACCTATAATCGGCACCCTTAACAACCGCATTCTCACCAGGGGTAGCAGCAGCATCATCAAAAACAATGTCAGAGGTATCATCGCTCTTAATAAAATCCAAGGCAGACATAACTGCAATACAAAATATAAAAACACATAAACGGACAAAGAAAAAGGAATGAAAAAACAAGAAAGGAATAAAGGCATACCCTTCCCATCTCTAATAAGCACCGGATCCCGGTTAGCATTTTCCCACAACTTACTTAAACCCAACAACACCAACAAATGCTCAGGGAAACGGCGAAGCCTAGAAGGACACTCCCTAAGAGTTTCTAAGAAGCGAGTGTTTATCTCGGAATCAGAGGGCTCCGGCTCGTTCAGAACAGCATCTGGGTGTCTCCAAACATGTTTAAAAGGGAGAATTTCCTCCGACACCCAGAAAAACCGATCTTTCCACACCCCAAGTGTAGAAACCATGGACGAGATTAAGCAAGTGTCAACTTGACTGGTTTCAAAGGTGAACCAATCACCATTCTTAGCAAGCCGGAAAAAGCGACGGAAGGACAACAAAGATGGATCATACCCACAAGCTCGACATAGAATCTCAAAATGCAAAACCCTAGCCATGCCTAAAGGATGAACTTGACCAAAAGATACCCGATAATATTCCAATACATTCAAAACAAAGTTTGAAAACGGATAACGAAGGTTTGAAAACTCAAAATGACGGCAATACAAGGCAATCATACCAGAAGGACAGGCATTGATGGATTTATCGCAAGCCGGTGCAACCGGTTTATACTTTGTCCCTATTCCCCATTCTACACAAAATAAATCGACTTCCTCTTGGGTCAGTCGAGAGAAGGATTTTGCCATATCCTTCCGAGCACCCATGACTATGAACAATTAAAGAGAAAATGAGAGAAATGGAACTGACCTGATTTTGAATGAAAAGGGGAAACTTGAGAGAAATAAAAGAACAAGTTATGTTCTTCAAAAAGAAAATGAGAAAATAAAGGAGATTAGGGATAATTATGAAGAGACAAAGAATTTAAAAACCGCCGCCTGACAAACTGCCACAAGTCTTGTCAACTGTCTTGTCAAATTCCGAAATTCAAAAACCGTTCCAACCTTCCGACCCTTGAACCATCGAAGCCTTTAGGCAATAAAAAACACGTATAAAAGTCAGAAGTCTTTAAGCTCCTTCCTCAAAAACCCCTGACTTGGGGGGCTGATGACGGGGGTAGCCCAAGACTAAATAAAATGACTAAATATATGAACGTCCAAAAGGTTAAAAGGTTCAATGGTTGAAAAGCTGAGGAGATGGAGTAAAGCAATACGAGAACAGTAAACAAGTCACATCTCCGAACAGCTCCACCAACCCACCAGCCGCAAAAGTAGCGCAGGTCCGCAGAGCACATACTATTATCCAGGGGTCAAAAGGCTTTAACCCCCAAACGGGTAAGCTCCTCACTGCAAACGGGATCACTAGTCAAATGAATTCTACTTCGGGAGATGTCTTCTCCTATAAGTTGACACTTCATTTACTTCAGAAAACATCTTCTGGCCAGCTCTGATTCTCTAATCTCTGGTCATTCATGTTGAGTACTTGCTTACATGCAAGTCACTCCTTTTCACATCCACCACACACATTCTATTTGCTCCCACACCCGAATCTGGAACACACTTCAGAGAAGGATCTCCAGCAAATAACAAAAACTAACTAGTGAACCTCCTTCCGCGTTTTGCAAACGTGGGGGGACCCCACGACCTGCGTTAGGCAAAGTTGAACCCTTCAACCCTTTTGCCTAACCAACCCAGCTACTACCGTTGGTCTTGTATTTGTTGCATCAACACACACAAAATATATTGTTGGTGCAAAAGTTGTAAATCAAGGCAAAATGTGTGGGGAGTTTTTTATTCTTAGTAATCAAAGAAGTTGCAACTTGCAAGGGTACTGTATACAACTGAAAACAAACGACTACAAAGGATTCGTCATGAGTCATCCGCAATATCTGGGAACCATGCGTTTCAAGATTGAGCATCCGGATCAACAAGTATGCATCATCCGAACCAAACATCATACGGATTACTGTTAACAAAAGTACGTTACGTGCCTTAACATGCTACTTGCCAAAGTAAGCTACGCATTGACTAACTCATGATTTTATTTAACAATGAAAAGTTAAAATAATCATCTAAAAGAGAAAAAGGTTAATGACTATTTTTTCTGTTTATGATTGGTTTCCGTCCTTAGCATGGTTGTAAAACAAGGCGTTTCCAAGGCCGAGTACTCCCCGAATAGTTGCTACAAGGTAGGCTGCCGAGACGACTTTCTCTTACTCCGCCTAACTACTCGGAATCGATCAAACGCGGTCAAACATGGCCAAAATCGGATCTAACAGGTCAATTCGGGCCGAGTTTGACTTAAAAAATAATAAAACATAATTTATATGACTATCATATTAAATTATGAATATCATTTTCACGTATTTTGTTATAAATATTAGTAAATTTATGTTATTAGACATATATTTAATTTCCAAAAACTATTTTTTTTATAATTTAACATGTTCGAGTACTCACCAAGTACTCTCCGCCTATGTCGAGTACTCTCAACTCCCCGGTCAATCGACTAGGGAGCGCCTAGCCAGTTTTGCAACCATGGTCCTTAGCAAGAAATTAGGAAGATATCGTAGGTGGTACTTTCTTACATTCATGATAGATTTTAGGGGAAATCACGAAAATAGCCAAGTCAACGCCGTTTTTTCAAAAATAGCCACCTGACACCTCATAAAATGCCGTTTCACGCATTCCAACCCGGCTCAAGTTAAAAGTTGAGAACTTTCCTCACGACCAGTCACCTTTTGCCACGTGTCCACTGCTGTTAAATGTCAAATCTCCTGCAACAATGTAACAGAGGTCTTCACTTTCTCTCACCTCTAAAAAAGGTCTTCACTTTCTCTCTCTGGATCTCCGCCTCCTAACCCATACAGTACTCTCTCTCTCCTTCTCAAAACCAGCCACCACCATCACTCCACCGCCATCATCACCTCCACCGCCGCATCACCTTCCACCACCAAGTGTACAAACACAGTAATCACAACATACCAATCACATCAAGTGGCAAAAAACACTGATCTTTAACAACTTAAGCTGAAGAAACCCTAACTCAGATGAAGAGAAAAGTGCCGGAGTTGGTGCTTGGTGATGGTGGGTTTGTCGGCAGAGGAGGGAAGGAGGAAAGAGGGTGGCGTTTTGGTTCGGCGGTTGTAGTGTTATGGTAGTTGTGGTGGTTTGGTGGAGGTGGGTATGGGTTAAGGAGGCGGAGCAGTGGTGGTTGAAGGGGATGGCGGCGGAGGAGGTGATGGTGGCGGTGGATGAGAGAGAGGAGTGGCCATGACAGATACCTCCATAACCAGAGCTGCAGCATTCTCTCTCTAAACTTTCTCTCTCTAAAACACAGTCTCTCTCTGACCCTACCTGAAAAGGGGGTGGCGTTTTGATTTGGCGGTTGTAGTGTTATGGTGGTTGTGGTGGTTTGGTGGCGGTGGAGTGATGGTGGTGGTTGGTTGCAGGGTGATGGTGCTCTGCATCATTAAAGATGTGCAGCCAAGATGTATATTGTTGAAAAAAGTTTGAACTGCTATTTTTGATGCGTGGGAACTTGGTGGTGCTCTGCATCATTAAAGAGTGACATGACAGAGAGAGAGAGAGAGTGAGGTAACAGAGTGGGAACTCGTGAGGGAACAGCAGCACACTTGGCAAAAGATGACTGGTCGTGAGGAAAGTTCTCAACTTTTAACTTGAGCCGGGTTGGAATGCGTGAAACGGCATTTTATGAGGTGTCAGGTGGCTATTTTTGAAAAAACGGCGTTGACTTGGCTATTTTCGTGATTTCCCCTAGATTTTATCTAGTGTTTAGTAAAGTTTTTCTTTTCTTTTTGAATGACGAAGATTACAATAATCCTATTCTTAAATTACACTAAATTATATCTGATTAGCTTACCCAATATCAAAAAGTAGACCCTGATTTTCTTTTCAAAAGACAAGAGTCTCAACCATCTAGCCAAAATTGCGTTTAGTAAAGTAATGCACTAGATTTATTTTGGAGGATCTGAGATGCCCTTTGTGCAATTCGGAAGATTAGTCGGCGGAACACCTTTTCACATCTTGTATGGTCGCTTCCATTTTATGGCAACATATAAGTGTGTGGTGTCATGTTCCAAATATTTTCGCTTTCTCGGTTTGTGATCTCTTGGATTTGCATGACTTTGTCGGTCGAAATGAACTCGCGAAGAGTGTTTTTCCAGGGATTATAATGATTGGGTGTTGGAGTCTTTGGCGTGCGAGGAACGAGCTCAAGTTTCAAGGTAAACCGGTTCGGATTGAGCATCTCATTATCGAGGTCAAGACATTAGATTTTTTTGGGTAAAAAATAGGTCAAAGTTAAAATCTCTTTTGTGGCTAGATTGGTGTAAATTTGTAACTATATAGTTTCGTGTTTGTTGTGGCCGCCTTGTTTTATAGGTTGGTGGCTTGATGCTTTCGGCTTCTATTGAAGTTCACCTTTGAATAGAAGGGTGTGTACTTTGGTGTAAAGCATTTTTTATGAAGACATTAATTACAATAAAGATGCTTAGATATATAAAAAACATATAGTACAACATTTATTAAAAAGCAGATTGTATAAGACCATTAGGCGCACCAAAAGAAAAGAAATCCACGCTATGAACCTATGTGGCCCTTCCTCCACTCGTGAAACACGATGCCGCTAATTCTTTCCACGACATGAGATGGTGATGTGGTTCATTCGTAGTTCTTTGCATGTGTGATTATATATATTTTCTTAAAAACAATATTTTTCTGGAGGCTTGAACTCTTGATTTTTAATAGAAGCTCCGTATCAACTCCAAAGACTTTACAAATTGGATCCGACAAAGATCAAAAATAGATATTTAAGGTTTATTTTTTGTAATTTACGTTTGTATTTTTTTTTAAACTGCTCAGATTATTTGACTAAAATTCTTAACCTAAAAATCTTATTTGTAATGATTTTTTTTTAACTTTTACCATTCATTGTTTTAATTATTAATGGAAATTCTAAGTTTAAGTTAAGTATATATTTATTAATTACTTATTAAAACAAAAAATAATAATTGTAACTTTTTTTGAACAGCCAACCGTTGCAATCCCGAGCATTTTCAAGGCACCCACTGGACCAAACGGAGTTTTCTAAGAGTAACCTGAGTCCACCACCAATTTCGGGGAAAACCTGGTAACCCACCTGCCTGTAGGCACGACGGTGAAATTACCAGTAAAACCTGTTTGGCTCAAGGATCGAACCCAGGTTTCCCTGAGGGGTCTCCTATCATTGCCCACCAAGGCCTCTTTCTGCACCAAGTGGGAGTTGAACTTACATATCTCAAAAGACATACAAGTCTTTCATCACTTGATCTAGAGATCATTGGCATAATAATTTGTAATTTAATATAAAAAAATATAGCATAAGATTCTATATGATATGTGAAGATCCAAAATTAAGCTAAGGCCGAAGCCTGCAAAGACGGTATGGATCTTATGGGAGATGAGGACTTGAACCTGCAAAAGAGGAAACCGTTAGGCTCGCCGCAGAGATGGGATGGCTACTCTGCGACCACCCTCCGGCGTGAGGATAAGTATTTGATAGAGAGAGAAAATAGAGAGAGAAAGTAAGGACGAAGGTTCAGAAAATCGTACTTGGTGATGTAGTTGAACTGGGTATTTATAGTGGTCAACTGTGATGACGTCATCCGTCCATACACACTTAAACGATCGTTCGTCTTTGGTGATGTGGGGGTACGAAGGTCTTCTGAGTGTTCGTCCATGGGTGATTCGGTCCGTCCCTTAGGACAAGGTCCGGACTCGGAAATGTGTCTTCAAGTCCCCCAGTTTGTTAAGTCCTGTTAAAGGACTTAATAAAATGTTGTGTGAAGTTTTCTTAACCGAATTACGTGGCGATATGTGTATGGAGTTGACGTGGCGCTGGTGTTGTACGTGTTTTGACCGTCAGTCACCGGCTGGTGACGGTTACAAATCCCTTCTTGGGAATCGCTACCGGCGTTTTTGACGTGATGGTTTGATTTGATGGGCCCTAACCGACTTAGAGCCTTTATAAAGACCTCTTTTTACATTTCATTTTTACCCTTTTTACTCTCTAGACTTCTCTCACCTGTTACCCTCTTTGTTAACTTGACTTCTTCTTCTTCAAAGGTGCGTCCCCTCTTCTTGGTTACTATTATGGCTCCCGGTAAAGACAACCTTTCCGAGAGTGTTAGCGTTCTTACCCAACGTCAGTTGGATAAGTTCGTTCGGGAGTATAGGATTCCCTTAGATCTCAATCCGGTTCTTCCTTCAGAGAACGAGATCATATATCCTTTACGTGCCGGAAAGTTTCCTTTGTACACTCGCGTGTGTAATTTCGCGAATTACAGGGTCCCTTTCTCAAAGTTCCTGATTAGGGTTCTTCGGTTTTTCCGGGTTCACCTCTACCAAGTTAACCCGTTCGGAATAAGCCATATAAATCATTTTGAAATTTCTTGCAGAGCTTTAAACCAAAAACCGGACTTAGATGTTTTTAGGTATTTCTATGAATTTATAACGGCCGGTGATTGGTATACCTTCGCCCATCGGAAGGGTATTCCCAGTCCCTCCGGGGATGAGAGGTCCAGCTTAAAAAACTAGAAAGATAATTTTTTCTGGCTAGATGACCGTTGTTTGCCGGTGGAGATGGTGTGGAGGTTTAAGGACCAGACTATGTCCTTTGATCTGGGCGAGGATTTTACTTTTAATCAGGAGTTGGCTCGGGCTTTAATTGATAATAAATCTGTCGCAACCCCCGATCCCTATTTCCCGGAAACGGGCGGACGTGATCTCAGAGTTTCGGTGGTATCAGTTATTTAATCTTGCAGCGGAATTTACATCAGGACCGTAGTTAGGAAATATTTATCAGAGTAAAACCACCTCATTTAATATTAATAATCACATGGGTAAACCCAAGTTTCTTAGTACAATACATTTATAGGGATAAACCCTATTTTATTGAATTTTTAAAACATCGTTTATTTGGTAACTTTTATAGCCACATTTTTCCCAAGCCTTCAGTGCTCTCCAGCTGGCTTTTTACTAATTGGCTGTCACATTGGGTTACCTGAAACGTGTTTTAAAAACATTTGTCAGTCGGAAATACTGGTGAGTGAATCCCAGTTTAATCAAGTTTAAATAAAAGTCACAGTGAACAGTATTGAGAGCGATCACATTGTTTATTTCTACAAAATTACTCCATTAGTATTGTCAACCCTGACTTGTGGGTCATATTACCCATTGGCTAACTCATTGTCCAATGGTAACGTATTGTCATCCTCGACTTACTACTCACAGTGTAGTACATTTTGTATACAAAACCCCAACATACCGGCAGTAATTGAAGAACTACAAAGACTCAATCACTGCTAAATTTCATTGTAAAACATTTAAGGTTTGGTAAAACATTACCAAAAAGATTAACAAAAAGAGGATAAACTCACATTGCTATCTTAGATTTCTTGTAAGGGTTTCCTGGATATAATCTATAATTTATACAAATGTACATTGGTTAGTATCATAACCCTTTGAAAATATTAATGATACCCTCCCCGAGACGGCATTCCAACAATTACGTCGGGCAGAACCACGACAGTTGTAACGGAACCCTTAATCAATCGGGCAGCGTAACTATTACGAAACTAGGGTTATAATACTTACAACGGAGCAGAACCTCGCTAATTAGGGGTATAATACCCGACTATTATAACTCTTCTATAGAATTTAAGATTGAGAATTGAGATTGTGAGCGACGGAAAATGAAAACTGATGCGTTCTATTTATAGTTGCTGAATTCGACTCTCACGCGGCCCGCGTAAGCGTAGCCATAGGGCTACGCGGCCCGCGTCAACATATGGTCAACGTATAGCTTGTCCGGCTCACCAAGTAGACTCGCCACGATGTCGACACGTGTCAGCTCAGGATGTTTCCGCGTTTGATGATCTCTCGCGGCCCGCGTCAATGTAAGCTTAAGCTTACACGGCCCGCTTGAACTAAAGAAATCAACGATTTCTGATTCTAGCCTTCATACCGCCCGCGTAAGGGTTTGAGATGGGTTCACGCGGCCCGCCTCAGCCCTAAATTTAAACTTTTATATTTTATTTAAATACTATAACGTATTTCGGGCTTGGTTTTCACATACGGGGTGTATTTATAGACATATAAGGATATTTTAAGATATAATAGGGTGTCGAAAATATTATGAGAGTGTTGGTTTTACCGAGGGTTGTTACATTCTCCCCACCTTGTTTTAGAACTCGTCCTCGAGATCTACTGGAACAAGTGCGGATATTTCTTTTGCATTTCAGATTCAAGCTCCCATGTATACTCAGGTCCTCTATTGGAATCCCATTTTACTTTGACTAGAACTAGTCTCTTATGCTTGAGATTCTTTATTTTCCTGTCTTCAATCTGTAGAGGCCTTTCTACAAACTTGAGTTGTTCATTTACCTCTATATCTTTAAGAGGTACTATTAGTGATTCACCAGCTAAACACTTTTTGAGATTAGATACATGAAACACATCATGTATTCCTGCCATCTCCTCTGGCAGTTGTAGCTGATAGGCTACATGTCCTATTCTTCTAATAATCTCAAAAGGTCCAACATACCTGGGACTTAGCTTTCCCCGTTTGATGAATCTTACTATTCCTTTCCAAGGAGAGACTTTCAATAATACTTTATCTCCTACTTGAAACTCCAATGATTTTTGCCTGTTATCAGCATAACTTTTCTGTCTATCACGTGCTGCTTTCAGTCGTTCCTTGACTTGAATAATTTTGTCAGTTGTTTCTTGCACTATTTCTGGTCCAGATAGTTGCTTTTCCCCAATTTCTGCCCAACAGACTGGGGTTTGGCACTTTCGTCCATAAAGTGCTTCGAATGGTGCAGCATTGATACTTGTGTAATAACTATTATTATAAGAAAATTCTATTAAAGGTAAGTGATCATCCCAATTACCTCCGAAATCAATTACACAAGCTCTAAGCATGTCTTCCATTGTTTGAATTGTCCTTTCGCTTTGTCCGTCTGTTTGAGGATGATAAGCCGTACTTAACTTTAACTTGGTTCCCATTGCCTTTTGGAAACTTGACAAAAAATGAGAGGTAAATCGACTATCTCTATCAGAAACAATTGATAAAGGAATACCATGTAAAGAAACAATTTCATTTACATATAGTTTAGCTAATTGTTCCATACTAAAAGTTTCCTTCATTGGTAGGAAATGAGCTGACTTGGTTAGTCTATCTACAATCCCCCAGATTGTATCATTTCCTTTCTTGGTTTTAGGTAATTTAGTAACAAAATCCATTGTTATCAATTCTCATTTCCACACCGGCATTTCTAATTGCTGTAACAAACCTGAGGGTTTCTGATGTTCAGCCTTAACTTGTAAACAAGTTAAACATTTAGAAACATAGGCTGCTATGTCCTTTTTCATTCCTATCCACCAGAAATTTTTCCTTAAATCCTGGTACATTTTATCACTTCCTGGATGCATCGTATATTTAGACTTATGGGCTTTCTTCTATTATACGATGACGTAGGTTTCCCAATTTAGGTATCCACATTCTCTTTTCATGGAATCTCCAAATTCCATCCGTTCCTTGTTTTAATTCTTTTAGCATACCTTTTAATTTTTCAGAATCATCCTTGATTACTGATTCTTGTGCTTTTCTTATCTGATCATTTAAATTTACTTGCAGATTTAATTTAAGAGAACGTACCTTTCTTGACTTTTCATGATACTTTCGGCTTAAAGCATCTGCCACTACATTTGCTTTTCCTTCATGATACTGGATATCACAATCATAATCACTAAGCATTTCCATCCAACGTCTTTGTCTCATATTCAACTCCTTTTGTTTGAAAATATATCTTAAACTCTTATGATCAGTGAATATGGTAAACTTACTACCATAAAGGTAATGTCTCCAAATTTTAAGAGCAAAAATTATAGCTCCTAACTCTAAATCATGAGTTGAATAATTCTCTTCATGATTCTTAAGTTGTCTAGATGCATAAGCTATAACCTTTTGTCGTTGCATTAATACACATCCATAGCCTAATTTAGAAGCATCACAATAGACTACAAAGTCTGCAGCTCCTTCTGGTAATGCTAGTATGGGTGTATGGGTTAATCTATGCTTAAGTATTTTAAAAGCTTCTTCTTGTTTTACTCCCCATTCAAACTTAACAGATTTACAGGTTAACTTAGTTAAAGGAATGGCTATTCTAGAAAAATCTTGAATAAATCTTCTATAATACCCGGCCAATCCTAAGAAACTTCTAACCTCGGTTGGTGACTCAGGTTTTTTCCATTTAGTAATTGCTTCAATCTTTGTTGGATCTACATGAATTCCTTCATGATCAACTAAATGTCCAAGGAATTGTACCTGTTTTAACCAAAATTCGCACTTTGAAAACTTAGCATAAAACTTTTCCTTTCTTAACAAACTTAAAAGTGCGTGCAAATGTTTTGCATGATCCTCTTTATTCTTAGAGTAAATTAGAATATCATCTATGAAGACAATTATGAATTTATCCAAATATGGCTTACATATTCGGTTCATCATGTCCATAAATGCAGCTGGGGCATTGGTTAAACCAAATGGCATGACAGTAAATTCATAATGGCCATACCTCGTTCTGAATGCGGTCTTAGGAATGTCCTCTTCCTGTACCTTTAATTGATGATATCCTGACCTTAAATCGATTTTAGAGAAAAATCGAGCTCCTTGCAGTTGATCAAACAGATCATCGATTCTCGGTAATGGATACCGATTCTTAATCGTGACTTTGTTTAATTCACGCTAATCAATGCACATACGCATTGATCCGTCCTTCTTTTTAACAAACAATATCGGCGCTCCCCATGGCGACGAACTCGGTTGTATGAATCCTTTCTCTAACAATTCGTCTAATTGTTTCTTCAATTCTTGCATTTCTGCAGGTGCCAATCGATAAGGTGCTTTGGCAATCGGTGATGTTCCTGGTATTAAATGAATCCTAAATTCAACTTCTCTGTCTAGAGGTAGTCCTGGTAATTCTTCTGGAAAGACATCTGAAAACTGAGATACTACTGGAATATCTTTTAGTTCTTTTCCTTTAGTGTTAGTGATTATAGAAATCAAATACACTATAGAACCTTTTCTTATAGAACTTGCAGTTTTCATTACAGAGATGAATTTTGTGAACCTAGAGAGTTTATCTCCTTTAATTGTGACCATTTTACCTTTTGGTGAATTTATTTGAATTGACTTTTGATCACATAAAATACTGGCTTTATTGGCTATTAACCAATCCATTCCTAAAACAACATCAAATCCTGCCAGATTCATGGGATATAGGTTTGCTATAAATTTCTGATTAAAAATTTCTATTCTTGCTCCCTACAAGATTTCAGAAATCCTAATAGTTTCTCCATTAGCGGTCTCTACTAGACATTCTTGTGGTAGTTTAGTTAATGACTGATTTAGAATTTTGCAAAACGATGTATTGATAAACTTTGGTTTACACCAGAGTCAAATAATACTTTAGCAAAGACATCATTAACTAAAAACGTACCAGCTATCACATCTGGGATTATCTTGGCTTCCTCTGCAGTCAGAACAAATGCTCTAGCATTTTTGGTATTCTTGTTGTTTGCAGCTGGGGTCAATTTTGGACAGTTTGGCCTGATATGACCTTTTCCCCGTAGTTGTAGCACAATCCATTACTGGATTTCTTCCTGCAATTTTCTTCCTTGTGTCCTGGCATCTTGCAATAATTGCAGAGAATAGAGCATTTTCCCGAATGCTTTTTCTTGCAGACCTTACAGTATGGTGCAGAGGTAGATCCCATATTCCTACAATTGTAATTTCCAGAACGGAATTCTTGTGTAAGCCTTTGGGTTAAGTTCCTCCTCTGATCTTCTTCTCTAGTACGAACTAATTCATCTGTCAAGGTATTTGCTAGTTCTACTGCTTCTTCTATGGTTTGAGGTCTAGCTGCCTTGACTACGTGTCTTATCTCCCCAATTAATCCCCAAATATAATGGGAGATTAACACTGGTTCTGGTGAAGCAAGAGTTGGCACTATTCTAGCATATTCGAAGAATATTTTAGTATATCCCTTACTATCCACACCAGTCATCCTAAGGTTTAGGAATTTGTTTGCTATCTGTTCCTTTTCATTAGGAGGGCAGAATTTCCTTTCTACCTTGTCCTTAAATTCTTCTCATTCCATATTATAGGTTCTATCACTTCCTTTTGTTTGGAGTATAGTGTTCCACCATTCTAGCGCTGAATTCTTAAACAGATTAGAAGCAAACAGTATTTTATCTTCTTCAGCACACTTGCTTATCCTTAAGACTGCCTCAGTTTTCTCTATCCAGCGTAGGGTTGCAATGGCCCCTTCATTTCCTGAGAATTCCATTGGTTTACAAGACCAGAATTCTTTATAAGAACAACCATAAGGCATGGTTCTTCTTCTTTTGGGAATAGGCAATTGAAGTAATGGTCCATTGTTCACGCTATGCTCTGGTACACTTGGTCGCTTACTGCTATGCTTACTTTTATTATCAGCATCCTTAACAGTTTGAAGAATAAATGACATTGCATCTATAATTTCTTGTGCTACTATGTGTTGGATAGCACTATTATCCACTTGATTGTTATTGTTATTGATGCTTGGATTCTCATTAACCACGTTAATGTTACTCTGGTTATCATTATTCAGATTTCCTTGGTTTCCTTCGTCGGCCATCTGAATTTTAAACAATTTCCCCATATTAATATCACAAATAATATATTAATATAGTTAATCACATGACACGCATTTTTGCCAAAAGCGTCGATCATTGCGACTATACTCTTTTCATATACTATTATGCGTCTATTACACACTAGTACTGAAATAAAATTACAATACCAACAGAAATAGAATCACACTAATAGTAATATGCATCCGTACACACAAATTTTATTTTTATTTTTTTATTTATTTCTATTTTATTATTATTATTATTACTGTTTCCTCCATTCTCACATTCACGGATATGGATTTATCCAAAAATCCATATTGCGCTCATCGTATTTCCATACGAGACGCTCTCCCACCTGACGCATTCTCTCACTGTTTTCTAAAATTTCCTCCCCAAAAGTCCTAAGTTCTTGAATGTTTTCTGCACTCATTGGGGGTGCAGGTTCTCGGACTGGGTTTGGAATCTGGGGTGCGGGTTCCTGATATGGGGGTGACAGTGCCTGCAATTGGTAAGGATCTTCTAAGATTTCCCTAATATAATCATCTTGGTAATAGGGATCTAAAGGGTCCATACCTGGGTAGGCTTCTATGTTCTGTATGGGTGGGTATTCCTGGATAGGGTAACGTTGCACAAAGTCCCTATTATCGTCCCACCAAGGGTCGTAATTTGGATCTAGGGGATTTGGTGCAGGTATCATAGGAATTTCTTCTGGGTTGAAGTCATGCATTTCCACTTGGTTTTCCGGGTTTTCTATCTCCATAGGTTGATCTGGGTTTTGTGGTTATGGGGCTACTAATTGTTCCAGACTTGGGTCAGCAGCAGTTGTAGCTAAGATATGGAAATTAGCTAGGCTTCTATTAAGCATATCTTGTGTATGGGCATCGGTTTTTCGCTTAGCAGCTGCTAAAACTCTTTGCTGTTGCAACTTTCGCATTCTCTTCCTACGAGCAAAAGCTTCCTTACTGAACCATCCTCGTTTCTTATGAGGGAATGGCTCTTCTGACTGAGCTCTAAAAGCAAACATTCCGTCTTCCTGATCAGCAGAATACCTAGAAAGGGCAGGCTGTGATAAGGTACCTTCACTCTTAGGTGAATCAGACAACTGACGACTCATGTCTGAGGGTCCTTGATCACTCATATTGTAAACTAACAAATAGTCAAATAACACATAACAAATAATTACAGTTATGCACTTATTTCTGAAATTTATTTCCTAACACAAAATTTAGAATTTAAGTGTCAGCAGAACACTTCTTTGGCTCAGACCAGTGGCTAGGCTCTGATACCACCTTCTGTCGCAACCCCCGATCCCTATTTCCCGGAAACGGGCGGACGCGATCTCAGAGTTTCGGTGGTATCAGTTATTTAATCTTGCAGCGGAATTTACATCAGGACCGTAGTTAGGAAATATTTATCATAGTAAAACCACCTCATTTAATATTAATAATCACATGGGTAAAACCCAAGTTTCTTAGTACAATACATTTATAGGGATAAACCCTATTTTATTGAATTTTTAAAACATCGTTTATTTGGTAACTTTTATAGCCACATTTTTCCCAAGCCTTCAGTGCTCTCCAGCTGGCTTTTTACTAATTGGCTGTCACTTTGGGTTACCTGAAACGTATTTTAAAAACATTTGTCAGTCGGAAATACTGGTGAGTGAATCCCAGTTTAATCAAGTTTAAATAAAAGTCACAGTGAACAGTATTGAGAGCGATCACATTGTTTATTTCTACAAAATTACTCCATTAGTATTGTCAACCCTGACTTGTGGGTCATATTACCCATTGGCTAACTCATTGTCCAATGGTAACGTATTGTCATCCTCGACTTACTGCTCACAGTGTAGTACATTTTGTATACAAAACCCCAACATACCGGCAGTAATTGAAGAACTACAAAGACTCAATCACTGCTATATTTCATTGTAAAACATTTAAGGTTTGGTAAAACATTACCAAAAAGATTAACAAAAAGAGGATAAACTCACATTGCTATCTTAGATTTCTTGTAAGGGTTTCCTGGATATAATCTATAATTTATACAAATGTACATTGGTTAGTATCATAACCCTTTGAAAATATTAATGATACCCTCCCCGAGACGGCATTCCAACAATTACGTCGGGCAGAACCACGACAGTTGTTACGAAACCCTAAATCAATCGGGCAGCGTAACTATTACGAAACTAGGGTTATAATACTTACAACGGAGCAGAACCTCGCTAATTAGGGGTATAATACCCGACTATTATAACTCTTCTACAGAATTTAAGATTTAGAATTGAGATTGTGAGCGACGGAAAATGAAAACTGATGCGTTCTATTTATAGTTGCTGAATTCGACTCTCACGCGGCCCGCGTAAGCGTAGCCATAGGGCTACGCGGCCCGCGTCAACATATGGTCAACGTATAGCTTGTCCGGCTCACCAAGTAGACCCGCCACGATGTCGACACGTGTCAGCTCAGGATGTTTCCGCGTTTGATGATCTCTCGCGGCCCGCTTGAACTAAAGAATTCAACGATTTCTGATTCTAGCCTTCATACCGCCCGCGTAAGGGTTTGATATGGGTTCACGCGGCCCGCCTCAGCCCTAAATTTAAACTTTTATATTTTGTTTAAATACTATAACGTATTTCGGGCTTGGTTTTCACATACGGGGTGTATTTACAGACATATAAGGATATTTTAAGATAAAATAGGGTGTCGGAAATATTATGAGAGTGTTGGTTTTACCGAGGGTTGTTACAAAATCCCCTATCCGCCCCCTTCCCGAACATTTTCTTTTATTGGGACGGGTTTGCTTTTCCTAGGGCCGAGGGGATAGGGATTGGCCGGTTATCCGCACGAAGCGTGAAAGTAAGTTCCCGGCCTCTTACCCCCCCTTCGGCATTTTCTTTCTTTTCTTCCTTTCTTAGCTTATTTTTTCTTTTGTCTTGTGCAGGAACCGAAATGTCACTTAGGGACGCATTGAAGGTTCCGAACTTCAATGTTCTGGACTTTGATTTCGACGAACAAGCGGAAGGTGAGATCCCTTTCTTAAAACAAGCCTCGGTGTCAGCTCACGAGATCCGTCCTGAGCAAAACGTTCCTGAGCCTCCTCCTGCTGATGCGGTGTCTTCTGTGGACAAATCTGCAAGAGAAGTTGCTGGGTCGTCCGGATCACAGGCTAAGAAGGGGTCCATACTGGACGATGTGGATAGTGATCCGGAGGTGCGGAGTTTGGATGAGGCCTTGGAGTACCGTCCTTCGGGTGCTTCCCTGAAAAGCAAGGGAATTTCTTTGAACATTGAGCCAAAAGGACTGATTCATCGGAAGCGGAAGGTGGAGGATCTGCAGATTTGTTCGTCTACCTCCCTGCCCATGCCAAAGTTGGTAAAGAAGGCTAAAAGTTCTTCCCATTCCCACTCGAGTGATAACGTCATGACTGAATTGGATGGGCATCTTTCAGGTGGGAAGTCATCTAGAGAGGAGGCCGTCTTGGCTCGTTCGGCTCCGACACCGGTTTTTCCGGGTGGCTTCCTTCCAGTAAATGAAGCTGAAAATATGGAGGTTGAAAACCCCATTATCTCGGGCAAGGGGGATGGAGAGACTCAGGGTGGAGCGAAGGTGGTGACGTTTTCAGGTACAATTTTGGACTCTTCTCTGGGTCCGGATTGCTTTATTGACGATGTGGAAGATCAAGTGTCTTCTCTTCCTCCGTCTTGATTCGGACCTGAGTTGATGTCCTTTTTTCGATATGCAGATGTGTTTGCGGACGACATGGAGATTGATCCAAATACCGCTGATGACAAGTTCATACCGGAATGGGACATTCAGAATAAGGATTCGGTGATGAATGATCTTACAGCCAGGATGTTCTTATTCAACATCAGTACTCCGCTGGATCATGCTCGGAGTAGAAAAATGAAAAACCAAGACTTGGGAGCGACGGTATTGCTAAATCAAGCTCAGTCTAATGTCTTTGTAATGGAGCTATATCGTCGATGGGTTGAGGCGGAATCGGTGAAGGAGGGCCTGGAGAAGGAAACCCGTGCTCTGAAACGCAAAATGCAAAGGACTCCGAATACCGAGAAAAAGCTTACACAACTTTCTCAAGATCTACAAGCTCAGAAGGAGAAGGCAAAATCCCTAACTACCCAAAACCAATCTTCCCAAGCTGTGGCTGCGTTTGCTTCGGAGGAGCGTGATAGGGTAGCAGCTGAGTTACAGAGTTTTGCTGAGTCTTCAAGGAAGAAGGACGAAGAGCATAGGGAGGTTTGGCCAAGATGGAGGAGGCTGTTTCTAACGCTCGTGCGGCGTATGAGAAAATGCTTGAAGGTCCGTTCCTTGCTTTTTATTATTATTCCTTCTTTTTAAATTTGCTAACACTTTTATCAGAACGTGATGCCCTTAAAACAGGAGAAGCCGAGTTGAAGGCTCGGATCGATGAGATGAAAGGTCATCACAAGACCGAAATTGAAGCGCTTAAATTAGAGAATGCTGATTTAGTGGCGAAGGTGGAGGGTCTGCAGGCGACCAAGGCGTGGCTTCTGACGGAGGGGGCACAACTTCTAGTGAAGAACATTCATAAGGGGCCGGAGATGACTACGGCTGTTGCCGCGGTGAATAATGCTATGAGTACCATTAAGGTTAACTCCGGTCTTCACAATGGGTATGTTCACGCGCTTAAAAAGAAGACCCCTTATGCTGAAGTCCCGTTGCTCAACCGGAACGCCGAAGCTGAGCTAAACACGGCCATCGCCTGCTTTGACTCTCTAACTTTTCCGGTAGTGAATGATCTACTGAAGCTTGTAAATGAGCCACTTTCCAAGATCCAGGAGGCATTGTTCTTTGCTGGAGGGGAATCATCGAAGGAATGAGGTGGACATACCCGGCTCTTTGGGGTATGCACCTTCGTTTGTTTCTGTTAGTAACTTTTTTGGAAGGTGGACATATTCGGTAATTTGGGATATGCACCTTATCTGGTTTAGAATTTTTGTAATAATTTCCATTTTACTGTTTGTACATTTGACAATTATCCTTAACTTTTGTGAATGGTTGGAATGATTTCCGGATGTGTTAGTCCGGCTATTTTGATGTAATCATTTCGTGTACATGCGTCCATGCTTTTTATGATTGCATTTTTCTTTTCTTAGAACGTTCTTATTGATATGCGGATCCGTCTTGTTTTTATACTTCGGATAATTTTAGGTGAAAGCAAAGGTTTGAACGTAGGCCAGTCCATCCTTGCTTTTTGGGGCTTAAGTCCCCTGGTTCTGCCGATGATGATTTTACGTTGCAACTTTAATAGCGATAGAAAGTTCATGCATTCTTATTTAATATATTCCAGAGTATATTCTTCCGGATATTACAAACTTTTAGTAAAAACGTTAGTGGGTGCGGGCAATACCCTCCACGATACATAAAAATGAAAAGATGCGGGCAATACCCTCCGCAGTACATGGAAAATAAGAAAGAGACGCGAGCCATAGCTTTCGCATTACAAATTTATTTAAAAAATTTTCAACTCTTCTTCAAAGGAAACATCTTTTGAGGTGCATCCCATTCCAGGTACGAGGAACGGGGGTTCCGTCCATTTTGATGAGCGTGTAAGCACCGTTTTTTCTGGTGTTTTGATTACATAGGGTCCTTCCCACCTTGGAGTCATTTTGCCTGTTCCTTCGGTCAGACTAGCATCGTTCCTCCTCATGACATAATCTCCTTCTTTGAAACGCACCTCTTTGACCTTGGAGTTGTAATGTTTTCCAACTCTTTTTTATATTTTGCCTCTCGGATGGCTGCAAGTTCTCTTCGCTCTTCTGCTATGTCGAGGTTCAGACGGAGTTGTTGTTCGTTTTCTTCTTGACTTTACAACATGCGATGAGTGGGAATCCCTACTTCGGCGGGAATGACCACTTCCTAGCCGTAAGTTAAGCTAAAGGGAGTTTCCCTCGTGCTTGTCTTCGGCATCGTCCGATGTGCCCATAGGACGTGCGGAAGTTCGTTGGCCCAGGAGACTCCTTCTTTCCCCAGGAGCTTTTTGATGCCTTCCATGATGCTGCGGTTGGCTCTTTCTACCTGTCCGTTAGCCTGGGGATGGGCGACCGAAGCGAAGCTTTCTTCAATATGCATTTTTTCGCACCAAATTTTGAACGGCTTTTCAGAGAACTGCTTTCCGTTGTCATTTACAATGCACAGTGGCATTCCGTATCTGCACACAATGTTTTCCCATACGAACCGGAGTATTTGATCCCCGGTGATGGTTCGGAGGGGTTTAGCTTCGATCCACTTGGTGAAGTAATCGATTGCGACCAACAGGAACCTTACTCCTCCTGTGGAAATGGGAAAAGGACCAACGATGTCAATTCCCCACTTTTGGAAGGGCCATGCCGAGGTTACAGGTACGAGGTTGTTCTTCGCACGAGGACTGATCGGAGCAAGTCGCTGGCAATCTTCACATGTTTGTAATTTGCCAACGGCGCTTTGGTGCATACCCGACCAGAAATATCCGGCATTCATTGATTTAGCTACGACCATTCTCGGTCCGGAGTCTATACCACAGATTCCCCAATGAATTTCTCTAATAACGTAACTGGCTTCTTTAGGTGTTAAACATCTCAGGAGCGGACCCCAAGAATGTCTTTCGGTAAAGCTTTCCATCATGAACTTGGTACTGAAGGGCTTTGACCCTCATCTTTCGTGACTGGGCTTTATCCTCCGGAAGCGTGCCGTTTTGTAGGTAATCCAGGATTGGTGTTATCCATGATTTCTCCTGTATAGTAATTGACATTACAGCTTCTACCTGACTGATGGCCGGAGTTTGCAAGGTTTCCACTAGTACTTCCTTAGACAAGTGACGGAATGTGACAGACGCCAGTTTGCTCAAAGCATCAGCTTTCTTATTTTTACTTCTCGGAATATGAACTACTTTGCATGAATCAAACGTGGTCATTAGACTATTGACTTGGCCTAAATACCGAATCATGTTCTCTTCCCGCGCCTTGTACTCTCCGTTGACTTGATTAGCCACCAGTAACGAATCAACGTGAGCTAGGACGGAGCTTGCACCGGCTTTGGCTGCCGTTTGGAGTCCAGCTAAAAGTGCTTCGTACTCTGCTTCATTGTTTGAAATTTTGAATTTGAAACGCAGAGCGTAAGTGTATTATATTCCCTCTGGATCTATTAAAATTAAACCGGCTCCAGACCCTTCTTTACTTGAGACTCCGTCTGTATACAAATTCCAGACTTTTGGGAGGACGGGCTTTTCCTTAGCATTTTCGCCCGTGGGGACTTTCGTAAGGAAATCTGCTACGGCTTGGCCCTTCACCGGACCTCTGGTTCGATAAGTAATGCTGAAGGCACTAAGCTCTATAGCCCACTCCGTAAGTCGTCCGGAGACCTCAGGTTTCCTTAGGATCTGCTGGATCTAGAGATTGGTTTGCACCTCTATATTGAAGGCCTGAAAGTACCTTCGGAGACGCCTTAACGCATCTACCAAAGCGAGTGCCATCTTTTCGATCATCGGATACCTGGTTTCGTAGTCTTTTAAGACGCGGCTCACATAGTAAACCGGTATTTGTGCTTGGTTTCGATGCACCACGAGTACCGCACTGATGGCAAAGTGAGAGGCTGAGAGATACACGGTGACGGTTTCTCCTGTTACTGGTGTGGTCAAAGTTGGCAAAGACCCAAGATAGACTTTTAGTTCTTGAAAGGCTGAATCAGCTTCTTTAGTCCATTCGATCTGACCCTTACCGGTGCTTTTCTTCAACATGTTCATGAAGGGAATAGTGCGATAGGCAGCTTTGGAAATAAAACGGTGAAGTGCCACCAACTTACCATTCAAAGATTGGATTTCTTTCGCCGTTTTTGGAGGCTGCATAGAAACTACGGCTTGAATTTTGTCTGGATGAGCTTGAATTCCGGACTGAGTTATCCATACCCCTAAGAATTTACCTTCTTCTAGGTCGAAGTAACATTTTTTAGGGTTCAACTTGAGATTGATACTCCGAAGCCTGGTGAAGGTTTCAAGTATGTCATCTATCATATGATCTTCGGCTTCGCTCTTGATAACCAGATCATCTACGTAGATTTCTAAGTTTCTTCCGATTTGTCCCTTAAATGCTTTATCCATCAACCTTTAGTAAGTAGCTCCGGCATTCTTTAATCCGAACGACATTTTAGTGTAACAAAAGAGGCCCTCATTTGTCACGAATGCCGTCTTGTCTTCGTCTTCCAGAGCCATTTGTATCTGATGGTATCCCTTGTATATATCCAGAAACCACTTAAGACGGAAGCTTGCTAGGGAATCGATTTTTAGATTGATCTCCGGGAGAGGGTAACAATCTTTCGGACATAAGTTGTTTAAGTCGAAGAAATCAACGCATATCCTCCACGTGTTGTCTTTCTTGGTGACCATTACCGGATTGGAGACCCAGGTTTGATACCGCACTTCCCTGATAATCCTGGCACTCAACAATTTGCGCACATCTTCTGCGATGGCCTTATGCCGGGCCGGGGCCATGTTCCTTTTTCTTTTAGCTACAGGTTTTACCGAGTGTGACACTTTCAGCTTGTGTTCAGCCAGAGCACGAGGAACCCCAACCACATCGGATGTTTGCCAAGCGAATTCATCGAGGGAGCTGGACAGCAGCTTCCATAATCGCTTCTTGATTCGTTCGGGGAGTTGTGCTCCGATGGAGATCTTTTGATCTGGAAAACGTGGGTGGATGGCCCATTCCTCCATAAGGAGGTTCGGAGGCTGTGTGCTACTTCCCTCCCTTTACCATATTTTCGCTACGCATAGGGTAGACTCAGAATGCAAGGTTGCTACACCAACTTCGGTGGGAAACTTTAATGATCCGTGAATGGTGGATCTAATATGTCGAAAGTGTCACACCCCTTTCTGCGGCGGAAGCACGAGGTGTGATCATGAAAGGTTCTCATTGCATACGAAAGGTAAACATACTACATGCTCAAAAATAACTTCAAACATTACATTACTGAAAATATAAGTCAAGTGTTTACAACACAAGATAGCATATTGTCTTAAAAGTCACAACTTTATTTAACGATAAACATAGCGACATCCAAGAGCATGAGTAAAACCGCGCGCACATCCATCCTAGTTACCTGAAATACATGTGAGTTTTTGGAAAAACGTCAACATAATGTTGGTGTGAATTCATGCAGTGATTGTTTTGAATGTTTAAATACTTGAATGAAAACATAGTATGTACTTGTAGAATGTATGAATGTTTGAATGTAACTCGTAAAACGTATCTGTAACTGAGTACTATGACTGTTTGACTGTGTGAGATCGCTAGTGGTTTGCAAGGCCACTAACATGTGTCACGACATAGGAAGCCACCAAACCTAGGCATTTTTGTCGACTTTGACTGAGACACAGAAGCACTCATTGGTAGAAGTAGGCCAAGAGTGGGGTTGCCTGAAACCCATTAGATCTAACCTTTTGTTCCGCGGTCTGAATGTATACGTTGATTAATGGTGCTTATGGTACCCTATTCGGGACATGATCTAGAATGTTTCACTTGAATGTTTTTGTACTCCATCATACCATTTGAAAATATTATAACAGTTGTAACATGTATTTCACCCCCCGAAGTTATAAAATTGAAAACAGTTAAAAGAAAAGGGGGAGCATGAACTCACAACTTTGCGTTCCTTGCGTCGTAAACTTCACCGGATTTGCTTAATTAACGTCGTGACCTAAACGTATTTTATTATCGTTAGTCACTAGACTTGTATCGCATAAGTACAAGTCACTGTCTTTGGTATATGTAATCTTGTGTTAAAAATAATTTATATTTTAACTAAGTATCTTACTTATATTATTTTCTCCAAAAATAAATATAAGTTTCTTGTAGTTTTTGCACTTTGCACCCGAGTTATGTATCTTGTATGTTGTATGTGTATTTTTGTTACAAAAATTATGGCGAGGTTTGTATTTGAAAATCATAGTTTAGAACACACTAGCAAACATTTGTCTAGAAAATATTTACTAAGTGTTAGGATTTTCAGAAAATTTCGCCATAGTCTCCTTTGTAAACGGAGGTGTCCATGCTAAGCAGCATATCATTTTCTTTTCGAAATCAAACCATGATCATCAATAATCAGCCCTTACGTTTTAATACGCAAAATACTATCTTTGTCGTTTCCGTTTCAATATGTGAAAAACTGGACTGTTTTCGGACGAGTAAATAAAATACTTAACTTATTCCAAAAATTCCCAAATTTTTGCGGAACGTCTTAATCGACCCACAAATTATTGTGTAAAAATATCGGGGCCCAGTTCATTATCAGTAATTTATAGAAAATCGTTTACCGAACTGTAATCAGATTTGTTACATTCTGATCACAACCTACGGAATAATTCGTTTAAAATTCCTCGTAAGTCCGTTTGATGAAATTCCAGTTGGAGGGTCACAAATACATCAGTGACCATCTTTGGTAAAAATTTCAGGGGCTGGTTCTGTTTAGGTTTCAAGTTGTGACTGAAAACGTATGGCCCATTTTACTGCAGTAAAAATCAGCCTTAGCTGCTGTCACGAAAACAGACTTTTAAAATAGTAAACGACCTTAAAAAAATACGATTCCAGCGCCATTTTCTTCGTTTTTCGGAAATACACAATTTAGGCTTCAGAAATTCCGTTTTTCGATTTATTAAAGTCTGTTTACAGCCTGTTGAAGTCGGCTGAATAAGTAACTCAGCATGTTGTTTTGTGGTTTAAATGTTACTAAATCGTATTATCAAGTGTCCGACAACGGGTTTATCAAAAGTTTGACGATCACACATCATATATGTATTAACCAACCCTAAACCATCAAGTTTTCATCTTTATGTATCAATCATAAGTAAACTTTTTATATGCAAATTTCATATAAACTTTTATGTTCATCTACTAGTTCTTGTCACATTAGTGATTTAAAACATACTACACCTGTTTGATTAATGAAACGAGATGAAACAAGATTAACAAGAGTATAACAAAGGACTTACTACTAGCTTATAGCTAGGGATGATTCTTGTGTGAAATGATGAGTAAAAGATGATGAAAAAGACTTGAAACAAAGCTCCTTAGAACCCTTCAACTTGCAACTTCCATGGATCACCTTGTAAGTTTTGAATGGACATGAAGATGGAAGAGATGAATGTTGAAAGTGATGGTGGTGATTTCGGTTTTTGGGGCAGCCGTGAGGGAGAGAGAGAGTGAGGAGAGAGAGTGAAGATATGAGAATGATGGTGGTGATATTGTGCCAAGATTTTATAAGATTCATTCATATATATTAGTTACTTCCACAAGCAAGATCCACCACATAATCTAATCAAAATATATAAAGCATGGAAGGATGATATGGTGGGGCCCATGAGGGCTGATTTTCGGTTGGGGGGGGGGGGTAATGTGTAATATTTTGCAACTAGAGTGGTAATGGTTAGTTACATATCAAGTATTACTTACATAGGGTATTTATTTGATATGTAGTGGGTGTTATGGTAAACGGGGACCACGACTAGCCAAGAAATAAATAAATAATGTGTTTGGCAAAATTTAGTGTCCCGGGTAATGTCCGGTTGTTTGGTTAAATACCTTTCCGTTAAAGTGCCAAATTGCACCGTTTAGTGTCTTTTATGTACCCTTTTTACCCCTTTCAATTCCCGACACTTAGGGAAATATTCTGGACGATAAAACGTAAAGTCTGTATGACATTTATTGTTTAAAAGCTGGTCATAGCTGAATTTAATAAAATTATGCACTTAAAGTGCGTTTCGGGTGCTTTTTAGTGCGTATTTTAGCTTTTGGAGCGACTATACGTTAACCCTTGTATGTACTCTTGGGTTTTAATGCATTCTTGACGTTGGACCTACACCTAGGCCTCAGTTCTAATGTCCGACTGCTTTCTGCAGTTCTGTTGACACAATGTGTCTTACCGGTGAGTTTACTAGTATTTTTGACGCGATGCTCTCGTTAATGCACCAAGCACTATTTTGTAGTATAAAACGTGTATGAATTCACTTGTATAGTATGTAATCAGACAATGTTGACGTTTAAGCACATAATAGCAGTCATTAAGTAATAATTAAAGTGTACGGAAATTACCGGTTTTGTGCTAGTTGTCACAGTCTCCCCCCGTTAAAAGAATTTCGTCCCGAAATTCAGGCTGAGCTAACCCTCGCAGGAGTCTTCTTGAACAGGTGGGGATACTTTTCTTTGAACTGGTCTTCACGTTCCCATGTGTACTCGGGTCCGTGCTTAGAGTTCCAACGCACTTTGACAAGTTTAACAGTGCTCCTCCTGGTCTTGTTAACTTTCCAGTCGGTAACCTCAACGGGTTGTTCTGTAAATCGGAGGGCGTCATCAATATGTATTTCATCCACAGGGATGATCACGTCCTCTTGTGTTGGACTCTTCTTGAGGTTGGATACATGAAACGTATCATGTACTCCATTAAGTTCTTCCGGTAACTCCAACTTGTATGCCACGGTACCAATTTTTCGCAAAATCTTGAATGGTCCGATGTAGCGTGGATTCAGCTTTCCACGCTTTCCAAATCTTACTACGCCCTTCCAAGGTGAGACTTTTAACAACACTTTGTCCCCCACCTCGAAATCTAATGGCTTTCGATCTAAATCAGCGTAGCTCTTTTGTCGATCCCGAGCCGCCTTAATGCGCTCTCGGATTTGCGTAATCTTGTCAGTTGTCTCTTGTATAAGTTCAGGACCAACCATACGTTTATCTCCTGCGTCTGCCCAACATAAGGGCGATCGGCACTTGCGGCCATACAGAGCTTCGAACGGTGCGGCTTTTATACTCGTATGATAACTGTTATTGTAGGAAAACTCAACTAAAGGTAGATGAGTATCCCAGCTGCCGCCTAGATCCATGACACATGCGCGAAGCATATCTTCTAACGTTTGTATAGTCCGTTCGCTCTGGCCGTCTGTTTGCGGATGGAATGCCGTGCTCAGATCTAACTGAGATCCAAAGGCTTCCTGAAATGATTGCCAGATTCTTGAGACCAAGCGTCCATCTCTGTCTGAAATAATTGAGATAGGCACTCCATGACGTGCCACAATTTCTTTTAAGTATATCTCAGCAAGCTTTCCGGTGCTATCCTTCTCTTGGATCGGTAGGAAATGCATAGATTTCGTTAATCGATCAACTATTACCCATATCATATCGTGCCCTCTCAGGGTCCTGGGTAATTTCGTTATGAAGTCCATCGAGATTTGTTCCCACTTCCACACGGGAATCTCTGGTTGTTGTAGTAGGCCGGACGGTTTCTGATATTCAGCCTTAACCTTAGCACAGGTTAGGCATTTTCCAACATAAACAGCAACATCGCTCTTGAGTCTCGGCCACCAATAGTATTCCTTTAAGTCTTGATACATTTTGTCTGATCCTGGATGGATCGAGTATCTTGATTTGTGCGCTTCATCAAGGATGACTTCTCGTATGCCACCATAGAGCGGAACCCAGATGCGCTTCTTAAAGTACAAGGTTCCCTCTTCATTTGGCACCATATATTTCAATGCACCCCTGAGGTATTCAGCTTTACGATTTTCTTCCTTGAGAGCTTCTTGTTGTGCGTCACGAATGCGCGTAGTGAGGTTCGTTCGAATAATCATTTCCAATGCTCGAACCCTTAGGGTCTTAACCCTTTCTTTTCGACTTAGCGCGTCTGCTACAACGTTTGCTTTTCCAGGATGGTACTTAATCTCACAGTCGTAATCATTTAGCAGCTCGACCCATCGCCGCTGGCGCATATTCAATTCTTTCTGATCAAATATGTGTTGTAGGCTTTTGTGATCTGTGAAGATTGTACATTGAGTACCATATAAATAATGTCGCCAGATCGTCAAGGCGAATACCACCGCACCTAGTTCCAAGTCGTGAGTGGTATAGTTTCTTTCATGAACCTTCAATTGTCTTAAAGCGTAAGCGATGACTTTCTGGCGTTGCATGAGTACGCAACCCAAGCCTTGTCGTGAAGCGTCACAGTATACCACGAAGTCTTCAGTGCCTTCGGGTAATGATAGTATTGGTGCATCGCATAGCTTATTCTTGAGTAGTTGGAAGGCTTCTTCCTGTTTGTCACCCCAGTCGTATTTCTTGTCTTTCTGTGTAAGGGTCGTTAGCGGTTGAGCTATCTTTGAGAAATTCTCAATGAATCGCCGATAATAGCCTGCTAAGCCCAAAAATTGACGAACTTCAGTTGGGGTTTTGGGAGCTTCCCAATTCTTTATGGCTTCTATCTTGGATGGGTCTACATGAATGCCCTTCTCATTCACAACATGACCAAGAAATTGTACTTCGCGAATCCAAAATTCGCATTTTGAGAACTTTGCATAAAGTTTCTCCTTTTTCAGTAGTTCCAGGATGGTCCTGAGGTGTTGTTCATGTTCTTCTTTCGTTCGTGAGTATATCAGGATATCATCGATAAATACAATCACGAATTTATCGAGATATGGTTTGCAAACGCGGTTCATCAGATCCATAAAGACCGCTGGTGCGTTCGTCAGTCCAAATGGCATCACAAGAAACTCGTAGTGCCCATAGTGTGTTCTGAATGCAGTCCTTGGTACGCTTTCCTCTTGTACTCTCAATTGATGGTATCCAGATCGAAGGTCGATCTTGGAATAGTAGCTTGATCCTTGCAATTGATCAAATAAGTCATCAATCCTTGGTAGTGGATACCGATTCTTGATTGTGAGCTTGTTCAGTTCTCTGTAGTCGATACACATCCGCATAGTTCCATCCTTCTTCTTTACGAACAATACTGGAGCTCCCCAGGGTGAGAAGCTTGGCCTAATGAACCCTTTATCCAACAACTCCTGGAGTTGTGTAGATAATTCTTGCATTTCGGATGGTGCAAGCCGGTAGGGAGCCTTGGCTACATGAGCAGCTCCTGGAACCAAGTCTATACGGAATTCGACTTGTCGTTGCGGAGGTAGTCCTGGCAGATCTTCGGGAAAAACATCAGAGAATTCCTTCACCACAGGAATGTCTTCGAGTTTCGGCTCCTCAGCCTTCTTGTCTACAACATGCGCTAGGAAAGCAACACATCCTTTCCTTAAGCACATCTGTGCCTTCATACAACTGATGATTCGTAGAGGCGCGTCTCGTTTTTCTCCGTGCACAATGAGAGTTTCGTCATTCGCTAAAGGGATGCGAATGATTTTCTCGTGACAAATAACTTCGGCTTTGTTTTTGGACAACCAGTCCATTCCGACCACTACATCGAAACTACCCAATTGAATAGGTAAGAGGTCGATGCTAAATCTTCGTTCACCAAGTTCTAGTGTGCAGCCTCTAACAACTTCGCCCGACTCCACAAGTTTACCATTGGCTAGTTCTATGGAATAAGGAATTTCTAATCTACTAGATTCTATTCCAAGCATGCGTTTAAATTCCACAGACATGAAGCTAAAATCGGCGCCAGTGTCAAATAATATGGATGCAAAGTGATTGTTAATGAGAAACGTACCGGTGACCACGTTAGGGTCCTCGCGTGCGTTCTTTGCTCCAATCACAAATGCTCGGGCCTGAGCATTGTTTCCCTCTGGGCAGTCCTTCATGAAATGATCATTGCTTCCACATCTGAAGCATCCTTGGTTCCGCCCAGCTCTATTACCATTCCGGTTACCATTGCCATTTCGCCCATTGTTTCCATTACCATTACCATTGCGGCCTCCAATACCTTTACCCCAACAGTCCTCGGTACGGTGGCCTGGCTTTCCACAGTTCTCGCACTTCCCAACGCGACAATTTCCCACATGGTGAAAGCCACAGCGGTCACACTTGGGCAGAGTGCCCTGGTATTTCTTAGCTTCAGACTCATTTGCAGTTGCGAAGGTTTTTGCCTCCCTAGGTGGGTTAGTGTCACGCTTCTTGTTGTTAGAACCCTTGTTGTTGCTGCGGGTTGCTTGGCTCAGATTTGAATGCTTTCTCTTTTTGTCACCAGATGACTCAGCATGCATCTCGGTCTTCTCAGTTGGGTTCAGTGATAGTTTCTTCATACGGACACAGTCTTCAGTAAGGCTGACAGCCAGAGTTACAGCCTCGGTGATTGTTTGAGGTTTGGCCGAAGTTACCATGCCGCGAAATTCTGGGGCCAGTCCCCAAATGTAGCGTTCAACGCGCTTAAATTCGGGAGTCACCATGTAGGGAAGTACTCTAGACAGATCGTGGAACCTTCGAGTATACCCATTAATGTCAGCACCTTCCATGGTCAAGTGCCAGAACTCCGTTTCCAGTCTTTGGAGTTCAGCACGAGAGCAATACTTCTCTCTCATTCTTTCCTTTAGTTCCTCCCAAGTTAGGCCATAAGCGGCATCATCGCCCAAAGTTTGGACCTGCAAGTTCCACCAGGTCAAAGCTTCATCGACAAACAACCCAGTAGCAAAAGTGACTTGTTGATCCGCGGTACACTTGCTCATGCGGATAGTGGCTTCAGTTTTCTCCGTCCAGCGTACAAACGCTACTGCACCTCCTGTGCCGTCATAGTTCATTGGTTTGCAGTCGAGAAACTGCTTGAAAGTGCAGCCTTGAGCTGCGTTTCCTCCAGACGAATCTCCATGCCCGTTACGTCTAGCATTGCTTGGTTCTCCGCTGTCTTGAGTTCGGTTTGCCTCGTATTGGGCGATAGCAGCGGAGATCCGTTCTTCCAGTAGAGCGTTCAGCTCTTCAGCAGTGGGGGAGGAGGAGGTTGATCATCATTGCGAGCATTCACAGCTTTCCTGGGTGCCATGTTCTGACAGAACATAACACAACAGGGTTAAATATTTGTTTGATATCGTCATACTAGACAGTAGTAGCATATATATTCACAGGTATATACCACATAAGTGACATCAAACATTTATTACTCTAGCAGAGTACTTAGTAGGCTTGCACTGAGGGAATCTACACATGACAAGGCTTGCTGTGGTTTCTGTGCACTGAATTTCATAATTATGTATGCATCCATAATTACGTAAATCCTTGCACAGTCCGCACAGTTCGTTTCATCCTCGTGTCTCTTCCTTCAGATGGGCCATCGCTTTCAGGTAAATTCACGTATACTTGTGACATTCTACTTCTAGTTTATGCTAATTATCCCACATAATTGCAAGTAGTTTCTCAGTTAAAGACAAGTGCTACTCATGTGCACCCTAAGTCTCGTAGTGTCTTTTCTTGACTCATGTAAACAGTTTCAGGTAGTGGATGTCGCGGGAAGTTTTATGCAATGAAAACTCTTTGGAAAATTGTTTTCGTGAAAGGATCCTAGAGATTGTAGACTAGACTCGAGAAGGAATCCTGGTTCACTACAATCGCAGCTCTGATACCAATTTGTCACACCCCTTTCTGCGGCGGAAGCACGAGGTGTGATCATGAAAGGTTCTCATTGCATACGAAAGGTAAACATACTACATGCTCAAAAATAACTTCAAACATTACATTACTGAAAACATAAGTCAAGTGTTTACAACACAAGATAGCATATTGTCTTAAAAGTCACAACTTTATTTAACGATAAACATAGCGACATCCAAGAGCATGAGTAAAACCGCGCGCACATCCATCCTAGTTACCTGAAATACATGTGAGTTTTTGGAAAAACGTCAACATAATGTTGGTGTGAATTCATGCAGTGATTGTTTTGAATGTTTAAATACTTGAATGAAAACATAGTATGTACTTGTAGAATGTATGAATGTTTGAATGTAACTCGTAAAACGTATCTGTAACTAAGTACTATGACTGTTTGAATGTATTTATAACATGTATCTGTAACTGAGTACTATGACTGTTTGACTGTGTGAGATCGCTAGTGGTTTGCAAGGCCACTAACATGTGTCACGACATAGGAAGCCACCAAACCTAGGCATTTTTGTCGACTTTGACTGAGACACAGAAGCACTCATTGGTAGAAGTAGGCCAAGAGTGGGGTTGCCTGAAACCCATTAGATCTAACCTTTTGTTCCGCGGTCTGAATGTATACGTTGATTAATGGTGCTTATGGTACCCTATTCGGGACATGATCTAGAATGTTTCACTTGAATGTTTTTGTACTCCATCATACCATTTGTAAATATTATAACAGTTGTAACATGTATTTCACCCCCGAAGTTATAAAATTGAAAACAGTTAAAAGAAAAGGGGGAGCATGAACTCACAACTTTGCGTTCCTTGCGTCGTAAACTTCACCGGATTTGCTTAATTAACGTCGTGACCTAAACGTATTTTATTATCGTTAGTCACTAGACTTGTATCGCACAAGTACAAGTCACTGTCTTTGGTATATGTAATCTTGTGTTAAAAATAATTTATATTTTAACTAAGTATCTTACTTATATTATTTTCTCCAAAAATAAATATAAGTTTCTTGTAGTTTTTGCACTTTGCACCCGAGTTATGTATCTTGTATGTTGTATGTGTATTTTTGTTACAAAAATTATGGCGAGGTTTGTATTTGAAAATCATAGTTTAGAACACACTAGCAAACATTTGTCTAGAAAATATTTACTAAGTGTTAGGATTTTCAGAAAATTTCGCCATAGTCTCCTTTGTAAACGGAGGTGTCCATGCTAAGCAGCATATCATTTTCTTTTCGAAATCAAACCATGATCATCAATAATCAGCCCTTACGTTTTAATACGCAAAATACTATCTTTGTCGTTTCCGTTTCAATATGTGAAAAACTGGACTGTTTTCGGACGAGTAAATAAAATACTTAACTTATTCCAAAAATTCCCAAATTTTTGCAGAACGTCTTAATCGACCCACAAATTATTGTGTAAAAATATCGGGGCCCAGTTCATTATCAGTAATTTATAGAAAATCGTTTACCGAACTGTAATCAGATTTGTTACATTCTGATCACAGCCTACGGAATAATTCGTTTAAAATTCCTCGTAAGTCCGTTTGACGAAATTCCAGTTGGAGGGTCACAAATACATCAGTGACCATCTTTGGTAAAAATTTCAGGGGCTGGTTCTGTTTAGGTTTCAAGTTGTGACTGAAAACGTATGGCCCATTTTACTGCAGTAAAAATCAGCCTTAGCTGCTGTCACGAAAACAGACTTTTAAAATAGTAAACGACCTTAAAAAAATACGATTCCAGCGCCATTTTCTTCGTTTTTCGGAAATACACAATTTAGGCTTCAGAAATTCCGTTTTTCGATTTATTAAAGTCTGTTTACAGCCTGTTGAAGTCGGCTGAATAAGTAACTCAGCATGTTGTTTTGTGGTTTAAATGTTACTAAATCGTATTATCAAGTGTCCGACAACGGGTTTATCAAAAGTTTGACGATCACACATCATATATGTATTAACCAACCCTAAACCATCAAGTTTTCATCTTTATGTATCAATCATAAGTAAACTTTTTATATGCAAATTTCATATAAACTTTTATGTTCATCTACTAGTTCTTGTCACATTAGTGATTTAAAACATACTACACCTGTTTGATTAATGAAACGAGATGAAACAAGATTAACAAGAGTATAACAAAGGACTTACTACTAGCTTATAGCTAGGGATGATTCTTGTGTGAAATGATGAGTAAAAGATGATGAAAAAGACTTGAAACAAAGCTCCTTAGAACCCTTCAACTTGCAACTTCCATGGATCACCTTGTAAGTTTTGAATGGACATGAAGATGGAAGAGATGAATGTTGAAAGTGATGGTGGTGATTTCGGTTTTTGGGTCAGCCGTGAGGGAGAGAGAGAGTGAGGAGAGAGAGTGAAGATTTGAGAATGATGGTGGTGATATTGTGCCAAGATTTTATAAGATTCATTCATATATATTAGTTACTTCCACAAGCAAGATCCACCACATAATCTAATCAAAATATATAAAGCATGGAAGGATGATATGGTGGGGCCCATGAGGGCTGATTTTCGGTTGGGGGGGGGGTAATGTGTAATATTTTGCAACTAGAGTGGTAATGGTTAGTTACATATCAAGTATTACTTACATAGGGTATTTATTTGATATGTAGTGGGTGTTATGGTAAACGGGGACCACGACTAGCCAAGAAATAAATAAATAATGTGTTTGGCAAAATTTAGTGTCCCGGGTAATGTCCGGTTGTTTGGTTAAATACCTTTCCGTTAAAGTGCCAAATTGCACCGTTTAGTGTCTTTTATGTACCCTTTTTACCCCTTTCAATTCCCGACACTTAGGGAAATATTCTGGACGATAAAACGTAAAGTCTGTATGACATTTATTGTTTAAAAGCTGGTCATAGCTGAATTTAATAAAATTCTGCACTTAAAGTGCGTTTCGGGTGCTTTTTAGTGCGTATTTTAGCTTTTGGAGCGACTATACGTTAACCCTTGTATGTACTCTTGGGTTTTAATGCATTCTTGACGTTGGACCTACACCTAGGCCTCAGTTCTAATGTCCGACTGCTTTCTGCAGTTCTGTTGACACAATGTGTCTTACCGGTGAGTTTACTAGTATTTTTGACGCGATGCTCTCGTTAATGCACCAAGCACTATTTTGTAGTATAAAACGTGTATGAATTCACTTGTATAGTATGTAATCAGACAATGTTGACGTTTAAGCACATAATAGCAGTCATTAAGTAATAATTAAAGTGTACGGAAATTACCGGTTTTGTGCCAGTTGTCACAGAAAGCACACATCCCTGGTCTTCCCAGTATGACATTATGGAAGGATCTCGCACCGACAACCAAGTATGTTAAGTTGACCGTTCTTGCTAAACTTCCGGTGCCCAGCGTAGTTGGCAGTGTGATTTGCCCGATTGGCTGAACCACTTCTCCGGAGAAGCTTACTAACGGCATTGATACTTGTATCAACTTTGCTTTGGTCTGTGGAGCTAACTACTGGAAGCACTGCTGGTACATGATCTCAGAGGCACTTCCGCTGTCAACATAAATCCGCCGAACTTTGTGACCTGCTATAACCACATATACGATGATTGGTCCATCCTTGATTTCTCCCGGAGTGATTGGAGGGAAGGCTATTGGCTGATGCATCCATGCGGCTATATGATGATTGGTCCGTTTGATGCCTTGGTTACCCATTTTTCTTATCATGCAAATTGCGGACTGTTTGTTCGGATTATACACCGAATTACCAGAAGACTTGCCTTCCTTCACCTCCTTCACCAGATGTGAAAGCTTGCCAGAGCGAACTGCTTTTTCGATTTCTTGTTTCAAAGACCAGCAGTCATCTGTGTTGTGCCCTCGTGCATGGTGGTAGTCACAATATTTCTTGGAATTCTTATCTCACATGTTCCGAAGCTTTGGAGGTGTGGGAAAATTGGCTCCTTCGGCACTGAGGATTTCACTAGGAGTTTTGGAGAGATCCGACAAATTATAGAACCTTGACCCAGAACTTCTTCCTCGCTGAGATCGATCGTTTCTGCTGTAAGGATGCGCTCGTCCCCTATTTCCGGACGGAGTTTTATCGAACACGAAACCTCCGTTTTTCTTCCAAGAAGACATTTTCTGATCTGCTTCTGGTACTGGATTACAAGCATTTTTCCCACAAGCGAAGGCTCGGGCTCGCTCCATTAGCACTTCCATTGTTTTTGGGAGATTTTCGTGTAGCTTTTCTACCAACTGATTATTCCGGACACCGTGACAAAAGCCGGATATCCTTAGTTGGTCTACCACCCCACTGATCTGCATACTTTCTCGATTGAAATGGTCGATAAAACTATCCAGGGATTCCCCATCCTTTCTTCGGATGTTGTGTACTTCGGTGATTTCTTTGGAATAGTACCTTTGTTGACTGAAGTTTTGAAGAAACAGCCTTCGGAACTCCTCGAAATCATTGATTTCGCCTTCATTTAAAGCATCAAACCACACTCGTGCAGCCCCGGTTAATGTTTTTGCAAACATAAAACACCAGGCTGGCATCGGCCATTGTTCCACTCGTGCGAATCCATCGAAATCGAACATGTGATCGTCCGGATCCGTGGTGCCATCGTATTTTTTTACTGTGGTTGGCATTTTGAGCTTCAGAGGAAGCTTGGCGTGAGTGATGCGGGAACTCAATTTGGACTTAGCCGTCATGGATACCGGATGGTACGATTTAGTGAGGTCTGGGTCATTGACCCCTTCTATTTGGGAGTCATTTCGTACCGCAATTGCTGGAGATGGTCTGGAGGAGCCCTGCACATAACTGTTATAAGTTTCCGAAGTAACTAATGTGGAGAAAATGGGGGAGGTGAAAGTTTCAGGACCCATAGTCCTTACCGGAGTTTCGTCATGAAATAGCCTGGTTCGTAAACTGAGGATCTGCTCATCTCTAGCCTGTTGGGCTTTTAGGTGTCGTAAGAGACTTGCATTCTTTGAAAGAAATTCCGCATCGAATTCTGATGCCTGTGAAGTTGGCATCAGTATGAATGGTAAAGTTGTTCCTGGTCCTGAGCTCAAAGGAGCTGAAACCATGGAGGCGAAACTTGTTGTAGTTGTAGCTTGCATACTAGCAGCAGTTGATCCCCGAATTTATAGAACCCGAGGCCGCCATAGATCAGTTATTTCATTGCTCAAGAAATTCACAAAGTGAAGGACTGTGAGCTGTGAAATCGGATGGCGCCAATTGAAGATCCAAAATTAAGCTAAGGCCGAAGCCTGCAAAGACGGTATGGATCTTATGGGAGATGAGGACTTGAACCTGCAAAAGAGAAAACCGTTAGGCTCGCCGCAGAGATGGGAGGGCCACTCTGCGACCACCCTCCGGTTTGAGGATAAGTATTTGATAGAGAGAGAAAATAGAGAGAGAAAGTAAGGACGAAGGTTCAGAAAATCGTACTTGGTGATGTACTTGAACTGGGTATTTATAGTGGTCAACTGTGATGACGTCATCCGTCCATACGAACTTAAACAGTCGTTCGTCTTTGGTGATGTGGGGGTACGAAGGTCTTCTGAGTGTTCATCCATGGGTGATTCGGTCCGTCCCTTAGGACAAGGTCCGGACTCGGATATGTGTCTTCAATATGTAAAAACATTTCCACCGTCATGTGATGATGGGTGTGAAAAATGACTTGATCCTTAGTCGACAGTTTTTCATAAGTGGAAAACTAAGTGAGACGCCTAACATTTAAACTGGAATAAGATAAAAATTCTAATATTATACACTCCTGCTTAATTGCATACTGAATAAAGAAGCTTGTTATACAATTTGCATTGTGCCCCTAATAACACTTTTTAAAATCACTTTATTAAGCATATACTTGAAATAAACTTTATGTTATTATTATTCATGACGCCTATGCATCATCACATGTTAGTAAATACTGTCGAAGATTAGTGCTGACATAACTTATCAGACACGGTATGATAAGACACAATGACCTGAGATACGAGACATGAAAATGATACGATAACTTATCGTGTCATTATTTTCAAATACCAACACAACCTGTTTCGAAATAGGTCAATATGAAACATGTTAACAAACCTGTTTAGGAACATAATAGATATCACATATGTAGGAACCTGTTTAGTGAAACAAAATATGCCAAAACTTGAAAAAATTCTTAACCAATGTTTTAAAAACCAATTTTTAAATTGTACCGGGTTAGGTTCATAAATGGTTTAACATGTTGAACTGGGTTATACCGAGTGGTTCAATCAGTTGGCTAATTAACCCTATAAATCCATAAAATACAACTTCAACTCAAAAATAATACAAAATTACATCATTCCTTAATAAAAATATTTCAAATATTAATCCATAATTAAAAAATAATCCAAAAATTCACTATTGGTACCTTTTCGGGCGCTAAGTTTTACTAAAAAAGTAAATCATCATCTTTTTGGCGCATAAAAGATTAAAATTCTTAATTTTAACCTTTACCTGGTACCTGTATGTGTGTAAACCGATATAACCCAATTTACCAGCGGTACAACTTATTTGCCGTTCCCACAGTTACCAGTATGTTTCGTGCCGGCCAAGCTTTCGGCATCTGGTTTAACCAGTTCAACCGGCCGGTTTAAACCGGTTTTTAAAACCTCGGTCCTAACTTATACGTAATCCTTAACATGATAATCCTTAACATTTTAATCCTTAGCAAATTTAAAACAAGAATATGTAGGAACACAATAGATATCACATATGTAGGAACATGTTTAGTGAAACAAAATTTGCCAAAACTTGATAAAAGTCTTAACCAATGTTTTAAAAAACAGTTTTTAAATTGTACCGGGTTAGGCTCATAAACGGTTTAACCGGTTGAACCAGGTTATACCGTGTAGTTCAATCGGTTGACTAATTAGCCATATAAATCCATAAAATACAACTTCAACTAAAAAATAATCCAAAACTATATTATTCCATAATAAAAATATTCCAAATATTAATCCATAATTAAAAAATAATCCAAAAATTCACTACTGGTACCTTTTCGAGTGCTAAGTTTTACTAAAAAGGTAAATCATCATCTTTTTTGGCGCATAAAAGATTAAAATTCTAAATTTTAACCTTTAGCGGTACATGTATGCCGGTTTAAACCGATATAACCCAATTTACCATCGGTACAACTTTTGTGCCGTTCCCACAGTTTATCAGTATGATTCGTGTCGGCCAAGCTTTTGGCATCCGGTTTAACCAGTTCAAATAATAATTCTTAACATATTAATCCTTAGCAAATTTAAAACAAGAATCTATAAAGGTCAAAACATAATATCCGTTACAAATATAAGCTGGTCGTTAACAAGTTAACATGTCGTTAATAAGTTAACATGTCTTTAACATGTTTAGACACGAATTTTATCGTGTCCTAAACGTGTCGACCTGTTTAAGACACAAACCATGTTAAGCCCGAACACAAAAGATGTTAAGAATGTGTTATTTTGTGTCATGTTAACAAATCATCATCATCATCATACTCAGTAAATCCCACTAATAGAAAAACTAAGGTAGGGTCTGAGGAGGGTAGATGTTGACAGCCTTACCTCTACCCCGTAGGAATAGAGAGTCTGCATCCAGTGAGACCCCCGGCTCGATTGTAGTTTTGTATAAGCCTTGGACCTAAGACACATAACACTCAAACAATCGGGACAGAGACTGATTGGTGCATGTACACCCGTGTCTTTCAGCTATCAACGTCACCACATGATGCATGATTAACCATCCGCCGCTTTTAACATTATTTTCACGAAATTAGTAAAATAACGTTAAAGTTAGTACCATTTCACTTTTGTCCCCCGAACGCCCACACATATATACATTATATGGGCATGTCATGTTAACAAATCCGTGTCTAAAATTGCCAGCCCTAGTTATGGTTGTCATTATTAATGACCACAACCAGTGAACAAATCCTACCTAAATCATATTAAGAAAAGATTATATAAACTTTATCAGGTATGTTGTTAAATACAAGCATTTTGATGCATGCCCATTTTTGAGAAAAGTTTACGAGCTCCAGTTGATGATTAGATCACTACATTTTGGGTCTGTTTGGTATGGGGTAATGGAATAGATGAGAGAATGGAATGGACGGGGTAATGGAATGGACAACGGAAAGAAATGGATCATTCCATTCCATTGTGATGTTTGGTTACTCATACGTGAATAGAATGAATCATTAATTTGTACAATTTGATAAACAAAAAAAGATGAAGTAACGAAACACAACTGTATTAAAAACGACAAAAATATAATTGCCTCAATAATAATAATAATAATAATAATAATAATATATTAATGATAAAAAAAATTAATAATAGATTTTTGATATATATTAATATTAGTATGAATATTAATAAATAATAATAATAATAATAATAATAACAACAACATATTTCTTTCCATTTCTTGAAGGAATGGAAAAAAACACCTACATACCAAGGAATGGAAATTATTATATTTGGAAGGAGTTAAATTCCTTTGGAATGCTCCATTTCATTACCACATGATAACCAAACATGTTTCTTTTCATTCCATTAGAATGATTCATTCCATTCCACCTTCCATTCCTTCATACCAAACGCTACCTTTATGTCACATGTAAAGGTAATAACATTCGGTATGTTATAATTAGTACAAACAAAAATCTACACTTCACATATGCACCCCTTATGGTTTAGCCCCTTTACCAAATATCCTTCCACTGCTTATAAGCGAAACCTTAGGGTATGGGGCATCTTATTCAACACCCGATTAGCATTCTAGTCTTGTCATGTTCCAATTAATTCAATAAACTGATAAACTTATGCTCCAAACTATTCAATGAAACCACAACACGACTAAATTCCTATACCTTTCAACCAATTTGTAGTGTAGATCAAGTTGAGTTATGATAGATGTTATATGAGTTTTTGTAAAACTGGAGAACATTGCACCTACGCATATATATGATTTTCAACATAATGGCTGATTGTTTTATTGTACAAAATATTGTGTCATGTAAAGGGTTCCTACCTACATTTACTTTGAATGATCCCCTAAAAAAACCCCAAATCATTACAAAACTTGTACTCATTTTATACAAGTGTTTTCACACCACTTATGTTCATTTTAGCGCCAAACAACAATTAATTCCATGGGCTTGTGGCAACTTCGTGCTTTAACCCATTCCAAGTATTAAAATTACCCATTACCAAACCCACTACATGACACATTACTAAAACCTAAGTAACAAATCTATCAATAGATTTCTAAGCATAAAAATATTAACTTGTAATGTGGAGTGGTTATTCCTGACTTCTCGTTTTGAATTTTAGACTTGTGGTACTTTATTTAGAACTTTTTAAGGTGATATCGTGCTTTATGGCTACTTTAAAATTTATGTTTCATTTTGAAAGTTTTTTACATGTTTTTAAAGAATCTGAATTAAATCAAATTTATTCGAATTCGAATTTTTAATCGAATACGAATTGAATACGAATCGAATACGAATTGGGTTTTTTATTCGAAAACGAATTCAGTAGGTTTTAATCGAATTCGAATCGAATACGAATTCCAGGAAAAATAAAAATTATTCGAACAATTCGATTCGAATAATTCGGAAATTTGATATTCGATTCGATGAACACCCCTAGGGACATCTGGCGACAAGAAGATGCTCTTAGAAGACAAAAAGGACGACACGTGACACCAATGGCAGGACGCCAACAGCGATCGTAAGATCTCCATGGGACAGACCGACAACAGTACAAAAGGACGCTGAGCTAGAGCAAATAACCATGCGCCACATCACCTCTAGGCCTGAACATGCTAGAGAGGACAGAATGGATATTTCTCCTAGTCGAACAGCTAGCAAACAACGGCTAGGTGGCAAATTTCTTCTTTCACACTCCTCCGGCTATAAATAGAAGACTCGGCCTTCAGGTTTAGGGATTGGATTTTTTACTCACTCACTTTATACATACACTTGTCTTCAAAGCGATTACTTATTATCACGCCGAATAATGGTTACAAGGAGAACCCCCATATTCTCCTCCTTGTAGCGAGTCACCGGTGTTATCCGTTTTGTAGGATACTTTGGAAGAATCAGTCATTCATCGAGTGAAGAACAGAGATTGAACTATCTTATTCGAGATGACCCAGCTAAATAGTCTCGTACTATCTAGTGTTTCTTCAAATAGGCATCTATTATGCATTTCTTTGGAGATTGCTACCACCACTTTCAAATAAATGGCTACACCCCAGTTTGCAAAGATTTTACTTAATCCATGAAATGCTGCAACTTTTCTTAGTAATAAATAAAGTTTTTGCGTAGTTGGTTAAAGTAGTAACACAATTACTTAAAATACAATCCTGGGTGTTACTTGATTTTTACCCAAGATACATGAAGTAGTTGTATGTAAAATGTGGATTACAAGAAAAATGACCATGATACGTATTATTTTGTTGGAATTAGTCCATCATCACACACCGACACTGTAACGTTCCGTATTTTTTCAATTCTTTTTCATTTATTTGTAATTCGTATTTCAATTTCAGTGCTTGTAATCCCAAGAGTTGATCTTAATGGAAACTATATTTTATATCATCCTTGCTTAATAATACTTTCATAATACATAAACATTAAAAAATACGCGTTTTTAATAAAACCGAGCCATACCTCGAGATTATATTTTCTCGGGATGATATTCATACATTCCACATGATTCTATACACCTTAAAATGTCTAAAACATGCTTAACTATACGTTTATAGCACCTAATAACCAATCGAACAACTCAAAGGGACAAAATTGAAATTTTTGATGGTCCATGCGGACTGTATGGACCCCTTGCGGTCCATATGGACTGTCACTGGCAGCAGAATGTTTCAATATCGAGAATTTTGTCTCCATTTCCCCCCTTCAACCCCAATAACTACATTTAACTCCCAAAACCTAATCCCAACTATAAATACAACCCCTTACCACCTCCTATGTTAGTACATATGTCTGTAGCTTCCGTCTGCATTGAGTCTTATTTTGTGCTGTGTATGTAATTTCGTATATGTATGTAATTGTATGTATGTTTGTGTAAAGACAACATAGGGATCGGTGCGTTAATGTAAAAGTGTATCCGACGGACCACTGATGTCATCCGATCGAATGGCCATCCGATCGGATGACCATCCGATCGGATCACCATCCGATCGGGTGACACTTAAAGCCTCCCTGATGTTGCCTATAAATAGCTAGCTTGTGTTAGAGATTTAGAACTTTTGCTGAACTTGATAACGAAGCTCTGCCAGTCTGTATTTCTACCGGAACAGTTGTACTTTCACATCTTGAATAGAATTCAGACGAGATTAAACGTTGAATCTGTTGTTGTTGATTCTGTGACACTATCAAGGGATTCCGCACCTTGATTCTGATCGATCCAACCACGTTCCAACCGAACAGATCCTGATCAACAAGGCCTAACATCCTAAACACTTTCCACACTCCAAACGCTCTCTCTAACTCACTCAAATCATCATAATCTTCAATTTTTTGCAACTTTGGGCAGATTGTTCAAGCTTCAAAACAATGAGTTTTGAGCTTGTTCTTGCACTTTTTCTTCTTGTTTTCTTCCTTTTCCTTCCTTGTATAGCCTCTATGAGTATTACCACATGTTTATCAAGGTAAACAAAGATAGTATACCATCATTTTGAGGTCCAAGTTAGGAATTTTTATTAAACTTTATGAACTTGTCTTTCTTTAGCTTTGTTCTTGCAACTTTTGCAAACTAAACCAAGCCACCAACTAACTTCTATGTTGAATGGTTTGTGTTAAGGTTTTGTTCCAGAAACACGAGGTTCATATACCTCCATTTATTATTCTTGTAATGCTACAAGTAATCTCCAACCACTAAAGTGAGCAAGACTACACCAAGTCTCCAACCATAGCATGTTGGAAGCACTCGTCTAGTTATCCTCACTAGGTTACTTAGTGAATTAGATAGTTTAATTATGTATTCATACTTGTATTCATGATCATCCGAATCATCCATGTTGATGATTTGTGCATTGATGAATTCTTAAGGTTAATGGATTTATCCTACCTCTAATGCTTGACATACTTGACAATATATCTAATAATATTTATACATATATAATACATACTCCAAAAACCCAACTATGATATCAACCAAACCATGGTTGAATATTATGTTAAGGTGGAGAATATCCAAAGTCTTGGATTTCTTAGTTCGGATTTCTAATGAGTAATAGGACTCTTGAAAAACACAAACAAATAATAGTGTTCGAATAAGTATCTAAGGCGGGATATATTTTTATGTAATTTCATACTTGTAACTTTCGTTTACGTTCCCAATCTCCAAGTCCAAATACTCTTACACCCTTGTTAACTTTTTAAGGTAACTTCGGTGTTCCGTCCTTCAAATCCCCCCACTCACACTTTGTGGAAAATCTTCGCAAACCCTGAGTTCATACTTGACCCATTTTACGTTTTAAAAACTATTTGGGTTGCAACATGTATCCGTAATTAAATACGTAATCACACACATATAATTAATCTCATGCAAACACTCAATCCTTTTAACATGTTTACTTGTTATGCTAAATCGTCAAACATGCTAGAACAATCTTATGCCATGCTATCTATCATTAACTTTAAGAAACCTCCATTAACATTTTTAGTGCTATAGGAGTAGCACACCACCTCGTTTGTTGGATCATTGTTATAACAACCTTAAAGAAACTGACACCCTCGAATAATTTCCGACACCCTAATATATTTTAAAATACCCCAATATGTCCCAAAATACACCCCATACGTGAAAACGGGCCCCGAATACCCTAAATATTATTAAAATTTATTTAAAAATCTGATTTTTGGATTGAGGCGGGCCGCGTAAAGCCCCACCCCAACCCTGACGCGGGCCGCGATAACTTAAAACCTAGTACGACCATTGGCCGCCACCTGGCCCAACACCCGGCAGACCTATAAGCTGACCCAGCCAAGATACGACGTTGACCGTGTTTGACGCGGGCCGCGTAGACCCTTGTCTACATTTACGCGGGTCGCATAAAAGTTGAGACAGGCCCTATAAGTAGTGGCTATCGGATCTTCAGTCTGCTCGTTCAAATTCGAAATCTTTCTCTTAATTCTGAATAATAGGCATTATAATCGGGTATTATACCCCCCTAAATAGCGAAGTTTTGCTCCGTTGTAAGTATTATAACCCCTGGATACATATTAGATACGCTGCCCGATTGATCCAGGGTTCCGTAACGGCTGTCGTGGTTCTGCCCGACGTAGTCGTTGGAATGCCGTCTCGGGGAGGGTATTACTAATGTTAAAATGGGTTATTATACTAACACATGTGCATTTGTGTAAATTATAGATTGTCACCAGGAAACCCTTACAGAAAATCTAAGACATCAATGCGAGTTGATCCACTTTTTGTAAACCTTTTGGTAACTATTTTTACAAAACCTCACACGATTAATTATATATTAAGCAGTTATTGAGAATGTGTAAGAATACAATTATCATGAGTATGTTGGGGTTTTGTATACAAAATTTGTTACCACCTAGTCAAGGAGTAACATTGCCACAAGTCGGGTCTGACAGTACCATGGATGTTAATTGATATAACTTGGAAACAAATGTAATTGCGAGATCGCCCTCAATACTGTGAAATGGTTTTATTTCTTAAACTTGATTAAACTGGGATTCACTCACCAGTATTTCCCACTGACAAATGTTTTTAAAACGCGTTTTAGGTAACAAATAGTGAAAGCCAAATAGAAGCCAGCTGGACAGCACTGAAGGCTTGGAAAAGTGGCAATAAAGTTACCTAAAATAAAATAGATGTTTTTATTAAATAAAATAGGATTTATTCCTGTGAAAACGTGTGTACTACGAACTTGGGTTTTATCCCATATGTTTAATATTATGAAAATGTGGTATTTTACTCTGATCAAATATTTCCTAACTACGGTCCTGATGAAAAATTCCGCTGCCAAATTAGACAATACGCGATACCACCAAAACTGGCTCGCGGCCGCCCGTTCTCGGGGATTAGGGATCGGGGGTTGCGACAGAAGGTGGTATCAGAGCTAAGCCACTGATTCAGCCACAAAATTGTTCTGCTGACATCAAAATTCAATCTGTTAGGAAATAAATTATGGAAATACGTGCATAACTGTATTTATTGTTATGTGTTATTTGAGTATTTGTTAGTTTACAGTATGAGCGACCAAGGACCATCTGACGCGTATCGTCAATTGTCTGGTTCGCCTAGAAGCGAAGGCACCTCCTCTTCTCAGCCTGCCCTCTCAGGGTACTCTGCTGATACGGAAGAACGAATCTTTGTGTTTAAGGCTCAGTCAGAAGAGCCATTTCCTCAGAAAAGAGGGGATGGTTCAGTAGAGGGACACACGAGCGTAGACAACGTATGAATAAGTTACAAGAACAGAGAATACTAGCAGCAGCCAAAAGAGAAACTGATGCCTATGCCCAGGATATGATAAATAGGGGTATAGCTAACATCCATATCCTAGCAACCACTGCAGCCGACCCTAATCTGGAGCAAATAATAGCACCCCAACCACAACAACCAATTCCTGACAAACCGATGGAAATAGAAAATCCTGAAAATCAAGTAGAAATGCATGATTTCAATCTGGAAGAAATACCTAGGGTACCAGCACCAAATCCCTTAGACCCAAATTACGACCCCTGGTGGGATGACGTTAGAGACTATGTGCAACGTTACCCGATACATGAAGACATGCCCATGCCAAACATAGGAGCCTACCCAGGTTTGGATCCTTTATATCCCTATTACCACGACGAATACATTAGGGAGATTTTAGAAGATCCTTACCGATTCCAGGCACCTACACCCCCATATCAAGAACCCGTACCCCAGATTCCAAACCCAGTCCTAGAACCTGCACCCCTAATGAGTGCAGAAAACGTACAAGAACTTAGGACATTTGGTGAGGAAATTTTAGAGAGTAGTGAACGAATGAGACAGGTGGGAGAGCGACTCGTCTGGAAGTATGACGAGCGCAATATGGATTTTTGGATGAATCCATATCCGTGAATGTGAGAATGGAGATGGTAGTAGTAATAATAATAATAATAAAATAATATAATATATGTGTGTATGTGTATGAAGAAAAAAAACTACGGATGCCTATTAATATTAGTGTAATTTTATTTCAGTCGGTATTGTAATTTTAATTTCAATACTGGTATGTAATAGATGCATAGTATATGAAAATAGAGTAAGTCGCAATGATCGACGCTTTTGACCAATAGGCGTGTCATGTGATTGATTATATTAAATATTATTTTGTGATATTAATATGTGGTAAATGTTTAAAATTCAGATGGCCGACGAAGGAAATCAAGGAAATCTGAATAATGATAACCAGAGTAACATTAACTTGGTTAATGAGAATCCGAGCATCAATAACAATAGAAACCAAATGGATAATAGTGTCGTTCAATACATAGTGGCACAAGGAATTATAAATGCAATGCCATTTATTATTCAAACTGTTAAGGATGCTGATAATAAAAGTAAACATAGCAGTAAGCAACCAATTGAACCAGAACACAACGTGAACAATGGACCCATACTTCAAGTGCCCAATCCTAAAAGAAGAAGAAGCATGCCTTATGGTTGTTCTTACAAAGAATTCTGGTCCTGCAAACCAATAGAATTATCGGGAAATGAAGGACCCATTGCAGCTCTACGCTGGATAGAAAAGACTGACGCTGTTTTAAAAATAAGCAAGTGTGCTGAAGAAGAAAAGATAATGTTTGCTTCTAATATGTTTAAAAACTCAGCCTTAGAATGGTGGAACACTATCCTCCAATCAAGAGGAAGCGACAGGGTATACAATATGGAATGGGAGGAATTTAAGAATATGGGAGAAAGGAAATTCTGTCCTCCCAATGGAAATGAACAGATAGCAAATAAGTTTCTTAACTTAAGGATGACCGGGTAGATAGTAAGGGTTATACTACCACATTCTTTGAATATGCTAGAATAGTTCCAACCCTTGCATCACCTGAACCGGTATTAATCTCCCGTTATATCTGGGGATTAATTGGAGAGATTAGACATGTAGTCAAGGCAGCTAGACCTCAAACCATAGAAGAAGCTGTAGAACTAGCAAATACCTTGACAGGTGAGTTAATCCGTACTAGAGAAGAAGACCAGAGGAGAAACCTAGCTCAAAGGTTTACCCAAGAATTCCGTTCTGGGAATTTCAACCGCAGGAATATAGGTTCTACCTCTGCACCATTCTGCAAGGTCTGCAAGAAAAAGCATTCGGGAAAATGCTCCACTCTTTGCAATTTCTGCAAGATGCCAGGACACAAGGAAGAACATTGCAGGAGGAAATCCAGTAATGGACTGTGCTTCAACTTTGGAGAAAAAGGCCATATCAAGCCAAACTGTCCAAAATTGGCTCCAGCTGTGAACAACAGGAACACTAAAAATGCTAGAGCATTTGTTCTGACTGCAGATGAAGCCAAGATGATTCCAGATGTGATAGCCGGTACGTTTTTAGTTAATGATGTTTTTGCTAAGGTATTATTTGACTCTGGTGCAAACTAAAGTTTTATTAATACTTCGTTTTGCAAACTTCTAAATCAATCATTAACTAAACTACCACAAGAATGCCTAGTCGAGACAACAAATGGAGAAACGGTTAGGATTTCTGAAATCTTGCAGGGAGCAAGAATAGAATTTCTAAACCAAAAGTATATTGCAAACCTTTATCCCATGAATCTAGTAGGATTTGATGTCGTTTTAGGAATGGATTGGTTAATAGACAATAAAGCTAATATTTTATGTGATCAAAAGTCAATCCAAGTAAATTCACCAAAAGGTGAAAAGATCACAATTAAAGGAGATAAACCATCTAGACCCACAAAATTTATCTCTGTAATGAAAACTGCAAGTTATATAAGAAAAGGATCTATAGTGTATTTGATTTCTATAATCACTAACACTAAAGGAAAGGAATTAAAAGACATTCCAGTAATGTCTCAGTTTTCAGATGTATTTCCGGAAGAATTACCAGGACTACCACCGGACAGAGAAGTTGAATTCAGAATTCATCTACTGCCAGGAACAACACCGATTGCCAAAGCACCTTACCGTTTGGCACCCGCCGAAATGCAAGAATTGAAGAAACAATTAGATGAATTGCTGGAAAAAGGATTCATACAACCAAGCTCGTCACCATGGGGAGCACCAATTTTATTCGTTAAAAAGAAGGACGGATCGATGCGTATGTGCATTGATTACCGTGAATTAAACAAGGTCACGATTAAGAATCGGTACCCATTACCAAGAATCGATGATCTGTTTGACCAATTGCAAGGAGCTCGATTTTTCTCTAAAATCGATTTAAGATCAGGATATCATCAATTAAAGGTACAGGAAGAGGACATTCCTAAAACCGTATTTAGAACAAGGTATGGTCATTATGAATTTACTGTCATGCCATTTGGTTTAACCAATGCCCCAGCCGTATTTATGGACATGATGTACCGAATATGTAAGCCATATTTGGATAAATTCATAATTATCTTTATAGATGATATTCTAATTTACTCTAGAAGTAAAGAGGAACATGCAAAGCATTTGCACGCACTTCTAAGTCTATTAAGAAAGGAAAAGTTTTATGCTAAATTTTCAAAGTGCGAGTTTTGGTTAGAACAAGTACAATTTCTTGGACACTTAGTCAATCATGAAGGAATTTATGTGGATCCTACAAAGATCGAGGCAATTACTAAATGGAAAACCCCTGAGTCACCAACTGAGGTTAGAAGTTTCTTAGGATTGGCCGGATATTATAGGAGGTTAATTCAAGATTTTTCTAGAATAGCCATTCCTTTAACTTAGTTAACCTATAAATCCATTAAGTTTGAATGGGGACCAAAACAGGAAGAAGCTTTTAGAATTCTTAAGCATAGATTAACCCATGCACCCATACTAGCGTTACCAGAAGGAACTGAAGACTTTGTAGTCTATTGTGACGCTTCTAAGTTAGGTTATGAATGTGTGTTGATGCAACGTCTAAAGGTTATAGCTTATGCATCTAGACAACTTAAGAATCATGAAGAGAATTATTCAACCCATGATCTAGAGTTAGGAGCAATAATTTTTGCTTTGAAAATTTGGAGACATTACCTATATGGTAGTAAATTTACCATATTCACTGATCATAAGAGTTTAAGGTATGTTTTCGAGCAAAAGAATTGAATATGAGACAAAGACGCTGGATGGAGATGCTTAGTGATTATGATTGTGATATCCAGTATCATGAAGGAAAAGCAAATGTAGTGGCAGATGCTTTAAGCCGAAAGTATCATGAAAAGCCAAAAAGGGTACGTTCTCTTAAATTAAATCTACAAGTAGATTTTAATGATCAAATTAGAGAAGCACAAGAATCAGTAATCAAGGATGATACAGAAAAATTAAAAGGTATGCTAAAGGAATTAGAACAAGGAACATATGGAATTTGGAGATTTCATAAGAAGAGAATGTGGATACCTAAATTAGGGAACCTACGTCATCATATATTAGAAGAAGCCCATAAGTCTAAGTATATGATGCATCCAGGAAATGATAAAATGTATCAAGATTTAAGAAAGAATTTCTGGTGGATAGGAATGAAAAAGGACATAGCAACCTATGTTTCTAAATGTTTAACTTGTTCACAAGTTAAAGCTGAACACCAGAAACCCTCAGGATTGTTACAACAACTAGAAATGCCTGTGTGGAAATAGGAATTGATAACAATGGATTTTGTTACCAAATTACCCAAAACAAAGAAAGGTAAAGATACAATCTGGGTGATTGTAGATAGGCTAACCAAGTCAGCTCATTTCCTACCAATGAAAGAAACTTTCAGTATGGAACAACTAGCTAAATTATATGTAAATGAAATAGTTTCGTTACATGGAATTCCTTTATCAATTGTTTCTGATAGGGATAGCCGCTTTACCTCTCATTTTTGGTCAAGTTTCCAAAAAGCAATGGGAACCAAGTTAAATCTAAGCACAGCTTATCATCCTCAAACAGACGGACAAAGCGAAAGGACGATTCAGACGATGGAAGACATGCTTAGAGCTTGTGTAATTGATTTTGGAGGTAATTGGGACGATTACTTACCTTTAATAGAATTTTCTTATAATAATAGCTGTCACACTAGTATAAATGATGCACCATTCGAAGCACTATATGGACGAAAGTGCCGAACCCCAGTCTGTTGGGCAGAAATTGGGGAGAAGCAACTATCTGGACCTGAGATAGTGCAGGAAACAACTGACAAGATCATTCAAGTCAAAGAACGACTAAAAGCAGCACGTGATCGACAGAAGAGCTATGCTGATAACCGACGCAAACCATTGTAATTTCAAGTAGGAGATAAAGTATTGTTAAAAGTCTCTCCTTGGAAAGGAGTGGTAAGATTCATCAAACGAGGAAAGCTAAGTCCCAGGTATGTTGGACCTTATAAGATTATAAGAAGAATAGGACCTGTAGCCTATCAGCTACAACTGCCAGAGGAAATGGCAGGAATACATGATGTATTTCATGTATCAAATCTCAAGAAGTGCTTAGCCGACGAATCATTGATGGTACCTCTTAAGGATATAGAGGTAAATGAACAACTCAAGTTTGTAGAAAGGCCTCTATAAATTGAAGACAGGAAAGTCAAAAATCTCAAACACAAGAGACTAGTTCTGGTCAAAGTGAAGTGGGACTCCAAAAGAGGACCTGAGTATACATGGGAGCTTGAATCAGAAATGCAAAGGAAATATCCACACCTATTCCAGTAGATCTCGAGGACGAGCTCTAAAACAAGGTGGGGAGGATATAATAACCTTAAAGAAATCGACACCCTCGAATAATTTCTGACACCCTAATATATTTTAAAATACCCCAATATGTCCCAAAATACACCCCATACGTGAAAACGGGCCCCGAATACCCTAAATATTATTAAAATTTATTTAAAAATCTGATTTTTGGATTGAGGCGGGCCGCGTAAAGCCCCACCCCACCCCTGACGCGGGCCGTGATAACTTAAAACCTGGTACGACCATGGGCCGCCACCTGGCCCAACACCCGGCAGACCTATAAGCTGACCCAGCCAAGCTACGATGTTGACCGGGTTTGACGCGGGCCGCGTAGACCCTTGTCTACATTTACGCGGGCCGCGTAAAAGTAGAAGACAGGCCCTATAAGTAGTGGCCATCGGATCTTCAGTCTGCTCGTTCAAATTCGAAATCTTTCTCTTAATTCTAAATAATAGGCATTATAATCGGGTATTATACCCCCCTAAATAGCGAAGTTCTGCTCCATTGTAAGTATTATAACCCCTGGATACGTATTAGATACGCTGCCCGATTGATCTAGGGTTCCGTAACGGCTGTCGTGGTTCTGCCCGACGTAGTCGTTGGAATGCCGTCTCGGGGAGGGTATTACTAATGTTAAAATGGGTTATTATACTAACACGTGTGCATATGTGTAAATTATAGATTGTCACCAGGAAACCCTTACAGAAAATCTAAGACAGCAATGTGAGTTGATCCACTTTTTGTAAACCTTTTGTTAACTATTTTTACAAAACCTCACACGATTAATTATATATTAAGCAGTTATTGAGTATTTGTAAGAATACAATTATCATGAGTATGGTGGGGTTTTGTATACAAAATTTGTTACCACCTAGTCAATGAGTAACATTGCCACAAGTCGGGTCTGACAGTACCATGGATGTTAATTGATATAACTTGGAAACAAATGTAATTGCGAGATCGCCCTCAATACTGTGAAATGGTTTTTTTTTCTTAAACTTGATTAAACTAGGATTCACTCACCAGTATTTCCCACTGACAAATGTTTTTAAAACGTGTTTCAGGTAACAAATAGTGAAAGTCAAATAGAAGCCAGCTGGACAGCACTGAAGGCTTGGAAAAGTGGCAATAAAGTTACCTAAAATAAAATAGTTGTGTTTTATTAAATAAAATAGGATTTATTCCTATGGAAACGTGTCTACTACGAACTTGGGTTTTATCCCATATGTTTAATATTATGAAAATGTGGTATTTTACTCTGATCAAATATTTCCTAACTACGGTCCTGATGAAAAATTCCACTGCCAAATTTTGAAAATACGCGATACCACCAAAACTGGCTCGCGGGCGCCCATTCCCGGGGATTAGCGATCGGGGGTTGCGACAATTGTTAAGTATTTAATCTTTATCGTCTTATTCACTTCGGTGATAAGGTTACGCTAGTGGAAACTTTGGGTTGATTTTTAGCCATTGCATGCGAGTATGATAACATGATAGGTATAATTTTTAACATGTGTATTTGAGACTTTATTCATAGTTATGCTATGTAGACAAACTAGTATGCTCACTGACATAAATTGTGTTGAAAGATATTTATACATGTTGCAGGAAATGTTTGATGATGCGTTTACCAGAAAACTACTTAGGGTGGATTATATACTCACCAAAGTTATTTCTGCATTTAGTTATGTTTTAGTCTTGAAACTTGCAAATTTTCGTATATTCTTTTCCAAACAATGTATTGTACTATTCAAATATATGGAAATGAAATTTCGAATTTTAATTATTGTCGCAATCTAGTGTTATGATGCTTTTGAACAATCTAATTACGTCTCTACTCGATGTTTCCGTCATCGGTTGGGGTGTGACAAATTGGTATCAAAGTCATAACTATAAGGAATTAAAAAAAATATGATGTTTAACCTAGACTATTTTGTGTGATATCAGACCCACTTGATAACAATTTAAACAATCATTTACTCCAATTCTAGTGAAACCTTTTTTATATAATTTGTTCACTTTATGTTTGTTTTTTTTTCTTTATCTCTCAATCAACAAACTTGATTTTACGTATTTAGCTAGAGAAGAAGCGATTTTAAAACATAGAAAATTAACTTCAATTTTGAAAGTTAATATTTAGAAGGAAAACTAAAAAACTCAAAACAAAACTCTAAATTTTAATATTTCCTTAAATAGCATCTAAAATCTATATAGGAATTATATAAAATTCGTTTATGGCATTATAGCCTAGTGACATTTTTGAGGTGAGATAAGGCTTGGACACAATTAGGTACTAGGTTCGATTTCCACAAGAGGGGTTACCTAGATTTATTAGGTTTTCTCCTGAATTAGTGTGTAGCCGTTATTGCTTAGTGAAGCCTGAATATGATCGGGTGGTTCCGCTGGTTGCATGATGATACTCCAATAGTCTGTTAGTGATCCAAATTTACCGTTCAAAAAATTTATAAAATTATATGTTTACATTTTAACATTTCTTTAAATGACAATATCTAAAATCAATATAGGAACTATAATTGTAAATAAATGGATTTATAGATTGATCAATTTATTAAATGAATCATGTTTGGGTTAACATGTTTATTAGACCACGCGTAGTGGGACGGTATTTTTTTTAAAAAATTGAAAAAAAACGCTAAAAAACGCCCCCCCCCCCCCCCATTACATGGGGCGTTTAAAATTCAAAAAATTGAATCTGGCGTTTTTTTAATAACGCTGAAAGAGAATTGCATGTGGCCAATGGGAGTGGTCCAAGGTTTGACTGGCCAATGATAAATAGTTTGCTTTTTTTTGTTTAATGATTGGAAGGGGCATTATTAGGCATTATTCCCACTACGCCACTTTTGCAATAACGCCCCATGCTGACTGGACTGCCACGTGTCGAATAATGCCCCATGGTGGGGGCATTATTTTGTTTAACCACTACACATGGTCTTAGGCATCTTATGTTTGGGTTAACCTCTTTAATTGAATGATTTGTATTAGCTGACCTAAAAGCTATTTATTTTTCTGTCCAATCAAATCGTGTCATGAATTGTCGTTCTTAGCTTCCACGCTAACTCCCCCAAGAGGGCGATACCCCCTTCGAACTCCCACAATATATATTTATTATGTATGTGTTATAATGCATGGTATATACATTAAGTTAAATTATTTGTTTATATTTCAACAACGACAAGGCATGGTATATACATTAAGTTAAATTATTTGTTTATATTTCAACGACAAGACTTGTACTATGAATATTCATAAAGACAAATGTATTATATTTGTTTTAGGTTCCGCGTCCCCTACACATAAGCAACACTCATGATACCATATGGAGTTATTTCCAACCATTTTAGTTTCCATGGAATATAATTCAGTGGAAGGATCATGACACCTACAATATAAATATAATGTATAATTTTGGGGAAGGATTATGTGTGGGGGACGGGAACGTACAACAAATATGACCCATTTGTTTTTATGCATATTCATAGTACAAGTCTTTTCGTTGTTGAAATATAAATAAATAATATAACAAAATGTATATATTATGCATTATAATTACATACATAATAAGTATGTAGCTTGTATTGTAGGATTAAGGATGTTGAGATTATAGCATTATGGATATGCACCCCCCCCCCCCCAAAAAAAAAATCTCCCATCTCTCTCTTTCTTAGGAGAGAGGGATGTAAACAAACATTTCTTTTATCCATTATGTAACACCACGTAAAAACGTGTCCATTTATGTAAAGACACGTGTTCTAAACTCTGATTATGTGAACGATTGAGTTTGAAGGACTAAAGTTGACAAACGGTGAAAATATGTATGCGAAGGGACTAAAAGTGTCAACATGCCAAACTTGTGCCTCTGAATGGCCATACGTGAAGAATATATTCTTAAACAAGTGATTAATTGGATATAAGAAGCCGTTTGTGAAAATAATCGGAAGATTATAAAACTACAAGGGTTAAACGTGTCAACATGTTAATTCTGACCTCTGAGTGACCTTTTAACGAAACCGAGGCTTTGAAATATTCAAATATACTCTCAAGAATAAGTGGTATAAATTTCACATGGTTTCGAGATCGTTAAACAAGTTTTCAAGACTTTGGGTGAAAAGTGTCAACTTGATGAAACTTGTGTTTATAGTGATATTTAACGAAACCGAGCCTAACGAAGTTTGATTATACATCCTTGAGCCTCTACAAACTAACTACAAGGGCCCTACATGTCAAAAATGAGGTTGTATAAGGTTTTAAACGGCCAGGGACTGAATCTGCCAAGTTGTAAAATGTTATAACCTAATTTCCGGGTTGTCGCGGCCCGCGTAGACTCTTGCTGAGTCTTACGCGGCCCGCCTAAAAATGCCCAGCGTAGAAAAATGAGGACAGGTGCAGGTTATCAGCTTTAAACCGACTTTAATCAATCCAAATCGATACCATGGGCTGTTGGACGGATTTATTTTACCTCTAGGACACCTGGGGTGATCCTAGGAGCCCCCATTACAGCTGTAATTGATCCATGAGTTTGGAATTTAGTATATAAGGAGCTCTAGTATAGTGTTCATATGCACTTCATTTGCAACAACTTTCAAAACACCCACTTCTGGAGCTTGCAAGCATTAGGAGAAGACTTTCAAGTGTAGAAAAGATAGCAAGGACCATTAGTAAGAGTTTTAATCCTTGCTTAGTCCTTTTAATTAGTTTAAAAACCGAAAAGTCAAACATATCGTAATTAAGCTTTGACTTTCGGTTTAATCACAAATGGTCCAACCACTGACCAAAACGAAAGTGGTTATGGAACCATATTAAGGTAGGTGATTAACTCTTAGAAGGGCACCTCCTAATTATTTCGTTTGACCAGTTAATTGTCGGGTCAAACTAGTTTGATAAAAAGTCAAACTGGACAGAAAGTTTAAAAATGACTTAAATTAATAAAACAGAGGTTCTAAATTATATTTTAACATTCTAATAACTTGGTAATTAATATTAGAACATGTTTAATCAGTCCTAACCCGGCAATTATCGGTTTAAGGTCAGTTTATAACCGAAAGTCGCAAAAGCTTGACTTTTGCTTTGACTTTCAGTTCTGACCCATTCAAGCTTAATTCTCCCATGTTTTAAGCTTCCATTAGGACCACATTATCCAGTAGTATAACCCTCTGGAGTTATATTGCTTGGTCCTTAGTAGTTTGAATTATATCCACTCGTTTGTTAATATGCTTATAAATGCCGTAAATGCCCTTTTGACATATAAATGAGATTTTTAGAAATGTGAGAGGACAAAAAGCTTTGCTACTGATATATAAGCTTGTCCCGAAAATTTGACATCAGTTCTTGGTCTCAAATAGGAGTTATGCTCGATATCGTAATTAGAAGTTTTTTATTAATTAATTTGCGGTATCTTGCATAATACATGTTTAAACTTGGATTTTGAACCAAAACTCATTACCTACTGTTAAGATATTATTTTTAAGGAATTTTAAGATTTTTGGTCAGATTATAATCTGTTTAAAACATAGAGTTCTTGTGTAATTCGGTTAATGACGATAATACCCTTTTTAGGCATAAAATGAGATTAACAAATGATTTGAATGCCAAACCTTTTCCTACTGATTTCATACATTAAATAAATTATTTTGAGCATTTAAAACTGATCAAAATCTCAGATTTACATAAACATCTTAATTATCGTCAATTAGCGAGTTTTACACTAATTAGGTGCATAGTTTGGTTTAAAACCATATTTAACACCTAAGACTTGTTACCTACTGAATTTTTAAACAAATTTAAATATTATTACAGTAGGTATAAATTATGAACTCAGATTACCAAAAATGTCCTCAAAAGCCTATGTGAAATGACCAAAATGTCTTTTCGGGGCATAGTTTGGCCTTAAATGGTAAACCTCACATATATGTAATATCTTACTGATGTAATGAGATAAATTAAATATTTTTACTGATTACAAAAGACCAGAACTTCAGTTTGTTATAAAATCTCTTTTATAATTATTAAAATGACCAAAATGCCCTTACGGGATTAAATTGGTTTTAAATACTTTTTGGGCATATATGTTAACATCCTACTGATGTATTAACATATCTTAAGCATAATAACATTTGAGACCTGTATATAATTCATTTGGTTACCCGTTATGCGTTTACGCGTTCAGATCGGTTTATGTGACTAGTTTACGTAAAATAGCCGAAACGGGTTTAACCTTATCATTAAATCCTCAAATTCCAGAATGTGTTAAGTTTACCCATATTATACAAGTATCCAAGCTTGTCGGTTCTGAACCACATTCTATTCCGGTCTCCGCTTAATCTAGCGTTTAGAACCGTAAAGTTTCTTTCTAGCTAGCCGGTCTAAGTCTTTGACTTAATTAAAGGCCCGTTAGCATCCTAATAGGTTATTAAACCTTATATACAGATTAAGTAGCATCCAGTAGAAGGAATCATCATAAAGCTTTAGGATTATACGGCTGAGTTACCTTTCACATTAGCTCATGTAAATACTTTTAACTTAATTTCCCTTATACGGGCTTGGGATATGGTATTATAATAATACCACTAGGTCGGGTATGAAATCATTTAATCGGATTGTGATTAATAAATTTACATAACTCGTTTTAATCTGTCTTGTTTGATAACATAAACATTGGGGGTTAATTCGACCGTGTCCTGGATATCCTCGGCTCATTTCTTTTGAAAATGGCCACAACTTATGCACGGGGTGTAGGCATACACCTGACAGATGCAAATGCTAAAAAAAAATATAAACCCACATGTTGGGGATAACTCCTTTGTTTGTTCTATATGTGGTGAGTCGGTTAATCATGACCGACTTCCAACCGGCCCCAATTGTAAGACAAACATGTAAATCTGTATACAAGATTATCTTTAAATAATTGTCCTAAGTTATAAATGATTTGTGCCATGTGCAGTTAAATCAATTTTCATAAATGTTTTCAAAAGAGTCAGTTAATTGTATTTACCAGTGTAAACTGACGTATTTTCTAAAGACTGATTGACATGTACCTCTCGTAACTAGGCTGGAGCTATTAGGTGTCGTATAAGAGGATCTTGCAAATCCCTACGATACCTGAAGGTGTTTTACGTGAACACATATAAGTATAACAATCTTCATGGTATCATAGCCACTATCTACATAAACTTCTTCAACTCCTTTTCTTGGATCTACAAGCCTGTAAGTCGAATTACACAACACCAACACCACCATTGTGTCAAGCAATTTTGTCCAACCAAATTCACGCAAATTGCTTCACTTCCTCTACCGCCTGAGAGACCACCTCCGACCACTGTTGATTAAAGCCAAAACCGGATCAGAGCAGTGGATCCATAAATAAGCAGATGTTGTGTTTACATTCTCTCCCCTTGAAAGTGGTTTCAACATCTGATGACCTCCATCCACTGATCCTTTACATCAAATTGCTGACCTACAACTACTGATCATGTAAAAGACTGATGTAGACTAAAGCCCTGTTGATCAATCTACTGCTATGGGTCAAGCACTGCTGAAGTTATCAAGTACTGCTAGAGTCACAACAGTGGAAGGATAAAGCAGTAGTTTAGTTTCTCTTATGTAATGAATTGTAATCAGTAGTTAGCACAGCAGTGTTTGTATTAGATCAGTTATTAGAGTTTGTTATGAGGTTAGATGTCACTTTCATGGTGACGTCAGTAAAGATGCCACAGTGGTTTGTCCGTGCCTATAAATAGAACAGTACCCTGTACTGTTCTATTAGCTCTTCACCAATCTTCTTCCTGTACGAACAAACACCGTGAGCTCAGGCTGAGGGGGAGTTTGTTACATGCATGCATTGTAATCGTTGTTGAAATAAATTCAATCTTTCGATTCTATGTTGAAAATGTGTGTTCAAAGCAATTCTCCTGTTTGATTGTGTGCAAAGTTTATTGCCATTTATATTCCGCTACACTACTTGTTCATCTTTCATCTTAATTCAAACGTAAAACACAATCAATCCAAACTCAGATCCTAACAATTGGTATCAGATCCCGGACAATCAAATTTGATTTAACAATCATTTCGACATAAATAGTTCAGCTCACAATCGTTGATACTGGTAGTTGTTCGTTTTGTTGAAAAACAGAGTAAGGCTTAATCACCACCAAAGTTGATTATTCAGTACCTGTGAAACAACCAGGATGACGTCACAATCACAAGATGATAAGAATTTCATCGGCTCACTTTTCAAACCACCCATGTTAAAATGAAATGAATACAACATCTGGGAGAGAAGGATGGGTCACATCCTTGCTCAACAGAACACTGGATGTTGGAGATCAGTTGTTTTTGGGCCCCATGTTCCCATGGTGCCGAGTGCTGAGGATTCAAAGAAGTTCGAACCTAAAAAATATGAAAACTATACTAAAACTGATTTTCAAAAGTTCGAACTAGATGCCAAAGCATTCAGCATCATTGCATCTGCATTACCCAATGAAATCTATGCTGGGCTGTTACATTGTAACAGTGCCAAAGAGCTATGGGATGCACTTAAGGAACAATTCGAGGGAACTGAAGAAGTGATTGAAAATAATAGGGAAATTCTGAATCAGCAGTATGAAACCTTTTGTCACATTAAGGGTGAGTCATTGACTCAACAGTTTGAGAGATTTAGTTATCTCAATAGTGAGCTAAGACTTGTTAAGGTTGAATTTCCTAAATCTACCCAAAATAGCAGGTTTCTTAGATCACTACCTGAAAAATGGGACACAATTGCCTTTGTGACTAGAAATTATGTTGAGTTCAAAGACCTAACACTGACCCAACTTCATGGTAGACTCCTGACCTATGAAAGGGAGTTAAACCAGAAAAAGAAGTTGCAAGAGTCTGGCAAAGTTAAAGATGACTATTCAGTTGGCAACACAGCTCTTCTGGGTCAAGAAGAGTCTGGCAGCAGTAAGGATCAAAGTTATGATCATTTTATAGACATAACTAATGGAGGTAATTTCAACTCTGATCCTCACACATCCAACTTTGCTTTCACAGCAAATCGAGAAAGCCAGAACTCTGATAATTTGTGCTTTGAACTCAATGATTTGCAACACTTTGATCCCACTGACTTAGAAGAAATGGACATCTTGCATCAGTTGGCATTGCTTAGTGTGAGAACAAGCAAATTCTATAAAAGAACAGGGAGAAAATTCCCAGGGTTACATGGGAATTTAAAAGTGGGGTTGGATAAGTCAAAAATCAAGTGTTATAAGTGCAATAGGCTAGGCCATTTTGCTAGGGAATGCAGGAGTCAAATCATTGGTCCAATTATAACTCATCCTAGCTCAAACCCTAGACCACAACACCAAAGCACTGTGCATTATGCCCAATATACCCCTGCACATGTTAACACTGCTCACTATGCTGCAACCCCTGTGCCTGTGCATTATGTTCAAACCACTGTTCCACAAATTCAGTATGTTCAAACTCCTGTCCCTCAGGCACAAGTGCAACCTGTTGCACCTCAACAAACTGCTCCAGCAGTGGTTCAACCAGAGCAGCAAAGTTTTTTCACCCAAGGATTTGTTGACTGGAGCAGTATGCCTGATGAACTTGGTGATGAAAATTTTGCACTCTATGCTTCTAATGATACTTTTAATGATGAATTTTGGCTGATGGCATTAGAGTCAATACCAGAAGGGGTAGAAGCTGAAGGAGAACAGCTAAGTGCTGAACCAGTGGATGAAGTGGCTGAAGCAGTGGTTACTGCAGTTGCTGGTGAACTACTGCTGGGAGAAAATTCAGAAACCCTGATTGAACCACTGTTTGACCCCTGGTCCAAAGAAAAAAAAGAAGAGAAGGAAGAAGGTGAGAAAGAAGAGAGAGCTGATGAAGAAAATGATCATCAATGTGATTGTGCTATGATGGCTGCTGCCAAGGGAGCTTCTTGTAACGACTCACACAAAAATGTCCTAAAAACGTTCCGTAAGTATAAACCCGGACCCCTGATATAACAACTCTCATTAAAAATACTATTTCTTATTTTAATTTAACCAAAAGGAAACCCTAATTGCGACACCCAAGTGATTCTACGCAAACCCTAAAATTTTCAGAACAATCAAAATCAGGATCAGGGCCCCTAAAACTCAGGGGGGTATTCCCTACTTGACGATTATCCTAAATAACTCGTTGTCTAAATTTAATTTCGAGAAACTGTCGACTCAGCAGGCCTAGTCCCACGCGTGGCTACCCTATAGTGATTTGGTGTCTCTTACGGACCGTAACATTAAGAGTCTTACGGACCGTAAGCACCCTTACGGACCGTAACATTGGGAGTCTTACGGTCCGTAAGCATGTCAAATTTCGTGTATAAATAGCAGGCCTTGGCACTTGAATTCTGACATTTGAGCGACGATCAAATTCCAAACGTACGCTGAGATATCGTCCAATTACTATCAAAATCACTAATTAGTAGAGGGGGTGCTGCTACGATACAGGGTATTAACTCAATCGCTGCTACGATTCAATGTCCGATCGATTGGAACTATCCAATGGATGTTTAAGTGCTGCCCACATTAGGGTTTATGCTTTGTCATTAATCGTGATTCCGATGGATGTTTAAGTGATTACACTTTGTCATTCGTTGTGAATCCGATGGATGTTTAAGTATCGCACTTTGTCATTCGTTGTGAGGGTTTTAATCTCGTGAGTTATCGTAAATGCTGTATTAGTTATTTACCTAGTTCGTGTGCACTAGGTTACAAGGCTAAATCAATAAGCTAAGCTCTGCCTATATAAATCTACAATATATCAAGGCTTATCTGTATACTAAACTTTGGCTGTATGAATCTGCATGCTGATAATGTGAGTCATTCTCTTTTTATCAACTATTTTACAATACCTCAAATTATTTTCAAGGTTATAATTACAGGGACTAAGTCGTGGATATCTTGAATTACTGGTTAGTGGGGTATTGTGCACATTACTAATTTTCTCCCAGTTAGGTTCATTGACCTACTCGGGATAATCACTGTTAGGTTCATTGATCTAATAGTGGTATGACATCGTCACCATTGTGACATGTCACCATTGTGACAGGATGCCAGATAAAAATAAGATAGAAGCCATTATAATCGCTCTTATGCTGTAATTAATAACTATGCATCATTATGCAAAATAGAATGATTCACTCAGTATTTCCCGCTGACAAAACCTTTTTAAAATACTTTTCAGGAAATTACAATAGATGGAAGTAAGCGTTGGATACGGCACTGAAAGGCATCAAGAAGTGGCTTATTTTATTAATTAAATTAAAATTTAGAAATATTGTTTTATGTAATAAAATTTATTTTTATTAAAGCTACCTTTGTAAAACATGGATTTATTCCATCTATTTAATAAATAAAATCCGGTGTTTCTAAACTCTGATATTTTTCCTAACTCACGGTCCTGATGAAAATTCCGCTGCAACGTTTTCAAAATAATCACCGGTACCACTGGGCTGTTCGCGACTCCCGATTCCGTCCAGGGTGGGTCGGGGGTCGTGTCAGAAGGTGGTATCAGAGCCACTGCTTTAAGCCTTTAGGTGTTGTAATAATAATACCTAAATTTATATAAAAGAGTTAGGAGATTGCTGTTAACTGGTAGCATTTAGACTTGAACTTAAGAAAAGATGCCTTAGTATTAGCTTCACGATAAACTAAGTACTTGTGCAAATAAATATGATGGAATTTTGGTGTGCCATAAGTAATTGATGAAGTAATGTCACGGGACAACTAAGTCCAGAGTCACTAGTTGAGAGAATGATCAACAGTGACATTACCAAAAGCACTAGTTGAGAGAATGATCAACAGTGTTATGATTAGAATCACTAGTTGAAAGAATGATCAACAGTGATATGACCGCAATTACTAGTTGAGAGAATGATCAACAGTAATATGACCTGAGTCACTAGTTGAAAGATGATCAATAGTAAATTGACACTGTCACAGGAATCGTCCAGTGGTCAAAATAATAATAAGATATGTTATGGAAATACAAATTTCCTTAATTCTAAATAAAAGCCCTAATAAGATAGGCATTTTTTTTTGAAAATATACTATTTATGGGAAATAGAAAATTTTCTCCGGCAAGACTGGGTATGATGTAGCAGACTCTCCAGTTTGTCCGGATATACTGAAGATACCTCTCCGGCGAGAACCGGGTAAGAAGGTATATAATATGTCAGCAAGTGACAAGATTTCCCTAAATAGTATCATGATCTGATATCTGACTTGTATTTGGAAATATGAATCTGTTAAATACATAGACCTTATAGAGGGTATGTATATTACAGCATGTGAAATATATGATTATATAGATATATATATCTATAAGGAATTCCAAAAGTCAATTTGGAATAAAGCACAAGCATCTGTGTCTAGATTTCTTTATTAGGAATTTCTTTTCCGATATCAAACATTATTTCGTTTGATTATCTGCCTGGTAACTTGAGCGATAATAATAACAATAGAAACCCATTAAGTTGGGATACCATCGAAAGTGTAAAGAATTTCTAACGCGTTACCATAAACTATTAACGCAAGTAAAAAGCATGTAAAGTTGTGATAAGGTACAAGAAAACACATGAAAATTTAATTATAAATCCACAGAAGTTGAAGTATATCACACGATTTCCAAGGCAAGACCTTTGGAAAATATAATTGGGCACGATGACACCAATGCTAATTCCGTCAAATAGAAGAATTACTAAGCAAAAAGAAGCACTTTTCCACGTAATTCTATAAATGACATGAATCCCGCTAAGGTACGTTGTAACAAGATTTCATAATTATTAAGTGCACAGTCTAATCAGAGTCATAATTATTATCTCTGAAAAAGGAGTCACATACCTTTGTAAATTCCCTATTTCATTATATTCGATATTCCCTGATAATGTCACTTAAACAAACGATTATCACACAAAATTTCCAGATAAAGTTCTTATATTTCTTCCGTTGAAATTCTGACTTCTGTATATAATAAGTTGACTTTCGTATTTTTACTTCCTTTAAGGGTCATCATACTATAAGGATTTTTTTTTCATAGTAGCAAATATTGATCTATTTCATTTCTTGGTAAATCCACACGTTACACATGCATTGTTTGTTACGCATGTGGTTCGTTTGATTTATGAAGACCACTGGAGGACTTCATTCCGATTTATTATTTTATCCAAACTCAAATATCATTCCGTTTTTCTTTGCACTATAAACCACATTATTACAAAACTATAACTCTTTAATATCGAGTCAATAAATTTTTGAAAAACTCAATTTTCTTTGGTATCCATGATTTCTGTTATGACCATGTCCGAACTTTCTTATTTAAACTCGTTTTGTTTAAACCGAGTTCAATTATTTGAACTTGCTCGCATTACATATTCATTTCAAAATCCCATATGACGGATGGAAGCTATCATATTCAAAATAGTCCCAACAAGCACTTCATTTGTTTTGAACCATAATAGGCTTGTTTAGTCTTCGACTTCATTGAATCATTTCTTTGATCACGATCACCTTGTACTGACATTTTCACAAAATTTAAAGCTTGCACTAATCTCGTTTATATATATCATATATGGATTTAATTAATTATATATTTATAAAAGCCATCTTGACACAAATTGTGTGTTAAGATAATAATACCCAAATTCTTGTCATATTTCAGTATATCTTTTAAACATCAATCTAGCCTTTCGTGATAATTATTACTTTAACATCTTCAATTGAAAAACATTATATTTTATATGGAAACTTACATAAGTGAGTACCTAATTTACAAAATAGTATTACTATATTCTTGTTAAACCATTAAGGTAAATAATTTATATTTTATATATATAAATATATAAAAATTTATGTTGAAGTATACTTTCATATAAGTTTACGTTCAGTTATTTATTATTGATAATTAATATTAGTTTTATTATTAATAATAAATTAATAACAGAAGTGTTAGTATTATTTTAAAATACTAGGGTTCTTGTCAGAGGCAGGTATTGAATAGCCTAGCCTTAGTTAGGCATGGACTGATCACCTATGCTTAAACAAGGCAGCACTAACCAATATCCACCATGATAATGACTAGTTAATATAAATTAAGTCATCATACTTATTAAGTAAATTTTAATTATATATGAAAATATATATACTTTGGAGAAGACATATTTTCATACAATAAAAGAGACAAATAAAACATTATAAATAATAGTGATTTCTTTTACAAAATCATAATACAAAAATATTTTGTAATGTAAGAACTTCATTGCGGTATTTTGTAATATATATTACATAGTAAATATAAGCTATTTTACATAGTATAGTAAAATACTAAAATAATATTTATTTAAAAGCAGTAACCAATTACATATAGTAAAAATGCGTAACAAATAAATATATATTACATAGTATTTATATATATAAGATACGATTCAAATATGGACACAAATAATATATTACATTTGCTTTACAAAATATAATATAATTGGTCATGCCAAAACAACTTATTTTATTATATTTCGATCTCTAGGATATAGTATGAAAAATATGGTCACTAATAGTGTACTATCACATTGTTTCACAATTAAAACAACTTGGAACTTTAATTAATGACACACTAACTCTATAGTCTTTTGGTGTATCTTTGTAATTCACTCATCTCAGCACATTAATTTTCTCATATCATAATTTAATATTTGACAAATCATTTTTCATGCTTTAATTTCATTTTAAACCTGTCAATTCTAAGTCTTCCTTAGTTGCCAATCAAAGTAAGCTTTCTTTTGACAAAGAATTTTATTTCTAAAAGTCCTTCACATTCATTATAAATATCTATTGGTCATATATCTTTTGGCTTGAACCCAGTCACCTTGGAAATTATATCATTTTATCTTATTCGATTGTTATCGATTTCTTGAACTAATTCAGTTAAACCATTGAATCCTACTTATGGTACAACTCTTATTTACAAAATTTGATATTTAATCTGTGTCATTTTGTTGACTCAAATATGACATAAATCTAAAAGAAATATCATAACCCAAATATACTTGGGAGCTGGAATCTGAGATAAAGAAAAAGTATTCCAGTAAATCTCGAGGACGAGATTTTTATTAAGGTGGGGAGAATGTAACGACTCACACAAAAATGTCCTAAAAACGTTCCGTAAGTATAAACCCGGACCCCAGATATAACAACTCTCATTAAAAATACTATTTCTTATTTTAATTTAACCAAAAGGAAACCCTAATTGAGACACCCAAGTGATTCTACGCAAACCATAAAATTTTCAGAACAATCAAAATCAGGATCAGGGCCCCTAAAACTCAGGGGGGCTATTCCCTACTTGACGATTATCCTAAATAACTCGTTGTCTAAATTTAATTTCGAGAAACTGTCGACTCAGCAGGCCTAGTCCCACGCGTGGCTACCCTATAGTGATTTGGTGTCTCTTACGGACCGTAACATTAAGAGTCTTACGGACCGTAAGCACCCTTACGGACCGTAACATTGGGAGTCTTACGGTCCGTAAGCATGTCAAATTTCGTGTATAAATAACAGGCCTTGGCACTTGAATTCTGACATTTGAGCGACGATCAAATTCCAAACGTACGCTGAGATATCGTCCAATTACTATCAAAATCACTAATTAGTAGAGGGGGTGCTGCTACGATACAGGGTATTAACTCAATTGCTGCTACGATTCAATGTCCGATCGATTGGAACTATCCAATGGATGTTTAAGTGCTGCCCACATTAGGGTTTATGCTTTGTCATTAATCGTGATTCCGATGGATGTTTAAGTGATTACACTTTGTCATTCGTTGTGAATCCGATGGATGTTTAAGTATCGCACTTTGTCATTCGTTGTGAGGGTTTTAATCTCGTGAGTTATCGTAAATGCTGTATTAGTTATTTACCTAGTTCGTGTGCACTAGGTTACAAGGCTAAATCAATAAGCTAAGCTCTGCCTATATAAATCTGCAATATATCAAGGCTTATCTGTAGACTAAACTTTGGCTGTATGAATCTGCATGCTGATAATGCGAGTCATTCTCTTTTTATCAACTATTTTACAATACCTCAAATTATTTTCAAGGTTATAGTTACAGGGACTAAGTCGTGGATATCTTGAATTACTGGTTAGTGGGGTATTGTGCACATTACTAATTTTCTCCCAGTTAGGTTCATTGACCTACTCGGGATAATCACTGTTAGGTTCATTGACCTACAAGGATAATCATCACTATTTAGGTTCATTGATCTAATAGTGGTATGACCATCGTCACCATTGTGACAGGATGCCAGATAAAAATAAGATAGAAGCCATTGTAATCGCTCTTATGCTGTAATTAATAACTATGCATCATTATGCAAAATAGAATGATTCACTCAGTATTTCCCGCTGACAAAACCTTTTTAAAATACTTTTCAGGAAATTACAATAGATGGAAGTAAGCGTTGGATACGGCACTGAAAGGCATCAAGAAGTGGCTTATTTTATTAATTAAATTAAAATTTAGAAATATTTTTTTATGTAATAAAATTTATTTTTATTAAAGCTACCTTTGTAAAACATGGATTTATTCCATCTATTTAATAAATAAAATCCGGTGTTTCTAAACTCTGATATTTTTCCTAACTCACGGTCCTGATGAAAATTCCGCTGCAACGTTTTCAAAATAATCACCGGTACCACTGGGCTGTTCGCGACTCCCGATTCCGTCCAGGGTGGGTCGGGGGTCGTGTCACTTCTGCATGCTTAGATAGTCTTTGGTATGTAGATAGTGGAGGCTCCAGGCACATGACAGGATGTAGAGCCCTTCTCAAAGATTTCAAAACACATGGAGGGGGTGATATATACTTTGGGAATAATAGTAAAGGAAAGGTTCTGGGGTCTGGTACTGTGCAATCTGGTAAAGTTAAGTTTGAAAATGTCAATCTAATAGACAATCTAAAATTCAACCTCCTAAGTGTCTCTCAGATGAGTGATAAGGGCTATGGCTCTTTCTTCACAAAGGATTGTTGGACCAGAAATGGTTGAAAAGATTGAAGCAATAATAAAAACTGGAAAAACCCAACTTGTTGCCCAAAGAAGTGGCAATGTTTATGTGATAGATATGTCAAAAGAGAGTCCCAGGACTGATGCCTGTCTGTTCTCAGCTGCATCAAACAAAGAGACAGAATTATGGCATAGGAGATTGGGGCACACAAATCTCAAGACAATCACTGCCATTTCAAAACAGGGGTTAGTAAGAGGTTTACCTCAAAAACTGTTCACCTGTTCTGAGCATTGTGTTTCCTGCTTAAAAGGAAAACAACATAAAAGCTCATACAAATCAATTGAAGAGTCCAAAACAACCAAATATTTGCAAATGCTACATATGGATTTGTTTGGCCCAGTTAAAGTCATGAGTCTTAGGAAGAAAAGATATTGTCTGGTTATTGTTGATGACTTTTCTAGGTTTACATGGACTTACTTTTTACACTCAAAAGATGAGATTGCAGGCATTCTGCAAGACTTTGTGAAACAGGTTGAAAAGCAGTTTGACCTTCCAGTAAAAATCTTCAGAAGTGATAATGGCACAGAGTTCAGAAATAAGGAGTTAGATGATTTCTATGTGTCAAAAGGAATTGTGAGGCAATACAGCATTCCAAGGACACCAGAACAAAATGGGGTTGTTGAAAGAAAGAACAGGACTTTGATTGAGGCTGCCAGAACCATGCTTGCAGATTCAGGTTTGCCATTAACTTTTTGGGCAGAGGCAATAAACACTGTCTGCTATGTCCAAAACAGAGTTTTAATCAACCCTATGCATCAAAAGACTGCCTATGAACTGCTGTATAAAATAAAGCCATTGATTTCATATTTCAAAGTTTTTGGCTGCCCATGCTTCATTTTAAACTTAAAAGATTCTATCTCTAAGTTTGCAGCCAAAATTGATTGTGGTTATCATCTGGGATACTCAACCACTGCTAAGGCCTACAAAGTGTTTAACACAAGGACCAAAACAGTGGAAGAGACTTTGAATGTAAAGTTCAATGAACTTTCATCAATGAAAATCCCAGCAAACCCTGCAGAATTGTTTGATCTTGATAAGTTTACTTTTGAAAATACTGCGGTCAAGACTAACAGTGCAGGTCCATCAAAGGATTCATCATCAGACTATGGGTATGAAGTCATCATTCCTCAACAAAATTCTGTGTCAATGGGAAGAGCAGCAGATGTTCAAAACAGTTGTCAAAGCTCAACCACTGCTACCTCAACAGTTGTTGACCAAAGTAGCCCTTTAACCCCTGCTTCCACATCATCAAACACTACTGATAGTTCTCCATCAGTGGATAAAAGTCAGCATTTTTCACACCAGTTCCACCTATTTCTCCACCTCCAGTTGAAGCCACTGCTGGATCATCAAAGTCACCAGCAGTGGTTAGCTCAGATGATTCACATCTGCAGCCCTTCACCATTAAATGCCATTGTTCCATACCAAGGAGATCTAATCTTCTTCAAATCTCATCCACCTGACCAAATCATTGGCAACATCAATGAAGGGGTGCTCACAAGAAGTCAATCCCAAAACATTTGTCTTTTTGCTGGTTTCCTATCTCTCCATCAGCCAGTCAAGTACCAAGAGGCATTGAAAGACAACAGCTGGGTAGAAGCCATGCAAGAGGAGCTCCAACAGTTCAAAAGACAACAAGTATGGGAGCTTGTACCACTGCCAGAGGGTGTAAGTCCTATTGGCACAAAGTGGGTCTTCAAAAACAAAACTGTTGAAAGGGGCATTGTTGTCAAGAATAAAGCTAGGCTTGTGGTTCAAGGGTTCAGACAAGAAGAGGGCATTGACTATGATGAAACATTTACCCCTGTAGCAAGACTTGAAGCTATCAGATTATTCCTGGCCTTTGCTGTCAACCACAACATCAAGGTGTATCAAATGGATATCAAATGTGCATTCCTCTATGGTAAGATTCAAGAAGAGGTGTATGTCTGTCAACCTCCAGGTTTTGAGGATCCATTTAATCCAAATCATGTCTACAAGCTAAATAAAGCTTTGTATGGCCTGAAACAAGCACCAAGAGCCTAGTATGAAACTCTTTCCACTTTCCTACTATCCATTGGTTTCACCAGAGGTAAAATAGATAAAACATTGTTTTTAAAATGGAAAGGAAAGGATTTAATGATTGTCCAGATTTATGTGGATGACATCATCTTTGGAAACACATGTAACAAAATGTGTGAAGAGTTTAGGCAACTCATGACAGCTGAGTTTGAAATGAGTGCAATGGGTGAAATCCAGTGCTTTCTCGGTCTCCAAGTAAGGCAACTGCAAAATGGCACTTTTATCCATCAAGGCAAATATGTCAAAGAACTTTTAAAGAAATTTGAGATGGATGATTGTAAGCCATGCAGTACACCTATTGCAACCAATAAAATTATCATGTCTGATGAAAAGGATGATTTGGTTGATCAAACTTTATATAGAAGCATGATTGGGTCTTTATTGTACCTAACTGCATCTAGGCCAGACATCATGTTTGCAACATGTGTTTGTGCAAGATCCCAATCAGCCCCTAGAAAGTCAAACCTTATTGCTGAAAAAAAGGATATTCAGATACCTAAAAGGTGCTCCCACACTTGGTATCTGGTATCCAGCTGATGGTAAAATTGAGCTTTCAGGTTTCTTAGATAGTAACTTTGCTGGATGTGACAAGACAAGGAAGTTCACTTCAGGAGGGTGCCAATTCCTAGGCAATTGCTTAGTATCTTGGCAGAGCAAAAAGAAAGCAGCTGCTTCCACATCCACTGCTGAGGCAGAGTATATAGCTGCTGCAAGCTGTACAGCCCAACTGCTTTGGCTTCAAAATCAATTGCTGGATTTTGGTATCACTTCTCTAAAGACACCTCTCATGTTGGACAGTCAGGCAGCAGAAAATATCATTAAAAATCCAGTCTCCCATTCCACCACCAAGCACATTGATATCGGACATCACTTTGTGAGGGATTGCTATGAAAAATGTTTGATTTCTCTGCACCATGTACCAACTAAAGATCAGCTGGCAGATGTACTAAAAAAGCATTAGCACATCCACCTTTGAAAGCTTGATCTCTAGGATTGGCATGCTAAACATGGAATACCAGGCAAAATCTTGCTTTCTATGAATAAAAGCATTAAAATGTTTTCAGAAAATCAAAAATCCATCCTTAAAAATAGCTAAAAATGAATTTTTCATTAAATCCTTAAAAGTCTTCCATAACCACTGTTTTGGTCAAACATCTGTTCCCTAAAGGCTGTCCACTGCTGAAAGTCAACCCCTGTTCTCTCATTTTCTTGGTAATCACTGTTGTTCAAAATCAGTGTTTTATCCACTGATAAGGCTATCCACTGATAGTTAAAGTCTCCCACTGCCTTCATTATGACCGTTGCAACCACTGATATTTGCTCAACCAGTGGTTTTCAAAACAACTGTCTTCCATTATTCATCTTCTCATCAGAGGTTGGCACGTGGACAGTACATAGCGGTCAGATCTTTGTAACCGCTGCCACGTCAGCATTCACTTTTTCCCTTATAAAACCCTGATCTAAACCCCCAAACAGGGTTTTACACTGTCGAATTGAATTCCAAAATTCCTTTCTCAAAGCAGTTTCCACCTTCTTCTTCTCAAAATTCATCTTCGTCTTCATCAAAATGACAAAATCAAAGTCTTCATCTTCTAAAAAGGCCACTCAAATGGCTACCACACCCATTGAAATTCCATACAAAGCTCCTCACAACTACCTGGGTATCCTCACAAAACCCGGCACCATCGATATCTACGATTCCATCATTGACACTATGTCGTCATCAAAGTACAAAACTTTTTTGACAGCAGATGCTCCGATTTACCTAAAAACCCAGAGAGAATTTTGGAAAAATGTCATAGCTATAAATTCCTCCCTCATGGGTAAACCAGTTAAAATCATACCACAATCCATTTCAGAAGTCTTTGAACTCGATGATCAGCAAGGTAAAAATTCTTTTCCCAAAAACGAGCTTAAAACTGACTTCCTTGAAAGGGGGTATGCAGACTCAATGAAAAAAGGATACCTTACAAAAAGGTAGTTTTCCACCTGCAACAAGATTTTTGTTCCATACCCTTTTGATGTGTGTTTCAAACAAAACAACTGCTTTCAATGAGATACCATTAAAGATACAACACCTGGGATATGCTATTTTACAAAATGAAAATTTCAATTACTCTCAGGAAATCTTTAATGATTTGGTGAAAAATGTTGATAAAAAGTCATTCTTACTATTTCCAAGATTTCTAAGTTACTATTTTCAAAAGAAATTTGGTAAGGATGATGCTCATGTGTTCAAACAAGGCGACTCTTTTCAAATAAACAGCTTGACGGCTGAAACTTTTACAAGATTATCAACACCTTGCAAAACAAAAGCAGAGGTCCATGAGCAGAATTTAGCAGCTACCACTGCTCCTCAGGTATCTGCTGCTGAGCCCACTGCTCTAGGTGACCACAGCAACAAAACAACTGCTGTGAAACCCACACATAAAATCACCAAAAAGCCAAAACAAAAGAAAACACAAAAGCCACCCAAACCTACAAAAATGCAACTCTGGAGGATGAGATACCAGAGCAATTGTCAGTGACAACACAAAAGTCACAAGAAACCACTGCTGCTACTTCCTCACAGCAGATGGTAGAAATATCTCAACCCATGCCTCAAACTCCTCCTGCTTCTTCAAAAAAAGAACAGGTTATACACATTGGGACACCACAATATGATACTCTAGAATCACTTGATTCTATCATCCACAGCCCACTTCCTGGGGCAAATTCGCTTTCAACACCCAACCTCACCTCCACAATTCCCCCACAAATGAAATTATTGTTGGATGCTCTTGATTTGAACCAGACACAAACCAGTTCTTCTCAATCACCTGTACATGAGAATATGCCTCAACAAATGACTGGGTCTGATGTATCAATCATTGCTAACCCACCAACAAGACCTGAGGAGGTTACACCCCTTGAGTTACAAGTAACTCTTGGTGGTAGTTGAAGTGAAGCAGCCACTACAAGTGATGAACGCACTGGTTTGCATTTGGACAGTGGTTTTATCAATAAGACTTCCTTGAAGGCAATTTCTTCTCTGGGAACCTTTATGTATCCGGTTTTTACTGGTTCACTAAAAAGTGTCTCTCAATTTGAAGGAAGAAGTCCCCAGTACCAAGACAAAGGGGAATCAGTGGATGATTTCTAGACTACACTTCCTGAGTCAACCACTGTTACAACCACTACTAGTGGGAAATCAGATGATCCCATTAAATTGGGTGATGGTTTAATGTACCAAGAATTGACGGGTAGAATTGATAAACTTGATACAACTGTTGCAGAAATTAAAGATATGATGCAACAGTTGTTGAAAGCTCAAAAGGTACCAACCACTGCTGCTCCAGCTTAAGCACCAGTACCACAACCTGCACCTGCTGCAAATGAGCTCTGGAATTTGTTTCAACCACTGCTTATCCATCAAAGGCAGTTAGCTGATCAGCAACATGAGATTCAGATTCAAAAGATCAGACATGCCATGGATGCAAGGTTTATGGATACTCAAGCAGACATTAAAGCTATCAAGGCTCACTTGTTGACAACCACTGGCACTGCTCCTCCTTTTATTATATTTGTGGATGAACCACCACCAGCTGATGCCAAAAAGGGGGAGAAAATAAAGTAGTGGAAGAAAAAAGGTTATGAGGATGGCTTATACATTGCTTCAAACAGTTCTAGCATGCTTGCAGACATACCCTTGCCAGATGATTCTAAGAAAATTGATGTGACTACAAATGCCATTGCTGATGCAAAAGCAAGGGTTAAAAAGGATAGGGAGGCAAAGGATAAAGCCAGGTGGGAGCAAGAGAAAAGAGTTTTTATGGAGATGAATGAGCAGGGTGTTTCTGAGCCAAAGGATGAAGAAAATCCTAAGACGAAAAGAAATCAGCCCACAAGAAATGTGAGGCAACCAAAAACCACACCTTCCAGAAAAACAAAATATGCTTCTAAACCTACAAAAGGCTCCAAACATCAATCTCCCAAACCAGCAGTTGTTAAGACTCCTGCTGTATCAACAACTGTTGGTACTTCAGTGGTTTCAACAACTGCTAGTCAAACAACGGCCACCACTTCAACACACACCACAACTACTGCCTTACCCTTACCACCACCACCACCAAAGATCACCTCACCACCAAAAACATCACCATCACCTCCTGCTAAAAAGCAGAAGACATCAGATGTTACAACATCTGTTGTAATGACAACAGTGGTTGAAACACCAGTTGTTTCAACAACTGTTAGTCAGCCACCTTCCACCACTTCACAACCATCCAACACATCACCAGCCTCTCCTAAACAAAAAAAGGAGAAGGATGATTTTACCTGATGATGACTCTCCATCACCACCACCAACATCTTCACAATCCCTTTCACTTGTCAATATTCCAAACCCTGTTCCTCTCTCTTCAGCTCAAGTTCAACAACCAATCACTACCATCACTCCTGCAGGTTTTCAGTATCCTCTTGAACTCATAGCAGTCAGAGAAGAAATAAAACCCTTCTACTTTGAGGATGATCCTGCTAAAAGGAGTTTGCCATCAGTTGAAGGATATCCTAGGCCTAAGAATATTGAAGAATATTTGGAAGTTAAGGCTCAACAAGCAGAGGATATCTCTAAAAGAGATTCACAAGGAAAATCTGACAAAGAAATTCAAAGGCATTATTAATTCTTGCTTACACAAGTCAGATCTTTGGAGCAGTTTGCAAAGAATGTATGTCGACAAATTTCAGAAAGAGCAGATGAATCCTTAAGAAAAGACTATATTGAAAACATCATGGCCCATAAGAAATACAAGGGAGAAAAATACATGTACAAAGATTGGACAATTCCTGAGCTTGAAAGTGAAGCAGCCAGGATCCAAGACATGATAAAAAACAAGGTTAAACATACTCCTCCTGATTAGGCAAAATACAAGAAAAATATACCAGATAAGGCATTAGAGCTGAGGAGAATGAAAGAGGAATTAATCACAGCTGATTATGGGTCTAGAAATCAAGTGATGAGATGGAAAGAAGACAAAGTCAGGACCACCTACAAAAGGTTGGAGGAACTAAGGAAGAAAGATCCTAGGGTTCCATAAAAACCTGACTATCCTGAAGCAGAGGTTTCAACAAGACCACCAAAGCTGCCAGTCAGGAAATCTACTGCTCCATCTAGTGCTTTCATTTATTAAAGAAGAAGACAAACAGAGATGGAAAAAGAAACACCAGAAGATATAGCTGCTAGTGATGATATTATAAAATCTGTCATTAAGAAGATGATGGCTGAAAATGCTGAACTTGCTCAAGCTCAAAGCACTGCTCAGCCAGTCATCACCAGGCCACAATCTCCAAATTCCTCATCCAATAAAAATCTCCTAAGAAACCCAATGGACTCAAAAGTACTAAAATGGAAAACTGATAAACAGACCCATGTACTGACAGTGATCAAGTCCAGTGGAGAAGTGAAGAAAATAACAAGGGAACAAGCACTTGGCCTAAGTGTTGAAGATCTACAGGATCTCCTTAATCTTCCACTTTGCAGGGATGAAGATGACACAGATGCCCTAGACGTTGAGCTTCAACTTAAAGGTCAGATAAGGGAAATGCTGATGAGGCAATAAAGATCTACAATAATGAAGGGTTTTGGCGTCATCTGTTCCAGGGGGGGATTGTTGGGATTGAACCCTACCAGAGGAACAGTTGATTAAAGCCAAAACCGGATCAGAGCTGTGGATCCATAAATAAGCAGATGTTGTGTTTACATTCTCTCCCCTTGAAAGTGGTTTCAACATCTGATGACCTCCATCCACTGATCCTTTACATCAAACTGCTGACCTACAACTACTGATCATGTAAAAGACTGATGTAGACTAAACCCCTGTTGATCAATCTACTACTATGGGTCAAGCACTGCTGAAGTTATCAAGTACTGCTAGAGTCACAACAGTGGAAGGATAAAGCAGTAGTTTAGTTTCTCTTATGTAATGAATTGTAATCAGTAGTTAGCATAGCAGTGTTTGTATTAGATCAGTTGTTAGAGTTTGTTAGGAGGTTAGATATCACTTTCATGGTGACGTCAGCAAAGATGCCACAGTGGTTTGTCCGTGCCTATAAATAGAACAGTACCCTGTACTGTTCTATTAGCACTTCACCAATCTTCTTCCTGTACGAACAAACACTGTGAGCTCAGGCTGAGGGGGAGTTTGTTACATGCATGCATTGTAATCGTTGTTGAAATAAATTCAATCTTTCGATTCTATGTTGAAAATGTGTGTTCAAAGCAATTCTCCTGTTTGATTGTGTGCAAAGTTTATTTCCATTTATATTCCGCTGCACTACTTGTTCATCTTTCATCTTAATTCAAACGTAAAACACAATCAATCCAAACTCAGATCCTAACAGTGATATATGATATTACTAGTGATCTTTATCTAGTTTGTTCACATATTGCTTTTTCTTATCTCAAAGTCACTTTGTTTGGCATCAATAATTCGCCACGTTGATGTTGTTTTCAGGTCTTTACTTTCCTGTGGTCTTATCTTGTGTACTAAAGCAAATCTACCATGCTTAGGAATTTGTGTGATTTAGATAAACAAATTAAACTTCCATTTATTGTTCATAAATGACTTTTGAGTCTCTATTTGATATTATTCACTTTGATTTTTAGACATCTTCCTATATCTAGTATTTGTGGTATTAAATATTATGCTTTCTTTCTATATCACTTCTCTCAATTACTTTATGTTTATAATTTATAAAAGAATTATGATGTTAACATTACAACTCCGATTAACCTGTGTGATCATGGTAGAGAATTTGACAATACCATTCTTCATAACCTGTTTGCACACAATGTATCCAGTTTTGTTTCTCATGTCCTCATACAACCCAACATAATAGTAAAGCCAGGGTGTATGTTTCCACACTTAATGCAGTTATTCACACCTTTTTTTTCAAGTTCCTATTTCTCATGAATACTAGGATGGAATATCTTCATATGGTGATATAATCCTCCACATTCTTCCTTGCACCGCCATAAAAATTGATGTGTGCAAAATGCAACATATAAATTACATCAATTGTGGCATAAAACTAACCCTTTTTTAGTACTAATGTTGGAAAAAGTGTGTTTTTGTCTTCCTTTTGTATTTTCAGGATTAAATGAGCTCAAATTAACAAAAGAAGCAAAAAGGCAGCTAAATCTAACATAAATACAAGAAAAGGAACAAACGTGGCATGCCCGACCTCCCCGAAAGCATCTTCCCAAGCAAAACAAGAGAACAGAAGGCTGAACACGCCCCGTGTTCAGTGAACACGGGGGCGTGCCCAAGTGTCAGCATAAAAGACAAAGTTGTAGAAGCTTCCATCGCCCATCACGGGGCCGTGCTCAGCGGACACGGGGCCGTGGTCAACTATAAGATTCGCAGAATCCAGGCAAATCTTGATAGTACAGATATGCTTCTGCACACGGGGTCGTACCCAGCGGACACGGGGCCGTGGTCAACTAATGCAGACAAAAGCAATTAATGAAGACAGAGAAGAGGATGGACACGGGGCCGTGCCCAATGGACACGGGTCCGTGCCCGAGCTTCTGTTCAGCCTATAAATAGGGGTGCTTGGCTCAAGCTCAAACCATCCCTTGGCACACCACCTCTCTCACACTTCACCCACCACCCACCACCACCATAACACCATCATCCACCACCATCATCCATTGTCCATTATAGAGTGTGTGAGTCGTCTCGGGATCCAAGATTGATCGTAAGAGTTCTTGACAATCAAGGCCATGTTTGCCTAAGTCTCTTACATCACTTGGTGAAGACAAAGTGTCTAGTGTAATACTTTTTATTTTTAATCTTTTCGCACTTTTTAATTGGTTATGTATTAATGACTTTAATAACTAGTTTCTTATGTTGAAGGTGATTCTTCCTTATCGTTTGTCAGTGGTGTCTTGGCATTATTTTACTGTCTATATAAAATAAAAAATTTTCACAATTCATATCTCCACGGTCTATATGGAGGTATGTTGGCTACCTGGTCGGGGGTTAAGGGAACTGTTTGGTAAGAGTCTTGCCATTGTTCAGTGTATAGATCCTGCAAAGGACCTGGGTCAAATTTAGTAGGACCTCCTTCAATACTTAACGGTATTGGATGGCGGGGGTCCAAACTCTTTGATCCCCTCATAAGTTAAGTTACTATTAATACTTTAACCCGGCTACTTAGGACTGTATCCCTGTTGACTCAGACTACTTAGCCGAGGGTAACGTCGCCTTCAAAAGAGGGGCCTACCATCATATGCATTAATAACATAATTAATTATCTTTCAATAATCCGACCCTTTTGGATTGTATCCTTGCTGACTCAAACTACTGGGTTGAGGGTAACGTCACCTCCAAAAGAGGGGCCTACTACAATAACTAAGATAATCTCTTAAATAGTGCAAAAGTGCGGAAATAATCAAAGGTTACACTAAACACGAGTCGGAGCCAAGTGATTCATCTTGCCTATCTGTTTTTATTTTATTTTTATTTTTCAGCATTTTAGTTAGTTTTATTTTCTTAGTTTAAAACATTTTTCTAAACTTTTGATTTGATTAGACGTTGAGGATAAACCGGTACTAAAAGCTCTTGTGTCCTTGGACGACCTCGGTATCTTGCCAACACTATACTACGCTCACGATGGGTGCACTTGCCAATTTGTGTGTTTAGTGTTAGTAAATATCGTGTTTTATAAATTTAAAACTTGGCTAAAAAAGTGTAAAAGGGCTTAAAATATACTTAAACTTATATACACACTTCACATGCATCAAGTTTTTGGCGCCGTTGCCGGGGAAACAAGGATTTTAAGAAAGTTAGGAATCAGCGGCCTAATCGTTTTTTCTTATTTTTCTATTTTTTTTAGGATTTTTCTTAGTTTTTCAGCTTCTGCAGAACTCAGCACGGGCCGTGCCAGGTCGGACACGGGTCGTGCCCAGCATTGTTACTGGCAGTTTTTATTTTCCGAGTTACAGAGAGCTGAACACGGGGCCGTGTCGGTGCAACACGGGGCCGCGCCCAACTCCCCAGTAACAGGGATCCGGAAAACAATCACTGTATCTCCGACCACGGGCCGTGTTCACTGAACACGGGGCCGTGGTGAACCTTCTGACCAACGTTCTTTTCTGTTTTTGTTGCAGGACTTGGAACACCGGCGCCACATTTGAACTTCCTACGTAGTGCATGAGCTCCAGTTCTAGTAGAGACATAAAAGAACCTCTAGAAGAACCCGAACGCTTTCTCAAATAAAGACTTAAAGCTAAAAACCAAGAGAAAGTTTCGGGGGACCCACTTCCAATGGCGGACCAACGTACCCTCATGGATTACCTACGACCCACTGTAGGTAATCTCGGCGCCGCTATCAATGCACCGAATGTCGAAGCCAATAACTTCAAACTTCGGCCACATTTGATACAAATGCTTCAAAACTCCGCAACCTTCCATGGGCTTGCGGACGAGGATCCCCATCTACATATTACTAATTTCTTAGAAATATGTGATACCTTTCGGATCAATGGAACATCAAACGACGCCATTCGCCTTCGAATGTTTCCATTTTCACTAAAAGACCGAGCTAAGGCTTGGCTTAACACCCTCCTAGTTGGCTCGGTAAACACCTGGGATGAACTAGCCCAAAAGTTTCTATATAAGTATTTCCCTCCTGCTAAAACGGCTAAATTAATGACTGAAATTAATACATATTCACAAGAAGATGGGGAATCCTTATATGAAACTTGGGAAAGGTTCAAGGAGCTACTAAGAAAGTGTCCTCATCACGGTCTTGCGGTATGGCAACAAGTATCCACTTTCTACAATGGGATGTTGCCACACACAAGACAAACACTTGATTCTAGCTCCGGGGGACTTTTAGGTAATCGTCGCCCAAATGAAATATATAATCAAATTGAGGAAATTGCTCAAACCAATTTTCAATGGCACACTCCCCGAGGCAATAAATCTATTGCCCCGGGCGCCCATAAGGTTGATGAAAGCACTTCTTTACAAGCCCAAAACGAGGCCCTTTCTTCAAAAATCAAAAAGCTAGAAATGACAAAAACGGTCTCGGTTATGGCTTGTGAAGGGTGTGGTGGGCCACATGAAAATTGGAGATGTATGAAAGAATTAGATGACCAAACGGAAATGGTAAACTACATTGATAACAGACCTAGGTCGTCGGGTCCTCCAACGGGTACCTACAACCAAGGATGGCGTAACCACCCAAACCTTGGTTGGAGAGATCCCGGCAATAGTAGTAACCAACAAAACCAACGAACTAACTTTCAACAACCACAAAACTTTTCTCAACAACAAGGTGGACGAGAAAGGCTTGAAGATACTGTATCTCGCCTCATCTCCGACACCGAAAAGAAAAACTCGGATCGATTTCAGCAATTGGAATCGAATTTTAGAAATCAACAAGCTAGCATTCAAAACATTGAAAAACAATTAAATCAAGTAGCTCAAAATTTCTCCGAGTGACCACAAGGCGCGTTACCAAGCAATACCGAAACCAACCCAAAAGCGCAAGTACATCTCATCACATTGAGAAATCGAACCGTGGGTCCCGAGGAGGCTCCATTACCGCCAGATGAAAGAAGCCAGTCCAGCCAAACCACGACTCCACCCGCACCCCAACCAGAAAAGGCTTCTTTACCAAATCAAGAGCCCACCAAGACTCCTCCGGTTCCATACCCCGGTAGGTTAATTCGTCAAAAGACCGATGAGCAATTCGCAAAATTCGAAAATTTACTAAAACAATTGCATGTTAATATTCCTTTTATCGAGGTCCTAACCCAAATGCCTAAATATGCAAAATTTATGAGGGACTTCCTCACTCACAAAAGGAAAATTGAATCATTGCAATTAGTTAACTTAGGCGAAGAATGCTCCGCCTTAGTACTCAACAAACTCCCACAAAAGAAAATTGATCCTGGAAGCTTCACGATCCCTTGCTCGATTGGGGAATCCCCCATTCATAAAGCACTGGCCGATCTTGGGGCTAGCATTAACCTCATGCTCACATCAATGTTCAACCGTCTCGGCTTAGGAAAAATGAGCCCTACAAAGATGAGCATACAACTAGCCGACAGATCCGTCAAATTTCCACAAGGTGTCGCTGAAAATCTATTGGTCAAAGTCGACAATTTCGTCTTCCCGGCCGACTTTGTCATATTAGACATGGAAGAAGACACCGATATCCCCCTCATCCTCAGGAGGCCATTTCTAGCCACCGCCCAAGCAGTGGTGGATATGAATGACGAAACACTAACATTGAAGTTTGAGGATGAGGATGTGAAGTTTGGAGTTGGAAAGAGAATAGAAGACGAAGACCCGGTCAACTACATGAAGGTCATAGACTCAAGCTTGGATGACGCTCTCCGATGGTGTAACATGGGATGCAAAACATCCCACTTGAGTGACATATGACCAGGCTTTGGGTCTAGCCAAGGACCCTTATAAACGTGGCGCACCACGGAGGCATTCCGCGGAACTATCCTTAGTTTAATTTAGATTAGTTTTTATGTTTTCTAGTTTAGTTTTAATTTTCAGGAATAAAACACACTCGGAATGACAAAGGATACAAGGGAAACTTGAACCAGCAACCCATGCAGGAAAACAGGGCCATCCGACGAACTTCCTTCATTACAGCAGGTTCAGCATGGGCCGTGTCCGCCCAACACGGCCCTGTGCTGCACAGTCTGCAGAAAACACCCAGTTCAGGTAAACTAGACACGGGCCGTATTCACCCAACACGCCCCCGTGTCCAGGCTTCTATTTCTTTTGTTCAACTTTTTGTTACTGGCACCTGAACACGGAGCCGTGCCCGGACAACACGGGGTCGTGTCCAGGCGCCCAGTAACACAAATTTTTGCTTTTTCACACCTTTTACACATTCAATCAACCTAAAAAAAATATTTTTGGGACACATTGAGGACAATGTGTAATTTAAGTGTAGGGGGGATGCTAAAACCTTGAATCTTGCAAGTCCTAATAATAAGTCTTACACAAAACTCTATTGGAACCGCTAATCACCCCAAATTTTTTTCCAAAAAATTTTTTCATTTTTTTTACTTGTCTAGGTTTAACTTGGGAATTTCAAATTCTAAAAAGGTTATATTTTTACAAATTTACAACCGATAGCGTCGTGATAAAAAGAACCAACATAAGAAAATTATGAAAATGCATGACAAGCTTAGTTAAAATTTAATTATATATACTTGATCACATAAAAACCCATTCCCACAAAAGTGAGTTTTGAGCCTTTATTGAGCATACAAATACATATCTTTAAACTAAATGCTCATTTTTCGTTTCTTGTGTGAATAGCCGCTTGGTTCTTACAACTCTAGAACTTGCCACGATGATACATTCCCGGTCCTTACCAACTTAAACCCGAGTAAGTAAATGATGGAGGCATTAGGACTAACCCTTTTTATTTCTACACCATTATTTTTCTTTTTTTTTTACCACCTACCAAAAATCCCCCTAGTTAACCCCTTTGAGCCTAAACCTTTTCATTTCTTAACCCAAACCAAACACCCTTTCACCCACCAAAACCTTTTTATTTTTAACCCTTTGTTTTAGTAACAAGCTCAGTTTTTCGTATGACTTTCAAAAAAAAATGTGTTGATGATGATGCAAAAGAAATAAACAAGCAAGTCCATCAAAAATAACTTTGTTTGAATTATGGCTTCATCAAAAAATTGCAAAAATAAAAAGTCTTACGAAAAACCTATACTTTTTACGCTTTTCGCCCTTTTCTACTAACCACTAACCCAACTACCTACCTTTAACCCGAGCTTAACCCTTCACCCAAAAGTCCTCTTGATATTTACGAAGGTATATAGTTAAAAAGGAGGAGGATTGATTGTTTGGCAAGCCTATGGTAGGAGTAAGTTCCATGCCGCTCTCGAGTGATTCACTAAAATACATCTTCGGCTAAGTGTTGAGTGATCCCCCGTGAGGTATGTGAACTTGTATATAAATAGAATTTTAAAGAGGCATGTTATGCCCTAATAAGTAATTTATCTTATGAAAAGTTTTAAATAAATCATGACGAATGGGATTGTAAATAAATAAAAATAAAACTTAATAAAGAATCTTGGAAATCCCGACACTCTATGACAAGCCCAAAAAACCTTCTCTTCTATCCATTCCATTTGAGAGTGTAAAGCCACATTATAAAGAGTTTTGCTTGAGGACAAGCAAAGATTCAAGTGTGGGGGTATTTGATGTGTGCAAAATGCAACATATAAATTACATCAATTGGGGCATAAAACTAACCATTTTTTAGTACTAATGTTGGAAAAAATGTGTTTTTGTCTTCCTTTTGTATTTTCAGGATTAAATGAGCTCAAATTAACAAAAGAAGCAAAAAGGCAGCTAAATCTAACATAAATACAAGAAAAGGAACAAACGTGGCATGCCCGACCTCCCTGAAAGCATCTTCCCAAGCAAAACAAGAGAACAGAAGGCTGAACACGCCCCGTGTTCAGTGAACACGGGGGCGTGCCCAAGTGTCAGCATAAAAGACAAAGTTGTAGAAGCTTCCATCGCCCACCACGGGGCCGTGCTCAGCGGACACAGGGCCGTGGTCAACTATAAGATTCGCAGAATCCAGGCAAATCTTGATAGTACAGATATGCTTCTGCACACGGGGTCGTACCCAGCGGACACGGGGCCGTGGTCAACTAATGCAGACAAAAGCAATTAATGAAGACAGAGAAGAGGATGGACACGGGGCCGTGCCCGAGCTTCTGTTCAGCCTATAAATAGGGGTGCTTGGCTCAAGCTCAAACCATCCCTTGGCACACCACCTCTCTCACACTTCACCCACCACCCACCACCACCATAACACCATCATCCACCACCATCATCCATTGTCCATCATAGAGTGTGTGAGTCGTCTCAGGATCCAAGATTGATCGTAAGAGTTCTTGACAATCAAGGCCATGTTTGCCTAAGTATCTTACATCACTTGGTGAAGACAAAGTGTCTAGTGTAATACTTTTTATTTTTAATCTTTTCGCACTTTTTAATTGGTTATGTATTAATGACTTTAATAACTAGTTTCTTATGTTGAAGGTGATTCTTCCTTATCGTTTGTCCGTGGTGTCTTGGCATTATTTTACTGTCTATATAAAATAAAAGATTTTCACCATTCATATCTCCACAGTCTATATGGAGGTATGTTGGCTACCTGGTCGGGGGTTAAGGGAACGGTTTGGTAAGAGTCTTGCCATTGTTCAGTGTATAGATCCTGCAAAGGACCTGGGTCAAATTTAGTAGGACCTCCTTCAATACTTAACGGTATTGGATGGCAGGGGTCCAAACTCTTTGATCCCCTCATAAGTTAAGCTACTATTAATACTTTAACCCGGCTACTTAGGACTGTATCCCTGCTGACTCAGACTACTTAGCCGAGGGTAACGTCACCTTCAAAAGAGGGGCCTACCATAATATGCATTAATAACTTAATTAATTATCTTTCAATAATTCGACCCTTTTGGATTGTATCCTTGCTGACTCAAACTACTGGGTTGAGGGTAACGTCACCTCCAAAAGAGGGGCCTACTACAATAACTAAGATAATCTCTTAAATAGTGCAAAAGTGCGGAAATAATCAAAGGTTACACTAAACACGAGTCGGAGCCAAGTGATTCATCTTGCCTATCTGTTTTTATTTTATTTTTATTTTTCAGCATTTTAGTTAGTTTTATTTTCTTAGTTTAAAACCTTTTTCTAAACTTTTGATTTGATTAGACGTTGAGGATAAACCGGTACTAAAAGCTCTTGTGTTCTTGGACGACCTCGGTATCTTGCCAACACTATACTACGCTCACGATGGGTGCACTTGCCCATATGTGTGTTTAGTGTTAGTAAATATCGTGTTTTATAAATTTAAAACTTGGCTAAAAAAGTGTAAAAGGGCTTAAAATATACTTAAACTTATATACACACTTCACACGCATCAAAAATACACTCCTTTCACCAAGTTATTTAACAAATTGACTCCTTACTCTCAACTTGGCATGTTTGGATGCCTTTACTACCAACCCATGTTTCCTTTGCAAAACCCGCCTATATAACATATAATTGTGTCTTCCGTTATCTCCCCTCTCACGATCATGGCTATCGATGTCTTTGTATCCACACAAACAAAATTTTCATTTTTTGTCATGATATTTTTATGAATAACCTGGACAGTCATATGATATTTTTATTTGCCCCCCCCCCCTCACGCATAGTCTCCATCATATGACTGTCCAGAGTCCTCATTCGATCATTCCCATATCTCTAGGCACCTTCCCAGGTCTTGTCTACCCCACCCATCTATTACGGGATTGGAATAACCTTAGCCATGAGGCTCACCCAAGCATCAGCCATCCAATTCACCATACCACTCTAGGGTAACATATCCTCCACCATTGATTCCATATCACCACCTAAGCATGATAACCACTTGTACTTATTCAATGGTCACTCAAGCCCAACGAGGTATTACCATACCAACTGATAAACTCAATCTTCGTATCGCCACATTCTATACTCCCGATCTATTACCCAGGCCTTTGAGAATCCGCATTGATGCATCACTTTGAAGGATGGATATAATGTTAATTTAAAAAAAAATTAGGACTTCTGGTCTCATCCCTATACATCCAGGTGTTAATGTGGTTAAATCCATGTAATTATAATAACGTGAGCTTCATGTTAATGGGTCAATAGCTCAATTTAAGGCTTTGTTAATTGGTAATCAAAAGAGATAATGACCAAGTGTTAATTGTGATGAGACATTTCACCAATTGTTAAACTGGCCACCATTTGCATGGTTATGAATTTGGCGATTATCTCATTCATGGCATATTCATCAGTTGCATGTCAAAAAATGTTGCATTCCATGGTTCATTTAACGAGATAGTATATAAGCACCAGTTTCTGGGGTTACTAGAGTCTTGTCACCTAAATTGTATTTGTCTCCTTCAGATGTATTTATATGGCCTTAAGTATGCTTATTGTGCTTAGTTTGAGAGGTTTGCCACTTATACGGGTACTATTGGCTTTAGAATAGTCGTTGCGACTCTAAATTACATATTTATCGTTATAGATAGGATACAACTTTTCTTTTGCCTTATGTGGATGACAGTAATCGTCTCAGATCCTCTAATGAGTTGGTAAAATGCATTATAACTTCTCTGAGATTTAATTTTGCCATGAGTGATTTGGACCAATTACACTACTTTTTTAGGATTAGTGCTACTTGTAACTAAGAAATGATGTTTATATCTCTAAGACAATACACTTGAGACATTTTGGATCATATAAAGATGTATAACTGTAGGCTAACCATTACTCATGTTGATACTAACACTAAAGTGTTTGGGTTTCATACACGTATAATAAAATTTTAATGCAGCGGAAATGAATATGCACAAACTGATCCAAACCGAAACTTTGGATCGCCCACAGGAGTCTAGATGCAAACCAAATAGAAACAAAATCAACCATAGGGTGTCTCAGAAACACATACCTTAATTGATCATAGCAGATTGTAGTTCCTGAGTTAACAACTAACCAAGTTGTAACTTGTAACACCTTACTTCAACGAACTGGTCGCTAGATCCATTCACAAAAAACGTCCCAGATTGAAATCCTACGATTTTGCTTCCCAAAAACCGAACTCATTTGGTTCCACTTCCCACAACCGACCTCCTTTGGTTTCCTCCACTCGCATTTGGACCAATCCAAATAAACGCGAAGATCAACTGCGCGAATATTCTCGAACACTGAACTTGCAGAACGAACGGTACAAGAACCAGATCAAACCCAGTTCAATAGTAGAGGTTCTCGGTGCATCCCAGTGAAGGGTAGTGATGATCAGTGGTGACGAAGAGGTGGTGGCAGCGGCTACGGTGTCTCGGCAGCAACCCACGGTGGTATGTTGTGGCTTGCAAAGACGCCGGTAGTGGTGGCTGACGAGCGACGGCAACATGTCAAGGAGAGAGAGAGAAAGACAGAGTGTGAGAGAGACAAAAAAAAAAAGGGAATTTTAATCAATTTTTAATCAAAATCTAATTCCCTTTTATAGCTTTAGGGTTTCCTAAATTAAAATGACATATTCCAAGATGTCATGGCATATTCCAATATTCTGTGGAATGTTCCTATTGATTTGAATTTCATAACTATTTAAATAGTTATATTATTTAATTATTTATCTAATAAATGTTTATATAATATTATTAATTAACTTTTAATTTTTTTAACGACAAATTTTCTTTTATTCTCTACTGTCTGTGTTACTTGAACCCAAGACCTCCCATCCCAATGTGTTTAAAGGTTTTATCTTTGCCAATGAACCACCAACTCATTGGTAATTAACGTCTAGTTAATAACCCCTAGTTTGTTTAGTTACAAAGAAAACCCTCAACTTGAATAAATTATTTAACTAATAATTTATTACCAAATTTTGTTAATTTCATTTTAGAATATTTAACTAACTAAATATTTTATCTTGTTCGTTGCCCAATGTGTAACTCTTTGGATCATAGCTTATTAGTAGGTTGATTATCGATATTCGGACATTCTATTCCAATATAAAGTTGGTCTTACGGCCCGTTAATTGAAGACCCCTTTCTATATCCAAGGCTTATTAGAGCTCTACAATATTTGATGTTTACCAAAACACACATAGTCCAATGGGTTTCTTTAAATGTGCATAATTACTTGAAACCACATTTAAATACCATTAAGCAGATTCCTCATTACATTAAAGACACTTTAGATTATAGGGATACAAGTTTATGTATCATCCACATCTCGTAGATCAACCTTAGGTTATTGTGTGTTTTTGGGTGGTAACTTGTTATCTTTGTTTTACAAGCGTCAAACCATTGTCTATTGCTACAGTGTTGAAGCTGAATACTCTAGAGTTGTTAATCTTGCTGCTAAAACGTTAATGTCGTATGTATTTCCTTTGCACTACATCAACACATCAAACATATAGAGTTTAGCATTCACTTCGTTAGGAAAAAAAGTGGTGATGGGTCACCAAGGGATTCCCAATGTTTATGATTTTTGTGTAAGTTTGAATGTGCATCTTCTTCCCCTTTAAAGTGCGTGCGTGTAATAATTTTTCTAATTTGTAATTTAATGTGAAGCACATTAGGATTTTAACACCAGAGATAGGTTCCATATTATATATACTCATCATGTCTCTTGTTTGTGGCTTTATCGGTCTATATTATTTCTCTCTTCCAACATCTTTAACCGATATCCCTAACTTTTAAATGATTTTAGCATTAGGCTAATTCTAATTCTAGTACGTATAACATTTTTTTTTGAACGACCAATGAATCCTTCAAATGGGCTACTAGCGAAATTCACCAAATCGAGATACACTCGCCTTTCGAACCGGGGAAAACCCTCACCTAGGGCCGAAGCCCGTGAACACTCGCCTGAAGGCATGACAGTGCGGTGAGGTAAAACCCGCTCAGTTCAAGGATTAAACTAGCGATCGCCGCTTACTCGCCTAGTATCTCATCATCACCAAGTGACGCAGACACTAAATGATGGGGGGCAGAAATTGAAACTAGGTCACTTGGAACCAATGTTTTCAGACCCGGACCAGACCGGTCGGGCCGGGGTCCGGAAGCTTTGACGGGTCGGTTCGCTATGTCAGCCCGTTTTTGCATCTGGCCGGGGACCGGTGGTTCGACCGGCGGTTCTTTATGAGAGGTCGGGCCGGAGCTTTTTTAGTCGCAGAAAGAAGATGAGAAGCTCTGCAACTCAATTGAAGGAAAGTCGATGAAGATGATGACACTTGCATGTTTTTTAAAAAACCAAACATATTATCTATACATATAATAAAAGAAACCATGTTAGGGACACATAGCGTTCTATGAGTCAGTCTTAATTATTTTTTCTAAATATTTATAATGGAAAATCAATTATTGATAATATTAAATTTAAAATTTAGAAGAGATTTTAATGATAAAGACAAAGATAACTGATAATAATATATTAATTATTATAAACATATCTTAATTATTAAAATCTAAAAAAAATATTAGCGTTTTAAATATTTATAAAGATAAAGATTTTATTTAATTGGTAGTTTTAATTGTTTTTATATTTTGATGATAAGGATAATGATAAGGATAACTGATAATCACATATTAAAATAAAAATACTTATTTTAATCCGCTGTTTCGTAAAAAGGATTTATTCAATATATGTAGAACATATATATTTTTTATACATGGTATATTTAGAATCATATTTCTAATAAAGGATCTCATTATCCCGTTTTACACTCCAATGAAATAATAATATTAAATCATAATATCCAGCTTATCTCTTGTATATTTAATATTTTTTACTAAAATATTTCTTTTCTTTTTTTCTGTTGATTATCCAACATCAGGTAATACGTAAGTTTCTAACCTAATAATAAATAAAAAAACAAAGTAAAATGTTATAAACCATGTAATACACAACTCTCTAACCTAATAAAAAAATAAAGTGAGATGTTACAATAAGTAAATAGTACCTTAAAGTTACTTTTGTTAGAAAACACATCTTGATGAGTAAATGTTTTAACAGATTACATTATTCGTGTAAGACATGTGTTTATTCAAATCGTGCAATACACGAGTTTTTAAAAGATGTAACTATTTTATTGCTTAGTATATAAAATTATATTTACACAACCCGTGTAATACACGGGATTCTAACATAGTATATTAATATTTTCATTCTTGGAATTTGTTACACCATCATACCCTACACTAGCGGCTAGCCAATAGCTATTACTTTAATTTATTAATAATTCTAATTCTAATTTTGTGTACTACTTGTTGATTTAAATAAATTATAATAATATTCCATTGGTTCCCATTTGTTAGATTTTTACTTTTTTAACTATTTAGTTTCTATTTGTTAGTTTTTTTTTTTTTTTTTAACTATTTACTGATTTAACTTTGAATTAGATTGTTTTATTTTTATTTTTTTAATTAAAAAATGCCTTAAATGATCTTATATATGTGCATTACAACTTACGCCTATAAAAGAAGGAACCGTTTGGAGCATCAAAGGCTAAGTGATCTCTATATTTTATATATATTTATATATAATTTATGACGTAACCCGGGTCTTAAATCCGGTCGAACCGGTCCGACCGGTTCGACCTTTGACCCCGTAAGACGACCGGGTCGACCTCCGGTCCAGTTCTGAAAACATTGCTTGGAACACCATGTCTTTCCCTTACCACTCTACCACTAGTTCATTGGTCGTATAACATTTATATTTGGTTTTCTTTGTCTCTTTTCCTAGATAGGTCAATGGCGCTCAGTGGTGGAGCTAACCTAAAAATTCAGGGGCATCCCAATTTATTTTTTTTGGGATCAGGGGTATCCTTTGTATAGAATCGAATTTTTTTATTTTTTTACACTACGAAAACGATACGGAAACGGGATTGAGTGGTAGCCCGTGCTACCCATTCTAATACACTAGCTCCGCCTTTTTAAGGTTGTTTCTGCAGGAACCGTTCGCGTAATTAAATAAAATAAAACAATTTTATTATACAATTACAATACAAAAAAAAAGAAAGCTGAAAATAACTTGTACAATTACAACTGAAAATCAGAATACGAGAACTGGAAAGATGAAACAGAAAATAAGGTAGCTGAGGGTTGTGTTTAACACAGGCCCTTAAAACAAATTTCGAGTCTCCCAGGAGTACTCGTTTTGTTCCCAGGGTACAACAGCCGAAGCAGTGTGTACTGTCGGAGCTGGCACAAGAACCCGAAGTCTACCTTGAGAAAAGTAAGAAGAAGATCAGAAGTGGGAAGAAAGTTGTTTGCATTAGCTGTGTAGTTGTTGGTGTCCTTCTACTGTGGAAGAGATGTTGTATTTATACAACATCTGAGTTGAAACAGCTAAAACCGAATTAAATGAGAGAATTAAATTGCATTAAACGTCTTCAATGCACTTTAGTTCGTCATTTAATTCTTAGTCAAAACCTTTGACTCGTCAGTTTCGAATGCTGAAATGAAACTGTTCTGTCATTAATGTCTTGAAGCTTCTGTGCACGGGCAGGCCTGACTGGCAGGTACACACTCATGCGCGTACCACTTTAGCTCACTTTCATGCGCGAGCAGGGCCCTTGCCCACGCGCTGGTTTGGCTCACTTACTTGCGCGCGTGACGTGTTCGTCGTGGTACACGCAAATTTAATCCCAATAACAACTATATATAGTGGTAACAGGGTATTGAACTCAGGGAGTATGTGGAAAGTGTGTTGATTTTATAGCTTTGCGATTAAACTACAATTAACCTAATTTGCATAAAATAAAGATCAATAATTTGGATTGTTGTTTTATAAAACTAAATTAATAACTAATTGCAAATCAAATGTTGGTTTTAAAACAGATTAGAAGAAAACAATGACCATCTTAGGATTCAGTTTCTTTAAACAATTGTGTGAAATTCCAACTAGAAAGAGTTACATAGACATAACTCGTGCATAAATAATCGAAGTGATAAAAGGGAACAAAGTACTCGGATTTATAAACGCGAGGTTGTTTCCCGATGATCAATTAATCAATAACCAACCCTAACCCTTCCCGTGATATCTCGATTGCCAACGGCACCAAGAACGTACGATTAAGACTAGAAATTGCACTATCGATTAACAAGCTACAAACAATTATGCATACACCATGATATTCAAGCAACGCAAGTTATCATTCTAGAAATTCAGAAATAAACACACAAAAGTTCAAGATAAACCTTCACCTAAGATGATCACCGAAAGTTTTAGCCACACATAGCTTGGTGAATCATCATAGCAACAAATTCAATGTTCATACGAATCGAAATCACAAACCGAATGTTAGCAATTGTTCAAAACCAAGCAAAGATAGCCAAAATCGCCCCCAATCTGTTCTCTAACCGACCAATGATGAGAATACATGAAAAGGCACCATAAAACTGAATAAATGATGGCAGTTACAAGTTTTCCGCAGCTTCCACCGTAACTTACGGTACCACCGTAAGTTACGGTGACCTTCTAGTTGTTACAGTGACAGACTACTGAGTTACGGTAGCAATCAGGTCAAAATCAGGTCCACCGTAAATTACGGTGGGACCGTAATTTACGGTGACAACCTGATTTTTGTGCTTTGTTTCAACTTTTGTTCCACTCATGACCCGTTCAACTCCAAACCCTCCAAAGCTGCATTTTATCCACTTTAAGCTCCCGAACCGCACCTGAAACATAAGCAAGAGTAGTTATCTAATTCAAGATAATTACACGATTAAGTGAAGGATTAATTCGTCTTTTAACATAATTAAGGGTTGTCCAATGGACCACCCATCACATCCCCACACTTAACCGTTGCTTGTCCCAAGCAACTCATCAATTCAAGTTCTCAACAAGTGATCAATACAAATCAAGCAAAAACTTGCAATCCTTTTACTAACCCCTTTTTAACACCCAAAACAATGCACCCCTCACTATGTCTCTCCTCTCGGTAACAAGTAAGCACTAGCAATATGAGCTAGACACACAAAGGCTAACGGGCGGTTGCACAATTATAGGCTTGTACCTAAATCGATCCTTCTCCTAACAAGTGCCAAACATGAATGCAAATCAAAGGGACTTTCAAGGTTGTAACGTGGCTAGGTGTATGGGTAGGAAATGGAATATATATGAAGTAACGAAAATTTAACCCGGTCTTTTTATTACACAATAAAACAAACTAACAACTACCACTCTAAACTACTATGTACAAGACAACTAAACATCCTTTCTTTTTTTTTCATTTTTCTTTGATTTTTTTTTCTTTTTCTTTTCTAATTATTTTTTTTTTTCAATCAAAGCAAGCAACCATACAATAAAGCTTCAAACATATCTACATCATACTACTAAAACTACTACTACTATTACTAACACTATAAGACCGGGTTAAATTTGGGTAAGTTTTTAAGTAAGTAGCTAGGTGTAACAAATGATAGGCTTTTAGGCACAAAATTGGGCAACTAAATGTCCAAACCCCCGCCCCTCTCGCAACCATGCTCATATATATAACTTATGAGGTCCAACCCCCCAAATCCCACACTCACAAACACTAAAGACGAGGCTACCTAGATGCCCTTATCCTTTTCGCATTCATGTTCAACTAAGGCCTCGAACCGCATTCAAGCACAAGTTCTAATGCACCCCCACCGGTAGCCACTCTCATCAAATATAAGCATTATTTATGTACAAGTGTGGCTTCAACTCTCACCAAGAATGAAAAGGGTATCAAGGGTTGCCGGTGCATCAATTTGGGGTTAATCTAGGGTGTTCAAATTTTCACATCGTTTTGCTTGACTCAATTTTTTTTTTTCAAAATCTTCAAAAAAATCCCCCCATCCCCACACTTGGGATACATTGACCCCAATGTATGGTTTTAGGAGGCTTTGATCACTAAAATTCATTCAACATCAACTAAAAGTTTTTCAACTCAAACCACAAATTTCTTTTTGTATTTTTCATTTTATATATTTTTTTTATGTTTTTTCTTCTTTTTAAAACATGACACCACCAACTCGCACCAACCCAAACAAAACAACACAATCATACACCACCCAACCGCCCAACCATAAACATATCAAACTAACAAATATGCACAAAATATACAAAGGGAGAACACAACCTGACTAATAATAGCGCGGTCCCGGCGGCCCAAAAATGGAAGACATCATGTCGTTCCATTCTCCAAACGCAAATGAGCCGCTACTACTTCCACCTTGTTGTTGTTGAGCTCCCTCTTGTTGCCGTGGGTCAATCCATTGTGAATGGTGGATCGGCGGGATCGGATACGAAATACTACCATCATAAGGTGGTAGTGACACATAATCCACATGTTGTGGATCCACAACCACCGGCCGACCGGCATGCCAATCCGCGTGCAATCTCCTTTCTTGATCATCGTGATATCGATTATTCATTTCTACTTCACGGGAATACGCATGTGTGCGATTCCATGCCTCTTGACGATCAAGGGTTTGCTTCAAGGACCGCTCTATACTTGCACTATTCCTCGTATTTTGATCAAATAACGTCCTTTCCGAACCCGACCACGTCTCAAATACGGATGCCGGAGGACGTTGATTCTCAATCACTTCTTGCATTGTGCCTTCGTAAGCCCAACCCGGCACATAAGATTGCTGCGTATAATCGTAAAACATACCACCATAACCTCTACCATAACCTCCTTGACCTACATTCTCGCCACCATGCGGCTCGTCCGCATAATCCTCGTCACCACTTGGAACTACTTCTTCATCACTTTCCGGCTCGTCCGGCTCACCCGGCAACAAATCTCGTGCACCCAACTTTAGTGCTCTCCACCTTTGCCCTTCTGACTTTAACTTATGATAACGCTCCGATTGTGTATATGACCAACCAATCCCCAACTTATCTAACGTAAAAGGCTAATGCCTTTTTGTTGCTCCTCGATCTTCAGATGTTATTGCCTTTTGTTGTTTCATCAACCCCGTGATTATTCGACAATACGGGACGATATCTCTTCCATACTTATTCCGGAAAATCCATAAGTGGTTCATGATCAGATAGCGTATCGGAAAACGCAGAGACCCATGCATTAGCGAATAGAGGACAGGTACCTCTGGGAACCTCACTTGCTCCTTGTCCCCCCTTCGTGGAATAACATTGAGAACACAGATTGCTAGCAACAATTTAGCTTCTATTTTTAAGTTCTTCCGGTATAGAATACCACTGTATTTACCGGGTAAAAACAGTGCTGCCAACATATCGTTCCATCGAGCATGTTTCTCTGGTTTAACCAGGAGGTCATCAAGAGTCGGTATCATGTAATCACGGGCTGGAAGACTATCATATTTCCCAAGCTTCTTCAACGTGTCAAACGACATCTCCACCGGAATTCCATTCACAATACCCGTTAGCTTCATTTGTGATGGCCTTTCGTAGCTGTTGCATTTAAGAGTGGCCATCCATTCTTGTATTTCGGATATGAACAAGTTGCTCTTATCTTTGTCAAAACAACTAAGTGCTGACTCCCAACCTAGAGCCCGGAACTTGTCAAACACCCCGAACTGACCAAACTCAACTTCCCGGACTTCCCTCTCACATATAAAGGCCGCTGCCTTATTCTTCAACTTATTCATACGGTCATGATAAAGTGTTGGTTGCCATTCCTCTGGTTGATCATCCAATGGTCCCGAATCCCATTTCGGTTTCTCCGTCATATCCAACTCCATTTCTTCCTCACTTTCGCTTTCGCTTACTCGACCCATGTATTGTCTCTTCCTTGGTTGTTGTTCCGGCTGTTTACCCTTTCCCTTCGAAGACGAAGATGAACTAGGTCCGGTCTTTTCTTTTGTTCGTGCCATTTCCTACACACATTCGAGCAACAACACAACCAAACGAAACAAAATTAAACCCTTTTTTCCAAAATATCCCCACACTTGCTTGTTACTATGGTTGTAGATGTTAGTGAACTACAATTTTATAATTTTTTCAAAAATTTGGGCATGGTGTCTCTACAATGTAGAGATTCCCAAAAGTTCACTACTTTACTAACAATCCTACATCTACAAACCATAATCATGTTCAAGAACAAGTAACAAGTCAAAACTATGAACAAGCAAGTGGGTATGAACAAATATAAAAAATAACCTCAATCTTCACAATACATCATCAAAATACAACAAATAAACTTCCATACCTTTGTTTGATGATGTAAGAAACGCAAATGAAGCAATAACTTCAAAAGGCCCCAAAATTTTCGAGCCTAGGGTTTAGAATTCGACCCCAAAAATTGCGTTTTTTCAGAAATCTCTTCTCACAATCGACAAGCTTATGAAAAATTAGTCAAGTTAGACTTCAATTTCACTTGATTTGGACAAGAATTGAGTGAGATATAGAAGAATTAAGGTTGAAGAAGGTTAGGGATTCTTGTGGGTCTTGAAAATGATAGATGAAGATGATAGAAGAGAAAAAGTGAAAAGGAAAGGAGTGGATGGGGTTATGTCTCGAAATCTGATGTTTTTTTTTTTTTTTTAATGCAGCAACCGAAACGTACCAGGGTCTCGTCAGGTCCACCGTAAATTACGGTGGAACCGTAACTTACGGTGGAACCTGGCAACATGTTCCTACCGTAAAACAGGAGCAATTTACCGTAAAGCACAATTTTCTTTTTTCTCCACCGTAAATTACGGCAGCAACTGGGCGTTTCTGGTTTACAGAAAATTGTGTTTTAAAGTGTCATTTTTTATATTTTTTCAAGTTTTTTCGATTTTTTTATGTTTTTAAATTTTTTCAAAAACGTGTAAAAATCACCCTACCCCCTCGAAAGCCCCGTGTTGTCCACAACACAATGTTGGAGTAATTCGTGTCCGAACGTCCCCACACTTGTTTCAAACACAGATTTCAAGGAAGTACGGTAATTGTGCAAACTATACAAAACAAAACCAAACAAAATGCTACTATTTACACTACCAAACCTGGGCCTCTCATGGTTGTTCATCGTCGACCGGGCGTAAGATGTAGCCCGCTTTATCAAGCTCCAAGTTGTTGATGTCGTTCCCCTCTAAGTATGGCTTTAACCGGTGACCGTTCACCGTTTGTTGTTTCAATGTTTGCTCGTCTTGGATGTCTACGTCACCAAATCTCCCAACTCTCCGAACGACATACGGACCCATCCATTTGCTTTTGAGCTTGCCCGCGAACATCTTGAGCCTTGAATTATACAACCAAACTTTTTGACCCACTTCGAACGTTTTCTTTCTCAATTTCGCATCGTGTACTTTCTTGAGCTTGTCTTTATAAGCCGATGCACATTCATACGCCTCATCTCGAATTTCTTCTATCTCGCTTAATTGCAACTTTCTCAACTTTCCCGCCTCGTCATAATCCGCGTTTACCGTCTTAATTGCCCAATGTGCCCGATGCGCTAACTCCATTGGCAAGTGACAACCCTTTCCATACACCATCCGGTAAGGCGTTGTGCCAATTGGAGTCTTGTAGGCCGTGCGGTATGCCCACAATGCATCGTCTAACTTACTCGACCAATCCTTCCTATCCGTTCTTACCGTCTTCAGGAGAATTTCTTTAATTTGATGGTTGGACACTTCGACTTGTCCACTCGTTTGCGGATGGTAAGGTGTGGCAATTCGGTGATTAACGCTATACCTCTTCAATAATTTCCCGAAGTTGAAGTTCTTGAAATGCGAACCACCATCGCTTATAATAACCCGCGGGATGCCAAAACGAGAGAAGATATTGGATTGAACAAATTTACAAACGACCGAATGGTCGTTTGTTCGTGTTGCAATAGCTTCAATCCACTTCGAGACATAATCCACCGCTACCAAAATGTATAGAAAACCATTCGAATTCGGGAAAGGACCCATAAAGTCTATACCCCATACATCAAATATCTCTACAACCAAGATTGGTTGTAATGGCATCTCATCCCTCTTCGATATGCTTCCCATCTTTTGACAATTTATGCAATTTCTAGCGAACTCACATGCATCCTTGAAAATTGTGGGCCAATAAAACCCACATGAGAGAACCCGGTAGCCTGTTTTGTGCCCACTAAAATGACCTCCACATGCGGACGAATGAGCATGGGTCAAAATTTCCAACACTTCTGTGTCAGGCACACACCTTCGTATAACTTGATCCGGTCCAATCTTGAAAAGATCCGGTTCATCCCAAATGTATTGCTTCACTTGGACCATAAATTGTTGTCGGCGCTTCTTGGTCCAATGACTTGGGATGGCACCCGTGGCTAAGTAATTGACATAGTGAGCATACCACGGTGCAACAAAGGTGGAAACGGCTAGGAGTTGCTCCTCGGGAAAACTTTCATTGATTTCACTAACATCATCGATCCCTTCCACCGGAATCCGAGACAAGTGATCCGCCACTACGTTCTCACTTCCCTTTTTGTCTCGGATTTCTAAATCAAACTCTTGTAACAATAATACCCACCTAATCAAACGAGGCTTCGCGTCCTTTTTCTCCATCAAATATCGAACCGCACTATGATCCGAATAAACCACCACTTTGCTCCCCCAAATATAAGCACGAAACTTATCCAAAGCATACACCACCGCTAATAACTCCTTTTCGGTTGTGGTGTAATTGAGTTGTGCTTCGGATAAAGTTTTGCTTGCATAGTAAATCACCACCGGCTTTCTATCAACCCGTTGACCCAAAACTGCACCAATAGTGGTGTCGCTTGCATCACACATTATCTCGAACGGCTTTGACCAATCCGGTGGTTGCAAGATAGGAGCTTTGACCAAGTGTTCCTTCAAAACAGTGAAAGCTTGCATACACTCCTTAGTAAAATCAAATGGGACATCTTTTAATAACAAGTTGCATAAAGGTTTGGTGATAACACTAAAACCCTTTATGAAACGTCTATAAAACCCCGCGTGTCCCAAAAATGACCTTACACCCTTAACATTTTTCGAAGGTGGCAAAGATGCTATTACCCTTATTTTTGCCTTATCCACCTCCATCCCTCTTTCAGAAATTACATGACCCAACACAATGCCCTCTTGCACCATGAAATGACTTTTCTCCCAACTTAGCACTAGATTCTTCTCAACGCACCTTTTTAAAACCTTTTGTAATTCGTTGAGACAAGCATCAAAACTAGTGCCAAAAATGGAGAAATCATCCATAAAAACTTCAAGCGACTCTCCAACCATGTCCGAGAAGATACTCATCATACATTGTTGGAAAGTTGCCGGAGCATTGCACAAGCCAAATGGCATTCGCCGAAAAGCAAATGTGCCATATGGACAAGTGAAGGTGGTCTTGTGTTGGTCATCCGGGTGTATTGCTATTTGATTGTAACCCGAATACCCGTCCAAAAAACAGTAGTACTTTTGACCCGATAATTTTTCAATAATTTGGTCAATGAAAGGTAACGGGAAATGGTCCTTAGAAGTGGCGGCATTCAATTTTCGGTAGTCAATACACACACGCCACCCGGTAACCGGTCGGGTGGCAATTTGTTCACCACTTTCGTCCTTGACTACTTGAATGCCGGCCTTCTTAGGCACAACTTGGGTGGGACTCACCCAAGCACTATCCGAAATCGGATAGATGATTCCCGCATCCAACCATTTAATTACCTCCTTTTTAACTACCTCCCTTAGGTTCGGATTCAATCGCCTTTGAGCTTCTCGTGTCGGTTTGGCATCTTCGGTTGTAATGATTTTGTGCATGACGATTGATGGACTAATTCCTTTGAGATCGGCAATTGTCCATCCGATAGCTCCCTTGTTCTCCTTCAAGACTTCCAACAATGCTTGCTTTTGAGCCAACTCTAAATTAGAGGCAATAATGACCGGTAAAGTGTCATTATCCCCTAAAAACACATACTTCAAATGGCTCGGCAAGTCTTTAAGTTCCAACTTTGGCGGTTCCTCTAATGATGGTTTAGTACCCGAATCTATTTCCGCCGGTAAGCCTTCGAACTGGTGGGTCCATGGCGGCCGACCTTCTTTCAACGCCATCGCATCTTGTTTTTCCTCTTCAACCCGGAGTGCATAAGCATGTACCTGTTCAGAAAAATCACACAGGCAAACATCCAAACCATCCTCCTCATACTCATGTGGGTTGCATCCGTCAACTATATCTGCCATGAAACACTCATCAACACCATTAGCATTAGAATTGTTCGTAAAAACATTCAAACGCATTTTTCGGTTCCCAAAAGTCATATCGACTGTACCAAATCTACAATCGATTACTGCATGTGCGGTGCTAAAAAATGGCCGACCCAAAATTACGTTTTGTTGTTGCTTGGGGTCCGCCGATGAGTAGTCCAAGACTAAAAAGTCAACCGGGTAATAAAATTCATCAATTTTTACAATTACATTTTGAACCATACCCCGGGGTAACTTATGAGACAAATCGGCTAAAACAACCGTTGTCTCCACCCTTGCTAACGGACCAAAATCATATTGGTCATATAAGCCCCCCGGTAAAATGCTAACTCCTGCTCCAAGATCTAGCAACGCCTTAGCCATTTGAAAGTTACCAACTTGTATATTAATCAATGGCGTGCCCGGATCTTGGAGCTTAGGAGGAAGCTCCCCGTTCAAAACCGCACTCACTTGCCCGGTTAAATCGACCCGCTTAGGCATTTTCTTCTTGTTTTGCCTTTTTTGTGTACATAACTCTTTTAAGAATTTTGCATAGGCGGGTACTTGTTTTATTGCATCAAGGAGTGGAAGGTTAATTTTAACTTGTTTAAACATGTCCCACAATTATTCTTTTTGGGGACCTCTTGATGCAATAAAGTTTTTCCTACCCGGGTCAAGTAAAGCCGATGGAAACGGGACTTGACTCGGTTCACCCTCAACTTTTTCACTTTTTTATTTTCACCCAAACCCGGTTTATTAACATTTAATTCTTTAGATTTAACCGGTGAAACTTCATCATCACTATCATTACCCGTGATGTCCTCAACTACCCCCTCAACCAATTCGGGTGACAAATTGGCTTTAAACTCTTTTCCACTTCTCAAAACACTAACATGATGAACATTAACATTACCTCTTGACGAACCGTGTGATGGATTTACCTTGGTGTCACTAGGAAGTTGACCCTTGTTTTTCTTCAATTCCGCCACATCGGTTGCCAATTGACCCATTTGGGTTGTTAGTGATTGGATGCTTTTGTCACGAACCTCATCCTTTTGCATTCGAACTTCATCAAGTTGGTTCCGTTTTTGCATCTCCGTTTGCATGCTTTTTAGCATCTCCATCATCTCATTTCCACCCGAAGACCCCCCTTGTTCTTGACCCGTTTGATATTGCCTTTGATAGCCTTGGTTGTTCCCGCCTCGATATCCACTTTGGTTGTTATAAGGTTGGCGTGAACCAAAGTTACCTTGACTACCTTGAAAGTTCGGGTTAGCTTGATTTGATGGGTTCCCATAGCGAAAATTTGGGTGATTCCTCAACCCGGGGTGGTAAGTATTAGAGTTCATGTTGTTGTAGTTTCTACCACCCCCTCCTTGACCTTGACCTTGAACCGCATGAACCTCTTCATATTGCCCTTCCACCATTCCTTGGCAATTTTCAGCCGCATGACCTATTTCATTACACAAAGCACAAACGTCATAAATTTGATTAGTGGTTTGAACATTACCATCATCTATTGAATGCACTTGAGGTCGGGCAATGGCCGGTCGCGCTCTCCTCGATGCTTGAGCTTTTCTTTTTGAGGTAATTGCCATATTCTCTAAGAACTCCCAATCATCATTTTCATAATTTGTGCCAAAAGTCCCCCCGGTAATGGACATTAAATCACGAGCATCTTCGGCACTCAACCCCTCGTGGAAGGCATTCATCAACTCCCAAAGTTCAATCCCATGGTGAGGGCAATTCTTTATCATCATATTAAATCGTTCAAATGCCTCATGGAACATTTCACCATGTTGTTGTTGGAAACTCCTCAACCCCTTCCTAGCATCATTGGTCTTTTGAGCGGTATAAAATTCGTCTAAGAAAATTTGTTGCATCTCCGCCCAAGTATAAATAGATGCTGAAGGCAAAGTGTAGAACCACTTCTTTGCCTTGTCCTACAAAGAAAACTGAAATAGGACCAACTTGACATCATCGGCCGAAAAACCTTGACTCCCAAAAGTATTGCAAATTGAGTCATAGGCCTCTAAATGGAAATACGGTTCCTCCGTTGCTAGCCCTTTGTATTTCGGCAAACTTTGCAAAGAATTTGTTCTTACTTCAAAGGTTCTCCCTTGGTTGTTGTGAGGGATAACCACCGGTGAAGGGTTTTGAGTAATTATCGGCCTGAAATGTGCTTCTATTCCCCGTGCTTGTTCCCTAAGATGCCTTCTTGGAATACCCAATCGACCCCTTGGACGAATAGGACCCATAGGTCTTGGTATATGCCCTTGTGGTACAAACGGTTGTTGAAATTGTTGTTGTGGCATCGGTGGGTGTTGAATTGGCCTTTGAAATTGTGGTTGTACATTTTGTGGCCGAACTTGTTGTAATGGGATAGGGCGTTGCATTGGTGGCCCTTGTGGCCTTGGCCTAATGTGTTGTGGTATGAGTTGTTGTTGTTGTGGCACTCCACCTACACTTGCCATCCCTTGAGATTGGCTTTGCACATAACCGAACTCTCCTTGATCACCATCACCCCCATAAGCATAAGCATACCCATCTTCATCATAACCCTCAAAATCTTCGTATCCTTCCTCATATCCATCTCCCCATATACCCGAAGTTTGCCCAAATGGAATGGTCGAGTATTGAAAACCCGACTGGTTTGATGGTCTAAATGTAGAGGTAGTATGGACAACAGTTGAACCTTGTGGTACTGTATAAGTTGAAGATGATTGCCCTGAAGCTGGGAAGAAATGAGTGAGTGGTGGAATTGTAGTAGATGGGCTAAAGGTAAGACTGGGTTCGACTTGAGTAGTGACTGGTTGTGTTGTATTGGTTGGTGTAGTATCGTGAAGTGGAGTAGGCATTGTGGTGATGTTTGGAATAGTGGTGTTTGGTGATGGTTGTGTGGAAGTAGGTATAAAAGAAGAGGTCGTTTGACCCGTTGTGGGCGGTACTTGTGTTTCGTCCATGATGTTTCTTGGTGTAATGGGTGAAGTGGGTGAACCAATGATTCTGTTTTCGCGTAGTAAAACTCGGTTTTGCCTTAGCGTTCTTTCGATTTCCGGATCAAATGACAATGGTGACGCTTTGTGAGAGCCTCTAGTATGCATGCACCTGTAAAACCTGCACACTAAACACACCAGTGTAAACCCGAAAATAACAAAGCAAAACTAACAAACTGACACACGTTGCGCACTACTCCCCGGTAACGGCGTCAAAATTTGACGTGTTCGTCGTGGTACACGCAAATTTAATCCCAATAACAACTATAGATAGTGGTAACAGGGTATCGAACTCAGGGAGTATGTGGAAAGTGTGTTGATTTTATAGCTTTGCGATTAAACTACAATTAACCTAATTTGCAGAAAATAAAGATCAATAATTTGGATTGTTGTTTTATAAAACTAAATTAATAACTAATTGCAAATCAAATGTTGGTTGTAAAACAGATTAGAAGAAAACAATGACCATCTTAGGATTCAGTTTCTTTAAACAATTGTGTGAAATTCCAACTAGAAAGAGTTACATAGACATAACTCGTGCATAAATAATCGAAGTGATAAAAGGGAACAAAGTACTCGGATTTATAAACGCGAGGTTGTTTCCCGATGATCAATTAATCAATAACCAACCCTAACCCTTCCCGTGATATCTTGATTGCCAACGGCACCAAGAACGTACGATTAAGACTAGAAATTGCACTATCGATTAACAAGCTACAAACAATTATGCATACACCATGATATTCAAGCAACGCAAGTTATCATTCTAGAAATTCAGATATAAACACACAAAAGTTCAAGATAAACCTTCACCTAAGATGATCACCGAAAGTTTTAGCCACACATAGCTTGGTGAATCATCATAGCAACAAATTCAATGTTCATACGAATCGAAATCACAAACCGAATGTTAGCAATTGTTCAAAACCAAGCAAAGATAGCCAAAATCGCCCCCAATCTGTTCTCTAACCGACCAATGATGAGAATACATGAAAAGGCACCATAAAACTGAATAAATGATGGCAGTTACAAGTTTTCCGCAGCTTCCACCGTAACTTACGGTACCACCGTAAGTTACGGTGACCTTCTAGTTGTTACGGTGACATACTACTGAGTTACGGTAGCAATCAGGTCAAAATCAGGTCCACCGTAAATTACGGTAGGACCGTAATTTACGGTGACAACCTGATTTTTGTGCTTTGTTTCAACTTTTGTTCCACTCATGACCCGTTCAACTCCAAACCCTCCAAAGCTGCATTTTATCCACTTTAAGCTCCCGAACCGCACCTGAAACATAAGCAACAGTAGTTATCTAATTCAAGATAATTACACGATTAAGTGAAGGATTAATTCGTCTTTTAACATAATTAAGGGTTGTCCAATGGACCACCCGTCAGCGCGTGCATTTAGTGTGTGCTTCCATGAAACAATAAGAATGGAGAGTTCCTACTAAAATACTCCTTTATGTTTCATCTCTTCTCCTATGTGGGATAAGGTGCCACTTTCTCATTATTTCAGCATTCAATGTTTCAAACACCAATATTTGAGCATCGATATATCAATCATCTTAGCTCCTTTTTGGACGTGGTTTAGTTCGTTGCGAAACTCTTCCAACATATAACACAAACCCACAAATAAATATATCAAAACATCTCAGTTTGTTATATTTATTTCTACTCCAAAAATAGAAAAAATGCATTTCTTATATTTATGAAAAATGCTATTTTCATAAAATTTCCAACAGTTTCTATACTCATGTATGTTGCTTGTGGCTCTATTATATTCTCGTTCTATATTTTTTTTTCTCATCGTACACCTCTAACCAAAATACCAACCTTTCAAATGATTTGACTAACTTAACAACATTTACATTTGGTTATCTTTATCTCCTTTCCTATACAAGTCAATGAGGCTTTTTAACGTTGTGTCTACCGTTGTTTTTCCGATATATGGATAATCGGTTTCAGACTCAAATATCTTCACCTTGGTATGGAAATAATTCATGTCTTAAGATAATTATAACTTTTATTTAGTAAAACGACAGATTTAGTTATGTAAAAGAAATTTAGAAAGCGGTTTTTTTTTTTTTTTTTAAGTTTTGTCTCTCATCATAGATGTTACTACGAGTTTGGCTAAAGTCTGGTCTATATATATGTGTGTGTTTTGTTTATGTTCGTCTTGTTTTATTACACATTGAACTTATGCAAATTAAAACAGCGAATGGTATCTTTTATTACAAAAGTAACATCGAAACGTTTGCAAGTACTTACTGTTAAATAAAATTAAAACCTATAATAGAGCCTGTTTTAATGTTTCATTTAAAACCTATATATGATTCTTGCAACTTTGAATCGACTTTAGTCCCTCTCCTACATTGGTGCACCTAACCCAAGATTGTGACAACTGACAAGAGTTGTCTTCAGTTCAAGTCCACTGAAGTTCCTATCTACAAAGTAAGTAAAATAAATAACCCATAATGGATTAGGATCAAATACAAAGGATCCTAATTGTAAGAAGTGTAAGAAGGATTTATAGAGTGACAAGTGTCCAATAACCTAAAAAACCCACTACACAAAAAAACCCACTAAAAAAAAAAAAAAAAAACCTTAAACATCCACCACCACCAACCCCCCCCCCCCCCCCACCTCACCCACCAAAAAAAAAAAAAAAAATTTTTTTTTTTTTTTTTGCCGAGGGGGTGGGGGTTTAGGTTTTTGGGTGGTGGTGGGGGTGGGGGTGGGTGTTTAGTTTTTTTTATATTTTTTTTTAGGTTTTTTGGGGGTGGGGGGGGGGGGGGTTAGGTTTTTTTAGTTTTTTTTTTTTTTTTGGGGGGGGGGGGGGTGGGGGGGTTAGGTTTTTTTAGGTTTTTGGGGGGGGTGGAGGTGGGGGGAGGTTAGGTTTTTTTGGGGAGGTATAGTTTTTTTTTTTTGGGTGGGGGGGGGGGGGGTTTAGGTTTTTGGGTGGTGGTGGGGTGGGGGTGGGTGTTTAGGTTTTTGGTGGTGATGTAGTGGGTTTAGTTTTAGGTTATTGGACACTTGTCACTCTATAAATCCTTCTTACACTTCTTACAATTAGAAGTCTTTGTAGAATAACTTGACCCAATAAATAATATACCTTTTTTATTCACAAAATTGGGGTCATTTCTATTTTTCAGCTTTCATATATTTACGTAAGCTAACATGAATTGTATCATTTTTATCAAGAATGTTGTTTGGGTGTTTATATGGTAAGCTATAAAAGGATAGTATAATCTATATTCTTATGCAAATATACTTGATTAGCGAAACATCTAAAAAGGTCGAGTGATGACTAAGAAAATTGTCTATTACTAGGGTTGTTTACGAGCCGAAAAAGGCCGGGTCAAAACAGCTTGAGACGATTTCAAGCAAGTTTTTTAGTGAGTATGAGCTATTTGGACAATCCTGTCTATCTTGATTTCGAGCTTGGTTTTTTTTCTTTTCTTTTTTTTTTTTTTTTGGTAACACAATCAACATATGTGGTCTAATTGTTACTCACTGACAATGTCATGAACATGTCTTATGTTGAAACCTACACAAATAGTATATTTACTATTTTTTTTCTTTAGTTTGTCCGGTCTAAAATCTTGACCCACTTGTGACTCACCCATTAAACCTTAACACGATCAATATAAATAATAAATCTTATATGTATGTTTTATAATTGCTAACATGTGATATAATTCAAAGATTCTTATATAATACTGTTAGACAAAGATCAAATACAAATACTTTTATCACACAAAACTTACGAATAGGATGTAAAAAAATACGGTGGCATTTACGTAACTATTTGCTCGTAGAGAAATTATCAAAATTACCCTACGATCTTATAGGGTAATTTTATAAAATGATTTTATAGGGTAATTTTGATCTTATAGAGTAATTTTGTATAGTATCATAATTACTCTGCAAATGATCTTGTATGGTAATTTTGATCTTGTAGGAAAATTTTGTAGAGTATCATAATTACTCTACAAATGATCTTGTAGAGTAATTTTGAATTGTATGTTGTTTGATAAATTTGTACAGTAATTTTGATAATTACCCTACAAGATCATTTTACAAAATTACCCTACAAGTTTATTTGTAGAGTAATTTTGATAATTCCCCAAAAGATCATTTTACAAAATTACTTTACAAGATCAAAATTACCCTACAAGATCATTTGTAGAGTAATTTTGATAATTATCTTACGAGCAAATAATTACGAAAATGACATGCGTTTTTTTTTTTCCTTTGTTATGTCTTTCGTATGTTTTGTACGATAAGGCTCTTTATACTTGAACTTAACTCAATACCGTTAAGGATTATAATAATTTATAAAAGTTGAATGTTGTGATAATTTGAATTTAGTGCATTCAATAAATTGGTAAATCTTAAATGAATAGAGAAAAATAAATATCTAATAAATCAAGAAACATAAAACCTCTTTTTCTAGAAGACGATTAAATAACCAACAAAACAAATACTCAACTAATGTATACATAACTAGTAGGTGCCCCGTCCGCGTTGCGGGGCGATGGCCGAATAATTCTCAATCCATTAAAAAAAAGACTACTATAATTTTGCTATGAAAAAAAAAACGATGATAAGACCGTAATTTTGGGCTCAGGGCAAAACTGTATTTTTTCAGGACTAATGAGCCAGTGTTAGGCAGCTAGAGTTATGCGCCGCCCGCGTTGCGGGGCGCTAAACCGAGTATTTCTTAGGTTAATAACATGTACGCCTTTATGTCGGTTAGTTATACATGCTATCTATAACACGATATCAAAAAAGATACATCAAGTTAACCAATTAAAGAAAAACAGTACCATAGTTATGATAAAAAATAATTAACTAAAACGATGACAAGCGTGTAATTTAGAGTTGGGGGCAAAACAATAACTTGTCAGGACCAATTAGTGAGTGGTAGGCAGCTGTTTGGCGTGAATAAAAACAAAATTAAGTCAACAAAGTAAAATAAAACACTACCATGGTTTTGCCAAAGAAAAAAAAACGATGGCAAGATTGCAATTTTTAGCGGAGGTAAAATCGTAATTTTAAAATGAAGGTAAAATAATATTTTGAACTGAGGGCAAAACCATTTTTTTTTAAATGGGGGCAAAATCGTAATATTTTAGCTGCGGGCAAAATCGTAAGACCAGCCAGTTGACAAAACTATTCCCTATTACGTCAGCAAACTGGCAAAATCGTAATTTTAAACTGGGAACCAAATCGTAATTTGGCATGACTCTAGCTGAGGGCAAACTCATAATTTTATTTTGAACTGGGGGCAAAATTGTATTTTTTAACAGAGGGCAAAATCGTAAACTTAAGCAGGGGGCAAAAGCAAAACTTTATTTTGATTCGAGGGCGAAATCGTAATTTTACACCTGGGATAAAACTGTAATTTGGTATCATCTATAAATAACTATTATATGGAAAAAAAAAAACACAAAAGTCAACATGGCCGCCCAAAATGGCCAACCATTTGAAAAAACTATTACTTGCTTACGTATGCATCTTCAAAATGTTAATATGTATAATTTCAATCTTTCTACTTTAAGATATAACTAGGGCTGGTCACAAGCCAAGTCGAACCAGGCGGACCTTTGTTTGTGTTTAGCTTGTTTACAAACCGAATTGAGCGGAGAGACTCATTTAAAACCGAGCCTCAAATCAAGCGAGCATTTTCCGAGCAATAAATATTTCGAGCGAGCGTCGAGCGATTTGGACAACCGTGTCGCCCGATTTAAACTTGTTGAGAGAGATAGTGACAATGTTGGATCTCAAGTTTTTATGTCTTTAAAAACATGCACATTTCATAACATAATATTTTTCTTATAAATAACAATGTTGTGGCCGACGAGGCGATGATCATAATGCATGAACGATGACGTTGAGAGTAGGAGACGATCGACTTAGGCTAACGGCATGAAACATTAAGGCGATGAGCAGACCGTTGTTTATCGATTTTGGGGTTTAACTTTTAGATTTGATATTAATTTTTTTATTGGCATGATTGGGATAGTACGTATATATATAGTTGTAAATTTGTATATAGTGGATCAAAATCTAATAATGGTGTATATAAAATTATAAATTTAATTTATATTTAAGTATATATGTATGTGTGTGCATATGCAGGTGTGTATATGTATGTATAATTTATATTTGTGTATATACATGTTTATAGATGTATGTGTATACGTATATGTGTATATATACTAATTAAAAATAATAATTCGAGCCGCACCAAGCCCTACGGACCTTTGCTCATGCTTGGCTCATTTACAAACCGAACCGAGCAGAGCGGCTCGTTTACAACCGAGCGTCAAATCGAACGAGTATTTTCCGAGCAATTTTCGAACGAACGGCGAGCAGTTTGAACGGCCCTAGATATAACTGGAGTTGTATGTGTTTGAAGTTATTTTAGTCCTTCTAACATAAGTTGAATCGGAGTACCGTGGTGTGATTATCATTGTATATGTATTTCTTAACCACAAAGTGTACATTATTTTCAGAAAGTTGGTGACCCGATCTTTAAAAAAGTTTCGAACATGTAAATATCTAAACATGATAGCACTAGTAAGAAAATCGTCTATAGAAGCACACTATGGTTACAACCACCATACCTATACACTAGATTTATTCTTAGTTAGTTATAAGTTATAACCGTCTTAGTGATTGTAACTTGATTTTGAAAGGATTTATTTTTATCTAATTGAAGCAGTTTACCTCGTATAATTAAATTATAGTTGACATTTTTTTAAAAAGAGTGAATTTCAAGAATTGTCCTTTATCTTTATACCCATTTTCAGGCGTTGTCCTTTATGTTCAAAATTGACGAGTTTTGTCCTTTATGTTTTCATATCATACACGTTTTGTCCTTTAGGCCTAACCCAGTTAGTTTTTTTAGTTAAATTTGGTCATGTGCTTTGCACATGAGGGCATTTTTGTCAATTCAAAGGTAAGTTCAACGGCAGATTTACAGCTCAAAGCTTCTGCAACCTTTGAATTGACAAAAATGCTCTCGTGTGCAAAGCACATGACCAAATTTAACTAAAAAAACTAACTGGGTTAGGCCTAAAGGACAAAACGTGTATGATATGAAAACATAAAGGACAAAACTCGTCAATTTTAAACATAAAGGACAACGTCTGAAAATAAGTATAAAGATAAAGGACAATTCTTGAAATTCACTCTTTTAAAAAACAAGAAATTGTACAAGGTAAACTGCGTTAGGTAAAAAGAATCAAAATACTAATATTTCGTAATAATAAGTTTTTTTCCTCTTTACTATGATTTAAAATAACAAAAAAAGAAGATGAATTGAATGTGAAAAAGGTGGGGTTGGGTGGTGAAGAAATGAAGTTGAAGTTGAAGTTGAAGTTGATTGAGGGGGACCATGGCATGGAGTAGTAAATATTAGTGGACCAAGAGCAGATATTTAGCCTTAAACGAGGAAACATCAGCGTCACCCATATAAGTGAGTGGGCCACTTTCCATTTTAGGAAACATGTGTCTTTTCATTTTACAGCCCACTATATTCACTTTGGCCCTCACCTATCAGGCTATCACCACCATACACGATTTCAATCCTACATATTTCAAAGAGCATAGTCTAAATATTAGGCTATGAGGTATGGGGACATGGGTTAAAACACTTTTTAACACATAGTACTATTAATTAAATGGTTTATCATTCTCTTCTTTGATTGACGGTGGTGTGGATTGAACCACGTTTACCACGGCTCTTTCATTTGATGATTTTGAAACAAAAATAAATTAAAAAATAAAAAAGGATAGTGGTTTGGGTCAAGACAAAACCCTTAGTGTAGTGGTTTTAGATGGTGGATTAGAGGTGAGTGACATGATGCCTATGTGGAGGGTCATGACCTGACCATACCCCATGTCGAGTTTGAACACTCACGAGATATCTATATAAATACAAAATAACAAAAGTGTTAAAATTCTAGTGAATTATTACATTAATTCAAGTACAAAATAACAAAAGTGTATCGTTTGCAATAAAACTTTAGCGAAGTATTGCATTATATTAGTTTGTTAAAGTATTAATACTACAACAAAATTAAAGTAGCGTAATTTTTATTACTCTACTATTTTATAGTAGATTGCAAAGAGTAAAGCAGCGGTCTATTACAAGAAGTTACATGGGTTTACATGAATGCATGAATTAGTTAGGGATGCTCTATGAGATGTTCTAAAGCGGCAGGAATTCTTGCTTAAAAATTAGCCCCTGTGAATTTTCTGAGAGATTCGTTTAAAGGGAGATTTACTCTATAGCCCTATGGGCTACGAAAATTCTTGTGTTTGGGTGGGCAGGAGTAAATACACTTGTGTAGACCTTACAAGAGTTTCCCTTCTTGTTAGGCTTAGACTACCTCCACTGCGCCCGAACTTTGGCCGCCCGAGATGATGTGGAGGTTGTCCACATCTACATGCGCATTAAAGCCCATCCGAATTATAACAAAAGTCCGTCTGCAAGGGCCTAGTAAATATTGGTTCATGTGCCTAAAATATATATTTTACTCTTTATCAACTCAAGTAAATTACTCCAGCAGCCCTTTAATATATTCACAGTCACAAATCAATATATTGGACTTCATTTATTTGTTTCTTCAACTAATCCGTTATATTCAATTGATCCAAAATTAAAAGAAAAAATGGAGAGTATTTAAGTTTATTTTTAATATGTTTTTTCTTTAAGACTGTCTCCATTAATTTCCTATATACATTTTTTTATTCTTTGTCAATAAATAATTAAGTATGGTCTCAATTATTAAATTACTCTACTATCTTAAGTCACTCAATACATTTACAACACAAGACTTTATTTACTTATTGTTTTCAACTGATGTGTTATATTCCATTGATCCACAGTTAAAAAGAAAAAAATGGCTAGTTTGTGTAATATGTTTTTTTTTTTAAATCTAGTTTATTTTTGTGTAATGGAATTTTTATGTTTTTAAAATCTACTTTACTTTTTATTTTAGGTAATACTTATTTACCTGTATTAATTATTTAAATTTAAATACATTTTGATAATTTAAGTAATTAAGCTAAAAGAAATATAGGTGATGACATGGAAAATATAAGGATATGTAAGGATGTTTGTATGGTTGGTAGGGGTGAGCATACAACCGAATTAACCGAACCGTAACCGAAATAACCGAAAAAACCGAACCGAAATAACCGAAGGGTTGGTTATTTATATTTTTAATAACCGATTTTTGCGGTTCGGTTATGGTTATTCTTATTTTCATAACCGCAAATAACCGAACCGAATAAACATAGTCAAATCCGTAGCACCATAAGTCTTTAAGTTTGTATTTAAATGCTTAACCATGGCCTAATCAATATGTATCTTTGGTGAAGTATTTGAATGTTTTAACTTTTAACCATGACCCAACTTTGATGAAGATTGCACTACAACTTTTTATGTTTTGATTAAAAAGTGTCGAATTTAAAAACCACTTTGTGTTCTTATGTATGTTTCCACATAACACGTGACTACACTTGTTACTTTTGTTTTGAAATTAGTATGCATATGGTAGTGAAATATAATTGATTAACCGTATATTTATTGTTTGCGCATTAATTTTGCTCGACCCACACATTTAAAGTCCAACATTAGAAACAATGAAAATAACCGACCTATAACCGAACCGAAACCGCATTAACCGCAATAACCGATTAACCGAAACCGCATTAACCGAAACCGAACGGTTATGATTTTTTGATAACCGCAATGTGCGGTTATGGTTTCGGTTATAGGTAATAACCGAACCGAACCGCACCATGCTCACCCCTAATGGTTGGAGGTAAAATTGAGGTTTTTAAGGATTTGTAAGGATATGACGTGGCAGCTGACTAGGCAATTAAGGGCGTTTAAGGACGCCATTAGCATTGGAGATAGTCTTAGGGACAGCAAGTTTGTGGCAGGCTAGGCTGCGTTAAAGGAGGAATTAAGCAGAGTGCTAAACACGAGAAAGCTTGTTTACAAAATTAACACGTGTTTATCTCTTTTATTTTTTATATATTTGGTGTCCTAGCCCCGAAAGCAACAACGAGGGATGTGCATGAGCAAAGCTTTAACGAATCAAACTTGACTTGTAGACATAGAGCATGAAATGAGCCAAGCTAGATTCTAAACGAGCCCAACTCTTATGTGCTCGTTTTACCTGTTTTAATAGTTCGTTTTAGTAAAGCATAGATTACTTTAATTTTTATTACTTGTAATGGGTGGAGATACAATAGGAAGTTTATTTGGCTAGGAAGGATAGGAAGTGATCTTGACCATCCATTAAGTTAATCAAGGGCTAAGATTAAATCAGGCAAATTGAAATGAAGAAAAGAGGCGTGTGAGTTTGTTCAAGGGCATTCTATTCAATCCAAGCCAATAGTTTCTCTCTCCTCCAATTCCCCCCCCCCCCATTTTTTAAACGTTAATAACTCTTTCATACGACATTATTTTTTTATAAAAATTGCACCAAAAAAACGAGCGTTTTTTTATCTTTAAAACGAGTATACTATTGCTATATTTTTAAAAAAAAAATTAAAACCCAGTTGCGTAAAACGCAATAGAAAAACCACCAATTACGTAAAACGCAATGAAAAAAAAAACCTAAAAAATGACATTTTTCTAAAACGCAATGCACAAAAAACACAAAGAAATGACTTATTTGTAAAACGCAATGGCCAGAAAACACATAAAAATGTGTTTTACCTAAAACGCAATGCACCAAAAACACAAAGAAATGACTTATTTGTAAAACGCAATGGCCAGAATACACTTAAAATGTCTGTTTTCTAAAACGCAATGGACTGAAAACACATAAAAAAGTGTTTTACCTAAAACGCAATGCATAAAAAACACAAAGAAATGTCTTATATGTAAAACGCAATGGCCAGAAAACACTTAAAAATGACTCATTCTAAAACGCAATGGACTGAAAACACCTAAAAAATGTGTTTTACCTAAAACACAATGACTAAAAACACTTAAAAATGTGTTTTTTTCTAAAACGCAATAGCCAGAAACCACATAAAACTCTCTTATTTCTAAAACGCAATGGACACATAAAACTGTCTGTCACTGTGAACTGTCTGAATTGTCTACGAATTACTGTCTTCGAAATGAGCCAATTTATGGAAATTTAATTTTTCTGATGCGTTTTTAGCTCAACCCCAGCCAGGGGCTCTGCCCCTTGGACCCCGCCAGCGGCTGCCGCCCCTGGGACCCCGCTACCGGGGGCTGCCGCCCCCGGACCCCCGCAAAGATCGTAAAACGCAATGACTAAATCAAAAACCCAGATCATGAAAATGAAATTAAAGAATTTCTTACATGGATCGAAGCCGATTTCTTCATCAATTGACGAAATTTGAATGATAGAAACACTTATCAACGCTCGAATCGAACGAATCGAGTGATTATCTCCAAAATCACCGGAAAAAACGAGATTTTTTTATGAAATTAAACTGGGTTTTCTTCAAAAAAAAGCTGAAGAACACGTTGATCGGGTTCTGAATCATTGATTTGTGATGAAAATCGCACTATAATGTAGTGATTATTGAGATAGAAAGTGAAGAAATAGTTGAAGATGGTGGGTTTTGAAAATGATGGGTTTTTGAATTTACTGGGTTTTGAAAAAGGAAGAAGAAGGAGTTGGATTGACTAAAATACCCTTTCTCTTTATTTTAAAATTTGCCACATGTCATAATCCTATGGCTTTCTATCCTTCCTAGCGAAAATTAACTTCCTATTTGATCTTTACCCTACATGTAATATATAGTGTTTTCTTCTTTTTAAAAAGAATTATATCTAATTTACTTCAATTTTTCTAGACAAGTTAATAATGACATGTCACACCAATTTAGTTTACTTTAATTTTTTCTAGACAAGTTAATAATGACGTGTCACACCAATTTAGTTTTTATAAAAGATTGCTTTCATGTAGTTACAATAATTGAAAAAAGTTCCAATTTGATGTACGTCTCTTCAACCGTTTATTTTAATTGAGCGTCTAGGGTTGGTGATCCATCTCTTGTGAGTTGTGTCTGGTTTACTTGCATCCACATCATTGTAGTGATTTACCATTGTGCCCCCATGTACTGGCTTGTTTTTTAAGATGTTGATTTTTATACAATAATATAAATACTTGGTTTTTAAGATGATGATTTTTATACAATAATATAAATACTTGGTTAAAGTTATTCTACAAAAGCTTTTAAAAATAAAAAGTGTATAAAGACAAAGTGAATAACATCTACAAAGTCGAGCAGAATATAACACAATGCAAAAAAATATAACACAATGTCGAGGAAAAAGGACACAATGAGTCGCAAAAAAGACACAATGATGCAAATATAGAAAATATACAATGTTAAATAAAAGACACAATGATAATAAACAAAAATTCTAAAATCTACAACATATAAATCCAAAAGTGAAAACCTAAAATCTCACATTGTAGAGTTCGATGAGACGGTTCCAATGTCGCTTCCGTTTGATACCTTTTGTACAACTTATTTTTAGGAGTCTTTGTTTTTGATACTAAACAGGGGCGGACCTACCCACTATGGTGGGTGGGCGGTCGCACCCCTTGAAAAAAAGGTTTTTAGTGCTACTTTTCGTCGAAAATTCCAACCGCACCACTTGGATTTTTTCAACCGCACCCTTGTTTTCAACTGCCCTCCTTAGTAAAAAATATTATGAATTCATTTTACTTAATCCAATCTACAATCTAATTTTATTAACCTAACTACCCAAGCCCAAGCCCAAGCCCAAACCCAACCCAAAGATTTATCCTTCTTTTATTGATTGTTTTTTGTTGTTTTATGTGGTGATTAGAAGAAAATATAGATGTATAAGGGTTTGAACTTTTATGTTTTTTGATGTTTTTTAAGTTGTTCTACACTTGTATTTTAATGATTTTGTTGTTTTATTTTAAGCTTTGTTTGTTTAAATGATTACTAATCAACATTTAAAACTAGGGCTTGAATGTTTGAAAATTAAAATTGAAAATTATGGACTATGGTATTGGTTGAAAATGATTGTTTATTTTGTTGAAGTGTTAGTGTTGTTTTATGAACTTACGGAGCAAATTTATATGTGATAACAACCATGCGTAGAGAAGTTATGGCGCGATTTCTCAAGAGGAAAAAGGTTGGACCACCTTTTTCGTCGGGTTCTTCTAGTTAAAGACCAAGTTATGTCTTAGATAAGTTTTTTTGTTGTTTTATTTAATGATTAGAAGAAATAGAAGTAGGTAGCATTTGAACTTTGATGGTTTTTTATTGTTAATTTACTTACTTATGAAGGTTTTTTATGTTTACTGTTTTTCTTGAAACTTTGTTTGTTAATTTGATAGGAAGTTAGAAAATAGGGGTTGATTGTTTGAAAATTGAAATTGACCCAACCCGACCCGATCTGATCTGATCCTCCCCGCAAAACTTTTTTATGTTTACTGGTTTTACATGATCCGACCCGATCCGACCAGCTATGAACCAAATTTTTTTATATAGCTAGGGGCCTAAAATCTTTAAAAAAAATTTCGCACCTCCAAGAAAAAAATACTGTGTCCGCCACTGATCCTAAACCATACTTTATAATGTTTTAGAAACCGACCATTTTACTTTTAGAGAAAAATGCCTGGATAGTCCCTGTGGTTTCACCTTTTTTCAGCTATAGTCCCTATCTTTCTAAAACTACTTGAATAGTCCCTGTGGTTTTCCGTTTTGTTCTCGGATAGTCCCTGGCTCTAACTTCAGTTACTTTTCTCTGTTAAGTGACCCCATGTGCATATCACGTGAGGGGTATTTTGGTCAGTTTATTTGTTTCTAGCATTTAAAAGTATGCCTGCACCCCTACTCCCTAATTGTCAGTTGTTTTCCCTCCCTCCCTAAGGCGAATCCGGCTCATCATCTTCCCCTAATCTCTTCACACAATCTAAACCCAAAATCTGATCGATTGATCATCAGAATCTTCCCACGAAAATGAAGGACGACGATCCTCAACATCCAAACAACAACCGTCAGTGGAATTTCCGGTCCAATTCTGAGTATGTGAAGCAGTTTGTACCAGAGAGTGTTTACGGTATGTATCGTTAAAACCCTAGCTTCATTGTGCAAGAATGGTACAGGTTCAACAACATGCAATATAGACAAATAAAATGTTAAAACCCTAATTTTATACCCTAATGTGAGTTTAATGTATGTGCAGATGGTTTTGAGAACTTTTTCAGCATAAAACTTCTTTATGGTGGTGTGTTTACTCCGTCACCAGGAAGAAAATATGCTTTTGGTAAAGCTGCTTTTGTTGACTACTGCAACATTGAGGAATTTTCAGTGCATGAAATCGATTGGATGGTGAGAGATCTTCAACTATATGTTCCTGATGTGAAGTTGTATTACCATTTTAAGATTCCTGATTTAGATTTAGATGTTGGATTATGTCCTTTAGGTAATGATGGTGATGTTAGGCTTTTGGCCAAATATGTTGCAAAAAACAAAGTTATTAAGGTGTTTATAGAACATGGTGAAACCAAGGTTAAAAATTACTTTAGTCCTACACAAGCGTCGAAGGTAGTTATTCAAGAATTAGAAAATGAGGGGGGTGCTGTTAATACCATTCAAAGGCCTAGAAGAAAGAAACTTAGGGTATCAAAAAATCTCTTACTTCAATGGAAAGATGTAACTGATGTAGATGGTTTAGAGGTTGCTGATAATGCAGGTAATGCAAAGGGTAATGCAGGTAATGTAGGTGGTGTAGAGGCTAATGTAGGTGGTGTAGAGGCTAATGTAGTAGTAGAGAATGCATCGTTCACTAACAGTTTTAGCTATGATTTTGACAATGCAAATTTCTCAACTGATTTTCCAGTAGATGGTGAGTCTAGGTAAGCGGAGGGTGATGAGTCTGAGGTTGGTCAGTCTAAGCAAGCTGAGGGTGGTTTGTCTGGGCATGATGAGGGTGGTGAGTCTGAGCATGATGAGGGTGGTGAGGCAACTGATGGTGCTGAGGCTGATGATGATGAATCATCTGAGGGTGATGATTCAGATGATAGTGACTTTGTAGAGGGGTTAGATAGTATGGATGAGGCTGAGTATGACATGCAGGACTACCATGCAAATGTTGACAGGGGTGTGGAGTTTATGGGAGCTGAAGTAGAGTCTGTTGGCAACCATGATGTGGATACTAGTGATGCCTTATTAGATGATGAAAATCTAAGTTATGAGTCTTTTGACAGCTTGACTGATGAGGAAATGGAAGATTTTGAAACTAGGAGAAGTTTGAAATTAAGAGAGTTGAGGAGGAAAAAGAGGGATGGACCATCAACATCCCAAGTGTCCTTTTATGTTGGTCAGTTGTTTCCAACAGCCAAAGTAGCAAAAGACAAGATAAACAAACATGCAATTGAAATAAGGAGGTCACTGTCTTTTCTGAGAAATGATAAAAAAAGAATTAGGGTGGTTTGTGAGGGTAGATGTCCAATTTTCACATGTGGGCCGAATCAAACTGGGCCCAGCCAAAGTGGGCCGAATCAAACTGGGCCCAGCTAAAGTGGGCCAGGTATCCATATACAATCTGAAAGTTGCAAAAAAGGCAAGGAATCTTCTGCAAGTGGGACAAAAAAGGGGTTTAAAAAGGGATTGGTAGAATGCAATGATAAAAGGAAGGGTAGGTTAAATAGTGTAGATTGTCCTTGGGTTTTGTACTTGTCAAGATTGAGTGATGAAGATGAGACTTGGGTGGTAAAGACTTACCAACCAGATCACAAGTGTCTCACATCCAGAAAAATACAACCTTTCAGTTCTACCTTCTTGGCTAAACAAGAGTTTGTGATGAATCAGATTGCAGGCAACCCTAATATTTCAGTAAGTAGGCTACAAGAAGAGCTTGGGAGGAAGTATGAGCTGGCCGTGTCAACAATGAAGGTATAAACCCTAATTTCTGCTTGTGTTTATTCTCTTTAATTACAGACCATTAACTAAGTTTAAACTGATTACAGGCTTTCAGAACAAAGCTGAAGGCTACAAAGAAGATTGAAGGGGACTTCAAAGCTCAGTATGCAAGCCTCAGGGACTATGTCATGGAACTGCACAGGACCAATCCAGGTACAACAGTTAAATTTGTTGTTGAGCCTAAGTGTAACCCACATGCACCCACAAGGATCTTCAAGAGGATTTATGTTTGTCTGGGACCACTGAAAGAAGGGTTTAAAGAGTGTAGGAGGGAACTGTTGGGATTAGATGGGGCATTTATGAAAGGCCCCTACCCTGGGCAGATGCTAACTGCAGTTGGTTTAGATCCCAACAATGGCATTTATCCTTTAGCTTATGGAATTGTTGAGGCTGAGAACAAAGACTGCTGGATCTGGTTCCTACAGTGTATTAAAGATGACTTGGATCTTCCAGATAATGCAAATTTCACCTTCATTTCTGACAGGCAAAAGGTATGGTATTACATTCAGCAATTATCCTAAGTCTGTTTTTGTATGATTAATGTTTGAAATGTGATGAAACAGGGAATAATACCAGCCATAGCTCAGGTATTTCCAGTAGCTGAGCATAGATTTTGTGCAAGGCATATATGGCAGAACATGAAACTTCAATGGAGAGGAGATGCCTTCAAGGAGTGTCTTCAAAATGCATCCAAAGCTTATACAGTTCCAGATTTTGAAGCAAAAATGGAGGAGTTGAGGTTGTACAACATTGAAGCTTATAACTGGTTGGCAAGTATTCCACCCATTCACTGGAGCAGGTCTCATTTTACAGGTATATGCATATCAAAACTGTTGTGTTCATACTAAAAGTTATAACTGTTGTTTACTGCTGTTTATTGATGTTTCCAAGATTGATCATTGAGTTTGGCAATTTGATATACAGGTAGGGCACAATCTGATGTGGTGCTGAACAACATGTGTGAAGTCTTGAATGCAAGGACAGTCAATGGTCGAGACAAGCCTATAATTTCTGCTTTGGAGTTTGTCAGAGAGTATTTAATGCAGAGGATTTTGAATGTTCTCAGGAAGATTCGGCAGACAAATGGTCCACTTACTCCTAGAGTTGCAAAGATTTTTGAAAACACAAAGAAATTAGCTGCAAATTATAATGTTAAGTGGAGTGGTGGGACAAAGTATCAAGTCAGTGGTAAGGTTACAGTGGATGGTGCTGCAACACATAAACAGTATGTTGTGGATGTTGTGGATAGGGTTTGCACTTGTAGAGAATGGGAAGTTTCAGGAATCCCTTATAGGCATGCTGTGGCTGTCAATTGGGACATGGCAATGAATGGCCAAGAGGTTGGACCCCCAGAATCATGGGTTAATGAATGTTATTATCTTGAAACATGGAAGAGGGTTTACAGTCATACCATTGGTCCCATTAATGGCAGAGAATTGTGGCCAAAATCACAGGTTCCAACCAACCTAACCCCACATCTGCACCACAGACCTATCGGCAGACCTAAGAAGAAAAGAAGGAAGGATGCTGTGGAGTTGCAGGATGAAGTTGAAAGGGCTTCACAAGCAAGAAACAAGAGAAACAGGGCTGCTGAAGCTGATAACGAGGAGGCTGTGGTTGGTGGCAAATTCACAAGAAAATGGAAGTCGGTGAAGTGCCAGAAGTGTGGTGAAAAGGGCCACAACCAAAGAACTTGTGGAAGGACCAAAAAAGTTGCCGGGCCGAAGAAAGGGAGGAAAGGAACGAAGAAGAAAGATGGTAATCAAGCTACTGAGGCTGGTCAGGCAGGTCCAAGTGTTTAAGGGTTATGGTTCTTCGGGTTGTCGGGTTATGGTTTTTGGGTTGTCTTAAAACAATCATGCAGTCTTTTGTGTCTATTTAGCTTATTAAAACACTATGACAATTATCATCATATTTTGGACTTGTTATGTTGATGATATTAATGTAGGATATTGTGTATGGTTGGATGTTTAATGGTCAGTAGTTAAAAGTTTGTGGTTTACTATTTTGTGTTTTAGTTTCATGTTTGTCGAATGTTAAATCTGGTCCAAATGTTGGACACTTATGTTTGGACAGGTTATTGTGTTCATTTGTTGCAACAGGTGATGCACTTTGGACAGGTTATACATGTTCATTTGTTGCAACAGGTCATGCACAATGGATTTAAACGACACATTTCGCACGATACATTTTGCACAATACCTAATTATTTCCAAACAACCACATTCAAACAACCTGCTCATTGAATCAACCTACTCATTGAATGCTATCCATATTTCACCAACCACATTTAAGACATAATTACTTCCAAACAACCAAATTCATACAACCTACTCATTGAATGCTATGAATATGCATCAGATTTTCAAAAAACATTGGGAATATCCATTGCATTGAAGACATTACAACATCCTTCACATTAAAAACATTACAATATCCAATACATTCAACCCTTAACATACATCCAAAACACAAACCCTAAAAGTATCAAAAGACCCGTAATGATCTTGTTCTTCAGCCGATTCTTTTCCCGCATCTTGGCTAACTCAGCATCAACTTGGTTTCTGTGTCTTAAAAGCCCAGGAATAATTGCCACTGCACGACTGCACATTGGTGGGTCTACCCACCCTATGAATCTTCCACAGTTGGGATTCTTCAGAGAAAGAAGAAAGGATCAAACTTTTTAAGCCCTAGACTATTAAAATCGGTAAAAGTATACATTACCATGGTTGGACAAGAGTAGAATCGGCGACCAGGGTTGAGATCAGTCCATGACGTAACTATGATTGCATCTTGGCCACAATTGCAGAGAACCATGAGGATGATGGAATCGAGGCTGCTGAGGAAGACGACCTGAGGAAGACGAACAGTGGAGAAGATGATTGAATCGATGCTGTTGGTGGTTAGGTTTGTGGGAAAAAGGGTCTTATTTAATAGGCAGGAGAAAAGAAACAAATAAACTGACCAAAATACCCCTCACGTGATATGCACATGGGGTCACTTAACAGAGAAAAGTAACTGAAGTTAGAGCCAGGGACTATCCGAGAACAAAACGGAAAACCACAGGGACTATTCAAGTAGTTTTAGAAAGATAGGGACTATAGCTGAAAAAAGGTGAAACCACAGGGACTATCCGGGCATTTTTCTCTTACTTTTATATGAAAAGAAAATAGCTAAAAATAGCTTGACGGTAAAATAGTCTATTAAAAAATATTTGATATAAAAAGTAAAAAATATGAAAAGAAAACATATATGGTCGCTCACTTTTTCTTTCTTTTCTGCGTTGTTATTCTCTTTACCTTCCTAATCAAAATAAAGATTAAAGATTGAAAATCAAAATAAAGATTGAGAGAATTCCCACCAAATTTTCTGATGAACTATGAAGCAGTATTAATAATGTAGATGAGGCCCAATTATTTCAGGCCCAATTTGAATATTCATCTGTGATTATCCGCTATCAACCAAACGGTTTACACTTAAAAAACACATGAAATCATAAAATAATCTCCAAATTTCAGCATAATTTAGAAAAAGGGTCAGTGCTACACTTTTATTTGGAACGTCAATATAATTTATTAGAATTAAGAAAATGGGTCTAGCAAGACACTATAGCCACAAGCCCACAAGGAAACACAAACATCAAAGAAAAACCAAATTACAAAGTGCTACATTTTTTCTAACAAACATATTCAAGATAGATATAGAAAAATGTCTCAACCACACACCTATTAATTTTACAAAAATATACCGAATTTGGTATGTTCTAAACCGATTTCTGGTTTAGGATTATGCAGTCGTTCACGGTGCACAAGACTAAACCAGGTTCACTCAACTTGAGAGATAGACTCCCACCATCCTGGCCCAAACTGGCCCAACCCGATACGACATATTCCATTGGCCTTATTATGCAACATAAGCAAATAAATCTAAAAATCATAGATCTATTTCTAAAACAATTTGAATGTTATTACCATTGTCATTACAATTACAATTCATCTCACATAGAGTCAAAATCCACTAAGAACATATTTGAGACAAATCAAGAACTGTATGAAGCAGCCAAAACCATCAACTATTTGATTGATGATGAAGAGAAAACTATTAGCTATGTCAATCTGTAGAAGCAATACCCATTGTGTTTGATCAACATTTCGAAACGCTTACCACACGAACAACTCAACTCAAACCGCAAATCCCCATTCTTCATTCTCTCCACCCCTACACACTCCTCTTGTTCCTACAATCACAAATACAACAATTACAAACATAATCTTCTTCAACAATTATATGTAACAACACAAATTGCATACATGTTGCTTAGGAATCTCCTCTTCAACATGTTCTTCTTCGCGCATAATCTCCCAACACCTTTGTTCAATCTCTCTAACCATATCTTCCACTTTCTTCATCATAACCTATTCACAAAAACATTTAATCAACAACAAATTAATAAAATTTTTTAACTCAACATCTTAATTACAAGATACAAACCTCTGATTGGGGACTCTGTCGTCCGCTGGAAGACTGAGGGGACGACGAAACTCTTGGTGTTTTCTGTGGTAGTTGATACTCACTAGTGTCAGAGAGTGTCCTGCGAAGCCCGGTTTTCTTGGTTTGTTGATGATCGGGTGTGATGGAATCAGAAAGTGTCCTGCGAAGCGGGTTGTTGTTTCTTGGGACTTTAGGAGGTGTGGTGGTGGTTGTTGTTTGGTTGGCGGATGAATCAGCGTCTAATAACGTTCGAAGAAGCGGGTTAGTGGTGGTGGTGGCGGCGTCTTGGAAAGAAGATGGGGGGATGTTTAAGAATGCGCGGCCAAGTGCGGCGGCGATGCGTGATTCAGGGGTGGAATTGGTTTCTGTTGTGTTGGTGTTGGTGGGTGACATTGGAGACGGGGTTTGGAGAAGTGGTTTGGTGAAAGTAGCGGTGGATGACGACGGTTGGTGGTGGTGGTGGTGGTCGATGGTGGTGATGGGTGGATGAGTATCTTGATGATCGTTGGCCATTTGAAATTCTGTTTGTGTTTGTGGGTGTGTAACGAACTCTTGTTATATAACAGTTGATTCTGTTAATTTTTATAATAAGGAATGGTGGATGAGTTACCCTTGAGTCCTCAAGTTATTAGAAATTAACAAATCTCGTCCTTGTATTTTTATACAACAGATATGAGTTACCCCTATCCATCCAAAACCAAGTATGATTGTTTAAACTTTAAGGACTGGAATTGAATTTTTTTTTGTGCGAACGGCCAGATTTCATTAGAAAAGGAAAAACTAGCAAGACGTTAGCAGCCAAAAATCAAGAAATCAAAAAGAAAAGTTATGCTATTCTCCTCTTCCAAGCTCTGAGGACCGAGGTTCGATCGCTTTTGTTCCCTTTTGTTTGATCTGTCTCACCTGTTCCCTTCTTTTCGATTTGAGTTGGATATCGCCTTCAAAGCCCCTAAATAAGCAAATTCGAAAACTACGACCGCGGATGATGTGGAAGAGAATGAATAGAGTGAACTAGTTAATGAACTTAGGTTTGTCAAGGATCATAAATATTTAGTAATATTTATTACAACTCTTTAAAATCCCAGTTTCGTTTTCTTTTATAAAACACATCATACAACAGTTATTCCACTTCATACAAATTTCAATTTCTTTTCTTATAAAAACATATTAGGAACCAGACACTTAATTACATAACCAGTTATACATCATTTTCCTTATACGTTGATGATTAAACAATAAGCATCAACAGTTTTCCTTATATTACGATATAGCCAAAATGAATTCAACAGTTTTCAGAAGACATGTTTGATAAATCCAAACATAATCCCGAGAGTTTAAATTGGATTCAACAATATTCCAAAAAATACACAGACGTTCTAGTTTAGGATTCTGTAACCAGTCTCCCTGTTTACCATGTCCGGGACTAAACTAAGCTTGCCCTACCTGAGCTCTAAGATACTTCCGACCAGGCCCGGCTTAACCCAACCACCCTCAACGGACTAATTTTTTCCTCTTTCTATTAATTACAAAAATGTATATGTTCCAAGTCTAGAACAGTGAGCAAAAAACAGATAAGCTTGCCTCGATTATTACTGTCTATTTGTAGGGTGGGTCCGAGAGAATACAGAGCTGAAACCAGAAAATGTTCGCCCAAACACACGAGAGCTTGAACTTCCTTCCGTTAAGTTCAGCCCGTGGGGAGTGTTTCTAGCTTCTTCAGGCACATCTTGAATAACCTGAATAAGATTCCCCCAAAACTAGTTTAAATATAGAGTAAACTGCCATTTTGGTCCCTGTGGTTTGGTCAGTTTTGCCACTTTAGTCCAAATTTCAAACCTTTTACATCTAGGGCCCTGTGGTTTCGTTTTTGTTGCCATTTTAGTCCAAAAGTGAAATGTGACCAGATTCTCCAAATTAAACCCCCCTGTTTTGTCCTTTTGCACAGGGGTAATTTAGTCATTATAGTATTTTTAAACTCATTACTAATTAAAAATAATTAAAGATAAATAATGTTTGACCCTATAAAAACCCCATCATCTTCCTCAAATGCACCAGTTGCAAAATACCCTAACACAAAACCCTAATTCCTCTGCAGATCATCACCACCACCTCCATTCTCCGGCCACTACCACCAAGTACCACCAACACCTCTTTCTCTACCCGTTGACACCTGCCGCCCACCACCACAACCCTAAAAAAATCTGAAAACATGATCCCGTTTCCTCATTCCCGATCGAATCAAGAACGGCGTACGGTGCAGATTCCCACCACCACCGTCTCCCCTCTACCACCGTACAGCCACCACCACTGTCTCCCCTCTGACCCGGTTTTTAGCCGGTTAGACCTGTTTTTTCCTGGTTTGCTCACACCAGCCGGTTCAATGAAATCCAGTCAACATGCCTCCAGCCAAACCTGTGGCCTCCAGTCTGGTTTTAAAATCACTCGATTTGTTAGTGAAATGTGTGCTAAAACCAAACCCAGGTATCGGTCAACATGAGTCTGGTTTTAACGATGGAAGTGCGACGTTGACCTCTGCCGTAGCGGCTCACCAGATTGTTTCAGATGAGTTTGTTGCTTGTTGAGCTTGATATGGAATTAGGTTTTTAACCGTTTTTTTTTATTTGGAGCTTTTGATGTGGTGACTTAGTGATTAGTGTTAGGTTATTGTGATTTTGTGTTGTTGAATTGGTGATTACTGATAGGTTATTGTGATTTTGTGTGGTTGAATTTGTGATTATGATGTTTAATTTCATGAATTGGTACTCAATAATTGTTGAGTGATTTTGACCATTCAATCCATATCTGGTGAGAGGATTAGGAATTAAGGAGATTAGGAGCACCGGAAACATAAGGCGGTTGTGTTCCGAGTTAGATGGTTGCGGGTGGGAGGTGTTCGGGTTCAGGTTGTGGTGTGCTGGTGGTGTGATGGGTTTTTGGTTTTGTGTTTTAGAGAGAAGTTGATTTATTTGGGTTTTTTAATTAAGAAAATGTTTTAATGAAAAGTAATTGGACAAAACTACCCCTGCACAAAAAGACAAAAAAGACATGTTGGAATAGTAAAAAATGAGACTTTTTGATATTTGGACTAAAATGGCAACAAAATGCAAACCACAGGGACCCAGATTTAAAAAGTTTGAGATTTGGACTAAAATGGCAAAACTGCCCAAACCACAGGGACCAAAATGGCAGTTTACTCTTAAATATATAATTCTGTAAAATATTTCTACATAAAAAGATTGGATCAGCAAGGACCTTCAAGCCAGAAGCAGAAACTGCAGTTTCCAAAGGTTGCTTAGCCTGAAAGATGCAGAAAATTTAATTAAATATATTTGAAGTCCATTTCTTAATATAATTTATTACAAATAACTAATGTGTTAGGAATACATACTTTGGGAGACACGGGGAGTGATGATGGTTGTATCTCCTCTATCTGAAGCGGTGGCAAAGACATAGCCTGCAAAGAGTAACAGATAAACATCAAGTCATCAACCATCAGAATCTAATCATATTATATATTGTGTGACATGTGACATAAGTACAAGTCTGGAATAAATGATGTACGTCTCTCATTCTCTAAAAAACCAAGACAGCGATTTGCCAGATCACCGACACATAATATACTAAAATCAGCAAATCTTACTAAAATTCTAAACTTTGGTGAAGTATGAAGGGGAAGGATTGAGAGAGAGGCTTTCTTTATGATATACACATCACTATTTTCTTTTAATGTTAGCAAATATATAACCTATGTGTATGAGCCAAACCAATTATTTATGGAGGCAATTTGAACTTTTTTTCAAACTAGTCAACATATAAAAGAATTAAAGAAATAACTCAACGAGAATTAGCAAGAACAGGAACAGACAGACGATGCATAAAGCCTCAAATGGTTTATATCCTAAGATTATGCTCACTTTTTTGCATTAAAAATTTGAAAAAAAGGAAAAATCAAGAGTTTCTGGGTCAACCCAAATCGACCGGTCCACTCCAATCTATCCCATTGAGAACTAGAGCGCCACGTAGACAAATTAAAAAAAGTGCTTAAAAACTTACCCTCAGTGGCAATTCAAGAGCTGGCTTTGATGAACTGGATTGGTTTCCCTACAAAGGACAAACAAAATGATTAATATGAAAAAGTGATAGATTTCTCACTAAGCTTGAACTAAAACAATATTAAATAATCCATAAAGAGGGTACGGAGCATAGTTGTTAATGGCGAATAGCGACAAATAGTGATAAGGTACCTATATGCTGCATAACGAATGGCGATAAATAGCGGGCGGCTATTTTATAAATAGCGATACACTAGAAAAAAAAGTTAAAATTTTTTATATGTATATTATATCAAAATACCCTAGTATATATGCTATTTTACATGTATATTTAACAAAAACAAAAAATCCAGCCATTTTATAGCTATTTTAATTGCTATTTATATTAAAAAAACAAAAAAAGAATAAATTGTCGCTATTATCGCTACAACCCTAATAGCAAGCCTAGACCTATACGCTACATAGCGCGCTATAGCGATCGCTATTCGCTATTGACAACTATGGTACGGAGAAATGAGGAACTTTAAGAATTTCTAACTATAACAACCAAGATCAATAGAAAAATGAATGATTGCTAATTGCTAGACTGCAAGTCTGCAAATATTGTCGGTAACAAATGTAGTTTCGGAATTTACTAAAAGGTTATTATCTTGTACCTGATTTTCCATTTCTATGGCGGTACGTATCAACCTCCCCACTCCTAGGTTTGTTTCATCCTGCTTCAATGCAATTATATTCAGCTTACTCTCCTGTAAAACAAGAAATTATTAAAACACGAAAGAACAAATAGAAAAAAAATTAAGGTAACAAAGCGATGGATAAGAGCCACACACCAGGGTGTAAACCTTGTTATGTATAGACTGAACATCCTCGGTAAACACTTTGGTCTTTCCACGTAACGCTGACACCTGTAAGATATTTAATAATTTATTCCATAAAGATAATTAATGTAACTTATATCATGTCATACCTCCTCTTTTGTAGAAGCAGTAATTTCTGCAACCTCATCTAAACTGCAATCAACACGATCGATTCTTGAAGATAGATGTCGTTTGGTAGCCTAAAAAGCGTTAACAAGAACCTTAACTAAATTAAAATTGAAAAAAAAAATGTATGAACGGATATTAACCGACCAACATTAAAGAATTATTAGAAAAAAATATAATACCGCAAGTGACGAGTAAACAGTCTCAAGTTGTTTAGCTACAGCATTTGTTGCATCAGATAAACTACGTCTTGTAGCAAACATCATATCCGGAAGTTTCCAACCCTAAAAACAAAAATACAAATTATAAAAATGATTTAGAGCATTGTCGTGCATGCAACTAATACGGCTTCTGAGGCATAGATGACTTGAATGTAAAAAAACAAATGTTAATGTTACTAACAGCTTCTTATTATCACCTTCCACCAAACATAACCATATCCTGCAACAGCAACAATGATAATGATACCATATTTGCCAGTAGTGCCTGCATGAAAGAAGAATAAATTTAATAGAAACCAATTTAGCTGTTTGAATTGTATGCACAACATAACAGAATATAAAAACCTCCACTAGCAGTGACGATGGTAACAGATCTATTTGATGCCAGTAGTTGCAGCTCCTGCCTGAGGCTGTTGACCTGTTTAAAGCGATATAGCGCATAATCCAGTAATTTGTCAATACATGTGTAAATACAAAGAAATGAGCATATAATACACGAAAAATTTACCATATTATAGAGTTGTTGAAAATAAATTTCAAACCTGTGCCAACAATGAATCGTTGAGTGGTTTTGAATTTGAAGTGGGTTTCGCATCATGTTTGAATAAGTTGATTACCTAGAAAAAAAGACGGTAAAAAAAGATTCTTAAATGGCTAAACAATAGAAGACTTATCGTTTGTGCATGTATATAAAATATATGATCGTAAACATAGAACAGATAATTAGCTAGAAAATAAACTCCTTACCTTAGAAGTACCAGAAAATATATCATAAACACTGGGCATGCGACCTTCTTTAGCAAGAACTGACCCAACAAGGCCTACAAGTATAAAATGACGCATTCAACAAGACAGACTTTTTGGTTTACCAATGGTACAACAAAAACATAAACTCCATATTTCTTTCAAATTTAGCAACCACGGTGAGAATGCAGTGCAATAGTGTTAGTAAACCAAGTAAGAATGACTCACCCATCAAAAAATTGTTTGATTTGGGCAAAAAAAAAAAAAAAACTTTGCTTATATTATAAGTTCATTTGGGTCTACTCACTCAGATTATACAACAAGTCAATTTGGGTCTAGTCAAATTACACAACGGGGCCAATGAGGTAGTGGTGGAGTGGTTGGGGAAAGACTTGGTGTTCTTTGTGACCCAGGTTCGACTCCCACTCTCCCCATTATTTTCTGTGGCATCCAAGTGAAGGGCGAAAACGGGTGGTGCCGGTTCGTCTTGGATGGGAGGCGAGGTTTTACCGATTATTCCACTGTCGTGCCTTTGGGCGGGTGGAGGTCGGGTTTCCACGCATCTGGGAGAGCCAAGGTGCTGGCGGCGGTCGAGTAGTCGACCTTGGCCACAGCGCCCGGTGTCACGGCGGTTGGCACGTCGTTCCTTGCCGTTCAAAAAAAAAATTACACAACGGGGCAACTTGCTCCACTATGATAATACTTGCTAACTAAATATGGGTCCAAAACATAGTTGTTAATGGCGAATAGCGACAAATAGCGATAAGATACCTATATGCTACATAGCGCATAGCAATATATAGCGATACACTAGAAACAAATTATAATTTTTTTATATGTATATTCTATCAAAATACCCTGATATATACGCTATTTTGCATGTATATTTAACAAAAACCTATAATCCAACTATTTATAGCTATATTTAATTGCTATATGTATTTAAAGAATAAGTTGAAATCCCGCTATTTATGGCTACATAAACTGTATCGACCTTCGACCTATACGCTACGGTATTCGCCATAGCGACCATAGCGACCGCTATTGACAACTATGGTCCAAAAGGGTGTGTAGTTGTGTACCACCCACCACTATTGTGCCAACTACTTGTCATTGCCACCCCCACCTCAACCTTGGGCTTCGTCGCTGCCCCCACCATCACATTACAACCACTGCCTCCATCTTGACCGTCACCTCCATCGCCTAGCCAACACCTCCACCACTGCTGAGTTTGATACCTTTTCTTTCCAATATGACCTATTTCAAGTCGAGCCCAATTTGGTCGAAGCCCGTTTTGACCCGAACCACTAATACTTTTCTAGAAATCAGCCATTTTGTCCTGAACTTATTTTGGCCCAAACTCTTCTGTTCTTACCTAATACCCGACCCAGGGGCGGACCTTATGTTGTCTGAGCCGTAGCACGGGCTACGGCTCAACTTTTTATCGGTAGTGTAAAAAAAAAAATTCGGTTTTTATACCAAGGATACCCCTGAACAACTACGAGGACACCTCTAAAAAGAGTCTGTAAGCCCAAATCAATTGAAAATAATAAGCCCAAATCCCAATTGCCCAATATGTTAGCCCAAATCAATTGAAGATTGTAAATAATAAGCCCAATTGCCCAATATGTTAGCCCAAAATAATAAAAGATTGTAAATAATTGCCCAATTGCCTTGAAGTTTTAATGCACGGCACGACACAACTACGAGGATCCCAATCAATTGAAAATAATAAGCCCAAATCCCAATTGCCCATTTTGTCACACTATAAGTGATGGTGATAAATTTGCAAACTTGAATAGAATAAGTGATCTTGCCCGTGTTATGGTTGAAACGGGAACGCATAGTTCTTTTCCTTCAGTTTATCGGGTAGTGAAGCTAGCTTTGCTTTTACCAGTTGCAACCACAACCGTTGAAAGATGTTTTTCGAAATTGAAGCTTGTCAAGACGGATTTACGCAATCGAATGGGCCCGGAATTTTTTAACAATGGTATGGTTTGTGCGGCCGAAAAGGATTTTTTACGTGAAGTAAAAGACGACATTGCACGGTGAAAAAAAAATTTTAGGATACCCCTGAGTTAATATTCTAGTTCAGCCACTGACCCGACCCGTCGGTTTTTCCGGCCATAACTGTTATAAAAGCTAAGAGTGTACCTAAAACAAGCTACCACTATTTAGAAAACTCAACATATTAGTGTAAAAATCAAATAACTCAAATCATATAAACAATTTACAAATAAAGACACTTGTCTTGGCTAAAGAATATAACTTGACATGTAACAACTTTCATGAATCAGGTTAACCAGAATATAAAGCATACACTGAAACGTAAGGTTACATGAAACCTCCATCAATAAGTCATTATTATGTTGTAGAAAAAGATAACATGAAGTTGATACCTGCTCCGATAATAATCGTCAGCTTCCCAAGAGGAAGGGCCATTGTGAAATCGAACAATCAAGCAAGCAATTAGGAGAAAACAGTAAGTATTTATCAACCAATTATGAGAGCTTGGAGAACAAGAAACGCTTAGTCTGATTTCTTGGAGAGCAAACCCTAGTTCAATGATCCCAGAAACACTGTACCGCAATGTTTTTTTTTTTACATTTTTTTTTATTTTATTATGGGAAAGTTTACATTTGTGCACAAGCCCAACACTGGTAGCCCAGACATATTTTCTTTTCCATATTTACCTATATATTTTACCTATACATTACCTATACATTACAAGCCCAACACTGGTAGCCCAGACATATTTTCTTTTCCATATTTACCTATATATTTTACCTATACATTACCTATACATTAAATTTAGAACACAATGAACAGTAAAATCATAAGGGGATGAGTAAATGGTATCGGGTACCGGTATCGGTATCAAATTTACCAAACCGGCTATATTTTCGGTACCAAATCGGTACCGACTTTGACATTTTCGGTATCGGTTCGCTACCGGTATTCACCGGTTTTTACCCTCTAATACCGGTACCGTACCAGTACCGACCGGTACCAAACCGTACCGTACCAGGTATATTCGGTACCAGTACCCACTTTTGTGGATTTTCGGTAACGGTATTTTCGGTAACAGTATTTTCGGTAACAGTATTTTCGGTACCGGTTGGTACCGAGCTCATCAAATCCTGTAGCAACGCAAGTAATTGCACCGTTTAGATTACTTTTCATACACACTGTAAGTAAACTGTATTTCGTTTGAATGAGGTTTTATATACACAACAACTTATTTTGTTTTCGTTTTTGTCTTTTTCTATAATGAATGAATTGTAGCATGTAAAATTAACTTGGATATTTAGATTATTGATGAGCAAATCATATCAAATCCTTTAATCAAACTGGTATCATATCGATACCAAATTTACTATACCAATCATTTTTGGAATCAATTTGGTACCCACCTTTTGGCGTTTTCAGAATCGTTACTTTCGGTTCGACACCGGTCTAGCACCATACCGTATGGTACCGAGCATTTTCGGAGCCGGTACCTAATTTCGATGATTTTCCGGATCGATACCTTCGGTGCCGTTACCGGTACCGAGCTCATCCTAATTTTAATGTGTTAGCACCGTAATAACTAAGCTGAAAACAACCGAATTTCCAACGTGTAGGACGTGTGGGTCCTATTATTATATATTAGATTATTTAAAATCGCTTTTTTAGGACGAAGTGACTATCGTTACCACGTCATTTTTTTATGTTTTGATATTCGGTATCTGCTTGCCGTTTCCGACACGCATTTTGCAGACATTAGATCCCCGCCGCAACGCGCGGGCGGAAAATCAACTAGTATGTGTAAATTGTAATGTTTTGATTAGTGTTATTTATATTTACTCTCAAATCGCGTAAACTAATTTTCATATGTAACTTAGGGGCCGTTTGTTTCACCTTTTAATGGGTTTTTAATAGTTCAGAATTTGGTTCAGCACTTAATGGTTTTGTTTCGTGAGTAGATGTCTGAATGGTTCAGACATTTGTCTTTGAATAGTTAAGCATTATACCGAGTCTGAATGGTTAAAACCTCTTATCTGAATTGGTCAGACATTTGCCTCTAAATGGTTAAGCATAATACTTGCTCTTAACGGTTCAGAACTCTTACTGGTTCAGCACTTAATGGTTTAGGCGTCTTACTAATTCAGCACTTAATGGTTCGGACCTTTTAGTGGTTTAGCACTTACCTATTCAGAAGTTGCCAAAAAGCCCCTAAAAGAACTTGCATTTTACAAACCTATCTAATATGAAAAGTTAGTAATTTATATTTTTTTGTTAATTTATTACTTAAATAACACATAAAATATAACACTTTAATAAATTACATTATTATGTTTAAATGAAAGTTGATGTATCAATGATATTTGTATTATTTTCACCCTTGTTATAAAATGTCAACTTCTTTAATGTAGTCAATCACTTAATCATCTATTTATGATATAGTTTTAATATGTATCTTTTTATGTTTAAAACATATAATAATTTCATGAGAAGTTGTGTTTTTGGGTATTTACAACCTTCAAGGAAAGTCCAGCTTGTGTGTAGCAGCCGCTGGACCTTTGGATAGCGATGATGTTGATTAGGCAGGTTCCGGGTTAAATTGATGAACTCGAATTATTAGGATCTGAGTTTCTTTAGATTGCGTTATTTAATAGAAATGAAAGATGAAACGGAGATTTAATGTGCAGCGGAAATGGAAATAAACTTTAACACACAATCAAAGAAGAATAGTTTTCAGCAAACATGATTTTCATTAGTCGAAAGATTGTATCTATTACAAAATTCAACAATGCATGCATGCAACTAAACTCCCCCTCAGCCTGAGCTCACTGATTTGTTCGTACAATATGACTTGGTGAGAAAGAGCTAATAGAACAGTACAGGTACTGTTCTATTTATAGTACAAACGAAACCACTGAGCATCTTTGCTGACGTCACGTAGAAAGTGACATCTAACAACCTAAAAACCTCTAACCACTGATAATACAAAACACTGATTACAACAAATAACTGAATACATAAACACTGCTGCAGTTTTCCACTGTTGTAGCCTAAGCACTAATGTTGAGGATCAGTGCTTTCTTTAAAGGGTGATCAGACCTTGAATGAGCAGTGCTTTGGTCTTCATCAGTACTTGAGAGACAGCAGTAGTTAGAGCTTTTATAACAACCCTCCTAAAAATATTTAGAACATCCCTATACGTCCTAAAATACACCCCGTATACGTAAAATGGCCCTAAATACCTTTATATAATTAAAAATCAAATAAAATGAATTTTACCAGCCGCTCGCGGGGCGTGACAAAGCCATGTAAGGCTGTCGCGGGCCGCGACAGCTAAGACACCAGGAGCAGCCCGGTGCTGCCACGTGTCCGAATCGTGGCACGCCTAGTGGTCAAGTCAGCCAAGCTAGGGCCTACCCTAGCCTAGCTCGCGGGGCGCGAAGACCCCTTGTGTCTCTTTCGCGGGCCGCGAGGAACTCCATTTCCAGCCTATAAATGAGATCGATCAGTTTCATTTTTCGTCGTTCAATTCTCACAACTCTCTCTCAATTCTCTAAAGCTAAAATTATACCCGGGCATTATACCTACTAAAATAGCGAAGCTTTGCCTCGATGTAAGCATTATAACCCCCGGTTACGTATTAGATACGCTGCCCGATTGATCTAGTACTCCGTAACGGCTGTCGAGGCTCTGCCCGACGTAGTCGTTGGAGTTCTGTCTCGGGGAGGATATAACTAATGTAAAATTTGGGTTATTATACTAACACATGTGCATTGTTCTAATTTATAGATTATAACCTGGAAGTCACAAGGAAAAACCTAAAAGTAACAATGTGAGTAATCTCCTTTTTGTGAAACCTTTTTGTAAATTGTTTTTACAAAACCTTTAATATTTTGTAAATATAATTAGCAGTGATTGAGTCTTTGTAATTCTTCAATTACTGCCGGTATGTTGGGGTTTTGTATACAAAATGTGAAACACGTTACCATTGAACAATGAGATAGCTAATGAGTAATATGACCCACCAGTCAGGATTGACAGTACTGAATGAGTAATCGTGTAGATATAAACATTGTAATCGCTATTAATACTTTAAAAAGGTAAAACCTGTTTTGATTAAACTGGGATTCCCTCACCAGTATTTCCCACAGACAAATGTTTTTAAAACGCGTTTCAGGTAACAAAATGTGAAAGCCAAATAGAAGCCAGCTGGACAGCACTGAAGGCTTTGAAAATGTGGCTATAAAAGTTACCTAAATAAAGAATATGTTTTATTTCAATAAATTAGGGCTTATCCCTATAAACAATGTTGTAATAGAAACTTGGGTTTTGCCCATGTGTTTATTATTTATAAAATGAGGTGTTTTACTCTGATAAAATATTTCCTAACTACGGTCCTGATGAAAATTCCACTGCCAAATTGATAAACACCAATACCACCAGCTCTGAGTAGGCCGCGGCCTCCCGCCTCCCGAGGCAGGGGTCGGGGGTTGCGACAGAAGGTGGTATCAGAGCTACAGCCACTAATTTCAGCCACATAAGTGTTCTGCTGACAATGAAATTGTCATTTCTGTTAGGAAATAATCTATGTGACTATGTGCATATATGTATATTATTATTTTGTGTTATTTGACAATTTGTTAGTTTACAGTATGAGTGATCAAGGACCATCGGGCGCCTATCGTCAATTGTCTAGTTCTCCTAAGATGAAGGAACTTCTTCCCAGCCTACCCCCTTGGGGTATTCAGCTGACACAGAAGAAGGGATTTTCATATTCAAAGCACAATCCGAAGAGCCATTCCCTACCAAAAAGAGAGGATGGTTCAGTCGGGGAGCTCACGAGCGTAGGAAAAGGATGAGAAAGTTACAACAGCAGAGAGCTTTAGCAGCTGCAAATAGAGAGATGAATGCCCAAACTCAGGATATGATCAATAGACAATTGGCCTATTTCCATATACTAGCTACCACAGCCGCAAACCCAAATTTAGAACAAATTATTGCACCACAGCCACTACCCTTGTTCCCAACTCAACCTATGGAAATAGAACCAAACCAAACCCAGGAGACCAGATTCCATCACCTGCCTTCGACCCAAACGAAATCCCTAGAGTCCCAGCACCCCATCCCCCATATTATGACCCATGGTTTGCGACCATAGGGATTACCGAGAACTCCACCCACATGAGGAGCTCATACCATACCCAGTAGCACCCTATCCCAACCTTGACCCTTTAAATCCATACTGGGATAATGACTAGTATATTAGTGAAATCCTAAAGAACCCATACCCATACGAAGAACCGATGCCCCAGTACCCTGACTCGATACCAGCACCCGCACCACCCATGAGTACCGAAAACGTGCAGGAACTCCGCACTTTTGGTGAAGAGTTGTTAGATGAAAGTGAAAAGATAAGGCAAATAGGGGAGAGGCTCGTCTGGAAATACGACAAGCGTAATATGCAATATTGGATGGACCCCCACTAGTAGTAATAATAAAAATAATAATAATAATAACCATATATATATGTGTGTGTGTGTGTGTGTGTGTAAGTGAAAAAAAAAGTTTTCAATTAAAATAGATAGTTTAATACCTACTGACGCATACTAGTATTGTATTTTAATTTCCAGTTGCAGTTTGTAATAGATATAGATATATATAAAATAGAGTAAATGTCGCAATGCACGACGATTTTGATCAATGTGTTTGTTTATGTGATTATTTACATTAAATCTTATTCAGTGATATTAATTCCTAATAAATATTTGTAAATCCAGATGGACAACGCAGCAAAATAACAATAATAACAGGAACCAATTAGATAACAGTGCCATCCAACATATAGTAACACAAGGAATTAGAGATGTTATGCCATATATTATCCAGCCTGTTAAAGAAGCGGAAAATAATAAAAGTAACAGTGGAAGTAAACGACCACATACTGAACCCGATCACAGCGTAAACAATGGACCATTACTTCAATTGCCTATTCTAAAAAGAAGAAGAACCATGTCTTATGGTTGTTCTTAAAAAGAATTCTGGTCCTGCAAACCTATAGAATTCTCAGGCAATAAAGGAGCCATTGCAGCTCAACGCTGGATAGAAAAGACAAAGGATGTCTTAAAAATAAGCAAGTGTGTAGAGGAAGATAAAATCATGTTTGCTTCCAATCTTTTTAAGAATTCAGCTCTAGAATGGTGGAACACTATTCTCTAATCTAAGGGAAGTGGCGTAGTCTATAATATAGAATGGACGGAGTTTAAGAATATGGTCGAAAGAAATTATGTCCTCCCAATGAAAAGGAACAGATAGCCAATAAGTTCTTGAACCATAGAATGACTGGAATAGACTGTAAGGGTTACACTACTATATTCTTTGAATATGCTAGAATAGTGCCAACCCTAGCTTCACCAGAACAAGTATTAATCTCCCGTTACATTTGGGGATTAATCAGTGAGATCAGACATGTAGTCAAGGCAGCTAGACCACAAACCATAGAAGAAACAGTAGAACTAGCAAATACATTAACTGATGAAGTACATACACAAGAAGAAAACCAGAGGAAGAACCTAGCTCAAAGACTTACCCAGGAATTTCGCTATAGTAATTCCAACCGTAGGAAAAATATAGGTTCTACTCCTTATTGTAAGTATTGCAAAAGAAAGCATTCTGGAAGATGCTCTATATACTGCAATTTCTGCAAAATATCTGGAGACAAGGAAGAAGACTGCAGAAATAAACCTAACAGTAAGATATGCTACCATTGTGGAGAAAATGGACATATCAAGCCAAACTGTCCGAAACTAGCTCCAGCCATGAACAACAAGACTACTAAGAATGCTAGAGCATTTGTTCTGACAGCCGAAGAAGCAAAGATGATTCTGGATGTGATTGCCGGTACGTTTTTAGTTAATGATATTTTTGCCAAAATATTATTTGACTTTGGTGCGAACCAAAGTTTTATTAATACTTCATTCTGCAAACTTCTCAATCAACCATTAACTAAACTTCAATAAGAATGCTTAGTAGAGACAACAAATGGAGAATCCATTAAGATCACTGAAATCTTGTAGGGAGCAAGAATAGAAATTTAAAAACATAATTTATTGCTAACCTTTACCCAATGAATCTGGCTGAATTTGATATTGTATTAGGAATGGATTGGTTAATAGCCAATAAAGCCAGTATTCTATGTGATCAAAAGTCAATCCAAATAAGTTCACCAAAGGGTGAAAAGATCACAATTAAAGGAAATAAGTCATCTAGATCTACGAAATTCATCTCTGTAATGAAAACAGCCAGTTATGAAATAAAAAGGATCACTAGTGTATATGATTTCTGTGACAACTGCCAAATTTGCATGCATTCGTACAATTAATTAGACAGTAATTAAGGATGAATGACTGTGCTGAATTATACTTAATTGCTTTCCGATTACTGCATCATACTTACATGTGCATCACATATTGCATAATGACAAATCATCATTACATGCAACCCCTATTGACATACATGATGCACAAAGCACAGTTAACGGATAAATCAGGAATATGCTGACAGGGTTCAGTACATAGACAGACATTGTTTTGAGACCCAGTATGAGCCAGAAACCAAGTTCTACACTAGTATAGTGTGTAGGGAAGTAAGGACCACAAAACTGTTTTTCTAGGTGATAGTTAAAGTGCCGGAAAGTGCCTAAAACTCACCCAAAGTGCAGAATTCTGCATAATTCAGCAAAAATCAGCTTTTTAATAAGCTAGTAACATGCAAAAATATGACTAAATGGTCCTGAATGCTTTCCTAAGTGTCGGGAATCAAAAGTGACACAAAAGGGTACATAAAGATCACTAAACGGAATAGTTGACACTTTAACGAACTGGTATCTAACCGAACAACCGGACATTACCCGAAATACCAAAATTATACTAGAAGCATTGTTTTAATGTTTCTGAGCTAGTTATGATCCCCGAACACCCTAACCCACTATATAACACATCATGTGTATAAACACTAATCACTACACTTGAAATCTAACTAGATTAACTTAACCAACATTAAACACCAACCAAGACCCCCCCCCCCTCATGTTCACGGTCACAAGGGGCCCCGCCCTTGATCCACCATAATCTTCCATGATCTTGTTAGATATGCTTGGATCTCATTTGATTTAGTAAAGGATATGTATGGTACTATTGAAACACTTAACCCATTGGATAATAGTGTTAGATGGATTATAAGAAGACAACAAGCTTATCATTCTCACAACTCACTTCATCTCTCTCCCCCTCCTTCTCTAACTCTCAGCCGAGCACCCCCTCCACACCACCATCATTTCCACTCCATTCTCATCTATTCCCAAGTGCATTTAAGGTGTAACAAGGTGTTTAATGAAGCTTGGTGCTTGTAGATCTTGGAGGACCTCACCCGATTGCTTTTATCCAACACTTTTGTCATCATCAATGTTATGGGTGAAATTCTGAGCCCATATCCTGATACTATATCTTGATTTTATGATAGCTGATTACGATCAGGATACCGGACCAGGATATTGGTAACATCCTGAGGCAGTATCCTGACTGTTACTAACAATTTGCTTGTAAACGTTGGTTACAAGGGACTAACGTTCATGAGGACCAAGTCATCCTGAAGACCCGCTCAAATTGGTCAGGATAAGGACGTTGATGGCGGAAGAATAGCTCTTGTAACGGTCAGCATTGAAGAAAGGCGTATTTTATGGAAGTTATGGATGATTGGTCAATGCTATTAATGTTGTAACGGTTATAGGAGCTTAAATCCCGGAGTTATAGTTGGTATGCGCGTGGAAAACGTGTTGAAACAGCCTTGCAATGTCCAGAAAGGAAATAATCTCAGTATCCTGGATTTTTAGCATAATATCCCGGATTTTTAGCATAGTTAGTTATTTCTTTTACTATATAAAGGAATGATCGGATCAAATAGGAGACACACAATTTCTTGAACACTCTTGCTCTCTATTAGCTGCAAACACTCGCAAACACTCACACTTGTACTCGAATCGCATTCTAACACTTAGTTGATCCGTATCATATCCTGTACTGTATCCTGTTATTCAAGCAATAAGAAGAACAAGGCAGCCGACGATTGTCAGCTCCCGAGGTTTTATGCCGGAGATCTAGATTGATCAAGGGCTTTCCTCGTACATCACGTGTCAACCTTTACATTTTTGCTCATTGTTTGATTATAGATACAGCTCGATATCCTGAGCTGTATCCTGAAACTGTTTTCGCAAACTAACAAACCAACATATTTTTCACAAAGTATTACTAGCACACTACCTCAAAAAACTAATTTGATCACTTAATTGCTTAGGTAATTTTTGACCAAAACAATTTGGCGCCCACCGTGGGGCAAATGGTGCTATTTCTACTAAAAGCTTTTGTAAAATCGTTAATCGGTTTTCTATTTTCAAAAATTTTTGCTACACTATTTTCAATGGCCTCGAGATCAAACATGAGCTCTTCCACCGTGTCTGCTACAACCTCTACAACAATTGGTTCGATGCTTCCACCACCTCCTCCGAGAACGCAAGCCTCTTCACAAGGAACCGAAATTCATGTGGCTCAGGATGTTATTCCCACTCAGAATATTCAGGGATCTGGTCCTGTTTTGGCCTCTAATGAAGAAATTCTAACTTTGTTTGGTAGTGTACAGGAACAAATGAGGCAGCAGCAGGAGACCAACCAAATGCTGATAAGAGAGATACAACTCTTGAAATCCATCTCAAGTAGGCCTGCTGAGGATACTGTCACTCCCTTGCAACCAAGAGCTTTAAACTTCAGTTCTGTAGTATATGCTGAGGATAACAGGGGGAATATTGTGCCTAGCCATTCCCGGAGTCATATTCCTGAGATACCCTCTTCAACCAGGATGTCGACTGTGAGGGATCCAGGATATGCTCCAGGATGCGCCCCAGGATATAGCCAGAATCACCAAGCTGGTAACTTGTCTGTTAACACCAGTATCCCTGTTACTAATAATCTTGGATCATTGCAGGATGCAGGTGTGACATCAGTGATAACCAGAGAGCTTCAAAAGTTGAAGGATATGATATCAAGTGTGACTGGGATAGTGCAGCCTATACCGGAAGTATCCCGGGATAGTCATAACATATCCCGCTTTGCTCACCCCATTTGTGATGCAGAAATCCCAAAGAGATTCCAGACTCCTAACATGAAGCTGTATGATGGGACGACGGATCCTGAGGAGCATATTGCCCAGTATAGGGAGAGGATGGAAATTAACCCTATCCCGTCGGATCTTAAGGAAGCATGCTTGTGCTAGGGCTTCGGCTCCACTTTAACAGGATAAGCCTTGAAATGGCTTCTAAATGTTCCACCTTATTCAATTACATCATTTGCTCATTTAGTTAATTTGTTTAATAGTCAGTTTTCTTGTAGTAGAAGCTTTGCAAAACTAACAAGTGACCTCTACATGATAACACAGGGGCCTCAAGAATCCCTAAGGGATTATGTGAACAAATTCAGCAGGGAATCCTTGGATATCCCACACCTTGATGTTGCTACAGCAGTCCAAACATTCAAGATGGGACTACAAAAGGATTCCCAGTTTTATCAGGATCTTGTGATGAATCCTTGCAGGAACTTGGACGAAGCTCGAAACAGGGCCTTGAGATATATCAGGCTGGAAGATGATAAGAAAATGCAAGAGAGGATGAATGCATCCTCAACATATGAACCAACTAACAGGAAATCAGAATCCTCATACAAACCATATCGTTCTAAGCCACATGACAGGAATGATAGCAAAAAAGTGAACGCTGTTGAAAATGAGGATCCTGAGGAGTATCCTGAATTGTCAGAATATTGTTTTTCTGTTAATATACCTGAACTAACATATGCTATGCAGGGTTTGGGAGATAAAGCCAGGTGGCCTCGGAAGAATCAACAAAAAGCTGATCGGAAGGATAAGTCCAAATGGTGTGCCTTCCATGAGGATTTCGGACATGTTACTGAGGATTGCATTGCCCTGAGGAAAGAAATAAACCATCTACTAAGCAAAGGATATCTGAAGGATTTTCTGGGCAGAAAGAAGAATAAGGGTCAGGATATTGAGAAGGATCCTGAACGAGCAGCATCACCTCCCGCCGACGCCAAGATAATTAACTTTATCTCAGGAGGGTCCGATATCTGCGGAACTTCTTATTCTGCAGCCAAAAGACATGCAAAGGAGGCTAAGGCAGAAAGGGGGAATAAGCCAACCAGGATATCGACCCCCACGACTGATAAAATGATCACGTTCGATAGTAATGACAGGGATACTGTCCAGGATCCTCATCATGATGCTCTGGTAATAACTTTATATGTTGCTAATCACTTTGTACGCATGATACTGGTGGATAATGGCAGCTCAGTCAAAATCATCCAATTGGATACCTTGAAGAGAATGAACATCCCCGAGACTGTTAGGGGAGGATTTTCTAACAATTAGTGATCCTTACTTGTTAACCTAACTAATGATCCTTACTTCTGTGACAGATAGTGATCCTCAGAAGAGCTTTAGGATCAGGATCATGGATCACCTTAAGGATCCTCATACTAACGATTGTTTGTTTGTTTATGTGTCGCATTATTTTGCAGGAGTAACAAGCTTGACTTGGTCTTGGCAACGTTACTATGGAATATTCCACGGGTATTTCGCACACGTTTGACTGGAAATGGACGTTGTGGAGAACGTGGGAGCTTGGCACAAAAGTCGGATAGTTTGTTATTATAGTTAACTTCTATTTTTAAAGGGGTGACGAGCTAGAATTAGAACACTTAGCCATTTTCAGCTACACACACTCTCATACAATTGCACTCTTGAAGCTCTCGGCAAACACTTAACAGTTTTCACTCACTTTTACACATTTTACACTAGTGATCCTTGTACCTGGCTCGTTACTATCCGAAGTTGTAAACATTAATTGATTTATTTAAGCTTGGTGATCGGTAGTTTCCATCACCCGGGGTTTTTTGTGCCGGAGATCAACTCTTGATCAAGGGCTTTTTCCCCGTATAAACCCTTGTGTCGTTTGTGCAATTTACATTGAAGTGATCCTTATCATTGTTCTACATTTAAAGCATCATTCCCCGTAACAAAGAGTTTGGTTGCATTATCCTCAACAGATTTTTTTGACCAAAACAGAGACAGAGATTACCTCAAAGTTCACTGTGCTTGTAGGGTTTAGTGGAGAAGCAAAGAATACCGTTGGGGAGATAAAACTGCCCGTATATGTCGAAGGAGTAAACTCGATGCAACGGTTTTGTGTCATGGACTCCTTATCCTGCTACAATATCATATTGGGTAGGCCATGGATCCATGATATGAAAGTTGTGCCATCAACCTATCATCAGTGTATCAAGATCCCTACTCCTTGGGGGGTTATCAAGGTGGAAAGTGATCAACAGGAGGCAAAGGAATGTTACTCATCCTCGATGAAATCTTCAACCAAGCCTAATGCAGCATAGCAATTAAAGATGCGGGCCCAGGATATCGTGGAGGCTTCAGAGCAGGATGCAAAGAAAATTATCCTGGATCAGGATAATCCAGATATCTCGGTGCTCGTTGGAGCCAATATCCCTCAGGATATTGAAAATCAGTTAACTAACTTTTTGAAATGCAGGATGTCAACATTCGCATGGAAGCATGAGGATATGACAGGTATTTCTAAGGATATTATAACTCACAAGCTTGGAATTGACAGGTCTTTCAAGCCTATCCAGCAAAAGAGAAGGAAGTTTGCTCTAGAACGAAACATAATTATTCAAGAAGAGGTTGAAAGACTATTGAAGTCCAAGATGACCAGGGAAGTCAAATTTCCCAATTGGCTAGCAAATGTGGTCGTGGTTCAAAAGAAGAATGGGAAATGGAGAGTTTGTGTAGATTACACAGACTTGAACAAAGCATGTCCTAAAGACCCATTCCCTCTGCCTCATATAGACTCGATGGTGGATGCCACTGCCGGTCATGAGATGTTAACCTTCATGGATGCATCCTCAGGATTCCAGCAGATCCAAATGGAACCTTCAGACCAGGAGGATACCGCTTTCATGACACCAACAGGTATTTACTGTTATACTGCTATGCCTTTTGGTTTGAAAAATGCAGGTGCAACGTACCAGAGATTGGTGAACATGATGTTTAAAGACAAACTGGGGGACACCATGGAGGTGTACATTGACGATATGGTAGTCAAATCCAAGAAGGCTGAGGATCATCTCCAGGATATTAAAAGAGCATTTGATATCCTGGACCAGTATAATATGAAACTAAATCCTGCCAAGTGCCATTTTGGAGTGGGGGCAGGAAAGTTTTTAGGATACATGGTGACTAAAAGGGGTATAGAGGCAAGCCCGGAGCAGATTAAAGCTATCTTGGACATCAAGTCACCTTCAAATATGAAAGATGTACAAAGATTAACAGGACGAGTAGCGGCTTTGAACAGGTTTATATCAAGATCCTCGGAAAAATGCAAGGAATTCTATGATATCCTGAAGAAGAATAAGAAATTCGAATGGGGAGAGAAGCATGAAGCAGCCTTGCAGGAATTGAAGCAGTATCTCTCAACTGCACCCCTGTTGATGAAACCCAAGGATGGTGAACCATTATCCCTGTATCTTGCAGTATCAGGGAATGCAGTAAGTGCTGTCCTGGTAAAGGATCACGAAGGTCAGCAGTATCCTATCTATTATGTTAGTAAAAGTTTATTAGATGCTGAAACTAGATATTCTCACCTAGAGAAATTGATATTGGCCCTAGTTATGGCATCAACTAAGCTTAAACATTATTTTGAGACACATAGGATTCATGTTAAAACTAATTATCCTGTTAAGAATGTGCTTAGGAAACCTGAGATGTCGGGTAGAATGGCTAAGTGGTCAGTAAAATTAAGCCCCTATGATCTAATATATGAACCTAGAAATGCTATAAAGTCTCAGGCTCTAGCAGACTTTGTGGCTGATTTCAGTAGTGATATTCAAAATGAAGTAGACCTAGAAGTGCAACAACTCAGAGAAAATATAGAATCTTGGACACTATATACTGATGGTGCATCTAATGTAAGAGGTGTAGGTTTTGGTATACTACTAAAATCGCCACAGGGGGACATATTACCCCAGGCCATTAGATGTGAGTTTCCTGCCACTAATAATGAAGCAGAATATGAAGCTCTGATAGCAGGATTAGAATTAGCTAAAAATATAAATATTAGATATTTACAAGTATATGTTGATTCCTTGTTGATTACTAACCATTTCAATGGATCTTATGCAGTAAAAGGTGAAAAGTTAGCTGAATATCTTGAAATTGTTAAAAAATTAGCAGGATATTTCGAAATTTTTATACTTGAACAGGTACCAATAGTGCACATCTTGTATCCTGCAATAGAACATTTCAAATCTCAGGATAAAGAAGTAGCATGTATCCAGGATCCTGGTGATGGATATCCTGAGAAGGATCCTGAATCCTGGATGACTCCAATTGTGAAGTATCTTCAAGAAGGAGATATCCCAAAGGATGCAAATCCTAAGGCTTTTAGGATGAAGGTATCTCGTTTTACTATTATAAATAATATTTTGTATAAGAAATCCCTTGCAGGTCCGTACCTAAGGTGCTTGGAAGATCCTGAAACCAAGGAGGTACTTCAGGATATACATGAAGGAGACTGTGGCAACCATACTAGGGGCAGATCTCTGTTTGCGAAGGTGTTGCGAACAGGATATTACTGGCCGACCATGAGAAAGGATGCCGCGGAGTATGCTCAGAAATGCGATGCATGTCAAAGACACGGCAACATCCTGCATCAGCCTTTAGGACCATTATATCCTATCATATCCCCTTGGCCATTTATGAAATGGGGTATGGATATAGTGGGAAAACTTCCAAAGGCTCAAGGAGGAAAGGTTTTCATGCTGGAAATGACAGATTATTTCTCCAAGTGGGTCGAAGCCGAGGCCTTTGTTCAAGTCAGGGATCAAGAAGTGGTATCCTTCATAAAGAGGAATATCCTGACCAGGTTTGGGGTACCGGCTGAGATAGTTTGTGACAATGGCTCTCAATTCATCAGCAAAAGAACTACTGACTTTTGCAAGAGTTGGGGAATTAAGATGATTACGTCAACACCAGTGCATCCTCAAGCAAATGGACAAGCAGAATCCTCGAACAAGATAATCGTCAACAATTTAAAGAAGAGGTTAGGTGCCAAAAAAGGAAAATGGGCAGAGGAACTACCATTTGTCCTATGGGCTGATAGAACAACTGTGAAGAATGCTACTGGGAAAACCCCATTTTCTTTGGTATTTGGGGCAGAAGCAGTGATCCCGACAGAAATGGTGATACCGACAGCTAGATCAAGCCTACGGGATCCTGAAATCTTATGTCAAGAACTGGATACTATTGATGAGACAAGAGATGCAGCAAAGCTAAGGATGGCGGCATATCAACAGAGGATATCCAGAGCATATAACAAGAATATAAGGACTAGAAGGTTCCAAGTCGGAGATTGGGTGTTAAGGAAAGCTTTTCAGAATACTATGAATCCTGCTGATGGAAAGTTGGCTCCAAAGTGGGAAGGACCCTATGAGATTGAATCGGAATCCGGAAAAGGAGCATACCAGCTTAAGAATATGGAGGGGGATATACTACCAAGATCCTGGAATGCTATACATCTCAAAGCCTATTTCAGGTGAGTTTAGAATTTAATTTCTAACTCAAGATGGTATGAATTCTGTCTCTTTTAAATATAATTTATTTTATTTGAACCCAATACTAACTTAAGCATTGGAGGGGCGTTAGCCAAGCTAACACCCACCTTAGTTTAAGGTTGTTTTGCAGAATATGCTTCGGGATATAGCTCCAGGATACACACTCAGGATACTTCGAAAGATTAGAGGATTGGCCCCCTCTCTCACGTTTAAGGGATCCTGATCCCTTCACAGGTTTAAAGGTATTCACCTTTCTCATGAATTGGGTTTAAACACCCCGCCTGGAGCGTAAGTTATCCAGGGATAGTTCAAGGTGGCGGAACCAGTTCATGTAAAAGTGGCTGACAATTTCGTTACTGTTGGCTATACCCTGGATCCTTAAGGTATATGAGGATTGATCACCCTCTCTCGCAAAAGGGTATTTTCATACTCTCTAAGGTTTAAAGGTTTTCACCTTTCTAAGTCTTGGAGTTTATACACTCCCGCCTGTAGCGCACGAAAATTTGGGATTTTCCCCAGGATACTATGGGTTTATCCCCAGTACATTAAGGGTTTGTCCCCAGTAAAACTAAAGTTTTTAACAAGATTGCAAAGATATGATAAGCTGTGATTACACACGTTCTTTTGTGGATAAGAAGCTACGAAGTTTAATCACTAAGTGAAGAAATACTCAAGTATGTCATGCACTGATGCAATATCCTGCACAGACAGGGGACATCCATGCCGGGGACATTGCAAAGGATTCAAAGGTTAAGGTTGGAAATTATTGCCTAAGTGTTTCTGGTATGATTTATTATTCTTCAAGTCTCGAAAACCTTATCTAAATGATCTAAGTTTTCTAAAAAGTCATATTCAACCAAGTTTTGTCTAACATTTAGAAGACATTTCATCAGTATCCTGACCAGGATATTTGATCAGGATATTCAAAACATACCTTTCAAAATAAAAACATAATAAATAAGACTAAAAGGTCAGTTTATTATTATTAGTCCAAAAGATTGTATTCTTGGTTTCGTCTCAAAAAGAGACCCATCCACCAAGAACACAATTAAGTTTTTAAAGTATATTTACGTAAACAGTTGAAGGCTTCATCCTGGAAACACAGGATCCCTCCACCTTCAGTCGTCAAACTATTCTACTTACAGGAAATTAGAATTGTTCTAAGTGCAGGACAACTAGATGATTTAGACCCTACAAAATACAGACGAACTAACCAAGATACAGTTTCAGTATATGTGTACAGGTTCAGTATATTTGAAACAGATATCCTTACCATACATGTTGGAATGACTAAAAAATATATCCGTCGGAATCAGGATATCCAACAGTTATTTTTTTGGGACAATTGTTATGGGTGAAATTCTGAGCCCATATCCTGATACTATATCTTGATTTTATGATAGCTGATTACGATCAGGATACCGGACCAGGATATTGGTAACATCCTGAGACAGTATCCTGACTGTTACTAACAATTTGCTTGTAAACGTTGGTTACAAGGGACTAACGTTCATGAGGACCAAGTCATCCTGGAGACCCGCTCAAATTGGTCAGGATAAGGACGTTGATGGCGGAAGAATAGCTCTTGTAACGGTCAGCATTGAAGAAAGGCGTATTTTATGGAAGTTATGGATGATTGGTCAATGCTATTAATGTTGTAACGGTTATAGGAGCTTAAATCCCGGAGTTATAGTTGGTATGCGCGTGGAAAACGTGTTGAAACAGCCTTGCAACGTTCAGAAAGGAAATAATCTCAGTATCCCGGATTTTTAGCACAATATCCCGGATTTTTAGCATAGTTAGTTATTTCTTTTACTATATAAAGGAATGATCGAATCAAATAGGAGACACACAATTTCTTGAACACTCTTGCTCTCTACTAGCTGCAAACACTCACAAACACTCACACTTGTACTCGAATCGCATTGTAACACTTAGTTGATCCGTATCATATCCTGTACTGTATCCTGTTATTCAAGCAATAAGAAGAACAAGGCAGCCGGCGATTGTCAGCTCCCGAGGTTTTATGCCGGAGATCTAGATTGATCAAGGGCTTTCCTCGTACATCACGTGTCAACCTTTACATTTTTGCTCATTGTTTGATTATAGATACAGCTTGATATCCTGAGCTGTATCCTGAAACTGTTTTCGCAAACTAACAAACCAACATATTTTTCACAAAGTATTACTAGCACACTACCTCACAAAACTAATTTGATCACTTAATTGCTTAGGTAATTTTTGACCAAAACAATCAACATCAAGTGTTCTTCCCTAGCCCTGTGCTAGTAGTAAGGCCCTTATGATCTCTTGATCCTTCATATATAGTTGGTTAATAAGTAATGAACATTGTTAAACATGATGAACACTAAAAGACATAAACATGAATCTCTAACATAAGCTTATAAGCATATGAAATCGTGTTGAGTTGTGATTATTTGCTTCTTGTTGATTGATTACTAGTGTTAGTGATGTTAGACATCACATGGAACCTACTAGATTGTGATTAAACACATGATCTAGTAAGTTAATGTAATGATCTTTTGAAAAACCAAGATCATCATACCTCATGTTTACATGAACTTGAAAAATAAAAAGTTGTTTTCATGTGATGATGATTTAAACAAGATACAAGACTTGTGAGTGGGTGATTTCTAAAATAGTTTTCCAAAGAAACCAAGCTAAATCACAAGACTTACATAAGCATGGATTTTAAAGAAACTAAATATGTTTCTAGTAGTGAAACAAGTCTAAATATACATTGGTAACAAGGAAAATTCAAAAAGATATATTTTTAGAAAATATGTTTGGAAGTTGTAAAGACCTAAAATCTTCAAGAATGATGATATTAAACAAATGACCACACTTTGAAGGGTAACTAGGCTTACTAAAAACACTAGTAAGTTACTACAAGTTTTTCTAAAAATTCAAGTTCATGTTGTTATGTATATTGCATGATTTTGGGCACTTGGTAAGTGTTGATTGAATTGTTGAGTGTTTGGGATGATTTTTTTTACAAAAGAAAATGATATGCTTGAAAGCATGGAAACCTCCATTTTTAGGGGAAACTATGGCAAAATTTCCTAAAAATACAAACACTTAGAAGGATATTTTCTAACAAATATTTATAAGTGTATTTTAACTATGGTTTTCAATATAAACTTTGCCATAATTTTTGTTACAAAAATACAAGTATTGGAGATCGGTTTTTACAAATAAAAATGAATAAATATGTATTTAGAATATATATTTACATTAAAGACATGATGTGTGTGAATATTTGTATGCTTTGTGTAGTAGTTATATTATTTTAGGATTAGAATAATATAACTTGAAAAATACCAAGAAATTGCAATCCAAAATATTACCAAAAATCTCATGGAATAAATATACAAGTTACGCACATAATATTGTGAAACCGAACAAGAAATTTAACTTACCAAATATTCCGGAAAATACATTTATGAGTATATTTTTGGTAAATATTATTTTGGATACAAAAGAAATGAGAATATGATTTTTATTACAAAAGCATATCATATTTTCGACAAGGAGAAAATATACTATTCTTGAGAAGTAAAAATATATTTTCCTAGAGTTTTTAGAAGACGTATGATTTTTGGGAAAAATATATGTTTTCTTGGATAGACTTTAAATACATTTGGGATAAAATAAGTTTATATATATTTTCTAAGTAAGACTTGAAAATATATTGTTTTGGAGATATATATTGGATATTTAATAAGAAAATACGTACACACCGGAATACGACGCTAATAAATGGCAAGATATACAAATACAAGAATACGGATATACATGTATGAGATACCCTCATCCTTGGGAAGGAAATACGAGTATAAATACTTGAGAAGTATTATTACAAAATATTGTTTAACAACTATTCCAAAACTAAATAAATATAATTTAAGTCAAAATAATTATTATTTTAACAAATAATTATATGCTTGGAATAATAACGATGACACTTTAAAAAGTAACTCAAAGGCACTAATTAATACCAAGACAAGGCACAACCCGCTCGTCTAACGGACCGTAGTACGCATGTAGGTAATCGTGCGTTCTAGAGGAAGCTTTGAGTTACATCGGATACAAGGAACGCAAAGCAGTGAGTTCATGTCCCCCTTTTCTTTAAACTGTTTTGTTTATTTACTTCGGGGGTGAAATACATGTTACAAAAGGATTACATACAGATACTATTGGTATGGTTAGCCTAGGAAAGAACCACAGATCATGTGATTGGGTAGGGGATACTTGGGACCATTAATCCTCGTATAAGGACCGAGGGGCATGAGTGTTAGATCTATTTGGGTGTAGCGAGCCCCATCCATGAGTCCGCTGAGTGGGCCATGTGGTGACCATGTCTTACAGCCGGAATCCCGATACAAAGTTTGCTAGGTTTGAGTCTTCCTGCACCATGTCACGTATATTAATGTATTAGCTACACATTAATTGATCTGTTTCCTTGTTGCTTTCATACCGGGACTTATAAACTTACATACATACTTACAATGATTTTCAAAGGTTTATACATACACACAAACGAACACATGAACTCGCTCAACTTTTGTTGATGTTTTCAAACTACATGTATTTCAGGGAATTTGTAAGTGGATCTGGCGGGCGTTGGAAGTTTTTATGCTTCGTTAGAAATAAAGATGTCATCCATGGTCTTTGAGTTTGGTCAGTGTGTCTTATTCCTGGATGAGACACGTCTTCCAAACCTTGGTGTTATTCAGTATCTTTTGACAAGTCCTTAATGAACTCATACACAATTTGTACGGTTTGTAAAACTTGAATTTGAAGTCTACGTTTTAAAACAATGTTGTTATGTTTTGAATTTATTTAATGGATGACAAACCTATGGTTTTATCATATAGTCGATGTTATGATTGAATGCAATGATATTAAGAAAGTCACACCATAATTACGCTTTCACAAAAGTCAGGGTGTGACAGCTTGGTATCAGAGCTTCGATCGTAGCGAACTAGGATTCTTTCTCGAGTCTAGACTACGATCATTAGGGCTCTCACGAAAATGTTTTCGTAACATATTTTCATTGCATACGCGAAACGCCCAGATCCAGGAAATAAACATTTTTACAATAAAAGATACAAATCACATTTCAAAGAATTCGGTTATAGTTCAGTCTGAGAGACTGGGTAATCAGTCTGAGAAACTGGGGAGTTAGTCTGAGAGACTAGCTAGGGTAGTCTGAGAGACTGGGAAGGTCAGTCTGAGAGACTGGGTAGTTCAGTTTGAGAAACTGGGAGGTTCAGTCTGAGAGACTGGGTAATTCAGTTTGGGAAACTGGGAGTTTAGTCTGAGAGACTAGGGAGTTCAGTCTGAGAGGCTGGGTAGTTAGTCTGAGAGACTAGTTGGGACAGTTTGAGAAACTGGGGAGTTCAGTCTGAGAGACTGGGTGTTTCAGTCTGAGAGACTGGGAGTTTCAGTCTGAGAGACTGGGTGTTTTCAGTCTGAGAGACTGGGTGTTTCAGTCTGATAGGCTGGGTGTTTCAGTCTGAGAGGCTGGGTGTTTCAGTCTGAGAGACTGGGTGGTTCAGTCTGAGAGGCTGGGTGTTTTAGTCTGAGAGACTAGGTGGTTTAGTCTGGGAGACTGGTTGGTTTAGTCTGGGAGGCTGGGTGGTTAGTCTTGGATACTAGGAAGGATAGAAAGTTCATAAATAAATATTGTGAACACATGATTACATGATGAATTATCTTGGCCTGCAATACACTAAGTGTTAGTAATTACTATGGATATACATGCTATGATTATTATGTACCGGCACACATGTCGCCTTCTTTGGAAAGCGAGTTATCAGACATTGATAACCCTATGGCTACCACCACAGGTAATGAGATTGCACATGCGCCAGAGATATTTACGTCAGACACTGAGAGTGATCCTGATATGCTGACCAAGGACGAGGACGATTTCCAACCGTTCACGCTACTAGACTTTGGTAACAATTTACCCTAGCTGATGGCTTCCCCGACAGGGATCTTTTTGTCATCCTTGTTTCAGTCCATGACCACTTCATCGCTGGTCATCCCGATGGTGAGCACACCATGGCTCCGATCCTTGATGTTGCGCCTCCTGTGGACATTCATTCCGAAGGTTGGCTGCTCGACGAATAGTTGATGATGACGTTGACATGTTTATTGATGGTCCTCCTGATGACGCCCATGATGATGGTCCTCTGATCCTAGTATGCACTCGATTTCAGACTCCTTTGAGTCTGTGACATTTTCAGCTTTACAGACGGTCAGGTGACCGCTTTTTGCTACTGACTTGGACGACGACACCGCTATGACGGCTGCACTATCAACTGCTTGAGATCCCACACTTCCACCCGACCTAGAGCCTGCTCCTGAGACAACTCCAGTTCCTTTTGGGTCAGCTTGATGTTGCACTCGCTGATCCTGCGCCCTTACTTGATCATGACCCAGTTTCATTTGGTTTACCAGACATTGCACCCCTTATACCTGACCCAGTACTTGCACCTGATGATCTTCTCTTTTGTTGAGGCATTCGTTCCTACACCCGCACACGCTGATGTTGCTCCTTTTCCCCTATGGAGACCGACGTCCATTGCATCGACGTATCTATCGCTTCTTTCAGGACATACCCGCAAACCGGGAAGGCACTCCAGGTCAACACCCACGTGACGATCCTTTTTGCTACAACATTATTTCCTATGACCTCACAGGCTACACCGTTTGCTCCTTTCGATACGAGACGAGCCATTCCAATGGTTCCCACCATGCACTATGCTGATTTCAGACTCCTACCATCCCCCACATTATGGAGGCTATACACAGAATGAGTTGCTCCTGTCACATCAGCTACTGTTGAGGATATGAGTCACAAAGTTTGGAGCTTTAGCTGACACCACGTCCCCCACCCTGTCTAGTGCAAGTATACTTTGATCCTCCACATTTATCAAAGATTCCTTTTGCACTCTCGCCTGCTGCTATTACACCTTTTCCAGGTTTTTGATGCTTGTTTCTTTACTGTCGAGCGGCAGATCAGTTAATTACTTCGAGGTATATACAAGCTCGAGGAGGAGTTCACGCGTGTTAGCAGTTTACTTTTCTTTCCTCCTCCACCTCAGTCACCAGTATAGTTGGTTTCTGGATTATGCAGATTGCATTACATTTGGGTAAAGACACTAATGATAAGCCGAGATTGTGGAGACATTTGAAGACCACTTCTGACTACGTAATTTTGATGCACTGATATACCTATTGGGCAAGGGTAGGGTGACCCTGTGTCCCTATTAATATACTTTGTAGACAATGTGATTGAGGTCGGAAAATAATGAAAGCCTAATCGTCATATCCCCCATTTAACATGTAACAATACTTTGTGGTCAATGACTAACGAAAACTCAGTCGCCATGCCCTCACTAAACATGTTGTTAATATGAATGTGTGTGCTACAATTGTAATGCTACGTGCTTGCTTGTTATGTTCTCATCTACAAGATGTACTATAATGGTGACGTTATATGATTGCTTATATACGTATGTAAATACACCTTCTAGGTCTTATTCGTTAAGTAGAGGCTTGTGTGCACGTGTCCTTAATAAGACCTGACCTAATCAATCTTCTTCTAGGAAGATATCGATTCAAAGGAACAACGGCAGAACTACAAGAGCGCATCTCACAGGCCATTGCACAGCGCGAGGCCCTTCGCTCCGAACGCGGCGGAGGTACCCCAGGAAATAACCCACCCAACGGCTGCACCTACGAGCAGTTCTTGAACCACAAACCGCGAGAATTTGACGGCACTGGGGGTGCCTTAGCTTTTGTGCGTTGGGTTGAGAAGACGGATTATGTTTTTCAATTAAGTAAATGCGCCTCAGAGCATCAGGTCACGTACATAGCTGGACTATTTCTAGATGGGGCTCTGTCATGGTGGAACCTTCAGGTTCAGATAATGGGCGAGACTGCTGCGTATGCTTTGACGTGGGATGAACTGAAAGAACTGATGCGTAAAAGATATTGCTCTAGGGCAGAAGTCCAGAAGTTAGAGACTGAACTGTGGAACTTGAAAATTGAAGGTCCAAAGATAACTGAGTATGTGCAGGGGTTTCACGATTTATCACAAGTTACTTCGCGTTTGGTGGAACCAGAATCTAGGAAGATCGAACGCTTCATCGGGGAGTTGGCACCTCAGATTCTAAGCCTGGTGACAACATCTAAACCTCCAACAATCACCGAGGCTATCGACATAAGCGTGGCGCTCACGGAAGAAGCGGTTAGACTAGGAAAATTTTCCACTTCGGAAGAGAAAGAGGAAACTCCTGTAGAGTCATCTGGAGATAACAAGAGAAAACTCACAAATTTCAAGAAGGTTACTCGGGTGAGTAACAAGAAGAAGGCCAAAAAGGGAAAAGACTACACGAGTATCCTACCCAAGTGCGACAATTGTCTACGTTATCATATCGGGCAATGCAAATATGGAAAATGTGATAACTGTGGCAAGAGGGGGCATCCCAAGGAGACTTGTAGGCAAGGTACTGAACCTAGAAATGGAGGCCAAGATGGTAGCGAGAATTATGAAAGAAACAACGACAACGACAACTATCAAGGCAGGATGAGTGATAAACAAAAACGTGCTCAAGGTTTTCTTAACTGTGGGAGCAAAAAGCATTTCAGAAAATACTGCCCTAAGAAGAACCAGGCACAAGGATGAAAGCTCAATAGCGGAGCTAGGGAAGCACGTCAGAATCCAAACAAGGTTATCCATACGTTCCATATTAGTCAACATTATGCATCTGTGCTACTTGATATTATTATTACAAATTTCAGCTTCAGAGTTTGAGAGTGTACTTGGTTTAGTAGCAAGTAAGTTAGATAACCCGTACTAGCTAAACGGGAAACTTCGACGACGTATTTGGAATGGAGTAGTTGTCAAGCAATCTAGCGGAGATTGTTATCTGCATCCCATTGACGAACGACGAAACAATCATGGTTCATGAAGCAGGATACGCCCCCACGGATTATCCGTTGTTGAAGACACGGAAGTTTTCGCGCAAAGGATGTGTTGCCCTCTTGGCTCATGTCGCGGACAAAAGAGCCGAAGAACAAAAACTCGAAGATATCCCGGTGATAAGGGAATATCCTGAAGTCTTCCCCGAATACTTGCCAGAATTATCTCCTCAACGGCAAGTCGAATTTCACATCAATTAGATTTCCAAGCGCCGCATCTGCAGTCAATGCACCTTAGTGACTTACACCTTCGGAAATGCAAGGATTGTCAGTGTAGTTTCAGTAGTTGATAGAGAAGGAAGTTAACAGACCAAGTTTCCCATTTTGGGTAACCCTAGTTCTGCTCGTCAAGAAGAGGGACAATGATCTTCAAATGAGCATCAACTACCAGGAGCCGAACGAGCTAACCAACAAGATTCGATGACTCTTGCTAAGGACTAACGAATTACTTAATTAACTAACTGTGAGGATCCAATTACTATTTCCAATCGAGGATCGAGTGTCATTAGCTGCGAATCCAGGAAGAATGTATACCGGGGAATTTGTGGGACAATAACTTGTTTTAAACATACACTGAAATTGTGTTTCCTACACAATGCACAAAACAGTTTTACACGGAATACGAAACTTTGAGAATCCAGAAAACATGTACTTAGGCCTTTGGGAGCCCAGGTCCAAACTCGTAAAGGTTGTTGCTTAGGAACTACACCTGTTAACTCAAGCAAACCCCACTATCCTGACATATATGCTATCTCAGTTAGCCAAACAGAAAGTACTCAAATTTCTTTTATTTGAAATTTCCACTTTTGCTTCTGGCGAGTAGATGTTTGCATCTCTACTCCCCTTAATGGTAGTTACGTCGCGTTAATTTTCTTCGCTGAGAGCGAACACACATTTACTTCGATACTTGGTCATTTCTTCATTTTAGGAAATACTCATTGTTTCATTACCTGGAAACCTATATGTCACGCATGCACCATTTGCTACGCATGTGGTTTCGTTTCGAATAAACGTTTCATTGAAGTTCAAATATTATTTTGCTAAAGCTAACTATTGGTTTAAGATTCGAATAACCTACGTTATTGTACTTGTTGGCTCCTTTGCTACCAAGTCAACACACCTTCTTGAAACTTCTTTTATTTCAAGTTACATCCATGGTTTATCTTTGTAACCATGCCGAGATTTCCTTGCTGATACATACGTTTATTGTCGGGTTACGCTGAAACCAAGTTCAATTGCTTGAACTTATCCATTTCGCATATTCAATTTAAGATGCCATATGATGTATTGAGAGCATCATATTCAAATATTTTTGCAAAGGTTCTTTTGTTTCGAGTCGTAGTAGACTTGGTTGGTCTACGACTCCACTAAATCGTTTGTTGGTTTCGATATCTTACGGTGATACTTTCACAAAATTGAAGCTTGCGCTAATTTGGGTACTCACTTCATACACGGATTTAATTGTCTATTTATTTGTTCTAAATCCATTTTGATATTCACAATTAAAGCAGTCTCAACATAGTTGTGTGTTAAGGCAATTATACATAGATTCATTTCATATCACAATGTACCTCCTAATGATTCTTTCATTGTCAATCGAATGCCTTGCGGTACTTATTACTTTTTCATCTCCGATCAGAAACATTGGTTCTTTGATGTTCCATAATCAGTTGATAAACTCTATGACATTGTGTAAATCAAATTTTCAGACTGTTTCAGTATACTTTCATTTGATTTCAAACACGGTGAACTTGTTCAGTCACCACTATATTTGGATCATGTCATTACAACGCCTTGTGGTGTCACTGCAAATTTGTAGCTTGTGCTAATCATGGTCAATCGTTTCACACAAAACTACACTTACTTTTGTTTGGCTTGTCATTTAAACATTCCTAATGCAACTACGAACTAAGACCATAATACACCAGATTCGCTTGTATTTCACTTGGTGTATTTTCGCAATTCAAGAATGTCAACACACTAATCCTTACCATTTATTTATTTGAAAGTTGATAGATCTTTTTCATATTCAAATTGTTGATATAGCGGATGCTATGGGTTGTGAAAACTCGTTTACATATTGTGACCGATTGTTTGAGAATCCATTGGTCAAAACTCCTTTATTACACCCCTGTCAACTAAGTTACGCTGGGTTATACATCTATACACCTCGTGTCCTTTGACATCAAATGCTAGAACACATACCTTTTTATCATTGGGTTCTCGTTGTTGTAAAACATCCTTGGATTCACCTGATATGGATAAGATTTGATTCGGTTTTGTGGTTATCTAACTCAGTATTATTCATATATATACACGCATAATGTAATCCTAAGGAGTTAAGGTAGTACAAATTTCGAGGACGAAATTTTCTTAACAGGGGAGAATGTGACAACTGCCAAATTTGCATGCATCCGTTCAATTAATTAGACAGTAATTAAGGATGAATGACTGTGCTGAATTATACTTAATTGCTTTCCGATTACTGCATCATACTTACATGTGCATCACATATTGCATAATGACACATCATCATTACATGCAACCCCTATTGACATACATGATGCACAAAACACAGTTAACAGATAAATCAGGAATATGCTGACAGGGTTCAGTACATAGACAGACGTTGTTTTGAGACCCAGTATGAGCCAGAAACCAAGTTCTACACTAGTATAGTGTGTAGGGAAGTAAGGACCACAAAACTGCTTTTCTAGGTGATAGTTAAAGTGCCAGAAAGTGCCTAAAACTCACCCAAAGTGCAGAATTCTGCATAATTCAGCTTTTTAATAAGCTAGTAACATGCAAAAATATGACTAAATGGTCCTGAATGCTTTCCTAAGTGTCGGAAATCAAAAGTGACACAAAAGGGTACATAAAGATCACTAAACGGAATAGTTGACACTTTAACGAACCGGTATCTAACCGAACAACCGGACACTACCCAAAACACCAAAATTATTCGAGAAGCATTGTTTTAATGTTTCTGAGCTAGTTATGATCCCCGAACACCCTAACCCACTATATAACACAACATGTGCATAAACACTAATCACTACACTTGAAATCTAACTAGATTAACTTAACCAACATTAAACACCAACCAAGACCCCCCCCCCCCTCATGTTCACGGTCACAAGGGGCCCCACCCTTGATCCACCATAATCTTCCATGATCTAGTTAGATATGCTTGGATCTCATTTGATTTAGTGAAGGATATGTATGGTACTATTGAAACACTTAACCCATTGGATAATAGTGTTAGATGGATTATAAGAAGACAACAAGCTTATCATTCTCACAACTCACTTCATCTCTCTCCCCCTCCTTCTCTAACTCTCGGCCGAGCACCCCCTCCACACCACCATCATTTCCACTCCATTCTCATCTATTCCCAAGTGCATTCAAGGTGTAACAAGGTGTTTAATGAAGCTTGGTGCTTGTGGATCTTGGAGGACCTCACCCGATTGCTTTTATCCAACACTTTTGTCATCATCAACATCAAGTGTTCTTCCCCAGCCTTGTGCTAGTAGTAAGGGCCTTATGATCTCTTGATCCTTCATATATAGGTGGTTAATAAGTAATGAACATTGTTAAACATGATGAACACTAAAAGTCATAAACATGAATCTCTAACATAAGCTTATAAGCATATGAAATCGTGTTGATTTGTGATTATTTGCTTCTTGTTGATTGATTCCTAGTGTTAGTGATGTTAGACATCACATGGAACCTACTAGATTGTGATTAAACACATGATCTAGTAAGTTAATGTAATGATCTTTTGAAAAACCAAGATCATCATACCTCATGTTTACATGAACTTGAAAAATAAAAAGTTGTTTTCATGTGATGATGATTTAAACAAGATACAAGACTTGTGAGTGGGTGATTTCTAAAATAGTTTTCCAAAGAAACCAAGCTAAATCACAAGACTTACATAAGCATGGATTTTAAAGAAACTAAATATGTTTATAGTAGTGAAACAAGTCTAAAAATACATTGGTAACAAGGAAAATTCAAAAAGATATATTTTTAGAAAATATGTTTGGAAGTTGTAAAGACCTAAAATCTTCAAGAATGATGATATTAAACAAATGACCACACTTTGAAGGGTAACTAGAATTACTAAAAACACTAGTAAGTTACTACAAGTTTTTTCTAAAAATTCAAGTTCATGTTGTTATGTATATTGCATGATTTTGGGCACTTGGTAAGTGTTGATTGAATTATTGAGTGTTTGGGATGATTTTTTTTTTTACAAAAGAAAATGATATGCTTGAAAGCATGGAAACCTCCATTTTTAGGGGAAACTATGGCAAAATTTCCTAAAAACACAAACACTTAGAAGGATATTTTCTAACAAATATTTATAAGTGTATTTTAACTATGGTTTTCAATATAAACTTTGCCATAATTTTTGTTACAAAAATACAAGTATTGGAGGTTGGTTTTTGCAAATAAAAATGAATAAATATGTATTTAGAATATATATTTACATTAAAGACATGATGTGTGTGAATATTTGTATGCTTTGTGTAGTAGTTATATTATTTTAGGATTAAAATAATATAACTTGACAAATACCAAGAAATTGCAATCCAAAATATTACCAAAAATCTCATGGAATAAATATACAAGTTACGCACATAATATTGTGAAACCGAACAAGAAATGTAACTTACCAAATATTCCGGAAAATACATTTATGAGTATATTTTTGGTAAATATTATTTTGGATACAAAAGAAATGAGAATATGATTTTTATTACAAAAACATATCATATTTTCGACAAGGAGAAAATATACTATTCTTGAGAAGTAAAAATATATTTTCCTAGTGTTTTTAGAAGACGTATGATTTTTGGGAAAAAATATATGTTTTCTTGGATAGACTTGAAATACATTTGGGATAAAATAAGTTTATATATTTTTTCTAAGTAAGAATTGAAAATATATTGTTTTGGAGATATATATTGGATATTTAATAAGAAAATACGTACACACCGGAATACGACGCCAATAAATGGCAAGATATACAAATACCAGAATATGGATATACATGTATGAGATACCCCCATCATTGGGAAGGAAATACGAGTATAAATACTTGAGAAGTATTATTACAAAATATTGTTTAACAACTATTCCAAAACTAAATAAATATAATTTAAGTTAAAATAATTATTATTTTAACAAATAATTATATGCTTGGAATAATAACGATGACACTTTAAAAAGTAACTCAAAGGCACTAATTAATACCAAGACAAGGCACGACCCGCTCGTCTAACGGACCGTAGTACGCATGTAGGTAATCGTGCGTTCTAGAGGAAGCTTTGAGTTACATCGGATACAAGGAACGCAAAGCAGTGAGTTCATGTCCCCCTTTTCTTTAAACTGTTTTGTTTATTTACTTCGGGGGTGAAATACATGTTACAAAAGGATTACATACAGATACTATTGGTATGGTTAGCCTAGGAAAGAACCATAGATCATGTGATTGGGTAGGCGGATACTTGGGACCATTAATCCTCGTATAAGGACTGAGGGGAATGAGTGATATCTCTATTTGGGTGTAGCGAGCCCCATCCATGAGTCCGCTGAGTGGGCCATGTGGTGACTATGTCTTACAGCCGGAAGCCTGGTACAAAGTCTGCTAGGTTTGAGTCTTCCTGCACCATGTCACGTATATTAATGTATTAGCTACACATTAATTGACCTGTTTCCTTGTTGCTTTCATACCGGGACTTATAAACTTACATACATACTTACAATGATTTTCAAAGGTTTATACATACACACAAACGAACACATGAACTCGCTCAACTTTTGTTGATGTTTTCAAACTACATGTATTTCAGGGAATTTGTAAGTTGATCTGGCGGGCGTTGGAAGTTTTTATGCTGCGTTAGAAATAAAGATGTCATCCATGGTCTTTGAGTTTGGTCAGTGTGTCTTATTCTTGGATGAGACACGTCTTCCAAACTTGGTGTTATTCAATATCTTTTGACAAGTCCTTAATGAACTCATACACAATTTGTACGGTTTGTAAAACTTGAATTTGAAGTCTACGTTTTAAAACAATGTTGTTATGTTTTGAATTTATTTAATGGATGACAAACCTATGGTTTTATCATATAGTCGATGTTATGATTGAATGCAATGATATTAAGAAGGTCACACCATAATCATGCTTCCGCAAAAGTCAGGGTGTGACAATTTCCATAATCGTTAACACTAAAGGGAAAGAATTGAACGATATTCCCGTAGTATCTTAATTCTCAGATGTTTTCCCAGAAGAATTACCAGGACTACCGCCCGATAGGGAAGTTGAATTCAGAATTCACCTGCTACCAGGGACAGCACCGATTGCCAAAGCACCTTACCGTTTGGCACCAGCAGAGATGCAAGAGCTGAAGAAACAGTTAGATGAACTTTTGGAGAAAGGATTCATACAGCCCAGTTCATCGCCATGGGGAGCACCAATCTTGTTCGTCAAGAAGAAAGACGGATCAATGCGTATGTGTATTGATTACCGGGAATTAAACAAAGTCATGATTAAAAATCGGTACCCATTACCGAGAATCGATGATCTGTTTGATCAATTGTAAGGAGCTCGATTCTTTTCTAAGATCGATTTACGTTCAGGATATCATCAACTGAAAGTTCAGGAAGAGGACATTCCTAAAACTGCCTTCAGAACAAGGTATGGCCATTATGAATTTACAGTCATGCCATTTGGTCTAACCAATGACCTACCACATTTATGGACATGATGAACAGAATATATAAACCATATCTGGATAAATTCATAATTGTCTTTATAAATGATATTCTCATTTACTCTAAGAGTAAAGAGGAACATGCAACGCATCTGCATGCACTCCTAAATTTGCTAAGAAAAGAAAAGATTTATGCTAAATTTTCAAAATGTGAATTTTGGTTAGAAGAAGTGCGATTTCTTAGACATTTAGTTAATCATGAAGGGATTCATGTGGATTCCACAAAGATTGAGGCAATTACGAAATGGAAAGCCCTTGAGTCACCAACGGAGGTTAGAAGTTTTCTATGACTGGCCGGTTATTATAGACGGTTTATCCAAGATTTCTCTAGAATAGCCATTCCCTTAACCAAACTGACCTGTAAATATGTTAAGTTTGAATGGGGACCAAAACAAGAAGAAGCCTTTAGAATCCTTAAGCAAAGGTTAACCAACGCACCTATACTAGCATTACCAGAAGGATCTGAAAACTTTGTAGTCTATTGTGATGCTTCCAAGTTAGGTTATGGATGTGTGTTGATGCAACGTCAAAATGTTATAGCCTATGCCTCTAGACAACTTAAGAATCATGAAGAAAATTATTCAACCCATGATTTAGAATTAGGAGCCATAATTTTTGCCCTTAAGATTTGGAGACACTATTTATATGGATATAAATTTGTTGTCGTCACTGATCACAAGAGTTTAAGGTACATTTTGTAAGACCCGGGTTAAATAACGAGATTCAAGACACAAGATAAGCATTTAGTACCAAAATATCAAGTTTACAAAAAAACACTTTCATGATTTTAAGACCATATTTGATCCTAAAATTCCAGTTAAAAACAACTTATCCATTAAACTTACAAAACATAACTTCAAGTGTCTACTAGATAACGTTTGAAAACATAGTTCAAGTATCTACATTTTTCTAAAACAAAATAGATCAAGTGCGGAAGCTTTGTTTAGGGCGTTCGGTTCTTGATAATAGCTTGATCACCATCCGGGTTAGGTCCATCTTCACCTACGGTCAAAACCATTAAAAGTATTAGTTTGACACTTTAAATATCAAGTATAAGCAAGTTCCAAAATCAAACAAGTAAAAAATAAACAAAATTCAAGAGTTGGATAGGTCGCGCCGCGCGACGGACTTCGGCATCAGCCGTCGCGTGACGCCAGCACCGTCGCGTCGCGCAACGGACTTTGGTCCTCCCCGTGGCGCGACGCCAGCGTGGTATTTCGACAGCAAGTTGTTGTTTGGAGCTGCTAATTTCGCCCAGCACCACTTATCTCGATTCCAAACTTTAAAGTGGCATAACTTTTGACTCGGGTGTCCGTTTTAGTCGATTCTTTTTCCTACGCGACCGTAATTTAATTACGGACGCGTTTATCAACACATTTTACACAAAAAATTATCATTTCAAAAACAGTTGTCCTTTAATTTGTCTCTTGTTTATTTGACCCATTTGTTTACAAGTTTCATGACATGTATTGTTGTCATCACAAACCTTAGGCCAATGCACTTGTTTCTGCGTTTACCAAATATGAGCTTTTGCTCCCCTCCCGAGGGTTGCTTATGCAATAATCATCATGCTTATTTCCAAGAATTTAACCATGCCTTTCGGAATCATTTGACAAGCGAATGTTCTGAACTACAAACCCTTTACAAGGACTCATGCTTTTGCAACGAATTAGCGTATCCGTGACACGGCCTACGCTTGATGTATATCTATATATAACCAATCACAAGAGATGGTTATTAATTTCTATGTTTGTAACTCCACTTGTTTTGACCCGTGGGATGTCGAATGGGTGTCACCATTACTAGACACATCCAAACTCTATTTCAAGCACATGTTTTGACCTGTTTTACTTGTCCAAGACACTTTGTCACTCCCGTGACTTAACGGGTTTTCCTTGTTTACCAAATTTTCGATATAACAAAGTAAGACTAACAATTAAACATAATGTAGCGAAACTATAAGTCGCGTACCTTTAGTGCACACCTTTCAAACGCGTATCCCCTCCGGCGTGTCTGCTTGACGATCCGGATTCCTTGCCTAAAGAGTTCAATTCAAAATAAATTTAGAACTCTTTCATACGCCCTAATGCACAATTCTCTATAATAATCGAATCTGCGTTTTCACCCAACTTTTTACATTTAATCCTCACTTAGGCGTTTTATCAAACACCTAGCGGGTCAGATTTTTACATAATCATAACCAAGTTCATGACTTGTAATTTTCATCTAAACCAACTCCAATTAGGAATATTTACACATGTTTTAACTTCTATATTTCAGAATTTACCTCTTGGAACTCATATTACACTAAAACAAGAATCACAATCCTAGTGTTCATCAAGTTTCTACAAACTTATTAGTCACCTACATTGGTGATTATAAACCTTACAAGCCTCATGCAAGATTTTGATAAGAAATCATCTAGGGTTTATCCCTAGACACCATATTACTTCTAATTTCACCCTTGCAAGACATAATCAAGCTCAATTTCAGTTCTTCACAATTAACCTAGAATTTGAGATGAATCAAAACATCAAGATTTTACATACCTTATGATCCCTTCAACTAGGTGATCATTAATTTGTGCTTGAAAATCGATTTGGACTTGATTATGACCTTCAATTGATCAATTTTGTGGAAGCTAGGGTTTGGGTGAGGAGCTTATGTCGCCCCCTGCGTTTATTGGTCGACCAGACACACCACTTGTGTGTGTTTGGTATGTTTTAATTTTTTTAATTGAATTAAGTTTCAAGTTATACAACATAGGTCCCTCCACTTTTATTTAGTTTATATTTTGGCAATTTAAATTCATTCATGCTTTAAAACAAGTCAACTAACTAACTAGGTTGTTTATTTCCTAGTTAGCTCATTCTCGTTTATTTGTACTTTATAAATTTCTAATATAAGGTTTTATAAATTTTGGGGTGTTACAAGTCCACCCCCCTTAAAAGGGGTTTCGTCCCCGAAACCTGAATACGTACCGAAAAGCGTAGGATAGAGGCGTCTCATCTCTTCCTCGGACTCCCATGTGGTATCCGAACCCTTCCGGTGTTCCCATTTGACTTTTACTTGATTTATTTCTTTATTCCTTAAGATTTTTACTTTGCGATCCATAATCGCTATGGGCTTCACCACATAGTTAAGTCTATCATCCACCTCGATGTCATCGTAGTGGATATAGGTTGTTTCATCCGCTAAAAATTTCCGAAGATGTGACACATGAAATGTGCTATGAATTCCGCTTAATTCCTCCGGTAATTGAAGGCGGTATGCTACCTTCCCTACTCGTTCGACAATTGTAAACGGCCCAATAAATCTTGGGCTTAATTTTCCTCTCTTTCTAAATCGGATAACCCCCTTCCATGGGGATACCTTAAGCATGACTTTGTGACGGGTGGTCCATAGGACAACCCTTAATGGTGTTAAAAGACGAGTTTATTCCGCACTTGATCGTGTAATTATCTTGAATTAGATGACTACAGTTGCTTATGTTTCAGGTACACTTTGGAGCTTAAAAATGGATAAAATGCTGCCTTGGATGGAACGGAGTGGAACGGGTCATGCATGGAAGGAAAGAAGAGAAGAAACAAAGAAGTCAGGGCTCCATCGTAATTTACGATGGGTACCGTAAATTATGGTGGCCCTGAAACTCAGATTCTTCCACCGTACCACAGTAAAGACTCACCGTAACAGTTTGATGTCCACCATAACTTACGGTGGGTACCGTAAGTTACGGTGGAGGCTGCGGAAAAAATGTAACTGCCTCATTAAACCGTTTTTGGTGGTGTCTTTTCACATTATTCATCATTGGACGTTTTCTCTGAAGATTAGGGGCGATTTTGGCTGGTTCTTGTTGGTTCCAAACATTTCTAAACATTTGGTTTTGATTTTTGATTCATATGAACTTGAACTTTGATGTTATGATGATCAACCGAACAATATCCGGCTAAATTTGTGGTGATCATCTTAGGTGAAGGTTTTCTTAAACTCTTGTGTGTTTGTTCCTTTATTTCTAAAATGATAACATTGTGTTTGCTTTGATTATCATGGTGTATGAGTAATTGATTGTAGCTTGTTAATTGGTATTGCAATTCTAGTCTAAATCGTACGTTTTTGGTGTCGTTGGCAATCGAGATATCACAGGAAGAGTTAGGGTTGGATATTGATTGATTGATCATCGGGAAACAACCTCGCATTCATATAATCCGAGTACTTTGTTCCCTTTTATCACAATAATTGTTTGTACACGAGTTATGTCTATGTAACTCTTTCTAGTTGGAATTTCGCACAAGTGTTAAAAGAAACCGAATCCTAAGATGGTCATTGTTCTCATAATCTGAATTAAAAATCCAATCTTGATTAGTAAGTAATTGATAATTTAGTTTTCTAAAACAAACAATCCCAATCATTGATCTTTAATTTCTGCATATTAGGTTAATTGTAGTTAAATTGCAAAACTATAGAACCAACACATTTTTCACAAACTCCCTGTGTTCGATACCCATTTACTGCTATCTACTAGTTGTAATTTGGATTAAATTTGCGTGTACTACGACAGCACGTCAAATTTTGGCGCCGCTGCCGGGGAGTCAACGTGTGTTAGTTTTGATTTGTTATTTTCGGGTTTACACTGGTGTGTTTAGTGTGCAGGTATTACAGGTGCATGCATACTAGAGGCTCTCACAAGTCGTCACCACTATCATTTGATCTGGAGATTGAAAGAACGTTAAGGCAAAACCGAGTTTTAGTACGAGAAAACAGAATTATTGGTTCACCTACCTCACCCATCACACCACGAAACATCATGCAAGAATCTCAAATACCACCCACAACGGGTCAAACGACCTCATCATTTATACCTACTTCCACACAACCATCACCAAACACAACCATACCTAATACCACTACAAATCCTACTCCACCTCATGACACTACACCAACCAATACCACACAACCGATCACTACTCAAGTTGAACCCAATCTTACCTTTAGCCTTTCTTCCACAATTCCACCATTGTCACACTTCTTTCCCCCAACTACGGGTCAATCATCCTCTAATTACCCAATACCACCAAATTCAACCATTGTCCATGCTACTTCTACATTTAGACCATCGAACCAATTGGGCTTCCAATATTCATCCCTTCCATTCGGGCAATCCTCGGGCATTCAAGGAGATGGATATGATGATGGTTATGAAGAAGATTTTAGAGGGTATGAAGAGGAAGGTTTTTACTATGGGGGTGATGGAGGATACTTGGGACCTCAAGGAGGAGCGGGTCAACAAAGTCAACCGATTCAACAATTTCAAGACACGAGTAGACTACCGGTCGGGGTGCAACACATTAGACCGCAAGGGCCACAACTGCAATGCCCTACACCGCTACATCAAGTGCGTCCTCAAAATACACAACCGCAATTTCAAAGACCGATTCCACAATAACCGCCAATGCATCAATACCAATATCAACCACCGTTTGCACTTCAAGGACCTATGCAAAGGCAAATGGGTCAACCAAGAGCACCATTGGGTGCCCCTCAGAGACATCATCGGGAAGTAGTACGGGGAATTGAAGCTCACTTCCGGCCTATTATCACTAACAATCCCTCGCCGGTAGTGATTCCTCATCATGCAGATGGAAGAACTTTTGAAGTGAGAACAACCGCCCTCCAAAGTCTACCGAAATTTAAGGGGTTAGCAATGGAAGAACCCTATTTCCATTTGGAGACATATGATTCTATTTGCAACACGATTGGAGGCCAAGGGTTCTATTCGGATGATGTCAAGTTAGTTCTCTTCCAATTCTCTTTGGAAGATAAAGCAAAGAGATGGTTTCACACTCTACCTTCCGCATCAATTTATACATGGGCCGATATGCAACAGATTTTCTTGGACGAATATTATACCTCTCAAAAGACTAATGATGCAAGGAGAGGTTTGAGAAGCTTCCAACAACAATCGGGGGAGATGTTTCATGAAGCGTTTGAAAGGTTTAATATGATGTTACGGAATCCAACTTTGGGAGTTGTTGAACGCTTTCCACGAGGGGTTGAGTTCGGAGGATGCACGTGATTTGATGTTGATTACTAATGGTACATTCGGTACGAATTATGAACATGTTGATTGGGCATTTTTAGAGCAAATGGCCGTGAATTCCAAGAGGAAGGCCCAATCTTCAAGACGGGCAAGACATGTGATACAAAGACCACAAGTGCATGGAGTAGAGAGTGGCAATGTGCAAGCCACAAATCAATTGTACAACGTGTGCACTAATTGCAACGGAATAGGCCACACGGTGGAAGTTTGTGTAGTGGGGGTGGTTGATGAGCAAGTAGAGGAAGTGAATGCAATTCAAGGGGGTGGTCGAAATTTCAATATGAACTCCAACACATACCACCCCGGGTTACGAAATCATCCTAATTTCCGTTACGGGAACGCGGCGAAGCAAGCTAACCCAAACTTTCAAGGAGCTCAAGGTAACTTTGCACCTTGCCAACAATACAACCAAGGCAACTATAGGGGTTGAAACAATTATGGCTACCAAGGGCAATTTCAACAAACGGGTCAAAGTGGTTCGGGTCAAAATTCGTCAAGCGGGAATGAAGTCATGGATATGCTTCGGGCTATGCAACAAGACATGCAAAAACGGAATCAACTCGATGAAGTCCGGATGCAAAAGGATGAGGTTCGTGACAAGAGCATCCAATCACTAACAACCCAAATGGGTCAATTGGCAACCGACGTGGCAGAATTGAAGAAAAGCAAAGGTCAACTTCCTAACGACACCAAGGTAAATCCTTCTCATGGTTCGTCATGAGGTAACAATGTTAATATTAGTCATGTTAGTGTGTTAAGAAGTGGCAAAGAATTTAAAGCCAATTTGTCACCGGGTTTGGTTGAGGGGGTAGTTGAGGATGTCACGGGCAATGAAAGTGACGATGATGAAGTTTCACTGGTTAAACCTAAAGAATCAAATGTTAAAAAACCGGGTTTGGGTGAAAATGAGAAAAGTGAAAAAATGAAGGTGAACTGAATGCCTAAGCGGGTAGACTTGACCGGGCAAGTAAGTGTGGTTTTGAATGGGGAGCTTCCTCCTAAGCTCAAAGATCCGGGTAAGCCATTAATAAATATACAAGTTGGTAATTTTCAAATGGCAAAGGCGTTACTAGATCATGGAGCCGGGGTGAGCATTTTACCAGGGGGCTTATACGACCAATATGACTTTGGTCCATTAGCAAGGGTAGAGACAACGGTTGTTTTAGCCGATTTGTCTCATAAGCTACCTCGGGGGATGGTTCAAAATGTGATTGTGAAAATTGATGAGTTTTACTACCCGGTTGACTTTTTAGTCTTGGATTACTCATCCGCGGACCCGAAACAACAACAAAATGTTATTTTGGGTCGGCCATTTTTGAGCACCGCGCATGCTGTGATCGATTGTAGATTTGGTACAGTCGATATGACTTTTGGGAATCGAAAAATGCGCTTGAATGTTTTTACTAACAATTCTAATGTTGTTGGTGTTGATGAGTGTTTTATGGTAGATTTAGTCGACGGATGCAACCCGCATGAGTATGAGGAGGATGGCATAGATGTTTGTTTGTGTGATTTTTCTAAATAGGTACATGCTTGTGCGCTAAGGGTTAAAGAGGAAAAACAGGATGCTATGGCTTTGAAGGAAGGTCGACCGCCATGGACTCACCAATTCGAAGGTTTGCCGGTGGAAATAAGTTCGGGTACTAAACCATCATTAGAAGAACCACCAAAGCTGGAACTTAAAGACTTGCCAAGCCATTTGAAGTATGCCTTTCTAGGGGATAATGACACTTTACCGGTCATTATTGCCTCTAATTTAGAGATGGCACAAGAGCAAGCTTTGTTGGAAGTTTTGAAAGAGAACAAAGGAGCTATCGGATGGACGATTTCCGATCTTAAAGGAATTAGTCCATCAATCCTCATGCACAAGATTATCACCACCGAAGATGCAAAACCGACAAAAGAAGCTCAACGGCGATTGAATCCGAACCTAAGGGAGGTAGTAAAGAAAGAGGTAATTAAATGGTTGGATGTGGGAATTATCTATCCGATCTCGGATAGTGCTTGGGTAAGTCCTACCCAAGTTGTGCCTAAGAAGGCCGGTATTCAAGTAGTCAAGGATGAAAATGGTGAACAAATTGCCACCCGACCGGTCACCGGGTGGCGTGTATGTATTGACTACCGCAAATTGAATACCGCTACTTCTAAGGACCATTTCCCGCTACCTTTTATTGACCAAATCGTTGAAAAACTGTCAGGTCAAAAATATTACTGTTTTTTGGACGGGTATTCGGGTTACAATCAAATAGCAATACACCTGGATGACCAACACAAGAACACCTTCACTTGTCCATATGGTACCTTTGCCTTTCGGTGAATGCCATTTGGCTTGTGCAACGCACCGACAACTTTCCAACGATGTATGATGAGTATCTTCTCGGACATGGTTGGAGAGTCGCTTGAAGTGTTTATGGATGACTTCTCGATTTTTGGCACTAGTTTTGAACCGTGTCTCAACGAATTACAAAAGATTTTAAAAAGATGTGTTGAGAAAAATTTAGTGCTTAGTTGGGAGAAAAGTCATTTCATGGTGCAAGAGGGCATTGTGTTAGGCCATGTAATATCGGAAAGGGGCATTGAGGTGGACAAGGCAAAAATACGGGTAATATCATCTTTGCCACCACCGAAAAATGTTAAGGGTCTAAGATCATTTTTGGGACACGCGGGATTTTATAGACGTTTCATAAAAGGTTTTAGTGTTATCACCAAACCTTTATGTAACTTGTTATTAAAGGACGTTCCATTTGATTTTACTAAGGAGTGTTTGCAAGCTTTTAATGTTTTGAAGGAACACTTGGTGAAAGCTCCCATCTTGCAACCACCGGATTGGTCCAAGCCATTCGAAATCATGTATGACGCAAGCGACACTACAATTGGTGCAGTTTTGGGTCAATGAGTTGATAAAAAGCCGGTGGTGATTTACTATGCAAGTAAGACGTTATCCGAAGCGCAACTGAATTACACCACAACCGAAAAGGAGTTACTAGTGGTGGTGTATGCTTTGGATAAGTTTCGTTCGTATATTTGGGGGAGCAAAGTGGTGGTATATTCGGATCATAGTGCGGTCTGGTATTTGATGGAGAAAAAGGACGCGAAGCCTCGTTTAATCCAGTGGGTATTGTTGTTACAAGAGTTTGATTTAGAGACCTGAGATAAAAAGGGGAGTGAGAACGTAGTGGCGGATCACTTGTCTCGGATCCCGGTGGAAGGAATTGACGATTTGAGTGAAATAAAAGAAAGGTTTCCCGATGAGCAATTATTAGCTGTTTCCACCTTTGTTGCACCGTGGTATGCTCACTACATAAACTACTTAGCCACGGATGCCATCCCAAGTCATTGGACCAAGAAGCGAAGACAACAATTTATGGTCCAAGTGAAACAATATATTTGGGATGAACCGGATCTTTTCAAGATCGGGCCGGATCAAGTTATTCGGAGGTGTGTGCCCGAAACGGAGGTGTTGGAAATCTTGACTCATGCCCATTCATCCGCATGTGGAGGTCACTTTAGCGGGCATAAGACGGGTTATCGGGTTCTCTCATGTGGGTTTTATTGGCCCACAATTTTCAAGGATGCGTGTGAGTTTGCTAGAAATTGTGTAAATTGCCAAAGGATAGGAAGCATTTCAAAGAGGGACGAGATGCCATTACAACCAATTTTGGTTGTGGAAATATTTGATGTATGGGGCATTGACTTTATGGGTCCCTTCCCAAATTCCAACGGGTTCTTATACATTTTGGTGGCAGTGGATTACGTCTCCAAGTGGATTGAAGCCATTGCAACAAGAACAAATGACCACTCGGTTATTTGTAAATTTGTTCAATCCAACATTTTTTCCCGTTTTGGTATTCCGCGTGTTATTATAAGTGATGGTGGTTCGCATTTCAAGAACTTTAATTTCGGGAAATTATTGAAGAGGTATAGCGTGAATCACCGGATTGCCACACCTTACCATCCGCAAACTAGTGGACAAGTCGAAGTTTCCAACCGTCAAATTAAAGAAATTCTCATGAAGACGGTTCGTACGGATAGGAAGGATTGGTCGAGCAAGTTGGATGATGCGTTGTGGGCATACCAAATGGCCTACAAGACTCCGATTGGCACAACACCTTACCGGATGGTGTATGGAAAGGGTTGTCACTTGCCAATGGAGTTAGCGCATCGGGCACATTGGGCAATGAAGACGGTGAATTCGGATTATGATGAGGTGGGGAAGATGAGGAAGTTGAAATTGAGTGAATTAGAAGAGATTAGAGACGAGGCGTATGAGTGTGCATCGGCTTACAAAGACAAGCTAAAAAAGGTACATGATGCAAAGTTGAGGAAGAAAACCTTTGAAGTGGGTCAAAAGGTTTGGTTGTACAATTCAAGGCTAAAGATGTTCGCGGGCAAGCTTAAAAGCAAATGGATGGGCCCATATGTTGTTCGGCATGTTGGAAGGTTTGGCGATGTAGATATCCAAGATGAGCAAACCAACAAACAACAAACGGTGAATGGCCATCGGTTAAAGCCATACTTGGAAGGGAACGACATCAACAACTTGGAGCTAGACAAAGCGGGCTACATCTTACGCCCGGTCGATGAGGAACAACCATGAGGGGCCCAGGTTTGGTAGTGTAAATAGTTAGCATTTTGTTTTGTTTGTTTTGTATAGTTTGCACATTTACCGTACTCGCTTGAAGCTTGTGTTTGAAACAAGTGTGGGGACATTCGGGTTACGAATCGTTCTAGCATTGTGTTGAGGACAACACGGGACTTTCGAGGGGGTAGGGTAATTTTTACATGTTTTTGAAAATTTTAAAAACACAAAAAAAAAAAATTGGAAAAACTGAAAAAATATACAAAAAGACACTTAAAATTGCATTTTTAAACGAAGCAGGGATGCCCAGGTACCACCGTAATTTACGGTGGTACCGTAAGTTACGGTGGAAGTAAAAAATTTTTGGTCGTTACGGTGTAAACCTACTGGTTTATGGTGGGAATTTTGTTCCAGGAGCTACCGTAAATTACGGTGCCCACTGTAATTTACGGTAGGCCTGGCGAACTGATGGGTCGGCTATGCAACAGCAGTTACATAAAAAAAATAAAATAAAATAAAGGGGTCACGTGAACTTATCCCCAGCCATTCGTTTTTCTTCCCCTTTCTCTTCCATACATTCTCATCTATCACTTTCTCTAACCCCACAAAATCTCCATAACCCCACAACCTTCTTCAACCTTCTAAGCTTCATATCTCTCTCAATTCTTGGTCAAATCAAGTGAGATTTAGGTCTATCTTGACTAATTTTTCACGTACTTGCTGATTTTGAGAAGAGGCTCGTGGGAAAACATCAATTTCTGGTCCGAATTACAAACCCTAGAATCGAAAATTTTGGGGGTTTTTGAAGTTCTTGTTTTTCTTGTGTTCTAGCATCTTCAAACTAAGGTATGTGATGTTTATTTGGTATTTTTGGTGATGCATTGTGAAAAGGAAGGTTATTTTTGTTACTTGTTCATACACACTTGCTTGTTCATAGTTTTGGTCATGAAACTTGTTACTTGAACATTGTTATGGTTTTAGATGTAGGATTGATAACAAAGTTGTGAACTTTTTGGGAATTTCTACATTGTAGAGACACCATGCCCAATTTTTGAAAAAGACTTATGAAATTTTGTGTTCACAAGCATCTACAACCGTAGTAACAAGCAAGTGTGGGGATTATAAATGAAAAAGGGGTTAACTTTTTGTGTTTGGTTGTGTTGTTTTGCAATGTGTGTAGGAAAATGGTAAGAACGAAGGAAAGAGCCGGAGCAAGTTCTTCTTCTTCAAAAGGCAAAGGCAAACAGCCGGAACAACAACCAAAGAAGAGGCAATATTTGGGTAGGGTTGACGATAGTGAGAGTGAGGATGAAGAGATGGTAGAGTTGGACCCGACCGATAAACCAAGGTTGGAATCGGGTCCCTTGGATGATCAGCCGGATGAGTGGCAGCCGACATTATTTCATGACAGTATGAACCGGTTAAAAAACAAGGCTGCTGCGTTCATCTGTGAGAGGGAAGTTAGAGAGGTTGAATTTGGGCCGTTTAATGTGTTTGCCCAATTCCGCGCCTTAGGATGGGAGGCGGCGCTCAGTTGTTACGATAAGGACAACAAGAATCTGTTTATGGATGAGATTCAAGAATGGATGGCAACCCTCAAATGCAACAAGTATGATAGGCCATCGCAGATGAAGTTGACGGGCGAGGTTAATGGTATCAAGGTAGAAATGTCATTTGATACGCTACGGAAATTGGGGAAGTACGACAATCTACCTACTCGTGATTACATGATCCCTAGTCTTGATGATATGTTGCTAAAACCGGAGAAGCATCCGAGGTGGAATGATATGTTAGCAGCTTTGTTCTTGCCCGGTACTTATAGTGGAATCTTGTACCGGAAGAACTTGAAGATTGAAGCAAAATTGCTGCTAACGATTTGCATTTTGAATGTCATTCCAAGAAGAGGAGACAAGGAACAAGTAAGGTGCCTGGAAGTGCCAGTCCTCTATTCGTTGCTCAATGGGTCTCCTCGGTTTCCAATTCGGTATTTTATTATGAACCATCTTTGGATTTGCCGGAACAAATTGGGAAGGAGCATTATCCCGTATTGCCGAATTATCACGGGATTGATGAAGCAGTTTAAAGCGATCACATCGGAGGATAGAGGAGCACCGAAAAGGCATAATCGTTTTTGTCTACAAAAGATGGGTATTGGATGGACCTACACTCAATCGGAAAGGTATCACAAGCTCAAATCGGAGGGTCAAAGATGGAGAGCGTTGAAAGTTGATGCAAGGGACCTCTTACCGGGTGAAGAGGATGAACCGGAGAGTGAAGCGGAAGCCCCAAGTGGGGATGATGACTATGCGGATGAGCCTCACGGTGAGAATGTGAATGTGGGCCAAGGGGGCCTAGGTAGGGGATATGGTGGTGCTTTCTATGTTTACACGAAGCGTTCATACGAGCCGAATTGGGCTTACGAGGGTACTATGCAAGAGGTCATTGAGAATCAACGTCCTCCAGCACCAGTTTTTGATTCATGGTCGGGGTCGGAGCGTACTTTATTTGATCAACAAACGATGATGAGTGCTAGTATGGAGCGGTCCTTAAAGCATAACTTCGATCGTCAAGAATCATGGAATCGTGCACATGCCTATTCTCATGAGTTAGAGATGAATAACCGGTATGAAGATGATCAAGCCCGAAGGATGCATGCGGATTAGCATGCGGGGCGACCCGTGGTTGTGGATCCACCTCTGGTGGATTATGCGTCTCTACCACCTTACGGTGGTAGTGTATTATATCCGACCCCGCCGCTCCATCATTCACAATGGTTGGACCTGCGTCAACAACAACAAGGAGCTTCGCAACAAAGTGGAAGTGGTAGCGGTGCATTTGCTTTCGGAGAATGGAATGAGATGATGTCTTCCATTTTCGGGCCTCCTCAGCCGCGCTGCTATTAGTCAGGTCGTGCTCCTTCTTGTATATTTTGTGAATATTTGTTTAGTTTGATATGTTTATGGTCGGGTGGTTGGGTGGTGTTTAGTTGTGATGTTATGTTTGGGTGGTGGAAGTTGGCGGTGTGATGTTTTAAAAGAAGAAAAATATAAAAAAATATAAAATGAAAAATACCAAAAAGAAATTTGTGGTTTGAGTTGAAGAGCTTTTGGGTGATGTTAAAGAGTTAAGCGATCAAATCTTCCCAAAACCATACATTGGGGTCAATGTATCCCAAGTGTGGGGATGGGGAGAAATTTTGAGGTTTTTGAATTTTTTTTTTAAATCAAGCAAAATATTGTGAGAATTTGAACACATTGGACTAACCCCAAATGATGCACCGGCAGCCCTTAATTACCTTTATTCTTGGTGAGAGTTGAAGCCACACATGTAAATAAATAATACTTGTCTTTGATGAGAGTGGCAACGGGTGAGGTGCATTAGAACTTGTGCCTTGATACGGTTTGAGTCCTTAGTTGAATGTGAATGTAAAAAGGATAAGGGCAATTAGGTAGCCTCGTCTTGGTGAGTGTGAGTGTGGGATTTGGGGGGTTGGACCTCATTAATTATATATATGAGCATGGTTGCGAGATGGGCGGGGGTTTGGACATTTAGTTGCCCAATTTTGTGCCTAAAGCCTATCATTTGTTACCCCTTAGCTAGTTTCTTAAAATTTTACCCAACTTGACCCGGTCTTATAGTGTTAGTAGTGTTTTAGTAGTGTGTAGATATGTTGTTGAAGGTTTGCTTTGATAGCTTTGTTTGTTAAAAAAAAAAGAAGAAAATCAATGAAAAAAGATTGATGTTGAGTTATCTTGTATATAGTAGTTAAGTTTGGTAGTTGTTTGTTTATTTTATTGTGTAATAAAAGACCGGGTTAAGTTTTCGCTACTACATATATATTCCATTTCCTACCCGTACACTTAGCCACGTTACAACCTTTAAGCCCCTTTGATTTGCATTCATGTTTGGCACTTGTTAGGAGAAGGACCGATTTAGGTACAAGCTTATAGTTGTGCTACTACCCGTTTGCCTTTTGTGTGTCTAGCTTACAAATGCTAGTGCTTACTTGCCGAGAGGAGAGATTTAGCGAGGGGTGTGTTATTTTGGGTGTTAGGAAAGGGTTAGTAAAAGGACTACATGTTTATGCTTGGTTTATGTGATCGCTTGTTTTGAAAATTGTTTTGATGAGTTGCTTGGGACAAGCAACGGTTAAGTGTGGGGATGTGACGGGTGGTCCATAGGACAACCCTTAATGGTTTTAAAAGACGAGTTTATTCCGCACTTGATCGTGTAATTATCTTGAATTAGATTACTACAGTTGCTTATGTTTCAGGTACACTTTGGAGCTTAAAAATGGATAAAATGCTGCCTTGGATGGAACGGAGTGGAACGGGTCATGCATGGAAGGAAAGAAGAGAAGAAACAAAGAAGTCAGGGCTCCACCGTAATTTACGGTGGGTACCGTAAATTATGGTGGCCCTGAAACTCAGATTCTTCCACCGTACCACAGTAAAGACTCACCGTAACAGTTTGATGTCCACCGTAACTTACGGTGGGTACCGTAAGTTACGGTGGAGGCTGCGGAAAAAAATGTAACTGCCTCATTAAACCGTTTTTGGTGGTGTCTTTTCACATTATTCATCATTAGACGTTTTCTCTGAAGATTAGGGGCGATTTTGGCTGGTTCTTGTTGGTTCCAAACATTTCTAAACATTTGGTTTTGATTTTTGATTCTTATGAACTTGAACTTTGATGTTATGATGATCAACCGAACAATGTCCGGCTAAATTTGTGGTGATCATCTTAGGTGAAGGTTTTCTTAAACTCTTGTGTGTTTGTTCCTTTATTTCTAAAATGATAACATTGTGTTTGCTTTGATTATCATGGTGTATGAGTAATTGATTGTAGCTTGTTAATTGGTATTGCAATTCTAGTCTAAATCGTACGTTCTTGGTGCCGTTGGCAATCGGGATATCACGGGAAGGGTTAGGGTTGGATATTGATTGATTGATTATCGGGAAACAACCTCGCATTCATATAATCCGAGTATTTTGTTCCCTTTTATCACAATAATTGTTTGTACACGAGTTATGTCTATGTAACTCTTTCTAGTTGGAATTTCGCACAAGTGTTAAAAGAAACCGAATCCTAAGATGGTCATTGTTCTCATAATCTGAATTAAAAATCCAATCTTGATTAGTAAGTAATTGATAATTTAGTTTTCTAAAACAAACAATCCCAATCATTGATCTTTAATTTCTGCATATTAGGTTAATTGTAGTTAAATTGCAAAGCTATAGAACCAACACATTTTCCACAAACTCCCTGTGTTCGATACCCATTTACTGCTATCTACTAGTTGTAATTTGGATTAAATTTGCGTGTACTACGACAACACGTCACTTTGTCGCCAACCTGAAACTCAATCGGTCTTCGCCTTTTGTCCGCGTACGACTTTTGTCTATCTTGTGCCGCTTTCAAGTGTGCCTGAACCACCTCAATCTTTTCATTAGTGGCTCGAACTATATCTTTGTGAGCGAGTTCACGTGGACACACCTCACCCCAACAAACTGGGGTCTGGCACTTTCTACCATAAAGCATTTCATACGGTGCCATCCCGATACTAGCATGGTAGCTGTTATTATATGAAAACTCGACCAATGGTAGATAAACATCCGAACTGCCTCCGAAGTCGATTATACATGCCCGTAACATGTCCTCCAATGTTTGTATTGTTCATTCACTCTGTCCATCCGTCTGAGGATGGTACGCAGTGCTGATGAACAATTTGGTTCCCATTTGCTCTTGGAAATCTCGCCAGAAATTTGAAGTGAACCGGGTATCCCTGTCGGACACGATGGATACCGGTACTCCGTGGCGTGCCACTATCTCATTAGTGTAAACCTCCGATATCTTTTCTGACGTATAAGTCTCACATATTGGAATAAAGTGAGCACTCTTTGTCAGTCTATCAACAACTACCCATATTGCATCAAATCCGCGGTTCGTCCTTGGTAATTTGGTTAACAGGTCCATTGTAATATGTTCCCATTTCCAAACCGGAATTTCCAATGGTTGGAGCTTAGCGTATGGTTTTTGGTGTTCCGCCTTAACTTGCAGACATGTCAGGCATTTCTCCACGTATTTCACTACATCTCTTTTTATTCCAGGCCACCAGTAGTTTTGTTTCAAGTCGTTATACATCTTGGTCGCTCCTGGATGAATGGAATAACGGGATTTGTGAGCTTCATCGAGTAGGAGCTTTTTAACTCCACATGTGTTAGGAACCCAAATTCTATTGAAACCTGTTTTCAAACCGTGATTGCCTTCTTCAAGTTCTTTAAATTGGCCGACAATTCTTTCCTTTTTCCAGTTTTCCACTTTCAATGCTTCAACTTGTGCTTCTCGGATTCGTTCTAGTAGGCCCGAGGTCACAATAAGTTGCATTGATTGTACTTGTATCGGGGCGTAGTCTACTTTTCATCTCAACGCATCGGCTACTACATTGGCTTTCCCGGGGTGGTAGTGTATTTCACAATCGTAATCCTTGACTGTTTCCAACCACCGCCTTTGCCTCATGTTTAATTCCTTCTGATCGAAGAAATATTTCAAACTTTTATGGTCAATAAAGATTGTACATTTTACCCCATACAAATAGTGTCTCCATATTTTTAAGGCAAATACCATTGCCGCCAGCTCCAAGTCATGAGTCGGGTATTTCTTTTCATGGATCTTCAGTTGCCTCAAGGCATAGGCGATGACCTTGCCTCGTTGCATTAAAACACATCCGAGCCCCGAATGCGACGCATCCGAATAAACCACCATGTCGTCAACCCCTTTCGGTAATGTTAACACCGGAGCGTGAGTTAACTTTTCCTTGAGTGTTTGGAAAGCTATCTCTTGTTCAATGCCCCATACAAATCTTTCCTCCTTGCGAGTCAATTTGGTCAAGGGTAAGGCAATTTTGGAGAAATCTTGTATGAATCTTCGATAATATCCCGCGAGCCCTAAGAAGCTTCGGATTTCTGAGGGATTCCTTGGAGTGTTCCATTTTGACACGGCTTCTACTTTTGACGGATCCACTAGTACCCCGTCGGCACTAAGGATATGCCCTAGAAACTGCACCTCTCGTAACCAGAAGGCGCACTTTGAGAATTTTGCACACAGCTTTTCTCGTCTGAGTGTCTCTAACATTTCTTGCAAATGATACACATGCTCAGCTTCATTCTTCGAATACACTAAAATGTCATCGATAAATACTATTACCGACTTATCCAGCATAGGTTTGCAAACCCGGTTCATGAGATCCATGAAAGTCGCAGGTGCATTAGTCAACCCAAAAGGCATCACAAGGAACTCATAATGCCCGTACCGCGTACGAAAGGCCGTCTTCGGTACGTCTTCCTCCTTGACTTTCAACTGGTGATAACCCGATCTGAGATCAATCTTTGAGAACCAACTCGCTCCTTGTAGCTGGTCAAACAAGTCATCAATTCTTGGAAGTGGGTATCGATTTTTCACCGTGAGTTTGTTTAACTCTCGGTAGTCGATCACATACGCATACTGCCATCTTTCTTTTTCACGAATAGCACTGGCGCGCCCCATGGGGATACACTCGGTCGGATAAACCCTTTACCGAGCAGTTCTTGGATTTGAGATATCAATTCTTGTAGCTCCGACGGCGCGAGCCGATACGGCACCTTGGCCACAGGTTTTGCGCCCGGAATCAATTCGATTCCGAACTCTACCTCTCGTTCTAGTGGTATTCCTGGTAAATATTCCGGAAACACATCTTCATAATCGCATACCACTGGCACATCTCCGATTTTGAGGGATTCTTTCTCCGATTCACTTGCGTATACCATATATGCCTTGCATCCATGTTTCATGAGTTTGTGAGCTTCTAGCATCGTGCATATCATCGGGTTACCCCCTTTTTCACCGTATATCGTAACGTGCTTTCCGCTAGGAGATGTCAGTTTTATTTCCTTTCGGAAACATGCCACCTTTGCGTGGTATCGGGACAACCAATACATACCCACGATCACTTGAAATTCTCCCATCGACATTGGGATCAAGTCTATTGTGTATTCTTCGTCGTCAATGCTCAATTTACAATTTTTACATACATCACAGATGATAAAACTCTTGTTATTACCTATCTCTACTTCTAAAGGCATAGGTAATTTTGTTAGAACAAATGAAGGATGTTGAACAAACCCATATGAAATAAAGGATTTATTCGCACCCGTATTAAATAATATACGCGCAGGAATCGAGTTTACAGTAAATATACCTGAAACCACTTCGGGTTCAACTTTTGCTTCTACGGCAGTCAAGTGGAAAGATCTAGCCTTTGCCTTCGGGGCTTCACCTTTCGTGTCTTGCCCATCTTTCTTTCCCACTAGTTCCGAGCATTCCGATTTCTTGTGACCCGGTCGATAACAATTGTAACAAACAGTCACTTTTTCCGGGCATGACGAAGCCATATGCCCCGTTTTTCGACATATGGGGCAATGTTTATCCTTGAAGCGACATTCTCCCTTATGACCCTTTCCACATAATTTACAATTTGGCGACCCGCCTTTTACATCTAGTTTCTTCCCTGTTTCGTTCATTCGCGCCTTCTTGGTAGGGCTCGGATTGACATTATGAGCCCTCCGTTCACCCCGTTCAACCTGCTTTCTCAACTCGATCTCCCGTTCCCGAGCAACATTTATGATCTCAGTAAGGGTCTCGTATTTTGAAGGAGTCATAAACTCCCTATACTCGGCGCTCAACATATTGTAATAATAATATATCTTCTGTTCTTCGTTTGTTATCAGTTCATCACAAAACTTCATTTTATCCATAAACATTCCCGTGATCTTGTCTATGGATTCACCCTTGTGCCTAAGTTGCATGAACTCTTCCTTGATTCGATTTATGACCGCCTTGGGACTGTGGTGTTTAAGAAACGGCGTCTTAAATTCGTCCCATGTCATAGCCTTAGCTGCTTCATTTCCAATTTCTTTCTTTTTGTTATCCCACCAGTCTTTCGCTTGACCCCTTAATTGAGCCGTACCATAAGCTACGTAGTCATCTTCATCACAATGGGCCCTCTCAAATACCCCCTCGATATCGCTTAGCCATCGCTGGCACACGATTGGGTTAACCTCCCCATTATAGACTGGCGGTTTGCACGCCATGAACTCCTTGTATGTACAAGGCTTTCGTCCTCTGGACTTCTCCTTCGTTATATTAGTATTATCTTCCAATTTCTTGATTCTTTCATTGACCACTGTTAGTACCGTGGTCTAGATCTTATCGATGAAACCAGACAAACTATTTTCGATTGCCTTTCCAACCTCCTCAGCAATCACTTCTCTCATTTGCTCGGTGACTCTTGGCACCGCATCATCGTTACTTTCATCCGCCATCTTTAATACTAAAATGTTTACATTAACCGTTAAACATTTCATTTTTAACATACGATTTACTTGTTTTGGTTTAATCAAGTTTATAGCTTGATTCAACCGTTCTTGTTTCATGCATTTTCCGCGTTTGAGTGAATCTACACACTCTTTTCGTGCATATCCGGTCATGTTTCATTTCTATATTCTCTAAATCTACTTAAAACAATTAACACTTACCGGATGTTTGATCAAGCTTGAACCGAACACACTTTATTGACAACCCTTAGCTCTGATTACCAACTTGTAAGACCCGGCTTAAATAACGAGATTCAAGACACAAGATAAACGTTTAGTACCAAAATATCGAGTTTACAAAAAAACACTTTCATGATTATAAGACCATATTTGATCCTAATATTCCAGTTAAAAACAACTTATCCATTAAACTTACAAAACATAACTTCAAGTGTCTACTAGATAACGTTTGAAAACATAGTTCAAGTATCTCCATTTTTCTAAAACAAAATAGATCAAATGCGGAAGCTTTGTTTAGTGCGTTCGGTTCTTGATAATCGCTTGATCACCATCCGAGTTAGGTCCATCTTCACCTACGGTCAAAACCATTAAAATTATTAGTTTGACACTTTAAATATCAAGTATAAGCAAGTTCCAAAATCAAACAAGTCAAAAATAAACAAAATTCAAGAGTTGGATAGGTCGCGCCGCCCGACGGACTTCAGCATCAGCCGTCGCGTGACGCTAGCACCGTCGCGTCGCGCGGCGGACTTTGGTCCTCCCCGTGGCGCGACGCCAGTGTGGTATTTCGACAACAAGTTGTTTGGAACTACTAATTTCGCCCAACACCACTTATCTTGATTCCAAACTTTAAAGTGGCATAACTTTTGACTCGGGTGTCCGTTTTAGTCGATTCTTTTTCCTACGCGACCGTAATTTAATTACAGACGTGTTTATCAACACATTTTACACAAAAATTATCATTTCAAAAACAGTTGTCCTTTAATTTGTCTCTTGTTTAGTGGACCCATTTGTTTACAAGTTTCATGACATGTATTGTTGTCATCACAAACCTTAGGCCAATGCACTCGTTTCTGCGTTTACCAAATATGAGCTTTTGCTCCCCTCCTGAGGGTTGCTTATGCAATAATCATCATGCTTATTTCCAAGAATTTAACTATGCCTTTCGGAATCATTTGACAAGCGAATGTTCCGAACTACAAACCCTTTACAAGGACTCATGCTTTTGCAACGAATTAGCGTATCCGTGACACGGCCTACGCTTGATGTATATCTATATATAACCAATCACAAGAGATGGTTATTAATTTCTATGTTTGTAAATCCACTTGTTTTGACCCGTGGGATGTCGAATGGGTGTCACCATTACTAGACACATCCAAACTCTATTTCTAGCACATGTTTTGACCTGTTTTACTTGTCTAAGACACTTTGTCACTCCCGTGACTTAACGGGTTTTCCTTGTTTACCAAATTTTCGATATAACAAAGTAATACTAACAATTAAACATAATGTAGCGAAACTATAAGTTGCGTACCTTTAGTGCACACCTTTCAAACGCGTATCCCCTCCGGCGTGTCCGCTTGACGATCCGGATTCCTTGCCTAAATAGTTCAATTCAAAATAAATTTAGAACTCTTTCATACGCCCTAACGCACAATTCTCTATAATAATCGAATCTGCATTTTCACCCAACTTTTTACATTTAATCCTCACTTAGGCGTTTTATCAAACACCTAGCGGGTCAGATTTTTACATAATCATAACCAAGTTCATGACTTGTAATTTTCATCTAAACCAACTTCAATTAGGCATATTTACACATGTTTTAACTTCTTTATTTCAGAATTTACCTCTTGGAACTCAGATTACACTAAAACAAGAATCACAATCCTAGTGTTCATCAAGTTTCTACAAACTTATTAGTCACCTACATTGGTGATTATAAACCTTATAAGCCTCATGCAAGATTTTGATAAGAAATCATCTAGGGTTTATCCCTAGACACCATATTACTTCTAATTTCACCCTTGCAAGACATAATCAAGCTCAATTTTAGTTCTTCACAATTAACCTAGAATTTGAGATGAATCAAAACATCAAGATTTTACATACCTTATGATCCCTTCAACTAGGTGATCATTAATTTGTGCTTAAAAATCGATTTGGACTTGATTATGACCTTCAATTGATCAATTTTGTGGAAGCTAGGGTTTGGGTGAGGAGCTTATGTCGCCCCCTGCGTTTCTTGGTCGACCAGACACACCACTTGTGTGTGTTTGGTATGTTTTAATTTTGTTTTAATTGAATTAAGTTTCAAGTTATACAACATAGGTCCCTCCACTATTATTTAGTTTATATTTTGGCAATTTAAATTCATTCATGCTTTAAAACAAGTCAACTAACTAACTGGGTTGTTTATTTCCTAGTTAGCTCATTCCCGTTTATTTGTACTTTATAAATTTCTAATATAAGGTTTTATAAATTTTGGGGTGTTACACATTTTTGGGCAAAAAGAGTTGAATATGAGACAGAGACGCTGGGTAGAATTTCTTAGTGATTATGATTGTAATATCCAGTATCATGCAAGAAAGGCTAATATAGTAACTGATGCTTTAAGTCGAAATATCATGAAAAGCCAAGAAAAGTACGTTCTCTTAAATTAAATCTGCAGATAGATTTAAATGAACAAATTAGAACCGTACAAGAATCAGTAATAAAGGACGATACTGAGAAATTGAAAGGAATGATTAAGGAATTAGAACAAGGAACAGATGGAATTTGGAGATTCCATCAGAAAAGGATTTGGATACCCAAACTAGGAAACCTACGTCACCGAATATTAGAAGAAGCCCATAAGTCTAAATATACGATGCATCCTGGAAGTGATAACATGTATCAAGATTTAAGAAAGAATTTCTGGTGGATAGGAATGAAAAAGGATATAGCAGCTTATGTTACCAAGTGTCTAACCTGTTCACAGGTTAAAGCTGAGCATCAGAAACCCTCAGATTACAGCAATTGGAAATGCCTGTATGGAAATGGCAATTGATAACAATGGATTTTGTTACTAAATTACCCAAAACACGAAAAGGTAATGATACAATTTGTATAATTGTAGACAGGTTAGCCAAGTCTGCTCATTTCATACCAATGAAGGAAACCTTTAGTATGGAACAGTTAGCCAAGTTGTATGTAAATGAAATAGTTACATTACATGAAATTCCTTTATCTATTGTTTCCAATAGAGATAGCTGTTTTACTTCTCATTTTTGGACAAGTTTCCAAAAATCAATGGGAACCAAGCTCAATCTAAGCACCGCTTATCATCCTCAAACGGATGGACAAAGTGAAAGGACAATTCAGACAATGAAGATATGATTAGAGCTTGTGTAATGTATTTCGGAGGAAATTGGGACGACCATTTACCATTAATAGAATTTTCTTATAATAACAGCTATCATACCAGCATCAATGCTGCACCATTCGAAGCACTTTATGGACGAAAGTGCCGAACCCCAGTCTGTTGGGCAGAAATTGGAGAAAAGCAACTGTCTGGACCAGAAATAGTACAAGAAACAACAGACAAAATTATTCAAGTCAAGGAAAGACTAAAAGCAGCACGCGATCGACAAAAGAGTTATGCTGATAACAAGGGAAAGCCGTTGGAATTTCAAGTTGGAGATAAGGTGTCATTAAAAGTTTCTCCTTGGAAAGGAGTAGTAAGATTCATCAAAAGAGGAAAACTAAGCCCTAGGTATGTTACACCTTTTGAGATTATTAGAAGAATAGGACCTGTAGGTTACCAGCTACAACTGCCAGAGGAAATGGCAGGAATACATGATGTATTTCATGTATGTAATCTCAAAAAGTGCTTAGCTGGTGAATCATTAGTGGTACCTCTTAAGGATATAGAGGTAAATGAGAAACTTAAGTTTGTAGAAAGGTCTCTACAGATTGAAGACATGAAAGTCAAGAATCTCAAACACAAGAGACTAGTTCTAGTCAAAGTAAGATGGGATTCCAAGAGAGGACCAGATTACACTTGGGAGCTTGAATCAGAAATGCAGAGGAAATACCCACACCTGTTCCAGTAGACCTCGAGGACGAGTTCTAAAAACAAGGTGGGGAGGATATAACAACCCTCCTAAAAATATTTAGAACATCACTATACGTCCTAAAATACACCCCGTATACGTAAAATGGCCCCAAATACCTTTATATAATTAAAAATCAAATAAAATGAATTTTACCAGTCGCTCGCGGGGCGCGACAAAGCCAGGTAAGGCTGTCGCAGGCCGCGACAGCTAAGACACCAGGAGCAGCCCGATGCTGCCACGTGTCCGAATCGTGGCACGCCTAGTACTCAAGTCAGCCAAGCTAGGGCCTACTCTAGCCTAGCTCGCGGGGCGCGATTTCGCGGGCCGCGAGGAACTCCATTTCCAGCCTATAAATGAGATCGATCAGTTTCTTTTTTCGTCGTTCAATTCTCACGACTCTCTCTCAATTCTCTAAAGCTAAAATTATACCCGGGCATTATACCCACTAAAATAGCAAAGCTTTTCCTCGATGTAAGTATTATAACCCCTGGTTACGTATTAGATACGTTGCCCGATTAATCAAGTGCTCCGTAACGGTTGTCGAGGCTCTTCCCGACATAGCCGTTGGAGTTCTGTCTCGGGGAGGGTATAACTAATGTAAAATTTGGGTTAATATACTAACACGTGTGCATTGTTCTAATTAATAGATTATAACCAGAAAGTCACAAGGAAAAGCATAAAAGTAACAATGTGAGTAATCTCCTTTTTGTGAAACCTTTTTGTAAACTGTTTTTACAAAACCTTTAATATTTTATAAATATAATTAGCAGTGATTGAGTCTTTGTAATTCTTCAATTACAGCCGGTATGTTGGGGTTTTGTATACAAAATGTTAAACACGTTACCATTGGACAATGAGATAGCCAATGAGTAATATAACCCACCAGTCAGGATTGACAGTACTGAATGAGTAATTGTGTAGATATAAACATTGTAATCGCTCTCATTACTGTAAAAATGTAAAACCTGTTTTGATTAAACTGGGATTCCCTCACCAGTATTTCCCACTGAAAAATGTTTTTAAAACGCGTTTCAGGTAACAAAATGTGAAAGCCAAATAAAAGCCAACTGGACAGCACTGAAGGCTTGGAAAATGTGGCTATAAAAGTTACCTAAATAAAGAAGATGTTTTATTTCAATAAATTAGGGTTTATCCCGATAAACAATGTTGTAATAGAAACTTGGGTTTTGCCCATGTGTTTATTATTTATAAAATGAGGTGTTTTACTCTGATAAAATATTTCCTAACTACGGTCCTGATGAAAATTTCGCTGCCAAATTGATAAACACCGATACCACCAGCTCTGAGTAGGCTGCGGCCGCCCGCCTCCCGAGGCAGGGGTCGGGGGTTGTGACAGAAGGTGGTATCAGAGCTACAACCACTAATTTCAGCCACAGAAATGTTCTGCTGACAATGAAATTGTCAATTCTGTTAGGAAATAATCAATGTGACTATGTGCATATCTGTATATTATTATTTTGTGTTATTTGACAATTTGTTAGTTTACAGTATGAGTGATCAAGGACCATCGGACGCCTATCGTCAATTGTCTAGTTCTCCTAAGATGAAGGAACTTCTTCCCAGCCTACCCCTCGGGGTATTTAGCTGACACAGAAGAAGGGATTTTCATATTCAAAGCACAATCCGAAGAGCCATTCCCTACTAAAAAGAGAGGATGGTTCAGTCGGGGAGCTCACGAGCGTGGGAAAAGGATGAGAAAGTTACAGCAGCAGAGAGCATCAGCAGCTGCAAATAGAGAGATGAATGCCCAAACTCAGGATATGATCAATAGACGATTGGCCAATTTCCATATACTAGCTACCACAGCCGCAGACCCAAATTTAGAATAAATCATTGTACCACAGCCACTACCCTTGTTCCCAACTTAACATATGGAAATAGAACCAAACCCAGGAGACGAGATTCCATCACCTGCCTTCGACCCAAACGAAATCCCTAGAGTCCCAGTACCCCATCCCCCAGATTATGACCCATGGTTTGACGACCATAGGGATTACCGAGAACTCCACCCATAGGAGGAGCTCATACCGTACCCAGTAGCACCCTATCCCAACCTTGACCCTTTACGTCCGTACTGGGATAATGACCAGTATATTAGGGAAATCCTAGAGAACCCATACCCATACGAAGAACCGATGCCCCAGTACCCTGACCCGATATCAGCACCCGCACCACCCATGAGTACCGAAAACGTGCAGGAACTTCGCACTTTTGGTGAAGAGTTGTTCGATGAAAGTGAAAAGATAAGGCAAATATGGGAGAGGCTCGTCTGGAAATACGACGAGCGTAATATGCAATATTGGATGGACCCCCACTAGTAGTAATAATAAAAATAATAATAATAACCATATATATATATAGAGGCCGGTTATCATACAAATGCGCTTATCGTACATTACGTACGCTACAATCTCAGTCGTCAGATCATCTTCCGGCATTGAAATCACATGTTGTTTTTTTTAACATGCGATTTCATCAAAGTTACCACATGCGAAATTGTTACAAAAAAACAACATGCTATTTCATCAAAATTATCACATGCGAAATTGTTACAAAAAAACAACATGCGATTTCATCAAAAATGATCACATGCGAAATTGTTACAAAAAAACCAACATACGATTTCAATGCGCGATAAAAGATCCGACAGCTGAGATTGGCGCGTACGTAATGTACGATAAAGGCATTTGAACAGTACTCTTTATCTATATATATATATATATGTGTGTGTGTGTGTGTGTGTGTAAGTGAAAAAAAGTTTTGAATTAAAATAGATAGTTTAATACCTACTGACGCATACTAGTATTGTATTTTAATTTCCAGTTGCAGTTGTAATAGATATAGATATATATAAAATAGAGTAAATGTCGCAATGCACGACGATTTTGATCAATGTGTTTTTTTGTGTGATTATTTACATTAAATCTTATTCTGTGAAATTATTTCCTGATAAATATTTGTAAATTCAGATGGACAACGCAGCAAATCAGGAAAACAAGAATAACGATAATAACAGGAACCAATTAGATAACAGTGTCATCTAACATATAGTAACACAAGGAATTAGAGATGCTATGCCATATATTATCCAGACTGTTAAAGAAGCAGAAAATAATAAAAGTAACAGTGGAAGTAAACGACCACCTACTGAACCCGATCACAGCGTAAACAATGGACCATTACTTCAATTGCCTATTCCAAAAAGAAGAAGAACTATGTCTTATGGTTGTTCTTATAAAGAATTCTGGTCCTGCAAACCTATAGAATTCTCAGGTAATGAAGGAGCCATTGTTGCTCTACGCTAGATAGAAAAGACAGAGGTTGTCTTAAAAATAAGCAAGTGTGCAGAGGAAGATAAAATCATGTTTGCTTCCAATCTTTTTAAGATTTCAGCTCTAGAATGGTGGAACACTATTCTACAATCTAAGGGAAGTGATAGAGTCTATAATATGGAATGGACTGAGTTTAAGAATATGGTCAAAAGGAAATTTTGTCCTCCCAATGAAAAGGAACAGATAGCCAATAAGTTCTTGAACCATAGAATGACTGGAATAGACTGTAAGGGTTACACTACTATATTCTTTGAATATGCTAGAATAGTGCCAACCCTAGTTTCACCAGAACCAATATTAATCTACCGTTAGATTTGGGGACAAATCAGTGAGATCAGACATGTAGTCAAGGCAGCTAGACCACAAACCATAGAAGAAGCAGTAGAACTAGCAAATACCTTAACTGATGAATTAGTACGTACACAAGAAGAAAACCAGAGGAATAACCTAGCTCAAAGACTTACCCAGGAATTTCGCTACAGTAATTCCAACCGTGGGAAAAATATAGGTTCTACTTCTACTCCTTATTGTAAGTATTGCAAAAGAAAGCATTCTGGAAGATGCTCTATATACTACAATTTCTGCAAAATATCTGGACACAAGGAAGAAGACTGCAGAAATAAACCTAACAATAAGATATGCTACCATTGTGGAGAAAATGGACATATCAAGCCAAACTGTCCGAAACTAGCTCCAGCCATGAACAACAAGACTACTAAGAATGCTAGAGCATTTGTTCTGACAGCCGAAGAAGCAAAGATGATTCCGGATGTGATTGCCGGTACGTTTTTAGTTAATGATATTTTTGCCAAAATATTATTTGACTCTGGTGCGAATCAAAGTTTTATCAATACTTCATTCTGCAAACTTCTCAATCAACCATTAACTAAACTTCAACAAGAATGCTTAGTAGAGACAACAAATGGAGAATCCATTAAGATCACTGAAATCTTGCACGAAGCAAGAATAGAAATTTCAAAACATAATTTTATTGCTAACCTTTACCCAATGAATCTGGCTGGATTTGATATTGTATTAGGAATGGATTGGTTAATAGCCAATAAAGCTAGTAATCCATGTGATCAAAAATCAATCCAGATAAGTTCACCAAAGGTGAAAAGATCACAATTAAAGGAAATAAGTCATCTAGATCTACGAAATTCATCTCTGTAATGAAAACAACCAGTTATGCAAGAAAAGGATCACTAGTGTATATGATTTCCATAATCATTAACACTAAAGGGAAAGAACTGAAAGATATTCCGGTAGTATTTCAATTCTCAGATGTTTTCCCAGAAGAATTACCATGACTACCGCCCGATAGGGAAGTTGAATTCAGAATTCACCTGCTACCAGGGACAACACCGATTGCCAAAGCACCTTACCGTTTGGCACCAACAGAGATGCAAGAGCTGAAGAAACAGTTAGATGAACTTTTGGAGAAAGGATTCATATAGCCCAGTTCATCGCCATGGGGAGCACCAATCTTGTTCATCAAGAAGAAAGACAGATCAATGCGTATGTGTATTGATTACCGGGAATTAAACAAAGTCACGATTAAAAATCGGTACCCATTACCGAGAATCGATGATCTGTTTGATCAATTGCAATGAGCTCGATTCTTTTCTAAGATCGATTTACGTTCAGGATATCATCAACTGAAAGTTCAGGAAGAGGACATTCCTAAAACTGCCTTCAGAACAAGGTATGGCCATTATGAATTTACCGTCATGTCATTTGGTCTAACCAATGCCCTACCACATTTATGGACATGATGAACAGAATATATAAACCATATCTGGATAAATTCATAATTGTCTTTATAGATGATATTCTCATTTACTCTAAGAGTAAAGAGGAACATGCAACGCATCTGCATGCACTCCTAAATTTGCTAAGAAAAGAAAAGATTTATGCTAAATTTTCAAAATGTGAATTTTGGTTAGAAGAAGTGCGATTTCTTAGACATTTAGTTAATCATGAAGGGATTCATGTGGATTCCACAAAGATTGAGGCAATTACGAAATGGAAAGCCCCTGAGTCACCAACGGAGGTTAGAAGTTTTCTATGACTGGCCGGTTATTATAGACGGTTTATCCGAGATTTCTCTAGAATAGCCATTCCCTTAACCAAACTGACCTGTAAATATGTTAAGTTTGAATGGGGACCAAAACAAGAAGAAGCCTTTAGAATCCTTAAGCAAAGGTTAACCAACGCACCTATACTCGCATTACCAGAAGGATCTGAAAACTTTGTAGTCTATTGTGATGCTTCCAAGTTAGGTTATGGATGTGTGTTGATGCAACGTCAAAATGTTATAGCCTATGCCTCTAGACAACTTAAGAATCATGAAGAAAATTATTCAACCTATGATTTAGAGTTAGGAGCCATAATTTTGGCCCTTAAGATTTGGAGACACTATTTATATGGATATAAATTTGTTGTCTTCACAGATCACAAGAGTTTAAGGTACATTTTTGGGCAAAAAGAGTTGAATATGAGACAGAGACGCTGGGTAGAATTTCTTAGTGATTATGATTGTAATATCCAGTATCAAGCATGAAAGGCTAATATAGTAGCTGATGCTTTAAGTCGAAAGTATCATGAAAAGCCAAGAAAAGTACGTGCTCTTAAATTAAATCTGCAGATAGATTTAAATGAACAAATTAGAACCGTACAAGAATTAGTAATCAAGGACGATACTAAGAAATTGAAAGGAATGATTAAGGAATTAGAACAAGGAACAGATGGAATTTGGAGATTCCATAAGAAAAGGATTTGGATACCCAAACTAGGAAACCTACGTCACCGAATATTAGAAGAAGCCCATAAGTCTAAATATACGATGCATCCTGGAAGTGATAACATGTATCAAGATTTAAGAAAGAATTTCTGGTGGATAAGAATGAAAAAGAATATAGCAGCTTATGTTACTAAGTGTCTAACCTGTTCACAGGTTAAAGCTGAGCATCAGAAACCCTCAGGTTTATTGTAGCAATTGGAAATGCGTGTATGGAAATGGGAATTGATAACAATGGATTTTGTTACTAAATTACCCAAGACACGAAAAGGTAATGATACAATTTGGGTAATTGTAGACAGATTAACCAAGTCTGCTCATTTCATACCAATGAAGGAAACCTTTAGTTTGGAACAGTTAGCCAAGTTGTATGTAAATGAAATAGTTACATTACATGGAATTCTTTTATCTATTGTTTCTAATAGAGATAACCGTTTTATTTCTCATTTTTGGACAATTTTCCAAAAAGCAATGGGAACCAAGCTCAATCTAAGCACCGCTTATCATCCTCAAACGGATGGACAAAGTGAAAGGACAATTCAGACAATGAAGATATGATTAGAGCTTTTGTAATGTATTTCAGAGGAAATTGGGACGACCATTTACCATTAATAGAATTTTCTTATAATAACAGCTATCATACCGGCATCAATGTTGCACCATTCAAAGCACTTTATGGACGAAAGTGCCGAACCCCAGTCTGTTGGGCAGAAATTGGAGAAAAGCAACTGTCTGGACTAGAAATAGTACAAGAAACAACAGACAAAATTATTCAAGTCAAGGAAAGACTAAAAGCAGCACGCGATCGACAAAAGAGTTATGCTGATAACAAGGGAAAGCCGTTGGAATTTCAAGTTGGAGATAAGGTGTCATTAAAAGTTTCTCCTTGGAAAGGAGTAGTAAGATTCATCAAAAGAGGAAAACTAAGCCCTATGTATGTTAGACCTTTTGAGATTATTAGAAGAATAGGACATGTAGGTTACCAGCTACAACTGCTAGAGGAAATGGCAGGAATACATGATGTATTTCATGTATGTAATCTCAAAAAGTGCTTAGCTGGTGAATCATTAGTGGTACCTCTTAAGGATATAGAGGTAAATGAGAAACTTAAGTTTGTAGAAAGGTCTCTACAGATTGAAGACAGGAAAGTCAAGAATCTCAAACACAAGAGACTAGTTCTAGTCAAAGTAAGATGGGATTCCAAGAGAGGACCAGATTACACTTGGGAGCTTGAATCAGAAATGCAGAGGAAATACCCACACCTGTTCCAGTAGACCTCGAGGACGAGTTCTAAAAACAAGGTGGGGAGGATATAACAACCCTCCTAAAAATATTTAGAACATCACTATACGTCCTAAAATACACCCCGTATACGTAAAATGGCCCTAAATACCTTTATATAATTAAAAATCAAATAAAATGAATTTTACCAGTCGCTCGCGGGGCGCGGCAAAGCTAGGTAAGGCTGTCGCGGGCCGCGACAACTAAGCCACCAGGAGCAGCCCGGTGCTGCCACGTGTTCGAATCGTGGCACGCCTAGTGGTCAAGTCAGCCAAGCTAGGGCCTACCCTAGCCTAGCTCGCGGGGTGCGAAGACCCCTTGTGTCTCTTTCGCGGGTCGCGAGGAACTCCATTTCCAGCCTATAAATAAGATCAATCAGTTTCATTTTTCGTCGTTCAATTCTCACAACTCTCTCTCAATTCTCTAAAGCTAAAATTATACCCGGGCATTATACCCACTAAAATAGCGAAGGTTTGCCTCAATGTAAGTATTATAACCCCCGGTTACGTATTAGATACGTTGTCAGATTAATCTAGTGCTCCGTAACAGCTGTCGAGGCTCTTTCGGACATAGTCGTTGGAGTTCTGTCTCGGGGAGGGTATAACTAATGTAAAATTTGGGTTATTATACTAACACGTGTGCATTGTTCTAATTAATAGATTATAACCATGAAGTCACAAGGAAAAACCTAAAAGTAACAATGTGAGAAATCTCCTTTTTGCGAAACCTTTTTGAAAACTGTTTTTACAAAACCTTGAATATTTTATAAATATAATTAGCAGTGATTGAGTCTTTATAATTCTTCAATTACTACCGGTATGTTGGGGTTTTGTATACAAAATGTTAAACACGTTACCATTGGACAATGAGATAGCCAATGAGTAATATAACCCACCAGTCAGGATTGACATTACTGAATGAGTAATTGTGTAGATATAAACATTGTAATCGCTCTCAATACTATAAAAAGGTAAAACCTGTTTTGATTAAACTAGGATTCCCTCACCAGTATTTCCCACTAACAAATGTTTTTAAAACCCATTTCAGGTAACAAAATGTGAAAGCCAAATAGAAGCCAGCTGGACAGCACTGAAGGCTTGGAAAATGTGGCTATAAAAGTTACCTAAATAAAGAAGATGTTTCATTTCAATAAATTAGGGTTTATCCCTATAAACAATGTTGTAATAGAAACTTGGGTTTTCTCATGTGTTTATTATTTATAAAATGAGGTGTTTTACTCTGATAAAATATTTCCTAACTACGGTCCTGATGAAAATTCCGCTGCCAAATTGATAAACACCGATACCACCAGCTCTGAGTAGGCCGCGGCCGCCCGCCTCCCGAGGCAGGGGTCGGGGGTTGCGACAGAAGGTGGTATCAGAGCTACAACCACTAATTTCAGCCACAGAAGTGTTCTGCTGATAATGAAATTGTCAATTATGTTAGGAAATAATCTATGTGACTATATGCATATCTGTATATTATTATTTTGTGTTATTTGACAATTTGTTAGTTTATAGTATGAGTGATAAAGGATCATCGGACGCCTATCGTCAATTGTCTAGTTCTCCTAAGATGAAGGAACTTCTTCCCAGCCTACCCCCTCGGGGTATTCAACTGACACAGAAGAAGGGATTTTCATATTCAAAGCACAATCCGAAGAGCCATTCACTACTAAAAAGAGAGGAAGGTTTAGTCGGGGAGGTCACGAGCGTAGGAAAAGGATGATAAAGTTACAGCAGCAGAGAGCATTAGCAGCTGCAAATAGAGAGATGAATGCCCAAACTCAGGATATGATCAATAGACAATTGGCCAATTTCCATATACTAGCTACCACAGCCGCAGACCCAAATTTAGAACAAATCATTGCACCACAGCCACTACCCTTGTTCCCAACTTAACCTATGGAAATAGAACCAAACCCAGGAGACGAGATTCCATCACCTGCCTTCGACCCAAACGAAATCCCTAGAGTCCCATCACCCCATCCCCCAGATTATGACCCATGGTTTGACGACCATAGGGATTACCGAGAACTCCACCCACAGGAGGAGCTCATACTGTACCCAGTAGCACCCTATCCCAACCTTGACCCTTTGGATCCGTACTGGGATAATGACCAGTAAATTAGGGAAATCCTAGAGAACCCATACCCATACGAAGAACCGATGCCCCAGTACCCTGACCCGATACCAGCACCCGCACCACCCATGAGTACCGAAAACGTGTAGGAACTTCGCACTTTTGGTGAAGAGTTGTTAGATGAAAGTGAAAAGATAAGGCAAATAGGGTAGAGGCTCGTCTGGAAATACGACGAGCGTAATTTGCAATATTGGATGGACCCCCACTAGTAATAATAATAAAAATAATAACCATATATATATATGTGTGTGTGTGTGTGTGTGTAAGTGAAAAAAAAGTTTTCAATTAAAATAGATAGTTTAATACCTACTGACGCATACTAGTATTGTATTTTAATTTCCAGTTGCAGTTTGTAATAGATATAGATATATATAAAATAGAGTAAATGTCGCAATGCACGACGATTTTGATCAATGTGTTTGTTTATGTGATTATTTACATTAAATCTTATTCTGTGATATTAATTCCTGATAAATATTTGTAAATCCAGATGGACAACGCAACAAATCAGGAAAACAAGAATAACGATAATAACAGGAACCAATTCTGTGATATTAATTCCTGATAAATATTTGTAAATCCAGATGGACAACGCAGCAAATAAGGAAAAGAAGAATAACGATAATAACAGGAACCAATTAGATAACAGTGCCATCCAACATATAGTAACACAAGGAATTAGAGATGCTATGCCATATATTATCCAGACTGTTAAAGAAGCGGAAAATAATAAAAGTAACAGTGGAAGTAAACGACCACCTACTGAACCCGATCACAGCGTAAACAATGGACCATTACTTCAATTGCCTATTTCAAAAAGAAGAAGAACCGTGCCTTATGGTTGTTCTTATAAAGAATTCTGGTCCTGCAAACCTATAGAATTCTCAGGCAATGAAGGAGCCATTGCAGCTCTACGCTGGATAGAAAAGACAGAGGCTGTCTTAAAAATAAGCAAGTGTGCAGAGGAAGATAAAATCATGTTTGCTTCCAAGTGTGCTGAAGGCTTGGAAAATGTGGCTATAAAAGTTACCTAAATAAAGAAGATGTTTTATTTCAATAAATTAGGGGTTATCCCTATAAACAATGTTGTAATAGAAACTTGGGTTTTGCCCATGTGTTTATTATTTATAAAATGAGGTGTTTTACTCTGATAAAATATTTCTTAACTACGGTCCTGATGAAAATTCCGCTGCCAAATTGATAAACACCAATACCACCAGCTCTGAGTAGGCCGCGGCCGCCCGCCTCCTGAGGCAGGGGTCGGGGGTTGCGACAACTTTAGTCTTTATACTTCATCAGGTCTTTGGCTATCAGTTGTTGAGAAGATCAGTGCTTAGAGATCATCAGCTGATAGATAACCACTGTCATGGGGAGAATCTAGAACAAGCACTGCTTATGATGATCAACTGTTGAGAACCAGTTTTGGCTTTCCTTATCATCTGTTCTTCTAGGCTTGAATGCATGGGCCAACACTAATATAACACATAATTATTCAAGTCAAATACATTAATATTGTGGGTTCCGGGTTAATGGGTTAAGTGAGGTAAACTTGGTGTAATTTAGAAGAAGTAGTTATGTAACCTTTGCTGTTAAAAAAAAGTGAGGTAAACAAGTTTGAAATGTTGTAGTCAAGTTGTAAGTGTGTTAAATGTGTCATAAATGAGTTGACGGGCAGTAAACTAGTTGTAATAAATAGGTTAAACGGGTCATAAATATACCAACCCAAGCGTGACCCCTCTCATTAAAAGAGTTGCACAGTTCTGTAAGATTAAATATAATTATTATGTTATATTTTATTTTATTGTGTAGCCATTATAATCATTTATATTATATAGATCAAAATATATTATACCTATAATATAATTAGTTGGTAATTGTTGATGGATCATATTACTATTACTAACTAATTAGGTTTTCCCTTGGGTGTATATAACGAGACTACTAGAGAGGGAATAAGGTTAGACTCTCATAACATCATACACAAAACCGTCTCCCTCTCCCTCTATATTACGAATTCCTAACCCTAGAATTCGGTATTACCATCAAGAGCATACATCCTAAATGGGAATCGGATCAAGCTGACAACTATGTCAATTTTTGTGGTTGCGTCCCTGACTGGATTCTCCGATGGCTTGTCTGCTATAACAGGTATGATTTACATGTTTTCCATAATGTTTATACAGAACTGATCAACATGTGGTGTCAGAACATATGTTGCTCAATCAGTTCTGTTTGTTTCCATGAATCTGGAATGAAATCTGGAAAACAAACTTTATGAAAACCTGATAAAATTCAAGAACATGAAATTCGGTTAAAACTTAAAATTCACGGATTTTATGTTCTAAACGGATGTTTAATCACATCCTAACTAATCACAATGTCGAAATCTGTATAAACATATAAAATTTTCATATTTCGGATTCCAGAATTTCATTTTATTATTTTAGGGTTCATCATGTTCTTATGAAAATTCGAATAAATTCCTATATTTTGGAATGAATTGAGGATCAGAGGGTGTTTTTTCTGTTTTTGATTAAGTTTTATCCAGTTAGGATTTTGAAACCTGTTTATTTTTAATGAATATAATATTTCAAAATCTTTTAGATAAATATAAATACCACTTAAACAGGAAACATGATCCACATAATCCCATAATTTTTGAATTTTCGCCCTTATCACAATTAACAACTATCTATCAAGAGAGTTCGAGTCTTGGAGAACAATTTTCGAGATCCATAAGAGATTTCGAGATAACATAGAACTCGAAATCTCATTAAAACTCAAAATCTTATTATTTTCGAAATCACATAAGCCTACTCGAAATCACCGTAGATCTCGAAACCCCACTTAGAAGTCGAAATCTTATCAGATCTCAAAATCAATAAGGGACTCGAAATCTCATTAAAAATTCGAGATTAAAATGCTACTCGAAATCATAAACATTTCGAGATCATTAGAGATTTTGAGACTACACAGGATTCTCGAAAACTAGCTTTTCTCGAAAACTTAATGTTTTCTCGAAATCTCGATCTGCGCTAACAGGTGGTTTGCTACTAAATAATTAGTTTTGTAAACGCTTAATAAGAATCAGATAACCTTTTACAAAACCAAATAGCTTAACTTAAATGAGCTTCTGATGTATCACTTCTACCTAAAGGTGATTTGATACATCTATCTTATTGTTCAAGTATAATGATAAGCTCTGTTATCTATGCCTTACAAACATGAATGTCTCACTTCTGCCCAAAGGTGATTTGATTCATTCGTGTCTTGCATATTTAATAGTGCATAACTAAGGTAATTGTCACACTTCTGCCCAAAGGTGATGTCACACCCCGATTTCCGGTGGGCCCGGAAGGGTCTAATTGTGACGGTTGGGTACTAGTTACAATCACAAGTTAATTTAATAACAATGCAGCGGAAGTAATAGGAGTAAAAATAAACATTCATTACATTGAAAGTATTTAATATTCAAATACAAGATTGTTCAAATAACATCCCACAGGCGGATCGAGACGAAAAGAAGCTTAGACATCACAGGCCTTAAGCTAGGACTAGGAGTTGCAAATTCCATTGCTTTTATCATAGCCGACCCGGATTCCCAGCCTAACAGTCAAGGTTCGGTACCTGCAGTTTAGTCTTTTGAAAATACGTCAGCTTTCGCTGGTAAATACAAATTGTTTATTGACGGGCTAACTCACACACCCTCTAATCATACTCTTATATCTACACTTTTCCGTACACTTTGGTACTTCTAGGCTACCTCTTTGGTCTTTACGTATGCAAATAAACAAATTTGTTGATGATTTTATTTAATTAAAATGAAGCTAAGAATATCATCAGTTGGCTAACTATCTAATTGCCTTTCCTTTTAGGAAAACTAGTTTTCATAAACTCCCTCCAAATACAATATAAAAACTTTTGTGTAGACACACCTCCCTGCCCCTTGGTCCACCCATAGTCACTACCACTCTCACATTTGATGCTAGTCTTTCTAAAAGCAAATTCCAACCGCCATATTCATTTCAAATTTTGAAATTTCAATATCTATATAAACAACCACCTCTCTTCTAGCCTCTAGGCAAATGAAATCAATAAGTATTAGAAAAGCTCCCAATATCCTCCACGAAGTAGCGAACAATGCCTCAATTTGATGATAATACTCCGAATCAAGGTTAGTCCATCTTTTAAGCGCGCACGTTAACTATATGTATCTGGATCATCAATGGATAAATATAATGTGTATGTAATGATATGTAGACATATTTATCTCCATCTGTTGCTGCAAAATATTTGCTTCTTCTTATGTTTGCATCTTGTGAAGTTACATCATGTTGATTATAGTTAGTCTGTCATGAAATGCAGTTGATTCAAATACGTATTTGAAACTTGGAATTAGCTCTAAATTTATCTAAAAACTTGATGCATACATTTGAATGTTATCTCCAACAATCTGCAGTATAGTGTATTTGATATTGTTGATTATGGTACAGTTGGCTCCAATATTTGATCATTATTGGTATGCTAAGTATCTTTAGATATACATTAGTTTGCATATAATTTAGCCTTAAGCTGTTTTAACTCTTTAATACGGAATTCATTACTCAATCATCAAGCATTAGTACAGTATATATGATATTAGTTCAAGAACTTCTGAAAGCATACAAGCATTACATATTAAAGTATTTGAAAACAAAAAGGGACATTTACTTATTATCACAAGCATTCTATCTTACAAGACTCGAAACATTTTCATCACACGACGAGTTCATATATATCATACTTCTTCCTGGCATATTCAACCAAGTGCAGCATCATCCCATACTTTGTTTGTCTTCTACAGTTCCAACACCAAGTCTGACAAAAAACATAAACAATGGGTCATATATATATAATATAGTAGGAGACCATAACAACCTTGTTCAGACCATATGATACTTACAGTCTGCATCAGATTTGATCCAGCATTCTCTATTCCCATTTGAATCACTGGCACCACATGTCATGTTGCCTTTTGTGTTGTTTGCAGTCTTTTTAGAAATATCCTGAGGAAACATAGGGATGTCTTCCCCAGAATGCATTTGGTTTCTTTTTTTATACCCATCGTCGTTCACGGAGGTGCAGCTCATCGCAAACCTGGAACGGTTTTGAGATTTTGGTGTGGTTTCTGGATGGACTTTTCTATGGAATATATGTAGGATCTGCATTAAAGATAAGTTAGGAAACTTAACTGAAAGTTTAACAGTTTCATGTCACATGAAACTTACCTCAGACCATTAGGTGATTAAGGAAGTGTTTGCATTTGCTTTTTGTTACTTATTTTCTGATTGTTGCAATTTTTAAGTTGCGATGATCAAATCTAAGTGTTTTATTTGGGGAACTAATATATAGTTTTATGCTACTTGTAAAAGAACTTGCTTTCCCATTTTTTAACATAACTTAAGAAACTTTTAATCACATTAAACTAGAGCCTCTCATTTTTTTCTTGAAAAAGGTCCCTTTTTTAATAGTTCATTAGATGATCACCACAATGTGCCTTTTGTGGTGGCCCATTTTGTTAATTATAACTTTTTTTGGACTCGTTTTGGTAACTATTATTTTTCTTTTGAAAGGCCCACTTTTATAATTTTAAGCATATAAACATAAAAATAATGAAAAGTTAAAATTAATAAAATGGACCACCACCAAAGGTTATTGCTATGTTTGACATTTACCATATATGATTATTAAAAAATAATGAAAAGTTAAAACATAACTATAGAAGCACATCCAATCATCCATATACCAACTCCCACAACTCATTTCACTTTTAACTATAGAAGCACATCCAATCATCCATATACCAACTCCCACAACTCATTTCACTTTAGCTAAATTATGTAATTTTAATTATTCACCACCACTTACTCACATGCAGTGCAATAAGAGGTTGACAATTCATAAGACTACTTGAAACACAACAAAAAACTAGACACGATAATAATCAGGTTTCAGATTGCTATGGTCAGATTGTACAGTTATCAAAACAAGCCGACCCATTTAAAATTTGAATAAAAAAATAAAAAAATAATAATAATTTATAAGTTCAATGCCAACCCGTTTAACCTATTTACTACTTTATTACGACTTCTATACGACCCGTTAACATGTTTACAACCTATCTAACCCGATTACACCTTAATTACAACCCATTTATCGCCTGCCAACCAGTTTACACAGGTCTTGTCAGCTTTACATGGCTTTAAGCGTGTCTGGGTCAAGGTTGATGTCTTTGATACGAATAAATTTACATGTCGTACGCGTTTGGTTTCATCAATACAACCTAACCCGACACAATTTCCACCCGTACTGTAATGACTTACATAAAGCTGAAATATACATACCTTATTCAGTTTCTTATCAGCTGAAGCACTATCAATAGTTCCTCCAGAGGCTTTTTTTCCTTTTAGTATCTTTTTCATTAAGTGGACAGCAGACTTTTCAGTTTCTTTATCTTTCTCCTTCATTTTCTCAACCCTGTTGCATTTATTCCCATTATTTTCTTCTGCCAATTTAGTTTTCTGAAACAACTCCCCTAGTGAAGTCCTATGTTCTTTCTTTCCACTAGTTGTTTCAGGCAGCCCAACAGTTGAACCAAACAGATAGCCCTGAAGCGGGCACGCAACCGACCCATACTCGCTTTCAGAAGCTTCTAGAGGCTTCCCACTAAGCGTAATCGTACTGCCGTGGCTGCTTCTTCCATTACTAACGTAACTGTTTCGCCCAGATGAATCGTCTTCTTTCCCTTCAGCGATTAACACCTTTTCCAGCTCATCGTTGAAGAACTGCAGCTCATTTTCAGTTGCTTCGGTTTCCTTTTCCATTATATATTCAACTGATGTGGAAAAGGTAGGTGTTGCTGGATCACTAGTGACCGGATCCATTCCAAGCGTCCCAATCGCTAGAAATCCATGAAAAAGTTCAGAAAGTGCTTCAGAGGATTCTTCCATGTGTTCATCGTCTGCTCTCACTGCTTCTAGACACGCAAACGATCGTCGAAGCTGGTTTTCTCTTGATTTGTTTGACTGTTTGGTGTAATAGTTTGACTTTGGATAGTAGTCAAAGTCATCAAGTGATGGTTGGCCCATTAAACAATTGCATGGGTTCCCTGCAAAGTAATCTCATTAAATCAAGAAATATGTAACAAAATAATTTAACAATATGTTCATGGTCATTTAATGACATACCTGTAGTAAATTCTTTCAATGGCTCTCCATTTCGAAACTTGCGGTGCATCCAATCTAGCAGCTGTTACGTAAACATGCAAAGCATATATGAGTCGAAAAAGGGTTTACATAACTACATTGTATCGATGTATTTCACAAAACTAGAACTTACCTTCATTTTTTTAGTTGTTACTCACTCAACTTCTGACAAGAATGAAGAAGAAAAAAATGGTTTCTTATGTTAATATGATGTGTTGAAGGTCAATTTTAATTGTTGGTGAATACAAACATGAAGAAAATAACAAAGATTTGGTTGTATACTTGTCTAAAGATCACATTATTGGCCCACTAGTCAGCAATCTCTGGGCCAACAAGCTGTTTCATGTTTGCATATATACATCTTCCATGTGCCATAAGCTTTAACTATCCAACATTCAGTTCACTTTTTCTGTTCATTATTTATGTTACATTACAGTCCTATTTACCTGATGCTAAATATGATTGAGATGTGACACATCATTCACCTTTAGTTTAATTGTTACTAACTACAACTAAAATGGACCTTCATGTTATTTGCTGACGCGTCATAGTTCGCAATGTAAAAGTCTGAAACCGACCTTCATTTTATCACCAAGGTACAAACATATATGGAGGTAATCCTAGAATTAGTTAACAGATTTGCATTTGTAGCAACCGCATAAAGGCAAATGAGTCTAACTTAAAACGGGTATAACTTTTTAACCAGCCTAGAGTTACATGGATTGTAAAATATGGACTGAAACAGCATAATGGGCCAGACGTTATGACAAATAGTCATAGGTGGTTTGCGACTCTCAGACCCGAATTCTTTCATGTGGAACACCTATGTTAACTTTTACCGTTTTCTCCAACTTTGGTCATTTTGATTGATTCCGTTTTCTTTACAAAAACGATGAATTTGTTGGTTCAGGCCCCAAAATACACACACTCACTGCTACAACTCTCTTATGTGAAATGTGTTTTAAACTCTTAAATATGAAAAGAAAAGAAGTGTATAAGATTTAACAAGAAAAGGCTGCACATTCATTCAATAGATTAAAGGCTATAAATAGCCTACATAAACCCAAAGAAAATAAACAAAAATCTCTAAAAACTAGCCACTACCCCTAGAGACTAGGATACTTTCATGACTAAGTAATCTAATTTCTTTTTCTCCCTATGAATTCGGTAACTATTATTTTTATCAATTATTTAATTCATTAAACCAAAACAACCTGAAATACTAATTAATAAAACCAGCTTGATCCCTCACCGACCGAAACCATCAAGATTATCCAACAGAATTGTGGCTTTTATTAGTTCTTAAGTTCATTTAGCAATTTAATTTCATTTCTAGGTTGCCCGTTTTCATTTCTCGGCTTTTCTTTTAAAGCTTCTGCTCTGCGTCAAAAACAAAGGGATATAGGCCATTTTTAATAAATTTAGATCATGGCGGTTTAGGTGTGTCTACTCTTACATGAAATGCTGCTTGCAATCCAAACAAGTGGGAACAAGTGTTTGTTATTACTTCTAATGGTTTAGTTAATGGTCACATTAAGCATGGCCCCACAAAGATGTATGCTTATCTATGGCCTAATAGGATCGGAAGATCGAAAACAATTTGATGTGCATGGACATAATATCTTGTTTGGCTGAAAAAAAAAATCTAATAGCTTATTTCTTCTATCATCATGTAACCATTAGACTGTGGGGTATGGGGCGGGGGTTTGGGCGTGGGTTGGGGGAAAACGCCCAAGCCACCACCCCGGCTGGGCTTGGGTTGGGGCGTGGTCCTTGGGGCTTGGGTTTCAAGCCGGGCGTGGGGCGGTCTTGACATCCTAGCTGGCGGCCTCCTATTCGCTGACCCCGCCATGTCATAGCCGGCCATTTGAAAAGTTTGAATTTTAAATTCAAACCGTTTGTAATTTTTTTTAAATAATCTGTCACGCGGTGCACCTAACCCAAGCCAAACCCACGCCCTGCCATACCCCGCGGACACGTCACTAGGCGGTGAGGGGCTCCCATTCCACGTGTCAACAAATGCCCCAACCCAAGCCCCACCAAGTTCACTTCTTTATGGTATTAAATAATAAAAGAGTTGATTATTGTGATCTAGTAGATATTTATGTCATCCTTCTTTATTAGAAAGCTAAGATACAAGATTTTGACACTTAGACTAGACGGTATGGGGGACGGCCAAGGGCCGTCGAGCCCCGGCGCCGCCCTGGAACACCGCCCCCTATGGGCCGGCCCGTCTTCACCAGCAGATCCCAGACGATCTCGCCGCCCCTCTCCAACACACACACACACACACCTATACATACATATATATATACATAAAGGGGCTCATCCCCCACCCCCTAGGTCCATCCCCTTTAGGCCCATCCTTACACCCGCTTACGTGGCGGTATACGTGACAGTCCATCCCCTTGGGAATGACCCTCACCATACCTTCCAGTCTTAGTGACACTTTTATATACATGGGAAATATTTCGGTCAGAAATGGGTTAGATTGGTGTATTTATCTCTTCTCTTTGTTTACTTTGCTTCATTGGCACCTGCTCTCCCACTTGTTTAAGATGTTGGTATTGTGTCTTGTTCACATGACATTATTAGTGTACTTTTATTTAAAAAAAAGACCAAACACTTGGCAAAATTAGTTTGGGGACTTTATTAGAAAAAACTCTACGTTAGATCTTAATTAAGTAAAACACATGCAGTTTACACTAATAGCTCCTTCAAGTAGAAGCTGGATTCAAACCTAATACCTTTGGCAGATATGTGTCATGTTGTGTTTTCTTTTGTTTTAAAATATATAATAAGCGTTCTTTCGTTCACTTGTTAGTTGTTACCTCGACTTGCATGTCGTATGGATTTGTTGCGCCCTTTAATCTTTTGGTCTCACGCCTTCGGTTTTACAATCACAGAGTGTGTTCATTCACTTGTACGGTATTTAGAAAACTTGTGACTTCATGGTGACATAGGAAAAGCAAAAGTCAAATAAAAATAGAGGTGATCTAGAAGGGCCCTTGAACGTGAAAGAAAATTGCTTGGCGATATACTTTAATTATGAGATCATGTAAACTCAAGTGTCGTATTTGTTGGTTTGTGTATGGAAAGATTTAAAGGACATGGATGATATGATAAGTTAACTACCATCATGGGCTATGTTTGTCACCTATTATATGACTCATATACATATTGAACAATAAAGCGTCGATCATAGACCCCCCCTTAATGGGTTGGGGACAACATTACTAAGGTGTTTCTTTTTAGTGTAAAATAAGTGAAGTGCTTAAAATGAGTTTATTATTACAATTCCATACTCAAAAACAAGTCTTGCGACAATGATCATGCGTTCGATATACACATTTTGTGAACATGTGTGGAAATATACACATGTAACACCTTATAAAATCGTGTCCAATGATGTGTTGACACGTGTACTAAACCCTAATGAAGTTAAACGTTGACTGCGAGGAACTAATTTTGACAAAATTTAAAACTATGAATGTGGAGGGACTAAAAGTGTCAACATGCTTAAACTAAGCCTCTGAGTGACCTTACACGGTATTCGTATTCTCTTATAGAGCCACATGTTGGATAAACGAAACCGTTTAAGATGTAATTCAAAATTTGTGCATCGAGTGGTTAAAAGTGTCAACATGTTAATTCTTACCTCTGAGTGACATTTTAACGAACCTGGAGCATCGTGATGTTCGATCATACTCTCGGGAATGCCTAATATGGGCTATGTAGGGCTTTGATGCCATTAAACGATAATACGCGCAAGTTTGTGCGTTAAAAGGACCAAAAGCGTCAACGTGTGAAACTACGCCTTTGAAAGACCTTTTAAACGAACCGGAAACTCTGTGATACTCGGTCGTACTCCCGGGTGTGCCTAATATGGGCCACTAAGGGCTTCCATGACTTATATTAACATTTTAAATGAGATTATAAACTTTTGTCCCTAAAGTGTAACTTTTAAAAGTTAAAAAGTATATAAAAGGAACAAGGACCAAACTTGCCAAATCATGAAAGATGAAACTATTTCCTGGTTTTGGGTCGAGTCGCAGGCCGCGACCCGCCAACCTGTTTCTCTCGCGGGTCGCCAGGCTCTACAACAGCAACCCAAGTTTTTATTTGATTGTTTTGTTATTACTTGTTCTCCACACATGTTATACAAACCATTTGATCATTCTATGGGTTATTATCGGGTATTAGACACCTGGTAAGACACTTGTCATGATCTCATAAACTGATTAAACTCCCTAAACACATGTCATAATCCTAGCAAATCCCAAACACTATATAAAGGTGTTAACTTTCATTCAAAACTTGCACCTTTCATTTCTATCTTCCTATTCTCTCAAATCTGGAAGTTCCTGAGCATATTGGGAGCATCCTCTGAGCTCTCTTCAATCCATAGGATTACTTGTAAGTGTTCCTTTCGTGACTAGTTGTTTTATTTGACTTTTAAAGCCGAAAAGTCAAACGTTTACGATAAACGCTTTGACTTTTAGCTAGACCTTAAATCATCAAGCCATTGTTCGCAACGAACATGGCTACGTGTTCGTAATTAGGTAGGTGTTAATCTCTCAAAAGGGCACATCCTAAGAATCACGTTTGCCTGGTCAATTGACGAGTCAACATAATATTGTTTTAAAAAGTCAACGGGTCAGTTTTTGAAATAATTGCGATATGAGTTTAGAATTGTTCTAAAATATGTTTTATCATTTAAAAAACTTAGTAATAATTATTAGAACATGTGTAAACATGTTCGACTCGTCAATTCCAGTTTTAGGGTCGGTTCGCAACCGAAAGTCGCGAAGTTTGACTTCTACGTTGACTTTCGATTATGAACCAAAATAGACTAGTATGCTTTTGATTTTAAGGTCCCGTTATGATCGTATTATAATGTAGCATAACCCTATAAGGTTACATTATATGATCATGCTAGTAATCTGAGTTTTATGCAAGTTACCGTAATTATGCCATACTTTGACCGTTATGCCCTTTTTAGCAAAAATAAGGTTTTAGACACCAATAAGCTTGCAAATGATTTAGGTACTGATATGTTAACATGTTTAACATATTTTGATGTTACAAAGCTGATCATAAACTGAGTATGCATATAATGTCGTAAATTGTGCTTTAAATTGACCAAAATGCCCTTTTCGCGCGTAGATCAATTTTAAGCACAATTTCTCATACCAAACTCATTGCCTACTGATTTAATATCATAATTAGGATATTTTGGGATATCTATTCAGTTCACAAACTGAGTTTATGCATATGTTCTTGAATTATGTCCTTAAATGACGATAATGCCCTTTTTACACCTAAAATGGTTTTAAAGCATATTTTTCATACAAAACCTTTTGACCACTGATATGTTATATTAATTAACATATTTGGATCATATAAACCTGGTCATCACATCAGTTTTCCTTAAACATCGCACATATCGTCATTTAACGATTTTAATGCCGTTTCGGCGCGTAGTATGGTTTTTAAACCATAACTACCAACCAAGACTTGTTACTTACTGATTTTATAAATCATTTTAAATATTTTTACAGTAGGTATATGATATAAACTCAGATTCCAAAATTAGCCTTCGAAACTATGTGTGAAATTACCAAAATGCCCCTACGGAACATAGTTTGGTTTTAAACTATAAAACACACATATGTTTGATATCATACTGATATTATATCATAAATAAAGTGTTTCTTAGAATGTTTATGGTCGTAACATCAGATAGTACGTAAGTTCCTTTTATACGTCGTAAAATGACCAAAACGTCCTTATGAGGCATAATTTGATTTTAAAACCTTAACGGGCATACAAGTTGATATCCTACTGATATTATAAATTGTTTATAGGACATTGGCATATGGAACTTGTTCATGACTCATCCGGTTATTCGTTATCGCTTATACGCGTACGGTTAGACTTACGTAACTAGTTTACGTAAGTTTACCGAAACAAGTTTAACCTTATCACTTTTACTTCAAAATCTAGAATGTATTTAGTTTACCCATATTATGCAAGTCTTCATACTTGATGGGTCTAAATTCCATTCTAATCCGAGCATTGCTTAATCTAGCGTATCATACTGTTTTTATACTTGATACTAGCCGGTCTAAGTATATGACTTAATTAAGACCCGTTAGCATTCTAATTGGTTATTTATACCATCATTCCAGACTAGATCCTTCTGGTAAATTGTACCTACGCATATTTAATTGAATACAGCTGAGTTATTATAAATCTTGCAATTTAAGACGAGCTAGCTCAGGTAAATACTCTTAACCTATTTTCCCCTATACGGGCTTGGGATACGGTAAAATATTTACCGCATGGTCAGGTATGGGATTCGAAGACCAATGTGTCGGGAAATTCAAATAACTCGTTTTAATTCGTATTGCTTGACTGAAACATTGGGGGTTAATGCGACTGTATCCTGGATATCCTTGTCTCATTTAATTGCAAATGGCCACGATCTAAGCACGGGGTGTAGGCATACACCTGATAAATGCGATATGGTTTATTTAATTCCCCTAAAAAGGAATAAGTTATAAAAATTTTGATACCCAATATGGGTTTCCCGAATAAGGGATAAGTGGTGTGTCAGTTAATCATGAACCGACATAGTTTTCGGGCCCCGTATGTATTAGCAAGTTATGTAAAACTGATAACATGAGATATAGTTTGTCCCAAGTATAAAAGATCTCCCGTGCCTTGTGCACCTAAATCAAATTTTGAAAATATTTTCAAATGTGTCAGTCGATTGTATTTACCAGTGAAAACTGACGTATTTTCAAAAAAACTAAGTGACAGGTACAAATACGTAAATAGGCTGGAAGCTGCTCAGATTTGTTAGACGAGGAAATTGCAACTCCTTCGCATAAGCCTATAGTCTGATTAACTTATTTTGTATATGATGATCCGCCAGTGGATTATTGTTACAAGCTCGTCTGTACTTATTACTTTGGTATTTTCAGACAATTGAATTTGTAATAATATTTTATATTCCAAAGACTTCCGCTGTGCTATTCTGTGTATGTTTGACTATGACGATACCAATCTTATGTCACGATACTCCCAACCGGGCCCACCGATTTGTGGTTGAAATATCAGGGTGTGACAACACAAGTGCATGCATGAACAAAACGAAAATGCAACGATTTGTATAAGAGACATGTGACATGGTTGAAAATTCACTTCGCTACGCTTGAAACCTTTCATTATAATATGTCAGCTTATTTGGTTGAAAATTTACTTCACTACACATGAAATCTTTCGTTATAATATGTAAGCTTACTACAAGAGTCTTCAATTCCATTATGAGATTTCGTCACCAATGGCATGTCGAGAAATCGGATTCAAAAAAACACTATGAACAATTATAAGACTTGTTAAAAGTGCAAGAACAATAAAAAAAACATAATAATACTACATAATTAACTTGATGTGTGTGAATGGACTATGATCACGTCCAAATTAGTTATTTGAAATTTTATTGATTCTAATTTTGATATAAAGTTGAGAATTACATATAGCACTACAAGGAACCTGTTTTAAAACGTTTCACTTATTTTACTTAAATTTTACCTGTTTAACTTATAGAGAATACATAAATTGAGTCCAATCATTTATAAATAAATGGATCAAAGCTGTGATTTGTGACTTGCCATCTCTACCTAATACATTCAACTACTCGGTTTGGTGTCTATAGTGATGATTGGATTACTTGTAACACGTAAGAAACCTTATCTTTGTTTTTTTTTTTTTTTTTTTTTTTTTTTTATTTCATTACATTTTAAAATTTGTCTTGTTAAATGTCATATGAAAAGTACAATATTTTTTAGGTTAATAATTTGATTAGAAATCACATATGTATTACACGGGTATGTATGGTTGTTATAATGCCTAAATCTCCTTTTAACACACATATTCAATTATTCAATCATTAGAGTAGCATCTCCAACGCTAAATATTTCAAATGCTTATAAACACCCATTCCCACATCAATAAATTATATTAATTCCGAACACCCATTTCTGTTTCAATGCTACATCTTTTTTCAAACACATTTTTAAATATATATACACACGCACACACACTTAGTTATAAATCCATATACTACATGATTTGAATAAATATAATATTAAATAGTTAATATGAAGATTCAATAATTATAAAATGACATTTTAAGATAAGATATGACTGAAAGGGGTGAAACAAGAGAAAAGATAAAAAGAATTTAGGGCTCACAGAATTATGACAAGTGACGCAACTAGTTACTTATTTATTAGGCGTAAATGTCTTTATGAATCCTTAATTTATTTAGCGGCTTGTTTGGAAACCAATGCACCAGCAAAGAGTACTGAGCCAGTGAACGAGCTAACTAGATAAGGAGACTTGAACCTGTAAGTGTTAAGCCAATAAGAGTACGATGATGTGGTGGTGCGTGAGTGGTCGAGTGAGGGTCAGGAGCATAGATGAATGGATAAATGGGTAAAAATTTTATTCAACATCATTTTGAAACTTAGGGGCTATTTGGAAACCTCTACGCCGCTAAGTGCTGAGTCATTAAGAGGTCTGATTGGGTAAGAGACTCTGAATCATTAAAATGACTGACTTGGCTCGACCTGATTGGTTGGTGGTGGGTCGAGGAGGTGTGGTGCGTGAGTGGTCGGCTGAGGGTTATGACTTATGAACACAAATGAATGGATAAATGGGTAAAATTTCATTCAACATCATTTTGAAACTTAATAGCCAATAGGTAAGAGGCTTTCCGACTGATATAAAGGTATCCTGTTAGTGAATCAAACACACTTAATGTTGACTGATTCTGAAATAGCCTTTTAATAAAATCATTAGGGTGTACGGTGTGGTGCGGTAAACACCATCGGTAACGGGTTTACCGATCGGTAACACCGCCGCCGATGGTGTTTACCGATCGGTGACTTGGGCAACTCTGTGAACCTTTACCGATCGACAAAGGGGCAAGTTTTGAACGTTGGAGACATTCAACGACTATATAGCCGTTTAAAACAATTTTTTTTTTAAATTTAACTATAAATACCAAACGTAAATTCATACCCAAACACATTCAAATTCATACCCAAACCAAAAAATACCAAACATTTACCCAATCATTCCAAAACAAAATGGCGGATGAAATCCCGTTGTTTTTTCCACCCGATAGTAGCGACGAATCATCCAATAGTAGCATTCTTTTTTTCTAAAATCTCATCGAAGAAGCCGAACTTTAAGACACGGGCACATCTAACTGAAGAAGATATATTGAACGTCAACGTGAGGTTGGGCATGAGACACTCATGGCAGATTATTTTGTTGAAGACCCGAAATACAACGAAGATATTTTTCGGCATAGGTTCCCTATGTCGAAACGTTTGTTTCTAAAAATTGTGAGCGACATGGAAGCGAACGACTCATGGTGTCAAGAGGCCTTCGATGCGTGAGGTAGGTAGGGCTTTACGTCGTTGCAAAAGGTTACATCGGCTATTAAATAGCTCGCAACTGGTATCACTCCAGACGAGAACGACGAGTACTTGCATATGGTCGAAAGAACTTCCCGCGAGTGCCTAGAATATTTTTGCGACACGGTTTGCAAAATATACGCTCCGGAGTTCTTACGTAGACCGACAAGCCACGACATGTCACTTTTATACGAAGCTCATGAGGAAAAACATCACCTTCTAGATATGTTCGGTAGCCTTGATTGCACCCATTTCGTTTGGCGAATGTGTCCCACAGAGTATCGAGGCCATTATATGCGAGGAGATCACCGATACCCGGTTGTTATGCTCGAAGCGGTTGCATCTCAAGATTTATGGGTTTGGTATGCTTTTTGCGGTCCACCTAGTTCACAAAACGATATCAATGTGCTACAACAATCTCAGCTATTTTTAACGGAACGAAATGGAACCGCGCCTAAATGTCATCTTACGTTAACAACCATTTATACAAACATGGTTATTTGCTCGTGGATGGAATCTACCATACATGGTCTGTGTTTGTGAAATCGATTCCATACCCTCACGAAGTAGACAAAAAGAAGTTCAAGAGGCAACACAAGGCGGCAAGAAAAGACGTCGAACGGCCTTTTGGTGTTTTGAAGTCGAAATGGGGTGTATTGAGTCGGCTGATGCGAGCAAGGAGCGTTAGAAAAATTAGGAATGTTGTGTACACGTGTATTATTTTACACAAAATGATTTTAAAAGACGACGGAAACGTGATAGCACCGGTACACATTCGAGATCCTCCAGTCGAGCCCGCTCTAGACGATACGGTGTTGGACGAGCTTATGGATAAATATACGAATTGGAGACTAAAACACGATCTCGTGAATCATCTCGCAAGTCAAGATTTACCACACCTGTTGGTCGATTCTGACGAAGACTAGTTTAATTTATTTCAATTTTATGTAATTTTAATTTACTGTAATTTTAGTTGTTTTTAATTTAATGTAATGTTATTTTTAATTTATCTACATTTATTATGTTAAAGTACATGTTTAAATATTAAATATACTAGTTTAAAAAATAAAATAAAATAAAAAATAGTTTACCTAATCCAAGATAGGTAAACCATTGCCAACGTTTTTGAGCAATATGTAAACTAATTGGGTGAATTGACGTGACACTTTTTGATTGATTGAATGAGGAGTTTACATATTTGGAATAGGTAACCACTCCCTTCACCCTTATGAGGCTTTTAAACAGCCCCTTTATTGGGTAGAAAGTTTGCTGCCTGATTTAAAGGTATCCTTTAAGTGAAAAACACTTAATGTTGACTGATTCAGTTACAGAGATGTATTTTTAAGGAGGGAATCTATACAATCAAACGGTGCCATATTTGAACAATAGATACACTTAGTATTTTTCAAGGTATAGTAAATAAAAGTCAACAATCAAAGGGTTGCATATTTGCACATTACATGCAGTTAGTAGTTTTCAAAATATAGTAAATAAAACTTGGGGAAGAATTTACTAAAAAGTGAGTTTTGCCTAAATAGCCAATAAATGATAGTGGATATAATGTGTGACACTTTTTATAAGTAAGATGGAAGGATATTTTGATCTTAAAACACAAATTTTCACTCTTTTGTTTTTTTTTTTTCAAAAAATACAATACAAAAAATCTAGAACAAAAATCCATTACAAAATATTTAGCACAAAAAGATCCAGCACAGAAAAAAACCTATCACAAAAAAAATCAGAACAAAAAAATGTAGCATAAAAAATGTAGCACAAAAATATATTACAAAAAATCTACACAAAAATGCTATACCACAAATACAACACATATTTTGAGTTTTTTAGTTATCTTATTTTATGTATCAATATGTTACTTAAATTAAAGATAAAAAATACTCGATTTTATGGCACGATTCTTTTAAAAAAATAATGTCGTATGAAAAAAAAATATGAACGTTTAAAAAATGGTAGGTGATATGCATTTGGAGAAAGAAAGTCAACAAATAGGCTATTCCACATATATCATTTTTCCTATATTTCTCCTATGTTTTCATTTAGCTACTGATTTGAAAAATGAAAGGTTAAAATTTCTTCTTGTAGACAAAATTAACTTTTATATTTAATCGTACCATATAAAAGTGGAGGTGGACAAAATAAAAAAATTCTCTAAACTAATAAATATAATATATAATCAATATATTAGGATGAACAATTAACAGTTAAAAAACACTAGATATATGTATAGGTAACAGATCCTGTACAAGACATCAATTTTGTACAGAGACACGTTTAGTTATTGATCTTCTAAGATCATTGGCTCAAAATAAGGTAGTGGCAATTTCTTAAATCTCATATTCAAACAATTGAAAAAACAAATTGAAAGAGGGTATTGTGGCCCTTTCTCACTTGAACTCTTTCCCCTTTGATTTTCAAATGGCTAAAACTTTTCATATATTAATACTTTTTAAAAAAAAAATACACCGTATTAACGAGCATTTCATTCTCTTTAATTCGAGTAGCTTATTGCTATAGTCTTCTTAAAAAAAGTTTACATAATTTTGAATACCCATTATGTGATTTTGAATATCCAACAGATGACTTCATGATTTTGAATACCCATTACGTGATTTCATTATAGTATGTGAAACCACACTAAGTGATTTGTAACACCTCGAAAACGGGTTGATAGTCAAACCAATTTAATAATAATGAAAGAACGGGTAAAGTACCGTTAGTAATAAAAGCTAACCCGTAAACAAATTAACTAGGAATAATTAACGTAGTTGATTATTATATTTCTAGTGATAAAATTGGATAATATCCATTATTAATAAAAATCTAAACCATGAGGGACTAAAAGTGGGAAAAACCTAAAGTTTAGGTTTATTGTGATCAAAACTCAAAACATACACACTAAGTGTGCGTGTGTAGCGACCAGGAGAAGAAAAGAACAAGTACAAACCCTAGTTCTTCCATGAATCATAAAATTGGAAGGGAAATTGAAGCTCAAATTCGGGTTTGAAAGTATATCAACTATCACCTAATCATGGGGATCATAAGGTATGCCGAATTTTTGACATTGATGAAGTTGTGAAATTTGATTAACATTACAAGATGCGATCTGCGTATGAATCGTAGAGGCTATGGCCGAATTAGTAAAGTATGATTGCTTAGGAACAAACCCTAAGTAGAGATTTAAAGTAAAATTGCTATGATTAGGTGTTTGGATGGATTACCACACCTAGCTAAGAGGGTTTTTATAATATGATGATGTTAGTGTCTAACTTGTGATTAGAATCATCATATTGGATAATAAAGACAATGTACTTAAACAATTTACAAGTTTGAGTACTTGATCATACATGTTTCGAAATGAGTTGTCGAATGTTGTAATGAATTTTGGTGATTTTATTCATGTATATGATGTTTGAAATCATGATCTCTACTAGTTGATATGTAGAACTTGATTATATTAGGTGTTCAGATGAATGCTGTAGGACCGGTTTAACTCCGTTTCGATTGCGAACCGACTCGTACAACGTGCGGAATCCGTGCACGAGTGAGACCGAACACACAAACAATAAAATAAACTGTGATTCTTTGATAGATTTGATAGTGTACAAGAACCTGAATCACGTGGACAAGCTTTCTCTCTTTAGAATCTCTCTCTAGATCTCTAGCTCTCCAAATGCTCTAAAATGGCAAAAGTTTCAAACCTAACACTATAATTCCCTATTTATAGGCACAAGGAATATAAGGATTTCTCCTTATTTACAAGTTTGCCACCTTGTCCTTTTAACTAGATATTACAATAAAAGCTTAGACTTCTTCGGTTTCTGCTACGTGCTAGATTGACGGAGGCGATAGACACTTAATGCACTAACAGACTCCCCCTTGGATATTGCCGTAGTCAATCTCATAGCATCTTGTCTTTCTCTATCTTGAACAGAATCCCCGTGGATCTGTCTTCAACTCAGTTGCTCTCCCTCTCAGTAGTCTTTTTCTTCAGGCTCCCCCTTTCGTCAAGCTTCCGTGCTTTTGGGATCGACACCTGGCTTTCCGGGTACAAGCTCCTCCTTGCTTTGAGCTCGTCTTCAGACTCCCCCTTAGACTCAGCTTCCGGGATCGTAGTCTGGACTTTTCTTGCAATCACTCATACAACTATAAGTAACAACATTTTAGTCTTCCAGATATCGTAATCTGACAATTCAATCTTCTCAAAATTACTTCTCATGAATTTGGTAGTTTCATCGAATCGTATCGGAAACTAACTCTATAACAATATAAGCATCCAAATCCCCCACAATTAATCATCCAAGTCCAACTTAATGACCTTGGAGATATCACAAACTGTTTTTTTAAAATTTTTAATTTTAAAACTTCAAGTTTCAAATTAATGAACTTGTTTTATTTTCAGAAACACAACCAGCTTACTTAGATTTTGAAACTCAGCATTTCAGACATCAGTTGTCGAAAATAAAGCAGAAATCAAAATCTTTTTGTATATTATGAAAATATAAAGCAGTAAAGAAATATGTACAAACATATTTACAGATAATATTTTTGTTTGAGTATGCGTCAGAGGATCATATCAGTTTTTGACAAGTCACAAGTACCGTTGAGCTTAATTTCACTTTAAGAATTAAACAATTCACTTAGATTGTCGATATACTGATCCACTTAAATTTTCACACAAATTTCAACTGATTCAGGATACGAATTAGATGTCTTATGAACTTAAACTCATTCATGTGTCCCACCTCTTGAATATACTCCCATATCCAGAATCCCAATAATCAGTCTTACAGGTGAGTATACTACAATGATATCTGTATATAAATTAGGTATGCGAGGGCCGAGGGATCTCAGGTCGATACTTCCGTATACGCAGAGAGATATCAGCTTCGACTTTTCGGTGTGTCCCCTTTAGAGGATCTTTTTGCTTACAACAGCAGCATTTATCAATTTTATTGTTTCAGCATGCTGAGGGTTTAATGCTGTGTTTCAAGCATTGCAGCAAGTATTAGCCAAGGACTAGGTCAGAACTACCGTTCAGCAGAAGTCCCGGAATAATACCCCAGACATCATTGAGTATAAAAACCTAGTATATCAGATTATGAGACCTTTCAAACGAGATTTCAGGGGTTACCTATATATCCAAGTAGTGTTCCCCACGAAATAAGCAAGTGTTTGAATTTAGGTTTATATCCCGAAAAAGTTTACTAAGTGTATAAAAACCTACCGACACATCCACGGTGAGATCGTTTAACACATTTAAACTTTTCAATTCTTTAGCATACTGTAACTGTCTACTGATGTACTATCATTTCCTCTTTTTACGCAAAAACTCAATTTTTAAATTTTATCATGTTTTTGACTTTTTCAAATTTTCAAATGTTTTTGTATTTTCTAATGACAATTTTTCTCCCCCTAAAATGCAAAATCATTTAAAGAAAATTTGACAACCAACACTGATATCTTTGTCTCGCCATCCATTTTCTGCTTCAAGTGCTCTGATTTGCAGAAAATATAACGTACCCCCATGATTTACAACCCATTGATCTTAACAGTTTGAAAACCGTGTCTCAATCTGATGAAAGTAATCATGTTTGTTCAGCCATGAGGGTTTCGGCATATTCAATCAACATACATTCAAAACAAAATTAAAAACAAACATATTTTTGTTTTTTTTTTTATTTTTACAATTTTTAGGATTTTGAAAATATTGTTTATTTATGTACAGAAAACACTCAAACTAAACTCCCTGTTCAACCAAACCAGGGTTCAGCAACCTCTTCCTGTGCCAGGCTGCTCCAACTATCATTCTCACAATCTTCAGCTTCGTTGAGCACCTGCACATTCAAACTTTATCAATCATTTGAACAATTTAGCCCAGGTCTGTTGGACCTTAGGCATTTCAACACAATAATGTTCATTTAATTTCGGAAACTCTTTATCATTTAAAACTTTTTCAGCATTGACTTCAACTTTCTCATCTTTTTCCAACGTCACTTGTTTCTTAGCACTCCACATTTGTCCTTCCGGAGTACCTCTTTTGTAAAAGTTTGTCTCTTTTTGAACCTTTTGATTTTGAATAACATTTTTAGGTTTCCAAAACTCTTGAGGTTTTGTCATATCAACAGATTTTCTCCAACTTTGTGTTGTTCTCAATCTGGGTGTGTGAGAATTCCAGGTCTGTCTTGAATCGAACCTGTTCGGGTTTGATTTCCAATTTTGATTTGAAGCAAACTTGTTTGTATTGTACCTCCAAGTTTGTTTGGAATCAAATCTGGTTGACCTTGGTTTCACATACTCAGATTTCTGTTTTACAACATCAACAGGCTTTGGATTTGGACACTTTCGTGCAACATGTCCAATTTGATCACATTTAAAACACACTTTCTTTGAAACGTCCTTGGCCTGTTGTTGTTTCTTTTTCATAGCATCAAACTCCTCATTAGACTGTTGTCCAAATTTGAGTTTTTCCTCTTCTTTCAAACTTTTCCCTTGAACAAAATTCATCTTTTGTTGCAAATTTGGTTTTTTACTTTGATTCCAATTCCGTTTCTTTTTATAACCCAAACCAGCCTTCATGTTTTTCTTCTTAAAACCAGGTTTGTTATAAAAAGATTTATGACCTTTACCAGCAAATTTTGGAATCTCAGACTTCTCAATCTCAACCATTTTGAAAACTTTATCGACCTTCTCTGAAATCACATTCTGAATCGGGAATACCACATCTAAGAATAATTTGTCCGATCCAATCATGGTATAAACCAATCCTTTTGAATCATCATTCAAATTTTTCTCGGATTTTGTGTTTTTCAGATAACCATCATAAAGATTTCCTTCATCTCCATCCTGTGATTCAGACTTACCTTTTGTAGACTCATCTTTCAAAACGCTTTCAACAACCTTACTTACCACCTCTGAATCATTAGCATCATCAGATTTGGAGTAAGTCACATCGATACTTTCAGGTAACTGGTCAGCTATGTTCAAACCCTTTGCCACCTTTTCCTCATCATAAAAAGTATAATTGTTTCTCAATGGTGGTGGTACCTGATGAAATTCTGAACCAATACCCTTTTTGCAATTTTCAGTATCTTTGTCATCTGGTGTGATGTTGAAAATGCGTTCGAGAATGTACGAAGAGTTATGATAACTTTGAAGTTTGGTAACAACCTTTTCTTTTTCAGCCAAGACTTGTTTAAGATTTGCAATTTCATCAACACATTTGTTTAATTCAATTTGCTTTTCTTTAAACTTTCTTTCATACATTTCTTTAGTGACTAAAGTTTCTGACAATCTTTGATCAAAACTTTTGACTTGGCTCTTCAAAGTATCATAAGCTTCTTGTACTCTCTGATTCGACCACTTTAAAGAATCATATTGTTTTTGTAAATCTTGAAATTTCGATTCTTTTTCAACACAATCGACACATTTTGTAGAACACAGTTGTCTATAAACATCATTATCCTTTTCAAGACCTTGACATTTCTGTGTCAAATTTTCAACTTTTAGTTTCAAAATTTCTTCTTTTTCAATCATATCTTTACATTTTATTGTGAAACCATTTTCAAGTTTGCTTAATTCATTATCTTTTGTTTTTATCAATTCATCTTTTTCAATACAGGCTTTGCACATTTCTATGCAATTCCTGCATTTGTTTTCTTTTTCATCAACCAATTCAACATTCGATAGATCAGAAGATTTTCTAACCTCAGTCTCATTCAGCACCGATTCTTCTGACTCAACTTTCTGATCTTCCTTCTTTTCTTCTTCTTTCTGAGCTTCTTCATTCTTATGCGTTTCTTCAGCTTTCTGTTCCTCTCCAGCAAGCTTTGCAACAGTCTTCACTTCTTCAATCATTTTCTTCAATTCTTCTTCTTTTCTTTTCTTAAGTTCTACCACATTCGGTAAACTTGCTTCAAAAACTTCTTTTAACTTGTTCATCAAATTTGGCAAATAGCTTTTATCAGAAAGCCTTCTTGTGTTGAAAGTGCCCTCACTTGGAAACACATTGGTTACAGCATCAAAATCCACTTTTGATGGATCAACTACTGGATTACCCTGTGGATCCATGTAACACTCTAATTCTTCATTCCATCTCTTGGCTCTTTGTGCTTCCTTAAATGGTTCATACAATTTTCCAATCTCCCATCTCGCACTGTCTTTTCTCCACCATCTATCATGAGCACTTTCTCCTGACATTTTAAATCTTCTTCTTGATATTCGCCCCTTGTAAATCTTTAATCACCTGGACAAACAAAAACAACTAATCAGTTTAAACGAACTGAGAAAATGTGAACGTGTGAAACAGTTGACTTGATCTAGAACTCGTGTCGAAAATTCGTGGACTCGTTCTAATGTTGTTCGAGTGAAGACACTGAATGAATGGATCCGATCGGAATGAAATACATTCAAATTTGAGCTTTAGAATGATTTGAGCCTTGCACTTCTTTATATGGGCTGCAACTATGACACTTGGGCCGAAGACACTTAGACAAACAATACACTTCTGTTGGGCTTTCCAAACCTTTTAAACTAAACAAAACAACATCTCATTGAGCCAATTATGTGTTGACTTTGAATGGGCTCGGTATATGTATGACTTGCTGACACTTATCACTTCACATTCAGCCGACAACAATGTAAAATATTCCACTAGCTTGTTTTCTTTATTAACCGAATACACATGGTATTTCACACTACTCGATGACCATCACCTGAAATGTTTAATGTCAGATATTGTTTGAATTCTATTTGACCTCAAATCTTGAACAAAGATGATCACATGTATCAATATAAATTGCAATAGATTCACATGGGAATCTGATTTTAATCAAGTAAAGTGGCAGACAACCTTATCAACTACATATGCAATCCTTGAATCAAATCACATGCACACTTGATCGAAATAGCCAACAATTATTGATAGTTCACGTGATGATTTGTTCCCAGATTCAAACTACCTGACAACCTTGGTTTATGTTCACGTGATGACAATTAATTGTAAGTCACATTACCGTCCAATATTGCCAACACCTTTAATATTTACCCTATTCTCATTGGACCTTTTATAAATGTGACCAACAACTTTTAATATTCACAACATGAAATCTCAGATTTTCATTGACAAAGTCCGACACTCAGTTTTATCATCAAATTACAACAGGACCGATGATCTTTAATCACGTGAACTGACAAGCTATTATTACTGAACTGTTCGATAATCTCAACACACCACACAACTCAGACCACTTTCTTTTGATTATAAATGGCCGACAAGCAAATCAGATTTCAACTGCGATACCCCTTGATATGATGTCACAAAAGCGAACCACACCAGCGAATCTCAAGAGCGAACCTACTGTTAATATGACAAATGAGCGGACCTCAACTATTTTGTCACTAAAAGCGGACCAGATAATGTCCGAATGAGCGAACCAGATATTGTCCGGATGAGCGGACCAGATATTGTCCGAATGAGCGGACCAGGTATTGTCGAATGAGCGGACCAGCAAAACTTGTACGTTGGAGCGGACCAGAAACGTGAACCTTTTGTTGTTCACAAAAGCGAACCAGACATGTTCATACGAACAGACCTGCAACTTTGACGCGAATTCGAACGAAAAAATCTCGATTTCTCCTAAACGGTTTGGAGTTTCGATCTGAAACTTGGTAGGGTTTTAGATCAGGTATAGGCGCACAACATATCCAAAAATCAGACGATTTGGACCATAAAAACTCGTTCAATTTGACGAATTTCAGTAAAAACGTGATAAAAGTGAAAAATATGAAGAAGTAGATGAAATCGGATCTGAATCAGCTGAATTGTAGGACCGGTGTAGATGCTCTGATACCACTTGTTGGACCGTTTCTTGACCCGAAAACGTCAATCCGAGTAGCTCATTCTCACATATAAAGGCGGAATCAGAATATGCAAGATTACAACAGCTTATCCTATTAATTTCCTATCTTTTTATTGCTTTCTTGATGAGAATTTGACAGAGTTTGGCTCCAAGCATACACACACAACTCTGAGATCCGCTCAAATGAACCCCCTATATATAGACTTGGCTGGATCGCTTATATGACATGACACAAAAGCGAACCAGACTACTTCCATATAAGCGGACCAGACCATTTGACACATAAGCGAACTAGACACTACCCTATGAGCGAACCAGACTATTGACACATAAGCGGACCAGCTCATAAAATACATATTTTGACATCTTTGACTCTCTGTTGACCATTCTTAACTTCAGACTTTTTGTAGACGCAGTCAACAGACATTCCGTGCATCAACAGACTCCCCATTGGATGTTGACGTAGTCTTTTAGCATCTTCAGATTCGTAGTCTTCAGTCTTAGTCTTTTCTTCAACTCTGTCTTTTCATCATAAGCACTCTATCTTCACATTCCCATTGACTGTTGATCCAGACTCCCCCTTTCACAGACTCCCCCTCTCGATATGCTAGAATCTGAGATATCTGGTTCAAGCTTTGACAAACAGCTTCCGTTGGGAATAATGAAGTTCAAACCTGTTACTCAACCAACAAACATTACAAACTATCTTTTCAACATTAAATCACAAACTCAATCAGTTATAACAATCCACTCAAATATTCAGATCCAAGTTAATGACCCTGATTACTTGATTAATCTACCAAGTCCAATTTAATGACCTTGGTTGATCTTTTGACAAAACAGACTGATTTAAAACAACAATTTCAAACAATTTCTGAAAATAACAAGTATCAAGTTAATGAACTTGTTTTTATCATATCAAACAATTCAAACTTCTTCAAAGTAAGCTCTCCTCATTCTTCAGCTCAGAATCTCCTGCATCTGCTTCAAACATCTAAGAATCCAACAATCAACTCTCTACTTTGGTTTGTCGGAAAATAAAGCAGAAATAAAATCTTTTTGGATTTTATCAAAGTGTTCTAAACTAAGAAATGAAATACAGAAAACTTAAATTGCAGAACTTAAACAAAGTAAACTATTTACAAACATATTTTGGTAAGCATGTCAGGGAATCATATCAGCTTTTCAGACAAATCACAAGTACCGTTAAGCTACAGTACATACATAGATTTAAACAATTTACCTCGATTGTCGATATACTGATCCATCTTAAATTCTCACACAAATTTCAACTTATTCAGGATACGATTTAGATGAATTAAGAACTTAGATCATTCATGTGTCCCACCTCTTGAATATACTCTCGTATCCAGAATCCCAATAATCAGTCTTACAGATGAGAATACTACAATGATATCTGTATATAATTTAGGTATGCGAGGGCCGAGGGATCTCAGGTCGATACTTCCGTATACGCAGAGAGATATCAGCTTCGACTTTTCGGTGTGTCCCCTTTAGAGGATCTTTTTGCTTACAACAGCAACATTTATCAATTTTATTGTTTCAGCATGCTGAGGGTTTAATGCTGTGTTTCAAGCATTGCAGCAAGTAATAGCCAGGGACTAGGTCAGAACTACCGTTCAGCAGAAGTCCCGGAATAATACCCCAGACATCATAGAGTATAAAGACCTAGTATATCAGATTAAGAGACCTTTCAAACGAGATTTCAGGGGTTACCTATATATCCAAGTAGTGTTCCCCACGAATTCACAAGTTTGAATTTAGGTTTATATCCCGAATAAATCTACTAAATGTGCGAAAACCTATCGACACATCATCAGTAAGATTGTTTAACTCTTTTATACTTTTCAAATCTTTAGCATACTGTAATCGTCTAGCTGATGTACTATCATTTTCCCTATATACACAAGCTCTTTTTCAAATTTTATCATGTTTTTGTATTTTTGCATTTTTTACTGTTTTTGTATTTTCTGAAAATAACTATGTACAAACATCTACTCCCCCTAAATACCAAAACAAGTAAAAATTCGACAAACCATTGCAGATTGTTTCTCGTCTTCATCCGCAACAGTACTTTCATCAACGCCAATTATGCCATCCAACACCGACAGAAGCTTCATACCATTCAGTTTTAACAAATATTTAAACCGATTTTTATCAAAAGCTTTGGTATGTAAATCAGCTTTCTGTTCGTCTGTGTGGATTTTCTCAATTCGTATCAACTTTTTCTCAAAGCAATCACGAATAAAGTGATGACGAATTTCTATGTGTTTAGTTTTAGCGTGATGAACTGGATTTTTAGTTATATTTATTGCGGCCTCATTATCAACAAAAAGAGGTGTGTTAAGAAACTGCAAACCGTAGTCGCGCATCTGTTGCTGTATCCACAAAATCTGAGAGCAGCAACTGCTAGCAGAAACATACTCCGCTTCACATGTAGATAACGCCACAAACGTTTGTTTCTTACACTTCCAGGTAACCAATCTAGGACCAAAGAACTGGCATCCTGCAGTTGTTGATTTTGAATTGACTTTGCAGCATCCGAAATCCGAATCGGAATACCCTTCGAGCGTAAAATCACCTTTCCTAGGATACCACAACCCCAATGAAGGAGTTCCTTTCAGGTAGCGCAATATCCTCTTCACAATGATCATATGTGATGCTCTTGGGTTAGACTGAAATCTTGCTGCGAGGCACGTTGGATACATAATATCAGGACGTGAAGCAGTTAGGTACATTAAAGAACCTATCATGGATCGATAAAAAGTTTCATCAGCCCTGTCTCCGGTGAGATCTGGGTGAATCCCATGATTTGTTGCAAGTGGGGTAGCAGCTGGAGTAGAACTTGACATCCCAAATTTCTCTAGAATATCATGAACATACTTTGACTGATGAATGAAAATTCCCTCAGGAAGTTGTTCAACTTGTAAACCCAGAAAGAATTTCATCTCCCCCATTGATGACATTTCAAACTTCTGCTTCATCACTGATTCAAAATCTTTGCATAGATTTTCATTTGTCGACCCAAAGATTATATCGTCCACATAAATCTGTACTATCAGAAGATGACCATCAACGACTTTAGTGAAGAGAGTGGCATCCACTTTTCCACGTATGAACTGGTTGGCTAGTAGGTGTTGAGACAAAGTCTCGTACCAGGCTCTCGGGGTTTGGTGTAAACCATACAGCGCTTTGTCCAATAAGTAGACCTTGTTTTTGTGGATTGGATCGGTAAAGCCCGGCGGCTGACCGACATAAACCTCCTCTTTAACCTTCCCATAAAGAAACGCCGATTTAACATCCAACTGATAAACTTTGAAGTTCTTCCAAGACGCAAATGCTAGGAAAATTCTGATTGCCTCTAGTCGTGCTACAGGAGCATAGACTTCAGTAAAATCAATTCCCTCCTGTTGACTAAATCCCTGAACAACGAGTCGAGCTTTATTCCTTACGACAACTCCTCTATCGTCCCTCTTACACTTGAACACCCACTTGGTGTTAATTTTCCTATGACCATCCGGCAAATCAACTAACTTCCACACTCCCAATTTCTCAAATTGACTAAGTTCCTCCTGCATTGCATTGACCCAAGAGTCTTCAGTAAGCGCCTCTTTGTAAGTTCTTGGCTCAACCTGCGAGATAAAACAACTTAATGAGAATTCAGTTTGCAAAGAAGTAACTTTTGTATAAAAACATGTAAGCCCTTTATCAATCTGATTTCGAGTGCGAACGCCTTTCTGCAATTCTCCTATGATCAACTCCTCTGGATGATATGAAAAAGTTCACGGCATCACTTCACTTGGAACATCTACATTTCCCTCCAGATTAGTAACATTCTGCTCTGCATCTTGTTCACCAACTTGGTTTGTTTGACTTGAAAACTGAATTTGCTCCCCCTCAGAATCTGAATCTGAATCACCATGATCAAATACTGGCATGTTATCAGCTTCTAGATTATCATTCTGAGCCGACTGATTATCCTGAGCAACTTCATTCTGTTGGACATCATCATGTTCACCAGCATTACTCGGACCTGCTTCATCGTCATTTGAAGTTTCCCGTGGTCTTCTCGAATACTCAGCTGGGAATCTTAACTGCGACTCATATTCACGCAAAATATCCAACTCATCAAAGAAATCTTCATCATCCTCTGATTCTTCTCTCATGTCAAACGAATCCCAAAGTTTGTCATAATGATAACGCCATGAATCACCAGGATTCTGCGGCGGCATAGTATAACCTTGACATTCAACATTTGCAGCTTCAATAATCCGCTTCTCACTTGGAACGAAGACACGTCGCAATGGATTTGAATAACCAACAAATATACCCTCAATGCACTTCGGACCAAACTTCCCAAAAGGTTCTATAACCGTATAAGGTGACCCGAACGGTTCTAGATACTTCAAATTCGGTTTGCGATTATTGATTAGCTCAAAGCATGTTTTGTTGAACTTCTTGACAGTAAGAACCCTGTTGAGCGTATAGCATGCGGCGGAAACAGCTTCAGCCCAAAAATTTATCGGTAACTTTGAATCTGCGAGCATAGTTCTAGCCATCTCGATTAGCGTCCGGTTTTTGCGTTCTGCGACTCCATTCTGCTGCGGAGTGTACGGAGCACTAAACTCATGCAAAATACCTCTTTCATCACAAAATTCTTCCATCTTGCTGTTCTTGAATTCAGTACCATTATCACTTCGAATTCTCTTGATACGCCGTTGGTACAAATTCTCAATCTTTCTGAACAGACCCATCAAACTGTCAAATGTTTCATCTTTCGTTTTCAAGAAAGAAACCCACGAAAATCTGGAATAATCATCAGTAACGACCAAACAATAGGAATCTCCTGTAATACTTTTGACATTCACCGGACCAAACAAATCCATGTGAAGTCTTTCCAGAGGTCTCGAAACTGAATTAACTTGCTTTGTAGGGTGTGACTTTTTCTTCTGCCTGCCTTTGATGCAGCTAATGCACTCCCCTTCCAGATGAAAACCTTTGATATTAACTCCCAATACCAAATCATTGTGCACCAAGTGATTCATCTTCCTAAGATGTATATGCCCCATCTTTCGGTGCCACAATCTTGATTCTTTCTCAGTTGCTCTAGACACAAAACAATGTGCTTGACCAGTAGTTGTAGTTGCTACAGACATATCTAACACATATAAATCATTCACTCTAGGTGCCCTCATAATAATCCATTCTTCAGGAATAACAAAACCAGGTTTCAAGATCAAACATTCCTTATCAGTGAAGTGAGTAGTATACTGATTGTCACAAATCTGCGAGATACTAAGCAGATTGTTCTCCAGCTTAGTGATGTAGTTAACTCTCTCAAACGTTACAATCCCATTGGATAACGTTCCTTCACCAACAATTCTACCACCTTCATGACCTGCAAATCCCACATAACCACCATTGATATTCTTCACATCATACAGTAATGCAGTTTTTCCTGTCATATGTCGAGATGCGCCACTATCCATGATCCATCTTGAAATAGCTCTTGGAAGATCCTGCACATACCACAAGTTGATTTTAAAACATTTCAATAAAGATGCCGATTCATGCTTCGCGATCCAGGAAGCTCCGGCAATTCAAACTACTTATTCGAACATGGTGTCCACCCAGGCTTCATCAGCCTTAGGTGTAACCTTGACTCTTGCAATTTGAATTTTGAAATTTTCAGCCTTCAAAGGTGGAAAATTTGCATCATAATCAACCGAAATTGATTCTTCAGCCTTTTTCACTTCAGAAGTTAAAATTTTCTTCTCTGTTTTAGGTTTCCAAATTTGTTCAGTTAATGCAACCCGTTTATAAAATTTGTCATTTTTAGTTACCACTTTCTTTACGGATTCATTTTTCACTTTGATGTTGTCATTTTTAACGTTTTGCTTCTCTATCACTTTCTTTCCCTATTTATAGGCACAAGGAATATAAGGATTTCTCCTTATTTACAAGTTTGCCACCTTGTCCTTTTAACTAGATATTACAATAAAAGCTTAGACTTCTTCGGTTTCTGCTACGTGCTAGATTGACGGAGGCGATAGACACTTAATGCACTAACAAATGCTAGTGATATAATGAAAGGGGTTTCACTTATAGGTAAGAACCCTTAGTTCTTGCGAAATGAATGAATAAATTAGCTTTGATAATCGCTTGAACTAGTTGAAATGTTGAGAATATAATGAACTTGGTTAGAATATTAGTTAAAACGGTGGCTTAAAAATAATGCCTACCGGATAATTAAGGAATGCCTAAACTAGTTGATGAACTTGATTGTGCAATTCATATACTAATGGGCTGTTGACTTTTAAAAAGTCAAACTGACATATAATACGATAAATGATAATTTTGATATAAAATGCGTAAGGTAGAAATAATCGTATTAAACTATGATTAATCTAACCACCTTGTAAATGATGAATGATAGTTTGACGCTTAACATGCTAAGTGGAAGCTAGGGAAGGAAGCGGGTCAAACAAATCAAGTATGAAAGAAAAGCGTAGTTGAATGCAAGGTAAGTAAAGCTTACACCTTTTTGTAGGATACGCTTTTATTTTATAAGCTATAAATGCGACAAAGGTAATATCCGAAATACGGGTTCCGACACGAATGATACGGGTCAGAACAAATATAAATAATAAAAACCATGATTTATGGTAAAAAGGGGCGAAACGGTAATTTAGTCATGAAATGACTAAGATTTAAAGAGTTTTCTTTAAGGTTACCTTATAGTGTAACTAGTAATAAGAAAAAGGGGTAAAATGGAAAGTTAGTCAAGTGTTGCTAATGTAAGATGGGGTTAAAAGGATACCCATGGCGTAAGCCAAAATGAGTTAAATATGTAAGAAAAAAAAAAAGAATTATTGAAAAAGGATCTTGTGGTAAAATCCGTAATGGGTCGGATGTGTGAATTGGTAATTAAATACCAGGTTTTTATAAATGTATATGTTGGGTCATTTAGGCCAAACGGGTCAAATGGTGGTGATAACACCAATTGACAATATCGACTAATGTTTGGTTGTTAAGTCATATGTTCATAGGAGCGAATAGCAATTGGATAATTTCGTCGCTATAAAGTAGCGGCTAATAAAAGCAAGTTATAAAACGGTCTATAGGTTGACGCGAGCCAGGTACGCGTATATAAGATTTATAGTTAGACGTGCAATATTGGTCAAATATCATAGTGAAAGATCTTCGTCGTAAACGGAGGGACTAAAGTTGACCAAAATGCCCATGATGGGTAAATCGGCCAAACGAACCTTATGGGTTGTTTAGAAACATGTACTATGGTAATGTAAACTTTAGATAGGCATGAAAGTTATAGGCATAAGCTTTCTCGGGTCAAATGCCTAGAATGAGCCTTTTTCCGTAAATGACTAACCGAAGAGTAATATTCGGGATAATTGGTGTATTGCATCAAATCCACCACAAAAATAGACGTGGTGGATTATGAGAAGACATTATAATGTGGAAATGTGAAGTGTAAAAAGGGAAGAGCGAGATTGATGCTTAAATGTCTAAAAACCTCTAAATGAGTCAAAATAAAGTAAGTGGTTAAATGTTGGTTTATGTGTTTAGAAAGTTACAAAATAAACCGGTGAATGTAAACGTGTATGCAAACCATGTAGTGGGAGCGAAAACGCTAATGTTTGACAATCCTGTGATGGGTAAAAAGGACAAGACATAACCTTTGTCATATAACTTGTAGTATGATGCTAAAATGAAACGGGTCAAATGATGGTATAAAGGATTTATAAGTTGTTTGCTTATAAATCAGCTTTTGATGCGAACCAAGGTGATAAACGGATCCGTAATTAAATTACGGTCACATAGAAACAAGAATCACATAAATCGGATAAGTAGATCGAAAGTTTGCATCTTTTAAGTTAGCATGTTATTGAAAACATAGCTGGGCAAATTGCAGCAACAAAAAAAAGAGACTTTCTGTCGAAAGTGGGTGCTAGCATTGCGCGACAGGTGGTAGGTTTTATTGTCGCGACATGCGACACCTGTCGTGGCGCGCGACAAAGAAACACAAAACCCGTCTCGACATGCGACGGGTGTAGAACCTGGTGATCTTTGTTATTTTGTTTGTTTGACTCATGGAACTTGTTTTAACTTGTTATAAAAATATTAAAACTAATTTTTATGTTGGTTTTGATTCTAGGTAATTGTTATTAGTTGCCGAATGACGATCAAGCTCGATGAAGAACCGAACTCGATCAAGATACAAGCTTCCGCACGTTGTTTTGTCGTCATTTTTAAACGACGAATTCATACATATTATGTTGTATTGTTTTTAATTTGAGAAAAGTTTTAATAAACCCGTATTTTCTAATGTATGTGTAATCGTAATAACACAATTATACCCGAAACCAATATAATAATAGTAAAAAGAAGTAAGGGTCTTACATGATTACGTAATTACATAACAATAGTTGACTATGTATTATTGCGTGACTACGTGATTTTGAATACTCATTTTGTGATTACGTGATTTCATTATAGTATTTTATGTGAAACCACATGTCACAACCCGATATTTCCACTTATTTCCGGTGGGGAGTATCGTGACGTAGTTGAGATCATCATAGTCAATAATCACAGTTTAATGCACAACGGAAGTCTAAAAGTAATAATATTACAAACCGAATGAAAGTATCAAGAGTATTACAAACGGAATGTAAAAGGATCCACAGGCGGATCAAACAAAAGAAGATAATTGTTCAACAGATTTTTAAGTGACAAAGCTTGCAAGACTTTTATTTATTCACTAAGGAGTAGCCAGCCTATTCCGCCTAGTACCTGCACTTAGCCTTTTTGGAAAATACGTCAGTTTACACTGGTAAATACAATTAACCGACTCATTTTGAAAATTTTTAAGAAAATTGATTTGAATGCACAAGGCACAAATAATCTTTTATAACTTGGGATAATTATTTAAAAATAATCTTGTTAAAGAATTATATGTTTATTATACGTTCAGTAGCCCGGGCTGAAAACCTGGTTAAAGATTAATAGACACACCACATAATATATCCCACGGCGAGTTATTCTCGAACAGGTGGGTACATTATTTTACATACGCACCGGCAGGTGTATGCCTACACCCCGTGCTTAAGTCGTGGCCATTTCAATGAATGAGCCGAGGATAACTAGGACATGGTCATTAACCCCCCAAAGACTTAAAATAAACAAAACAGATTAAACGGGTTATCTCAATGATTTAACCTTCATACGATTAAAAATTCAACACCCGACCAAGCGGTATTTTTATATACCATACCCCAAGCCCGTATAAGGGAAAATAAGTTAAAAGTATTTACCTGAGCAAATTATACAAATTTATCCCAGTCGTATAGAATCAGCAAGTGCAGTTATATTTTACTGGGCTCCTAAATCTGGAACGAAGGTTTTAATAACCTATTAGATTCCTAACGGGTCTTACTTAAGCTTAAACTTAGACCGGTTAGTTTTAAAGAGAGGTATACGGTTCAAAACGCAAGATTAAGCGAAGACCAGATTAGAATGTGGTTTAGACCCGACTAGTGTGAAGACTTGTATAATATGTGTAAACTAAACACATTCTGGATTTTGAAGTGAAAATGATAAGGTTTGACCCGTTTCGGCTAATTTATGCAAACTAGTTACATAGACCGTACCGAACGTGATAAATGCATAACGGGTAACCAAATGAGTCATGTACAGGTTTCCTAAGTTAATATGCCTTAAATATGTTGTGATATCAGTAGGATACCTTTCATTATGCCCGAAACGAATTTAAAATCAATTTAAGCCCCGTAGGGGTATTTTGGTCATTTTAGGGATTATAAAAGAGGTTAAATATTAACCTGAGGTTCTGGTCTTAAATGATCACTAAAAATGTTTATTTTTGCAAGTCATATCAGTAAGGTATTGCATATATGTGTAATTTATCATTTATAACCAAACTATGCACCGTAGGGGCATTTTGGTCATTTCACATAAGCTTTAAAGGTCAAAATTGGAAATCCGAGTTCAAAACTTTTTCTTACTGTTAAAGTATAAAAATTTACTTAAAACATCAGTCGGTATTAAGTCTTATATGCCAAAAATAGTTTTAACCCATACTATGCGTTTAAAACGCGTAAAAAGTCGGTTTTAGGTGATTTTCGGGTTATATAAGGAAAGTTGAGATTTTTATTAGCCCAGAAGGCTTAAAATATTTTATTTATCATATAAAATCAGTAGCAAAAGATTTGGTATCAAAATGTTATGTAAAACTCATTTTATTAGCAAAAAGGGTATAACCGACAATTACCGAATCAAAGCAAGAACCCTATGTTATGTTCAGTTTAAAAATAAATAAAAATCTTCATAAATCCCAAAATATTATATTACATCAGTGGGTAAAAAGTTTGGTGTTTAAATTTGGGTTTAGATAGGCTTTATGCTAATAATGCCGTTTAATTAATAAAAAGCTTTCAAATTACGATATTGAGCATAACTCCTAATTTAGACCTCAAACTGATGTCAAATTTTTAGGACATGTTTATAAATCAGTAATAAAGGTTTTTGTCCTCTCACATTTTCAAAAATCCCGTTTTAAGGTCAAAAGGGCATAATGGTCAACATTTAAGCAATTAACGGAAACATGCAAATGAATCGGATTAATTAGGAACCAAGTTGTATAAACTCAGAGGGTTATACTAACCTACAACCTGGTCCTAATTGAACTCTAAGGCATATCTAAACTAAGCTAAATCGGTTCAGAACTAAAAGTCAAAGTAAAAGTCTACTTTTGCGACTTTCGGTTCCGAACCGAGCCTAAACTCAAAATTGTCGGGTTGAACATGCTTAGACATGTTCTTACATTAATTACCAAGTTATATAAGTGTTAAAACAGGTTTCATAGCTTCTACATTGTTAATTATGAGTTTATTTGCAAAATAGCTTTCTGTTGACTTTTTAATATTAAGTTTGACCCGACAATTGACCTAGTTAGAGTGGAAATCAGATGGTGCCCTTTTAAGGGTTTATTACCCATATAATTACCAACTCATAGCCACTTTCAATTCGAAAAATGACTGGACCATTAGTGATTAATCACTAAGTCAAAGCTTAATTACGACGGCTTTGACTTTTGGTCATTAGACTAATAAAACATGAATTAGTGTAACACCTCGAAAATTCACGTCCTATAATGTGTTGACACGTGTCATAAGTTTGAACGTGTGAAAGAATACTCTTGAGGGACTAAAGTTGACAAACATGAAAAGTATATGAATATACGGGTTCAAAATTTCAACAGTGAATAAATATACTTTACAGTAACCCTACATGATGCTCATACCTTCAAACGAATAAATCATGGATCATACGAAGCTAAATATGAAAGAAAGTGAGAGATTACAAACTACAGGGGTTAAATGTGTCAACATGTTTAAAGTATACCTCTGAGTGACCTTTTAGCAAACCCGAGGCTTTGTACCGATTAATTATGCTCACTAGAATGCATGATAAAAATTTCATAAAGTTTCGTTATCGTATGAGAAAGTTATGATCAAATTCGTATACAAGGGGTTAAAGCGTCAACGTTGGAAATGGTGACTTTTCGGGTAATAACAAAGTGACCAAGGACTTAACAAAGTGGGTATAAGTCTTGAAACCCTTGTATGTCAAGTTGGAGGGCTCAAATTGCAAGAAATAAGTTTGATTGACCTTTGGAAGGGCCAAGAGACAAATATGCAACAAATAGAAAATGTAAAATCTGTATACGAGGCTCAGGCGGGCCGCGTAAGATGTTAATATGTCTTACGCGGGCCGCGTCAGACCCCCAGATACAGAAAACATGGATAGCAGCCTGCCCAGCCTTTTAGCCGACTTTTAAGGGATATTTTCACTACATGGGCTACCCCTAAACAGTCCTAGGAACTTAGGGACACATGTGGACAATCCATTATCAGTTGTAGCACTTGTTGTCAATGATCTAAGTGAGTTTGAGCACTATATAAAGGCCTTGTTGCAACCATTGTGATCACACCACACTTCTGCATTTCTGATCATTTCTGGAGCTCCAAAGCAGACTCAAGTGATCACTAATCGTGCATAGGATTTCAGTAAGTATGCTTAACCTTTCTTAGTTAAGTTTTTGCTTAGTTTTAGCTTAAAAGTCAAACTGTCGTAATTAACGGTTGACTTAGCGATTAATCATTGATGGCCCAGTGATTAGTCGACTTGAAAGTAGTTATAGTTTGGCAATTATGCGGGCAATAAACCCTTAAAAGGGCACCCTCTGATTCCCACTCTAACTAGGTCAAATGTCGGGTCAAACTTGTTATTAAAAAGTCAACAGAATGCTTAATTTCCAATTTATGCATAATTAGCAATGTAGAACCCATACAACCTGTTTGATCATTAATATAACTTGGTAATGAATGTAAGAACATGCCTAAACATGTTCAACCCGACAATTTTCAGTAGAGACCCGGTTCGGAACCGAAAGTCGCATAATTTGACTTTTGCTTTGACTTTCAGTTCTGACCCGTTTAAGCATGTTTTAGAAATTCATTAGAGCTTTAATTGGACTGGGATACATGCTAGTATAACCCTCTGGGATTATACACCATAGTTCATTAGATATCCAAATAATATGTATGATCCCGTTAATTGCCTATATGTTGACCATTATGCCCTTTTCACCATAAAACGTGATTTTTAAAAATGTAAAAGAGTAGAAACCTTAGTTACTGATTTATAAACTTTTACCCAAAATTTGACATCAGTTTGAGGTGTAGATTGAGAGTTATGCTCATTAGCGTAATTAGAAAGCTTCTTTAGCGATTAAACGGCATAATTAGCATATAGCCTACTTAAACCTACTTTTTGATATCAAATTTATTACCCACTGATGTAATATATTATTTTGGGATTTTTGAAGATTTTTAATTAATTTTAGGCTGAGCATAACTTAGAGTTATAAGCTTTATTCGGTAATTGTCGGTTTTGCCCTTTTGGGCTATAAAATGAGTTTTACATATCTTTTTGACCCCAAACATTTTGCTACTGATTTCATATGATAAATAAATTATTTAAAACTTACTGGAATAATAAAAATGTCATATTTCTATATAGAACCCGGAAATGGCTCCTAATCACCTTTTTAAGCGTTTTTAACGTTTGGTATGTACTAAAACTATTTTAAACATACAAGGGTTGATACCTACTGATATTTTAGGTAAATTATAATATTTTAATAGTAAGCAAAAGTTGTTTAACTCAGACTTGAGTTTTGAGCTTTTTGGCTTATGTGAAATTACCAAAATGCCCCTACGGTGCATAGTTTGGTTATAATTGATAAATTTCACATATATACTTTACCCTACTGTTATAACTTATTAAATTGAGTATTTTTTCTGATTACATCAGACCTGTAACTCAGGTTAATACTTAAACTCTTTTATAACCTTGTAAATGACCAAACTACCCTTACGGGGCATAGTTTGTGTTTAAATTCGTTTCGGGCATAATAAAAGATATCTTACTGATGTCACAACATATTTGAGGCATATTAACTTAGGAAACCTGTATATGGCTCTTACGGTTGCCCGTTACGCCTCTTGCGCGTTCGGTTCGGTTTATGTAACTACTTTGCATAAATTGGCCGAAACGGGTCAAACCTTATCGTTTTTATCTCAAAATCCAGAATGTGAATAATATACCCATATTAAGCAAGTCTTCAAACTTGACGGGTCTAAATCACATTCTATCCCGGTCTTCGCTTAATCGTGCGTACGAACCGTATCTTTGAAACTAACCGGTCTAAGTTTAGGCTTAATTAAAGACCCGTTAGGATTCTAGTAGGTTATTATAAACCTTCGTTCCAGAATAGGAGGACCAGTAAAAGCTACTTGCATTTGCTGTTTGTGAATTATACTTGCAAAGGTAAATACTTTTAACTTATTTTCCCTTATACGGGCTTGGGGTACGGTATATAAAATACCGTTTGGTCGGGCATTCGACCTTAACCGATTTGTGGTTAAGTATTATCGAGATGACCCGTTTAAATTGTTTTGTTTGATTAAAGCCTTTGGGAGGTTAATGACCATGTCCCGGATATCCTTGGCATCATTTTACGAAATGGCCACGACCTAAGCGCGGGGTGTAGGCGTACACCCGTCAGTGCCAAAATAAACAATGTGGTGTGTCTATTGATCTTTAACCCGGCACGATCCGGGCTACTGAACGCATAAGGAACACGTAATTCTTTTTCAAGTTTATATATTTAAATAATTATCCCAAGTTATAAAATGTTTGTGCCACGTGCATCCAAATCAATTTTTAATCATTTTTAAAATGAGTCGGTTAATTGTATTTACCAGTGTAAACTGACGTATTTTCCCAAAAGATTAAATGCAGGTACTACTCGTAATAGGCTGGATTTCTCCTTAGCATCAATAAAGAGTCTCGCAAGCTTAAGATGCCTAACGTCTGTTGAACTACTGTTTCCTATTTATTTTTGATCCTTCTGTGGATAAACTTTCGACTGTTGTGATACATGATATTACAATTTATTAAAGTTGAAGTATATCTATCTTTTGCTTCCGCTGTGCTTTAAATATTGTGTTGTTTGACTGTAATGTTACCAACGACGTCACGATACTCCCCACCGGGCCCACCGGTAATACGTGGAAAGTCGGGGTGTGACGGGTTGGTATCAGAGCCAACATTGAGTGAATTAAACACTAGCCTTTTGTGTTTAATCTCAATGACACAATTGCACATTCCTAAACTTTCGAGTCTAGACAAATAACATAGGACAAATTCTACTTTGTTTTGTTTTGTTTTGTCCTTTATTTTATATATTCTTGTCGTTATCTTATGTTATATGGACAGGATTAGATATGCCGCCAAGATTTTTCAGACGAAGAGGAAGAGGCAAGGGGCCAATCACCGCTCCCAATGACCACGAGGCCGGGCCTTCGCACAGGCAAGCTCCTTTTACCACTGCGAGTGCTGATCCTCGAGAGAACATGAGGAACCTTTTTGAGCCTGCTAGACGGTCTGTTTCACATAGTTTGACGCCTCCCTTTCATAACTCCTATGGGCCACATTCGGAAAACCAGCCCGATAACCCTCAACCTTCTTACATACCTCTACGGCGATCCCTATCGTATAATTCCTTTGGAAACCCCACACCTGTCTTTCAGGGCCGGTTTAACCCGGCAAACTACATACAAGAACCGGTGGGTTTTAACCCATTGGGGCCAGAGGATCATTACTACGGCGATCATGCAGAGGACATGGACGAGGACACGGATCCCGTCGAGCCTGCAACCGGGACCCCCAACCATCCTATCGAGGTCTCCGATGGTTCGTCTTTTCATGGATCACCCTATCGTGGCCCGGACAGTTACCAGGCACGGTTTAACCAGTTCGAGTGGTATTTTACACCCTCGCATCATTCGTCGCCTCACCAGCAGCAGCAGCAGGATCCCTCTTGGGATTCACGATTCGTGGCAGTCACGCCACCGCCTCCACCACCGCTAGTTCATCAAGCGCCTCCATAACCGCCAAGGCATAGGAGGACAGGCGCACGGATGTCCGCGCGAGGAGGAGACTTTCACTTTAGCTCTCCTCGTCACTCAAGTGGCAGTCATTATCCGCCATTGCATGAAGACCCGCAAATGGGTGGGCCTTCAAACCCAGTTGCACCGCAGCCACCACCGATGGGTTTTGATAACCTGATACCTGGCTACACTGGTTCGATGGCGTACAACCCGTTTGAGCAGCCGGCTCACACCAACTACAATTACGCTGAAGCCGACCCATACTTGGTAGCGGCCAACTATAACGCTCTTCATCCTGAAGGACCGTATGGAGCTCCGTGGGGAGTAGGATACCCAACTCAAGGGTACCAAATACCTGCTAGACCTATAATTCGGCAATAATCGCAGCCGCCACGGTTTTCCCCACCCGAACGGGAAGAAATTCTTCAAAGATTGGACCAAGTCGAGCGAGATTTTCACAGAGATCGCAGGGAGCGACAAAGTTTCTTCCAGGGATTGACAAGTTTAATAAATGGGAAGAGCAAGAAGGACCATTGAATCCTTCCATTGTTGTTGTAATTTCCTTGTTTCTGTTAAGCCCCTGCGTAGGCCTGTCTTACAGTATTGACCCCTACGTGGGTATGGTTATCTTTTGAGCCCCTGTGTGGGCCTATCTTTCTGTTAACCCCTACGAGGGCATGTTGTTTGTTTAAGTCCCTGCGTGGACTAGTATTTCAGTTTGACCCCTGCGAGGGTATGTTGTTCTGTCTAAAAAGTCCCGTTTAGGGTGATGTGTAATCTATTAATAATTAATGGAATGTTTAATTTATAAATTTCATTTTTGCCATTTTATGCATAAATAAATTATATATGAAATAAATGAATCAAAATCATTCCTTTAAAAGTAATCTACCTATTTAATATTAAATAAGGATCTTAAAGGTATAACCTAGTCTGCATGTCATTATAAGACCTGGCCAAGATGGTAAAACCTGTTAAAAAGATTCAAATTCCAGTTAACATCTGAAAACATGTTAACGCTCCTGGCAGACGTGATTCGTTAAAATCATGCACGTCATTCTTATATAAGGATTATTCAAAAGATTCCTAACCCAACTTAATGATCTCTGAATCATGGGTTTAAATCATCAATTAAGATGATCACGTTTTGACCATACATTGGTAATACAATGCCTACGGGCCCTTCTCATTTTTATATGAGACAAAAGACAGTAATAGTCTGTGACCCTGTCTGAAAAAGGTAAAGAACTATGTTCAAACCTTCATGCCTTAATTCTCTGAAATCATGGCTTATAATTTAAAATGTCCCTGTGACTAGGCCTTATGTGCTAATAAATACTGTTATTGTTTATAATTAGGATAAATTATAATAGAAATCCTAAATAAATGTGAGTGACAAATTAACCAAATATGGTCTATGTTTACCATGGTTAATGAATTACCCTAAGGGGCAATTCCATAATAAACTCTCAAATAAACTATTGTCATTGTCTTATGCAACAGTTCGAATTTAAAATGGCTGACTCAGACGAAATTAATAGTCACCCAAGGGAGAATAATGATAACGCCCGAATTAATATAACGGGTGCTGAACTGAAAGCGTTAGTAGACGACGCTGTTACAAAGGCCATAGAGCGGCAGTATGAAGATTATAGTGGGACTCGAAGTAGGACCTTATCTGCTCCGCATTCAAAGCCAAGGACTCATTCTGAGGCTCACAGCAAGCCTCCCTCCAAGAAGGAAGAACCCAAGAAAGATGATGATCGACACTCCTCAAACCACAACAGTGCTCCGTCTCAAAAGATCATGCTGAATCAAGGACCCCGTGATAAGGGTTGCTCTTACAAATACTTTGTTTCATGCAAGCCCAGGGATTTCACTGGAGAAAAAGGAGCCATTGACTGCATGACGTGGTTAGATGAGATGGACACAGTAGTGGATATCAGCGGGTGCGCTGAGAGGGATATAGTGAAGTTTGTGTCTCAATCATTTAAAGGTGAGGCCTTAGCCTGGTGGAGATCGCTGATTCAAGCCACTGGGAAGATCCCATTGTACAACATGTCTTGGGAATAATTCGTTGCCCTCATCAGGGATAACTACTGTCCTCAGCACGAGGTCGAAAGGATTGAGTCAGATTTTCTTTCGTTGGTAATGACAAATCTAGATTGCCAAGCTTACCTCACGAGCTTTAATACAATGTCGAGGTTGGTTCCGTATCTGGTGACCCCGGAACCCAAAAGAATAGCTCGCTTCATTGGGGGTTTAGCCCCAGAGATAAAGGCAAACGTGAAGGCCTCTCGACCAACTACTTTCAGATCTGTGGCTGATATATCCTTGTCCCTCACACTGGACGCGGTCAGACAATGATCGCTGAGGAATAAGGATGCCGAGAAAAGAAAACGTGAAGATGACAATTCACGGAGGTCAAACAAAAAGCACCGAGGAAACAGTGACAACAAGAAGGGGTCTGAGTCAAAGAAGGATGGGCATCAAACTGGTGATAAGCCCAAGTGCAAAGTCTGCAAGAAACAACACTTCGGAAAGTGCAAATTTGAATCGAACTCACAGGCTCAGTCAAGAACTTTTGCTTGTGGTATATGCAAGTCCAAGGAACACAAGACCTTGGATTGCAAAAAGTTGAAGGATGCAACCTGCTACAGCTGTAATGAGAAGGGGCATATCAAGACCAATTGCCCAAAATACGCAAAGAAAGCTGATGAAGGAAAGAAGACCAATGCTAGGGTCTTCAGAATGGATGCAAAGGAAGCAGTACAGGATGACAATGTGATAACATGTACATTCCTTATAAATGACGTTTATGCAAGAGTGCTTTTTGATTCAGGAGCTGATAAATCATTTGTAGATAATAAGTTTTGCAAATTGCTGAATTTACCTGTTAAAACCCTAAGAGTGAAATATGAGGTGGAGTTAGCAGATGGCACCTTAGAAACCGCCTCAACCATATTAGATGGATGTTTCATATCCATTAAGAACCACTCTTTTCCTTTGTCCCTACTTCCTTTGAAGTTAGCTGGTTTTGACATCGTTTTAGGCATGGACTGGTTATCTCGTAACCAGGCCCAGATTGTCTGCAATAAGAAGCAAGTGGTGATCAAGACTCCGTCTGGTGAACCACTTACCATTCAGGGAGATACCCGGTATGGACTGCCTGAGCAAGTGACTATGCTCAAAGCCTCTAAGTGTTTAAAGAAGGGTTGTGTCATCTACATGGCACAAGTGACTATTGATGAGCCGAAACCTAAGATAGAAGACATCCCCGTCATTTCTGAATACCCTGAGGTTTTTCCTGAAGAACTACTTGGTTTGCCACCAGATAGGCAAGTGGAATTCATAATTGACATCATCCCTGGAGCAGCACCTGTTGCTAGAGCGCCTTACAGGTTGACACCAACAGAGATGAAGGAATTGAGAACGCAATTAGATGAATTGCTAGCCAAAGGTTTCATTAGACCTAGTTCGTCTCCATGGGGAGCGCCAGTCCTGTTTGTCAAAAAGAAGGATGGATCGATGCGTCTGTGCATCGATTAACGTGAGCTTAATAAGGTCACTATAAAGAATAGGTATCCTTTGCCCAGGATCGACGATCTGTTCGATCAATTGCAAGGGGCAAGTTACTTCTCGAAGATTGACTTAAGGTCAGGCTACCACCAACTAAGGGTTAGAGATGAAGACGTGCACAAAACTGCGTTTAGGACTCGTTATGGTCATTACGAGTTCCTAGTGATGCCTTTTGGGCTCACTAATGCACCTGCCGCGTTCATGGATCTCATGAATCACGTTTGCAAGCCATACTTAGATAAATTCGTTATCGTTTTCATCGACGACATTCTCATTTACTCGAAGAACCAAGCTGACCACGAGAAACAACTTCGCTGTATTCTTAAACTCCTACATCATGAGAAGCTCTATGCCAAATTCTCTAAATGTGAATTTTGGCTTCGAGAAGTCCAATTCCTTGGACATATGGTTAGTGAGAGTGGTATCCAAGTGGATCCCGCTAAAGTGGAAGCTGTTATGAATTGGCAAGAGCCGAAGATGCCTACAGAGATTCGTAGCTTCCTAGGCTTAGCAGGATACTACAGGCGCTTCATTGAAAATTTTTCAAGGATTGCTGCACCCCTAACTTCATTAACTCGTAAGAAGGTAAAGTTCGATTGGGGTCCTAAGCAACAGGAATCCTTCTATATTCTCAAGCAGAAGCTGAGCAATGCTCCAGTACTAACATTGCCTGAAGGTACCGAAGATTTCGTAGTGTACTGCGATGCATCACACACTGGCTTGGGGTGTGTGCTTATGCAGAAAGGCAAGGTAATTGCCTATGCATCACGTCAATTAAAGGTGCACGAAAAGAACTACACCACCCATGATTTGGAGTTGGGTGCCGTTGTATTTGCACTGAAGCTATGGAGGCACTATTTATATGGTATCAAGTGTGTGATCTATTCTGATCACAAGAGCCTCCAGCACCTGTTTAACCAAAAGGATTTAAACATGAGGTAGCGCCGATGGATGGAGATGTTGAATGATTATGATTGTGAAATCAGATACCATCCCGGTAAGGCGAATGTAGTCGCCGATGCCTTGAGTCGAAAAGAAAGAGTGAAACCCATCCGAATCAATGCCAAGAGCATTGAGATAAAGAACAGTTTGAAAGAAAGGTTGTTAGCTGCACAGAAGGAAGCTGTGTTGGAAGCTAACTACCTTAGTGAAAAGCTAGGAGTAACGGAAGAGCAATTATCTCAGGGCAAGGACGGAATCCAGAGGTTAAATGGACGAATATGGGTTCCTATTTATGGAGGACTTCGGGATGTTTTCCTCCAGGAAGCCCATAGCTCTAAATATTCCGTTCATCCTGGGGCTGATAAGATGTACCAGGATCTAAGGGCAAACTATTGGTGGATAGGCTTGAAGAAGTCTGTAGCTACCTATGTAGCTAAATGCTTGACGTGTGCGCAAGTAAAAGCAGAACATCAAAAGCCGTTAGGTTTGCTACAACAGCCTGAACTTCCCACTTGGAAGTGGGAAATGGTAACTATGGATTTTATCACCAAGTTACCTAAGACAAGGAAAGGAAATGATACCATTTGGGTGATCGTAGACAGACTGACTAAGTCAGCACATTTCATACCCATTAAGGAGACCTACAACTCCGACATGTTAGCCCAACTGTACGTAGATAAGATTGTAGCCTTACATGGCATACCTGTGTCTATTATCTCTGACAGAGATACTAGATACGCGTCGCATTTTTGGAAAAGTTTCCAACAATCTTTGGGCATTCGCTTAAATTTTAGTACGGCTTACCATCCACAGACGGACGGGCAGAGTGAGCGTACAATCCAAACCTTGGAAGACATGCTTCGTGCGTGCGTGATAGATTTAGGTGGTAGTTGGGATAACCACCTACCATTGATCGAGTTCTCATATAACAATAGCTAGCATACCAGCATCAAGGCTGCGCCTTTCGAGGCCTTATACGGTAGAAAGTGTAGAACGCCTGTTTGTTGGGCGGAAGTTGGAGATGTCCAACTGTCAGGACCTGAAATAGTATTTGAAACGACTGACAAGATTGTCCAGATTCGTGACCGTCTGAAAGCTGCCAGGGATAGGCAGAAGAGTTACGCAGATCCAAAGCGTAAACCTATGAAATTCGAAGTAGGTGACAAAGTGTTGCTTAAAGTATCACCCTGGAAGGGAGTGATGCGATTTGGCAAGAAAGGTAAGTTAAGCCCGAGATACATAGGACCATTCGAGATCATCGAATGTGTCGGATCAGTTGCTTATAAGTTAAACTTACCTGAAGAGCTCAGTGGTATTCATAACCTATTCCACGTCTGCAATCTGAAGAAATGCCTAGCTGATGAATCGCTAGTCATACCACATACGGATGTACATATAGATGAGAGCTTGAAATTTGTGGAAAAACCATTGTCGATCGAGGATCGACAGGTTAAGAAGCTTCGAAGGAAGCATGTGCCTATTGTAAAGGTAAAATGGGATGCCCGTAGAGGTCCCGAATACATGTGGGAGGTTGAATCCACAATGAAAGAAAAGTACCCTCATTTTTTTCAATAATTCTCGAGGTCAAGATTTCTTTTAAGGGGGTGAGCATGTAACACCTCGAAAATTCACGTCCTATAATGTGTTGACACGTGTCATAAGTTTGAACGTGTGAAAGAATACTCTAGAGGGACTAAAGTTGACAAACATGAAAAGTATATGAATATACGGGTTCAAAATGTCAACAATGAATAAATATACTTTACAGTAACCCTACATGATGCTCATACCTTCAAACGAATAAATCATGGATCATACGAAGCTAAATATGAAAGAAAGTAAGAGATTACAAACTACAGGGGTTAAATGTGTCAACATGTTTAAAGTATACCTCTGAGTGACCTTTTAGCAAACCCGAGGCTTTGTAACGATTAATTATGCTCACTAGAATGCATGATAAAAATTCCATAAAGTTTCGTTATCGTATGAGAAAGTTATGATCAAATTCGTATACAAGGGGTTAAAGCGTCAACGTTGGAAATGGTGACTTTTCGGGTAATAACAAAGTGACCAAGGACTTAACAAAGTGGGTATAAGTCTTGAAACCCTTGTATGTCAAGTTGGAGGGCTCAAATTGCAAGAAATAAGTTTGATTGACCTTTGGAAGGGCCAAGAGACAAATATGCAACAAATAGAAAATGTAAAATCTGTATACGAGGCTCAGGCGGGCCGCGTAAGATGTTAATATGTCTTACGCGGGCCGCGTCAGACCCCCAGATACAGAAAACATGGATAGCAGCCTGCCCAGCCTTTTAGCCGACTTTTAAGGGATATTTTCACTACATGGGCTACCCCTAAACAGTCCTAGGCACTTAGGGACACATGTGGACAATCCATTATCAGTTGTAGCACTTGTTGTCAATGATCTAAGTGAGTTTGAGCACTATATAAAGGCCTTGTTGCAACCATTGTGATCACACCTCACTTCTGCATTTCTGATCATTTCTGGAGCTCCAAAGCAGACTCAAGTGATCACTAATCGTGCATAGGATTTCAGTAAGTATGCTTAACCTTTCTTAGTTAAGTTTTTGCTTAGTTTTAGCTTAAAAGTCAAACTGTCGTAATTAACGGTTGACTTAGCGATTAATCATTGATGGCCCAGTGATTAGTCGAATTGAAAGTAGTTATAAGTTGGCAATTATGTGGGCAATAAACCCTTAAAAGGGCACCCTCTGATTCCCACTCTAACTAGGTCAAATGTCGGGTCAAACTTGTTATTAAAAAGTCAACAGAATGCTTAATTTCCAATTTATGCATAATTAGCAATGTAGAACCCATACAACCTGTTTGATCATTAATATAACTTGGTAATGAATGTAAGAACATGCCTAAACATGTTCAACCCGACAATTTTCAGTAGAGACCCGGTTCGGAACCGAAAGTCGCATAATTTGACTTTTGCTTTGACTTTCAGTTCTGACCCGTTTAAGCATGTTTTAGAAATGCCTTAGAGCTTTAATTGGACTAGGATACATGCTAGTATAACCCTCTGGGATTATACACCATAGTTCATTAGATATCCAATTAATATGCATGATCCCGTTAATTGCCTATATGTCGACCATTATGCCCTTTTCACCATAAAACGTGATTTTTAAAAATGTAAAAGAGTAGAAACCTTAGTTACTGATTTATAAACTTGCACCAAAATTTGACATCAGTTTGAGGTGTAGATTGAGAGTTATGCTCATTAGCGTAATTAGAAAGCTTCTTTAGCGATTAAACGGCATAATTAGCATATCGCCTACTTAAACCTACCTTTTTATATCAAATTTATTACCCACTGATGTAATATATTATTTTGGGATTTTTGAAGATTTTTAATTAATTTTAGGCTGAGCATATCTTAGAGTTATAAGCTTTATTCGGTAATTGTCGGTTTTGCCCTTTTGGGCTATAAAATGAGTTTTACATATCTTTTTGACCCCAAATCTTTTGCTACTGATTTCATATGATAAATAAATTATTTAAAACCTACTGGAATAATAAAAATGTCATATTTCTATATAGAACCCGGAAATGGCTCCTAATCGCCTTTTTAAGCGTTTTTAACGTTTAGTATGTACTAAAACTATTTTAAACATACAAGGGTTGATACCTACTGATATTTTAGGTAAATTATAATATTTTAACAGTAAGCAAAAGTTGTTTAACTCAGACTTCAGTTTTGAGCTTTTCGGCTTATTTGAAATTACCAAAATGCCCCTACGGTGCATAGTTTGGTTATAATTGATAAATTTCACATATATACTTTACCCTACTGTTATAACTTATTAAATTGAGTATTTTTGCTGATTACATCAGACCTGTAACTCAGGTTAATACTTAAACTCTTTTATAACCTTATAAATGACCAAACTACCCTTACGGGGCATAGTTTGTGTTTAAATTCGTTTCGGGCATAATAATAGATATCTTACTGATGTCACAACATATTTGAGGCATATTAACTTAGGAAACCTGTATATGGCTCTTACGGTTACCCGTTACGCCTCTTGCTCGTTCGGTTCGGTTTATGTAACTAGTTTGCATAAATTGGCCGAAACGGGTCAAACCTTATCGTTTTTATCTCAAAATCCAGAATGTGAATAATATACCCATATTAAGCAAGTCTTCAAACTTGACGGGTCTAAATCACATTCTGGATATCCTTTGGGAGGTTAATGACCATGTCCTGGATATCCTTGGCATCATTTTACGAAATGGCCATGACCTAAGCGCGGGGTGTAGGCGTACACCCGTCAGTGCCAAAATAAACAATGTGGTGTGTCTATTGATCTTTAACCCGGCACGATCGGGGCTACTGAACGCATAAGGAACATGTAATTCTTTTTCAAGTTTATATATTTAAATAATTATCCCAAGTTATAAAATGTTTGTGCCACGTGCATCCAAATCAATTTTTAATCATTTTTAAAATGAGTCGGTTAATTGTATTTACCAGTGTAAACTGTCGTATTTTCCCAAAAGATTAAATGCAGGTACTACTCGTAATAGGCTGGATTTCTCCTTAGCATCAATAAATAGTCTCGCAAGCTTAAGATGCCTAACGTCTGTTGAACTACTGTTTCCTATTTATTTTTTATCCTTCTGTGGATAAACTTTCGACTGTTGTGATACATGATATTACAATTTATTAAAGTTGAAGTATATCTATCTTTTGCTTCCGCTGTGCATTTAAATATTGTGTTGTTTGACTGTAATGTTACCAACGACGTCACGATACTCCCCACCGGGCCCACCAGTAATACGTGGAAAGTCGGGGTGTGACAATTAGAGAAGCTAAGAATGCTTACAAAGGCTCTTAGCACGAATTAGAAGCTTAAGAAATCTTGCTTGAACTGCAGTAAGCTCTAGAGAGTAAGCTTTGAATGATTTTCTGAATGAGCACATGAACTTGCAAACAAGAGTTCTTTATATAGCCAAATAAACATCACAAGATCCTTCCACATAAGTCTAAGATTGATTCCTGATCATTCCAGGTGTCCCCTATGCATGAAAAACCATTGGTACAGTCCCTGAATTCGAAAACCAGGCTTTTAAGGCGGTGGAACTGGCTGAAACAGGCATCTGTCCCCATTTTCTGCACCTGGGCGTTTTACGCCGCCCGCCTAAAGGTCTGATCCGGTCACCAAGGTTCAACTATTTGCATTTTCAGTCCCTGGCCCTTCTAAACTTGTTTTTATTGCACTTTTAACCCCCAAACTTGACATTTAAGGGTCTTGAGTCTTCAAACATTTACCAACAAGCTTTCGGTTAGTCACGAGGTCACCCGAACGGTCTTGAAACACAATATTAATGCATTTAACCCTTATTTCTTGTAATTATCATTTTGCTTATTTATGTGCGTCGAAACTCCATGAATTTAATATCTGTTATTCTTGGGATCAAAATAAATTATCACAATGTTTTTGGGATCGTTAAAAGGTCACTCAGATGTTACTTTTAACATGTTGACACTTTTACCCCTATGTTTCACAAGATCCTTATTTTAAGCACAAACGACTTTTCAAGTTCGTTAAATTATTCGTTAAAGAATACGAACGTCGTGTGAGGTCAATCAGAGGCACAAGAATGGCATGTTGACACTTTGGATCCTTTTATTCACATATTTACATTGTTTGACAACTTCAGTCCCTCATAAATAATTCTTTACACGTCTAAAGTCCATGACACGTGTCCTTATAATATTGGTCATGATTTTACGAGGTGTTACATCCTCACCCCCTTAAAAGAAATCTCGACCTCGAGATTTACTGAAATAAATGAGGGTATTTCTGTTTCATTGTGGACTCTACCTCCCACGTGTACTCTGGGCCTCTTCGGGCGTCCTATTTAACCTTCACAATCGGTACGTGCTTCTTTCGAAGTTTCTTAACCTGTCGATCCTCGATCGACAAAGGTTTTTCAACAAATTTCAAACTCTCATCTATATGCACATCCGTATGTGGCATGACTAGTGATTCATCAGCTAGACATTTCTTCAGATTGCAGATGTGAAACACATTATGAATCCCACTGAGCTCTTCAGGCAGGTTTAACTTGTAAGCCACAGTTCCGACACATTCGATGATCTCGAATGGTCCTATGTATCGTGGACTTAACTTGCCTTTCTTGCCAAAACGCATTACCCCTTTCCAGGGTGATACCTTAAGTAACACTTTGTCACCTACCTCGAATTTCAGAGGTTTACGCCTTTTATCTGCGTAGCTTTTCTGCCTATCCCTGGCAGCTTTGAGACGATCACGTATCTGCACAATCTTATCTGTCGTCTCCAGGACTATATCAGGTCCTGTTAGTTGGACATCTCCAACTTCCGCCCAGCAAACTAGCGTCCTGCACTTCCTTCCATACAAAGCTTCAAAAGGTGCAGCTTGAATACTCGAATGATAACTATTATTGTATGAAAATTCAATCAACGGAAGATGATCATCCCAACTTCCTCCTAAATCAATAACACAAGCTCGAAGCATATCCTCAAGTGTTTGAATCATACGCTCGCTTTGTCCATCCGTTTGAGGATGATATGCGGTGCTGAAGTTTAATCGAGTGCCTAGGGATTGCTTAAAGCTTTTCCAAAAATGCGATGTATATCTCGTATCCCTATCAGAGATAATAGACACTGGCACTCCGTGAAGAGATACAATCTCGTCCACGTACAGCTGAGCTAACTTATCTGAGCTGTGTGTTTCCTTAATAGGTAGGAAGTGGGCTGACTTGGTCAACCTGTCGACTATTACCCAAATAGTATCATTTCCTCGCTTTGTCTTTGGTAACTTTGTGATGAAATCCATAATTACCATTTCCCACTTCCAGGTGGGAAGTTCAGGCTGTTGCAGCAAACCTGACGGTTTCTGGTGTTCGGCTTTAACCTGAGCACATGTCAGACATTTGGCCACATAAGTGGCTATAGACTTCTTCAAGCCTATCCACCAATAATTTGCCTTCAAATCCTTGTACATTTTATCACTGCCAGGATGAACTGAGTACTTAGAGCTATGGGCTTCTTGAAGAATCACATCCCTAAGTCCTCCATAGATTGGAACCCATATTAGTCCATTCAATCTTAGGATTCCATCCTTGCCATATGATAACTGTTCAGCAGTTACACCCTGTAGGATCGGGGATTCGATCAAACGAGTCGTTTAGAAGAGTTCTCGATCAATACGAAAGGCGAAATCAGACGTATTGATGTTATATCAGCTAGATTCACACTTAGAATCACTTTAACTGTCGATTGTATTGATTTGATAGTGTTTACAGATCGTTCGACACTTCGGCAGCACTTCGTCTCCGGAATCACAAAGTTACAAAAGTTCTAAATGAAGATCCAAGACCACCTATTTATAGGAATGCCAGACCCCATGAACCATTTCATGCTTTCTGGCCAGACCCCATGAACTTGCCAGGTCGCACGAACTGGCCAGGTCGCATGAACCTGCCTGGTCGCATGAACTTGGTCACCTCGTGTGAGGTTGCTGGTTCAGGCCTGTTTCCCGATTCTCTCGTACAACATGTCCTGGTCTATCTATTCTATTACATGCCTCGATACAAGACGAAGTCAACAGACATATGCACTAACAAACTCCCCCTTGGATGTTGACGAGTCTTCAGTGTATTGAGTCTTCAGTCTTGATCGGTCTTCTAGCTCTTTCCAAAGTATCTTTCTCTGTAAGCATCCTTCAATCTCTATCTTTCAATTAACAGACTCCCCTTTGCTAACAGACTCCCCCTTAAGTTGTTCTGGGGTCGTAATCTGACATAGCACTCGTTCTAAGATCGTGTCCTGGCTCAAACTCTACTCAGGCTTAGACATGGGAATCTTGTTCTACAGCTTTCACAGATTCAGGAACGTTTCCTGGCTCTCCGTAGCAACAGGATCAGGAACCCGGTAACCTGCAAAATTCTCTACCCAAAAGTGAATTTCACAATTGTTAAAATTTAACAAATTTAGAAACCACTTGTAGAAATCATTCAACATCAACAATAGTTATATCAAGTTCAAATAAATGACCTTGATTAACTAACAGTAAAATTAGTCTCAAAACATCACTTGTAATATTATTTTAAAACATTTCTCAAATTATCTCAAGCTTTAACTTCATTTTTTATTTCAAACACACTCTCCCAATCCACTGTTGTTCATCATGTTTAGCACTCGGAATTTTGAAAATCAGCTTTTCAACATCAGTTTTCGAAAATAAGATGAAGCAAAATCTTTTTGAATTTTCAAAATTTTATGCTAAAACACACTGAAAATCTTTTTGGATTTTGGGAAATATATTATATACAGACATCTTTTTGTGAGTTTGTGTAAGAGGATCATATCAGTTTATGACAAATCACTAGTACCGTTGAGCTTTAAACACTTTAAGATCTAAACGATTCACTTAGATTGTCAGTATACTGATCCACTTAAATTTTCACACAAAGTTCAATTGTTTCGAGATATGGATTAATGTTTTAAGGACTTAAACTTATTCGCGTGTCCCACCTCAGAATATACTCCCGTATCCAGACTCCTATATTCAGTCTTACAGGTGAATGTACACTAATGATATCTGTAAATGGGTAATGCAAGGCCATGAGAGCTCAGTTTAGAACTACCGTTCAGACAAAGAGATGATGGCTCGACTTTTAGGTGTGTCCCGTTTGGGGATCTTTTCTTCAACAGCACATGATTAGCATTTTTCAATATTTCATCATTTTTTTTATGTTGAGGGTGAGCTTTATGATTAAAGTAGTGCTGAATATTATACGAGGACTAGGCTATTGCTCTTGCAAAATCAGAAGTCCCGGTATAATACCCCAGATATCATCACGCACAAAGACCTAGTATGTCAGAAATAGAAAGCCCTTCAAACAATATTTCAGGGGTTACCTATATATCCGAGAGATGTTCCCCACGAGATAAGTAAGTATTTGATATTTAGGTTTATATCTCGAAAACAATCTACTAAGCGTGTAAAAACCTACTGGCATATCATCAGTGAGACAGTTTATCACATTTTAACTTTCCAATTCTTTAGCATACTGTGATTGTCTACTGATGTACTATTATTTCCTCTTTTTCACAACAAAACTCATTTTGATTTTTCGATGTTTTTGGATTTTTCAAATTTTAATTTTTTTACTCCCCCTAAAATCAAAAATATGTTTCAATTTTTGATTTTCCGGGAAAATTTGAAAATGAAAGCAATAAACTATACAAATAAAATGACAAACTGATGTGAATTGCTTCAATTCTCTATTCACTTGGCTTAAACAATCAGAACTCCCCCTGACAACAAACTATTTTCCCCATTATGATTTCAAAACACTTAAGTTTGTTTTAATCAAAATGGTTTTTCCGGAAAATTAGTTTTGTTGATTTCACACATCATGGGGATTCATTCATCACTTTGTTGTTTCAACCACTTGTAAAAACTATCACTTGTAGGTTTTTCATAGAAACATTTTTCAAGAATGATGTCGATTCATGCTCCACGATTACCAACTTTGGGAGCTTCGGCAAGTCAGGATTTTCAAGCAAAGAATGCTGACACCCAAGCCTGACCAGCCTTGAGTGCATCCGAGTTATTTTCTCTTGGTGTGTAAGTTCTCCTCTTTGATTCACAAAATTCTTTTACCCCCTTTTCCCTACCATCGACCATTTTTCCAAAAATATGTTTTACTTTCCTATTGAAAGCCTTTTCGACATCGAATTCTTTCTTTTCAGAATAGAATTGATTCGAAATTTCCATTTTTCCAACCTTTTGTTTTAAATTTTCAGTCCGCAATGGTGGAAAGTTTGCGTCATCCATTGGCGGTACTGAATTTTCTCTTTTTAATTCAACTGGTGGCTCCTCTGACTTTGACGAGTTAGATTCATCACCAAAAAGTGGCTCCTTTGCTTCCGAAGAAACAAACTCATCGCCAGAAAGTGCCTCTGATTTCTTAACAACCCACTTGTGGTTGTTCAGATTCACTTTTCTTTTTGTAGAAACGTGTTGAACTGTCACCAACCTCAAATTTTGAATTTTTGAACACTTTAAATTGTTCGGTTGGTGGTTCATTATCAACCAACTTTTCTTTCAAGTTTTCAGAGACTCCCTGTTTTGTTTGGGTTGCCTTTGGACAGTTCCATGCAATGTGCCCAACTTTTTTACATTGATAACAGGTTCTCATTTCCTTCTTCTGAGCAACATCATTCTTCATTCCCTCTTGCTTCTTAGCAAGGAATTCTTTGTTCCTCTGCTTTCTGAACGAATTCTCTTTTTCTTCTTCAGAAGATGTTCCTGATACAAAAACAACTTTCGATTTAAAATCTTTAACATATTTTTCATTTTCTATTGGAATAAAACCTAATCCTTTCTTTTTGAAATTATTTTTGTGATTTGGTTTCTTATGGTGATTTGGACCAAAACCTTTTTTCTTGTTTAACCTTTGTTGAACTCTTGAAGTGTATTGTTTAGGTTTTTCAGAAAGATTTTTATCTTTTATTTCAGAAATATTAATTTCTGTTAATTTGAAAACCTTTTTAATCTGTTCAGTTTGTACACTTCTTATTGGAAATTCTTCATCAGAATATAGTTTGTCGGAGTCATTCAAAGGATATGCTACTTTGAATGTTTCGTCATTCAAATTATTTTTTGATATCAGAAAATCACTATTGTAAACCCTTTTGCCCTTTTCAACTGTTGGACTTGAAATGTAAGACTTTGACTTTGACTCCTCGGTTTCATCTTTATCTAACACATGATCCACCACTTTCTTAATCAACTCAGTTTGTTGATCAGTGTCAGATGCAGTGAATGTGATGTCAATATTATCTGGCAATCCATCTGAAGATTCAGATTCCCACTTTAAATTGGTTGCCTTTTTTACTCTTTCTGAATTAGGATTTCGTGGAGAATATCCTTCTTCAAGCGGAGGTGGACACTTTGTATAATTGGTACTATGTTTCTTACCAGTATTCTTTACTTCAGATTTCTTCTCTTCAAACACTTCCATGCCTTCTACTGTAGGGTAAATCCTGTCAATCACGTAAGAAGCACATGAATAACTTTTCAATAACTTGTTTACCCTCTCAGTTTCTATCCTCTGAGTTTCCAATTTTTGTTCAAGTTCAGCACATTTCTCAATGTACTGATTGATTTTTCTGCTTCGTCATGAACGCTCCATTGAGTATCTTCATAGCTATCTCTTGTTCATTGCTTGACTTGCTATATTGATTCATAGCTTTATTTAAAACATCATAAGATTCTTTCAGTCTGTTCATGTTATGAATCAATTTGTTGTTGTGCCTTTTCACAGTATCACAATTTACACACTTCTCAGGTATCTTTTCAGTATCTGCTTCCTTCTCAATCTTAATAACTGGAATTTCTTTAACCTGCTTCTTTACTACTCGAACATTTTCCTCAGGTTTGACCTTTTCTTCAACAGTTGCTGCCTTATGATTCTTCTTTTTCGCAGCTTGTCTTTCTTTGATCTCTTCCATTTTACCTGCAAAATACAAATTATACCTAATAGGTGAAAGTTCTCTTTTATAATATTCAAGTTTTCGAATTTCTTCACTATCATCACCACTCTCTTCATCTGATGAGTGATCAAAGATTGGTGCTTTTTCTGAAGCCTCTTCTGTTGAAACTGGTTCTTCTTCTTTCTTTTTAGGACTGAATTGCTGAGATTCGTAATAAGCATACACTATTTCATCTTCAGCAGTTGAATCTTCAAAAATTTGAGCAACAAATGCTTTAGAATCTGAAGTTCTGTTAGGATCATAATGATCCCAATTAAAACCTTCTGGAATTCTTTCATCTTCTTGATGAACTAGATAAGCTTTCTTTGATGGCTTTTCGATCGGATCCTTCCTAGCATGTGAAGTTTGTGGCGATTGTTGTTGATGCGGCTGTAGAGCAATTTGATGATAAATCGCTTTTCGATGATAATCATTGTTGCCGAATGGATTTTGAGCTCCACTTGCTTCGCGATTTGTGCATTCTCGCTTAAAGTGCCCCTTCTCCCTGCAACAAAAACAAGTAACTTTAGATTTATCAAAACCTAAAGGTGAAGTTCCAGCATCACGGAAATCATCTCTTCCAGTGATCTGTTTAAACTTCTCAGCTCTTCTCAACACACTAGCCATACACCACTTTATATCCATTAGTTCCATCTCTTCAGCATCAATCTGATCATAATCTTCTTTGGTCAACATTGGATTACCAATCCTTCCGGCTACCAAACTTTCATAAGACTCTAATACGGTCACCAATAAAGACATATGACCTTTGGCAACCTCTTCCGAGAAATTCTGACCATTCTGAAGATGTAATACAATGTTGCATTGTAGTACTTGGCCATTATTGTTGTATGAGCTTTGCGGTTTAGAATTGGTTGCTGAAAAATTTGGATCAAATGATGGATATGAAGAGAATCCATTATTGTTGTTTGATCCTTGAGATGACCCTCCAGAAGAACTGTTTGCGTTAAATGCGGTTTCGATCTTTGGTGCAATGTTGGTCTTATCAATCGTACTTCCTTTGTAGTACAAACCAATGTCCTGTTCACCATTAGAATTCTTCATTTTCGCCATCTTCCGTTGTTTCATCTCTTGAACTTCGATTTTTTCAATAAACTTGCTCAGCGATAGATTCGCAAATTCACCATTATTCTTCAAAATCATAAGATACGTGCCCCAAACATCTTGTGGCAACGCATCGGCCAACTTTTCCACCCATTCTTCTCTATCTTTCTTGATATCCAATCGCTTCATGTTAACCACCAAATTACAATATCTTCCTATAATCATTTGGGTGTTTTCAGTTTTCAATCCATGAAATAGATCAAATTCTTTCTTCAAAAGCGATTTTTTGTTCTTGATCATGTCTAAATTTCCAACAAACTTCGTTTTTAGTGCTTTCCACATTGAGTGTGCACTTCCGTTGTGTTGCAATAAGATCAAGATGTCTTCCTTAACAGCTTGTTAAAATATACTGATCATCATATTTTCACTTTTTTATTTCTTTTTCTCTTTTTCATCTAAATCTTTAATAGCAACAATCTCTCCGTATTCATCAATCGGTCTAACATATCGTTCTTCAACACATTCCCACGCCTCTAAGTGATTCGCTTGAACCCAATTTTCGAAACGTTCCTCCCATCCACTATACTCCTTGATATTCATGAGCTTAGGCGGTTTTTGCATGGTGCCCATTTCATTCTCTAAGTTCACGTTCTGAGCCATAGTGATCGGGGTAGCAAATGCGTTGTAAAATTCAGAATCCATGTTTTGGTTTTAAAAATTCACAATAACAGAATTTCAAACGATCTGAAAAATTGGAACGGTCTGGAGGTTTCAAACGAGTTGGATTTCACACAACCTGAATTCAGTACGACCTGAATTTGGTACGATCTGGCTTTGGTACGACCTGAATTTGGTATGACCTGGATTTGGTACGACCTTGTTCAAACGAGTTGGAATTTCAAACGAGTTGGTACTCCGAACGAGTTACCACTCGATGGATGGCACTACATGACAAACCATTTTCAAATTAATTCTATACAAGACTTTTCAAATATCCTATGCAAACTGACATATCACATGCAATTAACAATGATTTACTGATTTTAAAAGTGGCCGACAACTTTTAATTGAAACACATTCTAATTTGACCTCACAAATCGAAACAGCTTTCAATGTATTATAATTATCAGATCACATGCAAGGACCGACATGAATTAAGTGCTATTATCTTTATTAACTTTGTGTATTCAATCAAGGTGGGTGGCCGACAATCCTATTTAATATCCTATTTCCATTTGATCGATGAGTGTCACATTTAAAGATATCACATTGATCATTAAAAGCTGATATTAATCAATTTCTGGTTGGACCTTTAAATCTGAATATTTGAAACAATCTGTTCAACTCGTGCGAGCTGATGAAATCAAAGTTCAAATGACCTGGTCGACCTGGAATTCGTGCTACCTAGAGACACTTTCAAACCGTACGACCTGATTTTTCAAACCGTGCGACCTGGACTCAACTCATACGATCTGAGATATATTCACACGATCTGAAAGATTTTTCGAACGATCTGAATGTTCTTCAAGCGATTTGGTTCAATACTTCATCATTTCATCAATTTTTATCAAGTTTTAGGTTGAATTTGGTTCTTATTTGTTCACGGATTGATTAAAACTCAGTTTTATGTGTTATTTGTCAAAATCAAGTCATTTTAACCCTAGAATCTCGGTAAATTTGATGAAAAAGTGTAGAAGAATGAGTAGAAATAAGATTTATCCGTGAAAACAAGCTGAAATGGTAAGAACTCTTCTTCCTGAGCTCTGATACCACTTGTAGGATCGGGGATTCGATCAAACGAGTCGTTTAGAAGAGTTCTCGATCAATACGAAAGGAGGAATCAGACGTATTGATGTTAAATCAGCTAGATTCACACTTAGAATCACTTTAACTGTCGATTGTATTGATTTGATAGTGTTTACAGATCGTTCGACACTTCGGCAGCACTTCGTGTCCGGAATCACAAAGTTACAAAAGTTCTAAATGAAGACCCAAGACCACCTATTTATAGGAATGCCAGACCCCACGAACCATTTCTTGCTTTCTGGCCAGACCCCATGAACTTGCCAGGTCGCACGAACTGGCCAGGTCGCATGAACCTGCCAGGTCGCATGAACTTGGTCACCTCGTGTGAGGTGGCTGGTTCAGGCCTGTTTCCCGATTCTCTCGTACAACATGTCCTGGTCTATCTATTCTATTACATGCCTCGATACAAGACGAAGTCAACAGACACATGCACTAACACACCCAACTTTTCATTCGGATAGTTCGCTTCTTACACAGCTTCTTTCTGAGCGGCTAACAATCTCTCATTCAGGCTGTTCTTTAATTCAATGCTCTTGGCATTGATTCTAATAGGCTTAACTCTTTCCTTCCTGCTCAAAGCATCAGCGACTACATTCACCTTGCCTGGATGGTATCGGATTTCACAATCATAGTCGTTCATTGTCTCCATCCAACGACGCTGTCTCATGTTCAGATCCTTCTGATTGAACAGGTGCTGAAGGCTCTTATGATCAGAATAGATCACACACTTGGTACCATATAAATAATGCCTCCAGAGTTTTAGTGCAAACACAACGGCACCCAATTCTAAGTCGTGGGTGGTATAATTCTTCTCGTGCACTTTTAATTGTCGGGAAGCATAGGCAATAACTTTTCCCTTCTGCATGAGCACACATCCCATACCTGTGTGCGATGCGTCGCAGTAAACCACAAATTCTTTGATCCCTTCAGACAATGTCAACACAGGAGCATTGCTCAACTTCTGCTTAAGAATCTCAAAGGATTCTTGTTGCTTAGGACCCTAATCAAACTTTATATTCTTCCTAGTCAACGAAGTTAGGGGTGCAACAATCTTTGAGAAATTTTCAATAAAACGCCTGTAATATCCTGCCAGACCTAAGAAGCTGCGAATCTCTGTGGGCGTCTTCGGCTCTTGCCAATTCATGATAGCTTCAATCTTAGCGGGATCCACCTGGATACCCCTCTCACTAACCACATGTCCAAGGAATTGGACTTCACGAAGCCAAAATTCACACTTTGAAAACTTGGCGTAGAGCTTTTCTTGTTGAAGAAGTTTAAGAATACAACGAAGATGTTTCTCATGATCAGCCTGATTCTTCGAATAAATAAGAATGTCATCAATGAAGACGATGAAAAACTTGTCCAAGTAGGGTTTGCAAACGCGATTCATGAGATCCATGAACGCTGCTGGTGCATTGGTGAGCCCGAAAGGCATCACCAAGAACTCGTAGTGACCATAGCGAGTTCTAAATGCAGTCTTGTGCACATCTTCATCTCTAACCTTTAGTTGATGGTATCCTGATCTCAAATCAATCTTGGAGAAGTAACTTGCTCCATGAAGTTGATCGAACAGATCGTCAATCCTGGGCAATGGATATCTGTTCTTGATTGTAACCTTGTTCAGCTCTCGATAATCAATGCATAAACGCATTGATCCATCCTTTTTCTTCACAAACAGAATCGGTGCTCCCCAAGGTGATGAGCTAGGCTTATTAAAACCTTTGGCCAACAATTCATCCAGTTGAGTTCTTAACTCTTTCATCTCAGTCGGTGCTAACCTGTAAGGTGCTCTTGCAACAGGTGCTGCTCCAGGTATAATGTCGATTCTGAACTCCACTTGCCTATCTGGGGGTAAACCGGTTAGTTCTTCAGGGAATACATCAGGGTATTCAGAAATGATAGGGATGTCTTCAATCTTGGGCTTTGGTTCATCAATTGTCACTTGTGCCATATAAATGACACAACCTTTCTTCAAACACCTTGATGCCTTAAGCGTAGACACTTGCTTAGGCAACCCGTGCTGAGTGTCTCCCTGAATTGTCAACGGCTCACCATAAGGTGTTTTAATAACCACTTGCTTCTTATCACAAACGATCTGAGCTTGGTTATGAGATAACCAATCCATGCCTATTACTATGTCGAATCCAGCTAGTTTCAAAGGAAGCAAAGACAAAGGAAAGGAGTGGTTCCTAATGGATATAAAACATCCATCTAACATGGTTGAAGCAGTTTCTATGGTACCATCGGCCAATTCTACCTCATATTTTATGCTTAGGGTTTTAACAGGCAGATTTAATAACTTACAAAACTTATTATCTATAAACGACTTATCTGCACCCGAATCAAACAATACCCTTGCATAAACATCATTGATAAGAAAGGTACCTGTTATCACGTTGTCATTCTGGATTGCTTCTTGAGCATTCATTTGGAAGACCCGAGCATTGGTCTTCTTGCCTTCTTCAGGCTTCTTCGCATACTTTGGGCAGTTGGACTTGATATGCCCCTTCTCGTTACAGTTGTAACAAGTTGCATCCTTAATCTTCTTACACTCCAACGTCTTATGCTCACTAGATTTACATATCCCACAAGCTCTTGGCTGCGATTGGGACTTTGATTCATACCTGCACTTTCCCAGATGGCGCTTCTTGCAGGTCTTGCATTTGGGCTTCTCACTCGACTGTTGGTCATCCTTCTTGAACCCTGAACTCTTCTTGTGATCAGAGTTCCCTTTGTGCTTCTTGTCTGAATGGTGGGAGTTATCATCCTCACGCTTTCTCTTCCCCGCATCAGAATTCCTAAGCGATCTCTGCCTGACCACATCAAGGGTAAGAGATAATGACAAATCAGCTAATGACCTAAATGTAGTAGGTATTGATGCTTTCACACTAGCTTTAATCTCCGGGGCTAAACCCCCAATGAAACAGGCTATACGCTTTGGTTTCGGTGTCACCAAGTAAGGAACCAATCGAGACATGGTGTTAAAACTCATAAGATATGCCTGACAATCTAAGTTCTTCATAACCAATGTTAGGAAGTCGGTCTCGATCTTCTCAACTTCATATTGAGGATAAAAATTCTCTTTGATAAAAGCAACAAACTGAGCCCATGTCAAGTTGTATAACGGAATCTTTCCAGTAGCTTGGATTAAAGACCTCCACCAAGCTAGGGCTTCTCCCTTGAACGACTGTGAAACATACTTCACAATATCTTTCTCGGCACATCCACTAATGTCAACCACCGTATCCATCTCATCTAGCCACGTCATGTAATCAATGGCTCCTTTTTCCCCAGTGAAATCCCTGGGCTTGCAGGAGACAAAATACTTATATGAATATGTCTTTGTACGTGGCTCCTGATCGAATACAATCTTCTTAGACGGGATACTGTGCTGATTTGATGAGTGTTGGGCATCATCCTTCTTTGACTCATGAGATTTAGAAGGTGGCTTACTGTGAGCCACAGAGCGAGTCTTAGAGCGTGTACCACTAGACTCTCTAAATTGCCTGTCCATGGCTTTAGAAACAGCATTATCAATCAATGCTTGAAGTTCCGCACTAGTTACATGGATTTTGGTAGTATCATGATTCTCTACAGGGTGACTGTTGATTTCTTCAGATTCTGCCATGTAGCTTGATTGCTACATAAAATAATGATAATGATTCATTCAGAATTCTATAACAGGATTGTCATTTTGATTCTTTTATTAACCTTGGTATTAATAAACCATATTGGTTAATTTATTAAGCATATTCATTCAGGATTTTTCATTATAATTTTCCTCAGTTATAATTTATTAATATATTATAATGGCACAAAAGCCAAGTCACAGGGACAATTTAATTTATAAGCTATGATCTTATAGGATCGAGGCGTTAAGGTATTGAATCATAGTTCATTACCTTTCTTGACGGGGAGTCATAGACTACATCTGTCTTTTGTCTTATATGAAAATGAATATGACCCGCATGCATTACATCACTAATGGATGTTTAATAAAATAAAGGAATTGGAAGGATCCAATATAAGGATGACTTATATGATTTTATCGAATCACATTTGCAAGGAGTGTTAATATGTTTTCAGATGTTAACAAGGATTTTGAATCTTACAAGGAACTACCATCATGGCCCTGTTTTAAAATGACACGTGGCTAGGTTTTGCCTTCAAGATTTTCTTTGGTATAATGGCAGATTAATTTTAAATTGGAATGATATTTTGTTTTATTTTATATATTATTTTTATGCATATAATGACAAAAATGAATTTTAAATTAATACATTCCACTAAAATTTAAAATAGAGTACATATTTGTCCTAAACGAGACTTTAACAGAAATAAGTTGCCCACGCAGGGGCTAAACTGAAAATACAAGTCCTCGCAGGGACTGAATACATAAATAGATGTCCACGCAGGGACTTGATTGAAATAAGGAAATTACAATACAAATAAATAAGGAATCTTCAAAAATCCCTTTTCTACTTTCCCTTGATTAGATTTGCCAGACCCTTGAGAAATCCCCGGTGGTTCCTACGCTCTTCTTGAACCTCCCATTCCACCTGGCTCAACCTCTGAAGAATCTCCTGTTGCTGCGGTGGCGGTATCAGTGGCGGCTGCGGCTGCTGCTGCTGCGGAGGTTGAGGAGGTGGCGGGTATGGATACCCAAAAGCTTGGTACCCCGATTGGTACGAAGCTGCAGAGGGCCCTTCAGGGTGATGAGCATTGTGGTTGGCTGCTACGAGGTATGGGTCAACATCGGGGGCATTGTAGTAGTTGTACCCCGGGTAAGCAGGCTGCTCAAAAGGGTTATACGCCACTGCACCGGCGTATGAAGGAATTGGGTTATCATAACCCACTGGTGGCTGTGCGACTGGCGCAGAGTCCACCTTAGAAACGGGGTTTGAAGGCCCACCCATCTGTGGGTCTTCATAAAGTAGCGGGTAATGACTGCCAATTGAATGCTGAGGGGTGCTGAAATGGAAATCCCCTCCTCGCACGGACATCCGTGCACCTGATCTTCTTCGCCTCGGTGGCTCCAGAGGCGGTTGCTGCACTGGTGGTGCTGGTGGCGGTGGAGTGACCGCTACAAAAAATGAATCCTCAGAGGGATCCTGCTGCTGCTGCGATGGGTTGTAAGAGGGAGTAAACACCAAGTCGTATTGGGCAAACCAAGCCTCATAGCTGTCTGGACCACAATAAGGTGATCCATGAAAAGACGACCCATCCGAAATCTCGATGGGGTGAGTGGGTGTCCCAGAAGGTGGTTCGGCAGGATCTGGGTCATCATCCATATCCATGTCCTGAGTTTAAGGAAAATGGTCTCCGGGGCCCAATGGGTTATGACCCATTGGTTCTTCAATCTGATTTTCCAGGTTAAACCGGCTATGGAAATACGGGGTCGGGTCTTGAAATGCGCGGTGCGACCCTGACCGCTGCAGTGGTAGGTAAGAGTGGTGCGAATCATTGGGCTCGTTCTCCGATTGAGGCCCAAAAGAATGATGGTAAGAGGGTGAAGACCTTAGCGAGACAGATCGCCTCGCGGGCTCCAAATATGTCCTCCAATCCTCTTGAGGACTTATGCTCATCGTAGCTGACGAAGTTCGCCGGGAAGAAGGCCCGGCCTCATGATCGTTAGGGGTGGTGAATGGCCCCTTGCCTCTTCCTCCTCTTCGGAATCTTGGTGGCATTTTTGTTGATCCTGTAAAAAAAACAAAAGAAACAACAAAGGAAACAATAAAGGACAAAATAAAACAAATTAGGATTAGTCCTAAGTTCTTTGCCTAGACTCGGAAGTCGAGGAATGTGCAAACTGTGTCATTGAGATTAAACACAAAGGGCTAGTGTTTAATTCACTCAATTTTGGCTCTGATACCAACCTGTCACACCCCGATATTTTCATTTATTTCCGGTGGGGAGTATCGTGACGTAGTTGATATCATCATAGTCAATAATTACAGTTTAATGCACAGCGGAAGTCTAAAAGTAATAATATTACAAACCGAATGAAAGTATCAAGAGTATTACAAACGGAATGTAAAAGGGTCCACATGCGGATCAAACAAAAGAAGATAATTGTTCAACAGATTTTTAAGTGACAAAGCTTGCAAGACTTTTATTTATTCACTCAGGGGTAGCCAGCCTATTCCGCCTAGTACCTGCACTTAGCCTTTTTGGAAAATATGTCAGTTTACACTGGTAAATACAATTAACCGACTCATTTTGAAAATTTTTAAGAAAATTGACTTGAATGCACAAGGCACAAATAATCTTTTATAACTTGGGATAATTATTTAAAAATAATCTTGTTAAAAAATTATATGTTTATTATACGTTCAGTAGCCCGGGATGAAAACCGGGTTAAAGATTAATAGACACACCACATAATATATCCCACGGTGAGTTATTCTCGAACAGGTGGGTACATTGTTTTACATACGCACCGGCAGGTGAATGCCTACACCCCGTGCTTAAGTCGTGGCCATTTCAATGAATGAGCCGAGGATATCCAGGACATGGTCATTAACCCCCCAAAGGCTTAAAATAAACAAAACAAATTAAATGGGTTATCTCAATGATTTAACCTTCATACGATTAAAAAATACCCGACCAAGCGGTATTTTTATATACCGTACCCCAAGCCCGTATAAGGGAAAATAAGTTAAAAGTATTTACCTGAGTAAATTATACAAATTTATCCCAATCGTATAGAATCAGCAAGTGCTGTTATCTTTTACTGGGCTCCTAAATCTGTAACGAAGGTTTTAATAACCTATTAGATTCCTAATGGCTCTTACTTAAGCTTAAACTTAGACCAGTTAGTTTTAAAGAGAGGTATACGGTTCAAAACGCAAGATTAAGTGAAGACCGGATTAGAATGCGGTTTAGACCCGACAAGTGTGAAGACTTGTATAATATGGGTAAACTAAAAACATTCTGGATTTTGAAGTGAAAATGATAAGGTTTGACCCGTTTCGGCTAATTTATGTAAACTAGTTACATAGACCGTACCGAACGTGATAAATGCATAACGGGTAACCAAATGAGTCATAAACAGGTTTCCTAAGTTAATATGTCTTAAATATGTTGTGATTTCAGTAGGATACCTTTCATTATGCCCAAAACGAATTTAAAATCAATTTAAGCCCCGTAGGGGTATTTTGGTCATTTTAGGGATTATAAAAGAGGTTAAATATTAACCTGAGGTTCTAGTCTTAAATGATAAGTAAAAATGTTTATTTTTGCAAGTCATATCAGTAAGGTATTGCATATATGTGTAATTTATCATTTATAACCAAACTATGCACCGTAGGGGCATTTTGGTCATTTCACATAAGCTTTAAAGGTCAAAATTGGAAATCTGTGTTCAAAACTTTTTCTTACTGTAGGTATTAAGTCTTATATGCCAAAAATAGTTTTAACCCATACTATGCCTTTAAAACGCGTAAAAAGTCGGTTTTAGGTGATTTTCGGGTTATATAAGGAAAGTTGAGATTTTTATTAGCCCAAAAGGCTTAAAATATTTTATTTATCATATAAAATCAGTAGCAAAAGATTTGGTATCAAAATGTTATGTAAAACTCATTTTATTAGCAAAAAGGGTATAACCGATAATTACTGAATCAAAGCAAGAACCCTATGTTATGTTCAGTTTAAAAATAAATAAAAATCTTCAAAAATCCCAAAATATTATATTACATCAGTGAGTAAAAAGTTTGGTGTTTAAATTTGGGTTTAGATAGGCTTTATGCTAATAATGCGTTTAATTAATAAAAAGCTTTCAAATTACGATATTGAGCATAACTCCTAATTTAGACCTCAAACTGATGTCAAATTTTTAGGACATGTTTATAATTCAGTAATAAAGGTTTTTGTCCTATCACATTTTCAAAAATCTCGTTTTAAGAACAAAAGGGCATAATGGTCAACATTTAAGCAATTAACGGAAACATGCAAATGAATCGGATTAATTAGGAACCAAGTTGTATAACCTCAGAGGGTTATACTAACCTATAACCTGGTCCTAATGGAACTCTAAGGCATATCTAAACTAAGCTAAATCGGGTCAGAACTGAAAGTCAAAGAAAAAGTCTACTTTTGCGACTTTCGGTTCCGAACCGAGCCTAAACTCAAAATTGTCGGGTTGAACATGCTTAGACATGTTCTTACATTAATTACCAAGTTATATAAGTGTTAAAACAGGTTTCATAGCTTCTACATTGTTAATTATGAGTTTATTTGCAAAATAGCTTTCTGTTGACTTTTTAATATTAAGTTTGACCCGACAATTGACCTAGTTAGAGTGGAAATCAGAGGGTGCCCTTTTAAGGGTTTATTACCCACATAATTACCAACTCATAGCCACTTTCAATTCGAATAATGACTGGACCATTAGTGATTAATCACTAAGTCAAAGCTTAATTACGACGGCTTTGACTTTTGGTCATTAGACTAATAAAACATGAATTAGAGAAGCTAAGAATGCTTACAAAGGCACTTAGCATGAATTAGAAGCTTAAGAAATCTTGCTTGAACTCTAGGAAGCTTCAGAGAGTAAGCTTTGAATGATTTTGTGAATGAGCACATGAACTTGCAAACAAGAGTTCTTTATATAGCCAAATACATAAGTCTAAGATTGATTCCTGATCATCCCAGGTGTCCCATGTGCATGAAAAACCATTGGTACAGTCCCTGAATTCGAAAAATAGGCTTTTAAGGCGGTGGAACTGGCTGAAACAGGCATCTGTCCCCATTTTCTGCACCTGGGCGTTTTACGCGGCCCGCGTAGGATTGACCGAGGGGCTACCGCGGCCCGCCTAAAGGTCTGATCCGGTCACCAAGTTTCAGCTATTTTCATTTGCAGTCCCTTGACCTTCTAAACTTGTTTTAACTTGTTTTTATTGCACTTTTAACCCCCAAACTTGACATTTAAGGGTCTTGAGTCTTCAAACATTTACCAACAAGCTTTCGGTTAGTCACGAGGTCACCCGAACGGTCTTGAAATGCAATATTAACGCATTTAACCCTTATTTCTTGTAATTAACATTTTGCTTATTTATGTGCGTCGAAACTCCATGAATTTAATATCTGTTATTCTTGGGATCAAAATAAATTATCCTAATGTTTTTGGGATCGTTAAAACGTCGCTCAGAGGTTATTTTTAACATGTTGACACTTTTATCCCCTACGTTTCACAAGATCCTTATTTTAAGCACAAACGACTTTACAAGTTCGTTAAAGAATACGAACGTCGTGTGAGGTCAATCAGAGGCACAAGAATGGCATGTTGACACTTTGGATCCCTTTATTCACATATTTACATTGTTTGACAACTTCAGTCCCTCAGAAATAATTCTTTACACGTCTAAAGTCCATGACACGTGTCCTTATAATATTGGTCGTGATTTTACGAGGTGTTACACCACACTTGAGTAACTATGTAAAAACAAAAACATGTAATACATAATATTTCATATGGAATACCTAATATTTCAGGTCTAATCACGTATTAAGGATAGATTATATACAAAACATTAGCCAAATCAACCTATAATAACCACATAATGCCGCATATTAGAGATTTAATCACGTAAGAAATCATGAACAATCAAGTTCTTATTATTGAAGGTATAATCAAGTAATTGATTTATATTGAATGTGTAATCATGTAATGGTTTATGTTGAATGTGTAATCACGTAATGGATATTCAAAATCATGTAGTCATATGCTTGGTAGTCAAAATCACGTAATGGACTCATGGGTATTCAAAATCACGTAATGGACTAATGGGTATTCAAAATCACGTAATGGACTAATGGGTATTCAAAATCTTGTAAATTTTTGTAAGAAAACTATAGCATTAGGTTGCTCGAATATCAACCGTCTTGTGAAACAAAGCCTAGTTCGCGGTTTGCCTTACAAAGATTTCAATTTCACTGAGAAGTGTATGGCATGTGCCAAAGGAATCACAAGTCTAAGCTTGAGAACTCCAATGATGCTCCATTACTCTAGGTCCTTTAATCCTTGGATCTTGACAAGATTGACAATCCAATCTAGAGTGTGGAATCCTCTAGATCAGACATACACATAAAACAGTAGAAACATAACAAACACAAACACTTTCAAACAGTCTTATATGGATTATCCAAACTTGAAGATTTACAATCAACTCAAGACTCACAAACACACAACCTCACAACCTTTCTCTCTCTCTCTCTCTCTCTCTCTCTCTTTCTTTCCTTCTTTCCATTTTTCTCTCCCTGTAGAATATTAAAGCCAGTTACTAGGCTTAATCAAACCCTAATCACAAAACATGTTTATATAACACATGTATGCGAATTGGGCTTGGGACAGGGCTAGACCATTCTTCAAGCCCATTATAATCATAAACTCACTAACCAATAATGCTAAGCCCATTACAAAATATCCAAAGACTAAACTATTAAACTATTAAGCTGTTGTCACAAAATATGCATCAACAATTACAATTGATTCATACGGATCTCTTTGGTCTAGTGAATGTCAAAAGCATTTCAAAAAGTTCATATTGTCTTGTAATCATGCATGACTTTTCGAGATATTCCTTGGTGTATTTTCTAAGTGCCAAAAGTGAAACCACTGAGAAAGTTGAAGGTTTCGTCACAAGGATTGAAAATTCTTTAAAGAAGAAAGTTGTTACTATTCGATGTGATAAGGGTTTAGAATTCAAGAATGCAGATCTCAATACATTCCGTGAAGATAAAGGAATTCAAAGGCAATTCAGTGCTGCAAGAACACCTCAACTGAATAGTGTTGCTGAATGAAAAGAACTTTAATTGAGACGACACGAACTATGTTGATTTATTCCAAGCTTCCAATCATCTTCTGGGCATAGGCAATCAACACTGCATGCTATGTTCTCAATCAAGCTCTTGTAGCAAAAGCCAAAAAGAAAACTGCATATGAACTTATCTTCAGAAGCAAACCATTGATCAATTATTTCAAGCCTTTTGGCTGTACTTATACTTTATGAACACGTTGATATTCTTAACAAGTTTGTAGTTATAGGTAACGAATGCTTCTTCGTTGGTTACTCAACTTCGCAGATGGCATACAGAGTTTACAACAAAAGAACCAAAGTCATAGTAGACTCTTACTATGTCGATTTGCAAGAAAGCAACCAAACCAACACTAGTTCCAGACCTGAGTGGTTTTATAACGCTAATGTGATCTTCAATAACATGTTTCTTCCTCCAAGAAATAATCAATCAAATGAACCTGTCACAAATATTGATAATGCTAACTCCTCAGATGAAGAAGATTCAATAGGGCCTTCACGTCTTAGTCCATCATTCTCTGATGTTGTTATTACTCCTGTTACTCAACTGGTTAGTGATGCAGTCACAGAAGTTGAAACTCCAAATGATTGTCAACATGATGGAGTTTCAAATTCAAATGCAAATGATCCCCTTGGCTCGCAACATAATGGGACAAGTGATTCTTCTACTGCAAATGAGAATGTTATCCATAATCAACATCTTGTAAACATGCTCATCAATTTCCAATGGTGTTAAAAAAAGAAGTAAAACCGGCTTGCTGAACTTTTGTTTCCATACAACTTTTCTTTCATAAGAAGTTCCTTCTTAAACTAACCATGCTTTACTAGATCCAAGTTGGATCGATGCTATGCAAGAAGAGCTCAATCAATTTTGGAAATTGAAGGTTTGGGAGTTGGTAGAGCTACCGGAAGGCAAATATCTAATTGGAACAAAGTGGGTCTACAAGAACAAGATGGATAATCATGGAGTAGTCGTTAGAAATAAAGCAGAACTGGTGGTTCAAGGTTTTAAACAGGAGGAGGGAATTGATTACGACGAACTATTCGCTCCAGTTGCATGGCTAGAAGTTATTCGAATTTCCCTAGCTCATGCTACTTACAGAATTTCAAGGTGTTTTAGATGGATGTTAAAAGTGCTTTTCTGTATGGTAAAGTGAAGGAGGAGGTGTATGTATGTCAACCTCCAGGCATTAAGGATCCAATATTCCCAGATAGGTACTACAAACTGGACAAGGCCTTGTATGGTCTTCAGGGGGCTCCCAGAGCCTGGTACGAGACCTTGTCTAAATATCTGCTGGAAAATGGTTTTACAATATGGCATATTGATATGACTCTTCAAAATGACAGTTGGAGATGATATTATGCTTGTTCAAGTGTATGTTGATGATGTTATCTTTGGTTCCTCAAATGACAAATTATGCAACGATTTTGAGAAAGTCATGAAAGCTAAATTCAAAATGAGCATGATGTGTGAACTTACATTCTTCTTGGGTCTTGGGGTGAAACAACAAGATGACATAATTCTGATTCATCAAGCCATGTACATTCGAGACATTCTTGAAAAGTATAAAATGCCTGACTGTACTCCCAAGAACACTCTAGTTGCTTCTCAAACTTCTCTCACCCCGACTTGTCTGGCAAGCCTGTTAATCACCGTAACTACATATGATAACTGGGTCTTTCAGTGGCAAAGCTTGAGATTTCCGATGTCACACCCCAACCGATGGCGGAATCATCGGGACGCGGCACTAGGCAAATCAGATTGCTCAAGAGAATCCATAACAACTATTTAGTGTCAATATTTAATGCGTTCATTATCCCATACTAATAAAAAATTTCTCAAAAAACACTCATACAGATTTCATGTCTCTCAAACAATACAAATTCGACAACCTAGATTTTAAGTGAGTTTCTAGACTTCCTAATCTTGTTTCATGATAACATGTGATTAAACTACAACATACGTTAAAATAAAGTCAATACAAAAAGTATTGGCGAGTACACAAGTTTGATATAGTAGTAAAGTAGATAAATCGTTGCGAACTTCTTCATACATAAACATGATACAACACAACACATATACTCACAAGACAATTATTACCAGCTAAGTCCCGAGATAACTGCGAAGGAGAGCCAACAGGGCGTGTTATCCTTAACTAGACCCCGTCGGGTGTGAGTCGAACTATAGTACCATACTAGCTAAGGTGGAACGTAACGAGTAAGACTCCTAGCACATATGTATCAAGCATCATGTGTAAATATGTACATCAGTCATTCGCATGTGATAGTAGTTTAGAATGTGTACTGCGTTTTGATAAGTGCGTTTTAGATATGAACGTATGTTACACCCCAAAAGTGTGTTTTAAAGCGTAAAAAGGGGTCAAGTATACTCACAGTGTGTGTTTAGCAAGTAAACACAATCTGGATTGGATTGAAGGGAGCGCGTCGGGTTAGCCTGTGCACGGGAACAGTAGCATAAGTCTTCCTTAGTGCTGAATGGTTATAAACAGAGTGTCGAGTGGGATGAAAAGTGTGAAACAGTCTATCCGAACGGATGAGTCCCATCCGAATGGATGGTCATCTGGACGGATGGCCATTCGAATGAAAGGTGATTGTTTGTGAAATCGTTTAAACTCGAAGTTTAGTTAACACATGTAATCAATGGAAATTATAAGAATCAGGTCATCCGGACGGATGGTCATTTGGTCGAATGATCTGTAGTTGAAGTTTTGGTAAAATTTTCTAAGTAAAAAGTTTGTTTTGAGTTAACAGAGACGGTGTGGCGACATGTCAAACAACGGAATACACCAAATCCTGTCCATTCGGTCGGATTGGTCCCGCCCATTCGGACAGACGAGCTGTTCTTGATGAAGATTCATGTCTGACCCGTTAATCGGTCCATCTCTTTGGTGGAAACCCCATTTCAAGCCGGCTTCAGACTAAGGAATGAGTCAAGGGTCTGATTAAGTCCAGATTCCACCAATATTTGTGTAAAAGCTGAGAAAAGTTGAAAATAAGTTGAAAAAGTGTTGAAATCTTTCATAACTAAGTTAAAAAGTGTGGAAATCCTTTAGATCCGGAACCAATCTTGATCAAATGGTGTTCCACAACAGTTTGCCTAGGCAAAACGAGTGGAAACCACATTCAAGAGGTCCAAGTCAGTGATTTCAGGGAAAAAGTTAGTGTGTGTGTGTGTGTGTGTGTGTGTGATTTTGATGAAGAAGATGAAGTAGAAGTGATTAGAGATGAAGATTAACGAAGATTTGAGGGAAAAAGCTTACAAAAATGTCCTTGAATCACGTCTGAGAGCTTGGTGGCGGATGAGAGTGTCAAAGTGTTGGAATGGAGACATAAGGTTGGTATTTATAGTGGATGAGAAAGGTTAAGGCGGTGCGCGATTGCGTGGTGTTCGGATGGCCTGTCCGGACGAATGGCCATCCGGTCAGATGGTCATCCGGGCGGGTGGTCATCCGAGCGGATGTCCATTCGGACGGCCTGGTTTGCATTCGTTAGTTTTCCAACTTTGGTTCGTTTGTTAAGCATTGCGTTTAATTGTTGTGGGTATTCTACGCGTTTTAGTGAGATACATAGTATCGTGTTATGTTGCGTTTCAGTGCGATAGTTTGAGTTGCGCGCGCCAGCGAGTGCGCGTTTAAACAAGTCTTAATACTTAGATATTCATACATATAACTAATTATTATATTAATAGGCCATAGCCTAAGTAACTGCATTTCGAGTTTGCATTTGCGTTTGCGAGCAGCATAGCAATAGCGAATAGTATATGCGAAAAGTGTAAGCGTTGTGATATAGCGTGTTGTAATAAGCGATGAGTTTGCGAAAAAATATGCAAAGTAGCGTAGTAAGCGTCATAGTTACATTATGATCCGAATCTTTGGTGCTAAGTGTAACGAGAGTAACAAGCGCGAAAGTGCGGGTTGTTACATCCGATCGGGGGGGGGGGGTCGAAAACGTATATACCCAAAAATTTCTATAGAACTGGGGGGTTCGAAAATGTATATACCCAAAAATTTCTATACGAAAGCTACATATATAACTCTACTGAGCGAAAAGTTCCGGGGGTCGGGCGCCCCTGGCCCCTTCTAACCTGCGCCCCTGGGGTCTTTGATGTCTCTCACTGCTAGTAGCCCAGATATCATGTTTGCAGTTTGCTACTGTACTCACAATCAGTCTGACCCCAAAGAATCTCATGAATTAGCCGTTAAACGAATCTTCCGCTATCTCAAAGGGTTACCAACTCTTGGGTTGTGGTATCCAATAGATAATAATTTTGATTTGGTAGCTTACTCTGATGTTGATCATGGAGGTTGCAAGATGACTCATCATTCTGTGTCTGGAGGATGTCAATATCTGGGAAATCGCTTGATTTCGTGACAGTGCAAGAAACAAATATCAGTCTCTCAATCTACAGCTGAAGCCAAATATACTGCTGCTGCAAGCTGCTGCTCTCAAGTGATGTAGATCCAACATCAGCAGATTGATTATGGTTTCAATTTCATGCAAACACCGATATTTATTGACAATGATGCTTGTTTGGGAATCATCAGAAATCCCATTTACCACTCAAAGACTAAGCACATTGAAATCAGGATCCATGCAATCAGAGATGCTTTTGAGAAGGGGCTACATCAAAGCGCTACCCATTCACACCGACTTGCAGAAAGATGATATTTTCACCAAAGCCCATGACAAAAATACTATTTTACCAGTTGATATCGTGGTTGGAAATGATTATCTTTGGTTGATTTTAGCTTTACTGCTTTGTAGTTGTACATACTCTATGTTACTTGCTTTCCTTCAAATCCAAGTGTCTTTTAAAAAAATTGGGGATTGGTGAACCGTGGATCTTTATGCAATCAAGATAATTTCATTTTAAATGAACGGGCCATTGTAATTTAAATTTTCGAGGGAGAATGTAGTTGTTATCCAAGTTGTTTATTGAAGTTGTTGTATATAGAAAATATGTTACAATCACCAAAGAAGACATGAACATTCATCTGAAGCTAAAGGATACTGTTACTCATTCGATTAAGTTCAAGTTAGAGTGGACCAAAAACAAGCAAAGGGCAATTGGTTACGAGGGGCTATTTGTTAAAACCGAGATGAAGAAGACAAGTGTCATTGGTCGCTGGAGATTCATCACTGGATGTTTTATGGTTGCATTCTCTCATCCTCTATCGTATGAGTGGTTTTGATGCTTTAAGCTTGTCATGGGCAGGATGTATGGTCACCCTTTGTGAGGATCAACCTGTTAGCATCTCTAAAATCATTTTCTCTAAACTTGTTCAGAATACAAATTACTTCGATAACAAGTGTATCCTCTATCCAAGATTTCTCCATATCATTCTTAATGCTAAAGTAAAGGATCTACCTACTGAAGTTGAAACAATCAACCTCATAACATTGACCACTAGAGTTTTTACTAACTACATGAGACCTGGAACAAGATGTGAAGGTCAATTATGGCCTCTGTATGTGAACATGTATAGTGCTCAACGTTGGAAGTTTGCAAGGAGAATTTACCATATCCTGAAAGCTGTAGAAGATGTAGATGAACTTATCAGGTTGGAAAAAGAAAAAAAGAGCTAAGTGTTCAAATGAACAAGGTCACAGAGAATCTTCCAGGCATAAAAAGAAACAAACAAGGGAAAGAACACCTGAACCAGTAAGAGTACGTTGAAGTTGAGAGAACGGTGCGTAGGTTGCTCTGAAGAATAGCTTGTAAGTCTCCTATCGCTACTTCCAAAAAACCAAAGTTTGTAACACCCCAATCCAGACCAAGCTGGCATGTCACTATTACAGATATAAAAAACCAAACAAGTTCCAATAAAAGATAAAATCCAAGAAACAAAAGTCTCGAATCAACCAAAAAACCTAAGTCTTAAATTATCTAATCACTGAAAAAAATGATAACGAAAAACTTAAAACTCTTGTACTTCATATTCTTCTCTCTCATCCCCGTTTCCTTAGATTACATGTAAACACATCAGACAAACACAAGAAAGAAACTACAGCTGAGCCAAAAAGTTGCTCAGTAACGTAGACATCAACAATAAAAGTAAAGGCAGGCATACGGAAAGCAACATGGAATGGAATTGACACTAAACAAATCTAAATGATGGCATTGAAACAGATACTTATATAACTTGAATCCCAGAAATCATACAAAAAAGATACTGAACATAATCAGATGCATATAAATGTATCATAAAAGATACAAGACATACGTGACTACATATAACAATAAAATAAGTCACATAATACAGAAGCACCCACGAACCTAAGTGGAGGGGTACACAGCTAGCTAGTCTATGCACCAAGGAGACAGTGCGTGTAGGCGTACACACATTATTCCATCTCAAACAGGAGTCAGGAGTCAGAGCTAAGATCGATTTATAGGCCTCTAGGGGCCAGGTGCTAGACAAGCACAAACTAGAGACGCCGTGAACTTTAGTTACGCATCGTCACGATGAGTGTCATATCGTTGATGCCCCAACGACAAGTCTTAACATATAATCACTCGGGTGACAGAGTACAAGGTCATATCAGAAATAAATGTATATTGACATAAGTCTAAAGGGGAACATGCAATAACGAACACAAGATCTAAGGTTTATTGCATGCTAAAATAAATACTAATCACGACTTTAATTTAAACAAGGGATCAACTACCTATCTTATGTCGGATTGAAAACTTAATCTCAAAATCAGCTTATTTACAAATCGAGCTAGCTGGTAGCTATTGAAGAAGATGGAGATTGATACACATTGTATGAGTTGATCTTAAAAGGGGTAGCCATTGCCAATTTTGAATTAGATCGACAATATACGAAACAAGGTTATTCTGCCAGTCTTGATCACTTTCTCCATTTTAACAACCTTCATTTCATGATCCTACTTGTATGTAAGTTCCACGTGTGGTACACTTTCACCAACAGTCTTCTTCCCTAATCTTCGTTCCTGCTCATAATACTAATATGTACCACTTGGATTGAGATAAGAGAATAATGTTTATAGAGGATAAAAAATATACAAAGAGAGATTAAGACAATTTTCAATACTCAGTACATACCATCAAATTTAATCATACATGCTTATATGTTAGGTTTCAAGTGGCGTGATGAAACCTACACACAAACGCACTAACGAATTAACATGCAGAAACATAGATATAAGCAAGAAGAACACGACAATTTGACATGATTTGGATTTGGTGTGAATGTTATGTCCACGACTGTAACTAGGTGATTCTCTTTATTAGTTCAATATAGTACAAGATTATAATTAAGAATACAAAGGATATAAATAACCAAATTAGGGTTTCTAACTTTGTGGCTAATAAATTGAATATGGGCCTCACAATTTAATTAATGAAACTGATCCCAATAGCCCATCTTGACAATTAAATTAATTCAAGCCCAAAGGCTTCACCAATCTTAACAATCTCCCATTTGAAGCCTTTACAAAATCCACAAATGCCTCCTAAGTGAATGAACCATCATTGCATCAATAACTAACCTTTAATCAGACAAGTGTTCCATGACTTTAGTTCCTAAGAATAAGCTAAGACCCCGTCATATTCCCTAGTTGAAGAAATGATAGTTGAAGTTCCCCCAAGCTTCAATTCAACCATGACTAATCCCATGAACGACCCATCATTTATCTCAACTGGCTTGGACACTCCACCACATCCAAATATACACCGAAGAACACTAACACTCTACAAACTCAGCAAACAATCATCAAGAGAAAATTTTCCGGTCTTAGTTTTCAAAAGCCAATAGTTCTTTGTAACTATACCCAGAACACACCCAGTGCTCACTGAATCCATTAATGGTTTAAACTTTCAAACTTGTTGAGCTAGAATCATTGTGGATCCAAACATTGCATTTACAAATTGAACTCTCATAGCATTAGATTTAGGGAACCAAAAATTTCCGTGCTTAACCGAGACGGTCATACATTCCTCATAAGGTACCTCATCCATATACAATGACCCATGCATCATACCATGAAAAATCACCAAATTATTTACCATCTTCTATTTACCACCACTAAACCTTACTTTTAGTCCTTGTTCATTCAACTAACCAATAGAAATCAATTTTCTTTACAGACCAGGAATAATCCTGGCATTCTTCAAGTTCTATGTAGTTCCCAAAGAAGTAACCAGACCAACATCCCTCATGCACATTCTCAAGACTCTTGTCATTGTGTAACACCCTTGTCATTATTTAATGGTTTTTGTAAAGTATACGACAAAACAACATGTAATTATGACTACATATACTTTGTAAAAATACGGGTTTGTTTAAACTTTACAATTTTAAGATAATACAACATAACATAATTGAGTTCGTCGTTTAAAAGTTACGACGAAACGGCGTGCGGAAGCTTTTATCTTATTCGTGTTCGGTTCTCCGTTGAGCTTGATTGTCCTCCGGTAACTTTTGAAATTAACCTGTGATCGAAACCAACCAAAAAGTTAGTTTCGATACTTAATAAATAGCTTAAAACATGTACATCGCATCAAACAAAAAAACAAAAATAATTTCTCAGATTTATGCCTCTCGCGCCACGCGGGAGGCTCAACTCATTCTTTCGCGTGCCGCGACGCCTGTCGCGTGTCGCGCCCGGTTTCAGGTGGTCCCTCGCGTGGCGCGGGGGAAGCTCTTTTCCAGCATGTCCGTATCTGGACCTGCATTTTCTGCCCAGCTCTAGTTTTGATCAAACTCTAAACTTCAAAATGCCATGCAAATCACATTATATTAGTTTTCTAATATTCAAGGTTCAAATTACAGGTTCTTATGCAAATCTTAACCCGTTTCGCATATCTACTCATTTTGACCCGTTACAGGGTATTTAACACTTTTAAGCTTAATTCACGCTTCTTTTAGCTTACACCCTATCTCCATTTTATACATATCCCAAGGACTCAATTAAATGAAACACTTATTTCTAAACAACTCTTAAAGGTTGTTTTTCCCTATTTACCCCTCAATGACTTTTTGGTCAATTTTAAATCCTTCATTTTGCGACGAAGAGCTTTCGCCAATAATTGACCACGATATCGTTTCTAACTACAATACAAAATATACGTACCTGGCTTGGATCAACATATTGACCCGTTTAATACCTTGCATCCATAATATGCTAATTCATAGCACCGCTAAATCATAACCATTTTATCCTGTGCACATAAGACTCGACAAGCACTTATTAGTCATTATTTGTCAAATGGTATCTACATTACCATTTGACCCGTTTGGTCTAAATGATTTAAACACTTTGTGCTTATATTGGAATGGTATCTATTTACCATTTCATTAAATAACTAAATTCAGATTTCTTACCTCTTTAGCTATGTCTCTTAAACCTTTTTTCTTACGCAATTAGCCCGACATGACTTATGTCGTTAGTGTTGTTTTATATTTCAACTTTTACCTATTTGTTCGTGACTAAATCACTGTTTCCCCTTTTTACTCGTTTAGGCTTACTTATAAAATAGCCGTTCGAAAACCCATTTTTATTTATGTCACTTCATGACCATTTTGCCTCTTTATCATAAAACATGGTTTTTCATCATTAGATATGCTCCGACCCGTATCATTTCGTGTCGGAGCCATATCATGAATATCATCTTAATCATATAAGAAACTTTTAGAACAAACACATATTCTACAAAAAGTTTAAGTTTCACTTACCTTGCATCCGGTTATGTCCTTTTTCCGCGTACTAGATCCGTTTGACCCGCTTCTTTTTTTCAAGTCTTCATCTTGCTTGTCTAGAGTCAAACTATCATCATCACAATTCATAAGACGGTTAGATTAGTCATAATCTTTTACGACTATTCCATCCTACGGGTTTTATGTCGAATTTATCATTCGACCATATCAAAATTATCATTCGATCTAATCATTCGGTCGGTTTGACTTTTTAAAAGTCAATTGACTTATCAACATATTCAAATGCACATTTGGTTCATTGAACTCACTTAGGCATATTTCATCCGAACTCTTAATGAAATCAAATTTTACACACAACCAAGTAGACCGCGATTTCATTCAGGCATTTCATATCACTGAAAAATGGGCTGTTTTTGGTGACTTGTTTAACCTGTTTACAAGTCTTCAAAAATTATGATTTTTTTATGTGGCGTACCTCTCGGAGGGTTAGACCTTTTGTTAAAATTTCAAGATCTAACTCTTTACCAAAAGTTCGTAAAAATTCATTTACTAAGCTGCAATCAGATTCGTCACTTCTGACTACAGCTTACGGAAAAATTCATTTAAAATTCCTCGTTTATCCGATTGACGAAATTCCAATTGGAAATTCTTTTAATCACTTAAAACTTTCTACAGTAAGAATTTGAGATCTTAACTCAATTCCTAAATTGAGTTATGACATTCGTAATGGGCTGCAAATTCTGCCAGAAAACGCAGCTTGAACCTTCGATACGGAAAAATTCATAAAACGCTCAATTTTCGTCGAAAAAATGCGATTCCAGTGGGGTTTTAAAGATATTTCCTGGAATTACATTTTAGACTCAAGAAACACATGTTTTTATCTCGTTTTGTCCAGGTTACAGCCAATACAAGTCGGCTGTAAATTCTGATCAGAAGCTGTTTGAATTCAGCTTTCAATTTGAACATGTTTATGACATTATAACACTTATTCTTAGCAATCAAAACCCCTAAAAGCATCACATACACGAATTTAGTCAAAACCCACTTAGCACATGCAAGAGTAATCATCAAATCCCTAGTCTTTAATACTAATTCATCAAGTTTTTCAACTAGGGTTTGTTTCTAAACATGAATTCATCCTAGTTTCACCCAAACATCAATCATTGTAAGACCCTAAATCGTACATGACAAAAGTCGCAGCGGAAAACACGAACCATAAAATTTCTTTCATTACCTACGTTTTGACTTACTTGAAAGTTCGTTTTGATATGTGTCTTCTACAAAGATAAAGCATAAGTCTTGTTTCCTAATAGTACATACTCAATTATTCCCGTACAATCTATCTTGTGACTCGATCTTCGATCTCTAATCCTTGTTATAATCGCCCGTTATCCATACAACCTGCACTCACCACATACATTCATAAACATTAGCACACATTATATAAACAAGATACATTCACGTAAACTTCACATTTCGTCATCTTTCAAACTTTAAGCATTTCATCTGCGTATCCATTTCCTGGTGAGGCTTCAGTAATGTACCTGCATCACTTTTTCATTCTCAAGGTACACCATCAAAAACGTTAACACTCAACATATCTAAGTCATACATACATACGTACTTGCATACCTACTTACATACACATCTACATACGTACATACCCTTCCTACAACTTGACATACGTGCATACACTCCTACATGTCTTTATACATACACACATACACAACTACCTACGTACATACCTTTTCTACATCTTTACATACATGCCTACACTCATACATATCTTTATACATACATACATACACATCTACATACGTACATACCCTTCCTACAGCATTTCATACATGCATACACTCATACATATCTCTATACTTACATACATACTCATCTGCATACGTACATACCTTTCTTACAGTATTACATATATACATAATTACACGTCTACATACGTGTACAACACCTTGCATACCTCTTATATACTTATACGTTATTTACATGAGACTTAAACTTTGATTTATAGCCCATAAACATCTAAGGATCGATCAAAATCATGTTTAGAAAGTCCGCCGTAGTCCACGGACAACAAACCGAAGCCTACGATACATAAATCGACTTAAATAACAATTTTCAGACTTTTGGACTTAGGGAGGTCGTCGGCGACGGCCCTAGGGCCCGTCGGCGACGGCCCGTAGTTTTTCCCGTAGCCAAAACCCCGTAGACAGGAAGATAACCCGTCGGAGAAAAACTGATTTTCCCTTGCCCGTCGGCGACGGCCTCCTTGCCCGTCGGCGACGGCCTCTCTAAAGTGCATTTTTTCTGCAGTTTCGTTTCATCGTCCGAACGCACTAAAACGCGCATAACTTTCGAACCGTTTACCCGTTTAACCTCCCGTTTCTTCCTACATGCTTGTAAATTCACATTCTATCATATAAACTTAAAATCCCACATCCGGATTATGGAAATTCTTAACTTACACGCTATCGTCTTATTATTCGTTTATGATTTATTCGACCCGTTCATGCATTCATCAACATAACTTGGTCATTTTACCATAACCTCTTATAAATCTAACAATATCAGTGACGTCTATCATAAATTACTAAATTCTTGGATGTCTTGCATCCTCTTAACACATTATCGTTCATATGCTTATTTTGACCCGTTAAGGGTATTCGCGCATTAATTGGTCTATGACTAACCAAACCATCATCCCCACTTCCATATTTGTCCAGAACATTACTCTAATCGAATAACTTGTTTCTAAACTACTTTTAAGATCGTTTACCCCAAAATACCCATCAAGGGCATTTTGGTCAACCTTAAACCCATCATTTACGACGAAAGACTTTAACACATATTTGACCTCAAACATCATGTTTAATTCATTACAACACTGTATTACTTACTTGTACTAAGAAGTGATTACGGAAATCACTTACCTTATGCGTCCGTGCTCGTATCCGATTCCTCGCCTTTTCTTGACCCGCTATCCTTTCATGTTTGCGTCCGTCTTGACATGATTCCTATACTCTCTTTTCATCAAGATCACGCTCCTATTAGTATATGTATTCGTACATGTTAACATCATATCAATCGCATATTTCACCCTTAACTTTCATTATTCATTTCTAACATACATAACTCATATGATTATATTCATATCCGTTTAAACTCATGTAATTCATCATATAATCACAAACAACGCATATTGACATAACATGTACCATACGAATTCCTATAATCCTGCCTTTACGACCACATGTCAATTCATGTTTCTTATGCTTAGTTGACTTTTGAAAGTCAACTATATACCATATTTAACCATCGACTTATCATCATATACTCGTAACATCATATTCGATTATACGGATGACACTATATACATTTCATCATACACTTGATGCGAGTACTACCTTTTAAGCCTAACGTACAACTAATTCATGCATGAATCTTCTAAACTCATACATAACTCGTCAAATCCTTCTACTAATCATCATATATCATTCCAAATGAACATTAAACATAACATCATCATATTCCTATACTTTCATCTAACAATAATTCATCATACCCACATAATACATAATCATTCAACAAGACTTAAACATAGGAGGTGATTCTAGTCCTCATCTTCACCCTAACTAACGGGTTTCACCTCTAATCATCAAATTAACGCAAATCATACATAACCCATGTTCTATACAAGGATTCTAACCCTTGTACATGATCAATTTCATATTAACTCACGGATTAGAACATAACCCACTTCACCCATGATCACCAATCTTAGATTTAAAACATACCTTATGATCCTCTCGTGTTGGTGATCGTTAATCCATGCTCGGTTATGGATTTGGGCCTTGATTCATTCTTCAAATTGAAGCTTTTGAAGAACTAGGGTTTTGGGGCTCTTGAGAGCCCCTGCTCGATCTTTCCAGAACACACACGTATGTGTGTGTTTGTGTGTGTCAAGTTATTTTATAACTTACTTTCATTTGTTCCACTTTAGCCCCTCGGGTTTACCTTTAAAACATAACTGACACTACCTTCATCATTTAATACTTTTGACCATACCCTTAACTAGGTTAAATAGCCTAGTTATTTATTTCATGACGTGTCACATAAGAACATACGACAATTATTAACATTCAGATTTTGGGGCGTTACAATCATTCAAGCTTGAATTTTGATTTTTCATAAGTTCATCAAAATCTCAACTTCATAAATATAAAAAATTTGACATACCTTACGATCCCCACGACTAGGTGATCGTTTCTATGTGTTCATGCATTTGATTCGAGCTAATCTTGGCCTTCAATTTGATGAATTTGGGTGAGCTAGGGTTTCACCCCTCTTTCTCCTGCTCTGGTCGATCCTACGACATACATTGTGTTTTTTTTTCTTTTTTTTTTGTGTTATTTATTTAGTTAACTTTCAAGTTAACCCTTTTGGCCCCTCATGTTTATTTTGTTTCAAAAGAAGCTATAATTTATTATTCATCACTTAATCATATATTACTAACTAGGATAATTATTCCTAGTTAACTTAATGGGTTCGGGAAGTCATAACCCGTTTTATTTTAAGTCCCGTTAACTCGGGCCTTCTATATACTTTGTTTTCTCAAAGTATTTATCCTCGTTTTATTTATTATTAAACTTATTTATTTAAATCTTAATAATTTCCAGTTTAATCTTTTCTGCTAACGGTATTATACCCGCTCTTTAGTATTAATGGGGTTTAATTACCAAACCCGTTTTCGGGGTGTTACAAGTCTACCCCCCTTAAAGAGGTTTCGTCCCCGAAACCATATTTACGTATTTCTTTTAATTTAGACTAAACGAACCTAGTTTCATTTTCAAACATTCACTCGTTCCTTTCGATCTAACGTTCTCATTTATATTGACGCGTACGTCTTTCATGTGTAAGGCCTCGCGGGCCGTTACCTTCAGCTTATATCCTTTATCTTTATTGACCGAGTTGTCATTTGACCACTTAGTCTCATCAGTCTGTTAACAGGTTTATCCCCTTCTGTTGTCATTTCGGTAATGACTTCCCCCTTTTTGTGGCGTAACACAATTTAAATAATTGTGGATTCTTTATCGATTTTGCCCGTTTAAATGTTTTAGTGAAATTCTTCACTTTAACCCATTCGATTAACTTAGCGAAACTCATCGATTTTATACTAACTTTACCTCCCATTATTATTTTACGCGGGGAGTTACAACCAGTTTTCCTCGTTTTATCCAAGTGACCCGCAAGTTCTTTTACTTAGCCTCGTAAGTTTTTTTTTCTCTAGATTTTCACCTTTTTAAGGTGAGAACCCCAACCATTCGTTTCTTTCTATTTATGACCCGAAGGTCTTTTTGGTCCCGTAGACTTTAACATAATTTATAATCCCGTAGGTTATGATGATCCCGTAGATCGTCTTTTATCTATGTCTATATTCAAATGTATATATACATATATAGCTTCAAAGCATCTCTTATTATGTTTGGAATTGTTTATTTTCGCTTTTGAACTTTAGTTGGCCTTGACCGTAGTCTAAAGCTTCGTTCGTTTACTCTTGGACTAATCTTCCGATTTTATGACTCTTTACGTCATCTACACGTCGATTTGTTCTACGCTTACCATTATTTGGTTCTCACATGTATTTCCTTGCAACCCACTACCCGGGTTCTTTTACCTTAAGGTTTTTTTTTTTAGCGCCTATAGCCCCTTGTGTAAGTTTATTAATATTTCACGCTTACTTATGTTAGCAAGCGTTATTCTTCATTTAATTCGTTTGACTTGTTCGTGTGAAATTTCATCACTTATGAATGTCCAACTTCATTCTTTATTCGACCCGTTCAACTTTAGAATAGTTGAACACAATTTATTAAAATTTCTATTTACAGTATCTTATCGTCTTTTAGTCATGACTCGAAACCCGAGTCTTTTGACTTTCAATTCGCCTTCCCGTCTCTTGGTTTACGCATTCACTCAAATTCCTACCCATCAATTGGGGGTTTTACCGAAGTCGTTGTCATTGCAACCCTTCCGGTATGCATTAAGACTTCGCTTCGATTGATTTGGTCGTCTTAGCGAAATCCATCGCTTTTATTCAACCATGTCTTTTATTCCTTGTGTGACCATCCTTGACGGCCTTATAGATTCTGAGTGACGATTATCATCGTCATCCTTGCTTTACTACGACTAAAGTTAACAACTTTGATTATCTTTTTCGTATGGGCAATACCTTCGTTTTTATTATCCGGCGGATCATCTATACTTTGGTTTTACTTGCCCATTTTGTCAACCATGGCTCTTTCGTCCAACATGACTTATCTTTATGAATTTTCATCAGGTTATTCATTTATGTCATCATTTACATTGGTCTTTGTCCCTTCTCTCGGGCTCATTATCCTAATGTAATACACTTCCGTCCCCCGGCTATGCGTTTACATTATTATCAATTTTTTTTTTGCTTGTTTGATTTATTTGGGTACCATTTTAGTTAGTCCCATTCACCCCGCCCTTACTACATCAGACGTAAATGTGTCCATCATAAGAAGTTCATGGTACCACATGTTCACTACTTACTTGGCCAGAGTAAGCGATCAACACCTGGTATACATGACCTTTTTATAATTTTCACATTACAGCCCATGTAAGTAATGCCTCTATTTGTTTCTCTTGGAAACAATATCCCGGATAGGTTTTCTATTCGGGTTTTTCCAAGTTTTCAATTTACAGGTGCAACAATCATTCTCTACAAGTTTGTTGCATATTGCTATTTATGAAATTAAATTTAAAATGTGCACCTGGTAATGCTTGCCCTAACGGGCTTCTTTTGTCGTTAACCTTGTTCGCGATCACTACGCGATTTAGATGCTTGATGAGTATGCTTTGCTTGTCATACATCGGACCGTTTCACAGTCATATCCGTAATTTGTCCAACTCTCGTCATCTTCAGATGCGAGTGTCCTTCAATTAAAACATTCACAAAGGTTAGTAATTCCGACATTAATAAACGGCTGTATTGTAATACAAGGCCTTTTTTTACTGTACGTGTCAACGCACGTGATTTCGTTAACTATACCTATCGTTTTCATTGGGGTAACGTGTATTACACAATAACCCTATGTGTTGTTCACAACACTTTAACATGTTAAACCATTAACATACATGTACTTACCGAATTTGCGATCAAGCCTCGAACCGAACACACTTTATTCTTTAACCATGAGCTCTGATTACCAACTTGTAACACCCTTGTCATTATTTAATGGTTTTTGTAAAGTATACGACAAAACAACATGTAATTATGACTACATATACTTTGTAAAAATACAGGTTTGTTTAAACTTTACAATTTTAAGATAATACAACATAACATAATTGAGTTCGTCGTTTAAAAGTTACGACGAAACGACGTGCGGAAGCTTTTATCTTATTCGTGTTCGGTTCTCCGTTGAGCTTGATTGTCCTCCGGTAACTTTTGAAATTAACCTGTGATCGAAACCAACCTAAAAGTTAGTTTCGATACTTAATAAATAGCTTAAAACATGTACATCGCATCAAACAAAAAAACAAAAATAATTTCTCAGATTTATGCCTCTCGCGCCACGCGAGAGGCTCAACTCATTCTTTCGCGTGCCGCGACGCCTGTCGCGTGTCGCACCCGGTTTCAGGTGGTCTCTCGCGTGGCGCGGGGGAAGCTCTTTTCCAGCATGTCCGTATCTGGACCTGCATTTCCTGCCCAGCTCTAGTTTTGATCAAACTCTAAACTTCAAAATGCCATGCAAATCACATTATATTAGTTTTCTAATATTCAAGGTTCAAATTACAGGTTCTTATGCAAATCTTAACCCGTTTCGCATATCTACTCATTTTGACCCGTTACAGGGTATTTAACACTTTTAAGCTTAATTCACGCTTCTTTTAGCTTATACCCTATCTCCATTTTATACATATCCCAAGGACTCAATTAAACGAAACACTTATTTCTAAACAACTCTTAAAGGTTGTTTTTCCCTATTTACCCCTCAATGACTTTTTGGTCAATTTTAAATCCTTCATTTTGCGACGAAGAGCTTTCGCCAATAATTGACCACGATATCATTTCTAACTACAATACAAAATATACGTACCTGGCTCGGATCAACATATTGACCCGTTTAATACCTTGCGTCCATAATATGCTAATTCATAGCACCGCTAAATCATAACCATTTTATCCTGTGCACATAAGACTCGACAAGCACTTATTAGTCATTATTTGTCAAATGGTATCTACATTACCATTTGACCCGTTTGGTCTAAATGATTTAAACACTTTGCGCTTATATTGGAATGGTATCTATTTACCATTTCATTAAATAACTAAATTCAGATTTCTCACCTCTTTAGCTATGTCTCTTAAACCCTTTTTCTTACGCATTTAGCCCGACATGACTTATGTCGTTAGTGTTGTTTTATATTTCAACTTTTACCTATTTGTTCGTGACTAAATCACTGTTTCCCCTTTTTACTCGTTTAGGCTTACTTATAAAATAGCCGTTCGAAAACCCATTTTTATTTATGTCACTTCATGACCATTTTGCCTCTTTATCATAAAACATGGTTTTTCATCATTAGATATGCTCCGACCCGTATCGTTTCGTGTCGTGTCGTGTCCGAGCCATATCATGAATATCATCTTAATCATATAAGAAACTTTTAGAACAAACACATATTCTACAAAAAGTTTAAGTTTCACTTACCTTGCATCCGGTTATGTCCTTTTTCCGCCTACTTGATCCGTTTGACCCGCTTTTTTTTTTTCCAAGTCTTCATCTTGCTTGTCTAGAGTCAAACTATCATCATCACAAATCGTAAGACGGTTAGATTAGTCATAATCGTTTACGACTATTCCATCCTATGGGTTTTATGTTGAATTTATCATTCGACCATATCAAAATTATCATTCGATCTAATCATTCGGTCGGTTTGACTTTTTAAAAGTCAATTGACTTATCAACATATTCAAATGCACATTTGGTTCATTGAACTCACTTAGGCATATTTCATCCGAACTCTTAATGAAATCAAATTTTACACACAACCAAGTAGACCGTGATTTCATTCAGGCATTTCATATCTCTGAAAAATGGGCTGTTTTTGGTGACTTGTTTAACCTGTTTACAAGTCTTCAAAAATTATGATTTTTTTATGTGGCGTACCTCTCGGAGTGTTACACCTTGTGTTAAAATTTCAAAATCTAACTCTTTACCAAAAGTTCGTAAAAATTCATTTACTAAGCTGCAATCAGATTCGTCACTTCTGACTGCAGGTTACGGAAAAATTCATTTAAAATTCCTCGTTTATCCGATTGACGAAATTCCAATTGGCAATTCTTTTAATCACTTAAAACTTTCTACAGTAAGAATTTGAGATCTTAATTCAATTCCTACATTGAGTTATGACATTCGTAATGGGCTGCAAATTCTGCCAGAAAACGCAGCTTGAACCTTCGATACGGAAAAATTCATAAAACGCTCAATTTTCGTCGAAAAAATGCGATTCCAGTGGGGTTTTAAAGATATTTCCTGGAATTACATTTTAGACTCAAGAAACACATGTTTTTATCTCGTTTTGTCCAGGTTACAGCCAATACAAGTCGGCTGTAAATTCTGATCAGAAGCTGTTTGAATTCAGCTTTCAATTTGAACATGTTTATGACATTATAACACTTATTCTTAGCAATCAAAACCCCTAAAAGCATCACATACACGAATTTAGTAAAAACTCACTTAGCACATGCAAGAGTAATCATCAAATCCCTAGTCTTTAATACTAATTCATCAAGTTTTTCAACTAGGGTTTGTTTCTAAACATGAATTCATCCTAGTTTCACCCAAACATCAATCATTCAAGCTTGAATTTTGATTTTTCATAAGTTCATCAAAATCTCAACTTCATAAATATAAAAAATTTGACATACCTTACGATCCCCACGACTAGGTGATCGTTTCTATGTGTTCATGCATTTGATTCGAGCTAATCTTGGCCTTCAATTTGATGAATTTGGGTGAGCTAGGGTTTCACCCCTCTTTCTCCTGCTCTGGTCGATCCTACGACATACACTGTGTTTTTTTTTCTTTTTTTTGTGTTATTTATTTAGTTAACTTTCAAGTTAACCCTTTTGGCCCCTCATGTTTATTTTGTTTCAAAAGAAGCTATAATTTATTATTCATCACTTAATCATATATTACTAACTAGGTTAATTATTCCTAGTTAACTTAATGGGTTCGGGAAGTCATAACCCGTTTTATTTTAAGTCCCGTTAACTCGGGCCTTCTATATACTTTGTTTTCTCAAAGTATTTATCCTCGTTTTATTTATTATTAAACTTATTTATTTAAATCTTAATAATTTCCGGTTTAATCTTTTCTGCTAACGGTATTATACCCGCTCTTTAGTATTAATGGGGTTTAATTACCAAACCCGTTTTCGGGGTGTTACAAGTCTACCCCCTTAAAGAGGTTTCGTCCCCGAAACCTTATTTACGTATTTCTTTTAATTTAGACTAAACGAACCTAGTTTCGTTTTCAAACATTCACTCGTTCCTTTCGATCTAACGTTTTCATTTATATTGACGCGTACGTCTTTCATGTGTAAGGCCTCGCGGGCCGTTACCTTCAGCTTATATCCTTTATCTTTATTGACCGAGTTGTCATTTGACCACTTTGTCTCATCAGTCTGTTAACAGGTTTATCCCCTTCTGTTGTCATTTCGGTAATGACTTCCCCCTTTTTTGTGGCGTAACACAATTTAAATAATTGTGGATTCTTTATCGATTTTGCCCGTTTAAATGTTTTAGTGAAATTCTTCACTTTAACCCATTCGATTAACTTAGCGAAACTCATCGCTTTTATACTAACTTTACCTCCCATTATTATTTTACGCGGGGAGTTACAACCAGTTTTCCTCGTTTTATCCAAGTGACCCGCAAGTTCTTTTACTTAGCCTCGTAAGTTTTTTTTCTCTAGATTTTCACATTTTTAAGGTGAGAACCCCAACCATTCGTTTCTTTCTATTTATGACCCGAAGGTCTTTTTGGTCCCGTAGACTTTAACACAATTTATAATCCCGTAGGTTATGATGATCCCGTAGATCGTCTTTTATCTATGTCTATATTCAAATGTATATATACATATATAGCTTCAAAGCATCTCTTATTATGTTTGAATTGTTTATTTTCGCTTTTGAACTTTAGTTGGCCTTGACCGTAGTCTAAAGCTTCGTTCGTTTACTCTTGGACTGATTTTCCGATTTTATGACTCTTTACGTCATCTACACGTCGATTTGTTCTACGCTTACCATTATTTGGTTCTCACATGTATTTCCTTGCAACCCACTACCCGGGTTCTTTTACCTTAAGGGTTTTTTTTTTTTTTAGCGCCCATAGCCCCTTGTGTAAGTTTATTAATATTTCACGCTTACTTATGTTAGCAAGCGTTATTCTTCATTTAATTCGTTTGACTTGTTCGTGTGAAATTTCATCACTTATGAATGTCCAACTTCATTCTTTATTCGACCCGTTCAACTTTAGAATAGTTGAACACAATTTATTAAAATTTCTATTTACAGTATCTTATCGTCTTTTAGTCATGACTCGAAACCCGAGTCTTTTGACTTTCAATTCGCCTTCCCGTCTCTTGGTTTACGCATTCACTCAAATTCCTACCCATCAATTGGGTGTTTTACCGAAGTCGTTATCATTGCAACCCTTCCGGTATGCATTAAGACTTCGCTTCGATTGATTTGGTCGTCTTAGCGAAATCCATCGCTTTTATTCAACCATGTCTTTTGTTCCTTGTGTGGCCATCCTTGACGGCCTTATAGATTCTGAGTGACGATTATCATCGTCATCCTTGCTTTACTACGACTAAAGTTAACAACTTTGATTATCTTGCTTTATAGATTCGGGGTGTTACACATTGGCTAATCGTACCTTTCTAGAATCACCTTGTTTCAGATCACCATTGTATCCCCGTTCTCCATGGTGTGAAATGAAGCCCTTTAATCCATCACCCCAAGAGTCCATACAGTTTCCCATGCTGAGTATCAATGCCTCATCATCATAATCGTGTTTAATAACAGTGCTTATTTCCTTATTCGCATTTGGACATTGGCTCTTAACATGCGCAACTTCTTTACAACTCTAACATGCCACATTCTTCTGAGTTTTAGACGAACTCCTTACACGACTCTCACTATTCCTGTTACTTTCCCTTCCCTTGCCTACATGCAACATCTCAGAGAATTATCCATCACTAGTATTCCTTCAGTGAATGTCTTCAACCAACACCAGATTCGGATACCCTCAAATGTCATCCCACAGGTTCCCACCTAGGTAATAACGACAATCACCTTCTTGGACCAGCTATCAAGTATTAAAGATAACAATAATACAAGTTTAGTCTTATCTTCAAATTTCATTCCCACATATGACAATCTGAACATAATGAAATTAAAATTATTAATATGCAAGGTCACATAGCTTGCCTATTTCATCCTTGTCGTGAAAAGCTCCCTCATCAAGAACACCTTGTTGGCTGCAGACGACTTTTCATACATATTAGATAGGACCAACATCATACCAAAAATCGTTTTTGTTGAATGAACCGTGTGTTCAACGAGCCAAAGATTTGATACAACTTGTTAGGTTTCAAGTGGCGCAACAAAACCGACAAACATATGCACAAAATGAATTAACAACATAAAATATAAGCAAGATTGCAAGAAGAACAGGACAATTTAACATGGTTTGGATTCGGTGTGAATACTACGTCCACACCTGCAATTAGATTTCTTTTTATTAGCTAAGAATAGTACAACATTACAACTAAGAATTCAAGGAATTTAAATAACCAAGGATAAGAGTTTCTAACTTGGTGGTTAAGAAATTAAATATGGGCCTAATAATCTAATTAATGAAACCGTCCCCAATAACCCATCTTGACAACCAAATAAATCAAAGCCCAAAGGCTTCACCAATCCAAACATTATATATAACTTTATCAATAGAAATAACTAACACTAACTACTAACCCAATCCTACCATTAGTAAAGCCAATCAACCACTAACCCACTACGTAAGTTACGTAATAAAAGACATAAAGAAATACTCTCTAGTGATGCAAACTGACAACTAATAACATCATAAGACTGCATGAAATGAGTGAATTACTCTATTACCCATGTTCACGGCTACATGTACCGTCTGACGACGAGCCAATGGGGAATCCCATTTTTGCCCGCTTTGGGCTGCCTACATACGGGCCCAACAGGATGCAAGCCCAACCAAAATCTAACTTGTCCGTTAAGGTTCTTCTATTAGAAAAAGAGCATGCAGGCCACCATTAATGACTGATAAGAAGAGTATCTTGGCTGGCATTGTACTTCTCCTGCCGGGACATTAAATAACGCTGCCAATCTAACCGTTAGGGGTCAGACACGTGTCTGAGCCCCTCGAAGACTTCCTAAAACCGTCGGATCATCTCAACAAATATCCCACATGCAAGATAAGGCCTAAGACTTATATAAGGAGAAGAAAACGGTAACAAGGAGATCAGAGGTATCATCTTCAGACTATCTCATTTACTTCACTCTCATTTACTACACTCATATTTACTTCCGACCAACATTCTCACACATTAATCATATACCCCACATTTATTGGATTCACACCTTTGAGGAAACATTCTGGTGATTATACTCATCGGAATAGGCTCCTCCACCTCTCTGGCAAGTTTACTTACTCTCACGCCGGAGCTTGGTCACGGATCCCCCTCCCGGGGCCCTCCGTGACGAGGCTAACGGTTTATTCTTTTGTAGCTACAAGAAACGGGGCATCTCGACGTCAGCGAAGATCCATTGAACGTCAGCCGGGATTTGGGTATTCGACATTGGCGCCATCCGTGGGACATCAGCCTGGCCGGTGTCTCCACACTGAACTTCGACGTTAAAGATAACCCGTTTCAGAAACGACGACATGGATATTACACCCGGTTCACACATCACCCAGACGGTACGGAATGACCATAACAAAGTCACTGTAGAAGACATAACTCATGAGGACGAGAACGAGGACCAGGTGGAAATCCTGGAAAAAGAAGAGGCCATCACTCCAGATTTTGTCGCCATGCATAAGGACAAGTTAAAACGGTGTCTCGAAGATTTAGAGAGACAAGAAAAGCTTAACAGCCTTAGGGCTAAATTGTCTTTCGACACACCTTCCAACCAAGACGAGATAAACCCTAAGAGCAAGAGCAGTGGTAGCGACCCACTAGAAACATTCATGACTGCCCTCAGACAGATGACTTCGGAAGAGAGGGAAGATATCATCACAGGAAAGAAGCCAAAGGGAAAAGGAAAAGAAGGAGAGCCAAGGCGGTGACGGTCTGGACCAACCCTACGTCCCACGGGACTTAGCTGAAGTCTCAAAGTTCACCCGGAGGATCGCAGAAGCACCAATGCCCCCTAAGACGAAGTTACCCCCAAACTTTGACCGGTATGATGGGACAAGAGATCCTGAAGATCATCTCCATGCTTTTAGGGGAGTGGGACAACTGGGGCGATGGCCCATGCCTGTTTGGTGCCACATGTTTGTACAGACCTTGACGGAGGGGGCCCGGCTCTGGTTCGACAGCCTCCCTCCCTCCCGGGGGGATTGATAGCTACGAAGAACTGAGTGAAAAGTTCCTGAGAAACTTTGGTCAACAAAGAAAGGTGGTCAAGAACCCAAACGAAATTTTGCACATTAGGCAAAGGGACAACGAACGGATAGACCAATACATGGAGAGGTTTGTCAAGGAAAGCATGAACATAAAGGATGTCCCGGAGGTTATGAAGATCAGCAGCTTCATAAACGGATTAAAACATGCACAACTATGCGAGAAACTGGGGGAAGAGTTCCCACACTCATTTGACAATCTCATGGACAGGGTCAGGGCCTTTGTCAGAGGCAAAGATACAGTCAGCAAGGCTAAGGAGACAGATACCCTACCCCGAAGGGTCACCCCGGTCGCCAAACCTCTTGATAAAGGTACACCTTATTCCAGAAAATCTGCTTTTGATAGAATGTTGCATGACAGGGCAAGACCCTTATACTCCCCATATAGACCTCGGGGGAGAGCCCCACCCCCCTACTCTGACAGGTTCACCCCTCTCACCAAGACCCCTAGTGAAATATTGGCCACTGAGAGGGTGAAGAACTCCTTCCCAAGGCCACCACCCATAAAGCCTGGGCCAAAGGCACAACCAAGCGAATATTGAGACTTTCACAAAGGATTTGGCCATATGACTGATGATTGCATGTACCTAAAGAGGGAAATAGAAGCCGCGGTGAAAACGAGAAAACTGGCCCATCTGGTTAAGGGAATTAAGGAAGGAGGGGGGATCGCAGAGGGAAAGATGCAAGGGAGCCTGGGAGGGCAGATGTAGATATGATTAGAAGGGGGAATGAATTTGATACCACCAGAAGCATAAAGGCCAGAATCCTGGGCTCCCCGGACTGCATGAAAGCTCCCATCCTGATGCCACACTTGGAGGAAAGTGAGGTGCAGCGGCTCCCACTAAATATCTCAGCCATGATAGCTGGCCACAAAGTGGCCAGAATACACGTGGACGGGGGATCTGGGGTAGAAGTTATATACGAGCACTGTTTCCTCAGGTTTGACAGGGATGTAAGAGACAGGCTTGAGGAGGACTCCATCCCTCTAGTAGGATTCAACAACAGTGTGTCACACCTTCTGGGAAAGATCAGACTCCCATTCACAGTTGGGGTAGTATATCACGTTCGAACTATAAACCTAACTTTTACAGTGGTCCGAGCACCCTTAAAATACAACGGAATCCTTGGAAGACCTGGAATTGGGGACTTGCAAGCACAAGCATCCACACCACACGGAGCCTTAGTGTTCCAGACGCCAATGGGCCTGGCTTGGGTAAAGTCCGCATACGAAGTAGTTTCTTCTGTGTCTGAGGGGGAAGCATCCGAGAAGCCCCAGAAGGAGGGGGTCGAGGAATGGGTCATTTGCGACAGGTTCCCGGAGCAGACGATTAAAGTAAGAAGTCACCTGAGCGACAAGTGCAAGAGTGCTCTTAAGGAATTGCTCCTTCTCAACATTGATGTGTTTGCATTTCAACATGGGGATATGTCAGGAATCCCAAGAAGCCTAACTGAACACCGGCTCAACACGTACACTTGGGCAAAACCAATAAAGCAGAAAAAATGGAGCATGGGCCCCAATAAAAGGAGGGCCGCCTGTGAGGAGACCAGAAAACTACTCAGAGCAGGAATAGTTAGGGAGGTAAAATACCCATCCTAGGTCGCCAACCCCGTCATGGTTCAGAAGAAATACGGGGGATGGAGGATGTGCATTGACTTCCAAGATCTGAACAAAGCATGTCCTAAGGACTGCTACCCCCTCCCAGAAATAGACGTCCAGGTGGATTCCTTATCCCAATATCCCCTGAAATGTTTCCTAGATGCAAATTAAGGATACCATCAGATTCAAATGTCAATAGAGGACTAAGGAAAAAACCGCCTTCATCACGGACGAAAGGACATTTTGTAATACCAAGATGCCCTTCGGTCTTAAAAACGCTGGGGCCACGTATTAAAGATTTATGAACGCCCTCATCAGGGAACAACGGGGGATGAACTTGGAGGTATACGTTGATGACATCGTTATCAAGAGCCTGACTGAGATGGCCATGATAAATGACATAGCCGTAACCCTCCGCACTATGCAAGATGTGAATATGAAACTAAACCCCGGGAAGTGCTGTTTTGGGGTAGAAGAGGGAAAATTCTTGGGGGTAGTAGTCACTAAGGGCGGAATCAAAGCTAACCTGGAGAAAACTCAAGCTGTGGCTGAAATGCGGTCTCCCAGGTCCCTGAAAGACATCCAGCAGCTGAACGGGAGGCTAACGCATTAAATCATTTTTTTTTGTCAAAAGTAGCTGACAGGACTCTCCCCTTCATGAAGGTGCTGAAGGACTGCCTCCAAACAGACAGGTTTAAATGGACCTCCGAGGTAGAGGCTGCCTTTCAAGAAATGAAAACTTACATCTGCAAACTCCCAACATTGGCCACCCCAGTACCCGAAGAACAACTCCTCTTATATATGTCCGCCTAAAAAACAACCATAAGTGCGGTCATGATGGTGGAACGGGAGGGAAAGCAGATACCGATATATTTCATCAGTAGAACATTTAAAGGCCCCGAAGAACGCTACATGCCTCTGGAGAAGTTAGCACTAGCCCTTGTTTTCACGTCCCGGAGACTTAGGAGGTATTTCCAATGGCACAAGATCACCTTGATGACTGATCAACCCCTCCAAAAGGTACTCAGGAGGCCGGAGCTGTCGGGGCGGTTGGCTAAATGGGCAGTGGAATTAGGGGAACACTCCTTAGAGTTCAAACCCAGAACAGCCATGAAAGGACAAATTCTGGCCGATTTCTTAGCAGAAGTCCCTGAGGATGAGGAAAAAGAACTTCTAAAATGGGAAGCCTTGGAAAAAGAAGAAAAAGAGAAGGAAGACGAGGCTATATGGAAGCTACTCACAGATGGAGCCTCCAGTGAAGAGGGGAGCGGGGCATGCATTACGTTGATAAGCCCTGAAGGAGTGGAGTTAACCTACGCCATAAGACTGGATTTCGAGAACACTAACAACACGGCAGAGTATGAGGCCCTCTTAGCAGGGATGAGGCTGGCACAAAGGATGAAAGCAAAACATGTGGAAGCCAGCACCGACTCACAACTAGTGGTCAAGCAGTACCAAGGAGAATATGAGGCTAAAGACAACACCATGGCTCAATATGTGGCGAAAGTAAAGGAGACAGCTGAAGCATTTAAAACTTTCAAGCTAGAATACATCCCCCGAGGAAGAAACAGAAAATCTGATGCCCTCAGCAAGCTAGCCTCAGTAGCATTCGACCATCTAGCAAGAGAAGTCAAAGTGGAAGTCCTGACTTCCCCCTCCCTCAGCGCAAAGGAGGTAGCTGCGGTTGAGAATGTACAAGAAACATGGATGACACCAATCGTAAAGTTCCTCCGGGACGGGACACTACCCGAGGGAGACTGGGCAGCTAGGAAGATAAGGGTAAAGGCCTTGCAATATGAGATGGTTGATGGAGAACTATACCGGAGGTCATACCCGGGCCCATCCCTAAAGTGTGTTGACATGGAAGAAGCTGAGTATGTGATTAGGGAGATGCATGAGGGAATTTGTGGAATGCATTCGGGGCCAAGGACGATAGTGGCAAAGGCAATGAATGCGGGATTCTATTGGCCTCGAATGTACGAAACAGCATCCGAAGAGATCAAGAGGTGTGACAACTGCCAGGTGCATGCACCTATGACTCATCGACACAAACACCCTATGATACCAGTCTCAACATCCTGACCCTTCCAGAAGTGGGCCATCGACATAATCGGGCCATTTCCGGAGGGTCCAGGAGGAGTCAAGTATGTGGTGGTCGCTATTGATTATTTCACCAAGTGGATCGAAGCAAGGCCCTTGGCAAAAATAACCGGGGAACAGATGAGGCGATTTGTATTAGATAATATCATTTGCAGGTATGGGGTCCCAAAAGAGCTGGTAAGTGATAACGGTGTCCAATTTTCTGGAAGACCCTTCAAGCCATGGTGCGAGCAGATGCACATACAACAGGTATTTACCTCCGTCACTTATGCCCAAAGCAATGGACTGGTAGAAAGAGCCAACAAAAGTGTTATCAAAGGGATAAAGGGAAGACTAGGGAGGAAACAAAAAGGATGGCTGGAGGAGCTACCGTTTGTACTATGGGCGTACAGGACCACCCCTAAGGACTGCAACGGGGAAACTCCTTTTAGCTTGACTTACGGGACTGAGGCAGTCATCCCAGCTGAAATAGGATCCCCGACTGCAAGGATAAGGCTCAGGGAGGCGGAGAACGAACAGGACCTCCGGATGAACCTGAACTTACTGGAAGAAAGGAGAGAAGTGGCAGCGGTTAGGGAGGCTAAGTACAAGAAGCAGCTGGAAAGCTATTACAATGCCAAGATGAAGAAGCTTAACCTCGTCCCGGGAGATTTGGTCCTGAGAGCAAACGAAGCCAGCCTGCAGGAGAGCACTGGAAAGCTAGGACCCAATTGGGAAGGACCCTATCGGGTCGTATGGGCAAACGGCAAAGGAAGCTGCAAATTGGAAACTCTCCAAGGCAAGGAGGTCCCCAGGACGTGGAACCTCATGCAACTTAGGAAATACTACATATGAGGGGTCTATCCCCAAGAAAAACGGCCAAGAGCCACTTTTGTAATATTTAACTATTAGTCTGGGGCTCCCCCAAGAACAGATCTTTTGTAACAACTTATGCTGGGGAGTTTAACCCCCAAGAAGTAAATGACAAACGGACAACTAACCTGTCCTCTTTTGGCAAAATAACAGGTGTTATAACCAGGCAGACGTGCCCAGGAACACTATAAACCTAACCAATAAATGAACACACGTGTATAAGGTATATCAAACATACCAAAAGCCCGGCTGTGGGGCAAAATAGGGTCTATCTAACCCAAAGAAAGCGGACAAAACAAACCAAAAACATAATCTCACATTATAAACCTGTCCAGCGATTGGCCTCGAACAGACAATCTCGGTTTCCCAAACAAACCATAAATACAACACACTTCTGTAAGCAAACTACAAAAAGAAGTCTTTCTTTATTTATTCGCAAAATAAATGTACAAAGAAAAGCCCTAATAACTTTGGCAAAAGCAAAAGGCATACAAAACAACAAACACAACAAACTTAGACCAAAGCACATCTTCTTGCAAAACACCCAAGGGTCTTCAGGGAATCGCCAACTTGATTCCTGGCAAAAGCCCCTGCAACATGAAAAACCACAACAAGAAACAAGCAAAAGGCAAGAAAACAACACACAATCATAAAGTTGCATGATTCTATACCAAGGAGGCCCCCAACACAAAGGACCTCCTTCCAAACAACCAAAAAAGTTTAAGTATCCTAGGGTAGGCAAGTTATCCAGATTACAACCATATCGAAAAAGATCAATGTTCGGAAATCACTAGGGATCACGCCCTGACAAAGACGGTGGAGACGAAGGGCCAGCAGAGGAAAACAGGGCTTTCAACTCATCAATTAATATCATGGGATGCTACAGGATTTTCTTGAGAATGGTTGGGGTCTTACTCCCAAACTCCTCATCCAGCTTGGATAATCTTTTCTTTGCCATGGAGTTATAAAGCGGAGTCTCCTTTCTACCCAGTCCCTGAGCAGAGTAGATATAGCCATCCTTCAGTCCAGCTTGATAGCCAACATCCCGGTACGCCCTATACACCTCCTCCAAGCCACTTTTAAACTCCTCTGACTGAGCAACGGCGGTAAGGAAGGCTCCGAAGCCTTCAGTGATTAACCAATGTTTCTCCTTTGCCAACCGCTGGTTATCATCGGAGGTTATCTCATAATCCGCATACATGGTGTTCAATTGCTCCTGGTAAACGGAGCCAACCTCCTTCAGATATTTTTACTCAGCGGCCAGCTCTTCATTCTCTTCCACCAACACCGCCATCTCCTTTTCCCAGGCTCGCTCTTTCCTCTCTAACATGGCTCCAGCCCCCTGGATAGGAAACATCGCAAAAAATCCAAGAAGCAGTCGAAAAAAGGGGGGGGAGGTTATGTACCTTCTCCTCCTGCAACTTTCTCTCAGCTTCGACCACTTGACACCTAAGTTCGGCAACAACAGACTGGGAGGTCTTAAGCTCACCCTTGAGACCCTCATTCGCCCTACTCAAATCATCAATCCGCTGCAGCATGCCAGCACCCCTGAAAAAACTCTCACAAAGAGACATGCTATACTGATCATCGAAAAGATCGTCCCTCAAAGAAGAATTCACAAATTTATGAGAGGGAGGAACAGCATGACTCAAGAAGTCCCTAGCAGCTTCAGGAGTCCCTATCACCGAGGAGTGAGTTACCTTCCATTTGGGGACATAGGTGAAGGGGATAGCATCAGCAAACAGAGGAGCCAAAGGGGACCGATGAGCAAGGCCCTCAGGATGAGTGGGTTTACTGGTCCCCGTAGCATGAAGAGGTGAAAGTTCAAAGGCTGAGGTAAAGTGAGCCAGGCCTACTTCCGGAGTTTTGTCCTAAACACGGGAAGAGGAGGGACCAGTAGGGATCTCTATGGGATCATGAGAATTCCCCTGCACAAAAAAGAACATCATAAATAAAACAGAGATGAGGCAAGTAGACAAGAAGAAAAAAGAACTCACCAACAAAGGTGCACTCACAAGACTTGAAGACCTCAGGTGTTTGGACAAGGAACCCTTGACCCCAGCAGGGGGAAGTTCGGAAGCAGCCTTCGACAAAGGAGGGGGCTTCTGTCCACTGGCACTCCGGAGCCTTTGTCGGATATCACGAGGAGCAGGGGCTGGCTTAGGACTCACAGCCTTCCTCTTACGAACCAAACGGACCTCCAGATCTTCATCACCACTTTGATCAGAATGCTTAACAGGGGCATGATTGGGAGAACTCTCCTCCCCATCAGAGGAGGTGTCTTCACCCCCTTCTACAGCAACGGAGCCCCCTGCCTGGGTAGACCCCCCGGTGACCTGCACCATCCCACTCTGGTTCAAGCCCGGATCAACTTCACCACCAACCACAAACTTCACATCCTTAGAATCCCCCTAAAGCAGTCTCCATAAAGTCAACTCTGCATAAGAAAAGATGCTAAAGATGACTGCACAGATACCGAGAAACACAAACAAATGACAGCAAAACCAGGGCAGAAGGATACCTTTTTTACCGAAAAAAGCTTTGGGACGAATAGATTAAGAAGGGATCAAACCCCCCCCCCCCATAGCCAAAATCCCCTCAGAAAAGGTAAAAGCCCTCGTAGGGTTTTCACACATGCGCTTCCACAAGACGGTCTCATTAGCAGACAGGGTGGGAACAGTATCTTCAATGACAGCCTCGACATCCCTGGGCAGTGGGGATTCAGGTATCATGGTAGCCAAGACAAAAATGAACCTATTCTTCCAATCCTTCGGGTAAGTAGAAGTGGGCATAAAAGTATAACAGGGTTTCGACACATTGTTCTGACGCTTGGCAAAAGTAAACCAATCTCCATCAGAGATCAGTTTATAGAACATGCAAAACAAGGGGACGGATGGCTCACCAGAAACGGCTGCACAAGACAACTCAAAGTGCACCACTCTCATAAGCCCTAAGGGGTGCAACTGAGAAAAATGAACCCCGAAATGGCGAAGCAAAGCAACCTTGAAAGGAGAAAGAGGATACCGGACTCCACAAGAAGAAAACGCTAGTGTATAAAGAGGAATCCTATCCGGTGTGAATTCTGCCGGTTCGTTAGGACCCGGCAAGGTGGGAGAAAATCGCTCAGGAATGTTATATGTCTCGACAAAAGACCTTAAGTCCTTTGCCGTCAAGACAGATTTGATCACAGAACGACCTGAGCGACTCATAATCGGAGAAAAAATGATGATCGGAGGGATTGTGACGGAAGGGAAGAAGGAACCAGAAGGTTTAAGAGGAAATTCAAAAAGTAATAAGGTATTTAAAGAAGGTAACTGACACACAGGAAACCGTCTTGTCGTTCGTCCCTTGAAAATTCAAAAAAGACGCACGTGTCTCTAGGGGATTAACTCCCGCTGTCAGCATTCGGTGAAATAATGGCTAGAAGGAATAGCTAATTATAACTGATCAAAAGTGGGCCCATACTCGAAGCCCAAAAAAGCAAGCCTTCCTTTCGAGCAATTATGATTCAGCCCCGGATTATGAGCCTCGGGTCTTAGAACCAGGGACTAAAGATGACTTGACGACGGGCCAATGGGGAATCCCATTTTTGCCCGCTTTGGGCTGCCTACATACGGGCCCAACAGGATGCAAGCCCAACCAAAATCTAACTTGTCCGTTAAGGTTCTTCTATTACAAAAAGAGCGGGAAACGAGGATTCAGAGCATGCAGGCCACCATTAATGACTGATAAGAAGAGTATCTTGGCTGGCATTGTACTTCTCCTGCCGGGACATTAAATAACGCTGCCAATCTAACCGTTAGGGGTCAGACACGTGTCTGAGCCCCTCGAAGACTTCCTAAAACCGTCGGATCATCTCAACAAATATCCCACATGCAAGATAAGGCCTAAGACTTATATAAGGAGAAGAAAACGGTAACAAGGAGACCGGAGGTATCATCTTCAGACTATCTCATTTACTTCACTCTCATTTACTACACTCATATTTACTTCCGACCAACATTCTCACACATTAATCATATACACCACATTTATTGGATTCACACCTTTGAGGAAACATTCTGGTGATTATACTCATCGGAATAGGCTCCTCCACCTCTCCGGCAAGTTTACTTACTCTCACGCCGGAGCTTGGTCACGGATCCCCCTCCCGGGGCCCTCCATGACGAGGCTAATGGTTTATTCTTTTGTAGCTACAAGAAACGGGGCATCTCGACGTCAGCAAAGATCCATTGAACGTCAGCCGGGATTTGGGTATTCGACACTGTCCTATAGGTATTATATATCATTTTGGCATATCTATAAGTTAGCAAATACCAAAATCAACACCACAACTACCCAATCATCATTTGTATTAGGGGCAATTATTTCCCCAGTATTCAACTTGTTTATGGTGGCTATTTCTGCCAACAATGTGGTTTTTAGCTCGGAGACCATAAGACATCTCCTCTTATCTTTCGATCATCAATGAATTAGAAAGAGAGACACAACTAGTTTAACTTTTCTTCCAATTTCCCAGGGAAATTGAATGATTCAGTTGGACATAATTTTAAGTTAAAATTAAAACCGACATTGGGTTTGATGTTAACACTGAGCTTTAATAACGAGTTTAAATAAATGTAAAATATTTCGAGTGAACTAACTTTGACTTGAGCGCGACTCACATTTTAAACGAGCTAAATCAGCTCGACTAAAAAATAGCGAACTGATTTGGAGCGAGTTCTGTTCCATTTTTTGTGTGGTCGAATTAATTTTGGGTAAGCAAAATCAAACAAATAGTTATACAATTCGTAAGGAAATAGGTGGACATGATCCCATTGGAAATCAGGACTTCTTCAATATAAGAAAAAATGGATTTAACAAGAAAAAGCACTTTTATTAAAATTGAAGGTACATAAACCCTAAACTATATATAACTCCTGTATATACTAATTACTAAACAAACCTTGATGCCGAAAAAACATATATAAATAACAACAAAATATAAGTAGCATAAATCCTAAATCTTTATACTAAAATAAACTAAACCATTTAACATCCTCTAACTTTTGAGGGATGACAAGATGAGTCCCAGTAATCACCCCCTTAGTCTTGTCAAACACTTTTCGTCACATTAGAGCTAATCCATTGTCCTCATATCGGGTAAGGTTAGCTTGTAACGCCCCGCTCTTTCCGTATTTCTCTTTTTAGAAAACTCGTATTCGACTTCTATTTTTAGAATCAAAGTCGAAATCGGATCGAAAAACTGATCTAAAACGACAAACGAAGCTTTTTATGCGTTTTTTAACGCAACCAACAAACGAATGCTTCACGCGACAATTTACGACGTCATTCTATGTAATTTGACCTTAAAATATTATTCTACAACATTTTATGACGCTCGGTTCGAAAACGGACCTCGTAGACGTGACCGGGCCGGTCAAAAACACTAGAAACGAGTTAACGGGCCCTGGGCCCAACACACAAAACCCTACCTATTTAAACTAACACACCACTCAACACACACACACGCCGCACAACACACACTCTCTCGGTCACTCCCTCTCCCTCACCGATTCTGGCAGCCGGTCCGGTGAGACCACCGGCGACGAACACGATGGCGGCACGGCGACGCCACCGCTGGCGACAATATTCCGGTCGCTTTTCACGGCGGAACAGGGTGTCGGTTTCATCATCGGAGCACCGGAGGTGGTAGTTTCGAGCTCTGGCAGTCTCGGTTCAAGCCTTCTTCTCCGGTAAGCCACCTAACTCTTTCTCCTCTCTTTCAAATCTCCTAGATCCCCACTAGTTTCAACCGGATTCTGGTTGTTTCAGGTTGGAAGAGGGTGTAGTGGTGATGGTTGTGGTGCGGCGACGGAGATAAGGGGTGAGAGAGAGAAGAAGTAGAAGAAACGGCGGTAGTACCGCCGTACGCGACAGCACCGTTTTTCCAGCACAACCCGCCGACGGCGGCGGAGCCGTGACGACGGTGGTGGTCGTTATTAATCAGCTTCGGTTCAGTTTTGGTTCTCAGGTCTGTGAGTTCTCGGTTCAGTTCAGGTATCACGTTTGGATTTTATTTTGTTTAAACTTCGATTCAAGTCCAATGATTTTGTCTCAGTTCAGGTGGTTTGAGTTTTGGTTCGGGTTTCAGGAGTCTCAGCTCAGAGACGAGTCAACCAGTTGACCGCAGTCCAACGGTCCAGTTTTGGTTTTCGGGTCATACTCCGGTTCGGTTCAGTTGGTACGACTCAGTTTAGCTTCGGTTCGGTTAACCGTGGTCAACCACAATTCGGTGTCGGGTGGCTCTGGTTTAGTCGGTTCAGTTCCGTTCAGTTTCGTTTCAGGTCAAACTCGGTCAAACAGTAAACACGAGACTCGGTATAATGACACGTATATTAATTTCATTTTTTTTATTTAAATATTGTTTTAGTCGCGGAACCGAACGTTATGTACCTTGTAACAAAATATAAATACATGTATATAAACATATTATTTCGTTCATTGTTTAAAATATATATGTGTAAATATATATATATATACATCTATATCAACTAGCTATACTCTAAATTCCCAATTCAAATCCTCCGTCATAAATCCGATTACTCATACATATTCGTTAGCCCATATAGGGTGACCTCGGTGTTCTATCCTTCTAATCTCGTACACTCGTCAACACTTGGATAATCGAAAGATTTAGCAATTTTGTGAGTATACTCGACCCCATTTTTACTTTTAAACACTTTTGGGTGCAACATGTATTTTATATTAAACACACGAAACATTGAAACTATTTGAATCACTCTCTATCCATATTTGAACATGAAACTATATGATGCTTGTTAATCTCGTATGTTATGTTAAACTTTTCATGTCTATATGCTCATTAACTTGTTGTAAGCCTACCTTAACAATTATAGAGCTATAGGAGTAATGCACCGCCCACTAGTCTCGGGTTATTGTTAAGTTAAACATGTTACCTCCCGTTATTCTATTTGGGACAGGCTATTTTAACGCATCGGATTCTTGGGTTTGAACATATACTTGACATCGTTTCAACGTACTAGTAACTTCCATATTGTGATTCATGTTGGATACGAGCCGTTAGACTATTTTTAAAACTATTTTTATGCTATGTATCAAACTTGTATACTCGCCTTTGCTTTTTCATTGAACTCTATTTTAATACATGTTGCAGGTGCGATAGACAAGCTGACGCTAAGTGAAGAAGCAAGATTTAGGTGGACTTAGAAACACACTTAGATTAATCTATCATGTTATGTTATGTATCGAAACAATGTTGCTCTTTTTATTTGAATCATGTATGACATTTAGTATTGAAATGAATTTGAAGTTAAATTATATTGTCACATAGTGTTATGAAGTCTCTTACAATTTATTTCGTCTCATCCCGATGTTTTCGCCATGGGTTGGGGTGTGACATAGCTTCCTCCTTTTTCTCCCATTTTAGACACTTTGATATGTAATGGACGGGCTCCTTTCACTTGTAACACCTGACGTGGCTTTTGTCCCGTTGTACTCGATCATTTCCTTGATCTATCCTGGATCCCCGACCTCTACCTCGGCCAAGATCTTCTCGATTCGAGTTTCCACAACTACAATGCCTACATCTGTGCTCCTTTTCGTTTGCTTTTTCATTTGATTTTGTGAACAAAAAATGGTTTAGATTTCTTGATTGAGTCTCCTCCTCATCCTCGGTCCTTTTCTTCATAAACATTAAGTCGGCCAACGATATCATCATAGCCAATGGTCTTCAATTCCACAACTTGATCTATTGAAGCCACCATATGAATAAACCGCTTCAGCAATCCGTTGAGGAAATTCTTGACTAGCTTGTTTTCTTCTATAACTGAGCCAAGTGAGGCGGCTCAAGAGTCATACCCGGACAACTTAATTATTAGCAAACTCGTCTATGACACTTTGATCCTTCATTTTAGATATTTTCAAACTCTGCCATTAAAGTCTGAAGTCTCCGATTTGCACCCAGATGGCGGGTCTTTAGAACATCCCACATTTCCTTTGTTGTTTTGATAGTTCCAACTTGCAAAATCTGCTATTCTGGTATAGCTTGAAAGATGAGAGCGATTGCAATATTTTGCTTCTTGGCATTCACATCCATACCCGGTTCGATTTGCTCCCACACCCGATGAACATTGAAAATAACGCTTCTAACTTTTAAGTATGACAAGATTATTCCCAACAGATCTCACCCGAACCTAATATAACTATGTCATTGCTCATAAACAATTCATGAAATGCTAGAAACGAATAAAGTAGGCTGACACAAGACTTGATAGTAGTTTCACAAACAAATTAGTGACATTGCCAATGTCCTTACATAACCGTAATCAAGTTACAATCAATTTAACAAATCTAGTTTGATAATGATATGTAGAGAGGATAGATACACACACAAGATTTTATATATTACAAGAAACTTGAAATTCACATAATAATGAATCTGTTTATATCTGACTCAAACTCCACTCCACATCCAACAATTACACCAACATTTTTAGACAAAAGTTTATCCATCTCTTTTTAAGTTCTCTACTAAGGAGGAAAAACAACTGTAGAAGAAATGGTGTACTTGTGGGAAAAGTAACTTTAACAATACATTAGTCTTAAAGATCCTTGGTTCTGTAATGTATGTTGAACCTTTACGTATACCGTCAACGACAACTTTTGCACATGGTCCAGCCTCCATTGTTGGGACTACATCTCTCAAATCCTGTCAAATTAGTAATGTAGCTTTTGGTAACAATGAATTGTCATTTTCTGATTCCGAGGGAAATGAACTGATATTACTTACTTTTTTTAAACGTGTATATTTGGCTGTTATGAAGTCTGTTTGTATGAAACCGAGCATCAAGATTGTTATTGTTATCGTTGGGGAAACTTCAAATCTCAAGGATTCATAGAAGCTGATCAATGCTGCTTTACTTGCCTGATAGACAACATGCACCAAAAGCTATTATGGTTAAACAATTAAGAAAAGTGGCACACGAAAATTAATGGATTGAATCGTGTTCTTTACGTTATAGACGCAGCCTCCAGGTGCGCCCAACAAAGCACCTAATGAGGAATTGACGATGATCTTTCCATTGGTTTTTCTGAGGTGTGGAACTGCAAAATGAGTTGGATAAACTGATCCCCAAAAGTTTGTGTTCTGTATGTAAAAACCCACCAGAGTCGTTAGTATAACTGATACGAATTGCTATAGAATCTTCGAAAACGTGTAAAACTACAAATTTAATGTAACAACTTATGACTGCATTACATTACTTTAAATTTAAAAGTTGTGTGAAATTGATAACAATCCCATGTGTATAAAACATAAATATTAATTTCATATCTAGACGTGTGTTTGAAAAATAATGAATGAATATCCTAAAAACCTAAAATTATATATTACAAACTTTGATGTATATAGGTAATGTTTTATGTCTTTTGTGTGTAATAAGTGCTTCTCCTTACATGATTATGATTAGAGTTCAAGTGACATAACGAAGAAACGTATAGTTTTAAAGGTACAATTATAAAAAGTAGGTGAATTAACAGGTAATTTTTTTAGTGTAGTTCTGAACAAATTTCTCCAAATTTTTTTCTTGATCAATAGCTAAAACCAATTAAGGAAAAAAAATGTTCACTACTACTAAAAACCATGGTTGTAAAAATTCTGACAAGACGTCGATTAATCTAGATTAGTCGCCGTTTTTTTTTTGTTTTTTAAAAGGCCAACGAATCCTCCAAATGGGCTACTGGCGAAATTAACCACATCGGGATACACTCGCCTCCGAACTGGGAAAAACCCTCACCTAGGGCCGAAGCCCGTGAACACAATTAATTACAATTAATCCCGATTAATTTCAATTAATTCTGACAATCCCTAATTAATTGTTAGTCCCCACCCTACCGACCGACCGACGACTAACGATTTCTACAATCATACTAAAAACTATAGTAGTACGTAGCTATTGCTACACATGTGAAAACGTGAGGATGTAGTAAATTCATTTACGCGTTTATTTGGGGTAGATTATTATTATTATTATTTTAATATTTTTAAGGCCAAGATTATATAAGATATGAAAATGTGAAGATATGTAATTAATTGCTTATAAAAGCTGTCCCTGGGTGTTGGAAGTCTATTGTTGTTTTCTTGGACAAATTGCGAATAAACGGCCAACATTTAAATAGTCTTATTACTTGTCAGCTTGGGGATGGAAATCGAATCAGTTTCTGGAAGGATGTGTGGTTCGGCGATGTTCCGTTAATGCACAGGTGGCCATGTCTGTTTGCTGCGGATAATAAGAAAAATGTTACTGTTGTAGACAGATTGAAACAGAATGGAGGGCCTTTGGTTTTGGATGATAACTGGGGTCTGAATGGTGTCACAGTTGAGGCCATCTCGGAGGTCCAAGATGTATATTGGATGCTGTCGCAAGTGCGCTACAGTGGGAATAAAGATAGATGGTTTTGGGGTCCGAATGGGGGTCAGATCTTCTCTATGGCTGCTGTTAAAGAATCTATGCGGAAGGATGTGAACGTGCAGCCAATTCAACGAATGAAATGTGTGAGTTGGGTTCCACTTAAGGTAAATATCCTGATGTGGAGGATCGAAATGGATAGAGTCCTGACCCGTTTGGCCTTGGTAAGGAGAAGCATAGGGATTATGGATACGTCTTGTCCGATGTGTAGCGCAGACGTGGAATCGGTCACTCATTTATTTGTCACATGTGGGTTCACATTTGGTGTGTGGAGTAAGATTTGGGCTTGGTGTAAAATGACTCCTGCAAGTGTTAACTCCATCGAGGACCTGTTTCTTTGGCCGAACATGATGTAGATTTCAGCTTGGGGAAAGAAAATTGTTCGAGGTATTATAATGGTGACTTGTTGGGCCTTGTGGAAGGAGCGAAACAAGATGGTTTTCGATGATAATTCTCCTAAGGTCGTAGAGGTTGTAGCAATTGTTAAGTCGTTGTCTTTCCTTTGGTTTAAACATCGATTGAGTCGGTTCAATATTGAGTGGAATGAGTGGGTGAAGTACCCTTTGTGTATATTATAACTTTGGTTTTTGAGCGGTCCTTGTTTTGAGGTCTTGCTCGATTTATTTTAATGAAGTTTTAGTTCAAAAAAATGTAGTTAATTGCTTAGGTCTTTAATTAGGTATACAGTTTTGATTTTTTTAATAGTTTTTTATATGGAAAACTATTTTACATGTTAAAAACTTAAAATTACGTATACTACAAACTCTGATATTAGGTATTTGTCTACGTCTTTAATTAGGTATACAATTTTTAATTTTTTTTTACAGTTTTTTCAATAAATAAATAAAAAGTAATTTGTTTATATGGAAAACCTTTTTACATTGGGGTTGGCTAAATGCACCTTCTTTTTTACTTTTTATACCACCTTTCTAAAAAAACAATTTAAAAGTTGTAATATTTCAACCCTGTAAAAATCTGTTCTTTTTATAATATAGTGGAAGGTTTAAATGAGAACGTTAAATATCGCGAGAACCGTGAGAACAAATGAAAAAACCGCGAGAACTTGGTCAAAACAATTCAAATTCAAAATTTTTTTCTACACTTATCATTATTATTCGAATACAATGTTAGAAATTTAATTTAAACGTTTAAATTTACGTGAATTCGTAAATAAAATTTTTTTACACATGTGTAAGTTTGCCATTTACACATGTGTAAATCTGTTATATTTACACATGTGTAAAAAATCTAAAAAGAGTGATTTTGAAAGGAGAAATGAATTATTTGATGTTGTGAATTCTTTTTTTGATGTTGTATCTTAATTACAATGAGATTTATGTTAAAAAAAATTGGTTTTGATTGGTTTTTTTATTCGTTCTCACGGTTCTCGCAATATATTGTGAGAACGAACGAAAAAACAAATAAAAACAAATTTTTTTTAAAACAAACCTCATTGTAATTAAAATATAACATTCAAAAAAGAATTTACAACATCAAATAATTCATTTCTTCTTTAAAAATTACTCTTATTAGATTTTTTACACGTGTAAATATAACAAATTTACACATGTGTAAATGGCAAACTTACACATGTATAAATTTTCTTATTTATGAATTCACATAAATTTAGACATGCAAATTAAATTTCTTACATTGTATTCGAATAATAATGATAAGTGTAAAAATAAATTTTGAATTTGAGTTGTTTTTTACCAAGTTCTTGCAGTTTTCTCATTCGTTCTCACGGTTCTCGCAATATATATACATACATATATATATATATATATGGTGGAGTTCTAGAATGAATATTAGTATATTTGCGAACTAAGTGAAAAAAATCTTGACAATTGATTTACATTATCAAATCGTAAAATATACTAGTGTATTTTTATTATCAAATAATGACCATTGATTTATACTTATGCATTGATAATCAAGGGCTAAAATTAGTTCACTAGTGTTTACAATCAAGTGGGTTGTTCACAAATGAACTTAACCATATATATATATATATATATATATATATATATATATAGGGTTGAGTTCATTTCAGAACTCTAAATAACTACAGAACTTTCAGAACTCCTAATAAACAATCATTTTATATATAAGTTTTTGTATTTAGGATCTTTTTATCGTCTATTATATGTATTTCTTTGATTACATACATGTTAAAAGTAATTTACATATGTTTAATTGCCAAAATTATATATATGTGTCATAACTAATTACATATATGTAAAAAAAACTAGTTTACATATGTGTAATTATAAAATTACATATAAAAAATGATAAAATTACTCTTAACATGTATGTAATCGTAAAAATACACATAATAAATGATAAAATTATCCTAAACATAAAAATATATAAATAAAAAGATTGTTTATTAGGAGTTCTGCGAGTTCTGTAAATATTTATGGTTCTGAAATGATCCTGGCCCTATATATATATATATATATATATATATATATATATATATATGTTTTTCAAATCAATGGCTATGACTGGACGGTGTGGGAGGTGGGGTAAAATGAAAACTTCTACAAGTTGTGAGAACTTAGAGAAATCGGCCTTACAAATTTTTTTTTCAATTTTTTTTACAAAAATTCCTAAAAAATTAACTTTTCCAAAAGAAATTAGTTTTATTGATTTACACCACACATAAAAGCCCCATGCAACTTGTGTAAACGCAGATTTTAGCAGCTTTTTATAGCAGCGTATTAAGGTTGGAAACAAGGCTTTGATTTTTTTACAGCTGTGTTTGTAACATTTTAATATACGTGTGTGCAAAAAAATGGGGGAAAACTCGCACAAGAAGTCAAAGTTCTCTAAATTCTCACAACTTACGGGTGTGTTCTCTTGAACTTGATCATACACACACATATATAGGGTGAGATTATTTGAGAATCATAAAAGTGGGAAACCTGGAACCACTAATTTTATATTTTAAAATAACTAAAAAATCTTTTTTAAATAATTTCTTCAGGGATTTATCATATAAAAAATTGTAGAAGCTATTCAAATAAAAATAAATAAACTTTTGCAAAATATACCATAAAAATTTCATTTTAAATGTAAAAAAAATATTTTTACCTAACCTTTTTCAAAGTTTTTGCATATAAACACACGTGGTAGAAACCGTTTTAATAAAAATGTTGAAAAAAGGTTTAAAACACAATTCAAAAAACTAAAAAAAAAGTTACAAAAATTAATTTCCTTATTTGAATGGTTTGTACATGTGTTTATATGAAAATACTCCAAAAGATTTATGTAAAAATGATTTCTTACATGTAAAATTAGCGTTTTCCGATTTTTTTAATTATGTATATATAGGGTATGGTTCATGCGAGAACCATTTTTATTACTATTACGAAAATCGCGAGAAACAATGTGAACACAACAAAATAAATCCATTACACCACCCAAAACCTAAAAAACCTAACCCTCCCCCACGCCACCCCCCCAAAAACCTAACCCCCCACCTATCCAAGCTAAATGCTAAAAACTAAACAATAAAGTTAAACCCCTCAAAAACCTAACCCTCCTCTACCCCCCAAAAACTTAAAAAAACCTACCCCGGCAAGCTAAATGCTAAAAACTAAACCATAAAGCTAATCCCCCCAAGAAGCTAAAAAACTTTAAAAAATACAATTTTTTTAACATTTTTATAAAAAAATCGCTACTTTTCGTCATAAAAATTATTGACTAAAAGTACCGATTTTTTTATAAAAAAAATTAAATTTTTTTTTTTGTGTTTTTAGATTTTTAGGTATTTTTAGTTGTGTTCACATTGATTCTCGCGGTTCTCGCAATAAAGTATGGTTCCTAACAAATACCTCATATATATATATATATATATATATATATATATATGGCAAGGTTAAAATGAGAACCCATATATTTCGTAAGAAGCGCAAGAATTGGTCAATATTCATTTAAATTCAATTTTTTACACTTATTATTATCATTCGAATACAATATTCGAAAGTAAATATATACGTTTAAATTTACAATTCTTCGTTAACAAATTTTTTACACATGTATAAATTTGTTGTATTTACATATGTGTAAAACAAATATTAAGAGTGATTTTGAGATGAGTGATTAAGTATTTAAAGAGTAAATTATCTCTATAAAAAATTTCATCTTAATTATAATGAGGATTGTATTAAAAAATACTGTTTTTTTTTTCATTAATTGTCACGATTCTCGCAATATTTAGCGTTCTCAAGATAACCCTTTCTACGTGTGTGTGAGAGAGGATTATGTTAGGTTTTATGGGTAACCCGAAAAAGTAAGGAACCACTGGTTTTACATGTAGAAAAACTTACTAAAAATCATTTTTAAATCGAAATAAAAGATATTTTTTTTTTTTTTTGCATATACACAAATGTAGAATCCACGCAAATAAAAAAAATATTTTTTTGTAATTTTTTAATGTATTTTAATTTTTTTTTTTGAAATTTTTATGTTTATTAATACGACTTCTACACATGTTTACATTCAAAAACACCAAAAAAATATTTAAAAAAAATTATTTTCACAAGCATAAATGAACTTTTACGAGTTGTATTAATTGTTTCACCCATGATTCCCCAATGAACTCCTCCTTATATATAAACTATGAGGGTGCCCGCGCGATATAAGGGGAAACAAAAACAATGCCAATGTGTGAATTGTTCGGTTGGTTAGGATACTCAACCTAAATCAAAGTTGTCAGTTAGTCTATTTTCTTAAAAGGTCGGTTTTTGGTTAATCAGTTCGGTTTGTTTGGTTAGATTGATGGTTTTTGGATGGACTCATTTAATAGCCAAAACCAAACTTCGGCTATTTTTTTTTTAAATATATGAAATTAAGGTATAAATGCATGAAATAGAAGTATAAATATATAAAATAGAGGTATAATATATGAAACTGAAGGTGTTAAAGCTCAAGGTGTTAACATATCAATTTTTAGTTAATAATTATAGTAATACTATACTTTGATATTTAGCTCATTTTACACATGTAAAATGTAAAAGATAGGTAATATGTTTACGTTTTTACTTAGGTATAGAGTTTTGAACAAGTTTCACTTCTTTACGAATAAACGAAAGTAATCCACGGTGACACATGATCTCCTTTTCATTTGTTTGTAAACACGTGCATAACCAAGAAGTTTTTTTTTGCCAACAAAAGCTGGACATTTAAAAAATGAGATGTTGTTGTATTTGGTATTCTTTTGCATTTGGTATTTTCAGTTTAGTCCTTTAATGGTTTTCGATTTCCTTTTTTTTTTCTTTTGCATTTGGTATTTTCAGTTTAGTCCTTGTTTCATTTTAACATATTTGCATAATATTTTTAAATTTATTGTAAAATTATAAATTATTTTGCCAAAAAAACTAACAGTAACAACGTGATGACCTTCATAATGATTAGACCAATAGTAAACCTCTTGTTCGGCTTATTATTAGTATTTATTAATAATTCTTCTTAACATTTAATTAATAGTATATATAAATAAATACACACATAAATACTGAACAATGTTGGAATAAAGTTTACTTTTCTATGTTTTCAGGCTATCAAATTTAACTATTAAATATAAAGAAGACAAAATTGCAGAAAACAACCTTTATGTATGCCCAAAACTGCACTTTATACCTTTCACTATGAAATCCGCCAAACCCAACCTTTACGTTCATGTTTTGCTACAAGTTCAACCTTTACACCAAACCTAGTCAAAAAAGTCAGTTAACTTACCTCACATGCTTTGCATGTGAGGGTATTATGGTCTTTTTAAATCCTTATTTTCTTTTCTATTTTTTTTTCATCAGTCAAACAACATAAGTCAAATATTCTTTTTGATTTCCTTTTAATCTCTGCACATACACACAAGAACAATAAATTTGTCTTCAACTGATTTTTCCCCAAATTGCATCAAGAACAATAAATTGCTTTTAGGTGATATGATCATGCAATCAGAACCAAATACTCTCTGCAACCACCGTCGCCACCACCATGGCTTCCGACCACCACCACAGAGCCAATCCGTTGTTGCCCCTCTGTCGTCCACAGACACCGCACGCATCAACGACTGGCATCTCTGTTGTCGGCGCCAACACCGCCGCAGATGAAGATGTGTAGTGTGTATACGAGATGAGTTTGGGATCTAACGGAAAATCCCAGTGTTTCGTTTGGGATTCCTTTTAATATGCTTTGAATCATCAAAAAACGTGCACCCAGGGTTGAGATTTGTCATATTCATCATCAATTCCCAAGCAGAAAACAAAAAAAACACAAAGAAACCTTCAACTCCATTGTTGTACAAGTTTATACAAAAAACAGAGCAAGTGGGTTTCTTTCTTTTTCAACTGGGTTTCTTTCTTTTTCAACTGGGTATGAAAAAAATGAAATCTTTATTGAAGGTTATGTGTGTTTTTACTTGTTTGACTCGTCAGTTGACCCTTCTGAAGTGAGAATATGTTATTCCAGGATGATCAGAAACGAAGCCAGTCATGGCGACCTTTGCCAAAGTCGGTCTTGTGTCGTGTGAGAGAATTGGCATCGGTTTATCCGTACCGACAAGAAAGCAGCCCAAAGAGTTCTAAATCAAAATTCCAACATAATTCATCTCCTGGTAGAGTCAAAAGCCCTGTTTAAAAGAGCTTGTGTATAGAAATGAATATGACTTTGATTTGAACATGTTATACTTGATGAGAAAGATATTAGTCTGTCATTTTGATTACTTGGAAATATGATGCATATTATCATATGTTTTTGCGTAGAAGTCGATGAATTTTTATATCGTTGGATCTCATCATGACGCGGCTCAGTTTAACTGTGTTTATAGACTTATAGTGGCATTGTTTGGATGTTTGACATTGTTGACATCTTTGTGGCATATTGGCATGATACAGGGAAAAATCATATATTCATCTGTTTAAACTTTAAAGTCATTCAAAGTGATGGGATAAAAATGTAGTAAAAATGGTATAAAAATTCTAATTACAGAGTAAATAGATGAAAACTAACTTATTCTGTGGGAGTTTATTTCTGGGGTGGTTGATGATGAATTTAGTCTGGTTAATATATAAGGTTTTGAAATGGGATAAGTGGATAAGGTTTTATTTCTCATTTATTTAATCTTTATTAAAGTATATAAATGTAGATGTAGATGTAGATATAGATATAAATATATTAGTTTTTAAAATCTGATTTAATTATCTATTTAAATATATTATTCAAAGGAAAAGACTAAAATACCCTCACATGCAAAGCATGTGAGGTAAGTTAACTGACTTTTTTAACTAGGTTTGGTGTAAAGGTTGAACTTGTAGCAAAACATGAACGTAAAGGTTGGTTTTGGCGGATTTCATAGTGAAAGGTATAAAGTGCAGTTTTGGGCATACATAAAGGTTGTTTTCTGCAATTTTGTCTATAAAGAATGAAATTACATCCAATAGTTTTATATAATATGTATTATTAAAGTGAATTTGTAAAAAATCCTAGAAGGTTTAAAGGCTCAAACATAGAGATATAAATATCAAATACCATACAACGGGATTAGGCCTATTGCCGTGGGCGCAATTTGGAGGAGGTTAGTCTCTAAGGCGGCTATGAGGGGGGGTTGGGAAGGAGATGGCTAAATATCTCGGTGATTTTCAATTTGGGGTGGGTATTCCTAGCGGGGCTGAGGCTGTGCTCCATAGTGCGAACATGTTCTTAAACGCGTTCCACTCGGATGGGTCGTCGGCCATGATTACTGTTGATTTCTCTAATGCTTTCAACCTGGTGGATAGAACCGCCCTTTTGTCTGAAGTTCGGACCCGATGCCCGTCCATTTCTTGGGTGGATTTTCTATATGGACAGCCGGCTAGATTATATGTCGGAGACGATCATATTTGGTCCACCACCGGGGTTCAGCAGGGAGACCCCTTAGGCCCTCTTCTCTTTGCCTTAGTTTTGCATCCCCTCATTCATCAGATACGAGATAGATGCAAGTTACTCTTCCATGCTTGGTACTTGGATGATGGTACGATTATAGGAGATGCTAAAGAGGTGGCTAAAGCTTTAGAAATCATCAGGACTAATGGGCCTTGTTTGGGGCTTCAACTTAACGTCAAGAAAACAGAAGTTTTTTGGCCATCGTGCAATGTAGTTAAGACGCAAAAGGGTTTGTTTCCTAGTGGGATTGGAAGGCCGGCGTCGGGTGTCAAACTCCTCGGGGGCGCTGTTAGTCGGGATGCGGGTTTTATCAGTAGGTTGGCCGTGAAAAGGGCATCTTGTGCAGTGGATCTGATGAGCTATCTTCCACATCTGCGGGACCCTCAATGCGAGCTCCTCTTACTGCGCTCTTGAATGGGTGTTGCTAAGTTGTTGTTCGGCCTCAGAACGTGCCAACCCACGTTTGTTGGGGAGGCTGTTTCGGTTTTTACCAAAGGCCTTAGGAGAGCTATCGAGGATATTGTGGTTTGCGGGGGTCCATTTTTTGGGAATCTTCAATGGAGGCTTGCATCCCTTCCGACCCGTTTTGGGGGTTTGGATTTATGTTCGGCTGAGGATGTATCTACGTATGCTTTCGTGGCCTCGAGGGCACAATCTTGGAGTTTGCAGGACCACATTCTTCGGGACTGTGGTATTGTCGGGTTAGATTCTGATTATGTATGTGCGTTGGATTGCATGCATATGTCCCTTCCGGATTTCGATCTTGGCGGTTTCTCTAATAAGGACACCGCCCCTCCTAAAGCCCAGAATGCTTTGGCGAGTGCCCTATTTAGTAGAACTGTCCAAAGTTTGGGAGAGAAGTTTAGTCTATCCCCTCGTTAGAAAGCCGTGTTCGATTGTCTCCGGGCTCCTCAAGCTCAGGATTTCCTAACAGTCATCCCCATTGAAGGACTAGGCCAACACATGTCGGCAGTGGAATACCGGGCAATTCTTAAGTACCGGCTAATGATCCATCTGTTTCCGGTTGATGAGCCTTGCCCAGTTTGCCGCAAGGTTTGTTTAGATACTTTTGGCGAGCATGCGGTTCGTTGTAAGGAGTTGACTGGTTTTAAATACAGACATGATTTGGTAAGGGATATTCTGTTTGATGTTTTAAAGTGGGCGGGGATTTCGGCAAAAAAAGAGACTCCAGTGAACTTTCTGACGGATCCGCTCGATGGGAGGTCTACTCTTCGACCAGCTGATATTCTTGTGTTTGGGTGGGCCAGGGGAAAACACGCTTGTGTGGACCTTACAGGAGTGTCCCCTCTTGTTGGGCTCAGGGATAATGGGTTTGCTGCTAGCCAAGCTGCGTTGAAAGTGGAATCAAGCAAAGTCGCTAAACACGAGAAGGCTTGTTTAGAGAATCAACATGTGTTTATCCCATTCGCTTTTGATACATTTGGTTCCCTAGCCCCAGAGGCTGTGGAATTTCTAAACAGGGTCCAACAGGTTGTGAATAGTAATCTCTCAACCTTTAAGGGTCGTTTCGTCTTTAGTAGGATTGGTTTTGCAATTCAAAAGGGGGTTGCGGCGCAGCTTGTTGCCCGTTTACCTGCCACTTGTTTGTAATTTGCTACTTTGGTATTTTAATGTGGTAAATGAGAAAAGTAAAAATATAAAATAAAATAAAAAATTGAATTGGTTATTTATAGACAAATATTATAAACACATTGTATATATTATTAAATATTTACATCGGTTTAATGTTTATACAAATTATGTATATCAACCTTATATTGTAAAAATTTTATATGTGAGTATATATTATTAAATACGTACATCGGTTTAATGTGCATACAAATAATGTATACCAACCTTATATTGTAGAAATTTTATATGTGAATTAAAATATGTCAGGGATGCAAAATGTAAAGAAAAAAATGATGAGTTTAGTTTGATCTTACAAGAACTTGTGTGAATTTGGTGACATCACTGCTGATACAATAAACCTGCCCGATTCCTGCATTACAAACCAGATGATCCACTGCAAAACGGTTGATCGAGTAGCATATGAATATTAATTCACACAAAGTGATGGTGCTAAAATTAGTTTATCAGACATTTATGTGTTACCCACAACGACCAAAATGTTTAACGGTCTCATCCACGAACATCCTACACTCGTCTACCTTTGACACATCGGCAAACATGAAAAGTACATCCGGAGAGCCATGTTCACGAGCTCTGTGTGCTACCTGCTCAAGTCGACTCTCTGGTTTATTTCTGGCTATAATCGCGAGGTACGCTCCTAGTTTTGCATATTCATAAGCGATAAGCTGCCATTTTATAATACAAATTAAAGAAATCTTCCATTTTTTTATAAAAGATAACAAATCGTGTTATACGTACCTCTCCAAGTCCAGATGAAGCACCCGTGATCAAGACCACTTTTCCGGACATGTTTTCCTTACATCGGAAACATGAAGGAACAGTGTTGACGAGTTCCCAAATGAATAGTAACGGTGAAACAAGAATCAAAAGTAACAAGGAAACATAATACACAAGGGCATTTGTGAACCTGTTATTAAATCAGGCTGCAAACATGGCTGGTTATAATCAATCCACCTAATTTATCTTCTTTCAAATCATATGTTTCGAGGCTAATAGTCTAATACATATAAGATACCTAACCGAAATGTATACTATTAGCTATCCTTTGTACGTATCTATATTGGTTTATTAGCGTGTATTGTTTATTTAATGGTTAGAAAACCAAATATTAAGTCTACCTGAATTGAATGATGCCTGCAACGCACATGACTGTCCAGATAATGTTACTTAATGGTATGGTATGGCATTATGTTACCAAATATGTTTTGTTAAATCCACCCATGACCAATTGGTCTAGTGGTATGGTGTCCCGGACTGTCCCCTCTTACAAATATGAGGTTACGAGTTCAAATCAATTTAACGTTTTATTAAATCCATTCAAGTTGATATGTATAGTATTGTAATCTTATGCATGTAGGGTAGCATGTCATGGGAATTTGACCAAAAAAGTGTTCCGATCAAAGCATACTATCTTAACAAATGATATGTAAATACCTCGATAAGAAATTACATCGAAATAGAAGGCAACCGGGCAATAAGTTGCGCCGCTACCCCCTTTTTTAATAGCAAAACCAAGTTTTTTAAAAACTACATTCATAGATCTCGGGGTCATGACATTACTATACATGACCTTTTGGACTCGACTTAGCAGGTCCGCAACCTCTGGCGCAAGGAAACCAAAAGTGTTAAATGCAAATGGGATAAACACGTGTTTATTGTCAAGACACACTTTCTCGTGTTTGGTCACTTTGCCCGAAGCAGCTTTTAAAGCAGGCTGACTCACCGTGAAAACACTATCCCCAAGTCCACAAAGGGGAAACCCCTGTTAGGGCAAGTGTGTTTTCCTCATGTCCATCCAAATTGTCAACTTGGATGAAAATAAAATAAGTTCCGACCCAAATAAGATTGTCTTGAAACGAGTCGTATTTAAAAAAAAAAAAAGCAAAAAAGCATCAAGAAAGGTTCACATATTTTCTTTTATTCCGGCTACTAGTGGAAATTGACAACAGTGTACCAGACGGTGGAGGTGATGACGGAGGTGGAGGTGTCAATGATAGTGGCACACTGGCAGTGATGGCCACGATGGCGACGATGGCATGAGATAACAGTTGAAGTGGAGGCTGAGGTGGTTGGGGCGACGGTGTAGGAGGTGGTTGTGCTAAAGCATGGGCGAAGGATAGTGGGGGTGGGAGGGGCAGCCGACCCCCGAACTTTTTGCTCAGTAGTGGAGAGTATATAGTTTTCGTATAGAAATTTTTGGATATATACGTTTTCGACCCCCTGTTTTATAGAATTTTTTTGGTATATACCTGACCTTTTGGACTCGACTTAGCAGGTCCGCAACCTCTGGCGCAAGGAAACCAAAAGTGTTAAATGCAAATGGGATAAACACGTGTTTATTGTCAAGACACACTTTCTCGTGTTTGGTCACTTCGCCCGAAGCAGCTTTTAAAGCAGGCTGACTCACCGTGAAAGCACTATCCCCAAGTCCACAAAGGGGAAACCCCTGTTAGGGCAAGTGTGTTTTCCTCATGTCCATCCAAATTGTCAACTTGGATGAAAATAAAATAAGTTCTGACCCAAATAAGATTGTCTTGAAACGAGTCGTATTTTAAAAAAAAAAAGCAAAAAAGTATCAAGAAAGGTTCACATATTTTCTTTTATTCCGGCTACTAGTGGAAATTGACAACAGTGTACCAGACGGTGGAGGTGATGACGGAGGTGGAGGTGTCAATGATAGTGGCACACTGGCAGTGATGGCCACGATGGCGACGATGGCATGAGATAACAGTTGAAGTGGAGGCTGAGGTGGTTGGGGCGACGGTGTAGGAGGTGGTTGTGCTAAAGCATGGGCGAAGGATAGTGGGGGTGGGAGGGGCAGCCGACCCCCGAACTTTTTGCTCAGTAGTGGAGAGTATATAGTTTTCGTATAGAAATTTTTGGATACATACGTTTTCGACCCCCTGTTTTATAGAAATTTTTGGGTATATACGTTTTCGACCCCCCGGTCGAAAATCTCAAGTTTCGCCACTGTGCTGAAGGAGGCGAATACAGTGGTCATGGTGGGCGAGGTGGTGGTGGGAGCGGCAGTGGAGGTGGGGTAAATGACTAGCAGGTGGTAGCGACAAACAATAGTAATGGGTGGTGTTTGCACATTTGTACCCGTTTTAAGTTAGCAATTATAACTAGTAAATTCCCCGCGCGTTGCGGCGGGTCCAAATGTAAAGTAACTCGGATTTGTACCGTGAAGATCCGAATCGTTTTCGAACAAAAGTTACGTCAAAACGTAGATAAACATAAGATGTACATAAAAATATGCACGAAAACGTATTACATTTGACCAGACTTATTTGGGAAAGAAATTTACGTGAACTTATACCGACACACGTACATAAAAATAAGTACAAAATTATGTTGTTTTTAAGTTAAAGATGGTACCGCGCATTGCGGTGGTGCCAAAACGTAAAGTAAGTTGAATTTATACAGTCTAATGAAAATGTATTATATTTGACCCGACTTGTTGTAAACCAAAATATATGCCAAAACGTACATCAACTGAAAACGTACATAAAAAACATAAAAACATATTATATCTGAGCCTACCCATTTTCAGAAAAACGTAATCAATTTAAATTTATACCGGCGGCACGTACATAAAAATAAACACGTAAAAAATATTATAAAGCTTTTAAAAAGTTGAAGGGTTGTAAGTGTCATTACTAAATGATGAAGGGTGAAGGTAAAAAAAAAACATACTAAAAACAAAAAAAAAATAAAAATTACCAACTTAAAGTTACTATATATCTCACTTCTTACTGTAAGTATATAATGATGAAGGGTGAAGGTAAAAAAAAAACAAAAACATACTAAAAACAAAAAAAGAAAAATTACCAACTTAAAGTTACTATATATGTCACTTCTTACTGTAAGTATATACAAGTGCATACCCTATTGTACAACATGCTTAAACCCTTGTAATTTACTGTACAACCCCTTCAAATATGTTAGTATATATAATAGTCACACAAATGGTCTCATGTATATAATTTGGGTGGAATCAAGCTAATGCTTTTGTATAATTTTAGAAGATTCAATTGAACCTATAAACAATTTTCTTTCTATATCATTTCTTAATAAATTGGTTATACTTAGGGAGGACGGAAAGACACAAGATTTCATATATGCAAGAAGCATGAAACTCCCTTAATAAATTGGTTATACTTAGGGAGGACGAAAAGACACAAGATTTCATATATGCAAGAAGCATGAAACTCCCTAAATTAATAATTACACCAACACTTTTTCAATCAAAAGTTTATCCGACCATCCCTTTTTAGCCTTCTACTAAGGGAGAATAAATGTTTGAGTAGTAATAGTGTGGTTTTGGGAACAAGAACTTGAACAATACGAAAACCTTAAAGAATCTTGGTTCTGTAATGGATGTAGCACCTTTGCTTATACCATCAACAATGGCTTTCGCACATGCTTCAGCCTCCATTGTTGGGAATAGATCTCTCAAATCCTGTCAAATTAAAGTAGCTTATTACTAACAATATATATATAAATAGGCACTTTGGTATTCCAAGTGAAATGAACCAACATTACTTACTTTTTTTAAACGCGCACCAACACCGTTGCTTGAATATTTGGTTGTTATGAAGTTTGTTTGTATGAACCCGAGCGTCAAGATTGTTATTGTTATTGTGGGGGAAACTTCAAATCTAAGGGACTCGTAAAAGCTAATCAATGCTGCTTTACTTGCCTGAAAGAGATTGTGTTCAGTTCCATACTAGTATATTATTTATAGATAAATAAGAAAAATGGTACACAAAATTGTAATAAGTTGATTGAATAGAGGATATTTACATTGTAGAAGCCGCCTCCAGGTGGGTTTAGCACACCAGCAGCTGAGGCATTGATGATGATCTTTCCATTTGTTTTCATGAGGTGTGGGATTGCAAAGTGAGTTGGATAAACCGATCCCCAAAAGTTTATGTCCTGTGCGCAAGATCTCATTAGTCATCACTATAACAACACATACGTAATTTTAAAAGGCGAATTGGAAATAAATAATCTCACATAACTCAATTTGGCCGAAAATAATCCGAACTGGTCAAATTTTTTTGTAGAATAGTCCGCCGTTAAAATAGCTTAACGGAGTTAAGTTTTTTTCCGAATTACAAACCGATGTTTTAGGGCTTTTGATCAGAACGAGGATACGAGTCGATTGATGTAAAAATTACCTCGAAATTATGCTCGAAATGGCTTGAATTTTTGTTAATTGAAAGTTTAAACACCCGAATTGAAGCACCGTTTTCGTGGGTTGGGGTAGTATTTCGTGGTAAGTTTTACATCAATCGACTCGTATCCTCGTTCTAATCAAAGCCCTAAAACATCGGTTTGTAATTCGGAAAAAAAACTTAACTTCGTTAAGCTATTTTAACGGCGGACTATTTTACAAAAAAAAAAAATTGACCAGTTCGGATTATTGTCGGCCAATAACTGACTTGGGATTATTATCGGCCAAATTGAGTTAGATGAGATTATTTATTTCCAATTTGCGATTTTAAAACATGGAAAAATTATTATTTCTCTCTTATGATTGCGTGAAAATTATAAGAACTCCAAGTTTGTAAAAATTGGATATACATGAAGTCTGTATCTAAATGTGTTGCGTGTATAATGAGTGATAATGAATGAATAAAGTAAAACTTAATATACGTAGATTACAAACTTTCAAATTAGCTGATTTCTTACACATGTGAAATTATGAGTCATAGGTAATTTGTCTACGTCTTTAGATATACAGTTTGGAAGAGTTTTCCCTAACCTTTTTTCAGTTATTTACGAATAACTAAAAGTAATTCATTGCGTCACGTACATTTCTTTGCAACTGTAATAAATAAATAAAAGTGTGCACAAGTAAAAATTATGAATAAAAATATTACATTATTATGTTCCCTTTGATAGTTTATAACTTTCTTATTTTACCTTTCCTCATGCCACTTTAATTTTTCTTTAGTTACGTAAACAAACGAATATAAACAAAACCTTTTGTTTATTTGATTAAATGAACGAACATAAACACATGTTTTGTTCATTCATATATATGTTTGTGAACAGCTGTTTATGTTCGTTTATGTTCATTCATTTAGATTTGCTTATGTTCCTTCGTTTTATTCGTTTCAATTTAAATACCTAAGTAGTTATATTTATATAAATATTAACCATAAAAAAAAACTCCTTAACTACTTAATATAACTAATTGGTAATTGGGCTTTTTAGCATTAAAAATGAGTTTTCCAATGGAATTTATTGTAATTAATCACTAATTTATACAAAAAAATTACTTCATGTTCATTTATGTTTAGTAAATTGTGTTCATTTATGTTTTTTCGGTTATGTTCATTTGTGTTGTTCGTTTAAGTTTGTTTGTTTATGTTCGTGAACTGTTCGTTTAGGTTTTAAACGAACAAACATACAACACCATGAACATGTTCATTTTTTAATAAACGGACATAAACAAAAAAAATGTGTTTGATTATATGTCCGTGTTTGTGTTCGGTTAAAGTTAAATGAACGGACACGAACATGCATATGTTCATGTTCGTTCGGTTCATTTACATGCCTACTCGTTTTAATCTGTTTACATGTTCTTGTTAATATTTGACGTAAATTATATACTATTTACAAAAATATATGCTGTAACAAATGACCAAGAGTAAACATGTCCAGTATAATTTTAGTATTCATACCAATCCTTATTAACAATTAGTATGTGTAAAAGAAATTTTTTTAAGGGTTTATATATAGTTTAGCCTAAAAGAAATCCTTATTAACATTCTTTATGGTTTTCTTTGAAGTGTTTAAAAATAAAAGAAATTTCTGTAAGGGTTTAGCCTAAAAAAAATTGAAAAGAAAAATTATTAAACAATAAATTAAATTTAGAATTTCTAGTATACTCAAAAATAAAATCATTAAAAATAGTTTGTTTTATTTGTTTTGTCTTACAATAACCGGTAGGAATATGGTAACATCATTCTTGATAGTATAAAGGGGTCCGATTCCTGCGTTACACACCAAATGATCCACTGCAAAGACATTGAGTAGCATGTTAATTCACACAAAACTAAGTGAAGTGAGAAAAAAAAGTAGGCAGTTAATTAGGATGCTACGAGTTACCCACAACGACCAAAATGTTGAACAGTGTCATCCACAAACATCCTACACTCGTCGACCTTAGACACATCCGCAAACATGAAAAGAACATCAGGAGAGCCGAGTTCACGAGCTCTTAAGGCTACTTGCTGGAGTCGACTCTCTGGTTTTTGTGTGGATATAATAGCTAAATACGCGCCATGTTTTGCATATTCATACGCCATAAGCTGCCATTTTTATAAAGCAAGTTAAATAAATATATCATCATAACCATCTTTTCTATAAAGATATAAGAGAGTTATGTACCTCTCCAAGTCCAGATGAAGCACCAGTGATCAAGACCACTTTTCCGGACATGTTTTCCTTACATGGGAAACATGAACCGACGTAGTTGACGAGTTCCCAAACGAAAAGAAACGGTGAAAGAAGAAGGAAAACTAACAAGTAAATGTAAAACACAAGGAGATTTGTGAACTTGTTATTGAAGTAGGCTTCATACATGGTTGGCTACACACACCACCACTCTAAATTTATCTTCTTTAGAGTCATATTTTTGTAGGCTCGTCTTAAATATAAAATACACAAACCGAAATGGTCTATTATTCTTGTATTGTTTGTCTCATTGCTAAAAAATAAAAATATAAAGTCCACCCGAATCAAGCTTTGGAATCAAGAGGCACATGACTGTACTTCTCAAAGTTGTTGAACACTGAGCCGTCCAAATTGGACTATTCTGTCCATAACCCATATTGACCCTTGAAAAAGTAATATTATAATGGTATATAAATTATATTTGATACTCACATCGGCACATGCAGTGTGAAATAGTAATATTATAAAGTTATTGAATCAATGCATGAGAGTGAGGAGAGGAGAGACGAGGAAAGAAAAAAAACATGAGAGGTGGCTGTGGCTGTGGCGAAGTTGAAAACATATATAAAAAAAAAATTATTCTAAAATTACATACTATCCAATATTGAGCAAAAAGTTTGAAGGGTCTGCTGCCCCCTCACTATTTTGCGGCCCTAGAATAGATAATTAAGAAATGAAAGCTAGGAACAACCCCACACATGAGATTGGACTTGGGGTCATTCTAAAGCTACAATAACATCTAGAATCATATCTGGGATGATTTCACGACTCTTGAATTTTTAAAGAGAAATCCGTTGTATGGTTCTTCATTGAATTATACTTTATACAATTGAACGTTCATGTTGTGTTGACTTGAGTGTTGTTGGATGCATATATATTTGTTACATTATACTTTTTGCTGGTATCTTAAGTCATTTTTTTTAAAAAAAGTTTTAGGGAAAATTACTTTTTGAGTCCCTGTGTTTTACAGGTTTTAACTACTTGAGTCCAAAAGCAAAATGTTTAACGCCCTGAGTCCCCACAATCATTTTCCTTAAGCATTTGAGTCCAATTTTGTGACGTCTGTTAAATGGGCCATTAAGCCCCCCCACGTGCAATCCACGTGAGGGGTATTTTCGTCCATTCCTACTTATGCTTATTAAATGCTCCAGTATTTAATTCATCAACCAACATTAAACCCTATGTTTACCCCCAAATTTTACACTCGCAATTCCACTGAAACAAAGTTCCAACCCGTTGATCATCATCTACAATCGAACGGAGAGCAATGACGAATCTTCACGACATCTCAACGTGGTGTGTTCGTGGTTCTGCACAAGATTTTGATCCGTATGTGGAGTATGGTAAGCAACTGAGAACCCAAATGTCATCTATTAACATGAAAATTTTTAAACTACTTCCACCTCTGTTTTACTTCATTTCAGTTGGTATTTCAGTTGGTGAGCCTACAATGTTCATCATTCACATTTTCCATGGTGGGGGGTTTATGGTTAAACTTGTGTTGAAGTATGTAAAAGGTAAAAGCAACCATGTTGATTATATAGATGCTGATGAATTCTCAGTTATTGAGTTTAATATGATGTTTAAGATGCTGCATTATCCAGATGATGAAGTTGTGTATTACCATGTAAATGATGAGCAGTTTAAAGATAGTGAACAACAACAAGCTGAGCATTTTAATGACACTGAACAACAAGGTGAGCAGGTTAATGAAAATGCACAACAAGATGAGCAGTTTAATGATAATACAATTGATGATATTGAGGAAGAGTCTTTGTAGTTTACTGATGATGAAGAGGATTCGGATGATTCGGATTACAGGATGGAACATGAGGCACCTAATACAGATGAGGATGATGACCAAAGAGTGCATGAAGGTAACAAGCATAGGAAAAACAATAATGATAACGGTGACGAGTTAGATTACAATATTGATAAATACAATGAGATCCAAGAACTTGAAGTGGATATGGAGGCATTTAGAGCAGTTGTTGAACTAGAAGATAATGATGTAGAAAATCAGAATGATGAAGAACAAATTGAAGAGGAAGCCACTGAGATAGACCTTGAAGATTTTGAAAGTGCTGATGAAAATGACCCTCCATTAAAGAATGGTCTAAAGAAGATGAGAAAGAAGAGAAAAGGGATTAGGGGTGTCAATGTACCATTCTATGTTGGGCAGTTGTTTAGTACCAAAGAAGATTTGAAGTTGCTGGTTAAAAATCATGCATTGGATACCAGAAGGCAATTAGTTATTAGAAGGAATGATAGTAGAAGATTTAGGGAAGTATGTCATGGTGTCAATCCTGATTTAGAAGGCATCCAACCATAAGGACAATTTGGGGATTTTTTAGATTTTAGTGGGCCCACCCAAAAAGGTAAGGGAATCTTCAACAAGGCAGGTTGATGCATTAAATAATTCCAACCAACGAAAAAAGATTAGGTTTCCAAAGCCCACATGTGAATGGGTTCTTCATGTTTCCAGATCTCAAGATGCTCTACCATGGTGTGTAAAAACTTTTTTCTGGATAACCATACTTGTTTAACAACAAGAAATGTTAGGTTATACACCGTCTCGACTGTAGCAAGAGAAGTGGAGAGCATATTAGGTTCCAACCCAGGAATTCCAATGTTGTCACTCAAGACCACTTGGAGAAGAAAAACCAGATTCAAATAAGTTTACAGAAGACATTCAGGGAAAAGGTTATGGCTTTACACAGAATAGAGGGTGATTTCAAAGCTCAATGTTCTATTTTAAGGGAGTATTGTGAAGAGCTCCTTAGATCCAATCCTGGCACAACAGTTAAAATAGATGTGGAAAGAGAGTGCAACCCTTCTAGTCTAACAAGACAGTTCAAGAAAATTTACATATGTTTGGGTGCTCTCTAAGAAGGGCTCAAGCTTAATGGGAGGCAGATTTTAGGATTAGATGGGTGTTTCATGAAAGGCCCATTCCCTAGACAAGTATTGTCAGCTGTTGGAGTTGATTCAAATAACGGGATATATCCTGTTGCATACTCAATAGTGGAGGCTGAAACTAAAAACTCTTGGGAATGGTTCTTAAGGAATCTTGGAGATTACTTAGGTCTTGATCAACACTCCTACTTCACATTCTATCCGATAGACAAAAGGTAACCTGTTTATTTTGCAGTCTTAATGGTTGAATCAATACTTTATATTGAGAGTCTTAATGTTTGAATTAATACTGTCATATGTGCATTATAGGGTTTAATACCAGCACTGGCAAAGATGTTTCCATTGGTAGAGCATATGTATTGTTTAAGACACATCCACGGAAATATGAAACCAAGATGGAATGGCAATTTATTCAAGTAAATGTTATGGGATGCTGCATGTGCTACTAGAAAACCACAGTTTGGCAGGAAAATGGAAGCCATAAGAAGGGTTGACAGTGATCTATTTGACTGGTTAAGCCAAATTCCACCAAAAACCTCGGCAAGATCACATTTCACAGGTTTAATTTTGTTTCACCACTATTTAACACTTTGTTTTGTTATGTTTTAACTGTTCAATGTTCTGTTTGAATAGGTAAGGCTAAGGCTGGTGTCTTATTGAATAACATGTGTGAGTCTTTCAACAACCAGCTTGTAGGGGGGACAAACCAAGAATCACCTGTCTTGAGTATATCAGAGAATATCTGATGAAAAAAAATTGTTGTGGTTCACAAAGTCATAGCTAAATGTAATGGACCTTTGACTCCATATTCTACAAGAGTGTTAAATGAAATCAAGGCTGATGTAAGTCAGTATTCAGTGATGATGGCTGGTAGGGGTAGATTTCAGGTTACCAGTGGATTTACTGACCGGTTTAAAGTATATGTTAATGAGAGAACCTGTACATGCAGAAAATGGCAGTTAACAAGTATGCCATGAAAACATGGTGTAGCTGCCATATGGGATATGGCTAAGAATGGTATGAATGTGGTTGTTATAGAGTCATGGGTTGATAAGGTTTACTGGCTTCAAACCTGGAAAGATGTTTACATGCACACAATTGAACCTATAAGTGGGAGAGACTACTGGCCACCTTCAGAATGCCCAACAACCCTAACCCCTCCCATTCATCATACTCCAGTGGGAAGGCCCAAGAAGAAAAGAAAGAAGTCAGAGGTGGAGATTTCAGAGCTTATGGTTAACAAGAAGGGAAAGATGACATGGTAAGGAGTGCCTAAGACTTGCAAGAAGTGTAGGAATGTTGGCCATAATAAGAGGAGCTGCAAGGGGCAGCGGGTTGCCCAAGGTCAGAGGCAAAAAGAGAAAGTTGGAACAAGTGGAAGGGATGGAAGAGGTGCAAAGGCTGGTAGAGGCAGGATGGGTGGAAGAGGAGCCAAGGATGGTAGAGGTGGTAAGGATGGAAGAGGTGCCAAGGGTTAATCATTTGATGTAGGGCAAAGTTCACAGGCTGCTTCACAAAGTGCCCCACAAGCTAGTCAAACTACTGATCTTTGAAAGTCTCTGTTTTTAGTAATTTGATGCTTTTGTTATGCAATGTGCTATGTTTGCAAGTTTGGTAACATAACTCTGGATATTGTAATTTTGGATGGTTTGTTAAGTTTCTTAGGTTTCTATGTAATGTCTTTTGTTTGAACCACTTGTATAAGGTTTGCAGTGTTTTAAGTATATTGTCTTAGGTTTGTAGGTTATTTATTGAATTGGTTTGGTTTTGGTAGTTTTGGTATAGGTTAATGAAAGGCATGGGTTTCATGCTAACTTGTATAAGATTTGCAGTTTTGGTTTGGCTTTGGTCTTTTGTTTGAACAACTTTCATGCCAACTTTTAGTCCATTGTCCAATGCATAAACACGATACCAGGTCATTTTCATTAGCATAATATTTGGTACAAAAGACTTCCACATTGCCCACTACAATAATTTTGACAAAAAAGGTCAACTGGATATGAAGGCTATAACTTTCATGCCAACAACATATACATTACACACAAAACCCACGTAACCCCTAACACAATCTTCAACCTTTTCACTTCGAGGTCCCTTTTCCTTGCTATTTCTTCATGACTGTTGATGGATCTTAGTAATCCAGGTATGATTTCCGTTGCTCGTGCACATAGTGGGGGTTCAGCCCAGCTTACAATCCCACAGTTAGTTCCCTGTAACCCTTACAACACAACAATTAGGTTTGTTTACCTGTAGATCTTTAAATTAAATCAATTACCTTTCTTACACAAAAATGGAATCGTCTCCCTGGATTTGTTGCAGTCCACGAGGTTCGTATGATTGTTGTTGCAGACCTAAATGCGGAGACAACGTCATTGGTCATGGTGAAGTTTTAGGGTTTGTGAAATTTGTGGAAGAAGATGAAACACAAGGGAAGTCTTATAAAGGGAAATACAACATTTAATAAGCAAGTATGGATGATGTGATACCCCAGGAAAACCAGGAAACCACGCAACCTAACTAGCTTCCTCAGTGACTACGTGCTAAATTTCGGGACGAAATTTCTTTCAACTTGGGGATGATGTGACAACTCGTATTTCAGTACCTTTCTTAGTATCTGATTGTAACTTGTTTGAACGTTATGTGATTATGTGATACGTTGATTTTTATGGAATGTTTTATTATGTTATGTGTATGGAATGTGTATATGTATGTCTAGTCGCACAATATGTGTCCGATTGCACAAGCTTATGGGCTGTACACTTTATCTTATGTCACACACCATTCTCGGCCCACTCTGCTTGAACTCGAAACCAAGGGGCAGCCCATGAATGGGTTCGGCCCACTCCCTCATGCGCATAACAATATGGGGATTGGTATAATCCTCATAATTTGCAAAATACACAACACACACAAAACCCTAGCTCTCTCTCTTCTCCTCCTTTGTTCGACGGCAGCCCATTCCTTCATTCGGAGCTCTTGCATCGATCAAACCAACTCCTTCCACCTTTCGGTTAGTGTCTCATTGTTGGTTAACTTGTTAATACATGATATGTGATATTGTGCTATTGTGATTGTTATAATCTTGGATGGTGATTGGGTATGATGTGTGTGTCGTTATGATCTAACATGATGTTCAGAGGTTAGGTTTGTATGATGATTTATTTTGCAAATTGGTTCAAGTTTGATTGATGTTCATGATCGACTATTATTGTTTTAGTCTAGCCGATGATTAGGGTATTGTGATGAGAAGAAATCAATGTTTTAATGATGCTAATGATTCCGTTTGGATGTTTAGAATGTTTTGTTAATGGTTGTCAATCGATTGGGTTCAAGATAGTAGTTAGGGTTCATGAAAGGTGCATGATATTTTCTTGTTTTGATCGAGTAGAGGAATAATTGGAAACTGTTTGTATTGATTGAGCAAAATAGATTGTGTAACTGATTGCCATGATTTAAGGAAACATATAACTGATCGCACAAGTCAGTCGCACAAGTTAACCACACAAGCCAGTCGCACAAGCTGGTATTGTATGAGGTACCACTGTTAAAGCATTGTGTACAGCACCGTTATGCATGATCGCACAATATATTGTGAATCGCACAAGACTGTGCTGATCGCACAATATATTGGGCTGCACAAGAAGCTTCTCTGTGTAATATTGTTGGGCCGCACAAGTAGTTTAAGTATTTGATGGTTGGGCTGCATGTTTTAAATGGGTCAGGGTATGTTTTGGATCGCACAACATGTTGTAGATCGCACAAGATTGTGCTGATCGCACAACATGATGGGATGGGCCATTATTGGGCTTCACCTGTTGAGTCGCACAAGGTGTTTCGGCTCGCACAATTTTACCGGCCCAATCACTCGAGTCACACAAATTGAGTTATATATGTGGACTCGTATGCTACTGTTCAACATGCTAAGTGTAGGTTAACTAGTTGCCATGATCCTACGTGTTTGGCATGCTTGTTCTGTGTACGTAACTTATGGGTTTATGTGTAAACATACGTGAATTACTTGAACCTATACCTGACTCATATGGTGACCATGTTAAGACGTGGTTGACCAAATTAGCTCAAGTGACCTTTCTGTTTATCCGTCGAGCTAACCTAAGGTGAGTTCACACTTTCTACAAGGCATGGGATTCCCGATGGTTTGGGAATGGGTTAACGTTTAATAAGGAAACCTGCATATTCTCCTTGGGTAGAATACGTACTCCCACCCTCTTTGTTGAAGGGTGACAACATTAAAACCTGTGTGTTCTTCTTGACACGTACTCCCGCCCTCTTAACTGAAGGGTGACAACATTGACACTAGACAAAACTCTATCATTAAGTCCCTCATTTTTATATCGACTTAATCGCCGAGCCAATGGCGAACGGGTCATTAGTTAAATAGCGCTATTAGGTTTGACAAGCCTCACATCGTGCCGCAGAGGACGGGCGTGGACTAATGGATCTGGGAACTTGGTCAATGTTGATAGACATTGATGTAGGGCACATAAACATAACTACAGTCAGTAGTCGATATGGTAACGGGTCTAGTGGATAACATGGGGAAGCCCCCACTAGTTATGGTTTGGGAAACAAGGAACTGGTTAAACTCGTGGTTTTCAAAACAACTTATGGTTTTTGGAACAACACTAAAATGGACAACCAACTGTGAACTCGCTCAACTTTGTTGTTGATCTGTTACTATATGCCTTGCAGGTCGTTAGGTGCTTAGATGGAGCCTGCACAGGGGGAAGAGGTCGTTGTGGGACATGGACTGTTGAGTTCCATGTTGAACTTTTAAACTATGTTTTAGGTTTTGAACTTTATGCTTCCGCTGATAACTTAAACTTTGTTGAATTGTTTTGACACCAATTATATTGTTTGGTTTGGACTTTTTTTTATTTAATTCATATTGTTCAATATGATTGGTGGCTGGATCCTAGTCAGTCACGCTCCCTGCGGTGATACTCCGCTTGTGGAATTTGGGGGTGTGACAGATTGGTATCAGAGTCATTGGTTATAGTGAACTTGGTTTTAAAAAGGGAAAAAGCTTTTTGATAAAAACCAGACTATAACCTGTTCAGTGCTCAATGATCCACAACGACGCTTCGCTCCGCGTGCAAGACTCAACACTATAGGTGATATGGTTTATGTTTGTATTGCCTGCATGTTAGTTTAAATAGTGCATTGATCATGGTACGCTTAGTTAACGTAACAACTGTTGCTTGAAACCTTGTGTGCTTACTCTCTTCTGTCATCTCATATCTTCCACACCTCTACGTCACCATTCTTACTTGAGTTTCTTTCGATGTGAAGATCATGAGTGGACGTCTCAACTTGACTCAAGCCCAACTGATGGCTCTAATCAACGAACGAGTTGCTGAGGCTCTCGCAGCAGCTCAAGCAGGAGGTATAGCCTGCTATTTCGACCTATCCTAGGATGTTTAGATCCTACTCTCGTGCTTAACCTTATCCTTTCTTTCTCGCATGACTGGTCAAAATGCTCCGCCTCGAGTGTGTACGTTCAAGACCTTCATGGACTGTCGACCGAGTACCTTTGACGGCACTGAGGGAGCCGTGGGTCTCCTCCACTGGTTCGAGAAGATCGAATATGTTTTTGAGATGTGTGAATGCCCTGTGGCTAGCAGGGTGAAGTTTGCAACTGGAACACTTGAAGGCGGTGCGTTAACTTGGTGGAACGCACAGGTGCAAATGCTAGGGTTGGCGGCTGCTAATGCCACCCCATGGAGCAACTTTAAAGATCTAATCAAGGAAGAGTATTGTCATCGTGATGACATTCCCAAGCTGGAGGTGGAGTTTTACAATCTGAAGATGATAGGGTCCGAAATCGAAGCATATACTAAGAGATCGAATGAATTAGCTGCTTTGTGTCCCACCGTGGTAGATCCTCCCTACAAGCGTATCGAGCTCTACATCAAAGGTTTAGTGCCAGAAATTCAGAGTATGGTGACTTCAGCTAACCTCCCTATAATTCAGCGGGTTATACGACTATCCCACGGTCTCACTGATCAGGCAGTCGAGCAGAACAAACTGCCAAAGTGTATTAGTGCTACTACTACTTCTGATGCTCCAAACGACAACAAACGCAAATGGGATGGAAATTCAAGCAAGGGTTCAAGTTCTGTTCAGTCTCAGTCTCAGCAGCGAAGGACTGACGACTACAAGAGCCCTAACCCTAGTCGACAGTCTTCTGGTAATCAAGGCCAGGGTGGGTACAATGGAAACCACCCTAACTGCAATCAATGTAATATGCACCACAGCGGGCCGTGTAGCAAGAACAATTGTCAGAGATGCAACAAACCAGGTCACACAGCGAAAGATTGCAGGAGCCTTTATCCTACAAATCAGAGACCCCAGCAGCAGCAGACTCCACAGAATCAGCGCCAGCAGCAACATCATCATCAGGGTAACAACAAAGGATGTTTCCAGTGTGGTGCTGGGGGTCACTTCAAAAGAGACTGCCCTCAGCTAAACCAGAACCAGAACAACAACAACAACCAGGGGAATGTGAACAACAACAGGGATAACAATGATGGCAATGGTGCCAGGGGACGTGCTTTTGTGATTGGTCAGGGTGATGCGAGGAACAATCCCAACGTCATGACGGGTAAGTTCCTACTGGATGATTTCTTTGTTTCTGTTTATTCGATTCGGGTGCCGATACTAGTTATGTGTCCTTAAGGGTTAGTCAGATGCTTAAGCGTACCCCAACCCCTCTGGATTCTAAGCATGTTGTAGAACTAGCGAATGGTAAAAATCTTGAGGCCACACACATAGTTAAAGGTTGCAATCTCGCACTCGCTGGTCAGACTTTCTCTATCGATCTTATCCCTATCGTACTTGGTAGCTTCGACGTTTTCATTGGGATGGACTGGTTATCCCAACATCGAGCGGAAATACTTTGCAAGGAGAAAATTGTCCGCATCCCTCGTGCAAGCGATGAACCCCTCGTCACTCATGGCGACAAGAGTGGTACTGTTGTGGGCATCATCTATTTCCTTAAGGCCCATAAGTGTTTGCGAAAGGGCCAAGCTGCAATACTAGCTCTCGTTACTGACACCTCAACGAAAGAGAAGAAGATAGAAGACATCCCGATCGTACGCGACTTTCCTGAGGTATTTCCTGAGAAATTACCTGGTCTTCCACCTCATCGTCAAGTCGAGTTTCAAATCAAGCTAGCTCCAGGAGCAGCGCCTATAGCTCGTGCACCTTATCGTTTAGCCCCATCAAAACTAGAAGAACTGTCGCGGCACAACTGCAATAGCTTTTGGACAAGGGTTTCATTCGTCCTAGCTCTTCTCCCTGGGGAGCACCAGTTTTGTTTGTGAAGAAGAAAGACGGTACCTTTCGGATGTGCATTGACTATCGCGAACTCAACAAAGTGACCGTGAAGAATCGTTATCCTCTTCCTCGTATCGACGACCTGTTTGACCAGTTGCAAGGGTCGAGCTTCTACTCAAATATTGATTTGAGATCGGGCTATCATCAGCTGAGAGTCCAGGATGAGGACATCTCTAAGACAGCATTCAGGACTCGTTACGGACATTACGAGTTTCTGGTCAGGCCTTTCGAGTTGACAAACGCACCTGTGGTTTTCATGGATCTCATGAACCGAGTGTGCAAACCTTACTTGGATAAGTTTGTTATTGTATTCATCGACGACATCCTCATCTATTCCAAGAGTGAGGAGGAACACGAGCGTCATCTGTGACTCATTTTGGAACTTCTTTCGAGCAGAACAACTTTATGCTAAGTTTTCGAAATGCGACTTTTGGCTTCATGAAGTCCATTTCCTAGGCCACGTGGTTAATGAGGATGGGATTCACGTAGATCCATCCAAGGTTGACTCAATCAGGAATTGGCCTGCACCTCGAACTCCAACTGAAATCCGCCAATTCTTGGGTTTGGCGGGTTATTACAGAAGGTTTATTAAGGATTTCTCAAAGATTGCGCAGCCTCTTACTATTCTTACTCAGAAGGGTTTCACCTACCGTTGGGGTGATGCTCAGGAATCCGCATTTCAGCAGCTGAAGTTGAAGCTTTGTAGCGCACCTATTCTCTTGTTACCTGAAGGCATAGACGATTTTGTGGTTTATTGTGACGCGTCAATCCAAGGACTAGGTTGTGTGTTGATGCAACGTGAGAAAGTCATTGCTTACGCATCACGCCAACTCAAAGTTCATGAAAAACCACACTACTCACGACTTGGAGTTGGGAGCAGTGGTGTTTGCACTTAAGATATGGAGACATTACTTTTACGGTACCAAGTGCACCATTTACACCGATCACAAGAGTCTCCAGCATATCTTTGATCAGAAGGAGTTGAACATGTGACAGCGTCGATGGGTCAAACTTCTTAACGACTACGAATGCGCAATCAAGTACCACCTAGGCAAAGCTAATGTTGTGGCTGACGCCCTCAGTCGTAAGGAAACTAAACCTAAGCGTGTACGTGCGTTACAGCTTACCATTCACTCCATTATTCCCGCCCAAATTCGTGATGCTCAGGTTGAAGCTTTAAAGGAAGAGAACCTCTCAGCAGAGTCCCTGCGGGGCATGGAAAATAAACTCGAACGTAATGGAGATGGCACTTATTATTTCATGGAACGTGTTTGGGTTCCATCCATTGGAAATTTACGAGAACTTGTGACGGACGAAGCACACAAGTCTCGTTACTTGGTACATCCTGGCTCTGATAAGATGTACCACGATCTCGAAACTACGTATTGGTGGCCCCACATGAAAGCTAATATAGCGACCTATGTTAGTAAATGTTTGACCTGTGCTAGGGTCAAGGTTGAATACCAGAAGCCATCAGGCCTACTTCAACAACCAGAGATCCCGACATGGCTATCAAGGAAACGAATAAGTTCTCTACTCTAGCAGACACCTACCTGAAGGAAGTAGTCTCGAGGCACGGGGTGCCAACTTCCATCATTTCTGATCATAATCCATGTTTTACATCTGATTTGTGGCAGGCGATGCACAAATCCTTTGCCTCACATCTAGACATGAGCACAACTTATCATCCACAGACGGATGGACAGACTGAGCGCACCATCCAAACTCTTGAAGACATGCTTCGAGCATGTGTTATCGACTTTGGTAATGGTTGGGAAAAGCACCTACCTTTGGTAGAGTTTTCGTACAACAACAGTTACCACACTAGCATCCAGGCTGCTCCGTTCGAGGCTCTGTATGGGTGGAAATGCCGATCACCTTTATGCTGGGTAGAAGTTGGCGACAGTCAAATCACTGGCCCAGAACTCGTCGTCGATACAACGGAAAAGATTGCCCAGATACCTCAACGAATGGCGGCAGCTCGTGACCGTCAGAAAAGCTACGCTGATAAGCGCAGGAAACCGCTCGAGTTCCAGGTTGGGGATCGAGTGCTACTTAAAGTCTCACCTTGGAAAGGTGTGGTTTGCTTTGGTAAGCGAGGCAAGCTAAATCCACGTTATGTCGGACCTTTCGAAATCACTGAGAAAATCGGCAAAGTGGCATACAGACTGAATCTGCCCGAAGAGCTCAGTGATGTTCACAATGTATTCCATGTGTCGAATCTGAAGAAGTGTCTGTCAGATGAGACCCTTATAGTTCCTTTCAAGGAACTCACTATCGACGACCAATTACGGTTCATCGAGGAACCGGTGGAAATTACGGACCGAGAAGTTAAGGTTCTCAAACGTACCAGGATACCCATTGTTCGAGTTCGTTGGAACTCCCATCGTGGCCCAGAGTTTACCTGGGAACGAGAAGACCAAATGAAACACAAGTATCCCCAGTTTTTCGAGAAAAGCGAGACCACTACTGAGGCTGAAGCTACTGCGGAATTTCGGGACGAAATTCCATACCAACGGGGGGATGATGTGATACCCCAGGAAAACCAGGAAACAACGCAACCTAACTAGCTTCCTCAGTGACTACGTGCTAAATTTCGGGACGAAATTTCTTTCAACTTGGGGATGATGTGACAACTCGTATTCCAGTACCTTTCTTAGTATCTGATTGTAACTTGTTTGAACGTTATGTGATTATGTGATACGTTGATTTTTATGGAATGTTTTATTATGTTACGTATTATGTGTATGGAATGTGTATATGTATGTCTAGTCGCACAATATGTGTCCGATCGCACAAGCTTATGGGCCGTACACTTTATCTTATGTCACACACCATTCTCGGCCCACTCTGCTTGAACTCGAAACCAAGGGGCAGCCCATGAATGGGTTCGGCCCACTCCCTCATGCGCATAACAATATGGGGATTGGTATAATCCTCATAATTTGCAAAATACACAACACACACAAAACCCTAGCTCTCTCTATTCTCCTCCTTTGTTCAACGGCAGCCCCTTCCTTCATTCGAAGCTCTTGCATCGATCAAACCAACTCCTTCCACCTTCCGGTTAGTGTCTCATTGTTAGTTAACTTGTTAATACATGATATGTTGTCACACCCCGATACTTTCACATATTACCGGTGGGCCCGGTGGGGAGTATCATGACGTAGTTGATATCATCATAGTCAAAGAATCACAGTTCAATGCACAGCGGAAGTCTACAGTAAATATATTACAAACCGATTCAAAAGCAATATCAATATTACAAACGGCAATGCACAGCGGAAGTCTAAAGTAAATATATTACAAACCGATTCAAAAGCAATATCAATATTACAAACGGATTGTAAGATGGATCCACAGGCGGATCTTAAATAGAAAGATAAACACTGTTCGACAGACTTTAGACGTCTAGAACTTGCAAGATTCCCTATTAACGCCCTGAGCTCCCAGCCAATTACGTACAGTACCTGTCACTTAATCTTTTTGGAAAATACGTCAGTTTACACTGGTAAATACAATTAACTGACTCTTTTGAAAACATTTCTGAAAATTGATTTAAATGCACAAGGCATGAAAATTCTTTTATAACATGGGATAATTATTTATATATTAACTTGTAAGAGAATTACATGTTCGTTATGCGTTCAGTAGCCCGGGCTGAATACCGGGTTAAAGATTAATAGACACACCACATGATATAATCCCGCGGCGAGTTATTCTCGAACCGGCGGTTATACCTTTTTATATATATGCACTGGCAGGTGTATGCCTACACCTCGTGCTTAGGTCGTGGCCATTTCAATGAATGATGCCAAGGATATCCGGGACATGGTCATTAACCCCCCAAAGGCTTTAAGCAAACAAAACAGTTTAAACGAATCATCTCAATAAATTAACTTTCATATGATTAAAAATTCAATGCCCGACCAAGCGGTATTCTATATACCGTACCCCAAGCCCGTATAAAGGGAAATAAGTTAAAAGTATTTACCTGAGCTATGCAATTTATACTCAGACGTATATTCTAATCAGCAAGCACAAGTACCTCTACTGGGGCTCTCAATCTGGAACGAAGGTTTTGTTAACCTATTAGATTCCTAACGGGTCTTATTTAAGTTGAAACTTAGAACGATTAGTTTTAAGGAAAGGTTTACGGTTCAAAACGCAAGATTAAGCGCATACCGGATTAGAATGTGATTTAGACCCGACAAGTACGAAGGCTTGTGTCACAACCCCCGATCCCTTATCTGTCCCGGGAACGGGCGGTCGTGAGCCAGTTTCGGTGGTATCAGTTTGTTTAGTCTTGCAGCGGAATTTACATCAGGACCGTAGTTAGGAAATGTTTATCAGAGTAAAACCACCATATTTTATAATATTAAACAAATGGGATGAAACCCAAGTTCATAGTACACACGTTTTCATAGGAATAAATCCTATTTTATTTAATAAAAACATCTATTTTATTTTAGGTAACTTTATTGCCACTTTTCCAAGCCTTCAGTGCTGTCCAGCTGGCTTTTATTTGCTTCACACTAAGTTACCTGAAACACGTGTTTAAAACATTTTATCAGCAAGAAATACTGGTGAGTGAATCCCAATTTAATCAAGTTTAAAGTCACAGTGAACAGTATTGAGGGCGATCCCACAATTATATTTGTTTACAAGACATCACAATTAACATCCATGGTACTGTCGAACCCGACTTGTGGACATGTTACTCCTTGACCAGGTGGTAACAAATTTTGTATACAAAACCCCAACATACTCATCATAATTGTATGCTTACAAATACTCAATAACTGTTATTCGCATGGAAAAGTATTTAAGGTTTTGTAAAATCATTCCAAAAACATTATCAAAAAGAGGATAAACTCACATTGCTATCTTAGGCTTTTCGTGAGGGTTTCCTGGATATAATCTATAATTTATACAAATATATATTGGTTAGTATCATAACCCTTTGAAACTATTAATAATACCCTTCCCCGAGACGGCATTCCGACAACTACGTCGGGCAGAACCACGACAGTTGTTACGGAACCCTAAATCAATCGGGCAGCGTAACTATTATGAAACTGGGGTTATAATACTTACAACGGAGCAGAACCTCGCTAATTAGGGGTATAATACCCGAAATATTATGTCACTACTACAGAATTTCGAGATTGAAAGAAAGAATGAACGATTGAAAGTGAAATCCGATGCCTGCTATTTATAGTTGTGTAATCTCGTCCTGTCGCGGCCCGCGTAAAAGACAGGGCATCCTTACGTGGCCCGCGTCAACACCAGTCAACGCAGTAGCTTAGCTGAGTCGTTCACTAGACTGCCACGATCATGACACGTGTCGGCCTCTGGGTGTATCCGCGTTTCACGAGTCCGCGCGGCCCGCGTTAACTAAGCATAACCCTTACGCGGCCCGCTTCAACTAAAGGTTTCAGCGGAGTCTGGTCACACTCTCATACGGCCCGCGTAAGATGTTGGGGTGGGTTTATGCGGCCCGCCTCAACTTACAATTCAGGTTTTTATTTTATTTTTATAAACTATAACATAATACGGGCTCGGTTTTCGCATACGGGGTGTAATATAAAACATATAAGGGTATTTTAACATATAACAGGGTGTCGGAATTATTATAAGGGTGTTGGTTTTACCGAGGGTTGTTACATTCTCCCCACCTTAATTTAGAGCTCGTCCTCGAGATCTACTGAAATAAGTGAGGATATTTTCTTTTCATTTGTAGAAAATGAGCTGACTTGATTAGCCTATCTACAATCACCCAGATAGTATTATTTTCTTTCTTAATAAACTTAAAAGTACGTGCAAATGTCTTGCATGATTTTTCTTTATTCTTAGAGAAAATTAGAATATCATCTATGAATACAATTATGAATTTATCCAAATATGGCTTACATATTCGGTTTATCATGTCCATAAATGCAGCTGGGGCATTGGTTAAACCAAATGGCATGACAGTAATTTCATAATGATCATACCTTGTTCTAAATGCGGTCTTAGGAATGTCCTCTTCCTGTACCTTTAATTGATGATATCCTGACCTTAAATCAATTTTAGAGAAAAATCGAGCTCCTGGTAGTTGATCAAACAAATCATCGATTTTCGGTAATGGGTACCAATTCTTAATCGTGACTTTGTTTAATTCACAGGAATCAATGCACATACGCATTGATCCGCCCTTCTTTTTAACGAATAATATCGGCGCTCCTCATGGCGACGAACTCGATTGTATGAATCTTTTCTCTAACAATTTATCTAATTATTTCTTTAATTCCTGGATTTCGACGGTTGCCAAACGGTAGAGTGCTTTGGCAATTGGCGGTGTTCCTGGTAGCAGGTGAATTCTGAATTTTAACTTTTCTATCTGAAGGTAGTCATGGTAATTCTTCTGGAAAGACATCTGAAAACTAAGATACTACTGGAATGTCTTTTAGTTCTTTTCCTTTAGTGTTAGTGATTATAGAAATCAAATACACTATAGAACATTTTCTTATAGGACTTGCAATTTTCATCACAGAGATGAATTTTGTGGATCTAGATGGCTCATTTCCTTTAATTGTGATCGTTTTACCTTTAGATGAATTTACTTGAATTGACTTTTGATCACATAACATACTGGCTTTATTGGTTATTAACTAATTCATTCCTAAAACAATATCAAATCCGGCTAGATTCATTGAATAAAGGTTTGCCCTAAACGTTTGGTTTCAAATTTCTATTCTTGCTCCCTGCAAGATTTCAGAAATCCTAATGGTTTCTCCATTAGCTATCTCTACTAAGCATTCATGTGGTAGTTTAGTTAATGATGGATTTAGAAATTTGCAATACGAAGTATTAATAAAACTTTAGTTTGCACCAGAGTCAAATTATACTTTAGCAAAGACATCATTAACTAGAAACGTACCAGCGATGACATCTGGAATCATCTTGGCTTCATCTGCAGTCAGAGCAAATGCTCTAGCATTTTTAGTATTCTTGTTATTCGTAGCTGGAGCCAGTTTTGGACAGTTTGGCTTGATATGACCTTTTTCTCCACAGTTAAAACACAATCCATTACTGGATTTCCTGCTGCAGTTCTCTTCATTGTGTCCTGGTGCTTTGCAGAAATTGCAGTGGGTGGAGCATTTTCCAGAATGCTTCTTTTTGCAAATCCCGCAATACGGTGCAAAGGTAGAATCTACATTCCTATGATTGAAATTCCCAGAACGAAATTCTTGAGTAAGCCTTTGGGTTAAGTTTCTCCTCTGATCTTCTTCTCTAGTACGAATTAGTTCATCAGTCAAGGTATTGGCTAGTTCTACGACTTCTTCTATGGTTTGGGGTCTGGTTGCCTTGACTACATGTCTAATTTCTCCAATTAATCCCCAAATGTAACGGGAGATTAATACCGGTTCTGGTGATGCAAGGGTTGGTACTATCCTAGCATATTCAAAGAATGTAGTAGTGTATCCTTTACTATCTACACCAGTCATCCTAAGGTTGAGGAACTTGTTTGCTATCTGTTCCTTTTCATTGGGTGGGCAGAACTTCCTTTCTACCTTGTCTTTAAATTCTTCCCATTCCATATTATAGGTTTTATCACTTCCTCTTGTCTGGAGGATAGTGTTCCACCATTCTAATGCTGCATTCTTAAACAGATTAGAAGCAAACAATATCTTGTCTTCTTCAGCACACTTACTTATCCTTAAGACTGCCTCAGTCTTCTCTATCCAGCGTAAGGTTGCAATGGCCTCTTCATTGCCCGAGAATTCCATTGGTTTACAAGACCAGAATTCTTTATAAGAACAACCATAAGGCATGATTCTTCTTCTTTTGGGAATAGGCAATTGAAATACTGGTCCATTGTTGACACTGTTTTCTGGTTCAACGGGTTTCTTACTGCTATGTTTACCTTTATTATCAGCATCCTTAATAGTTTGAAGAATAAATGGCATAGCATCTATAATTCCCTATGCCACTATGTGTTGAATAGCACTATTATCTACTTGGTTTCCATTGTTATTGATACTCGGATTATCATTAACCACGTTAATGTTACTCTGGTTATCGTTATTCAGATTTCCTTGATTTTCTTCGTCGGCCATCTGAATTTTAAACATTTATCCCATATTAATATCACAATTAATATCTTACTATAGTTAATCACATGACACGCATTTTTGCCAAAAGCGTCGATCATTGCTACTATACTCTTTTCATATACTATGCGTTTATTATACACTAGAGATTTCTAACAAATCTAAATTCATAATTGACACCTCTGTTCGTAATTTATTCCTCATGATTATTAAAATCTTTTGGATTTCCTCATAGACATACATGTCTATATAATATTTCATATACTGTAGTATGCACATTATCCATAATGTAAACAGACTCACAAGTCAGACATCAGGTCATAGTACTATTTAGGAATTCCATTATTATAACACATACCCCATCTTACCCGGTCTTGCTGGAGAGGTAACCCCATCTCACCCGGTCTCGCCGGAGAGGTAACCCCATCTCACCCGGACAAGCTGGAGAGTCTACCACACCATGCCCAGTTTTACCGGAGAGGTCTTTTATCATAGTATTTTCCACCCATAAACTTATTTCAAATCATGATCTTTAAAGAAAAGCATCATTTATTATGGTTTACATCAAGAAACAACGAAATTAGTATTCTCATGAGGAATCATATTCTAGAACCGAGTAGTATCAATAAACAAGAAATAACAGTGGCCAAGTGTTATTGCTTATTTATCATACAGGCACTATTCTAGTCATTATCCTCACAGGATACCAATAACCATCACACTTTATTTATGCAAGCAATTGGTTTATCTCAAAGCTTCATATTAAGGCATAGCATTAAAAATTCTCTTGTACTTCTAGACCTTATTCTAGTTTTCTTGGTTCACTTTTGTTGTTCATCCGAATGTTTATTTATCATAAACAAATATCTAGTACAATTATACGAACAGATTGATTAAAATGAAATATTGAGATTTATATATTTATTACAAACTATAACTGAAATTCGAAATATATTATTAGTTATACATCCATAACTTATTTTAGTCTAACTAGGTTATAGGAATATTATGCTCAACATGCATTTTATGTAAGGTTTATTCTATCTCTTTCTTCTTACTAATTTGTTGTCAAATGAACGAAGTTCTTCTAAAGTTTCTAGCTCGTAGGTGGCATGGGTGCTGATACTGGTTTGGCAATTTAACTATAAGTTAACATTTACTGCTGTAGTGGCTAACATGTAGAGATTTTCCCATTTTTCATCTAATTTATCTTCCCAAGGTGGGTTACTGCCTATTTTCTGGTTTTCCTGAGACTTTTTCATATTCTCTTGACTTTTTCTAAGAATCCGACTTCTTTTACTAGGGGTAAGTGGATTTTCATAATGTGCTTTACGGACAAATATTCCCTCCTCAGTATCTGCTAAGTATCTTGGGGAATTTGTTTGAGATGAACTTCCTTTTTCTTTCGGTGAACTATCTAGTTTATGATAGATGTCCGAAATTCTTCTCTTACTCATACTGTAAACTAACAAATAGTCAATTAATATAAAACACATAATCACATAAGTTATTTCCTAACATAGAATTTAAAATTTAAGTGTCAGCAGAACACTTCTTTGGCTTAAGCCAGTGGCTAGGCTCTGATACCACCTTCTGTCACAACCCCCGATCCCTTATCTGTCCCGGGAACGGGCGGTCGTGAGCCAGTTTCGGTGGTATCAGTTTGTTTAGTCTTGCAGCGGAATTTACATCAGGACCGTAGTTAGGAAATGTTTATCAGAGTAAAACCACCATATTTTATAATATTAAACAAATGGGATGAAACCCAAGTTCATAGTACACACGTTTTCATAGGAATAAATCATATTTTATTTAATAAAAACATCTATTTTATTTTAGGTAAATTTATTGCCACTTTTCCAAGCCTTCAGTGCTGTCCAGCTGGCTTTTATTTGCTTCACACTAAGTTACCTGAAACACGTGTTTAAAACATTTTATCAGCAAGAAATACTGGTGAGTGAATCCCAATTTAATCAAGTTTAAAGTCACAGTGAACAGTATTGAGGGCGATCCCGCAATTATATTTGTTTACAAGACATCACAATTAACATCCATGGTACTGTCGAACCCGACTTGTGGACATGTTACTCCTTGACCAAGTGGTAACAAATTTTGTATACAAAACCCCAACATACTCATCATAATTGTATGCTTACAAATACTCAATAACTGTTATTCGCATGGAAAAGTATTTAAGGTTTTGTAAAATCATTCCAAAAACATTATCAAAAAGAGGATAAACTCACATTGCTATCTTAGGCTTTTCGTGAGGGTTTCCTGGATATAATCTATAATTTATACAAATATATATTGGTTAGTATCATAACCCTTTGAAACTATTAATAATACCCTTCCCCGAGACGGCATTCCGACAACTACGTCGTGCAGAACCACGACAGTTGTTACGGAACCCTAAATCAATCGAGCAGCGTAACTATTATGAAACTGGGGTTATAATACTTACAACGGAGCAGAACCTCGCTAAATAGGGGTATAATACCCGAAATATTATGTCACTACTACAGAATTTCGAGATTGAAAGAAAGAATCAACGATTGAAAGTGAAATCCGATGCCTATCATTTATAGTTGTGTAATCTCGTCTTGTCGCGGCCCGCGTAAAAGACAGGGCATCCTTACGCGGCCCGCGTCAACACCAGTCAACGCAGTAGCTTAGCTGAGTCGTTCACTAGACCGCCACGATCATGACACGTGTCGGCCTCTGGGTGTATCCGCGTTTCACGAGTCCGCGCGGCTCGCGTTAACTAAGCATAACCCTTACGCGGCCCGCTTCAACTAAAGGTTTCAGCGGAGTCCGGTCACACTCTCATACGGCCCGCGTAAGATGTTGGGGTGGGTTTATGCGGCCCGCCTCAACTTACCATTCAGGTTTTTATTTTATTTTTATAAACTATAACATAATACGGGCTCGGTTTTCGCATACGGGGTGTAATATAAAACATATAAGGGTATTTTAACATATAATAGGGTGTCGGAATTATTATAAGGGTGTTGGTTTTACCGAGGGTTGTTACAGCTTGTATAATATGGGTAAACTAAACACATCCTGGATTTTGATGTGAAAATGATAAGGTTTGACCCGTTTCGGTTAATTTATGCAAACTAGTTACATAAACCGTACCGAACGCGAAAATGCATAACGGGTAACCAAATGAGTCATGAACATGTTCCACAAGTTAATATGCCTTAAATATGTTGTGATATCAGTAGGATATCTTCCATTATGCCCAAAACGAATTTAAAATCACATTAAGCCCCGAAAGGGCATTTTGGTCATTTTAAAGATTATAAAAGAGGTTAAATAATAATCTGAGGTTCTGGTCTAAAATGATCAGTAAAAATATTTATTTTATCAAGTTATATCAGTAAGATATCTCACATATGTGAAATTTATCAGTTATGGCCAAACTATGCACCGTAGGGGCATTTTGGTCATTTCACATATGCTTTAAGGGTTAATTTTGGAAATCTGAGTTCAAAACTTTTATTTACGGTTAAAGTATAAAAACTTATTCATAACATCAGTATGTGTCAAGCTTTAGGTGCCAAATATGGTTTTAAACCATACTATGCGCCTAAATCGCATAAAAGTCGGTATTTGACGATATTCGGTTTAAATAGGGAAATCTGAGATTTTGACCAGCCTTTACCGTTTAAAATAACTTATTTGTCATATAAAATTAGTAGAAAAAGGTTTGACATGTAAAGTATGTATGAAACTCATTTTATTAGCAAAAAGGGCGTTATCGTCAATTACCGAGCCTATGCGAGAACTCTATGTTATAATTATCTTAAAATTTAATAAAAATCTCCAAAAATCCCAAAATATTATATTACATCAGTAGGTAAAATGTTTGATGTCAAAATTTGGGTTTAAATAGGCTTTATGCCGAAAATGTCGTTTAATTAATAAAAAGCTTTCAATTTACGCTATTGCGCATAACTCCCATTTTAGACCACGAACTGATGTGAAATTGTAACACCTCGAAAATTTACGTCCAATAATGTATTGACACGTGTCATGGGCCTTGAATATGCGAAAACATACTTTAGAGGGACTAAAGTTGACAAACGGTGAAACTATGTAAATTCAAGGGTTCAAAGTGTCAACGATTGATAAATAAGTCTTACAATAACCCTACATGGTGTTTATAATCTAAAGCGGGTAAATCATGGATCATACGAAGCGAAAAATGATAGAAAGTGAGGAATTACAAACTACAGGGGCTAAACGTGTCAACATGTTGAATTTATACCTCTGAGTGATCTTTTGGCAAACCCGAAGCTTTGTAATGATAAAATATACTCATAAGAATATGTGATAAAAATTTCGTGAAGTTTCGTGAACGTATGAGAAAGTTATGATTAAAACCGTACACGAAAGATTAATTGCGTTATCGTGAATTTCGTGACTTTTCGGGTAAGCGCCAAGTGAACCGAGGACCTTGCCATGTTTATAAAAGTCCCAAGGTTCCTAAAAACCAGATTTGAGGGTATAGAGTGCTAAATAAACGAACAAAACACGTTACAAGAGATAAGGGACTGAATTGTATAATTGTTGAAACTTAAAAAGCTGGTAAAACACATGGTCGCGCCACGCGAGGGGGTCCTCGCGCTACGCGAGCGACTGCCCAGCGACGAAAAGACTTACAGCTGCCAGTTCTTGGCTGTTTTCGACTTGTACACAGCTGTGATCAACTCAGGGACTGACCAATCGAATTACATGCATTCTAGGACACTTGTACACTCCTTATAACATCTGAAAACCTCTGAATCAACCATAAATTAGATCATATTGCTCCAAAAATCACCATAGTTGCAACATTCAAGAACACTTGAAACTTCAAAAATTCACAAGACTTCTCCTGGAGCTTTCTGGACGCCAAGGCTACTTCATAGTGATCCCTAAGCTTGTTTAGGACCATTGTAAGTGTTTATATCACTCTATAATCCGTTCTAGCTTAGTGTTTTTACCGAAAGTCAAAGTATCGTAATTTAAACTTGACTTTAAAATTAAACGAGATTGGCTCTGTCAAATCTCAAATTGAAAGTACCTGCATGTTGGTATTTATGTGTGTAACAAACCCCTAAAAGGGTATTATCAGATTCACACTCTAAATATGCTAATTGTCGAGTCAAAGCGTTTCGTAAAAAGTCAACAGAATGTGTTTTTGCAAAAATAAGCTTGATTAACAATGTAGGCTACATGCAACCTGTTTGATCATCAAAATAACTTTATAAATAATGTAAGAACATGTTTCAACTTGATCAACTCGACAATTTTCTGTATTACACCCGAATCGGAACCGAAAGTCTCATGAATGGACTTTTTCTTTGACTATCGGTTCTGATCCGTACATGCATGTTAAGATCTGCATTAGAGCATATTTTAGACCAACTTTCTTATATGTTTAACCCTCTGGAATTTTACAGCTTGATTCCATGTTTAACTGATTCATATGCATGTTACCGGTTTATGCTTAAAAGTTGACTATTTTGCCCTTTTTAATATAAAACGCGATTTTTGAAAAAGTGAAAGAGTAAGATCATTTGTTACTGATTTATAAACAAGCACCGAAAATTTGATATCAGTTTGTGGTTCAGATTAAGAGATATGCTCGATATCGTAAACCACAAGCTTTATGTTACATAAATAGCGCAATTAGCGCATAGCCTATTTTAACCCACTTTTTGGTATCAAACTTTTTATACACTGATGTTATATAATATTTTGAGATTTTTAAAGATTTTTATTTAATTTTTGGCTGATCGTATCATAGGTCTTTAGGCCAATTCGGTAAATACCGAATTTGCCCTTTTTGGCCATAAAACGAGTTTTATAAATCCGATTGACCCCAAACCTTTTCCTACTGATTTTACTTATTAAATAAAGTATTTTGGGTCTTCTGAAGATATAAAAATCTCAGCTTTCCTTTACAAACCCGGAAACGGCTCCAAATCGCCTTTTTAGGCATTTTTAACGCGTAGTATATCCTATAACCATATTAAACATGTAAGACTTATATTTACTGATGTGTTTAACATATTTTTATAAAATAACAGTAAGTACAAGTTTATAAACTCAGATTTCCAAGTTTGACATTTTTAGCCTTTGTTAAATTACCAAAATGCCCCTAAGGCACATAGTCTTGTTTTAAATGATAAGTTTTGCTTACGGGTCATACCATACTGTTATAACATGATAAGTTAAGTATATTTACTGTATAATTCAGACCCGTAACTCAGATTTACAAATAAGATCTTTTATAATCTTTTAAATGACCAAAGTGCCCCTATGAGGCATAAGTTGAGTTTAAATCCGTTCCGGGCATAATAGAAATTACTTTGCTGATATTTTAACATATTTAAAGCATATCAACTCAGGAAACTTGCATATGACTCCCATGGTCGCCCGTAACGCACTTTTCACGTTCGGTTCGGTTTATGTAACTAGTTTACATGAATTGACCGAAATGGGTCAAACATTATCATTTTTGTCTCAAAATCCAGAATGTGTTTAGTAAACCCATATTATACAAGTCTTCAAACTTGTCGGGTCAAATTCACATTCCATCCGGTCTTCGCTTAATCGTGCGTGAACCGTATCGTCATTAAAACTAACCGGTCTAGGCTTAGGCTTAAATAAAGACCCGTTAGAAATCTAATAGGTTATTATAAACCTTTGTTCCAGATTAGGAGCACCAGTAAAAGATACTTGCATTTTCTTGATTGTGATTGATACTTATTCAGGTAAATACTTTTAACTTATTTTCCCTATACGGGCTTGGGGTACGGTATATAAAATACCGCTTGGTCTAGCATTAAATTCTTTAATCGAATAGTGGTTAAATTTATTGAGATGCTATGTTTTGATTGAATGTTTTGTTTGCTTAAAGCTTTTGGGGGGTTAATGACCATGTCCCGGATATCCTCGGCATTATCTTACGAGATGGCCACGACCTGAGCACGGGGTGTAGGCGTACACCTGTCAAGTGTATAATTCAATATTGTGGTGTGTCTATTGATCTTTAACCCGGCACGAACCGGGCTACTGAACGCATAAGTAACATGTAAATCCTTTACAAGATTATATTACATAATTATCCCAAGTTATAAAATATTTTGTGCCATGAGCATTCAAATCAATTTTAAATCATTTCAAAATGAGTCAGTTAAATTGTATTTACCAGTGTAAACTGACGTATTTTTCCCAAAAGGTTAAGTGCAGGTACTACACGTAATAGGCTGGCTGTCTTCTAGAGCGTCCACAATAAGTCTCGCAAGCTTGGACGACAATAAACTGTTGAACAATATCTTATTTTATTTTGATCCGCCTGTGGATCCGTTTCAACTACTCGTGATATTTAATATTACATTTTATTTAAAGTTGAAATGAATCTATCTTTGCTTCCGCTGTGCATTATTATATTGTGTTGTTTGTCTATGATGATACCAACTACGTCACTATACTCCCCACCGGGCCCACCGGTGACACGTGGAAAATAGGGGTGTGACAGAAATTTTATGGACAAGTTTATAAATCAGTAATAAAGGTTTTTTTCCTCTCACATTTTCAAAAATCTTGTTTTAATATCAAAAGGGCATTATGGTCAACATTTAGGCATTTAACGGAAACATGCAATGAACTAGGATTTCTAAGGAACCAAGTTGTATAACCTCAGAGGGTTATACTAACCTATAATATGGTCCTAAAGGAATCCTAATGCATATCTAAACTAAGCTAAATCGGGTCAGAACTGAAAGTCAAAGAAAAAGTCTACTTTTGCGACTTTCGGTTCCAAACCAAGCCTAAACACAGAATTGTCGGGTTGAACATGCCTAGACATGTTCAATTAATATTTACCAAGTTACTAAAGCGACAAAACTGATTTTATTGCCTTTACATAACTAGTTATGAATTTTATTTAAAAACCGACTCGCTTGACTTTTGTTTTAATTACTTTGACCCGACAATTAACTAAGCAAACGTGGTAATTAGGAGGTGCCCCTTTGAGGGTTTAATACCTACCTAATTACGATCATGTAGCCGTGTTCGTTGCGAACAATGGCTTGACCGTTTAAAAGTCAAAGAATTTATAGCAAACGCTTGACTTTTCAGCTTCAAGAGCCAAATAATTGAACTAAGTACGAAAGGACATTTACAAAGGGTCCAAGCAAGGATGGAATTGATCTAGGATGTTCAGGTATGAAGCACAAAAGCTCCAACTTAGAACAATTCAGATCAAGGTGTGAAATGAGAGCAAGAACAAGTGGGTTTATATAGAATTTCAAGAACTGTTAGGAACGTTTCTTGTAACCCGAGCTTCAATCTTGGCCCAACACTTGGGCAAATGGTTTTGGAATACAATGGGATGTTAAAAACCATCAAATGGTAGCCCAAGGTATTGAAAATATTACATAAAAGCCCCTGAAATTCGACCAGATTGCTGAAAACAGGAATCTGCCCAGATCAGTCTCTGGGCCCCCGCGAGAGGCCTCTCGCCCCCGCCAGAGACCAAAATGGCAGATTTGCTGAAATGGCCCCTGCAGTGTAAAAACTTGATTTCTGGCACGTTTAAGCCCCGTTAACCCCATTTCAAGGCTCTAAAATGAAGTTGAAGTATAGGGAACTTGAAATGTGCTAAAAAATATCTTGGATGTCGGTTCGTTTGGCCGTACGGTTGTTTTATTCGGTTAATTACGACGGAAGTCGTAACGGACGCAAAAACGATCCAAATTAAGCGACGAATGGAATTTTATCATGCCAATCACTAAAATAAAATATTTTAATGATTACATAAATTTTTGGATTTCTGGATATATTCAGAACGTAAGATATGCGCGAAAATGCAAACTTATGCACTTTTTGACTCTTTTAGTCCCTGTTGATCAAATAAGTTTATTTTTGCGCACCAAACACCTCTAAGCCTATTTCTAAGCTATGTCAAGGATATTTAGGGCATGTTTAACTTATGATCATATTCCGGAAGGTTCGATACCATACGGATCGGTATACTTTTGCAGTTTGACGCAATTAGTCCTTTAATCGCACAAAGTAGCGCGAAATGTCATTTAATGATATCCAAGACTTCCATGGCCCATAATGGGTATTCCCAAGCATGTGTTTAATTATTACTACGCTCCCGTTTGCTTATATGGTCGCCGAAAGGTGTAGATTCAAAAGTTGATGCTTTTGGTCCCTCTAATGCGCAAACTTGCGCATATCATCGTTTAATAGCATCGAAGCCTTATATAATCCATGTTAGGCATTCTTGGGAGTATTATAAAACATCACGATGCTTCGGGTTCGTTAAAAGGTCATTCAGAGGTATAATTAAACATATTGACGCTTTTAACCCCTTAAACTTGCAAAGTTGCGCGTAACTTCACTTATAGGCATAAAAGCCCTTAATGGACAATATTAGGCTTTCCCGAGAGTGTAATCAATTATCATGACGCTCTCGGTTTGTTAAAAGGTCTCTCAGATGTAAGAATTAACATGTTGACACTTTTAACCCTTTATTGCGTAATCTTTCAATTAATTACGCAAACGACTACTCATGACCAACAAGTGGCCCATTTGTGAATATTATTACCATGTGATGTTATTCAGAGGCTTATAATAAGCATGTTAACATTTCCAGTCATTCTATAATCAAAGTTTTTTATTTTTCGCAAAATTAGCCCCTCAAATTCAACGTTTGACTTTATTAGGGTTTATTACACGTGTCAATACATCATCGGATGTGATTTTTACGAGGTGTTACATCCTCACCCCCTTAAAAGAAATCTCGACCTTGAGATTTTCTCAAGTAATGGAAGTACTTTCTGATGTATCATGGACTTAACCTCCATAACATATTTGGGACCTCTGCAAGCACCCAAGGTGACCTTTATATTAGGTACATGTATCATTTTGGAGCTTCTTACCCTGTCGATCCTTAATCGATACGGGTTTCTCAACAAATCATAAATTTTTATTAATCTGCATATCATTATGTGATAATGTGTCTCGACTTACAGGCGAAACATATCCTTAAATCAGTATTGTGGGACACATTGATTTCCATCAAGTTCCTCAGGTAAGTTTTAGCTTATAGGCTACAAATCTTGATATATTCGATTTCCTCGAATGATTTCATATATCAAAGCTTAACTAACCCGATAAATTTAAATTTCAGCACACCCTTCTTAGGGTGATATCTTCAATTGAACCCTATTCCTTATTAAGGACTTAAGAGAGTTGCGACTTTCATCAATCTTAGATTTTTCTACCGATTACTGGCAACTTTCAGACGATTTCGAATTCGTATGATCTTATTCGTTGTTTCCAAGGTAATTTTCAGAACCTGATAATTGGGTTTAAATAGGCTTTATGCCGAAAATGCCGTTTAATTAATAAAAATCTTTCAATTTACGCTATTGCGCATAACTCTCATTTTAGACCACGAACTGATGTGAAATTTTATGGACATGTTTATAAATCAGTAATAAAGGTTTTTGTCCTCTCACATTTTCAAAAATCTTGTTTTAATATCAAAAGGTCATTACGGTCAACATTTAGGCATTTAACGAAAACATGCAATGAACTAGGATTTCTAAGGAACCAAGTTGTATAACCTCAGAGGGTTATAATAACCTATAATATGGTCCTAAAGGAATCCTAAGGCATATCTAAACTAACCTAAATCGGGTCAGAACTGAAAGTCAAAGCAAAAGTCTACTTTTACGACTTTCGGTTCTGAACCGAGCCTAAACTCAGAATTGTCGGGTTGAACATGCCTAGACATGTTCAATTAATATTTACCAAGTTATTAAAGTGACAAAACTAATTTTATTGCCTTTACATCATTAGTTATGAATTTTATTTAAAAACCGACTCGCTTGACTTTTATTTTAATTACTTTGACCCGATAATTAACTAAGCAAACGTGGTAATTAGGAGTTGCCCCTTTGAGGGTTTAATACCTACCTAATTACGATCACGTAGCCATGTTCGTTGCGAACAATGGCTTGACCGTTTAAAAGTCAAAGCGTTTATCGCAAACGCTTGACTTTTCGGATTCAAGAGCCAAATAATTGAACTAAGCACGAAAGGACACTTACAAAGGGTCCAAGCAAGGATGGAATTGATCTAGGATGTTCAGGTATGAAGCACAAAAGCTCCAACTTAGAACAATTCAGATCAAGGTGTGAAATGAGAGCAAGAACAAGTGGGTTTATATAGAATTTCAAGAACCGTTAGGGTCGTTTCACGTTACCCGAGCTTCAATCTTGGCCCTCCACTTGGGCAAATGGTTTTGGAATACAATGGGATGTTAAAAACCATCAAATGGTAGCCCAAGGTATTGAAAATATTACGTAAAAGCCCCTGAAATTCGACCAGATTGCTGAAAATAGGAATCTGCCCAGATCAGTCTCTGGCCCCCCCCCCCCCCCCGAGAGGCCTCTCGCCCCCCGCCAGAGACCAAAAAGGCAGATTTGCTGAAATGGCCCCTGCAGTGTAAAAACTTGATTTCTGGCACGTTTAAGCCCCGTTAACCCCATTTCAAGGCTCTAAAATGAAGTTAAAGTATAGGGAACTTGAAATGTGCTCAAAAATATCTCAGATGTCGGTTCGTTTGGCCGTACGATCCAAATTAAGCGATGAATGGAATTTTATCATGCCAATCACTAAAATAAAATATTTTAATGATTACATAAATTTTTGGATGTCCGGATATATTCAGAACGTAAGATCTGCCCGAAAATGCAAACTTATGCACTTTTTGACAGTTTTAGTCCCTGTTGATCAAATAAGTTTATTTTTGCACACCAAACACCTCTAAGCCTATTTCTAAGCTATGTAAAGGATATTTAGGGCATGTTTAACTTATGATCATATTCCGGAAGGTTCGATACCATACGAATCGGTATACTTTTGAAGTTTGAGGCAATTAGTCCTTTAATCGCACAAAGTAGCGCGAAATGTCATTTAATGATATCCAAGCCTTCCATGGCCCATAATGGGTATTCCCAAGCTTGTGTTTAATTATTACTACGCTCCCGTTTGCTTATATGGTCGCCGAAAGGCGTAGATTCAAAAGTTGACTCTTTTGGTCCTTCTAATGCGCAAAGTTACGCATATCATCGTTTAATAGCATCGAAGCCTTATATAATCCATGTTAGGCATTCTTGGGAGTATTATAAAACATCATGATGCTTCGGGTTCGTTAAAAGGTCATTCAGAGGTATAATTAAACATATTGACGCTTTTAATCCCTTAAACTTGCAAAGTTGCGCGTAACTTCACTTATAGGCATAAAAGCCCTTAATGGCCAATATTAGGCATTCCCGAGAGTGTAATCAATTATCATGACGCTCTCGGTTTGTTAAAAGGTCTCTCAGAGGTAAGAATTAACATGTTGACACTTTTAACCCTTCATTGCGTAATCTTTCAATTAATTACGCAAACGACTACTCATGACCAACAAGTGGCCCATTTGTGAATATGATTACCATGTGATGTTATTCAGAGGCTTATAATAAGCATGTTAACATTTCCAGTCCTTCTATAATCAAAGTTTTTGATTTTTCGCAAAATTAGCCCCTCAAATTCAACGTTTGACTTTATTAGGGTTTATTACACGTGTCAATACATCATTGGACGTGATTTTTACGAGGTGTTACATATGTGATAGTGTGATTGTTATAATCTTGGATGGTGATTGGGTATGATGTGTGTGTCGTTATCACCTGACATGATGTTCAGAGGTTAGGTTTGTATAATGATTTATTTTGCAAATCGGTTCAAGTTTGATTGATATTCATGATCGACTATTACTGTTTTAGTCTAGCCGATGATTAGGGTATTGTGATGAGAAGAAATCAATGTTTTAATGATGCTAATGATTCAGTTTGGATGTTTAGAATGTTTTGTTAATGGTTGTTAATCGATTGGGTTCAAGATAGTAGTTAGGGTTCATGAAATGTGCATGATATTTGCTTGTTTTGATCGAGTAGAGGAATAATTGGAAACTGTTTGTATTGATTGAGCAAAATAGATTGTGTAACTGATTGCCATGATTTGAGGAAACATATAACTGATCGCACAAGTCAGTCGCACAAGTTAGCCGCACAAGCCAATCGCACAAGCTGGTATTGTATAAGGTACCACTGTTAAAGCACTGTGTACAGCATCGTTATGCGTGATCGCACAATATATTGGGCCGCACAAGAAGCTTCTCTGTGTAATATTGTTGGGCCGCATAAGTAGTTTAAGTATTTGATGGTTGGGTTGCATGTTTTAAATGGGCTGGGGTTTGTTTTGGATCGCACAACATGATGGGCTGGGCCATTATTGGGCTTCACCTATTGAGTCGCACAAGATGTTTGGGCTCGCATAATTTTACCGGCCCAATCACTCGAGTCGCACAAATTGGGTTATATATGTGGACTTGTATGCTACTGTTCAACATGCTAAGTGTAGGTTAACTAGTTTCCATGATCCTACGTGTTTGCCATGCTTGTTCTGTGTACGTAACTTATGGGTTTATGTGTAAACATACGTGAATTACTTGAACCTAGACCTGACTCGTATGGTGACCATGTTAGGACGTGGTTGACCAAATTAGCTCAATTGACCTTTCTGTTTATCTGCCGAGCTAACCTAAGGTGAGTTCACACTTTCTACAAGGCATGGGATTCCCGGAGGTTTGGGAATGGGTTAACGTTTAATAAGGAAACCTGCGTATTCTCCTTGGGTAGGATACGTACTCCCACCCTCTTTGTTGAAGGGTGACAACATTAAAACTTGCGTGTTCTTCTTGACACGTACTCCCACCCTCTTAACTGAAGGGTGACAACATTGACACTAGACAAAACTCTATCATTAAGTCCCTCACTTTTATATCGACTTAATCGCCGGGCCAATGGCGAACGGGTCGTTAGTTAAATAGCGCTATTAGGTTTGACAAGCCTCACACCGTGCCGTAGAGGACGGGCGTGGACTAATGGATCTGGGCACTTAGTCAATGATGATAGACATTGACGCAGCGCACATAGACATAACTATAGTCAGTAGTCGATATGGTAACGGGTCTAGTGGATAACATGGGGAAACCCCCATTGGTTATGGTTTAGGAAACAAGGAACTGGTTAAACTCGTGGTTTTCGAAACAACTTATGGTTTTTGGAACAACACTAAAATGGACAACCAACTGTGAACTTGCTCAACTTCGTTGTTGATTTGTTACTATATGCCTTGCAGGTCGTTAGGTGCTTAGATGGAGCCTGCACAGGGGGAATAGGTCATTGTGGGACATGGACTGTTGAGTTCCATGTTGAACCTATGAACTTTTAAACTATGTTTTGGGTTTTGAACTTTATGCTTCCGCTGATAACTTAAACTTTGTTGAATTGTTTTGACACCAATTATATTGTTTGGTTTGGACTTTTATTTATTTAATTCATATTGTTCAATATGATTGGTGGCTGGATCCTGGTCACTCACGCTCCCTGCGGTGATACTCCGCTTGTGGAATTTGGGGGTGTGACAGATGAAAATACCCCTCACGTGGATTGCACGTGGGGGGGACTTAACAACCTATTTAACAGACGTCACAAAACTGGACTCAAATAGTTAAGGAAAATGGCTATGGGGACTCAGGGCGTTAAACATTTTACTTTTAGACTCAAATAGTTAAAACCCCAATAAAACACAGGGACTCAAAAAGTAAATTTTCCAAAGTTTTAATTCAATCATCATGTATACTATAATAAGATACATATACATACATACATACTTATATATATATATATATATATATATATATATATATAGGCCGGTTAATATACAATATTGCTTAACGTACAAGTATACGCTGTGAAATTACGCATGTTGTAAAACTCAAAACACTAATCACGCATGTTGTGAAACCATAATCACGCATGTTATACTTATATAATGAAGCATTTTATAATTATGTAATGAAGCATGCTATGATTTTCAACATGCATGAAACACAAAACCCTAATCACGCATGTTGAAAACCATAAAATGTTTCATTATATAATTATAACATGCTTCATTACATAAGTATAACATGCGTGATTTTTGTAACAACTCTTGTTAAAAAGTCCTATTTATTACTATATTTGGTTCAATAGGAAACCCTAATTAAGATACCCAAGTGATTCTGTACAAACCCTAAAATTTTCAGAATAATTAGAATCAGGATCAGGGCCCCTAAAACTCAGGGGGGGGGGGGGGTATTCCCTAGTTACGATTATCCACTTAATTTGCTGTCAAAAACGAATTTTATGATTTCGTCAACTCAGCAAAGCTAGTTAAGGACGTGGCTACCCTATGGTAGGTTATGACCCCTCACGCCACGCGACGCCTAAAGGGGGACCCCTCGCGTCACGCGAGGGGGTCAAATTTTAACTATAAATAGTGGGGTTTGGGACTTGAATTTTGGCACTTGAACGACGAAGAAATTCGTTATACACACTGAGATATAGCAGAAACAGTCTTAAAACACACACGATCACAAATTGCTGCCGCAAAACAGGGTAATAACTCGATCGCTGCTACGATTCAATGTCCGATCGATTAAACTATCCAATGGATGTTTAAGTGCTGCCCACATTAAGGTTTATTCTTTGTCATTCGTCGTTAAATCGATGGATGTTTAAGTATCGCACTTTGTCATTCGTTGTGAGGGTTTGATCTCGTGAGTTATCATAAATACTGTATTAGTTACTAACCTAGTTTTGTGTGCATTGTTATTTAAAATAGGTTAACAAGGCTAATCAGTAGACTAGACTCTGTCTATGTTAAATCTGCAATGTGAGTCATTCTCTTTTTATCAAAATGCTTTATAAATTCTTAAATGTTTTCAAAGTTATAATTACAGTGATTAAGTTTTTGTAATCACCAAGTTACAGCCGGTATGTGGAGATTTGTATACATTACTTGATAATCTTCACCATTGGACAACGGGGTAGCCAATGGGTGATATGACCATAGTCACAGAAACGAGTCGAGTGACAAATACCGTGGGTAGTTGGTTGATATCTGGAAACATTGTAATCTCTCTTAATACTGTAAATTATAACAAAACGTGTCATTTTAGTAAATAGAATGATTCACCAGTATTTCCCGCTGACAAAACCTTTTTCAAACATGTTTCAGGTGATCTGTTGTGATCCAGGAAAAGTGCCAAGAAGCACTACAAGCTTAAGGAAGTGGCTCAATATAAAATAAAGGTACATGTTTTGTAAAATAGATATTTCTCAGTAAAATCATATGATTGTAAAACTATCGAGGTTTATTCCGAATTGTGAAATGAAATAATCAGGAAATTTTAGCTTTAAAAAGATCATGTTGAAACCTTCCGCTGTTAACTCAATTAAATAAATACCACGGGATTTTTCTGTCACGCGGCTCCTGAAACGGGTCAAACCGGGTCGGGGGCCGTGACAGAAAAAGGTGGTATCAGAGCCACTGAGTTAAGCTAATTAAGTATTTAAGAAATACTTAATTTTCCTGATTACCATTATGTGATTATGTGTTTTATTAACTGACTATGTGTTAGTTACAGTATGGGTAAGCAAAAGCTTTCAAACATCTATCTTAAATTAAACAGTTTGTCAAAAGAGAAGGGAAGTTCATCTCAATCCTCAAGATACTCAGTAGATAATGAGGAGGGAATATTTGTTCGTAAAGCCCATTATGAGGAACCACTTTCTCCTAATAAAAGAAGTCTGATTATTAAGAAAAGTCAGGAGAAAATAAAGAAATCTCAAGAAATGAGAGTTAATCAGGAAATCCAGAAACTAGACACTAAACCACCATGGGAAGACAAGTTAGACGAAAAATGGGCGGATCTTTATATGCTAGCTACCGTAGCAGTAAATGCAAATCTTTAGAATACCATGACCCAGTATTAGCAACCCTTATCACTTGCAAGTCATAAACTTTACCCAGTAAATAAATAAAGTTACAATAAAACCTAGTATGTTTAAATTTTCAGTTGTCTTTTGTATTAAAATTAGTCACACGATATGCAATAATATCTGAAGGTTATCTGTGAAAATTTTGTTATAAAATTTTAACTTAATATTATGCATATATGCTAAACAGCATGAATGAGTTATCTGGAGCCCTAGAGAATCTCAACCTCTACCCGGTGAACAAAGAAGTTTCCAAAGAATTTACTGGTTACTTTGCTGATGTGGAAAAACCTATAGAATTCCAAGCTCCACCTTTGGAGAAAACAAAACCTAAGAAAAGAAGAAGATTGGTAGGCTGGAGAAAGGTACGCAGAAGAAAGCCAGTAACTAGGAGAATTCCCAAGATAGAGAATCCCCTAGATAAAGGAAAAGGGATAGAGATTGAGGAAGATTCAAGACAAGCAGGGATGGAAATTGGGGAGAATTTTAAGCAAGAGATTGGAGAAAACTCTAAACAAACCCAGGAAATGACATTACAGGAGGAGCTAGATTTCATATTGGCAAGCTGTGATACTATTAAGCCTGTCAATGAAAATGTTTTTACTCATCCTATAGAAACCCAACTTCCAATCAACTTAGAACCAGCCATTCCAGAACCTCTGATTCATACTCAACCTCTAGGAATGGACGAATGGTGGACTAACGATTGGCAGTTCCAAAACCTACTTAATAATCCTTATACGTTTTCCCTCAGTTTGACCCAGAGCCTATACCAAATCCACCTATAAGTAATGAAAATATGGCTGAACTCCGACATTTCGGTGAGGAGTTGATGGATGCTGGGAATAGGATCCGGGAGATAGGAGGACAGATCTCCTGGAAATATGATGAGAGGGAACATCGTTTTTAAAATGCTAGATGACAAGGGAAAAGTGGGGGTTGTAAAATAGTGTTTGTATAATAATAATAGTAATAAAATCAGTATGTGTAAAATAAACAATAAAACAGTTGTAAGATAAAAGTGTGTACGGAAGCATATTATAATATAAAGTTGAGAAATTGAGAAATTGACAATTTTGGTTATATATTTGTTTACGTGATCATATGCAATTATCTATTATATTTGGTTGTTTCTTATTTTATACTAATTATTTATATATAAATTAATTATCAGATGGCAAACGTTGGTAATGAACCAGTAAATGAAGTAAATCAATCTGAGCAAAATCCGAAAGAACAATTGTTAAATAGGCAAGATATCGAGGATATCGTTGCTCAAGGAATAGCCAATGCTATTCCAGCAATCCTCGCTGCTGCCCAGAAACCTGTTGAACCTCAACCACTCATTCCTAGTAAACGAACTCAGGAAGATAACTTCAGTAATAGTGTAAACAGAGGATGCAATCATATTAATAATAACAATAATGTTCTGCAAGCCCCAATTTTCAAGAAAATGAAAGCTGCAACACCTGGTTGCACTTATAAAGAATTTCTTGCCTGTAAACCAGTCGAGTTTGCAGGTAATGAAGGGGCAACTGCAGCACTGCGTTGGTTAGAGAAAACTGAGGCACTGATTACCATAAGTAAATGTGCTGAGGAAGATCAGGTTATGTATGCGTCAAATGTTTTTAAAGAAGGGGCGCTAGAATGGTGGAACACAGTATTACAAGCTAAAAGAAGGATCGTGGCGTATGCTATGAACTGGGAAGAATTTAAGAATCTTGTAGAAAGAAAATTTTGTCTCGAGTATGAAAAGGAACAAATGGCAAATAATTTCCTAACCCACCGGATGGTGAATGTGGACTGTCGAGGATATACTTCGACATTCTTTGAATATGCTAGAATGGTACCAACGCTGGCTTCACCAGAACCAGTACTCATTTCTCGCAATATTTGGGGATTAATTAGCAAAATCCGTAATATCGTTAAAGCTGTGAGACCTCGCACTATTGACGATGTGGTAGAATTAGCTAATACCCTAACTGACGAACTGGTACGCACAAGAGATGAAAACAGAAAGAAGGAACTGGCTCAGAAAATTACCCAAGGATTTCGTGTGGGTAATAGTAGTAACTTCAAGAAAAGAGGAACATGGCAATCCTCAACTCCTCAGTTCTACAGAAATTGCAGAAAGAAACATTATGGAAAATGCAATATAATCTGCAACTTTTGCAAAGGTGTAGGACACCGTGAAGAAAACTGCAGAAAGAAAACCATAATCTGCTTTAACTGTGGAGAAGCGGGGCATTTTAAAACAGAATGTCCTAAATTGGCCAAACCAGCAGACAACAAAGCCAAGACAGCCGACAGAGCTACTAAAAAGAGTGCCAGAGCATTCCAGCTGACCACTCAAGAAGCAGAACTCATTCCAGATGTAATAGCTGGTACGTTCTTAGTTCACAACATTTACGCAAAAGTATTATTTGACTCTGGTGCAAACCAAAGTTTTATAAATACTACATTCTACCAAGCTCTTAAATTACCCTTAACCAACCTTAGGCAGATTTTTACAGTTGAAACGGCGGATGGGAATTCAGTTAAAATAGATAAGGTTTTGCAAAATATAGGAATAGAACTTTCAAATCATAAATTCTCTGCAAACCTATTACCTATGAAATTAGCTGAATTCGATGTTGTGTTAGGAATGGATTGGTTAATAGCCAACCATGCTCAAATTCTTTGTGATAAGAATTCCATAGAGATTCAGGCACTCACAGGAGAAGTAATCATAATTACAGGAGATAAACCACGTAAACCCATGAAGTTTATTTCAGCAATGAAAGTTGCTAGTTATGAACGAAAGCAAGGAATAGTGTATATGATTTCAGTAATCATTAACACTAAAGGTAAAGAACTTAATGACATTCCAGTAGTATTAGAATACTCATATGTATTTCCAGAAGAACTACCTGGATTACCACCTGATAGGGAGGTAGAATTTAGAATTCATCTAATTCCTGGAACTACACCGATAGCCAAGGCACCTTATCGGTTAGCACCTACAGAAATGTTAGAATTGAAAAAACAATTAGATGAATTATTAAATAAAGGTTTCATACAACCTAGTTCGTCCCCGTGGGGAGCACAAGTGTTATTTGTAAAGAAGAAGGATGGTTCAATGAGAATGTGTATTGATTATAGAGAGTTAAATAAGGTTACAATTAAGAATCGATACCCATTACCCAGGATTGATGATCTTTTCGATAAACTTCAAGGAGCTAGATATTTTTCTAAGATCGATTTACGCTCCGGATATCATCAATTGAAGGTACAAGAAGAAGACATACCTAAAACTGCTTTCAGAACTAGGTATGGTCATTACGAGTTTACAGTCATGCCATTCGGATTAACGAATGCACCTGCCGCATTCATGGACATGATGAATAGAATCTGTAAACCGTATTTGGATAAATTTGTAATTGTCTTCATTGACGATATACTTATTTATTCCAAAAGTCAAGAAGAGCATTGTCAGCACTTACATGCACTCTTAACTTTGTTAAGAAAAGAAAAGCTTTATGCCAAATTCTCGAAATGTGAATTTTGGTTAAAAGAAGTGCAATTCTTAGGACATATGGTGAATCACAAAGGTATTCACGTAGATCCTGCTAAGATAGAGGCAACTACCAAATGGAAGGTTCCACAAACAGCTATGGAAATTAGAAGTTTTATAGGTTTAGCTGGATATTATAGACGGTTCATTAAGGATTTTTCCAAAATAGCTATACCATTAACTAAGCTAACTTGTAAAGCAGTTCAGTTTGAATGGGGACCTAGACAAGAAGAAGCCTTTAGAATATTGAAACAAAAGTTAACCAATGCTCCAATTCTAGCTTTACCAGAAGGAACAGAAGATTTTGAAGTATATTGTGATGCTTCTAAGCTAGGATTAGGATGTGTGCTAATGCAACGCAAGAAGGTAATTGCGTATGCATCAAGACAATTGAAAAAGCACGAAGAAAACTATACGACTCATGATTTAGAATTAGGAGCCATAATTTTTGCCCTTAAGATTTGGAGACATTATCTGTACGGAAGTAAGTTTACTGTCTATACAGATCATAAAAGTTTAAAGTATATATTTGGGTAAAAAGATTTAAATGTGAGACAAAGGAGATGGATGGAAATTCTAAACGACTATGACTGTGATATCCAGTATCACGAAGGAAAGGCAAATGTAGTTGCAGATGCCTTAAGTCGTAAGTATCATGAGAAACAACGACGGGTTCGTGCTCTTAGATTAAATCTACAGTTAGATTTAATGGAATAACTAAAGCATTTACAAGAAACATCAATCAAGGATGATGCTGAAGGAATGAAAGGAAGAATAAAAGAATTAAAGCAAGGAGGTGATGGAATTTGGAAATTCCATAAGAAAAAGATTTGGGTACCTAAGCAAGGAGAATTAAGAGATAAAATTTTAGAGGAAGCCCATAGATCTAGGTATACCATGCATCCAGGAAACAATAAAATGTATCAAGATTTAAGAAATAATTTCTGGTGGATAGGAATGAAAAAGGATATAGCTAAATATGTTTCTAAGTGTCTTACTTGTTCACAAGTTAAGGCAGAACACCAGAAACCCGCAGGTTTACTACAACAACTAGAAATGCCTGTATGGAAATGGGAACTTATAACCATGGATTTTGTTACCAAGTTACCCAAAACCAGAAAGGGTAATGATGCGATTTGGGTAATTATGGATCGATTAACCAAGTCAGCTCATTTCCTTCCCATGAAAGAAACCTTTAGTATGGAAAGGTTAGCAAAGTTGTATGTAGATGAAGTCGTATCCCTACATGGAGTTCCACTCTCCATTGTATCAGATAGGGATAGTCGTTTCACTTCTCACTTTTGGACAAGTTTCCAAGAAGCTATGGGAACTAAACTAAACTTGAGCACTGCATATCATCCTCAAACAGATGGACAAAGTGAAAGGACGATCCAAACTCTTGAAGACATGCTCAGGGCATGTGTGATAGATTTTGGTGGAAACTGGGATGACCACCTACCTTTAATTGAATTCTCCTATAACAATAGTTATCACTCAAGTATCGAAACTGCCCCATTCGAAGCACTATACGGACGTAAGTGCAGAACTCCAGTATGTTGGGCAGAAATAGGAGAAATTCAATTATCAGGTCCTGAGATAGTACAAGAAACTACTTATAAGATCACTCAAATCAAGGAAAGACTAAAGACGGCTCGAGATCGTCAGAAGAGTTATGCAGACAATAGACGGAAGCCGTTGGAATTCCAAGTAGGAGACAAAGTACTTTTAAAAGTATCTCCTTGGAAAGGAGTAGTTCGATTCGGTAAGAAAGGAAAACTAAGTCCACGATACGTAGGACCATTTTCAGTGATCCAACGTATAGGACCAGTTGCTTATCGTTTACAACTACCAGAAGAGTTAGCTGGAGTACATGATGTATTTCATGTATCCAATCTCAAGAAATGTCTATCTGACGAGTCCCTAGTAGTACCTCTTCAGGACATAGAGGTAAATAAAAAGTTAAAATTTATAGAAAAACCACTTCAAATAGAAGATAGAAAGATCAAGTTTCTCAAGCACAAATGACTAGTGTTGGTCAAAGTCAAATGGGATTCAAAGAGAGGACCCGAATACACTTGGGAGCTGGAATCAGAAATGAAGTGAAAGTATCCTCACCTGTTCCAATAAATCTCGAGGACAAGATTTTATTAAGGTGGGAGAATGTAACAACTCTTGTTAAAAAGTCCTATTTATTACTATATTTGGTTCAATAGGAAACCCTAATTAAGATACCCAAGTGATTCTGTACAAACCCTAAAATTTTCAGAATAATCAGAATCAAGATCAGGGCCCCTAAAACTCAGGGGGGGGGGGTATTCCCTAGTTACGATTATCCACTTAATTTGCTGTCAAAAACGAATTTTATGATTTCGTCAACTCAGCAAAGCTAGTTAAGGACGTGGCTACCCTATGGTAGGTTATGACCCCTCGCACCACGCGACGCCTAAAGGGGGACCCCTCGCGTCACGCGAGGGGGTCAAATTTTAACTATAAATAGTGGGGTTTGGGACTTGAATTTTGGCACTTGAACGACGAAGAAATTCGTTATACACACTGAGATATAGCAGAAACAGTCTTAAAACACACACGATCACAAATTGCAGCCGCAAAACAGGGTAATAACTCGATCGCTGCTACGATTCAATGTCCGATCGATTAAACTATCCAATGGATGTTTAAGTGCTACCCACATTAGGGTTTATGCTTTGTCATTCGTCGTTAAATCGATGGATGTTTAAGTATCGCACTTTTTCATTCGATGTGAGGGTTTGATCTCGTGAGTTATCGTAAATGCTGTATTAGTTACTAACCTAGTTTTGTGTGCATTGTTATTTAAAATATGTTAACAAGGCTAATCAGTAGACTAGACTCTGTCCGTGTTAAATCTGCAATGTGAGTCATTCTCTTTTTATCAAAATGCTTTATAAATTCTTAAATGTTTTCAAAGTTATAATTACAGTGATTAAGTTTTTGTAATCACCAAGTTACAGCCGGTATGTGGAGATTTGTATACATTACTTGATAATCTTCACCATTGGACAACGGGGTAGCCAATGGGTGATATGACCATAGTCACAGAAACGAGTCGAGTGACAAATACCGTGGGTAGTTGGTTGATATCTGGAAACATTGTAATCTCTCTTAATACTGTAAATTATAACAAAACGTGTCATTTTAGTAAATAGAATGATTCACCGGTATTTCCCGCTGACAAAACCTTTTTCAAACATGTTTCAGGTGATCTGTTGTGATCCAGGAAAAGTGCCAAGAAGCACTACAAGCTTAAGGAAGTGGCTCAATATAAAATAAAGGAACATGTTTTGTAAAAAAAATATTTCTCAGTAAAATCATATGATTGTAAAACTATCGAGGTTTATTCTGAATTGTGAAATGAAATAATCAGGAAATTTTAGCTTTAAAAAGATCCTGTTGAAACCTTCCGCTGTTAACTCAATTAAATAAATACCACCGGATTTTCTGTCCCGCGGCTCCTGAAACGGGTCAAACCGGGTCGGGGGCCGTGACAATTTTGGTTTCACAACATGCGTGATTAGGGTTTTGAGTTTTACAACGTGCGTAATTCACCGTGTACACTCGTACGTTAAGCAATATTGTATTTTACACTTTCAATATATATATATAGGGCAAGGATAAATTGAAAACCCGGTTGAGTTGACTAAACCCTGAAAACCCATTAATCACCATTGATCAAACTAAATGAATGGGTGAGATTAAGTTTGAGCCATGTCCTTCTTTAGTTCCACTTTTCAGTATTTTTTTAATACATTGATTGTACGTTATGGGTAATATGGGAAACATATTTTCACCTCTTACAAGAAAGACAAAAAGACTGCATATGCAGACCTCTCAAGATGTCATTTCCCAATGTAAGATAATATCAAAAAAAGGTAAAAAGTACAAATTCATCTTTCCCTAAAACTGAAAAACAATCTATTTCTAGCTCATAGTTGTTTTCAAACCTACACCATAATTCATCTTTCCTACTCTCTCTCTCTCTCTCTAGTATCGACCCTTTTTGTTTTCATTTTCAAATATATATGTAACACTTAATTCAAAATTTAATACCCACTGCATTTATTTTATATACATAATAAAAACTTGAACTATATATGTAAATAATTACTAGCAATAAAGTCATTTTTATCCAATGTTTGCAAGAATCTTGATCCGTATCTTCATAATCACTTACATCACTACACCAACAATATTTTTGTAACACAAAAAATGTAACAGTGTATATGACAATATATTTTTGTAACATTTTTTTTTGTTACATGTGTTACATAGAAACGTAACATATAATTTTTCTATGATCAAATGTTACATAGAAACGTAACATATAATTTTTACATTATTTCTGTAACACAAAAAATGTAACATGTATTTTTTTCTTTGATTGTTACATTTTTTATGTAACACAAAAAAATGTAACAGGTATTTTTGCTTTGATTGTTACATTTTTTATGTACCACAAAAAAATATAACAGACATTTTTGCTTTGATTGTTACAAAAAAAATGTAACGGACATTATTTATGTAACACAAAAAAAGTAACTGGCATTATTTATGTAACACAAAAATGTGTAACAATGCACTTTATTTTCAGTAACATACATTATTTATGTAACACGAAAAAATGTAACATGCATTTTTTTCTTTGATTGTTACATTTCGTAACTAAGATGCAAAGAATTGTTACATCCAACAACACTAGATTTTTTAGATTCAACCATAAAATCAGTAATAAAAAAACAACATATCCATGTTAAACGTTTTGTTTTTTGCTACCTTAATGAACATGTATCATACTATAAAATTGTTATAACGTATTAAGAAGTCCTAGTAAGTAAAAAAAAAGTAGCTTGTTAAAATCGTACAAAAAAATACCTTGACATTGTATGTGTTGGTGTAATGAAACTAGTATAACATGTGGGTTTTGTATTATGTACTCATGTTAAACGTTTTGTTTTTTGTTACCTTAATGAACATGTATCATACTATAAAATTGTTATAACGTATTAAGAAGTCATAGTAAGTAAAAAAAAGTAGCTTGTTAAAATCGTACAAAAAAATATACCTTGACATTGCATAGTTATATAATGTACCACTTCTATGTAAATGGTGTGAGGATTTTGTGTAACATGAGAAACGATATAATTTTGTATGATGTAACCACATAGAAAAAGTAGACAGTAACATAAACTATCTTTTCTCAAATAAAAAGTGACTACATGATTATATCCAATATTTTTTTAATTGCAAAACTGTTAAGAGTAAATCTCTTGAATAAAACAAGAAAAAAAAAAACAATCTAGCCAGTAAAAAGATAAAACTACGTACAAACATGAGGGATTGTATGCATTTAACTATAGGATGGTTTTAACTAGGGTTGATATAGGACAAATGTTGTCAGGAAAGAAATATTAAATAAGAAAGTGGGCATCTAAAAGTGTGTAGTAAAGATACGTGAGATGGGAGATATGAATATCTAAATAGAACAAAAGAGAAGATATTAAAAAGATGTGAGAGATACACAAGTACAATTGTATTAATGAAAAGGATGACAAGAAGAAGCAAAGTTGAAAAGTCTGCGTGTGCAGACTTACACATCACATAATGTCAAAAGGTAAGAAAGAAAATGACGATCATGCCCTTATCTCCTCTCAATCTAAATTCAAACGTGGATCAATCCTAGCCACATGTGAGAGTTTTCTGGGTTTTCTCAACTGGAGTGGGTTTTCTCATTATAATTAGCCTCTCTATATATATATATATAGGATTAGGTTCAAACGTGAACAAAATCCCAAGAGTGAACTGCGTGAACTGATCTGGGCCCTTGATTTTTATGATATTAAGATTAAAGTGAGTGGCATGATGGTAATTATTTGGTTAATTTTTTCCATTTAATTAAATACAAAAAGGGTATATGTGTAATTTCAATCTTAAATTGATTGCATAAATCTCTCACAAATCAAATCAAGGATTAGGAAAGATGTAACTTAATTCAATTATTAAAATAATTATTTGTTTAAATGCGATGTACACATGTGTATTCTGATTTTGCCTTCTTTTTAATGCGATGTACACATGTGTATATCGTCTGTTTTTGTGATATCTCATAATTTTTTTGTATTGAATGTTGATGTACACCTGTGAATTACTGTACACATATGTACGATCCTGAGTACACATGTGTACTGTTCTATTTATATCCAAGTACACATGTGTGTACCGTTGAAATATGAAGGTTACGTGGATCTTAAAAATCAAAATTTGAATTCTGGTGATGAAATCTGAAATAAAAATTAAAATTGAAATCTGGTGATTTGTTGTTTGTTTTGATAATTATCTTATTAATAAATAAACATAATGTGGATAATGAATTTAAATTAGGAAAGATGTAACTTAATTCAATTAGTAAAATAATGATTTAAATCTAATTTTTTATATAATTACAATCCTACCCTTAACAACTAAAAAGGAAATCAAGGGTCCATATCTCTTCACGCAGTTCACTCTTGGGAGGTTGTTCACGCTGGAACCCTACCCTATATATATATATATATATATATAGGGAGCCGCTAGAATAAGAACCACCTCCAGTTGTAAGAACCGCAAGAACCAGTCTCCACCAATCAGATCTTGCCAACAATAAGGGTATATTGGTCATTTCCTTTAAATGTCTAATCTCTCCCCTCTCTCCTCTTTTAATGTTGCAGGCTTTCTTCTCTCATCTCTCCTCTCTCTCTTTTTAAGTTGCAGACTTTCTTCCTCTCATCTCTCCTCTCTCATTAGTCTTCATCTTCAACCCACCAGCACATCGCAACCACCGTCCCCCGATCTCTGTCTCAACCCACCAGTCCATCGCAACCACCGTCCTCCGATCTCTGTCTCTCTGCTTGTACGAGGTCTCGATGACACCACAATGCCACCGCCGCCTGCGGTGGTCTCATCTCCGTCTGTCAATGTTGCAGCCGCCAAACACCGCCGTTGAGACACCGTGCCGCCGTCATCTGAGAGATTAATGGCGATGATGATATGGAAACCCACACATGAGCCTTGTTCTTCATCTGAGAGATTAATGGCGATGATGATGTCGGCGGTGCCGGCGTTGTTGGTGGTGCCGGTGGTGCGACGTCGGTGGTGCCGGTGTTTGAGTGGTGGCTAGAGGTGGTGCCGGTGATTGAGTGATGGCTATCGGTGGTTGATTTGTTGGTTTAAACGGGTTCTGGTTTGTTTTTCGGTTGTTGATTGTTGGTTTGATCTGTTGGTTCAGGGTTGTTTTCGACTGTTGATTTGTGTGTTGATTTGTTGGTTTAATCTGTTGATTTGTATGTTCTACTGTTCTTGAATCTGATGGTGGTATGTTGGGGGTTTGATTTGGGTGTTCTACTGTTCTTGAATCTGATGGTGGTATGTTGGGGGTTTAATCTTGAATCTGATATGTGGGTTGAATGATGTTCATGTTCCTTGTGGGTTTGAATCTGGGTTTAAATCGGCTGTGAATGTTGAATCTGGGTTTTGAATCGGTTGTGAATGTTGAATCTGGGTTTTGAATCTGGGTTTGAATATTGAATCTGGGTTTTTAATTTTATTGAATCTGGGTTTTTAATTCTGTTGAATCTGGGTTGATTTCTGTGGAAACTGTTTGAATATGTTTGAATGATGTTCTTGGTCCTTTTGAATGTTTAAATCGGTTGAATATGGTGCCTTTATTTGAATCGGCTGTGATGATGAAAAAAAAAACGTTGATTTTGATGACGATGGCGCGGCAAAGACGGCGGAGGGTAGGTTTTTTGAACCTGCAACCCCATTTTGCAGCCTTTTTTATTATCGGAAAATCTGAGCCAAACCCTTTTTTTTCGAGATACGCTTTGTTTTGATGTTGTTGGCTTTTTATATTATTTTCCCTAGTCGATGACGATAACAATCTATCTGAGACACCTACCGAGTTTGCGTTTTCTGGGTGCGTTCGTGTTGCGTAAAAAAGTTTTTTGTAAAAAAAAATTGTTAAACCGTAAACTTTTTAACGTAAAAAGTAAAAAGTTTAACGTAAAACGTAAAAACGTAAACTTTTTTAACGTAAAAACGTAAAACGTATAAAGTTTTTTGTAAAGCGTAAAAAGTTTTAGGTAAAACGTAAAACGTAAATTTTTTTTAGTAAAACGTAAAGAGTTTTACGTAAAACGTAAAAAACGTTAACGTAAAAAACGTTAACGTAAAAAACCGGCGCGTAAATCGTAAAAACGTAGAAAACGTTAACGTAAAAAACCGGCTTGTAAAACGTAAAAAACCGGCGCGTAAAACGTAAAACGTAATACTTTTTACGTAAAACGTAAAACTTTTTACGTAAAAACGTAAAATGTAAAGACGTAAAACGTAAAACTTTTTACGTAAAAACGTAAAACGTAAAATGGAAAAATTTTAACGTAAAACGTAAAAATTTTAACGTAAAACGTAAAAAACCGACTCGTTAAAACGTAGAAAAACGTTAACGTAAGAAACCGGCGCGTAAAACGTAAAAAACGTTAACGTAAAAACGGCGCGTTGAAAAAACGACAAGTGAAAAAGTCGGGCGTAAGACGGGTCGTAAAAACGGGTCGTAAAACGGCGTGAAAAAACGGAGCGTAAAAAAAACCGATTTTAGAAAAAAAAACTGATGTTTGTTTAATAAAAAAAAACTGCTTTTAGAAAAAGAAAAAAAAACATTTAATGCAATAAGGACAAAAATGTATTAAAAAACAATAAAACTAATAAGACAAAAAAAAAAAAAAAATTACTTAAATACCCTTTTTGATTAAAATATTAAAGACATAATAAGACAAAAAGCTTTTAATATTAATATTAACTACTTTTAATCTCATTTATCCATCTAGTTGATCTAAGGGCTAAAAAGTGGTTTCCATGGTTCTTATAACTAGAGATGGTTTTCATTTTAGCGATCCCCTATATATATATATATATATATATATATATATATATATATATATATATAATATATATATATATATGATTTTCATCTAACAACTTTCGTTCATTAACTATTTTTTTTTTTAAACTGAATGCTCAATTGTTATATTTTTTTCTTGACGTTATGACATACTATATACAAAATAGAGTGTTTTTTATCTTTAATTATGGCGAGTACTGGTGTCGTGACGAATTGAATCGACACCGACATTGGTATTATCAGAACCAGTACCAGTATGTGTTTTTATAGTTTTCAATTGATGTAAAACAAGTGTCGATATCTTTTTGAGTATATATAATTACGGCTTTATCTTTTGGGTTTATTTTCTGGTTAAAATAATGAGTGACGCTACGTAATGAACTGAACCGATACAAACCAAACCCCCCCCCCCCTCCAAACACACACACACACACCATGTAACGAACTGAACTGACAACGACCTAATTCACGTTGCATCACGCAGAGGAATCCCACGAGTTGCGTATTAAAATCAAACTTAAAACAACATTACTTGAATCTCAATCCTAATTGTATCAGGTCCATCAATAGATTAGCATGGTTAGGGAAACATGACTAGATATAATACAATTAATCAACATTGCTAAACAATATGATTACGCTTACATATATCATCTATGATAATATATAATCGGTGGCGGACCTAGAAATTATTTGTTGGGGTGCGGATGAAGTGTTCAACTATATTTTCAAGGGGTGTGGTTGGGGTTTTTTGCCTAAAATATACACTAAATTTTTTTTTTCAAGGGGTGCGGCCGCCCACCCTAGCTAAAGGATAAGTCCGCCCCAGTATATAATGAAGTGTGTACAATATGTTAGTTTTTAAAGTACAACTTGTTTTATAAATATAATGAAGTGTGTACAGTATGTTAGTTTTTAATGTATAAGTTGTTTTATAAATATTGAAATTTAATTTACGATTTATATTTTTTTTTTTTCTAAAATAACTGGCGAATGATCACCTGTCATATCTTCCCTTGACTCGTACGTGAGGGGTCCAAATGAAAAGGATAAAAACATACCCTGAAGACATGTTAGGAAGGATAAAAACATACCCTGAAGACATGTTAGGTTATCTAAATTTCTACATTTGGAGATAGGATTTTGATGGCCAAGCGTCTAGTATCCAGTTCGATATAACAATGATTCTTCCAACCGTATACAAGATAGAGTATCTTCTAGGTATATTATAAAATCGATATGAGGGCCACTCATATGTTAGTTAAGACAATGATATATTCTTCCAACATCGAATATCTTCTAGGTATATTATAAAATCGGTATGACGGTCAGTTAGGGCTGGCAAATCGTGTCTTATCGGGTTTAATAGGTCTATAACGACGGGTGTAACACAAGTATTAAACATGAATACAACTCGTTTAACTACTTTATATCTCATGTTTATAACACAATTTTACGTTTTATGTACCAAGAAAAAGACATGATGGATTCTAACCTCATAATTATATATTTGTTTTTAAAAAATATAAAAAAACCACATTGTGTATTTTTTAAGTAAACAGGTCTAATCATGTCTTAAAAATATATTTATTGACAGCCTACGGCCAGTCATATTACATATGTTAGTTAAAGAAAAAAAAATCAAGGTCCAATTAATTTAATAGTAGTAGTAGACCCTTTTAAAAAGTTTGGGTTGGATATGTCCTAAAAACATATTTTTCTTATTTGATAGAAAAAAAAGGAAAATGTTTTATAGAAATTTTCTAGTGTTGATTTCTTGTCTCAAGAATGTGAAGTAATTTTTGTTATTATTTAAAGTTAAATTTTAGAGTAGACTGCCATTTTGGTACCTGAGGTTTGGCGAGTATTGCCACTTTAATCCAAATTTCAAACCTGGTGCCATTTTGGTCCCTGTGGTTTCGTTTTGTTGCCATTTTGGTCTAAATTTCAAATTTGACCAGATTTTTCAACTTAAAACCTGGTTTTTTGTCTTTATCCTCAAGGACTATTTTGGTCATTTTAGGTTTATTATAACCTAATATTGATTAACACCATTAATATATAAACCCCACCATCACTGAAGTTCCATCTTCTCAAACAATCACTACCAAATTAAACCTCCATCTTCTCAAACAATCACCACCACCACTGAAGATCCACCACCACCACCGTCGCCCTCACCTCCTCCACCTTCACCTCCTCCTGAATCGGATTTATTGTTCTTATGAATCACCTCCGTCAATCACCACCACCACTGAAGATCCACCTCAGCTACGCCGCCGCCTTCATCTCCGCCGTCGATCTGACGGAACCCCTTCATCTCCGTGGTTTCTTCACTGCTGATTTAACAGGTTTGGTCGCCGATTTGATTGTCGGAGATTTTGAAGCCATAGGGTTAGGACAATTTGCTTTGGCGGTGGAATTTTGTGGCTGCTTTGAGTTATGTGAGGGTTTTTGAGGGTTTTGGGTTTGGGAGGGTTGGCGGCAGTGGGATGGTGGTGTTGGCGGCAGTGGGATAGTGGTGGTGGGGATGATGCGGTGGTGGGGGTGGGGGTGGGGGTGGTGGTGGTGGTGCTTGTTGTTGTTATTCTGGCAATGGCATTATTGTTGTTCTGGCAGTGGCATTATTATTTATTAAATTTGAGTTATAATAAATCTAAATAACCAAAATACCCCTGAGGATAAAGACAAAATAGGGGGTTTAAGTTGGGGAATCTGGCCAAATTTGAAATTTGGACCAAAATGGCAACAAAAACGAAACCACGGGGCCCTAGATGCAAAACGTTTGAGATTTAGACTAAAGTGGCAAAACTGGCCAAACCTCAGTGACCAAAATGACAGTTTACTCTAAATTTTATTTATCAATGTGACTTGATAAATTATACATGTATTAAGAAACTAAATAAAAAAAAACATGTGTAAATTACATGTGTTATATCGAAATTTCAGCTAAAACTATGTTACGTGAGGAGGACCTTTTTACTCATATCTAATCGTGCTGTGAATGAAGTAAAGTAATTAGTGCATGCCCTCATTAAGTAGTTCGGATGGCTGGATACATCCTATGCTTTGCCACGCTTGCTTGGCCCCGAGAAGAGAGAAGCCTTAGGGTAAAATAAACTTTAACATCAGAGCATATTTAAAATTAAAAGAAGAGGTTAACCTGACTTTCACTTTCATAAAAACAAAAAGAAAAAAATTGGACTTGCATTTAAGAAATAGAATTGTAATTAGCCAGAACTTAGCATATCACCTAACCACCTATCTTCGTCTCCTGTAGTTTCCTCCGGAAATTACATATGTTTTCCTAAATCTACTCTGGTCGGGAGTAACAGTCTTTTTGACAAACCAAGTGGTCCTTGAGAAAGACCTTCAGAAAACCCAACTAAACTCGGGGAAAGGAATAGAAGCCCATAAAATGAGTTAGGTCTATGATAGGCACCAATAATCTTTAAAGTCCTTGTGACAGCATGGCAGATTACCTACCAAAGAGTTACATTTAAGCAAGATCTAATGAATCACAATCTTCTAGTTTGTATCTCCTATTGCATATCAATAATCAACACTACCCATACATGGTAAACTCTATTCATCACTGGAAAAATGTGCAGTGAGTGCTAAGGGCATCTGAGTTGGAACTGCAGTGAAAAATAGTCACCATGGGGGTGGAGTCAGTGTTTTTTTTGTTTGTTTCGGGTTCGATACTCGGTCAGCTCAGGACAACCAAGTCTTGCTAGAGTGCTTATGGGTTGATTTAGTAATACATATCAATAGATTTTGAGGGGCGAAAGTGGTTGGGTGCGATGAAGAGATTAGAGCTTGTTCTAGATGAGACGTAGTCATCAACACCGATATTAATTGGAATGACAGTCAACTATGATGTGTTGGGATGAATAACATGGGTTTTTTAAAGTGGCGACACACGCTCTAATTCTACACCACCTAAATACCCACAATGAGCGGTTTGAATCATCACAATTTGGTTGAGGGGAGTTCACCAATATCATTGATCCAAAAGCCTCTTTGCGATTGAAAATGACGGTGATGTGGTGAGCATGTGACACGGGGTGGTTTCTTTCTTCTCCTTTTTTTTTTTTTTTTAACTTTTCAGATTATTCTCTATATATGATTTTTGTTTTATTTCTTTTATTTAGTTTTTTTATTGATGGTAAAAAGGTAATTTTATACCTATTTAATATAGGTTTTTAATGGAAATATGTCCATGGGAAAAACCGAGCTAAGTGAACAGTTGGGAAAGTCATAAATTTTCATTATTATTGACTAAACATAAATTTTTGACATACCACATGAACGATTGATGTAATTTCTCAAAATTTACTAAACAAGTTGTACCATAAAAACCTAAAAGAATAAATTTTATTATTTTTATAAAAATGTATAATATTAAAATTTTCTATGAGTCCTTAGAATATGTCAAGTTAATCATGTGGATACCGAACCTCATACTGGATGTGAAAATAAAGGGTAAATTACATTTTTCGTCCTTTATGTTTGTAACGGGTTGCAATGGATGACGTTTAACTTTAATAATTACAGCCACAGTCATTTATTTGCAAAACCTGTTACACCTTAGGTCCTTTAACCCAAACCTGGTTAAAACTTTCAGTTAAGTGAGCTCATGTACAACCCATGTAAGGACAAAACAGTCATTTATTAAAAAAATAAAGTCAAATTAAAATATAATTACATCAAAATCATCATATATGTTCCCAAATTAAAATATGATTAAATCAAAATCATCGAAAACCCAATTCCAAACAACCTCTCCAAAATTAACTCATGAAGAGCATTCACCTTCACAATCTCCACAAATCATGTCCTTCATCTGCGATTTCTCCAACCAGAGATCCACCGTACTCTACCACAAAGCCGATTCAGGTAACACCGCTACTTCAAGCCGACTGAGCTGGTTCATCGTCTTCCAATCTCAGATCTGCGACACTCAAGGTTCCGACGCTGCCACTACCTTTTGCACCACCGATGACCTCCTCTGCACAACCCCTAACCCTTTGAAAACTCAACGTCCCTAACCCTTTGAAAACTCTTAACTCCAATCTTGTAACTAGATCTAGAATCGGGAAGATTGGAAGCGCACGCTCTCCTTATCCGCACGATCCACCGGAGGAACGAACGGCTTCGATGTAGCTCGAGTTCGTGAAGTGGATCTGAAAACATTGGCGTTTTCTTTGCCGGTGAACGTGGTTGCTTTGGATGACGGAGTTGTGATTTTGGATGTTTTTGGTGGTGGAACAGTGGTGGTTTTAGGGACGGTGACGGTGTGTTTTGGGCGGCGTGCTGGGGAGGATGACATTGTGGAGTGAAGTTTTGTTGGATGATCTATTGGATGTTGAGTATGAATGTATGATGTTGGGGTTGGGGTTGAGAGACAAAGTAAAGGTGAGAGAGAGAGAGAGAGAGAGAGAGAACAGGGGAGAGAGGATGGTTTAGGTTTATATTTTTATATAAGTTTTAAATTGACATTCTTTTTTTTAATAAATGACTCTTTTGCCCTCACATGGGTTCTACATGAGCTTACTTAACTGAAAATTTTAACCAGGTTAGGGTTAAAGGACCTAAGGTGTAACAAGTTTTTGCTAATAAAGGACTGTGCCTGTAATTATTAAAGTTAAATGTTATCCATTACAACCCACTACAAACATAAAGGACAAAAAGTGTAATTTATCCAAAAATAAACCTAACCAGCTTACGCCATTCTCGTCAAGACTGGAATGATAGTCTGGACAAGTAATTGTTGACTAAACCACATGCTTGTCTCCCCTTACAAACCCTCCCTAAATATACATAAGCTAACAAAAATAACCACCCCATGTTGGTACCTAGACCAATTCAAATCAACTTGGAAGGAGAGAAAAGGGTATTGTCTATGGTAAATTTCATTAGAACGAATGAAAAAAATACAAAGTGAAGGCAATAACTATATCCGGGACAAGAACCCATGATCAAAGTTAGCCATAAAAATCCTATGCACCATGTCTAACAAAATGGGCCTTTTAGCCCAACTTGGTGTGAATCTATGATAGTACATTTGGTGTCCTAGCACCGAAAGCAATAACTCTTCTGTGCATAGAATCCTCATAGCGAGTTGTTAGTGTATTAAAGTATTTTATTCTGTGATTTGTTTGAATTCAACTTGTTTGCAAGATAATCTTGATTCATTGACGAAAATGCCCTTGAAATTATATGGTAAAAGACAAGCATGCCCTGCTCAATTAACAGTTGACTAACAGAAAATGTAAGTAGGGACTTCTTTGAAATTAAATTGACAACCACAGAGACTGGACTGTTATATTTTTTCAAATGAGGGTTGAACCTGCGATTGGTGTAAACCCTTTGGACAAAAATTGTATTTTACTCTTCCAATTTTTTTCTTTCTCATTTGGCGTTATACTAAAAACATATCCCTCCCTTTTCATGCCCCTATAACGCTCAGGCAGACGCTGTTGAGGGGGGGGGGGGGGGGGGGGGGGGTTATCAAACCCTTTCACGCCCCCTATAATACCCATTACATATGGTCTTATATAGGGTTGTAAATAAATTAAACGTTTAACGAACAGTTCATGAACCGTTCGGCTGGAAGTTCGTTTATATTCGTTCGTTTAATAAACGAACGGACATGAACAAGAAATTTCGTTAGATTAGTTAAATGAATAAACATGAACAGAAGTCTCGTTCGTTCAATTGTGTTCGTGAACGTTCGGTAAGGTGTTCGTGGACGTGTTCAAGAAATTCGTTCATTTGTGTTTGTTTGTGTTTTAATTAAAGATTTTTGCATTTTCATATATTTCATCTATGCTTTTTATTTTATTTATTTTATTACCCTAACAATTAAACTAGGAAACACTATTTCCACCTTGTTTGTACACTATTTCCCTTTCCTTTTTAATTATTTACATTGACGAATACGATCGACATCCGTTCCACAATTAGAGCTTCATGTTCCAGTGCAACTCTTTGGGCTATCAACCTTTAGCCTTCGTCACGTTCACTAAATTTATTTGTGTTCGTGAACCGTTCGTGAGCACGCCCATTTCCTTAATTGACGAACATGAACATAAAATCTCGTTCGGTAAGTGTTCATAAACCGTTCGTGAACTCATTTATTTCCTTAACGAACGAACGAACATGAACAATGCTTTATTCGTGTTCATTCGGTTCATTTACAGCTTATAACTATGGAGAGAAACGGGCCAAACCAGTTAATGATTGGCGCAAATGACTTTCTTGTAACTATGGAGAGACACGAGTTGAAACTGGTCGTTTGCAATTGTAGCGGCGGTTTTAGGTTCAAATGTGGCACATAATATATTCCATCTAACAGAAAGTAAGTTGATACCTACGTTTTCACATACAATAAAGTAGGAATGTTGCCAAAGACTTTAGGTAACCATAAGTTACAATTACTTCAACATAACCTAGAAAGAAGGAAGAAGATACATACAAAAACTCATACCCGAATAATGCACGAGTTAAGATTTTATTCAGACTCCATACCCGACAACTACACCAACATTTGTTTTCCAAGCAATCCTTTATCCATCTTTTTTCAATTTTCTATTCTTTGAGGGAAAATACATATTGAAGTAGAATTGGTGTAGTTGTGGGAATAAGAACTGGATTAAGAAGAGAGCCTTATTAAATCTTGGTTCTGTAATGAATGTTGCTCCTTTAAGTATTCCATCGACAACGACTTTCACACATGGTTCAGCATCCATTGTTGGGACTACATCTCTCATATCCTGTCACAAGTAGCTTTTAGCAACATTCAGATTTCAATAGATTCATTGCAAAATGAAGTGATGTTACTTACTTTTCTTAAACGAACACCAACACCGTTGCTAGAATATTTGGCTGTAATGAAGTTTGTTTGAATGTATCCAAGAGTCAAGATTGTTATCGTTATTGTTGGGGAAACTTCAAATCTAAGAGACTCATAAAAGCTGATCAACGCTGCTTTACTAGCCTGATGATCGAGATACATTGTTTACCATAAGATATCATTTTTAAATAAGAAAGAAAATGGCACAACACACCAAGAGGATTGAATTCGGTTCTTTACATTGTAGAAGCCGCCTCTAGGTGGGTTCAACACACCAGCACATGAAGCATTGACAACGATCTTTCCATTGGTTTTCATGAGGTGTGGGATCGCAAAATGAGTTGGATAAACCGATCCCCAAAAGTTTATGTCCTGCATATATTCTTACAAAAGTTTAGTAGAGGTTTCACTATAACAAATACTTGATACTTGAGCTATTAATACGGATGGTCAAATTACGAACAAAACAACAAATGTCGTGCACAAATAAGTATTTAGAAATTTGTGAATTGTAACTGTATGTTGATTTTATATTGTTGTATGTATAAACTAACAATTAGTTATATAAATTTGTGCAAATAATATAAAAGTACATAATTTCTAATCTTAAACTTGTGTAATACACGGGTCTATAACCTAGTAAAATATAAATCATGCTACTATATATATCTTGGTTATACCTTTATATTTTGTTAAAACGTGTAAAAATAAGCCAAATATATATTATTTCACATATTAATATAAAGTAAACTTTATTTAAGTGTTCTATCTTTTTATTGAATAATTCAGATGTATATTAGTTGTTAATAAGGATTAAAATAATACTAAATAACATATTCAACATTGTTCAAATTTAATCGTTTTGTCAAAGATAATTTAATAGTTGTAGTTACTTGTTAGTTTACCATAACAGGTGTGAATTTAGTGGCATCATTGTTGATAGAGTAAAGCGGTCCGATTCCTGCATTACAAACCAGATGATCCACTGCAAAGGTATTGATTAGCACATGTTAATTCACACAAAATGAGGGTGAAAAAAACTAGTTCTTAGGCAGTTATACGGGTTACCCACAACGACCAAAATGTTTGATGGTGTCCTCCACGAACATCCTACACTCGTCGACCTTGGAAACATCGGCAAATATAAAAAGAACATCAGGAGAGCCGAGTTCACGAGCTTTGTTTGCTACTAACTCGAGTCGACTCTCTGGCTTTTTTGTGGCTATAATCACTAAATACGCGCCTAGTTTTGCGTATTCATATGCCATAAGCTGTCATTTTTTTATAAATCAAGTTAAAGAAGTCTTGTATCTTTATTTTTTTTAATAAAAGATAACAAGTCGAGTCATACGTACCTCTCCAAGTCCTGATGAAGCACCGGTGATCAAGACCACTTTTCCGGACATGTTTTCCTTACATCGGAAACATGAACGAATGGAGTTGACGAGTTCCCAAGCGAAAAGAAACGGTGAAACAGGAAGCAAAACTAACAAGAAAATGTACAACACAAGGGTATTTGTGAACCTGTTATTGAAGCAGGCTTCATACATGGCTGGTTACACACACGCGGGCCGGAGACACCACTTCTTATCTTCTCTAAAATAATATAAGGATATATTATCTTCTCATAAGTCATAAATACCAACCGAAATGCATATTATCCACCAGCCTCCAGCTAACCGATTGTATTTAATTACGTGGGTCAATTATTGTTTGTTTTTTTATTTCTTTGTTATTTAATGCTAAGATACTATCCAGGCTATCCTTGAGTAAAGAGCCACATGCGGCTAATCAAATGTTGTTGTTCAAGTTGTGTAACATGGGGACATATAGAATTTTCTTTTTTAAAAGAATTAATTATTCGTAAGATCATGCGTAGTGGGGCGTTTTTTTTTTTTTTTTTTAAATTGCCCAATCACGCCCAATAACGTCCCTTCACCGCCCCCTGGGCGTGATTGGGCGTTATCTTGCAAAAAATGCTCCTTGGCGTGGTTTGAAAAACGCCGAATGGGGAAAAGTTTGGCCAATCACATTAGAGATTCCATTTGCTTGGCTAATAGGATTTTTAGGTGTTTTTTCTTATTTTATTTTACTACAAAACATATTGCCCAATAATGCCCCATCCCCACTACACCCATTTTAGAAAACGCCCAATAATGCCCTATTGCTGACTGGGATGCCACATGGCACAAAACGCCCAAGGGTGAATATTGGCCACTACGCATGGTCTAAGTACATATACGAATTCATAGTGGCGGAGCTTGAACAAATATATAGGGGTACCCTTCTAACCTCCGCCCATACGAATTAAGACCCCTCATTTCACAAGAAAAGGGTGGGCGATATGGCCTGGGGATGGCCTTAGTATGGTGAGGTTGCGTAGTGGCGACGACATGATTACCTCTTCACCCATGTGGTACCAACCAACTGGTGTAGCCTAGTTGGCCACCGACACCCACCTCTTCCCAGAGGTACCGGGTTCGAGTCTTGGGAGTGGCATATGTCGCCCAAGATAAGAACTCGGCAAGGGGAATTCACCGCGGAGCTAGCTTGGTCGGGTAGCGGCTCCCGGAGTGGGATCACTCCGGCGGTTGGGAGGACCGTGCACTATCCCCCCCCACCCATGCGGTACCACCTATGTGGAAGAGTTGCGGGACGTATTATTTAAAAAAAAAGAGTAAAGTGCAATTTGCGTCCCGTGATATGTTGCAACCTAGTTTCAAAAAATGGATACTTGAGTTCTTGTGGTTTGAAATTTCTTAGCGTTCGTCTGTTAGTTTGAGTGTTTGACCGTTGAAAATGGATGAAAAGTCTATTTTGCCTCTGATCCTTATTGTGAAAAGTCTATTTTACCCCACCACCCCACCACCATCACCTCCACTACCACCACCATTATCACCTTGACCATCCCCGTGAATTTCATTTGTTTTTGGGTTATAAGTATCACATTTCGAAAACCAACCGGACATCCGATAAAACCAAGTGGACTCGAATACATATTTTTTTGATACATCAACCGGAATTGTTCGATTACAAATCAAATTACAACTAGAGCTGGTCGGCATCGTTAAAGTTCCTAGCGCGAGTAGCTTTAATCTTGCTGAAGCTTCTATGTAAGTTTCCTCATACGAAGACCCAAACGAAAGCTCTCTTCAGTCATCACGCCGATCTGAAAATCTCATTATACGCAACCACATTCATTTCATCGCTTGTTTCTCCATTAAAACAATACAACCACTCAAATTAATTCGACCCTTATCGGTTCCTCAATGAATCATGAAACTATACACTCCAAGAAACCGAAATCATACACACCCATTTCCTCAAAACCAATTCCCTTCATACCAATTCTGAGTTCCCCAACTTTTTGTTGTGAAGTTATTGTAAAGGTTTTGGTTTTGATCACACATTCAAGGTGTTCGACGAAATTGCCCAACAAGATATTAGTTCTTGGAACCTCGTTATCACGTATCAGTTTTGATAGTGTAAGAGGTGTGGTTATATAACCGACCGTTAACAACCGTGTTGGAGGAATGCTTATTTAATGTTTTGGGTTTTTAGTAAGGGTTAGGGTTCAGATGATGACGACGAGGATTCTTATTGGAATAATTTGGGATTTCTCCCGTGAATGATTGAATGCCACAACAGCTTGTAATTCGAATGTAGACAAGATGAAGAAGGTGTAGCACAAACGGGTGGTAGCAGGTAGTGGAGGGTGGAACGGTAGTGGTAGGACGACGGTGGGAGACCTATCAGGGTTGGAGAGCTTTGCGGAAAAGGATGAGTATGTATAGTGTTAAAAGTGAGAAAATTGGGGGGGGGGGTATAGAGTGTTTAGGGTTTGTTTGAATGCAAAATGATAGATTTTCCCTTGCTACAGTGTTTACCATTACCCACTTAACGAAACATTCAAACCTCAACTCAGAATGTAGTAAATTTCAAACCACAAGGACGCAGGTATCCATTTTTTGGAAATAGGGACTCAGATTGATTTTTGTAACATATCACGAGGACATAAATTGCACTTTACTAAAAAAAATAATCATAAATAACGACCACCTGAATTTCTTATTTCTCGCACCAATTTTCATACAATATTTACCCTTTTAAACTATAGTCTACAATTGTCAAGTTGATTCATCAATAAGTTTATAATTTTCATCATCAAGATCTTCAACGTGTATAATGCCTTGCATTTTCATATTGCTATTTATGGAAAGTTTGTATTCGAATTAATATTTTTAAAAACTTATATTCCAATTTTCTTTTCCCAAACTTGTAATTCGAGACTCTGATCATAATAGAAATACAATTTTATCCACACATATTTATTCATACACATACGATGTTAATCAATCACAAATATGTATTTCACGCGCAAAAACCGAGTCATACTTGGCATTTCATATACGAAATGAATCACACTCGGTATATATATATTTTATGGTTCTGAAATGATCTTTACCCTATATATATATATATATAGGGTAAAGATCATTTCAGAACCATAAATATTTACAGAACTCGCAGAACTTCTAATAATTAAACAATCTTTTTATTTATATATTTTTATGTTTAGGATAATTTTATCATTTCTTATGTGTATTTTTATGATTACCTACATGTTAAGAGTAATTATATCATTTTTATATGTAAATTTATAATTACACTTATGTAAACTAGTTTTTTATACATATATGTAATTAGTTATTACACATATATATAATTTGGCTATTAGACATATGTAAACTACTTTTAACATGTATGTATCATAAAAATACATATAATAGATGATAAAAAGATCCTAAATACAAAAAAACTTATATATAAAATGATTGTTTATTAAGAGTTCTGAAAGTTCTGTAGTTATTTAGAGTTCTGATATATAGGGTTGGGTTCATTTCAGAACTCTAAATAACTACAGAACTTTTAGAACTCCTAATAAACAATCATTTTATATATAAGTTTTTTTTGTATTTATGATCTTTTTATCATCTATTATATGTATTTCTTTGACTACATACATGTTAAAACTAGTTTACATATGTTTAATTGCCAAAATTATATATATGTGTCATAACTAATTACATATTATATAACCTATAAAAAGGCTATGTCGGTGGCCTTTGTTTTTTTTTTATTTTTTTTTATTTTTTTGTCTTTTTGCTACCAATTTTGAGTTTTTTTTTCTTATTTTACGTTTTCGGCCCTTATGTTTTGTGTGTTGTTTCTTAAATACCAACTTTTTTTGCAATTTACAGATTTCATCAACTTTTTAACTTTACGTTTTTACCCCTTGCACTAATTTTTTATAGTTTTGTTTTTTTACGTATTTTTCCCATCTCTTGTAATGTACGTTTTCGGCCCTTATGCTTTGTTTGTTGTTTCTTAAATACCAAGTTCTGTTGTAATTTATAGTTTTCGTCAACGTTTAAACTTTACGCTTTTACCCCTTGCACAATATTTTTCTTTCTTTTTTGTTGTTTTGTTTTTTTACTTAGAACCTTTAATTTTCAGCATTGACTCTTACAACCTCCTAACTTTCTAACTACTTTTTAACCAACTTTTACGTCTTTGTTTTTGTTTACGTGTCGCTATAAACTTAAGTTGATTAGCATTCACATTGACAACCTTTTTACTTTGTAAATACTTTTCTAATCGAGTCTTCCACTTGATGTAAGACATGTGTCGACATACTTTTGTATCGGATCAAAAATCGGGTCGCCCCGCCGCGAAGCGCGGGTGTAACACCCTAGTATGTAAAAAAACTAGTTTACATATGTGTAATTATAAAATTACATATAAAAAATGATAAAATTACTCTTAACATGTATGTAATCATAAAAATACACATAATAAATGATAAAATTATTCTAAACATAAAAATATATAAATAAAAAGAATGTTTATTAAGAGTTCTGGGAGTTCTGTAAATATTTATGGTTCTGAAATGATCCTGGCCCTATATATATATATATATATATATATATATATATTAAGTCCGGAATATTATTCATCACATGACCATTCATGCCCTAAAAAATTCTTAAACACTTAATATATCCAAGAAATGGCATACATAAACAAACCACCAAACATAAAGGGCCAAAACTGATTTTTTTAACTTGGAAGTGATTACAGACCGTAACCAAACCCTTAGGTCTGTAACCACCCTCTTGGTAGGCAGAATTGTGCAAAACACGGGATTGGACCTTCTTTTCCACCTCCTTTCTTCACCAATCACCTTCTAGCCCTCTTTAAACACAAACCAAATCCCTAACTATATATAGATGTCCTCCACACTCTCCTAAAACATTACAAACTTTCAAATCTTCCTCAAACGCTCAAATTCTCTCAAGAAAATTCTATTTTGGGTAGAATACTCTCAAGTGTTCTAAGTGAGTTCTAACACACTTCTTCTACGTTTTCTTTTTATTTTCTTGCATCAGTCTACTTGGATGACCTTAAAGGATGTTACCCAAGGTTCACCAAGGTGTAACAAGGTGGTACATCACTTGCATAAGGCTCTAAAGTCATATTTGAATTTAGATTTATTAGAACATTTACAAACTTGTCTCATTTCATTGTTCATCTTATAGAATCTTGTACCAACCTTGTACTCAATCAAACACATGGTTGTGGGGCTTATATATGGTTGATTTCAGTAAATAAATAAACATGTTTTGTAATCAGGGGATTTCCCAGTGAAATTCCTTTATTGTAAATCACGGGGTTTATCCCAAAACTTGAAATAAAATAATTGGGTGTTTTCAGTTTTAAACGATCCTGTTAAAATTTCCGCTGCCAAATCAACCACCAATACCACGGGTTTCTGTCCAACGGCTTTCGGACCGGGCAACTGGGTCGGGGGCCGTGACAGAAAAAAGGTGGTATCAGAGCCACTGATTTAAGCCAACTAAGTATTTGGAAAATACTTAATTTTTCAATTTGCCATTCTGTAATTCTGTGAACATTTAATTTAATAGATAAAATTTTAACTTAAATTTTTGTGTTTCTTCATGTGTGCCTAAACGGTATGAATGAACTATCGGAAGCCCTCCGAAATTTCACAATCCAAACTACTGATATGGATACAACCGGAACCCAGTCCAGTTATCAGGCTAACACCGAGGAGCCACTAGTATTTCAGGCCCAGTCACAGGAGAAACCCAAACCTAAAAAGAGGAGAAGGCTTTTGGACTGGAAACGAGGACGAAAGAAGAAGCCCGCTGCCCAAAGGGTGAAAAAGACAGAGGATCCAAAAGGAAAGGGAAAAGAAGTCGGGGAGAGCTCCGGTCAAGCCCAGGAATTGCCTCCTTGGGAAGAACTGGATATAAAACTTGCAAACTGTGACCTCATCGGGCCTGCTGATGAAACCCTTTTCAATATCCCCGCCCAATCAGAACTTCCTATCGATTTGGAACCTGCTATTCCAGGCCCAATTATCAACCCTCAACCTCTTACAGGGTCTTTGGAAGAATGGTGGAAAAGTAAGTGGCATTTTCAGAATTTTATGAATAACCCAAATGTGTACTTTCCCCAGTTCGAACCTGAACCTGCTCCTTTTCCACCAATGAACCCATAGAACGTTGTTGAATTACGCCGCTATGGCGAGGAACTGGTGGATACGGGTAATCGGATTCGAGAAGTGGGGGAAAACATCACGTGGAAGTACGACGAGAGGGAGCGTCGTTTTTGAAAAGCCAGTTAACCATGGTTAAATGTTTTGTATAATAATAATATGTGAAAAAATATAATAATAATAATAATATAATATATATATATAATAATATAATACTGTATAATAATACTAAAATAAAACCTTTGTAAAATATATGGTGTGTATTGATGCATAAATATTATCTAAATATAAATGTCGCAAGGACGACAATTTTGGCTATACGTGTTGACTCAATTGTGTCTATGATTGCCTTACTGTGTTTAGTTGCTATCATTTTTGTGACAATAATTTATATATAAGTTGTTAATTATTCAGATGGAAAACGCAGTAAACCAACCGGCAAATGAAGTTAACCAATCTGAACCCAATAATGAAGACCATTTTCTCAATAGACAAGATATAGAAAATATGACCCGCGACAATAATTTCAGTAACAGTGTGAATGGGGGCGGTGATAACAATAATGTAATTCAAGCCCCGTTACTTAAGAAAATGAAAGTGGCAACACCTGGTTGCACTTAGAAAGAATTTCTTGCCTGTATGCCAGTCAAATTTGCAGGCAATGAAGGGGAGACTACCGCACTGCGTTGGTTAGAAAAGACTGAAGCGGTAATCAAAATAAGTAAATGCGCAGAGGAAGACAGGGTGATGTATGCATCCCACCTTTTCATATAAGAGGCGTTAGAATGGTGGAACACGGTGCTGCAAGCTAAGGGAAGCGACGTGGCTTATGCCATGAGTTGGGAGGAATTTAAGGAATTGGTGGAAAGAAAGTTTTGTCCCTCCTACGAAAAGGAACAGATGACAAACAAGTTCCTAAACCACCGGATGGTAGACGTGGACTGTCGAGGGTATACTTTGAAATTTTTTGAGTATGCTAGAATAGTACCAACTCTGGCCTCGCCAGAACCGGTGCTTATTTCTCGCTACATTTGGGGACTAATTAGCGAAATTCGCGATATAGTCAAAGCTGCGAGACCCCGCACGATTGACGATGCGGTGGAATTGGCCAACACCTTAACCGACGGGCTGGTACGCACAAGGGAAGAGAATAAGAAAAAGGAATTGGCCCAGAAGATTACCCAAGGGTTCCGTGGGGGTAATTTTAATAGTAACTTCAAGAAAAAGGAAACTGGGCAATCTTCCACACCTTCATTTTGCAGAAACTGTAGAAAGAAACATTTTGATAAATATCAAGAAAATTATAATTTTTGCAAAGCACCGGGGCACCGAGAGGAGGAGTGCAGGAAGAAATCAAAGATCTGCTACAATTGCAGAGAAGCTGGACATTTTAGACCAGAATGCCCTAAACTGGTCAAGCCAGTTGACAACAAGGCAAAAGCAACTGAAGGAACCAACAAAAAGAATGCAAGAGCCTTCCAGCTGACTACACAAGAAGTAGATCTGATCCCAGATGTGATAGCTGGTACGTTTCTTGTACATGACGTTTACGCGAAAGTATTATTTGAATCTGGTGCAAACCAAAGTTTTATAAATACTTCATTATGTCAAGCTCTTAAGCAACCCCTAACCAAACTTAGGCAAATTTATACGGTAGAAACGGTAGAAGGAAATTTTGTTAATATAGATAAAGTTCTCCAAGAAGGAAAGATAGAACTCTTAGGTCACAAATTTTCTGCAAACCTTCTACCTATGAATTTAGCAGGATCCGATGTCGTGTTAGGAATGGATTGGTTAGTAGCCAACCATGCTCGAATCCTCTGTGATAAAAATTCCATAGAAATACATACACCAGCAGGAGAAGTAATTTTGGTGATAGGAGATAAACCGCGTAAACCCCTGAAGTTCATTTCAGTAAGGAAAGTTGGTAGTTATGACGAAAGCAAGGAATAGTGTATATGATTTCGGTAATCATTAACGCTAAAAATAAAGAACTTAAGGAAATTCCAGTAGTATCAGAATACCCTGATGTATTTCCAGAAGAGCTACCTGGATTACCGCCAAATATGGAAGTAGAGTTTCGAATTCATCTAATTCCTGGAACTGCTCCAATAGTTAAAGCACCTTATCGGTTAGCACCCACAGAAATGTTAGAACTGAAACAGCAGTTAGATGAATTGTTAAGCAAAGGATTCATACAACCTAGTTCATCCCCTTGGGGAGCACCTGTGTTGTTTGTGAAAAAGAAGGATGGTTCGATGCGGATGTGTATCGATTATAGAGAATTGAATAAGGTTACCATTAAGAATCGATACCCATTACCTAGGATTGATGATCTTTTCGATCAACTTCAAGGAGCTAGATACTTTTCTAAGATAGACTTACGCTCCGGATATTATCAGTTGAAAGTACAGGAAGAAGACATACCTAAAACTACTTTCAGGACTAGGTATGGTCATTACGAGTTTACAGTCATGCCTTTTGGATTAACGAATGCTCCTGCCGCATTCATGCACATGATGAATAGGATCTGTAACCCGTATCTGGATAAATTTGTAATAATCTTCATCGACAATATACTTATTTATTCCAAAAGCCAGGACGAACATTGCAAACACCTGCATGCACTCTTAACCTTGTTAAGAAAAGAAAAGCTTTACGCCAAATTCTCGAAGTGTGAATTTTGGCTACAGGAGGTGCAATTTCTAGGACACATGGTGAATCACGAAGGCATTCACGTATATCCCTCCAAGATAGAAGCGATCACAAACTGGAAGATCCTGCAAACAGCTCCCACAGTTAGAAGTTTTCTAGGATTAGCTGGCTACTATAGACACTTCATCCAAGACTTTTCTAAGACAGTTGTTCCATTAACTAAGCTAACCTGTAAAACTGTTAAGTTTGAATGGGGACCCAAGCAAGAGGAAGCCTTTAGGATTTTAAAGCAAAGATTAACAATGCCCCAATTCTTGCCTTACCCGAAGGAACCGAATATTTTGAAGTCTATTGCGATGCCTCTAAGCTAGGATTAGGTTGTGTGCAAATGCAACACAAAAAGGTAATCGCATATGCATCAAGATAATTGAAAAAAAGCATGAGGAGAAATATACGACTCACGACTTAGAATTAGGAGCAATAATTTTTGCCCTTAAGATTTGGATACATTATCTATATGGTAGTAAGTTTACTGTCTATACAGATCATAAGAGTTTGAGGTATATATTTGGGCAAAAAGAATTAAACATGAGGCAAATGAGATGGATGGAAATTCTAAGTGACTATGATTGTGATATTCAATATCACGAAGGAAAGACAAATGTAGTAGCAGATGCCCTAAGTCGTAAGTATCATGAGAAGCAAAGTCGAATCCGTGCTCTTAGATTAAATCTACAGTTAGATTTAATGGAACAACTAAAAAGTGTTCAAGAAACAGCAATCAAGGATGATGCTGAAGGGATGAAAGGGCGGATAAAGAAATTAGAACAAGGAACTGATGGAATTTGGAGATTCCATAAGAAATGATTTGGGTACCTAGACGAGGAAGCTTAAGAGATAAGATATTAGAGGAAGCCCATAAATCTAGATATACGATGCATCCTGGTAATAACAAGATGTATCAGGACCTAAGAAATAACTTCTGGTGGATAGGAATGAAAAAGGACATAGCTAGATACGTCTCTAAGTGTCTATCTTGTTCGCAAGTCAAGGCAGAACACCAGAAACCTTCAGGGTTACTTCAACAGTTAGAAATGCCGATATGGAAATGGGAACAAATAACAATGGATTTTGTTACTAAGTTGCCCAAAACCAGGAGAGGTAACGATGCAATCCGGGTGATTATAGATCGATTAACCAAATCAGCTCATTTCCTACCAATGAAGGAAACCTTTAGCATGGAGAGATTGGCTAAGTTATATGTAGACGAAGTAGTATCCTTACATGGAGTCCCACTCTCCATTGTGTCAGATAGGGATAGTCGTTTCACTTCGCATTTTTGGACAAGCTTCCAACAAGCAATGGGGACGCGGTTAAATTTAAGTACTGCATACCATCCCTAAACAGATGGACAAAGTGAAAGGACGATCCAAACCCTTGAAGACATGCTCAGGGCATGTGTCATAGATTTCGGTGGAAATTGGGATGACCACTTACCACTAATAGAATTCTCCTAACAATAGTTACCATACGAGCCTCAATGTTGCCCCATTTGAAGCACTTTATGGACGAAAGTGCTGAACTCCTATATGCTGGGCAGAAATAGGAAAAAGTCAATTATCAGGTCCCGAGATTGTGTAGGAAACCACCGACAAGATAACTCAGATCAAGGAAAGACTGAAAACGGCCCGAGACCGCCAGAAGAGTTATGCAGACAATCGACGTAAGCCGTTAGAATTTCAAGTTGGAGACAAGGTACTCTTGAAAGTTTCTCCGTGGAAAGGAGTAGTTCAATTTGGTAAGAAAGGAAAGCTAAGTCCAAGGTATATAGGACCATTCACAGTTACCCAACAAATTGGACCAGTTGCCTATAAATTACAACTACCAGAAGAACTAGCAGGGGTACATGATGTGTTTCATGTATCTAATCTTAAAAAAGTGTTTATCTGATAAATCACTGGTAGTACCTCTTCAAGATATAGAGGTAAATGAAAAGTTAAAATTTGTTGAGAAATCTCTCCAAATAGAAGACAGAAAGGTCAAACACCTTAAACACAAGAGATTGGTACTGGTCAAAGTAAAATGGGATTCGAAAAGAGGACCTGAGTACATATGGGAACTGGAATCAGAAATGAAGCGAAAGTATCCTTACCTGTTTCAGTAAATCTCGAGGACGAGATTTTAAATAAGGTGGGGAGGATGTAAGGACCTGTAAAAATGTCCCGAAACACCCCGTAAGTGAAAACCCGAACCCCTAAAACCCTAAATTTTTATGAAAAAACAAGAAAATCAAGTTTTTATGATCGTTCGCGGGCCGCGAAAGAATTAAGGAGAGTCTTCGCGGGGCGCGACGACCCTGCAAATCTCCGGATAACAATCAAGGCCACGTGGCAGACCTAGGGTGTGACACGGCCGCCCTAGCCATAGCTAGGGTGGCCCTCGCGGGGCGCGTAGAACGGCATTAAGGCCTTCGCGGGCCGCGACAAACTTAAATTTCAGCTATAAATATGTCGTGCATGGGCAATTCACCTGTGCTCGAAAAATTTCACTAAAAACGTTATAATCTGATCAAAATCGTGTGTTTATGTATCGAAACGCTGCTTCGATAACGGGGTAATAACTCGATCACTGCTACGATATAATGTCCGATCGATTGAAACCGATCCGGTGGATGTTTTAGTGCTGCCTAAATTCTGGCTATACTTTGTCATTCGACGTGAGGGTTTTGATTTCGTGAAATTATCGTAAATGTTGTATTAAGTTACTAACCTAGTTTCGTTTGCATTATTTAACTAGGTTACCAGGCTTAATCAGTAGGCATACTCTGTCCGTCTAAACTCGCAATGTGAGTCATTCTCTTTTTACCAAATCGTTTCCAAAACCCTATTTGTTTTCAAAGTTATAATTACAGGAATTAAGTATTTGTAATCTTCAATTACTGCCGGTATGTGGGGTTTTGTATACATTACTTGATAACCGTCACCATTGGACAACGGGTTAGCCAATGGGTGATATGACCATAGTCACAGATACGGTCGAGTGAAAAATACCGATTTGGGGTAACTGGTTGATATATAAACATTGTAATCGCTCTTAATACTGTAGATTATAACAATGTGTCATTTTGTACAAATTGAATGACTCGCCAGTATTTCCCCGCTGATAAAATTTTTTTAAACATGTTTCAGGTGATTTACTGTGAACAAGGAAAAGTGTCGTGTAGCACTCCAGCTTGAATGAAGTGGCTCAGTAAATAAATAAACATGTTTTGTAATTAGGGGATTTCCCAGTGAAATTCCTTTATTGTAAATCACGGGGTTTGTCCCAAAACTTGAAATAAAATAATTGGGTGTTTTCAGTTTTAAACGATCCTGTTAAAATTTCCGCTGCCAAATCAACCACCAATACCACGGGTTTCTGTCCAACGGCTTTCGGACCGGGCAACTGGGTCGGGGGCCGTGACATAGAGGCTTAAGAACCTACTGCCATAAAGGTTTCCAAACAACCTACAAAGTATTGAAACCGTCTAAGTCCCACAACCTTCAAGGTTGTGAGACTTGTGTTTTGGTAAAGTGTGAACAATGGAGCCTTTCCAACTTGGATTCCAGTACCTCACTTAGTTATTTAATCCATTTTCTTTAACCTAAGTCATCAAGTAAATTTTCTAGTAACAAAGTGTCCAAACTACACCAAGTCTACAAACATTTGCCATGATTGGAATGCACTAGTCTAGTTTGAGTTTCACTTGGTTACTTGATGATTTAGATTATTCACTTTCATTCTTTTCCCATTAATGACCAACCGAAACCATCAACTAAGTTGATGATTTTGTGCTTTGGTGAATCCATACAATGAGGTTAAATGGATGGAATTCATCCTACCTCCATGCATGACCATATATAACTCGGACTAAATATATAAATACATATATATATTAATATATATATATACACCTTTGAATCGAATCATGACATCAACCAAACCAATGGTTGAATGTTATCCGTTATAGTAATTTTCATCTTGGCCTAAGTTCCTCAAATTATGGATTCTAATAGGTGAATCAGTAACCATGAAAACATGACCAACATAGTGTCCATATGAGTGCTTTTAGACAAGGTGTACTTTCTTGCAATATACATACTTTCATACTACTTTAAACTTCTAATCTAACTCGATACCGAACTCCATAATTCACACGCCTTTATTTTCCCCTTGTAGGGTGACCTCGGCGAACCCGAACTCCCAAGACTGTTCACTCACGTTTTTTGAAGCTTTTTCAAAACCGTGAGTATACAAGACCCCCTTTATTTTAAACACACTTTGGGTGTAACATATGTAAACTATCAAAATTCACACTTATACATGCAATCACACTATTCAGTCAACCAATCCAATTATACATGCTATGATGATATGCTTAGGATACATACATGCTAGAAGCCATTCTTGCACTATACTTGTCATTAACTTCCTGAGTCTACCTTAACATGTATAGCACTATAGGAGTAACACATCGCCCATTTGATGGGTCATTGTTAAGTATTCAATCGTTTAACGGTCTTGTTCATTGTGATGGAAAGATTACGCTAGTGGACACTTTAGGTTGACTTGTATTTATTGCATGCCCAGCCTTGTATTTTATGCCTTAGTATACATTTTATGTCATGTTTGGACTGAATCAATCTTTTATTGCGTATGTAACGCCTCGTATTTTTGTATTTTTATATTTTTTAGAAAATTCAAGTTCGTTTTCTATTTTTAGAAAATCAGATCGAAAAACGGAATAAAAACGTAAAACGACGCATTTTTACGCGATATCAATTACTACCGACACTATTTTATTATTTTTAAATCAAAAATTATTATTTACAACATTACACAACGTTCGGGTTTTGAAAACGGGTTCGTAAGTGCGATCGGGCCACTTAACACACGGGGATTGGGCTTGTGGGCCTTGGGCCCAAGCCCACTAATCTAAAACCTAACTATAAAAGAGTTACCAAAACCCTAACCTCCTCATTTTCACCAGCCGCTACCCAATCTATTTTCCCTCCCAAATGCTCTCAACCTGCAGACATTATCAAATACACACACACACACACACACATACACAGATCAAAGAAGCCCTCCTAATCATCTCCCTTCCCTCTCTCTCGAGCCCTACTGCCAACACACACAATCAACACAGCCCCCCTGCTCTCCTGCGATGCTTCTGGTCGATGACGACCGGTGCCGATTAACCACTGGCTGTCGACGGTGTACCTGCCGACAACACCCTCTCACACTCCTGTTAATCTTGTCCGGCGAGAGTCTTTGAGCGGCGGCGGTGGAAAGGTTTACCGGTGCAGAGATGAAGAGGCGAGGTGGGGTGGTGATGACCACCTTTTCCGGCGAAGGTTCGCCATTGGCGGCGGAGGTGGCGGTGGCACTGCGTTCCTTCGACAAGTTTAACCGTGGTTGATGATGTTCGGATTGGTCACAAGGTAGCGTGCTTCTTTTTCTCAGATTCATCTCGGGTCGGTTTGGATTAGTCGCGATCTAGCTTTGTGGTTCGTCTTGGTTCGGGTTAGGGTTTGATTCAACAAAGTTCAGTTTTGTTTTGGGTTTTGCGAACCAAGTCAACAACTCGGGTCAGTTTTGGGCGGCTCAGGAGCATCGGTTCGGCTCAACAGTTAACCGGTTAAGTTATGGGCCTTGGTTCAGTCAGTTCGGGTCAGACCCGGTCAACTGGCCAGTCACGGTCAAAGCAGGTCAATGGACAGATTTGAGTCATGTTGATTCTCGCTCAGTCAACTCCAGTCAGCTGAGGTCAAACTCAGTCAACGCGAGCTCGGTAAACTTTTAACGACGTTTATTAAATTATTTATATTGTTTGTATATGTTATCTAGTTTAAAACGAAGTTCGATACGATACACTTATTGATTTAATTGTGTTTTGACACGTCGATGGAAATTTTATATATATTTTGATATTGCTTTGATTTTTGTTGCGTTTTGACAAATATATAAGCGACAACTTGTGTTGTCGGGATCTTCCACAAACAGAGGAAACTCTGTCCGATTTTCGTGAATATATATATATATAGGGTTGGGTTATATGGAAAACCCCATATTTTTTAGAAAACCTTGGAAACCCAACCTCATCCGTTGATTTTGTTTCATCCAAGTAGATCAATGGTTGAGCTTTTTTTGGTGTCTTTTACATTTAAATAAAACCATAAATTATACACAAGTAAAGGAGAAGGGCATTTAAGGTATTGAAAATCTGACTTTTCTCTCACACACATCAACTTTATTTCTCTTACACACATGTTATCTCTCTCTCCTCTCTCCTCTGTCTTCAATCAAGATCATGATGAACACCAAACACAAGTTTAGATCTTCAAGTTCAAATCTACATCGTGTGAAAAGAGAAAATGTTTCAAGATTGTTGTTTTAGAGAGAGAACGACAGCAAGATGAAGGTTTTTAGAGAGAGGAATTTGTTGTTTTAGAGAGAGAAACAACAATCTTCATCATGTTCATCTATAACACCAAGAACACACATACAAGTGTGTGAGAGAGAAAAAGTTTGAAGTTGTTGTTTTAGAGAGAGAACGATGGCACGATGAATGTTTTTAGAGAGAGAAAGTTGATGTTTTAGATAGAGAAACAACAATCTTTATCACAAAGACACACGCACAAGTGTGTTTGAGAGAAGAAGGTTTGAAGATCTTCTTCGTGTTCATCGAACGGTTCTAGATCCGGTAAGTGTTCTTGAAATATCATTTCACACTTGATTTTTTGTTGAAATGGTTGTTAATATGTTTTTATGGGCTGAAAGTGTTCTAGTAATGGTTAATGTTCATGTATTTTAAATAAATCAAAAACTTTAGGATGAGATTTTGAACGGGTTTTTTTGTTGGTTTGGTTGCTTGTTTGGGGATTTTGATCTTAACAATAATTGTTTTTTTTGTTGGTTTGGTTGCTGGTTTGGGCTTTTGATCTGAACAGTGTTTTTTTTGTTGGGTTGTTTGATTTACAGAAACAGACCCATAACATGTGTTAAGCACCTGTTAGAATGATATATAACGGGTGTTGATTTACAGAAATAGATCCATAAAGATATTCAATTGACAAGCTGGATGGATGTAGGCGACGTTAATGCGGGGACATTGAATAAGTCACATCTTTTGGGAAAGAACTCTTCGTTCGTTTATAACATGTGTTAGTGGTTCATGCTGTAACAGAACACCATAATGTAACCTGACATGTAGTATAACATGTGTTAAGCCCCCGATAGAATGATATATAACGTGTGTTAACCTTTGTTAATTTAAAAAAAAACAAGAAATATCTATTTTATTTTTACTGATGTTTAAAATATCCGATAATGTGGATACCGAGCGTAACACTTGTACAAGTATTACATGTACAAGTTAGTATGGTAACACATGTACCGGTAATTTTGGAATATATAATATGAAACGGGTCATTTGTTGTGCACATTTTGGAATATATAACATGTGTTAAGCCTCTGTTATAATCTTTTTGTAAGTTTAACTTTAGGGCCTTAACACTGATGTACATGTAGTTACATTTGTGTTAATAAGTTTAACTTTAGGGCCTTAATACTGATGTACTTGTTTTGTTCATAGGTGAATGGATGTCTATGTTCAAAATAAAGATGGTTATCAAGACGCAAAGCGTAGCAAGATTTTTTAACATTTATGATAGTTTTTTGATCATCTTTATATATTTAAGTTTGTATAAACATTTTTGTTACCTTTAAGTATGATTGTAATGCGTGCAATTACTAACAACCCATGATGACAAGTGACTTTTGTTTTGATTAACATTTGTAAATGTTGGTCACTTCATTCCTTTGGTACACATGTGTTACATACGTTAAAAAGGCAACGTTACATATGTAACAATGGTCGTTACATATGTAACAATGGTTGTTATATATGTAATATATTTAATGAAAAATAATAAACTACTATTAAACGTATGAGCTATTGAATATCACCCTGTATGCAAGATATATTACCCCGAAGTGTAACACATGTTACAACAGTATATGCACATCATAGTGTTACGATCAGTATATGCACATCATAGTGTTTTGCAAACCACTTTCATATACATTAATACAAGTCGGGTTACAACAAAAATTACAATGGATGCTTAACACATGTTATCATATGTATACAAGTCGGGTTACAACAAGATTACCATATTAACTAAGCCCACCATTAAACCCATCGCCTCCGTCGACTGTTTTCACCCTTATCACATGTTAAGCAACTACATGTTCCAAGTAATATCTATGTTAACACACGTTATATATCATTCTAACAGGGGCTTAACACATGTTATACATGAACACATGTCAGGTTACATCATGGTGTTCTGTTACAGTATTACCACTAACACATGTTATAAATGAACGAAAAGTTCTTTCCCAAAAAATGTGACTTATTCAATATCTTTTTTTTAACACATGTCCCCGCATTAACGTCGCCTACATCCATCCAGCTTGTCAATTGAATATCTTTATGGGTCTGTTTCTTTAAATCAACACACGTTATATATCATTCTAACAGGGGCCTAACACATGTTATGGGTCTATTTCTGTATTATAACACACAAAAACAGTTACTATTCAGATCAAAAGCCCAAAACAAAGCAACCTAACCAACAAAAAACAGTTACTATTCAGATCCAAATCCCCAAACAAGCAACCAAACCAACAAAAAAACAGTTACTACTCAGATCAAAATCCCCAAACAAGCAACCAAACCAAACACAATTTTTTAACATAAAAATGATTTTAAAACAAAAATAATTAATCCATGGATCAAAATCAACAAGTTTGAAACCAAAACAAGTAATCCATGGATCAAAATTAAAATTTATAAATACCATTATTGATTGTTGGAGACATAAATCAACACAGAAGAATGAAAACCAAACTAAAATCAATAGCATTGAAATATTATTACCTATAAACGTCCTTCTTTCTTTTGAAACAAAAATCAATGGTATTGAAAATTAAAAATCTTTTGGCAGCATTCTTAATTCTGGAAAAAATAAAACCAATTGTGAAGAATGAAAATCAAAGTAAATGACAATTAATTATCAAAACCAACTTATTATTGAAAGGAAACTAAAACCAAAATGAAAATATTTTGACAGCATCTTGATTCTTTGATTTCTTTTATGAAAATAACAACATCAACGGCATAATCGTTGTACAAACCTGAAACATTTTCTTCATTGTCGTTGTCAAACTCGATGCCAAACTCTGGTAACATTAATTCAAGCATTATTGGTGGAGGCTCCATGGTACATTAATGGTGGATCTCGTACTAAAGATCTTGTTTAAGAAGATGAAGAGGATTTGAAAAATTTCCCTTTTAAAATAAATAAGCTAAAAGAAATGGTGGTTGTACGATGATGTGAGATGCATTAATTAGAGTTGTCAAATCAGATGGGGATAAGATCTTTTGGGTTGGGAGGTTAAATGTAAAGTTACAATTATACCCTCAAAAGCAAAAAGTATAGTCAAGTTGTCTGTGTATACGTGGCTGATTGTAGGCCTTGTGATGGGTTTCTAAGGTTTTCTCAAAATAGAGGGTTTTCTCCCTAGCATTATCCTATATATATATATATATATATTATAGCCGAAACACCAATAAAAAAACGTATCGAAACTCTAATGAAGTTTATAAAGTAAATATAAACGAATATATTATTTTATGTTGACACTTTTATAACTTCCAACGCCCTAATTCTTTACTTATGCGAGAACGAGACTCGTGTTCTTCAAGAACTGAAAGGTTACCTCAGTGACCCATCCTTCAAGTCTTCAACTCTCCACGAGACGTGGAATGCGTTGCAAAACAGTGAGCATACTCGACCCTTTTTACGTTTTAACGCATTTTTGGGGTGCGACATGTATACAAAATCCACTTTACACCATCGATTATAATCAAACACACAATTCATCGAACACGTTCGTTGTTATGCTTAGGTTGTTAATACTTGTTAGTTTCAACTTGTATTCCCATGATATTGTTATGCTTAGGCTGTTTATGCATGCTAGTTTAAAAATCATAATTTCATACTATGTGTTATGTTTAAGTTGTTTATGTATGCTCGTTTCGACTTGAATAATAAATGCTATGTGAATTTGAGACAAACTTTTATACTTATAATTATATTCAAACTTGTATGCTTGCCAGTGCTTTTGTACTGATCCATGCTTTTAATACATGTTGCAGGATTGTGACAGATGAATCCAGTAGGATTGCCTAGAAACGCATTTAAACTTTATTGCTCGTTGTATTGTAATTTGCTTTCAATCCTGTTGTATTCTGTTTCCAATACTTGTAATAATTAATTATCAATGAAATGAATTTAATTATTTGAATACTTATTGTGCATTATTTATTTTAATCTTGTGGTATTCTAGATCAAACCATGTAAAATGTAATTATTAAATACTTGACACAAAATAGCATTATGAGGTCTCTTGCAATCTACACACTTCGTCTCATCCCGATGTTTCCGCCATCGGTTGGGGTGTGATAGCGTATGCTAGTACCAAACTTGTATGCTCGCCAACGCATTATGTGTTAGGGGTGAGCAAAATCAGTTACCCGACCCGACAAATACCCGACCCGACCCGATACCCGAGAAGCATGAAAATAAATACCCGAAATAATACCCTATTTGTAAAATCGGTTCCGGTTCTTTTGTTAATCAGGTACATCGGTCTTCGGGTAAAGAACTGACCCGGATTCTATGATATCAGCTTGACCCAAAATTCCAAAACTCCTAAATCAATTCCCACATGCATCTACGAAGCTAAACATGGGGGGAAACAACAAGTTAGACCATTGGCTCCAGCTGCTGTAGATCACCACCTGACCATACATTCTGCAGTGCACTCGAGTCTCGACATCCCCTCAAGCCATTTGACAATGGAGAAGTGAATAAGTATCAGCATTCACTTTGATTTCAGCTTGAAACATTTGAATCCTAGTTCCATTTCAGCAATTTAGCCGATTATTGGTGAGTTCCATTTCAATCCTAGTTCCATAACTGTTATTGGCTGAAACAAATTTTGTTGGTTAATCTTATTGCAAATGTTAATTTTTTTATCATCTAAACTGAAAAAATTATAGGAATTTGCAGTTTTTTGATGTTTTATAGTTGATGTTGTGTTTATGCTTCTATCTAAGGTCTAGTAACACTTATTAATACCTATGCACACCAAGTGTTCGATATAATGTCCGAGTGAAAAATTTGATGAAAATATGAAACCAAAAGTTGTTTCATTGCTAACATAGAATAAATAAACCTTGTAACCCAAAATTCATAACTTAAACATCAAAAAATCCAAAAAGTATTAAGAACTTCAAATGTAAGAAATCAAAACAAAATCCAACAAATGCAAAGCAAACGAACTGAAACCGATACTACTTTAAGAAGTTTAAGTCCTTTCTCCTTTTTCCGTATCCATCTCCAGCTATCCGTTAATCGACATCGATGTTCATGTGATCCGGTTCCACTTGATCATAAATTTCTACATGAAATATATATATATATATATATAATGATAAATACAACGTAAACAACAAACTAAGGATGTGTATCGGTGTATGTGAAAATTACCTTTTCCAATATCATCAAACTCTACCGAATCTTCGATGTAGATTTTCTTTTTAATTGATGCACGAATCCAATCCCTAGTACATATTAATGCCTCGACAATCGGAGTTGATAAAGAAGTTCGATAAGTGTCGATAACTCTTCCTCCTGTACTAAACGCCTCCTCAGAAGCAACACTAGATACCAGGATAGCCAATATGTCTATACTGATTGGAAGAAAATCTAATTAACACTATCGTATTATTATAAGTAATATAAATAAACTACTAATTAGTAAACATACCTTTCGCCATTTTCGCAAATACAGGGTATTTTGAAGATGCAGCCTTCCACCAACCCAGAATATCAAATCCCTTGTAATGGGCCTCCTCTCCATCGTCTAGGTACCTTTCAAGTTCTGACTTGGTTACATAAGATGTAGAACTGCCATCCGCTTTAAATTCTGCAAAAAAAAAAATCACTCTCTCCTTGTGCTGATGGTTCAAAGTTCTCCTGACTTGGTGAAACTTTATCTGAACCTTGTTTTTCACTGCTTGATGCATAATGCTCATACAAATGCTTCAATTCGTCCTTTATACTTGTAACTACATTTTTAACTCGTTTCTTCAAATTATCTTCTGTTTCTTCATCTTTTTTTTCAGCCCTGAATATTCTCTCAAATCTAAACTGAATAACACGAACCTTTAACCTCGGATCTAAAATTGCAGCAAAATACAGAATGTAATTAAAGGATTTGCCAGTCGGTAGATTTCTCCAGTACTTGTCGAACTTCTGGTGCATCTTAGCACCCATAAGTTTACCTTCCAAGTCAGCTCCATCTTTCATGTTCCTTAAATGCTTGTCTATATCCATAACCTCGCTAAAAAATAAATTAACGGTAACTGTTTTTGTAGCAGAAGCGTTGTCAGTTTTACGCTGAAACAAGTCTAACACACTTGCCAATTGTCTCGCGTAGCACCAGTCACTAACTCTAGGAGCATCATCACCCAAATCATTTTTGTAATTTGGGTCATCCAGATCATATCTGCTAAACGCCTTCTCAAATTTTTCTGCCTTGTCTAACATCTCCCAAGTCGAGTTCCATCTTGTAGCCACATCTATACCTATTAATGCTTTGCTTTCGATCTTTTCTGCCTTAACACATTTTTTTAAAGTGTCTAATCGCTGAGGAGACATTCTAATATAGCGAATTACATCTCTGATACGATCTATGCATGTTGACCTATCACGTAAGCCGTCTTTCACAATCAGATTGATTATGTGTGCCATACATCGGATATGCAAGTATCTCCCGTCGAACAAGAGGTTGTTTAACCTACTTTTTATAAACTGTATGGAAACATCATTAGCTGACGCGTTATCTAATGTAATGGTCAGCACATTTTCAATGTCCCATTCTTTTAAACATTGAATAAGGGACCTACCTATCTCGTCTCCCTTGTGGCTGAATATTTACTTGAAGTTGATGATCCTTTTGTGTAACACCGTGTTGTCATCTATAAAATGAGTTGTAACACACATATAGTTAACCCGCTGATTTGAAGTCCACGTGTCTGTGGTTAGAGACACACGTGTGCTATTCTTTGCAAAAAATGACTTCAACTTCCCCTTTTTCCTCTAAGAATATTTCCCCTATATATCTCGCAATCGTAAACCTGCTAGGCATCTTAAAATTCGGATTAAAACTTTCTATAACCCTTCTAAATCCCTGATGCTCAACGGTTGAAAACGGGACCTCGTTTATTAACACCATCTCTGCTATGGCTCTTCTACTTGCTTTCGCACAATACTTCCATGCCTTTACCTCACCACTACCGCCCTCGCCATCATCGCCTTTTTTCAAAAAAATATTGCTTTGGTTTTTTAAAAATTCCGAATGTTTTTCACATCTCCTACTGTGTTTACTCAACGCCGATGTGCCATTTTTATACGGGTCTGCAGCCAAATCCTTCGAGCAATGCTTGCATCTTTCCCGTTGGTTTCCATCCTAATCTTGATACTTCTCAAAATCAATCCAAACAGTAGATTTTCCAGATGTTTTAGAACCTGTCGTTTTCTTCGTTGTTGTGGTTTTAATTTTCTTTTTTGCGGTTTGTTTTTCGACATTTTGTGACTTCCTCTTTCCTCTTCCGTCCACATGAGAATCGTCGCTTGACACATTCTCGATGTCGACATTTGATGAATCCATCTACAGTTTATCATAAAACATAAAATCAATTACGTAATCATTAAAGGGGTTATTGTATCAAAGATTTCATGTAAATGGGTCACTTAGTTTAGTCTAGAAGATATATGATTATTGAACTCTAATATTTACAAAAATATGAGGCTTCTTAATGAATGACTTTTAAATTTGAATGAAAGTCGGAAAACTGGATAAAAAAACTAACTAATGTTTAACAATTGGTTCTTAGACCCATGTTAATCTACCAAATTATACACAATATCCGTTCTGATAATGATATTAGGTGACTAATCGCTGAATAATAATTAATTTGTTTACAAGAACTGGACGACTTGAAGCTGCTATTCATGCTGCGTGTAGGAAGCAGAGTAGCAGGCTGTTCGCAGCCGGACCGACTGCTGCATGTTCGCAGCTGGTCTACAGCATGTTCGCAGCAAAATAATACACGAATTAACATGCCTCAAAAGGGATACGAGTTGCAGCGAAATAATACACGAATTAACGTACCTTGACGGCTCGGTTGGACGATTTCTTTTGCTAAGTCAATCTGCAGGTCCTATCTTTTATGCAGTAGGTCGTAGGGAATGTATTTGTTTAGGTTAATTTCAAAGATAATTGAATAAAAATAAATGATAATCCTATCTTTTATGCAGTAGGTCGTAGGGATTGTATTTGTTTTAGAATAGGAATTAGGAAACCAACTTTTGCATGATATCTTTTATTTTCAAAAAAAAATTCGTGAAAATCTTGCTGCTTGCATGGGTATAGGACAAATTTTGCATGAGTATATCTTTTATTTTCAATGAGGATATCAGAATATGCAATAGTTTTAATATATCTTTTATTTTCGAAAATTTTTCACTTGGTTTTATTATATCTTTTAAAAGCCTAATTATTATCACAATCAAAATTGTTATATACGGTTTAAGTTTTTTTTATTTATCACTTTATCCGATAACATCATGTTATCTAATATCGATTCGTATTTAAATTTGTTATACGGTTTAATTTGTTACGAACTTCTTACTTTTTTACTCGAAATTATCTAATATCGATTCGTATTGAAATGCGATGTCACATAATTCAAAACTTAATCGAAATCAAATCAAATGTATTGAATTCAAGAACACTATAAAACAATATCAAACAAAAAAATAAAGCCTTCGTCTTTGGATTCTTTTCCATCTTCAGCCATAACCGCACACGCTAATTGTCATTATGTTGGCTTGAACATGTACCAGGTCGTTCTCGACATCTTTTAATATGTTTTAGCATTACCACTTTTCCATTTTTAACCTTGTCTGCAGCGACAACCATCGCGCAGTGCTTGCATCTTGCCTTAGCATTACCATCCTCATCAACAAGCTTATCAAACTCGTCCCAAACATTAGTATTAACTGTATTTCGATTTCGAACCATCTATATATAAACAACAATATGACATGTGTATTAAATATAAACAACAAATTCATGGAATTAAATATGACATGTGTATCTTCTATTGATTTAGGATTTGTATTGCTTACCTTGTCAAGGAACAACCCTAGCTTGTTGAATGAAAAAGATGCAGCACAACAGATCGTCTAATACTGTTAATTGTTATGCATATGTTTATATAAGTTGTTAATAAGATTAGATATATCAAGTAAAAGTGTGCTGCATATATGTTTCATTCGGTATTGGGCCTAAGCCCAATGAATAACCTGCATGTTATTAGGAGATGTATAAAGTAAATCGGTTCCCATTTCTAGTTTCGGGTTTTCAAGGAAAATCTACCCGAAACCGACCCGACTCGATTACACAATGATTAACAGAACCGACTAAGTAACCGACCTACCTAGGTTCGGGTCGGGTTAGGTACAATATCGGTTCGGTTCTCAGTTCTTTTAGGTCCGGGCCTAAATTTGCTCACCCTTATTATGTGTTGACCGTTACTTTAGCATATGTTGTAGGAATTTGATGATGAGATATTTTAAGAAATCAACTAGGATGGACTTAGAAATGCACCATTTTAATTTATTGTATTTCCTTTTATGTGATTGTGATCAAACTTGCTAGATGTTGTACTTTTATCTTCCAAAACAATGTAATTTGCTTGGAATGAAATGAAATTTTATTTATTTAGATACTGTCACATTTAGTCAAGTTATGAAGTCTCGAGTAATCTCGTTTTTGTCTCACTCCAATGTTTCCGCCATCAGTTGGGGTGTGACATGAGCATAACTGATATTACTCATGTAATATGAACGGTTGCTCAAGCTTCATTTCTTCTTTTTGACGATAAGACAAGTTCAAGCGAACCAATAAATTATAGAAAAGGATCAAGGTAGCACAAGAATCAACAAGGGAGTAAAGTAGTTAAATGAGGTCATGAACTTCATAATGGAGATAAATCAAATGAATGAGGTTCATGAACCTCACTAAGGGTTGTACGTTATAGTAGTGGTAGACCTAGGATTTATTTTATGAGTAGGGTGGGGGGATTGGAGGGTTTCACACATGGTTTATGTCACACCCTCAATTTCCACATGCGGAGTTTTACCGCGAGGTGTGTGACCGACCAGGATCTAACCACTAATCATGTCGAACCAGCTATTCGAAACCATAAAACTTCACTAACGACATGATTAGCGAATAAGTTTAATTGTCCAAAACACAGTTTATAACACAGCGGAAAAATAAAGTAAAAAACCAACAAAAACCAAAACCACAGATTAAGTAAATGTATAAAAAGATAAAGTGTTTAGCAAACCACCACTCCTGCCGATTGCAATGCCCATCCTTAGTTGTACCTGCTGACCTGCAAGCATGTAACTACGTGTCAACAATAAAGTTGGCGAATTCACAAAGTTTAAGTTTAGTAAAAGTAAAGTTCACAACGTTTTTGATATAAGTATGACTCGGGTAGCTAACCCTCATCGTATGACTAAACTGTGTACCGAATGTTGACATTTTCGTTTGTGCCCTCAATAATGTCTATCAGCATTAAAGCAAGAGTGATGGTTAAAAGTTCACGCCCGACCTTCAGCATGGTGTGAGGTTTGTCAAACCTAATAGCGCTATCAACTAATACCCCGCGTATGCCCACCCGACAATTTAATCGGTAAAATGCAGGGACTTTCATGATAGAGTTTTTCGTTTAGTCCAAATGTACTATCCACCTCCAGTGGATAGCATGTTTCAGTGGTCCACACAAGGGACGCGCGCGTAGCCCAAACCAGGACTACCGTAAAAAGTGTTGTCCCAAACTAGGGACGCATGTTTTTAGAAAGAGTTGTAAACTCACCTTAGGTTGTTCGGTAGTAAACTTGAAAGGTAATCAGGAAATTCAATCCCTTCCTGATATGTTTACCATTTCAATTAGTTTTAAGTTGTGAATTCCAACACGTAGTCTAACACATAGTCACCGAATCAGGTTGTCATGCAATTACACGTTTTAGGTAAGTTAGAGTAGATGATCGTCTAATTCCATATAACACATTCACCGACACCCATTAACATTACTAATATAACACTTTGTTGCAACATATAAGCATGTTTAAAACATCCACAAACATTTTCAGCTCATTGCAAGTTCATGTCCGTTTTAGGCAGTTTTCCAGAATTTATTTAAAATACTAAATGAACTCATAAGATCATGATATTTTACACAACAAGTTATTTGGTTCCTGAATACTAATGTATTTTTCTCATGACCTGAATCTTTACAAAAAAAATAATACTAAAAATCATTCTTTACACCCAGGTCTGATTTACAACCTTTTGATGGCAGTTTACGCCAAAAGTTATTTAAAAATCCTCGTTTATTTTTTTTATTCCAGTTGGAGATTTTTGGAATCACCTGGAAGTACTTACAGTAAAAATTTCAGATCATAACTCAATTCCTACATTGAGTTATGACATTCGTAATGGGCAGCAAATTCAGACGAAAAAGGCAGCCTAGACCTTTGACACGAATTAAATCATTTAAAATACCAAACGAAGTCGAAAAAATGCGATTCTAGTTGAGTTTGAAAGATATTTCCTGGAAGTTCATCTTAGACTCAAGAAACATCACTTTTTAGTAACTTTTGACCCGGTTACACCCGACTAAAGTCGGCTGTAATGTTCGGGACAGAATCCGTTTAGTCACCCGCCCCCACTAATGATTAATTAATGAACCCAATAACTTATAACTATAAATCACAACAGGTTTTTATCACAAATTAGATCATGTAGTAACCAATATATCACTAACCACTGAGTTAAACCCATAATCAACACCCGAAAGACATATCCGAACCCGTGATCAACACAACATCAAAAATCATCAACTAATCCTAAAACGCAGCCAAGTAGACTCCATAAAATCATGCATGAACACTTAACAATACTACCAATCACATGTTCAACCTGTAAACAAAACCCTAGCGACAGAATCCAACTCATGTTCGATTATAATATCAACAACCATCATGTAAAGCAACTTTATACTACTAGTATCATCATAGAACAGAAAAACGCAGCCATATTACAAGAGTTTTAACTACCGAAACATGAATGGACATTATAATCACGCATTAAAAGGCGATACCTAGTGATGATGGGGATTTGACTGCCTTGAAAACGAGACCTTTGAGTTCTGTTTTGCGTCCACAGCTGAAGAGGAGGGAGAGGTCGCAGGTTGCCCTTAGGGTTTGAGTAGTTTGTGAGGTATACATGCATAATTACTGATGCGTACGGTGTGTTATGGTTTTTAATGTATATTTTTAGCCCTTTTTACACGTTAGTCAAGTTTTAAATTTATCAAACACGATATTTTACTAACACCAAACACACATATGGGCAAGTGCACCCATCGTGAGCGTAGTATAATGTTGGCAAGATACCGAGGTCGTCCAAGGACACAAGAGATTTTAATACCGGTTTATCCTCAACGTCTAATCAAATCAAAAGTTTAGAAAAATGTTTTAAACTAGAAAATAAAAACTAAAAATGCTGAAAATAAAAATAAAAGTAAAAACAGATAGACAAGATGAATCACTTGGATCCGACTCGTGTTTAGAGTAACCTTTGATTATTTCCACACTTTTACACTTTTTAAGAGATTATCTTAGTTATTGTAGTAGGCCCCTCTTTTGAAGGTGACGTTACCCTCAACCCAGTAGTTTGAGTCAGCAAGGATACAATCCTAAAGGGTTGGAATATTGAAAGATAATTAATTAAGTTATTAATGCATAATGTGGTAGGCCCCTCTTTTGTAGGTGACGTTACCTTCGGCTAAGTAGTCTGAGTCAGCAGGGATACAGTCCTAAGTAGCCGGGTTAAAGTTTTAATAGTAGCTTACATATGAGGGGATCAAAGAGTTTGGACCCCCGCCATCCAATACCGGTGGGTATTGAAGGAGGTCCTACTAAATTTGACCCAGGTCCTTGCAGGATCTATACACTGAACAAGGCAAGACTCTTACCAAACCATTCCCTTAACCCCTGACCAGGTAGCCAACATATCTCCATATAGACCGTGGAGATATGAATGGTGAAAATCTTTTATTTTATATAGACAGTAAAATAATGCCAAGACACCACAGACAAATGATAAGGAAGAATCACCTTCAACATAAGAAACTAGTTATTAAAGTCATTAATACATAACCAAATAAAAAGTGTGAAAAGATTAAAAATAAAAAGTATTACACTAGACACTTGTCTTCACCAAGTGATGTAAGAGACTTAGGCAAACATGGCCTTTGATTGTCAAGAACTCTTACGATCAATCTTGGATCCCGAGACTACTCACACACTCTATGATGGATGATGGATTATGGTGGTGGATGATGGTGTTGTGATGGTGGTGGGTGGTGGGTGAAGTGTGAGAGAGGTGGTGTGCCAATGGATGGTTTGCAAATGAGCCAAACACCCCTATTTATAGCCTGAACAGAAGCTCGGGCATGGCCCCGTGTCCATCCTCCTTCTCTTTCTTCATTAATTGCAGTTTGTCTGCATTAGTTGACCACGCCCCCGTGTCCGTTGGGCATGACCCCATGTGCAGAAGCGTATCTGTACTATCAAGATTTCCCTAGATTCTGCAAATCTTAGAGTTGACCACGACCCCGTGTCCGGTGGGCACGCCCCCGTGGTGGGTGATAGAAGCTTCTACAGCTTTGTCTTTTCTGCAGACACTTGGGTAGGCCCCCGTGCTCACTGAGCACGGGGCGTGTTCAGCCTTCTGTCTTCTTATTTTTGCTTGGGAAGATGTTGTCGGGGGGTCGGGCATGCCACGTTTATTCATTTTCTTGTATTTATGTTAGATTTAGCTGCCTTTCAGCTTCTTTTGTTCATTTGAGCTCATTTAATCCTGAAAATACAAAAAGGAAGACAAAAACATACTTTTTCCAACATTAGTACTAAAAAAGGGTTAGTTTTATGTCACATTTGATGTAATTTATATGTTGCATTTTGCACACATCAAATACCCCCACACTTGAATCTTTGCTTGTCCTCAAGCAAAACTCTTTATAATGTGGCTTTACACTCCCGAATGGAATGGGTAGAAGAGAAGATTTTTGGGCTTGTCATAGAGTGTCGGGATTTCCAAGATTCTTTATTAAGTTTTATTTTTATTTATTTACAATCCTATTCGTCATGATTTATTTAAAACATTACATAAGATAAATTACTTATTACGGCATAACATGCCTTTTTAAAATTCCATTTATATACAAGTTCACATACCTCACGGGGGATCACTCAACACTTGGCCGAAGATGTATTTTAGTGAATCACTCGAGAGCGGCATGGAACTTACTCCTACCATAAGCTTGCCAAGCAATCAATCCTCCTCCTTTTTAACTATACACCTTTGTAAATATCAAGAGGACTTTTGGGTGAAGGGTTAGGCTTGGGTTAAAGGTAGGTGGTTGGGTTAGTTGTTAGTAAAAGGGCAAAAGGCGTAAAAAGCGTCGGTTTTCGTAAGACTTTTTATTTTTGTAATTTTTATTTTGATGAAGCCATTATTCAAACAAAGTTATTTTTGATAAACTTGTTTGTTTATTTCTTTTTGCTTCATCATCATCATTTTTTTTTTTTGGGAAGTCATAAGAAAAACCGAGCTTGTTACTAAAACAAAGGGTTAAAAATAAAAAAAAAGTTTTGGTGGGTAAAAGGGTGTTTTGTTTTGGGTAAAGAAATAAAATGGTTTAGGCTCAAAGGGGTTAACTAGGGGGATTTTGGGTATGTGGTAAAAAAAATAATGGTGTAGAAATAAAAAAGGTTAGTCCTAATGCCTCCATCATTTACTTACTCGGGTTTAAGTTGGTAAGGACCGGGAATGTATCGTCGTGGCAAGTGTGACACCCCAGGAAAACCATGCAACTTAACTAGCTTCCTCAGTGAGTACGTACCAAATTTCGGGACGAAATTTCTTTCAACTTGGGGATAATGTGACAGCTCGTATTTCAGAACCTATCTTTGTGCTAAGTGTAGTATGTTTTGAACTTATGTGATTATGTGAACTTTGATGATTAATGAAATGTTATGTTTGATATGTGTTTATGTGTAACGAATGTATGTATATAAACGAACTGATCGCATAACACAACCCGATCGCACAAGCCCATTCGGGCTACACTCTTTGCATCCGAACCAAGGGCAGCCCAAAGCTGGGTTCGGCCCACTCCTCTTATACACATACATCTATCCATTAGGGAGTTTTGTTCCTCATAACTTGCAAACACAAGGAACACACACAAACCCTAATACCTCTCTTTCTCTCCTCTCAAACTCGACGGCAAACACCCCTCCTTTCCATCGAAGACTTCCTAGATTCGAATCATCCTTGTGTTATATCGGTTAGTGTTTTAATCAATAGTTGCATGATAGATGATATAGATGATGTGTTGGTTTACCTGATAATCTAGGGAGGTTATGTGCTTGATTATGATTTATGTTCATGAACTCGGCTCACATGTGTAATTGATAATGTTCATATAACTCGGAATTTGCATGATAATAATCAAGAACCGATTGTATATTACTCGGCCGTGATGTGTTTAGGTTAGACGATTTGTTATATTGTTATGTTGGTATGCATGCTAGTGATAAAGAATATGAATCAGGTTAATATGTTTAAGTGTTATGATTATTGTTCATGTGTCATTCATAATTAGGGTTCATGAGGAATTGGTTGGAATATGCTTGTTTTGATCGATTATTGTGTGGTTTGGAAACTGTTAGTTGTTGATTGATAACTACATAAATGGAAACAATAAAAATTGATTGCATGAAATTCGGAAATTTTAACTGATCGCACAAGACTCCTTGGTCGCACAAGATCTGATCTGATCGCACAAGGCAGTCGCACAAGATAGACTGATGTACAATAAGTTAGAACACATTGTACAACTAAGATATGCATGGTCGCACAAGGCCTGTGGATCGCACAAGAAGGTGCCGATCGCACAAGGCTTGGGCCTCACACAAACAACTTGAATTGCATTACTGTTGGGCCTCAAAGCCCAAGTCCAGTCGTACAAGTCTTGTTCAGTCGCACAAGCTGAACTGGACCGCACAAGGTTATTAAACTGTTTCATTTGTTGGGCCGTATACGTGTTGGACTGTTTATGTTATTTGGGTCGGGTTTATGGCTGATCGCACAACCCATTGTGGATCGCACAAGTTGTGCTGATCGCACAATAGGTTGGGCCGGCTATTCATATTGGGCTTTGTTATTTACTTGTCTGATATTGCTTACGTGTATGTCGTGTATACCATGTGTTCGTAACTTGCTACCTCTGTGTAAACATACGTGCACTATTTGAACCTAGACCTGACTTGTATGGTAACCCTGTTAGGATGTGGTTGACCTCTAGCAGCTCGATCGACCTTTACTTATCTGCCGAGCTAACCTAAGGTGAGTTCACACTTTCTACAAAGCATGGGATTCCCAGGGGTTGGGAATGGGTTAAGGAATATGGATTCCTCGTCCTTCTTGGGTAGGACAGTACGGGTTAAGGAATGTAATTCCTCGTCCTCATGGACAGTTAAATTCACTAAACCAAAACTCTATCACGAAGTCCCTCCTTTTATATCGACTTAATCGCCGGGCCAATGGCGAGCGGGTCATTAGTTAGATAGCGCTATTTAGGTCTGACAAGCCTCACACCGTGCCGCAGAGGACGGGCGTGAACTAATGGATCTGGGCACGTCAATGATGATAGACATTGACGCTAAGGGCACATAAACATGACTAAAGTCAGTGGTCGATATGGTAACGAGTCTAGTAGTATAAACATGGGGTAACCCCCACGGCCGGAGAGCCAGAGGATTTAACATGGGGTAGCCCCCACGGCTGCATTGCCAGTGTAAACGGGAATAAACAAAACACGTTTTTCAACTATGGGGTAACCACCACGGCAAGAAGGCCAGTTAAAGGAAACTATGTTTTTGGAATAACTTAAACCAACACCCAACTGTGAACTCGCTCAACTTTGGTGTTGACTCGTTACTACATGCTTTGCAGGTCACTAGGTTTAGAAGGAGCTTGCATGGGGAAGAGTCGTTATGGAGCATGGACATTGAGTGTTCATGATAAACTTAAATACTCTGAATTTACTATTTGGGTTTTGAACTATTTGCTTCCGCTGATAACTTAGACTTATTAAATTGTTTTTGGACACTAATTATATTGTGTGGTTGAACTTTTGATTACTTTACTTTATTGTTCAATATGATTGGTGGCTTGATCCTGGTCAGCCACGCCTCCAAGCGGTGATACTCCGCAGGTGGATTTTTGGGGGTGTGACAGCAAGTTCTAGAGTCGTAAGAACCAAGCGGCTATTCATACAAGAAACGAAAAATGAGCATTTAGTTTAAAGATATGTATTTGTATGCTCAATAAAGGCTCAAAACTCACTTTTTTGTGGGAATGGGTTTTTATGTGATCAAGTATATATAATCAAATTTTAACTAAACTTGTCATGCCGTTTCATAATTTTCTTATGTTGGTTCTTTTTATCACGACGCTATCGGTTGTAAATTTGTAAAAATATAACCTTTTTAGAATTTGAAATTCCCAAATTAAACCTAGACAAGTAAAAAAAATGAAAAATTTTTGAAAAAATTTGGGGTGATTAGCGGTTCCAATAGAGTTTTGTGTAAGGCTTGTAATTAGGACTTGCATGATTCAAGGTTTTAGCATCCCCCCCCCCACACACACACTTAAATTACACATTGTCCTCAATGTGTTCCAAAAATAAGTTTTTAGGTTGATTGAATGTGTAAAAAGGTGTGAAAAAGCAAAAATTTATGTTACTGGGCGTCTGGACACGGCCCCGTGGTGTCCGGGCACGGCCCCGTGTTCAGATCGCCAGTAACAGAAATTGGTAAAAAGAAACAGAAGCCTGGGCACGGGGGCGTGTTCAGCGAGCACGCCTCGTGTCCAGTTACCTGAACTGGGCATTTTCTGCAGATGGTTGGGCGAGCACGACCCCGTGCTGAACTTGCTGTAATGAAGAAAAGTTTTCGGGTGGCTCTGTTTTTGTGCATGGGGTGCTGGTTCAAGTTTCCCTTGGTATCCTTCACCATCCCGAGTGTGTTTTATTTATGAAAATTAAAACTAAACAAGAAAACATAAAAATTAATCTAAACTAAACTAAGGATAGTTCCGCGGAATGCCTCCGTGGTGCGCCACGTTTATAAGGGTCCTTGGCTAGACCCAAAGACTGGTCATATGTTACCCAAGTGGGATGTTTTGCATCCCATGCTACACCGACGGAGAGCATCATCCAAACTTGAGTCTATGACCTTCATGTAGTTGACCGGGTCGTCGTCTTCTACTCTTTTTCCAACTCCAAACTTCATTTCCTCGTCCCCAATCCTCAATGTTAGTGTTCCATTATTCATGTCTACCACTGCTTGGGCTGTAGCTAGGAATGGCCTCCCTAAGATGAGTGGTACTTCGGTATCTTCCTCCATATCTAGTATGACAAAGTCGGCCGGGAAGACAAATTCTCCGACTTAGACCAATAGATTTTCAGCGACACCTTGTGGGTATTTGACGGACCTATCGGCGAGTTGTATGCTTAATTTTGTAGGGCTTATTTTCCCTAGGCAGAGTCGGTTGAACATTGATGCGGGCATGAGGTTACTGCTAGCCCCGAGATCGGCTAGTGCGTTGTGAATGGGGGATTCCCCAATCGAGCAAGGAATTGTGAAGCTTCCAGGGTCAATTTTCTTTTGCGGGAGTTTGTTGAGTAGTAAGGCGGAGCATTCTTCGCCTAAATTAAATAATTGCAACGATTCAATTTTCCTTTTATGAGTGAGGAAGTCCCTCATAAATTTTGAATATTTAGGCATTTGAGTTAGGACTTCGATAAATGGAATATTAATATGCAATTGTTTTAGTAAATTTTTGAACTTTGCGAATTGCTCATCGGTCTTTTGACGAATTAACCGACCGGGGTATGGAACCGGAGGAGTCTTAGTAGGCTCTTGAATTGGTGGAGAAGCCTTCTCTTGTTGGGGCGTGGGTGGAGTTGTGGTTTGGCTAGATTGGCTTCTTTCAGTGGGAGGTAATGGAGCCTCCTCGGGACCCACGTTCGGTTTCTCAATGTGATGAGATGTACTTGTGCCTTTGGGTTGGTTTCGGTATTACTTGGTAACGCGCCTTGTGGTCTCTCGGAGAAATTCTGAGCTATTTGATTTAATTGTTTTTCAATGTTTTGAATACTAGCTTGTTGATTTCTAAAATTCGATTCCAATTGTTGAAATCGATCCGAGTTTTTCTTTTCGGTGTCGGAGATGAGGCGAGATACAGTATCTTCAAGCCTTTCTCGTCCACCTTGTTGTTGAGAGAAATTTTGTGACTCGATTCTTGGTTGTTGAAAGTTTGTTCGTTGGTTTAGATTTTATTGGTTACTACCATTGCCGGGTTCTCTCCAACCAAGGTTAGGGTGGTTACGCCATCCTTGGTTGTAGGTACCCGTTGGAGGACCCGACAGCCTAGGTCTATTATCAATGTAATTTACCGATTCTGTTTGATCATCTATTTCTTTCATACAACTCCAATTTTCATGTGGCCCACCACACCCCTCACAAGCCATGACCGAGGCTGTTTTTGCCATTTCTAGCTTTTTGATTTTTGAAGAAAAGGCCTCGATTTGGGCTTGTAAGGAAGTGCTTTCATCAACCTTATGGGCGCCCGGGGCAATAGATTTATTGCCTCGGGGAGTGTGCCACTGAAAATTGGTTTGAGCAATTTCCTCAATTTGATTATATATTTCATTTGGGCGACGATTACCTAAAAGTCCCCCGGAGCTAGAGTCAAGTGTTTGTCTTGTGTGTGGCAACAACCCATTATAGAAAGTGGATACTTGTTGCCATCCCGCAAGACCGTGATGAGGACACTTTCTTAGTAGCTCCTTGAAACTTTCCTAAGTTTCATACAAGGATTCCCTATCCTCTTGTGAATATGTATTAATTTCAGTCATTAATTTAGCCGTTTTAGCAGGAGGGAAATACTTATATTGAAACTTTTGGGCTAGTTCATCCCAGGTGTTTACCGAGCCAACTGGGACGGTATTAAGCCAAGCCTTAGCTCGGTCTTTTAGTGAGAATGGAAACATTCGAAGGAGGATGGCGTCGTTTGATGCTCCATTGATCCGAAAGGTATCACATATTTCTAAGAAATTAGTAATATGTAGATGGGGATCCTCGTCCGCAAGCCCATGGAAGGTTGCGGAGTTTTGAAGCATTTGTATCAAATGCGGCCGAAGTTCGAAGTTGTTGACTTCGACATTTGGTGCATTGATAGCGGCGTCAAGATTACCTACGGTGGGTCGTAGGTAATCCATGAGGGTACGTTGGTCCGCCATTGGAAGTGGGTCCCCCGAAACTTTCTCTTGGTTTTTAGCTTTTAGTCATCTTCTTAGAAAGCGTTCGGGTTCGTCTAGGGGTTCTTTTATGTCTCTACTAGAACTGGAGCTCTTAAACTACGTGGAAAATTCAGATGTGGCGCCTGGGTTCCAAGTCCTGCAATAAAGACAAAGAAGAACGTTGGTCAAAAGCTTCACCACGGCCCCGTGCTTAGGTGAACATGGCCCGTGGTTGGAGACACAGTAATTGTTTTCCGGATCCCTTACTGGGAAGTTTGACACGGCCCCGTGTTGCACTGACACAGCCCCGGGCTCAACTCTCTGTAACTCGGAAAATAAAAACTGTCAGTAACAATGCTGGGCACGGCCCGTGTCTGACCAGGCACGGCCCGTGCTGACCTCTGCAGAAACTGAAAAATTAAGAAAATCCTAAAAAATAGAAAAATTAGTAAAAACAATTAGGCCGTTGATTCCTAACTTTCTTAAAATCCTTGTGTCCCCGGCAGCGGCGCCAAAAACTTGATGGGTGCGGTGTGTTATGGTTTTTAATGTATATTTTAGCCCTTTTTACACATGTCAAGTTTTAAATTTATAAAACACGATATTTTACTAACACCAAACACACATATGGGGAAGTGCACCCAACGTGAGCGTAGTATAGTCTTGGCAAGATACCGAGGTCGTCCAAGGACACAAGAGATTTTAATACCGGTTTATCCTCAACGTCTAATCAAATCAAAAGTTTAGAAAAATGTTTTAAACTAGAAAATAAAAACTAAAAATGCTGAAAATAAAAATAAAAGTAAAAACAGATAGACAAGATGAATCACTTGGATCCGACTCGTGTTTAGTGTAACCTTTAATTATTTCCGGACTTTTCCACTTTTTAAGAGATTATCTTAGTTATTGTAGTAGGCCCCTCTTTTGAAGGTGACGTTACCCTCAACCCAGTAGTTTGAGTCAGCAAGGATACAATCCTAAAGGGTTAGATTATTGAAAGATAATTAATTAAGTTATTAATGCATAATGTGGTAGGCACCTCTTTTGAAGGTGACGTTACCCTCGGCTAAGTAGTCTGAGTCAGCAGGGATACAATCCTAAGTAGCCGGGTTAAAGTTTTAATAGTAGCTTACATATGAGGGGATCAAAGAGTTTGGACCCCCGCCATCCAATACCTGTGGGTATTTGAAGGAGGTCCTACTAAATTTGACCTAGGTCCTTGCAGGATCTATACACTGAACAAGGCAGGACTCTTACCAAACCATTCCCTTAACCCCCGACCAGGTAGCCAACATATCTCCATATAGACCGTGGAGATATGAATGGTGAAAATCTTTTATTTTATATAGACAGTAAAATAATGTCAAGACACCACGAACAAATGATAAGGAAGAATCAACTTCAACATAAGAAACTAGTTATTAAAGTCATTAATACATAACCAAATAAAAAGTGCGAAAAGATTAAAAATAAAAAGTATTACACTAGACACTTGTCTTCACCAAGTGATGTAAGAGACTTAGGCAAACATGGCCTTTGATTGTCAAGAACTCTTACGATCAATCTTGGATCCCGAGACTACTCACACACTCTATGATGGATGATGGTGGTGGATGATGGTGTTGTGATGGTGGTGGGTGGTGGGTGAAGTGTGAGAGAGGTGGTGTGCCAAGGGATGGTTTGCAAATGAGCCAAGCACCCCTATTTATAGCCTGAACAGAAGCTCGGGCACGGCCCCGTGTCCATCCTCCTTCTTTTTCTTCAATAATTGCAGTTTGTCTGCATTAGTTGACCACGCCCCCGTGTCCGCTTGGCACGACCCCATGTGTAGAAGCGTATCTGTACTATCAAGATTTCCCCAGATTCTGCGAATCTTAGAGTTGACCACGGCCCCGTGTCCGGTGGGCACACCCCCGTGGTGGGTGATAGAAGCTTCTACAGCTTTGTCTTTTCGGCAGACACTTGGGTACGCCACCGTGCTCACTGAGCATGGGGCGTGTTCAGCCTTCTGTCTTCTTATTTTTGCTCGGGAAGATGATGTCGGGGGGTCGGGCATGCCACGTTTATTCCTTTTCTTGTATTTATGTTAGATTTAGCTGCCTTTCTGCTTCTTTTGTTCATTTGAGCTCATTTAATCCTGAAAATACAAAAGGAAGACAAAAACATACTTTTTTCCAACATTAGAACTAAAAAAGGGTTAGTTTTATGCCACATTTGATGTAATTTATATGTTGCATTTTGCACACATCAATTACCTAAATAAATGGAAGTTTGTTTGGGGCGGTTAGGGAATTTGTGGGGTTGGGCCGTACAACATGGACTACATTGAGCTGGCTTTGAATAATGAAAAGTGGCCAGGTTGCACACAAGTTATAGTAATATACATGCATGCGCAAACAATGTAGAAACCATGTTGGTAGGTTGAATTAATACAAAAGAATGTAGAAATCATGTTGGCTAGTTAAATTAATATGAGAGAAAGAAAGTGAAGCCAATAAAGAATGTTTGGTTTTAGTTTTGATGGGCCACAACTAGGAAAATAAAATGGCAGCCATCGATTTGCTATAATTATTATATTTCTTTTTTTAAACACTAAACCAATTAATATATATGCCTATAATAAATTAGCAACGATAACATATAATATACACGTTATGGTTTGGACCTCCCAGGCTTCGGGTTTCTCGAGTGGGTTAAATCGACAAGCGAATTCATGCTTTGGTTCAAAGGTATAAACTGTTCGGGTCGGTTCAACACTAAAAATTGGATAAGTGTTTAGAATTTGGTTTCGTAGAAAAGTAAAGCGTAATATAAAATAATGTAGAAGACAAGTGAAGCGAACGATGCTAACCTCACGAGCACGGGTTGTCACAGTTTAGTCTCCGTTATTAGGACTACTTCTCTTATATTTTGTTTAAAGTAGCTTTTAGGAGGAGAAAATAGATTTGTTGTAATTTGATAGGAAACCAACTGACATTACTTACGCGTATTAAAGCGGACACCAACATTGTTGCTGAAGACTTTATTGGAGAGAAAAAACTTATATTGATTGTTGTATTTTACAAAGAAAAACAAGAGGCCTATTTATACAAAAACAATAATCTAAAAAACGGAAACATATTGAATGGACGGTGCTGGAAACAGGCTGGCGAATAGCTAGCAAATCTTTGATTGGAAATGATGACCAGATCTGATCCTATAATTTTGCCTTTGATAATCTTTTTCGTTTAACACTCCCCCTCAAGTTGAGTAGTGGGATCTCTAATACTTAACTTGCTCAGGATTTGTTGAATATTTTCTCATTAACCGCCTTTGTTAGGATATATGCTAATTGATCTTCAGACCGCACAAAAGGTAGTTCGAGTATCCCTGATTCTAGCTTTTTTTTAATGAAGTGTCTATCTACTTCTACATGCTTTGTACGATCATGCTGCACCGGATTTTCTGAGATTTGAATAGCTGCTTTGTTGTCACACATGATTCTAGTTGGTTCTGTCGGAGGAAAACCGACTTCAGTTAGAAGCTTCCGTATCCATAGTATTTCTATCAAGCCTCGTGCGATTCCTTGAAATTCTGCTTCTGCACTAGATAGAGCAACCACCTTTTGCTTCTTGCTTCTCCAGGTAACTAGATTTCCACCAACTAGGGTGAAATACCCTGATGTTGATTTTCGATCCCCTTTATCTCCGGCCCAGTCTGCATCAGTGTACCCTTGAATTTTCAGATGACCGTTTGATTTAAAGAGGACTCCATGGCCAATTGTTCTTTTGAGATATCTCATGATTCTACATACTGCTTCCATGTGTGCTATTTGACGCTGGTGCATAAACTGGCTAACCACACTTACTTCTTAAGCTATGTCAGGTCGTGTGTGTGAAAGATATACCAGCTTTCCTACTAGCCGTTGATACCTCTCTTTTTCGACTAGTTTTGCTCCTTCCTCCATTTGAAGTTTATGATTCACCATCATTGGTGTATCTGCTGGTTTGCAATCGATCATTCCCGTTTCGGCTAACATATCTAGGATGTATTTTTTTCTGGCAAATAAATATTCCTCGTTTGGACCTTAGTACTTCAATTCCAAGAAAATACTTAAGTCTTCCCAAGTCTTTCATTTCGAATTCTCGGAACAGGCTCTCTTTTAATTTTGTCATTTCTTCCTTGTCATTCCCCGTAATTATCATATCATCAACATATACAATTAGACATGTTACAAGTCTTCCTCTTTGTTTGGTGAACAAAGTGTGGTCTGAGTTGCTTTGTTTGAATCCATATCCTTTCATTGCGAGTGTAAATCTACCAAACCATGCTCGAGGAGATTGCTTTAGACCATAAAGGGATTTTTTTAACCGACATACTTCACCTGTCTTGAAATCTGTTGCAAAACCAGGAGGAGCTTCCATGTAAACTTCTTCTGTTAATTCTCCATGCAGAAAAGCGTTCTTTACGTCAAATTGATGAAGTGGCCAATTTTCGTTTGCAGCTATTGAGAAGAGGACTCTGATAGTGTTAATTTTGGCCACTGGTAAGAAGGTTTCCAAGTAGTCGATCCCGTATGTTTGAGTATATCCTTTAGCTACCAGTCGGGCTTTGTACCTCTCAATGATTCCATCTGACTTGTATATCACTGTAAAAACCCATCGACATCCCATGGGTTTCTTTCCTGGTGGGAGAGTACACTTTTCCCATGTATCATTTTTCATTAGGGCCTCCATCTCTATTCTCATTGCTTTTTTCCAGTTCTCAGATTCTAAGGCTTGTTTTACATTGGTTGGAGTATGTTCAGAATATAATGAGGAAGCAAACGCCTTAGCTTCATGAGACAGGCTCCCCCTGGCTATGTTGGCTACCGGATAATTTGAGTTTCGAGATTCCTTTTCTGGGGAATATTGCTTGGGAGGAACTCCCCTATTTGCCCTTGGTGGCAACACATACCATTCTGGTGCTTCCCTTGGTTCAACGTGCTCTGCTGTTGTTACCGGTTCTATGTGTTCATCATCACTATGATTAGGGGAGGCAGGAGAACTTCGTTCAGCTTGCTTCTGTTCTGATTGCTCATATTCATAATGATTAGGGGAAACATCAGAATTTTCAGGAATCTCATTGTTACTTACCTCGGGCATCAGGTTGGAGAGATTTTCTTCAGTGACACTGTGCTCAGTTGGTTGTGTTTTTGTGTCAGGTAGTGATTCTCCTTTGGTACTGTTATCTCCTCTGGTTATGACTTCCTCAGAAGATGGGAATCGAATCAGCCAACCCAGTGTGTCTATGTGTTCGTTCTCCCCCTGACCACTGGGTTGGGTGTTATAGAAGTATTCTGTTTCAAGAAAGTCAAGGTTCATAGTAGTGTGTGTGTGACGTGTTTTTGGGTTGTAACAACGATAACCTTTTTGATTAACTCCATAGCCCACAAACACACATTTCTCGGCACACGGGTCAAGTTTTGTTCGATTGGTTTTGGGTATGTGAACAAAGGCTAAGTAGCCAAAAATTCGTGGTTCAACAGTAAGAGGAGGAGGGATCTTGGCAAATTTTTCTAGGGCTTGTATGGGGGTTTTAGTTCAAGAATTTTTGTAGGAAGTTGATTTATAAGGTATACAGAAGATGTAACTGCTTCGGGCCAGAAGAATTTAGGGACTTTGGATTCGATTAGGAAGGCTCGAGTCATCTCAAGAATTATACGGTTTTTGCGTTCGGCGACTCCATTTTGTTCAGGAGTATGTGGACAGGTGGTTTGGTGAATTATCCCCTTGGTTTGGCAAAACTGTTTTATGGATGCATTAACGAATTCCCCCCATTGTCGGACCGAAGAATTTGAATTTCTTTTTGAAATTGAGTGTGAATCATAGTATGGAATATAGTAAATTTTTCAAAAACTTCAAACTTGTGTTTCAAGAAATAGACCCACGTCATACGGGTACAATCATCTATGAATAGCAAGAAATAACGAAAGCCTTGTCCCCCGTAATAGGGGATGGACCCCATACATCAGAATGAATTAATGAGAAATGCACATTAACTCTTGTATTATTTGGTTTGAAAGGTTGTCGATGGCTTTTAGCAAGAAAACAAGTTTCACAATTTATTTTATCACGAGGAGAAAAAAGTTTAGGGAATAAAAGATGTAGATACCCAGAGGATGGATGTCCGAGACGCCTATGCCATAACCATGCTTCCCAGTTTGTAGTTCCATGAGCCAGCATCACAGTACCTTGTTGAGCCATCTCATCCACATAGTACAACCCCTGATGCTCAGTGCCACGTCCGATAATCGTCCCCGTCCTGATGTCCTGTAAGATACAAAAAGTGGGATGCATTAGCACTACGCAATTTAGTTCTTTTGTCACATGACTGATTAATAGTAATTTTTGTGACAATGATGGAACATAAAGGAAATTTGAGAGTTTTAACGTTGGGGAGATTTCAATTGACCCCCCCCCCCCTTTTCTGCACGCATAACTTCTCCGTTCGCAGTTTGAATATGAGTTTTCTGCGGTTTGGATGTTGACACCAAATCAGAAATTTCATATGTCATGGTGTCGGTTGCCCCACAATCGAAAATCCAAGATTTGTTTTTTTATAACAGTTCTGACCGCATTTGCCTTTCCATTTTTCTTTTTCTTTCGTCTGTTTTTACATCAGCTGCCCACCTTTTCATTTGTTTATCTTCCCTCTTTCCTAGACACCCCATATCTCTGTTTAACACATGAGAAGTCATAACCCTAATCACAAGAAATAAAACAGCCGATACCCCCTTTTTATCTCTCTCTTCCTCTTAAAAAAAGAAGTGTTTGCAATAAAAAAAATCAACTTACGATGAACTCCAGTCTCTGCTTAAGTTCAAAATCAGATTGTATTTTAAACAAAGTAGAGGTGAAGTCAGGAGGTCACGGGTTCGAGATGGAGATTAGCGGCGGCGGCGTTTGTTTTGGTTGGTGGAGTAGGGTTTGCGGCGGTGGTGTTTTGGTGAGGCCGCAACGGAGTAGGGTTTGCGGCGGCAGTGGTGGTGACCGGTGTTAGGGCTTTCAGTGGCAGCGGTATTTGATTTTGATTTTTTTTTTTTTTTTGTGGTTTGAGGTTGGATTTGCGGGGAAACTGAAACAAGATCTAAGGTTTGATTGAATGAAGATGGAGAACTGATATGAGGTATGTCGGAACTGAAAAAAAAAAACAAGATCTGAGGTATGTCGGAACTGGTATTTTTTTTCGGGGTTGATTTTGTAGTCGAGTTTCTCTGGTTTGGGATTGGTTGTAGATAATGAGCAAAGTGTTCAAGACTCAGAAACACTGCTCTGATACCATGAAGACTTTATTGGAGAAAAAACTTATATTGATTGTTGTATTTTACAAAGAAAAACAAGAGGCTTATTTATACAAAAAACAATAATCTAAAAAACGGAAACATATTGAATGGACGGTGCTGGAAACAGGCTGGCGAATAGTTAGCAAATCTTTGATTGGAAATGATGACCAGATCTGATCCTATAATTTTGCCTTTAACAATCTTTTCCGTTTAACAGTTGCTAGAATATTTGATTGTTATAAAGTTTGTTTGTATGTATCCAAGAGGCGAGATTATTTTTGTTATTATCGGGGAAACATTAAATCTTTGGAAGTCAAAGAAGTTGTTCAATGTTGCTTTATTAGCCTGGTCTAGTGGCATTGTGTAAAAATCACTAAGATATTATGATTGGACATGAAAAATGGCACAAGACAACAAGAGGACTGAATTAGGTTCTTTACATTGCAGTAGTGCACCTACACAAGAGACGTTGGTGACGATCTTTCAAATGGTTCCTCATGAGGTGTGGGATCGCAAAATGTCACAACCCCCGCCCCCTAATTACCTGGGAACGGGAGGCCACGAGCCAGTTTTGGTGGTATCCGTATATTTAATTATTTTGGCAGCAGAAATTTCATCAGGACCGTAGTTAGGAAATATTTTATCAGAGTAAAACCACCATATTTTTAAATTTATAATCACATGGGTAAAACCCAAGTTTCTTATTACAACATGTTTATAGGGATAAACTTTATTTTATTGAATTTAAAACATCGTCTTTTAAGTAACTTTTATAGCCACATTTTTCCAACCCGTCAGTGCTCTCCAGCTGGCTTTTTACTAATTGGCTGTCACATTGTGTTACCTGAAACACGTTTTAAAATCATTTGTCAGTGGGAAATACTGGTGAGTGAGTCCCAGTTTAATCAAGAAACATTAATTTAATTTAAACAGTATTGAGGGCGATTACAATGTTTATATCTACCCAATTACTCATTCAGTACTGTCAATCCTGACTGGTGGGTCATATTACACATTGGCTAACTCTTCGTCCAATGGTAACGTGTCTCACATTTTGTATACAAAACCCCAACATACCGGCAGTAATCGTAGAATTAAATAGACTCAATCACTGCTAAATTGCATTGTAAAATAGTTAAGGTTTTGTAAAAACTGTTTACAAAAAGGAGATTACTCACAGTGTTATTTTAGGAATTTCCTTTGTGGCTTCCTGGTTATAATCTAGTTAAATAAACAATGCACACGCGTTAGTATAATAACCCATTTTAACATTAGTAATACCCTCCCGGAGGGGGCATTCCAACGACTACGTCGGGCAGAACCACGACAGCCGTTACGGAACCCTAGATCAATCGGGCAGCATATCTAATACGTATCCAGGGGTTATAATACTTACAACGGAGCAGGACTTCGCTATTTAGGGGGTATTATTCCCGTGTATAATGCCTACACTTTAGAATTGAGAGAAAGAAATGAATTCTGAACGACGTAAACTGAAATCCTGAGGCCTCCTTATATAGGGCCTGATTTTGGTCCTCTCGCGGCCCGCGTAAAGTGTAACCCAAGGGTTACGCGGCCCGCGTCAACGCTGGTCAACAATGTAGCTTGTCCGGGTCATGGCATAGGGTTGCCGTGTGTTGGGCCACGTGGCGGCCCAGGGTTTCCCCACCTTTTAACTTGTCGCGACCCGCGTAAGGTTTGAGGTGTGGCTTACGCGGCCCGCCTCAAACCCAGAAACTTGATTTTTATTTATTTTTAATGATATTTAAGGTATTCGGGGTCCGTTTTTGCGTATGGGACGTATTTTAGGAAGTGTAGGGTGTCAGGGGTGTTTTAGGAGGGTTGTTATATTTTAGGTATAATCCCTGAATTTAATAAAATATATATAGTGTACTCGTATTAAGTATAGTAACCTAATTCAACTTTATCCCTACGTCACGAGACAGAACCCCAACGAATTTAGGCAGAGCCTTGATATACGTTACGGGGCCTTAGGTCAATCGGACAGAGCATCAGTGACCAGGGATTACAATACTTAAAACGGTGCATGATTTTATTATTATTATTATAGGTGAAATATTAAAGAAGGAAAAATATAAAAATAGAATTATAGAGAGAGGGGGTGAGACAGACGGAAGATACAAAGGTTGAGCATTTTTTTTCTTTGAGCTTGTGTTCATATTTATAGTCATATTTTCAATTGTCTTGGAGGCTAAGCATCCGTTCTTGTGTATATGCGTACACTTCAATATTTAATGAAATTTGTTGATTTGGAAGTTGATCAAAAGATTCCCTCATCCACGTATATCATCCTAATTTCATTTTTGAAATTTTAATTATTAGTTTATTCAGAATGGACATGTACGTCCACTTTATTTAAATATGAAAAATTTTGATTATTATTATTATTATATTAATTTATATATTATAATAAATTTAGCTGCTTCACTTATTTGGCGTGTATAACTTCTAAAATATAATGTTTTATAAAACAATGAATATGTCATTAAAACGAGAATATCTGTATCTACATTTTGAACTAAGTTTCTTTAAAAACGAAGTAAGTTCAAATATAATGTATTTTTATATTTTAATTATTAAACGATTCCTAGACCCGTTTAGATACTTCATATTTCTAATAGTTAACTTACCCCTGATCCATCCGTTTAATAACATAAGTTTTTATATACTTTGTCTTAAATTTTATAAAAAAAATTTTTTGGAATGTTACATCCTCCCCACCTTGTTTTAAATCTCGTCCTCGAGATTCCCTGAAATATGGATGAATATTTTTAGTTAGTTTAGTTTCTAGGTATATTCTGGTCTTTGTTTTGAATTTCACTTTACTTTGACCAGAACTATTTTCTATGAGATTCTTATCCTCTTAAGAGTTCTTAATGAAAGTAAAATTACTGTCATTTGTGTAAGTTTTTAGATGTTCTGTGTCTTAGCACAACTTTTAGTTACAGGTTTCCCAATGCGTTGATAATTTAAAGTAAGGTAAGGGAAATTCTTATAATTTCGATGGCGTCTCAATTTAATGGGTTCCCGTCGTTCATCTTTTGCACGAGTTACGAGACGGATGATCAAACGAAATAATGTTTGATATCGGAATTATAGATGTATACGAGAGATTCCTGATGAATAAATCTAAAATTATTATTGATACCCTGTTCGTGATTAATTCCTAATTGTCAATTATTATGGTCTTTGGATTTTCTTATAGATATACATATCTATATAGTCATATATTTCACATACTGTAATATACACACCATTCATAAGGTCAATGTATTCAATAGATTCATATTTCCAAAAACAGGTCAGACATCAACTCATGATACTATTTAGGGAATTCCATTAACATAACATATACCCCATCTTACCCGGTCTCACCGGAGAGGTACCCCCACCTTACCCGAACAAGCTGGAGAGTCTACTACACCATACCCAGTGTTGTCGGAGAGGTAATTATCATTGTATTTCCCTTAAATAGAATTTTTCCCAAGTCATGATTTTAAAAGTGCATCATTTATTATGACTTATATCAAGAAACCAGGAAATTAGTATTCTCATGATGGATCATATTCTAGAACCGAGTAGTACTAATAAACAAGAAAAAACAGTGGCCAAGTGTTATTGCTTATTTATCATACTTGCACTGTTCTAGTCATCATCCTCACGAGATACCAATAACCATCACACTTTATCTACGCAAGTAATTGGCTTATCTCAAAGCTTTATACTAAAGCATTTTTCTTAAGTTCAAGTCTAAATACTAGTCTAGGTGTTACCAGTAATTATCAATATCCTAATATTTTTGTTTAAGCATAGATATTATTATGGTTGTAGTTTTTCTTTTGCTTGGAAAATGAAGTGTTGACAAAAATATAATTGTCTCCATTGACACTATAGCTAGGTTCGATGTAATGAGTATACTTACAGCTAACTCTATATATGCATATATAATCTTAGATTCCGTTACAAGGAATATTTCATTGAGACAGGTGGCATTTTAAAACATAGTAGGTCTCATGGTTTATTCTTATAATAACTTCATGTTTTCATATGAATTACCAATGATATTTTCTCTTATGTTTATCTTACAGAAGATATTATATTGGGTATACCATTAAGAAATTCTATTAGGTATATGCATATATGTGTATAGAATTTCAAATCTCTAGTTAATATTAAACTTACATAATATATACACACATATATACAATACTAAATTATTTTGTAAAAAAAAATAATAACTATACATCCGATGGTATCAATCATCAGGCTTATTTCCATCACTTTATTTTATCCTTTTATAAAAGTAGTATATTGAAATAAATTTCTATTAAATTTATTGAATATAATATTTTGGAATTTAAGGATGGATAAATAAAAGTTTAAAGAAATAAATTAATCAAAATATAAATTTTCTAGACTCATAGGAATAAATTTATTTTTAACTAGTGGGTTGAACCATATGGGTTTGAAATATCAAAACTTAACTCTCAATTTAATGTATATTATATTATTTATTCAAAGAAGTACTTATGGTAAGTAAGTTTGATGTTTCTAAAATTGATTCTAATATATATTTGAGTAATATACATGTATTAGAATATGTATGTATATCCTATACAATAGTAATAGTAATTTATTTAAAGATATTACAATATTAAAATTGTAATATGATTTTTAGATAAATTTATATAAAGGACAAACGTACTAAACACACATTTGATTCAACTATTTTGATGTGGGGCATTTATTTTAAATTCTAGTTTGAAAAATGAATGTTTAGGAACATTTTAACGTGCCAGGTAAAATAAATAAATAAATACTAAATTATTGATTTAAATAGGATAAGAAAAGATGTTTTCACTGTTGCAATATCCTTACTTCCAATTTTTTTTATTAATTGTTCAAACCATTTTTCTCTCCTTTTATTATACATCATAAAAAATTTATTACTTCTTTTTAAATATAATATTCTAAATGATAGAGAATGAAAATCTGATTATTTATATATGATTATCATAATATATATATATATATATATATATATATATAATGACCCTTTTTATCATACCCTCTCTTTATAGTTTTAAATGTATAAATTTTACATGTATCTTAATATATATATTTTTATATTATATACATGTATATATTATTTAAATGTATTATAGTGTATATATATACATTTCAAATATAATAGAATTGTATTATATTTTATCTTATATTAAATAATGAAAGCCGGTGAATACAAAATGTTATTAACTATATTCGTTTATATAGTTTTTTTAATAGTATCTTTGAACATTATATTACTAGTATATAAATTTAAATTATTTAATTCATGCTGCAAGATTAATTATTATAAATTTTTTTATAACATTAAATGTATAGAAATGTTCAAATTGATGCAATTAAAATATATTATATTTAGATACCCTTAAAATTCATAATATTTAAATTTATATAGACTAAATATTTGTATACGTATATACATAAACCCATTGTTGTATAATAACTACTTAAAGTGCATTATTAGTATACATATAAGTTTAAATGTATATTAACCATTGAATGTCTTTAAATACATTTTTACAGGTATACAAATGATTACATTTGTATATTTTATATGTCAGATTTAATGACATATATGACAATATTAAAACATGTATTAATAATAAATCGTGTAATTATTTTAGCTGATCAACTCCCATTTCTAAATAAAATATTTCATGATTCTTTTAACTATTTTAACGTATACATATTATGATATTATTTGAGTTGGTGGTATTAATTATCACAGACAAATTTCTAGTACAAACACTTGGGTACAATCATAAAAATAGATTGATTAAAAACGGCGAACATTGCGACATATATATATATATATATATATATATATATATATATATATATCTATATGTGTGTGTGTGTATTTATTACAAGCTACAACTGAAATTCAAATTATACTAGTGATTATACATCCGTAACTTATTTTAGTCTATCTAAGTTATAGGAGTATTATGCTCAACATGCTTTTATGTACGGTTTATTCTATTTCCTGTCTCTACTAAGTTATTATCTAATGGGCGAAGTTCCTTTAAAGTTTCTGGCTCATAGGTGGCATGGGTGCTGGTACTGGTTTGGCAGTTCAACTATTTAATATAAGTTAGCATTTACTGCTGTAGTGGCTAACATATGGAGATTTACCCATTGTTCATCTAATTCATCTTCCCATGGTAGGTTATTGCCTGTTTCCTGAGTTTGTGCATTTATTTCCTTATTAATTTTCGCTCCCTTTGGTTGTGACTTCTTTATTTTCTTTATTTTCTATTGACTTTTTCTAATAATCCTACTTCTCTTCTTAGTGGTAAATGGTTTCTCAGACTGTGCCTTACGAATAAATATTCCTTCCTCAGTATCTGCTGAGTAGTATCTGCTGAGTATACTGAGGGATTTGGTTGAAATGAGGTTCTCTTATATTTTGGTGAACTATCTAATTGAAGATAGATGTCCGAAATTCTTTGCTTACCCATACTGTAGACTAACAAATAGTCAAATAACATAAAGCACATAATTACATAAGTTATTTCCTAACACAGAATTTAAAACTTAAGTGTCAGCAGAACACTTCTTTGGCTTGAACCAGTGGCATGGCTCTGATACCACCTTCTGTCACAAACCCCCGCCCCCTAATTACCTGGGAACGGGCGGCCGCGAGCCAGTTTCGGTGGTATCCATATATTTAATTATTTTGGCAGCGGAAATTTCATCAGAACTGTAGTTAGGAAATATTTTATCAGAGTAAAACCACCATATTTTTAAATTTATAATCACAAGGGTAAAACCCAAGTTTCTTATTACAACATGTTTATAGGGATAAACTTTATTTTATTGAATTTAAAACATCGTCTTTTAGGCAACTTTTATAGCCACATTTTTCCAAGCCGTCAGTGCTCTCCAGCTGGCTTTTTACTAATTGGCTGTCACATTGTGTTACCTGAAACGCATTTTAAAAACATTTGTCAGTGGGAAATACTGGTGAGTGAGTCCCAGTTTAATCAAGAAACATTAATTTAATTTAAACAGTATTGAGGACGATTACAATGTTTATATCTACCCAATTACTCATTCAGTACTGTCAATCCTGACTGGTGGGTCATATTACACATTGGATAACTCTTCGTCCAATGGTAACGTGTCTCACATTTTGTATACAAAACCCCAACATGCCGGTAGTAATCGTAGAATTACAAAGAATCAATCACTGCTAAATTGCATTGTAAAATAGTTAAGGTTTTGTAAAAACTGTTTACAAAATGGAGATTACTCACATTGCTATTTTAGGTATTTCCTTTGTGGCTTCCTGGTTATAATCTAGTTAAATAAACAATGCATACACGTTAGTATAATAACCCATTTTAACATTAGTAATACCCTCCCCGAGACGACATTCCGACGACTACGTCGGGCAGAACCACGACAGCCGTTACGGAACCCTAGATCAATCGGGCAGCGTATCTAATACGTATCCAGGGGTTATAATACTTACAACGAAGCAGGACTTCGCTATTTAGGGGGTATTATACCCATGTATAATGCCTACACTTTAGAATTGAGATAAAGAAATGAATTCTGAACGACGTAAACTGAAATCCTGAGGCCTCCTTATATAGGGCCTGATTTTGGTCCTCTCGCGGCCCGCGTAAAGTGTAACCCAAGGGTTACGCGGCCCGCGTCAACGCTGGTCAACAGCGTAGCTTGTCCGGGTCATGGCATAGGGTTGCCGTGTGTTGGGCCACGTGGCGGCCCAGGGTTTCGCCACCTTTTAACTTGTCGCGTCTCGCGTAAGGTTTGAGGTGTGGCTTACGCGGCCCGCCTCAAACCCAAAAACTTGATTTTTAATTATTTTTAATGATATTTAAGGTATTCGGGGTCCGTTTTTGCGTATGGGGCGTATTTTAGGAAGTGTAGGGTGTCAGGGGTGTTTTAGGAGGGTTGTTATATTTTAGGTATAATCCCTGAATTTAATAAAATATATATAGTGTACTCGTATTAAGTATAGTAACCTAATTCAACTTTATCCCTACGTCACGAGACAGAACCCCAACGAATTTAGGCAGAGCCTTGATATACGTTACAGGGCCCTAGATCAATCGGACAGGGCATCAGTGACCAGGGATTACAATACTTAAAACGGGGCATGATTTTATTATTATTATAGGTGAAATATTAAAGAAGGAAAAATATAAAAATAGAATTATAGAGAGAGGGGGTGAGACAGACGGAAGAGACAAAGGTTGAGCATTTTTTTCTTTGAGCTTGTGTTCATATTTATAGTTATATTTTCAATTGTCTTGGAGGCTAAGCATCCGTTCTTGTGTATACACGTACACTTCAATATTTAATGAAATTTGTTGATTTGGAAGTTGATCAAAAGATTCCCTCATCCACGCATATCATCCTAATTTCGTTTTTGAAATTTTAATTATTAGTTTATTCATAATGGACATGTACGTCCACTTTATTTAAATATGAAAATTTTTTATTTTGATTTTGATTATTATTATTATTATATTAATTTATATATTATAATAAATTTAGCTGCTTCACTTATTTGGCGTGTATAACTTCTAAAATATAATGTTTTATAAAACAATGAATATGACATTAAAACGAGAATATCTGTATCTACATTTTGAACTAAGTTTCTTTAAAAACGGAGTAACTTCAAATATAATGTATTTTTATATTTTAATTATTAAACGATTCCTAGACCCGTCTAGATACTTCATATTTCTAATAGTTAACTTACCCATGATCCATCCGTTTAATAACATAAGTTTTTATATACTTTGTCTTAAATTTTATAAAAAAATTTTTTTGGGAATGTTAGACAAAATGGGTTGGATAAACCCATGCCCAAAAGTTTAAGCTTTGCTTACATTCTTGTGAAAAGTTAGTAGAGTTGTCACTATAACTAGGGGTAAACAAGTCAAGGCACTCGTGAGCTACTTGAGGTTTACTAGCTAAAAACTGGAATCAAGTCGAGCATAAATGAGTTTAAGTCTAATAATAAGTTTGTTTCATGCAAAAACTTAGTTTCCGTTTGGGCAAAGTTTTTGCACAATGACTACTTTTCGCTGAACTATTTGCATACATATTGTGCGGAAACTATCATGTGAAAAGTTATTAGTCGTCTGAAATCTAGTATGAGAAATTTCTCAATTTCGTCTAAGTCTACCATGCCCAAAGCGTCATGCAAAATTTACCCATGAAACCCTAGAATGTGACAATGGTGGTTGATTCGAGATTTTAGCTCGTTTCACGTCAAGATCCTATCTTTAGTGTTGGAATTAAATGCACTATAACCATTGTATAACATCTTTTCAAGCATCAAGCATCCTTTACATGAAAACTTTTACGTGAAACTCACCTCTTAAGCGAGAAAACCTTAGCATAAGCCCAACCTTCTTAGAGCAGCGAGAAACGAAACCCTATCGCACGTTTCTAACCTTTGATGGAGTATTCCAACTCGAGAGGCCGGGTGAATCCCAGACGAAGTTACACGATTTGTTCAAGTTTGAGCTCGAACCCGATATTTTTCTCTAACAACAATGAAGATGATTGCGAATGAGGAAAGGGTTGCCATGCTCCTTTCCCTTATTTAAGGTTTTGATTAAAATTACAAATATGCCCTCATGGGCCCTTGTCAAGTTTATTTTCTTTATTAGCGTTTAAATTTGATGTAAATCTAATCCATTAAATGTAAATTTGGGGTGTTACACATAATGAGTAATTCTTGACACACGAGGTAGCTCGTGATTAAGAAATGGAAAGGATTGCACCACAGAAATGTGGTCCAAGAGTAAAAATCACACATGAGGTGTGAATTAATAGGTTAATAAAGAAGTGACCCATTTACAAGAATTTGGATCTATAAACCATGTAGATTAGTTTCCAGCATGGAGAGATTGCTAGAAACTAAGCCATGGCCGGTGGCGAAGCTTGAGATTTATGGCTGGGGGGGGGGGGGAGAAAGTCAGCAGACCTAAAAATTTCTACAAAACCAGGGGGTCGAAAACATATATACCCAAAAATTTTTGTACGAAAACAACATACTCTCTCTACTACTGAGCGAAAAGTTCGGAGGGTCCTCCCCCTCCCTTAAAAGCTTCGCCCATGGCCATGGCATCCTCATGATATGTTTTTGTGTTCCATACCTTGTTTGTGTTGTGTATGGGTTTTGAAAACAAGCCAGATACGAGTAAAATTGAGTTTGAGACTTGCATAGGGCATACCATATGCCACTGGTGGTGCATCATAGGCCAGCATGTAGGTGGTTATGCCTAAGGTCTTTTGATCTATGCCCATATGATACACCTTAATCAAAAGAAAGGGTTGTATCATACCCTGACCAACTTGTAGTATGCTGGTCTTGTTTTTCGTGCGAGTCTTTTTTGAGTCTAGAGCCCGCTTGTTTGGGTTCTTTGTGTATTATCTCGTCTAGATTTTGCGGAGATGTGTGGGTGTATATTATAGGTAAATCAAACATGGATGGCTGAAGGACGATCAAGTTTCGGATGGGGTAGAACAACCAAATATTTCTTTTGAAAATAATCTTTTGTAAAGCGACATTGTATGGTTGTACATACATAACATCTTATCTTTTGAAAAATATTACGAGGTTAACGGGTATAAATGACACTTGAGACCTAATTGACTTGGCCACAAATTTATTAGGGGGAATTTGTTACATTTAAATCACTAGGTTAATGCCCGCGTAATACGCGGGCTTCCACCAAAACCATATTATTTACTTTGAATACAAATGTTGTGTACAAATACATACATTGGAAGAAAAAAACAGAAAACTATTCAAATGCCGGAAAAAACTTCCTTGTAGACTACATTTGTTGTTTTACTCGTTACATTCCCATCTTTGTCTAGTATAAGCAACTTCACACCGGCTCTGCTTTTAACTCTTGATAACGCAACATAAAGTTGACCATGTGAGAAAATTGGATATTTCAAATACAATCCAACCCTTGATAGAGATTGTCCTTGACTTTTATTTATAGTCATTGCAAAACATACATTTAACGGGAATTGTTGTCGTTGAAACTTGATAGGAATTCTTTTATCCGACGGTGTCAAACTGATTCGTGGAATAAACGTTCTAGTCCCTATGTTTCCACCAGATATAATCTCAGCCTCTATAACACGTTTATAAAGTTTAGTAATCCGTAGTCTCGTACCGTTGCATAAACCATTTTGTTGATCAATATTACGAAGCAACATTACAGGTACACCAACTTTAAGGACTAATCGATGATTGGGCAGACCAGAAATTTTAAGATCATTCAGAACATCGGGAGAATATAGTCTCGCATGTGCTTCGTTCTTTCCTTTATCAGTTTGACAAATACTATCGGAACTCAGATACTCCACTTCATATCTAGGAAACGAAGCAAGCAATCTTTCATTAATTTCTTGAATAACCTCGTTTGTTGGTGCCAATATGTAACACCTCAAAAATTCACGTCCTATAATGTGTAGACACGTGTCATATGTTTAAAACGTGTGAAAGACTATTATAGAAGGACTAAAGTTGACAATCATGAAAAGTATGTGAATATACGAGTTCTAAATGTCAACAGTGAATAAATATAATGTACATTAACCCTACATGCTGATCAAACCTTCAAACAAATAAATCACGGATCATACGAAGCTAAATATGAAAGAAAGTGAGAGATTACAAACTGCAGGGGTCAAATGTGTCAACATGTTTAAGTTATACCTCTGAGTGACCTTTTGACAAACCCGAAGCTTTATAACGGTTATTTATGCTCACTAGAATGCACGATATAAATTTCATAAAGTTTCGTTATCGTATGAGCAAGTTGTGATCAAATTCGTTTACAAGGGGTTAAAGCGTCTACGTTGAAAGTTAGGACTTTTCGGGTAACAATAATGTTAACCGGGGACTTAACAAAATGGGTATATGTCTTAAGGCCCCTAAACATCAATTTGGAGGGCTCAAAGTGCAAGAAAATGATGTCTAAACAAAGTTTGAAGAGCCAAGGACCATTGCATAAAAAATCTAAAATTCAGATTTGCTGCAGGAGGGCCTCGCGTCATGCTAGGGTCCCTGGGGGGGGCTTGGCGTCGCGCTAGGGGTCATCTGATCCCATTTTCTTGGGTTTTTGCCTGCTATGTGCTTTCTACTCGACTCTTGAATGATTTTCCACATCTTTCTTAGCCCTTAGGCACCCCCTAAGCACTAGGCACACTTGTTAATCAGTTGTGGGCACTTGTAGACTTATGTGTCAACATATTGTGGTGTTTAAATCACTATATAAAGACCAAGAGTTGCAACCAAGTTCCTCACACCTTCATTTGCACTTCTGGTCATTCTTGGAGCTCCCAAGCAGGTTCAAGTCTTCACAATTCGTGCATAGGACTCTTGTAAGTATACTTGGCCTTTCTAAATTAAGTTTTAGCTTAGTTATAGCTTAAAAGTCAAACCGTCGTAATTAACGGTTGACTTTAGGATTAATCACTAATGGTCCAGTGATTAGTCGAATCAAAAGTAGTTATAAGTAGGTAATTATGTGGATAATAAACCCTTAAAAGGGTTCCCCCTGATTATCACTCTAACTAGGTCAAAAGTCGGGTCAAACTTGTTTATAAAAAGTCAACAGGATCCTTAAATTACATTTTATGCATAATTAGCAATGTAGATCCTATACAACCTATTTGATCATTGTTATAACTTAGTAATTAGTGTAAGAACATGTCTAAACATGTTCAACCCGACAATTTACTGTTTAGACCCAGTTCGGAACCGAAAGACGCAAAGCTTTGACTTTTGCCTTGACTTCAGTTCTGACCCGTTTTGGTATGTTTTAAAAATACCTTAGAGCTTCATTTGGACCAGGTTACATGCTAGTATAACCCTCTGTGATTATACACCTCGGATCATTAGTTATCCAATTAATACGCATGGTTCCGTTAATTGCTCATATGTTGACCATTATGCCCTTTTCACCTTAAAACGTGATTTTTGGAAATGTAAAAGAGTAGAAACCTTAATTACTGATATATAAACTTGCATACAAAATTTGACATCAGTTTGAGGTGTAGGTTAAGAGTTATGCTCGTTAGCGTAAAATTGAAGCTTTATGTTAATAAAATGGCGTAATTAGCATATAGCCTAGTTAAGACTACTTTTTGATATCCAAATCTTTACCCACTGATGTAATATATTATTTTGGGAATTTTAAAGATTTTTAATTAATTTTAGGCTGAGCATAACTCATAGTCGTAAGCTTAATCCGGTAAATGTCGGTTTTGCCCTTACGGGCCATAAAATGAGTTTTACATATCTAAACGACTCCAAACCTTTTGCCACTGATCACATATGATAAATAAATTATTTTAAGCCTTCTGGAAATATAAAAATATCAGATTTATGTATCAAACCCGGAAATGGCCTTTAATCGTCTTTTTAAGCGTTTTTAACGCATAGTATGTACTATAACTATTTTAAACATACAAGGGTTGATACCTACTGATATTTGAGGCAAATTATAATATATTAATAGTAAGCAAAGTTTGTTAAACTCAGACTTCAGTTTTGAGCTTTTCGGCTTATGTGAAATTACCAAAATACCCCTACGGGGCATAGTTTGGTTATAATTGATAAATTTCACATATATACCTTACCCTACTGTTATAACTCATTAATTTGAGTATGTTTTCTGATTACATCAGACCTGTAACTCAGTTAAACACTTAAACTCTTTTACAACCCTTAAAATGACCAAACTACCCCTACGGGGCATAGTTTGCGATTAAATTCATTTCGGGCATAATAAAAGACATCTTACTGATGTCACAACATATATGAAGCATATTAACTTAGGAAACCTATAAATAGCTCTCATGAATACCCGTTACGCTTATTACGCGTTCGGTTCGGTTTATGTAACTAGTTTACATAAACTAGCCTAAACGGGTCAAACCTTATCAGTTTTATCTCAAAATCCAGAATGTGTATGAAATACCCATATTAAACAAGTCTCTGAACTTGTCGGGTCTAAATCACATTCTATCCGGTCTTCGCTTAATCGTGCGTACGAACCGTATATTTGAAACTTGCCGGTCTAAGCTTAAGCTTAATTAAAAACCCGTTAGGATTCTAATAGGTTATTATAAACCTTCGTTCCAGATTAGGAGTACCAGTAAAAGCTACTTGCGTTTGCTTATTGTGATTTATACATTGCTCAGGTAAATACTTTTAACTTATTTTCCCTATACGGGCTTGGGTTACGGTATATAGCATACCGCTTGATCGGGCATCAAATCCTCCACCGTTGAGTGGGTAATTGAAAAATTTGATCGGCTCGTTTAAACAGTCTTGTTACTTAAAGCCTTTGGGGGGTTAATGACCATGTCCCGGATATCCTTGGCATCATTTTACGAAATGGCCAAGACTTAAGCGCGGGGTGTAGGCGTACACCCGTCAGTGCACAAAAGAATATTGTGGTGTGTCTATTGATCTTTAACCCGGACAAGATCCGGGCTACTGAACGCACAAGGAACATGTAATTCGTTCACAAGATTATAATATTAAATAATTCTCCCAAGTTAAAAAGATTAATCTTGCCTCTGTGCATTTTAATCAAATTATAAAACATTTATGCCATGTGCATCCAAACCAATTTTAAATCATTTTCCAAAATGAGTCAGTTGATTGTATTTACCAGTGTAAACTGATGTATTTTCCCAAAAGGACTAAATGCAGGTACTAAACGTAATTGGCTGGATTGTCTCCTTAGCATCAATAAAAAGTCTCGCAAGCTTAAGATGCCTGAAGTCTGTTGAACTATTGTTTCCATTTTATTTTCGATCCTTCTGTGGATAAACTTCCGAATATTGTGACATTTAATATTACAATATTAAATTCGGTTGACATAATATCTTTTAAATTGCTTCCGCTGTGCATATTAAATATTGTGTTGTTCGACTATTATGTTGCCAACCACGTCACGATACTCCCCACCGGGCCCACCGGTGACACGTGGAAATCGGGGTGTGACACAATATAGCTCTTTCAGCAAAAAAAATCTTTATCTTTGTACAGTTGAAGAAGTGAAGGATATACAAAGTCGATCAGATCTGACATAGGATCCTCAGAGCACTTGATTAACAAATCTTCAGGAATATCTATAACCACCTGAGAATCGTCACTGTCACCAATCTTTCCCTCGCCCAACTCGAGCAACCAATTGGCAAAAGCTTTAATCTCTTCGATATCAGATGCGTTGGCACCTACGGTGAACCGCATGTTTTTGGTTAACGCGAGGACCTTGCAACTACTCCAAATATACGACGAAGTGATTGAAGCATTAACAATTTCTCGCCTACTGCCATTTGGTACAACAGGAAGTATCTGTCTAAAGTCACCACCGAACACCATAACTTTACCACCAAAGGTCATCTCACATTTGAAAATATCTTTCATTGTCCGGTCAAGTGCTTCAAACGCATGTTTATGATTCATCGGTGCTTCATCCCAAATTATCAATTTTGTTTTCCTTAATAAATCAGCAACGTCATCATCCGGTTTAATAAAACACATCGAGCTTTCTGTTAAATTCAAAGGTATATGAAATCTTGAATGTGCAGTACGGCCACCAGGTAACAATAGAGATGCGATTCCACTTGATACAACATTTAGTACAATATCTCCTTTACATCTAATGGATGCAGATAATGTCTTCCACAGAAACGTCTTACCAGTACCTCCGTAGCCATAGACGAAAAACACACCACCCACATTACTATTAACTGCTTCAATTATCTCATCAAACACTAAACGCTGCTCATCGGTTAGGCTACTTAAATGATTATGAAATTCAACGACAGTAGCGCTTACATCATACCGAAGCTCGTCAGCAATTAAACGGTTCTTTGCTGAATATATTGACTCACTATCGGGTTGAGGCATAGATGGAAACCGACTTAAACTTGAGTTGTTACGTAGTAAGTAACGCTCAATTTCCAGCAACGTTAGGTTCCTTATTTGTTCTTCTGGAAGAGACAAACCTATTACGATTATATAAAAATTTATAAATTATTAAAATTCTTATAAATAACAACCCCCAACTTCATAAACACTTATATATAAGACATAACTATAAAAATATTAAATAACAATTTGCGTACCTTCAATCCTCAAAAGCTTTTGCCGATTGTATAAAATACCATCTGAAAGGTACTCCCATGTGTTTTCCCAAACATGTTCCGGCCTAGACAATGTATTAGACGCCAACATTGTAGCAAACAGATTACGAAGATAGTATCCTGAACCTCTGAAATAAGCCTCTTTGATAGCTTCCATATACTCCTTGTCGTCGTCTAAAAGGCCTCTAGTGTAGCACGCATCTCTAAATGTTGGGAACACTTGTCCATCCACAGTACGAATCTCTTCAAAAGACTTAGGACCTACTACCTTATTAAGAAGGATTCTTAAAAAGTATGCCTCACCCATAGAAGGATTAACACAGTGAATTCGACCAATGGTTTTATCTATTATCCATTTATCCCATATCCTTTCGTCCTTCTTCCAAACAAATTTAGTTGGGAACTCAACATAAGTAAGGGTGCGCGCCAACGGATCTTTCTCATTCTTTTCCATCCACCCCAAAAACATCGTAGAAGCAACAGATGGTTTATGAAGAACACTATGAAGATCGTCATCAGGGCCGTATATAACGTTTTGTTTATCTGGTAGATGAAACGGAAGCCTGATTACGGATGGATAGCGATAATGAACGTCAAATGCAAATATGCGCCATGAAGCTTCGCACGCGGAGAGATATCTACAATTATAATACTCTTTGAATCATATAATCGCTCACAAGAGTATATAGATCTGGATCTAAGTTTTTGTCAGGTATCTCGGCAGAAATAAAGTTGTCAACATGCTCAACTGAAGGAAGCTTGCTTTCGTCATTTAAGAACAAACAGATATGGGCATGCGGTAGGCTTCGTTTCTGAAACTCTATGGTATAGACAACTGCAATAGGATAATTAATATTATACAAATTTTTTAACTTATGGTTATCAACGAAGCAGACAACAAAAACTATAATAAACTAATTCAATTAAATGGATGCGTACCTGCCGATGCGTTGCCAAATAAAGATTTCTCTCGCAAGTCTTTCATGATCGCGTCAAGCTTAATTTTGAACAATCGGCATAAAATATCCGGTCTATCCTCCGGATTAATCTTCGTGTTTTTCAGAAATCTTTTAATCTCCGGCCATTTCGGATTACACGTTATCGTAATGAAAAAATCAGGGTAGCCATACCATTTACAAATGGCCATCGCATCATAATAATTCTCCCTCATATAACGCGATCCACCGGTAAACGAAGACGGAAGTAGTACGCGTGTTCCAACGTTTAACATATCAGGATTACCATTTTGTCCAAGCTTTCTAAGGTTCTCATATGTCTCAGATCTCAGATTATTTTGCTGCAGACGTATGAATAGTAATCGTTCACTTTCAATCATCGTATACACGTCAACCAAGAACTGTTGCAAAAGTCTTCGAGCATTGAGAATCAAAGAGAAATGATTGACTCTATCTTGAACATGGTAAGCAAAATACTCTCTCATCGTACATTTTGACTCTTTCTTCTTCATTGATGCCCTTCCTTCTCTATGAAGAATATCAACCCGATAACCATCTTCACCAAAAGGGAAAAGCAATGGATACTGAAGCGCGAGATAAGATGGATGAAGCTCGCTAATACGTTGTAGACCATCTTTCTTTGACTCAACAACTACGTCACGATTATTAAGAGCATCCTCAATGTCTCCAACAATAAGCGCAGCAACTTCGGACGACGTCGGTAGGTTGTATGTACGACCATCTTTAGACCTATTTGCCTTAAGCCGTAATTTTAAATCAACGTGAGGATTATCAACAAACCGATCTCGTACACGCCTATAGGTTTTCACAAGCTGATTATTTGAATCTAAAATCTGCTTAAGGTACTCTATTAATTCAGTGTCAAGCAAATGTGAAGTTGCAGAACCTGGTTGATTTGAGTTACTGTAATGCAATTGTAAGAAAACAATGAAAGTATCAGTAAGTGTTCATATAAACATAAAACAAAAAATAAATCAAAAAAAATAAACGAAATGGTTTTCAGGGATACCTAAATACGGTTTTGCGATTACACACTTCATTATCTGTGTCGAATATGTAAAGCTGCGCAAACTTTGGTTCACCACCTTCTTTAGGAAGAAGACTTCCAAGTGTATGATAATTCTCGCCACTAATTCGGTATACATATGGAGCATTTCCTCTATTGATTTTCGAATCAACTTTACCACCCATGGAAGTGAAGGAAAACATAGAATTAAAACGACGAATATTTAGTAAGAAATGCTTGCTCTTGTCGTCTAAACTCTTGAAAAGGTTTTGATATTCCTGACACGTCTCTTTAAAATTCGGAAGATGTACTTTTCCATAACCACAACAAAGCATGTAAGATTTTCTTCCTAAGTAAACCCTTCCTTTTCCGGCTTCAACTTTCCACAACTTAGCGTTACATACGGCACATACAACTACTTGATCACCATGATCCAAATAATCTATTATACAAAATAAAAAAACATATCATTTTGTGCTATTTATTATGAAATTAATATAATGAAGTTCTTAAATGGAATTTAAGTAGTGAGTGTATAAGATACTTACTGTTAGAAACGCCTTTATATGGATCGTTAGCAATTTTTTGAGGAATAATATGATCGTCGGAAGATAAATCAACCATTGGAACAGGATATACGCAGCGACCTTTAGTAGACAACCTTTGTTTTACTCTTTGTATCCTCTTGACACCTATATGTTCATAGCAACGAAAATTAATAAAAATGTCAGATTAAAAATAAACAACTTTGAAAGACATAAATAAATACCACCAACCTGAAGTAGATGCTTCAGACGGACTTGTTATAGGTGTGGTTGGGAAACAACGTGGATCGATGGTATGAATATAAGAGGATGAACTAATTGGTGTTACGATACGGCATTCTTTTGTATTGGATGCTGAAACACTGAATGACCGAGTAACGATTTTTGAAGTAGAAGATTTGTTACTCATATTATGTCTCTTATTTTCCAAATGTAATTTCCTATATTTTCTTCGTTCAGCTGATTGTTGATGATCAAGATCATTAGAAGCAACTGAAAAAAAAAATATGGTATACCATAAAATATCAAAATGAAAAACTGTATTCATGTGTAAAAAATTATAGAATTTACCGTTGTTAATACTAGTCAATGGACTTCTTCCATTTTCAACTGCAACAAAAAAAGTCCAAGTTAACGTATGAAACATGTTTATATATTACATAATTTTTTATCTAAAAAAAAACAAACTCATAATGATAATAAACAAAAATTAAACATGTAAGTAAGTAACACCAACCGGATGTATACGCCTCGTACGGATTTGTTAAAGGTGTGTTTGGCAAGATACGTCGATCAATGGTATTGATATAACAGGATGAACGAATTGGTGTTACGACACACCAATCATTTGTAGAGGATACTAAAATGTTGGATGACCGAAATATATTTTCTGAACTTGAAGATTTGTTACTCACATTATCTCTCTTATTATCCAAATGTACTTTCTTTAATTCTCTTCGTTCAGCTGATTTGTTATGCTCAATATCATTAGAAGCAACTGAAAAAAATATGAATATTCATAAATTATCAAATTATACATTAACTAATGAATTCATGTGTAAAAAAGCAAATAATTTACCATTTGTAATGTTAAAATAAATTATAAATGAAACATTGTATTCATGTGTACAAAAATAAACAATTCACCATTTGTAATATTAGCCAATGGACTCCTTGCAACTTCAACTGCAACAAATAAAGTCCAAATTACCGAATGAAATGAAATAGATAATGTTAGTAATAAAAAATTATATATGTAAGTAAATCACACCAACCTGATGTATATGCCTGGTAGGGATTTGTTAAAGGTGTGGTAGACAAAATAGGTCGATCCAAGGTATTGATATTTGAGGATGAAGGAATTGGTGTTACAACACGGCAAGCATTTGTAACGGATTGTGAAACGTTGGAAGAACGAATGACGTCTCGTGAAGTGGAAGATTTATTATTTGCCTTTCCTCTTTTATTATCCAAATATAGTTTCCTTAACTTTCTGCGTTCAGCTGATTCTTGATGCTCAACATCATTAGAAACAACTAAAAAAAAATAGAAAAAAACATAAACAATCAAATTATACATAAAAAGTTGTATTGCAAAAACCAAAGTTTTGGGCATTTGTGATGTTAAACAATTTATAAATGAAAACTTGTATTCATGTGTAAAAAAATATAAAATTTACCATTTGTAATATTACCCAATGGACTTCTTCCAGTTTCAACTGAAAAAAAAGTCCAATTTACCGTATCATATATGTTTAAGTATTGCAGAATTTCTTATTTAAAAAAAAAAGAAACTCATAATCATAGTAAACAAAATTTAAATACGTAAGTAATTAAAAAGCAACCTGACGTACACGTCTCGTAGGGATTTGTTAAAGGTGTGGTTGGCAAAATACGTCCATCCATTGTGGAAGATTTATTATTTGCATTTCGTCTTTTATTATCCAAATACAGTTTCCTTAATTTTCTACGTTCAACATAGTCTTCAGGCTCAACTTGATTAGTATGAACTGAAGAATAAAATGCATAAAAAAATGTAACTATTTACGAAAACAAACTTCAATTATTGTCCAAATAATTGCAAACATTACCATTCGTAATGTTACGCAAAGGACTTCTACCAACACCACCTGCAACAATTTAATTAAAAATAACATTACTTACCATCATTACATATTATATCAAAATTTATTATATTTGTAAACAACAATAAGAACCAACTAAACGTACTATTAGAAGGGTGAACACCAGTAGGAAGTGGAAATGAAGGTAAAGTTTGAGGCTTAGCGCGTTTCGGCATATCCTAATATTGTATCATGTAGAATATACAAATGCATTAAAATAGGTATTACAAAAAGACAAATATATAAGTATATTACAAAGAGATAACACTTACGCGTATGAGAAATAACCAAACGTGAAAACTTCCTTATCCTATGAAGGTCGTCAGAGAGTTTTCTGATTTAGAGTTCTAGAACCTTTAGTCTAAAACTTTGAGTGTGTATTATGAATAATAAGAGGGGTTTTTATAGTACTTGAATATATTCTAAAAAAAGGAAAGTTTATAATTTAAAAACAAAAATCGGTTATAACTATAAAAAAGGAAATAATTTAAATTCAAATTATTTGAAAGATAATTCTATAATTACCGAATTTTTTTAAAAAAAGTAAAAAAATTCGGTTATAAAACTTAAAAAAGGAAACAAAATCATACCAAATTAAGTGTTTCCTAAATTTTAAAAGAATTGGGGGTTTCCAAAAATAAATAAATTAAAACTTTTAAATAAATGGATTTCCGAAAATATACTTATAATTCGTATATAATAATGATAGAAATTAAATTAAATTGGACAATTAGATTATTGAAATCTTTATTTGCAACATATTAAAAAAATATTAATAGATTTTAAAATAATAATTTGTTAAAAATACTAAATGTATACATTCAAAACCTTTATGGCCTTGTGATAAAAGTTAAAAAAAAATTCTAATTTAAAAAACATAAACAAATGTTTTTAGGAACATTTTATACATGCAACAAAATAAAACAACGATAAAGTAACAAAAGATAAAGGTTAAAGGAGTATATGTAAGCCTAATAAAACCATTAAAACAAACAAAGGATATATTTCAAATAAAAAAACAAACAACCATATGTTTAAAAAAAACCAAAGCAACCAACCATCACAAATCGATCCAAACCAATGTATGAAACAAACCAAACAAAACCAGCAATATTACGAAAGAAATAAATTGTTTTTGTTAAAATACTTCAACCATGAACTACTTCTCGATCTTTGGAACCACCAGACTCGTTTCCTCATAAGTTTGGACATCCGACACACCAGCCTTTTTGACCTTTGTTGATGACAGAGAGGTGCTTTCTTCAACTTCATACACGTCAGCAAGATTGCGCTTCAGTTCCGCAGACGAAGTCTTGGAACAATCTTTAGATGTGCAATCGGGTGTGAAGCTATCACCAATAGAATCCACAGCATCCTGTATGATATATATTCAAAACTAGAAACTTATATAACATGTTTAAAGCATTTGGTATTTCGTAACATTAACTTAAAATACATACTTTTAGAGCAAAAGGGTTTTGAGTCGATATATCACTAAGTGAAACATCAGCAGCAGCCTCGTCCACACCCTGCAATTCAAAAAATAATAAGGCTAGACACAACAAAAATAATAAATTTCTAACATATATTTAATTAAAAGGTTTGTATTTAACTAACCTGATCAACTGGAATTCGGCTCTCCAACGATTCAATTATTGCTGAATCATTCACCAACTTATGAACAGCATAACCATCAATATGGTTGTCAATATTAAATTGACTAACTTGAATCTTGAAAGCATACTTTTTATCATTGAATGCTCTAAACTGATAGGGAATGGTTTTCTCTACCAAAGATGTCTAATAAAACATAATAATCCGATTTAGACATTACTAATATGTACCTTAAATAACAACCCTGGTAAATAATGATATGAAACACGTTACCTGATCCATTCTTGACTTCTCAAGCAATTGAATTGCAGTCATACCCAACATTTTTCTAGATTCACGGTCAAACAAAGTCAAGGAGGCAATAGCTGCATGATCTTGTACTCTAATCGGAATCCTAAAACTAAATGCACAAAAGGTATTTTAGAAAATAAATACAATTTAGATTTGTAAAGTAGAATAACATAAGCATAAATATTATAAAAGTACAAAAAATATAAGTAACTTACATCGGTGTGGCATTCACAACCTCCTTAGGACATTCAGGATTTGAGCAAAGTAAAACTTGTTTAAACTTCGGTTCCTCAGCACCGTCTTCAGCTTCCTCGATGACCAAAGTTGTCTCCACCTTTCGATTGCACTCTTCACAACCAAGGTAGTACCAATCATCTTTATCATCCACACCCATGATCGTACCAAGAACTATGACCTCACAAGGCTGAAATAAAATGTAACAAAATAGAGTTATACATATAAATTTGTTTCAAAAATTTTGTTTAATGTATTTACTTAAAATATTAAAAAGTAGACACAAACCTGATCCAAGAGCGTAATATCACGGAAATTGGAAAACTGATGCTTCACTAAAAAGTCATCCGCAAGACTTGTGCTTCCAGATGAACCAATTGATTTCTGACCATTAGAGGATGTTTTACATATCTTCTCAACAAACCTGTTTACAATAATAAAACAAAAAATAAATTCACAACATCAATAAGTATTTCATATTATTTTATAAACTGTTTACTTGGTTCTGAATGAACGAATCTCCTCTATGTTAGAATTGATAAACAGCCTTGTTATATGGAAAGCATTAGATAGCGTTGTCTTCCCTGTGCAAAAAAAATAATATCATAGATTATGATATTCAATTTCGTAAATAATATAAAAATTTAAATAATCTTAACAAAGTTTATAAACACTAAATACCTTTATACTTGTTGAAACTACCAAACTGCACAAGCAAAACAACATGAACTTCTTCTTTATGGCTCTGAATATAACCAAACATCTCATCGCAGTACTCATCCCATAAAGTGCAGTTTAACTTAATACCCCTACATAAATATAAATTAAACACATCAAAGGAATTCATGTAAGAAATATATAATACTAAAGCTGCAATCAAATCAAAATTAGAATTTAATAAACATACTCTTCATCCAGCAATTGCAAGTTCATGAATTTGCTATCTTTTCCCATCTTCGTTTTAGTCATTTCTGGTTCAGACCACTCATCTACATATCCAATAAAATCTGAAAAAAATTGATTAATAAGAAATGTAATCAGAAAAAAAACATAAAATTAAAATAAAATTATATATTTATATAATTTTTTAATTTAGCATGTTGTTGTCATATATATGATGAAGTACAAACCAACTCGATACTTGACATCGACTTCACCGGCTTTAATGGATTCAAATGATGCTAACCGAATACCATATACACTTCCATCAAAGTTCTCACACTTTTTAACAGATGTATCAAAGTTTAAGCTAATAGCATGTTCTTTGTCAAAGCGTTTGAAAGTTGACTTAATGACAGAAAGTTGAGATTTATAAATGTAATAAATTTCATTTTCTTTAAGCAAAATTTCTTGTTTTTTCATAAACTTGCTCCAAACAGTTGCCTGCATCCTAGTCCCTTAATAAAAAAAACAAATTAAAATTGGTTAGTATAAAGAACAATATAAAAAATTAAACTAAAATTTAAAAAACATATGACATTAAAACAAACCTGCTCATCCATAACCACCATTTCAATACCAAGGATTTCTCCTTCTCTCTTTGGATTCATGCGAATCCAAAGTCTTAACACCTTCACCTTTATGGTAAACAACTTGGATCTCCAATCAAGATTGTTTAGAAAAGTAATACTTTTTTCATCCATTTCGATGAAATATGATCTGAGAATAGATGATTGATATTAGAAAATGGTTAGTAATTGAATTAAAATGAATCTACTAAGTAAATATATATACAGAGTTCGGGAAATTATTTTTGTAAAGTCTAAAAATCAGTTCATTATTAGAAAAAATTATTACCGAAATTATGTTGAAGTATTTTAAGAAATGGAATTAAATCTAAAAAAACTTACAAATCTAAAGAAATCAACGAAAAATATGATTTTATTACCTAAAAAAAAGTAACCAATAGTCATTCATTTTAAAACATTCTATAAACATTCTATAAATATGAAATCAAAATAATTAAGGTCAACAACGGTTTTAAAAACACTTCCATAATAAATTTGATTTTTTTTTAAATTTATATCAAAAGGACTATTTATCTATTACAAAACTGACACTTTAATTTAAGAAACCCGTTTAATACATATATTTAAAGAAAATTCAATTACTTCCAAAAAAAAAAACAATTATTAACACCAACATTTGATTCTTTTAGACATTTAACAAATTCCAAAACAGCCGAAAAGATTTAGGCACGTATACCAATTTAAAAAAAATAATTAATAATTCAAAAAAAATAAAAACAACATTCGAAATTCCCTAAGTATATTTTAAAAACTATTACCATCGATGGTCCGAATGACTGCATTTTTCTCTGGATAATGAAACTTCTGAATCCATTCGCCATATTTTGTCGGAAGTTTCTGTTAAAATAACAAATAGGTATCGTTAATGCTAATTAGACGATTAGTTTTCACAACGGATTTATTAAATTACTGTCATTTACTGGAATAAAATGCTTATAATATAAAAACTCACCAACGATTTTTTGTCATTCTTCCATACACGGGCAGCGAATCCGTAAACCATATCGCCTCTCAACGTATGAAAAGTAAATAACAACATAAAATTGAGTTTAACATAGGATCAATAAAAAAAGGCATATAATACATATAAAAGATTGCTGGACTTCAAATAAGAGGCTTGAAATAGAATGTGCACTATAATAATCAAATCACAGATTTAACAATCCGATTTGAAAAATCATAATGTACATAAATTCATCAATATACATTCACCAGGTATGAAGTGCTGGGATGATCTTACATATTCTCAATTACTCAAGCAATTTTATAACTATGGATCTTACTATTATATTTATCAGCAAGGTGCTGAGAAATTCAACATCAAATTGATGAATTCAGAAGATGGCAAACCACAAATAACAGTAGATGAAAATAGTAATTAGAACCCTAATACACAAAAAGCTTCAAACGTACAATAATATAATCACTTAATTAACAGTAGATAAAAAAATTTCAAGAACATAATCACTAAAATAATACATAAACCAGCATCGAATAAAACTTCAAACATAAAAAACGGTTACTAATTAACAGAATATAAACTCTTGGTAATCTGAGGAACAGAATTGATAAATCAACATATTCAATTGAAAAACCCCAATAGACAAAACATATATACACCAACTGTTCAATCAATAAGATGATGAAGAAGATATCGGAATAATTTCCGTTCAAAGAAACCCTTAGAGACCAGCAAATCCGTATAAGAAATCGATCTTCAAATCATACAAACAAACAACATCATATCTGCTTTTAAAACCCTAAGAAAAAAGGAATAAGCTACTCGATCTTCAAATCATGTACAATAAAAAGTTACATCATTACATAACAATCAATACATAACAAATCAAAGTAAAACAAACTATTCAAACAGATTCGATCAATAAGATGATGAAGAAGATATCGGAATCATTACCGTCGATGACGATGACTGTTGAATATTTGAATATTGATTAAACCTCGTTGCACAAGATCGATTGAGAACGCAGGAACCAAAATCGCCTATTAGGGTTTCTTTGAAACGGTTTGAGATAATGAGAGAGAGAGATGAGAGTGCGTATGTGAGAAGCCAATGGAATCCCCATCCGAGAGATATGCCACTTGTCACATTATTAGACTTTTGCCACATCATTGCTTATGTGGATGCTTAGGTGGCTTGCTCCATTGGGTGACATGTGTCCTCCAATGGTTTGCTTTATTAGAGATATAGATTTGTATAAACAACATGAACTTCTTCTTTATGGTCTGAATATAACCAAACATCTCATCGCAGTACTCATCCCATAAAGTGCAGTTTAACTTAATACCCCTACATAAATATAAATTAAACACATCAAAGGAAATCATGTAAAAAATATATAATACTAAAGCTGCAATCAAATCAAATTAAATTAGAATTTAATAAACATACTCTTCATCCAGCAATTGCAAGTTCATGAATTTGCTATCTTTTCCCATCTTCGTTTTGGTCATTTCTGGTTCAGACCACTCATCTACATATCCAATAAAATCTGAAAAAAATTGATTAATAAGAAATGTAATCAGAAAAAAAAAACATAAAATTAAAATAAAATTATATATTTATATAATTTTTTAATTTAGCATGTTGTTGTCATATATATGATGAAGTACAAACCAACTCGATACTTGACATCGACTTCACCGGCTTTAGTGGATTCAAATGATGCTAACCGAATACCATATACACTTCCATCAAAGTTCTCACACTTTTTAACAGATGTATCAAAGTTTAAGGTAATAGCATGTTCTTTGTCAAAGTGTTTGAAAGTTGACTTAATGACAGAAAGTTGAGATTTATAAATGTAATAAATTTCATTTTCATTAAGCAAAATTTCTTGTTTTTTCATAAACTTGCTCCAAACAGTTGCCTGCATCCTAGTCCCCTAATAAAAAAAATTAAAATTGGTTAGTATAAAGAACAACATAAAAAATTAAACTAAAATTTAAAAAACATATGACATTAAAACAAACCTGCTCATCCATAACCACCATTTCAATACCAAGGATTTCTCCTTCTCTCTTTGGATTCATGCGAATCCAAAGTCTTAACACCTTCACCTTTATGGTAAACAACTTGGATCTCCAATCAAGATTGTTTAGAAAAGTAATACTGTTTTCATCCATTTCGATGAAATATGATCTGAGAATAGATGATTGATATTAGAAAATGGTTAGTAATTGAATTAAAATGAATCTACTAAGTAAATATATATATAGATTTCGGGAAATTATTTTTGTAAAGTCTAAAAATCAGTTCATTATTAGAAAAAATTACTACCGAAATTATCCTGAAGTATTTTAAGAAATGGAATTAAATCTAAAAAAACTTACAAATCTAAAGAAATCAACGAAAAATATGATTTTATTACCTAAAAAAAAGTAACCAATAGTCATTCATTTTAAAACATTCTATAAACATTCTATAAATATGAAATCAAAATAATTAAGGTCAACAACGGTTTTAAAAACACTTCCATAATAAATTTGATTTTTTTAAATTTATATCAAAAGGACTATTTATCTATTACAAAACTGATACTTTAATTTAAGAAACCCGTTTAATACGCATATTTAATGAAAATTCAATTACTTCCAAAAAAAAACAATTATTAACACCAACATTTGATTCTTTTAGACATTTAACAAATTCCAAAACAGCCGAAAAGATTTAGGCACGTATACCAATTTAAAAAAAATAATCATTAAATTCAAAAAAAATAAAAACAACATCCGAAATTCCCTAAGTATATTTTAAAAACTATTACCATCGATGGTCCGAATGACTGCATTTTTCTCTGGATAATGAAACTTCTGAATCCATTCGCCATATTTTGCCGGAAGTTTCTGTTAAAATAACAAATAGGTATCGTAAATGCTAATTAGACGATTAGTTTTCACAACGGATTTATTAAATTACTGTCATTTACTGGAATAAAATGCTTATAATATAAAAACTCACCAACGATTTTTTGTCATTCTTCGATACACGGGTAGCGAATCCGTAAACCATATCGCCTCTCAACGTATGAAAAGTAAATAACAACATAAAATTGAGTTTAACATAGGATCAATAAAAAAAGGCATATAATACATATAAAAGATTGCTGGACTTCAAATAAGAGGCTTGAAATAGAATGTGCACTATAATAATCAAATCACATATTTAACAATCCGATTTGAAAAATCATAATGTACATATATTCATCAATATACATTCACCAGGTATGAAGTGCTGGGATGATCTTACATATTCTCAATTACTCAAGCAATTTTATAACTATGGATCTTACTATTATATTTATCAGCAAGGTGCTGAGAAATTCAACATCAAATTGATGAATTCAGAAGATGGCAAACCACAAATAACAGTAAATAAAAACAGTAATTAGAACCCTAATACACAAAAAGCTTCAAACGTACAATAATATAATCACTTAATTAACAGTAGATAAAAAAATTTCAAGAACATAATCACTAAAATAATACATAAACCTGCATCGAATAAAACTTCAAACATAAAAAACGGTTACTAATTAACAGAATATAAACTCTTGGTAATCTGAGGAACAGAATTGATAAATCAACATATTCAATTGAAAAACCCCAATAGACAAAACATATATACACCAACTGTTCAATCAATAAGATGATGAAGAAGATATCGGAATAATTTCCGTTCAAAGAAACCCTTAGAGACCAGCAAATCCGTATAAGAAATCGATCTTCAAATCATACAAACAAACAACATCATATCTGCTTTTAAAACCCTAAGAAAAAAGGAATAAGCTAATCGATCTTCAAATCTTGTACAATAAAAAGTTACATCATCACATAACAGTCAATACATAACAAATCAAAGTAAAACAAACTATTCAAACAGATTCGATCAATAAGATGATGAAGAAGATATCGGAATCATTACCGTCGATGACGATGACTGTTGAATATTTGAATATTGATTAAACCTGGTTGCACAAGATCGATTGAGAACGCAGGAACCAAAATCGCCTATTAGGGTTTCTTTGAAACGGTTTGAGATAATGAGAGAGAGAGATGAGAGTGCGTATGTGAGAAGCCAATGGAATCCCCATCCGAGAGATATGCCACTTGTCACATTATTAGACTTTTGCCACATCATTGCTTATGTGGATGCTTAGGTGGCTTGCTCCATTGGGTGACATGTGTCCCCCAATGGTTTGCTTTATTAGAGTTATAGATGTCCTTAACTATTATGAAACTTGATTTATTTTTATTTATTTGAAAGGCGGATTTTACTCTCTACTTTTCACTAATTATTCTAAAATATTATCCTTGCCTATATTTGAACCTAGGACCTCTCATCAAAAAGACTTGTGCCTCTATCAATTGGGCTAGCCTCACATTGGCAAAAAAAAGTCCGTCAAGTCCCCCTCAAAGATAACTTATTTGGTAGCGATTAAAAGTTAACAAATTCCTTTTCATTCTCCTTTGTGTTAAAAGTCCCTATGAAGATTCTTCATTCTTGCATGTATTGGGAATCTAAGTGGTTATTAAATTGCATGAAGTAGTAGTTGAACAAATGCATGTTAGTGTTGGAGATATAGTGGGAGTTAGGGAAACACAAAGGGGCATCAAGCATGGCCTGCTATTAGTATTGAAATCTGTTATTTGAAATGTGTAAACGTCGTTATCACAAAGATTTGAAACAACTAAATTTGCCTAAACAACTTTTAGGGTACATAAACACTCTAGGTGTTACCTTTTGTACTTTTACACCATTTAGTATGAGGTGATACGGGTTGCTAAAATGGTCAATTGTGAAGTGGGTTCGTTACCTTTCACCTATCTGGGGATCCCAATAGGTGCCAATATGAAAACAGCTAAGTTGATAAATTCGTTGCAAAACTATCTAAATGGAAAGTGATATATCTTTCTTTTGCGGGTCGAATGATGTTAGCGAAGTCGGTCCTTGGTAGGTTGTCGTCTTATTTTCTCTCTTTGTTTGTCGCGCCCAAGTGTATTGTTAAAAAAACTTGAGAAGATCAGAAGGGATTTTATTTGGGGTAAGACTAACTCTGGGCATAAGATGAGATGGATCAAATGGGAGATTTTACTCAAATTAAGGAAAGCAGGAGGTATGGGCATGGGGGATATCCAAGGATACAATCATGCCATGCTTTCAAAATGGTGGTGGGGGATAAAAGTTCACCCGAACCAGCTTTGGGCCAAGGTAGTGACCGCTGTTCACGGAGGTAATATGCACTCTCATAGTATGTCCATGATTCCATTAAAAAAATCGATTCCTGGGGTTTGGAAGGACATCGGGTCGATGGAATTGGTTCTTTCTAAAATCGGGATTGATATCAAAGACAAACTTATTGACGACGGTACGGGTTGGAAATGGCGTAACGATCCGGGCGGCTCTTTCTCAATGAGGCAGGCACGGGAGGACATTGAAAAAGCTTTGCAACAGGTCACTCCTGATGGGTATGAATACAGTTGGAATAATTGGGCCACCCCGAAAGCGAATTATCAGATATGGAGAGCATTGATGGGAAATATCGCGTCGAAGGTCGGGCTTTTGCATAGGGGCATCGCTCTTGGTGACAGTTTATGTCCAAGATGCGGCTTATACGACGAAAGCCCGGACCACGTCTTTATTAGTTGTTTGTGGGCCAAATGTGTGTGGTGGAACATTCTAGCTTGGGTTCGGATTAATTTCATTGACTGTGACAATTTAAAAGATTTCATAGTCCATATTACTCAATGCCCGGGAGATAAATTTGGAAAAAAACAGTTTACATGATCGCCATCGCGACTGTGTGGAGAATATGGTGGGCGAGGAATGAGAAACCGTTCGAAGATAACTTCATTCCAATCAACAGGATGGTGGAGCAGATTAAAGAGGATGCTTACTTATGGATTTGCAATCAATCGAAGCTCAAGCCGCTGAAATGGGAGAACTGGAAGGTGTTTGATATCATAGATTTAATGTAATCCGTCTTGTGTTTTGTTCCGTTTTGTTTTGTTGTTTCCAGCCGCTTGCTGGCTCTTTATATTCATATATAAAGTGAGTTTGTTGTTAGAAAAAAAAAACTAAATGGGTGGTTAGTTTTCGGATGAGTCAAACATGGATGATAGACTAAGGTGCTATTTGTTTTTGCAGACATAAATTGACTGCAATCTGATTTCATCTGTTTTCATGTCTGCAACTGAAGATGTGGTCTGAAGCTCTTCAAGCTGAAAATATAAGACTGTTTGTTTTTATAAATTGATACCGTCTGTACAAACTACATGAACTTTGTTTTATTTTCCAAATCAAAACATCCTAAACCAATTACCTCCAAAATGTTTTAAGTTCAGAACATCCAATAAGTCGTAGTTCAGAACATTAAAATCCAATTAACATTATTACACTAACCTAATCTGATCTCAATCACTAACAATTTCACACATAACCACTAATGAAAACACAATAGCAGCCAAACAAAACATCACCAATTAAGGTTCCAAACATCAAAATCACCAACAACAGATCAACAAACTAACAAGATGAAGAGCAAACTTACAGCCCAAATGTCAGCAGGAACGAGGATAATGAAGGATAGAGAGAAAAACCAGGTGTAACCGACGGTGAAGAAGACGTAACGATGTATATCAGGTCCGGCGAAGTATCGTAACGTGAGCGGCACCATCCCCATGGTTAAAGGTAACGAGATCAGGTAGAATACCCACATGATTGATGATTGTATGTGTTAATGGTGGATTAGGGTTTGTGACAGAGATATGGAGGAGAAGATGAAGATCAATTGGGTGAAGCGTCCTCTCTCACGTAGGTGGCTTAATCGATTGGGAGAAGATGAAGATGAAGATCGATTGTATGTGTTAAAGTTGGAAAAAAATGATGATGAACATAGGGTTTTTTGAGTTCAGAATGTATACGAGGGAGCTGTTTTGTGAAGATGTTTGAAGTTAGGGTTTCATAGCTTTTTTTTAAGCTGAAAAAAGTTATTTTCAGATCTGATTAAAAGAAAAAAACAAACAGTCTTCAAGGGTAACGTCTGCGCGCCTGCAGACATAAGCTCCCTTGAAGATGTTTGAAGAAAAAACAAAAAAAAACAAGCTCCCTTGAAGATGTTTGAAGTGATTTAGCAATTCACACATGGTTTCTAGCTGAGTTTTCTAAGTTTTGAAAGTGTGTTGGTTTTAAGTGGTTCGCTCATGGCAACAGTGGATCTCAAAAATATTAAACCATGCTCGATTTAAGATATTTATTTTTTTTTTAAATCGATTTATCTAGATTAAATATATTTTTTAATATAGGGGTAAGATCAAATAAAAAGTTTATTTTCTCTAAGTAGGATGAGAAGTAATCTTAATCATTCATTTTTCAAATCAATGGTTAAGATGAAAGTGTAGGAGAAAGGAGGAGTGCAAGGGTATCTTAGGAAAATCCTATTTATGAATTTTCTCTCTCCGTATGCAAGACACGTGCGATTCCACCCCCATTTTTTAAACGTTCATAACTTTTTTATAGGACATTATTTTTTCATAAAAATTTCACCGTAAAATCGAGTGTTTTTTTTATCTTTAATTTGAGGTACCATATTTCTATATAAAATATGAAGACTAAAAAAACCCACTAAAATGTGTTGTATTTCTATGTTGTATAACATTTTTTTTGCTATATTTTTTGTACTATATTTTTTTGCTAAATTTTTTGTGTTGAATTTTTGTCTTGAATTTTTTTTTCTCAATTTTTTGTGCTAAATTTTTTTGTACTACATTTTTTTGCTGAATTTTTTCATGCTATATTTTTTGTACTAGATTTTTTTGTGCTATATTTTTTTGTACTATATTTTTTGTGCTATATTTTTTTGTACTAGATTTTTTTTTTGTTGTATTTTTTTAAAAAAATGGGTGCCACATGTCATTTTCACTCCTATTTATAAAGACCAAAATGCCCTTCATTCCTATTTATTAGGAGTGACACATGTTATCATCACAATCTTTCTTAGGTTACTTAGGTAAAATCCACTTTTTAATAAATCCTTCCCCTACTTTTCATCGAAGAACTTGGTTTTTAACAAAAATTTATATCGGATGCAATGTCTGTAAAAACTACCAAAAGAGGTGTATTTACTTTTTTAAAGTGAAATACTATAAGCTATTAGAAAAAAAAAATCAGATTATGTCTTTAGTTAATTAATGGAAAATTGAAAAGACATATGTGGTATTCCACGAGCGGATGTGGTTGGAAATTTTTGAGATCCGTGATTCCACGAACAAATCATCTAAAAACTAACACACTTTCTAAACTCAGCTAGAAATCATGTGTGAATTGCCAAACGGTCTAAACATAGTGTGAATTGCCAAACAGTCTAAACATAGAAAAAATCACTTCATAATACCTTAGGCTTACGCCTTTTAGAGGTGAGGTCCAAGTTTAAACATGATTACATGCGCATAGGAGATTAAGGTGTTTGTTTTTTTTAGACATCTGTAGCAGAAGAGATGTACCAAACATCTGCAGTTTGCAAGAAGAAAACTGTTTGTTTTTAACTTTTTCAGACTGATGAAATAAACTGAAATTTAAATAAACTGAATTTTTAAACTTAACAGAGTTTTTCAACATTCAAATTTAAATAATAGTTATATAACACTGAAATAATATTCATAAAAACACAATAACATTTTTTTAAATAATTTATTCCACAATTTGCATTAAGAGTTAACTGCCATTTTCGTCCCTGTGGTTTGGTCACTTTGGCCATTTCAGTCCATTTTTCAAAAATGCGCCATTTTCGTCCCCCACGTTCTCGAAAGGTGCCATTTCAGTCCAAAAATCATAACCCAGTTAAGTCAGTTTGTAAATAAGGACTGATTGTGTAAATTTGTAACATAAAGGACTGATTGTGTAAATTTGAAAAATGGACTGAAATGGCAGTTAACACCACCACCACTAGTCCTGCCACCACCACCACTCCGCTGCCACCACCACCACCACAGCCCTGCCACCACCACCACTCCGCTGCCACCACCACCGCCACCACAGCCACCACCGCCACCACAGCCACTGCCACCACCACCACCGCCGCCGCCGGAACCACCACCATCAACGTCAAGTAGCTGGAAAGTAAGCATCTTTAACAATAAGTAGTTCCGTTATCTTTGATCTGGCTATAATTTTGTAACCTAACTTCTGTCTTGTTTCACAGATATATTCTGGAGTCAGATCACATTAAACTGTTCTTCAGGTATATACAAGATTCAAGCTTTGATATAGCATCAGATGCAGCAGCAACATTTACAGTTAAGTATGATGAACCCCTTCCCAGTTATAGCTTTATGTTACGGATATCATGGTGAGTGTTTTTTCATCCACGTTTCAGGAGCTATTGACCAGGCATAAGTCAACTGTTGCTGAATATCTTTCCGAAAATTATGATTGGGTGAGTAATTGACCCACCAGAAACTACGTCTCGAACTCATGTTTAATGTTGACCACTCTTTTATCTGTAATTATAGATTATAGATATAGACACTTGGTTTTTATATTTGTAAATAATCTTTCTTTGGTGTAGTTCTTCCGGGAATACAACTCATTGCTGGAATCTTCCAACTACATCACTAGAAGGAATGCTGTCAGGGTAGTATATGTTTTTATGATCTTCTCGCATAATTTATTAGTGTGATTAACTGAGAGTCTACAAATCGTCTCAGCTGTTGAGAGCAATGTTATTGGATCGTTCAAACACCTCAGTGATGGTTCGATACGTGTGCTCTTTGGACAACTTGAGAATTGTCATGAATCTTCTTAGGGTATTCATTATTCATTAATGTTTCATTCTTATATTTTTCACGATGGCTATTGACCGTTCTCATCCTCCAGGATTTAAACAAGACCATACAGTTAGAACCTTTCCATGTGTTCAAGGTAATAATGGATATTGTTATTCATTAATGCTACTTGGATTCACGTTTCATGTAATGGGTTCTCTTTTCCTTTGGACTAGCTTTTTGCCGCTAACCAGAGAAAGCCTCAAGAGATTGTGAAAGTTCTAGTTGCAAACAGAAGCCAGTTCTGGTGGCAGCGGAGTGGTGGTGGTGGCAGCGGAGTGGTGGTGGTGGCAAGGCTGTGGTGGCGGTGGTGGCGGTGGTGGTGGTGGTGGTGGCAGCGGAGTGGTGGTGGTGGCAGGGCTAGTGGTGGTGGTGTTAACTGCCATTTCAGTCCATTTTTCAAATTTACACAATCAGTCCTTTATGTTACAAATTTACACAATCAGTCCTTATTTACAAACTGACTTAACTGGGTTATGATTTTTGGACTGAAATGGCACCTTTCCAGAACGTGGGGGACGAAAATGGCGCATTTTTGAAAAATGGACTGAAATGGCCAAAGTGACCAAACCACAAGGACGAAAATGGCAGTTAACTCTTGCATTAACTGCTTAACAATCTCATTTCGTAACTGATTCATATGTTCTCGATCTGATGCAGTACCATGTGCTTCAACCTCGTCTTCATCAGCATCAACGTGCACTTGCCTATTATGTAACGACACATTGGGTTAATCACAGTGGCTGAACTAGAAACTTTTGACCAGGGGTTAGGTCATAATATATATATATATATATATATAGGTAAAGTGTAGGATACAAATCCCCTAATCGTACATTATGTACGCGTTGCCCACAGCCATACACATGTCCTGATTTAATTTAATTAGATAAGGGTATATCAGACATTCTGTTCAAACATCTGAGGGATAATCAGGGAATTCCGTCAACAAGGAAGCAGATTACGAGTTCGTTTCATAACCGTCCATCTAATTATTGTTCGTATCAATTCGATTTGTAGGATTTTTGATTGATTCCTGTACCGAACACAAATTGGCGATTCCAAAAATGTTGGATTCGTCATTTAGGATGTTTATTTTGGGTTTTTCATCATAGGGTTACGGTTGAGGTTTGGGTTTTATTTGATTTGAAGATATTTTCATTTTATTAGATTGTAACGTGGTTGAAGATAAGATGTTTCTGGTTTTATTTGTTGAGTTTATCATATCGCATGTGTTTTTTTAAATATCGCATGTGGTGTTATAACAAATCCCATTTATTTAAGATTGGATCATATGAATAATTTTGCATGTTTAAGTTGGACATTTCGCACAAAATGAAGTTTAATATGTAATTTCGCATGTTTAAGTTGGACATTTCGCAGACTAGAAAGTATTTAACATATTTAGCTCAATATTTCGCACGCTTTAAAAGTAATTATATGTAATTTCGCACAATTTTATAATTCAGTTCAATAATTGATTTCAATAATTCATATCAATAATTTTTCAGTGTTTTTTTCTTTTACTATAAAGTTTATCTTTTTATCACCATTTCAAACATCCTATTAAAAATGGCAGACCTACCAACATCCTCTTCTGAATCAAGTATCAAGCAGTCTTTGAGAAATAGGATTCAGGAACAAATTCAAGAGGATCGATCATGTCAAGAGATGTTGGAAACCAACATTTCTCGTGTAACAGAAAACATGAAGAGAAGACAAGAAATTATGAACTTGCTATCTCAGATGCAAGTGAGTAGTCTTCAAGAAATTGCTGTTATGTTCATGGTTGATCTGGGTGAGAGGGATGAGAAGCAGTTGAAAGAGTTGGCGGATGCAATTATATCTTAAGATGCTCGATGAAGATGAAAATGGAGTTTCTTTCATCTTTTGAATGAACTTGTTTATTTTAGTGCTTTATTTTAATAAAACATTCAAGTTTTACATGTTCCATTAAATTCGCATGTTGTGTTATGGAATGGATTTTTGATTTCGCATTTTATATTCCCCATTTTGCATATTTTAAGCAATTCAATGTCAAACATGCGATTTTATACATAAAACATGCGAAATTAAAAACATTAATGTTATCTAACAAGTCTAAATATGCAACAGAAATCCAACATCAAACAAGTTTACTAGTCCTTTCCAATAAATGCTTTCAACCTATCTGGGATTATTTTCTCCAAATCTTTCATATACTTTTCTTTGTCTGGGCTTTTATCGAAAGCATTTGCCAGTTTACTTATCTTTTCACGATGCACATTGTGTTCGGATAGAATGATTTTACTTAGATATCTGTGCCTCGGGAGATGAAGTTGTGAATTCTATCTGTTGTTTACTTCATTTTCTTTCACAAACCCAGTCACCCATGGTGTTTTCTCTCCTTTGTATGTTTCCATGTGACGCATCGTAAACACTCCATTCCATGTGATCATTCTTTAGCTTATCGAATGTATGCATATAGGTTTAGTTTATCTATTTGTTTTCGTTATAATTATTTAAGAAAAAATCAGGATGTTTTACATTGTTCTTTTATAATTTTCCATGTTTTTAAATTTATTTTAAATACAAAAACATGTTTTTTTATATTTGTTTTTTTTTCTATGCAAATGGCTATATAGATAGTTGCTCATGGAATATGGTAAATACACTAAGGCAACCAAACCTACATATCTTACAAGAAAGAAAAAAAAATATTTTTTTCTCAAGTTCAAGCTTAAACAGTTTTACACTTTTTTTTGTTGAAGTCGAGTCTTAATATGATGAACAAAAAAGAAATGAAACAAAAACTATTTTTAAAATGAAAGCGTCGTTAGGATGGGCTACTGTTGCCAAATGTGAAAAGGGTGGGCAATACATTGCTAGAAAGGTTTGTATTTACTTGATTCAATTCTCATTTTTATATTAACAATGTATCTATTGTTTTACTTTGATATATGTATTTCAGGTTTCCCAGGTTTCTATGTTTAGAAATAAGTCAATGCTAAAAACGATACGAGATGATGATCCGTTGACCAACGACTCTTCAAAGATTAGACTCATTCGATTTCTTACCACGTTGATGCTAAAAACCTTATCGATTTCTTTGACAAATAAGAACAACCAGCATGTTAACTCTGAAATTCATTTGAATCTAGATGACAATTCGAGCATTGTAACCTTGAGATCAAGAGGCATGAAGACAACAAATTCAGATTGTAGGATTCCTTAATTATATAATTTATCACTAAAAATATAGTTTTTAAATATATATTATTTAGCAGGAAAAAAATAAGAAACCAAAGCATTTTTGGTGTAAGCAATAGCTCCCACGGTGGTTGTCACAGTTGGATGCATCTTTTCATATGTAGCACACGCATAGGAACATCGAATCACAATAGTAAGTTTAATTAGTATATTATAAATATATTATTATATGTTCAATTTCGTGGACTCTCGATCCACTTATCTTTGATAACTACTTCAAGTCAAATTGGTTGAGCTGTGATTTTTGTTTAGACTGACATTTGGTTTTGTTGAGATTGAAATGATTAGAAGGAACTTGAGATTTTTGTTTTGTACTTTGGTCAATATTTTTACTAATCATGTTGTGTTTATTGTGATTCCAATGATACTTATAGACCTTTTTTAAATGTTATTTGCTTTTTATGTGAATAGCTGGCTGGGGACAACTGTTTTCAGTTGCGCTTACAATCTACCTATAGTGACCCATTACCAACATGTGCATTTTTCTTCAATTATATAAGTGACTCGATTCCGGTTTTGTTCCTTTCTAGCAGATGATGGTTGCACACTGGTATGGGCTCAAGGGAGTATATAAGCGACACAGTTCCGGTTTTGTTCTTTTTTAACAGGTGTTGGCTGCACACCGGTGTGCGCTCAAGAAAGTTATCCTACTAGAGAGAAATTTAAAAGATTTGGCAGAAGTACCTTCGGTTTTTCTTGCAAGTCTGGAGGTAGATACTAACCATGTATATTTTTATTTTTCTCCATAAAAAATTTGTACTTTAATCTTCTTATTGATTTGGGTCAAACAAATAGTTATATAGGTAAAGATTGACTATTTAAATCACTTCAATTACTCTATTGCACATTTGATATAAGTATAATTTGACTTATGAGGTTAAACATAGAGTGGTGATGCTTTGAAAGGTCCGATACTTTTTTAAAGGTTCAATATGTTAACAATTTGACTTCTTAGGTCAAAACAAAGCATTGCGATGACTTGAAAACCCAATGTGTCTATTATAAACACAATATGGGTACATTTTGACTACTGAAGTCAAACATAATCGTATATAGATTATTTTGACATTTATAGATACTACTTGCAAGGAAAATGGAGGATGTACTTGAGCAAGCTTTTGAAGGTTGCTACCCCCTAAAACATCATTCAAAGTTATAAATATTGATCTAACATTGAAATTGAGAAGTAAATTTATTATCTTTGGACTATCAACTCCTAGACTTGGAAGCAACAGTCACACATGACAATTATTCCACGTTTTCTTTTTCAGAAAAAAGTATCATTGGTGAACTTTCTTTAAACTCATCACTCAAAACATGACAATTATTAATTATTTTTCCGCAAAACGTATTATCTCCTTGGTGTGTAACAATAATTTTTCTTTCTAATAAAAATGTGTTTAATACTTTGTTATAAAACTGTTGGAATACTTTGTTTAATAAAAATTATTTACCTTTTCTAGTGTTGAAACACTTGGGCTAAGCACCTTAAATTTGAAGCTAGTGAAACACAATGCAGGATCAGATACAACAATATAGAAGACGAAACAAAGGTACTTCGACAGTGAAAAGCCACTTCATGTTAAAAAAGTAAGGGGTGCAAAAATATGTTAATAATCGTCACACGAGAACCTATTATGAGTATAGTAGCATTTACATCTATGTGTAATTTATTAAATCAATAGATTTATAAGAAGCATTTCCTTTATACAACCCGTTTAGCACACAAGAACTTAAACTAGTATAATTAAAAACATATCACGACAAAATGAGAATTAAAAGCATACTTGGTTATTATAATGAGAACACCTTTTAAGATTCCAAAATGTCTTATCTCGTATATTACGGTCTGTCTATGCTTTGACCCAGTATGACCACATGCAAGTAAATTCTTGCCAATAGGGAGAAACAAAATTTTATAATTTTATAACACATTGCATTCAATTATAATAAACAACTATATGATTAAATACGATGTTCATCCATTAATACGTTTCAAACATTACAAACCCAAATTGTTTAGTACTACCACTCAAACTTCAAGTTTAACTTACAAACCATTCAAATAGAAACAAGTTCCATAAATGACTTTTAAACAAACGATAAATAAAACCAAGGCTTTGACTCGTATGTCTTATCTAAGATAAGACATCCAAGTCAAACCCTTCAAAAGGTTGGATGACATCAACTCTTGAAACACTTCTTGAACTTTTAAACACCACCAGATCCATCAGTTTCCTGAAATACATGTAGTTTGAAAACATCAACAAAAGTTGAGCGAGTTCATGTGTTTTTGTATGTGTACACGAATAATCTTGTAAACATTTGTATGTATGCCTTTGTAATCCGGTATGAAAGCGTCTATGAACAGATCATTAATGTGCAGCTAAGACATTAATATGTGTGCAATGGTGTAGAAAGGCTCAATCCTTTGCGTATTTCGTACCGGGCTACCCGGCGGGAACGACATGGTCACCACATGGTCCAACTCAAGGTCTCATGGGTAGGGCTCGCAACACCAAAATAGATCTATCACTCATGCCCCTCGGTCCTTATACAAGGATTAATGGTCTTAAGTTAACTCTTACTCATTCACATGATCTAACAGTTTATTCCCTAGCTAATCATACCATTTGTAAACGTTTGTAACATGTATTTCACCCCCGAAGTTATAAAACTGAAAACAGTTAAAAGAAAAGGGGGACATGAACTCACTGATTTGCGTTCTTCTGACTAGTAACTCAAAGCTCTTTCACCGGTCGTACAACTACCTACACACGTGCTATATTTTATTAGACGGCTAGGTCGTGTAACGACTTTTAGTCTTCGTTGTTTGTTAAGACTTAGTATCCTTTGAGTTACGTCTTTGATGTACATTGTATAATTCCAAAGTATATAATTATTAGTTAAAATAATAATATTTTAACTTAAATTGTATCTATCAATTATTTAGAATATTTGTTAAGATAATATATTTTTGACTTGTTTCGTTTTGTAATTCCTTCATGAATATTTCCTAAGTATTGGTATAATTATACTTGTGTATTTTTATACTTTGTGTATTTTGCCAAGTATTGATGGTGTATCCCGGTGTGTATTTGTACGTACCAGAAAATGTATTTTATGGTATTTATTAAGTATTTTATACTTAATCTTGTATTTAATTTTCCGGAATATATTTTTAGACAACTAAAAATCACCAAATTTATATTCTCAATATATATATATATATATATATATTTTAAGAGGATTTTTATAGAAAATATCTATAAATCTTTCTTATAAAAAATAAATATACCTTCATATATATCTTAAAAATAATATATATATTTTTTATTAACTTTAGAAAATATATATTTCTATCTTTCACCCAAAATAATATATTTTTAACTTGTTTAAGATAATGTATATTTTTCTTCATTCAAAAATAATATATCTTCAAATTGTTTAAGAAAATATATTTTTCTCCTCTCAAAAATAATACATTTTCTACTTGATAAAATATGATATACTTTGTAATAGTTATAAAAATCCATATTTTACTGTTTCTTCGGTTTTCAAGATACCGTTTGTCATACTTGTGTTACAAATTTATTTCCGTAATTTATATATATTTATAGTCCTTAGTCCTTTTCCGGGTTGTCCAATATTCGGGTATACTTTATATATTTGTTTTCTTGGAATTTTGGTAATATTTTGTATCACAATTTTGGGTATTTTGGTGTGTTATATTATTTTCAAGTTCCTAAAATAATATAACTAATACACATAATATACAAGTAGCACACAATTTGTGACATCTAAATATATATTTTCTTAAATATACACTTAATCATTTTTATTTATCAAAAATCAACCTCCAATATTTGTAATTTTTGTAATAAAAATTATGGCAAGTTTTTATATGAAAACCATTATCAAAATTTACTTGTAAACACTTGTTTAAAAATATTTTTCTAAGTGTTTAATTTCTACAAAAATTTTGCCATAATTTCCCCTTAAAAATAGAGGTTTCCATGCAAAAGGCATATCATTTTCTTTTGAAAATTCATCACCAATCATCAACAATTTAAACAAGACTTACCATGAGCCAAAAATATGCAATTTACACTATGTCAAGAACTTGAAAGTTTGTGAAAATTTGTAGTAACTTAACTTGTTGTTTAGTAAGTTTAGTTACCTCTAAAAACATGTTTTTTAGTGTGTAAAGCTCATTCTTGTAAATTTTAGTTCTTTACAACTTCTGTGGAGATTTTCTAAAAATAATTTTTCTTGTATTCTTCTTGTTACCAACACTTTCTATCTTTGATTTAACACTTAAAACATGTTTACTCTCCTTAAAAACCATGATCATGTTGATCTTGTAAAAAACTTTGTTCTCTTGAAAATGTTATCTTTGAAATCATTCATTTCAAGACTTATAACATGTATCAATAATCATCATTCACTAAAACAAGTTTATATTCAAGTTCATGATTAACATAAAGGATGATCATTATGATTTTCTCTAGCTTCATCCTTATACTTGCTAGATCATGTGTTTAATCATCATCTAGCAAGCTTTTTATGATGATCAACATCATAATCACAAGAAATCAACAAACAAGTTTCATACATACACTAAAACAACTTAGATTTTCATGTTATTAAGCTTTATGTTCAAGATCATCTTCATGTTTCTTTATGATTCTTAAGATTAACAAGTTACATAACCTTTTAACCACTAAAATGAGAAGTAAAAACAAGTTTTGAGGAGCTTACTACTAGCACTATGGCTAGGGAAGAAACAAAGATGAAGATGATGATGAATAAGGTGGATAAAAGCTCTAGGTGATGGTCTTTAAACTTCGAAAGCTTCCAAGCTTCTTAACTATGTTCCTTGCACCTCTAGATCACCTTGGAATGCTTGAGTTTTGGATGAACATGGAGGTTGTATGTGGGTGTGTTGTGGCCGAGAACAAGAAGGATAAGAAGGAGGAGATGTGTTGTGAAATGGTAAGATGATATTGGCTTAAGTCTTGTGTTTTTTAAAACAAGTTCTTCCAACACTACATAATCTAATTGTTAATGTTCTTCCAAAGGACTTTACAAATCAAATAAACAATTAAAAGAAATCACGGGGGTGGGTCCCCTTGATGACCGTCGAATGGGGGGGGGGTCTTGGTTGGGGTTTTAATGGTAAGTTAGAGATTTAAGTTAGATTCTAAGTATAATGTTTAGTGTTTTAGGTGTTTAGTGTTTATAGGATGTGTTATGATGTTCGGTGACCATAACTAGCATCATAACACTAAAACAATGCTTCTAGTGAAAATTTGGTGTTTCGGGTAGTGTCCGATTTTCTGGTTGGTTACCGGTTCGTTAAGGTGCTAAATTACGCAGTTTAGTGTACTTTATGTAGTCTTTTATGACAGTTTTGATTCCCGACACTTAGGAAGGTATTCTAGACCATTAAACCATAATTCTGCATTGTATTTTGTTGTTAAAATGCTAATTTTTGCTGAATTATGCAGAATTCTGTAGTTTTTGTGAGTTTTGGGCACTTTCCAGCACTTAAACTATCAATCGGAAGGCAGTTTTATGATCCTTACTTTCCTACACACTATTCTAGTGTAACTCTTGGTTTCAAGCTCATTCTGTGTCTTAATATCATGTCTGTCTGAGTACTGAACTCCCGCCAGTACTTCTAGTTTGTCTGATAATTGTGCTAACTTTGTTATGTGCACTGAATGAACCATATTGTGTTGCATGCAATAATGATAAGAAATCATGCAACATGTAATGCATTTGTATAAACATGACAGTAATCAGAAATTCATTCATGTCATCAATTTAATCAAGCACATTCGTTAAAGTACAAACTACTGTTTAACATTGTACGGATACAAGGAAAATTGCCAGTTGTCACATTCTCCCCCCGTTAAATGAATTTCGTCTTGAAATTCAAGCTGCGTTATCGGTTGTGGGGGAGTTGGGAAACAAATGCGGGTATTTTCATTTAATTTGATCTTCACGCTCCCAAGTAAACTCTAGGCCGTGACACGAATTCCAGCAAACCTTGACAAGCTTCATACGACTTCTCCGAGTCTTGTGGACTTTCCAGTCCGTAACCTCAACGGGTTCCTTAGTAAATTGGAGACTATCGTCGATATGCACGTCATCCGCAGGGATGATAACTGTTTCCTGGGTTGGGCTCTTCTTCAGATTTGACACATGAAATGTATCATGTTCACCGTGCACTTCTTCTAGTAATTCTAGTTTGTACGCTACGGTACCAACCCTTTCCAAAATCTTGAATGGCCCAATGTATCGTGGATTCAACTTACCACGTTTTCCGAATCGTGCTACACCTTTCCAAGGTGAGACCTTCAACAAAACCCTGTTTCCTACCTCGAATTCTAGAGGTTTCCGTCTTTGATCGGCGTAGCTCTTCTGTCGATCACAAGCCGCCTTGATGCGTTCTCGGATCTGCATGATTTTTTTGGTCGTTTCTTGAACAAGTTCGGGACCAATTAACTGTCTATCTCCAGCGTCTGCCCAACACAGCGGTGAGCGGCATTTACGGCCATATAGAGCTTCGAACGGTGCAGCTTGAATGCTCGTATGGTAGCTGTTATTATAGGAAAACTCAACTAGAGGTAGATGAGTATCCCAACTGCCACCTAAATCCATCACACATGCGCGAAGCATATCTTCCAGTGTTTGTATGGTCCGTTCGCTCTGGCCGTCTGTTTGCGGGTGGAAGGCCGTACTCAAATTTAATTGAGATCCAAAGGCCTCCGGAAAGGATTGCTAAATCCTTGATACGAATCGTCCATCCCTGTCTGATATTATCGAGATAGGCACTCCATGACGTGCTACTATCTCTTTGAGGTAGAGTTCAGCTAGCTTTCCAGTGCTATCTTTCTTGCAGACTTTTTTAATCGATCCACTATTACCCATATCATATCATGCCCTCTAGGAGTCCTAGGTAATTTTGTTATAAAGTCCATCGAAATTTGCTCCCACTTCCATACAGGTATTTCAGGTTGTTGCAATAGGCCAGAAGGTTTCTGATATTCGGCCTTAACCTTAGCACAGGTTAGGCATTTCCCAACATAAACAGCAACGTCGCTCTTGAGTCTTGCCCCAGGTCACTGCAGCCAAAACAGCCCTGGCCACGTCCATTATCATTTCCATTTTGGCCCTGGTTGTTGTTATTGTTGTTATTGTTTCCTCCATGATTCCCATTTCCAGCCTGGTTCCCTTATCCACCACGATTTCCGTTTCCCCCAAAATTACCGTTTCCTCCCTGGTTTCGATTCCAAGTCTGATTTCCATTCCCACCATGATTTCCATTACCACCTTGACCTCCTTTCCCACGTCCTGCTCCGTACCAACACGTCTCCTTGGCATGCCCCACTTTTCCACAGTTCTCACATTTTCCATACCTACACCACCCAGTATGATGACGCTGACAGATGTCGCACTTGGGCAGGGTGCCCATATAACCTTTTCCCTTAGGTTCAGTGTTTATTGCGCCCGTCTGGGCCTCAGCTGGCTGATTGGTCTCCCTACGTTTGTTGGTTTTGTTGTTCACTCGGGTGCCCTTCTTAAAATTCGTGAACTTCCTTTTGTTATCACCCGATGACTCCACATGAGTCTCCTTCTTTTTCGTCTCAGAGATGGAAAACTTTCCCAAACGAACTGCCTCCTCAGTAAGCGCCACACTTAGATCAATAGCCTTAACAATCGTTGGAGGCTTGGAAGCTGTAACCATACTCAAGATCTGAGGTGCTAATCCCCAGATAAAACGCTCAATTCTTTTAAACTCTGGCTCCACCAGATAAGGAACGACCCTTGACAAATCATGGAATCGCTGAATATACTCTGCTACTTTCGGACCATCCATTTTTAGGTTCCAGAATTCTGTCTCCAGTTTCTGAATCTCGGCTCGTGAGCAGTACTTCTTGCGCATTAACTCTTTAAGCTCATCCCATGTTAACGCGTATGCAGCAGTTTCGCCCAGTGTCTGAACTTGGAGGTTCCACCATGAAAGCGCTCCATCCAGAAATAACCCAGAAATATACGTGACCCTCTGTTCTGGAGCACACTTGCTCATCCTCAGCACGGAGTCGGTTTTCTCCACCCAGTGAACAAACCCGACAGCACCGCCAGTGCCATCGAAGTTGAGAGGCTTGCAATTCAAAAATTGCTTGTAAGTACAGCCTGTAACATAAGCAACACAATTCACAGTAAGCATTGGCAAAGCACAATTAGAAATATCCAAACGAGTTGCAAGGTGTCTTAGGTGACTTAACATTACCTGTTGGGGGGTTATTTCCAGAGGTACCACCGCTATGTTCGGAGTGGATGGCCTCGTGCTGGGCAATAGCTTGTGAGATGCGTTCTTGCAATTCTGCTTCAGCCCTTGGCAGCGTGTTGTTGTTATCGGTATATCGTCGGGGCGGCATTGTTCTTCTAGTAAGAAGATCGGATAGGTTAGGCCTTATTCATTATGTAATCGTATAGGGGGTGTACGTATGTATATATATGACATAAGCAATCATCACAACAAACAACCACACAATAACATAATCATCGCATGAACATGTAAACCAACAATGTATTTAATGAGAACACGACTATTGAGCTTTTCATTAATACTTCACCACAAGATACATTGTTTTTTTTAAATTGTAGCATATCAAAAGAGACACGAGGTCACACTACCCCGGTCAAACAAATATGTCATGTACAAAAGTGTCATTCAAAAAGTGGTCTTCATGTCTTCAAAATCTCGAGCTCAATTGTGGCGTTCTCACCAAAAGTAGGGTACCTGCGTAAAACCAAAAATCTAGGATGCTGAAGGGGGTGGAGGAGGAGGGAAAAAGAGCAAACTACAAACATGAGCGAGCTCCTCCTCTAGCTCATGAACACGACGAACCAGATAGCTGATCTGCTGCTCAGCTGTGAGGAAACGGGCATCAAAGCCCGGAATAGATGTAGGAGCAGCAGGTGGGGGAACAAAAGAACTCGATGATGAGGGTGGGGGAACAGGAGTAGGATGCAATGGAACTGGTGATCGTCTGGCACCCTCACCAAACTCTAACTCGAGGACTCTGCGGCTCAGTATCTTGAACTATAGCTGTAGGGATAGAAGTAAGTCATCACGTGTGTAACCAGCGTGGTACGAGGGGTGATACAGATCAGAAATAGGCATCGTATAAGGTGGGAACCATCTAAATGGCTCGTCAAGTGGTGATGGTGCAACAGGAGCGAACTGCAGGATGGGTGGGAAGTTAACTGATGCAAAAGGGTCAAAGCTCGGCGGCTGAACAGAATTGTTTTCCCCTGGACAGGGAGCTGGAATCTCCTGTAGAAAAACAATAGGGAGGTCAGTGCGATGCTCGTCTGAAACGAAGTGAGGGGGAACAACATCAACAGGTGGAGGCTGTGGAACAAGTGGATCAACTGGTGGAAGATCGAGTGGAGTGGAAACAGGCTTAGGAATAAGCAGTGCAACAAAAGGTAAGCCAAAAGGATTGGGTCTGGATCATGAACATGATCTGGGACATGTGGGGGTGTGGGGGCTCGAATAGGAGATGATGGAGCAGCAGACATCACATCATCGTCATCAGTAGCATAAAGGTGGAGTCCTGCAGCCTGCAGGGCCGAAGAGGTTACAGACTCAAAGGAGTCTGCAACGGAGTGTAAGCTGGAATCTGAAGAGATATCAACGACAGGCACAGCAGGAGGAGGTACGTCCAATGCAACAACGTCATCCACCTCCCCGGCACCCTGCTCCCCTGCAAGGTGATCGCCCACAAAAGATCAACATCGTTATCGAAGAGGTCGTCAAAAGGCCAATCCTATTGCGGAATGACAACGAGAGGAGTAGCATCGAGAATAGGGGCAACAATGTGCTCACCATCGGGGTGACCGATGATGAGATGGTCATGAACAAGAGTAGGGAATGCAAAAATGTCATCGATAAGGATATCAGCATCCGGGATATCATCCCCGAAGTCGGGTAGAGCAAACGGCTGGAAGTCATCATCGTCCTCTGACAACATCTCGGGGTCGCTCTCAGTATCAGATGTGAAAATCTCTGGAGCTGGGGCTACCTCGTCGTCTGATACAATCTCAATGGGGTCCTGCTCCTCCGACAAACTACTCTCAGATGAAGACATAAGTACCTGTATCACAATAATCATGGCGTATGCACATATGTTAACTACTAACACTCAGTATATGCAGACAAAGATTGGCATCTGGTATGTATTGGCAAATAAAGACATGTCACGTCCGTGAGACTTTTCTATCTTAACAAATCTTCCCCATGCAAACTAAACCACCAACTGTGTCCTTGCTTGTGTTTCGTCTCTTTCCTTTGTAAAATGTTTGTTCCATGGATCTTGGCGTTTTGTAAATGCAATGAAAAATATTTTGTAAAAATATCTTCGTGAAGGAGTCCTAGTGATTGTAGTCTAGACTCGAGAAGGAATCCTAGTTCACTACAATCGAAACTCTGATACCAAACTGTCACACCCTGACTTTTGCAGAAGCGTATGATGTGTGACTTGCTTAATATCATTGCATTCAATTATAATAAACAACTATATGATTAAATACGATGTTCATCCATTAATACGTTTCAAACATTACAAACCCAAATTGTTTAGTACTACCACTCAAACTTCACGTTTAACTTACAAACCATTCAATTTGAAACAAGTTCCATAAAGGACTTTTAAACAAACGATGAATAAAACCAAGGCTTTGAATCGTATGTCTTATCTAAGGTAAGACATCCAAGTCAAACCCTTCAAAAGGTTCGATGACATCGACTCTTGAAATACTTCTTGAACTTTTAAACACCGCCAGATCCATCAGTTTCCTGAAATACATGTAGTTTGAAAACATCAACAAAAGTTGAGTGAGTTCATGTGTTTTTGTATGTGTACATGAATAATCTTGTAAACATTTGTATGCGTGCCTTTGTAATCCGGTATGAAAGCGTGTATGAACAGATCATTAATGTGTAGCTAAGACATTAATATGTGTGCAATGGTGCAGGAAGGCTCAATCCTTTATGTATTTCGTACTTGGCCACCCGGCGGGAACGACATAATCACCACATAGTCCAACTCGCGGTCTCATGGGTGGGGATCGCAACACCCAAATAGATCTATCACTCATGCCCCTCGGTCCTTATACAAGGATTAATGGTCTTAAGTTAACGCCTACCCATTCACATGATCTAACAGTTCATTCCCTACCTAACCATACCATTTGTAAACGTTTGAAACATTCATAACATGTATTTCACCCCGAAGTTATAAAACTGAAAACAGTTAAAAGAAAAGGGGGACATGAACTCACTGATTTGCGTTCTTCTGACTAGTAACTCAAAGCTCTTCCACCGGTCGTACAACTACCTACACGCGTGCTATGTTTTATTAGACGGCTAGGTCGTGTAACGACTTTTAGTCTTAGTTGTTTGTTAAGACTTAGTATCCTTTAAGTTACGTCTTTGATTTACATTGTATAATTCCAAAGTATATAATTATTAGTTAAAATAATAATATTTTAACTTAAATAATATCTATCAATTATTTGTAATATTTGTTAAGATAATATATTTTTGACTTATTTTGTTTTGTAATTCCTTCATGAGTATTTCCCAAGTATGGATATAATTATACTTGTGTATTTTTATACTTTGTGTATTTTGCCAAGTATTGATGGTGTATCCCGGTGTGTATTTGTACGTACGAGAATACGTATTTTGTTGTATTTATTAACTATTTTATACTTAATCTTGTATTTAATTTTTCAGAATATATTTTAAACAACTAAAAATCACCAAATTTATATTCTCAATATATATATATATAGGTGAAGGTTCAAATGAAAACCACTAGTTATTGTGAAAACTTGAAAACTAATTAAAAAAGCCAAAAAAACATACCATTTTTTTTTTGCATAATAATTTTCGCTACTTTTAGTATATAAAAAAAATTTCCAAAAAAAAAAAAACTTTTTTTTTGTAGTGCACATATGTAATACTACACATGTGTAGTACACAAACACATGTGTAGTATTACATATGTGTAATACGAAAAAATATTTTTTTTTTAAAGTTTTTTTTTTATATACAAAAACCTGCGATTTTTTAAAAAAAAATTTGAAAAAAAATATTTTTGTGTTTTTTTAGGTTTTTTTTAGTTAGTTTTCGAGTTTTCACAATAAAAGTGGTTTTCATTTGAACCATCCCCTATATATATATATATATATATATATATATATATATATTAAGAGGATTTTTATAGAAAATATCTATAAATCTTTCTTGGCAAAAATAAATATACCTTCATATATATCTCAAAAATAATATATATATTTTTTTATTAACTTTAGAAAATATATATTTCTATCTTTCACCCATACTAATATATTTTTAACTTGTTTAAGAAAATATATATTTTTCTTCATTCAAAAATAATGTATCTTCAAATAGTTTAAGAAAATATATATTTTTCTCCTCTAAAAAATAATACATTTTCTACTTGATAAAATATGATATACTTTGTAATAGTTATAAAAATCAATATTTTATCGTTTCTTCAGTTTTCAAATTACCGTTTGTCATACTTGTCGAGTTACGAATTTATTTTCGGAATTTATATATATTTATAGTCCTTAGTCCTTGTTCGGTTTGTCCAATATTCGGGTATACTTTATATATTTGTTTTCTTGGAATTTTGGTAATATTTTGTATTACAATTTTGGGTATTTTGGTGTGTTATATTATTTTCAAGTTACTAAAATAATATAACTAATACACATAATATAAAAGTAGCACACAATTTGTGACATCTAAATATATATTTTCCTAAATATACACTTAGTGATTTTTATTTATCAAAAATCAACCTCCAATATTTGTAATTTTTGTAATAAAAATTATGGCAAGTTTTTATATGAAAGCCATGATCAAAATTTACTTGTAAACACTTGTTTAAAAATATTTTTCTAATCACCACATAGTCCAACTCGCTGGGTGGGGCTCGCAACACCCAAATAGATCTATCACTCATACCCCTCGGTCCTTATACAAGGATTAATGGTCTTAAGTTGTCGCCTACACATTTACATGATCTAATAGTTCATTCCCTACCTAACCATACCATTTGTAAACGTTTGAAACATTCGTAACATGTATTTCACCCCCGAAGTTATAAAACTAAAAATAACTAAAAGAAAAGGGGGACATGAACTCACTAATTTGCGTTCTTCTGACTAGTAACTCAAAGCTCTTCCACCGGTCGTACAGCTACCTACACACGTGCTATTTTTATTAGACGGCTAAGTCGTGTAACGACTTTTTGTCTTAGTTGTTTGTTAAGACTTAGTATCCTTTGAGTTACGTCTTTGATTTACATTGTATAATTCCAAAGTATATAATTATTAGTTAAAATAATAGTATTTTAACTTAAATTATATCTATCAATTATTTGGAATATTTGTTAAGATAATATATTTTTGACTTATTTTGTTTTGTAATTCCTTCATGAATATTTCCCAAGTTTGGATATAATTATACTTGTGTATTTTTATACTTTGTGTATTTTGCCAAGTATTGATGGTGTATCCCGGTGTGTATTTGTACGTACGAGAATACGTATTTTATTGTATTTATTAACTATTTTATACTTAATCTTGTATTTAATTTTCCGGAATATATTTTAAACAACTAAAAATCACCAAATTTATATTCTCAATATATATATATATATATATATATATATGACAAAGATCCGTTAGGAACCACCCTTTATTGCGAGAACCAATGTGAACACAACCAAAAATGCCTAAAAATAGCTAAAAAAACACAATTTTTTTTAATATTTTTTATAAAAAAATCGCTACTTTTAGTAGCCAAAATTTTTTTTAGCGATTTTAACAAAAGAATATTAAAAAAAAATTAGATTTTTTTAGATTTTTTTAGGTTTTTGGGGGTTTAGTTTTTAGCATTTTAGCTTGGGGGGGGGGGTTAGGTTTTTTTTTTTTGGAGGGGGGGGTGGGGGTTTGTTTTTTTAGCTATTTTAGGTTGTGTTCACATTGGTTCTCGCGGTTCTCGCAATAAAGGTGGTTCTCGCATGAACCTTACCCTATATATATATATATATATATATATATATATATATTAAGAGGATTTTTTTGAAAATATCTATAAATCTTTCTTGGCAAAAATAAATATACCTTCGTATATATCTCAAAAATAATATATATATTTTTTTATTAACTTTAGAAAATATATATTTCTATCTTTCACCCAAACTAATATATTTTTAACTTGTTTAAGAAAATATATATTTTTCTTCATTCAAAAATAATATATCTTCAAATTGTTTAAGAAAATATATATTTTTCTCCTCTAAAAAATAATACATTTTCTACTTGATAAAATATGATATACTTTATAATAGTTATAAAAATCAATATTTTAACGTTTCTTCGGTTTTCAAAATACCGTTTGTCATACTTGTCGAGTTACGAATTTATTTCCGGAATTTATATATATTTATAGTCCTTAGTACTTGTCCGGTTTGTCCAATATTCGGGTATACTTTATATATTTGTTTTCTTAGAATTTTGGTAATATTTTGTATTACAATTTTGGGTATTTTGGTGTGTTATATTATTTTCAAGTTCCTAAAATAATATAACTAATACACATAATATACAAGTAGCACACAATTTGTGACATCTAAATATATATTTTCCTAAATATACACTTAGTCATTTTTATTTATCAAAAATCAACCTCCTATATTTGTAATTTTTGTAATAAAAATTATGGCAAGTTTTTATATGAAAACCATGATCAAAATTTACTTGTAAACACTTGTTTAAAAATATTTTTCTAAGTGTTTAATTTATACAAAAATTTTGCCATAGTTTCCCCTTAAAAATGGAGGTTTCCATGCCAAAGGCATATCATTTTCTTTTTGAAATTCATCACCAATCATCAACAATTTAAACAAGACTTACCATGAGCCAAAAATATGCAATTTACACTATGTCATGAACTTGAAAGTTTGTGAAAATTTGTAGTAACTTAACATGTTGTTTAGTAAGTTTATTTACCTCTATAAACATGATTTTTAGTGTGTAAAGCTCATTCTTGTAAATTTTAGTTCTTTACAACTTGTGTGAAGATTTTATAAAAATATTTTTTTCTTGTATTCTTCTTGTTACCAACACTTAAAACATGTTTACTCTCTTTAAAAACCATGATCATGTTAATCTTGTAATAAACTTTGTTCTCTTGAAAATATTATCTTTGAAATCATTCATTTTCAAGACTTATAACATGTATCAATAATCATCATTCACTAAAACACCTTTATATTCAAGTTCATGAATAACATAAAGGATGATCATTATGATTTTCTCAAGATCCATCCTTATACTTGCTAGATCATGTGTTTAATCATCATCTAGCAAGCTTCTTATGATGATCAACATCATAATCACAAGAAATCAACAAACAAGTTTCATACATACACTAAAACAACTTAGATTTTCATGTTATTAAGCTTTATGTTCAAGATCATCTTCATGTTTCTTTATGATTCTTAAGATTAATAAGTTACATAACCTTTTAACCACTAAAATGAGAAGTAAAAACAAGTTGTGAGGAGCTTACTACTAGCTCTATGGCTAGGGAAGAAACAAAGATGAAGATGATGATAAATAAGGTGGATAAAAGCTCTAGGTGATGGTCTTTCAACTTCCAAGGATTCCAAGCTTCTTAACTATGTTCCTTGCACCTCTAGATCACCTTGGAATGCTTGAGTGTTGGATGAAAATGGAGGTTGTATGTGGGTGTGTTGTGGCCAATAATAAGAAGGAGGAGATGTGTTGTGAAATGGTAAGATGATAATGGCTTAAGTCTTGTGGTTTTTAAAACAAGTTCTTCCAAAACTACATAATCTAATGGTTAATGTGCTTCCAAAGGACTTTACAAATCAAATAAAAAATTAAAAGAAATCAAGGGGGTGAGTCCCCTTGATGACCGTCGAATGGGGGGGGGTCTTGGTTGGGATGTAATGGTAAGTTAAAGATTTAAGTTAGATTCTAAGTATAATGTTTAGTGTTTTAGGTGTTTAGTGTTTATAGGATGTGTTATTATGTTCGGTGACCATAACTAGCTTCGTAACACTAAAAAAATGCTTCTAGTGAAAATTTGGTGTTTCGGGTAGTGTCCGGTTGTTCGGTTGGTTACCGGTTCGTTAAGGTGCTAAATTGCGCAGTTTAGTGTGCTTATGTAGTCTTTTATGACAGTTTTGATTCCCGACACTTTGGAAGGTTTTCTGGACCATTAAACCATAATTATGCATTGTATTTTGTTGTTAAAATACTGATTTTTGCTTCATTATGCAGAATTCTGCAGTTTTTGTAAGTTTTGAGCACTTTCCGGCACTTAAACTATCACTCGGAAGGCAGTTTTATGATCCTTACTTTCCTACACACTATTCTAGTGTAACTCTTGGTTTCGGGCTCATTCTGTGTCTTAATATCATATATGTCTGAGTACTGAACTCCCGTCAGTACTTCTAGTTCGTCTGATAAATGTGCTAACTTTGTTCTGTGCACTGAATGAACCATATTGTGTTGCATGCAATAATGATAAGAAATCATGCAACATGTAATGCATTTGTATGTACATGACAGTAATCAGAAATTCATTCATGTCATCAATTTAATCAAGTACAATCATTAAAGCACAAACTACTGTTTAACATTGTACGGATACACGGAAAATTGCCAGTTGTCACATTGTCGAACTTTAGTTTGTTTCGCGCCCTTCAAATACACCAACATCCCACCCTCACAATGCCTAAAAAACATTCTTAGCTTTTCCGGACAACCCCGCCACCTTATGCACTTCCAGCAACTCCTTCACCGAACTAACAAACGGGGCTATCTTACACCATCTCGACACTGCGAACCAAACTTGAGTAGCAATAACACGTTTGGACAACAAATGGTCTGCGCTTTCTTCACCAAACTTGCACATAAGACATGTTGTATCCCCGATGTCCAAACCGCGGCTGAGGAGAGCATCCAAAGTGGGGATTTTGCTCATCTCAGCTTTCCAAACAAAGAGATTACATTTAGCCGGGACCAATTCCATGACATAAAAATCCCCGACCTCTTCCCCTTTAGACAATATACTCTTAACCTCTCTAACCGAAAAAGTTCCGGATGCAGCCCCCACCCATTTCCATCTGTCCCGACACTCCTTAAGTTCCACCGAGTCCAGCCGCCTGGATAACCAGTTGAGCTCAGTGATCTGGATGAAATTACTCGGACCAATCCGCCACTTCCAATTCACAAAATTACTTCCTTCTCGGACACAAATTCTGGTCACCACTTTACAATTCTTTTCGGATTCTAATTTGAAGATATTAGGATATATATCTTTTAGAGGTTCATTTTCCAACCGAGGATCAATCCAAAAGGCAATGTCTTGGCCATCGCCCACCTCCCCTTTGAAAAACCTTCTTAAAGTAGTCCCTTCAATTTTAGTTCTAGTGCAGGTTTTAACTATATTGATCCAAACTCCACCGCAACACTTTTTAGCGGGAAGGAAATCCCAGTTCCTTCTACTAGTATGGATGGCTGCAACCACCTTTCTCCAAAGTTGATCGTTTTCCAATTTGAAGCGCCATACCCACTTAGTAAGAAGAGTCGTATTTATTCTTTTTAACTTACAAATACCAATTCCTCCATTTTCTTTAGGAATAGTAACCCTATCCTATGAAACCCAATGCATCTTGCAGTTCTCGCTATTCCCGCCCCAAGGGAATCTTCTAATCAACTTCTCCAAATCCTTGATCACTTAAGAAGGGGCCCTGTAAAGCGAGATGTAATAATTTGGAAGGCTTTCAAGCACCGATTTGACAAGGACGACCTGCCCTCCCATAGAGAGGGTGTTCGCCTTCCAAGCTGATAGTCTGGTTTCAAACACATCGAACATCGGTTTCCAATTGTTGACAGGGGCGGATCTAGAGGTATCCCAGGGGTTGCCCGGGATACCCCTCAACTTTCTTGGCGAAGTGTATAATTTATTCTTCTCCGTTTTTTGCATCATATACTTCTTATTAGGATACCCTTGTGTGCTCCGCAGAACCACATGAGAACACTAAAAGTGAAAGATAATAGATTAGAAGATGTAGAGCATAAATGATGATTTTTCTTTGTTTTCCGGCGAAGAGCTCGAGCTGGTTAAGAAAGGAAGGAAGATGACTTACTTTTTTAATAATATATTTGTCTTTTGGAATTTGAAAAGATAGTACATGCACAACAAGCAAAGCTTCTGACAACATATTGCTAGTCAAAGCAAAATTTATAAATATATTTGTCTTTATATAGATTTTATAATGAGTTCTTGTAAACTAATTACTATATTATCTATATGTTAAAATTTTATTTTGTTAATGTTTAATATTAAATATCTTTTACTCTATTTTCTTTATATACATATATATACATATGGTTGAGTTCATTACAGAACTCTAAATAACAATAATTATATATATATATATATATATATATATATTAGAATTTGTATCTAAAATTTTATTTTGTTAACGTTTAATATTAAAGTTATGTTGGGACCTTTGGTTAAAAGTTTCTGGTTCTGTTACTGCCGAGCAAAAGTATTATAGCATAAAATGAACGAAATTGGATTTTAGGTTAGGGTTTTAGTTGTTATTGTGTATTTGATTATACGAATGTACAGTAAAAAATTTACATTGTATGAATATACGATAAAAAATTGGGATACCCCTGAATTTTTGTTCTAGTTCCGCCACTGATTGTTGATACGATTCATATTAGCTCCCACCATAAGCCCAATGTACTTGAACGGGGTTTCCCCCGCAAGACAACCCACCATTATCGCCTTGTCCTTCACTTCCAAGTTGCTCACACCAATACCATAGAGATTGGATTTGTTCAAGTTTATTTTCAGCCCGGAGCACAGATAAAACACCCGCAGGATTTCTATAGCGATCAGAATAAATATTAATTTGTTTAACTAGTTTTATTTTGATATAATTGTATAGTTTTACGCAATTTAGTGCTATGTAACATCAATCTACATGCTTATACTTATAAATATATGGATGAAATTGCCACCTACACATTATAGATTGACAAAATGTAAAAAGAGGGTTGTATGCATAATTTACACACAAATTAACTACAAATATATTTCATTTCAATGACCTTCATAAGACTAGAAAGTTGCTTCTCTGAACACTTGATCCCGTCATCGTTTTCCTCGTCAACTATAATCTCGTTTTCAACTTCTTTGCCGAAATTCGCAACTACTTCAGTGATCTCTTGAACCAAGTCAACGATCACCCCATCGACCCCCATCAATATTTGTGCATTGACCACCTCTCCTATGTTACTGAAAATTCAACAAACGTTGCATCTAATTAGTGCATATATATAATATAACAACAAATATGTAACAGGACAAACAACGAAAACAAAAGGAATATTGAAATTTCGCTGTGTTTTAAAGAAAATGAATATTCTTACTTTAACTGGCCATAGCTTATGAGACTGAGTTTCAAGTCTTTAATCCTTTTAATTACTCCTGGATTTCTTAAGATGGATCTCACTTCACAAACCATACCATTTAAGCCGCCTGCTAAGCACAACTTCATTGCTTCATCCAAAGAATTCCTCCTTACGTCCGTATATGTTTCCACCCCTCCATTTGTCAGAAAGAAAACCTAATCGTGACATTATAACAAGCAAAAACACAATCAGATGAGCGGTTTCTTTAGTAACGAATCCAATTCCATTACATATATATAGACTTAACTGCACAAAAGTAACCAATATTTGTCTATACTTTATTACAAATAACCAACTTTGTCTGCACATACATAAATAGGTAATCCTTATAGGTTAGTACACATTAAAATGTTGAAATACATGTCATTGCCTTTAAAATTGTAAGATTTCTTTTAATGTAAAACATGTTTCTTTTCAACTTTCAAGGGTAAATATCACCAAACTTGGTTACCGCTATATGAAATAAACACAAGATACAAGTAAGATACAACTTACTGGATAAATGCTTTGGAGTTTCCGGGTCAAAAGAGCTGCATCAGGCTGAAAGCTTGAAAAGATGATGGATCGGTTTTTAGCATATTTGAATACAATCTGCCACAAAAAGAAACCAAGATCCATGAAAACGGTAACCCTTATATTAAAAAAACACCGGTTAATACAAAACGTTCAGAACAAGTGCATACGCAAAGAACAATTTGTATGACGTGAACTAGTTCTTCCTCTGTGTACAAAATATTATCATCAAACTTGAACTCAATATTGAACCCCTTGGAATGATTTATTTTTGTGAACACCTCTTCCAATGTGCATAGATAATCATCCTTTTCAACTTTCCACTCAAAAATCCTCCCATCTTTTGTTTTTCTAAACAAAGGCTTACCCACCTGATGTTATCAGGATCATAACCATCAGATCGATTAAATTTACAACATATATGATATGGAATTGAATAACTTTGAACAAAAGATGCGCGTATGAAAATAAAATTCATTACTTTGTTAGGCTCCCTTTGAGGTCCGTATGAAAGAAAGTCGTCTAGATTCATATCGGTAACTCTTTTTTCAATTATTACACCCTGAAATCAATCACCCATTAACTTCATAGGCCTAGAGGGCACACAAAATGAATACTTTTAAGAAAGATGTTTTATACCGCGTATAGGTTTTTAAGGGCATGTGTGGATCACCTAGAGTAAAACACAATGCATAGTAATATAAAGTTTAAACTGACCTTATCTTCAGTGTAGATGAAGTTGTCATGAAATATGATTGGACAATCGTCTTTGGTCACCTACAAAAAGAGGTTTGTGTTTACGTTTTTTTGTCTAAGTTTCTTCCATCACCCAAAACTTAGATCGAGAAATGTTCAAAGAAACACCAAAGAAAGAAACAAATCAGTCCCTTGAATGATGTCAAAAACTTGAAAATTATATACGATAACTAATGAAACGAAAGCCAACTTGAATTATTTACATGACAATAACTACTTTTTTATTTCTTACTATTATTGTAACATCCTTATATCATATGTTCGTCTAATTACCCAAAACTCAAGAGACTCTCCTCTTATAATATTTGGCAAACACTTCGTGTTGTTTTGTTTACTTATGATATTATTAGTGATTGTGATTTTGTTGTTTTGTTTCACTTAGCCACACTTTATGTTATATGGATTACTGTACTTTACATGAAAAAAAATATATATATTCTTAGAGCCAGTGTACTCAGTGGGAACAGCCAACCAACCACTTTATCTCATGAGATAGGGGTATAGTCTGCCTTCGTTAGGGGTATATCCTTCATCTCACCCTTCCCATACTTTACGAGTAGCTTGCCATAAGTGAACTTTATTGGATACGTTTGTTTCCTTGTATACATGAGATCCAAGTTCAAATCTTATTAAGTGTAAACATTTTTTTTAAAACACTAGTTTCATTGTGTACATGAGATCCCAAGTTCAAATCTTAGTATGTATAAACAAATTTTTTTAAACACGTGTTTAGCGTAAGCTGTGTAATTTTACGTTTTATCTGATCATATTGGTTAACAAGGTTAGCAAACTCCTGAGTTTGATTTAATAAAACCAGCTATTTCATATTTTCTTGTTTGACCATATCAAAGCCATGACTAGTCGCTACAAAAAAGAGGGTTTTGATGTGTGAGGAATTTGTGTTTTAAAAGTATTTGTCCTCCTTTAAACTCGATCTAAAAAAGCACAAAAGAAAAAAAAAAGCGACTCAAATTAAGATATTTAACAGTCGTAATACGTGGGCCGTAGGCACATCAAAACATAATCAACCTGTTGTGTTGTGCCAGTCTTCCAAACACGTGTTTTCCAAACATAACGACAAATCTCATGTCGTTTTAGCCTTTAGCGACCGATTAACACATCAATCGCCGCGGCTACCGTCAATCCCAAATTCAAACGTAAACGTAAACGAAATCGAAACCTTAAAAAATTAAAAAACTACCTGAACATCAAACTCGATGTAATCCAGATTAAATTCTCCGGCGGTATTAAACGCAAGAATAGAATTCTCTTTGATCATTTTCATTCTATGATCAGACGACTGCAACAAATTCATCCCGGTTCCTCGGTGTCCGATGACCATAAACTCCTCCGCCGGTTTTCTAAAAACGACCGCATCTCCGACATCTTGACGATGATGTTTTTGATGATGAGTGTTGAATGCAACAACATTGTTTGTGTGATTAATATCATCGGAAACATGATCTAGATTAGGAAGTCGTGTAACATGAGCCGTTTTAAGGGCCATTTTAAGGGGGATTTGGGAGGAATTGGGGGAGATGAATTTAAAGACGGTATCCATGATCACCCAGAAATTACGGGAATGTTCTTTGGGGTTTCAGCTTTGATCCATCTCATGTGAAATGGTGTTTGATATGACTTGTGTTGTGTAACATCAATGTTTTTGTAGGTTTTTTGATATAGGATATGTCCCACCATTAAACTTCTAGAGCATAATACCGCCACCTGTCTTTTTATGATGAAATAAAGCCTTTTGCTAGATATTAATTATAACCAATCTAGTGGTGGCCACAACCTTTACTTATGATTGGTCTAGATGAGTTTTTTTTTTTTTTTTTCTTTTAACGGCCAACAAAAGATATTTATTATATAAATCTTGACAGTTAACCGAACCTTACATCCACCAAAATTTTACAAATTCTTACATATTAATCAAACAAGCACCAGTTCTCCCAGGTAAGCGTCACTGCCTTCGCCCGATGTTTTAGCCATAAAAAGCCTAAAACCTTGATCTCATCCACCACGTTTGCAGCAGCCATCCTTTTATTCTTGAATACTGCGTCATTACGCGCACGCCATATCCACCATACCACAAATTGGATCATAGTGTACACGATTTTTTTCCACCTTCTAGAACCTTGACAATAATTATGTAACTGAAGCACGTCTTTTGCACAAAAGAAGAACGGAGTAGGTATCCGGCACCAATTAAAAACCTCTTCCCAGATCCCTTGTACAATTCTGCACGCCACGAAAAGATGATCGCTGGACTCCACACTTTCTTGGCAGAAGACGCAATTTGTACCTACAAGCTGGAAGTTTCGTCTCGCCAAAGCATCTTTAGTCGGCAGCTGGCTCCGAAACAGTCTCCAAGTAAGGAAGGTGACCTTTATTGGGCACCATTTGTTCCAGTAATGGATCTGCCCCATATGACCATCTGGAGTGGGCCTGAAAAGTTGTCTGAGCCCGCGAACAGAAAAGGAACCAGATGCATCCTTCACCCATTTCCACACATCTTCTTCACCTGTGACGTTGATATTATCCAGCATGCTCGACAAATCAGCTAGCTCCTTTAACTCCTGTTGTTGACAAGGACACCGGGCCCAACTGAAGGCCACATATCGCACCCCAGTTTGTACCTTAATCCGGTCCGCAACCAAGGCCTTCTTGATACATTCTAACTGGAACAACGTTGGGAAGATAACTGGAACAGAAAAGAAAGATGTGCCCAACCCATTCCCCACCGCTGCCCGAAACCAATACCCCAGCTCGATTCCTAAAGCCGATAAATCCTTTGCAATGCCGACAATCTGCTTCCACGAGCATGTCATGGTCATCCTAATCGGCACCGGAGACCAAGACCTGTTATGGTGATGAATGCTCCACACTACCTTTTTCCATATGCTATTATTATCCATCTTGAACCGCCGCCACCACTTGGCAAGGAGTGCAAAGTTAGCTTCCTTTAACGACCCAATACCCGCCCCTCCCGCCTCTTTCGGGGCCATTATGTCGTTCCATGCTACCCACGTCGCCCTTTGATGTTCCGGTGTGTTTCCCCACAAGAAGTCTCTAAGCAGTCGTTCCAATTCCTTTAAAATCTGCACTGGAGCTCTGAATAACAAAAAGTAGTAGGTTGGAAGTGCGTTAAGTACTGATTTTATAAGTTTCAGCCGACCCCCATATGATACTGTGTTTGCCTTCCATACCGAGAGCCTACTTTTGAACGTATCCACAACCGGCCTCCAATTACGGACTAAATTCATATTATCGCCCACTTGTAATCCCAGATATTTGAATGGAAAGGTACCCGTTCTACACCTTAATATTTCCGCCATACTAGTGACCTCCACCTCATCGACACCGACCCCAAACAGGCTGCTCTTTCCCAAGTTTACCTTCAGCCCCGAGGCCAAGTAAAAACAACGCATGACCCTATTTATGTTCCGTGCATTAAACTCTGACCAATCGCCCAGAAATATCGCATCGTCTGCATCTAAGAAGTGTGACAAAACCGGACCCTGGGATGTACACTGCATACCATGGAAAAGTCCCAAAGTCACCGCCTTTTTTACGACCCCGGATAGTGCTTCCATAGCAATCACGAACAAAAACGGGGATAGTGGATCCCCCTGTCTAAGCCCCCTATGACACACAACCTCTTGAGTTGGTGACCCGTTCACCAAGACCGAGGCTTTAGCCGTAGTCACGGTAGCCATAGCCCAATCTACCCACTTATTTGGGAAACCCATCTGGCACATGATAGAACTCAAAAAAGCCCAGTTTAGCGTATCGTACGCTTTCTCGATATCCAGTTTAAAAAATCATACTTTTCTTCTTCGCCTTTTTCATCCAAGCCACCACTTCATTGAGGATAATCGGCCCGTCTAAAATACTGCGGTTTGAAAGGAAGGTCATTTTTTCTTCAGAGATGAGCTTATGGATCACAGTCTTCAATCTACTAACCAAGACTTTAGAAATAACCTTGTTGATGCAGCCAATAAGACTAATGGGTCGAAATTCTGTCAAACCGCTTGGGTCATTACACTTAGGGACCAAAGCCAAAAATGAGGAGGTGCACCCATTATCAATCGAACCTTTCTGGTGAAATTCATTGAAAAGGTTGACAAAATCCTGTTGAAAACCATTCCAACATCTTTTGATGAACCTAAAATTGACCCCATCCGGCCCCGGCGCCCTATCACCATGACAATCCCACACTGCTATTTTAATTTCCTCCACCAGAAACGAACCAACCAAGGCTTCGGCCTCATGACTAGATAGTTGTACAAGATTTGGACAAACCAACGATGGCTTGTTCATCATCGGTTCCGCGAACCGCTCCCCAAAGAAAGCCGCCACATAGTCTTTGATGATTAATGGGTTATCAACCCATTCTCCATCTATACGAAGGCCACTAATCCGGTTATTAGAAGTGTTCGCATTCATAACCCCATGAAAATAAGCCGAATTTTCATCTCCGTCTACCGCCCACCTAATTCGTGATTTCTATTTCAGATCCATAATCTTCAGTCTGTCAACCTCTAAGACATATATTTTACAAAAAGATCCAGCCTCAAGTTCATCTTCCGACAGATCTCAAGTTTCAGCCACTAAATCTAATGCTTCTAGCTTGTTCAAATTATCAACATACTGGCCCCTTTGTTGCTCTTTAAAATTTGACACCCACTCCTTGACTTTCTTCTTGACCCACTTAAGTTTTACCCCCAAACATTGGTCAGCGGGACCAGCGAATCTGAACTCAGTACATAGTTGGTTTGCATATTCCAAAAACCCAGGAATCTCCATCCAGGAGTTAAAGATTCATGTTGGAATTACGGGATGTAAATTAGGAATCTATTATGCGAGATGGCTCTCTAGTGTGAACCCAGTTAAAACAAAGTGCGCTAGACCTCCCGATATTCGCGAATAATACACACCTTTAAAAAAACTAAACTAAGCTTTATCCGGTAATTTGACTGCTTAATTTTAATATATTTTAAGGTTATTTTTCGCAACCCCCGATCCCTATTTCCTCGGGAACGGGCGGCCGCGAGCCAGTTTCAGTGGTATCGCGTGTTTAGTCAATTTTGGCAGCGGAATTTACATCAGGATCGTAGTTAGGAAATATTTTATCAGAGTAAAATACCACACTTTTAATATATTAACCATATAGGAAAAATCCCAAGTTTAAGTACATACATTTTCATAGGGATAAACCCTATTTTATTTAATAAAAACATCTATTTATTTTTAGGTAACTTTATTGCCACTTTTCCAAGCCTTCAGTGCTGTCCAGCTGGCTTCTATTTGGCTTTCACATTTTGTTACCTGAAACGCGTTTAAAAATATTTTGTCAGTGGGAAATACTGGTGAGTGAATCCCAGTTTAATCAAGTTTAAATAAAAACCATTGTACAGTATTGGGGGCGATCTCGCAATTACATTTGTTTCCAAGTTATATCAATTAGCATCCACGGTACTGTCAGACCCGACTTGTAGAAATGTTACCCCTTGCAAGGCAGTAACATAACTTTGTATACAAAACCCCAACATACCGACACTAATTGTATTCTTACAAATACTCAATAACTGCTTAATATATAATTAATTAAGTGAGGTTTTGTAAAAAAACTTTACAAAAAGGAGATTACTCACATTGCTGTCTTAGATTATCCTTTAGGGCTTCCTGGTGACAATCTATAATATACACAAATGCACACGTGTTAGTATAATAACCCATTTTAACATTAGTAATACCCTCCCCGAGACGGTATTCCAATGACTACGTCGGGCAGAACCACGACAACCATTATGGAACCCTAGATCAATCGGGCAGAGCATCTAATACGTTTCCAGGGGTTATAATACTTACAACGGAGCAGAACTTCATTAATTAGGGGGATATTGTGCCCGAGTATAATGCCTACGATGTAAATTTTAGGAGAGAAAGAAAGATCTAGGATGAAATTCGACTGAAGGCCCGATGCCTTCTTATATAGGGGCTGAGTTCGGGTTTCTCGCGGCCCGCGTAGACCTTAAAGGTCATCTTACGCGGCCCGCGTTGTAGAGTAATAGGGGCTAGGGTTGATTCGTCAACCGGTATAGCTTCAACACGCAGGTGACACGTGGCAGCACCGGGCTGCGCCACATTTTGACCTCTCGCGACCCGCGTAAGGGTTAAGGAGTGTCTTACGCGGCCCACCTAAACCCCAAAATTTTGATTTTTAATTATTTTTAATAATATTAAAGGTATTCGGGGTCCGTTTTCGCGTATGGGGTGTATTTTAGGACATATTGGGATAATTTTAAAATATATTGGGGTGTCAAAAATATTTCGAGGGTGTCGGTTTAAATTAGGGTTGTTATATCCTCCCCACCTAGTTTTTGAGCTCGTCCTCGAGATCTACTGGAACAAGTGCGGATATTTCCTTTGCATTTCTGATTCAAGCTCCCATGTATATTATGGTCCTCTTTTGGAGTCCCATTTCACTTTGACCATAATTAATCTTTTGTGCTTGAGGTTCTTGACTTTCCTGTCTTCAATCTGTAGAGGCCTTTCTACAAACTTGAGTTGTTCGTTTACCTCTATATCTTTAAGAGGTATCACAAGTGATTCATCGACTAAGCATTTCTTAAGATTGGATACATGAAATACATCATGTATTCCTGCCATTTCCTTTGGCAGTTGTAGCTGATAGGCTACAGGTCCTATTCTTCTAATAATCTTGAAAGGTCCAACATACATGGGACTTAGCTTTCCTCTTTTGATGAATCTTACCACTCCTTTCCAAGGAGAGACTTTTAACAATACTCGGTCCCCTACCTGAAATTCCAATGGTTTTCGCCTGTTGTCCGCATAGCTTTTCTGTCGATCACGTGCTGCTTTCAGTCGTTCCTTGACTTGAATGATTTTGACGGTCGTTTCCTGTACTATCTCAGGTCCAGATAGTTGTTTTTCCCCAATTTATGCCCAACAGACTGGGGTTCGGCACTTTCATCCATAAAGTGCTTCGAATGGTGCAGCAGTGATACTTGTATGGTAACTATTATTATAAGAAAATTCTATCAATGGTAAGTGATTGTCCCAATTACCTCCGAAATTAATTACACAAGCTCTAAGCATGTCTTCCATTGTCTGAATTGTCCTTTCGCTTTGTCCTTCCGTTTGAGGATGATAAGCTGTGCTTAGATTTAACTTGGTTCCCATGGCTTTTTGGAAACTTGTCCAAAAATGAGAGGTAAAATGGCTATCCCTGTCAAAAACAATTGATAAAGGAATTCCATGTAAAGAAACAATTTCATTTACATACAATTTAGCTAGCTGTTCCATACTAAAAGTTTCCTTCATTGGTAGGAAATGAGCTGACTTAGTTAGCCTATCTACAATCACCCAGATTGTATCATTACCTTTCTTTGTTTTGGGTAATTTTGGTAACAAAATCCATTGTTATCAATTCCCATTTCCACACTGGCATTTCTAATTGTTGTAACAAACCTGAGGGTTTCTGATGTTCAGCTTTAACTTGTGAGCAAGTTAAACATTTAGAAACATAGGTTGCTATGTCCTTTTTCATTCCTATTCACCAGAAATTCTTTCTTAAATCCTGGTACATCTTATCACTTCCAGGATGCATTGTATACTTAGATTTATGGGCTTCTTCTAATATACGGTGGCGTAGGTTTCCTAATTTAGGTATCCACATTCTCTTTTCATGGAATCTCCAAATTCCATCTGTTCCTTGTTCTAATTCCCTAATCATACCTTTTAGCTTTTCAGTATCATCCTTGATTACTGATTCTTGTGCCTTTTTAATTTGTTCATTTAAATCCACTTGTAGATTTAATTTAAGAGATCGTACCCTTTGTGGCTTTTCGTGATACTTTCGGCTTAAAGCATCTGCCACTATATTTGTTTTTCCTGCATGATATTGGATATTACAATCATAATCACTAAGCATTTCCATCCAGCGTCTTTGTCTCATATTTAATTCTTTTTGTCCAAAAACATACCTTAAACTCTTATGATCAGTAAATATGGTAAACTTGCTACCATAAAGGTAATGTCTCCAAATTTTCAAAGCAAAAATTATTGCTCCTAATTCAAGACCATGAGTTGAATAATTTTCTTCATGATTCTTAAGTTGTCTAGAGGCGTAAGCTTTTAGAGTAAATGAGAATATCATCTATTGCTCCTAACTTAGTTAAAGGAATGGCTATTCTAGAAAAATCTCGAATAAATCTTCTATAATAACCGGCCAATCCTAAGAAACTTCTAACCTCGGTTGGTGACTCAGGGGTTTTCCATTTAGTAATTGCCTCGATATTTTGTGGGATCTACATGAATTCCTTCATGATTGACCAAGTGTCCAAGAAACTGTACCTGTTCTAACCAAATGCCTTGCATGTTCCTCTTTACTTTTAGAGTAAATGAGAATATCATCTATAAAGACAATTATGAATTTATCCAAATATGGCTTACATATTCGGTTCATCATGTCCATAAATGCAGCTGGGGCATTGGTTAAACCAAATGGCATGACAGTAAATTCACAATGGTCATACCTCGTTCTGAAGGCGGTTTTAGGAATATCCTCTTCATGTACCTTTAATTGATGATATCCTGACCTTAAATCGATTTTAGAGAAAAATCAAGCTCCTTGCAATTGATCAAACAGATCGTCAATTCTTGGTAATGGTTACCGATTCTTAATCGTGACTTTGTTCAATTCACGATAATCAATGCACATCCGCATTGATCCATCTTTCTTTTTGACGAATAAAATCGGTGCTCCCCATGGCGATGAGTTTGGCTGTATGAATCCTTTTTCCAGCAATTCGTCTAACTGTTTCTTCAGTTCCTGCATTTCTGCGGGTGCCAAACGGTAAGGTGCTTTGGCAATCGGTGCCATTCCTGGTTGCAGGTGAATTCTGAATTCAACTTCTCTGTTCGGCGGTAGTCCTGGTAATTCTTCTGGGAATATATCTGAAAACTGAGATACTACTGGGATATCTTTTAATTCTTTTCCTTTAGTGTTAGTGATTATAGAAATCAAATACACTAATGATCTTTTTCTTATATAGCTTGCAGTTTTCATCACAGAGATGAATTTTGTGGATCTAGATGGTTTATCTCCTTTAATTGTGATCTTTTCATACTTTGGTGAATTTACTTGAATTGACTTTTGATCACATAATATACTGGCTTTATTGGCTATTAACCAATCCATTCCTAAAACAACATCGAATCCTGCCAGATTCATTGGGTAAAGATTTGCAATAAACTTTTGATTTAAAATTTCTACTCTTGCTCCTTGCAAGATTTCAGAAATCTTAACAGTTTCTCCATTCGCTGTTTCTATTAGACATTCTTGTGGAAGTTTAGTTAATGATTGATTGAGAAGTTTGCAAAATGTAGTATTAATAAAAATTTGGTTCGCACCAGAGTCAAATAATACTTTAGCAAAAACATCATTAACTAAAAACGTACCGGCTATTACGTCCAGAATCATCTTGGCTTCATCTGCAGTCAGAACAAATGCTCTAGAATTTTTAACATTCTTGTTGTTCGCGGCTGGAGCTAGTTTTGGACAGTTGGGCATGATGTGACCTTTTTCTCCACCGTTGAAGCACAGTCCATTACTAGATTTCCTCCTGCAATCTTCTTCCTTGTGTCCTGGTAACTTACAGAAATTGCAGTGAGTGGAGCATTTTCCTGAATGCTTCTTTTTGCAGGTCTTGCAGTATGGTGCAGAGGTAGAACCTATATTCCTACGGTTGAAATTACCGTAGCGGAATTCCTGAGTAAGCCCCTGTGCTAGGTTTTTCCTCTGGTCTTCTTCTCGTGTACGTACTAATTCATCTGTCAAGGTATTTGCTAGTTCTACAGCTTCTTCTATGGTTTGAGGTCTAGCTGCCTTGACTACATGCCTAATCTCTTCAATTAATCCCAGATGTAACGGGAGATTAATACCGGCTCTGGTGATGCAAGGGTAGGCACTATTCTAGCATATTCAAAGAATAACTTTGTGTACCCCTTACTATCCACCCCATTCATCCTAAGGTTTAGGAATTTGTTTGCTATCTGTTCTTTTTCATTAGGAGGGCATAATTTCCTTTCTACCATATTCTTAAATTCTTCCCATTCCATATTATAAACCCCATTACTTCCTCTAGACTGGAGGATAGTGTTCCACCACTCTAAGGCTGAATTCTTAAATAGATTGGAAGCAAACATTATCTTGTCCTCTTCCGCACATTTGCTTATTTTTAAGACTGACTCAGTCTTTTCTATCCAGCGTAGAGCTGCAATAGGTTCTTCATTGCCCGAGAATTCTATCGGTTTACAGGACCAGAATTCTTTGTAAGAACAAACGTAAGACACGGTTCTTCTTCTTTTGGGAATGGGCACTTGAAGTACAGGTCCATTGTTTACACTGTGTTCTGGTTCAATTGGTCGCTTACTGCTATGCTTACTTTTATTATCAGCTTCTTTTACAGTTTGGATAATAAATGGCATTGCATCTATGATTCCTTGTGGCACTATGTGTTGGATGGCACTATTATCCACTTGGTTTCCACTGTTATTGTTGTTTGGATTCTCATTAACCAAGTTAATGTTACTCTGATTATCGTTATTCAGATTTTCTTGATTTCCTTCGTCGGCCATCTGAATTTTAAACAGTTACCACATATTAATATCACAAACTAATATTTAATATAGCCAATCACAGGACACGCATTTTGGTCAAAAGCGTCGATCATTGCGACTTTACTCTATTCATATAATATGCATCAACTACAAACCAATGCTGGAAATTAAAATTACAATACCAATTGAAATAAAATTACACTAATATTAGTAGGCATCCGTATTTTTTTTTCATACACACATATATTATTATTATATTTTTATTATTATTACTATTACTACCATTTCCACCATCACATTCATGGATATGGATTCATCCAGAAATCCATATTGCGCTCGTCGTACTTCCAGACGAGTCGCTCTCCCACTTGTCTCATCCTTTCACTACTCTCTAAAATTTCCTCACCAAATGTCCTAAGTTCTTGTACATTTTCTGCACTCATTGGGGGTGCAAGTTCTAGGACTGGGTTTGGAATTTGGGGTGCGGGTTCCTAGTATGGAGGTGTAGGTGCCTGGAATTGGTAAGGATTCTCTAAAATCTCCCTAATGTATACATCGTTATCGTAATAGGGATCTAGATGGTCCAAGCCTGGGTAGGCTCCTAAGTTTGGCATGGGCGTGTCTTCATGTATTGGGTAGCGTTGCATATAGTCTCTAACGTCATCCCACCACGGATCGTAATTCGAGTCTAAAGGATTTGGTGCTGGTACCCAAGGTATTTCCTCCGGGTTGAAATCATGCATTTCTACTTGATTTTCAGAATGTTCTATTTCCATTGGTTGTTCAGGAAATGGTGGTTGTGGTTGGGGTGCTATTATTTGCTCCAGATTAGGGTCAGCTGCAGTGGTTGCTAGGATATGGAAATTAGCTAAACCCTTATTAATCATGTCCTGGGCATGGGCATCTGTCTCTCTTTTGGCTGCTGCTAGTGCTCTCTGGTCTTGTAACTTTTTCATACGTTTTCTACGCTCATGTGCTCCCCTACTGAACCATCCCCTCTTTTTCTGAGGAAATGGCTCTTCAGATTGAGCCTTAAACACGAATATTCCTTCTTCAGTATCAGCAGAGTACCCCGAGAGGGCAGGCTGAGAAAAGGCACCTTCGCTTCTAGGCTAACCAGACAATTGACGGTACGCGTCAGATGATCCTTGGTCGCTCATATTGTGAACTAACAAATAGTCAAATAACACATAACAATAAAATACAAGTATACACGTATTTTCGTAATTTATTTCCTAACAGATTGAATTTTGATGTCAGCAGAACGCTTATGTGGCTGAATCAGTGGCTTAGCTCTGATACCACCTTCGGTCGCAACCCCCGATCCCTATTTCCTCGGAAACGGGCGGCCGCGAGCCAGTTTCGGTGGTATCGCGTGTTTAGTCAATTTTGGTAGCGGAATTTACATCAGGATCGTAGTTAGGAAATATTTTATCAGAGTAAAATACCACACTTTTAATATATTAACCATATGGGAAAATCCCAAGTTTAAGTACATACATTTTCATAGGGATAAACCCTATTTTATTTAATAAAAACATCTATTTATTTTTAGGTAACTTTATCGCCACTTTTCCAAGCCTTCAGTGTTGTACAGCTGGCTTCTATTTGGCTTTCACATTTTGTTACCTGAAACGCGTTTAAAAATATTTTATCAGTGGGAAATACTGGTGAGTGAATCCCAGTTTAATCAAGTTTAAATAAAAACCATTGTACAGTATTGAGGGCGATCTCGCAATTACATTTGTTTCCAAGTTATATCAATTAACATCCACGGTACTGTCAGACCCGACTTGTGGAAATGTTACCCCTCGCAAGGCAGTAACATAACTTTGTATACAAAACCCCAACATACCGACGCTAATTGTATTCTTACAAATACTCAATAACTGATTAATATATAATTAATTAAGTGAGGTTTTGTAAAAACAATTTACAAAAAGGAGATTACTCACATTGCTGTCTTAGATTATCCTTTAGGGTTTCCTAGTGACAATCTATAATTTACACATATGCACACGTGTTAGTATAATAACTCATTTTAACATTAGTAATACCCTCCCCGAGACGGTATTCCAACGACTACGTCGGGCAGAACCACGACAGCCGTTATGGAACCCTAGATCAATCGGGCAGAGCATCTAATACGTTTCCATGGGTTATAATACTTACAACGGAGCAGAACTTCGTTAATTAGGGGGATATTGTACCCGAGTATAATGACTACGATGTAAATTTTAAGAGAGAAAGAAAGATCTGGGACGAAATTCGACTGAAGGCCCGATGCCTTCTTATATAGGGGTTGAGTTCGAGTTTCTCGCGGCCCGCGTAGACCTTAAGGGTCGTCTTACGCGGCCCGCGTAGTAGAGTAATAGGGGCTAGGGTTGATTCGTCAACCGGTATAGCTTCAACACGCAGGTGACACGTGGCTGCACCGGGCTGCGCCAAATTTTGACCTCTCGCGGCCCGCGTAAGGGTTAAGGAGTGTCTTACGCGGCCCGCCTAAACCCCAAAATTTTGATTGTTAATTATTTTTAATAATATTAAAGGTATTCGGGGTTCGTTTTCGCGTATGGGGTGTATTTTAGGACATATTGAGATATTTTTAAAATATATTGGGGTGTCAAAAATATTTCGAGGGTGTCGGTTTAAATTAGGGTTGTTATATTATTTAAACTTAATGAAAGTTTCAAATTACATTCAAACTACACTAAAATAATAAGAGATATTGGATTTAAATAACTTCAACTTTTACCAGTTGTCTTGTCTGATAACACTCTCAATTTTTTTTTGTACCACATCACTCACAACTTTCAACTTATTTTCCTACATCACTCCCAACACTAACCCAGTTAAGTTTACTAACATCAGCTAACTTGTGTAACGCCATCAAAAAACGCCAAATCGGATGTCACATCAACGCCACGTCATAAAAGAAGTCAAAATCAGATGCCATGTTAGCTGCAACATCATCAAAAATCTCACGTCACCACACAAGTGACACATTAGCAAAAAAAAACTGGATAGGTTAGTGTACAGTTAGTTTGGGAGTGCTAGAGGAAAATAAGCTGAAAGTTGGGAGTTGTGTGGTATAAATCGAAAGTTTCGAGTGCTATCGGTCAATTGGTAAAAGTTGAGGTTATTTAAATCAAATAATAACAACAAAAACATGTTAGTTTTTCTATAAGCTATTTGTGACACCAAATTTTTAAAGGATACAACTTTATAAAAGTAACCAAAGAGGGTGAACAGAGGATACAAAAATAGGGTTGTTGAGAGGACGATGTTTTGTGAGTTGTGACATGTGAGATGTTGGAGCTCGTGGTAGTTGTGTGGTAGATTTTTGACTTGTGATTTATGTGTTTATGCTTTAAAACTTATTTATTTGACGAAGGAAAAAAAAAAACAAAAGGAAAAGTGCTGATAAAAATTGTTTTATATATCTTATAAGGATATTATTATAATCTTTATTAAACTCTACTATAAAACATGCCGTAATTTAGAAAATTAAACATATATATGTATTACATGTCATAAATCCATCACCCAACCACCACCCCAGGCCCATGATGTTGACCCTCAGCAACACTTTTTCATATATAGAGAGAACGGGAGATGGTTGAAGTTCAATTGTAAGGTATAATAGTCAAATTCGGTGTAAATATATCAATTGGAAATTTGGTTACACACTTTTAGTTAGTGCGATATGTTGAATGAAGAACTTAATATAAAAGGTGCACTTTTAGCAACCCACTTTTTTTTGAACGGCTGCAACCCACTTAAGAAAATGATAATAATATTGCTATTTATAATCGATTTTAACAACCATCTTATAATAATTTGGAGTAAACTGCCATTTTAGTTCCTGTGGTTTGGGCAGTTTTGTCATTTTAGTCTAAATCTCAAATTTTTTAAATCTGGGTCCCTGTGGTTTGCATTTTGTTGCCATTTTAGTCCAAAAGTGAAATTTGACCAGAATCCCCAATTTCAACCCCCCTGTTTTGTCCTTATCTTCAGGGGCAAAATGGTCATTTATGAATTATTATAACAAATTATTAATTAAATTAAAATAAATAATCCTTTTATCATTTCCTAAATAAAACATCATCTTCTTCACACCCATACCAGATCTGCAGTGCCACCACCATCACTCCTCTCCCCTCTTTCTATCCTAGCCACCACACACACCCGCCACCACTCCTCCACCCGCACCCACAGGAGATCGGCACATCTCCTCCCAAAAAGCCCTAATTACTACCGATAATCAACAACAAAAAGCTACCGGAAGAAGATCAGGAGCAAGATAAACCTAATTCCGGTGAATTAAATCCATCGTCAGACGAAATCAGATCAAACAATTTCACCGTTGAAACCACAGACGAGTGAAGCTGGAAGATGACGTCATGGAGGGTGACGTGGCGGTGGTGCGTGAGGTTGGGGACGAAGTTAAAACCCTAGAAAACCAGAAATCGTTTCTGTTAGAGCCGATGAATTGTCTGAAGTGAGTTTTATCAATTCACCTTGTATAACTTTTTTTTGTATTAGAGTAAACTGCCATTTCTGTCTCTTCAAACAACATTCCACCACTGTCGGATATCTATGTCGCCGCCGTAGTTCCTCCTTGGTGCTAGGTCTGATTTGGGTGTGGGTGTGTGGTTATCGGAGAACCACCACCTCATTCACCTGCTCCGCCGGTTCTCTCTCTCTCTCCTCCCCTGATTTCGCTACTGGTCTGATTTGGGTGTGGGTGTGTGGTTATCGGAGAAGGAGAGTGGCAGAGGGTGTGGTGTATGTGGTTGCTTTGGTGGATTTACGGTGATGGATGGTGAATAATAAAGGTTGTGGTGAAGGTGTGTTAATGGAGGTTGTACTGACGGTAATGGCTCAGATCTGCACTAAAGGAGAAAATAATCAATTTTCAGCAGTCAAAATAAAGGGTTTTTGGATTTTGGACTAAAATGGCAACAAAATGCAAACCACAGCGACGCAGATGTAAAAAGTTTGAGATTTGGACTAAAATGGCAAAAGTGCCCAAACCACAGGGATCAAAATGGCAGTTTACTCAATAATTTGTTATGAGTGGTAAATGAACCGAAATTAACATTATTTGATTTTTATATTTTGCAGGATGAGGGGAAAATTCTTTGACAGATAGATTAAATATGAGGGGAATTTACGAAAATGGTCAAGAAGCATGTTGACTTACCAGATTGGCCATCTCATGCACCGGAGGAGCAGCGCATCACCGATTACGAGACACCTTTTGCGTCTGCAGGGCTCATTCACGCGTCCTTAAATATAGAACTGACATGTGTCTCAATGGGATGCGTCTTCATGCCGTTTTATGAGTCACGGACGCATGGGATGAGTCACGGACGCATGAGATGCGTCGGGAACGCATGGGAGGAGCCACGGACGCATGAATGAGCCCTACAGACGCAAAAGGTGTATCGTAGTCGGTGATGCGCTGCTCCTCCAACACATGAGATTGCCAATTTAGTAAGTCTAACATAATTCTTGGTCATTTTCGTAAATTCCCCATAATTGATAATGGAAGAACCTATCTTTAAATTGGTTCCATATTAATATACTAGGTGTGAGTATATTGGGAAATTGGGTAATCACGAATGAAACGTGTAAAGAAAACTTATAAAAAGTCATTTTTTATGTGGAAAAAAAATATTTTTTTATCAAATCTTTAGCGTATAAACATATGTAGAAGACGTTTTAATAAAAATTATTTAAAAAAACAAGTTTAAAAAACAGTTCAAAAAAGTTAGAAAATACATTTTTTTTTCTTAAACGGCTTCCATATGTGTTTATATGCTAAAGCTAAAAAAAATATGTAAAAATGTTTTTTTATGTAAAAATAAGTTTTCTTAAATATAAGAGTAATGGTTCCCCAATTTCTCCCTTTTTATAGTTTCCCAATGAACCTTTCCCTAGTATATTGTTATTCGAGTTGTTGACGTCTGTACTATTGCACCAGTGGTAGATGTGCACATACCGGTTAACCAAGGTCGTCCCCCCATGCCTAGGCTCTGATACCACCTTCTGTCGCAACCCCCGATCCCTAATCTGTCCCGGGAACGGGCGGACGCGAACTCAGATGTTCGGTGGTATCAGTTGGTTAATATGGCAGCGGAAATTACATCAGGACCGTAGTTAGGAAATGTTTATCAGAGTAAAACCACCATATTTAATATTAATAGTCACATGGGTAAAACCCAAGTTTCTTATTACAATACATTTATAGGGATAAACCCTATTTTATTGAATTTAAAACATCGTCTTTTAGGTAACTTTTATAGCCACATTTTTCCCAAGCCTTCAGTGCTCTCCAGCTGGCTTTTTACTAATTGGCTGTCACATTGTGTTATCTGAAACGCGTTTTAAAAACATTCGTCAGTGGGAAATACTGGTGAGTGAATCCCAGTTTAATCAAGAAACATTTTATCAATTAACACAGTATTGAGAGCGATCACATTGTTTATTTCTACACAATTACTCATTCAGTACTGTCAATCCTGACTTGCGGGTCATATTACACATTGGCTAACTCGTTGTCCAATGGTAACGTACTGTCATCCCGACTTACTACACGCAGTAGTAAATTTTGTATACAAAACCCCAACATACCGGCAGTAATTGAAGAACTACAAAGACTCAATCACCGCTTAATCATATTGTAAAACATTTAAGGTTTTGTAAAACATTCCAAAAAGGTTAACAAAAAGAGAATAAACTCACATTGTTATCTTAGACTTCGCGTAAGGGTTTCCTGGGAATAATCTATAATTTATACAAATGTACATAGGTTAGTATCATAACCCTATGAAAATATTAATGATACCCTCCCCGAGAAGGTATTCCAACAACTACGTCGGGCAGAACCACGACAGTTGTTACGGAACCCTAAATCAATCGGGCATCGTATCTACTACGAAACTGGGGTTATAATACTTACAACGGAGCAGAACCTCGCTAATTAGGGGTATAATACCCGAGTATAATAAGCCTACTATCAGAAATTGAGAGAAAGATTTCGAAATTGAACGAACAGACTGAAGATCCGAGGCCATCTATTTATAGTTGCTGATTCTGACTTTGTCGCGGCCCGCGTAAACATAAGCTAAGTCTTACGCGGCCCGCGTTGACTCCGGTCAACTGCGTAGCTTAGTTGGGTCATCACATAGGTCTGCCGGTTGTTGGGCCACGTGGCCGCACCGGGCTTTGCCACATTCTGGGCCTCTCGCGGCCCGCGTGAAGGTTGGGGTGGGGTTACGCGGCCCGCCTCAACTTAAAATTCAGATTTTAAATTATTTTTAATACTATTTAATATATTTGAGGCCCGTATTCGCGTATGGGGTGTATTTTGGGACATATTGAGACATTCTAAAATATATTAGGGTGTCGGAAATATTATGAGGGTGTCGGTTTATTTGAGAGTTGTTACAGTATTAAAACCCTTGTGTGACGTGGCTTTGATAAAGCCCCTCCCACACTCTCTAGCCTGACTGCAGCATCAAGATCTTTTTTATTAATTCATTTCTCTTGGGCCACAATTTTAGGCCTAGTTTTTTATGTAGCCCATGGCCTAATAATTTTGAGAGTTCTCGAAGATGGGTCTTTGGTTAACTGCGTTTTTTTTTTTCATACCGGTTATTTACATAATTGATTACTGTTTGACTTGATCAAAACCGGTTATGCGAATAAGAGATTTCGGAGGGTCGATAACCATAACTTATGTAATAGGGTAGGTTATTTTATGACCGATTAACCTATAATTGGGTATTAATAATCGGTTATTTTATAAAAACAAAAAAAAATTCAAAAAACTCTAAATTTAAACTGAATAAAGTTCTTTTTAATTATTATTATCGTTTTTTTTTTTTTTTTTGAAATTTTAGAATTAATAAAACATAGTTTTGTTACAAAGACAGAAAATTATCAAATAAATGGTTCGAAAACGGTAAAACAAAAATTCTAAAAAATGGTAAGAACAAGTTATTTTACGTTACAAAAACCACTTACTAACTGGTTCTTGTTTTAAATCCACAAGCCAATTAACCTACGTTTTATTTCTAACCTAAATCGGTTTCTAGTGTATTAGTTACAAACTGATTACGATTTTAGTTAATAACAATATAGTAACCTTTTTTTTCGCACCTCTAACCAATTAACCATTGGTTTGAGATTTAAATCTAGTTGGGTCATTATACAAACTCAGTGGGCTGCAGTAAATGATATTGGGCTTTAGTCAAACAGCTATGCTGAGTGGTTTGGCTGTTATCAGCGGCTGGGTCGCTGGGAGACACGAACCAAATCCAAACTGGTCCGCACTAAAACTGAACCGAAGAACCGTCCCTCACCAAACTTGTTTGATTTTTTTTTTTTAGTTAAATTTATGGCCCGGGCTCATATTTTTGGTCAAAAAGTTTTAGACCAAATTCATTAAGGAGTTAACTAATACTTTTGACCAAAAGTTCCAGGCCCAACTTCATTCTTTTGGGCCAGTTTTTGGACACTAAGATTTTTAGTCCAAATGTAAAACCGAAAACCGGCCCATAACCGAACTGAACCCATACATAAAGACCAACCAGTTTCCTAAAACCGAAATTTCGGTTTTGTTTCATTTGAGACGCATGTGTTGTGCACCCCTAGATGAAAGTGTTAACATACAATCTTCTAATACTAACATGTTTATAATCTAATCTTCGTTCATAACTAATGAATCAAAAGACATACAAGAATATTACAATCTACAAACAGAGACCTTGTGGTTGATGTCAGGGATCATACATGGATTGACCACCAAATGCAATGAGTAGGGGTGTAAACGAGCTGAGCCGTGCCCGAGCTCGACCAGGCTCGAGCTCGGCTCGTTAGGTTTTTATGAAGCTCGAGCTCGGCTCGGTTCGAGCCTACTTCTTTGAGCTCGAGCTATAAACAAGTGATAAACAAAGGTCTAAAGTTGTAACAACTCGCACTTTCTAGGTTAGTGTTATCTAATCTCGTGAACTCTAACCTCGCATCATTCCTTTTCACGTTTCGCTATAAGTGGAGGTGTGTTATGCTAACTTGTTAAACGCAATTGAGTGTCTTTGATTGTCATGATTGAATGATCAAAGGAAGTTGTTATAAATATTAAGTGCTCAGGTCAATCGCACAACTCTAGCCGAGTCGCACGCCTCTTGTTCGGGCTAAACGATCTTTCCCTTGTTATTGGGTGTTCCCGGCCCAACATCCACGAACCAAATCTGGGTCCGGCCCATGTATTTTGATGGTAACTGTATACAAAGCTTTGTAGGGCTTTCTTGTTCTCAAACTCATCTAATTGCACAACCCTGGCTCTCTTCAACCCCGACGGCAACCCCTGCTTTGAAGCTCTTCGTGAAGTCTCATTCTTCCCTTTGGAGTCGACATCGTACACTCCTTCAAGCGGTACGATTCCTCATTATGTGATTCATCTCCATTGTTAATTATAGTTATGTGATTGAATTATGGTTCTATGATCATATAGATGCTTGGTAGTTGCATTGTATTAGGACATGATTTGAAATCTCGTTTTAAACTAAACATAATCTGGTCGATTGTTAGGATGTTATTGAATAATTAATGATAAACACAAATCTGTGCTGATAATTGGTGATCGATGATGTTATGAGTGTAGGGTTTTGATAGAATTTGTATGCTTATGTGTTGTACGATGTGGATGATCCTTTGCAATGATTTGGTTGCTTGAACTAGGTGTATTGTTGTTTATAACAGATCATAATCTCGGTGAGTTAGATTGTGTAATGATGAATGATTGTGGTAATTGAGGTAATAACCGAGTTGAGTGAATATGAATGATGATGCTGAAACTGTTTAAGCATGATTAAAGTTGTGGATTAATTGTGTAACCGACTGATTGGGTGTTTACGGAAAACCAAGGGAAGGTTGACTCAGTCACCCATACACGGATGGATGACACACACACCTGCATGTCGCACAGGCCCTTGGGCCTTATATTTTCAGTTGGGTCAAACATGTCTTTGGGTCGCACACTACCTAGGCCTCACACACGAATTGGGATGCACAGTTCCTTGGATTTACATTGGGCCGCACAAGTTTGGATCGCACAACTGGGCCAACTGTGTTGGGCCATGAACTGGAACTGGGTCGCACAAGTTAAAGCCGGTCGCACACCTAAGACCAGGTCGCACAACCCGGGTCCACTCGCACACTTCCTTGGGCCACACCAAAAATTATGGGCTCACAACGTTCCGGGTTGCACACAGGGAGGCCCATACTTTTTAAGAGTCAAACAAAGAAACTTAATCGCACACTTGCTTGGATATCATACTTGTTTTAGTTCACAGTAAAAATGGAGTAACCTGTTACATGAATAGTTGCATGGTTGTATGATGAATGTTAGGAACAATTAAATGAATTGTTTGAAACATGGATTGCAATGTGAACTGGTATGGGGTATACGTACCTGTTATGCAAATATACATTGATAACAGACTGATGTGTTGCACGACTTCTTGTTACGACTTGCATAATGAAATATGTCTTACTTGTATGCTACGTGTGTAATGTGTATACAGACTACGTGATTACGTGTATACGAAACTGATTTTTCATTGGTCACCACATTAGGGTTTGGTTGATTAATACGGAACAAGTAACTAATCTTACCGAGCAAACCAAGGTGAGTTCACTTCCCTCAATACAAGCATGCGTCCGGTGGGGACAATCAAACAGGCAAACGAACAAACAAATTTTCATAAACCCATATCCTTGCAGGGGATATGAGGCAATTTTCAATAACAAACAGCCTTTCACAAACCCATATCCTTGTAGGGGATATGAGGCGGTTTTCAGTAAATGTTGATGTTGGATAATACACTCACTTTCTATCACTTAAGTCCCATCATACTACCGAACTAGTTGCTTGTAGGGCAACAGGGTTATTAGTTGATAGCGCTATTAGGTTTGGCACCCTCACGACATACCTGGATAGGACAGGTGTGAACTAATAACTTTAAAATCATGACCAATGTTTGATAGAGCATTGGAGAAGGGCAAAAAGGAGCCGTCTGCGGTATTAAGTTATTATCAACATAACATAAATCAGTACTTGGTAACACACGGTTAAACAAATCAGTGAACTCGCCAGCGTTATGCTGATACACTTTTTCTGCATGATTGCAGGCATACAGGTACGACTTTTGGAACTTGAAGTCTGGGATGCTGGAGTGGTCATGGGTCGAGTTACAAGGAATCACGAGATTTGTCTAATGGTTTTTATACACTTGGGTTACGAAATACTTGACCATTGTATTATGCTTCCACTGAATAATAGATAATGTTTTGTAACGCTTTATTTTAATACATGAAAGTTTTATTAGAAATATTATTATGAGTTCAATGTGATTGGTGGCTAGATCCTGGTACGTCACACGCCTAGTGGGCTTTCCCGCATGTGGTATTCTGGGGGTGTGATAGATTGGTATCAGAGCCACTGGTTATAGTGAACTTGGTTTTAAAATGTTTTTTTATAAAAACAAGACTATAACCGAATAGTTCTGAATACTTGAATACGACTAGGGCTGTAAACGAACCGAACGAACATGAACAAGGTCATGTTCGTGTTCGTTCGTTAAGGAAATTAATATGTTCGTGAACTGTTCACGAACGCATACCGAACATAAGTTTATGTTCGTGTTCGTTCGTTAAGAAAATTCAGTTGTTCACGAACAGTTCGTGAACACTGGTCTCGAACACAAATGAACGCAAGCAAATAAAAACAAACGCAAACGAACATTTAACTTGAAAATAAAAAAATAAAAACATCGTTATCCTTAAACATTGAATATAAGTAGTTAAATATAACCATCAAATGATAAATCAAAACACAAGAAGTCTACTAGATCACCAAACGATGAATCAAGTTTAACTAATTTAGACATAATTATCCCCAAAAATGTCTTAAAGTGTCCAAATTTTAGCTACTTAGAAAAAATAGGGTTTCAAGTTTTTAATATGTTTAGATAAAAGGTTTATTATTTATTATTTTTTTATATAATCAAACAAACACGAACGAACGTAAACGAACATATTACCGAACGTTCACGAACGTAGTCGAACGAACGAGACCTGTGTTCGTGTTCGTTCGCTAAGCTAACCGAACGAAATTTTTTGTTCGTGTTCGTTCGTTAAGCTAATCGAACGAACATAAACGAACTTCCTACCGAACGGTTCACGAATTGTTCGCTGAACGTTCGGTTCGTTTACAGCCCTAAATACGACCATGACACTCAGCTCCAGATTGCAAGGTTCGTCTTTTCACCTGATGTATACATTACATGACTAGTGTACACTTGTTTATGATGTAGCATACAGACACACACTCGTCACTATAGCATAATTACATGAATTGCTTGTTTACATTATGATGCGTTGTTAGTATGTCGTAGCCCTTAGATTTCTGTGATCTTGTCGTTTTGATAATCTTCGTTCGACATCTGAGTTTGTGGAACCATTTGACATGAGTTAGGAGGATCTGAGATGAGCATGCAAATCACAATATTATTGTTGGTGCACACATAATAATAATGTGGGGTGCATGTGAGCCCAGTGAGGCTTAACAAGTGTAAAAGGGCTTCTGTTCCATTATTCGATCTGATGAGAAACACAAACAATCTATAGGGGTCATAGCAATGATTGCCTCCTATTCGAACGTGATCCTTTCACTTTCCTCTGAATCCTCACGAATTTCGATGATATTGAGTATTGCCTGAACACGTATTTGAACGTCTGGAGAACTGTATGAGAATGTTAGGTGTTAATGTGAACGTTTTTAAATTAGTTATTGAAGCATTGAATGCTTGGTCTGTATCTTCCTCACTTTTCTCGTTTACTTGATGTCACACCCCGAATTCCACGTGTCACCGGTGGGCCCGGTGGGGAGTATCGTGACGTGGTTGGCAACATAATAGTCAAACAACACAATATTTAAATGCACAGCGGAAGCAAATGAAAGATATAAATCAATCGAATATAATATTGTAATATCGAGTATCACAATAGTCGAAAGTTTATCCACATGTGGATCAAAGTAAATGGAAACAGTAGTTCAACAGACTTTAGGCATCTTAAGCTTGCGAGACTTCTATTGATGCTAAGGAGAAATCCAGCCTATTTCAAGTAGTACCTGCACTTAATATTTTTGGGAAAATACGTCAGTTTACACTGGTAAATACAATCAACTGACTCATTTTAAAAATGATAAAAAAATTGATTTGGATGCACGTGGCATAAATATCTTTTATAACTTGGGATAATTATTTAAATATATAAACTTGTAAAAGAATTACATGTTCCTTATGCGTTCAGTAGCCCGGTTCGTGTCGGGTTAAAGATCAATAGACACACCACATTATTTATTTATGCACTGACGAGTGTACGCCTACACTCCGCGCTTAGGTCGTGGCCATTTCGTAAAATGATGCCAAGGATATCCGGGACATGGTCATTAACCCCCCAAAGGCGTTAAGCAAACAAAACATATTTTAAACGGGTCATCTCGATAATACTTAACCACCAATCGATTAAGGTCGAATGCCTGACCAAGCGGTATTTTATATACCGTACCCCAAGCCCGTATAAGGGAAAATAAGTTAAAAGTATTTAACTTTGCAAGTATAATTCACAAACAGCAAATGCAAGTAGCTTTTACTGGTCCTCCTATTCTGGAACGAAGGTTTATAATAACCTATTAGAATGCTAACGGGTCTTTAATTAAGCCTAAACTTAGACCGGTTAGTTTTAAAGATACGGTTCGTACGCACGATTAAGCGAAGACCGGAATAGAATGTGATTTAGACCCGACAAGTTTGAATACTTGCTTAATATGGGTATATTATACACATTCTGGATTTTGAGATAAAACCGATAAGGTTTGACCCGTTTCGGCTAATTTATGCAAACTAGTTACATAAACCGAACCGAACGCGCAAGAGGCGTAACGGGTGACCATGAGAGTCATTTACAGGTTTCCTAAGTTAATATGCCTCAAATATGTTGTGACATCAGTAAGATATCTTTTATTATGCCCAAAACGAATTTAAACACAAACTATGCCCCGTAGGGGTAGTTTGTTCATTTACAAGGTTATCAAAAAGTTTAAGTATTAACCTGAGTTACAGGTCTGATGTAATCAGCAACAATACTTAATTTAATAAGTTATAACAGTAGTGTATTGCATATATGTGAAATTTATCAATTATAACCAAACTATGCACCGTAAGGGCATTTTGGTAATTTCACATAAGCCGAAAAGCTAAAAATTGAAGTCTGAGTTAAACAACTTTTGCTTACTGTTAAAATATTATAATTTATCTAAAATATCAGTAGGTATCAACCTTTGTATGTTTAAAATAGTTTTAGTACATACTATGCGTTAAAAACGCTTAAAAAGGCGATTAGAAGCCGTTTCCGGGTTCTATATAGAAAGCTGATATTTTTATTATCCCAGAAGATTTAAAATAATTTATTTATCATATGAAGTCAGTAGCAAAAGGTTTGGGGTAAAAAAGATATGTAAAACTCATTTTATAGCCCTAAAGGGCAAAACCGACAATTACCAAATTAAGCTTATGACTCCAAGTTATGCTCAGCCTAAAATTAATTAAAAGTCTTCAAAAATCCCAAAATAATATATTACATCAGTGGGTAAAGAGTTTGATACCAAAAAGTGGGTTTAAATAGGCTATACGCTAATTATGTCGTTTAATCGCTAAAAAGCTTTCTAATTACGCTAATGAGCATAACTCTCAATCTACACCTCAAAATGATGTCAAATTTTGGGTGCAAGTTTATAAATTAGTAACTAAGGTTTCTACTCTTTTACATTTTCAAAAATCACGTTTTTATGGTGAAAAGGGCATAATGGTCAACATATAGGCAATTAACGGAATCATGCATATTAATTGGATAACTAATGAACCAAGGTGTATAATCACAGAGGGTTATACTAGCATATAACCTGGTCCAAGTAAAGCTCTAAGTCATTTCTAAAACATGCTTAAACGGGTCAGAACTGAAAGTCAAAGCAAAAGTCAAATTATGCGACTTTCGGTTCCGAACCGGGTCTCTACTGAAAATTGTCGGGTTGAACATGTTTAGACATGTTCTTACATTAATTACCAAGTTATATTAATGATCAAACAGGTTGTATGGGTTCTACATTGCTAATTATGCATAAATTGGAAAATTAGCATTCTGTTGACTTTTTAATAACAAGTTTGACCCGACATTTGACCTAGTTAGAGTGGGAATCAGAGGGTGCCCTTTTAAGGGTTTATTGCCCACATAATTACCAACTTATAACTACTTTCAATTCGACTAATCACTGGGCCATCGATGATTAATCGCTAAGTCAACCGTTAATTACGACGGTTTGACTTTTAAGCTAAAACTAAGCAAAAACTTAACTAAGAAAGGTTAAGCATACTTACTGAAGTCCTATGCACGATTAGTGATCACTTGAGTCTGCTTTGGAGCTCCAGAAATGATCAGGAATGCAGAAGAATGGTGTGAGCACAATGTTGCAACCTTGTAGCCTTTTATAGTGTTCAAAACCTCATGGATTGTTGACACACAAGCCTAACAATGGCCATGGATCATCCACAGATGTCCCTAAGGGCCTAGGGGTTGTTTAGGGGTCGCCCAAGATGTGGAAAATCGGATTAAAGTCGGTTAGAATGGAGTTGGCAGACAAAAGCCCAAAGTTTTCGGAGCAGATGGCCCCTCGCGGCACCCGTAGACCCCCCCCCCCCCTCAGGGTCCTCGCGTGGCACGACGCCCCTTCTGATCAAATCTAAATTTTTTGATTTTTATGCTTTGGTCCTTGGCTCTTAAAAACTTTGTTTCGACTTTAATTCTTGCATCTTGAACCCTCCAATTTGACTTATAGGGGCTTCAAGACATATACCCACTTTGTTTAGTCCTCGGTTAACTTTATTGTCACCCGAAAAGTCATAAACTTCATCGTTGACGCTTTTAACCCCTCGCATACGAATTTGATCATAACTTTCTCATACGATAACGAAACTTTATGAAATTTATATCGTGCATTCTAGTGAGCATAATTAACCGTTACAAAGCTTCGGGTTTGCTAAAAGGTCACTCAGAGGTATACTTTAAACATGTTGACACATTTAACCCCTGTAGTTTGTAATCTCTCACTTTCTTTCATATTTAGCTTCGTATGATCCATGATTTATTCGTTTGAAGGTATGAGCATCATGTAGGGTTATTGTAAGGTATAATTACCCATTGTTGACATTTTGCACCCTTATATTCACATATTTTCCATGTTTATCAACTTTAGTCCTTCTAGAACATTCTTTCACACGTTCAAACCTATGACACGTGTCCAACATTATAGGATGTGAATTTTCGAGGTGTTACATCCTCACCCCCTTAAAAGAAATCTTGACCTCGAGATTTACTGAAATAAATAAGGGTACTTTTCTTTCATTGTGGACTCCACCTCCCACGTATACTCGGGACCTCTACGGGCATCCCATTTTACCTTTACAATAGGCACATGCTTCCTTCGAAGCTTCTTAACCTGTCGATCCTCGATCGACACAGGTTTTTCAACAAACTTTAAGCTCTCTTCTATGTGCACATCTGTATGTGTTATGACTAGTTATTCGTCAGCGAAACACTTCTTCAGATTGCAGATGTGAAACACATTGTGAATACCACTGAGCTCTTCAGGTAAGTTCAACTTATAGGCAACTGATCCGACACGTTCGATGACTTCGAACGATCCTATGTATCTCGGGCTTAACTTGCCTTTCTTACCAAATCGCATCACTCCCTTCCAGGGTGATACTTTAAGCAATACCTTGTCACCTACCTCGAAGTTAAAAGGTTTACGCTTCAAATCTGCGTAGCTTTTCTACCTATCTCGGGCAGCTTTGAGACGGTCACGAATTTGGACAATCTTGCCAGTCATTTCAAAGACTATTTCCGGTCCTGATAATTGGACATCTCCAACTTCCGCCCAACAAACAGGCGTTCTGCACTTTCTACCGTATAAGGCCTCGAAAGGCGTAGCCTTAATGCTGGTATGGTAGCTATTGTTGTAGGAGAATTCGATTAATGGCAGGTGGTTATCCCAACTACCACCTAAATCGATCACACATGCACGAAGCATCTCCTCCAACGTTTGGATTGTACGCTCACTCTGGCCGTCCGTCTGAGGATGGTAAGCCGTACTGAAATTCAAACGCGTGCCCAGAGATTGTTGGAAACTTTTCCAAAAATGTGACGTGTATCTAGTATCTCTGTCAGAGATAATAGACACAGGTACGCCATGTAGAGCCACAATCTTATCGACGTACAATTGGGCTAACATGTCAGAGCTATAGGTCTCCTTAATGGGCAGGAAATGTGCTGACTTAGTCAGTCTATCAACTATCACCCATATCGTATCATTTCCTTTCCTTGTCTTGGGCAACATGGTGATGAAATCCATCGTCACCATTTCCCACTTCCAAGTGGGAAGTTCTGGCTGTTGTAACAAACCTGACGGCTTTTGATGTTCAGCTTTTACTTGCGCACATGTCAAGCATTTAGCTACATAGGTGGCTATAGACTTCTTCAAGCCTATCCACCAAAAATTTTCCTTCAGATCCTGGTACATCTTATCAGCTCCAGGATGAACGGAGTATTTAGAACTATGGGCTTCCTGGAGGATAACATCTCGAAGTCCCCCATAAATCGGAACCCATATCCGTCCATTTAATCTCAGAATTCCGTCCTTGCCAAGAGATAACTGCTCCTCAGTTACCCCTAGCTTTTCATTAGGGTAGTTAGCTTCCAACACAGCTTCCTTCTGTGCAGCTAACAACCTTTCATTCAAACTGTTCTTTATTTCAATGCCCTTGGCATTGATTCGGATGGGTTTCACCCTTTCCTTTCGACTCAAGGCATCAACGACTACATTCGCCTTGCCTGAATGGTATCTGATTTCACAATCATAATCATTCAACGTCTCCATCCATCGGCATTGCCTCATGTTTAAATCCTTCTGATTAAACAGGTGCTGGAGGCTCTTGTGATCAGAATAGATTACACACTTGATACCATATAAATAGTGCCTCCATAGCTTCAGTGCAAATACAACGGCACCCAACTCCAAGTCATGGGTGGTGCAATTCTTTTTATGCACTTTTAACTGTCTTGAAGCATAGGCAATAACCTTGCCTTTCTGCATAAGCACACACCCCATGCCAGTGTGTGATGCATCGCAGTAAACTACGAATTCTTCGGTACCTTCAGGCAATGTCAGTACAGGCGCGTTGCTCAATTTCTGCTTAAGGATATCAAAGGATTCTTGTTGCTTCGGTCCCCAGTCGAACTTAATTTTCTTCCTAGTCAACGAAGTTAGGGGCACAACAATCCTTGAAAAATTTTCGATAAAGCGCCTGTAGTATCCTGCCAATCCCAAGAAACTACGAATTTCTGTGGGCGTCTTTGGCTCATGCCAGTTCATTACTGCTTCCACCTTAGCGGGATCCACTTGGATACCACGCTCACTAACCACATGTCCAAGGAATTGGACTTCTCGAAGCCAAAATTCACACTTTGAAAATTTGGCGTAGAGTTTCTCATGATGTAGAAGTTTAAGAATACAGCGAAGGTGTTTCTCATGGTCAGCTTGGTTCTTTGAGTAAATGAGAATATCGTCGATGAAAACGATGACGAATTTATCTAAGTACGGCTTGCAAACGCGATTCATGAGATCCATGAACGCGGTCGGTGCATTAGTGAGCCCAAAAGGCATCACTAGGAACTCATAATGACCATAACGAGTTCTAAATGCAGTTTTGTGTACGTCTTCATCTCTAACCTTCAGTTGGTGGTAGCCTGACCTTAAGTCAATTTTCGAGAAATAACTTGCCCCTTGCAATTGATCGAACAAATCGTCGATCTTGGGCAAAGGATACCTATTCTTTATAGTGACCTTATTAAGCTCACGGTAATCGATGCACAGACGCATCGATCCATCCTTCTTTTTGACAAACAGGACTGGCGCTCCCCAAGGAGATGAACTAGGTTTAATGAAACCTTTAGCTAGTAATTCATCTAGTTGTGCTCTCAATTCCTTCATCTCTGTTGGTGCCAACCTGTAAGGCGCTCTAGCAACAGGTGCTGCTCCAGGGATGATGTCAATTCTGAATTCCACTTGCCTATCTGGTGGTAAACCAGGTAGTTCCTCAGGAAAAACTTTAGGATATTCAAAAATGACGGGGATGTCTTCCATCTTAGGTTTCGGCTCATCGATGGTCATATGTGCCATGTAGATGACACAACCCTTCTTCAAACACTTAGAGGCCTTGAGCATAGTCACTTGCTCAGGCAATCCATACCGGGTATCTCCCTGAATGGTAAGTGATTCACCAGACCGAGTCTTGATCACCACTTACTTTTTATTGCAGACAATCTGGGCCTGGTTACGAGATAACCGGTCCATGCCTAAAACGATGTCAAAGCCAGCTAACTTCAAAGGAAGTAGGGACAAAGAAAAAGAGTGGTTCTTAATGGATATGAAACATCCATCTAATATGGTTGAGGCGGTTTCTATGGTGCCATCTGCTAACTCCACCTCATATTTCACTCTTAGGGTTTTAACAGGTAAATTCAGCAATTTGCAAAAGTTATTATCTACAAATGATTTATCAGCTCCTGAATCAAAAAGTACTCTTGCATAGACGTCATTTATAGGGAAAGTACCTGTTATTACATTGTCATCCTGTACTGCTTCCTTTGCATCCATCCTGAAGACCCTAGCATTGGTCTTCTTTCCTTCATCAGCCTTCTTTGCGTATTTTGGGCAATTGGTCTTGATATGCCCCTTCTCATTACAGCTGTAGCAGGTTGCATGCTTCAACTTTTTGCAATCCAAGGTCTTATGCTCCTTGGACTTGCATATCCCACATGCAAAAGTTCTCGACTGTGTTTGCGAGTTTGATTCAAACCTGCACTTCCCGAAGTGCTGTTTCTTGCAGATCTTGCACTTGGGCTTATCACCAGATTGATGCCCATCCTTCTTTGATTCAGACCCCTTCTTGTTGTCACCGTTTCCTCAGTGCTTCTTGTTTGACCTCCATGAATTGTCATCTTCACGTTTCCTTTTCTCAGCATCCTTGTTCCTCAGCGATCTTTTTCTGACTGCGTCCAGTGTGAGGGACAAAGATATATCAGCTACAGATCTGAAAGTAGCTGGCCGAGAGGCCTTCACGCTTGCCTTAATTTCTGGGGCTAAACCCCCGATGAAACGAGCTATCCTTTTGGGTTCCGGGGTCACCAGATACGGAACCAATCTGGACATTGTGTTGAAGCTCGTGAGGTAAGCTTGGCAGTCAAGGTTCTGCATAACCAACGATAGGAAATCAGACTCAATCTTCTCAACCTCATGCTGAGGGCAGTAGTTTTCCCTGATGAGGGCAACAAATTGCTCCCATGTCATGTTGTACAGTGGGATCTTTCCAGTGGCTTGAATCAGCGATCTCCACCAGGCTAAGGCCTCGCCTTTAAACGATTGTGACACAAACTTAACTATATCCCTCTCAGCGCACCCGCTGATATCCACTACTGTGTCCATCTCATCTAACCACGTCATGCAGTCAATGGCTCCTTTTTCCCCAGTGAAATCCCTGGGTTTGCATGAAACAAAGTATTTGTAGGAGCAACCCTTATTACGGGGTTCTTGATTTAGTACAATCTGTTGAGATGGAGCACTGTGGTGGTTGGAGGAGAGTCGATCATCATCTTTCTTTGGTTCTTCCTTCTTGAAAGGTGGCTTCGAATGCGGTGTAGATAAGGTCCTACTTCGAGTCCCACTATATTCTTCGTACTGCCGCTCTAAGGCCTTTGTAACAGCGTCGTCTACTAACGCTTTCAGTTCAGCACCCGTTATATTAATTCGGGCGTTATCATTATTCTCCCTTGGGTGACTATTAATTTCGTCCGAGTCAGCCATTTTAATTTGAACTGTTACATAAGACAATGATAATAGTTTATTTGGGAGTTTATTATGGAATTGCCCCTTAGGGTAATTCATCAACCATGGTAAACATAATCCATATTTGGTTAATTTGTTACTTACATTTATTTAGGATTTCTATTATAATTTATCCTAATTATAAACAATAACAGTATTATTAGCACACAAGGCCTAGTCACAGGGACATTTTAAAAATATAGCTAGGATTTCAGAGAATCAAGGCATGAAGGTTTGAACATAGTTCTTTACCTTTTTCAGACAGGGTCGCAGACTATTACTGTCTTTTGTCTCATATGAAAATGAGCAGGGCCCGTAGGCACTATATTACCAATATATGGTCAAAATATGATCATCTTAATTGATGATTTAAACCCATGATTTATATATCATTAGTTTAAGTTAGGAATCTTTCGAAGAATCCTATTAAGAATGACGTGTGTGATTTTAACGAATCACTTCTGCCAGGAGCGTTAACATGTTTTTCAGATGTTAACAGAGATTTGAATCTTTTAAACAGGCCTTACCATCTTGGCCAGGTCTTATAATGACATGCAGGCTAGGTTATACCTTTAAGATTCTTAGTTAATATTTAAATAGGCAGAATATTTTTAAAAGGAATGATTTTGATTCATTTATTTCATATATAATTTATTTATGCATATAATAGAAAAAATGAAATTTATAAACTTACATTCCCTTAATTTATTAAAAGATTACATATCGCCCTAAACGGGACTTTTTAATAGACAATTCACCCACGCAGGGGTTTAAACAAAGACTTACCCACACAGGGGCTTAACAACAAACATACCCACGCAGGGGTCAGAACTAAAATACTAGTCCACGTAGGGACTTAAACAAACAACATACCCTCGTAGGGGTTAACAGAAAGATAGGCCCACGCAGGGGCTCAAAAGACAAACAAACATACCCACGCAGGGGTCAATACAGCAAGATAGGCCCACGCAGGGGCTCACCTGATACAAGGAATTTACAACAACAGTGGAAGGATTCAATGGTCCTTTTTGCTCTTCCCTTTTATTAGGCTTATCAATCCTTGGAAGAAACTTTGTCGCTCCCTACGGTCTCTGTGAAAATCTCGCTCGACTTGGTCCAATCTTTGAAGAATTTCTTCCCGTTCGGGTGGGGAAAACCGTGGCGGCTGCGATTGTTGTCGGATAATAGGTCTAGCAGGTATTTGGTACCCATGAGTTGGGTACCCTACTCCCTAAGGAGCTCCATACGGTCCTTCCGGATGAAGAGCGTTATAGTTGGCCGCTACCAAGTATGGGTCGGCTTCAGCGTAATTATAGTTGGTGTGAGCCGGCTGCTCAAACGGGTTGTACGCCATCGAACCAGTGTATGTCGGAATCAGGTTATCAAAACCCATCGGTGGTGGCTGCGGTGCAACTGGGTGTGAAGGCCCACCCATTTGTGGGTCTTCCTGAACTGGTGGGTAATGACTGCCACTTGAGTGTCGAGGGGAGCTAAATTGGAAATCCCCTGCTCGCACAGACATACGTGCACCGGTTCTCCTACGCCTTGGCGGTTCCGGAGGTGCCTGATGAACTGGCGGCGGTGGAGGCGGTGGCGTGACAGCTACGAAACGTGAATCCCCAGAGGGATCCTGCTGCTGCTAGTGAGGCGAGGAATGATGCGAGGGTGTAAAATACCACTCGAACTGGTTAAACCATGCCTGGTAACTGTCTGGACGATGGTAGGGTGATCCATGAAAAGACGAACCATCCGAGACCTCGATGGGATGGTTGGGTGTACCGCTTGCAGGTTCGACGGGATCCGTGTCCTCGTCCATGTCCTCTGCATGATCGCCGGAGAAATGATCCTCTGGCCCCAATCGGTTAAAACCCACTGGTTCTTGTATGTAGTTTGCCGGGTTAAACCGGCCCCGAAAACCAGGTATGGGGTCTCCAAAGGAATGGTGCGATAGGGATCGCTGTAGAGGTATGTAAGAAGGTTGAGGGTTATCGGGCTCATTTTCTGACTGTGGCCCATAAGAGTTATGAAAGGGAGGTGTCGAACTGTGCGAGACGGACCGTCTAGCAGGCTCAAAAAGGTTCCTCCTGTTCTCTCGAGGGTCAGCACTCGCAGTGGTGGAAGGAGCTCGCATGTGCGAAGGCCCGGCCTCGTGATCATTGGGGGCGGTGATTGGCCCCTTGCCTCATCCTCTTCGTCTGAAAAATCTTGGCGGCATATTTAGTCCTGTCAATATAACATAAGATAACGACAAGAATATATAAAATAATGGACAACACAAAACAAAGTAGAATTTGTCCTTTGTTATTTGTCTAGACTCGAAAGTTTAGAAATGTGCAATTGTGTCATTGAGATTAAACACAAAAGGCTAGTGTTTAATTCACTCAATGTTGGCTCTGATACCAACCTGTCACACCCCGAATTCCACGTGTCACTGGTGGGCCCGGTGGGGAGTATCGTGACGTGGTTGGCAACATAATAGTCAAACAACACAATATTTAAATGCACAGCGGAAGCAAATGAAAGATATAAATCAATCGAATATAATATTGTAATATCGAGTATCACAATAGTCGAAAGTTTATCCAGAGGTGGATCAAAGTAAATGGAAACAGTAGTTCAACAGACTTTAGGCATCTTAAGCTTGCGAGACTTCTATTGATGCTAAGGAGAAATCCAGCCTATTTCGAGTAGTACCTGCACTTAATCTTTTTGGGAAAATACGTCAGTTTACACTGGTAAATACAATCAACTGACTCATTTTAAAAATGATAAAAAATTTGATTTGGATGCACGTGGCATAAATATCTTTTATAACTTGGGATAATTATTTAAATATATAAACTTGTAAAAGAATTACATGTTCCTTATGCGTTCAGTAGCCCGGTTCGTGCCGGGTTAAAGATCAATAGACACACCACATTATTTATTTATGCACTGACGAGTGTACGCCTACACTCCGCGCTTAGGTCGTGGCCATTTCTTAAAATGATGCCAAGGATATCCGGAACATGGTCATTAACCCCCCAAAGGCGTTAAGCAAACAAAACATATTTTAAACAGGTCATCTCAATAATACTTAACCACTAATCGATTAAGGTCGAATGCCCGACCAAGCGGCATTTTATATACCGTACCCCAAGCCCGTATAAGGGAAAATAAGTTAAAAGTATTTACCTTTGCAAGTATAATTCACAAACAGCAAATGCAAGTAGCTTTTACTGGTCCTCCTATTCTGGAACGAAGGTTTATAATAACCTATTAGAATCCTAACGGGTCTTTAATTAAGCCTAAACTTAGACCGGTTAGTTTTAAAGATACGGTTCGTACGCACGATTAAGCGAAGACCGGAATAGAATGTGATTTAGACCCGACAAGTTTGAAGACTTGCTTAATATGGGTATATTATACACATTCTGGATTTTGAGATAAAACCGATAAGGTTTGACCCGTTTCGGCTAATTTATGCAAACTAGTTACATAAACCGAACCGAACGCGCAAGAGGCGTAACGGGTGACCATGAGAGTCATTTACAGGTTTCCTAAGTTAATATGCCTCAAATATGTTGTGACATCAGTAAGATATCTTTTATTATGCCCAAAACGAATTTAAACACAAACTATGTCCCGTAGGGGTAGTTTGGTCATTTACAAGGTTATAAAAGAGTTTAAGTATTAACCTGAGTTACAGGTCTGATATAATCAGCAAAAATACTTAATTTAATAAGTTATAACAGTAGTGTATTGCATATATGTGAAATTTATCAATTATAACCAAACTATGCACCGTAGGGGCATTTTGGTAATTTCACATAAGCCGAAAAGCTCAAAACTGAAGTCTGAGTTAAAAACTTTTGCTTACTGAGGTCAGAACTGAAAGTCAAAGCAAAAGTCAAATTATGCGACTTTCGGTTCCGAACCGGGTCTCTACTGAAAATTGTCGGGTTGAACATGTTTAGACATGTTCTTACATTAATTACCAAGTTATATTAATGATCAAACAGGTTGTATGGGTTCTACATTGCTAATTATGCATAAATTGGAAAATTAGCATTCTGTTGACTTTTTAATAACAAGTTTAACCCGACATTTGACCTAGTTAGAGTGGGAATCAGAGGGTGCCCTTTTAAGGGTTTATTACCCATATAATTACCAACTTATAACTACTTTCATTTCGACTAATCACTGGGCCATCGATGATTAATCGCTAAGTCAACCGTTAATTACGACGGTTTGACTTTTAAGCTAAAACTAAGCAAAAACTTAACTAAGAAAGGTTAAGCATACTTACTGAAGTCCTATGCACGATTAGTGATCACTTGAGTCTGCTTTGGAGCTCCAGAAATGATCAGGAATGCAGAAGAATGGTGTGAGCACAATGTTGCAACCTTGTGGCCTTTTATAGTATTCAAAACCTCATGGATTGTTGACACACAAGCCTAACAATGGCCATGGATCATCCACAGATGTCCATAAGGGCCTAGGGGTTGTTTAGGGGTCGCCCAAGATGTGGAAAATCGGATTAAAGTCGGTTAGAATGGAGTTGGCAGACAAAAGCCCAAAGTTTTCGGAGCAGATGGCCCCTCGCGGCACGCGTAGACCCCCCCAGGGTCCTCGCGTGGCGCGACGCCCCTTCTGATCAAATCTAATTTTTTGGATTTTTATGCTTTGGTCCTTGGCTCTTAAAAACTTTGTTTCGACTTTAATTCTTGCATCTTGAACCCTCCAATTTGACTTATAGGGGCTTCAAGACATATACCCACTTTGTTTAGTCCTCGATTAACTTTATTGTCACCCGAAAAGTCATAAACTTCATCGTTGACGCTTTTAACCCCTCGCATACGAATTTGATCATAACTTTCTCATACGATAACGAAACTTTATAAAATTTATATCGTGCATTCTAGTGAGCATAATTAACCGTTACAAAGCTTTGGGTTTGCTAAAAGGTCACTCAGAGGTATACTTTAAACATGTTGACACATTTAACCCCTGTAGTTTGTAATCTCTCACTTTCTTTCATATTTAGCTTCGTATGATCCATGATTTATTCGTTTGAAGGTATGAGCATCATGTAGGGTTATTGTAAGGTATAATTACCCATTGTTGACATTTTGCACCCTTATATTCACATATTTTCCATGTTTGTCAACTTTAGTCCTTCTAGAACATTCTTTCACACGTTCAAACCTATGACACGTGTCCACACATTATAGGACGTGAATTTTCGAGGTGTTACACTTGAATTCCACGAATTAACGCCTTAGATCCCGAAGTATGATCACCTCTGTACTACTCTAACAACCTACCGTGCATTGTTCAATCGATTCGCAAGGCCGGCGGATAAGAAGATGAACGTGATACATTACCAACCCTAGTATTATGACGGCCCTGATAACCGACGACGAACACCAGTAGATTAACCTCAATCGAGTCCCTAACCTTAGTCAGCAACCACTGGGAGCCAACTCTTACGAATCGATCGGGGCGTAAACACTAACAATCGACCGGAGTATGGAGGGAGTAATTACTAGTGCCGCGGGCAGGACCCTAGGACGTGCCAAGAAATGAAGAAAGGTGGATCCTTTTGGTGGAGGATCACGGGGCTCTGGACCATGCCAGCAACAAGATACTCGTAATCGTTACTCTCGATAGGGGAATGAGGGTAACTCCGACAAGGATTGGTCGTTGTTAAGGTACAACATTAACAACTACGAGGACAATAACAGTGTTGGAGATCCTCGAAACAGTGACAACGACGATGGAAGTGGTGCTCTTGGAAGAGTATTCAATATTGGTGTGGGTAACGCCAGGTACGATAACAACATGGTGATATGTACGTTTTTGTGATTAATATCTTCGCCTCTGTTCTGTTCAACCTCGATACTTCTTGAGACCAAACACGTTGTAAACTTGGCTGATGACAAGCCAGTTGAAGCCTTACACGTTCACTTTTGGTGCGAACTCGATCTTTATGGTCAAGTGTTCGACATTGACCTTCTTCTTATTACTATTGGAAACATCGATGTGGTCGTTGGCATGGACTGGTTATCCAAGAATCAGGCAGGAAACCCTCTGTAAAGAGAAAGTCGCATGTATACCTCTCCTTGGGGGAGATCCACTTATTGTCAGTATCACTTCGGCGACGACAGTCTAGAAGCGTTTCAACTATCCTGCTATCTTACCGCTAGTTATGGGTACTCAGCCCGAGGATAAGAGGATCGAAGATCTACCAATTTGTATCACGATAGAAACAACCCTGATTTCTAGTATCCCTTATCGTCTCGCACCAGGAAGGTTGCAAGAACTGTTTAATCAACTTCAGAAACTACTGAGCAGGGGTTTTAATTGACCTAGCTTCTCGCTTTGGGGAGCCCGAGCTCTATTTGTGAAAACGAAGGACGAGTCCTTTCGTACGTGTAACGACTACTGTGAACTCGGCAAGGTGGTCGTTGGAAACTGTCACCCTTTACCCTGCATCGACGACCCGCTTGACCAGCTGCAAGGGTCAAGCTTCTTTTTGGAAGCTGACTTAAGATTGGGCTATCATCTGATGAAAGATAGAGAGGAGGATGTTTCTAAAACGCCATTACGGACGTAGTACGGCTATTGCGATTTCCTTGCATGTCATTCAAGTTACCCAACACACCAGCAGCCTTATGGATCACATGAGTAGTATGTGTATTGAAGACGTTTTGAATCCCTTCCAGGAAAAAGGAACACCATGAGCGGCACTCGTATCATACTTTAGAGCTTCTGAGGGAGGAGCGACCCTACGCAAAATCGTGCTAAGCGTGATTACCAGATTTGGGAAGTACACCTTATTGGTCACATACTCACTATAATCGATTCTATCAGAAGCTGATCGGTCCCGAAAAAAAAATCCTTCGGAGATGCGACAAATTTCTTGGTCTCGCTAGGTAATATTGCAGGTTCATCAAGAGATTTTTGAAGATTGTACAGCTTTTATCGCTTAAACACAGCAGGGTGCTGTGTATTCATGGAGGACAGAACAGGAGAACGTCTTATCAGCTTTAAAATCAAACTCTACAATGCACTGAATATTGCTCGTACCTGATGGTACAAGTGATCTGGTAGTGTACCATGTTGTGTCGATTCAGGGTCTCGGTTGCATGCTGATGCAACGCGAGAAAATGATAGTTTATGCTCCTCGACAGTTATAGATAACAAGAAGAATTGCACAACTCACAACCTGGGGTGGAAGCCATGGTCTTTGGATTTAAAGTTTGGAGGCATTACTTGGACGGTACCAAATGCACCATTCATACCGATCACAAGGGCCTTCAGCATATCTTTGATCGGAAGGAGTTAAACATGCGACGACATTGCTGGATGAAACTCTTGAACGATTTCGACTGAGAGACCTAAACGTGCATGAGCTTTGCAGCTCACCATCAACCCTAATCTACCTGATCAGATTCGTTCTGCCCAAACTGAAGCATTGGAGGAAGAGGATCTTCAAGCTGAATCCATACGGGGCATGGGGAAGCAACTTCTGGCAAAATTGGATAGCATTCGCTATTTCATGGAGCGAATATGGGTCCCACTTTACGGCAACCTTAGAGAAACTTGTGTTCAGCGAAACACACAAGTTTCGAAATTCTATTCATCTGGGTTTTGATAAGATGCTGTAGGACCTCAAAGTCTTATACTGGTGACCGGGTGTGAAGGCCCACACAGCAATGTACGCGAACGATGTTTGACTTGAACGAGAGTCAAGGCGGGAATATCAGAAACCATCTGATTTGTTTCAGCAAACAGGAACACCCATATGGAAATGGGAGCAGTTTACCACGGATTTTGTCTCTGATCTACCTGAAACTCGAAGCGGGAACAATATCACTTGGGTGATCGTTGATTGTCTCATATAACCAGCACACCTTCTTGCAATCAAGGAAATTGACAAGTCTTTACATCTTGTGAATAATTACCTGAGAGTGGCGGTTTCTAGGCACGGGGTGCCAACTCCTATTACCTCTAATTTTGATCTGCGTATATACCTGATTGATGGTAGGCAATACACAAAACCCTTGGCTCACGTCTAGACATGAGTACTGCTTATCACCATCGTCTAGATGGTTAGGATGGACGAACCATCCAGACAATCGAAGACATGCTGCGAGCATGTGTGATTGACTTTGATAAAAGTTGGAAAGACATTTACCTTTAGCAGAGTTTTACTGCAACGGTAACCCATTCTGGAATTCAGACAGCTTCGTTCGAGGCATTGTATGGACAGCAATGGCGACCTCTTTGTTAGGCTGAGATGGGTGCCAGCCTAATCACAGGTTCAGGATTTGTACTTGAAAATCCTGAGAAGATTGGTTAGATCAAAAATCGCATGACGGCAGTGCGTGGCCGCCAGAAAAGCTGTGGAGCGTAGCAAATCCTTAGTAGTTGCAGTAGGCAATCGTTTTACGTAGGTAGTTTCACCCTGGAAGGGTGTGGTGCGCTCGGAGAAGCGTGGCGAGTCTAATCCACGTTCCAGACTCGGGATATCTGACAGACTGAGAAATATCTCAAACACGCGCGGTCTCTTTGCAAGAACCATAGATCGATGATAAGTTGCGGTTGTCGGTGTGTCTATTGAAAGCATGGACCAGGAGGTTAAGGTTCGTAAGCATAGTCGAAATTTCAATTATGGGAGTTCGTTGGGACTCAAGACTAAGTACCCTCAATCGTTCAAATCTGCTGAAACAATTCTAATGCAACTGGTGAATTTCGGGACGAAATTCCCTTTCAAGTTGGGGATGATGTAGTACTCGAGGAAAATCCACAGTTATCTTGAACTACCGCTTCAATTCTCTGAGACTCCTTATCAAATTTCGGGACGAAATTTCTTTCAAGTTGGGGATGATGTGACAACTCGCACTTTCAAGGTTAGTGTTATCTAATCTAGTGACCTCTAACATCGCATCATTCCTTTTCACGTTTCGCTATAAGTGGAGGTGTGTTAAGCTAACTTGTTAAATGCAATTGAGTGTCTTTGATTGTCATGATTGAATGATCAAAGGAAGTTGTTATAAATATTAAGTGCTCAGGTCAATCACACAACTTTAGTCGAGTCGCACACCTCTTGTTCGGGCTAAACGATCTTTCCCTTGTTATTGGGTGTTCCCAGCCCATCATCCACGAACCAAATCTGGGTCCGGCCCATGTATTTTGATGGTAACTGTATATAAAGCTTTGTAGGGCTTTCTTGTTCTCAAACTCATCTAATTGCACAACCATGTCTCTCTTCAACCCCGACGGCAACCCCCTGCTCCGAAGCTCTTCGTGAAGTCTCATTCTTCCCTTTGGAGTCGACATCGTACACTCCTTCAAGAGGTACGATTCCTCATTATGTGATTCATCTCCATTGTTAATTATAGTTATGTGATTGAATTATGGTTCTATGATCATATAGATGCTTGGTAGTTGCATGGTATTAGGACATGATTTGAAATCTCGTTGTAAACTAAACATAATCTGGTCGATTGTTAGGATGTTATTGAATAATTAATGATAAACACAAATATGTGCTGATAATTGGTGATCGATGATGTTATGAGTGTAGGGTTTTGATAGAATTTGTATGCTTATGTGATGTACGATGTGGATGATCCTTTGCAATGATTTGGCTGCTTGAACTAGGTGTATTGTTGTTCATAACTGATCATAATGTCGGTGAGTTAGATTGTGTAATGATGAATGATTGTGGTAATTGAGGTAATAACCGAGTTGAGTGAATATGAATGATGATGTTGAAACTATTTAAGCATGATTAAAGTTGTGGATTAATTGTGTAACCGACTGATTAGGTTGGTGGGGTGTTTACGGAAAACCGGGGGAAGGTTGATTCAGTCACCCATACACGGATGGATGACACACACACCTACATGTCGCACAGGCCCTTGGGCCTTATATTTTCAGTTGGGTCAAACATGTCTTTGGGTCGCACACTACCTAGGCCTCACACACGAATTGGGATGCACAGTTCCTTGGATTTACATTGGGCCGCACAAGTTTGGATCGCACAACTGGGCCAACTGTGTTGGGCCATGAACTGGAACTGGGTCGCACAAGTTAGAGCCGGTTGCACACCAAAGCCCAGGTCGCACAACCCGGGTCCACTCGCATACTTCCTTGGGCCGCACCAAAAATTATGGGTTCACAACGTTCCGGGTTGCACATAGGGAGGCCCATACTTTTTAAGAGTCGCACAAAGAAACTTAATCGCACACTTGCTTGGATATCATGCTTGTTTTAGTTCACAGTAAAAATGGAGTAACCTGTTGCATGAATAATTGCATGGTTGGATGATGAATGTTAGGAACAATTAAATGAATTGTTTGAAACATGGATTGCAATGTGAACTGGTATGGGGTATACGTACCTTTTATGCAAATATACATTAATAACGGACTGATGTGTTGCACGACTTCTTGTTACGACTTGCATAATGAAATATGTCTTACATGTATGCTACGTGTGTAATGTGTATAAAGACTACGTGATTACGTGTATACGAAACTTATTTGTCATTGGTCACCACATTAGGGTTTAGTTGATTAATACGGAACAAGTAACTAATCTTACCGAGCAAACCAAGGTGAGTTCACTTCCCAAAATACAAGCATGCGTCCGGTGGGGACAATCAAACAAGCAAACGAACAAACAGATTTTCATAAACTCATATCATTGCGGGGGATATGAGGCAGTTTTCAGTAACAAACAGACTTTCGCAAACCCATATCCTTGTAGGGGATATGAGGCGGTTTTCAGTAAATGTTGATGTTGGATAATACACTCACTTTCTATCACTTAAGTCCCATCATACTACCGAACTAGTTGCTTATAGGGCAACGGGGTTATCAGTTGATAGCGCTATTAGGTTTGGCACCCTCACGACGTACCTAGATAGGCGGGCGTGAACTAATAACTTTAAAATCATGACCAATGTTTGATAGAGCATTGGAGAAGGGCAAAAAGGAGCCGTCTGCGGTATCGAGTTATTATCAACATAACATAAATCAGTACTTAGTAACACACGGTTTAACAAATCAGTGAACTCGCCAGCGTTATGCTGATACACTTTTTCTGCATGCTTGCAGGCATATAGGTACAACTATTGGAACTTGAAGTCTGGGATGCTGGAGTGGTCATGGGTCGAGTTACAAGGAATCACGAGACAAGTCTAATGGTTTTTATACACTTGGGTTACGAAATACTTGACCATTGTATTATGCTTCCGCTGAATAATAGATAACGTTTTGTAACTCTTTATTTTAATACATGAAAGTTTTATTAGAAATATTATTATGAGTTCAATATGATTGGTGGCTAGATCCTGGTATGTCACACGCCTCATGGGCTTTCCCGCATGTGATATTCTGAGGGTGTGACAAAAGTTCATAATCAACAATCTAGCAACACCTTCGAACAAAAGAACCACGATCAACGTCATGGATATACATACGCTTCAACAAAAGTAATAATAAACCAACATATAAAGTTCAAGTCAACCTTAACGATGCCTACACCCATGACGTGAAGACACATACAACAATTGGAAAATTTAAAGGTTTACACAAAAAAATATATAAGACACGTTAATATATAGAAAAAGTGTATTGTACAATATGCCTTAACGTACGCTGCGTACGCGATGACAAAATCGCACATTATGTTACAAAAAACTGAAAATCGCATGTTTTAAAAAACTGAAAATCGCATGTACATAAAAAAAGGGGAAATCGCATGTTCAAAAAAGAATGAAAGTCGCATGTTATAAACCAATTTTCGCATGTTGATACTGAATCTCGTACGCAGCGCATGTTAAGGCATTTTGTACAATAACCGGCCTCTTAATAGCTATACTATATAATAAAAGAAACCACTTTAGGGACACTTGTCATCATATTAGGCCATCTCTTATAGATAATTATTATTTTAGTTTAATCTCTTCTAATTAATTATAGATAACCTTTATACTAAATATTATTTAATTTAATATTTTGTATTATAGATAACCTTCTAACTAAATATTATTAGTTTAATTTCTTATTAAAAATATTGAACTATCAAATGGGTCCGCATACTGATCTTAATATGTGAAAATGGGCTTAGCCCACTTTTGATTCAATCTAACTTAATTAGAACTAAAACAATTTAAACCTTAATTATGTCTAGCAATATATTAAAGTATGAGATATTAATATAAAAAACTTAATCTATCTATACTAAAGAAACCACTTTAGGGATACATTTACGGAGTTTTACATAAAGGGTTAAATTTATTGAGATGTCGTTAACAAATTTTGCAACAACAAAATAATCTATTTTTATCACGAAAACCAAACTTTGTATTAATATATTAAATATTTTTATTTTCATTATACAAAATTACATTTACTCGACCCATGTAATAGAGGAGGTTTTTAAAATATAACTTTTTATTATTTTATATATAAAATTAGATTTATTCAATTCGTATAATAAACGGGGTTATTTTAAGAATGTATATATTTTTTATTATTTAGTACAGAAAATTACATTTATTCAAACCGTGATGCACATATTTTTAAAGATGTAATTTTTTTATTATTATTTGGTATATAAAATTACATTTATTCAACTTGTGTAATAAATGAGGTTTTTTAAATATGTATTATTTTATTATTTGGTAAACAATATTACATTTATTCAACTCGTGTAATATACGTGGTTTTAAATATATAACTTTTTTATTTGGTATATAAAATTACATTTATTCAACCCGTACAATATGGTTCTTATAGATATAACTTTTTATTATTTAATATATAAGATTATATTTATTCAACCCGTACAATAAATAGGGTTTTTAAAGATATGTCGTTTTATTATTTGTTCACTCATGATTCCTATCCAATATATATATATTAAATTGTAAACTTCGATTTGTTTCTTACCATTACTGTAGCTATTTGGTTGTTTTTGTCCTTTTTAGATCATGCCTTTCTAGACATGCACAAATCGGTTATTATAGTAACCGAAACCGGTTAACCGGTTGGGGTAGTTAATGGGCCAAAAAAACAAAACCGGTTACGGTTAATAACCGACCGGTTAATAACCGGTTATTAACCCCGAATATCAAGAACCGATAATAACCGACCAGTTATAAAAAACCGGTTAACTTGTCAACCAGTTAATAAAAACCGGTTTTTCCGGTTATTTAAACATGGCTGCAGAATTTTATAAAAACTGCAGAATTTTTAAAAAAAAGCTGCAGAATTATATACAAAACATGCAGAATTTTAAAAACATGCAGAATCATTTTATAAAGACATGCAGAAACATTTAAAAACATGCAGAAATATAAAAAAATATGCAGAATTATTTTTAAACTGCAGAAAGTTAAAAAAAATGCTGCAGAATTATTAAAATTCACCCATAGTGTCGGGTCTCTATTCGTGGTCAAGATCCTCTTCACAAAGAACTCGCTAGATGAACCAACAACGGTCGAAGCATCGCCACTCGAACTCGCCATTTGAAAGTTGAAACGTATTTTGTAAGTGTGTTTTGAGCTAGAATTGAACTTGAAGTGGGATTATACATATGCATTGAACTCTTATGATATGGTCCAGATTATGATCAGATGGCCAAGAAAAGAGGTGAAGAACTTGAGAGAAATTAAGAAGGAAAACTTGATTCAACCTTTTTCTCCATATCCACAAAACAAACCAACTGGCTAATATATAGCCTTACAAATAACCAATACCACTCAGCCACTTACTTAAGACATGGAAAAGAAACTGGAAACATGGATTGTACGTGGAGTATGAGGACATCCTCCACTCCTTTAATTAACACTTGTACTAGGAAATAAAATACTCCCTAAAACGTGGCTTTTGGTTTGCAAGAAATAGTGGAGCACACATCATCTTATTTATACACATCCAAGTGCATGCATGCTGCTGTGCATGCTGCTGTGCTGTTCAAACGGTAATATTACCGTTTTTTTCAATTCAAACGGTAACAAACAAGCTTTCCAGGTGTCTGCATGCTGCTGTGCTGCTGCTCACTGTGCTGCTGAAGATGATAATTCCGGTTAACCGGTTAATAAGATTCAAGACCTCCGGTTTTTAATTAACCGGTTACAAACCGGTTGTTGATGGGAATAACGAAAACCGGTTACGAACCGCCGGTTATTTATTAACCATAACCGGTTATTGTGGTACCGGTTAAAAACCGATTTCGGTTACGGTTAATAACCGATGAAGGTTAATCAACCGGTTTTTTTTAGCATGTCTATGCCTTTCTATAAAAAAGAAAAAAAAGAAGAAAAAAAAAAGAAAGAATGAAAGAAAGAAAGATTGCATAATTTATAAAAAAAAATGATTTTAAATGGAAATCTAGAACAAATCTTCTTATAAAACATGTTTTGACATATTAAAATAATCACTTCCTTGAAGAAGTTGAGTGTTATGTGAGTAGAGGTAAGGTTGTCTACATGTTACCCTCCTCAGACCTTAACTTAGTTTTGCTATTGATGTGATTTCCTAAGTATAATGATGATGATGACGACGACTTCCTTGAAGAAGCTAGCGGTATTCCTTCTATTACAAGATATGTTGTGGTAACAAGTCATTTTTGCTTATTGTATATTAAAATTGATTACAAACTTTGTTAAATAATGCAAGTCTTTATATAAAAAATAACTCATTCATCTGCTACATTTTTACTACTCTACCACCATACTACTCTTGAGTGTGCATCATACTTCACAAAACTAAATGGGTGGAATGTGTTCACCATCAAGTCCCAAAATTCAAATTTCACAAATAAAAATATCAAAGTCACAATCACAATTTGTGTGGAGAATCTTAGTTCACAATTTGTGTGAGAATCAAGTTCTTAATATCAATCCTTGTGAAAATCATTGTCTTCAATACCAAACTAATTGTGTGAATCGAATCCACAACGCTATTGCACGCTAGAATCTAGTTCTCAACGCAACCACCACACTTGCAAGTGGTCTTTCAATTAACATCATGATATTCAAGTACATCGAATGTTCCAATCATGATCACCAACAACAATGGAATAACTGACTTAAAAGGTAAGTCGCAACTTGTGGCGAGTTAAACACTTGACCCAAATCTCTTACAGGATTACCCATAAACCATCATATTAAACGCTACGACTCCTCGGTGTACAACAACAAAATTACCCATAAAGCATAATAAGTTTTCCCATTCACCTCGTCATTTGGTATACATAAACACCCGCCTCTTTATCCGAAACTTTTCTCCTGAATCGGGTACAGGGAAAACAAAAGAAAAAAATCAAATCGTGGTGGTCAAAAGTTCAAAACACCACAATAACGCACCAACACTCGTCTCTTAACCGTTAGCATTCCCATCAAAGCTGCCTTGTGCACTTTGTCGTCTTTTTTCTACCCACATTTTAGCCTCAGCAACAGCCCGTTCTCGATCAAGATCTCGATTCAGTATCCTTGGAGTTTGAGTTTCTCGAGGCGAATCTCCTTTGTCGGAACCTTCTAGATCCCCCCATCGGCTACGACCCGACCCACCACCTTCTTCATTCTTTGAAATTCTACTGGTTCTCTCACCATTGTTGTACCGGTTGCTTTGACCAGAGGCCGCATTGGGATCATAGGTGTGGTTCGCAAGATAAGATAAGGCAGTGACCACGTCTCCTATAAGCGGTCGAGCCGCAGCCTGTTCTTGGATGCACATCGATGCAACCGCTAGAGCCTGGTACAGACCCCTCATGGGATAATGTCCTTCAAGCCTGGGGTCCGCCAATGTTGCAAATTTCCTTCTGTCGTTGAATAAGGGTCGTGCCTGTAAATTCACAAAACACATTTTATTTATTCACGATTTGTATCTAATCAAGTTATAAAAAAAATGTGAACAACATTATAGTAATTAAAAGAGTAAAATGCCATTTTCGTCCCTAAGGTTTGGCCTGTTTTGCGACTTTCATCCAAAGGTTTGTTTTTCTGCATCTGTATTCAAAAGGTTTGAAATCTTGCCATTTTCATCCGGCTCGTTAACTCCATCCATTTTTCTTCGTTAAGTCAAGGGTATTTCCTTCTTTTTTGTTAACTTAAAGGGCAATACGGTCTTTTTCAGCGGTATTTGGTCTTTTTACATAAAGTGAAAAAGATAAAATTGTCCTTTAAGTTAACAAAAAAGAGGAAAATACCCCTGAATTAAGGAAGAAAAATGGATGGAATTAACGAGCTGGATGAAAATGGCAAGATTTCAAACCTTTTGGATTCAGATGCGGAAAACAAACATTTGGACGAAAGTCGCAAAACTGGCCAAACCTCAGGGGCGAAAATGGCATTTTGCTCTAATTAAAAAAAGACACGATGGAAACAAAGGGATTACCCAAGTGACGAGATTCTGCTGTCCTTGCGGTGCACTGCTGTCAATGGCTTTTCGGCCTGTAATAAGCTCTAAGAAAACCACCCCAAAGCTATACACATCAGACTTAACAGTGAGTTGACCGGTCATCGCATATTCAGGAGCACAGTAACCATATGTTCCCATGACCCGTGTGGATACATGAGACTTATCTCCAGTGGGGCCCAACTTCGCTAGCCCGAAATCAGAAAGCTTTGGTTGAAATCCCTCACCGAGCAAAATGTTTGATGATTTGAAATCCCTGTAAATAACAGGAGGATTAGCCTTATCGTGAAGAAATTCCAAACCTCGAGCTGCACCAGCCGCTATTTTCATTCTCGTGTTCCAATCTAACGCTTCTTTTTCTGGTGGGAGATCTGCAAAGAGTAATGAACTGCTGAGTTCGGTTATTACGTAAATTGTGTGTTCAGATGTTGCGGTTTGAAAGTGATTGCATGATATTCAGTAATTAGAAAGCGATTACTCAAAAGATGATTACCATGAAGATGATCTTCTAACGATCCCAATGGCATGAATTCATAAACAAGAAGTCTTTGGTCACCATCAGCACAGTATCCGATTAAATTCACCAAATTGGGATGATGTAAAAGGCTGAGCATAAGAACTTCTACGAGAAATTCACGGTTACCCTGCAGCCCGTTCCTATCCAATTGTTTGACAGCTACAATCTGTGAAACAGGACGGTAATCAGCTTAAAAGTTTGAGCAATATACTTGGGACATCTATAACAATTAGTCGAATTAGATATAAGTTTAACAAAAATGGCAGGTTATGGGCGATGCTATATTACTGTAAACATGATCGTGTTGTTGTGGTGTTAACAACTTGAGAATAAAGATCATAGAACAAGATAATCTGGGGCAGATCTATGTGGTCCATGTGCATACCCTGAGAAAACTATATTTTTGTAGTGTAGAAAAGTAAATTCAAAAAATATTTTAGTGCATACCCTGAAAAGATTTTTTTATCATGACTCATAACCTGCCATTAGTTAATCGTCTACCTACCATCTTGTTGATTTCTTGTTAGACTTTACAACCCTCGGTTTCAGCTATTCACTTATGAATAGGCCGATTTAGGTTACATCAAATAGGTCAACAGGTCAAACATATCAAAATATATCCGAAGACTATTATTAATCCATACTCAGCCATGCTCGTATGCCAACAAAACATGCATCAAGACCATAGTTGTCAACAGCGGTCGCTATGGTCGCTATAGCGAATAGCGTAGTGTATAGGTCAAAGGTCGCTACGGGTATGTAGCCATAAATAGCGGGATTTCAGATTTTTATAAATATAAATAGCGATTAAATATAACTATAAAATAGCTGAATTTTAGGTTTTTGTTAAAAATACATGTAAAATAGCGTATATACCAGGGTATTTTAATATAATATACATATAAAAAAATTTAAAATTTTTTTTCTAGTGTATCACTATTTATAATATGGTGCCCGCTATTTATCGTTATTCGCCATGTAGCATACAAGTACCTTATCGCTATTTGTCGCTATTCACCATTAACAACTATGATCAAGACACAATCTATTATAAACCTTTACTTTACTCAGAGTTTTAACTACCTTAAATACATACATACATACATACACACAAATATCTCTAAACCCTAAATCAACAAAGTTTTCTTACTACAACATTAAAGGTTTCATCAGTCTATACCTGACCGCTGCCCGGAAGCCGTCCTCTATACACATGGCCAAACCCTCCTTCTCCTAGCAAACAATCAGGGCTAAAATTGTTTGTTGCAGCTGCAAGTTCCCGGAAGGTGAATGTATGAGCAGCAATCTGACCCTGCGACCCGTCTTTCGAACCCGACGATTCTTTCCTCAAACTAACATTATTTCTAGATTTCTGTCTATCCAAACCTGCAAATCCAATCATAAAGTTAGCAACTTTACAACTCCATAGATCATGCTAGTCAAATTTATCAACAACAATATCATTAAAGAACCTTAAAAAGATACTATTTTTACACAATTCAATGGGTCTACATCAAAGGGTATTTATAACATGTACAAAGCTAAATCAGATCAAACAACCAATGTTGATAAACTCATAGTTTAAATCATGAAAAAATGAAAATACCAGAAGGTAATCTTGAGATATTTGAAGGGGCAGATGGGTGAACTTCATTGTGATCAGCCCTAGTCTTTTGAGGCTTAGATTTTCCATCTTCCTTTGAATCAAAACAAGAAAAGCAACCCATTAATTGAATGAACTATCTCTTAAAACTTGAATAAGAAAACTGATTTGAAGTGGAATCAATCAATGAATAGGTTTGGTTTCAAGATTTATGAAGGCATAATCAAGAAGTGATCTTGATTGAACCCCAGATGAAGAAAGTAATATCTTGAATCAAAGATTGGAAGAAAAGGGTGTGTTGGGAATGTGTTGAAGATGTTGTGAATATGATTATTGTTTTGTTTTGTTGGGTGTCAGATCGATTGATGGAAAGTTGAACACCAAGGGAAGGGAATTCAAAGAATAAACAAGTGAGTATAGAGCATCTTATGATGGAACTTTTATTCAAGACCCCTCTCTCTCTCTCTCATTCACACTTCATTTTGACCAAATTAATGTGAGTACAAAATGCATTTGATTTTTGGTTTTGGTGATTAATAACTCTTGGGAGATGGGAGAGTAAAATATCTTTTTTTAGACCCAATGTGAAACTAAGAATATTATAACTTTTGAATTAGTATGTAGTTTAATAACATTTATGTATTAGTGGCAATAAATCCTTTTTTTTCTTGGTGAGATGAAAGAAAGTTACTAACTTGACAAATCTAACAAATAATTATTATTAAAAGATAAATAAGATTATTTTTTTGTGAATTAACCAAAGTTTTAAAATCTGGTTTTTATATCGTACCGAATTTGGCTCGAAACGGTTTAATCAGATGTATCTGACGGTTCAACCGGTACAACTGGTCAGTTTGAACCAGTTTTTAAAACATTGAGATTAACTAGTGCAAAGGAAATAGTAATATATGTTCAACATTGGTTGTTAATAAATATCCTAAAATGGGTCATAAATTATGTGTATAAATTCTTGTCAGGTAAAGTTTGTCCTAAGGAACTTATTGTGATCTTAAGTATTTGGTTGGTATATGTTTTTAAATGAATTAATTTTGGGATTAAAAGTTTTCATAAGAATTTGAACTCGTGTAACAAATTTGAATTGATGATATATAATTTGAATTATGATGTATTTGACTAACAAAATAATTATGTTTGATTTGTAGATTTGTTAAAGTTGAGTGTTTGAGCCTTTGAGGTGGTGGTGACATCAATGGCGATGGCGGTATTGGCAGTGCTAGGGTGATCGTGGCAAGGCTTTGGTGACAACAGTGACGACAATGGTGATAACAACGTTGAGGGTTGGCGTGGTGGTGACGATGGTTGTGATGTTGGTGACGTTCATAAGGTAGTGAGAGATTCCAATTCATGGTTGAATTCATTAACAATTTAATAGAATATTGAATAGCTCTACTTAATCTAATCGAATAAAATTATTACTTTCTATTGATCTTTATTTTTTGAAACAAAAAGATGTTAAATTCACATTCCAATTTGAATTAACATTAGGTGAAAAAAGAAAAATAGAATTCCATATCCAATTCAATTGAGTTCCAATCAATTCCATCAAACCAAGGGTGTGTTTGGTATGGGGTAATAGAATGAATGAGAGAATGGAATGGACCAGGTAATGGAATGGACAACGGAATGAAATGGATCATTCCATTCCATTGTGATGTTTGGTTACTCATATGTGAATAGAATGAATCATTACTTTGTACAATTTAATAAACCCAAAAAAAAAAAAGACGAAGTAACGAAACACAATTGTATTAAAAACGACAAAAATATAAGTGCCTCAATGATAATAATATATTAATGGTAAAAAAATTAATAATAATTTTTTTGATATATACTAATATTAGTATTAATAATAATAATATAAATATAATAATAATAATAATAATAATAATAATAATAATATATTTCTTTTCATTCCTTGAAGGAATGGAAAAAAAACACCCTCATACCAAGGAATGAAAATTGTTATATTTGGGAGGAGTTACATTCCTTTGGAATGGAAGGAGATACATTCCCTTGGAATGCTCCATTCCATTACCACATGATAACTAAACATGTTTCTTTTTATTCCATCAGAATGATCCATTCCATTCCACCTTCTATTCTTGCATACCAAACGCTACCCAAATGTTTCAAAAAAATTACATTTTTTTCAACCGATAAAAAGTATAAAAATGTCATTTTTGTTCATTATTTACCAAGTGAGAAGGGCAAAATGCACGGATAGTCCTTGTGGTCTGATGAAATTTCACCTTTAATCCCCAACTTTTCAAAATTACACTCTTAGTCCTTGTGGTTTGACAAGTTGTTACTCGGATAGTCCCCAAAGCCGATGGAGTTTAGTTTTTCTGGTTAAGTGGGTGTGAAATGACAAGGACTATCCGAGTAACAACTTGTCAAACCACAGGGACTATCTGAGTAACAATTTGTCAAACCACAGCGACTATCTGAGTAATCTTCATCCGCTTTAGGAGACTATTCGAGTAACAACTTGTCAAACTGTCACAACCCCCGATCCCTGATCCCCGGGAACGAGCGGACGTGAGCTCAGAGTTTGGTGGTATCAGCTTGTTAAATCTTGCAGCGGAATTTACATCAGGACCGTAGTTAGGAAATGTTTATCAGAGTAAAACCACCTTATTTAATATTAATAAACACATGGGTAAAACCCAAGTTTATTGTTACAGTACACTTATAGGGACAAAACCCTATTTTATTAAATTTAAAACATCGTTTATTAGGTAACTTTTATAGCCACATTATCCCCAAGCCTTCAGTGCTCTCCAGCTGGCTTTTATTAATTGGCTTTCACATTGGGTTACCTGAAACGCGTTTTAAAAAAATTTGTTAGTCGGAAATACTGGTGAGTGAATCCCAATTTAATCAAGAAACATTTTATCGATTAAAACAGTATCGAGGACGATTACAATGTTTATGTCTACACAATTACTCCATTTGGTACTATCAATCCACTGACTTGTGGGTCATATTACACATTGGCTAACTCATTGTCCAATGGTAACGTACTGTCATACTCGACTTACTACTCGCAGATAGTACAAATTTTGTATACAAAACCCCAACATACCGGCAGTAATTGAAGACTACAAAGACTCAATCACCGCTTAATCACATTGTAAAACATTTAAGGTTTTGTAAATTATTCCAAAACATTAACAAAAAGAGGATAAACTCACATTGCTGTCTTAGGCTTTTCGTAAAGGTTTCCTGGATATAATCTATAATTTACACAAATGTACATTGATTAGTACCATAACCCTTTGAAATTATTAATAATACCCTCCCCGAGACGGCATTCCAACAACTACGTCGGGCAGAACCACGACAGTTGTTACGGAACCCTAAATCAATCGGGCAGCGTAACTATTTCGAAACTAGGGTTATAATACTTACAACGGAGCAGAACCTCGCTAATTAGGGGTATACTACCCAAATATTATGCTTAATACTTCAGAATTCGAGAATGAGATTTGAGAATGAGCGACGGAAACTGAAAACTGATGCCTGTTATTTATAGTTGTGATATTGAGTCCTGTCGCGGCCCGCGTAAAAGATAAGGGACCCTCACGCGGCCCGCGTCAACATCGGTCAACTCAGTAGCTTAGCTGGGTCAGCTAGTAGACTCGACACGATGTCGGCACGTGTCGTCCTCTGGTGTAATCGCGTGTGATGCTATGTCGCGGCCCGCGTAAGGTTGAGGTGAGGTCTTACGCGGCCCGCCTCAACTTACTAATTTCAGATTTTTATTTATTTTATATACTATAATATAATTCGGGCTCGGTTTTCACATACGGGGTGTAATATAAAACATATTGAGACATTTTAAGATATACTGGGGTGTCGGAAATATTTTGAGAACATTGGTTTTACCGAGGGTTGTTACATTCTCCCCACCTTGTTTTAGAGCTCGTCCTCGAGATCTACTGGAACAAATGCGGATATATCCTCTTCATTTCTGACTCGAGTTCCCATGTGTACTCAGGTCCTCTTTTGGAGTCCCACTTCACTTTGACTAGAACTAGTCTCTTGTGTTTGAGATTCTTGACTTTCCTATCTTCAATCTGTAGAGGTCTTTCTACAAATTTAAGTTGTTCATTTACCTCTATATCCTTAAGAGGTACTGTCAGTGATTCATCAGCTAAACACTTTTTAAGATTAGATACATGAAACACATCATGTATTCCTGCCATTTCCTCTGGCAATTGTAGCTGATAGGCTACAGGTCCTATTCTTCTAATAATCTCAAAAGGTCCAACATACCTGGGACTTAGCTTTCCCCGTTTGATGAATCTTACTACCCCTTTCCAATGAGAGACTTTCAATAATACTTTATCTCCTACCTGAAATTCCAATGGCTTGCATCGGTTATTAGCATAACTCTTTTGTCGATCACGTGCGGCTTTCAGTCGTTCCTTGACTTGAATAATCTTGTCAGTGGTTTCTTGCACTATCTCGGGTCCAGATAGTTGTTTTTCTCCAATTTCTGCCCAACAGACTGGGGTTCGACACTTTCGTCCATAAAGTGCTTCGAATGGTGCAGCATTGATACTTGTGTGATAACTATTATTATAAGAAAATTCTATTAAAGGTAAGTGATCGTCCCAATTACCTCCAAAATCAATTACACAAGCTCTAAGCATGTCTTCCATTGTCTGGATTGTCCTTTCGCTTTGTCCATCCGTTTGAGGATGATAAGTTGTGCTTAACCTTAACTTGGTTCCCATTGCTTTTTGGAAACTTGACCAAAAATGAGATGTAAAGCGGCTATCCCTATCAGAAACAATTGATAATGGAATACCATGTAAAGAAACAATTTCATTTACATACAATTTAGATAATTGTTCCATACTAATTGTTTCCTTCATTGGTAGAAAATGAGCTGACTTGGTTAGTCTATCTACAATCACCCAGATTGTATCATTTCCTTTCCTAGTTTTGGGTAATTTAGTAACAAAATCCATTGTTATCAATTCCCATTTCCAAACGGGCATTTCTAATTGCTGTAACAAACCTGAGGGTTTTTGATGTTCAGCTTTAACTTGTGAACAAGTTAAACATTTAGAAACATAGACTGCTATGTCCTTTTTCATTCCTATCCACCAAATTTTTTTCCTTAAATCCTGGTACGTTTTATCACTTCCTGGATGCATTGTATACTTAGACTTATGGGCTTCTTCTAATATACAATGATGTAAATTTCCTAATTTAGGTATCCACATTCTCTTTTCATGGAATCTCCAAATTCCATCTGTTCCTTGTTTTAATTCCTTTAACATACCTTTTAATTTTTCAGTATCTTCCTTGATTACTGATTCTTGTGCTTCTCTTATCTGATTATTTAAATCTACTTGCAGATTTAATTTAAGAGAACGTACCCTTCTTGGCTTTTCATGATACTTTCGACTTAAAGCATCTGCCACTACATTTGCTCTTCCTTCATGATACTGGATATCACAATCATAATCACTAAGAAATTCCATCCAACGTCTTTGTCTCATATTTAACTCTTTCTGTTCGAAAATATACCTTAAACTTTTGTGATCAGTAAATATGGTAAACTTACTACCATAAAGGTAATGTCTCCAAATCTTAAGAGCAAAAATTATAGCTCCTAATTCTAAATCATGGGTTGAATAATTCTCTTCATGATTCTTAAGTTGTCTAGATGCGTACGCTATAACCTTTTGGCGTTGCATTAATACACATCCATAACCTAATCTAGAAGCATCACAATATACTACAAAATCTTCAGTTCCTTCTGGTAATGCTAATATTGGTGTATGGGTTAATCTTTGCTTAAGGATTCTAAAGGCTTCTTCTTGTTTTAATCCCCATTCAAACTTAACAGATTTACAGGTTAGCTTAGTTAAGGGAATGGCTATTCTAGAAAAATCTTGAATAAACCTTCTATAATAACCGGCCAATCCTAAGAAACTTCTAACCTCGGTTGGTGACTCGGGGGTTTTCCATTTCGTAATTGCCTCAATCTTTGTTGGATCTACATGAATTCCTTCATGATTGACTAGGTGTCCAAGAAATTGTACTTGTTTCAACCAAAATTCGCACTTAGAAAATTTAGCATAAAGCTTTTCCTTTCTTAATAGACTTAGAAGTGCGTGCAAATGTCTTGCATGATCCTCTTTATTCTTAGAATAAATTAGAATATCATCTATGAATACAATTATGAATTTATCCAAATTTGGCTTACATATTCGGTTCATCATGTCCATAAATGCAGCTGGGGCATTGGTTAAACCAAAGGGCATGACAGTAAATTCATAATGACCATACCTCGTTCTAAATGCGGTCTTAGGAATGCCCTCTTCCTGTACCTTTAATTGATGATATCCTGACCTCAAATCAATTTTAGAGAAAAATCGAGCTCCTTGCAATTGATCAAACAGATCATCGATTCTTGGTAATGGATACCGATTTTTAATCGTGGCCTTGTTTAATTCACGGTAGTCAATGCACATCCGCATTGATCCGTCTTTCTTTTTAACAAACAATATCGGCGCTCCCCATGGCGACGAACTTGGTTGTATAAATCCTTTTTCTAACAATTCATCTAATTGTTTCTTCAATTCTTGCATTTCGGCAGGTGCCAAACGGTAAGGTGCTTTGGCAATTGGTGACGTTCCTGGTATTAAATGGATCCTGAATTCAACTTCTCTATCCGGAGGTAGTCCTGGTAATTCTTCTGGAAAGATATCTGAAAACTGAGATACTACTGGAATATCTTTTAGTTCTTTTCCTTTAGTGTTAGTAATTATAGAAATCAAATATACTATAGAACCTTTTCTTATACAACTTGCAGTTTTCATCACAGAGATAAACTTAGTGGACTTAGAAGACTTATTTCCTTTAATTGTGATCGTTTTACCTTTTGGTGAATTTACTTGGATTAACTTTTGATCACATAAAATACTGGCTTTATTGGCTATTAACCAATCCATTCCTAAAACAACATCAAATCCTGCCAGATTCATGGGATAAAGATTTGCAATAAATTTCTGATTTAAAATTTCTATTCTTGCTCCCTGCACGATTTCAGAAATTCTAACGGTTTCTCCATTAGCTGTTTCTACTAGACATTCTTGTGGTAGTTTAGTTAATGACTGATTTAGAAATTTGCAAAACGTTGTATTAATAAAACTTTGGTTTGCACCAGAGTCAAATAATACTTTAGCAAAAACATCATTAACTAAAAATGTACCAGCTATGACATCTGGAATCATCTTGGCTTCTTCTGCAGTCAGAACGAATGCTCTAGCATTTTTAGTATTCTTGTTGTCTGTGGCTGGAGCAAATTTTGGGCAGTTTGGCCTAATATGACATTTTTCTCCACAGTTATAGCAATATCCATTACTGGATTTCTTCCTGCAGTTTTCTTCCTTGTGTCCTGGCATCTTGCAATAATTACAGAGATTGGAGCATTTTCACGAATGCTTTTTCTTGCAGACCTTGCAGTATGGTGCAGAGGTAGAACCCATATTCCTACGATTGTAATTTCCAAAACGGAATTCTTGAGTAAGCTTTTGGGTTAAGTTTCTCCTCTGATCCTCCTCTCTAGTACGGACTAATTCATCAGTCAAGGTATTTGTTAATTCTACAGCTTCTTCTATGGTTTGTGGTCTAGCTGCCTTGACTATGTGTCTAATCTCTCCAATTAATCCCCAAATATAACGAGAGATTAACACTGGTTCTGGTGAAGCAAGAGTTGGCACTATTCTAGCATATTCAAAGAATATTTTAGTGTACCCTTTACTATCTACACCAGTCATCCTAAGATTTAGGAATTTGTTTGCTATCTGTTCTTTTTCATTAAATGGGCAAAACTTCCTTTCTACCTTGTTTTTAAATTCTTCCCATTCCATATTATAGGTTCTATCACTTCCTCTTTTCTGGAGGATAGTGTTCCACCATTCTAATGCTGCATTCTTAAACAGATTAGAAGCAAACAATTTCTTATCTTCTTCAGCACACTTACTTATCCTTAAGACTGCCTCAGTCTTTTCTATCCAGCGTAAAGTTGCAATGGCCCCTTCATTGCCCGAGAATTCCATTGGTTTACAAGACCAGAATTCTTTATAAGAACAACCGTTAGGCACGGTTCTTCTTCTTTTGGGAATAGGCATTTGAAGTACCGGTCCATTGTTCACGCTGTTTTCTGGTTCAATCGGTCGCTTACTGCTATGTTTACTTTTATTATTCGCTTCTTGAATAGTTTGAATAATAAATGGCATGGCATCTATGATTCCTTGTGCCACTATATGTTGAACGACACTATTATCCATTTGGTTTTCGTTGTTATGGATGCTTGGATTATCATTAACCACGTTAATGTTACTCTGGTTATCGTTATTCAGATTTCCTTGATTTCCTTCATCGGCCATCTAAATTTTAAACATTTATCCCATATTAATATCACAAGATAATAAGTAATATCACAATTCACATGACACACAATCTAGCCAAAAACGTAGATCATTGCTACTTACTCTTTTCATATACTTATGCGTCTATTACACACTAGTACAGAAATAAAGATTACAATACTAACAGAAATAAAATAGTAATATGCATCCGTACACACATATTTTATTTTATTTTATTATATTATTGTTACTACCACTTCCTCCATTCTAACATTCACGGATATGGATTCATCCAAAAATCCATATTGCGCTCATCGTATTTCCATACGAGACGCTCTCCCACCTGACGCATTCTTTCACTGCTCTCCAGAATTTTCTCCCCAAAAGTCCTAAGTTCTTGAACGTTTTCTGCACTCATTGGGGGTGCAGGTTCTCGAACTGGGTTTGGAATCTGGGGTGCGTTTTCCTGATATGGGGGTGACAGTTCATGAAATTGGTAAGGATCCTCTAATATCTCCCTAATATAATCATCTTGGTAATAGGGATCTAAAGGGTCCATACCTGGGTAGGCTTCTATGTTCTGTATGGGTGGATAATCCTGGATAGGGTAACGTTGAACAAAGTCCCTATTATTGTCCCACCAGGGGTCATAGTTCGGGTCTAGGGGGTTTGGTGCAGGTACCCTTGGAATTTCTTCTGGGTTAAAATCGTGCATCTCTACTTGGTTTTCCGGGTTTTCTATTTCCATGGGTTGTTCTGGGTTTTGTGGTTGTGGGGCTACTAATTGTTCCAGACTCGGGTTGGCAGCGGTTGTAGCTAAGATATGGAAATTAGCTAAGCTTCTATTTAGCATATCTTGAGTATGGGCATCCGTCTCTCGTTTAATAGCTGCTAAAGCCCTTTGCTGTTGCAATTTTCGCATTCTCTTCCTACGAGCAAAAGCTTCTTTACTGAACCATCCTCGTTTCTTACTAGGAAATGGTTCTTCAGATTGAGCTCTAAAGGTAAATATTCCCTCCTCCGGATCAGCAGAATACCCTGAAAGGGCAGGCTGTGATGATGTACCTTCACTCCTAGGTGAATCAGCTAACTGACGATTCACGTCTGATGGACCTTGATCACTCATACTGAAAACTAACAGATAGTCAAATAACACATAACAAATAATTACAGTTATGCACATATTTCCGTAATTTATTTCCTAACACAAATTTTTTTTTTTAAATTTTTAAGTGTCAGTAGAACACTTCTTTGGCTCAGACCAGTGGCTAGCTCTGATACCACCTTCTGTCACAACCCCCGATCCCTGATCCCCGGGAATGGGCGGACGTGAGCTTAGAGTTTGGTGGTATCAGCTTGTTAAATCTTGCAGCGGAATTTACATCAGGACCGTAGTTAGGAAATGTTTATCAGAGTAAAACCACCTTATTTAATATTAATAAACACATGGGTAAAACCCAAGTTTATTGTTACAGTACACTTATAGGGACAAAACCCTATTTTATTAAATTTAAAACATCGTTTATTAGGTAACTTTTATAGCCACATTATCCCCAAGCCTTCAGTGCTCTCCAGCTGGCTTTTATTAATTGGCTTTCACATTTGGTTACCTGAAACGCGTTTTAAAAAAATTTGTCAGTCGGAAATACTGGTGAGTGAATCCCAATTTAATCAAGAAACATTTTATCGATTAAAACAGTATCGAGGATGATTACAATGTTTATGTCTACACAATTACTCCATTTGGTACTATCAATCCACTGACTTGTGGGTCATATTACACATTGGCTAACTCATTGTCCAATGGTAACGTACTGTCATACTCGACTTACTACTCGCAGGTAGTACAAATTTTGTATACAAAACCCCAACATACCGGCAGTAATTGAAGACTACAAAGACTCAATCACCGCTTAATCGCATTGTAAAACATTTAAGGTTTTGTAAATTATTCCAAAACATTAACAAAAAGAGAATAAACTCACATTGTTGTCTTAGGCTTTTTGTAAAGGTTTCCTGGATATAATCTATAATTTATACAAATGTACATTGATTAGTACCATAACCCTTTGAAATTATTAATAATACCCTCCCCGAGACGGCATTCCAACAACTACGTCGGGCAGAACCACGACAGTTGTTACGGAACCCTAAATCAATCGGGCAGCGTAACTATTTCGAAACTAGGGTTATAATACTTACAACGGAGCAGAACCTCGCTAATTAGGGGTATACTACCCAAATATTATGCTTAATACTTCAGAATTCGAGAATGAGCGACGGAAACTGAAAACTGATGCCTGCTATTTATAGTTGTGATATTGAGTCCTGTCGCGGCCCGCGTAAAAGATAAGGGACCCTTACGCGGCCCGCGTCAACACCGGTCAACTCAGTAGCTTAGCTGGGTCAGCTAGTAGACTCGAAACGATGTCAACACGTGTCGTCCTCTGGTGTAATCGCGTGTGATGCTATGTCACGGCCCGCGTAAGGTTGAGGTGAGGTCTTACGCGGCCCGCCTCAACTTACTAATTTCAGATTTTTATTTATTTTATATACTATAATATAATTCGGGCTCGGTTTTCACATACGGGGTGTAATATAAAACATATTGAGACATTTTAAGATATACTGGGGTGTCGGAAATATTTTGAGAACATTGGTTTTACCGAGGGTTGTTACACAAACCACAGGGACTAAGAGTGTAATTTTGAAAAGTTGGGGACTAAAGGTGAAATTTCACCAAACCACAGGGACTATCCGTGCATTTTACCCGGGCTAAAATTAATAAGGCTATAGGGTGTGGTCATGACCCTCCACATCAACGCCATGTTAACTACTTATAATCCATCATCCAAAACCACTACCCTAAGGGTGTGGTCATGACTTAAACCACTATTTTCTTACTTTAATTTATTTTTTTGAAAAGGATAGGAAATATTGAATAAGGAAAGGAGGCTCATGGTTGGCATTGTAACACCCCGTGTTTCGAAAGTCAAAGTCAAAGCCAAGATTGAAGTCAAAGGAAGACAAGATTGCTAATAGCGATCTGTCACTCCTTGCTCAACTCCTGTTTTGACTTCTTTGACTTGTAGATAATCTATTTATGTTATTGCGTTAGTTGTATTATGTGGAGTACTTGTCAATAATCGAGGTTTGATCGCATATTAATCGCATGTTTAATCGATTTATCGCTTATCGCTATCGCATTCGCAACTCGAATTATGTGTTATGGACATTGTTTTACGTGTGTGTGCTATTATGTGTTACTTGTGCATGTTATATTTATGTTGAGGTGTTAATCCCAAATCAATCGCATCGCAATCGAATCGAGAACGCTAAACGCAAGTCAATTATAGTGATTGTATGTTAGATATAGTAGTTGGGATTAAAAGTTATTTAATGGGTAATTCTATCGTATCGCTCGCTCGAATCGCATCGCAAAGCTCAGCACTCGAATCGAAACGACAAAACCCATCGTGCCAGACTCGTGGATCGAGTGGCCAACCGACCGAGTGGCCATCCGATCGGGCGATCGGGACCAGCCCTTTCCCAATTTCCTTTTTGGGAAACCCTATAAATACCCTCACATGTCACATCATTTGATGTGACAGCTCCTCTCACTCGACCCAGCCGCTTTCAAGCTTCTTTCTCTCGATTTCTCCTGATTCTTGTAAGTTTCCAACCTAAATCTTGTACTTTCTTAATCTACACGCACTCCTACACCTTTCTATCTTTTGAATCTTAACTTTTAACCGTGAAATCACCGGATTTGAGGTGTTCTATGGTGATATCACCATGAAGTTCTTATGAACTTCAATGTTTGACTTCATTCCACCAAGAATAACTTAGATCTAAAGGATTTCCACCACATTTATCAATAATTTCACTTAGATCTACACAAATTCAGGGATAAAAGGATTGAGAGAAGGTTTTCCAACTTTCTTTCAACTTTTTTACACTCAATGCACTCAAACCCGATAGGATCGGAGCTTGTTCTGATCTTCTACTCATTCTTAGTGATGCATTAGTTCCAGATCTGAATTCTATCCGGGAGAGATATTGATTTCGGGTTTGAACATGAACTACCGACTCGAACCGTGAACCGGTCGGACTAGGGTGATTCCTGTTCGGTCGGGTCACTTGGGCCGAGATAAAGGTTCTGTTGTTCAAGCAAGATATCACAATGTCTCGCTCAAAACTACAACACTTCAAACAGAAACAAGTGTTAGGATGATCAGACTGTTGGGACGGATTGCCGTCCGATCGGATTGTCGTCCGATCGGAATGCCATCCGATCGGGTTGCACTTGGTTCCATACTTAAACTATTTTTCAAACTATTCAAAGGATCTGAACGTTGAAACGGATTACCACCCGATCGGATTGCCATCCGATCGAGTGACCGTCCGATCGTGTGACGTTTGGGACTTAGATACTTAAACAATTATCAACATGTTTAGTACGTACGGATTGCCACCCGATCGGATAGCCATCCGATCGAGTGACCGTCCTGCTGTGAACTTGTTCTCAAAACTGAGAAGTCTCACCAATCGGATTGCTGTCCGATCGAACAACTGTTCGATCGACCGACCTGAAGGGTAGAGATACTTCTATATTTTCAAAATGCTACAACGAAAACTTCAAAATGCAAACCATCATACACAAACACATCCTCACCAAACGAGGTGACAATCCAATCGAATGGCCATCTGATTGGGTGACCATCCTAATGGATTGCCACCCGATCGACTGGCCATCCGATCGGATTGCCATCCGATCGGATTACCATCCGATCCTTGGTACTCTTGCACTGTTATGCGCGCCGCTTATCATTTATGCTATCGTTCTGATCAGGCTAAAACTCACTCTAGCGCTCCCTTCAATCCATCATCGCTGTGAGTATACTCGATCCCTTTTTGCTTTGTGCACTTTTGGGTGTTACGTACGTTACTTATTCTAAATCACATCGAACACACAACGCAAACACTACTTATACGCTGACCTCTAATGCATGTTATACGTGACTCGATGAATGCCTGTTTGTTATGTTAACACATTGATTGCTGTTTACCTGCCTTAGCCACGATAGTACTATAGTTTGGACTCAGCACCTGTTCACTCAGGGGTTGTTAAGGACAATTACTTCATATGTTCACAGTGGTGAACATATGATGCGCACTCGCTACTCGCAGTCATTGGTATTGATAGGATCTTTGTCGATAACTTAGATGCTTCACATTATACGTTGTACATGCTGGTTATGCATAAACGATTTCGAACTCTATTATATCTATTAAACTTGTATGCTCACCTTTACACTATGTGTATTAACTTATACTTTAACGTATGTGGCAGGTGCTTAAGATGTTTGAATGCTTGGCTTGCTGTGAAATCGAGGCTAGGAAAGAGTCTAGAAACCAATAAACAAACTATCTTATTTGAAATCTGAGTTGTCGGATCAGTATTTGTTTATGAGACAATTATTTGTAATAACTGTTTTATTTAGATATGTCTTGGTATGGGATATGACGTTTTAAATATCTGGTAATTAATAGTTGTTATGGATACTCATGGACAATCTTTTTCGCTCAGTGTCGCGCCCCGATGTTTCCGCCATCGGTTGGGGTGTGACAGATTGGTATCAGAGCCATAACTATAGGGAATTAGGCAAGACTCGACCTAGTCCGGGTCAATGTCTTAGAAATGACCTAGTCTATAGCTAACTACCAACAGACCGACTTGTGCATTCCCTTAGGGGTCCTGTACGAGCTTACTTGCTATTCCTCGCTATTCTCGCCTGCACTACACTATCACTGCACTCTAGAATGAACGAGTGGTTAGGTCGAGATTAGGTGTGAAAACTGCAAACTCTCGACTAAATCACTTGTTCGACCCGCATTTTTATCTATAAACAGGAGAATTTGCGTCGAATCAGGAGTGAAATCCATACTTTGACGCATAATTCTTCCTTATTTTATCAAAACGGGAACAAAGTTGTTAAGTCAGGGGTGAAACCCGAACCTCAACGACTTGTTCCGGTCTCTATTTTGGATTTATAAAACTCTCACCAAAGTCTCGACGGACTCCAACGACCTGAAGTCACACTGCAACTGGAGGGATGCGTGCCAATCGCCCAAATTCGAGGCGAGAGTACAGCCCAAAGGTTAAAGAGTGTACCAAAAGTCCTTGAAAATAGTCGAACCACTTTGGATAGTCAACGTCTAACAAGCCGCAGACAATCTATTCTCGATTTTCATATGTTTCGATTCTGAGCTCGCAACTGCCGACTCTGATATTCGTCGCTTTTATGTGGATTTTATGTGTTTTATGTGATTTTATCTGTTTATGAGTTATGATTTTTGGTGATTTATTCGCTTTTCGCTCTTCACTATAATCGACACACACGCCCCACACCGCACATCTACATCAATACGCCCACAAATCGCTGGTCATCATTCGCAATCGCTGCTCGATACTCGCAAACGCTATAAATAATCGCTATACGAACTTTGAAGGGGAGGGAATACGTGCAACATATAGCTAGGTTTCTGTATTCTGACTGCCTCATGTATTCCTGTGCCTTACGTGCTTATGTGTTTTTGTGCTCTACGTGATTATGTGCTTACGTGTTTATGTGCCTATGTGATGCTGTGTTTATCCGTGTTCCTAAGCTTTATGGTGAGTCGCTAGACTATACTAGGAATAATCGAAATTTGTGTTGAGTCCTGTGGCGATGTCTGTTGCAGACAATGTCATCATCTGGATCTCGCGCTACTCAAGCTGCTCGCCGAAAGCAAGCAGATAAACGCCTCGCCGCTATGGTTGCTAAGCAAATGGCGAAGGTTGTTCCTCAAATCGTTAGTGAACTGTATGAAAATGTGAGTAAATCTTCTGAAGAGTCCAGGACCGATGCTCCCAAAGCTACTTTTAGCTTCAAGCAGTTTAAAGCTTACGGACGGAAAGAATTTACTGGCGAAGATGGTCCTACGACCTTATTCCAATGGTTTGATTCGATCGAGGTCACCCTACGCCAGAGTGGCTGTCCTAACGATCTCCACACCCTGAATGCTACCGAAGTCTTCCAGTCCCGCGCTTTAGACTGGTGGACGGCCGAGAGGAACAAACGCAGAAACGATACAGCTTATGGTTTGACATGGGATGAGTTGAAGGATGTCATGTTGGAAGAGTTATGCCCTCCCCACGAGCGCCAAAAGTTGGAGGACGAATTCTTGCATATAAAGCAGAAGGATGGTGACAATGCTGCTTTAACTGCTCGCTTCAAGCAGCTCAGTATAATTTGTCCTGATCAAGTCAAGACTGCTGATGTGACAATCAAGAAGTATATTCGAGCTCTGCCAGACTGTGTCGCAGATTTTGTGCAAGCTGCAAAACGAGCAACAATCGAGGAAGCTTATCTGCTCGCCGCTGAAATCAATGACAAGCGAGTCAAGGCTGGTGTCTGGGACAAAGCCTCAAAGAACTTGCATCAAGTTACCACCGCACCAACCGCTGAAATTGCCACCGCCCCTCGGTCTTCAAAGGCCCCTCGTCGCAAGAGGAAGAACAACATCAACTCCAGCAACAAGAACTATGCTGTCACCACTGCTGCCCCGCTTCAAGCTGTACCAACTCAGCAGCAACCTCAACACCGATCAGCTGTAGCACCAGTTACCCAAGCACCGCCTATAAATCGTGCTTACACTGGTCCTCACCCTGCTTGCCCGACATGCACCTACCATGATCCAGTGGGAATCGCCTGCAGATTTTGTGTACACTGTAACATGTACAGCCATTTCACCACCAACTGCCATACAGGTCCTCGACAAGCACCAACTCCAGCTACTGCTCATCAAGCTCTACTTCCTGCTCCTCAAGGGCAACAAGCAGCTCCGGCACCCGCGGTCAATGCTAGAGTCTGCTTTGCGTGTGGTGATCCCAACCACTTCGCAAACATGTGCCCCAATCGAGTTGTGAAGCAAGAGCAACAACAATAGCAGCAGCCTCAGCAACAACAGCAACAAGCCGCTCGTGCTCGAACTTTCAACATTAATGTGCGCCAGGCTCAGGCTGACAACAACGTGGTCAATGGTACGTTCCTTGTGAATGGTATTTATGATTCGTGTTTGTTTGATACTGGAGTTGATAACTTTTTGTATCGTTTGAGTTCGAAAAGCTCCTTAATAGTAAGCGCGCCCATCTCCCCTCGATGTTCGATGTTGAAGTTGCCACTGGAAGAACCGTCGCTGTCCACTCTGTTCTTTGTGATTGTACTCTCGAACTCAACAATCGCATCTTCCCTATCGACCTTATTCCGATGCAGCTCGGAAGTTTTGACGTCATAGTAGGCATGGACTTTCTTCGTGAAAACCATGCTGAAGTTGTTTGCTTCGATAAGATGATTCGATTTTCACTCGCTAATGGTGATCAATTGTGTGTATATGGTGAAACTCTCTCGAAGGACCTCAAGCTCATGTCATGTATCCAAGCTAGCAAGTATCTCCTCAAGGAATACAGGGCTTTCTTGGCTAACATTATAGTAGTAGAGAAGGAAAAGAAAAGAAAGACTGAAGTGAAAGACGTTCCTGTTGTTCGTGAATTCCCTAACGTTTTTCCTGAAGATCTTCCAGGTCTGCCGCCAAGTCGTGATATCGACTTTCGCATCGACCTCATTCCTGAAGCAGATCCTGTTGCCAGAGCTCCTTATCGACTCGCTCCATCCGAAATGCTTGAACTCTCGAGTCAGCTCCAGGAATTACTTGACAAAGGCTTTATTCGCCCTAGCACCTCTCCTTGGGGCGCACCAGTCCTTTTCGTCAAAAAGAAGGATGAGTCGTTTCGGATGTGCATCGACTATAGGGAGTTGAATAAGTTGACGATCAAGAACCGCTATCCCCTGCCTCACATTGATGATTTGTTTGACCAGTTACAAGGTGCTACGTGTTTCTCCAAGATCGATCTACGCTCAGGCTACTACCAGCTACGCATTCAAGAGGAGGATATACCCAAAACCTCTTTTCGCACTCGATACGGCCACTATGAGTTCATTATTATGCCTTTTGGTTTAACCAACGCCCCGCGGTTTTTATGGATCTGATGAATCGCGTGTGTAAACCTTACCTCGACCGCTTTGTCATTGTGTTCATCGATGATGTCCTGGTCTATTCTAAGTCGAAAACCGAACACGCGCAACACCTACGTTTGGTTCTCGAGCTACTCCAGGTGAATCGACTCTACGCCAAGTTCTCCAAGTGTGAATTCTGGCGGGAGGAGGTTCAATTCCTCGGTCACATTGTCAATAGTCAAGGTATTCACGTCGATCCCGTGAAGATTGAAGCTGTTAAAAGTTGGGTTACGCCTAAGAACCCGTCTGAAGTCCGTTCTTTTCTCGGACTAGCGGGCTATTATCGGCGATTCATCGAAGGATTCTCTAAAATCGCTGTGCCGCTCACTGCCCTCACGCACAAAGACAAGCCTTTTGTTTGGGGAACTGGACAAGAGACTGCCTTTCGAACCCTCAAGCACATGCTTTGCAATGCTCTTGTTCTCACTTTACCCGACGGAAACGATGACTTCATTGTCTATTGTGATGCCTCGAACCTTGGCCTTGGTTGTGTTCTCATGCAACGAGACAAGGTTATTGCTTACGCATCTCGTGCGCTCAAAATCCACGAGAAGAACTATACAACCCATGATCTCGAGCTAGGTGCAGTTTTTTTTGCGTTAAAGATTTGGCGACATTACCTTTATGGTACCAAGTATACGATCTTCACCGATCATGGGAGCCTACAATATATCTTTGACCAGAAGGAGCTAAATATGCGTCAACGCTGGTGGGTAGAACTTCTCAACGATTATGACTGTGAGATTCGTTATCATCCTGGCAAAGCAAATGTCGTTGCCGACGCTATCAGCAAACGGAGTTATTTGCATAGTGCCAATAATATCCAAGCCCAATATGATCTTGAAACCCTCATCCGCGAAGCCCAACATGCCTGCTTTAATGAACGCACTTTGAAAAAGGAAAGGATTCTCAACTATGGAGCCCAGCTAGAGAATAACTCGAATGGGATATTCCATTATCTGGACCGAATTTGGATCCCTAAGCGGACTGATTTACGACATATTTTGATGGACGAAGCCCACAAGTCTCGATACTCTATTCATCCCGGTGCCGATAAAATGTACCAGGACCTTCGCTACAAGTACTTGTGGCCGGGCTTGAAGAGAAATATCGCCCTCTATGTTTCGAAGTGCCTGACTTGCTCGAAAGTCAAGGCTGAACACCAAAGACCCTCTGGCTTACTTGTTCAACCCGAGATCCCGGTATGGAAGTGGGAGAGTATAGCTATGGACTTCATAACGAAGCTTCCGGGAACGCCCTGAGGTCACGACAGCATCTGGGTTGTCGTTGACCATTTGACCAAATCTGCTCACTTTCTGCCAATACGGGAAGACTACAAGGTAGAAAAATTAGCCCGAATCTACACCAAAGAGATCATTTGTCGACATGGGACGCCTCGCGACATCATTTCTGACCGCAATGCTCGGTTTACCTCGCGTTGTTGGGAAACATTTCAAACTGCCCTCGGTACTGCGCTTAATCTAAGTACCGCTTTCCACCCTCAAACCAACGGTCAGACTGAAAAAACGATTCGTACCCTTGAAGACATGCTCCGTTCGTATGTCATAGATTTCGGTGGTAATTGGGACGCATACTTACCTTCAGTCGAATTCTCGTACAATAACAATTATCATTCCAGCATTCAAATGGCACCATTTGAGGCATTGTATGGAAGAAGATGTCGGTCGCCTATTGTATGACACGAGATCGGGCACTCGCAATTAACCGGTCCTGAGCTATTGCAAGAAACGACTAACAAAATCCTCCAAAATCAGGACAATCTAGTGAAAGCTCAGAGTCGTCAGAAAAGTTACGCCGATAGACGACGCAAGCTCCTCGAATTTGACGTTGGCGACCACGTACTCCTAAAGGTGTCACCTTGGAAGGGTGTGGTCAGATTCGGCAAGAGAGGAAAGCTCGCGCCTCGATACGTGGGACCCTTTAAGATTCTGGAAAGGATCGGAAAAGTGGCTTACAGACTCGAACTACCGGAGGAACTTAACAACGTCCACCCGACTTTTCATGTTTCAAACCTCAGAAAGTGCCTGGCTGAGCATGATTTACATGTACCCCTCGAGGATCTCCAAGTAAACGAAACAATACACTCGTGGAAAAGCCTGTCGAAATCATGGACCGCCAAACCAAGCAGCTCCGACGCTCGCGCATTCCCATTGTGAAGGTTCGATGGGAAGGCAAACGAGGCGCAGAGTTCACTTGGGAACTTGAGAGTGACATGAAGGCGAAGTACCCGCAGTTGTTTGTTACGGCTTCGGCCTAATTTCGGGACGAAATTCCCTTAAGAAGGGGAGGCTGTAACACCCCATGTTTCGAAAGTCAAAGTCAAAGCCAAGATTGAAGTCAAAGGAAGACAAGATTGCTAATAGCGATCTGTCACTCCTTGCTCAACTCCTGTTTTGACTTCTTTGAATTGTAGATAATCTATTTATGTTATCGCGTTAGTTGTATTATGTGGAGTACTTGTCAATAATCGAGGTTTGATCTCATATTAATCGCATGTTTAATCGATTTATCGCTTATCGCTATCGAATTTGCAATTCGAATTATGTGTTATGGACATTGTTTTACGTGTATGTACTATTATGTGTTACTTGTGCATGTTATGTTTATGTTGAGGTGTTAATCACAATCGCAAATCAATCGCATCGCAATCGAATCGAGAACGCTAAACGCAAGTCAATTATAGTGATTGAATGTTAGATATAGTAGTTGGGATTAAAAGTAATTTAATGGGTAATTCTATCGTATCGCTCGCTCGAATCACATCGCAAAGCTCAGTACTCGAATCGAAATGACAAAACCCATCGCGACGGTCTCGTGGATCAAGTGGCCAACCGATCGAGTGGCCATCCGATCGGATTGCCATCCGATCGGGTTGCTATCCGATCGAGTTGCCACCCGATCGACCAGCCCTTTCCCCACTTTCCTTTTTGGGAAACCCGATAAATACCCTCACATGTGACAGCTCCTCTCACTCGACCCAGCCGCTCTCAAGCTTCTTTCTCTCGATTTCTCCCGATTCTTGTAAGTTTCCAACCTAAATCTTGTACTTTCTTAATCTACACGCACTCCTACACCTTTCTATCTTTTGAATCTTAACTTTTAACCATGAAATCACCGGATTTGAGGTGTTCTAGGGTGATGTCACCATGAAGTTCTTATGAACTTCAATGTTTGACTTCATTCCACCAAGAACAACTTAGATCTGAAGGATTTCCACCACATTTATCAATAATTTCACTTAGATCTACACAAATTCATGGATAAAAGGATTGAGAGAAGGTTTTCCAACTTTCTTTCAACTCTTTTACAATCAATGCACTCAAACCCGATAGGATCGGAGCATGTTCTGATCTTCTACTCATTCTTAATGATGCATTAGTTCCAGATCTGAATTCTATCCGGGAGAGATATTGATTTCGGGTTTGAACATGAACTACCGACTCGAACCGTAAACCGGTCGGACTAGGGTGATTCCTGTTCGGTTGGGTCACTTGGGCCGAGATAAAGGTTCTGTTATTCAAGCAAGATATCACAACGTCTCGCTCAAAACTACAACGCTTCAAACAGAAACAAGTGTTAGGACGATCAGACCGTTGGGACGGATTGTCGTCCGATCGGATTGCCATCCGATCGACCGGCCATCCGATCGGGTTGCACTTAGTTCCATACTTAAACTATTTTTCAAACTATTTAAAGGATCTGAACGTTGAAACGGATTACCACCCGATCGGATTGCCATCCGATCGAGTGACCATCCGATCGTGTGACGTTTGGGACTTAGATACTTAAACAATTATCAACATGTTCAGTACGTATGAATTGCCACCCGATCGGATAGCCATCCGATCGAGTGACCGTCCAGCTGTGAACTTGTTCTCAAAACTAAGAAGTCTCGCCAATCAGATTGCTGTCCGATCGAATAACCGTTCGACCGACCGACCGACCTGAAGGGTAGAGATACTTCTCTATTTTCAAAATGCTACAACGAAAACTTCAAAAGGCAAACCATCATACACAAACACATCCTCACCAAACGAGGTGACAATCCAATCGAATCGCCATCCGATCGAGTGACCATCCGAACGGAATGCCACCCGATCGACTGGCCATCCGATTGGATTGCCATCCGATCCTTGGTACTCTTGCACCGTTATGCGCGCCGCTTATCGTTTATGCTATCATTTTGATGAGGCTAAAACTCACTCTAGCGCTCCCTTCAATCCGTCATCGTTGTGAGTATACTCGATCCCTTTTTGCTTTGTACACTTTTAGGTTTTACGTACGTTACTTATTCTAAATCACATCGAACACACAACGCAAACACTACTTATACGCTGACCTCTAATGCATGTTATACGTGACTCGATGAATGCCTGTTTGTTATGTTAACACAGTGATTGTTGTCTACCTGCCTTAGCAACGATAGTACTATAGTTTGGACTCAGCACCTATTCACTCAGGGGTTGTTAAGGACAATTACTTCATATATTCACAGTGGTGAACATGTGATGCGCACTCGCTACTCGCAGTCATTGGTATTGATAGGATCTTTGTCGATAACTTACATGCTTCACATTATACGTTGTACATGCTGGTTATGCGTAAACGATTTCGAACTCTATTATATCTATTAAACTTGTATGCTCACCTTTACACTATGTGTATTGACTTTTACTTTAACGTATGTGGCAGGTGCTTAAGATGTTTGAATGCTTGGCTTGCTGTGAAATCGAGGCTAGGAAAGAGTCTTGAAACCAATAAACAAACTATCTTATTTGAAATATGAGTTGTCGGATCAGTATTTGTTTATGAGACAATTATTTGTAATAACTGTTTTATTTAGATGTGTCATGGTATGGGATATGACGTTTTAAATATCTGGTAATTAATAGTTGTTATGGATACTCATGGACGATCTGTTTCGCTTAGTGCCGCGCCCCGATGTTTCCGCCATCGGTTGGGGTGTGACAGGCATGGTTTAATCCAAGGGAATCATGATGGATAAGATAAGAGGGTAGTGTAGCAATCCATTAATGGTCCTACACGACGATTAATGACCCAACCATGCCCCTCACACCCTATAGCCTAACAAAGCATACAAAGTTATTGTAGTTATTATTTTTAAAGTTTTATAATTACAACATATAGATACAAACCTACCACAAAAGTTTCCAAGAAAAGGAATTTGTTAAATAGTTAAAAAAAAATACAAACCTACCATATATCTTGAATATATTCTATGGTTAGGAGTTAGCTACAAAGTCCAAGTTTCCTAAAAAATGTAAAAAGTCATAAAACACTATAACGTCAATCATAAAACACATTTAAAACCCACAAATAACATAATAAAGATTACAAAAACACCATATATGTAGGTTTTGTTTTGTGTTTTGGATGATAAGACTCTTATTATCCAATGACTAACATTATGTGTTTTATGTTGATTATCAAGTTGTGTTTTATATTCAAAGTTATAGGATGGTGTGTTTGGAGTTTTTTTTTATGGATTGCTAGGGTTTGAATATAGTGTTCTAGTAATCTTCATTCTGTTATTTGTGGGTTTTGGGTGTGTTTTATAACTTTGTACACTTTTTAGGAGATTTAGATTTTGTAGCCGAACTTCACACTATATTCTGTTATTAATTACAAGTATCGTTAATCATCTACTTGCACATCTATACTTATATATATAGACATACGCTTCTACGTTTTATATTTCCTCTCTGGCCGCTGGAAATGCTCGACGAGGGACATCTAGCCGGATTAGCGTGTGAGGATTGCTCGGATCGTTTCCTTGAGTGCTCCTTTATCCCTATTTCAGCCTTTTTAACCTCCATTCGCCTTATGGGTTCGGAGCTTCGTCGGTTTTTTGTCTGTCCTTCTAAGTTTGTGGTGAGGGTGCTCGACGGCGTCGAGATAACTCTGAATAGCGTGTGGGGATTTTTCGTATTGCCTTTGGTGCAATATTGATCAGTCCATTCATTCTATCTAGATTAGATCACATCCATTCGCTCCTTGCACAAGACTTAGAACTCTTTCTGCCAGTATGGAAGTAGGGGATGAAGGAGGGAGTTGGAACGATGTGGTCAATAAGAAGAAAAACAGGAGTAAAGGAAATAAAGGAAATACGGTGGATAGGAACTCAAAAGGGGCTGTAACTAAGTTTTTCATCTCGAACCTCCCGCGGGGTTGCAACCCTTGGGATGCGGCTGACTTCTTTAAAGTGTTCGAAGAAGTCTCAGGGGCGTATATCGCTAGAAATCTGGATAAAGAATGGAGGAGGTTTGGTTTTGTAAGCTTCACAAATGTGGCCAACGTGAAAGAAATGGAACGTGCATTAAACGGAACTAAGATGGGGGACTCCAAACTGGTTGCTAACCTGGCTATATTTACTAAAGAAAACGAGGGTCATGCCGGTAGGAAGGTCGGAGATACGGACGGAATCAAGAAGAACCCTTGTCTTCCACCCCAAGGATACAAGATTCAAAACCAGGATCTTTTCAACAAAGGGAATGGGAAACTTTTTAGCGAGTTGTTCAACTCCGAACAAGGTAATGCTGAGCCTAGGAATCCTTCAGTTGGCGAGTCAAGTATAACTATCGAATTGGCTAATGAAACCTTGGCGTTCAAAGAATTGATCGGTAGAGCTTTGGTAGGAAGATGTAAAAGACTTAAAGGTCTTGAGAAACCTTAATTCCGTTTTAGCGGAGAACAGAATTGCGGGAGTTTCTTTAAGCTACTTAGGTGGCCTTGCCATGTTACTTAACTTTGAAGAGGAAGAGCGTTGTGTTAGCTTTTTGTTGGATTATCTCGTATAGAGGGAGTGGTTTTCTAGCTTAGACCCATGGGAAGGACAATCCCTACCCTTTGAACGGCTTGCATGGGTTAAAGTCCAGGGGGTTCCCATTCATTTAGCTGACAATGACGTCCTTAACAATATAGCAGAACACTTTGGGAAGATTGTGCTTGGTTCTCAGATGGAAGCAGATGATGATAATTTGTTGGTTAGCTGGATCGGCTTGCTTGTTGGAGAAGGTGGAAGAATTCTAGAGCACGTCACGTTAAAATGCAAGAATAAACTCTTTCGAGTATGGATAGAGGAGGAGATTACGGATTGGACTCCGGACTCAGTCGGGCCAGTGACTCCGTCTGGTGATAAAGGTTCATGTCCGGCTAGCAGTTGCTCGGGTGATCGGAGACGGGAGAACAACAATGTTACCGACTCAAACATTCCTTTAGACATCCCAACCGTCCCTCAGCAGGAGTCTCAACAGGTGGTGGATACTAGGGCGAGGTCGGCGGCAGTAGTTGAGAATATCGATATTGGGATTGAAAAAAATGGCTGTTGTAATAATTCAGTTAGAAAAGGTATGGTCGGTTCAGTTTCTCACGTAGTAGAAGAGAATTACAACAATTCGGGTGGGGCCAAACCTCATAATCAGGCCAGCTGTGTGTTCTTTTTCAATTCAGTGGATAAGGAGTCTAGCCCTAAAAAAGGTCTTTTAAGTACAAGCCTAGGAACAAGGCCCAATCAACATCAGTTTTGTCAAGTCCAACCTCATCTGACATGACACGCCCCCAAATTCCACAAGCGGAGTATCACCGTAGGAGGCGTGACATGACCAAGATCAAGCCACCAATCATATTGAACAATGTATTAAAGTAAATATAAAACCAACCAACAATATAATTGGTGTCCAAAACAAATTAACCAGATTCAAGTTATCAGCGGAAGCATAAAGTTCAAAATCCAAACATAAAGTTAAAAGTTCAAAGGTTTAACATGGAACTCAACAGTCCATGTCCCACAACGACCTCGACCTCCTGTGCAAGCTCCATCTAAGCAACTAACGACCTGCAAGGCATATAGTAACGAATCAACAACGAAGTTGAGCGAGTTCACAGTTGGGTGTTCGTTTTCAGTTGTTTCAAAAACATAAGTTACTTTTAGCTGGCTTACTTGCCGTGGGAGTTACCCCATAGTTTAAACACATAGTTATTCCATTCCTTTTACCCTCCCAGCCGTGGGGGCTACCCCATGAATATCCCACTAGACCCGTTACCATATCGACTACTGACTGAGAAAGTTGGGTGCCCTAAGTCAATATCTATCATCATTGACGTGCCCAGATCCATTAGTCCACTCCCGTCCACTGCGGCACGGTGTGAGGCTTGTCAAACGTAATAGCGCTATTTAACTAATGACTCGTTCGCCATTGGCCCGGCGATTAGGTTGATATAAAATGAGGGACTTAATGATAGAGTTTTTGGTCTAGTATCAATGTCGTCACCCTTCAGTTAAGAGGGTGGAGGTACGTGTCCCATACAAGGAGATCACGCATGTTCCAATGTTGTCACCCTTCAATTAAGAGGGTGGAGGTACGTATTCTAACCAAAGAAAATACGCAGATTTCCTTTCAATCAATTACCCATTCCCAACCACCGGGAATCCCATGCCTTGTAGAAATTGTGAACTCACCTTAGATTAGCTCGGCAGACAAACAGAAGGGTCACTTGTGCTAATTGGGTCAACCACATCCTAACATGGTTACCATACAAGTCAGGTCTAGGTTCAAGTAATACATGTATGTTTTACACACATAACTAACGGTTTACATGCACCAATTGATCATGGCATTCATGTAGCATCATGGCAGTTTAACAACAGTACATACAAGTTCAACAGTAACAATCACGTAGACAAACAAGGCCCAGGTGTGCGGCCCAAGTTCATGGGCATGTGGCAGGTGTGTGAGTCCAAAGCAAGTGTACGGATAGATGGTCTCGAGTCAAGACTGTGCGGTCTTGAGTCGAGACTGTGCGGTTTTGGATCATGCATGTACTAGTCGAGACCAGATGGTCTCGAGTCAGGTCTCGAGTCGCAACAAGACCCGCAACCATGGTCTCGAGTCTTGTTGTTTGTGTTCCGTGCCGATGTGGTCTCGAGTCGAGACTGTGGGTTCTCGACTCGCAGCCCGTGTCGAGACCAGAAGGTGTAACAAATTTCCTTATTTTCAGCCTATTATATCCGTAACATTTTCTAACACGTTTGGTAGTTTCAAATCAGATCAAACAATAATTAATTCAGCAATCATGCCTAATAATTCAACCCTAATCATCCTTTGATCAAGAACAACAACAATCAGACCACATGAATCAGCAGCTTTCAATTTCTAACATGCAACCCTAGTTTTTGTGCAACATCGAACCAACCATACAACACATATTATATTCAAAAATCATAAACCTGTTAATATGCTTTCGGACCTTGATCATATCAATAACATACAACGCATATCAAGATTAAATCATGTTAACATTCAAGTTCATGCATAGAATCATATCAACCCTAGTTCTTTATCATGCCATCTCTAACAGTTTCCTATCCTAGTTAATCCATCCGTTTAATTCATATAAATCATGCAATCAACTATACATATCATATTTTGATCATACATGTTATATGTCCACAATTACTCATGGCCGAAAATTGTCGCAACCCCCGATCCCTATCTCCCGGAAACGGGCGGCCGCGAGCCAGTTTTGGTGGTATCGTGTGTTTATTCAATTTAGGCAGCGGAATTTACATCAGGACCGTAGTTAGGAAATATTTTATCAGAGTAAAATACCACGCTTTTAATATATTAAACACATGGGAAAAATCCCAAGTTTCAAGTACACACATTTTCATAGGATTAAACCCTAATTTATTTAATAAAAAACATCTATTTTGTTTAGGTAACTTTATTGCCACTTCTCTAAGCCTTCAGTGCTGTCCAGCTGGCTTCTATTTAGCTTTCACATTTTGTTACCTGAAACGCGTTTTAAAAACATTTTGTCAGTGGGAAATACTGGTAAGCGAATCCCAGTTTAATCAAGTTTATATAAAACCCATTGTACAGTATTGAGGGCGGTCTCGCAATTATATTTGTTTCCAAGTCATATCAATTACCACCCATGGTACTGTCAGCCCGACTTGGGGTCATGTTACTCCGCGCAAGGCAATAACAAATTTTGTATACAAAACCCCAACATACAGATGATAATTGTATCCTTACAAATACTCAATAACTGCTTAATATATAATTAATCGTGTGAGGTTTTGTAAAAACAGTTTACAAAAAGGAGATTACTCACATTGCTGTCTTAGATTATCCTTTAGGGTTTCCTGGTGACAATCTATAATTTACACAAATGCACACGTATTAGTATAATAACCCATTTTAACATTAGTAATACCCTCCCCGAGACGGCATTCCAACGACTACGTCGGGGCAGAACCACGACAGCCCTTACGAAACCCTAGATCAATCGGGCAGCGTATCTAATACGTATCCAGGGGTTATGATACTTACAACGGAGCAGAACTTTGTTCTTTAGGGGGTATTATACCCGAGTATTATGCCTATAATTCAGATTTGAGAGAAAGATTGAAGAATTGAGCGAGTTCCGACTGAAGGCCCGAGCTCCAGCTTTATAGGAGCTGATTTTGGATCATACGCGGCCCGTGTAAGATATAACAAGGGGCTACGCGGCCCGCGTAGTAGGGGGTTAGGCCGTAGGTGATCCGGGTCAAGGTATAGGTTCAACACGTTGATGACACGTGTCGGCTCCAGGTTTCACCGCGTTCATGATCTGACGCGCCCCGCGTAGACCCTTATGTGGTCTTACGCGGCCCGCGAGCGATATAAAATTTTTGTCTTATTTTATTTTTAATGCTATATCGTATTTTGGGCTCGGTTTTCACATACGGGGTGTATTTTAGGACATATTAGGATATTTTAAAATATCTTAGGGTGTCGGAAAAATTTCAGGAGGGTTGTTATAAAAATCAACAAAGAACACAAACCAAGAAAAAACCAAAGATACTAACCGAGAGTTTAAGTTGTAACACCTCGTAAAATCATGTCCAATATAGTATCGACACGTGTCATGGACTTTAAACGTGTTACAAATTGAATATGAGGGACTAAAGTTGACAAATGAAGAAAGTATATGTGTATAAGGATTCAAAGTGTCAACATTTGATAATTATGCCTTTTAACAACCCTACACGATGTTTATACCCTTAAAACGAATGTATCATGAAGCATATGAAACCGTTTGTGGAAGAAAGTGAAAGTTTACAAGACGCGAGGGTTAAAAGTGTCAACATGTTTAAGTTATACCTCTGAGTGACCTTTTAGCGAACCCAGAGCCTTGTAACGATTAATAATACTCCAAAGAATAAGTGATAAAGATTTCACAAGGTTTCGATATCGTATGAGGAAGATACGTTAACTTTCGTAATTAAGGGGTTAAAAGCATCAACGAGGCAAAACTTGTGTTTTCGGTTATCGTTTAATGAAACCGGAGCTAACGATGTTTGGTTATATCTCATGGATCATAGAAATATAAGTTATATGGGTTAAATGTGTTTAAAATGAAAGAAATTACGTTTTAGAAGGTCCAGGGGGTGAAATGTCATTATTTGAAACTTGAAGATCAGGTAAGCCACTTGGTGGCACTGCGCCACCAGCTCCCCCTTCTGACGTTGCGCGACGCGACGGCCTGAGCTGGACAGAATTCAGGCACAGGTGCGAGTACAGCCAGTTCCACCGCCTTTGAAGCCTTGTTTTTCATTCCAGGGGCTGCACCAGTGGTTTTTCATGCCTAGGGACACCTGGAAATGATCAAGGAACACCTGTAGACTTGTTTGGCATGATCTTGTTGCATCAAATCCACTATATAAGAAGAACACTTGTTGCAACATTTTGACATTCACTTGAAATCATCCAAGACTCTTCTCTGGAGCTCTCTGGTCAGCAAACAAGTTTCCTTAAGTTCCAAAATCGTGCTTAGGACCTTTGTAAGCTTCCTTAAACTTTCTTAATTCAGTTTTATTAGTTTAATGGCCTAAAGTCAAACCCGTCGTAATTAAGGTTTGACTTAGTGATTAATCACTAATGGTCCAGTTAATTCTCGAATTGAAAGTAGCTTTGAGTTGGTAATTATATGGGTAATAAACCCTTAAAAGGGGTACCCTCTAATTCCCACTCTAACTAGGTTAATTGTCGGGTCAAAGTTAATTATAAAAAGTCAACAGAAAGCAAATTTTTCGCATAAAAACATAATTAACAATGTAGAAGCTATGGAACCTGTTTTATCACTTATATAACTTAATAATTAATGTAAGAACATGTCTAAGCATGTTCAACCCGACAATTTTCAGTTTAAGCTCGGTTCGGAACCGAAAGTTGCAAAAGTAGACTTTTGCTTTGACTTTCAGTTCTGACCCAATGTAGCATATTTTAGAAATGCCTTAGAGCTCTATTAGGACCAGGTTATAGGTTAGTGTAACCCTCTGAGGTTATACAACTTGGTTCATTAGTTATTCGATTCATGTACATGTTTCCGTTATATGCCTAAATGTTGACCATAATGCCCTTTTGACCTTAAAATGAGATTTTTGAAAATATGAGAGGACAAAAAACTTTGTTACTGATTTATAAACTTGTCCTAAAAATTTGACATCAGTTTGAGGTCTAGATTAGGAGTTATGCTCAATATCGTAATTAAGAAGCTTTTTATTATTAAAACGGCGTAATTAGCATAAAGCCTATCTAAACCCAAATTTTGACACCAAACTTTTTACCCACTGATGTAATATAATATTTTGGGATTTTTGAAGATTTTTAATTATTTTTAAGCTGAGCATAACATAGGGTTCTTGCTATAATTCGGTAAATGTCGGTTATACCCCTTTCTTGAATAAAATGAGTTTTACATAATATTTTGACACCAAACTTTTTGCTACTGATTTTATATAATAAATAAAACATTTTGAACTTTATAAACTGATCAAAAACTTAGATTTCCTATTTAAACCCGAAAAACGCTTAAAACCGACTTTTACGCGTTTTAAGCGCATAGTATGAGTTAAAACTATTTTTGGCATATGAAACTTAATACCTACTGATGTTTTAAGTAATTTTTTATAATTAAACAGTAAGCAAAAGTCTTGAACTCATAATTCTAATTTTGACCTTTAAAGCTTATGTGAAATTACCAAAATGCCCCTAAGGTGCATAGTTTGGTTATAAAAGATAAATTTCACATATATGCAATACCCTACTGTTATGACTTATAAAAATAAATATTTTTACTGATTATATCAGACCTGAAACTCAGATTAGTATTTAAACTCTTTTATAACCTTTAAAATGACCAAAATACCCCTACGGGGCATAAATTGAGTTTAAATCCATTTTGGGCATAATGGAAGGTATCTTACTGATATCACAACATATTTAAGGCATATTAACTTAGGAAACCTGTTCATGACTCATTTGGTTACCCGTAACGCATTATTCGCGTTCGGTGCTGTTTATGTAACTAGTTTATATAAATTAGCCGAAACGGGTCAAACCTTATCGTTTTTATCTCAAAATCCGAAAGGTGTTTAGTTTACCCATATTATACAAGTATACAAACTTGTCAGGTCTAAACCACACTCTAATCCGGTCATCGCTTAATCGTGCGTTTTGAACCGTATATCTTCCATTAAAACTAACCGGTCTAAGTTTAGACTTAATTAAGACCTGTTAGGAATATAATAGGTTATTAAAACCTTTGTTCCAGATTAGGAGACCAATAAAAGATACTTGCACTCGCTGATTGTGATATATACTTGCTCAGGTAAATACTTTTAACTTATTTTCCGTTATACGGGCTTGGAATACGGTATTATAATACCGCTTGGTCGGGTATGTAATTGCTTTTTAATCAGATTGTGATTAATATATATTGCATAACCCGTTTTAATATGTTTTTTTTGGTATATGGCTTTTGGGGGGTTAATGACAATGTCCTGGATATCCTCGGCTCATTCATTGAAATGGCCACGACTTAAGCACGGGGTGTAGGCATACACCCGACAGTTGCGTATGTATAAAAGGTACCCCACAATAAGGAAAATTCCTTGTGGGTATTATACCTGTGGTATGTCAGTTAATCTCGTCCGGCTCTTCTAACCGGCCCTGACAGACGGCAAACATTTAAATATGTATACAAGATTATTTTTAAATAATTGTCCCAAGTTATAAAAGATATTTCGTGCCTTGTGCATTCAAACCAATTTTCTTAAACATTTTCAAAATGAGTCAGTTAATTGTATTTACCAGTGTAAACTGACGTATTTTTCCAAAAGGCTAAGTGCAGGTACTAAACGGAATAGGCTGGCTACTCCTAGCATCAATAAAGAGTCTTGCAAGCTTAGATGTTATAAATCTGCTGAACAACGTTTCCTTTAACTTTGATCCGCCTGTGGATCTTTTACAACCGTTTTGTAATAAATGATATTACTTTCATTCGGTTTGTAATGATTTTATCTTTCGACTTCCGCTGTGTATATAAACTGTGATAAATTGTCTATGATGATATCAACTACGTCACGATACTCTGGGGTGTGACATAAGTGCACACTTGTGATAGAACGAGAGAGATATGGTGCGGCGATCCACTAAGGGCTTCGAAGGAACAAGAGTTGTTGCCGTCGAGTTAGGGGAGGAGAAAGAGAGTTTAGGGTTTGGTGTGTGATTGAGTTTTGCAAGTTATGAGGAGTATACTAAACTCCATATTGTTATGCGTATGAGGGAGTGGGCCGAACCCATACATGGGCTGCCCCTTGGTCTCGAGTTCAAGTAGAGTGGGCCGAGAGAGATGTGTGCGAGTAGGGACAGAGTGTACGGCCCAAAGGGTTTGTGCGACTAAGAAAGTGTTGTGAAACTAAACATACATATACATATTACAATCTCGTAGCACATAATATAGTCAAAAAATAACATAACAAACTCATAACATCTTATTGAAATCAAACACATCAAGTAATCACGTAATGTTCATACAGCTTACATCAAAGCAGGACGAGAGGTTCTAAAATACGAGTTGTCACATCATCCCCTAGTTGAAAGAAATTTCGTCCCGAAATTTAGCACGTAGTCACTGAGGAAGCTAGTTAGATTGCGTGGTTTCCTGGTTTTCCTGGGGTGTCACATCATTCCCCTGTTGGTTTGGAATTTCGTCCCGAAATTCCATAGTAGCTTCAGCCTCAGTAGTGGTCTCACTTTTCTCGAACAACTGGGGATACTTGTGTTTCATTTGGTCTTCTCGTTTCCAGGTAAACTCTAGGCCACGAGGGGAGTTCCAACGAACTCGAACAATGGGTATTCTGGTACGTTTGAGAACCTTAACTTCTCAATCCGTAATCTCTACCGGTTCCTCGACGAATCGCAACTGGTCGTCGATAGTGAGTTCTTTGAAAGGAACTATAAGGGTCTCATCTGACAGACACTTCTTCAGGTTTGACACATGGAATACGTTGTGAACTCCACTGAGTTCTTCAGGTAGATTCAATCTATACGCCACTTTGCCGATTTTCTCAGTGATCTTAAAAGGTCCGACATAACGCGGATTTAGCTTGCCTCGCTTGCCAAAGCGAACCATACCTTTCCAAGGTGACACTTTAAGCAGCACTCGATCCCCAACCTGAAACTCGAGCGGTTTCCTGCGCTTATCAGCGTAGCTTTTCTGTCGGTCACGAGCTGCCGCCATTCGTTGTCGTATTTGGGAAATCTTTTCCGTCGTGTCGACGACGAGTTCTGGGCCAGTGATTTGGCTGTCACCAACTTCTGCCCAGCATAAGGGTGATCGGCATTTCCGTCCATACAACGCCTCGAACGGAGCAGCCTGGATGCTAGTGTGGTAACTGTTGTTATACGAAAACTCCACCAAAGGTAGATGCCTTTCCCAACCGTTACCAAAGTCGATTACACATGCTCGAAGCATGTCTTCAAGAGTTTGGATGGTGCGTTCAGTCTGCCCATCCGTCTGTGGATGATATGCTGTGCTCATGTCTAGACGCGAGCCAAAGGATTTGTGCATCACTTGCCACAAATCAGAGGTAAAACATGGATCACGATTAGAAATGATGGAAGTTGGCACCCCGTGCCTCGAGACTACTTCCTTCAAGTAGATGTCTGCTAGAGTATAGAACTTATCCGTTTCCTTGATAGCCAGGAAGTGTGTAGACTTTTTTAGTCGATCCACTATCACCTAAATGGTATCGTTTCCTCGTTGAGATCTAGGTAAGCCAGTAACGAAGTCCATGGAAATTTGCTCCCATTTCCATGTGGGAATTTCTGGTTGATGAAGTAGGCCTGATGGCTTCTGGTATTCCACCTTGACCTTAGCACAGGTCAGACATTTACTAACATAGGTCGCTATGTTAGCTTTCATGTGGGGCCACCAGTACGTAGTTTTGAGATCGTGGTACATCTTATCTGAGCCAGGATGTTCCGAGTATCGAGACTTGTGTGCCTCATCCATCACAAGCTCACGCAGATTACCATAAAATGGGATCCAGATGCTCCCTGCTACTTAGTAAGCACCATCTTCCTTTAGTTCCAACCGTTTCTCCAATCCCCGTAGGGACTCAGCCTTGATGTTCTCTTCTTTTAATGCTTCGACCTGAGCATCACAAATTTGGGCAGAAAAACAAGAGTGAATGGTAAGTTATAACGCACATACACGCTTAGGTTTGGTTTTACGGCTGAGGGCGTCAGCCACCACATTGGCTTTGCCTGGATGGTACTTGATTGCATATTCATAGTCATTAAGGAGTTCGACCCATCGACGGTATCGCATGTTCAACTCCTTCTGATCGAAGATATGCTGAAGACTCTTGTGATCGGTGTAAATGGTGCACTTGGTACCGTACAAGTAATGTCTCCATATCTTAAGAGCAAATACCACTGTTGTCGTGGCCCCCGACCCAGTTTCCCGGTTCGGATGCCGCGGGACAGAAAACCCGTGGTATTTGTATTTAATTTGGCAGTGGAAATTTTAACAGGATCGTTTAACTAAAAACACCCGTTTATTTTATTTCCAAATTTCGGGACAACCCCGTATTTTACAATAAAGGAATTTCACTGGGAAATCCCTTGGTTACAAAAACATGTTTATTTATTTACTGAGCCACTTTCTTCAAGCTGTAGTGCTTCGCGACACTTTTCCTGGTTTACAGTAAATCTCCTGAAACATGTTTAAAAAGATTTTATCAGCGAGAAATACTGGCGAGTCATTCATTTGATACAAAATGACACATTGTTACAAATTACAACATTAAGGGTTCTTATATTTGCCCATATCTTATAATTAGCTGGTTCAGCTGTCACTCGACCGAATCTATGACTGTGGACATATCACTAATTAGGCTCGCCCACTTAAAGTGATAAATCGTTAGTAGTAATGTGCACAAAACCCCCACATACTGCTAGTAATTAAAGATTAGCAAAGACTTAATCACTGCAAAGTATAACTGGAAAACATTTAGGGTTTTGTAAACTATTTGGTAAAACGAGAATGACTCACATTGCGAGTTTAACTCGACAGAGTTTTGCCTACTGATTTAGCCTCGTAACCTAGTTAAATAACAATGCACACGAAACTAGGTTAGTAACTTAATACAACATTTACGATAAGCTCACGAAATCAAAACTCTCACGACGAATGACAAAGTATAGCCCGAATTCGGGCAGCACTTAAACATCCATCGGATCGGTTTCAATCGATCGGACATTGTATCGTAGCAGTGATCGAGTTATTACCCTGTAATCGTAGCAGCGTTTCGACACCTAAATACACGAAATTGAGCAGATTCTAACGTTTTTTGAAAGGATTTTGCGAACACAGAAGAAAGGCCATGCAACGTCCAATTTATAGCTGAAAATTGAGTTTTACGCGGCCCGCGTAAACTCGAAGAACAACCTACACGGCCCGCGAGGGCCACCCTAGCTACGGCTAGGGCTACCGTGTCACGTGCAGGTCTGCCACGTGGTTGACTCGTGGCTCTGATTGTTATCCGGAGTTTAGTCATGCTGTTACCCCCCGCGTAGACTATCCTTAAGTCTTACGCGGCCCGCGACAAATCAATAAAAATTGAATTTCTTGATTTTTCATGAAATTTAGGGTTTTAGGGGTCCGGGTTTCTACTTACGGAGTGTTTTGGGACACTTTCGTGCAGGTCCTTACATCCTCCCCACCTTATTTAAAATCCCGTCCTCGAGATTTATTGAAACAAGTGAGGATATTTTCGCTTCATTTCCGATTTGAGCTCCCATGTGTACTCCGGTCCTCTTTTTGAATCCCACTTTACTTTGACCAGTACCAATCTCTTGTGTTTGAGGAACTTGACTTTTTTGTCTTCAATTTGGAGAGGTTTCTCAACAAATTTCAACTTTTCATTTACCTCTATGTCTTGAAGAGGTACTACCAGTGATTCATCAGACAAGCACTTCTTGAGATTAGATACATGAAACACATCATGTACCCCGGCTAATTCTTCTGGTAGTTGTAGTTTATAAGCAACTGGTCCAATTCGTTGGGTAACTGTGAATGGTCCTATGTACCTTGGACTTAGCTTTCCCTTCTTACTGAACCGAACTACCCCTTTCCAAGGAGAAACTTTCAAGAGTACCTTGTCTCCAACTTGGAATTCTAACGGCTTACGTCGATTATCAGCATAACTCTTCTGGCGGTCTCGAGCCATTTTCAGTCTTTCCTTGATTTAAGTGATTTTATCGGTGGTTTCCTGTACAAGCTCGGGTCCTGATAATTGACTTTCTCCTATTTCTGCCCTGCAAACTGGGGTTCGGCACTTTCGTCCATACAATGCTTCAAACGGGGCAACACTGATGCTTGTAAGGTAACTATTATTATAGGAGAATTCAATTAACGGTAAATGGTCATCCCAATTCCCACCGAAGTCGATCACACATGCTCTAAGCGTGTCTTCAAGGGTTTGGACCGTCCTTTCACTTTGTCCATCTGTTTGGGGATGGTATGCAGTACTTAGATTCAGGTGTGTCCCCATAGCTTCTTGGAAACTCGTCCAGAAATGCGAAGTGAAACGACTATCTCTATCTGACACAATGGAGAGTGGAACTCCATGTAGGGATACTACCTCGTTTACGTACAACTTAGCCAATCGCTCCATGCTAAAGGTTTCCTTCATTGGCAGGAAATGAGCTGATTTGGTTAATCGATCTACAATCACCCAGATTGCATCGTTACCTTTCCTGGTCTTAGGCAACTTAGTAACAAAGTCCATTGTTATTAGTTCCCATTTCCATACGGGCATTTCTAACTGTTGAAGTAAACCTGAAGGTTTCTGGTGTTCTGCCTTAACTTGCGAACAAGTTAGACACTTAGAAACATATCTAGCTATGTCCTTTTTCATTCCTATCCACCAAAAATTGTTCCTTAGATCTTGATACATCTTGTTATTACCAGGATGCATCGTATACCTAGATTTAAGGGGTTCTTCTAGAATCTTATTTCTTAAATCTCCTTGCCTAGGTACCCAAATCCTTTTCTTATGGAGTCTCCAAATTCCATCAATCCCTTGTTCTAATTCCTTTATTCGTCCTTTCATTCCTTCAGTATCATCCTTGATTGCCGTTTCTTGAACGTTCTTCAGTTGCTCCATTAAATCTAATTGGAGATTTAGTCTAAGAGCACGAACTCGCCTTTGTTTTTCATGATACTTACGATTCAAGGCATCTGCTACTACATTCGTCTTTCCTTCGTGAGATTGAATCTCACAATCGTAGTCACTTAGAATTTCCATCCATCTTCTTTGCCTCATGTTTAATTCTTTTTGCCCAAATATGTACCTTAAACTTTTTTGATCTGTATAGAAAGTAAACTTACTTCCGTACAGATAATGGCTCCAAATTTTAAGGGCAAAAATTATTGCTCCTAATTCTAAGTCATGAGTCATATAATTTTCCTCGTGCTTCTTCAATTGCCTTGATGCATACGCATTGACCTTTTTGCGTTGCATTAGCACACAACCTAATCCTAGTTTAGAAGCATCGCAGAAGACTTCAAAATTTTCCGTTCCGTCGGGTAAGGCAAGAATTGGGGCATTTGTTAATCTTTGCTTCAAGATCCTAAAGGCCTCTTCTTGCTTAGGTCCCCATTCAAACTTAACAATTTTACAGGTTAGCTTAGTTAATGGAATAGCTATCTTAGAAAAGTCTTTAATAAAACACCTATAATATCCAGCTAATCCCAGAAAACTTCTAACCTCGGTAGCTGATTGCGGGACCTTCCAATTGGTGATCGCTTCTATTTTGGAGGGATCTACGTGAATACCTTCGTGATTCACCATGTGTCCTAAAAATTTCACCTCTTGTAGCCAAAATTCACACTTTGAGAATTTGGCGTAAAGCTTTTCCTTTCTCAACAGAGCTAAGAGGGCATGCAGGTGCTCACAATGCTCGTCCTGGCTTTTGGAATAAATAAGTATATCGTCGATGAAGACAATTACGAATTTATCCAAATACGACTTACAGATTCTGTTCATCATGTCCATAAATGCTGCAGGAGCATTTGTTAATCCAAATGGCATGATTGTAAACTCGTAGTAACCATACCTAGTCCTGAAAGCAGTTTTAGGTATGTCTTCTTCATGTACCTTCAACTGATGATATCCTGAGCGCAAATCTATCTTGGAGAAATATCTAGCTCCCTGAAGTTGATCAAAAAGATCATGAATCCTAGGTAATGGGTATCGATTCTTAATTGTAACCTTATTCAATTCCCTATAATCGATACACATTAGCATCGAACCATCCTTCTTCTTTACAAACAGCCCAGGTGCTCCCCAAGGGGATGAACTAGGTTGTATGAATCCTTTGCCTAGTAATTCATCTAATTGCTTCTTTAGTTCTAACATTTCTGTGGGTGCTAATCGATAAGGTGCCTTAGCTATTGGTGTAGTTCCAGGAATTAGATGAATTCTAAACTCTACTTCCCTATCTGGTGGTAATCCAGGTAGCTCTTCTGGAAATACATCTGGGTATTCTAACACTACTGGGATTTCCTTAAGTTCCTTACTTTTAGTGTTAATGATTACCGAAATCATATACACTATTCCTTGTTTTCGTTCATAACTAGCAACTTTCATTATTGAAATAAACTTCATTGGTTTACGTAGTCTATCTCCTGTAATCACAACTATTTCTCCTGCGGGTGTATGGATTTCTATGGAATTCTTATCACAGAGGATTCGAGCATGGTTGGCTACTAACCAGTCCATTCCTAACACAACGTCGAATCCAGCTAAGTTCATAGGTAGCAGATTTGCAGAAAATTTATGTCCTGAGAGTTCTATCTTCCCTTCATGCAAAACTTTATCTATGCTAACAAAATTTCCATCTACCGTTTTTACCGTATAAATCTGCCTAAGTTTGGTTAAAGGTTGCTTAAGAGCCTGACAGAATGAAGTATTTATAAAACTTTGGTTTGCACCAAAGTTAAATAATACTTTTGCGTAAACATCGTGTACAAGAAACGTACCAGCTATCACATCCGGAATCAGATATGCTTCTTGTGTAGTCAGCTGAAAGGCTCTGGCATTTTTCTTGTTGGTTCCTTCGGCAGGTTTGGCCTTGTCGTCAGCTGGCTTAACCAATTTAGGGCATTCAGGTCTAAAATGCCCAGCTTCTCCGCAATTGTAGCAGATCTTTGATTTCTTCTTACACTCCTCCTCTCGGTGTCCCGGTGCCTTGTAGAAATTGCAATTTTCCCTATATTTTCCAAAATGTTTCTTTTTGCAATTCCCGTAAAATGGTGGTATAGAAGATTGCCCACTTCCCTTTCTTTTGAAATTACTATTATTATTACCCACCCGAAATCCTTGGGTAATCTTTTGGGCCAATTCCTTTTTCCTGTTCTCTTCTCTTGTGCGCACCAGTCCGTCAGTCAAGGTGTTGGCCAGTTCGACCGCATCGTCAATTGTGCGGGGTCTCACAGCTTTGACTATGTCACGAATCTCGCTACTTAATCACCAAATATAGCGAGAAATAAGCACCGGTTCTGGCGAAGCCAGAGTTGGTACAATTCTAGCATACTCGAAAAATTTCGAAGTATACCCCCGACAGTCAACATCTACCATCCGGTGATTTAGGAACTTATTTGTCATTTGTTCCTTCTCGTAGGCGGGACAAAATTTCCTTTCCACCAATCCCTTAAATTCCTCCCAACTCATGACATAAGCCATGTCACTTCCCTTAGCTTGCAGCACCGTGTTCCACCATTCTAATGCCTCTTCTTTGAAAAGGTGGGATGCATACATTACTTTGTCTTCCTCTGCACACTTGCTTATTTTAATTACTGCTTCGGTCTTTTCTACCCAACACAGTGCGACAGTTGCCCCTTCATTGCCTGCAAATTCGACTGGTTTACAGGCAAGAAATTCTTTATAAGTGCAACTAGGTGTTGCAACTTTCATTTTCTTGAGTATTGGGGCTTGAACCATATTATTGTCATTATTGCCGCCTCCATTCACACTGTTACTGAAATTATCGTCGCGAGTACATTTGCTATGGTTGGCTTGAGAAGGTTCAACGAGGATCTTAACAGCAGCAACGATTCCAGGGATAGCGTTGGCTATTCCCTGAGCAACGATATTTTCTATATCTTGCCTATTGAGGAAATGGTCGTCATTATTTTGTTCAGATTGGTTAACTTCGTTGGCCAGTGCGTTTATTGCGTTTTCCATCTGAGTAATTAACAATATATATATATATATATATATATATATATATATATATAAATTATAGTTGCACATTGGATAGCAATTAAACACAACAAGGCAATCACAACATAATCAAGTCAACACACAAATATAACCAAAATCGTCATCCTTGCAACATTTATATTTTTATATGATATTATGCATCACTACAAACCGTCTATTTTACAAAAGTTTTATTTTTAGTTATTATATTATTATTATTATTATTATTATTATATTTTATATTTATTTTTTTCACATATTAATATTATACAAAAACTTTTTAACCACTGTTAACTGGCTTCTCAGAAACGACGTTCCCTCTCGTCGTACTTCCACGTGATGTTTTCCCCACTTCCTGAATTTGGTTGCCCGCATACACCAGTTCCTCGCCGTAGCGGCGTAACTCGGCAACGTTCTCTGCGCTCATAGGTGGGAATGGTGCAGGTTCAGGATCAAACTGGGGAAAATAAACATTGGGGTTATTCATGAAATTCTGAAAGTGCCAGTCGCTTGTCCACCACTCTTCCAATTGCCCTGTAAAAGGTTGGGGATTGACAATAGGGTCCGGAATAACAGGTTCCAAATTAATTGGAAGTTGTGATTGGGATGGGAAATTGAAAAGAGTTTCATCGGCAGGTCCGATGAGGTCACAATTTGCAAGTTTTCGATCAAGCTCTTCCCAAGGTTGCATATCCTGGGCCTGACCAGAGCTTTCCCCTATCTCCTTTCCCTTTCCTTTGTCATTTGGATCCTCCGTCTTTTTCACCTTTTGGGCAGCTGGCTTCTTCCTTCGTCCGCGTTTCCAGTCCAGGATTCCCCTTCTCTGTTTAGACTTAGGTTTCACCTGGGGCTGGGCCTGGAACACTAGTGGCTCTTCAGTATCCGCTTGATAGTCGGATTGGGTTCCTGTTGTATCCATATCGGTGGTATGGATTGTAAAGTTTCGGAGTACCTCCGACAGTTCATTCATGCTGTTAGCACACATGAAGAAACACACAAAATTTTAAGTTAAAATTTTATTTATTAAGTTAAATTTTCATAGAATCACAGAATGGAAAATTGGAAAATTAAGTATTTCTTAAATACTTAATTGTCTTAAATCAGTGGCTCTGATACCACCTTTTTCTGTCACGGCCCCCGACCCAGATTCCCGGTTCGGATGCCGCGGGACAGAAACCCGTGGTATATGTATTTAATTTGGCTGCGGAAATTTTAACAGGATCGTTTAACTAAAAACGCCCATTTATTTTATTTCCAAATTTCGGGACAACCCCGTATTTTACAATAAGATAATTTCACTGGGAAATCCCTTGGTTACAAAAACATGTTTATTTATTTACTGAGCCACTTTCTTCAAGTTGTAGTGCTCCGCGGCACTTTTCCTGGTTTACAGTAAATCACCTGAAACATGTTTAAAAAGATTTAATCAGCGGGAAATACTGGCGAGTCATTCATTTGATACAAAATGACACATTGTTACAAATTACAGCATTAAGGGTTTTTATATTTGCCCCTATCTTATAATTAGTTGGTTCAGCTGTCACTCGACCGAATCTATGATTGTGGACATATCACTAATTAGGCTCGCCCACCTAAAGTGATAAATCGTTAGTAGTAATGTGCACAAAACCCCCACATACTTCCAGTAATTAAATATTAGCAAAGACGTAATCACTGCAAAGTATAACTGGAAAACATTTAGGGTTTTGTAAACAATTTGGTAAAAATAGAATGACTCACATTGCGAGTTTAACTCGACAGAGTTTTGCCTACTGATTTAGCCTCGTAACCTAGTTAAATAACAATGCACACGAAACTAGGTTAGTAATTTAATACAACATTTATGATAAGCTCACGAAATCAAAACCCTCACGACAAATGACAAAGTATAGCCCGAATTCGGGCAGCACTTAAACATCCATTGAATCGGTTTCAATCGATCGAACAATGTATCGTAGCAGTGATCGAGTTATTACCCTGTAATCATAGAAGCGTTTCGACACCTAAATACACGAAATTGAGCAGATTCTAACGTTTTTGAAAGGATTTTGCGAACACAGAAGAAAGGCCATGCAACGTCCAATTTATAGCTGAAAATTGAGTTTTACGCGGCCCGCGTAAACTCGAAGAACAACCTAGGCGGCCCGCGAGGGCCACCCTAGCTACGGCTAGGGCTACCGTGTCACTTGTAGGTCTGCCACGTGGTTGACACGTGGCTCTGATCATTATCCGGAGTTTGGTTATGCTGTCGCGCCCCACGTAGACTATCCTTAAGTCTTACGCGGCCCGCGACAGATCAATAAAAATTGAATTTCTTGATTTTTCATGAAATTTAGGGTTTTAGGGGTCCGGGTTTCTACTTACGAAGTGTTTTGGGACACTTTCGTGCAGGTCCTTACAACTGCTCCCAACTCCAAGTCGTGAGTAGTGTAGTTCTTTTCGTGAACTTTAACTTGGCGTGATGCATAAGCAATGACTTTCTCACGATGCATCAACACACAACCAAGTCCTTGGATTGACGCGTCACAATAAACCACTAAATCGTCTGTGCCCTTGGGCAATGAGAGAATAGGTGCGCTACAAAGCTTCAACTTCAGCTGATGAAATGCGGATTCCTGAGCATCACCCCAACGGTAGGTGACACCCTTCTGAGTAAGAACAGTAAGAGGCTGCGCAATCTTTGAGAAATCCTTGATAAACCTTCTGTAGTACCTCGCCAATCCCAAAAATTGACGAATTTCAGTTGGAGTTTGAGGTGCAGGCCAATTCCTGATTGAGTCAACCTTGGATGGATCGACATGTATCCCATCCTTATTAACCACGTGGCCTAGGAAATGGACTTCACGAAGCCAAAAGTCGCATTTCAAAAACTTAGCATAAAGCTATTCTGTTCGTAGAAGTTCCAAAACAAGTCGTAGATGACGCTCTTGTTCCTCCTGACTCTTGGAATAGATCAGGATGTCGTCGATGAACACAATCACAAACTTATCCAAGTAAGGTTTGCACACTCGGTTCATAAGATCCATGAAGACCGCAGGTGCGTTGGTCAACCCGAAAGGCATAACTAGGAACTCGTAGTGTCCGCAACGAGTCCTGAATGCTGTTTTAGTGATGTCCTCGTCTCGGACTCTCAGCTGATGATAACCCGATCTCATATCAATCTTAGAGTAAAAGCTCGACCCTTGTAACTGGACGAACAGATCATCGATGCGAGGAAGAGGATAACGATTCTTCATGGTCACCTTGTTGAGTTCGCGATAGTCTATGCACATACGAAAAGTACCGTCTTTCTTCTTCACAAACAAGACTGGAGCTCCCCAGGGCGAAGAGCTAGGACAAATGAAACCCTTGTCCAAAAGCTCTTGTAGTTATGCGGACAGTTCTTCTAGTTCTGATGGGGCTAAGCGATAAGGTGCACGAGCTATAGGTGCTGCTCCAGGAGCTAGCTCGATTTGAAACTCGACCTGACGATGAGGCGGAAGACCTGGTAATTCCTCAGGGAATACCTCAGGAAAGTCGCGTACTAATGGAATATCTTCAATCTTCTTTTCTTTTGTTGAGGTGTCAGTAACGAGAGCTAGAATAGCGGTGTGGCCCTTTCGCAAACACTTCTGGGCCTTAAGGAAAGAGACGATACCCACGAAAGCACCACTCTTGTCACCACGAATAACGAGAGGTTCTTTACCAGAACAAGGGATGCGGACAATCTTCTCCTTGCAGAGTATTTCCGCCCGATGATGGGATAACCAATCCATCCCAATGACGACGTCGAAGCTACCAAGAACGATAGGGATAAGGTCGATAGTGAAGGTTTGACCAGCGAGTGAGAGATTACAACCCTTAACTGTGTGTGTGGCCTCAAGACTTTTACCGTTGGCTAGTTCTACAACATGCTTGGTCTTTAAGGGAATTGGGGTACGCTTAAGCATTCGACTAACCTCTAAGGACACATAACTAGTATCGGCACCCGAATCGAATAATACAGAAACAAAGAAATGATCCAGTAGGAACTTACCCGTCACGACGTTGGGATCGTTCCTCGCATCACCCTGACCAATCACAAATGCAAGTCCCCTGGCACCATTGCCATCATTGTTATCCCTGTTGTTTCCATTCCCCTGGTTGTTGTTGTTGTTCTGATTCTGGTTTAGCTGGGGGCAGTCTCTTTTGAAGTGGCCCTCAGCACCACACTGAAAAGATCCCTTGTTGTTACCCTGATGTTGTTGCTGCTGGCGCTGGTTCTGTGGAGGCTGCTGCTGTTGCTGTCGTCTCTGATTCGCAGGATAAAGACTCCTACAATCTTTGGCTGCATGAGCTGGTTTGTTACATCTCTGACAGTTGCCCTTGCTACACGGACGGCTGTGGTGCAAGTTACATCGATTGCACTTAGGGTGGCTTCCCTTGTACCCACCCTGACCTTGGTTTCCAGAAGTTTGTTGACTAGGTCTCTTGTAGTCTTCAGTCCTTCGCTGCTGAGACTGAGAGTGAACAGAAGTTGAACCATTGCTTGAATTTCCATCCCATTTGCGCTTGTTGTCGCTAGGAGCATCAGAAGTAGTGGTAGCACTAATAGCTTTGGCAGCCTGTTCTGCTCAACTGCCTGATCAGTGAGACGGTGGGATAGTCGTATGACCTGCTGAATCGTGAGAAGGTTAGCTGAAGTCACCATACTCTGAATCTCTCGCACTAAACCCTTAATGTATAGTTCGATACGTTTGCAGGGAGGATCCACCATGGTAGGACACAAGGCAGCTAATTCATTCGATCTCTTAGTATACGCCTTGATTTCCGACCCCGTCATCTTCAAGTTGTAAAACTCCACTTCCAGCTTATGAATGTCATCACGATGACAATACTCTTCTTTGATCAGATCCTTAAAGTCATTCCATGGGGTGGCATTAGCAGCTGCCAACCCTAGCATTTGCACCTGTGCGTTCCACCAAGTTAACGCACCACCTTCAAGAGTTCCCGTAGCGAATTTCACCCTACTAGCAACAAGGCATTCACACATTTTGAAAACAGATTCAATCTTCTCGAGCCAGTGGAGGAGACCTACAGCTCCTTCTGTACCACTGAAGGTACTAGGTCGACAGTACATAAAGGTCTTGAACATACACACGGGAGGTTGAGCATGCTGACCTCCTGCTTGGGCTGCTGCGGGTGCCTCAGCAACTCGTTCGTTGATTAAAGCCGTCAGCTGGGCTTGAGTCAAGTTGAGTCGTCCACTCATGATCTTCACATTGAAGCAAACACAAGTGAGAAAGGTGTCACGAAAGTGCGTAAGTATAGGATGACAGAAGAGAGTAAGCACACAGGGCTTTCAATCAGTTGCTGTGTCAACTAAGCATGCTATGCACAATGCACTATTTAAACTAACAGGAAGGCAATACAAATATAAACCATATCACCTATTGTATTGAGCCTTTCAAGAGGAGTGAAGCGTCGCTGTGGATCGTTGAGCACTGTACAGGTTATAGTCTGGTTTTACCAAAAAGCTTTTTCCCTTTTTAAAAACCAAGTTCACTATAACCAATGGATCTGATACCAATCTGACACACCCCCAAATTCCACAAGCGGAGTATCACCGCAGGAGGCGTGACATGACCAGGATCAAGCCACCAATCATATTGAATAATGTATTAAAGTAAATATAAAACCAACCAACAATATAATTGGTGTCCAAAAAAATTAACCAGATTCAAGTTATCAGCGGAAGCATAAAGTTCAAAACCCAAACATAAAGTTAAAAGTTCAAAGGTTTAACATGGAACTCAATAGTCCATGTCCCACAACAACCTCGACCTCCTGTGCAAGCTCCATCTAAGCAACTAATGACCTGCAAGGCATATAGTAACGAATCAACAACAAACTTGAGCGAGTTCACAGTTGGGTGTTCGTTTTAAGTTATTTTAAAGACATAAGTTACTTTTAGCTGGCTTACTTGCCGTGGGAGTTACCCCATAGTTTAAACACGTAGTTATTCCATTCCTTTTACCCTGGCTCCCAGCCGTGGGGGCAACCCCATGAATATCCCACTAGACCCGTTACCATATCGACTACTGACTGAGAAAGTTGGATGACCTAAGTCAATGTCTATCATCATTGACGTGCCCAGATCCATTAGTCCACTCCCGTCCTCTGCGGCATGGTGTGAGGCTTGTTAAACCTAATAGCGCTATTTAACGAATGACCCGTTCGCCATTGGCCCGGCGATTAAGTCGATATAAAATGAGGGACTTAATGATAGAGTTTTTGGTCTAGTATCAATGTCGTCACCCTTCAGTTAAGAGGGTGGAGGTACGTGTCCCATACAAGGAGATCACGCAAGTTCCAATGTTTTCACCCTTCAATTAAGTGGGCGTAGGTACGTATTCTAACCAAAGAAAATACGTAGATTTCCTTTCAATCAATTACCCATTCCCAACATGTTGGTGCATGCGTATGTCGACTTCGTCTTGTATCGAGTCTTGTATTGTATTGTATAGATCAGGGCACGGAAAACGAGAAATGTGGGTTTTTAGGTAATTTCGCTTGAAATGACATAGGGTCATTTCAAACGAAATCAAGTTGGTAATTCCGCCTGAAATCAAGTTGTTGATTTCGTTTGAGTGATTCCGCTTGAGCATGTTCAAGCGAAATCATCATGCCTATAAATACCCTTGATCTGATTTCATTTATAGCGATTCTGATTCCGGCAGCGAAGCTCTGCCGAAGTGTCTACAGCATTGTAATCGATCTGTTATCAATCAAAAGATAGTTTAAAGTGTTTTCTCGTGCAATTCAGTTGAAATAACACCGATACACTTGTTTCCGCCTTTTGTATTGGTGAAGACCTCTTCTGAACGACTCGTTTGGGTCACAAAACGATCCTACAAGTAGTATCAGAGCTCAGGAGGAAGAGTTCTAACCATTTCAGCTGCAAAATCTGTTTTCTACACCTTCTTTTCAAAATTAAACATCTTTTCACGGTCAAAATGGCTTGATTTTCAAATATGTTGTGCGCAACAGTGTTTTAACAAACCCTTGAAAGTTTCAGACATTAATTCGGCTTAAAACAGTTCAAAAGTTTAATTCCATTTGAAAGTTGATTTTATTACGTTCGAACAATTGCTGTAATTTCGCACGGAATTTGTTTTGTTTGACTATTTCAAACGAAATCACTAATTTCGTTTGAAGCTAATTTTGCTCCAAGGGGTAATTTCGTGTGAGAGTTAATTTCATGTGAAATTTTAAAGTAATTTCGTTTGAGAAGGTTATTCCGTGTGAAAGGTTGATTCCGTGTGAAAAGTAATTTCGTTTGAAGAAGGTATTCCGTTTGAAACTAACAGTTTGTGAATTCTTGAAAACTGAAACATGGAGAACGAGTTTTATAATGCCTTTGCTAGTCCGATGACTATTACTCAGAGTACATTACTTGAAAATGAGACAGGAACAAATCAAAAACCACCTAAGCTCATGAGTATCGAGGAATACAGTGGATGGGCTGAACGTTTTGAAACTTGGGTTCAAGCATATCACTTAGATGCGTGGGAACACACTGAATCTCAATATACTAGACCAGTTGGAAATGGTGGAGTGAAAATTAATATTAGAGATTTAGGAGCTGATGAGAAAAGGAAATACAAAGATGAAAAGTTGATGGTTAGTTTGTTGCAGCAAGCGATTAAAGAAGACATCTTGATCTTACTTCAACACAATGGAAGTGCATATTCGATTTGGACAGAGTTAGAAGCTAAGTTTCTTGGTAGTGATGATATGCTCAAGAACAAAAAGTCGCTTTTGAAAAAAGAGTTTGATATATTTCGTGGTTTGAGAACGGAGAACACCAAGCAGATTATTGAAAGATATTGCAACTTGGTGAAAAACATGAACAGATTGGGTATCAACAAAGATAAAGATGAGTTGATTGAGAAGCTGGCTGATGCGTTGCCACATGATGTTTGGGGAACATATTTGATGATGTTGAAAAATAAACCAGATTTTAACAATATCACACTAAGAGAATTTATTAAACATCTTGAAGCTCAAGAGATGGAACAAAGGAAAATTACTAGAATGAAAAATTATGATGGAGAACAAGACATAGGGTTGTATTACAAAAGTGGTGTTAGTGAGAAGACCAATATTTCACCAAAGATTGAAACAGCTTTCAATGCAAAAAGTTCTTCAGAAAGTTCATCTCAGGGATCAAGCAGCAAAACAGGATTTACTTCATTTCCATCATTTGATCCACATTTTTCTGCAACAAAGAGTGTCAAAGTTCTTCAATGCAACATTGCTTTAAATCTTGAGAATGATCAGAACTATTCAGAAGAAGTTGCAAAATGTCATATGTCTTTGTTAGTAACTGTGCTTGAATCTTATGGTAGTTTGGTTGCAGGGAGGATCGGGAATCCAATGCTAACAAAAGAGGATTACGATCAAGTTGATGCTGAGGAGATGGAATTGATGGATATAAAGTGGTGCTTGGCGAGTGTGTTGAGACGAGCTGAAATGTTTAAACAAATTACAGGAAGAGATGATTTCCGTGATGCAAATGTTTCAACTTTAGGATTTGATAAATCTAAAGTCACTTGTTTTCGTTGCAGGGATGTTGGTGCATGTTTGTGACAACAGCTTAGATTTGGTCTTTGGATATCTTGTAATTAGATAAACGATAAACAATTAGCGGGTTTAGCTTTGTATTAGTGAGTTAATAGAGTTTGGGCTAAACAAAACCCAATTAGGGTGATGGGGGACAATTTGGGCCTAGCCCATGTAGGAACCCATGCCTAAAGTAGCAAACCTTGTGTTATATAAACAAGGTTAGGCTTTAGGGTTTAGATTAATCAGCCAAAACAGTTTTTGAGAGACAGAATTTCGTGAGAGCTTGTGCTTGGACGAAATTGAGTGTGGTTAGGGATCTTGATTGATTGTAATCAGTTTGATAGTTAATCAATAAAGATCCGGTTTGAAAGTGAATTACTGTTTCTGTTCTTCTACTTGTTTCTGTGATATTCTGATCAAGAGGATTCCGCACTCTTGATTGGATTCACAATTCTGTGAAGATCCATACACATCAAGGGGACCTACAATTGGTATCAGAGCATTAGGCTCTTGAAGGCTCGGTTCAGAATTGTGCTTGACAGATTTAGGTGGAAAAATTTCGAAATTTTTGAAACCTGAAATTAGGGTTTCGAAATTTTTGAGTTCTGATAATCTTTCTGCGATTTTGTTTGTGTTTGATCAGTTTTGTTTGTTTAGTTGTGCTGATTTGCAGGTTTTCGGGACGATTTCTGTTGGATTTTGACGAGTATTTGGCTGGAATTCGAAGACTGTTCTTCGTGTTCATCATATTGTTTTCGAAAATTTACTGATATTTTGCCTTGTGATTTTGCAGGAAAGTGTTGGTGAAATCTGGAAAATCTTCAGAATTTCGAAAAGATTAAGTTTCCTGATTTACTGGTTCAGCGAATTTAACAGTCCAGCGAAATTGTTTGACCCGGCGAAGTTAAAATCCAAAGGCGACTTTGGTAACCGTATAATTTCCACAGCGAAATTATCACGGTTTTCGGCGAATTTACAGTCGTCGTTATAGCGAAATTAAACAGCGAATTTAACCTGTTGACCAGCGAATTTGACTGATTTACCAGCGAAATTATCAGCAAATTTAAAAACCAGCGAATTTAACAGGGTGGAATTTCAGTTGGCAAGCGTCGATAAAATTTCAGTGTTTTGCAAATAGAAATTGATCCGTAGCCCATTAGACAGAACCGTTTGGACCGTCGAATTCCTTGGATTTTTAGGGTAAAAAAAAATCGTTGGATTATATATCGTTGGATTTGTCTTTTCGAGACGATTCTAAAGGTGTAATTTGGTAACCACTGTTTTCGGAGATATTTTGTACGGTTTTACCAGTCTGTTTGCGTTAAAATGTCGAACATGGCAAAATTGAATGCACCTAAGATGATGAAGGTGGAGAACTATCTTACATGGAAGGACAACTTCAAATCCTTCATTGAATCTCAGGATGCACGCATGTGGATCTGTATTGAAGATGGGTACATAAACCCAACACACGATTATGAGGGCAGACCACGAAGAACAGACTATGTGAACATGAAAGAGGATGATAAAAAGATGCATGAGGCTGAAAAGAGAGCCTTGGCTGCGATAAAGATGTCCTTACCTGATAGCATCAAGCATACCTTGACAAAGTACACTAATTCAAAGGATATGTGGGATGCATTACAAAAGCGCTATCAGGGAAATGAGAGTGCCACTCAGGCATTCATGGCAGAGATAGTGCCAGTTGATGAGGTTGAAACTATTGTGAGTGATACTGAATCTGAAGTGAAAAATGCTGAAGCTCAAGTGGAGAATGCTGAAGCTCAAGTGGAGAATGCTGAAGCTCAAGTGGAGAATGCTGAAGCAAAAGTGGATGCTGAAGTAGAGAAAGAGAGTGAAGCTGAACAGGTTGTTGCTGATGAAAATACAAAAGTTCATGAGAAAGAGGTACAATCTAATTCTGTATGTTTGAGATGTCGTGAACTACAGGATGAGGTTGACAGGTTGTCAACACAAAACCAAAGTTTGGTAAGTGAGATGTCTAACATTAAAGAGTCAAACTTTTTTGTTAAAAGAAATGAATCGTCATACTTGAAGAAGATAAAAGGTTATGAAGCTGAAATTGAAGCTTTAACTTGCAAACTAAATGAAAAACTTCAAGTAATAGATTTAGCTCATGACATGATGGCTGAGAAAACAAAAGAGATTTCTGAAAAACGCAAAGAGTTGTCAGATGCACAACTCAAAATTGTTGAACTTGAAAAGAAATTGAGTCAGTTCAGAGATTCATCTTTTGTAATGAAACACATGATGGGTGGGTTAAAGAAGAGTAATGACAAGACCAGTGTGGGCTTCCAGGGCTTTAATGAAGTTCCACCTCCTCTTAGTCATGACTATTCATTCCTGCCTAGTGAAGATGAGCTAGCAAACTTTATGGCATCTGCACCTAGTAGTTTCGCATCCACATCAAGTCAAGGTGATGGATCTGAGAGTGATGAGGCTAAGGAAAACAATAACAGGGAACCTTTGAAAAGGAAAAATTCACCGCCTAAGAATAAACATCAAGCTTTTGTTAAAAAGATTAATTTTGTTCAAGGTAGTGATATGAAAAATGAAACAACTGTTATTGAAAATGAATCAAATGTAGAGTTTGCTAAAAATAAAAACAGAGAAAAATCTGAATCCAAGCAAACTAAACAAGGTTCATCCAAGGGATCATCACCATCTGATAAGGGATCTACCTCAGAGACTACAGCTAAGAAGTCTTTGAAAAGGAGATCGTGCTTCAAGTGTCACATCAAGGGACATGTAGCTAGCAGCTGTCCTAACAAAAAGAGTGAAGCACAACTTAGTGAAAAACAGAGAAGGAAATTACCTGAGAAGAAAGGTGATAATGAGGAGAAAGTTGCAAATTCTCCAAAGCAATCTGCTCCTAAGCAACCAGAGAATGTTGCTGTTGGTGTAGATAAGGCTGGAACAGGAACTCCACAAGTTCCACGTTTTCAAAGAAATCAACCTAGATTTTAGCCTAGATCTCCACCAGGTAGATATGAGAGACCTAGAAGCAGTTCACCTAGAATGAACAATTTTAATGGAAATACAAATAATTTCAGAAGTCAAGGTCAATATCAAAATCGATACCAAAATAATGGTGGTCGAACTTTTTATAACAATGGCTTTAGAAATTATAACAATAATGCTTCTTGGAATCAAAATTCAAGATATCAAAATCAAAATTTTCAAAGGTCAAATAGTCCAAACACATATAGGAACCCTCAGGACCATAGACCTTATGGAAATCAAAATCAAATTCCATCAACAGGTTTGAGATCCAAGACTCCAGATAGGAGTAATGGATATTGGATGGATGTTCCAGTGGTTGGTGAATTTGGACGACCCAAGACCATTAAGGCTTGGGTCCCCCAATCTAACTAATTTCTTAGTTGGTGTGTGCAGGAGCTGCTAAGGAGGATTATCAACTTATGTTGATAGTGGCTGCTCTAGGCACATGAAGGGGAATGTGAGATTGTTGATATATTTATATTGATTGATTTAAATTGAAGTTCAAAGTGCTGAGTCGACACACTAGATAACCTGGCAGATCTTTATACTAAAGCTTTTGACAGGGCTCGCTTTGAACATTTTGTCGAACTCAACGGGATGAGGAATCCTGAATAACTGGTTTTTCATAAGAATTTTTGTAAATAGTTTACTGCTTTTCTTAAAAATCAAAAATAAAAAAAAATTGGAAAATCAAAAACATAAAAAAATTGAAAAATCAAAAACATAAAAAAATAGAAAATTAAAAATGAGTTATCACTGTGTGAAAAAGAAGAAATGATAGTACATCAGCAAGTTAGACTGTCACACTGAAAATAAATTTAAATTGCTTAAGTGTGATAGCAGCTTCATCATATGATGTACCAGTAGGCAAAAAGCATGAAATAATCAACTTACCAATGTGATATAAACCTAAATAAACTGAGTATGAGTGGGGAACACATCAGTGGTGTATGGTTTAATGACCTTAAATCTTGCGTTGATAGATTGCCAAAATATGAAGTTTTGGGTCTTTATACTGTTATTTCATCTGGGGATATCTTGGCTGTCCTTCTGTTCAGAACTAAAATTGTACATGACCCCAGGAAAGAAAGTCACTTGGAATTAGCTGTCACACCCCCAAAATCCACACGCGGAGTATCACCGCTTGGAGGCGTGACTGACCAGGATCAAGCCACCAATCATATAGAACAATGTAAATAGTAGAAGTAAATATAATTTAACCAAACCAATCCATATGAAAGGTGTTCAAAACATAAGTGTGATAACAAAGTTTAGCGGAAGCGTATGAGTAAAAGCCCAATCATAAATAAGGTATGTAATGTCATAATGTTTAAATCAAGCATTCACGATCCTTGTCCACAACGACCGCGCCTCCCAGTGCAAGCTCCATGTATACCTAACGACCTGCAAGGCATGTAACAGAGAATCAACAACTTGTTGAGCGAGTTCACAGTAAGTATGTTCGTAATAGTAAGTTTGTTTCGTAACATGTGGCTCTACTAGGCCGATAGTATGTTCTATTAGTGGGGGCTTCCCATATTTGCATATACACTAGACTATTCGTAACCATAAGTGTTCTTCTTAACCCGAGAACAGTAGTACGTACAAGCTTTACGTAGGTTTTATGTAAGTGTCCTTCTTTACCCGAGGACAGTGGTACGCGTGGGGTTTACGTAGGTTTTACGTAAGTGTCCTTCCTGACTCTGGAAGACAGTTGCATGTGTGAGTTTACGTAGGTTTTACGTAAGTGTCCTTCCTGACTCCGGAAGACAGTTGCATGTGTGAGTTTACGTAGGTTTTACGTAAGTGTCCTTCCTGACTCCGGAAGACAGTGGTAAGTATTTGTTTACGTAGGTTTTACGTAAGTGTCCTGCTTAACCCGAGGACCATGGTAGATAGTCTAGTAGCCGTGTAAGTACGAGTAATTGTTCAATTCCATCATTCAACCCATTCCCTATCCCCGGGAATCCCATGCCTTAGTAAGAGTGTGAACTCACCTTGGTTTGCTCGGTATGCTAAGTTAAGTGCTCACAATTTATCAGTCAAGTCCTATATTTATGCACGTATATTCAGTCAGTACATGTTCGTAAAGTTTCACATATAACTAACATCACAGTAATATCACAGAGTGTGCCTAGCAGTTAGCATCCTTTATCATGTAAACAGCTAATCCAATTCATGCAAATTCATCTTTCACATCATAGCTTTCTCCATTCTGATAAGGTTATCCACTAACAGACTCAACAGAGGTAATAGACTTAACAGAGTTTATATATCAACAGAATTAATGAACTGAGTAAATAAACCAACATGGTTACTTACTTAACAAAATTACTTAATTACCCGGGTTAATAAACTATTCATCATTTACAACTTTAACAGAGTTAACCATCTAACAGAGTTTACAAACTAGTAGAGTTAACGGACTAACAGATAGCAACTAACAGAGTTAGCAAGTGATAGACTTAACATAAAAGTTACAGATCCATAGCCGAAAACACTTATTTGGGCCGAAATCCCCTGGGCCGAAATCACCTTGGCCGAAATCACCTAAGGTGATTTCGTTGATGTGGGGGTTTTCGTCGGAGGCATCATCATCATTAACAGTCACAGTTACAGAAACCCTAATGGTCATTTGATCTTTACACAAATTAATTATTATTTGATCATGAACGGAAATCAACATAATTATCGCAAATTCACAAGCATATATGCGCTGGTCCCCATGTAACTTATCACATTCTTTGAATTACAAAAATCAGAATATAATATCCTTTTGTTATCAACAAAAGTCAACAACTGAATCAACCCTTCCATCACCATCTATCATTAAACAAGAATAAAAATTGAAAACCTATACACAATCACATGATTCTGATAATACACATGCAACTTGAAACATATGCCAGACAACATGAAGTGCTCATTATTAAATCACTATACAAGCTCTTGGATCTCAACAATTTATCTATTATTATGAATATCAGTCATGCTTCGATTATGAGCAAAATAGTCAAACACATCAGATCTATTCATTATTACCTACACAATACGAGCACATAACAAGCACACGGCATCGTCATACGTCCACATATACATAACTCGTTACATCAGATTGCACGTACACAAGGTCAAGAAATAAGAATAATTATACCGAAAATCAGTCACATATATACAAGAATCAAAGCACGAATTTACTAACCACAATCAATAAACTGGGATGATGTCTTCGAATACCAGATCACTTCGATGGGAAGGGGGTCTGCCGCACGTACGTAGGGGATGTAGGGTTTGCTTTGTTAAATTAGGGATTAGGCAAACTCAATATACACTAGCTTACGCATACAAATAAGATTAATACTGGGCCAATCTGATTAAAGTGGAAAAGGGTTGGGCCGAGAAGTAGGTTTAACATGTAACCCAAAAGCAAAAACACAAGTAAACTGGGCCGAATTGACTCACATATGTGTGGTGGCCCAAATACATAACCATGTAGCGTTTTAACGGAGTTAACATATCACAAGATGAGACGCCACTAACCTTGCGAGTTCAGGTTGTCACATTATCCCCAACTTGAAAGAAATTTCGTCCCGAAATTTAGCACGTACTCACTGAGGAAGCTAGTTAAGTTGCATGGTTTTCCTGGGGTGTCACATCCTCCCCCCGTTGATCTGGAATTTCGTCCCAAAATTCCGTGGTTGTACTGTTTGCGAATAGTTGGGGATACTTTTGTTTCATTTGATCTTCGCGTTCCCAGGTGAACTCTGGGCCACGACGGGAGTTCCAACAAACTCGAACGAGAGGTATTCTAGTGCTCTTGAGGACCTTAACATCCCGGTCCATGATTTCAACTGGTTCCTCGACAAATCGTAACTGTTCGTCAATAGTGAGCTCCTTCAAAGGAACTATGAGGGTCTCATCTGACAGACACTTCTTCAGATTCGACACGTGGAAAACGTTGTGAACTGCACTGAGTTCTGTTGGTAGGTTTAGTTTGTAGGCCACTTTGTCTACTTCCCCGATGATTTCAAAAGGTCAGACGTATCGTGGGTTAAGTTTGTCGCGCTTACCAAAACGTACCACACCCTTCCAGGGTGAAACTTTGAGTAGCACTCGCTCCCCAACCTGGAGCTCGAGTGGTTTCCTATCCCTATCGGCGTAGCTTTTCTGACGGTCACGAGCCGCCACCATTCGTTGTCGTATTTGAGCAATTCGCCCTGTTGTGTCTACCACAAGTTCTGGACCAGTGATCTGACTATCTCCCACCTCTGCCCAACAAAGAGGTGACCGGTATTTTCGCCCGTACAATGCCTCAAACGGAGCAGCTTTAATGCTGGTGTGGTAGCTGTTATTGTATGAAAATTCCACTAAAGGAAGATGCTTTTCCCAGCTGTTGCCAAAATCGATAACACATGCCCGAAGCATGTCTTCTAGGGTTTGAATCGTGCGCTCAGACTGTCCATCCGTCTGAGGGTGATATGCTGTGCTCATGTCTAGTCGAGAGCCAAACGATTTGTGCATTGCTTGCCATAATTCTGACGTGAATCGTGCATCCCGATCCGAAATAATAGAAGTTGGCACCCCGTGCCTTGAAACAACTTCCTTAAGATATACGTCTGCGAGAGTGGAGAACTTATCCGTTTCCTTAATAGCCAGGAAGTGTGCAGACTTTGTGAGTCGATCCACGATCACCCAAATAGTATCGTTACCACGTTGAGATCTAGGCAGGCCAGTAACGAAATCCATGGAAATTTGTTCCCATTTCCATTGTGGTATCTCAGGTTGTTGGAGTAGGCCCGATGGTTTCTGATATTCCGATTTGACTCTCACACAAGTCAAACACTTGCTAACGTAAGTTGCTATATGAGCTTTCATGCTAGGCCACCAATATGTAGTTTTCAAGTCGTGGTACATCTTATCCGAACCAGGATGTACTGAGTAGCGAGACTTGTGAGCTTCATCCATTACAAGCTCGCGTAAGTTGCCGTAGAGTGGGATCCAAATGCGTCCTGTTACATAGTAGGCGTCGTCTGCCTTTTGTTCTAACCGTTGCCTTGAGCCGCGTAGGGCTTCAGTTCTGACGTTTTCTGGTTTCAATGTTTCTACCTGAGCATCTCGTATCTGTGAAGGAAGACTAGACTGAATAGTGAGTTGCAACGCTCGTACACGCCTAGGTGTAGTATCCTTTCGACTGAGGGCGTCGGCCACCACATTGGCTTTGCCCGGATGGTATTTTATAGCACATTCGTAATCGTTCAGTAATTCGACCCATCGACGTTGTCGCTTGTTCAACTCTTTCTGCTTGAAGATATGCTCGAGACTCCTGTGATCGGTGTAGATGGTGCACTTGGTGCCATACAGGAAATGTCGCCATATCTTGAGTGCAAAAACAACAGCTCCCAGCTCTAAATCATGTGTAGTGTAATTCCGTTCGTGAATCTTAAGTTGGCGCGAAGCATAAGCAATGACTTTATCCCGTTGCATCAACACACATCCAATACCTTGGATGGATGCGTCGCAGTAGACTACAAAATCGTCCGTGCCTTCAGGCAATGAGAGGATAGGTGCGCTACAAAGTCTATCCTTTAAATGCTGAAACGCTGTTTCCTGTGTTTTACCCCAACGGTAAGCAACACCTTTCTGTGTCAGTAGTGTAAGCGGCTGTGCAATCTTTGAGAAGTCTTTGATGAACCGTCTGTAATAGCCCGCCAAACCCAAGAATTGGCGTATTTCGGTTGGTGTGCGAGGTGCAGGCCAGTTCTTGATCGAATATACCTTGGATGGATCAACATGAATCCCATCCTTGTTTACCACGTGGCCTAGAAAGTGGACTTCACGAAGCCAGAAGTCGCATTTTGAAAACTTGGCGTACAGCTGTTCTGCTCGAAGGAGTTCTAAAATAAGTCGTAAATGCTGCTCGTGTTCCTCCTGACTCTTCGAATAGATCAGGATGTCGTCGATGAAAAAAATGATGAACTTGTCAAGATAAGGTTTGCACACCCTGTTCATCAGATCCATGAAGACTGCCGGTACGTTCGTTAGCCCGAATGGCATGACCAAAAACTCGTAATGGCCGTAGCGAGTTCTGAATGCTGTTTTGGAGACGTCCTCGTCCCGGACTCTCAGTTGATGGTAGCCTGACCTCAGATCAATCTTTGAATAGTAGCTCGACCCTTGCAGCTGGTCGAACAAGTCGTCGATGCGTGGGAGAGGATAGCGATTCTTCACGGTCACCTTGTTCAGTTCGCGGTAATCTATGCACATGCGGAAGGTACCGTCTTTCTTCTTCACAAATAATACTGGAGCTCCCCAGGGCGAAGAGCTAGGACGTATGAAACCCTTTTCCAAGAGTTCTTGCAATTGCTTAGACAGTTCTTCCAGTTCAGTTGGAGCTAAGCGATAAGGTGCTCGAGCTATGGGTGCTGCTCCAGGAGCTAGCTCGATCTGAAATTCGACCTGGCGATGAGGCGGTAGTCCAGGTAAATCCTCAGGAAACACTTGAGGAAAGTCGCGTACAACAGGAATATCCTCTATCTTCTTCTCTTTCGTTGATGCGCCAGTAACAAGTGCTAAGATAGCGGTGTGACCCTTTCGCAAACACTTCTGAGCCTTCAGGAAGGAGATGATGCCAACCACGGCACCACTCTTGTCGCCTTGAACTTCGAGAGATTCTTTGCCAGAACAAGGAATGCGAATGATCTTCTCTTTGCATAGGATCTCTGCTTGCTGTTGGGATAACCAATCCATCCCAATGACGATGTCGAAATTACCCAGAACTATAGGAATGAGGTTGATGGAGAAGGTCTGACCAGCTAAGACGAGGTTACAACCCTTGACTACCAGAAGATTGCTGACCAGGGCTCTGATAGTCATCAATCATTCGCTGTTGTGCCTAGGACTGAACTGAAGTTGAACCCTTGCTGGAGGTTCCATCCCATTTTCGCTTGTTGTCACTAGGAGTAGCAGAAGTAGTAGTAGTAGCACCAATGCGTTTAGGCAGCTTGTTCTGTTCCACTGCCTGGTCTGTGAGACGATGAACAAGACGAGTAACATCTTGAATAGTAGCAAGGTTAGCAGCAGTCACATGACTTTGAATCTATGGTACTAAGCCTTTGAGGTACAGCTCAATGCGCTTGATGGGAGGATCCACCATAGTTGGACATAACACTACCAGTTCGTTGGATCGTTTTGTATACACTTCTATCTCTGACCCCGTCATCTTCAAGTTAAAGAACTCCACTTCCAGCTTGTGGATGTCATCACGACTACAGTATTCACATTTGATCAGTTCCTTAAAATCATTCCATGGGGTGGCATTAGCAGCCGCCAGCCCCAGCATCTGAACTTGCGCGCTCCACCAAGTTAGCGCAGTGCCTTCGAGAGTACCGGTGGCGTACTTCACCCTACGAGCCTCAGGGCATTCACACATCTCGAAGACCGATTCGAGCTTTTCAAACCAATGGAGGAGTCCAACGGCCCCTTCAGTGCCACTAAAAGTACTAGGACAACAGTCCATGAAAGTTTTGAACGTGCACACAGATGGCTGAGCGTGTTGACCTGTCGTGTGTGTAAGAGTAAACATACTTGAGCATGAGTGTTGGTTTACGAGAGTAGGATCTAAAGATCCTAGAGTAAGTGGTGATGGCAGGTTACACCTCCTGCCTGGGCAGCTGCGAGTGCTGCAGTAACTTGTTTAGTGATCGAAGCCGCCAACTGGGCTTGAGTTAGGTTAACGTATCCACTCATGATCTTGATATCAAGGAAAACACGAGTGAGAGAGGTTCGCGAATAGTGCGATGACAGAAGAGAGTGAGCACACAAGTATTCTCAAGCAATAGGGGTTATGTGTATCTAAGCATACCATGAGCAAAGTTCTATGTAATTCTAGCAAGTAGGCAATAAAACATATACCATATTACCTAGAATGTTGAGTCTTGCACGTGGAGCGAGGCGTCGTTGTGGATCGTTGAGCACTGTACTGGTTATAGTCTGGTTTTAATAAAAACGTTTTCCCCATATTAAAACCAAGTTCTCTATAACCAATGGCTCTGATACCAATCTGTCACACCCCCAAAATCCACACGCGGAGTATCACCGCCTGGAGGCGTGACTGACCAGGATCAAGCCACCAATCATATAGAACAATGTAAATAGTAGAAGTAAATATAATATAATTTAACCAAACCAATCCATATGAAAGGTGTTCAAAACATAAGTGTAATAACAAAGTTTAGCGGAAGCGTATGAGTAAAAGCCCAATCATAAATAAGGTATGTAATGTCATAATGTTTAAATTAAGCATTCACGATCCTTGTCCACAACGACCGCGCCTCCCAGTGCAAGCTCCATGTATACCTAACGACCTGCAAGGCATGTAACAGAGAGTCAACAACTTGTTGAGCGAGTTCACAGTAAGTATGTTCGTAATAGTAAGTTTGTTTCGTAACATGTGGCTCTACTAGGCTGATAGTATGTTCTATTAGTGGGGGCTTCCCATATTTGCATATACACTAGACTATTCGTAACCATAAGTGTTCTTCTTAACCCGAGAACAGTAGTACGTACAAGCTTTACGTAGGTTTTACGTAAGTGTCCTTCTTTACCCGAGGACAGTGGTACGCGTGGGGTTTACGTAGGTTTTACGTAAGTGTCTTTCCTGACTCCGGAAGACAGTTGCATGTGTGAGTTTACGTAGGTTTTACGTAAGTGTCCTTCCTGACTCCGGAAGACAGTTGCATGTGTGAGTTTACGTAGGTTTTACGTAAGTGTCCTGCTTAACCCGAGGACCATGGTAGATAGTCTAGTAGCCGTGTAAGTACGAGTAATTGTTCAATTCCATCATTCAACCCATTCCCTATCCCCGGGAATCCCATGCCTTAGTAAGAGTGTGAACTCACCTTGGTTTGCTCGGTATGCTAAGTTAAGTGCTCACAATTTATCAGTTAAGTCCTATATTTATGCACGTATATTCAGTCAGTACATGTTCGTAAAGTTTCACATATAACTAACATCACAGTAATATCACAGAGTGTGCCTAGCAGTTAGCATCCTTTATCATGTAAACAGCTAATCCAATTCATGCAAATTCATCTTTAACATCATAGCTTTCTCAGTCCATTCTGATAAGGTTATCCACTAACAGACTCAACAGAGGTAATAGACTTAACAGAGTTTATATATCAACAGAATTAATGAACTGAGTAAATAAACCAACATGGTTACTTACTTAACAAAATTACTTAATTACCCGGGTTAATAAACTATTCATCATTTACAACTTTAACAGAGTTAACCATCTAACAGAGTTTACAAACTAGTAGAGTTAACGGACTAACAGATAGCAACTAACAGAGTTAGCAAGTGATAGACTTAACATAAAAGTTACAGATCCATAGCCGAAAACACTTATTTGGGCCGAAATCCCCTGGGCCGAAATCACCTTGGCCGAAATCACCTAAGGTGATTTCGTTGATGTGGGGGTTTTCGTCGGAGGCATCATCATCATTAACAGTCACAGTTACAGAAACCCTAATGGTCATTTGATCGTTACACAAATTAATTATTATTTGATCATGAACGGAAATCAACATAATTATCGCAAATTCACAAGCATATATGCGCTGGTCCCCATGTAACTTATCACATTCTTTGAATTACAAAAATCAGAATATAATATCCTTTTGTTATCAACAAAAGTCAACAACTGAATCAACCCTTCCATCACCATCTATCATTAAACAAGAATAAAAATTGAAAACCTATACACAATCACATGATTCTGATAATACACATGCAACTTGAAACATATGGCAGACAACATGAAGTGCTCATTATTAAATCACTATACAAGCTCTTGGATCTCAACAATTTATCTATTATTATGAATATCAGCCATGCTTCGATTATGAGCAAAATAGTTAAACACATCAGATCTATTCATTATTACCTACACAATACGAGCACATAACAAGCACACGGCATCGTCATACGTCCACATATACATAACTCGTTACATCAGATTGCACGTACACAAGGTCAAGAAATAAGAATCATTATACCGAAAATCAGTCACATATATACAAGAATCAAAGCACGAATTTACTAACCACAATCAATAAACTGGGATGATGTCTTCGAATACCAGATCACTTCGATGGGAAGGGGGTCTGCCGCACGTACGTAGGGGATGTAGGGTTTGCTTTGTTAAATTAGGGATTAGGCAAACTCAATATACACTAGCTTACGCATACAAATAAGATTAATACTGGGCCAATCTGATTAAAGTGGAAAAGGGTTGGGCCGAGAAGTAGGTTTAACATGTAACCCAAAAGCAAAAACACAAGTAAACTGGGCCGAATTGATTCACATATGTGTGGTGGCCCAAATACATAACCATGTAGCGTTTTAACGGAGTTAACATATCACAAGATGAGACGTCACTAACCTTGCGAGTTCAGGTTTTCACATTAGCTCATTTCTATTTGAATGTCTGTATGTTGTCCCGATACACACAATTTTGATCTGATTCTGAAATCTTCTCTGAAAAAAGTCGTGTACCTCCTCTGCTGCATCCAGATATATGCTGACCTGGAGGTGCTAGGCAACGACAGCTTCTGCTGCATCCAGATACATGCTGACCTAGTTGTACGTTGTCGCGCTATAGATCTAATACACCCGAAAGAGGCCCTCAAGTGCCCAAAAGAAACCCAAGAAACCTATATCAAACTGAGAAAAACTCATTTGATCCGTATATTATACCATCTCTGCTAAAGATCTTTTCTGTTCTCTTCTCAACCTATTCCCAGTTAAGATTTTAGAAATCTGGATTGGACTTGTGAAATATGTGGTAGGGAAGATACTTGCATGATAGAGTGTGTTGTTTATATTTCCAGGATTTGATTAGTATTTATTTGGGTGTTCATTGTTAAGCAATCAAAACATGATAAAACAGATTATATGCAGACCTAGGCACTGTCAGGATATCTTAAAGGATGACATCAGTATACTCACCTACTACGATGAATCTTTGTGCACACCTTGATCGCGGGGGTATATCCTGCAGTGGGACACACTAGTATTTCAGTATAATAAAATTACCTTAACGTATCATACGGTAATGGTACTTGAAATGTTCATGCATTTTGTTTAAGTGGACAAACATACTGGTAATCGTCTTGGACTGCTTTTCACGAAAAATTACATAAAGAATTATCTAATAGTGTGAAAACAGTTTAATTGTGCTGATATGATCTTCTTACCAGTGATTCTCACAAAAATAGAGTGTTTATGGCTTTTGTTATTTACTTGCTTTCAAAAATATAAAAAATCCAAAAATAGTGTCTTTTCTGTTTGAAATTCTTAACGTACGGAAAACTGTTATTCTTGGAGGAATTGTTACTGATAGGGGGAGACGGTGTTAGAAAGTGAGTTCAAAATTTTAAATCATGCGGGTTATAGGGTGTGTGTTTGAAAAGTTTTGCGTGTTGATGATGAAGTTGAAAATGCTTAATCTGTGATACAGTTTAACTGTCTCTTGAATAATAATAATTTGTTTAACTTTGTTGAAAAATTCTTATGGTTTCTCGAGATGTTTGTTTTATAGTAAACAGATTGAAGCAGTGTGTTGTTGAGAAGCAGTGTGTTGCTGAGAAGTTGCTGTGTTGCTGAGAAGTTGCTGTGAAGAGATGAGAGTTTGATTGGATGCATGGTAGAACCTCCTTTCTATATTGCAGACAAAGCTGAAGAGTTTGAAAATTGCTATTCATATGCTGAACTGGAGTTTACTCAAATGCTAAAGTTTTTAAAGATTTGGTGATTGGATGCATCAGCTAAGGGGGAGTCTGTTGCTGACAGAAGCTGAAGCCATCCAAAGACCAAAGACAGTGCAAGACTACATGAAGATTGCTAGATGACTGAAGACAAAGTTATTTTATGAAGCTATTGTCAAGGGGGAGTTTGTTGGTGCATGTTTGTGACAACAGCTTAGATTTGGTCTTTGGATATCTTGTAATTAGATAAACGATAAACAGTTAGCGGGTTTAGCTTTGTATTAGTGAGTTAATAGAGTTTGGGCTAAACAAAACCCAATTAGGGTGATGGGGGATGATTTGGGCCTAGCCCATGTAGGAACCCATGCCTAAAGTAGCAAACCTTGTGTTATATAAACAAGGTTACGCTTTAGGGTTTAGGTTAATCAGCCAAAACAGTTTTTGAGAGACAGAATTTCGTGAGAGCTTGTGCTTGGACGAAATTGAGTGTGGTTAGGGATCTTGATTGATTGTAATCAGTTTGATAGTTAATCAATAAAGATCCGGTTTGAAAGTAAATTACTGTTTCTGTTCTTCTACTTGTTTCTGTGATATTCTGATCAAGAGGATTCCGCACTCTTGATCGGATTGACAATTCTGTGAAGATCCATACACATCAAGGGGACCTACAAGGGAAAAGGGGCATTTCAAAAGAGAGTGCACAAATCGCGAAGCAAATGGAGCTCAAAATCCTTTCGGAAACAACGACTACTATCGAAAGGCGATTCATCATCAAGTTGCTCAACAGCCGTATCAACAAGAACAACCACAAACTGCTCATGCTAGGAAAGTGATTGAAGATTCAAAGAAAGCGTGTCTGGTCAATCAAAATGATGGAAGTTCATCAAAAGATTTTAGTTGGGATAAATATATTCCAGCTGATAATAAAGCATGTCTGATAAATCAAGATGATGAAAGATTACCAGAAGGATTTAACTGGGAAAACTTTAGCTGGGATAATTATTGTCCAGACAAAGAGATATTAAAAGCTAAAGGTTTTGTTGCTCAGGTTATTAATAATTATACTGATGACTATTGGGCAGAAAAAATCAGAAAACATTTACAAGCTGAAGCTGATAAAAAGAAGAGATATGAAGAAGAAAGGCAAATGAAACAAGCTGAAGCTGAGAAAAAGGAAAAGGGTGAAGAAGAGATTCAAGTGAGAAAATTTACAGAAGCTCCAGCATTTGAAATTAAAACAGATGCTGATGCAGTCAAAGTTTCTGAGAAGTGTATGAATTGTGATTCTCTGATAAAGCAAAACAATGAATTGCTACACAACATAAAAAGGCTGAAAGAATCATATGATGTCTTGAACAAAGCAATGAATCAATACAACGAGACAAGCAGTGAACAAGCCATAGCAATGAATACACTTAAAGGAACATATATGAGACAGCTTAACGATGTCAATTATTTTACTGAGAAGTGTATTGAACTTGAATTAAAGCTAGAAACACAGAGAATTGAAACTGAGAGAGTTAATAGATTGTTAAAAAGTTACTCATGTTCTACTTTTGTTGTTAACAAGATTTACCCCATAGTGGAAGAATTGAAGACGTTTGAAGAAAAGAAGACTTCGGAAGAGAAAAAGTCTGAAACAAAAGAAGATGATGAAGTGAAAATTTCTGGTAAGAAACCAAGTGTTGTCTATAACAAATGTCCACCTCCGGTCGAAAATGGATATTCTCCTCGAAATCCAAATTCAGAAAGAGTCAAAAAGGCAACAAACTTACAGTGGGAGTCTGAGTCTTCAGATAATTTTCCAGAAAACATTGATGTCATGTTCACATCGTCCGACACTGATCATGAGTCTGAGTTAATAAAGAAAGTGGTCGATCAGGTGTTAGATAAGGATGAAACGGAGGATTTCAAATCAGAATCAAAGTCGGAGTCAAAATCAGAGTCAAAATCAAAGTCCGACACGTCAAGTCAAATAGACAAACAGGGCAAAAGAGTGTATAATAAAGAATTTTTGTTATCAAAATCTAATTTGAATAACGAACCGATCAAAGTAGTATATACTTTAAATGATTCTGACAAATTATATTCTGATGAGATTTTTCCAATAAGAGGTGTTAAACCAGAAATGATAAAAAAAAGTTTTCAAATTAATAGAAATTAATATTTCTGAAATAAAAGATGAAAATTTTTCTAAAAAACCTAATTCTTACACCTCAAGAGTTCAACAAAGGTTAAACAAGAAAAAGGGTTACAATTCTGGTTCTGGTTTTCAAAAGAGACCAAACCATAACGGTAATTACAAAAAGAAACGCATAGGTTTTATTCCACCGAAAAATCATAAAAATGAGAAAGATTATAAACAAAAAACTGATTTTGTTTCAGGAAAAACATCTGAAGAAGAAAAAGAGCAAGCGTTCAGAAAGCAATCTAACAGAGAATTCCTTGCCAAGAAGCAAGAAGAAATGAAGAAAAGTGTTGCTCAGAAGAAGATAGAAACGAGAACCTGTTCTCAATGTAAAACAGTTGGTCACATTGCCAGGAATTGTCCAGAGGCAATACAAATGAAACAGGAAGTCTCTGGTAAACTCAAAGAAAAAATGGTTGATTTTGAACCACCAATTGATAGATCTAAAATTTTCAAAAATTCAATTTTTGAGATTGGTGAATGTTCAAAAGATGTTTACAAAAGAAAGGAGAAACTTAACAACCAAAAATGGGTTGTTAAGAATTCAAGTAAACATTCTGGTGATGAATCTGATTTCACAAAATCAGAGGAACCAAAAGTTGTTGTGAAATATGAGAAGGCAGTTTCGCCTTTGGATGATGCAAATTTTCTACCATTGTGGGCTGAAAATTTCAAATCTAAAATTGGTAAAGTTGAAATTTCAAATCAATTTTTTCCTGAAAATAAAGAATTTGATGTTGAAAAGGCGTTTAGCCCCACAGTGCAAAACATTTTTGGTAAAATGATTGATGGGAAGGTCAAGGGGCTTAAAGAATTTTATGAGAAAAAGATGGCAGGTAAGCAACTGAGTGTTGGTAACTCGGAATCTCCCAAGGACTGTCAGGCTTGGGAGAATCTCTCTAACTAAAAAACCTGACATGCCAGAGCTCCTAAGTTGGTAATCGCAGAGCATGAATCGGCATCATTCTTTGTTTTATGAAAATTGTTTTTGTAGAAGTATGACTTGCCGGAACTCCCAGGTTGGTAAGTGTGCAGTAGGAATCGGCATTTTGAGATTTCAACCTACAGGTTGGTAATTGTTGGTAAGAAAATCGACAAGTAGTTGAAAGAGAGGTTTTATCTTCAAGTGGTGAATCAGGGACACTAAATTGTACTTGTTTTTTTTACAAAGTGGTATTTTTTGAAAAACAAAGTGATGAATGAATCCCCTAACCCACAAGTGGTCTTATGAAATCAACAAAACTTATTTTCCAGAAAAACCATTTTGATTAAAACAAACTTAAGTGTTTTGAAATCTTTATGGGAAAATAGTTTGTTGTGAGGGGGAGTTCTGATTGTTTATGCCAAGTGGATGGCGAATTAAAGTGATTTGATATAAGTTGTCATTTTACTTGTACAGTTTGTTTTCAAATTTCTTTTAATGATTTTGAATTTTAGGGGGAGTAAGAATTTTTTTTCAGAAAATCCAAAAACATTAGAAAATTTGAAAAAGTCAAAAACATGATAAAAGGAAAAAGAGTTTTGTTGTAGAAAAGAGGAAATGATAGTACATCAGTGGACAATCACATCATGCTAAAGAATTGGAAAGTCAAATGTGATAAACGGTCTCACTGATGATGTGCCAGTAGGTTTTTGCACATTTAGTAGATTGTGACGAGATATAAACCTAAATTTCAAACTTTCTTATATCGTGGGGAACATCTCTCGGATATATGGGTAACCCCCGAAATCTTGTTTGAAAGGTCCCTCTTTCTGAGATACTAGGTCTTTATACTAAGTTATATCTGGGGTATTATCCCGGGACTTCTGATTTTGCGGAAGCAATGGCCTAGTCTCCGTATAATACTTTCTGCTTGCTTGAAATATAGCACCGCCCTCAGTACAAAAAATGATGAAACATTGCAAAATGCTAATCATGTGCTGTTGAAGAAAAGATTCTCTAAAGGGAACACACCAAAAGTCGAAGCCGTCATCTCTCTGATTTTGCAGAAGCAATAGTCTGAGCTCTCACGGTCCTCGCATTTAACCCTTTACAGATATCATCTGTGGTATACTCACCTGTAAGACTGAATATTGGATCTGGATACGAGAGTATATTCTGAGGTGGGACACGCGAATAAGTTTAAGTCTCTAAAACACTAATCTCGTATCTCGAAACAGTTGAAATTTGTGTGAAAATTTAAATGGATCAGTATACTGACAATCTAAGTGAATCGTTTAGAACTGAAAATGTTTAAAGCTTAACGGTGTTGGTGATTTGTTTCAAAAACTGATATGATCCTCTTACACAAACTCACAAAAAAATTTATTTGTAAATATTTCTTTATTGCATTTCGTTAAAATCAAAAATTCCAAAAAGATTTTTAGTGTGTTTTAGCATAAAATTTTGAAAAATTCAAAAAGATTTTCGACAACTGATGTTGAAGAACTGATTTTCAAAATTCCGAGTGCTAAGCATGATGAACAACAGGTTTGGGAGAAGTGTTTAAAATGAAGAATGTTTGTTTACAAGTGATCATTAAACGCTTTTATATGATAAATCATTCTGAAAAATAACCTGCAAATGATATAATTTTATCAAAATCTTAAATTTGTGAAACTTATGTTTGTGGAAGAGAATATGCAGGTTAGCCAGGTTTCGATCCCAGTTTATCGAAAGGGGGAGTCTGAAGACGCTGATGCTGAAAAAGGATAAGAGCCAGGGTTACGATTCTGAGAGCCAAGTTCTGATCCTGGAATTGAAGATGTTAGCTGCTGATGCTGATGATTTTAAAGAATCAAGAGACCTGATCAAGAGGAAAATAGAGTCAGGTTGAGATGATAAGAGAAAGAGAAAGAGATTGATTAAGGATACTTACAATGGAGAATCTTTGGAGAGAGCGAGAAGACTGATAAAGGCTGAAAGTTTGACAACCGAAGACTCGACACTGAAGACTTCGTCAACATTCAAGGGGGAGTCTGTTGGTGCATGCGTCTGTCGACTTCGTCTTGTATCGAGTCTTGTATTGTATTGTATAGATCAGGGCACGGAAAACGAGAAATGTGGGTTTTTAGGTAATTTCGCTTGAAATGACACAGGGTCATTTCAAACGAAATCAAGTTGGTAATTCCGCCTGAAATCAAGTTGTTGATTTCGTTTGAGTGATTCCGCTTGAGCATGTTCAAGCGAAATCATCATGCCTATAAATACCCTTGATCTGATTTCATTTGTAACGATTCTGATTCCGGTAGCGAAGCTCTGCCGAAGTGTCTACAGCATTGTAATCGATCTGTTATCAATCAAAAGACAGTTTAAAGTGTTTTCTCGTGCAATTCAGCTGAAATAACACCGATACACTTGTTTCCGCCTTTTGTATTGGTGAAGACCTATTCTGAACGACTCGTTTGGGTCACAAAACGATCCTACACAACCACCGGGAATCCCATGCCTTGTAGAAAGTGTGAACTCACCTTAGATTAGCTCGGCAGACAAACAGAAGGGTCACTTGAGCTAATTGGGTCAACCACATCCTAACATGGTTACCATACAAGTCAGGTCTAGGTTTAAGTAATACACGTATGTTTTACACACATAACTAACAGTTTACATGCACCAATTGATCATGGCATTCATGTAGCATCATGGCAGTTTAACAACAGTACACACGAGTTCAACAGTAACAATCACGTAGACAAACAAGGCCCAGGTGTGCGGCCAAAGTTCATGGGCCTGTGGCAGGTGTGTGAGTCCAAAGCAAGTGTACGAATAGATGGTCTCGAGTCGAGACTGTGCGGTTTTGGATCATGCATGTACTAGTCGAGACTAGATGGTCTCGAGTCAGGTATCGAGTCGCAACAAGACCCGCAACCATGGTCTCGAGTCTTGTTGTTTGTGTTCCGTGCCGATGTGGTCTCGAGTCGAGACTGTGGGTTCTCGACTCGCAACCCGTGTCGAGACCAGAAGGTGTAACAAAATTCCTTATTTTCTGCCTATTATCTCCGTAACATTTGCTAACACGTTTGGTAGTTTCAAATCAGATCAAACAACAATTAATTCAGCAATCATGCCTAATCATTCAACCCTAATCATCCTTTGATCAAGAACAACAACAATCGGACCACATGAATCAGCAGATTTCAATTTCTAACATGCAACCCTAGTTTTTGTGCAACATCGAACCAACCATACAACACATCTTATATTCGAAAATCATAAACCTGTTAATATGCTTTCGGACCTTGATCATATCAATAACATACAACGCATATCAAGATTAAATCATGTTAACATTCAAGTTCATGCATAGAATCATATCAACCCTAGTTCTTTATCATGCCATCTCTAACAGTTTCCTATCCGAGTTAATCCATCCGTTTAATTCATGTAAATCATGCAATCAACTATATATATATCATATTTTGATCATACATGTTATATGTCCACAATTACTCATGGCAAAAAATCAACAAATAACACAAACCAAGACAAAACCAAAGATACTAACCGAGAGTTTAAGTGCACACTTGTGATAGAATGAGAGAGAGATGGTGCAGCGATCCACTAAGGGCTTCGAAGGAACAAGAGTTGTTGGCGTCGAGTTAGGGGAGGAGAAATAGAGTTTAGGGTTTGGTGCGTGTTTGAGTTTTGCAAGTTATGAGGAGTATACTAAACTCCATATTGTTATGCGCATGAGGGAATGGGCCGAACCCATACATGGGCTGCCCCTTGGTCTCGAGTTCAAGTAGAGTGGGCCGAGAGAGATGTGTGCGAGTAGGGACAGAGTGTACGGCCCAAAGGGTTTGTGCGACTAAGCAAGTGTTGTGCAACTAAACATACATATACACATTACAATCTCGTAGCACGTAATATAGTCAAAACATAACATAACAAACTCATAACATCTTATTGAAATCAAACACATCAAGTAATCACGTAATGTTCATACAGCTTACATCAAAGCACGACGAGAGGTTCTAAAATACGAGTTGTCACATGACAGACCCAAAAAAAGGAGTAGGGACAATGGCTCTTTTAATTTTGATCTTAACTTAGTTTCTAATGATTCCCCCAGTGACTTCCCCTATTCTGGTATGGCCGCTGTTTCTGTCACGCTTGGTGATTTAGGCGCTGCGAATGCAGTTAATCAGTGTGATGGTGCTCCTCCTCCCATGTCTGGTCAAGTCGAGGCTGGTGAAGGTTATGATAGTCAGGAAGACTCGCTGGATTTTGAGGTCGCAGACACCTTCGACAATCAGGAAGAAGAAGAGTTAGAAGCTACGTTGAACATTGGTAAAGTGGTGGGAGTCGATCTCGGTAGCCACGAGAAGCTCGTAAGAGATACAATTAATGGCGAAGGTAAGAATGTGGTTTTACAATGAATATGTTATCTTTAAATATCAGAGGCATTGCTGGGGGTGTTAAAGCAAATTGGGTCAAGGAATTGAGAGTGGTTAATAAAGTTGGGTTCATCGCTTTACAAGAAACGAAGGTGGAAAACATTAGTAAATTGGACTTAAGGGTGTTATGGGGTAACAACTTCTTTGAGTTTGAGTTTGTTGCTTCTGTGGGTCTTTCAGGGGGATTATTATGCATGTGGGGTCCAAAAATTTTTAAGATTGTTTCGGTAGTTAAAAATAGAAGTTTTATGTTGTTGAGGGGTTCTTTGGTGGACAGCGGGACTCTCGTTTCATTGATAAATGTCTATGCCCCTCAAAGTGTTCCTGCTAAACGGTAGCTGTGGTCTGATCTCTCGGTTGGCCAATGGGTTCTTGTCGGTGATTTTAACGCGGTTAGGTCTATGGAAGAAAGGAAACATTCTAAGTTTAAGAGAGTTTGTGCTGAAAATTTCAACAACTTTATTTTCGAAAATGGGCTTTTGGAATTTCCTCTGCAGGGCCGCAAATTCACTTGTATTAGGGAAAACGGTAGGAAGCTAAGCAAGCTGGATCGCTTTCTGGTGTGTTCGGAGTTTTTTAATAAGTGGCCCTTGACTTGTGTTAGAGTTCTTCCTGTTAGACATTCGGATCATTGTCCTATTCTTCTTGAGGTCGTTGATCTTAATTTTGGCCCTCGTCCTTTTCGGATTTATAGCTCTTGGATCGGACAGCCGGGTTTCGAGGAAGCTGTTAAAGAAGCGTTAGAAAGCTTTGTTTCTTTAGATCCCCCTAGATATGAGCCTATCTTCTAAGTTTGCTCGTATTAGAGTCCGTTTAAAATCTTGGAGGGACGAGTTCTTGTCTAAAGAAAAAGAGATAGAAAACGCGGCTTTGTCAGAATTAGAGGAGCTGGAAAAGGAGATAGAAACTAGAGATATCTCGGAAGAAGAGGAATGGATTTTGGCTGAGAACAGGAAAATTGTCAGGGAGGTGGATTATAGAAAGAGCTCGGACCTAAAAAAAGAGCGCGATTAAAATGGGCTTTAGATGGAGATGAAAACTCCAAATTTTTTTCACGCCATGGTTAATAGCAGGAAAGCGGTTAATTCGATACATGGTTTGAGTATTGACGGTGATTGGGTCTCGAAACCGTCGTTAATTAAAAAACAGGTCCTCTCTTTCTTTCGGGATAAGTTTAAGGAAGCTTTTATTCACAGGCCGGAGGCGAGTTTCAATAACATTAAGAAGATCTCGGAGGAAGATAGTATTTTTCTGGTTGAGCCCATTTCAGATTCGGAAATTAAAGCGGCAGTCTTTGATTACGGGGATGATAGGGCCCCGGGCCCGGATGGTATGAACTTCAGTTTTATTAAACATTTTTGGGATCTTTTTAAGGATGACTTCCGTAGAATTTTTTACTGGTTCTACCAGGAGGGTGAAATAACTTTAGGAAGTGGGGCTTCTTTTATTGCCCTCGTTCCTAAGGTTATTGATCCGGTTTCCCTTAATAATTACAGGCCAATTAATTTGGTTGGTGTGATCAGCAAGATGATTTCTAAAGTTCTTGCTAACCGTTTGAAGGTGGTTTTGGGTGGTGTTATTTCGGTTTCCCAATTGGCTTTTCTTAAGGGGAGATTCATTCTGGATGGTCCTCTTATTGTCAACGAGCTCATTTCTTGGATCAAAAAGAAGAAAACAAAGGCCTTCTTCCTTAAAATTGATTTTGAGAAAGCATATGATAACGTTAATTGGAATTTTGTCATTAGCATTCTTCAACAAATGGGTTTTCATGTTAAATGGTGTAATTGGATTATGGGTATTCTGAAATCGGCCAACTCGTCTGTGTTGGTTAACGGGTCTCCCACGTTTACTTTCAAGTGTGAGAAAGGAATGAGGTAAGGGGATCCTTTGTCTCCGTTTCTTTTCTTGGTTGTCATGGAGGCCTTGTCATACATGAAAGATAATGCCAAGGAGGCGGGTATTATTAGAGGTATTGATACTCCTAGCAATGGTCTGAATATCTCGCATCTCTTATATGTGGATGATACTATCATGATGGGTGAATGGTCAAGAAACGAAATTGTTAATATTGTCCGAATTTTCCATTGTTTCCATATTTGCTCGGGCCTCAAAATTAACATTCAGAAGTCAAACCTTTATGGTATAGGAGTGGGGATGGCAGAAATTGGGGAGATGGCCAAGGTGGTGGGATGTAAACCGGAGTGCCCTCCGTTCAAGTATCTTGGCTTAGTGGTTGGAGCCAACATGAATCGGGTTAGCAACTGGCAACCGGTTATGGACATTTTCCATAGTAGGCTTGTGAAATGGAAGTCGCATCTTATTTCGATCGGGGGGAGGGTGGTGTTAATCAAATAGGTTCTTGAAAGTCTTCCTTCATATTATTTCTCTCTTTATAAAGCGCCTAAGAAAGTTATCAACGACCTTGAATCCATAATAAAGAAATTCTTGTGGGGCGGCTCTGTAGAGGAAAGAAAACTTCATTGGGTTGCTTGGGATAAGGTAACTCGTCCAAAAATAAGTGGAGGATTGGGTTTGTCTAAACTCCAACTTGTCAATACGTCTCTTTTATCCAAGTGGGGTTGGAGGTTTAAAACGGAGAGGAATTGCTTTTGGAAAGAAGTTATAAAGGCCTTGCATTCAAGTATGGTGGGGTGGGAATGCATTCCGTTCAAAAAATTGCTAAGTGGGGTATGGAACAACATTGCAAAAAATTTCATCAATACTAAGGCTGGTGTAAAACCTTTAAGGAACTATCTTGTTGGTTCGGTTGGTGACGGCAAAGAAATTGCTTTTTGGCTTGATACATGGTTGCTCAACGAACCCCTCAAATGTGTGTTCCCGGATCTTTTTAGGCTGGAAGCCGACAAGAAGTGCAGAGTGGCTGATAGGCTTAACTCCCACGGGAATGTGGACGACATAAGGTGGTGCTGGACCTCAGACACTTCTGCGGCTGGGCTGCAGGCTTCTGTCAATCAGCTGGTTACAGCGATCAGCGGCACCCGGATCACGTCAGAAAAGGATAAGTGGAGGTGGAGCTCGGTTTCGGATGGTATATTCACTGTCAAAGCGATTAAAAAGCTGTTGAGAGAGGATCTCCTGGAGGATACCGGCTTTGTTTTAGATTGGTGTAATTGGATTCCTTCGAAAATTAATATTCACACTTGGAGGATGGAAATGGATAGGGTGCCAACGGCTAAGGCTCTTATGAAACGGAATATAGACATCGGCGATCCTACGTGCCCATTATGTAATTCAGAGGAAGAAACAGTTGATCATGTCTTCGTGGCGTGTTTCGTTGCATCGACGGTTTGGAATGGTTTAAGTTCTTGGTGCAATATTCCAAACATTATTGCATTTTCTCTTAAAGACCTCCTTTCCATTCACAAAGATCTCAAAGTTTCGGACAAGAAGATGAAAGCAGTCCATGGCATAATTATGATAGCGTGTTGGAGTCTTTGGCGAGCAAGGAATAACTTCAAATTTTCGAACTCCACAGTCAAAATTGAAAGTATAATTAGTGAGATTAAGGCTTTGAGTTTCCTTTGGTTTTCTACTAGATCTAAGTATAAAGGGATAGATTGGAATGATTGGGTTTCTTTTGTGAATATTTAATTTTCTGTATGTTATTTTTGTCCGCCCGGCTTGGGTCGGCGTTTTTGTTTTAATGAAGTTTACCTTTCAAAAAAATGTATTGAATGATGTTGTGTGATATATATTGTCAACTTAATCATTTGTGTATAATCATTAAACCATTTTGCCTCTATTTTCTATTAGTAGGTCAAATTCTCATTGGTCTAATCATGAATGAATGAATCCAGATAGCGTCAATCTTGGCTCATGATAAATTGTTCCATACCTATAATATGAGATAAATCAAGATCAAAGAAATTTCCAAATTGTGAAGTATAAGGTGATTATGTTGTTGCTCTAGCATCTTGCTAACCAATCATAATAAAATTATTTTCACTGTAAAAAGATAAATAAATAAATAATAATAATAATAATAAAGTTCACTGATTGAACCCAAATTAGTGATAAAATCATACACTTTGAACATTAGGTATCTTCATGCTTTAAGGACCATTAATCCACTTTCTTTTATCCTTCTTGTCTTTTAGTTAAATAATAACTTAATAGAATAATCAATATTTTGTTATAAATCATTTTTCACTTTTATTCATATAAATTAGAGTTAAATGCTTGGTTGGTCCCTGTGGTTTGCAAAAATTTCATACTTGGTCCTAGTGGTTTATTAATTACACGCGTGGTCCCAAAAGTTGTCAAAAATGAACTCGGTTGGTCCCCTGACCTAACCTCTGTTAAATTTCTCAGTTAAAACACCCTATATGCTTGGCACGTGAGTGTAGTTTGGTCCTTTTCTTGTTCTCCCACCCCACCCCACCCCACCCCACCCCCTTCTTCTTCCTCCTCTCAACAAGGTCCCAGCCACCGCAATCACAACAACCACCACTTCTCCACCTCTCAACAAGGCTAGACGGGCCTCCACCGTTTCTTGATCTAGGCCCGCCATGAACACCAGCAGGAACAACAACATTCATATTGGTATTTTGTCTGCAAGTTTCACAATGTCTGTCCTTTTTGAGAAACTTTAATCCCCAACCACCAATTTCTACCTCTTTTTGACTCGCGCGAATACAATCTTTCATCACTATAGCAGCTAACTCGAGGTGTGGAAGTGAAAGATGATCAAACAGGTTGTGATTCTTGGAAATATTCTTTGTTCGATTCTGATCTAAAGTATGTGTATATCCTTCAATATTATCACCATTGGTACAAAAAAACAAACTTTGTGATTTTATGGGTGATAAAGCCTTAGAGGTTCGATTAGATGAAGTTTATATAATCAATTCGACTGAAAATGACCTTGAGTCTCAAATCTTGATTCGGTTACACAATCTCGTCCCTTGTGGCAAAAATCAGAGGTGAGGAGGTAGGAGGTGGAGGACCAGAGGTGGTGGCCGGCTATCGGAGTTAGGAGTGGTGGCAGAGATGGTCTGGAGGTTGTCAGTGGTGGTGGTTATTCAGTGGAGGAGATGAGATGGTGGTGGTGGTTTGAGGAAGAAGAAGGGAGTGGGGTGGGAGAACCAGGAAATGACCAAAGTACCCTCACGTGCCAAGCATATAGGGTGTTTTAACTGAGAAATTTAACAGAAGTTAGGTCAGGGGACCAACCGAGTTCATTTTTGACAACTTTTGGGACCACAAGTGTAATTAGTAAACCATTAGGACCAAGTATGAAATTTTTGCAAACCACAGGACCAACCAAGCGTTTAACTCTATAAATTACATACTTGCATAAATACAATAAATACATTTCCTTGTGCTTTAAAAGAATGTGAAAATAAAATCCAAGGCTTTGAGAAAGCATTTGAAAGATGTTTGACTTTAAATTTTTTTAATGTTTATTCTTTTGTGAATGATGTTTGACTTTAAATTTTTTATGCTTATTCTTTTGTGGAATTATTTTGTTTTGGAATTTTTTTCATGGACCTAAAGAAAGCGATCATGTAGAATCCTTTCCATCTGGTCGTCGCTTTCAACATCACAAACCCATTATTGTATGCATTTAAATCTAGATCTCTAACCTATATAGATCAAACAAAAAAATGATCTTAATATATATTAAAGTATACCGGATATTTATTTTACTCCTTTCACACTACTAGAATTTTCCCACTGCTCTTTGCAGTTGAGAATCTTTGTACGAGTCAAACGGTAAAGATAAATACGAAACTTCAATATGTAAACAAAACAAAATAAAATATAACAAATAGAAGAAAAAAATGATGACGTGTACGTATGACGTGGTGTGGCGACCTGGACGAAAAAAACGGTGATTGTGATATGGGGTTGCGTTGTTTTAAGAAAGAAAGTTATATCGATTATTTAGTTATTCTAAAAACTATTGAATGAAAGATATAAGAGGAAAATAAAACTATTGATATAAAGACGTATATTATTTATAATGTAAGGGTTAATTTGAAACTTTAAAAAGTAAAAAAAGAAAAGATCACAAGGACTACAATGGTTTTTGTGATGTTATTTACTATAACCTATAATTATAATACATAATATTCTATTATATTATGAATGCAGTATATTATTGTTATCAACTTCTTAATTAGAGTGGCTTGTTCTCCAAGACTTCCTATCCTATATAAATTTATTGTATTCTATGCACACTTGATTAATGATATATCATATTCATTCTCCCTATTACTTTTCTTCTTCTCGATCGATTGCTATTAGGCTAGTTTCACAACACGTTATCAGCATGAGTTGCTTTTGACGCTGAATCATATTATCATATTCACATAAATTCCTAAACCCTTGGTAGGAAGATAGGGGATTGTAAGAAAGAGAATATCGCCATCACCGTCGTCACCAACTCTTGACCTGATGTATGTAAGGTGGCTGGATGCCATGGAGATCAATTTATCGTTTTCGTTGAATCAACGAAAATTTCTCCGATTCGTTTCCAAGTCATCGATGAGGTAAGTAATTTAATTTTATGCATCATAATTGTATTTTTGTGAACTTGATTTATTTGATTGTTGGGCAATAAATGGGAAAAAAAAGCCGATTTGTGTTGTATTAAAATCATTCAAATCATTTTTCTTTCCATATTTCACAAATAAACATTATTTACTGGTTGATTATTTTGTATTCTTTATATTAATTACATTAGCGAAAAAGTGGTTAGTATTTTTCTAGATGTCTGTCAAAAAAAAAAAATGTTTTCCAGATTTAATATTAAATTTATATTTGGTTGAAATTTAAAAGTAATATATGTATATATCTTTAACAAAAACGGGTACCTTTTATACGCGGAACAAGGAAATTCATTCTTCAAGAAATAAAAAAGAGATTTTGAAAGGTAGTTAACTCAATCTTGGTAGAGACTTTATAGTTGTTAAGCACCATATTTGAGTTCCATCACTACAAGAAAATACTACTTTTAGCGGCGACACTTTTAGCGGCGACATCTAAAAAGTCGTCGCTAAAGGTCTTGATCCGTGACACCCACATTTAACATCATCTGGGCCGTTGATTGATATTAGATCAAATGGACAGGGAATAAAACAACAATGGACTCTCCTCTTTCATTTTAGCGGGCATTTTCCCTCCACCACTGGTCTCTCTCACCCCGCACCACACGCCACTGCCGGAGCACCTCCTTCACTCCATCGTCGCACCGTCGTACCACCATCACTCTGCCAGAGCACTCCCGCACCATCACTCTCCCAGGTTAGTTTTGTTTCCTGTGTTTGCTTTAGGGGAAATTAGGGATTTTTTGGTTAAGAAATTTGCTTTAAGGCTTCTTCTTTAGGCGAATTTCTAAGGGTTTGGGCTTCTGGGGTGATGGAATGATCCATATTGTGTATTGATTGTAGAAATTTGGAGGGTTTCTTTAGGGCATTCAAAAGGTGTTTTGGGGTAGGACGTTTAGGGTTTAGGGCTGCTATGTAATACAGATGGACGTTATAAGCGGGTCATCGTGTAACACCACGTAAAAAACGTGTCCAATTGTATGAAGGCACGTGTCCTAAACTCTATACATGTAAAAGATTGAGTTGAAGGTCTAAAGTTGCCAAATGATGAAAATATGTATGCGAATGGACTAAAAGTGTCAACATGCTAATTTATGCCTCTGAGTGACCTTTTTCTAAATTCGAGACTTTATAGTGTTGAAACATGCTCTCGGAAGTAATTGAGGATATTTATGAAAGTTGAAGGACCAAAGGTATCAAGATAAAAAAAAATTATTTTTCTGATCAACCTCTTACGGACCGCAAGGGCCAAGGCTTACGGTCCGTAAGGAGGGTACCTGGGTGATACAATTCAATATCGGTTACGGGTCGTAAAGGGTCAGGCTTACGGTCCGTAAAGCCTGTATCTGGGCAGAAGTTTTGGACAGCTGTAGGTTTCTTCACTAACCGCCTTCAATCCTTCCAAATTGAAACCAGGAACTTGTTGTCGGTTTTAGGATACCACTAGGACACCTGGGGTGATCCTAGGAGCCTCCTTAACAACTGTAGATGATCCAAATGCTTGCAACTTAGTATATAAGGAGCTCTAGTTCATAGTTCATGTGCTCACATTTGCAACAACTTTCAAATAACCCACTTCTGGAGCTTGCAAGCAATAGGAGAAGAATTCCAAGTGTAGAAAAGATAGCAAGGACCCTAAATAAGAGTTTTAATCCCTACTTAGTCCATTTAATTAGCTTAAAAACCGAAAAGTCAAACATATCGTAATTAAGCTTTGACTTTCGGTTTAATCATAATTAGTCCAGCCACTGATCGAAACGAAAGTGGTTATGGAACCATATTAAGGTAGGTAATTAACCCTTAAAAGGGCACCTCCTAATTATTTCGTTTGACTAGTTAATTATCGGGTCAAACTAGTTTGACAAAAAGTCAAACTGGACAGAAAGTTTAAAAATGATTTAAATTAATAAAACAAAGGTTCTAAATTATATTTTAACATTCTAATGACTTGGTAATTAGTATTAGAACATGTTTGACCTGGCCTAATCCGACAATTATTAGTCTAAGGTCAGTTTATAACCGAAAGTCGCAAAAGCTTGACTTTTGCTTTGACTTTCAGTTCTGACCAGTTTAAGCTTAATTCTCCCATATTTTAAGCTTCCATTAGGACCATATTATATAGTAGTGTAACCTCCTGGAGTTATATTGCTTTGTCCTTATTGGTTTGAATTATATGCTCGTATTTGTTAATATGCTTATAAATGCCGTAAATGCCCTTTTGACATATAAATGAGATTTTTAGAAATGTGAGAGGACAAAAACCTTTGTTACTGGTATATAAGGTTTTCCCGAAAATTTGACATCAGTTCTTGGTCTCAAATAGGAGTTATGCTCGATATCATAATTAGAAGTTTTTTGTTAATTAAATTGCGATATCTTGTATAAAGACATGTTTAAACTTGGATTTTGAACCAAAACTCATTACCTACTGTTAAGATATTATTTTTAAGGAATTTTAAGATTTTTGGTCAGATTATAATCTGTTTAAATCATAGAGTTCTTGTGTAATTCGGTTAATGACGATAATACCCTTTTTAGGCATAAAATAAGATTAACAAATGATTTGAATGCCAAACTTTTTCCTACTAATTTCATACATTAAATAAATTATTTTGAGCATTTAAAACTAATCAAAATCTCATATTTACGTAAAATCTTGATTATCGTCAATTAGCGAGTTTTACACTAATTAGGTGCATAGTATGGTGTAAAACCATATTTAACACCTAAGACTTGTTACCTACTGAATTTTAAAACAAATTTAAATATAATTACAGTAGGTATAAGTCATGAACTCAGATGTCCAAAAATGTCCTTAAAAGCCTACGTGAAATGACCAAAATGCCCTTCCAGGGCATAGTTTGGCCATAAATGGTAAACCTCACATATATGTAATATCTTACTGATGTAATGAGATAAATTAAATATTTTTACTGATTACGAAAGACCAGAACTTCAGTTTGTTATAAAATCTCTTTTATAATTATTAAAATGACCAATTAAAATTCCCTTACGGGACTTAAATTGGTTTAATTTACTTTTCGGGCATATATGTTAACATCCTACTGATGTATTAACATATTTTAATCATAATAACAAATAAGACCTGTATGTAATTCATTTGGTTACCCGTTACGCATTTATGCGTTCGGATCGGTTTATGTGACTAGTTTACGTAAAATAGCCGAAACGTGTTTAACCTTATCATTAAAACCTCAATTTCCAGAATGTGTTTGGTTTACCCACATTATACAAGTATCCAAACTTTTCGGGTCTAAACCACATTCTATTCCGGTCTCCGCTTAATCTAAGCGTTTAGAACCGTAAAGTTTCTTTCTATCTAGCCGGTCTAAGTCTTTGACTTAAATAAAGACCCGTTAGCATCCTAATAAGTTATTAAACCTTCCATACAGATTGAGTAGCTTCAGTAGAAGGTATTATCATAAAGCTTTAGGAATATACGGCTGAGTTACTTCTCATATTTAGCTCAGGTAAATACTTTTAACTTATTTTCCCTTATACGGACTTGGGATATGGTATTATAATAATACCACTTGGTCGGGTATGAAATCATTTAATCGGATTGTGATTAATAAATTTACATAACCCGTTTTAATATGTCTTGTTTGATAACATAAGCATTTAGGGGTTAATTCGACCGTGTCCTGGATTTCCTCGGCTCATTTCATTTGAAAATGGCCACGACCTATGCACGAGGTGTAGGCATACACCTGACAGATGCAAATGCTAAAATATAAACCCACATGTTGGGGATAACTCCTTTGTGGGTTCTATAAGTGGTGAGTCAGTTAATCATGACCGACTTCCAACCGGCCCCAATTGTATGACAAACATGTAAATCTGTATACAAGATCATCTTTAAATAATTGTCCCAAGTTATAAATGATTTGTGCCATGTGCACTTAAATCAATTTTCAGAAATATTTTCAAAAGAGTCAGTTAATTGTATTTACCAGTGTAAATTGACGTATTTTCTAAAGATTGATTGACAGGTACTTCTCGTAAATCGGCTGGAGCTACTAGGTGTCATATAAGAGGATCTTGCAAATCCCTAGATACCTAGAGTCTGTTGTTTTCCGTTTCTTGTATTTTATTTATGATCCGCTTGTGGATCTTATTACAATCCAGTCTGTATATTCTTTCGTCAAACACTCAGACATTATGGTTTGTAATAGTTATTTCACCAAGCCTTCCGTTGTGCTATTGTATTGTGTATATTGACTATGATAATATCAACTACGTCACGATACTCCCCGCCAGGCACACCGGTTATATGTGGAAATATCGTGGTGTGACAGGTTGATATCAGAGCCAGGTTTGAGTGAATTAAACACTAACCTTTTGTGTTTAATCTCAATGACACAATAAGCACATTCCTTAGACTTCCGAGTCTAGGCTAATGACCTATGATTTATTCTTAACTTTCCTTTATATTGTTTATATTATATTTACTTGTTTTGATAGGTTAACTAATTGGAAAATGCCGCCACGTGTAAAAGGCAAAGGAAAGGGACCAATGAGAGGAGGGCCATTAGGCCATGCGGGACCTTCCCATCGACGTACCCAGTCAGCGACTTTCTCTAGTTCCGACTCTCAGGACTATTGGAGTCATAACTTCGAGCCGGCGAGGCATTCTGTTTCGCTAGGATCCTCACCATCTGACCCTCCATACTTTGGGCTACCCATTCCTGATGAGCCCCAACATTCCCATCACTCTCAAGAATCACACCATTCGAACCAATCTCACCACTCTTTACACTCCCATTCTTTCCATCACTCTGATTCCATTTATTCCCCAACTCAGTTCAACCCCAATGACTACGTCAACAATCTTTTTGGTTTCAATCCCTTAGGACTGAAGATCACTTCTCCCAGGAGATGGAAATGGACGATGACCCCGATCCAGAGCTGCAAACTGAAACACCGGGTCACCCAATCAGCATCTCTAGCGGTTCTCCGTACCAAGGATCGTCGTACCAAGGGCCCGATTCATTTGCCGAAAGGTGGGCCAAGTATGAGTGGGAATTCACACCTTCATTTCATAACTCTCATGCTCAACCTCCTTTGAATGAACCGTATCTTCAAGCAGTTACCCCACCACCTCTACCAGTTGAGGAACCACCTCAACCACCTCTCGAGCCGCCTAGGCGAAGGAGGAATGCACGAATGTCTGTGCGTGGGGGACCACGGTTCAGTTCCCCTCAAGGTTCAAGCTCATACCCTCCTATTCTCGAGGACCCCCAAATGGGTGGACCCTCGCATGCGGTGCTGGAAGATAACCCTCCGCCGATTTCTTATGCACCACCGCCACCGCCAGTGGGTTTTGACAACCCAATCCCTACATACCCAGGTTCGTCTGGGTATAACCCATCTGGATATCCAACAGATTATGGAAACCATGATCCATATCTTACTGCGACACAGTATAATGCACTTTATCCTTCTTCTTACCCCCCAGTTTACCCAACTGGATATCCGGTGCAGGGGTATCAATACCCACCATATCAACAACCTCCTCCTCCTCCTCAACAGGAGCAAACCTAAGAAATTCTGCAGAGGTTAGACAGGGTTGAGCGTGAAGCAGATGAAACCAAAAAGAAGCATAACAGCTTTCTCAAGGGCCTTGCGAATCTCATCAAAGGCAAAAAGAAGTAGGAAGTTGTTTATTTTATCTTGTATTGTCCTTTAATCAAGTCCCTGCAAGGACATTTTTATTTTCAGTACCAAGTCCCTGCGTGGACTTATTTTCTTTTTCAGTAGCCCCTACGTGGGCAGTGAGTTATTTCATGTTCCGTTAGGGCATCTTTGTACTAGTTTTATGAATTAAGGAAGTTTATTTTTGATTTTTTTTAAAATATGTATTTTATTACATCATCATTTCAAATTTTAATTGATCTGCCAAAGAAATTCTTAAGGGTATAACCTAGCCAAAATATTAATGGCTATGATGGTACAACCTTTTTAAGAAAATAACTCCCTATTAACATCTGAAAACATGTTAACATTCCTGGTTGTGCGGTATGAGAAACCACACTAGTTTTCAAATGTACTTGGACTTTCCCAAGTCACTCCCATAGCCTATATGATCAATATGAATCATGGCTAGTAAACATCAATATGATGAACACACCAAAACATCCATTTGAGATGTATGCTTTTAAGCAAAGGTGTATCAATGACAATGATAGTTTTGTTTTACAAACTTCTTGTCACAAGGAAAATGAACTAGTTTAACCTTAATGATCACTGATCAAAGAGATCATTGGTTATATTCTAATTGTCCTTGTGACAAGGATTTTGTGCCATCTAAATGTCCTTCGAGACGAGCCTTGTGCTGTATGAAAATATCCTTTATGACATTGACAGTTGTGAATTATATTCCCCTGTCTAATAAATATAAAGGACTATATCCTATTGATTATTATTATTACTTAAAATGGTCGGTACGGTTTAATAATACCATGACCATCTAGTCATCAATACAATGATTCATTATATGATTTAAATATGTCATTATTGTTGGTATAGTACTCAAATCATGGCTGGCTCTGACGAAGCAAACAGTCATCCGCGAGAAGGAAACAATAATGAAGCAAGAATAAATCTTACAAACGCTGAGTTGCAAGCAATAATAGATACCGCAGTTTCTCAAGCGGTGGATAAATTATTCAAGGAACCGAGTCATGTTCGGTCCAAAACTCTTACAAAACCCTTATCGCATTCGCATACATCAAAAAGGGATGAATCTCAGCATTCATCCAACCAGAGATCTGAATCTCAGAAGGTGGTGTTAAATCAGACTCCCAGGTACACCAAGGGGTGTACCTATAAATACTTCGTCTCTTGTAAACCGAGGGATTTTACCGGAGAAAAGGGAGCAATCGACTGCATGAAGTGGTTAGATGAAATGGAGACTGTAATTGACATAAGTGGTTGTGCTAAGGAAGACATAGTGAAGTTTGTGTCTCAATCTTTCAAAGGCGACGCCCTCACTTGGTGGAAAGAATTGGTGCAATCCACTGGAAAGATTCCTCTGTATAACCTTTCGTGGAACAAGTTTGTTGATCTTGTGAAGGACACTAATTGTCCTCAACACGAAGTTGAGAGGATTGAAACTGAGTTCCTCACTTTGGTGATGAAGGATTTGGACTGTAGGTCCTATGTGACCAATTTCAACTCGATGTCGAGGCTTGTACCATATTTAGTCACTCCTGAACCCAAACGCATTGCGCGTTTCATCAGTGGTTTAGCACCTGAAGTGAAAGGAAATGTCAAGGCTTCTAAGCCTGCTACATATGGATCTGCTGTGGATCTATCTTTGTCCCTTACTCTAGTTGTTGTGAGGAGTAGGGCAAAGAAAGCTACCAATGAAGGGAAGAGGAAAAGGGAGGAAGACAAGTCCCCTCAATCTAACAAGAAGAACAAAGGGAACTTTGGTTCTAAGAAAGGGCAGTTAAGTGACAAGCCCAGGTGCAAGACTTGCAATAGGAGGCACTTTGGGAAGTGTAACCAAGACCCACAAGTAAAACCATGTGGGATTTGCAAGAAGAAAGGGCACAAGTCTGTAGAGTGCCAGAACATTAAGGATGCGACCTGTTATGGTTGCAATGAAAAGGGGCACATCAAGACAAATTGCCCCAAGAATGCTAAGAAGCCTGAGGAGGCGAAGAAAACAAATGCGAGAGTTTTTCAGATGAATGCTAGGGAAGCGGTGAATGATGAGAACGTCATAACAGGTACCTTTCTCATTAATAATAATTATGCTAGAGTTTTATTCGATTCAGGTGCTGATAAGTCCTTTGTAGACCTTAAGTTTTGTAAGTCACTGAATCTGCCTATTAAGACTCTAGACATAAAATATGAGGTAGAGCTTGCTGATGGTACCTTAGAAACAACCTCAACTCTTCTTGATGGATGTTTCATATCCATTAAGAATCATTCTATCCTGCTAACCCTCTTGCCAATGAAATTGGCTGGGTTTGATATAGTTTTGGGTATGGATTGGTTGTCGCATAACCAAGCCCAAATTGCTTGTGATAAAAAGCTAGTTATTATCAAAACCCCTTCTGGTGAATCCGTTACTATTCAAGGAGACACACAGTATGGTTTGCCCAGCAATGTGTCCATTCTCAAAGTATCAAGGTGTTTGAAGAACGGATGCGTCATTTGCAAGGCACAAGTGTCAGTAAACGATCCGAAACCCAAGATTGAAGACATTCCAATTATATCCGAGTATCCTGATGAATTACCTGGATTACCTCCTGAGAGACAAGTAGAGTTCATGATAGACATTCTGCCAGGATCTGCACCTATTGCACGAGCTCCTTATCGTCTAGCGCCTACTGAAATGAAAGAGCTCAGGACCCAATTGGACAACTTACTGGAAAAAGGTTTCATTCAACCCAGCTCTTCGCCTTGGGGAGCTCCAATATTGTTTGTGAAAAAGAAGAACGGATCAATGCGCTTATGCATTGATTATCGTGAATTAAATAAGGTAACGATCAAAAATTGATATCCTTTACCTAGGATCGATGATTTATTTGATCAGCTTCAAGGGGCAAGCTACTTCTCGAAGATTGATTTAAGATCCGGGTATCATCAACTCAAGGTTAGAACTGAAGATGTACAAAAGACAGCGTTCAGGAGAAGATATGGACATTTTGAATTCTTAGTGATGCCTTTCGGGCTCACTAATGCACCAACAACATTCATGGACCTTATGAATAGAGTCTGCAAGCCATACTTAGATAAGTTTGTCATTCTCTTTATAGACGACATACTTATCTACTCTTGTAATCAAGTTGATCACGAGAAGCACCTTCGATGTATTTTAGGATTGCTTCGACATGAGAAATTGTATGCTAAATTCTCCAAGTGTGAGTTCTGGTTTCGTGAAGGCCAATTCCTTGGACATGTTGTTAGTGAGAGTGGCATTCAAGTAGATCCCGCCAAGATAGAAGCCAGTATGAATTGGGAAGCACCAAAGACGCCAACAGAAATTCACAGCTTTCTGGGTTTAGCCGGGTATTATAGAAGATTCATTGAGAACTTTTCAAGGTTAGCTGCACCGTTGACTTCTTTGACCCGTAAGAATGTAAAATTTGATTGGGGTCCAAAACAACAAGAATCTTTTGAGATTCTTAAGCAGAAATTGAGCAACTGTCACACCCCGAATTTCCACGTGTTACCGGTGGGCCCGGTAGGGGAGTATCGTGACGTGGTTGGCAACATAATAGTCAAACAACACAATATTTAAATGCACAGCGGAAGCAAAGTATAGATTCAATTCAACCAAACGATATTGTAATATTAAGTATCACAAGTAGTCGAATATAAATCCACAGGTAGATCAAAATAAAAGGAAACAGTGTTCAACAGTCTATGATACCTAAGCTTGCGAGACTTATTGTGGATGCTAGGAGACAAGCCAGCCTATTACGCGTAGTACCTGCACTTAACCTTTTTAAGAAAAATACGTCAGTTTACACTGGTAAATACAATCAACCGACTCATTTTGAAAAGAGTTTAAGAAAATTCATTAAAGGCATAAGGCACAAATAATATTTTATAACTTGGGTTACTTATTTAATTATATAAACTTGTAAAGGATTTACATGTTCCTTATGCGTTCAGTAGCCCGGATCGAGCCGGGTTAAAGATCAATAGACACACCACTTTATTTAAATGAGACACTGACAGGTGTACGCCTACACCTGAGTGCTAAGGTCGTGGCCATTTCGTAAAATGATGCCAGGGATATCCGGGACACGGTCATTAACCCCCAAAGGCTTTAAGCAAACAAAACAATTTAAACAAAACATCTCAATACTTTAACCATCATACAATTAAAGATTCAATGTCCGACCAAGCGGTATTTTATATACCGTACCCCAAGCCCGTATAGGGAAATAAGTTAAAAGTATTTACCTGAGCAAGTATAAATCAAAATCAGCGAGTGCAAGTATCTTTTACCGATTCTCCTAATCTGGAACGAAGGTTTAATAATAACCTATTAGAATCCTAACGGTCTTTAGTTAAGCTTAAGCTTAGACCGGTTAGTTTTAAAGATACGGTTCGTACGCACGATTAAGTGAAGACCGGATAGAATGTGTTTTAGACCCGACAAGTTTGAAGACTTGCTTAATATGGGTATATTATACACATTCTGGATTTTGAGATAAAACCGATAAGGTTTGACCCGTTTCGGCTAATTTATGTAAACTAGTTACATAAACCGAACCGAACGCGTATGAAGCGTAACGGGTAACCATAAGAGTCCTAAACAGGTTTCCTAAGTTAACATGCCTTAAATATGTTGTGATATCAGTAGGATACCTTCCGTTATGCCCAAAACGAGTTTAATCTCATATTAAGCCCCGTAGGGGTATTTTGGTCATTTTAAAGATTATAAAAGGAATTAATTAAGTTTCTGTGAACCGGGTCTGAATACATCAGTAAAATAGCTTATTTTAATAGGTTATAACATTTGGTTATAAGTCTTATATGTCAAAATAGTTTTAAACCCAAACTATGCGTATAATACGTGTATAAAGCCGTTTTAAGCGACGTACGGGTTAAAATAGGATTATGAGTTTTCTGATCAGTCAAACAGGTTCAAAACACTTCATTTATTATTTAAAATCAGTAGCAATTGGATTGGCGTTAAAATGATTTGTAAAACTCATTTTATGGCTTAAAAGGGCATATTCGGTATTTACCGAATTAAGGCACTAATCCTAGCTTATGATCAGTTTAAAAATAATTAAAAATCTTCAAAAATCCCAAAATATTATATTACACCAGTGGGTAAAAGGTTTGGTGTCAAAAATGGGGTTTAGATAGGCTTTACGCTAATGACGCCGTTAAATCACTAAGAAGCGTTCTAATTACGTCATTGAGCATAACTCCTAATCTATATGTCCAACTGATGTAAAAATTTACGGACATGTTTAATAATCAGTAACTAAGATTATTTTACTTTCATATTTCCAAAATTCTCGTTTTATGGTCATAAGGGCATTACGGTCAATATTTTGGCGATTAACGGAAACGTCGGACAAATAAGGATTTAGGTGGTATAAACGCAGAGGGTTATACACACATGTAACTAGGTCCTAATGGAAATTTAAGGCATGTCTAAACCTATCTAAACCGGGTCAGAACTGAGGTCAAAGCAAAAGTCAAACTTTTGCGTCTTTCGGTTCCGAATCGGTTCAAAACAGAAAGTTGTCGAATCAAACAAGCGTAGACAAGTTTTTATACTTATTATCAGGTTATAAGAATGATAAAATAGGTGATACGCCTTTTACATCGATAATCATGCGTTAAATCGAAAATAACAATTCTGTTGACTTTTTCTAATTACCATTGACTCGACAATCGACCTAGTTAGGATTGGAATCAGTGGGTGCCCTTTTAAGGGTTTAAAGCCCACAAGATTACCAACTTATAACAACTTTCGTTTCAACAAAACCCTGGACCGTTTGTGTTTTATCGCTAAGTCAAACCGTTGTTACGACGGTTTGACTTTTAAGCTATAAACTAAGCATAACTTAATTTAGAAAGGTCAAGGGTACTTACATGTGTCTAATGGATGATTAGGAAGCTTGAGAATGGTCCTTATGCTCCAGAAGTTGATCAGATGATGAATGGAAGAATGTTGCAACATAAGAAGCTTATATATAAACTTTGATTGTCCAAGATCATGCCATCTATGCCTATAATTGGTCCAAGATATGAACATGTGCCATCTATAGCCTATATACCAGTATAGGAAAGCCCATGGTATGCCAAAATGGCAATTTAAGTCGGTTACAACATGAAAACAGGCAGCTGTCTGTTTTCTGGTCGCTGGGCACTTCTTGCGCACCGTAAGGGTTTAAGTATTGCGGTGCGCAAGGCTTCTTACGGACCGTAAGGTCCATAGTGTTGCGGTGCGCAAGCTAGTCATCAGGCTTCCCATTTTTGCACTTTTGGTCCCTGGTCCTTCCAAACATCGCTTTCATAGTATTTCTTGCAATGTAAGGCTTTTAAAATTAACATTTAGGGGCTTTAAGGCTTATACCATCTTTGTCAAGTCCTCGGGTAACTTTGTGATCACCCGAAAAACCCTAATTTTCAATGTTGACGATTCTAACCCTCACACACGAATTTTATCATAACTTTCTCATACGGTAACGAAACTTGGTGAAATTTTTATGGTGCATTCTAGTGAGCATAATTAATCGTTACAAGGCTTCGGGTTTGCTAAAAGGTCACTCAGAGGTATAGCTTAACATGTTGACACATTTAACCCCTGTAGTTTGTAATCTCTCACTTTCTTTCACAATTCGCTACGTATGATCCATGATTTATTCGTTTAGGGTTATAAACACCATGTAAGGGTATTGTAAAGTATATTTATTCATTGTTGACACTTTGAACCCTTATATTTACACAGTTTCATTGCTTGTCAACTTTAGTCCTTCAAGGACATTCTTTCCCACGTTCAAAGGTTATGACACGTGTCAAGACATTAAAGGACGTAAATTTTCGAGGTGTTACATCCTCACCCCCTTAAAAGAAATCTCGACCTCGAGATTTACTGAAATAGATAAGGGTACTTTTCTTTCATCGTGAACTCAACCTCCCACGTATACTCGGGACCTCTACGGGCATCCCATTTGACCTTTACAATCGGTACATGCTTCCTTCGAAGCTTCTTAACCTGTCGATCCTCGATCGACAATGGTCTTTCCACAAATTTCAAGCTCTCATCTATATGCACATCTGTATGGGGTATGACCAGTGATTCGTCAGCGAAACACTTCTTCAGATTGCAGATGTGGAACACATTGTGAATTCCACTGAGCTCTTCCGGTAAGTTCAACTTATAGGCAACTGACCCGACACGTTCGATAACCTCGAAAGGTCCTATGTATCTCGGGCTTAGCTTACCTTTCTTACCAAATCGCATCACCCCCTTCCAGGGTGACACTTTAAGTAGGACTTTGTCACCTACTTCGAAGTGAAAATCCTTACGATTTGGATCAGCGTAACTCTTCTGCCTATCCCGGGCAGCTTTGAGATGGTCACGAATCTGGACAATCTTGTCCGTCGTTTCAAACACGATCTCTGGTCCTGATAACTGGACTTCTCCAACTTCCGCCCAACACATGGGCGATCTACACTTTCTACCATATAATGCCTCGAAAGGCGCAGCTTTTATGCTGGTGTGGTAGCTATTGTTGTAGGAGAATTCGATTAACGGTAGGTTCTTTTCCCAACTACCACCCAAATCGATCTCACATGCACGTAGCATGTCTTCCAACGTTTGAATAGTACGCTCACTCTGACCGTCAGTCTGAGGATGATAGGCCGTACTAAAATTCAAACGTGTGCCCAAAGATTGTTGGAAACTCTTCCAAAAATGTGACGTGTATCTATAATCTATGTCAGAGATAATAGACACGGGTATGCCATGTAAGGCTACAATCTTATCGACGTATAACTGGGCTAACATGTCGGAGCTATAAGTCTCCTTGATGGGTAAGAAATGAGCTGACTTAGTCAGTCTATCAACGATCACCCATATAGTATCATTGCCTTTCCTTGTCTTTGGCAGCTTGGTGATGAAATCCATCGTCACCATCTCCCACTTCCATGTGGGAAGTTCAGGCTGCTGTAGCAAACCTGACGGCTTCTGGTGTTCTGCCTTGACTTGCGCACACGTCAAGCATTTAGCTACATAGGCGGCTACAGACATTTTCAAGCCTATCCACCAATAATTTGCCCTTAGATCCTGGTACATTTTATCAGCTCCAGGATGAACGGAGTATTTGGAACTATGGGCTTCCTGGAGGATAACATCTCGGAGTCCTCCATAAATTGGAACCCATATTCGTCCATTCAATCTTAGCATTTCGTCCTTGCTAAGTGTTAACTGCTCCTCAGTTACCCCTAGCTTTTCGTTAGGATAGTTAGCTTCCAACACAGCTTCCTTCTGTGCAGCTAACAACCTTTCAATCAAATTGTTCTTTATTTCCATGCGCTTGGCATTGATTCGGATGGGTTTCACCTTCTCCTTCCGACTCAAGGCATTGGCGACTACATTCGCCTTGCCGGGATGGTATCTTATTTCACAATCGTAATCATTCAGAGTTTCCATCCAACGGCGTTGCCTCATGTTCAAGTCCTTCTGGTTGAACAGATGTTGAAGGCTCTTGTGATCAGAATAGATCACACATTTGATTCCATATAAGTAGTGCCTCCACAGTTTTAGTGCGAATACAACGGCACCCAATTCCAAGTCATGGGTGGTGTAATTCTTTTCGTGCACCTTTAACTGGCGTGAAGCATAGGCAATGACTTTGCCTTTCTGCATAAGCACACATCCCATCCCGGTGTGTGATGCATCACAATAAACTACAAACTCCTCTATTCCATCAGGCAATGTCAGTACTGGAGCATTGCTCAACTTTTGTTTCAGAATATCGAAGGATTCCTGCTGCTTAGGACCCCAGTCAAACTTAATCTTCTTACGCGTCAGTGAAGTCAGGGGTGCAGTAATTCTTGAGAAGTTTTCAATGAATCGCTTATAGTATCCTGCCAAACCTAGGAAGCTACGTATTTCTGTAGGCGTCTTTGGCTCATGCCAATTCATGACAGCTTCAACTTTAGCGGGATCTACTTGGATACCACGCTCACTAACAACATGTCCAAGAAATTGGACTTCTCGAAGCCAGAATTCACACTTCGAGAATTTGGCATAGAGCTTTTCTTTATGAAGTAGTTCCAAAATGCAGTGAAGATGCTTCTCATGGTCAGCTTGGTTCTTTGAGTAGATGAGAATGTCGTCGATGAAAACGATGACGAATTTATCTAAGTGCGGCTTGCAAACGCGATTCATGAGATCCATGAACGCGGCCGGTGCATTAGTGAGCCCAAAAGGCATCACTAGGAACTCGTAATGACCATAACGAGTCCTAAATGCTGTTTTGTGCACGTCTTCATCTCTAACCTTCAATTGATGGTAGCCTGACCTCAGGTCAATCTTCGAGAAGAAACTTGCCCCTTGAAGTTGATCGAACAGATCGTCGACTCTGGGCAAAGGATACCTATTCTTGATAGTGACCTTATTAAGTTCACGGTAGTCGATTCACAGACGCATCGATCCATCCTTCTTCTTGACAAATAAAACTGGTGCTCCCCAAGGAGACGAACTAGGTTTGATGAAACCTTTGGCTAGCAAATCATCTAGCTGCATTCTCAATTCCCTCATCTCTGTTGGTGCCAACCTATAAGGCGCCCTTGCAACTGGTGCTGATCCAGGAATAATGTCAATTCTGAATTCTACTTGCCTATCTGGTGGCAAACCAGGTAGTTCTTCAGGAAATACTTCGGGGTATTCGGAAATGACGGGGATATCCCCAATCTTGGGCTTCGGCTCATCAATTACCACTTGTGCCATGTAGATGACACAACCCTTCTTCAAACACTTAGAGTCTTTGAGCATAGACATTTTCTCGGGTAGCCCATACTGGGTATCTCCCTGGATAGTAAGTGATTCACCAGACGGAGTCTTGATCATCACTTGTTTCCTATTGCAAATAATCTGGGCCTGGTTATGAGATAACCAGTCCATACCCAAAACTATGTCAAAACTGGCTAGTTTTAAAGGAAGTAGGGACAAAGGAAAAGAGTGATTCTTAATGGATATGAAACACCCATCTAATAAGGTTGAGGCGGTTTCTAAAGTGCCATCTGCTAGTTCCACCTCATACTTCACACTTAAAGTCTTAACAGGTAATTTCAACAATTCACAAAACTTATTATCTACGAACGACTTATCAGCGCCTGAATCAAATAACACTCTCGCATAAACATCATTTACGAGAAAGGTACCTGTTATCACATTGTCGTCCTTGACGGCTTCCTTAGCATCCATCCTGAAGACCCTAGCATTGGTCTTCTTAGTCTCTTCGGGCTTCGTGGCGTATTTTGGGCAATTGGTCTTGATGTGCCCCTTTTCATTGCAACCGTAGCAGGTCGCATCCTTCATCTTTTTGCAATCCAAGGTTTTGTGTTCCTTGGACTTGCACAACCCACATGCAAAAGATTTCGATTGTGAATTCGAGTTTGATTCATACCTGCACTTTCCGAAGTGCTGTCTCTTGCAGATTTTGCATCTGGGTTTTTCACCCGACTGTTGACCATCCTTCCTAAATCCTGACCCCTTTCGGTGGTCATTGTTTCCCTTCTGCTTCTTGTCTGAACGTCGTGAGTTGTCATCCTCACGCTTCCTCTTTTCGGTATCGGTGTTCCTCTGCGATTTCAGCCTGACCGCATCCAAGGTAAGAGACAATGATATGTCCGCTACTGACCGAAAAGTAGTTGGTCTGGAGGCCTTCACACTTGCTTTGATCTCCGGAGCCAAACCCCCAATGAATCGAGCTATACGTTTAGGCTCCGGAGTTACCAAATATGGAACCAACCTTGACAAGGTGTTGAAACTGGTAAGGTAGGCCTGACAGTCTAGGTTTCTCATGACCAGCGACAAGAAGTCAGATTCAATTTTCTCAACCTCGTGTTGAGGGCAGAAATTTTCCTTAATCAGCGTCATAAACTGTTCCCAGGTCATATTGTATAACGGGACTTTCCCTGTAGCTTGGATCAAAGATCTCCACCAAGCTAATGCTTCTCCCTTGAAAGACTGTGACACAAATTTCACAATATCCCTATCATTGCAACCACTGATATCCACAACCATATCCATCTCGTCCATCCAAGTCATGCAATCTACTGCTCCTTTTTCCCCAGTAAAATCCCTGGGTTTGCACGATACGAAGTACTTATAGGAGCAACCCTTATTACGGGGTTCTTGATTCCGTACGACTCTTTGAGATGGAGCACTCCTCTGGTTTGATGAGTGGTGAGAATTACTGTTGTGGGCAGTGTGGGTCCTGGAGGGTGTTCTAGAGTGTGGTGCAGATTGGGTCCTTGCATGGGTACCACCGGATTCATGGAGCTGTCTATCCATAGCTCTATTAACGGCATTATCTATCATTGCCTGTAATTCTGCACCCCCTACATTTACTCGGGCATTATCATGCTCTCTCCCTGGGTGACTGTTGACCTCATTTGAGTCTGCCATGTAGCTTGAACTGTTACATATCGACATCAATTCATTGGTGAGTTTATTATAAAATTGTCTTTTATGGCAATTTATTAACCGTGGTAAACGTAGACTATATATGGTTAATTTATTACTCACATAAATTTAGGATTTCTAATATAATTTATCCTAATTATAAAACAATAACAGTTTTATTAGCACATAAGCCCTAGTCACAGGGACAATTTAGATTATAAGCTATGATTTCAGAGAATCAAAGCATGAAGGTTTGAACAAAGTTCATTACCTTTATCAGACAGGGTCACAGACTAATACTGTCTTTTGTCTCATATGAAAATGAGAAGGGCCCGTAGGCATTCTATTACCAATGGATGGTAAACAGAACTGATCATATATATTAATGATTTAACCCATGATTCAGAGATCATTTAGTTGGGTTTGGAATCTTTGAAAAGATCCATATATAATAATAATACGTGTGTTCTTAATGAATCAAGTCTGCCAGGAGTGTTAACATGTTTTCAGATGTTAACAGGGATTTGAATCTTTTTAACGGGTTTTACCATCTTGGCCAGGTCTTAAAATGACATGCAGGCTAGGTTGCACCTTTAAGATCCTAAATTAAAATAACATAGGCAGATAGATTTTTAAAAGGAATGATTCTGATTTATTTATTTCATATCTAATTTAATTATGCATAACATAGCAAAGATGAAATTTATAAACTTACATTCCATTAAAACTTAAAAGTAGTACACTTTGCCCTAAACGGGACTTTTCACATAAACACTTGCCCACGCAGGAGCTATACAGATAATACATGTCCTCACAGGGACGGTTTACAAAAATACATGTCCACGCAGGGACTAATAGAGAAAAGTCCACGTGGGGACTAAGTACAAAGATAGATGTCCACGCAGGGACTACATACACACATAAATAAATGTCCACGTAGGGACTTGATTTAAACAAGGAAATACAATAATACATATTGGGATTTAACGATCCCGTTTCTTCTTTCCCTTCAGCAAATTTTCCAAGCCACTCATGAATCCCTCATTCTTCTTACGCTCTCTCTGGAGGTCTCGCTCAACCCTGCCCAGTCTTTAACGGAGATCCTCCTGCTCTGGTGGAGAAAACCGTGGTGGCTGGTACTGTGGCGGCGGCTGAGCAAGTACTTGATACCCTCGAGCTGGATGTCCTATTCCCCAAGGGGTTCCATATAGTCCCTCAGGATTTTGGGCAAGGTTGTTTGCTGCCACTAGGTATGGGTCAGTCTCGGCATAGTTATAGTTATGGTATGCTGGCGGTCCGTAAGGGTTGTAAGCTGCCGGAGCAGTATAAGCAGGGATAGGGTGGCCAAAACCCGGTGATGGCGGTGCAATAGGTGCCGAATTCACCTCTGAAACTGGAACTGAAGGTCCACCCATTTGTGGGCCTTCATATATAGGCGGGTAGTGGCTGCCGCTAGAGTGTTGAGGGGTACTGAAATGAAACTCCCCTCCTCGTGCTGACATCCGTGCGCCAGTCCTCCTACGTCTTGGTGGTTCTGGAGGCTCTAGATGAACTGGCGGCGGTGGAGGCGGTGGCGTGACTGCCTCGAAATGTGGATCCCCAGAGGGATCTTGCTGCTGCTGTTGCGGCTGCTGGTGAGGCGATGAGTGGTAAGATGGTGTATAGTACCACTCACACCTTTCGAACCGTGCCAGGTGACTATCCGGACCTTGGTATGGTGTTCCGTGAAAAGACGAACCATCTGAGATCACAAAAGGATGGTTCTGGGTTCCGGTGGAAGCCTCGACGGGATCTGTGCCCTCGTCCATATCTTGATCACCAGAAAAGTGATCCTCCGGTCCTAGTGGGTTAAAGCCCACTTGTTCTGGTAGGTACTCTGCTGGGTTAAACTGTCCCTGAAAGACAGGAGTAGGGTCGCGGAAGGAATCTTGCGATGAGGATCGCTGTAACGGTATGTATGAAGGTTGCGGGTTGTTGGGCTCATTCTCGAACTGAGGCCCAAAGGAGTGATGATATGGAGGCGTTGAGCTATGTGACGTGGATTGCCTGGCAGGCTCCTCATAGATCCTCCAAGGTTCTCGCGGATCTATACTCCTTGTAGAAGAAGGAGTTCGCCGGCCTGAAGGCCCGGCCTCGTGGTCGTTAGGGGCGCTGATCGGCGCCTTTCCTCGATCTCCTCGCCTGAATCTTGGCGGCATTGCTAAACCTGTTAATATAAACAAGGTAATAACAAGGAAAAATAAAGGACAAAATTTAAATTAAAATAAAAACGTTTTGGATTATTCCTAAGTTCTTTGTCTAGACTCGAAGATTTAGGAATGTGCAACTGTGTAACTAAGATTAAACACAAAAGGCTAGTGTTTAATTCACTCAGTGTTGGCTCTGATACCAACCTGTCACACCCCGAATTTCCACGTGTTACCGATGGGCCCGGTAGGGGAGTATCGTGACGTGGTTGGCAACATAATAGTCAAACAACACAATATTTAAATGCACAGCGGAAGCAAAGTATAGATTCAATTCAACCAAACGATATTGTAATATTAAGTATCACAAGTAGTCGAATATAAATCCACAGGTAGATCAAAATAAAAGGAAACAGTGTTCAACAGTCTATGACACCCAAGCTTGCGAGACTTATTGTGGATGCTAGGAGACAAGCCAGCCTATTACGCGTAGTACCTGCACTTAACCTTTTTAAGAAAAATACGTCAGTTTACACTGGTAAATACAATCAACCGACTCATTTTGAAAAGAGTTTAAGAAAATTCATTTAAGGCATAAGGCACAAATAATATTTTATAACTTGGGTTACTTATTTAATTATATAAACTTGTAAAGGATTTACATGTTCCTTATGCGTTCAGTAGCCCGGATCGAGCCGGGTTAAAGATCAATAGACACACCACTTTATTTAAATGAGACACTGACAGGTGTACGCCTACACCTGAGTGCTAAGGTCGTGGCCATTTCGTAAAATGATGCCAGGGATATCCGGGACACGGTCATTAACCCCCAAAGGCTTTAAGCAAACAAAACAATTTAAACGAAACATCTCAATACTTTAACCATCATACAATTAAAGATTCAATGTCCGACCAAGCGGTATTTTATATACCGTACCCCAAGCCCGTATAGGGAAATAAGTTAAAAGTATTTACCTGAGCAAGTATAAATCAAAATCAGCGAGTGCAAGTATCTTTTACCGGTTCTCCTAATCTGGAACGAAGGTTTAATAATAACCTATTAGAATCCTAACGGTCTTTAGTTAAGCTTAAGCTTAGACCGGTTAGTTTTAAAGATATGGTTCGTACGCACGATTAAGCGAAGACCGGATAGAATGTGTTTTAGACCCGACAAGTTTGAAGACTTGCTTAATATGGGTATATTATACACATTCTGGATTTTGAGATAAAACCGATAAGGTTTGACCCGTTTCGGCTAATTTATGTAAACTAGTTACATAAACCGAACCGAACGCGTATGAAGCGTAACGGGTAACCATAAGAGTCCTAAACAGGTTTCCTAAGTTAACATGCCTTAAATATGTTGTGATATCAGTAGGATACCTTCCGTTATGCCCAAAACGAGTTTAATCTCATATTAAGCCCCGTAGGGGTATTTTGGTCATTTTAAAGATTATAAAAGGAATTAATTAAGTTTCTGTGAACCGGGTCTGAATACATCAGTAAAATAGTTTATTATAACAGGTTATAACATTTGGTTATAAGTCCTATATGTCAAAATAGTTTTAAACCCAAACTATGCGTATAATACGCGTATAAAGCCGTTTTAAGCGACGTACGGGTTAAAATAGGATTCTGAGTTTTCTGATCAGTCAAACAGGTTCAAAACACTTCATTTATTATTTAAAATCAGTAGCAATTGGATTGGCGTTAAAAGGATTTGTAAAACTAATTTTATGGCTTAAAAGGGCATATTCGGTATTTACCGAATTAAGGCACTAATCCTAGCTTATGATCAGTTTAAAAATAATTAAAAATCTTCAAAAATCCCAAAATATTATATTACACCAGTGGGTAAAAGGTTTGGTGTCAAAAATGGGGTTTAGATAGGCTTTACGCTAATGACGCCGTTAAATCACTAAGAAGCGTTCTAATTACGTCATTGAGCATAACTCCTAATCTATATGTCCAACTGATGTAAAAATTTACGGACATGTTTAATAATCAGTAACTAAGATTATTTTACTTTCATATTTCCAAAATTCTCGTTTTATGGTCATAAGGGCATTACGGTCAATATTTAGGCGATTAACGGAAACGTCGGACAAATAAGGATTTAGGTGGTATAAACGCAGAGGGTTATACACACATGTAACTAGGTCCTAATGGAACTTTAAGGCATGTCTAAACTTATCTAAACCGGGTCAGAACTGAGGTCAAAGCAAAAGTCAAACTTTTGCGTCTTTCGGTTCCGAATCGGTTCAAAACAGAAAGTTGTCGAATCAAACAAGCGTAGACAAGTTTTTATACTTATTATCAGGTTATAAGAATGATAAAATAGGTGATACGCCTTTTACATCGATAATCATGCGTTAAATCGAAAATAACAATTATGTTGACTTTTTCTAATTACCATTGACTCGACAATCGACCTAGTTAGGATTGGAATCAGTGGGTGCCCTTTTAAGGGTTTAAAGCCCACATGATTACCAACTTATAACAACTTTCGTTTCGACAAAACCCTGGACCGTTTGTGTTTTATCGCTAAGTCAAACCGTAGTTACGACGGTTTGACTTTTAAGCTATAAACTAAGCATAACTTAATTTAGAAAGGTCAAGGGTACTTACATGTGTCTAATGGATGATTAGGAAGCTTGAGAATGGTCCTTATGCTCCAGAAGTTGATCAGATGATGAATGGAAGAATGTTGCAACATTATGAAGCTTATATATCAACTTTGATTGTCCAAGATCATGCCATCTATGCCTATAATTGGTCCAAGATATGAACATGTGCCATCTATAGCCTATATACCAGTATAGGAAAGCCCATTGTATGCCAAAATGGCAATTTAAGTCGGTTACAACATGAAAACAGGCAGCTGTCTGTTTTCTGGTCACTGGGCACTTCCTGCGCACCGTAAGGGTTTAAGTCTTGCGGTGCGCAAGGCTTCTTACGGACCGTAAGGTCCATAGTGTTGCGGTGCGCAAGCTAGTCATCAGGCTTCCCATTTTTGCACTTTTGGTCCCTGGTCCTTCCAAACATCGCTTTCATAGTATTTCTTGCAATGTAAGGCTTTTAAAATTAACATTTAGGGGCTTTAAGGCTTATACCATCTTTGTCAAGTCCTCGGGTAACTTTGTGATCACCCAAAAAACCCTAATTTTCAATGTTGACGATTCTAACCCTCACACACGAATTTTATCATAACTTTCTCATACGGTAACGAAACTTGGTGAAATTTTTATGGTGCATTCTAGTGAGCATAATTAATCGTTACAAGGCTTCGGGTTTGCTAAAAGGTCACTCAGAGGTATAGCTTAACATGTTGACACATTTAACCCCTGTAGTTTGTAATCTCTCACTTTCTTTCACAATTCGCTACGTATGATCCATGATTTATTCGTTTAGGGTTATAAACACCATGTAAGGGTATTGTAAAGTATATTTATTCATTGTTGACACTTTGAACCCTTATATTTACACAGTTTCATTGCTTGTCAACTTTAGTCCTTCAAGGACATTCTTTCCCACGTTCAAAGGTTATGACACGTGTCAAGACATTAAAGGACGTAAATTTTCGAGGTGTTACAGCAACGCTCCTATATTGACATTGCCTGATGGGATTGAAGAGTTTGTCATTTACTGTGATGTATCACACACCGGTATGGGTTGTGTACTTATGCAGAAAGGCAAGGTGATTGCCTATGCATCACGACAATTAAAAGTGCATGAAAAGAATTACACCACCCATGACTTGGAGTTGGGTGCCGTTGTATTCGCACTAAAGTTGTGGAGACATTATTTGTATGGAACCAAATGTGTGATCTATTCGGATCACAAAAGTCTTCAACACTTATTCAATCAAAAAGAGCTCAATATGAGACAGCGCTTGGATGGAGACTCTAAATGATTATGATTGCGAAATTCGCTACCATCCAGGTAAAGAGAATGTGGTCGCCGATGCTCTAAGCCGAAAGGAAAGAGTCAAACCCATCAGAATTAATGCCAAGAGCATTGAACTGAAGAATAGCCTAAATGAAAGGCTATTAGCTGCACAGAAAGATGTTGTTTTAGAAGCTAACCTTCCAAATGAAAAATTAGGTGTAACTGTTGAACAGTTAGCACCTAGCAAGGATGGAATCCTTAGGATGAATGGAAGAATTTGGGTTCCTATTCATGGAGGACTTCGGGATGTAATCCTCCAGGAAGCTCACAACTCCAAATACTCAGTTCACCCTGGAGGTGACAAGATGTATCAGGATTTGGAAGTTAATTATTGGTGGATAGGTTTGAAGAAATCTATTTCCACACGTGTAGCTAAGTTCCTAACTTGCGCTCAGATTAAAGCTGAACATCAAAAGCCATCAGGTCTGCTTCAACAGCAAGAACTTCCCACATGGAAATGGGAGATGGTAACTATGAATTTTATAACTAAGTTACCAAAAACAAGGCATGGAAATGATACCATATGGGTCATAGTTGATAGACTGACTAAATCAACACATTTCTTACCCATCAAGGAGACTCATAGCTCCGACAAGTTAGCCCAATTCTACGTGGATAAGATTGTATCTCTTCACGGAGTGCCAGTATCTATTATCTCTGATAGAGATACTAGATACACCTCTCACTTTTGGAAAAGTTTCCAACAATCTTTGGGCACTCGTTTGAATTTTAGTACTACTTACCATCCTCAGACATATGGGCAAAGTGAGCGTACAATTCAAACTTTGGAAGACATGCTTCGAGCATGTGTTATTGATTTGGGAGGTAGTTGGGATGATCACCTACCCTTGATCGAATTCTCCTATAACAATAGCTACCATACTAGTATTCAGGCTGCGCCTTTTGAGGCATTATATGGTAGGAAATGCAGGACGTATATTTGTTGGGCAGAAGTAGGAGAAGCTCAGTTATCAGGACCTTATATAGTCCTTGAAATGACGGACAAGATTGTCCAGATTCGCGATCGCCTAAAAGCTGCCAGGGATAGGCAGAAAAGTTATGCTGACAAGAGGCGAAAACCTCTAATGTTTGAGGTTGGCGATAAAGTCTTACTGAAAGTATCACCCTGGAAAGGTGTGATGCGTTTTGGTAAGAAGGGCAAGATAAGCCCTAGGTATATTGGACCATTCGAGATTATCGAATGTGTCGGCAGTGTAGCTTATAAGCTAAACTTGCCTGAAGAGCTGAATGGAATTCATAATGTGTTCCACATCTGTAATCTCAAGAAATGTCTAGCTGATAAATCGCTAGCTATGTCCCATAAAGATGTACAGATTGATGAAAGCCTGAGGTTTGTTGAAAGACCTATATCGATCGAAGATCGTCAGGTTAAAAAGCTCCGAAGGAAACACGTACCTATAGTAAAGATCAAATGGAATGCCCATAGAGGTCCCGAATATACGTGGGAAGTTGAGTCCACGATGCGACAGAAGTACTCTCACTTATTCTAGTAAATCTCGGGGTCGAGATTTCTTTTAAGGGGGTGAGAATGTAACACCACGTAAAAAACGTGTCCAATTGTATGAAGACACGTGTCCTAAACTCTATATATGTAAAAGATTGAGTTGAAGGACTAAAGTTGCCAAATGATGAAAATATGTATGCGAAGGGACTAAAAGTGCCAACATGCTAATTTATGCCTCTGAGTGACCTTTTTCTAAATCCAAGACTTTATAGTGTTGAAACATGCTCTCGGAAGTAATTGAGGATGATTATGAAAGTTGAAGGACCAAAGGTATCAAGATCAAAAGAAATTATTTTTCTGATCAACCTCTTACGGACCGCAAGGGCCAAGGCTTACGGTCCGTAAGGAGGGTACCTGGGCGATACAATTCAATATCGATTACGGACCGTAAAGGGTCAGGCTTACGGTCCGTAAAGCCTGTATCTGGGCAGAAGTTTTGGATAGCTGCAGGTTTCTTCACTAACCGCCTTAAATCCTTCCAAATTGAAACCAGGAGCTTGTTGTCGGTTTTAGGATACCACTAGGACACCTGGGGAGATCCTAGGAGCCTCCTTAACAGCTGTAGATGATCCAAATGCTTGCAACTTAGTATATAAGGAGCTCTAGTTCATAGTTCATGTGCTCACATTTGCAACAACTTTCAAATAACTCACTTCTGGAGCTTGCAAGCAGTAGGAGAAGAATTCCAAGTGTAGAAAAGATAGCAAGGACCCTAAGTAAGAGTTTTAATCCCTGCTTAGTCCATTTAATTAGCTTAAAAACCGAAAAGTCAAACATATCGTAATTAAGCGTTGACTTTCGGTTTAATCATTATTTGTCCAGCCACTGATCGAAACGAAAGTGGTTATGGAACCATATTAAGGTAGGTAATTAACCCTAAAAAGGGCACCTCCTAATTATTTCGTTTGACTAGTTAATTGTCGGGTCAAACTAGTTTGACAAAAAGTCAAACTGGACAGAAAGTTTAAAAATGATTTAAATTAATAAAACAGAGATTCTAAATTATATTTTAACATTCTAATGACTTGGTAATTAGTATTAGAAAATGTTTGACCTAGCCTAATCCGACAATTATTAGTCTAAGGTCAGTTTATAACCGAAAGTCGCAAAAGCTTGACTTTTGCTTTGACTTTCAGTTCTGACCCGTTTAAGCTTAATTTTCCCATGTTTTAAGCTTCCATTAGGACCATATTATATAGTAGTGTAACCTCCTGGAGTTATATTGCTTGGTCCTTATTGGTTTGAATTATATGTTCGTATTTGTTAATATGCTTATAAATGCCGTAAATGCCCTTTTGACATATAAATGAGATTTTTAGAAATGTGAGAGGACAAAAACCTTTGTTACAGATATATAAGCTTGTCCCAAAAATTTGACATCAGTTCTTGGTCTCAAATAGGAGTTATGTTCGATATCGTAATTAGAAGCTTTCTGTTAATTAAATTGCGATATCTTGTATAAAGACATGTTTAAACTTGGATTTTGAACCAAAACTCATTACCTACTATTAAGATATTATTTTTAAGGAATTTTAAGATTTTTGGTCAGATTATAATCTGTAGGATCGTTCTGAGACCCAAACGAGTCAATCAGAAGAGTTCTTATCTATTTCAAAGGCGGAAACAATGATATAGACTTGGATAACAACTTGTTTCACACTTAATTGTCTTGTTTATTGATTATAACAAGTTTCCAGATCAAACGACATGTCGGCAGCACTTCGGTACCGGAATTACAAAAGTTACAACTGATTTCGTATGAAGGGGTATTTATAGGGTTCTAATTCCGCATGAAACAGGATCAAGCGAAATCAGATTGCAAGCGGAATCTAATTCCGCACGGAATTACCCAAGAAACCTTTCAAGCGGAATTACCTCATTTCAAACGAAATTGTTTTAAAACCCTATTTCTCAAACTACGTGCCCTGATCTAACATACTAAGTACAAGACTCGATACAAGACGAAGTCGACAGACGTAATGCACCAACAGACTCCCCCTCGGATGTTGACGAGTCTTCAGTGTTGAGTCTTCAACGTCTTCAGTCTTTATCAGTCTTCGGGCTCTTTCAAAGTATATGACAGAGTAAGCATCCTTAGCCTTCTCTCTTCTTCTATCTCTCTTTTCATCAGGATTCGATTCTGGCTCTTGCATCTACAAACTCTTATCCTCCTCAGATGTTGATCTACTAGCAGACTCCCCCTTGAATTGTGCTGGGATCGTAGTCTGGTTCATACTCTGCTTACATATTTACATGTTCAAGAATCGCAATCTGGCTCTCTCATAGCCATAACCTGCACATTCTCTACCCAAAAGTAAATTTCCCAAATTTTAAAGTTTTGACAAAATTAAGCTCTGCTTACCACTTGTAGACACAAAATGAACACATCATTTTCAAGTATTGTACAAAATGATTTAACATGTTAATCTCTGATGAATCACTTGTATGAAAAACTTTTCAAACATACATTTCCAAACCTGTTCGTCATGTTCAGCACTCGGAATTTTGAAAATCAGCTTTTCAACATCAGTTGTCTAAAATCTTTTTGAATTTTTCAAAATTTATGCTAAAACACTCCGAAAATCTTTTTGGATTTTTTTATATAACAGAAATGAAATGCAGTAAATAAATATTTACATACAATATTTTTGTGAGCTTGTGTAAGAGGATCATATCAGTTTTTGAGACAAATCACCAACACCGTTAAGCTTTAAACATTTTAAGTTCTAAACAATTCACTTAGATTGCCAGTATACTGATCCACTTAAATTTTCACACAAAGTTCAACTGTTTCGAGATACGAGATTAATGTTTTAAGAGACTTAAACTTATTTGCGTGTCCCACCTCAGAATATACTCTCGTATCCAGATCCCAATATTCAGTCTTACAGGTGAGTATACCTAGATGATATCTGTAAGGGGTTAAATGCGAGGCCATGAGAGCTCAGGTCAGAACTTCCGTTCAGCAGAGAGATGATGGCTCGTCTTTAGGTGTGTCCCCTTTAGAGGATCTTTTCTTCAACAGCACATGATTAGCATTTTGCAATGTTTCATCATTTTTTATGCTGAGGGGAGGCTATATTTCAAGCAAGCATAAAGTATTCTCCTGGGACTAGGCCATTGCTTTCGCAAAATCAGAGTCCCGGGATAATACCCCAGATATCACTAAGCATAAAGACCTAGTATCTCAGAAAGAGGGGTCCTTCAAACAAGATTTCGGGGGTTACCCATATATCCTAGAGATGTTACCCACGATATAAGCAAGTTTGAATTTTAGGTTTATATCTCGATACAATCTACTAAATGTGCAAAAACCTACTGACACATCATCAGTGAGACCGTTTATCACATTTTGACTTTCCAATTCTTTAGCATGCTGTGATTGTCCACTGATGTACTATCATTTCCTTTTTTTTACAACAAAACTCGTTTTCAATTTTATCATGTTTTTGACTTTTTCAAATTTTCAAATGTTTTTGGATTTTCTGAAATTTCTTACTCCCCCTAAAATTCAAAATCATTTAAGGAAATTTGAAAACAAACTGTACAAGTAAAGTAACAACTGATATCAAATCACTTCAGATCGCCATCCACTTAGCATAAATAATCAGAACTCCCCCTTTCAACAAACTATTTTCCCATTGTGATTTCAAAACACTTAAGTTTGTTTTAATCAAATGGTTTTTCTGGAAAATAAGTTTCGTTGATTTTACCACTTGTAAGTTAGGGGTTCATCACATTGTTTCTCAATCATTTATAGGAAAAACAAGTACAATATAATGTCCTTGATTTACCACTTGTAAGTGAAAACCTTCTTCAATCACTTGTAGGTTCACTCATCAACCATAACCAATTGTAAATCAAAATATAACAATATAAAGATATTACCTGTAAATTTATCAACCAAACAATTCAAGAATGATGCCGATTCCTGCTCCACGATTACCAACCTGGGAGCTCCGGCAAGTCCGGATTTCAAGTAGAAAATGGTGTCACCCAAGCCTGACCAGCCTTGGGTGATTTTGGCAAACATCTGTCACACCAACATTTAGATTTGTAAAATTCTTTTGCACCCTTCACTTTTCCATCAACCATCTTCCCAAATATATGTTTTACTTTCCCATTGAAAACCTTTTCAATATCAAATTCTCCTTTACCATGGAAGAATTGATCTGAAATTTCAAACCTACCTTTTGATTTCAGATTTTCTTTTGACAATGGCGGAAAGTTTTCCTCGTTCAACTCTGGAACGAATTCTCATTCTTCTTCTCAACAGATGACTCCTCTGATTTTATGGAATCAGATTCACTGTCAGGACTACTCTCGAATTTTACAACCCATCTTTGTTTGTTCAAATCAATTTTCTTTTTGCAAAAACGTTTTGAAACATCACCAGTTTCGAAAGTTGAATTTTCAAACACTCTAGACTTCTCAGTTGATTGTTTTTTTTTATCAATATGTTTTTCTTTCAATTTTGAGTTAAAAGAAACTCCCTGTTTCGTGTTGTTGAACTGTTGGCAATTCCAAGCAATATGTCCAACTTTTTGACATTTGAAACAGGTTCTTCTGTCAATTCTTGGAGCAAATTTCTTCACATTCTTCTTTATTTCAGCAAGAAACTCTTGATTTGACTGTTTCCAGAATGGTTTCTTCTGCTCTTCCTCAGAACTTCCTCCTACAACAAATTTCGTTTTTGGTTTATAATTTTTCTCATTTTTATAATTTTCCGGAGGAATGAAACCTAATCCTTGCTTTTTGAAATTACCGTTATGGTTTGGTTTCTTTCGATAACCTGAACCAGAAATGTAACCCTTTTTCTTGTTCAATCTCTGTTGAACTCTTGAAGTGTACTTTTTAGGTTTTTCATGAAAATTTAAATCTTTTATTTCAGAAATATTAATTTCTGTTAATTTGAAAACTTGTTTGATCATTTCAGTTTTGACACTTCTTATTGGAAATTCTTCATCAGAATATAATTTGTCTGAATCATTCAAAGTATATGCCACTTTGATCGATCCATCATTCAAATTAGATTTTGATAACAAGAATTCTTTATTGTAAACCCTTTTAACCGGTGAACTCGGACTCTTTTCTGACAAACTCGGACTTTCAGATTTAGACTCCGACTTTGACTCTTCATCCATATCCAACACCTGATCGACCACTTTCTTTAAGAACTCAGACTCATGATAAGTGTCAGACGCTGTGAATGTGACATCAATATTGTCTGGTAAGTCATCAATAATTTCAGACTTTAACTTGATGTTGAGAGCCTTATTTACTCGTTCCTCATTTGGTTTTCTGGGAGAATAACTTTCATAGATCGGGGGCGGACACTTGTTATATTTGACACTTTGTTTCTTACCAGTATCCTCTTCCTTCTCTTTATCTTGGAAAGCTTCCAGACCTGCAACAGTAGGATAAACACGGTCAATCAAATAATCACATGTTGTATAACTCAACAACAAACGTTTAATCCTTTCACTCTCAATCTTTTCAAGCTCTAAATCTTGCTTCAGCTTAGCACAATCTTCAATACACTCATTGATGATCTTCTGTTTCATCATTAATGTTGAGCTCTTTTTTGACATAGCAGCATCAATTTCTGAGTTTGTCTTTTTCAGACCATCAACTGTTCTATTCAAAACATCATATGACTCTTTCACATACTTCAAATCAGACAACAAATTTTCTTTCAGCTCTTCCAACTCACTAATCTTCTTGTCTTTCTCTTCACAATGTGTGCAAGACTCCACACATTTCTGACAAGGTTTAATGACTTCAACTATCTTTTCAATCTCAACAGTCTTTTCAACTTCAACAAGTTTTTCTAATTCAACAATTTTTCTACCTCGGTAATTTTCTCAACTTCGACAAGTTTCTTAACTTCGACTATTTTTTTTACTTCAACTATTTTTTCTACCACTTTCTCCACTTCAACGATTTTTTCTACTACTTTTTCAGTCACTGGTTCAACATTTGCTTCTCCATCTTCTGTCTTTGCCTTTTCATCAGCTAGTATTCTTGTTGCTTCCAGCTCTCTCCTCAATCTGGCAATCTTCTTCTGATTCAGCAACTCAACTTTATCTGCAAAAAACAAATTAAAACTGTCAGGATCTATGCCTTTTCTAGCTTTGTTAAGATATTCTTCCTCATCATCGGTATCAATATCACTTCCTAAATCTGGAAAAATCGGGATTCTTTTATGACTAGCCTCATCTTCACCACGAATTTTAGCAACAAGACTTGAACCTGGTAGAATGTATTTATCCCAGCTGAAACCTTCAGCCACTTTCTCATCATCTTGATCAATGATACCAAAATAAGCTTTCTTATTTGCATCTTCGATCATTCTAGCATGAGCAGTTTTTGGTTCCTTTTGTTGAGTAATCTGATGAAAAAATGATTTCTGATAATAATTGTTCTTTCCAGACGGATCTAGTCTTCCATCAGCTTCTTTGTTTTTGCACTCACGCTTAAAATGACCTTTTTCATGACAACGAAAACATGTAACCTTAGATTTGTCAAAACCTAACGGTGAATTAGACAATTCATGAAGGTCATTTCTTCCAGTGATTTGTGTGAATTTTTCTGCTCTTCGAACTGCACTGGCTAAACACCACTTCACATCCATCAACTCAAGTTCCTCTGCATCAATTTGGTCATAATCTTCTTTTGTAAGCATCGGGTTTCCAATCTTGCCAGCAATCAAACTTTCGTATGATTCCAACATAGAAACAAGTGATGCCATGTGTTGCTTGGCAATTTCTGGAGACAAATTCTGACCATTTTGAATGTTCAAAGTGACATTACATTGAAGATTCGTTGAGTTCTGTCTAAGAGGACTTGATGTTGTATGATTTGGATCAAAGCTTAAATACGAAGACGAAGATCCACCACTCTGTGTCAAATTACTACCCTTTGTTCCAGACGAAGTATTAGCACTTAAACCAGTTTGGATCTTTGGGCTTGGAGTGGTTTCAAATTTGTTTCCTTTGTAATACAAACTGACATCTTGTTGAGCATTTGGATTCTTCATAATTGCTATTTTCTGGATATCCAATTCGTGCTCTTCAATCTTTTGAATAAACTGTGCCAGATTCATATTTTCTGATTTTCTCATGTGTTTCACAATCAACAGATAAGTTCCCCATTTTTGCTGTGGTAATTCATCAGCAAGTTTATCAACCCATTCATCATCATCTTTCTTAATGTCCAATCTTCCTATTTCCAATACCAGGTGACAATATCTATCAATGGTCATCTTAGTTATTTCATGATCGAAAGCTACAAACATATCAAATGGTTTCTTCAATAAAGTTTTTTTTTGTTTTTAATCATATCTGCACTTCCTTTGAACTTTTGAATCAACGCATTCCAAATCGATCTAGCAGTACCCTCATGTTGAAGCAAAACAAATATATCTTCCTTTACTGCTTGTTGCAGAAGACTAAGCATCATTTTCTCACTTGTATACTTCAATTTATCACTCTCTGAAAAATCACAAAAAGCTTTTTCAAGCCCACGCACATTTTTCGGTTTCTCATAATCTTTGATTAAAGCACACCACGCATCAAACTTATATGCTTGCACCCAATTCTCAAATCAATTTTGCTAACCTTTAAAATCTTCAATGAACATTAGCTTAGGTGGTTTTTGGTAAGTTCCTGTTTCATTCTCACTATACAATGTTTCAGCAGCAGTAACAGGGGCAATCGGTGTCGCAAACGCATTGTAGAATTCCTCTTCCATGATTCGGCAAATTTTTTACAAAATTACAAGTTCAAACGAAATATCAATACAAGCGAAATTACTCCTCAAACGGAATTCTCTCACAAACGGAATCCCTTTTCAAGCGGAATAGCTGTCTCAAGCGGAATTACTTCTTGAAGCGAAATAACTAATTTCGTTTGGAACGACTCAAACGGAATCACACACTGAAGCAAAATCAGGTAATTTCAAGCGGAATTAGGTGTACTTTTCAAGCGAAATACCACTTTCAAGCGGAATCAAGTGCTAATCTCGTTTGAAATGTTGCTGACGTCATCTTATACGATCTGATTTTCAAGCGGAATTACGTATTTTACCAGTTTTAGATCGAATTAAGGTCCAATTCTTTCAAGGATTCGTTAAAACACTGTTTTACTTATAATATGTGAAATTCAGACCATTTTGACGGTAAAATTTTGTGAATTTTGTAAAAGAAGGTGTAGAAATCAGAAATAATGGTTGTTTTGGCAAGAACTCTTCTTCCTGAGCTCTGATACCACTTGTAGGATCGTTCTGAGACCCAAACGAGTCAATCAAAAGAGTTCTTATCTATTTCAAAGGCGGAAACAATGAAATAGACTTGGATAACAGCTTGTTTACTTAATTGTCTTGTTTATTGATTATAACAAGTTTCCAGAAACGACACGTCGGCAGCACTTTCGTACCGGAATTACAAAAGTTACAACTGATTTCGTATGAAGGGGTATTTATTCTAATTCCGCATGAAATAGGATCAAGCGAAATTAGATTCCAAGCGGAATCTAATTCCGCACGGAATTACCCAAGAAACATTTCAAGCGGAATTACCTCATTTCAAACGAAATTACCTTTAAAACCCTATTTCTCGAACTACGTTCCCTGATCTAACATTCTAAGTACAAGACTCGATACAAGACGAAGTCGACAGACGTAATGCACCAACATAATCTGTTTAAATCATAGAGTTCTTGTGTAATTCGGTTAATGACGATAATATCCTTTTTAGGCATAAAATGAGATTAACAAATGATTTGAATGCCAAACTTTTTCCTACTAATTTCAATCATTAAATAAATTATTTTGGAGCATTTAAAACTGATCAAAATCTCAGATTTACATAAACATCTTGATTATCGTCAATTAGCGAGTTTTACACTAATTAGGTGCATAGTATGGTGTAAAACCATATTTAACACCTAAGACTTGTTACCTACTGAATTTTTAAACAAATTTAAATATAATTACAGTAGGTATAAGTCATGAACTCAGATGTCCAAAAATGTCCTTAAAAGCCTACGTGAAATGACCAAAATGCCCTTCCAGGGCATAGTTTGGCCATAAATGGTAAACCTCACATATATGTAATATCTTACTGATGTAATGAGAAAAATTAAATATTTTTACTGATTACAAAAGACCAGAACTTCAGTTTGTTATAAAATCTCTTTTATAATTATTAAAATGACCAAAATGCCCTTACGGGACTTAAATTGGTTTAAATTACTTTTTGGGCATATATGTTAACATCCTACTGATGTATTAACATATTTTAAGCATAATAACAAATAAGACCTGTATGTAATTCATTTGGTTACCCGTTACGCATTTATGCGTTCGGATCGGTTTATGTGACTAGTTTACGTAAAATAGCCGAAATGTGTTTAACCTTATCATTAAAACCTCAATTTCCAGAATGTGTTTGGTTTACCCACATTATACAAGTATCCAAACTTATCGGGTCTAAACCACATTCTATTCCGGTCTCCGCTTAATCTAAGCATTTAGAACCGTAAAGTTTCTTTCTAGCTAGCCGGTCTAAGTCTTTGACTTAAATAAAGACCCGTTAGCATCCTAATAGGTTATTAAACCTTCCATACAGATTAAGTAGCTTCAATAGAAGGTATTATCATAAAGCTTTAGGAATATACGGCTGAGTTACTTCTCATATTTAGCTCAGGTAAGTACTTTTAACTTATTTTCCCTTATACGGACTTGGGATATGGTATTATAATAATACCACTTGGTCGGGTATGAAATCATTTAATCGGATTGTGATTAATAAATTTACATAACCCGTTTTAATCTGTCTTGTTTGATAACATAAGCATTTGGGGGTTAATTCGACCGTGTCCTGGATTTCCTCGGCTCATTTCATTTGAAAATGGTCACGACCTATGCACGGGGTGTAGGCATACACCTGACAGATGCAAATGCTAAAATATAAACCCACATGTTGGGGATAACTCCTTTGTGGGTTCTATAAGTGGTGAGTCAGTTAATCATGATCGGCTTCCAACCGGCCCCAATTGTATGACAAACATGTAAATCTATATACAAGATTATCTTTAAATAATTGTCCCAAGTTATAAATGATTTGTGCCATGTGCACTTAAATCAATTTTCATAAATATTTTCAAAAGAGTCAGTTAATTGTTTTTACCAGTGTAAACTGGCGTATTTTCTAAAGATTGATTGACAGGTACTTCTCATAAATAGGTTGGAGCTACTAGATGTCATATAAGAGGATCTTGCAAATCCCTAGATACCTGGAGTCTGTTGTTTTCCGTTTCTTGTATTTTATTTATGATCCGCCTGTATATTCTTTCATCGAACACTCAGACATTATGGTTTGTAATAGTTATTTCACCAAGCCTTCCGCTGTGCTATTGTATTGTGTATATTGACTATGATGATATCAACTACGTCACGATACTCCCCGCCGGGCCCACCGGTCATATGTGGAAATATCGGGGTGTGACACATCAAAACGGGTCGATACCGGGTTTTGGATGGATTGGTGAAAAGGGTTGTTGAATGGTTAATTTAATAGGAATCTTGAACCATAACAATGAGTATGTATCCCTGAATCCCAAAGAAGGCAGCTTTTCATGGATGAAAATAGTATTGTTTATTGGTTTTGTAAAGCTTAGATTTTTACAGATTCAACAGTTTAATTTTTTTAGTTCACAGGTCAACTGACAAAAGTAAAATAAGTTGTCTGTATTCATTCGGTTGTAGATGAGACCTGAGCGTTTTCCAATTTAGTCAAAGTAAACAGATCCATACCCGTTTAATAACAATTAATCAGCCTGTATTTATGTGTGATATTAAACAGGGCTGAGTTTTTAAAAACTCTTTCGATAGACGCACAGATTGTGATCTACTGTTATGCATTGTATGATATTGATAATGCATTGTTTGAATGATATAAGCCTTTAACTTTTTTGATAATGTATGAGAGGAACTATGAAGACATAACATCAGTGAAGTTAATACCAAGACTAAATAAATTGTGATCACATGATATGTATATAATATTAGATTTCTATGATCAAGTTAACTGTTCAATTTCTATAATATTAAATTGTGATCACATGATATGTATATAATATTAGATTGTTTTGTTAACTAAACTTTTAAATGAGTTAATAAAGGCATTTAGAATAGAGGTTGACCAATTTAGTCAATTCTAGACTTCAAAATGGCCTATTACGCCAAAAAGTCAAACTCATCACAGATGCTGACTTTAGTCCTAACACTTACCTGGGTCATAAGTTACATGGGTAATAATCATTTTTTTCTTGCAAGTGTTATAAAACTAAAATAATGATGAGACTATTATTCTTAATATTTAGCTAATTCTTAATAATCCGGTTTTAGCGGCATTTTCCCTCTTTCCCTCCAAGATGAAATTTGCACACACCGCCGGAGCACAACCTTGAGTCTGCCGGAGTGCCGCACCGCCTTCACTCTGCCGGAGCACCTCCATCTCGCCTGATTCTCCGACGCCACTTCGAAAACGGTACATATCTTTTCTCATTACATTTTCATCGAATAACTTTTTTTTGTAACTGGTTTAGGTTCTATCCTTTCGATTTGGTAAAACTTGGGGTGCTAAGGGCAATGGACGTTAATTTTTCTGTTAAATCTAGGTAAAATAACCAATATACCCTTTTAAAACCACAAGGACCATTTATATAATTAGAACACTTTTTAGTTACAGGGACAGTTGGTATCATTACCACAGGATTCCCGGTTCCAAGATTTCAGAGTAGACGCGTGATAACAAGCGACTACGTATTCACTACATATCTCACACCAATACATGATCGAGTCGTAAAATAGAAATCGAACAAACAGTAAATAACTAACCGAACAAAGAACTGGAACTTCAATTGCAGAAACTTTGATTCCAAGCTGAATGTTTACAACTGATAACTTTCATACAGACACATTGAAACTGTTAGTTGGAACCGTATATATAATCAGCGAACAGGTATGTGTGGAGAGGTGTGTTGCTTCATGAAGAGATACGTCTCTTCCCAAGATAACCATTCATACGGTTACGTAACACACACACGTCTGTTCACATGATACAGACAAATCATAATAGCCCTAATGGACTTAATATTCGACCCAGTACATAACATGGCCTCAGGCCCAAATCCAAATCCAAATACATAAACAATAAACAGTAAATTGTTTGACCCATTAAACAGACTAATAAAACGTAAATAAAGCTGTTGTGTTTTTTCTTTCTTCTTCAAACTCAGTTGTGCTGCTTATCGGACTTCAGGGACTGTTTTTGTAAATTTATTGTTTTATAACCAGATCAACCAGTTGAGTCACAACATCAGAAGTCATCTTGGAAAATCCATCTTTCAACGGTGGTCCCGTGTCTCTGATCATATGTGTTCGGCAAACAGAATTGGCAAATTCATGTCTTGTTTGGGGGTGATTGTATGCATAAAAATTTCTAAGTTGTTGGTTCCAATGGAACGTAGAATGATTGGTCGAATGCCTAAAATTTTAATTCAGTGATTAATTTTTAAACTCAGAATTTCAAAGGCAACGAATTTCAATGTGAGTTGTGTATATCATATAGGTATATATCATGGCTGATGTAATGCCACGAGGCCATGGCGGTGATGGTGCGGATGAGCCACCTCCGAGGGGGTTTTGGGCGAAGAGGTCATCACGAGGAGGACCGTAAGTGTTATTATAATTTATTTATTCACTATATTTATTCATTTTTTATAAAAAAATATATTGTGATTAACTAACTTTTTATTATATATGTAGTTGTCCCAAAGAAGAAAACGAGGGGAAAAGCAAAAAACAAAAAACTTTTGCAGGCGAATAAGACGGGTGGGCTTGTTTCAATCCCTTTTGATAGACTCGCGACATATACCCCGGTTGGTGATTCTTGTGATATGTTTAGTCGAGAGGTGGGGATTTATATGTGGGAAAACCTTGCATTTGATAAGTACTCTTACGCTGAAGTTTCTGCTGCTGAAAAGAATGCCATGGAACAACATCTCAGAGTAAATGTTTAGTTTAAGTTATTTTATATGTTCTTGGTTTATGGTTCTTTTTTAGTTGACTAACTAAATTTTGTTTAATTCCTAGCGGCGCTTCAATTTTGAGGAAATTGAGCGGGATTGTGAACGTCGTCAGCTTAAGGGTGGCATTCGGTCGGTCTACATGAAGCGATACAGAGACCTGAAGAGTATGGCAAAAAAGGAGTTTATACAATCAGGAAAGCGACATGATAATTTAGAGACAATAAGGGATAGTCCCCCCCCCCCCAAGGGTATGGGTGTGGAAAATTGGAGGAAGACTATAGACCTTTTCGGTGATCCGAAATATATAAAAAGGTGTGAAGTTAACAAAAAAAAATCGTGAAAAGCAACAGTTCGCAAACCGCGAGGGGTCGGCATCATATAGCAGCTGGTCTTTTAAAAAGGTAATGGTTTGTACATATAAGTGTTTATTCAATATATCATCTAATTTTTAATGTTTGACAGAATGTTGAAGCTTTGGAAACGTACGCTCATGCTCATACTCTACCCGATGGGACCTTTGCCTGCCCATTGGAAGAGGAGAATTTTGTAAGTGTTTATTTAAAGTATAATTCTTATATATATATATATATATATATATATAATATGTCGATTCGAATTTTGTAAGTGTTTACAAAGAATTTTCGCAATAGGATGTCGATTCGTGTTGTTGCTTTCAACAGTAACGAAACGACCAATCCGCACGCTAGTTATCGAGTTCGTGTGTATTCATGGGTTGTCCTTCAATTATCTTTGTAAAATACAGAACTGATTAAAGGAAGAATTTGAAAGACAAAGGACCCAAAATAACCCATTCTTGGAAGATGAGGGTGAACTCGGTGAAAGTAGTGCGCCTGCCATTAGTAATGTTCAAGTTTTTGAAAAGATGCTTGGTGCTCGACGTGGAATTTATAGGGGACTTGGGCGTAAACCTTCTTTATCTTCAGCCTCGAGTGACGTGAGTCCTCATGAGAAGGAGAAGACACGTCCGCAATTTTCAGAGGTAACACTAATTTTTTTTATTTTTTAAACTTCTTCTATTAATAATAACTTTTAGAGTAAATTGCTGTTTTGGTCCCTATGGTTTATGATAAATTCTTAAATTCTTAAATTCTTAAATCCACATGATTAACTGCCATCGAATTTGATTGTTGTTTGTGGCTGTGGTTTAGTTGTTGTTAATGATTTTGGAATGCAGTCACTGATAGTTAAATCACAAGCAATAGCTGTTAATTACTTGTTGTGAATTATTGATTAGAGCATGTGCAGACTGAATAATTGTGTTTGAAGTTGCGTGATATATAAGTCTTTTTTGTAAACCTTACTATTATAAATGCGTGCTATGCTCAATTATCTGTACAATTTTAATGGGATATATACGGACCATTTCTCGTGGCTAAGTAGATTAACATGGAACAATTAAAGCTAACAAAGAAGAAATAGTAAAAATGTGAGTGGAGAATGTTTAACTAAATAGTGGTGGGGAAATATCAGTTAGACTTATGTATTTATTTAAAAAAAATCACAATTTAACAATAGATTAAGTTTAAATCCTTGACTTTTTCATAATAAGAATAAAAATAATAGTATGAATATTAGTAAAAGTGTGATACTGTGATGGTAATTTAGTATGCAAAGTTAGAAACAAACAACTCAAATGTTGCAAATTTAATAGTGGGGACTGGGAATATCAACAAACACAGGAGTTTAATACTATGGGTTCCTTAAAAATCTTTTATGAGGTCCTTCAAAAATTTCTATATAATTTCTACTACTTTTTAGAAAAAAAAGATTGCTAACAGTGTTGGTGTGTCTGCATTCCAATTTGTCTTAATATTTGATATTTAAAAAACTGTGTAGGCTTTCTTGAATCTTTATGGAGAGACACAAACTGAATTATCATTCGAATTCCATACTACTTGCAGTTTATGCCTTTCGAACCATTTTTGTACAAAACGAACCATTCAAATTCCATACTACTTGCAGTTTATGCCTTTTAATAATATTAAGAGCTCCGGCAAGTGTTTAAATTGTTAAACTAATAATGTGTATCTTATTTTGTAGGAATATTTTGTCGAATTGTTTGAAGACCCAAGATTTATGGAACGACTGTACCAAGCTATGGATAAGAAGGAATAAAGAAAAGGCGACGAAAATGAAACGGACGAGGAGGGAGAATGATGTATTTTGTATTGAACTTAGGGGTTTCAAAACTTTAACTTAATCAAACAAAATACTTTTGTTGTAGTTTTATGTTTAAAACTTGGTTTGTTTGAAGAATTGTTTGAATTATTGTTTGCGTATGGAAAATCAAAAGAAACACTAGGTTACGGTTATTTGCAAAAACTGGGATTAAGCGAGAAAAAAAAAGAATTTATTGGTTTTTTGACTTTTAGCGGCGATATTTGTCGTCGCTACTGATATTTGCTGACGTGTCTTATATGGCTTTAGCGACCATAGAAGTCGTCGCTAAAAAGTTAAAGGAATTAGCTGCGACAAATACTATTAGCGGCGACATGACAAGCATTAGCGACGGTTTATTAGCGGCGACAGGTCGCCGCTAATACTTTTAGCGGCGACAAATGAAAGTATTAGCGGCGACAAAAGTCGCCGCTATTGCCAGAATTCTTTGTAGTGCATATATTCAATTTCATGTTTCTGTCATATATTGTGTGTGTATATATATTCGATCTGCATACCTAATATTATATTGATTATTAGTCATGTATGTATTTAATTTACGCTTAAATCATTGGTATATATTGATATCTCAATATTAATAAAAAAAAACGTTGGTTGTTTTATTAATCTATTCTAAGTTAATATTTAAAGTTTGTATGAGATTATTAATAGGAGATTATTTGCTTGATGAGGATATATGATGTTGGCGTTAATACTTACCATAAATATAGATTTAAGTTTAGGGTTTTGGTTTTTGTTCATGACCTTGAATAATTGATAAAAGAAGTCAAGTCGTATAATTTGAGAAAAATCCAAAATATTGTTTAACTGATTAATTTATGTGGATAATCAATGGCAATTTAGTTAAACTATTATAATTTGAATAGGTTTGTTGCCAATTTAAATATCATTTAAATTTCTAGGAAACTCAAAGTTTAAAGTACGGACATTGATCAAATCTTGAATATAGATTCCTTATTATCTTGTTGAATATCAAATCTAGAGTTTGTATCCTGAATTTCAATGATGATTTATCGGAATTACTTATTTTTGCATGATCTTTAAATTCAATAGATATACTCGGGTTGTTCTTTCTAAATAAATATTGGTATTTTTATTGATTTAATCACATGATTGCAATTGATTTTGCATGCACCAAAGTTAAAAAAGTCTTATCTACGTATTATGATATCATGGATGTAGTATTATGTATAAATTAATGGTAATTAGTCCATGATTTAATGACATAGAAAATGAAAAAAACTATAGTTTGTATTGGTGAGCTTAGTTAGCGTTTTTCATAATATTTTAGAATATTAATTATTTGGACTGTTGGTTATAAAGTCGATTACATGTTATAATATCTTTTATAGTATACTTGTATTATATATGTTTTTATTATTTATTACTTAGATAATACTGAATGAAATAATCAAATCAAAGTTGTGATTTATTATCACTCTCATAAAACATTATAAATATGACACCCGGAGTCTCATACTTCTCAAATCTCATTATCAAGTTATAAAGTCATAAGATTTTAGGCCGAGAAAATTATATGAGTCATATATGTAATTATCAATTGATGTTATGATAAGAGAAGATTATTTATGTGGAAAACTGGATAAAAATTTTTCATATATCACACGTGAGATATGCTCATGAAGTAGCAATATCATTATTAGATTTATGAAAAGTTTGAAATGATTTTATACTCGTGGGACCGAGTAAAGAATGAAAAGCTATAAGCTTGTTCTGATTCTACTCCATTCCCTGAAGTGAATGTGATTACATAATGATCATTGAAAATATCGTGATCATTGACATATTTGAGAAATTTGTAATGATGGTCATGTTAATAATGAGATTGATCATCAGAAGTGCAATAATAACCAAGATGCTAATGAGATTGACCATCATAATGTTATGATAGCCAAGTTAATAATAAGATCGACTATCAAAATTGTAATAATGGTCATAATGATATTGACCATTAGAAGTGGTAAGTTATGGGAGTAATTATATGAAGATAATATTCAGAGAGGATGAAAATTGACATGAGAGTTTGAAATGATGGTTAGTTGTTCTACCGTATCTTACATTTTGCATTACATACATGCAAGTGATACATATATGATCATAAACTACAACTTTATGAATCATAATTATTTACTTTATTGGCATGACCGGTTAAACCACACCGAGTTAATGATGATGTGAAACATAATGAAGAACTTGAAGATTCTTCTAGCTAATAGCATGTATTATTTGCTCTTAAGGGAAATTATATATTTGCCAATTAAGGGTGTGTGTCCCTAAATATTTTGGAAGTGATTAAGGGATATGCATATCCCAGTATGATACCATTTAGTGTTTTAAATCGATGCATCGTCTAAATGGTTATCGAATACACAACTTAAGAATTGTGTGATTTATGGCTTGGCTAATGATATAGCAAGTACATTGTTCCAGATTGGCATATTTATTTCGGTTATAACTGTGAAATTTATTTTCAAGTTATTAAGATCACTAAAATAAGTGTTTTTGTTGAAGACGATCATTAAACGTCTACAACTTATTGCAAAGTTAATGATTACGAGAGCAAAAGTTCATGTTTCTATTTTAGTGTATTCAATTTTACAGTAGTAACATTAACTCACATCAAGCTAACATGTTGTAATTGTTTCTCCCCATTATAGTTGGTTTTTGGTCAGGAACCAAAGATATCCCTTCTAAGATTTTGGTTGTGCGGTATATGTTGAAAATGATCCACCACTACGCACAAAGATGGGACCTTAAAAGATGGTTGGGAATATATGATAACGAATAGAGCCTTTCACGAGATATTTATTTACGACTCAATTAGTTGATATCCACCTCAATGGATTAACATTCCCAATATCAGGGGGAGATAAAAAGCAGTTGGAAAAAAAATGAGTTGGTATGAATTATCATTGATCCTCAAAACTAAAGGTGTGAACCAGAAGTTCAAAGAATAACTCATTTACAAAGATTAGCGAATCTATTGCCAGACGCATTTACTGACCTTAAAAAGGTGACTATGTCACATATACCAACTGCTAATGCTTCATTTAAGATGAGTGTCCCATAAGGACAATCACATGATTGTAATGAGTCTATTGCACGTTTGAAGCGTGGTAGACCAGTTGATTCCAATAATAAAATTCCTCGAAAGTTGGAGCAACTAATTAAGATGGTTAAGTCGAGGTTATATTAAAAAGGTCTCCTGAAGAGACATTAGACATGAAGGTTCAAGAAGGACCTTAGGTACCTGAAAGTAAAGAGATCTCATTAAATTGTATTATGTCTAAAAGTACATGGAATCGAAACAAAATCGACGTCGTTATACTATAGCGCTTGAAATGATGAAGTGACGAGGATCAAGATTTAAGATCTGCCTATGAATGAAAACATATATATGACTGGCCAAAATAGGAAGACACAAATAAGGCAGAGTTGAATTCTCTAATAACATGGAAAGTTTCTGGACCAATAGTCCACGGAAGGTGTAAAATATGTTGGATACAAATAGGTCTTTTATGCGAATCATGCGAAAATTAAATAAAGTGATAAGGCAAAATTGGTGGCACAAGTATTTTCGCAAAGACCTATGAATGATTATGAGGAGATGTATTCTCCGGTGGTGGATGTATTGGCTTTCCAATATTTAATTAGTCTGGTAATATAAAGAGAGAATTGATATGCGTATTATGAAAGTTATGAATCACTTGATACTAAAAGTTTACATGAAAGTCCCTCAAGAATTTAAATTATTAGAATCATGTAAAATATGTTCTCGAGAACGATATGATCGTTGCATACAGATTCATATTTGAATATGTTGAATATAATTGGAACTCTTGATGAGTATCCTAAAGCATTTGAGTGCTTAAAAGGTTAATTGAAACACCTTATGGATGTAATTATTGTGCACCAGTACTCCAATAAACATACATAGAAAATGTGTACCTGGTTATTATGGCATCTCAATGTACACAGTGTATAAACACATGGTACAATATGGATTTAACAAATGAAGCAAGTGTTCAAGACATCCTTGCATATGGTATAGAAATCAATAAGGAGGTTTATGTGACAACACTCCTAAAGAGTGTATACACATACATTATTGGTCAAAATGGAAAGAAGTACAAGAATGTATAATTATAAAGTTAAAAAAAATAGTATGGACTAATATAGTCGATTCAAATGTGGTATAATCGACTTACTAATGAGCTCAGCACAAGAGAGAAATACAAACGTTGTAGTGTATCCATTTGTTTTCATTAAAAAAACAATATGAGGTTTATGAGTATTCTAATATATGTTGATGATATCATTGAATCTCCTGAAAAGATAAAAATGAACTCCTTTATTAAAGGAAGAATTTGCAAATTAAAGATGGTATTGCAAATATATTGCTTGATATGTAGAACAAGCATTTGTATAATTACCCATCAATCATAATACATCTATAAAATGGTGATCATTTTCAAATGGACAAAGCTTATGGTATAAATACATTTAATGATGTCCAAATATTTGATACAGAAAAAATGATTTTTATTATTTTCTATCAAAGAAGCAAAGATGTACCATAGTTCAATACAAATTGTATTAATATATCTTACTAGTTATACGCGAACATATATCATTAAGTTTATTGGCAATACATAACTCGTGTACAGTGACGAGATAGTGTAATGGGTAAAACATATATTTTCTATACCCTTAATATACGAAAGATATGGGTTCATATTTTACTAACCCATCAACAAGTTTGGTTAGTTTTGTAAATGCAGGGATTATAACAAAACACATTCATGGATCTTATGGTATCTACTTACAAAAGGAGGCAATTAAAGTTTCACATGAAGAACATACATCAATGTTCATTAAAGGATTGTACATCAAGAGATCAACCGACAAGTTATTTACTACAAAAGTTTTCAGCAACTTTCATATAAGATTGGCACATGTTACTTAAATGATACATATCATAATGAGGGGGAGTTTTACACAAGTTGCACTCTTTTTCCCTTCACTAAGTTTTATCCTATTGGGTTTTCTTAGTAAGGTTTTTAATGAGGCAACATACATGATCCAGAAGTACTAGTGGGACGATACGTGCTGCACTCTTTTTCCCTTAGCTAAGGTTTTGTCCCATTGGGTTTTCCTGCCAAGGTTTTTAACGAGGCAGCATCTTCAAACGTATCAAGTTGATAACCAAAGAGGAGTGTTATGAATATATTATATTATAGTTATCAACTCCTTAATTAGAGTGACTTGTTCTCCGAGACTTCCTATCCTATATAAATTTATTGTATTCTATTGTAAACAACACACTTGATTAATGATATATCAGATTCATTCTCCCTATTAGTTTTCTTCTTCTCGATCGATTGCTATTAGGCTAGTTTCACAATATATTATAATATTTTATTAGTCTATTAATCTAGTAAATAGGTACTCATTCGGTGACATACGTAAGATATTTTTAGTGGGATCAGTCTTTGTATATTAAATAAAAATGCTAAAAGAATATCACTTGACCCTATAACTTTGCACTTAGGCCCGTTTCTATATTCCAATTAACATATATCTGTGTGAGAGAGACAAAATATTACTATGATTTTTATGTTACTGCACCTTTTAAACTCACTAACCCCATATATATTATGTGTCATACTTATACGTACCTAATTTTAAATATAGAACTATGAGATTGTATAAGTAAATTGTACATGGTGTGTTGAAGTGACAATTTTCTTTTTTACGTAACTAATTTTAAATATAGAACTATTTAAATTTTTTTAGTTGTACTGTCAGTCTTTTTCAATCTTCTGTTTGTAGTCCTACTATGATTTGAATAGCATATGATGTCAATTATTTATGTGTTCCTAGTTTACAGGATTGGGTAATACAGTAAGATGTTCCTAGTTTACAAGATTGGATAATAGTAACAGTAAGATGGACCCATTGTTTATGTGTCGATTGTTTATATGCATTCATAGTTTGAAATATTATTTTAGTATGTGCATTTTCTAGACCATGGACCCATTGTTGCAGGGGCGCAGCTTAGGCTTAGTCCGAGGGGGCGCCCGACCCCTCGAACTTTTCGATGTGTAGTGTTATGAATAGTAATTTCGTATAGAAATTTTTTAGGTATATACGTTTCCACCCCGGTTTCGGAAAAATTGGGGGGGGGGGGGGGGGGGAGCTTCGCCAATGCATTGTTGTATACTAGATCTACAATTATATATGTAACAATATCAATGCCTTACCCATTTTGTTTTCATTATACTCAATTTCGCTTCGTAAATATATCTGCCTTTTCCTTTTTGTTCTACAAATTCATGAATCAATTTGTCTTTCCCATTTTGTTTTCATTATACTCAATTTCGCTTCGTAAATATATCTGCCTTTTCCTTTTTGTTCTACAAATTCATGAATCAATTTGTCTTTCCCATTTTGTTTTCATTATACTCAATTTCAGTTCGTAAAGATCGATATCTACCTTTGCCTTTTTTTTCTACAAATTCATGAAAACAGTTAAACCTCTATAGTTATGACACAGATTAAATTATTTTAAATAGAAAGATAGAATTTGAGCAAATATTCGAATTTTGAAAAGATTCTGAATATGGGTGAAATTTGTTTATGTATTATATAGTTGTTATAGAGGTAAAAGTAAAAGTTTATGAGACATATTTACTTTCCTATGAATATATAAAAAATGATTATTTTGGTGACTTTTAGTTATGGGAACATGACATTAAGGCCACAGGGTGTGGCTTAGCGCCACCCCGCCAGCTCATCGATTTTAGCGCCCTATGGCGCCATCAACCACCCCCCGCTCATTAACAAGGGGGCGATATCCCCCTGTCGCCAGCATGCAAACGGATGAATTTTGGGTGGATCAAGGCATTTGGTCAACATAATTGTTAAAGGGGGCGCTAGTGGGGCTTTATCCCACACCATCACGTCATTTTTATCTCAAAATCTACGTGGCGTGATAAAGCCCCTAGAGGCGTTAAACCACACCCACCAGCCTAAGAGGAAGAGTACAAGAGTGGGGATAAGATTGGAACCATTGAAAAATGTGGACATGATTATGATTGGGTTGCATCAAGTGGGTGTTGATGAAGAAATGATGCCCATATGCAAAAACACTAACATTAACTTTTGGCAAAAAAAAGTGAGGTTGCTTGTATCATTCACCCTTGCTCTTTTCTTTTCAGTTGTGTTCATTATTCATATTTAAAATTTTTAAACAAAAGTGGGTATAATATTAAGACAATTTGTAGTGGCTTTGTTTTAGCGCCCCCTTCAAATAAAGGGTTTTCATTGGCTGCAAGTTTGGTCCACACACATATCCATACATCTTCCTTTCACGCCCCTTATCTCTCTAACGCCTAAGCCTTTAGCGCCCATAGCGTGGTGTTTAGTGCCCGGATGTGGTTACGTGGCACCAGGCACCCAACAACTACACTCGGTCTAGTATGCATTCATTCATTAACAAATCAAGTTGTAACCTAATTATGATTTTAAATGAGTTTGGAAATTGAGGTACAATCCTTTAATATGACAGTTGGGGTGTATATTGTGTTGATGTAAACAATTTATTGTATGTGAATATATGTTATATATAGATCCATGATTCTCAATTACTTTCTTGGACAACATCTAAAAGCTAATGCATTTAAAAAACAAATGCTCACTCACAGTGGAACACAAACCATTAATTAACTCTTAGGGTGATCGGGGCACTCGCAGGGAGGGGTTTCGGTGACCCCATTCCCCGATCGGGAACACCGCCGCCATCACCGCGGGGACCCGATTCGGGGAGGGGTTTCGGGGCTTGTTCACCGCGTTGAAATGGCACAAATATTGAGGAACGGTCATTTTTTAAACGGTCAAATTTAAAAAAAAAAAATTCAATTTTTAAACAAATATAAATAACCACACCCACCACTAATTTTTTATACTTTCAAACCACACCCACTTCACTAATTTTTTACAACACCCACCACTCTCAAACTTTTACCACATCCACCACTCTCAAACTTTTATACTCTCAAACCGAGCAATGGAGAACCAACCCCGCGAAGCCAAGAAAAAAACTAAGGGACGGGGCTCGCAACCGTCTCGTGGTGGTTCGAGCGGTGCAAGTGCACAATCACAACCCCCTTTCGGATATACTTCACAACCCCCGTTTTTTTTCCAACAACCTTCACACCCCCTCCTTTTACAACACCCAACCTTCAACCCAATTTCGGCTATTTTCAAAATTTGTTATCAATGGATCCTCCTCAATCCCCCGCCTTCGACCCATATGGAAACATTCCTCAAGCCGCACGACGATGCTCCGCCAAATATGTTGCCGTTCATCCTCGCCCGAAAGCGCGACATCGCTAACAAGTACGGGTGGCCGTGCGATTTCTAAAATTTTTATTTTCTAGTTTTAATGTAATTTTTATTTTCTAGTTTGAATGTAATTTTAATTTTCTAGTTTGAATTTAATTTTTATTTTTATTTTCTACTTTGAAATGTCTTTTGTTAAATTTTATTTAATTTTTATTAATATTTTTTTATAAACATGCATAATTACAACAAATAAAAAAACAAAAAAAAATAAAATAAAAAACCAAGTCCCCTAAGAGGGGAGTGTTGCCATCAAATTAGGGTGTGAGAGGAGTTTAAAAGGGGAGTTGACGTGACATAACGTAATTGGGTGTGCGTAAGAGAGGGGACTCCCCTAACTCCCTAAGAGGGGAGTGCCCCTCTCACCCTTATGCGTCCCAAACATATGGTATCTATCAATAAGATTTTGTAATCATTATTATCAGATATAAATTGTATGTTCAAGTGATCCAACTCATGTTAAAAAAATAAATGTTAATTCAAAAAAATAATGATAACAGATTTATTATAAATATAAATTCATCTCCCCAAGAGAACTTTTAATAATACAACATAATTTCGATTATTTAGAAGTATGTGAGCCTTTGGCTCATCTGTGTGAAGTTAAAAGTTACAATTTCGATTTTTAAAGGAAGTTACTTGTTAGTTAGTGAAGCGTGTGATTATGCAATCGAGTCAAACTGAGTGAACGCTGTCAACTTCAACACGAATTTTGAAAATTGCCTCGAGCTCAATCAAGCCTATGCTTGTAAACTCGAACTCGACAATTAACCGAGACTTAAAGCTTGACTCAGCTATCAACGTTAACTCATTACTAAAATTATTATCAAAGTTAGTCTAACTGGTTTGATACTTCCGAGCTCGACGCGAACACATAGTATGATAAGTGTGTAGATGTACATATACATTTAGTGTAAATATGTAAAATGACACAAGCTAAATAAGGCTCACAAGGTTTACGAGACGATTTTTTATGGCCCAACTTGTAAATCTTACCCTAGTAGCTTGAGCTTGACCCAACTTAAATTGCGCCGATTTCAAATAATAGTTAAAGTCGATTTTAACTAGCTCGCAAGTTAGTCAACTCGATTACAACTTGGTTAGTGACCCACAATGAACTAGTGATCAATTAAGTTAACTTGTTTGAATTAATACACAAGTAATCCTCAATAGTTAAGTTACTAAATATAATCTTATTTGAGCAAATATAAGTCACCAAAGTCCAACCATAACCAATATTTGGTTTTGTTTTAGTTGGGCCATACCATGACTAGACCTCAGCGACCCAAGCCTGCATATGGTGCGATAGAGCAAAGTATGTGTTTAATGTAGAAGATAAGGACGGTGGGTGGCCGTGCCGGTCGTGAAAGACCACCATGCGCAACCCATATACCGCACACATATTGAATCTTTAGGTGTAGAGTGTAGACACCCTGCACCTTTTCTTAATCCTTCTTTTTCCATAGGATTTATACCATCTCTCCTCGTGGGGTGAACGAGCCAAGTCGCTCGCGAGTAGGGCTGTTCACGAGCCGAGCGGACCTTTGCTCGTGCTTGGCTTGTTTACAAACCGAATCGAGCGAAGCAACTCATTTAAAACCGAGCCTCAAATCAAGCTAGCATTTTTCGAGCAGTAAATATTCCGAGCGAGCGTTGAGCGAAGTTCGAGCGATTTGGACAACCGTGTCTCCCACTTTAAATTTGCTGAGAGAGATAGTGACAATGTTTGGTGTCAGGTTTTTACGTTTTTAAAAACATGCACATTTCATGGCATAATATTTTTTCTTATGAATAACAATGTTGTGGTCGACGAGGCGATGATCATATTGCAAGAACAATTATGTTGAAAACATGAGACGATCGACTTAGGGTAACGACATGAAACATTGAGGCAATGAGCAACCTATTGTTTATCTGTTTAGGGTTTAACTTTTAGATTCGATATTAATTTTTTTATTGGCATGATTTGTCTAGTACATATAGATATAGTTGTAAATTTGTATATAGTGGACCAAAATCTAATAGAGTGTAATATATAAAACTATAAATTTAATTTATATTTAAGTATATATGTATGTGTAATGTGTGTGTATATATAGGTGTGTAGTGTGTATATGTATAATTTATATTTATGTATATATATGTGTATGGGGAAGGATCCACTAAAAAGTGGATTTTGCCTAAGTAGCCTAAGAAGGATTGTGATAATGACATGTGGCACTCCTAATAAGTAGCAATGAAGGGCATTTTGGTCCTTATAAATATGAGTGAAAATGACATTTGGCACCCCTTTTGTTTTTTAAAAATACAACAAAAAAAATCGAGTACAAAAACTATAGCAAAAAAATGTAGTACAAAAAAATATAGCACAAAAAAATCTAGTACAAAAAAATATAGCACGGAAAACTTTAGCAAAAAAATCCAGTACAAAAAATTGAGAAAAAAAATTAAGACAAAAAAATCCAGCACAAAAAATTTAGCACAAAAACATGGTACAAAAATCCAGCACAAAAAAATGTTATACAACATAGAAATACAACACATTTACTGGGTTTTTTTAGTCTTCATATTTTATATAGCAATATGGTACTCAAATTAAAGATAAAAAGACGCTCGATTTTACGGTGAAATTTTTATGAAAAAATAATGTCGTATAAAAAAGTTATGAACGTTTAAAAAATGAGGGTGGAATATGCATGTGCCTTGCATGTGGAGAGAGAAAGTTAATGAATAGGTTTTTCCCAAGATACCCTTGTATTCCTCCTTTTTCCTACACTTTCATCTTAACCATTGATTTGAAAAATGAATGGTTAAGATTCCTTCTCATCCTACTTAGGCAAAATAAACTTTTTATTTGATCTTACCCCATATGTGTATATACATGTATTTATGTATATATATGTGTATATACATGTAGGGGATGATGAAATGAGAAGAAAATTATTGAAAGAATAAAAAGAAGAAATGACATATTGGTAAAATACTAATTTATTTAGAATTCATCTCTTAATTTTTCTCTCTTTATTTAATTAGTCAACTAATCATTAATTATCCTACATATAATCTACAAACCTACACATATCAAAATTTTCCTACATAGACCCTACACATTATAAAATTTTATCTACATACTTCGAAATTTATCCTACACACCTCAAAATATATCCTACACACCTTATAATTTATCTGACACACATTGTAATTTATTTTACATTTTTAATTAAGTTGTTTTTTAATTTGAAAAGGTTTATATTTTGAAAAGAGTTAAATGGCATTTTAGTCCTTGTTGTTTGGGCCATTTTGCCAGTTTAGTCCAAATGTTTCATTTTTTGACTGTGGGCCCAAAAAGTTTTCACCGTTATCATTTTAGTCAACTGGGTTAACTTCATCCATTATTTCTGTCAACGAGAAGGGCAATTCGGTCATTTATATGGCCGAATTGTCCTTTTAGTTAATAGAAGAGTAAATTGCCATTTTAGTCCCTGAGTTTTGTCCAAATTTGCCATTTTGATCCAAATAGTTTTATTTTCCCCCCTGGGTCCCTGACTTTTACATTTGTTGCCATTTTGATCACTTTGCCTAACTCCATCTAAAAACCCAGTTACTCTTTTCAATTTAAACCTTTTCAGTTGCCATTTTGATCCAATTCCAAAAAATCAAAAAAATTCCAAAAAATCAAAAAAATTCCAAAAAATTCAAAAAATTCTAAAAAATTCAAAAAAATCTAAAAAATTCTAAAAAATCAAAAAAATTCTAAAAAATCATAAAAAATCTAAAAAATTCAAAAAAAATATAAAAATCAAAAAAATTCTAAAAAACCATAAAAATTCTAAAAAATCCAAATAATTCTAAACGGTTCGCGTCGAAACGGTTCGGTTCGATACGGTACGGGTCGAAACGGTTCGGTTCGATACGGTACGGGTCGAAACGGTTCGGTTCGAAACGGTTCGGTTCGAAAGGGTTCGCGTCGAAACGGTACGGTTCGAAACGGTTCGGCTCGAAACGGTTCGGGTTCGAAACGGTACGGTTCGAAACGGTTCGGGTTCGAAACGGTTCGCGTCGAAACGGTTCGGTTCGATACGGTACGGGTCGAAACGGTTCGGTTCGAAACGGTTCGCGTCGAAACGGTACGGTTCGAAACGGTTCGGCTCGAAACGGTTCGGGTTCGAAACGGTACGGTTCGAAACGGTTCGGGTTCGAAACGGTTCGCGTCGAAACGGTTCGGTTCGAAACGGTTCGCGTCGAAACGGTACGGGTCGAAACGGTACGGGTCGAAACGCTTCGCGTCGAAACGGTTCGGCTCGAAACGGTTCGGGTTCGAAACGGTACGGGTCGAAACGGTTCGTGTCGAAACGGTTCGGGTTCGAAACGGTTCGCGTCGAAACGGTTCGGTTCGATACGGTACGGGTCGAAACGGTTCGGTTCGAAACGGTTCGCGTCGAAACGGTTCGGTTCGAAACGGTACGGGTCGAAACGGTACGGGTCGAAACGCTTCGCGTCGAAACGGTTCGGCTCGAAACGGTTCGGGTTCGAAACGGTACGGGTCGAAACGGTTCGTGTCGAAACGGTTCGGCTCGAAACGGTTCGCGTCGAAACGGTTCGGTTCGATACGGTACGGGTCGAAACGGTACGGTTCGAAACGGTTTGCGTCGAAACGGTACGGTTCGATACGGTACGGGTTCGAAACGGTTCGCGTCGAAACGGTTCGGTTCGATACAGTACGGGTCGAAACGGTTCGGTTCGAAACGGAACGGGTCGAAACGGTTCGTGCCGAAACATTTAATGATTTTTGGATTTTTTAGAATTTTTTTGATTTTTTAGAATTTTTATGTTTTTTAGAATTTTTTATATTTTTTTGAATTTTTTAGAATTTTTTAGATTTTTTTGAATTTTTTAGAATTTTTTTTGATTTTTTGGAATTTTTTGGGATTTTTTTGATTTTTTTGATTTTTTGGAATTGGATCAAAATGGCAACTGAAAACATTTTTTAAGGAAATCCCCAAAATACCCCTGTTACAAACTGGGTTTTTGGATGGAGTTAGGGAAAGTGATCAAAATGGCAACAAAATGTAAAAGTCAGGGACCCAAGGGGGAAAATAAAACTATTTGGATCAAAATGGCAAATTTGGACAAAACTCAGGGACTAAAATGGCAATTTACTCTTAATAGAATTACATATAAAATGACTGAATTGCCCTTTCTCGTTAACAGAAAAAATGGATGAAGTTAACCTAGTGGACTAAAATGGCAACGGTGAAAGCTTTTTGGACCCATAGGCAAAAAATGAAACATTTTGACTAAACTGACACAATAACCCAAACCACAGGGACTAAAATGACATTTAACTCTTATGAAAAGGAGTTACAAATTTAATTTACTAAGTTATTAAAAACAAAAAATACAAATTTATGATTTATGTAAGTTTACCAATATACCCTTAAAATAAAATTAAATACAAATATTATATGACGTAAAATGAAACTTTCTTATTGTCTGAAACTTCTTCTTTTGTCTTCTTATACATGTATGTGTATATGTATATGTGTATATATATATAGTGTGAGGTTCATTGGGGAACACTAAAAAAATGGGGAACCGGGGAACACTCTTAAAAATTTAACTTAACATGTTAAAAATTATTTTTTTAAACATATTTTTCGGCGCTTCTCCTTATATATACTTGTAGAAGCATTTTTAATAAAAAAAATCAAAAACTAAAAATATTAAAAAAAAAATTAAAAAAAGGCTAAAAATTTTTTTTTTAGAAAAAATATTTTTTTTACTCGACTAGATTCTCCTCCTTTTTATAAAGAAAAACGCTGAAAAAAATTAAAAAAAAATTATTTTTAACATGTTAAGTTAATTCTATAAGATATAACTGTTTTTTAAACATTTTTTTATATTTTTAGTTTTTGATTTTTTTTATCAAAAATGTTTCTACTTGTATTTATAAGAAAAAGCGCCGAAAAAAAATTAGAAAAATATTTTTTTTAACATGTTAAGTATAATTTTTAAAAGTGTTCCCCTGTTCCCCACTTTTTTAGTGTTTCCCAATGAACCCTCCCCTATATATATATATATATATATATATATATATATACTAATTGAAAATAATAATTCGAGCCGAACCGAGTTGAGCGGACCTTTGCTCATGTTTGGCTCATTTACAAACCGAACCGAGCAGAGCAGCTCGTTTAACCGAGCGTCAAATCGAATGAGCATTTTCTGAGCAATTTCCGAACGAGCGGCGAGCAATTTGAACGACCCTACTAGTCGTGAGCTAATCAAGGGGTAAACGAGCCATGTCGCTCGAGAGCTAATTGAGGTGAGCTAAAAGTTTGAATTGAGTCGAATTTACAACGAGCATGATCCCAAGCTCAAGCCTAAAAATAAAACTTGTTTAATAAACGAGCTTGGGCCCGAGATTCCTTGGTTGAGCTTGAGTTGGCTTGTGAGCCTATTATATTATATAATTTTATTTAATATTCTTTATATTATATAAGAATAATTATGTAAAACAATAGAACAAAAATAACTAAATTATGTTATATAATATAATTTAAAAATATACAAAAGTAATAAAAGTATATATGTTAATTCTTAAATAATAAGCGAGTCGAGACCAAGCCAAACTGAAGTTCTCGCTCTCACTCTCGTAAGTTTAATTTGTCGAGCTCAGCCTCGGCTCGACTCATTTAGACCCCTAAGTTCTCTCCAACTATTTGGTTTTTAAATTATAAAAAATGTTATTAGTTTTTATATATATGTGTTACCCAAGTGTTATAAAAGTTACTCTTTTACAAGAAAAATATATAAATAAACGAAACAAAACAACCGGCGAGAAGCTGGTTATAAAAGCTAGAAGAAAGTGAAACAATATTACACTTCATTGAAATATTTATTTGGTATATATAAATTATAATGGAAAAAATTATCCGGAGATTAAAAATATCCTTTAAATTCAAATGTTTCTGATGTATCAACGGTTATAGGTTACGAAATTGTTCGTAAAGTAAACTATGTGGATGTGCGTAAACCAATAAAATGACCGGAAGAAAAACAGTTAAACCGTAGGCTTGGTTTATGGTTTCTAAAGAATCCAATTTCAATATCGGTTTGGTTTGGTTTCACGTTAAGAAACTGAACAAAACCAAACTCTTTGTCAGCGTGCCTTTTTTATAGCGTTAGTGCGGATTCCTATATTTGTTAGGTCAAGAACACGATTTACACAAATAATATAACAATATGCACCCACTCACACACACACTTAATCGCAAGAACACATGATTTATAGTGGTTCGATCAAACTTGATTTACATCCACTCTCCACAACTAGATCTCTTTTGTATCAGGTGCTCAAAAAGTTACAGACATGAATGAGAAGTATTTATAGGGGGAACAACTAGGGTTGTTGACTTTAAACTACATTAACAGAGAACACTCCTGCTAGATGCAGAATGAGTATAACACAAAACACCCCTGCTAGATGCAGAAGGAGTGTAACAAAGAACACCCCTGCTAGTCAAATCCTCCACAACCCAACAATCTCCCACTTGGAGGCTTTGACAACTTTAAACTGCACGCCATGCAACTTCATATTCATAGGTACCTCTGTAAACTCTTCATCTTTACTAGTTGTGGGCGGCCTTCTCATCAGTTAACTTGAAGGCCAGTTGAAGCTATGCAAAGCTTCAACTTCTCTAAGGTGACAACCTTAGTCAACATATCAGCTGGATTCTCAGTTCCTTTGATCTTCTTTAACTTCAGAGTGCCATCACTGACTTGATCTCTGATAAAGTGATATCTCAACTGTATATGTTTCGTCTTCGAATGGAAGGCAGGGTTCTTTGCAAGGTATATTGCACTTTGATTGTCACAGAACAGTGCACAATCAACTTGTTCCTTGCCAAGCTCTTTGAAAAAATTCTTCAACCAAATAACCTCTTTGCTTGCTTCAGCAACTGCCATGTACTCCGCTTCTGTGGTTGATAGAGAAACATTTTTCTGAAGTTTGGACATCCAACTTACAGCAGTGCTTCCCACTGTAATGACATACCCTGTGGTGCTTTTGAATGACTCTTTACACCCACCAAGGTCCGCATCCGCAAAACCCTTCAGAATAACATCTTTCCCCTTAAATTTCAATGCCATTTTTGAAGTTCCCTTTAAATATCTTAGCAGCCATTTAACTGCTTCCCAATGTTCTCTTCCCGGATTGGACATAAACCGACTAACAACTCCCACTGCATGAGCAATATCTGGTCTCGTGCATACCATTGCATACATGAGGCTACCAACTGCAGATGCATACGGAACTTTAGCCATTACTGCTTTGTCTTCATCTGATCTGGGTGACTGAACTTTAGAAAGCTTAAAGTGACTTCCCAAAGGTGTGCTTCTGATCTTCGCATCTTTAAGGTTGAATCTCTCTAACACTTTCTCAATGTACTTCTCTTAAGAAAGTGTTAAAGAATCATTTTCTTTGTTTCTGAAAATACTCATCCCGAGTATTTGGTTTGCAGCTCCCAAGTCTTTCATCTCAAATTTTTTAGACATTTGTTTCTTCAACTTCTTGATCTCTGTCATGTCTGAACCGATAATTAACATATCATCCACATAGAGTAGTAGAATGATATAAGAACCCTTGAACTTCTTAATGTAACAACAATGGTCATTGTCACATCTCTTGTAACCAACTCTTCCCATGAAGTTATCAAACTTCAAGTACCATTGTCTGGGCGCTTGTTTCAGACTATACAAACTCTTATTCAATTTGCACACCAAGTTTTCTTTGCCTTTAACCTGAAAACCTTCTGGTTATGTCATGTAGATGTCTTCTTCTAGGTCACCATGTAGAAAAGCTGTCTTGACATCTAGCTGCTCTGGATGCAAGCCCTCTGCTACTACAATACTGAGAACAAGTCTGATGGTAGTCATCTTCACCACTGGAGAGAATATTTCATTGAAATCAATTCCTTCTTTTTGTTGAAATCCCTTGACTACTAGTCTTGCTTTGTACCGTTTGGTACCATCATGTTCATCCTTGACCCTGAAAACCCATTTGTTCTGAAGAGCCTTCTTCCCAGATGGAAGCTTTGTCAAGTGCCAGGTCTTGTTCTTCTCAAGCGACTTCATTTCATCTTTCATTGCAAGCTCCCACTGCAATGAATCTTTCAACCCCATAGCTTCAGAGTAACACTGGGGTTCATCATTTTCTGTCAAAAGTATGTGGTTGACTGATGGTGAGTACCTGTTTGGCGGTCTAGTGGCTCTAGACGACCTTCTTGGTTGAACTTGAGGTGTTTCTGGGGAGTTTGGAGTTGAAGGAGTAGCTTCTTCTTCTTACAAATCATTACTAGAATCATCCCCTAAGCTCCCACTGTCACTTGACTCATCCCCATTTTCTGGAATGTCGACTGAAGCTTCTTTTCTTGTCTCACCACTTTCGAATTCAACATATTCTTTTTGAACTTCTGGTCCTTTGGTGTTTCTGTCTTTATACAATTCGTTTTCATTGAAGATGACATTTTTGCTTCTGATTACTTTTCTGCCTTCATTATCCCAAAGCCTGTAACCTATTTGTTCTGACATAACCAATGAATGTGCACTTCTTGGACTTTGAGTCTAACTTATTGTCACGGTCCCCGACCCGGTTTTACCCGTTTCAGGAGCCGCGGGACAGAAACCCGTGGTATTGGTGTTGATTTTGGCAGCGGTAATTTTAACAGTATCTTTTTTAAACTGAAAATGCCTAATTATTTTATTTTACATTTTGGGATAAACCCCATAATTTACAATAAAGGAATTTCTCGGGGAAATTCCTGTTTTACAAAAACATGTTTACTTATTTCATTTATTGAGCCACATTCTTCAAGCTGGTGTGCTACGCAACACTTTTCCTGGTTCACAGTAAATCACCTGAAAAATGTTTAAAAAGATTTTATCAGCGGGGAAATACTGGCGAGTCATTCATTTTGCACAAAAAGACACATTGTTATAATTTACAGGACTAAGAGCGATTACAATTGCCACTATCTTACAATTATCTGGTCCAGTGTCACCCCCTGGTGACGATGGTCATACCACTAATGGGTCCTTTCACCCAATAGTGATGATTATCACTGTTTAGGTTCGTCCACCTAAAAGTGAGAAAACAATAGTAATGTGCACAATACCCTACTTACTGCCAGTAATTTAAGATAACAAAGACTTACCCCCTGTAAAATATAACTTGAAAATAATTTGAGGTTTGATAGAAAACAGTTTGACAAAAAGAGAATGACTCACATTGCAAGTTTAGTTGGACAGAACCTTGCCTACTGATTTAGCCTTGTAACCTAGTTAAATAACAATGCATACGAAACTAGGTCAGTAACTTAATACAATATTTACAATAAACTCACGAAATCAAAACCCACACAACGAATGACAAAGTACAGCCCGAATTCGGGTAGCACTTAAACATCCATCGGATCGGTTTCAATCGATCGGACATTGTATCGTAGCAGTGATCGAATTAATACCATGTAATCGTAGCAGCGTCTCGACACCTTAACTCTCGTTTTTAAGCAGAATATGTGTGTTTTGAACTAAATTTTCGAACACAGAAGCAAGCCCCATGCACGACCCATTTATAGCAAATTTTTGAGTTGCTCGCGGCCCGCGTAAACATTAAGGGAGTCTTACGCGGCCCGCGAGGGCCACCCTAGCTACGGCTAGGGCTGCCGTGTCACACCGTAGGTCTGCCACGTGTCTGACACATGGCACAAAGCTTATCCAGAACATTGTGAAGCTGTCGCGCCCCGCGTAAGATGTCCTTAAGTCTTATGCGGCCCGCGAGCGACCAGAAAATCTGAATTTCTTGGTTTTTCATGAGAATTAGGGTTTTAGGGGTCCGGGTTTCCACTTACGGGTCGTTTTGGGACATTTTTGCAGGTCCTTACATCCTCCCCACCTTATTTAAAATCTCGTCCTCAAGATTTACTGGAACAGGTGAGGGTATTTTCGCTTCATTTCCGATTCCAATTCCCATGTGTACTCAGGTCCTCTTCTTTACTCCCACTTTACTTTGACCAGTACCAGTCTTTTGTGCTTGAGGAACTTGACCTTTCTGTCTTCTATTTGAAGTGGTTTCTCAACAAATTTCAACTTTTGATTTACCTCTATATCTTGAAGAGGTAGTACCAGGGATTCGTCAGATAAACATTTCTTGAAGTTAGATACATGAAACACGTCATGTACTCCAGCTAGTTCTTCTGGAAGTTGTAGGCGATAGGCTACTGGTCCTATTCGCTGGATCACTGGGAATGCTCCTATGTATCTTGGACTTAGCTTTCCCTTCTTACCGAACCGAACTACTCCCTTCCAAGGAGAAACTTTCAAGAGTACCTTGTTTCCAACTTGAAATTCTAATGGCTTACGTCGATTGTCTGCATAACTTTTCTGACGATCTCGAGCCATTTTCAGTCTTTCCTTGATTTGAGTTATCTTGTCGGTAGTTTCCTGTACAATCTCAAGACCTGATAATTGACTTTCTCCTATTTCTGCCCAACATACTGGAGTTCAGCACTTTTACCCATACAGTGCTTCGAATGGGGCAGCTTCGATACTTGCATGATAACTGTTGTTATAGGAGAATTCAATTAAGGGTAGATGGTCATCCCAATTTCCACCAAAATCTATGACACATGCCCTGAGCATGTCTTCCAAAGTTTGGATCGTCCTTTCACTTTGTCCGTCTGTTTGGGGATGGTATGCAGTACTTAAATTCAGTCGGGTTCCCATTGCTTCTTGGAAACTTGTCCAGAAATGCGAAGTGAAACGACTATCCCTATCCGATACTATGGAGAGTGGGACTCCATGTAAGGATACAACTTCATCTACGTACAACTTGGCTAATCTTTCCATGCTAAAGGTTTCTTTCATGGGTAGAAAGTGAGCTGATTTGGATAATCGATCCACAATTACCCAAATCGTGTCGTTACCTTTCCTGGATTTGGGTAACTTAGTAACAAAGTCCATTGTGATTAATTCCCATTTCCATACAGGCAATTCTAGTTGTTGGAGTAACCCTGAAGGTTTCTGGTGTTCTGCCTTAACTTGAGAACAAGTTAGACACTTAGATACATATCTAGGTATATCCTTTTTCATTCATATTCACCAGAAGTTATTTCTTAAATCTTGGTACATCTTATTATTACTAGGGTGCATGGTATATCTAGATTTATGGGCTTCTTCTAAAATCTTATCTCTTAGATTACCTTGCTTAGGTACCCAAATGCTTTTCTTATGGAATCTCCAAATTCCATCCGTCTCTTGCTCTAACTCCTTTATTCGTCCTTTCATTCCTTCAGCCTCATCCTTGACTGTTGTTTCCTGAACATTTTTCAGTTGTTCCATTATATCTACTTGAAGATTTAATCGAAGAGCACAAATTCGTCTTTGTTTTTCATGATACTTACGACTTAGGGCGTCTGCTACTACATTTGCCTTTCCTTCGTGATATTGAATATCACAGTCGTAGTCACTTAGAATTTCCATCCATCTTCTTTGCCTCATGTTCAATTCTTTTTGCCCAAATATGTACCTTAAACTCTTATGATCTGTATAGACTGTAAACTTACTTCCGTACAGATAATGTCTCCAAATCTTAAGGGCAAAAATTATTGCTCCTAGCTCTAAGTCATGAGTCATATAATTTTCTCGTGCTTTTTCAATTGCCTTGAGGCATACGCAATTACCTTCTTGCGTTGCATCAGCACACATCCTAATTCTAGATTAGAAGCGTCACATTAAACTTCAAAATCTTCTGTCCCTTCTGGTAAGGCAAGAATTGGGGTGTTTGTTAATCTTAGCTTTAAAATCTTAAAGACCTCTTCTTGCTTAGGTCCCCATTCAAACTTAACTGTTTTACAGGTTAGCTTAGTTAATGGCACAACTATCTTTGAAAAGTCCTTAATAAAGCGTCTATAGTACCCAGCTAATCCTAGAAAACTTCTAACTTCGGTAGCTAATTGTGGGACCTTCCAATTGGTGATTTCTTCTATCTTGGAAGGATCTACGTGAATACCTTAGTGATTCACCATGTGACCCAAAAATTGCACCTCCTGTAGCCAAAATTCACATTTCGAGAATTTGGCATAAAGCTTTTCCTTTCTTAATAAGGTTAAGAGTGCATGTAGGTGCTCACAATGCTCGTCCTGACTTCTGGAATAAATATGTATATCGTCGATAAAGACAATTACAAATTTATCCAAATATGGTTTACAGATCCTATTCACCATGTCCATAAATGCTGCAAGAGCATTTGTTAGTCCAAATGGCATGACTGTAAATTCGTAGTGACCATATCTAGTCCTGAAAGCGGTTTTAGATATGTCTTCTTCTTGTACCTTCAGTTGATGGTATCCGGAGCGCAATTCTATCTTAGAGAAATATCTAGCTCCCTGAAGTTGATCAAAAAGATCATCAATCCTAGGTAATGGGTATCGATTCTTAATTGAAATCTTATTCAATTCCCTATAATCGATACACATTCGCATTGAACCATCTTTCTTTTTCACAAACAACACTGGTGCTCCCCAAGGGGATGAACTAGGTTGTATGAATCCTTTACCTAGCAATTCATCTAACTGCTTTTTCAGTTCTAACATTTCAGTGGGTGCTAATCGATAGGGTGCCTTAGCTATTGGTGTAGTTCCAGGAATTAGATGAATTCTAAATTCTACTTCCCTATCTGGTGGTAATCCTGATAGCACTTCTGGGAATACATCCGGGTATTCTGATACTACAGGAATTTCCTTAAGTTCCTTACCTTTAGTGTTAATGATTACCGAAATCATATACACTATTCCTTGTTTTCGTTCATAACTAGCAACTTTCATTACTGAAATGAACTTCATTGGTTTACGTGGTTTATCTCCTGTAACCACAATTATTTCTCCTGCAGGTGTATGAATTTCTATGGAATTCTTATCACAAAGGATTCGAGCATGGTTGGCTACTAGCCAGTCCATTCCTAATACCACATCGAATCCGGCTAAATTAACAGGTAGTAGGTTTGCAGAAAATTTGTGGCCTGAGAGTTCTATCTTTCCTTCTTGAAGAACCTTATCTATGTTAACAGAATTACCATCTTCTGTTTCTACCGTATAAATCTGCCTAAGTTTGGTTAAAGGTTGCTTAAGAGCTTGGCAGAATGAAGTATTTATAATACTTCCGTTTGCACCAGAGTTAAATAATACTTTTGCGTAAACGTCTTGTACAAGAAACGTACCAGCTATCACGTCAGGGATCAGATCTGCTTCCTGGGTAGTCAACTGGAAGGCTCTTGCATTTTTCTTATTAGTTCCTTCAGCAGGTTTGGCTTTTTTATCAGCTGGCTTGACTAATTTTGGGCATTCTGGTCTAAAGTGTCCTGCTTCGCCGCAGTTGTAGCAAATCATTGATTTCTTCCTCCTGCATTCTTCTTCTGGGTGCCCCGGTCTATTGCAGAAATTGCAATACCCTTTACATTTCCCAAAATGCTTTCTTTTACAGGTACTGCAAAATGGCGAGGTGGAGGATTGCCCAGTTCCTCTTTTCTTGAAGTTGCTACTAGTATTAATCCCACGGAATCCTTGGGTGATTTTCTGAGCCAATTCCTTCTTCCTGTTTTCTTCTCGCGTACGTACCAGCCCGTCGGTCAAGGTGTTGGCTAATTCCACCGCATTGTCAATTGTGCGGGGTCTCGCAGCTTTGACGATATCACGAATCTCGCTAATTAAATCCCAAATATAGCGAGAAATGAGTACCGGTTCTGGCGAAGCCAGAGTCGTCACAATTCGGGCATACTCGAAGAATTTCGAAGTATACCCTCGGCAGTCCACCTCCACCATACGGTGGTTCAGGAACTTATTTGTCATTTGTTCCTTTTCATAGTCGGGACAAAATTTTCTTTCCACCAATCGCTTAAATTCTTCCCAACTCATGGCAAAAGCCATGTCACTTCCTTTGGCTTGCAACACCGTATTCCACCATTGCAATGCCTCTTCCTTGAAGAGGTGGGACGCATACATAACCTTGTCTTGTTCGGCGCATTTACTTATTTTAATTACTGCTTTGATTTTTTCTAACCAACGCAGTGCAGCAGTCGCCCCTTCATTGCCTGCAAATTCGATTGGCTTACAGGCAAGAAATTCCTTATAAGTGCAACCAGGTGTTGCAAGTTTCATTTTCTTGAGTATTGGGGCTTGAACCATGTTATTATCATTGTTGCCGCCTCCATTTACACTGTTACTAAAATTATCGTCGCGCGTACGTTTACTATGGTTAGCTTGCGAAAGTTCAACAGGGCTTTTAACAGTAACGACGATTGCCGGGATAGCATTGGCTATTCCCTGGGCAACCATGTTTTCTATATCTTGCCTATTAAGAAAGTGATCCTCATTGTTTTGTTCAGATTGATTAACTTCGTTGACTGGTTGGTTTTCGGCATTTTCCATCTGAATAATTAACAATATATGAAGTTTATTACCATAAAATAAATAACAACCAAACAATAAAGCAATCACACATAATCACGTCAACACATATAGCCAAAATTGTCGTCCTTGCGACTTTTATATTTTTATATATTAGTATGCATCGATACACACCTTTTATTTTACAAGAGTTTTATTTTAATTATTATTATACAATATTATACAATATTATATTATTATTATTATTATTATTATATATTATTATTATTACACAACCACCCCCTCACAGTCAGCTGGCATTTCAGAAACGACGTTCCCGCTCGTCGTATTTCCATGAGATCTTCTCCCCCACATCCCGAATTCTATTTCCTGCATCCACCAGTTCCTCATCATAGTGGCGGTGTTCAACTAAGTTTTCTGTGCTCATAGGTGGGTATGGTGCCGGTTCAGGATCAAACTGGGGAAAATAAACATTAGGATTATTCATGAAATTCTGAAATTGCCAGTCATTTGTCCACCATTCCTCCAATTCTCCGGGTAGAAGTTGGTGATTGACAATAGGGTCCAGAATAGCAGGTTCAAGGTTAATTGGGAGTTGTGATTGGGCAATGAAATTGAAGAGGTTTTCATCGGCCGGTCCGATGAGGTCACAATTTGCCAGTTTGCGATCAAGCTCTTCCCATGGTGGCAATTCCTGGGCTTGCCCGGAACTTTCCCCGATCTCCTTTCCTTTCCCTTTGTCTTTCGGATCCTCAGTCTTTTTAACCTTATGGGCAACTGGCTTCTTCCTACGTCCGCGTTTCCAGTCCAAGATTCTCCTCATCTTTTTCGGTTTTGGTTTCTCCTGCGGCTGGGCCTGGAAAGTTATTGGCTCCTCAGTGTCCGCCTGATAACCGGATAGGGTCCCAGTGGTATCCATATAGGTGGTATGGATGGTAAAGTTTCGGAGTGCCTCCGATAGTTCATTCATGCTGTTAGCACATATGAAGAAACACACAAAAATCCGAATTAAAATTTTATGTATTGTAAAATAAATTTTCACAGAATCACAAAATGGCAATCTGAAAAATTAAGTATTTCTAAATACTTATTTGGCTTAAACCAGTGGCTCTGATACCACATTTTTCTGTCACGGTCCCCGACCCGATTTTACCCGTTTCAGGAGCCGCGGGACAGAAACCCGTGGTATTGGTGTTGATTTTGGCAGCGATAATTTTAACAGGATCTTTTTTAAACTGAAAATGCCCAATTATTTTATTTCACATTTTGGGATAAACCCCATAATTTACAATAAAGGAATTTCTCAGGGAAATTGCTGTTTTACAAAAACATGTTTATTTATTTCATTTATTGAGCCACATTCTTCGAGCTGGTGTGCTACGCAACACTTTTCCTGGTTCACAGTAAATCACCTGAAACATGTTTAAAAAGATTTTATTAGCGGGGAAATACTGGCGAGTCATTCATTTTGCACAAAAAGACACATTGTTATAATTTACAGGACTAAGAGCGATTACAATTACCACTATCTTACAATTATCTGGTCCAGTGTCACCCCCTAGTGACGATGGTCATACCACTAATGGGTCCTTTCACCCAATAGTGATGATTATCACTGTTTAGGTTCGTTCACCTAAAAGTCAGAAAACAATAGTAATGTGCACAATACCCCACTTACTGCCAGTAATTTAAGATAACAAAGACTTACCCCCTGTAAAATTTAACTTGAAAATAATTTGAGGTTTGATAAAAACAGTTTGATAAAAAGAGAATGACTCACATTGCAAGTTTAGTTGGACAGAACCTTGCCTACTGATTTAGCCTTGTAACCTAGTTAAATAACAATGCACACGAAACTAGGTCAGTAACTTAATACAACATTTACGATAAACTCACGAAATCAAAACCCTCACGACGAATGACAAAGTATAGCCCAAATTCGGGCAGCACTTAAACATCCATCGGATCGGTTTCAATCGATCGGACATTGTATCGTAGCAATGATCGAGTTAATACCCTGTAATCGTAGCAGCATCTCGACACCTTAACACTTGTTTTTAAGCAGAATGTGGGCATTTTGAACTAATTTTTCGAACACAGAAGCAAGCTCCATGCACGACCCATTTATAGCAAATTTTTGAGTTTCTCGCGGCCCGCGTAAACCTTAAGGGAGTCTTACGCGGCCCGCGAGGGCCACCCTAGCTACGGCTAGGGCTGCCGTGTCACACCGTAGGTCTGCCACATGTCTTACATGTGGCACGAAGCTTATCCGGAACATTGTGAAGCTGTCGCGCCCCGTGTAAGATGTCCTTAAGTCTTACGCGGCCCGCGAGCGACCATAAAATCTAAATTTCTTGGTTTTTCATGAGAATTAGGGTTTTAGGGGTCCGGGTTTCCACTTACGGGTCGTTTTGGGACATTTTTGCAGGTCCTTACACTTATCCCTATCACCATCTTCTAACAAATCATAAGCACTACAACCAAAGACTTATAAGTGTTCGAGACTTACTTCATTTCCTTGCCACATTTCTTCTGGCAATTTTAAACCCAAGGGAACGGATGGTGAATGGTTAATCAAGTAGGTTGCAGTATTAACTGCATCTGCCCAGAATGTTTTAGACATCCCGGCATTCAACCTCATTCTTCTAGCCCTCTCATTCAGTGTTCTGTTCATTCTCTCAGCTACACCATTCTGCTGAGGAGTTCCTGGAACCGTCTTGATCATCTTTATCCCTTTCTTGGCACAATAGTCAATGAACTGCTTGCTTCCGTATTCACCACCATTGTCTGACTTTAAGCACTTTACCTTCAAATTAGTTTCATTTTCAACAACAGATTTCCATATCTTAAAAGCATCAAATATATCAGATTTATGTTTAAGAAAATAGACCCATACCTTGCGTGTTGAATCATCAATGAAAGGACACAAGATTCACAAAATTCAGTTTCCACTTTCTTCAAGTCTGGAAACTTCCCTTTTCTGAGCCAACATCTTCAATCCCTTCTCGCTCATGTGTCCGAGTCGGTTGTGCCATAAAGTAGATGGACTCGGACTGGTGGTCATGGCATGAACACCTTCGGCATGAATATCTGCCATGTATAGAGTGCCTTTCTTCTTTCCTTTGGCAATCACTAAGTTGCCTTTGATCACTTTCCATTGTCCACCCCCAAAATGAACATTAAACCCTTCATTGTCTAATTTACCAACTGAAATCAACTTTCTCCTCAAATTACGAATAACCCTGACATCTTTCAATGTCCATTTAGTTCCCAGTGAGGTCTTCAAGTCTACATCTCCAATACCCGTAATATCAAGCATTTGATCATCGGCTAAACGAACTTTACCAAAGTTTACCTGTTCATAAATTCTTGACCATATCTGGGCATGAGATAGCATGGAAAGAAGCACCAGAATCCATAATCCAGGATTCCACTGAATTTTCAACACAACATATGAGAGCATCTCCTGATTCTTCAGAGACTACGCTGTTTAGTTCTTTCTTTGTAGCTGGTTTTGTACATTGGCTTCTAAAGTGACCCTTTTCTTTGCAGTTCCAACATTCAATGTCTTTTCCTTGACTGCCCCCTTTTTCTAGACTTTGACATACCTCGATTAGTTCCTCTATCGTTTCTTCTTCCTCTACTTTCTGTGTGTAATAAAGAACTTGAACTGGAAGTTTCATTATTGCTTCTTCATCTGATATCTTCATTTATAATCAAGTCATGAATACTCTCAAAAGTGAGTTTGGTAGTGCCGGATGCACTACTAACAGCTGTGACTGTACCTAACCAACTCTCGGGCAAAGATGATAGAAGGAGCGGCGCTTGTACTTCATCATCAAACTTTAATTCAACTTAGGCTAAATGAGAGATAATTGAGTTAAACTCGTTTATGTGAGAGGTAACTGACATGCCTTCCTTCATCTTAATGTTAACCAACTGTCGGATGAGGAATACTTTGTTTGAAGCAGATGGTTTTTCATACATGTTGGACAAAGCTTTCAATACACCGTAAGTAGTTGTTTCATTGACAACTTTATACGTAACACTCTTTGCCAAAGAAAGCCTAACCACATGTCACACCCCAAGGCGTGGCACTGAGCGAAACAGATTGTCCAAGAGAATTCACAACAACTATTAATTACGATATATTTAACGTTAAAATCCCATACCAATAACATATAAGGTAAAACAATTATTACAGACAGAGTTTCTCAAAAACAAGTAAACTGTTCCGACAACTCAGATTTATTTAGTTTGTTTCTAGACCTCCTACTTCGTTTCATCACAACATACATAACATCCTAATTAACCTGTCACATACGTTAAAACACAGGCAGTACACAGAGTGTAAAGGTGAGTACACAAGTTTAATAGCATATAGTATAGCGAAAATGTTTACGCATAACCAACATGTAACGTGTAGAAATGTGAAGCAAGTAAGCTATCGACAATGACATATGCAACCGACATGATTCCGAGTGTAGAATGCGCAACACATTATCACCACTGTGACCATGTGAAGTAAAACCCTTAACAACCCTTGTCCACGATAGGTGCTGAGTCCAAACTATAGTACTATCGTTGCTAAGGTTTCAGGCAACGATCACTGTGTAAACATAAGATACAAGCATTTATCGAGTCACGTATAACATGCGAGAGCGGTTAGCGTTTTAAAAGTGTTTGCGTTGTTTGTTGATGTGTTTTGATATAGAGAACGTATGTAACACCCAAAAGTGCGGTAAGCGCAAAAAGGGGGTTCGAGTATACTCATAGTGCGTGTTTAGCTAGTAAACATAGTACTTAGATTAAAGGGAGCGCGTGGAGATTAGCTTGAGCATAGAACGGTAACGTAAGTGTTGAACAGCGTGTAGACAGTGTGTCAGATGAGATAAGTGTCGGATGGTGAGTCGGAGGGATGGTTATCCGGACGGATGACCATTCGAACGGATTGCCATTCGAATGAGTTGTGAGTGTTTGTAAAACTTTTGAAGTTTTCGTTGTCGTATAAATCAAGTCATTCGACCAGATGGTCATCCAGATGGATGGCAATTCGATCGAATGGCTATTCGATTGAAAGTGTGATATTCTTTGAAGTTTTGTCAAATTGTTTAAGTGTTGAACTTATAAAGGACAAATCACATGGTCGAATAGTCATTCGATCGGATGGTCATCCGATCGGATGGCTATTCGATTGGTGATCTGATTGTTTTGAAAATTGGTAAAATTTTCTAAGTTTAAAAGTTTTAAGTTTTGACGGAGACGGCATGACGATGTGTCAAACAACGGGAACCACACCAAGACCGGCTCAGTCGATCGGATGGGAAATCACCCCATTCGATTAGACTAACTGTTCTTGACGGAGTTTCATGTTCAACCCGTAAGTCGGTCATCTCTCCGGGGAAATCCGTTTTCAAACTGGTTCTCAACTAGAGAATGAGTAGAGAGCCTGTTTGGGTCTAGATTCCATTGGTTTTGAGTAAAAAGTGAAGAATAGTATAAAATTAGTCCAATCGCTGAAACTTGTTGAGATTTGTGTAAAATAATGTGGAAATCCTTTAGATCTGAACATATCTTGACGGGATGACGTCACACCACAGTTTACATATGAAACCATAATGATGTCACATTCAAGGAGTCAGAATCAGGTGATTTCATGGTGAAAATGTGAGATTTTGATGGAGACGATGATGAGAATGTGTGTGTTGATGATAAAAGTACAAGTTTTAAGAAGAAAACTTACGAAAATAACCTTGAATCGAGTGAAAAGTGCATGAGAATGAACTGGGAGCGTGTTGGTTGGATAAAGCTGTCACATCAGTGAACAGTGATGTGACAGGTGAGTATTTATAGGCTGAGAGGAGATAAGGCGGTGGAGAATGTGGGTCGGATGGCCAGTCGATCGGATGGTAATCCGGTCGAATGTCCATTCGATCGAGTGGTTATTCGATCAGACGACTTGTGCGGGTTAGTTTTCCAACTTTTGTTTCATGCGTTAGCGAGTTGCGAGTAAGCGTTGCGATGAGATAACCACATATCATTAAACAAGTAATCACACAAATCAGCACACATAACACATAAGATGCATAAAAGTAAATCTGCGATTCGAGTTGCGATGAGAGTGCGATGCGATAGCGTTTAGTATAATCATGCGATGTAATGTGCGTTAAAATGCGTTAAATAATGTGCATTGTAATAGCGTTAAATGCGATAACCACGTTGTAAAACAGTGTTGCGAATGCGTTGTAAAACATAGTTTAAAAATGTAGCGAAAACCAATATATGTCGATTACCGCAAAAGGGTTAAACTATTTATCGAATCTCGAGAGTACAGGATAATTAAGCATGAACTGACAGATCTGAGTGACGACCTGACTTTGACTTTGACTTTGACTTGGAAAGTCAGGTTGTTACAGCCTCCCCTACTTTAGGGAATTTCGTCCTGAAATTTAGGCGTAGGCGTAACGAAGAGATGTGGATATTTAGCTTTCATGTCACTTTCGAGTTCCCAAGTGATTTCGGCACCGCATTTGCCTTCCTAGCGAACCTTCACTATAGGAATACGAGAGCATCGAAGTTTCTTAGTCTCTCGGTCCATGATATCTACTGGCTTTTCCACGAAGTGTAATGTTTAGTTCACTTGCAAATCCTCGAGAGGGACTTGCAAATTCTCTTTGGCTAGACACTTTTTGAGGTTCGAAACGTGGAAAGTTTGGTGTACGTTGCTGAGTTCCTCTGGTAATTCGAGTCGGTAGGCCACTTTGCTAATTCTTTCCAGAATCTTAAAGGGTCCAACGTATCGTGGCGCTAGCTTTCCGTTCTTGCCGAATCGGATCACCCCCTTCCAAGGTGAAACCTTTAGGAGTACGTAATCACTAATTTCAAACTCAAGGGGCTTGCGGCGTTTATCGGTGTAACTCTTCTGATGACTCCGAGCTTTTAAGAGATTGTCTCGTATCTGGAGGATCTTGTCACTCGTTTCTTGTAATAACTCAGGACCGGTAATTTGCGCGTCTCCGATCACGTGCCATACAATCGGCAATCGACATTTTCTTCCATTTAATGCCTCAAATGCTGCCATTTGAATGCTAGAGTGATAACTGTTGTTGTACAAGAATTCGACTAAAGGTAAATGCGAATCCCATTTACCAACAAAATCTATAATGCACGAATGAAGCATGTCTTCAAGGGTGCGAATCGTGTGCTCAATCTAACTGTCGGTTTGGGGATGGAATGCGGTACTGAGATTAAGAGTAGTACCGAGAGCAGATTGAGAAGTTTCCCAAAGGCGCTAGGTAAATCGACCATCGCGGTCAGAGATGATGTCACGAGGTGTCCCATGTCGACAAGTGAATTCGTCTGTATAGATTCGTGTTAATCGTTCAACCTTATAGCCTTCTCGTATTGGTAAGAAGTGGGCGGATTTAGTAAGATGATTAACGATAACCTAAATGCTATCGTGACCTGATCGCGTGGTGGGGAGTTTCATAATGAAGTTTATAGCTATACTCTCCCATTTCCACATAGAGATCTCGGGTTGTTCGAGTAAGCCAGAGGGTCGTTGATGTTCAGCCTTGACCTTGGAGCAAGTCAGGCATTTCGAAATGTAGAGAGCGATATCCTTCTTCATTCCTGGCCACCAATACCTGGCACGGAGCTCCTGGTACATTTTGTCGGCACCGGGATGAATGGAATATCGAGATTTGTGGGCTTCAGTCAACAATATCTCCCGAAGGTTATTGCGACTGGGGATCCAAATGCGATCGAGATAGTAATAGATACCATTCGATTTGGTGACAACTTGAGTTTCAGCACCACACTTCATTTCCTCTTTAAAGGTATTCTCAATGAAGCATGCATGCTGAGCGTCGCGAATTAGAGCTTCGAGGTCGTGTTGGGCTTGAATATTATGAACACTATGTAAATAGCTTCATCGGCTGAGAGCGTCGGAAACGACATTTGCTTTGCCTGGGTGGTAGCGAATCCCACATTCGTAGTCGTTGAGAAGTTCAACCCATCTGCGTTGGCGCATATTCAGCTCTTTCTGGTTTAAGATGTGTTGTAGGCTCTTATGGTCGGTGAAGACCGTACACTTGGTACCATAAAGGTAGTGTCACCAAACCTTTAACGCAAAAACAACTGCACCGAGTTCGAGATCTTGGGTTGTATAGTTCTTCTTATGGATCTTGAGCTGTCGAGAGGCGTACGCGATAACCTTGTCCCGTTGCATAAGGACACAACCAAGACCTCGGTTAGAGGAATCGCAATAGACTACAAAGTCGTCGTTTCTATCGGGAAGCGCGAGTACGGGAGCGTAGCAAAGCATACGCTTGAGAGTTTGAAAGACATCCTCTTGTTTTGTTCCCCAAACAAAAGGATTGTCTTTATGCGTCAGAGAGGTAAGAGGAACGGCGATTTTAGAGAAATCAGCGATAAATCAACGGTAATATCCTGCCAATCCAAGAAAAGAATGAACTTCGGACGGGGTTTTCGATGTAATCCAACTCTTAACTGCTTCAATCTTTGCGGGGTCGACGTCAATACCTTGACTGTTGATGATGTGACCGAGGAATTGAATCTCCTCAAGCCAAAATTCACACTTGGAGAACTTAGCATAAAGGCGATTCCCTTAGAGTAGTTCGAGAACTAAACTTAGATGTTGCGTGTGTTCGGCTTTCGATTTCGAATAGATAAGGATATCATCGATAAACACAACGACGAAGCGGTCGAGAAAGGGTTTACACACGCGATTCATCAAATCCATGAAAACCGTGGGTGCTTTGGTAATACCAAAGGGAATAACGATGAATTTATAATGGCCGTATCGAGTGCGAAAAGCGGTTTTAGGGATATCTTCCTCCTGAATTCGCAATTGATGATAGCCAGAGCGTAAATCGATCTTAGAGAAACACGTAGCGCCTTGCAATTGATCAAACAAATTGTTAATTCGGGGTAAGGGATAGCGATTCTTGATAGTAAGCTTGTTGAGTTCCCTATAATCGATGCACATTCGAAATGATCCATCCTTCTTTTACACGAAAAGGACGGGTGCTCCCGATGGAGATGTGCTAGGGCGTATGAAGCCTTTATCAATTAATTCCTGGAGTTGACTAGAATGTTCACGCATTTCGGACGGAGCTAGACAATAAGGAGCTTTAGCGACAGGGTTAGCTCCAAGAATGAGGTCGATTTAAAAATCAATATCACGAGACGAGGGTAGACCAGGTAAATCGTCAGGAAAGACAGCAGCAAAATCACGAACCACAAGTACCTTTTCCATCAGCTTCTTTTCCTTCTCTGCTACTACAATGTGCGCCAAGAAAGCCTTGTATTCATTGCGGAGATACTTGCTTGCTTGAATGCACAACATGACTTTCAGTCCCTTCGAATATACTTCGCCATAAACACAGAGTTGGTCGCCATTAGCAAAAGAGAAACGAATCATCTTTTCGAAACAAACAACTTCAGCACGATTTTCACGAAGAAAATCCATGCCTACTATGATATCGAAGCTACCAAGCTGCATCGGAATGAGATCGATCGGGAAAACGTGATTGTTGAGTTCAAGAGTACAATCAATGTCACACACTGATATTTCCATGTATTGCCGGTGGGGAGTATCGTGACGTAGTTGATATCATCATAGACAATTTATCACAGTTTATATACACAACGGAAGTCGAAAGATAAAAACATTACAAACCGAATGAAAGTAATATCATTTATTACAAAAACGGTTGTAAGGGATCCACAGGCGGATCAAAGTTAAAAGAAACATTGTTCAGCAGATTTATGAACATCTAAGCTTGCAAGACTCTTTATTGATGCTAGGAGTAGCCAGCCTATTCCGTTTAGTACCTGCACTTAACCTTTTTGGAAAATATGTCAGTTTTCACTGGTAAATACAATTAACCGACTAATTTTGAAAATGTTTAAGAAAATCGATTTGAATGCACAAGGCACAAAATATCTTTTATAACTTGGGATAATTATTTAAAAATAAACTTGTTAAAGAATTACATGTTCGTTATACGTTCAGTAGCCCAGGCTGAACACCGGGTTAAAGATTAATTGACACACCACATAATATAATCCCGCGGCGAGTTATTCTCGAACGACGGTTATATCTTTTTATATACGCACCGGCAGGTGTATGCCTACACCCCGTTCTTAAGTCGTGGCCATTTCAATGAATGATGCCAAGGATATCCGGGACATGGTCATTAACCCCCCAAAGGCTTTAAGCAAACAAAACAGATTAAACGGGTCATCTCAATAAATCAACCTTTATATGATTAACAATTCAATGCCCAACTAAGCGGTATTTTATATACCGTACCCCAAGCCAGTATAAGGGAAAATAAGTTAAAAGTATTTACCTGAGCAAATTATATAAATTTATCCCAGGCGTACAAATCATCAAGTGCGAGTATCTTTTACTGGGCTCCTAAATCTGGAACGAAGGTTTTAATTAACATATTAGATTCCTAATGGTCTTACTTTAGACCGGTTAGTTTTAAAGAAAGGTATACGGTTCAAACGCAAGATTAAGCGAAGACCGGATTAGAGTGTGGTTTAGACCCGACAAGTATGAAGACTTGTATAATATGGGTAAACTAAACACATTTTGGATTTTGAAGTGAAAAATGATAAGGTGTGACCCGTTTCGGTTAATTTATGCAAACTAGTTACAAAAACCGTACCGAACGCGATAAATGCATAACGGGTAACCAAATGAGTCATGAACAAGTTTCCTAAGTTAATATGCCTTAAATATGTTGTGATATCAGTAGGAAACCTTCCATTATGCCCAAAACGAATTTAAACTCAAATTAAGCCCCGTAGGGGTATTTTGGTCATTTTAAAGGTTATAAAAGAGATTAAATATTAATCTGAGGTTCAGGTCTGAAATGATTAGTAAAAATATTTAATTTAATAAGTTATATCAGTAGGGTATTACATATATGTGAAACTTATCATTTATAATTAAACTATGCACCGTAGGGGTATTTTGGTAATTTCACATAGGCTTTAAAGGTCAAATTTGGAAATCTGAGTTCAAAACTTTTGCTTACTGTTAAAATATAAAAATTTACTTAAAACATCAGTAGGTATTAAGTCTTATATGTTAAAAATAGTTTTAACTCATACTATGCGTTTAAAACGCGTAAAAAGTCGCTTTTAAGCGATTTTCGGGTTATATAAGGAAAGCTGATATTTTTATCATTCCAGAGGGCTTAAAATATTTTATTTATCATATAAAATCAGTAGCAAAAGATTTGGTATCAATATGTTATGTAAAACTCATTTTATTCAAGAAAAGGGTATAACTGACAATTACCGAATCAAAGCAAGAACCCTATGTTATGCTCAGCTTACAAATAAATAAAAATCTTCAAAAATCCCAAAATATTATATTACATCAGTGGGTAAAAGGTTTGGTGTCAAAATTTGGATTTAAATAGGCTTTATACTAATTACGCCGTTTAATTAATAAAAAGCTTTCATTTTACGCTATTGAGCATAACTCTTAATCTAGACCTCAAAATGATGTCAAATTTTTAGGACAAGTTTATAAATCAGTAACAAAGGCCTTTGTCCTCTCACATTTTCAAAAATCTCGTTTTAAGGTCAAAAGGGCATAATGGTCAACATTTAGGCATATAACAGAAACATGCAAATGAATCGGATAAATTAGGATCCAAGTTGTATAATCACAGAGGGTTATACTAATATGCAACATGGACCTAATGGAAGCCTAAGGCATTTTTAAAACAACCTAAATTGGGTCAGAACTGAAAGTCAAAGCAAAAGTCTATTTTTGCGACTTTCGGTTCCGAACCGAGCCTAAACTCAAAATTGTCGGGTTGAACATGCTTAGACATGTTCTTACATTAATTACCAAGTTATACAAGTGATAAAACAGGTTTCATGGCTTCTACATTGTTAATTACGCGTTTATTTGAAAATTAGCTTTCTGTTGACTTTTTATAATCAAGTTTGACCCGACAATTGACATAGTTAGAGTGGGAATCAGAGGGTGCCCTTTTAAGGGTTTATTACCCACATAATTACCAACTCAAAGCTACTTTCAATTCAAGAATTGACTGGACCATTAGTGATTAATCACTAAGTCAAACCTTAATTACGACGGTTTTGACTTTAGGCCATTAAACTAATAAAACATGAATTAGAACGGTTAAGAAAGCTTACTGAAGTACTAAGCACGATTTAGAAGCTAATGGGATCTTTCTTGAGGTCCAAAGAGCTCCAGAAATTCAGTTTGAATGATTTTCCAAGTGAATGCAAAATGTTGCAACCAAGAACTCATTATATAGTCATTTAGAATGCATGGGATCATTCCAACTAAGTCTACAGATGTTCCTTGATGAGTCCCAAGTGTCCCTATGCATGAAAAACCACTGAAACAGTCCCTGAATTCGAATACCAGGCTTTTAAGGCGGTGCAACTTGCTGTACTCGCAGCTGTACAGAGATTCTGCCCAGGTCAGGCCGTCGCGTCGCGCGACGGCAAAAGGTGGTGGTGGTGGCGCAGCGCCACCATGTGCGTTACCTGACCAGCAACTTTCAATTAATGACATTTCACCCCTTGGACCTTCTAAAACGTAATTTCTTCCATTTTAAGCACTTTTAACCCATTTAACTTTTATTCTTGTGATCCATGAGATATAACCAAACACCGTTAGGTCCGGTTTCGTTAAATGATAACCGTAAACACAAGTTTTGCCTTGTTGACGCTTTTAGCCCCTTAATTACGAAAGTTAACGTATCTTCCTCATACGATATCGAAACCTTGTGAAATTTTTATCACTTATTCTTGCGAGTATAATTAATCGTTACAAGGCTCCGGGTTCGCTAAAAGGTCACTCAGAGGTATAACTTAAACATGTTGACACATTTAACCCTCGCGTCTTGTAAACGTTCACTTTCTTTCACAAACGGTTTCATACGCTTCATGATTCATTCGTTTAAGGGTATAAATATCGTGTAGAGTTGCTGAAAGGCAAAATTATCAAATGTTGACACTTTGTATCCTTATATACATATACTTTCTTCGTTTGTCGACTTTAGTCCCTCATACTCAATCCGTTACACGTTTAAAGTCCATGACATGTGTCTTTATTATATTGGTCGCGTTTTTACGAGGTGTTACAATCAAAGAGAATAGAACTAACAGTAACGGTTCTTCCGGTGGCAATTTCTATGTCGAACGTCGTTGGGAGGTTAGTGCATTTACGGTTGAGGAGCTTTTCAAATTCAAACGACATAAAACAGTTATTGGTTCCAGTATCAAATAAACACGAAGCATAAATACCGTTAACAAGGAATGTACCATTGACAACATTGTTGTCAGTTTGAGCCTGGCAGACATTGATGTTGAATGCTCTTCCGTGGGCTGCTTGTTGTGGCTGCTGTTGTTGCTACTGAGGCTGCTGCTGTTGATGTTGTTGTTGCGGTGGTTGCTGCTGCGGCTCTTGTTTCACCACACGGTTTGGGCAGACATTGGCAAAATGATTCGGGTCACCACAAGAGAAGCAGGCTCGTGCATGAGCAACGAGAGCAGGAGCTGCCTGGTTACCCAAAGGAGCGGGGAGTGGAGCTGGTAGTACTGGAGGAGCTTGAGCTTGTTGACGAGGACCAGTGTGACAGTTCGCTGTGAAGTGTCCATATAGATTGCAGTGAACACAAAAACGGAAAGCTATCCCAGCTGGGTGATGATAGGTACAAGTAGGGCACGGTGGATGAGGACCAGTGTACGCACGCTTAGCAGGCGGTGCGTTGGTCACAGGTGTCGCGACTTGTCGGTTCTGGTTGGGTTGGACGGGTACAACGTTGAGAGGAGCGGCAGTTGCGGCACAGTTCTTGTTGTTGTTACCCTTGCGTTTGTGGTTCTAGCGTGAAGACTTCGAGACTTGAGGTGCTGCGGTTTTAGGAGCGGGAGTAGCAGTGACCTGGTGGAGATTCTTGGTTGAGGTTTTGAAATAACCAGCCAAAACTCGTTTATCATTGATCTCAGCGGCGATTTGGTAAGTTTCTTCAATGGTAGTAGGCTTAGCTGCTTGAACAAAATCGGCAACACAATCGGGTAGAGCGCGAATGTACTTCTTGATCGTGATATCGGGTGTTGACACTTGACCAGGACAGATGATACTGAGCTGTTTAAAGCGGGCGGTGAGACCAGCGTTATCACATCCTTCTTGCTTGATACCCCAGAACTCGTTTTCCAGCTTCTGGAGTTCATGTGGGGGACATAATTATTTCATCATGACTTCTTTCAGTTCCTCCCAGGAGAGTCCATAGGCTGCATCGTTACCTCGCCTGTTGCGTTCTGCTGTCCACCAACCCAGTGCCCTAGACTGGAAGAATCCAGTAGCATTTACAGTGTGGAGGTTGTCTGGGCATCTGCTTTGACGAAGAGTGACTTCAATCAAGTCAAACTACTGAAACATGGCACTGGGCCCATCTTCACCAGTGAAGTTAGCAGGACCGCAGGCCTTGAATTGCTTAAAGCTGAAAGGCGCTTTTGGGGAGTCGCTCTTTGATTCAACAGAGAAGCTGCTCTTCACCTTGTTGATCATACTGACTATCTAAGGTATGACTTTAGCCATTTCCTTGGCGACGAGAGAAGCGATGCGCTTATCAGTATAGTTGCGGCGAGTGGTGCGTGAGGTATGAGAACCAATGACGACATTGTCTACAGTAGACATCGTCACATGGATTAAACGAGATTTGATTATATAGTTTAGCGTTCGTAAAACATCCTTATTATTATTATAAAGCATCAGGAACACGTCAGCAAGTAAGCACATAGTCACGTAGGCACATAAGCACGTAAACACAGTAGCACGTAATCCATGTAAGCACATATTTTGCACGTATTCACCTATATTTTGCACGTATTCACCTACATATTTTGCACGTATCCACATATCTTTCAAGTTCACGAAGCGCGTTCGAGAGTCATGTGTGGTGTTGCGTATCACGACGTATGGATCACACACCTTAGTAAGCACGATGAGAGATAGCGAGCAGTGTAGCGATCAGTATAGCGAGAGTTCTTAGTTTGTCTGCGATTTGTTAAGAATACTGTGCGAGTTGTGCGTGTTTAGTAAAGCGATGATCGGAAAAGCGTACGATCTCCAGAAATCGAAACATATAAAAGTTTAAACACATAAAACACATAAAATCAATAAAGCGTAAAATCAGCGATTGCGGCTTAGAATCGAAATAGATTGTCTTGGGTGTTAGACACTGACTACCCAAAGTGATTCGACTATTCACAATGACCCCGAGTGCACGCTTTGGCCTAATAGACGACACTCATCCTTTCGGTTACTACGCGAATTAAGTCGTTGGAATCCATCGAGACTTTGGTGAGAGTTTTGTAAAAATCCAAAGTAGAGTGGAACGTGTTATTAAGTTGTGGGTTTCACCCCTAACTTAACAACTTCGTTCCTGAGTTGTGTTAAAATCACGAGATAGAGATGGAGAATTTCGTCGAGATATGGATTTTACTCCTGACTCAACGAAAGATTCTCGTGCTGCGAGTAAAAATTCGCGTAGAGTGAGTGATTCTATCGAGATTTCTTGGTTTTCACACCTAATCTCGACCAAATCACTCGGTTGTGTTATGCGAGTGTTTTTCGAAAACGTGTGTGTTGTGTTAGCCTTAGAAAAGGCAATAGTGCATTTTCAGCCTTAGGAAAAGCTGCTTTGAACGAAGCTGTAGTATGCTGTGTTAGCGCAAGAATGTAGTTTTCCAAGCGAGAGTATCGAGAGTAAGCTCGTGCAAAACCCCTACTGGGTTTGCACAAGGCGGTCTGTTGGTACTTAGACTATAGACTAGGTAAATTCTCAGACATCGAACCCAAACTAGGTCGTGTCTTTCCAAATTCCCTATGGTTATGGCTCTGATACCAATCTGTCACACCCCAATCGATGGCGGAAACATCGGGGCGTGGCACTGAGTGAAACAAATTGTCCAAGAGAATCCATAACAACTATTAATTACGATATATTTAACGTTAAAGTCCCATACCAATATCATATAAAGTAAAACAGTTATTACAGACAGAGTTTCTCAAAAACAAGTAAACTGTCCCGACAACTCATATTTATTTAGTTTGTTTCTAGACCTCCTACTCCGTTTCATCACAGCAGGCATAGCATCCTAATCAACCTGTCACATACGTTAAAATACAGTCAATACACAGAGTGTAAAGGTGAGTACACAAGTTTAATAGCATATAGTATAGCGAAAACATTTACGCATAACCAGCATGTAACACGTAGAAATGTGAAGCAAGTAAGCTATCGACAATGACATATGCAACCGACATGACTGCGAGTGTAGAATGCGCAACACATGATCACCACTGTGACCATGTGAAGTAAAACCCTTAACAACCCCTGTCCACGACAGGTGCTGAGTCCAAACTATAGTACTATCGTTGCTAAGGTGTCAGGCAACAATCACTGTGTAAAAAGAACATACAAGCATTCATCGAGTCACGTATAACATGCGAGAGCGGTTAGCATTTTAAAAGTGTTTGTGTTGTGTGTTGATGTGTTTTGATATAGAGAACGTATGTAACACCCAAAAGTGCGTTAAGCGCAAAAAGGGGGTTCGAGTATACTCACAGTGCGTGTTTAGCTAGTAAACACAGTACTTGGATTGAAGGGAGCGCGTGGAGATTAGCCTGAGCATAGAACGATAACGTAAGCGTTGAACAGCGTGTAGACTGTGCGTCGGATGAGATAAGTGTCGGATGGTGAGTCGGACGGATGACCATTCAAATGGATAGCCGTTCGAATGAGTTGTGAGTGTTTGTAAAACTTTTGAAGTTTTCGTTGTAGTATAAATCAAGTCATTCGATCGGATGGTCATCAGGACGGATAGCCATTCGATCGGATAGCTATTCGATTGAAAGTGTGATATTCTTTGAAGTTTTGTCAAATTGTTTAAGTGTTAAACTTATAAAGGACAAATCACCTGGTCGAATAGCCATTCAATCGGATGGTCATCCGATCGAATGGCTATTCGATTGGCGATCTGATTGTTTTGAAAATTGGTAAAATTTTCTAAGTTTAAAAGTTTTGAGTTTTGACGGAGATGGCATGGCGACGTGTCAAACAACGGGAACCACACCAAGACCGGCTCAGTCGATTGGATGGGAATCACCCCATTCGATTAGACTAACTGTTCTTGACGAAGTTTCATGTTCAACCCGTAAGTCAATCATCTCTCCGGTGGAAATCCGTTTTCAAACCAGTTCTCAACTAGAGATTGAGTAGAGAGCCTGTTTGGGTCTAGATTCCATCAGTTTTGAGTTAAAAGTGAAGAAAAGTTGAAGAAAACTATGAAATCAGTCGATAATCATTGAAACTTGTTGAGATTTGTGTAAAATAATGTGGAAATCCTTTAGATCTGAACATATCTTGATGGGATGACATCACACCACAGTTTACATATGAAACCGTGATGATGTCACCTTCAAGGAGTCCGAATAAGGTGATTTCATGGTGAAAATGTAAGATTTTGATGGAGAAGATTATGAGAAAGTGTGTATTGATGATGGAAGTACAAGATTTAAGAAGAAAACTTACGAAAATAGACTTGAATCGAGTGAAAAGTGCCTGAGAATGAACTGGGAGCGTGTTGGTCGGATAGGGCTGTCACATCAGTGAACAATGATGTGATAGGTGAGTATTTATAGGCTGAGAGGAGATAAGGCGGTGGAGAGTGTGGGTCGAATGGCCAGTCGATCGGATGTCCATCCGATCGGAAGGGTCATCCAGTCGGATGTCAATTCGATTGAGTGGTCATTCGATCAGACGGCTTGTGCGGGTTAGTTTTCCAACTTTTGTTTCGTGCGTTGAGCATTGCGTTTAAGCGAGTTGCCAGTAAGCGTTGCGATGACATAACCACATAAAATTAAACAAGTAATCACACAAATCAACACGCATAACACATAAGATGCATAAAAGTAAATCTACGATTCGAGTTGCGATAAGAGTGCGATGCGATAACGTTTAGTATAATCATGCGATGTAATGTGTGTTAAAATACATTAAATAATGTGCGTTGTAATAGCGTTAAATGCGATAACCGCGTTGTAAAATAGCGTTGTGAATGCGTTGTAAAACATAGTTTAAAAATGTTGCGAAAACCAATATATGTCGATTACCGCAAAGGGTTAAACTATTTATCGAATCTCGAGAGTACAGGATAATTAAGCATGAATTGACAGATCTGAGTAACGACCTGACTTTGACTTTGACTTGGAAAGTCGGGTTATTACACCATACCCAAAGCTTGTCTATCCAACAACTTCCATTCTTCATCATACATGTCATCCGGTTGTTGTCCCAACATAGGCATATGCAAACCCTTTTGATACAACAAAGCCTCAATTTGCATTCTCCAAAATCCATAATCTAGTACCATCAAACTTGTCAATCTTGATTTTACTATCTTATGCCATTTTAAAGAACAATTATCAATTTGCTACAAACTAAACGAATTTGTACTGCTAAATGATAATTATACTAGCGGAAGCAACAAACGGAAACAAACACTTATCTGTTTCAAGCTTTGAAATGGCGATTGAACAAGGTGATGAGATCCTTGTCAAAGTTGAGGGGCCTGTTTGCAGACAAGAGAAACTTGATTCCCTTTAAATAAAAAGGAACAAAAAAAGAACGCTGGTTCTCTTTTTCTTCTTCCTGCGACCTGCTCCCAGGAGCTTCACAAAAATCACCACTCCCAAATGCAAAATCGAAACCCCAGACCTTCGATTTTGGAACCCTAGATGCTATATTCAGCAACAATGGTCTCCAATTTGTAACCCTAGGCGACGGAGCAAACCCAAATGGAGTTAGGACTGACGACGGCGGATGTGCTAGCGACGGCGAGAAGACGAGCGGCAACGACGACGACTACTGGGTCGACAAACCCTAGTCATGACTGCAGAAGATGTCTTCAATCGGAATCAGGAACCCTCCCGACATGTATCTTCTTCTTCTTCTTCTTCACCTCTTTTGTTAGTAGTTTGTGCGAATCAATCGAGAGTCTGTGCTTTGATACCAGTTGTTACATCAAGAACACGATTCACACAAACAATATAACAATATGCAGCCACTCACACACACACACACACACACACTTAATCACAAGAACACATGATTTATAGTGGTTCGATCAAGCTTGATCTACATCCACCCTGCACAACTAGTTCTCTTTTGTATTAGGTGCTCAAAAAAGTTACAGACATGAATGAGAAGTATTTATAAGGGGAACAACTAGGGTTGTTGACTTTAAACTACATTAACAGAGAACACTCCTGCTAGATGCAAAAGGAGTGTAACACAGAACACCACTGCTAGATTGCTAGATACAGAAGGAGTGTAACAAAGAACACCCCTGCTAGTCAAATCCTCCACAACCCAACAATATTCATGTTTAGTGTTCTATTATTCTCGACGACCGTACATGACACCCAATATAAAGGTTTTTCCTTTAGCATTGCAGCCAAACAAAATTTGCTTCCGCGCTTTACGCATATAAAAAATAACTAATAAATTATTTAATTATTACATCCATAATTTAAACACAAAAGTATTAATCCACGAGTTAGAAGACTCTCTTCCTATCACATGTAATGTCTCATGTAATGTCTCATTTTGTCTTAGGTTCAAATAACTAATAGATTATTTAATTATTACATCCATAATTTAAACACAAAAGTATTAGCACATGAGTTGGAAGACTCTCTTCGTATCACATGTAATGTCTTGTTTTGTCTTAGATTCTAGTACCAATTAAAATTGTTTACCGTCTAAACACGAATTGACAAATTTCATAAAAATAACTTATACTTAAGTGACTTATGAATACTGTATTAAAATCCGGATTTTTAATATAACATTTTCAATCAATAGTCACTTAGACTATTTGTATAATAACACTAAGTATCACAATTAATTAATATATTAGGTCGCAAAATTTATGACATGACTGTTGGTTCGGTTCTGTTCAAACATGAAGGAAAACATGAAAACATACATGTTACAGCATTCAATGCAGTGGAGAATCCAGTCAGAGAAGATGACATCGAGTTCGACATAATTGTCACTGTGATCTGGTTCCACCTTAGGGTGCTAACTGATGATGGGGACTAAGAAAACCGACAAGGGAATCGGTATAGGAGAGGAGGTCGATGATGATGATGATGTTATGCTTATGGGTTTTGTGTCTAACTGTGTAACCCCTCAACCTCTGCATAAGACTCCTTTATATAAGCACCCAGGAGGAAACCTAATTAGTTAATAAGGGTAATATGGTCCATCAACAATTACCAACTAATTATTTAATAGGTTATTATATATTTTGACCTATATTATGTAAATGATTATAATGGCTATAGATTAAATATTAAACATAATATATTTAATCTTACATTCTCCCACTTAGCCGAGTAATCATTTACCATGAGTTTTAGATAAGCCTGATCAGGAGTTAACACTCATTTTAGCCTTAAACAAGTACTATAGCAGAGAAATACAGCCGTTGAATCATTATATGACTCAGGACCCCCATTAGTCATACTATAGCCTTAATTTAAAACCTAATCGTTATGATCAAAATACGAGTAAGCCCTTTGTTTGATTTGTAACTTTATTTGTCTATATGTAATTATACCGGTTGAACATATTCTAAGAGACATACAAAATCAAACTGAGGAAATTTCATTAATCATAAAACATAAGCTAGTACAATATGCTTAAATAAGGTCTTTACTAAATCCCATATTCCGAACATGTTCTTCGTAAACCTTAGGAGGGAGACCTTTAGTCATCGGATCCGCAAGCATATCTTTAGTACTAATATACTCGATACAAAGATTATTTTCCTCAACTCGTTCACGTAGGAACAGATATTTTGTATCGAGATATAAACCAGCTCCAGTCGAACTGTTAGTGTTCGAGAAACTAACGGTAACTGAATTATCACAATAAAGCTTCAATGGTCTAGAAATGGAATTAACGATTTTGAGTCCAGCGATCAGATTTCTAAGCAACATTCCATGACAGGTTGCGTTATAAACAGCAATGTATTTTGCCATCATTGTGGAAGTTGTGGTCAACTGTTGTTTATGACTCTTCTATGAGATAGGGCCGCCTGCTAACATAAAGATATAGCCCGAAGTGGATTTCTTGTCATCTTTGCATTTGGCAAAGTCAGAATCAGAATAGCCCACCACTTCTAAATGATCACTTCTTCTATAAGTCAGTTTATAGTCTTTCGTCCCTTGCAGATATCAAAGTACCTTCTTAGCTGCTTTCCAGTGATCTAGGCCAGGATTAGTCTGATAACGGCCTAGAATTTCAGCAATATAAGCGATATCTGGGCGAGTACAGACTTGAGCATACATCAGGCTCCCGACTACTGACGCATAAGGTATCTGGCTCATTTGCTCCTTCTCAACCTCTGTCGTCGGACACTGGAATGAACCGAAAACATCTCCCTTAACTACTGGAGCGACTGAGGGTTTGCACTGTTGCATGTTGTAACGTGTAAGGACACGATCTATGTAAGCCTTTTGGGACAATCCTAAGATCCCTTTATGTCTATCTCGGTGAATTTCGATGCCAATGACGTAAGAAGCATCTCCAAGATCCTTCATGTCGAAGTTATGCGAAAGTAACCGCTTCGACTCATGCAACATGTCTAAACTATTACTTGCCAATAGAATATCATCTACGTAAAGGACAAGTATAGTAAAGTTGCTCCCACTCATCTTGAGGTAGGTGCATTGATCCACTTGATTCTTCATAAAACCTTGTTTCTTCATGACTTCATCAAACTTGAGGTACCATTGACGTGATGCTTTTTTTAACCCGTAAATGGATTTCTTCAGCTTACAGAATAGATGCTCCTGACCTTCAGGTATAAAGCCTTCAGGTTGTTTCATGTAAACATCTTCGTCCAAGTCTCCGTTAAGGAAAGCGGTTTTAACGTCCATCTGATGTAACTCCAAATCAAAATGAGCTACCAGGGCCATGACGATCCTTAATGAATCTTTATGAGAGACAGGTGAAAACGTCTCTTGATAATCAATTCCCTCTTTCTGAGTGTAGCCCTTTGCAACCAATCTCGCTTTGTAGCGTTCAACGTTCCCATTCGGATCCAGTTTTGTTTTGAACACCCATTTACATCCTACGGGTTTCACACCGTTGGGTAATTCTACAAAATCCCAAACGTCATTCTTCTTCATGGATTCAAGCTCTTCAATCATTGCTTTATTCCATTCAGAAGACTGATCACTGCTAATGGCTTCATTGTAAGAGATAGGATCATTGAGCTTTCCGGGATCCATTTCAGTCAGGTAGGTAACATAATCATCCCAATTAGTAGGCCTTCTTTGCCTAGATGACCTCCTGAGTGGATTATCGGGTTCAGCGTTGTCTTGGTTTTGAGCGTTTGATGTGCCTTCGTCATGAGGTATAATGGGTTCTGATTGTAGAGGTGAATTTGCAGTTGGTGCAGTGGCTTCAGGTACAGTAATTGCATTGGGTACAAGAGGAGTAATCGGAGTAATGGTAAGCGACGAGTCTCCCCCCCCCCCATGTCTTGTACTTATTGCAATTCTTCGTAAGGGTTGGTACTGCTCCCACTGACCTTGAAATCCTCCAGCAACGCAGCACGCTTGGTTTCAACAATACGGGTGACATGGGAAGGACAATAGAAACGATAACCCTTTGAGTTCTCAGGATACCCAATAAAGAAACAGGTAACTGTTTTAGGGTCAAGTTTCCTTAGGAAAGGATTGTAAAGTTTTGCTTCAGCAATGCAGCCCCATACTTTCATATATTTAAGACTCGGTTTCCTTCCTGTCCAAAGTTCATAAGGAGTTTTAGGGACAGACTTAGAAGGAACTCTATTGAGTATATGAACAGTTGCTTTTAACGCTTCAGTCCAGAGGAATAATGGTAAATTAGTGTTGGCTAACATACTGCGCACCATGTTCATAAGGGTACGGTTTCTTCTTTCAGCGACACCATTCTGCTGAGGTGTACCAGGCATGGTGTATTGGTTCACAATTCCCTGGCCCTTACAAAACTCATAAAATGGACCAGGAGCTTGACCCACATCAGTATGTCTTCCATAATATTCACCGCCTCTATCTGATCTCACAACTTTAATCTGACGATCTAATTGCTTTTCAACTTCAGCCTTATAATCTTTAAAAGTTGTAAGAGATTCAGACTTCTCCTTAATAAGATACAAGTACATGTAACGAGAATAATCATCAATAAAAGTGATAAATGAAGTATGTCCTGTTATGCCAGCGATTTGGTAGGGACCACTAATGTCAGTGTGAATGAGTTCTAATAAATTAGAGCTCCTAGTGGCACCTTTCTTATTCGCTAATGTCATTTTACCTTTAAGACATTTGACACATGTTCCAAAATCAGAGAAATCGAGAGGAGGTAAGACTTCATCCTTTACAAGACGGTTTAATCGTTCTTTTGAAATGTGGCCTAAACGCTGATGCCACAACATGGATGAAGTCTCTAAGTCTCGTTTTCTCTTTCATCTTTGTGAGTGATTCATTAATGTTATATGACAACAAAGATTTGGAAAAGTTATCTTCTAGTTCTAATCTATAGAGACCACCATCCAGAATACCAGTACCATAAAGAACAGAATCATAGAGGATAGAGAGTTTGCGATGACCATGGGAAACAATAAAACCGTCCATGTCTAACTTTGGTCCTGATACAAGGTTCCGAGTTACCTCAGGAACATATAAGGTATCATAAAGTTTAATACATAAACCAGTTTTCATAACTAATTGTAATGTTCCAATGGCCTTCACTTCTAATTCTCGATCATCCCCAACCTTAAGTGTTCTTTGGTTTCTTTCCAGCTTCCGGATTGAAAGGAATCCCTGAGTTGAATTGGTAAGATGAACCATAGAACCAGAATCAAACCACCAAGAATTAGCAGGAACACTTAAATTATAGGACTCAAGTATCATAAAATAATCGTTACCTTTCTTAGCCAGCCACTCCTTAAAATCAGGGCATTCCTTCTGCATATGTCCTGTCTTTTTACAGAACTTGCAGCGGATATTGCCTAATAAGTTCTTAGAGCTGGAAGCTGCACTTGTATTACGATTAGGATTAGGCCTTTGGACTTTTGAAGCATCTTTCCTTTGATGATTGTTCTTCCTCTTCTTAGAGTTGGAGGTAGTGAAGTTGGCAACATCAGTAGTGCGATCCATCCTCATACGCTCTTCCTCCTGTACGCACATAGCGACCAGCTCACTCATCGTCCATTTGTCCTTCTGATTGTTGTAATTGATCTTGAATGCTTCAAAGGATGAAGGAAGCGAAGTGATGATAAAATGAACAAGGAAACCATCACTGATCTCCATTTCCAGCCCCTTCAGCTTTTAGCCATGTCATTCATCATCATGATGTGCTCGCGAATGCCGCTCCTCCCATCATACTTAGTTGTCACCAGCTTGAGGATAAGGGTACTAGCGTGTACTTTAGACGTCCCTTTGAACTGTGCCTCCACAGAAGCCAAGTAGGTTTTAGCATCTTCAGAATCAGGAATGGCTCCCCTGATTGCATTGCTTATGGACTGCTTCATGAACATGAGAGACATGCGGTTACACCTAGTCCACTTTTCATGAGTTAACTGCTGAGCAGCAGTACTTTGTGGAGTAAGGTCCGCTGGCTTATCCTCTCTTAGGGCATAGTCAAAGTCCAGCAGTCCAAGTGTAAGCATGAGAGCATCCTTCCATGCAGCAAAGTTATCACCAGTCAAAGGTGGAATCCCGCAGTTGGGCGCTGATAGTGGAAAAAAGATGAGCAAGTTATGATACTAAGGAAGAAGTCCTAATGTGATTTAAGGGCATGTTAAACTAAGGCAGGCATAAATAATGACCATTTTACATTATGAAGCCGTGATATTGTCTATTACTAACATCAAAATAATAGACTTAGTTAAAATTCTACTTAAACGAAGACAAATCAGCTTTGGCCAGAAGTGTAATCATTTAAGCATGTGTGCAAAGTGGTTGTAACAAATCCGCTTTGGCCAGAAATTGAGACAATCACTTTAGTTATGCACTTGTTAAGTATGCCATCTATGAAGGAATTAAATCAGCTTTGGCCAGATATTAAGACATTCATGTTTATGATGCACACTTAACATAGCTTTCGTAATACTTGAATGATAAGTAGATGTATCAAGTCAGCTTTGGCCAGAAATGATACATCAAAACTCATTCAAGTTAAGCCATTTTGGTTTTGCAAAACATTATCTGATTCTGATTAACTAATTAAGTAATTACAAAACCAATTCTTTAATAGCAAACCACCTGTTAGCGCGGATCGAACTCCGCGGTGAGTTCGCTGGGGGTGCAGGGGGACAGCGTGCCCCCGCACGGGGTTTGGGGCGGAGCCCCGAGCCAAATTTTAGTTCACATTAACTGCCAAATTTTATGAACACTCATGATTTCGGATGAATCATGTCTTGGATTCATCCGAAATGACTAATTTCGAATCATTTCGGACTATCCGAAATTGATGATTTCGAATCATTTCGGATGTGTCCAAGATGCGTAAGTCGAATCATTTCGGATGATTTCGGATGGTAATACTTAGTCCGAGATTCATCCAAAATGGTCAGTTGTTGATCCGTAATGGGCGAACAATGTTCATCCGGAATGATCAGACGGTTGCTGATCCGTAATGGGCGAACAATGTTCATCCGGAATGATCATCCGTAATGATCATCCGTAATGTGTTCTTGAAGCCGCAAAAACCCTAATTTTGGCAGTTAATAGCTGATAAGATTTAAATCCGAAATCTTAGGGATTATGGGATTGAGTTTCCTGTTTAAATATTAATTATATTTATCTGTTTATTTCGAAAATTATATCCATTAATAGAAAAACATATTTTCGAAAATTTAAGTAGATAAAATGGATCAAACAGGAACAAAAAACACCCAATAGTCCGAATTCATTCCAAAACTAAAGGAATTTTTCGAATTTAATCAAGAACTTATGATGAACCCTGCATCGGTAATGATCCGAAATCATCCGTAATGATCAGAGATGATCCGTAATGATGAAACCCCAGATCCGTGATCATCCGGAATGATCCGGGATGCATTCGAGATGATGAAACCCAGATCCGTGATCATCCGAAATCATCCGTAATAAGGATTTCGGATGGCAAAACGGAATCTGTGATGATTTTTTTTTTAATTCTGTTTTCAGATTTTCGGATATAAAGCAGAACCGACTAATCAACATAGGATCTGATACCACATGTTGGTTCGGTTCTGTTCAAACATGAAGGAAAACATGAAAACATACCTGTTACAGCATTCAATGCAGTGGAGAATCCAGTCAGAGAAGATGACATCGAGTTCGACATAATTGTCACTGTGATCTGGTTCCTCCTTAGGGTGCTAACTGATGATGGGGACTAAGAAAACCGACAAGGGAATCGGTATAGGAAAGGAGGTCGATGATGATGATGTTATGCTTATGGGTTTTGTGTCTAACTGTGTAACCCCTCAACCTCTGCATAAGACTCCTTTATATAAGCACCCAGGAGGAAACCTAATTAGTTAATAAGGGTAATATGGTCCATCAACAATTACCAACTAATTATTTAATAGGTTATTATATATTTTGACCTATATTATGTAAATGATTATAATGGCTATAGATTAAATATTAAACATAATATATTTAATCTTACAATGACATTTTTGTCTTTAAATTTGAAAGCTAACACTGAATAAAATAGGGTCTACATATTTTACTCCACATAATTTATTTTTACACCCTCAATACAAGACCAATACCATATATTATAAAGTTTACATACCACACCTATAGACCCATAAAAGACCTATACTATACTACACCTATACGATACGAAGCTATAGTATAATATACCACACTTATAGGCCTTTATGAGGCCTATATTACAGCTCTTTTAAACTATACTACGCCTATACGATATGATATGATACTATACTATGATAAACTATATGCTACACCTGTAATACACCTAAAGGCTTATGTGAGGACTATACGGAACCTATACTATGCAATAGTACACCTGTACTACGCAATGCTACACCTATAGATCTTTACGAGACCTATTACCCTTATTCTTAAAGAGAAAGGTCGGTGCACAGGGGAAAAGACAATAATGTCTCTTGAACAGTGAAGTCGTACAAGTGTGTGGCCAGAGTTTTCTTCCAGATCATTCATCACTCTGCTCTCACTATCCCGATCTTGCTCGCCATCTTGCAACCATTGCTGTTGTCAATATCTCTCCTTGCTGTTTAGGTTAGTATCAAATTACTTTTCTTCTCTTTCGTCTTCTATATTCATGCTTTGCAAAGACCAGTTTGAGTTTAATGTACTCCTGCATCCACAAAAATGGAAGATACATCAATTAATCATTAGATATCATCAATTAATCATTATACAAGCCTTGAACCCTAATTTTTCTTAACAAAAATTGTTATTATTCAGCCAAAAATGCTTGGTTCCCCTTTGTTTTATGCTCCATAAACTTTTCTTAGGCTTTACTTAGTCTTCTAAGTTTTGTATTGAAGCTGGGTTTTAGGTTTATGCTTCATTGCACTTTAGGTTTTTGATTTCATGCTCCATGGTTTTAAATTTCGTTTCTTGCTTATGGGTTCCTTAGTTCACACCAAGTGTTTGTTTAAATGTCTCAAAGATTGTTTTCGATACTGCGTGTTTAATTACTATACCCCTCCACCTGCTTATTATTACAACACTGCCCCTGCCCCTGCCTATGTTCCGCCGTACGGTAGATATCCACCGTCTCCATCACCGTATACCACCGCACCGCCTCCGCCACGGCCGTACCTTTACGGGTCGAATTCGGATCCGTATTCCGGTTATTACCAGGGAGAATATTACCCGAATACACAGTCGAATACACGGGGTTATCCCGAAAGACAGTCCGGTTACGAAGGCGGTGGTGTAGGTGGACCGAGTGTTCGGGTTGATTACGCGCATTATGAGCAGAAGCAGCCACGACCCGTGCGACAGTCTGGCGATGGCGATGGAGGTGGTGTTGGTTAACCGAGCGCGCCGGTTGATTATGCGCAATATGATCATAAGCAGAAAATAGGAAACGTAGCGTCCGGTTTAGGATTAGGGATGGAAGTAGGTGTGACTCCACAACCGACTCCGGTGAGACAGTCTGGTTACGGCAATGGTGGTGGTGTCGGTGGACCGAGTGCTCCGGTTGATTACACGCAGTATGAGGAGAAGTGGAACGTAGCGTCTGGTGCAGGATTAGGGATGGAAATGAGTGTGGGAGCAGTTAATGAAGGATTGAGGTATGAAGATGAGAAGATTGGGGAGAGAGTTGAGAGTGATGTGAATGCGAGGGAGCTTGATGATTACAGCGGTTATCGACGTGTTGATTATTGATTTACTAACTAACTAACCAACCGGAGTTGTGGTTTGCGAGCACGCTTGGTTAATGCTTTGAGGTAAGTTTTAAGTTATGATTAGAGTAAATTGCCATTTTAGTCCCTGAGTTTTGTCCAAATTTGACATTTTAGTCCAAATAGTTTTTTTTTGCCTCTGGGTCCCTGACTTTTACATTTTGTTGCCATTTTGATCATTTTGTCTAACTCCATCCAAAAACCCAGTTTGTAACAGGGGTATTTTGGGGATTTCCTTAAAAAATGTTTTCAGTTGCCATTTTGATCCAATTCCAAAAAATCAAAAAAATTCTAAAAAATTCAAAAAAAAAATCTAAAAATCAAAAAAATTCTAAAAAATCATAAAAATTCAAAAAAATCTAAAAATAAAAAAAATTCTAAAAAATCATAAAAATTCTAAAAAATCAAAAAAATTCAAAAAAATCCAAAAATCATTAAATGTTTCGGCACGAACCGTACCGTTTCGAACCAAACCATTTCGACCCGTACCGTATCGAACCGAACCGTTTCGACGCGAACCGTTTCGAACCCGTACCGTATCGAACCGTATCGTTTCGACCCGTACCGTATCGAACCGAACCGTTTCGAGCCGAAGCGTTTCGACCCGTACCGTTTCGACGCGTACCGTTTCGACGCGAACCGTTTCGAACCGAACCGTTTCGACCCGTACCGTATCGAACCGAACCGTTTCGACGCGAACCGTTTCGAACCGTACCGTTTCGGCCCGTACCGTATCGAACCGAACCGTTTCGACGCGAACCGTTTCGATACGATACGGGCTCGAAACGGTTCGCGTCGAAACGGTTCGGTTCGATACGGTACAGGTCGAAACGGTTCGGCTCGAAACGGTTCGCGTCGAAACGGTACGGTTCGAAACGGTACGGGTCGAAAAGGTTCGCGTCGAAACGGTACGGGTCGGAACGCTTCGCGTCGAAACGGTTCGCGTCGAAACGGTTCGGGTTCGAAACGGTACGGGTCGAAACGCTTCGTGCCGAAACATTTAATGATTTTTGGATTTTTTAGAATTTTTTTGATTTTTTAGAATTTTTATGATTTTTTAGAATTTTTTTGATTTTTAGTTTTTTTTTGAATTTTTTAGAATTTTTATGATTTTTTAGAATTTTTATGATTTTTAGATTTTTTTGAATTTTTTTGAATTTTTTGATATTTTGGAATTGGATCAAAATGGCAACTGAAAACATTTTTTAAGGAAATCCCCAAAATACCGCTGTTACAAACTGGGTTTTTGGATGGAGTTAGAAAAAATGATCAAAATGGCAACAAAATGTAAAAGTCAGGGACCCAGAGGCAAAAAAAACTATTTGGACTAAAATGGCAAATTTTGACAAAACTCAGGGACTAAAATGGCAATTTACTCTTATGATTATGTTGGTGTATGTGTATGTGTATATGATGTATATGAAGTATTTGAAGCTATAAGAATTTGTTGAACATGATTTGTGGTTTATAAAGTCATTTTGTTTCTGTCAAAGTATGTACATTTGTAAATATTTGTTTGAATGGAACCGAAAACTGAATCAAGCCGAATTTAGGAAGTTTCAAACCAAATAAGAATTCGGTTCGGTTTAACATAATAGGGTTGTGCGTAATGTAACAATTCGAAAATGATTGTGAAAACATATGAGATTTAATTCACAAAATAGGTTTCATTTCCTAGCATGAATGTTGAATGTGTGTTATTCTTTACTCCCGTTTTTGGAAACCTTAAGAGCAGCTTGCTTCATATCTGGTCAATTCAAATCGGTGGGTTTACGACATAGGCAGTGTTTAGTTTACGACATAGGTTTAAATGTCTGATAATAGGTTTTCTTATGTGGGAGTTTAGTTTACGGTTTTTAGAACTGTTTTTTTTTTTTTTTTTTGTCACCTTTAGTCATGGTTAACGAACTTAATGGGCCAAGATGTTGTAACCGAAGATTACGGGGCTAGCACAAACATGATTATTTAAATATCTAGACGAGTCATATGGGTTGAAGAGCCTAACGGGTCAAGTGGGTTGAGTAGTGTGTGTGTGTGTAAACAGAGAATTAAAATATTACTACTAACATCATTGACCATAAGTTAGAAAAGTCTAAAAAATGATAACTTCTTACATAGTATCCTCTACAAAATTCAATTTGTATATATTCTACACATTCATAGCTGCTGTTGATTTAGCTTTGCATAGCCGTGTGAAACAAAGTGCCTCAACCCCTTATTATCAGCAAGAAAAGACAGTGACACAAGTATGATATGATATTTGAAGGCATTGTTTGTTAATTAGTTCCCATGTCAAAACTGTAAATATTTGCTTTTCATTTGATTATGAGAAATAATAAGATATCAACTCTTGGTTATATTTGTTTATAATTTGGTTGGTTAACGTTTTTAAAAGGGTTGTGTAACAGTTTAGTTCAAGATGCTTATAATTATTGTTGATTATACAAATGATCCCTTTCGTTTGTCCGAACTCGCATCTCAAGTTGTAACTTTAGGCTATGTGAACTTAATTTCGTAACAACTTTTATAGTGAAGTAGGAGCTTTGTGTAAAAAAAAAAAAGAATATAATCTTAATTTCGTAACAACCTTTAGCATATGACCATTTCTAACTTTTATTGTTGCGCGTAATATTTTTGGAATTGGATTTCCATTAGGAGACACTGATATAGATAGTAAGCATATGCCAGAGGAAAAACAAACCACTTTGATGAGTTTATTCATAAAAATATATACCCGGTCAGTAATTTATAGACTATTAAAGAGAAAGGTCGGTGAAGACCTTTCTCTTTTTAACCCTCAAGTTTTTGACTTTTTCATTTCTTTAGGGCCCTTACACTTTCAAGTATTTTCACTTTACACCCTTAATCTTTTGACATGAAACAATATTAACCCTTATCTTTAAGTAAGTTGCATATTCACTTCTAACTTTCAGTAATTGACAACTTTGACCTTCTTAACCTTTTCTACTTAATAACTTGACACCTCCTTTGGTTTAAATGACTTTTACGACTTTACACCGCATGGTGGACAAATTATTATATTTTTTTTATCTATGTTCTACTTATTTTGTGTATGTCCGTAAATTGTATTTGAAAGCAAAGCAAGTCAGGTCAAATATACTACGTTTTCATTCGATGGCGATGTATTTTTTTAAGTAAAGAGTCGGGTCAAATATACAGTATAAATACGAGTTATTTTAACTTTCGACGCCGCCGCAACGCGCGCCGGGTCAAAATCCTAGTACTATACTATGCTATAGTATACTAGATCTATACGTATACTATAGTATACTAGATTATACTACACCCGGTCTATACGAGGCCTATACTACATCTATACTATGTCTATAGGTGTATACGAGGCCTATTCGCGGATCTATACTAAACCTATAGCTCAATACGAGGCCTATACGAGACTTATATATATTACGCGATATTTTTTATTAATATTCTCTAAAACACGATTAATTTACACAACGTTTTTTTATTATCTTTATAATATTTACTTAAGTTTTTTTTTTTATTTTTTTACGAAAACGAATTGTATAATAGTGTTGGTAAAAAAAGAAAGAAATAAACCCTTCTATACGTCTCATATTAACCTACACGCAGCGTATACTTTCAATCGCCAGACCAGAACTCCCACTAGTCAATTTCTGATTTTGAGACAACCCTATACACCACGTATTGTCCTATACGCGATTGCGGGTGTCCAAATAGACTGATGGGGGTATGTGAATATATTCATCCATAAAATAAAATAAAAGGTGATGTAAATTTATTTAACTAAATGTAAGGTTACTCTTAACATATAAGTTACTGGTTGTGATAATTATAAACCAACAATCTCTATACAATATTAGGCCATGTGTAAAGGGGTCACGTCTTTGTTGATCTGGTCGTGACCCCTCCATGAAACACCGTTCCGACCCAAGTTAAGGGTGTAAGAAGCCTTGGGTCTAATCTGTTTCGCACCGCAACACTTGCAGTGACCACTAGAGAATACTGAATTATTTTGGAGCGTCAATTTTAAAAAATAACAAGTGTTAATTTTGTAGGAACCGTTCACGTAAATAAATAAAATAAAGCAAATTTTATTCATTGATTACAATACAAGAAAGAAAGAAAGCTGAAAAAATAAAATACTATTACAATTGAAATAAACAAATACAAGAAACGGAGAAGAAATAGAAAACAAGCTGGCTGAGTCACGTGTTCAACATTCCCTTAAAACAAATCCCGAGTCTCCCAGGAGTACTCGTTTTGTTTCCCAGGATACAACAGCCGGAGCAGTAGTACTGCCGGAGCTGGCCTACAACCCGAAGGCTACCTTGAAGTGAGCAAGAAGAAGATCAGAAAGTTGTAAAGAGAAATTTGCATGTACTGATGTGTTGCGGGTGTCCTTCTGTAGTGGAGGAGATGCTGTATTTATACAACATCTGAATTGAAACAGCTAAAACAAATTAAATGGTGAGAATTAAATTGCATTAAACGTGTTCAATGCAAGTTAATTCGTCATTTAATTCTCAGTCAAGGCCTTTGACTCGACAGTTTCAATTGCTGAACTGTAACTGCACTATCATTAAATGCTGGAAGCTCTTACGCGTGTGCGCGCAAAACACACTGGTGCGCGCGCAGGTCTACACACTCATGCGCGCGTACGCCACGTCACCTGTGAGCCTATACAAGCACGTCACACAGTTGCGCCGTATTGGCTCACTCTGGTGCGCCGTGTACGTCACATTTGGGCCCATGCACCATGCGCGCAACCGCGCGCCTTCATGCCACGTGTACTCGCGCGCGGACATGCTAGACTGCATGCGGCACTGCGCGCGGACCCACCAGGGTCATGCGCCTGCATGCCATGTCACCAACCACCTAGTCCTAGCAACCCTTGTGTTCCACCACGCACACGTGGTAAAAAATACAAAGCCGGCTCTCAAGTGGCTCGCGGCGATGCGAGTGTGCGAAGTGCACCATCAAAGCGCCACATTGCGCCTCATCGCCCACGCTACGCACGCGTGTGCGAGTTAGGGTGCTCCGCCGCACCCTTCGCGAGTACACTTAGTGTGTGCTTTCATGAAATAATAACGATGGAGAGTTCCCACTTAAATACTCATTTAAGTTTCATCTCTCCTCCTATGTGGGACAAGGTGCCACTTTCCCTTTTGTTTCAACATTCAATGTTTCAAACACCAAACTTTGAGCATCGATGTCTCATTCATTTTAGCTCTGTTTTGGACGTGGTTTAGTTCGTTGCGAAGCTCTTCCAACACATAACGCAAACCCACAAATAAATATATAAATAAACCTCTGTTTCTTATATTTATTTATAGTCAAAATAGGAAAAAATCATTTTCCTATATTAGTGAAAAATGCTATTTTCACCAAATTTCCAACAAACTTTTTGTTCATTTGATCATTTTTTACACCTCACCCACTTTCTTTTTTGTTATTTTTACTTATTTTATTTAAATAATATTTTAATGAGTGGTGTGTAATGAAAACTTATGAAACCATTACATACTAAAGGTGAAAACAAGTGAGTGAGTACGTGGCATACAATACTAGTGTGACACTCACTTCTTGACGTTCAGTGAAAGTGAATGAAACTATTACACATAGCCTTATTGTATGAGCTTCTTAGTTACGGTCAGTGGTGGATCCATGATTTTTTCTTGGGGGTGCGGAAAATTTTTAAAGATTTTAGACCCCTAGCTATATAAAAAAATCGGTTCGTAGCGGGTCGGATCGGGTCGGATCATGTAAAACAAGTAAAAACAAACAAACAAAGTTTCATAGCGGGTCGAATCAGACCGGGTCGGGTCCATTTCAATTCTCAAACAATCAAACCCTAGTTCCTAACTTCCTATCACATTAACAAACAAAAAAACATCAAAGTTCAAACCATCCCTACTTTTATTTCTCTTAATCATTCAATAAAGGAACAAAAAACTTATCTATAACATACATTGGTCTTTAATTAGAATAATCCGGCAAAAAAAGTGGTTCAACCCCTTTCCTCTTGAGAAATCGCGGTATAACTTCCCTACTCATTGTTCATTCCTAATCCTATCACATACAAAATAAACAAGGATCTTCAAGTGTTCAACCATAGCCCATGTTCCTTAATTTTCAATTTAAAATTTTGAATTTCAAGCCCTAGTAATTATTATTTGTCAACCAACAATCATATAATCAACAAACATGTTTGCCAACCAAAATTTGGAATTTCAAGCCCTAGTAATTATTATAAGCCCTAGTAAAAAACATGTACCTGTCAGGAGCGGCCTGAATTAACCAGTTTGCAGCCGAAATTTTGCAGTCGCCGCCCGGAATTATGCTGTCGTTGGGCGCTGAAGTGAGGCAGAGGGAGGGCGGGAGTCGCTGGCAAGTGGCAGCGATTTGGGTTTTTTTTTTTTTTTATTATGTTGACTGGTTTGTTTAACAAAACTAGTTGGGTTGGGCTTGAATGGGTATTAAGTTATTGGGCTTGATGGATTGAATTTAAGTTTTATTAAAGGGGTTAGTAGGCTAACTTGTTTACATAATTTGATCGGGTTTCAATCCGAGTTCACAATTTTTTTACATAAATTCCTAACATTTTTTCTAAGGGGTGCGCACGAAAATTTCCAAGGGGTGCGGTCGGAATTTTTCAAGGGGTGCGGACGAAAATTTCCAAGGGGTGCGGTCTGGATTTTTCGCGAAAAATACCACTAATTTTTTTTTAAGGGGTGCGGCCGCCCACCCACCCCATAACTTGGGTCCGCCCCTGGTTACGGTCGATTCTTAGTTACGGTCAAAGAGAGACGAGAAATGTATTTTTCTTATATAAACCAAGGCTCTTTATCTTGCCATTATCTTTATTATAAGAAGTTTTATCTTTCTTTCTTTTTCTTCAAAACACCTGTTATAAACACTTTTAATTTATTATATACATTGATGCCATTAGGCTACGACTCTACGTACAAACCCTTTTGTCTCACTTTTTTTAAAGTAGTTTATAACTTTTACAAGGAGCCAGTCAAGTTTGATAAAAACTTTGTCAACCCAAAACACTGAATAGCTCGAATATATATTTTTCAATAAAATTTGATCCATGCTTAATCTACTAAATTAATTAGCACATAAAGAAATTCAGAAAAGCTAATAATATTTAATCTGGAAAACAATAACCTCATGAACAGGAAATTGAAAGGAACAGAAAATGAGATCCTTCGCATCGCAGTTCGCATGCAAAATAGTACACATAAAAGTTGAGCTCCGACAGCAATGACATACGGGGCCGCCTGTACATATATGCTTACATATATTTGTATTTATACTTTTGTACGTGTTTGTTTGTGTCTTTTAAACGTGCGAAAAAGCAACGTAGCCACCAACCTGGTACAGTCTAAACTCTAAACTATATTGCCTCCTTGATATCATACAATCAAACATATTTAATAAACTCTACCCCTATAATCTTGTTCTCTTGTCGCACCCCTCAAACCCTAAAATACCCCTATCTTTTCAGTTCATTAACAACTTTTTTAATTCAGATTTTGTAAGTTTTTTATATTTTATGTAGAAGGTAAACAAAAATGATATTTTAATTATCAACTATAAGGTAGAGTATTTTGATGCATGTATACGGACGGGTTTTGATTATTCTAGTCTTATAACTGACTATAATATAAATTGAAACATATACTTTGTATTACACTCGCCAGGTAGCCAATATTACTTATAATACATCGGATTTGTGAGTATACTACGGGTACCGTATTAGGTATATTCGTCTTTGGTGTTATGTGGTTAAAAACCATCCATTAGGAATTAGGATGTCCACTAATCCAAAACTCGATCTTAAAGTTATCTCAAAATCCCTTGGGATACCAAATTTATAATTGTTTTTTTTTTTTTTTTTTTTTTTTTTTTGACATAAACGATTGATATAACCAGATTTTTTTTTTTTGACATAAACGATTGATATAACCAGAAAACTTGTTAAGTTACATCAAAACAGAAGGTAGACGGGCAACAAGCTGCGCCGCCAACCCTTTCTGAATTGCAAACCCCAACCTCCCGAACACAAACCCCTGCCCCCTTGGGGTCGAACAATTGCTGTGGATAATTGTATATTTTAAAATTATATAACGTATTAATGTGTCATGTTGGATGTGGATAAACATATTTGGATAATCGAATATGTATCACATAATCATGTATACCCGTCCCCAACCATGAAACTTTTTAATATTTAGTCTCATATTCAGTTATACCTTCTATTACTCATTCTTAATCTATTAAGTTTTAGGTTTTCTTGGAGTTTTATTTTCTATTCTTATCATTTATCTTGTTTCAAGTTTTTGAAAAACAAGTAATATATTATTATAGGATTTTTAAATTTCTAACTATCAAAATAAGGGGTGTGTTATACTCTTACCGTTTTCTTTCTAATCTCATATCATTTTCAAACGACACTTTGAGGTTGTATCAGGCGGCCGTTTAATACTTAGAGCCTGCGTCATAGCTCCACCTTTAAGCGCTCCTAGGATTCGACAAACACGGTCGTTTCGGATGTGTGAATGGCATGGCAACAACCTGACAAGTTGGTCTAGTGGTTAGTCACTTGGTTTCTCTCCTTGAGGTCCCAAGTTCAACTCCCACTAGCATCACTTTAAAGGACATTGGTAGTGGCAATGAAGTTTAGAACTAGGCCTCTCTGGAGGTTGTTAGTTTGAAACCCAGGGTTTTTCCTGGAACTGGTGACTTGGTGGCTTGGGTATGCATCCAACTATAATCATTATGGAGAAGCAGATACATTTGCTCAATTAAAAACATCCCAGAATATTTATCCAGTGATTTGGTTTGCTCTTAAAAATAATAGCATTACAACAATGAATAAATACAAAATGATGTGTTTAAAAAGATATGATTTGACGACAAGGTAGAAGCCTACTACACATGAAACATCTCTAAAGATTAATAAATGTATTTCGATATATACTTGTATTGAAATACGAGATTTCTGTCCCCCACACTCCTCCCTCTACCCGTTGGTCAATCCCTATATAAAACACCACACCATCAACACCGTATCATTTCATACACTCCCATATCATCATAATCATATACTCATCATTTCCTTTACAACTAAAATAACACAATGCAATATCAAGCAGCCACTGAATACTACTACAACTACACACCGGTAAGCTACCAGTACTACCCCACGGTAGCAGTTGATCCACTAGAGAGGGTGGCCAAACTGGCGGCCCAAAATGCGGTGGTGATATTTAGTTTGAGCACTTGTTGCATGTGCTATGCCGTCAAGAGTCTCTTTTCTGGCATGGGTGTCAACCCGACTGTGTACGAACTCGACGAAGATCCCGTCAGAGGAAGAGAGATCGAGAGGGCGTTAGTTAGACTTATGGGCAGCTCTACGGCGGTGCCGGTGGTGTTTATTGGTGGGAGATTGGTGGGGTCGATGGATAGAGTGATGGCTTCACATATCAATGGAACTTTGGTTCCACTTCTTAAGAAGGCTGGAGCCCTTTGGCTTTAAGTAATAATAGAATGTTTGATTATCAGTGTTAGTTAATTACTTAATTATGTAATGCGAATTTAAGAAAGTTTAGTGGTCTTCAACTTTTTTTTTTTTTTTTTTTTTTTTTTTTTTTTGTGAACTTGCAAAGAAAAGTTTTATTCAATCAAGTGAGGCCAGAAAATAACTAGCCTCACCACCATATATATATATACAATCCACCAAAAAAACTACCAGCCCAGATTACATAATCTAAACCCATACCAAACATAACATGTAGGAACTAGGTTCACGTTTTTAATAAAATATATTACAAAATATATATAATAACGAGACTCTCGTTATTTGTGGGAAATTTTTCTAGTACAATACCGGTTACATAAACTAAATAAACAAATGTAAATACAATTTAATTGTACCAAGCATGATTCAAGTCGATGTCTTTGGAAGAACTTCAACCGCACCTTCTTGTGCAATCCATCTTGGCTGAGACTCTACTACAAGACAAGCAAAAAATCGTTGACGGTTTTGGTTGAGGCACGTGTTCAACACGCTTCCCTTAAAACAGATTCCGCGCCTCCTCTCAGACGGTCTGTCTCCCAGGGTACAACAACCGGAACAGTATGTGTACTGCCGGAGATGGCTCTCGCGCCCAAGATTCCACCGGGTATAATGGTGTTCATAAAATAGGAAATATTTAGAAGTGTAAAAGAATAATTTAGAGAATACATTTCTCTAAATTTTATCCAACAAAGACAACTTGCATGTGTGTATAGTATTTCTATTCCATCTCTCAGAATGAACCGTGTTCCTATACTTATACACAATGTAGTCTACACATAATTAAAACCCATTTAATCTTGTAGTTAATACTGTATTAACCAAGATAATTAATCTTGTAACTACAAGACCATAAAAAGGTTTTAATCGCATTAAAATGGAGTTGAAGTGGTCAACGTAACTTTCATATCAATTCATGACGATCATGTAACTAACGGAGACTAGGTTGACTGATCGTGACCAGCGCCCAAGCGCGCTGCACACTATACAGTCGGATCCACGCTTATGCGAGCCGTAGGCCGCTCGTATGCTAGACGCGCACACTGCACTAGATCCTGCGCTATGCGCGCGACACCCAAACCAGTGCGCCTAGTTACTACAGCAAACCTGCGCACGCTTGAACTGCCTGCCAGTCCGCGCGCCACGCTTCAAGGATCTCACGCCATGCCATATGCGCGCCATACGGATGCCACTAAGCATACCAGGACGCCACCTGGTCATGCGCCATCCGTACTCGCGCGCCAATGACGTGCGCCATGTGCCTAAGGAGCTCGCGCCGCATCCACATGCGCAATGCCATGACATCCGCCTACGCCACCCAAGGGTGCGCCATAAGCAGACCCGCCATGTATCTGACCACGCGCTCATGGACAAAAATACAAAGGCGGTGTGCGAAGTCCAAAGTGCACTATAGCCTATAGCCCACGGCACGCGCGCATATGTGCACGAGTAAGGGTGCTGCGCACCCTTTAGTGTCCCCACTAGTGTTTGCCTTTAAGGAAACAATATACAAGGAGTGCTCCTCCTTATAAACCACTTTAAGTTTTGTCATCCCACCTATGTGGGACAAGTTGACAAAACTAATCCATTTTATTCATCTTTGTTTGTTCCAAACATACAACTTCAAGCTTCGATATCTCATTCATCTTAGCTCTATTTTGACATAGTTTGAACACAAACCATAAATAATTATTTATACAACACATATATAAAAATTATTGATGTCCAAAATATTTAGTGAAAAACTCATTTTCACTAAAATTTCCAACAATCCCCCACATGAATGGAGATCGATTAAAACACACAAAATTTCCCGATGAAAACTCGACAGTCGAGTATTGCAGGATATGTAGGTTTTGCCTTTGAACCTTCCTTTGTGAAGCATAATTAGTCTACTAGGGTTTTGTAGACGTGATGTCCTTGAACAACCCCCCATTTGTGTAAACGACAATATACATTCACACAATACTTTCCCTAGCTGGGCCATCCCCTCACTATCGTGTCCTATAATGGTCATGGAGCACTTTCCTGGTTCTGCGGGAGCTCTAGGAATTATGCCCTAATTCCATTCGAAGCGACCACACTTCTCTCCAACATAGGTGATTTCCCTTTAAATCATTAAAAGCATTATGGTTTACTATGATTTGCACAAATCATAAAACCACATATTATGCTTAACCTCACAACAATGTCACTGAATATTATAGGAATGGACTAGGACGTATTTAAACACCATTTTATAGTTTTAGGGGGATATATGAAACATATAAACTAGCTTATATATAAACATATATATTAGCTACGCCCCCACAGTGACTACCCTTCGGTTCATGATTAAGTTGGCCTATTGAACCTAGATCTTGGGATCTCCAGTCAACTAGGTTAGGTTTCCCTCATGTCCCTTTTTTCCATGGCTTTAGTCCCATTCCACAACCTGATCTCTTATCAACCCACTGGTTATTGGATCCAAAATTATCTTTGACTTCGCTAAGTCACCAACGACAATTTAAATTGAGATCAGTTGTTCTAACGTGTTCTTGACTTGCTAGTCACCTTTGCCTTTTAGTCGATTCATAAGACTTATAACTCGTGATCTCAACCTGGATCCAGTTATGTACCTTGTCTTAGAATGGCATGAAACTCAATTCATGGCCAAACACGTTTTCACCGTGCCTTTGGTGTGTCATGACTGACATCTTACTAGAATTTGAATCTAACCAATTGGCATTCGAGTCCAATCTATTCGATTGACTCCATATAACCATTGTGTACTCCACTTGGTCATGCGTTTGCAATGTATGCAAGTCACCCCTCACATTTAAGTGTAATTGGATAGCATCCAAATGGGGCGATGAAAGGTTCTCCCTTTCATTTCGAGTTTGAGAAAACTTCTCAACTACCATTTCCACATTCAAATGCAAGTCACCCCCACATTTAAGTGTAATTGGATAACATCCAAATGGGGTGATGAAAGGTTCTCCCTTTCATTTCGAGTTTGAGAAAACTTCTCAACTACCATTTCCACATACCCTAAAGGGTTTGTTTCTTAAATGGCCTCCTCCCCCCACATTGCTTGCATTTTAATGAAGTTATATTTATAGTTTTGCTTAGCACAAAATTCGTTCTTGTGTCATCACATATTTTGAATGTTTAAAGTCAATTCAATCTCCGTCGAGCATATAAATAAACAAGTATTAGTCTAGCATGCTTTAGACCACAATACTCTAGCATGTGAACAGAAGATGCATCATTCTGATTCTTCACAGCCTTAAGAGATAACGCACTATCTCTTCCGAACATTCGTTTCTTAGTTTAGACACAATAATGAAATTTTATTTCACCATTCCAAAACCATCGGTTTTAGGAAAGCCTCAAAACCATAGTTAACTTCATCCATTAGGATCATAACTCGTTTGCCTTTTATCTCCAAGGCTTCATCATTGACTTCGTAAAGACTTAAACATAAGTCTTAATCCAACTCACTTTGATGAAAGATCTTTGTATAAAATCACTTGAGTCTTGAGATATAGCCAATTAGATTGACTCTCAACAACAAAGCATTCACGTATGCCTATAGTGATATATACATTTATGTTGTTGTTTCATTAAAACCATGTATTGGGATACTCTCCCAAATTGAGGACCAAGCCTCCATATAGTTTAAACAACATTGATGGTGGTAGAAGCATCTTCAAGTCCATCACTATTGTAAATTTCCATTAATAAATTTTCTAAATTTATTAAAACATTTACAATAATAACATATATCTCTTTCATATGTTATATTCTTTGAAAACTTACATGTGCATTTCCATGTTGATGCTCTCAACATTAGATGACATATCTTGTTTTCGTGCGTTTCATCTCAAACCATGCACCACGTTTCTCACGAACTCGTTATACGTTTGATGTTTGATTTGTGACTTATTACATAAGTCATGATCACAACCCGCTCGTTGTGTCCGTGTAAATTAAAATTTTACACTTTGTATCAAAATGTGTATCATTTTGACAACTTATTAGTAGTCAAAATAACGGATACACCAATGATATCTAAACATCAAATCCCAAAGTGTTATTATTTTCAACACACTTTAGAACGAAATAAACGCAATTAAATCGTTCTGTCATGTTTTGAGGTACTCCCTCAATGGAACACGTATAACTTGTTTCGTCTTGAAACTCTAAACTTGAATAATCACAAGTTGTCCAAAAATATAAAGTTTTTTACAATTAACTACTCGCGAGTAGTTGAGCAACTTATTATATTTATAACAACATCGAGTTGTTTTTCCCCAAATAGTCTATCCGAGACTATTATATGGTTGAAGACGTTATACTTCTCATGGAAGTATCGAATCACTTATACTTCGCAAAGACATGTTTTATTCGTTCAAAACATTTCTCATTTTTGCAAGTGTTTTAATATTAAACTATATATTTACGTTTTGATTACAAATCAAGACAATAAACCTTATAATAGTTTAATAAATAAAACAATTTCAAACTCGCTCGTTTGAAAATAAAACGAATACACATCGTTTTAATAAATGGTTTATCATATTCAAACCATTTCTAACCGCTGTTAGATAATAACGATTATCAATCGTTAAATGAGTGGTTTGTATGAAAACCAATTCTAATATGCTAATTAGAATTTAAATGTTTAACAAACATTCAAAATATTCGGTTTTATAAAGTAAACCGCTTCTAACGCGCTCGTTAGAGATAAAACGAATACATTTATTCACTTTTGGTTTACTTAAATGAACGTTTTCTAACACGCTCGTTAGAAATGAACACGTATCTTTTCTAACACGCTCGTTAGAAAATATATACAACGATTACAAATCATCTTAAATAGTTTATCATAGTTAACCCGGTTCTAACCCGCTCGTTAGAAATTAACGATTGCAAATCGTTAAAATAGTTGGTTATAAGATAAACTAATTCTAATACGCCAATTAGAAAATTAGACGATTATTTGTTGCCATAAGCCGTTTTTGGTTTATACAAAATAAACGTTTTCTAACCCGCTTGTTAGAAATAAACAATTGACAAAGTCGTTAAATCGTTTCTAACACGCTCGTTAGAAATAATCGATTACAAAATTTGTTTCGAAGTTTATAAAAAAATATAAACTATTTCGAATACGCTCATTAGAAATAAACAAATAAAAATCGTTTAAACGTATGTGGAAAAAAATCCGTTTCTAACTCGCTCGTTAGAAATTTAATAGTTTAGACGAAACCGTTACAAGGTTTATTATCCAAAATAATTGTCTCCAACACGCTCGTCGGTAATTATTTGAAATAATAATATTTTCTAACACGCTCGTTAGAAAATCTAAACGTATATTTTCTAGCACGCTCGTTAGAAAATCTAATCGTCTTTTAACAAGTTAGTTTTACACAATCATCGTATCTAACACGCTCATTAGATATAAAGGATGATATTAAAACTTATTATTCTATAAAATTCTAACACGCTCGTTAGAGATATAAAAAGTTTTAATCTTGTTATTCTTTCAACAACGTTTCTAACACGCTCGTTAGAAAATATTAAAACTAGTTATTTTATAAAATAATTACTTTCTAAAATACTAATTAGAAAATATAAAAATTTAAGACTTTTAAAACTAACATTAATATATCAATTATGGTTACTAAAAGCTTAATAAACATAAATTAAACGTTACAAACATTTAATTTGCAAGGGGTTACAAAATAAAGTTTTCTAATACGCTCATTAGAAAATTTAGTATTTCAAAACCTATTGAAATACATATTATTTTGTATATGGTTCGGTTTTATCTAAACACGAACAAGAAACCCATGAACAGTAAACTCGAATCAAAACAGTCGTTTTGCAACCCGGTATTCGGATTAAAGATTGTACTCCAATCATCAAAAATAATCCGACTCATTGTACTAAATAAATATTTCCCAAAAAATATTTTCAAGATTTTAACAAAAATCCCATTAAATATTTTAACTTTCGTGAACCTAAATCCTCAAAGAGAAGGGATTTAAGATTGTAGCAACAATCTTCACGAAAGTCTGTTTTAAGATTGTAGGAACTAGGTTCACGTTTTTAATAAAATATATTACAAAATATATATAATAACGAGACTCTCGTTATTTGTGGGAAATTTTTCTAGTACAATACCGGTTACATAAACTAAATAAACAAATGTAAATACAATTTAATTGTACCAAGCATGATTCAAGTCGATGTCTTTGGAAGAACTTCAACCGCACCTTCTTGTGCAATCCATCTTGGCTGAGACTCTACTACAAGACAAGCAAAAAATCGTTGACGGTTTTGGTTGAGGCACGTGTTCAACACGCTTCCCTTAAAACAGATTCCGCGCCTCCTCTCAGACGGTCTGTCTCCCAGGGTACAACAACCGGAACAGTATGTGTACTGCCGGAGATGGCTCTCGCGCCCAAGATTCCACCGGGTATAATGGTGTTCATAAAATAGGAAATATTTAGAAGTGTAAAAGAATAATTTAGAGAATACATTTCTCTAAATTTTATCCAACAAAGACAACTTGCATGTGTGTATAGTATTTCTATTCCATCTCTCAGAATGAACCGTGTTCCTATACTTATACACAATGTAGTCTACACATAATTAAAACCCATTTAATCTTGTAGTTAATACTGTATTAACCAAGATAATTAATCTTGTAACTACAAGACCATAAAAAGGTTTTAATCGCATTAAAATGGAGTTGAAGTGGTCAACGTAACTTTCATATCAATTCATGACGATCATGTAACTAACGGAGACTAGGTTGACTGATCGTGACCAGCGCCCAAGCGCGCTGCACACTATACAGTCGGATCCACGCTTATGCGAGCCGTAGGCCGCTCGTATGCTAGACGCGCACACTGCACTAGATCCTGCGCTATGCGCGCGACACCCAAACCAGTGCGCCTAGTTACTACAGCAAACCTGCGCACGCTTGAACTGCCTGCCAGTCCGCGCGCCACGCTTCAAGGATCTCACGCCATGCCATATGCGCGCCATACGGATGCCACTAAGCATACCAGGACGCCACCTGGTCATGCGCCATCCGTACTCGCGCGCCAATGACGTGCGCCATGTGCCTAAGGAGCTCGCGCCGCATCCACATGCGCAATGCCATGACATCCGCCTACGCCACCCAAGGGTGCGCCATAAGCAGACCCGCCATGTATCTGACCACGCGCTCATGGACAAAAATACAAAGGCGGTGTGCGAAGTCCAAAGTGCACTATAGCCTATAGCCCACGGCACGCGCGCATATGTGCACGAGTAAGGGTGCTGCGCACCCTTTAGTGTCCCCACTAGTGTTTGCCTTTAAGGAAACAATATACAAGGAGTGCTCCTCCTTATAAACCACTTTAAGTTTTGTCATCCCACCTATGTGGGACAAGTTGACAAAACTAATCCATTTTATTCATCTTTGTTTGTTCCAAACATACAACTTCAAGCTTCGATATCTCATTCATCTTAGCTCTATTTTGACATAGTTTGAACACAAACCATAAATAATTATTTATACAACACATATATAAAAATTATTGATGTCCAAAATATTTAGTGAAAAACTCATTTTCACTAAAATTTCCAACAATCCCCCACATGAATGGAGATCGATTAAAACACACAAAATTTCCCGATGAAAACTCGACAGTCGAGTATTGCAGGATATGTAGGTTTTGCCTTTGAACCTTCCTTTGTGAAGCATAATTAGTCTACTAGGGTTTTGTAGACGTGATGTCCTTGAACAACCCCCCATTTGTGTAAACGACAATATACATTCACACAATACTTTCCCTAGCTGGGCCATCCCCTCACTATCGTGTCCTATAATGGTCATGGAGCACTTTCCTGGTTCTGCGGGAGCTCTAGGAATTATGCCCTAATTCCATTCGAAGCGACCACACTTCTCTCCAACATAGGTGATTTCCCTTTAAATCATTAAAAGCATTATGGTTTACTATGATTTGCACAAATCATAAAACCACATATTATGCTTAACCTCACAACAATGTCACTGAATATTATAGGAATGGACTAGGACGTATTTAAACACCATTTTATAGTTTTAGGGGGATATATGAAACATATAAACTAGCTTATATATAAACATATATATTAGCTACGCCCCCACAGTGACTACCCTTCGGTTCATGATTAAGTTGGCCTATTGAACCTAGATCTTGGGATCTCCAGTCAACTAGGTTAGGTTTCCCTCATGTCCCTTTTTTCCATGGCTTTAGTCCCATTCCACAACCTGATCTCTTATCAACCCACTGGTTATTGGATCCAAAATTATCTTTGACTTCGCTAAGTCACCAACGACAATTTAAATTGAGATCAGTTGTTCTAACGTGTTCTTGACTTGCTAGTCACCTTTGCCTTTTAGTCGATTCATAAGACTTATAACTCGTGATCTCAACCTGGATCCAGTTATGTACCTTGTCTTAGAATGGCATGAAACTCAATTCATGGCCAAACACGTTTTCACCGTGCCTTTGGTGTGTCATGACTGACATCTTACTAGAATTTGAATCTAACCAATTGGCATTCGAGTCCAATCTATTCGATTGACTCCATATAACCATTGTGTACTCCACTTGGTCATGCGTTTGCAATGTATGCAAGTCACCCCTCACATTTAAGTGTAATTGGATAGCATCCAAATGGGGCGATGAAAGGTTCTCCCTTTCATTTCGAGTTTGAGAAAACTTCTCAACTACCATTTCCACATTCAAATGCAAGTCACCCCCACATTTAAGTGTAATTGGATAACATCCAAATGGGGTGATGAAAGGTTCTCCCTTTCATTTCGAGTTTGAGAAAACTTCTCAACTACCATTTCCACATACCCTAAAGGGTTTGTTTCTTAAATGGCCTCCTCCCCCCACATTGCTTGCGTTTTAATGAAGTTATATTTATAGTTTTGCTTAGCACAAAATTCGTTCTTGTGTCATCACATATTTTGAATGTTTAAAGTCAATTCAATCTCCGTCGAGCATATAAATAAACAAGTATTAGTCTAGCATGCTTTAGACCACAATACTCTAGCATGTGAACAGAAGATGCATCATTCTGATTCTTCACAGCCTTAAGAGATAACGCACTATCTCTTCCGAACATTCGTTTCTTAGTTTAGACACAATAATGAAATTTTATTTCACCATTCCAAAACCATCGGTTTTAGGAAAGCCTCAAAACCATAGTTAACTTCATCCATTAGGATCATAACTCGTTTGCCTTTTATCTCCAAGGCTTCATCATTGACTTCGTAAAGACTTAAACATAAGTCTTAATCCAACTCACTTTGATGAAAGATCTTTGTATAAAATCACTTGAGTCTTGAGATATAGCCAATTAGATTGACTCTCAACAACAAAGCATTCACGTATGCCTATAGTGATATATACATTTATGTTGTTGTTTCATTAAAACCATGTATTGGGATACTCTCCCAAATTGAGGACCAAGCCTCCATATAGTTTAAACAACATTGATGGTGGTAGAAGCATCTTCAAGTCCATCACTATTGTAAATTTCCATTAATAAATTTTCTAAATTTATTAAAACATTTACAATAATAACATATATCTCTTTCATATGTTATATTCTTTGAAAACTTACATGTGCATTTCCATGTTGATGCTCTCAACATTAGATGACATATCTTGTTTTCGTGCGTTTCATCTCAAACCATGCACCACGTTTCTCACGAACTCGTTATACGTTTGATGTTTGATTTGTGACTTATTACATAAGTCATGATCACAACCCGCTCGTTGTGTCCGTGTAAATTAAAATTTTACACTTTGTATCAAAATGTGTATCATTTTGACAACTTATTAGTAGTCAAAATAACGGATACACCAATGATATCTAAACATCAAATCCCAAAGTGTTATTATTTTCAACACACTTTAGAACGAAATAAACGCAATTAAATCGTTCTGTCATGTTTTGAGGTACTCCCTCAATGGAACACGTATAACTTGTTTCGTCTTGAAACTCTAAACTTGAATAATCACAAGTTGTCCAAAAATATAAAGTTTTTTACAATTAACTACTCGCGAGTAGTTGAGCAACTTATTATATTTATAACAACATCGAGTTGTTTTTCCCCAAATAGTCTATCCGAGACTATTATATGGTTGAAGACGTTATACTTCTCATGGAAGTATCGAATCACTTATACTTCGCAAAGACATGTTTTATTCGTTCAAAACATTTCTCATTTTTGCAAGTGTTTTAATATTAAACTATATATTTACGTTTTGATTACAAATCAAGACAATAAACCTTATAATAGTTTAATAAATAAAACAATTTCAAACTCGCTCGTTTGAAAATAAAACGAATACACATCGTTTTAATAAATGGTTTATCATATTCAAACCATTTCTAACCGCTGTTAGATAATAACGATTATCAATCGTTAAATGAGTGGTTTGTATGAAAACCAATTCTAATATGCTAATTAGAATTTAAATGTTTAACAAACATTCAAAATATTCGGTTTTATAAAGTAAACCGCTTCTAACGCGCTCGTTAGAGATAAAACGAATACATTTATTCACTTTTGGTTTACTTAAATGAACGTTTTCTAACACGCTCGTTAGAAATGAACACGTATCTTTTCTAACACGCTCGTTAGAAAATATATACAACGATTACAAATCATCTTAAATAGTTTATCATAGTTAACCCGGTTCTAACCCGCTCGTTAGAAATTAACGATTGCAAATCGTTAAAATAGTTGGTTATAAGATAAACTAATTCTAATACGCCAATTAGAAAATTAGACGATTATTTGTTGCCATAAGCCGTTTTTGGTTTATACAAAATAAACGTTTTCTAACCCGCTTGTTAGAAATAAACAATTGACAAAGTCGTTAAATCGTTTCTAACACGCTCGTTAGAAATAATCGATTACAAAATTTGTTTCGAAGTTTATAAAAAAATATAAACTATTTCGAATACGCTCATTAGAAATAAACAAATAAAAATCGTTTAAACGTATGTGGAAAAAAATCCGTTTCTAACTCGCTCGTTAGAAATTTAATAGTTTAGACGAAACCGTTACAAGGTTTATTATCCAAAATAATTGTCTCCAACACGCTCGTCGGTAATTATTTGAAATAATAATATTTTCTAACACGCTCGTTAGAAAATCTAAACGTATATTTTCTAGCACGCTCGTTAGAAAATCTAATCGTCTTTTAACAAGTTAGTTTTACACAATCATCGTATCTAACACGCTCATTAGATATAAAGGATGATATTAAAACTTATTATTCTATAAAATTCTAACACGCTCGTTAGAGATATAAAAAGTTTTAATCTTGTTATTCTTTCAACAACGTTTCTAACACGCTCGTTAGAAAATATTAAAACTAGTTATTTTATAAAATAATTACTTTCTAAAATACTAATTAGAAAATATAAAAATTTAAGACTTTTAAAACTAACATTAATATATCAATTATGGTTACTAAAAGCTTAATAAACATAAATTAAACGTTACAAACATTTAATTTGCAAGGGGTTACAAAATAAAGTTTTCTAATACGCTCATTAGAAAATTTAGTATTTCAAAACCTATTGAAATACATATTATTTTGTATATGGTTCGGTTTTATCTAAACACGAACAAGAAACCCATGAACAGTAAACTCGAATCAAAACAGTCGTTTTGCAACCCGGTATTCGGATTAAAGATTGTACTCCAATCATCAAAAATAATCCGACTCATTGTACTAAATAAATATTTCCCAAAAAATATTTTCAAGATTTTAACAAAAATCCCATTAAATATTTTAACTTTCGTGAACCTAAATCCTCAAAGAGAAGGGATTTAAGATTGTAGCAACAATCTTCACGAAAGTCTGTTTTAAGATTGTAGGAACTAGGTTCACGTTTTTAATAAAATATATTACAAAATATATATAATAACGAGACTCTCGTTATTTGTGGGAAATTTTTCTAGTACAATACCGGTTACATAAACTAAATAAACAAATGTAAATACAATTTAATTGTACCAAGCATGATTCAAGTCGATGTCTTTGGAAGAACTTCAACCGCACCTTCTTGTGCAATCCATCTTGGCTGAGACTCTACTACAAGACAAGCAAAAAATCGTTGACGGTTTTGGTTGAGGCACGTGTTCAACACGCTTCCCTTAAAACAGATTCCGCGCCTCCTCTCAGACGGTCTGTCTCCCAGGGTACAACAACCGGAACAGTATGTGTACTGCCGGAGATGGCTCTCGCGCCCAAGATTCCACCGGGTATAATGGTGTTCATAAAATAGGAAATATTTAGAAGTGTAAAAGAATAATTTAGAGAATACATTTCTCTAAATTTTATCCAACAAAGACAACTTGCATGTGTGTATAGTATTTCTATTCCATCTCTCAGAATGAACCGTGTTCCTATACTTATACACAATGTAGTCTACACATAATTAAAACCCATTTAATCTTGTAGTTAATACTGTATTAACCAAGATAATTAATCTTGTAACTACAAGACCATAAAAAGGTTTTAATCGCATTAAAATGGAGTTGAAGTGGTCAACGTAACTTTCATATCAATTCATGACGATCATGTAACTAACGGAGACTAGGTTGACTGATCGTGACCAGCGCCCAAGCGCGCTGCACACTATACAGTCGGATCCACGCTTATGCGAGCCGTAGGCCGCTCGTATGCTAGACGCGCACACTGCACTAGATCCTGCGCTATGCGCGCGACACCCAAACCAGTGCGCCTAGTTACTACAGCAAACCTGCGCACGCTTGAACTGCCTGCCAGTCCGCGCGCCACGCTTCAAGGATCTCACGCCATGCCATATGCGCGCCATACGGATGCCACTAAGCATACCAGGACGCCACCTGGTCATGCGCCATCCGTACTCGCGCGCCAATGACGTGCGCCATGTGCCTAAGGAGCTCGCGCCGCATCCACATGCGCAATGCCATGACATCCGCCTACGCCACCCAAGGGTGCGCCATAAGCAGACCCGCCATGTATCTGACCACACGCTCATGGACAAAAATACAAAGGCAGTGTGCGAAGTCCAAAGTGCACTATAGCCTATAGCCCACGGCACGCGCGCATATGTGCACGAGTAAGGGTGCTGCGCACCCTTTAGTGTCCCCACTAGTGTTTGCCTTTAAGGAAACAATATACAAGGAGTGCTCCTCCTTATAAACCACTTTAAGTTTTTTCATCCCACCTATGTGGGACAAGTTGACAAAACTAATCCATTTTATTCATCTTTGTTTGTTCCAAACATACAACTTCAAGCTTCGATATCTCATTCATCTTAGCTCTATTTGGACATAGTTTGAACACAAACCATAAATAATTATTTATACAACACGTATATAAAAATTATTGATGTCCAAAATATTTAGTGAAAAACTCATTTTCACTAAAATTTACAACATAACACACATTAGACTGTTAATATCTGGATTTAACCCATAATAAGAAGCTTAGGGCCTTCACATTACATCTCCAACTGTCTTCTGAATCGAGCATGGTATCTGATCAAAAACTGCCTCGTTACGTGATTTCCAAATGCACCAAAGTGTCGTCAAACAAACCGCATGAAGAGCTTTCTTGTAAAGGTACGATTGAAGCAATAGGAGAAATGTAATCCCAAAAGTTTCTCAATTGGTATATAAGGTTGGTTGGTGTCAATTAACGCCACGTGTGATAGCGCCCCCTACACCGCTCCTTGGGCGCCATAGGGGGCACTATTGGTGAGTCCACGAGACCCATAACGAGTGCCAAAGAAAATTTGATGGGGCCTGACTTGTCTCTTGTCAAACGGTCTGGAATTTAATTTTTTTTAATAAAAACTACTATATATAACCCATACTTTTTAACCATTCTATAACACACAATCTTTCTTATACAATCAACACGTTTAGCCCGAATCACCCATTTTTTTTTTTTTTGCAAATCGTCAACTGATGGACCTCGAGAACCCGTACCGAATAAACTCACAAACGGGTAAAGTAGAAACGCTGAGGGCATGACAACAGCACAAGCTATCAACGGTATGAAATAAAATTTAGCAATTGTATAGAGTGACGTTAGTGCGACGTGATATGAAATGGAAAAGGTAAAAGAAAGTCGATAACAGGGAGAAATTATGCCTGAGATCGAATGATGAAAGCAATGAAATAGCAGCAGTGACCTTAACTTTTACGAGTTAAGTTATTAATACAGATTAAACAATCGTAGGGTGTCAATAGGTAGATTATAGAGACTAACTGAAGTACTTGGAATGGCAGTCTAAAGGTTCGTCTTGGGTGATGGAATGATAAATGTATAAATTCTAAGTTTTACTAAGAATTTTTATTTATTTAAATGGTATTATATTAGCCACATTACTATCCGATCATGTCATCTCCACGATCCCCGTATCCGTCATCACTACCCATACCTTGTTTCATCTACTATTCTCAAATGCCACAATCGGCTCCAAATTCTCCACGTCACAGTATCCGCCTCAATCATCACAATCAATACCCCAAACCCAACCCGTACCCGAAACCCAACCCGTAACCGAAATGCTAATGACTTCATTAAGAGTCATAGACACCATAAGAAGGGTCTGGATCAACAAAGTGCACCAAATACAGTCGAGAGGTGGACACCTACTAAAGAACTAGCTTTGTCATGGGAGTGAGTGGATTGACGTTTTGGAAGACCCGGTTCTTGATAATATTTTATTTTCTCAACTATATATATATATATATATATATAGGGAGGGGCTCATGCGAGAACTCCATTTATTGTGAGAACCATGAGAACCAATGTGAACACAACCTAAAATAGCTAAAAAAACCTAACCCCCACCCCCCCAAGCTAAAATGCTAAAAACTAAACCCCCAAAAAACCTAAAAAAATCAAAAAAAAATCTAAAATTTTTTTTTTGATTTTTTTAATATTTTTTAGGTTAAAATCGCTACTTTTCGAAGCCAAAAATTTTTTTTTTTTTTAAAAAAAAAAAATTTTAATTTTTTTTTTTTTTGCTTCGAAAAGTAGCGATTTTAACCTAAAAAATATTAAAAAAATCAAAAAAAAAATTTGTGTGATTTTTAGCTATTTTTAGGCATTTTTGGTTGTGTTCACATTGGTTCTCGCGGTTCTCGCAATAAGAGGTGGTTCTCGCATGATCTTCTCCCTATATATATATATATATATATATATATAGGGTAAGGTTCATTCGAGAACCACCTTTATTGCGAGAACCGCGAGAACCAATGTAAACACAACCTAAAATAGTTAAAAAAACCTAACCCCCCCCCCCCCCCACAAGCTAAAATGCTAAAAACTAAACCCCCAAAAAACCTAAAAAAAATAAAAAAAAAAATCTAATTTTTTTTTTATTTTTATTTTTTGGCTACTAAAAGTAGCGATTTTAACATAAAAATATTAAAAAAAAATTGTGTGTTTTTTAGCTATTTTTAGGCATTTTTGGTTGTGTTCACATTGATTCTCGCGTTTCTCGCAATAAGGGGTGGTTCCTAACGGATCTTTGTCATATATATATATATATATATATATATATATATATTGTCAAGTATTATATATTTTATTTTATTTTTATGTCAAGTAGCATATAATATTTTTTTGTCTAGTAATGAATAATTTTTTTTGTCAACTTAACTATATAATATTTAGGGAAGAGTTAATTACTGTTTTCGTCCCTGTGGTTTGTCAAAAATCACTATTTCAGTCTATTAGTTTAAAAATTGCGATTTCAGTCCCTGTGGTTTCACTTTCATTACTATTTCAGTCCACTCACTTAACACCGTTTATTTATTCTGTTAAGTTTTGATGAAATAACTAAATTGCCCCTGCAAAACTTCTTTCCCCCACCCCATTTTTTCCGGTCATCTTCTCCGGCGACCCCATATTTTTCCGGTCATTTTCTCTGGCAACCCCATTTTTTCCGGTCATCTTCTCCGGCAACCCCATATTTTTCCGGTTATCTCCTCTGACAACCCCCATATTTTCCGGTCATCTCCCCCAATGACCCTTTATAACTCTATTGATCTCTCTGTTGTTGGAAATGTGTTATTTCTCAAATACAGTAATATTTAATCTTACGTAAATCTAATACAATTTAATTCTAACATCCAATACGATTTAATTCTTTTATCAGTTTGCATATGGATGTGGATACAGTGTTTTATTTTAAAGAAATAAAAAGAGATTAAATCTTTAAGCTATTTTTTTCTAAAGACTTAAATCCACAGTGACCATTGTTGTATATAATTGAAACTTCCAAAATCAAACAGAATGTGAAACCCACCTCTACGGTCATCTCTTCTGGCTTTTCCGGCGAACCCGAAACATCTAATCAAATCGTTTTTAACTCGTTTCCGTTACGTTAACCTTTATCTCCGCTCTAGACTAACCTAATACCACCACAATTATCCCATAATTTGCTGCAGCTAACGCCTATCCGAAAACCCATATAACCCGAAAAATAAAAATTAATCTCTATCGTTTAACCACCTCGATTGTGTATAAATACATGATTTCGGACCTCATTCGACCTGGTCCCATCTCAATTCACTTTCAATTTCTTCAACTCGTGTCGCTATGCTCAACTGAAGATTTTCTGGTACATTTAACGATGGCCGACCTTAAACACAAACGTTTTGGATTTGGTGTACGAAAAAGGCCCAGTCGCCGGAAAAACGTGGCCGATCGGAGATGGTGACTGGTTGCCGGAAACAGAGAGATCAATAGGGTTATAGAGGGTCATCTTCGCTGGAGTAGATGACCAGAAAAAATATGGGGTTGCCGGAGGAGATCACCGGAAAAATATGGGGTTGCCGGAGAAGATGACCGGAAAAATATGGGGTCGCCGGAGAAGATGGCCGGGAAAAATGGGGTGGGGGAAAGAAGTTTTTCAGGGGCAATTTAGTTATTTCATCAAAACTTAACAGAATAAATAAATGGTGTTAAGTGAGTTGACTGAAATAGTTACGAAAGTGAAACCACAGGGACTGAAATCGCAATTTTTAAACTAATGGACTGAAATAGTGATTTTTGACAAACTACAGGGACGAAAACAGTAATTAACTCTTTAGGGAATGATCAAGAAGAAGTCGTATTTTAGAAGTATATCCGTTAGAAGTTTTTCTTCGTTATGGACCGCGATGAATACCGTACATCTGATTCACTCTCAGGCAAATAGACTGCAATGAGAACCAAAATCTCCAACTTCAATAACATTTACAACCACATTTCCAACAATCGTACACGAGCAACCGGTTTAAACAATGTAGACATAAACCGTGACCCATAATGAATTTAGACTTTACCACAAATCTAGGTTTACAATGATACCTTGTTAGGAGCTTCTTCAAAAATCTTCAAAATGACAACCTGTACCACCATTTAAGCCAACAACTTTCGGCCGATCATCTAAACAGTCAAAGACAAGCTCTAGCACGCATGGAGCGATTGACTCTTAAGGTGTATCGGATGCTTGTTCCTATTTAAACCTAAACACGACACCAACGGCTTTGTTTTTTAAGAACCGCAAGAGTTACCGTGTCCACCAAGGAGAGATAGAAGCAAGGCCGCAACAAAGGTCCGATCAACCTCCTCGACTAATCCCTCGGGTCCATTGAGGTTGGACTAGGGGCGTTCATCCAATCGAATAACGAATTTTTGAATTATTCGAATCGAATTTTTTTTACCTGAATTCATATTCGATTCGATTAGTATTTGAAACTTGAATTCGAATCGAATTCGAATAAATTCGATTTAATTCAAATTCACCCTAAACAAAAAACTATTTTACTTTCATTTTTAAAACTACTACAAACTAATTATATAAAACATAAAATATAATAATCTGATAAATTAATTTTTTTTAATAGCTAAACTTGCATACCATGGGGATTGAAATCTGATAAGTTAATTAACTATCAATATGTCAAAACACAAAAATTTAGAAGATCTGTTGGTTACCGGTAACGATTGAAGTTAGGTAAAAATTTGGAAATAAGTAGTATGGGCTATTTGTCAGTAGGTTTGGTAATGTTAAAAATAATAAACTTATCACTTATGGATGTAGTTCATACTTTGGCCAAGTTTAGAAGTTATATGTGTATATTTATATGTGTTTGTGTGTGTATATACATATATTGAAAATTTTATATAAATTGAATTCGAATTTCGAATCGAATCAAATTGAAAATTATAAACTCGTATTCGATTCGAATTCGAACCTTATTAATCGAATTCTAATCGAGTCGAATTTCAAATTTTTCGAATCTGTATCAAATTCTAAACACCCAAGGTTGGACGAGTTGGAAGAAAAAATCTCTCATTTAGTCATGTTCAATGAACAAGAGCACAAATTGCAAAAGTTCCTCTAGAAAGAATTTTTGCATTGCTCGCCTAAGGACCATATGCTTTTTAAAGCTCGGAAACAACAAATCCGTTATAAATATCAAAACATGAACTAGAAGTTGTTTTTATTGGTTTTTTAGTAGTTTCTTTATTTTGGTTTTCTATATTTTTTTTTAAATTTAGTTTAATGGTAATTTTTATGTTATATCGTAATCATTTTTTATAACTTATGTAATTTAATTTTAATTTTATAATGTTTATAAATTTAAAATAAATCAATGTAAAAAATAAAAATAATGATGACATGGGATTCATGGGGCTTTATCCCACTGCATGAGAGTTAATAATAAATCCCATATGTTGACTTGTTGCCTAAGTGGCGTTGATATAGAGCAATAAACTGATAATTTATTTAACAATGGTGCATATGATGTTTTAAGTTTAGGTTGAGCGATTGAGCGCACACTTGCACACACATATAACACTTGGTTAAAATCTCGTGTATTACACGTGTTGGATAAATGTAATGTTATTTACTTAGTAACAAAAAAGGGGGGTCTTTAAAAAAAACTCGTGTCATGCACGAGTTGAATGAAAATGTATTACGCGGGGGTTGGATAAAATATAATACAATATATTAACACATATACAATCGTCAAGATTACACGGTGGTTGGATAAAATATAATGCAATATATTAACACATATACAATCGTCAAGATACGTCTTTTAAATATGAATTTTGACATGACAATTATAAATTTTGTTAAGTTAATTTTTAAATTTTTTTTTTCAACTAGGTATTTTATATTCTTATATAGCGAACATTATTTTAAACTTTATGATTTTTAGAGACGTCAATAAAAGCTTTTAAGTAATAAAATATATATTACATAATTTATGACGAATAAAATCAAGAAACAAAGTTTACAATATAGTGGTTAATCTTACCTCCTAAATTCTTAATAAATATCAGGCGTTCAATCCCTCTTAAAGAACCTCCCAATTACTCGATGAAAGTTAATTTATTGAGTAAATTACACAGATTGTCCTTTATTTATGCATAAAATTTCGCTTCATGTTCTTTGTCTTTAATTTGTGCACTGCATGTCCTTTAAATAACAATTTTGCACACACCATGTCCTTTTCTTTAACCACCATCTATCAAACCAGTTAAATGCACACATATGCCCCTCACGAGAGGGGCAAAATTGTCAATTTACCTTACCCGAACCATTTAAAAACCCCAGACTCTTCATTTTCACTTTATTCATCATGACTTTCTCCATTCAGTCAATTACCCAAGATTCTACTGTTTCATCTGCTAAAAAGCATTATGCTAACACCTTTAGTGATTTACAGTATGCAATATATATGTAGTTAAGTGTAGATTAGCAGGATATTTAGCACTCCATGCATTTATGTCGCAACCCCCGCCCCCTATCTGTCCCGGGAACGGGCGGTCGCGAGACCAGTTGTAGTGGTATCATTTTTATTTATCATTTATCCATTTGGCAGCAGAAATTTCATCAGGACCGTACTTAGGAAATGTTTATCAGAGTAAAACCACCATATTTTATATTAATAAACACATGGGTAAGACCCAAGTTTCTTATTACAACATGTTTATAGGGATAAATTCTATTTTATTGAATTAAAAATATCATCTTTTAGGTAACTTTTATAGCCACATTATTCCAAGCCGTCAGTGCTCTCCAGCTGGCTTTCTTCTAATTGGCTTTTACATTTTGTTACCTGAAACGCGTTTTAAAAACATTTGTCAGTGGGAAATACTGGTGAGTGAATCCCAATTTAATCAAGAAGAATTTTATCCTTTAACAGTATTGAGAGCTATCACATTGTTTATTTATACACAATTACTCATTCAGTATTGTCAATCCTGACTGGTAGGTCATATTACACATTGGCTAACTCTTTGTCCAATGGTAACGTGTTCCACATTTTGTATACAAAACCCCAACATATCGGCAGTAATTGAAACTACAAAGACTCAATCACTGCTTAATCATACTGTAAAACATTTAAGGTTTTGTAAAAACAGTTTACAAAAAGAAGATTACTCACATTGCTGATTTAGGTTTCTTCCAAGGTTTCCTGGTGAAAATCTATAATTTACACAAATGTACATGTGTTAGTATAATAACCCATTATTTACATTAGTAATTCCCTTCCCCGAGACGGCATTCCAACGACTACGTCGGGCAGAACCTCGACAGCCGTTACGGAACCCTGGATCAATCGGGCAGCGTATCTAATACGTAGCCGGGGTTATAATACTTACATCGGGGCAGAACTTCGTGAATTAGGGGGATATAATACCCGAGTATAGCTTATACTATGTAATATTTCGAGAGAGAAAAGAATTTTGAGCGAATTTTCTGAAGATCCGATGCCTGCTATTTATAGGGCCTGAAATCAGGTTTCTCGCGGCCCGCGTAAGGTTAGTCCTCGGGTTACGCGGCCCGCGTAGTAAGGGGGTCTAGGCGTAGGTGATCCGGGTCACGAATAGGTTCAACACGTGTTGACACGTGTCAGCACCGGGGGCGGCCTCGTTGTTACTCGCTTGCGGCCCGCGTAGGCAGTAGCCAAAGGCTACGCGCCCCGTGACAGCCTATAAAATTTTGTTTTTAATTATTTTTAATGACATTTCATATTTTGGGCTCGGTTTTCACGTACGGGGTGTATTTTAAGACATATGGGAATATTTTAAAATATATTAGGGTGTCAGAAAAATTCAGGAGGGTTGTTATATCCTCCCCACCTTGTTTTAGAGCTCGTCCTCGAGGTCTACTGGAACAAGTGTGGATATTTCTTTTGCATTTCTGATTCAAGTTCCCATGTGTATTCTGGTCCTCTTTTGGAGTCCCATTTCATTTTGACCAGAACTAATCTCTTATGCTTGAGGTTCTTAACTTTCCTGTTTTCAATCTGTAGAGGCTTCTCTACAAATTTCAACTGCTCATTTACCTCTATATCCTTAAGAGGCACTATTAGCGATTCATCAGCTAAGCATTTCTTGAGATTAGATACATGAAATACATTATGTATTCCTGCCATTTCCTTTTGCAGTTGTACCTGATAGGCTATAAGTCCTATTCTTCTAATAATCTCAAAAGGTCCAACATACCTGGGGTTTAGCTTTCCTCTTTTGATGAATCTTACCACTCCTTTCTAGGGAGAGACTTTCAATAACACCTTATCTCCTACTGGAAATTCCAAGGGCTTTCATCGGTTATCAGCATAACTCTTTTGTCTATCACGTGCTGCTTTCAGTCGTTCATTGACTTGAATGATTTTTTCTGTTGTTTCTTGTACTATCTCAGGTCCAGATAGTTGTTTTTCTCCAATTTCTGCCCAACAGACTGGCGTTCAGCACTTTCGTCCATAAAGTGCTTCGAAGGGTGCAACATTGATACTTGTGTGATAACTGTTATTATAAGAAAATTCTATCAATGATAAATGATCGTCCCAATTACCTCCGAAATCAATTACACAGGCTCTAAGCATATCTTCCATTGTCTGAATTGTCCTTTCGCTTTGTCCGTCCGTTTGAGGATGATAAGCGGTGCTTAGATTCAACTTGGTTCCCATTGCTTTTTGGAAACTTGTCCAAAAATGAGAGGTAAAACGACTATCTCTGTCAGAAACAATTGATAGAGGAATTCCATGTAATGAAACTATTGCATTTACATATAATTTAGCTAACTGTTCCATACTGAAAGTTTCTTTCATTGGTAGGAAATGAGCTGACTTGGTTAGCCTGTCTACAATCACCCAGATTGTATCATTACCTTTTCTTGTTTTGGGTAATTTGGTAACAAAATCCATTGTTATTAATTCCCATTTCCATACAGGCATTTCTAAGTGTTGCAATAAACCTGAGGGTTTTTGATGTTCAGCTTTGACTTGTGAACAAGTTAAACATTTTGCAACATATGCTACTATATCCTTTTTCATTCCTATCCACCAGAAATTCTTCCTTAAGTCTTGATACATCTTATCACTTCCAGGATGCATCGTATACTTAGACTTATGGGCTTCTTCTAATATATGGTGACGGGGGTTTCCTAATTTAGGTATCCACATTCTTTTCTTATGGAATCTCTAAATTCCATCTGTTCCTTGTTCTAATTCCTTAATCATTCCTTTTAACTTTTCAGTGTCATCCTTGATTACTGATTCTTGTGCTTTTCTAATCTGTTCATTTAAATCTACTTGCAAATTTAATTTAAGAGAACGTACTCTTTTTGGCTTTTCATGATACTTTCGACTTAAAGTATCAGCTACTACATTTGCCTTTCCTGCATGATATTGGGTATTACAATCAAAATCACTAAGTATCTCCATCCAGCGTCTTTGTCTCATATTCAATTCCTTTTTTCCGAAAACATACCTCAAACTCTTATGGTCGGTGAAAATGGTAAACTTACTACAAAGTCTAGAGGCGTAAGCTATAACCTTTTGACGTTGCATTAACACACATCCATAACCTAACTTAGAAGCATCACAATAGACTACAAAGTCTTCAGTTCCTTCTGGTAACGCTAGTATGGGTGCATGGGTTAATCTTTGCTTAAGAATTCTAAAGGCTTCTTCTTGTTTTGGTCCCCATTCAAACTTAACAGATTTACAGGTTAGCTTAGTTAAGGGAATGGCTATTCTAGAAAACTCTCGAATAAATCTTCTATAATAACCGGCCAATCCTAAGAAACTTTTAACCTCAGTTGGTGACTTAGGGGTTTTCCACTTGGTAATTGCCTCGATCTTGGTGGGATCTGCATGAATTCCTTCATGATTGACTAAATGTCCAAGAAATTGTACTTGTTCCAACCAGAACTCACACTTCGGAAACTTAGCATAAAGCTTTTCTTTTCTTAATAAACTTAGAAGTGCGTGCAAATGGGCTGCATGTTCCTCTTTGCTTTTGGAATAAATAAGAATATCATCTATAAAGACAATTATGAATTTATCCAAATATGGCTTACATATTCGGTTCATCATGTCCATGAATGCAGCTGGGGTATTGGTTAAACCAAATGGCACGACAGTAAATTCATAATGGCCATACCTTGTTCTGAAAGCGGTATTAGGAATGTCCTCTTCATGTACCTTTAATTGATGATATCCTGACCTTAAATCGATTTTTGAGAAAAATCGTGCTCCTTGCAATTGATCAAGCAGATCATCAATTCTTGGTAATGGATACCGATTCTTAATCGTGACTTTGTTCAATTCATGGTAGTCAATGCACATACGCATTGATCCGTCTTTCTTTTTAACGAATAAGATTGGCGCTCCCCAGGGTGATGAACTTGGCTGTATGAATCCTTTCTCCAATAATTCATCTAACTGTTTCTTCAGTTCCTGCATTTTTTGCGGGTGCAAAACGGTAAGGTGCTTTGGCAATTGGTGTAGTTCCTGGTATTCAGTGGATTCTGAATTCAACTTCTCTGTCTGGAGGTTGCCCTGGTAGCTCTTCTGGAAATGCATATGAAAACTGGGATACTACTGGAATATCCATTAATTCTTTTCCTTTAGTGTTAGTGATTATAGAAATCAAATACACTAGTGATCCTTTCCTTATATAACTTGTTGTTTTCATCACAGAGATGAATTTTGTGGATTTAGAGAATTTATTTCCTTTAATTGTGATCTTTTCACCTAATGGTGAATTTACTTGAATTGACTTTTAATCACATAAAATACTGGCTTTATTGGCTATTAACCAATCCATTCCCAACACAACATCAAATCCTGCCAGATTCATGGGGTAAAGGTTTGCAATAAATTTCTGATTTTAAAATTTCTACTCTTGCTCCCTGCAAGATTTCAGAAATCTTAATAGTTTCCCCATTTGCTGTCTCTACTAGACATTCTTGTGGGAGTTTAGTTAATGATTGATTAAGAAGTTTGCAAAATGAAATATTAATAAAACTTTGGTTCGCACGAGAGTCAAATAATACTTTAGCAAAAACATCATTAACTAAAAACGTACCAGTGATCACATCCGGGATCATCTTTGCTTCTTCTGCTGTTAGAACAAATGCTCTAGCATTTTTAGTATTCTTGGCATTTGCAGCCGGAGCTAACTTTGGACAGTTAGGCTTGATATGACCCTGTTCTCCGCAGTTATAGCATATCCTGTTGTTAGGCTTTTTCCTGCAGTCTTTCTCCTTGTGTCCAGATATTTTGCAAAAGTTATAGTATATGGAGCATCTTCCTGAATGCTTCCTTTTGCAATACTTACAGTAGGGTGCAGAGGTAGAACCTATATTTCTCCCACGGTTAGAATTTCCAGAACGGAATTCTTGAGTAAGCTTCTGGGTTAGGTTCCTCCTTTGATCCTCTTCTCGTGTACGGACTAATTCATCTGTCAAGGTGTTGGCTAGTTCTACAGCTTCTTCTATGGTTTGAGGTCTAGCTGCCTTGACTACATGTCTAATCTCTCTAATTAATCCCCAAATGTAACGGGAGATTAAAACTGGTTCAGGTGAAGTAAGGGTTGGTACTATTCGGGCATATTCAAAGAATAATGTAGTATAACCCTTACTATCTACCCCAATCATCCTAAGGCTTAGGAATTTGTTTGCTATCTGTTCTTTTTCATTAGGAGGGCAGAATTTCCTTTCTACCATGTTTTTAAACTCCTCCCATTCCATATTGTAAGTTCTATCACTTCCTCTAGACTGGAGGATAGTGTTCCACCATTCTAGTGCTGAATTCTTAAACAGATTTGAAGCAAACATTATCTTATCCTCTTCAGCACATTTACTTATTCTTAAGACTGCCTCAGTCTTTTCTATCCAGCGTAGAGATGCAACGGCCCCTTCATTGCCCGAGAATTCCATTGGTTTACAAGACCATAATTCTTTATAAGAACAACCGTAAGACACAGTTCTCCTTCTTTTGGGAATGGGCATTTGAAGTACGGGTCTATTGTGCACGTTGTTTTCAGGTTCAGAGGGTCGCTTACTATCATGTTTACTTTTATTTTCGGCTTCCCTAACTGTTTTGATAATACATGACATCGCATCTATTATCCCTTGTGCCACTATATGTTGCATGGCAATGTGATCCACTTGGTTTCCATTATTGTTGTTGTTTGGGTTCTCATTATCCAGGTTAATGTTACTCTGGTTATCGTTATTCTGGTTTTCCTGGTTTACCTCGTCGTCCATCTGGATTTTAAACATTTACCAATTATTAATATCACAAAATAATTAACAATTTGAGTAACAACCACACAACACACATATTAACCAAAAGCGTCGAGCATTGCGACTGTACTCTTTTCTATTATAGTATGCGTCAAATACACACTAATGCTGAAATTTAAATTACAATACTACTATGCATCGCTAACCACAAAGTGGTCTATACTACAACATATGTTATTATATATATATAAAAAAAATTCATTATTATTATTATTATTATTATATTATTATTATTATTATTATTATTATTACCAATTCCACCATCTCCTTTACTGGTCTGGATTCATCCAGTAATCCATATTGCGCTCGTCGTACTTCCAGACGAGTCGCTCTCCTACCTGCCTCATCCTCTCACTACTCTCCAAAATCTCTTCTCCGAAAGTTCGGAGCTCATGCACATTATCTGCACTCATTGGGGGTGCAGATGCTGGTACTGGGTCCGGGTACTAGGTCATGGGATTCTCCTGAGGGTAAGGATTCTCTAAAATCTCCCTAATGTATTCATCGTTGTCGTAGTAGGGATCTAGAGGGTCCAGACCTAGATAGGCTGCTAAGTTCGGCATGGGTTCGTCGTTTAAGTGGTAGCGCGACACATAATCCCTATAATCATCGAACCATGGATCATAATCCGGGTCTAAGGGATTAGGGGCTGGTATCCTAGGTATCTCCTCAGGGTTGAATTCATGCATTTCTACTTGATTTTCAAGGTTGTCTTCTATCTCCATCGGCTGAGTAGGGAATAAAGGTAAGGGTTGTGGGGCTACTAGTTGTTCCAGGTTTGGGTCGACCGCAGTTGTTGCTAGGATATGGAAATTAGCTAGGCTTCTATTAAGCATATCCTGTGTATAGGCATCTGACTCTCGCTTAGCGGCTGCTAGGACACTTTGTTGTTGCAACTTTCGCATTCTTTTCCTACGCTCAAATGCTCCCTTACTGAACCATCCTCTCTTTTTCTGAGGGAATGTCTCTTCAGACTGAGCCTTAAAGACAAACATCCCTTCTTCATTATCAGCGGCGTACCCAGAGAGGGTAGGCTGTGAAGAGATACCTTCACTCCTAGGTGAATCGGACAATTGACGATACACGTCTGAGGGTCCTTGATCACTCATACTGAAAACTAACAAATAGTCAAATAACACACAATAGTAAACTACAGATATGCACGTATTTTCATAATAAATTTCCTAACAATTTAAATAATATATTGGTGTCAGCAGAACACTTCTGTGGCTGAATTAGTGGCTTAGCTCTGATACCACCTTCTGTCGCAACCCCCGCCCCCTATCTGTCCCGGGAACGGGCTGCCGCGAGACCAGTTGTGGTGGTATCATTTGTATTTATCATTTATCCATTTGGCAGCGGAAATTTCATCAGGTCCGTAGTTAGGAAATGTTTATCAGAGTAAAACCACCATATTTTATATTAATAAACACATGGGTAAGACCCAAGTTTCTTATTACAACATGTTTATAGGGATAAATCCTATTTTATTGAATTTAAAATATCATCTTTTAGGTAACTTTTATAGCCACATTTTTCCAAGCCGTCAGTGCTCTCCAGCTGGCTTTCTTCTAATTGCCTTTTACATTTTGTTACCTGAAACGCGTTTTAAAAACATTTGTCAGTGGGAAATACTGGTGAGTGAATCCCAGTTTAATCAAGAAGAATTTTCTCCTTTAACAGTATTGAGAGCTATCACATTGTTTATTTCTACACAATTACTCATTCAGTATTGTCAATCCTGACTGGTAGGTCATATTACACATTGGCTAACTCTTTGTCCAATGGTAACGTGTTCCACATTTTGTATACAAAACCCCAACATATCGGCAGTAATTGAAGAACTACAAAGACTCAATCACTGCTTAATCATATTGTAAAAGATTTAAGGTTTTGTAAAAACAGTTTACATAAAGGAGATTACTCACATTGCTGATTTAGGTTTCTTCTAAGGTTTCCTGGTGAAAATCTATAATTTACACAAATGTACATGTGTTAGTATAATAACCCATTATTTACATTAGTAATACCCTTCCCCGAGACGGCATTCCAACGACTATGTCGGGCAGAAACTCGACAGCCGTTACGGAACCCTGGATCAATCGGGCATCGTATCTAATACGTAACCGGGGTTATAATACTTATATCGGGGCAGAACTTCGTGAATTAGGGGGATATAATACCCGATTATAGCTTGTACTATGTAATATTTCGAGAGAGAAAAGAATTTTGAGCGAATTTTCTGAAGATCCGATGCCTGCTATTTATAGGGCCTGAAATCAGGTTTCTCGCGGCCCGCGTAAGGTTAGTCCTCGGGTTACGCGGCCCGCGTAGTAGGGGGTCTAGGCGTAGGTGATCCGGGTCACGAATAGGTTCAACACGTGTTGACACGTGTCAGCACCGGGGGCGGCCTCGTTGTTACTCGCTCGCGGCCCGCGTAGGCAGTAGCCAAAGGCTACGCGCCCCGCGACAGCCTATAAAATTTTGTTTTTTAATTACATTTCATATTTTGGGCTTGGTTTTCACATACGGGGTGTATTTTAAGACATATGGGAATATTTTAAAATATATTAGGGTATCAAAAAAATTCAGGAGGGTTGTTATATTTTAGGAGAGATTAATGTAACTTATAAGTTTAAATGGTTATATTACAAGGCTTTAATGATATTACATTGTTGAAAATGTCTGCATCAAATGTGAAGCAAAGTAATACACTTCCTTTCATAAAGTAGTCCAAAACACTTTAGAAGCACAACCTTAAGTGATTAGATCAGTACAATCTCATACTGCTTACATCATTAAAGGCTCAAATTTATGTGATATGCTAGATTTTAGTTGTAATATTTTGCTTATAAATTAACGTTGAAGTATTTGAGGCTAAATGTGGAACCATTAGTTTACTCTTGTTGTGTGTGATTACCAATTCTGATAACTTATAATTCATTTGGTTTGAAATAGACAAGGAACCTACTACGCATAGCAATATTCAATATCAGTTATATCAGAGGTCTTTTTCCAGAGAAATGCTTTAGTGATAAGGGGAGTGAGTGGGGGTGGTCATCACTCATCACTCACTCATCACTCACAACATCCAATCAAGTTCCGCCATATCATCAACCATTATTCCATCACTCATAAACTTTTTTTTAGTGGCGGTGGTCATCACTAGTGATGAAATTCCATCACTCACTATTTTTTTTAATTTCTTTTTTTTTTAGAAATTAACAATAAAACACTAAAATTATAAATTATAAATTTCATTTAAACAAAACATAAATTACATAGCAAATTGACGATACACACGTGCAAATTGACAGATGAGGGTGTCATCTTCTAGTGGGTCTGTTGTTTGGTATAGAGAATAATTTCTGAATTGTGTTTGAATTGTATTGAGAAAATTGTAGTGTACAAGATTAGGGTTACACAAAGATGGTGTTTATATAGACCACCATATTACACACTAACCTCTATACTATTTGTTTCCTTCTTTCCGACACTCCCCCTCAAGTTGAGTAGTGGGATCTCCAATACTTAACTTGCTCAAACAGCTACTAAAAGCGTTTCCGTTGACTGCTTTTGTGAGAATATCTGCGAGTTGATCTTTTGATGATATATACGGAAGCTCTATGATCCTTTCCTCCAGTTTTTCCTTGATGAAATGTCGATCTACCTCCATGTGTTTTGTTCGATCATGTTGAATTGGATTTTCTGAGATTTGTATTGCAGCTGTATTGTCACACATAATTTTACTGGGTGTTGCCCTTTGGGAGAAACCAATGTCTTCTAGAAGTTTCCTGATCCAAAAAACTTCGCTTAACCCTCGAGCTATGCCTATGAACTCTGCTTCTGCACTCGACAGAGCGACCACCTTCTGTTTCTTACTCCTCCAGGTAACAAGGTTTCCACCAACCAAGGAGGAATACCCTGATGTTGACCTTCGATTTCCCTTATCTCCTGCCCAGTCGGCGTCAGTGTCACACCCCCAAAATACCACATGCGGAAACCCCCGCGAGGCGTGTGACGTACCAGGATCTAGCCACCAATCACATTGAACTCATACATGATTTGAATAAAACTTTCATTTATTAAGGTAAAGTATTAAATTACATAAAGCATGACTCATCGTATTCAGCGGAATCATAAATCATTTGTTAAGTGTTACATAAACCGTATAAACAAAAACCATTAGACTTGTCTCGCAATCCCACGCTTTACGACCCATGACCACTCCAGCATCCCAGACAGCAAGTTCCACGATCCACATAATCTATAACCTGCGAGCATGCACACACGTGTATCAGACAACGCTGGTGAGTTCATAGTTTTACGAAAACGTTAATTACCAAGTTTTTAATTCCGTTCATTGATTTCAATGTTGATAATACCTCGGATACAAGACGGCTCCTGATGTATGTTTTGCCCGTTCCCCAGTGCTCCTATCAAAGCACTGGGCATGACTGGGTCATTAGTTCACACCCGTCCTCTCCGGTACGGGGTGAGGGTGCCAAACCTAAGTAGCGCTACCAACTAATACCCCGTTACCTCTCCGGTAACAAAAAGATGGGTCTTAAAGGTGATAGGACGAGTGTATTATCCAACATTCCAGATTTCAACCACATGACGTATCTCTCTCAAGAATACCCATTTGATTTACCCAAAAACCTATCCCTCTCAGGGATACCCAATGACTGTCCCAACCATCGGGACGCATGCTCAAGAGGAATGAACTCACCTCGGTTTGCTCGGTAAGACTAGTTACTTGATTATAATTAAGTCAATCGAGTCCTAACATAATCACCAACGACCATTAGATCCACGTTTATTCCAATCACATGTTAAACATGTTGCACACATAAGTTGGTTTATCATATAACATGTAGCAGATATTTAAACCTCCTCTTGATACACCCTAAGTTTACGTTTTCAACCAACCCTTCACTATTACACTACACGTCATTCACATCATGCACTTGGCCTTACTCCATGTCAATGTTTCATTACACACATTATATACAAGTTCATAATCAACTACATGTACCATTAATCAATCATGTTGGCTACCCCGTGTGCAACCCCAAAACAATAAGGCCCACTTGGTTGGTGTGCGGCCCAAATCAAGTTGTGAAGCCCAGTTGAGGTGTGATGTTGGGCCACCGGTGCGACCTACATGCAGTTGCACGTTCATTCTTTGCACAATTTCTTTTCAGTTATTCCTCCCCATGATTATTACCTATTAGTTTTACCAATTACCATTTAATTCCCTAATTGATCTCAACCAATACAACCATCACACCCATCATATTATACGGATCTAAAGAAAACATGGCAATCTCTTAAGCACATAACAGTTCATCAATTATCAAATATCAATTATCAACAGGGTATCTCAATCATCATGGCAGATTTTTAGTTATATTATCATACAAAAGTTGTCACAACATAACACACATGTAGTCCAAGTTCATTGATCACCATTTAACAAATTCCTATACACAAAACAATTAGCAAACTTGTACATACCAAAAGCCATAAAGAACACAGATCTTCCAAGACACATATATGTATACTAACCAAAGGATTGTGGTATCGGCTTGTCGCTGCTCTGACCCGAACCTCGAACCGACTACGAACAGCATAAGAACCGAGCAGAAAATCCCAACCTGAAATTGAACTACTCGTGCTACAGGCAATGGCGTCGGCGTCGGTCGACCTTCATCATTATTGGTATAATAATCATCGTCGTCTTCACGTAACATCATCAACAGCAAAGACACAACCGTCGGCCAATCCGACCAGAACACCGAGAGAGAGGGAGGAGCGAGAGTAATGCGTATGTGTAGCTGGCGGGTTAACCGGCACCGGCAGCCGCTGGTTATGTTTGCAGAGTGGATCGAGATTTATCGTTATCTGGAGCGTATCTCCGGCGATCGACTATTCGAGAGGAGAATGGGAGTGGTTGTGAGTGTATGCTGGTACAAGGTGAAAGAGGGGGGGTTGCTAGTTCTTATGCCGTCGCTCAACACCAAGAAGTAGGGTTTATTATATATATATATATATATATTTTTGTGTTAATATCAAAGAATGCATGGAATCAAATACATATATCAATCGGAACAAGTGGGCTGCCGACCCCACTTGTGTTTTTACTAATTGTTTGGGCTTCTAGGTGGACCGGGGTTAAGACTTCAAGTGTGGGCCGAGGGATATAGAAACAAGGATGTTTAAGAGAGATGGGTGTAATTGAGGAGTGTGTGTGTGTGGCCCAAACATGTGGCGCGGCCCGAAGAAGTGTGTTGCGGCCCAATTTTCATATGTGGCTTCTATAAATAAATTGACACCCGAACTGACCCAATCACAAACTCAGTCATACTCAACTATGTAACACCCCGAAAATATAAAACTTTATATTGGAACTATAAAGTATAAATAGACGAGAATTTACTAACTAGGAATTTTTAATCTAGTTAGTTACAAGACTAGAAATAGCCTATAATAGGGTTAAAAGCTACTAAATGATATGTTGAACAAAGTAGAGGGGCCTTAGTTGTTAAATTTGAAACTAAATTGGATAAAACTAATAAAAATAAACCAAACACCCCATTTAGGGGTGTCTGGTCGATCAAGTGAAGCAGGGGGCGATCCCCACTCCTCCAAAACCCTAAAAACTTCATTAATCTTGCAAATTGAAGGATTAATCCAAGTCGAAATCGAAAATTGAGCTTAGAATCATGATCCTCATCACAAGAGGATTGTAAGGTATGTAAAATTTGATGAAATCTCTCAACTTGAATTTCTCATGATTTTGGAAAATCTAAAATTTGATGTTGCATGTGTGTTATTTGGTTAGATTAGAGTTGATATGGTGTCTAGAAGTGAAACCTAGCCAACTACATGTGGAATCATGACCAAATTCAGAAAATTCCATGAACACCTTGAAGGTGGGTTGTGGGTTTTACATGATAATGATGAACACTAGGGTTTAGAATGATCATTCTAGTGTAATTCGATCTTAGAAGGTGATTTCAGAAAAGTATGATGTTTAAATGCAATGTGAAGGCTTTATTGAAGTTAAGTTAACTAAATAGTAAGCTATAAACATGAATATGAAAGATGTAAGAATTCTGCCCTTATAGTGTTTGTTGAAATGCCTCAAAGAAGGCTTGAAACTGAATTGTTAAGTTAAAAACGCATAATTATGAAGTATGACAAAATGTGTGTTATGTATGTAAAACATAGAGTTCTAAACATAAAGTGATTGAACTCTATAGGAAAGGAAGCCGGGGCATCTAGCGGGCAAACCGGTGTGGACGCACGTTTGAAGGGCTTGCTTTAAAGGTATGTAACTTGATCCGTTACATTAAGTAAATTTGATGATTATCACACTAGTAGTCGTATCATAGAATAAGAGTTGTTTTGAGTTGAAATAATAATGTCACAATAGTGAATAAAAGGTCAAATTTGATTAGAACTCGTTGGTGGTCGTAATAAAGGAAGATTCCTTAGACTAGCCAAACGGGTCGAATAATCAAGTATAGCATGGTTAATGCTTCGAAATATGATTGATTGATCTTTGATATGGGTCAATATATAACATGTTAAAATTTCAAGATTTTAATGTATTGATATGTTAGAAAAGCGAAAATCCGAGAGTTGGGTTTGAGTGCAAATGAACTAAACAAACAAAATTATGGATTTCCAGAAGCTACCGTAAGTTACGGTAGTACCGTAACTTACGGTAAAGGCCAAATGTTTACGGTAGGTTTCATCTGTTTTACGGTGGACCAAAAGTTTTCAGAACCTACCGTAACTTACGGTGACACCGTAAGTTACGGTGGAACCAGAAAACAAAACAATGTTTTGTTATTCATAATTTGATGTTGGATCTGGTATTCACATACTATTTAACCATGTTAGAACTAATGTTTTAAAGATTTTGACCATAGGTAACAAGGTGGATCTTACGGATGGCGGTCAAGCGAATGATGAAGAACCGAACACGATTTTTGAAGCTTCCGCAATGTTTTAATCATACTTAGATTTTGTTCCTGGGTTGTAAACAATTTCTTAAACAATTTTGAATGTTCCAACTTAGTCATTAGTTGACTAAGGTTTATGTTACTTATGAAACTTATGTTAATTTTAATATCTTTCGGTATAAAAATGTATAAAATTTGTGATTTATTCAAGTAAAAATTTAAGGGTGTTACAAGTTGGTAATCAGAGCTCAAGGTTGTCAATAAGTGTTCGGTTCAAGCTTGATCGATCGTCCGGTAAGAATTAACTTATTTTGTTAATAAATTATGTATTATGTAAAGAATGAGAAACGAACAAATATGCATGAAAAGAGTGTGTAAACTTATTCAAATACAAGAAATGCATGAAACAAGAACGATTAAATCAAGTTATGAACTTGATTGAATCAAAACAAGAACGATTAAATCAAGTTATGAACTTGATTAAATCAAAACAAGTAAAACATGTGTTATAAATGGAATGTTTAACAACCTATGTAAACATTTCAGAAATAGAGATGGCAGATGGAGGTAATGATGATGCGGTGCCAAGAGTCACCGAACAAATGAGAGAAGTGATTGCCGAAGAGGTTGGAAAGGCGATCGAAAACAGTTTGTCGGGCTTTATTGATAAAATTCAAAACACAGTTTTATCAATAGTAGAAGAGAGAATCAAGAAATTGGAAAATGATTCAAATTTAGCAAAGGAAAAGCATGGAGGACAAAAGCCTTGTTCATACAAGGAATTCATGGCTTGTAAACCACCAATATATAATGGGGAAGTTGACCCAATAGTGTGCCAACGATGGCTAAGTGATATCGAAGGGGTATTCGAGAGGACCCATTGTGATGAAGATGACTACGTAGCCTATGGTACGGGTCAACTAAGGAGTCAAGCGAAAGATTGGTGGGATAACAAAAAGAGAGAGATCGGTATTGAAGTTGTTAAGGTCATGACTTGGGAAGAATTCAAGACGCCATTTCTTAAGCATCATAGCCCCAAGGCGGTTATGAATAAAATCAAGGAGGAGTTCATGCAACTTAGGCACAAGAGTGAGACCATAGACAAGATTACAGCAACGTTTATGGATAAGATGAAGTTTTGCGATGATCTAGTGACGAATGAAGAACAAAAGATATACTACTATCATAACATGTTGAGTGCTGAGTATAGGGAATTTATCACCCCTTCCAAATACGAGACCCTTACCGAGATCATAAATGCTGCTCGGGAAAGGGAGATCGAACTGAAAAAGAGCATTGAAAGGGGTGAACGGAAAGCACAAGATGTAAACCCAAGCCCTGCTAAGAAGGCACGAACAAACGAAACTGCAAAGAAATTTGATACGAAAGGAGGGTCGCCAAGTTGCAGAATCTGCGGAAAGGGTCATAAAGGCGAATGTCGTTACAAGGATAAGCCTTGTCCCATATGCAAAAAAACGGGACATATGGCTATATCGTCCCCGGAGAAAGTGACGGTTTGTTACAATTGTTATCGAACGGGTCACAAGAAGTCGGAATGCCTGGAACTTGCTGGAAAGAAAGATGGGCAGGACCCGAAAGGTGAAGCCCCAAAAGCAAAGGCAAGATCTTTTCAACTGACCGCCGCAGAAGCGAAGGTTGAACCTGACGTGGTCTCAGGTATATTTGCTGTAAATTCGATTCCTGCACGCGTGTTATTTGATACGGGTGCGAATAAATCCTTTGTTTCATATGGATTTATTCGACATCCTTCATTTATTCTAACAAAATTACCTGTGCCCTTAGAAGTAGAGATAGGTAATAACAAGAGCTTTATTGTTTGTGATGTATGTGAAAATTGTAAACTGAGCATTGATGACGAAGAATATTTGATAAACCTAATCCCGATGTCAATGGGAGAATTTCAAGTAGTCGTTGGGATGGATTGGCTATCTCAACATCATGCAAAGGTCGTGTGTTTTCGTAAAGAGATAAAACTAACATCTCCGAGCGGGAAACACGTCACCATTTATGGCGAAAAAGGTGGCAACCCCATAGTATGCTCAATGTTGAAAGCTCACAAACTTATGAAGCAAGGATGCAAGGCATTCATGATATACGCTAATGAGCCCGAAAAAGAATCACGAAAGATTGGAGATGTACCGGTAGTACGAGATTATGAAGATGTGTTTCCGGAGGATTTACCGGGGATACCGCCTGAACGGGAAATAAAGTTCGGGATCGAATTGATTCCGGGCGCGAAACCCGTAGCAAAAGCCCCGTACCGACTTGCACCGTCGGAATTACAAGAGTTGATGTCCCAAATCCAAGACCTGCTTGACAAGGGATTCATAAGGCCGAGTGTGTCTCCTTGGGGCGCACCGGTGTTGTTCGTGAGAAAGAAAGACGGGAGCATGCGCATGTGTATCGATTACCGGGAGTTAAACAAACTCACGGTAAAGAACCGATACCCGCTCCCGAGGATAGATGATTTATTCGACCAACTACAAGGTGTGAACTGGTTTTCAAAAATTGATCTTAGATCGGGGTATCACCAACTAAAGGTCAAAGAAGAAGATGTGCCGAAGACAGCTTTTCGCACGAGATACGGACATTACGAATTCCTCGTGATGTCATTTGGGCTAACAAATGCACCTGCGGCTTTCATGGACCTCATGAACCGGGTTTGCAAACCAATGTTGGACAAGTCGGTCATCGTGTTTATCGATGATATCTTGGTGTATTCAAAAAGTGAAGTTGAACACGCACATCACTTGCAAGAGGTATTAGAGACACTGAGAAGAGAGAGGTTATATGCAAAATTCTCTAAATGTGCCTTTTGGTTACGAGAGGTACAATTTCTTGGCCATGTCGTAAGTGCCGACGGGGTATTGGTGGATCCGTCAAAGATTGAGGTTGTGTCAAAATGGAATTCCCCGAAGAACCCTTCGGAAATTAGAAGCTTTTTGGGGCTTGCGGGATATTATAGGAGATTCATTCAAGATTTCTCCAAGATTGCGTCACCGCTAACAAAGCTAACACGAAAGAAAGAAAAGTTCATTTGGGGTGTTGATCAAGAGAAAGCATTTCAAACGCTAAAAGAAAAGTTAACTCAAGCTCCGATATTGACATTGCCGGACGGAGTCGAAGACATGGTGGTTTATTCGGATGCTTCATTATCGGGGCTCGGTTGCGTGTTGATGCAACGGGGCAAGGTAATAGCCTATGCCTCGAGACAATTGAAGATACACGAGAAGAAATATCCCACGCATGATCTCGAGTTGGCTGCGGTGGTATTTGCATTAAAAATATGGAGGCATTACTTGTATGGGGTAAAGTGCACCATATTCACCGACCACAAGAGCTTGAAATACTTCTTTGATCAGAAGGAGTTAAATATGCGACAAAGGAGATGGCTGGAAACGGTGAAAGACTACGATTGTGAAATACATTATCACCCCGGAAAGGCTAATGTGGTAGCGGATGCTCTGAGCAGAAAAGCGGACTACGTCCCAATACGAGTAAGGTCGATGCAACTCGTGGTGACCTCGGGTATACTTGAACGTATTCGAGAGGCGCAGTTAGAAGCTGTAAAAGAAGAGAATTGGAAGAAAGAAAGAATAATTGGTCAATTGAAAGATTTATCGGATGGGAATCACGGGTTGAAGACTCGATCCGGAAGGATATGGGTCCCACATACTTGTGGAGTGAAGGCGCTTCTACTTAATGAAGCTCATAAATCCCGTTATTCAATTCATCCGGGTGCGACCAAGATGTACAATGATTTGAAACAAAATTATTGGTGGCCCGGAATGAAGAGGGATGTGGCGAAGTATGTGGAAAAGTGCTTGACATGTTTACAAGTCAAGGCGGAGCACCAGAAACCATATGGCAAACTCCAACCGTTAGAAATTCCGGTTTGGAAATGGGAACATATTACAATGGACCTATTAACCAAGTTGCCTAAGACGAATCGTGGTTTCGATGCCATTTGGGTAGTGGTAGATAGATTGACGAAAAGTGCTCACTTCATTCCGATTCGTGAGACTTATACGTCAGAAAAGATGTCAGAAGTTTACACTAATGAAATAATAGCACGTCATGGGGTTCCGGTATCCATCGTGTCTGATAGGGACACCCGGTTTACTTCAAATTTCTGGCGAGATTTCCAAGAGCAAATGGGAACCAAATTGTTCATTAGCACTGCGTACCATCCTCAAACGGATGGACTGAGTGAAAGAACGATACAAACGCTGGGGGATATGCTACGGGCATGTATAATCGACTTTGGAGGAAGTTGGGATGTTCACCTACCGTTAGTCGAGTTTTCGTATAATAACAGCTACCAATCTAGTATTAAGATGGCACCGTACGAAATGCTTTATGGTAGGAAGTGTCGAACCCCGGTATGTTGGGGTGAAGTGGGTCCACGTGAACTCGCTCATCAAGATATAGTACGGGCCACGAATGAAAAGATCGATATAGTTCGGGCACATTTGAAAGCAGCTCAAGACAGGCAAAAGGCGTATGCTGATAAAAGGAATAGGCCAATCGAATTCCATGTTGGTGACATGGTCATGCTAAAAGTTTCCCCATGGAAGGGCGTTATTAGATTTAGAAAAAGGGGGAAGCTAATCCCGAGGTTTATTGGGCCATTTAAAATTATCGGGAGAGTTGGCAAGGTAGCTTACCGCCTTGAGCTACCGGAGGAACTAAGTGGAATCCATGGCACGTTCCACGTGTCACAATTAAGAAAGTGCCTAGCAGACGAAACGGCCTATATCCATTACGCTGACATTGAAGTGGATAATAGTCTGAATTATGCAGTGAGACCGGTGGAGATTTTAGACCGAAAGGTCAAACATTTACGAAATAAACAAATTGACCAAGTCAAAGTCAAATGGGAGCATAGGAAAGGTTCGGACACTACATGGGAGTCCGAAGAGGAGATGCGACGTCTTCACCCTACATTATTTGGTACGTACTTCGGTTTCGGGGACGAAACCCTTTTAAGGGGGGTGGACTTGTAACACCCCGAAAATATAAAACTTTATATTGGAACTATAAAGTATAAATAGACGAGAATTTACTAACTAGGAATTTTTAATCTAGTTAGTTACAAGACTAGAAATAGCCTATAATAGGGTTAAAAGCTACTAAATGATATGTTGAACAAAGTAGAGGGGCCTTAGTTGTTAAATTTGAAACTAAATTGGATAAAACTAATAAAAATAAACCAAACACCCCATTTAGGGGTGTCTGGTCGATCAAGTGAAGCAGGGGGCGATCCCCACTCCTCCAAAACCCTAAAAACTTCATTAATCTTGCAAATTGAAGGATTAATCCAAGTTGAAATCGAAAATTGAGCTTAGAATCATGATCCTCATCACAAGAGGATTGTAAGGTATGTAAAATTTGATGAAATCTCTTAACTTGAATTTCTCATGATTTTGGAAAATCTGAAATTTGATGTTGCATGTGTGTTATTTGGTTAGATTAGAGTTGATATGGTGTCTAGAAGTGAAACCTAGCCAACTACATGTGAAATCATGACCAAATTCAGAAAATTCCATGAACACCTTGAAGGTGGGTTGTGGGTTTTACATGATAATGATGAACACTAGGGTTTAGAATGATCATTCTAGTGTAATTCGATCTTAGAAGGTGATTTCAGAAAAGTATGATGTTTAAATGCAATGTGAAGGCTTTATTGAAGTTAAGTTAACTAAATAGGAAGCTATAAACATGAATATGAAAGATGTAAGAATTCTGCCCTTATAGTGTTTGTTGAAATGCCTCAAAGAAGGCTTGAAACTGAATTGTTAAGTTAAAAACGCATAATTATGAAGTATGACAAAATGTGCGTTATGTATGTAAAACATAGAGTTCTAAACATAAAGTGATTGAACTCTATAGGAAAGGAAGCCGGGGCATCTAGCGGGCAAACCGGTGTGGACGCACGTTTGAAGGGCTTGCTTTAAAGGTATGTAACTTGATCCGTTACATTAAGTAAATTTGATGATTATCACACTAGTAGTCGTATCATAGAATAAGAGTTGTTTTGAGTTGAAATAATAATGTCGCAATAGTGAATAAAAGGTCAAATTTGATTAGAACTCATTGGTGGTCGTAATAAAGGAAGATTCCTTAGACTAGCCAAACGGGTCGAATAATCAAGTATAGCATGGTTAATGCTTCGAAATATGATTGATTGATCTTTGATATAGGTCAATATATAACATGTTAAAATTTCGAGATTTTAATGTATTGATATGTTAGAAAAGCGAAAATCCGAGAGTTGGGTTTGAGTGCAAATGAACTAAACAAACAAAATTATGGATTTCCAGAAGCTACCGTAAGTTACGGTAGTACCGTAACTTACGGTAAAGGCCAAATGTTTACGGTAGGTTTCATCTGTTTTACGGTGGACCAAAAGTTTTCAGAACCTACAGTAACTTACGGTGACACCGTAAGTTACGGTGGAACTAGAAAACAAAACAATGTTTTGTTATTCATAATTTGATGTTGGATCTGGTATTCACGTACTATTTAACCATGTTAGAACTAATGTTTTAAAGATTTTGACCATAGGTAACAAGGTGGATCTTACGGATGGCGGTCAAGCGAATGATGAAGAACCGAACACGATTTTTGAAGCTTCCGCAATGTTTTAATCATACTTAGATTTTGTTCCTGGGTTGTAAACAATTTCTTAAACAATTTTGAATGTTCCAACGTAGTCATTAGTTGACTAAGGTTTATGTTACTTATGAAACTTATGTTAATTTTAATATCTTTCGGTATAAAAATGTATAAAATTTGTGATTTATTCAAGTAAAAATTTAAGGGTGTTACAAAATACGATTACACTCGACAATTTCATCATAGCCAAATGTTCAACAAAAGTTTAATATAGCAAGAACGTGGAATGAGATGATTATGAGGAATTAGAATCACGAGGCTAACGACACTAACCTTGAAAGTTCGGGTGGTCACAGTCAGTGTAGAGCTCAACATTTAAATGTCCATTTGCTTTGGACAACACTCCATGGCCTGCGGTTCCCTTTAGATACCATAGAATTCTCTGAGCAGCTTCCATGTGGGCAACTTGCGGTTGGTGCATAAACTGACTTACCACTCCAACAGCATAAGCTATATCAGGGCAAGTGTGAGAGAGATAAATTAACTTGCCCACGAGCCGTTGATACCTTTCTTTGTCTGTAAGCTTGCCATTAAGTTCCACGTGAAGATTGTGGTTCACCACCATTGGCATATCTGCTGGTTTACAATCAATCAAACCAGTTTCCGCCAGGAGATCAAGGACATACTTCTTTTGGCAGATGAAAATCCCCTGTTTAGACCTGAGAACTTCTATTCTGAGGAAATACTTGAGATTCCCAAGGTCTTTCATTTCAAACTTTGAAAACAAATTCTTTTTCAGCCGTGCTATCTCTTCTACATCATTTCTGGTGATAATCATGTCGTCTACATATATGATCAGGCAAGTTACGAGGCCGTTTCTTCTTTTGAGGAACAGGGTATGATCAGCATTACTTTGGTAATACCCGTATTCTTTCATGGCCAAGGTGAACTTTCCAAACCAGGCCCGAGGTGACTGTTTTAGCCCGTATAGAGATTTTTTTAACCGACAAACTTCCCCATCTTTAAAACCCCCTGAAAAACCTGGAGGTGCTTCCATGTAGACTTCTTCCGCTAGGTCTCCATGGAGAAATGCATCTGTAACATCAAACTGATGGAGAGGCCAATTCTTATTGGCTGCCACGGAGAAGAGGACTCTGATGGTGTCCATTTTTGCAACCGGAGAAAACGTCTCAGAGTAATCGATCCCATACGTCTGAGTGTACCCTTTGGCTACAAGTCGAGCTTTGTATCTTCCAATAGAGCCATCTGGTTTATACTTAATTGAATACACCCATCGGCAGCCAACTGTTTTCTTTCCTTTTGGGAAAATGCACTTTTCCCACGTATTGTTTTTCATAAGAGCTTGCATCTTTGTTTCCATTGCTTCTTTCTAGTTCTTCTTACCTTGCGCTTCCTTTACAGAGCCAGGTATTTGTTCGGAGTATAGAGAGGTGACAAATGTTTTCACACTGTTCGATAAGTTCCCATTAACTGTATTAGCTACAGAATACCTTGAAGTTCTGGTTTCCCTCTCTGGCGAGTACCGTTTTGGAGGGACCCCTCTATTGGCTCTAGGAGGGAGAGGGTATCTTCTGGTTGTCTCTGCTGCAACTGGTTCCACATGTTCAACGACTTGTTCAACCTCTTCCAAGTCTGGTTCACCCTATTCCACATTTGGTTCACCCCGTGGAGTAGGTTCCGTTGTTGTCGGTTCTATGTGTTCCCCTGTTCTCTCATAGTTATAAAACGTAGAACATCCAGAGTCCTCAGTATTTCTTACCTCAGGTATCACGTTGGATGGACTTTCTTCAGTGGTACTGTGCTCCGCAGACCGTGTGGCTGTGTTTGAAGGACTCGCAGTACTGTGATGATTTTCTGTTGTTATTTCTTCAGATGAGGGAAGTTGGGTTAGCCAACTCAGGGTGTCTATACATTCATTCTCCCCCTGACCACTGAGTTGGGTGTCATAAAAGTATTTTGTTTCAAGAAAGTCAACATTCATTGTGGTGAACATTTGATGAGTTTTCTGATTATAACACCGGTAACCTATTTGGTCGATTCCATAGCCGACAAATACATATTTCTCAGCACATGGGTCGAGCTTGTTTCGGTTGATTTTGGGTATGTGGACAAATGCAGTACACCCGAAGATTCGAGGTTCAAGTGTAAATGGATGTGGAATATTGGCAGACTTAGACAGACAATCTAAGGGAGTCTTAAATTTAAGAGCTTTCGTGGGAAGCCGATTTAGGAGATACACGGAGGTTGCAACTGCCTCTGGCCAGAAAGATTTAGGGACACTAGATTCAATTAAAAGGGCTCGAGTCATTTCAAGAATAATACGGTTCTTCCGTTTGAAAACACCGTTTTGTTTGGGGGTATGAGAACAAGAAGTTTGATGAATTAACCCTTTGGTTTTAAAGAATTGTTTCATGGATGTATTGACAAATTCCCCCCCCCCCCCATTGTCAGATCGAAGGATTTGGAATTGAGTTTGGAATTGAGTTTGAATCATAGCATAAAACGTGATAAATTTTTCGTAAACTTCGGCTTTGTTCTTTAAAAAATATACCCATGTCATGCGAGTGCAATCATCCACGAATAGTATAAAGTACCGAAGACCCTGCCCCCCCCCCCCCATCACAGGAGCAGGACCCCACACATCAGAATGAATTAGTGAAAAAGGTGAAGTAACTTTCGTATTGCTAGGTTTAACAATCTGTTTTTCCATTTGAAGGGAAGGGTTTTGGAAACAAAATGTGCGAATAACCACTAGATGGGTGTCCCAAACGTCTATGCCATAGCCAGGCTTCCCGGTTTTCGGTTCCATGTGCCAAGATCACAGTACCCTGTTGAGCCACTTCATCCACATAGTACAATCCGTCGCGCTCAGTACCACGTCCAATAATCACACCCGTCCTGATATCCTGTAGGAGACAGAAAGTAGGGTGCATTAGTACCGTGCAATTCAATTCTTTGGTAATATGACTAATTGAGAGCAATTTGTGTGATAATGACGGAACATAGAGGCAATTTGATAATTTCATAGTTTGTGAAATTTCAATTACTCCTCCTCCTTTCACTTGCATCATTCCGTTGTTTGCTATATGAATTTGAGTTTTTTGAGGTTGGGTCATTGAACATGTGTCTAATGGTTCAAACGTCATGGTGTCGGTGGCACCAGAATCGAATATCCAAGAACTGTTTTTTCCATGATTGGTTTCCATTTTTTTCTTTTTTTACTTTTTTTACTTTTTTTTTTTTTTGTAAATAAGCTGTCGGTACGGATAAGACAGCAGACCAGCGTATTTAATAAATATGCTGGACACTTGAACTCACGCTCAAGTTTTATCAATTACACTGGGAACAAATATGCTGGTGGAGCCAGAATAACGAAGCCCGAAATGGACGTTAACTTACCGGCGTATTTATCAAATGCGTCGGGCAACTTGAACTCGCGTTCAAGATTTAAGTCACCGGGCACCAACACCTCCGCTAATGTTCAGTAGCGTATTTATGTAACCGGGTGTAGTTATCAAATACGCTATAGGGTATAGCATATTTATAAAATAAGGCGGCGGTACATAGGGTTTGTTGGAGATCAGTAAGAAAATTCCATATGTTGCATCCTTATCTCCAAGGTCTCTGATGTCAAATACAAAAAAAACGATTAGGAGCTTGGTTTCTTATAAAGGTAACAAAACCAATCTCGAAAATTTCGACGGTGCACCGTTGTTCCTCCGACCGCCGGAGATCTATGTTCGAAAACACTAGATCTCGAGGATGACGGTGGCGGTCACGAGGTCAACAATAAACAAGAATTCGAGATCGGAAACGACGGACTGGAAACCGCGTCACTATTCGGAGTTCGATTTCGATTGAATTGGCTGCTATTGATTTTGGATTTCCAGGTTTGAGGGTGAGTTTTTGAATTTTTTTTATGATTTTGGTTTTGCGGCTGAGTTTTTTTGTTTGGTTGAATCTTTTGAGGTTTGATTTAGGTTTTTTTTTCTGGTTTGGGATTGAACTAGCTGGGATAAATCGTAGATGATGAACAAAGTGTTGAAGGATCAGAAACTCTGCTCTGATACCATGTTGTTTGGTATAGAGAATAATTTCTGAACTGGGTTTGAATTGTATTGAGAAAATTGTAGTGTACAAGATTAGGGTTACACAAAGATGGTGTTTATATAGACCACCATATTACACACTAGCCCCTATACTATTTGTTTCCTTCTTTCCGACAGGGTCGACTTGGTGGGATTGGGTTTGAAAGTGTGGAAACGATTGGGGTTGAAATTGGTGAGGTTGAAACGGTGTAACGAACGGTTGGTTTTGATACGGTTGTGATTGAAACGGTACCCGAACCTCTTTTCTTTGAACCCGAACCTCTCTTGCTTGAACTTTCCATCTTTGTTGTAAAATTATTTAGATTGAGTTGGAGAATTTTTTGAATTGAATTGGAGAATTTTTGGATTTTTTGGATTGAGTGGGAGGAATGTTTGGTTGATTTTATATAAAAAAAACCTTCAAAAATTAAATCCCCCAACGTTCAAAAAAACCCCAAACGGTCAAAATGCAACGGAACAATTGGAAAGTTCAACGCGTGGAAAATATAACGCGTTTAAATGTTCACGCGTGAAGAAAGGTAGTGGCGGCAGTGTTTGGTTGTTTTCCACGAGTGATGGGAAGCCATCACGCTCCCACCCCCACTCCCCTAAGGGTGTGCCAGCCCCAGGTAAATTCCATGGTGTTTTATGGCAAAAACATTTGAGTAGCTGGTAGGCTTGACCTTATATAATGGCATTGTTTCTATCGTGTAATCAACAGAGATGAAGATCATAAAGCTTATGCCTATGGATGCGGAATCTAGAAGACTAATTGACTAGACGGAGAAAGGCATGATGAATAGAGTGAGAATAAAGAGTCCGGGGGTTTTTAAATGGTTTGGGTAAGGTAAATTAACAATTTTACCCCTAACGTGAGGGCACACGGGTACATTTAACCGGGTTGGTGGATGGTGGTTAAAGAAAAAGACAAAGTGTGTTCAAATTTGTTATTTAGACATGGGGTGCACAAATTAAAGACAAAGGTTAAAGAGTGAAATTTTATGTATAAATAAAGGAGAATCTATGTAATTTAGTTGTTGATTTTTCCAACTTTGCTTCATTAATTTTCATTTGGAATTCTACTATGTAATATTGTAAATCATGTTGGAAGTGCAAACAAAATGCATACATACGGTGTTAATATATATCAAAGTAATTTTTTAAGACACATGATTTACATCGTTTTCTCAATAGCATTTTCGATAACAAATGACTAATAATTAGTCAAACTTTCCAACTAAACAACTTTCTGGATATTTAAAAGATATTCATCTTTAAAGGTATGAAAAAAGTCTCATATATTGAGAGTTACATCCACAATCTTCTCTCGGAACATCTTTCTCTTTCCTAGCTCCCTTTTTATCAACAATCTTTGGTTGAGTTAGCACACCACTCTCACTATTGCTCTACACTTTGTCCAATATTCTTTTCCAATCGAGTCAACGGTGAATTCCTTGATGAATATTCACGAAAGTTGGAAATGGAATGACAAGAAGAAGAATGACTAGTAACACGAGGCGTTATGACAAAGATCTTGCTATATTTGGCTTACGATAGAGGTTAACACATATCTCGTTTGCTCTTTTAGTCAATCTCTTGTATAATTCTCTATATTTTTTGTGTTTAACACCTGTCAGAATTGTTGTATGAGCTTGTGTTTATTTGAGATAACAAAATGGATGTGGTTAAAGACAAAGACAAAGAAAAGAAAGGGTTTATTTATAAAACATGGGAACGTTGCAAATCATTTCGTAATATTGGAGCTAAGAGCTCGTTTGGAAACAAACGAGCTCTTGTCAAAAGAAGTACATCATGGCCTCTAGCAGATCCAACTAAAGGAAAAACACTTAATATTGCTCCAAAGGGTTGTTTCTCGGTCTATGTTGGTCCTCAAAGGCAAAGGTTTGTGATTAAAGCCGAGCATGCGAATCATCCCTCTTTCAAAGTGTTTCTTATAGAAGCCGAATGCGAATACGGGTATACACACGAGGGCCCACTTGAGCTTCCGTGTGACGTTGATAAGTTTGTAAAGGTTCTGTTACAAATGGATGATTGCTACAAGGTTATCTGTTCTCAATGATGTATCTTTGGAGGATCAATAGGAATCCTACAGTCTTCAAGTTTGGACTTGTGTGATATATTATTATTGTAAACGAATGGTGTTTTGTATTTATTTAAAATAAAATTGGTTTTTGTATTTATTTAGATTGGCTGTTTCTTGTTGTATCGAATTTGTTTTTGTTGTATGTGATTTATAAATCATTTAAAGGTTAATATTTTTTTGTTCCACGTGAGCTTTTTTATACAAACGTCGATACCATGATTGTACGGGCAATATTTTAGTTTTTAAATTCATGATCATTGACCACACAATTTCATAACTATGGATCTAAAACAAGGGACTTGAACTCGTGATCTACATGACATGAAAAAAATACAAGTTCTTAACTTGAGCTCAATCTATATGTTGGTGAACACGAATCTTTTTTGTTTAAACTTGAACTCAAACTCAAACTTCTAATAAAAAATTGATTAGCCTGCGAGGTATGGGGAGTTATGCTCATGCCATCTCATCAAAAAAGACACAATAACGCCCTACTGTCGGCGCCATCAGCGGGGCACTATTGAAGGGATGTGATTGCAATGGCAAATAATAGTGAGATGTCTGTGTGTGAAGGAAGGGGCACCATTAATGAGATGGGGGGCTTTATCCCATACCCTCCAAGTTGGGGGGGGGGGGGGGGGGGGGGGTATTGATGAGGTGGAGCTGAGGTGGCACTATGGCTCCATTCCATACCATGTAGCCTTGGAGTTATTTTCGATAAATCAACCTTATTCGTTTTAATATCATATTAACCATCAACTAAATACATACACAACTGATAAGTTCGATAAGACGGCAGGTTAACAAAGATTCTTGGTTGTGGGTGGATGATACGTCATAAATAATTGGGTTTAAAAGTGGATGATGATTTGAGCCATCTATACCTTATATAATTGTGCAAGTGGGTGCTAAGCAAGTGTAATATTTTTACATGTAGGGCGGAAATAAACCGGCTTCCTACTTTGGAGGCTTTAAGCAAAAGGAAGATTCGAATTACTCAGTGTCGGCTCAACCTTCCTGGAGGCCCAAATCTAACTTATAAAAATGGGGCCCTTTTCGAATTTCATTCTCAATCAACTCTACAAAGAAAATGGTTTCATCACCCAAAATTTTGAGTCATTAATGTTGATTATTTTCTTCTCCTTACAATATACTACAATGATAAGCTCTGTATTTTTGCAACAACCTCAAAAGACAAAAGAATCTAGTTACTTTGCACTTGCTTAAAAGATTACTTAACACAATCAAAGCAACACCCAGAATTGAATTTTATCAAGCAAACAAAAAATAAATGACGTACACGAATCAAACTTTAACCAAAAATTAAAAGTTACTGCACTTCTCTGCAAAAAGAAGTTGTTGCAGGTTTGAAGATGCAAAACACCAACATAAATCAAGAGTAAAGTACAGTTTCAGTACCTAGGGTTTACACCCAATCGTAAGTTCAGCCCTCATTTGAAATATTCAACAGTCCAGTCCCTATGGTTGTTGATTTGATTCAATCAAGCTCCTGTTCCAAACTGTCGTTAGTTGACCATTTACTTATTTAACTGTGTGAAGGGCAATATGGTAATTTCACCCAAAGTTGACACCTTTCACACCTTTTTAATCCTTCATCTTCCTTTAGAAGCTACAATACAATCCTTTATCTCCCAAACACTCCCCGACATCAACCACAGCTTCGGCCATCTTTCTTCTCTAGCCATCCAGCTTCGATTGTCATCAAAATGCGCCAATACACTATAATTTTGTTTACTTTCCACGTTGTTGGTATGGCATTGTGTTAATTTTACTCAAAATCGTTGATTTTCTTCTTGTGTGCATTGTATACAATCTGAAATTTGGTATTTCTTTCATGGAATTTGAAGAAACACTAGATAATTGACCGGAATCGAATTATCTAGGGGGTTTGGATCTGCATAAAAGGTGGGTTTACTCTCGTTCGATCTGATGGAACAGTTCTTCTTCTCCGGTAAACTCTGCAAAACAAAGCACCGTTAGCCTCGTCAAGGGGAGAAAGGAGTTCTCTCCTTGAACCGACTCCGGCTTGAGAATAAGTAGGTGTTTATGAAGAAGAAGAAATGTTGACGAAGTGTGTGTAACTTGAAGTTCATACCTGAATTATCCTCATATGTATAACCGAGAGTTTGGGCAGGAAAACTCGTTGGTGAAATGTTGACGGAAGATGCTAACCCCGTAAGCGGTTACATTTCCTTCCGTTAAGCCTCTTGATCCGACGTGAGTGCACACGGATCGCTGTTTAGATCTATGGCTAGGGGTTTGCCACGTGGAAAGTGATCAAGTGGAGGTTTCTCTCCAATTACATGCTATCGTTGTGACTTCAGGGATGTCTGAGGTGATGACACGTGTCCAGACGGTTATAACCGTCCTAGGGGTGCACGATTGAATTCTTTCTAGAAGATTACTGCTGTAATCTGGTGAGACTCTTTATCATGTGGTATCAGTTAAGAAAATAATATCTAAGTCTGGATATTATTAAGAGGAAGTGCTTTGACTTAGGATTTCTATCCTTTATGAAAGCGCAAGGATTTATGATTTCCTTTTGGCGCGCGAGTGTTGTCTGTTAACTGCCTCTTAAGCCTTTTTTGTAAAACCAGTGCGCGGCCGCGCAAGGTAAAAAGGGCTGAAAGACGAGGTTGTGGTATGGTCCCAAGTACTTATCACAGGGTTTTTGGGACCTTACCCCTTCAAGTCCCCCCAGTCTAGTGTTGCTCTTATGCAAGTAAGAGGAGCACTGGACTTATGAGAGAGAAATGTTTTTTTTGGCGCGAAAGTAGGGAATCTTCCGTGAGAAGATTTACTTTGCCTATTATAAAGATTTAAAAATCTTTGACTTTAAATGGGGCTGGCACAGTAAGGACTGAGTGGCAAGCTGTCACTGTCAGTTGTCCCTTACTGCCCGTGCTTTGCACGCGCGCGTGAACTCGCGTTTGTGTTGATTTTCACTCGCTCCTATTGCTTGGGTAACTGTGATATCCGGAAAAGGTGCTATGGCAGTTACCGATGCTATTTATTGCGGTGAGTATATAAGTTTGTTTGAGTTGCCCCTTTCTGTTAATCATTACTTTGTTGAAACTTTTCTCCTTCCTTTCTTCATTATCCGAAAAATTTTGTCATTTCTTCTTCTTATGTCAACCGAAGAACACCAAGAAGACTTATCCGAAGAAATGTATGCTGAACTTCCACCGTTAAAGTGGCCCAGAGCAACTTTCGATGGTTTGGTTCGAAACCTTAGATTCCCGGAGAACTGGGGTGCCCTGTATCCTGAAGAGGGTCAGACAGATGCTCCAACTGGGTATATCACTTTTTTTTGGGATTTCTTCTGTGAAGGCAACTTTCGCTTGCCTGTAACAAAGTTTTTTCCTTGAAATTCTTGAGTATTATAAGATTCATATCTCCCAACTGCACCCTATTGGCATGGTTAGGGTTCGACATTTTGAGTTTGTGTGTCGTACGATGCATATTGAGCCAACAGTCCTTCGATTTAGGGTTTTTTACCAAATGCACTGTACCCAAGGGTTTTACTCGTTTGTCCAAAGAGCGTCTGCAAAGAAGATTTTACAGCATCCTCCAAAATCTTTCCATGACTGGAAACAAAAATACTTCTTCATCAAGGCATGGGTGATTCCGATGAGGATGGTTCTAAGAGGAAAAGAAGATGTCCCTATTGAAACGCTTCGAACCCCTGTTGACGAGAATTGGTATCAAGACCTGAAGGAAGTTCCTAACATTGCCTTACCGGAGAAAGCCCTTGTTGGGGCTAGTATGAGTTTGAATTCGAAAATGGACCGGGAAGACAAACCGGTGTATACGGAGGAAGGTCATGGTAAGATTGGGGTTTTGCCCTTTTTGCCCTTCTTTTTTTTTTTTTTTTTGACATGCTTCTCTTCTTCTGCAGTTGTTTCATTGTATGTTGTAGCATACAAGAGAGAAAGCGGAAAAATGGGTACTATTAAGAAGAAACCTGATGAAGAGCTTTGGTATCTTCAAATTGTGAGGAATTTTGTACTTCCTCAAGAAGCTGATTTATCTGCCCAACCTGCTGCTGGTGTTGGTAAGTTTGCGCATTTTATTTGTTGTTTGCTTTCTGTTATGCTTCTGAACAAACTTTATTCTGCGCTTCCATAGGTGTATTGTCAAATTTGGACATAGGCCCTGAGAAGAAGAAGCGCGCGACGGTTAGTAATGTTGCGCCTAAAAAGAGTGATGTTGAAAAAAATCAATCCTCCAAAGTTAAAAACGTTGGAGGGGAGAAGAAAGGTATGCGTCGTTCCTCTGACCCCTGGTGTGATTATGTGGTGGTTTCTGACTCTTTGGAGGGTCTTGCGCCTGCAGTTACTGTTAGGAGGCTGAAACCTGAACCGAGAGATACTGCTGATATCCCTCCGTCTAACCCAAATGATCCCATTGACCTGGAGTCCAGCCCTGAACACTTGGTGCCAAGGAAGGCGGGTAAAAGGAAACAGACTGATACTGAAGTTGAGGGTCAACCCTCAAAGAAGATCCTGAGGAAGAAAATTACCAGGAAAGGCAATCTGGATGCTTTTATTTCTGAGTCTGTTCCTGGTAAGTGTTGCTTTTAGTTCTTTTCCTTATGCGCCTTGGATATTTACAGACTTTGTTGTTTTTCAGGAGTCCCTGTTTTTCCTACTCCCACAGAGCCGCAACCTGTGGTTACTGAAGAACTCCTATCTTCTCCTCCTCCGCTGGTAACCCCTCAACTTCTGAACCTGCTGCCCGTGATAAGGAGAAAGTTGCGGAAGATATTCCTGTTATAGCTTCTCCTTCCAAGGTTTCTGGCTTTAGGCCTGAGAAAGTTGCTGCTGAAGATCAGGGTTCATTTTCTGATGCAGGAAAAAGTTCTCCAATCCGCCCAGAGGAGACCCTGGGGGATTATTATTACAGAACTTATTCTGAGAAAGATGCTGCCGAGCTTCATGCCCCTGTTTGGAACTTGAAAAAAGATGATACTTTCTCGGATTGGCACGTCTGCCTAGACTGGTTGCAGGGAATATTTCTGCCGGGGGGAATCAAATTTCAAGAAAGTCGTTCTCACGAACAAACTTACCATGCTTATCTTGAGGAGACTGCTTCTCGTGTTTCTACCACTCATCGCATAGTGCGTGAGTGGCATAGTATGCATAAGGATTGGGAGGCTTTCAGGGTGTCACAGAAGAAGCTTGCTAATGATGAAAAGCGCTTGGCTCAGTTAAAAGCTAGATTGGAAGCGGATCAGGCCAAGTTTGAGGCTGATCGTAAAACTGAGGAGTGGTCTATTGCAGGTTGGAAGAGGAAAGCGGAAGCTGAAGCTGCTCTCCTTTCCGAAGAACGCAAAAACTGGAAGAAAATTTGCGAAAAAGATAATGCTGAGAAGGTAAATCTCCGCAATGTCATCAATAATCTCAAGGTTGAGATTGAAAATTTGAAGAAACATGATGCTGAGGTGGAAATGTTGAAAAAGGAGAAGGCTGATGCAGAAGCGGCGTTAGAAGAAGCGCGTTCTCATAGAGCGCGCGGTGAGCAACGAGAGGTTCAAGCTTGCGTCACTCTAGCTCTTAGAGATAAAGAGTTAGAAGAACTTACTGCTTTGCTTTCTGACCAGGAACAACTTAAAAAGGATCTGGAGCTTGCGCATTCCGAAAAGGCTGAGACCTCTCGTCGTTTGACTGAAACTGAAGAAAAATTGGAAAATTCTGAAACGGCGCGGGCCACAGCGGAAAGCGAGCTTGAACCTTTAAAGAGTGATATGGCGTGGCTGAAAGATCGTGGGATTGCCTGTGTAAGTGACGTGACCGTGTCGTCCCGATCAGTCAAAAACCCAATTAAACCTAGGTAGCTAGGGTAAGTCGGGTATCGTATCCACGAAGAGCAGGTGGTCAGTATCGCACGACCCGTTCGATTAGTTAGACTATTTACAAATAATGTACAAGATGATTATGAAGATTGCTATTTTTATTTATTTGTTTGGTTTTTAAAATAAATCAGAATGAACCGACAAATTGATGTTATTGAAAACAATGATTTATTAACTAAACTTGTAAACTAAACTACTTAATTGAAAACAGGAATTAAGAATACGGATCACACCCGGTTTCGGTAATTGTAAGTCCTAGGGTTCCTACATGTTTTAATTCAACTCAATTGCATACGATTAGCGGATTTAGTGTACCGTGACTTAGGTGCCAATAACTATCAACGTCCCGAAGAACGGACAAGAATGCACTTTGTAATCAACACAAGTAAATCCTAACCACGACAACGCATAACTACACATAACCATTTCGCAAAGTCATAACTTTTAACATCGTTCAACAATTTACGAATACGAAACAAATGTAAACTATTGTCAATGGTTTCAAAAATCAATACAAGTTGTCACAAAGTCGAATCAAAGAACAAATGCATAAACCCTAGAAAATACAACTACCTACACCGAGGTGAATCCGACGAGGCTAGCCGCTCATGATGTGTGACAAATCTTCAAAAGCTTGATATGGTCGATGGTGTTGAGTGATGAAGTTGAGAGCCGGCTGCCTACTCCCCCTCCGTGCGTTTCACTGTGCGAACCCCATTTCTCGTAACCGTCAAAGTAATCACAAAAAAATGTCCACTAATGATTGGCCCACTTCCCCTATTTGATTTGTGAATATATGGCCCATAAAGAAGTCCACATATATCGGCCCATATGTATGTGTTTGTCTTTGGCAGCCTCTTTTCAATTAGTAAATGACTATTATTATATCCTCAAAATAATTTAACTTATTTCCTCTATTCCCAATGCCATCAAATATGATGGTGATCTCAATGTGATGATGGCTGCCTCTTTATTTCAATGTGCATGTAGTTTTTATGATGATGTGATGATGATTTTTATTAACGAGAGCCCACAAAGTCCATCAAAGCCTCTCCCATAATTCGATGTCTACTAAAATTGCATGTGTTTGTTGACTTTCTTTTGCTTTTCTCTCACAAGTCTGCACATCAAGTCCCTGTCTTTTCTTCCTTAGATGTGCCGCCAAAATGTGATGATTATGTCACTTTGACTTTCCGTGCCTCCTTGTGCTTCTATCGAAATATTTAACGGAAAAGTGAATAATCCCATATAACATGGTTATCCAAGACTAACCCGCCCTTAAAACTAGCAAGTTATGCACATCCCTCACAATGTTCTCTCTACTCAGCTTATAATTTGGCTAATGTGTATAATGTATTAGCACTTCAATCAATTAATCGCTCAAAACCGAATAGAACACGTACCCGCATAGGCTTGCAACTCAATCATTCTCCACCACCGATCATGAATACTAAGCACAAGTCATAAGGTCTTTGTAAGGGTTGTAACGGGGCTAGGCTAAGGGTAGGAAATAGGATATTTAAAGTGGCTAAGGTGATGAAAATTCGATTTTTATTACAAACGACTATGCTAAACAAAACTAACTATAAACATCAACAACAAGGCAACACTTTAGCCTTTTATTTCACAACTACTAACTCATAGTTTTGTGTTTTTCTCAACAATTTTTTTTACTTTTTTTTTCACAACTTTTCTGATTTTTTTTTTGAATAAATAAATCACAACTATACAAACATATACTCCTACAATCGAATTTTCATCACACGGGTTTAAAAGAAAAGGTTTAAGGTTATGGGCTAACTGGGTTGTCAAACGAAAGGATTAGGCTTAAAGTGGGCTACTAGGGGATTCATTTGGGTAAGGATAGATAAATGGTTTTAAAAGAAAAGGTTCACCTAATGCCTTAATCATTCCCGTGCTTGTATTCGGTCTATGGTCTCAAACGTATCAAAAGTCGCAAGTTCTACAATACATGACTAATGGTCCACTCAAACAAAGAAAACATAAATATGTAATTCTATGATGTAAAAGTGGCTCAAAACCTCACATATAAAGGGTATGGTATGTGACATGCATGATGTGCTAGTTTCTTAGGCGAATTACTCCCAAATAACCACCCGCTAAATACCCGTTATGCTATTAACTTGAACTTGACCATGACAAAAGACCAAAAGGGTTGTGTCATCCCTCGTTAACTTAGTTACTTGTGCTTTTTAGATCGCTTCAAACAAAGACATTTTTGAAAAAATTTTGAAATTTTTCCCCCATCCCCACACTTGAGGTAAACATTGTCCTCAATGTGTAGTGTTTAAATGAACGGGTCAAAATCTAAAACTTTTACTACAAAACTTTTACTACTCCCCCATCCCCACACTTGAGGTAAACATTGTCCTCAATGTGTAAGAACTAGAGTTTTTTAAAGCACACTAGGGATGTGACACGACTAACTTCCTCAAAATTTCACCCCGGAAAAATAATATACAATTTACAATCCACTTATTTGCTAACTAAAAATCAAAAGTAAAAAGAAACGTATGCACCTGATTTTTGAGCTCATTCCTCGTGTGCTCTTCTTCTCTTCAAGGAAGCGGTTGTCCCATGAACACAATGTACCTACAATTCTTAACCCTTGTGTAGAAGCATGCTTCTCACAACCATCAAAATTTGTTAGTTACCTAGTTCTACCACTTTTATGAAAATTTTACCAAGCCATACGTTCTTTCACTTTGATTTATGTGGAAAATAATTTACAACAATAACAAACCTAACTCACATTCGTAGGAATCACGGTTGCATTTAGCTTATGCAACAAGCCCTTTTAAACCACCCGATAGCTCGGGAGGACGAGTAGGTCTCGTGAGGGTTATATAGGGAACACACCCACAACGTTCATTTAACTAAGAAAATAAAATAAAACGAAAATAATACAAACTCTACAACAATCATACCTGATTTGCCTCTCATGGTGGTAGAAGTGCACATTTTCCTACCGAGTTTCCAACATACGCTCGGTAGTTGGCATGCCGGATCCATTCTCTTTTTATTTTACGCGACATGCATATTAAGCTACTTTGGGGTCGTTTCTTGACGAATTGGCCAATGTCTTGCAACGCCACCCTTCGAATCCTTATACCCGAACCCGCATCCCCAACTTAGTTGGTAGGAGTGATAAGTATGGGAGAAGGATCGATATGAACCTGGGCTTCTTTTGGTTCTGGCCCGTCTTGCGGTGTTATGTCTTCCGCTTGGTTCAAACATTCAGTTTCTTGCTCCGGAAGATCTATAACCTCTTCCACTACATCACCATCAAACATAGTACCACTAGCCAACATCTCTTGGTCTCGTCTAAATTGAGCTAGCTCTTCGGCGAGTTGACCCACTTGTTTTGCCAATGCCTCGTGCGACTTGTCTCGCACCTCAAACTCTTTCTTCATCTCGGTTTTGATCTCTTGATGTGAATTAGTAAGGGCTTGATGTGAATTAGTAAGGGCACTCATAGCGTTCATGATGGCATCGAGCTTGGAACTTATTGAATCTTGAGGTTCCTCGGATGCCGGTTGAGAGTATTCATTATAATAATCATCATACCTCTCCCGGTAACTTGAGAAACGTGGCAATTCGGGTTCATGGTAGTATTCTTGATAATGTGGTGGTGGTGGTGGATTATCGTATGGATAGTATGAGGATGGACCATTGAAATCTTCATAATCCGCCCTCCTATATTCAAACAATCCGCTGAGGTAGTCTTCCCGTTCCTTGTTGGCTTGAACTTTTTCGTAGAAGACAGAGCAATCCTCTAAATAATGCTCTCCGCTTCCGCAACACTCACACGGATCATCATCTACCCAATTCATATTGAAAGATGATACCTGCAAAACATGTACCTGCACAAACAAGCTCGACCACCCAAAGTAAAATAAAAAAAATACAAGAAAGAAAACTAAACTAAAATCAAACAAGCAATGAAATACTAAGCGCACTAGCTCCCCGGCAATGGCGCCATTTTGACGTGACCGTGTCGTCCCGATCAGTCAAAAACCCAATTAAACCTAGGTAGCTAGGGTAAGTCGGGTATCGTATCCACGAAGAGCAGGTGGTCAATATCGCACGACCCGTTCGATTAGTTAGACTATTTACAAATAATGTACAAGATGATTATGAAGATTGCTATTTTTATTTATTTGTTTGGTTTTTAAAATAAATCAGAATGAACCGACAAATTGATGTTATCGAAAACAATGATTTATTAACTAAACTTGTAAACTAAACTACTTAATTGAAAACAGGAATTAAGAATACGGATCACACCCGGTTTCGGTAATTGTAAGTCCTAGGGTTCCTACATGTTTTAATTCAACTCAATTGCATACGATTAGCGGATTTAGTGTACCGTGACTTAGGTGCCAATAACTATCAACGTCCCGAAGAACGGACAAGAATGCACTTTGTAATCAACACAAGTAAATCCTAACCACGACAACGTATAACTACACATAACCATTTCGCAAAGTCATAACTTTTAACATCGTTCGACAATTTACGAATACGAAACAAATGTAAACTATTGTCAATGGTTTCAAAAATCAATACAAGTTGTCACAAAGTCGAATCAAAGAACAAATGCATAAACCCTAGAAAATACAACTACCTACACCGAGGTGAATCCGACGAGGCTAGCCGCTCATGATGTGTGACAAATATTCAAAAGCTTGATATGGTCGATGGTGTTGAGTGATGAAGTTGAGAGCCGGCTGGCTACTCCCCCTCCGTGCGTTTCACTGTGCGAACCCCACTTCTCGTAACCGTCAAAGTAATCACAAAAAAAATGTCCACTAATGATTGGCCCACTTCCCCTATTTGATTTGTGAATATATGGCCCATAAAGAAGTCCACATATATCGGCCCATATGTATGTGTTTGTCTTTGGCAGCCTCTTTTCAATTAGTAAATGACTATTATTATATCCTCAAAATAATTTCACTTATTTCCTCTATTCCCAATGCCGTCAAATATGATGGTGATCTCAATGTGATGATGGCTGCCTCTTTATTTCAATGTGCATGTAGTTTTTATGATGATGTGATGATGATTTTTATTAATGAGAGCCCACAAAGTCCATCAAAGCCTCTCCCATAATTCGATGTCTACTAAAATTGCATGTGTTTGTTGACTTTCTTTTGCTTTTCTCTCACAAGTCTGCACATCAAGTCCCTGTCTTTTCTTCCTTAGATGTGCCGCCAAAATGTGATGATTATGTCACTTTGACTTTTCGTGCCTCCTTGTGCTTCTATCGAAGTCTGCCAAGAAGTCAAGCCCCCCTCCTTTTAATTGGCGGCTTTCAACACCCACTTGTGCGCTAATCTTCGTAACTCCGTCGTATTACGTGTTTTACCTGTGAAATTACAAATATTCGTAGTTAACACATTCTAAACGTATAATCACTTAAACAACCATAAAACACGCAACATAGCACACTTTAAGGCACGGGTTTCACACTCTCCATCAGTAAGTTTCTTTTTTATTTTTGTTGCGGGAATGCTTTTGTGCCTTCTTGTTATTTACCCTTTCTTACTGCCATTGGTTGCTGAATCAGTGTTGAATTCTGAGGAGTTGGATAAAACCGTTGCGAGTTTAGTTGTTGCCGCGCGAAGAGATGGTTACGCCCAAGGATACGCTGAGTGTTCTCAGCATGTGAACATCGCTTTGAAGGTTGATTGGGACACCAGCAAATCTGCGACTTATGGCGTCAACACTGATGCTGCGCTTTCTACTTTGAAGGCAGAATTTAACAACTTGCAGCTTCCCGTTATGGATCTTATAAATGTTGCGCTGCAATCTGATGATCACGTAGCTCAACTAAAGGAAATCTTTATGGATGAGGGTGAAGATTTAGTGTAGGTTCCTTTGAAGCTGTATTGAATAATTTTTGTAATATTAGGGATGTAGATCCCTTTCTTTGTTGGTGCGTTGTTGCGCAAGTAACTAAAACACTGCCGTGTTTGATAGTTTTTAAGGCGTATTTGTACGCAGAGAATAGTATGTCGTGTTTTTTAGTTTACAATATTTTGCATGAATACAATTACTTTTATTGAGTAAGGCGAATGAAGTTGGTATAAAGCTCATGTGTGAACTTATGGTCGTTTGTGACGTAATCACTGACCGTTCATGAGGCTTGTTTTGTAATTACCATAATGTTTTTGCGCTTACTAAAAGAAATTGCATGCACTTTGTAAGAAAAACACAAGAATAATAGAAACTTTGCTGTTTATTTCTGGATAGGGCACAGAGGCCATTACAAAGTTTTCTAATAAATAAATGAGACTTAACTTACTATATTCCCCCGCTTTGTCTTAATAGATCGTGTCTTTCTGTGCGGAGGCCATAGAGTTTCCTCTTAGTTTTTCGCCCTTTTGCTCGGGCCTTCTTCCCCTCGAGTTATCTGCTTTATTTCTTTGCGTACTTTTTGCAGCAGATGTGTGAGTTCGCCACTTTTGAGGGCTTTCTCAATCTCGGTGCGCAAAGAAATACAGTTGTTGGTGGTATGCCCATTGTCCTTGTGATATTCACAATATTGGGCTGGATCTTGTCCGCGCTTGTTTTTCATGGGGATTGGTGGCTTGAACTGATAATCTTCAGTGCTCAAGACTTCCGCGGGAGTTTTAATTAGGGGAGTCCATTGCCTCTCCCTGTTCTCCTGTTTGATTTCCCTCTGCGCGGCCAGTTTGTTTATCGTTGTCCGAGCATCTTCAGATGAATGGTTTCCCGAGCCAGAATCGCGCCATGTTTTCTTGAACTTCCTCCCGCCAGTTGAGCTTAAGTCGGAGGGTCTGTTGTGTGGTGGTGGTGGCCTATTAGTGGTAAGGTTTTTTTCTGTTTGTGCATAAACTTTAGCTGTTGCCATCACTTTCTCCCAAATTTTTGGGAGTCCTTCCGTCCCAGACAAGACCTTAACCATATCATCGCATCTGACCGCGTATTTGAACTGTGTGTGGATCAGTTGCTCGTGGACTCCCCCGATCTCCAGTACTTCGTTATTATATCGGGTGATAAAGTCCTCCAGACTTTCGTCGTCATGACGCCAGATATTCATGACATCTGATGTGTATCGGATGGATCGTCGTTGTTGACTAAAATGCGTCAGAAATTTCTTGCGTAGGTCCTTCCATGATGTGATGCTCCCGATGGGTAAATTATCGAACCAGATTCTTGCAGCGCCAGTAAGGGTCTGCACGAAGAGATGGCACCATAATGGTAGAGTCCAGCCACCTACTAGCCCTGCGCTTGTAAAAACCCTTAAGTGGTCATCGGGGTCTGTCAACCCATTAAATTTACCCACGTTGGATGGTAGTTTAGCTTTCTCGAGCGGAGCCAGAGCTATTTCCATGATGAACTTTGAATTTTCCGCTGCTTCCGCAGGGCGGTAAATCAAATCATAGTTGTGTTCAGCCTCAGGGTTGTAAACCGCACGAGGTCTGCACTTGTTGTAATTGAATTAACCGGAATCGAATTATCTAGGGGGTTTGGATCTGCATAAAAGGTGGGTTTACTCTCGTTCGATCTGATGGAACAGTTCTTCTTCTCCGGTAAACTCTGCAAAACAAAGCACCGTTAGCCTCGTCAAGGGGAGAAAGGAGTTCTCTCCTTGACCCGACTCCGGCGTGAGAATAAGTAGGTGTTTATGAAGAAGAAGAAATGTTGACGAAATGTGTGTAACTTGAAGTTCATACCTGAATTATCCTCATATTTATAACCGAGAGTTTGGGCAGGAAAACTCGTTGGTGAAATGTTGACGGAAGATGCTAACCCCGTAAGCGGTTACATTTCCTTCCGTTAAGCCACTCGATCTGACGTGAGTGCACACGGATCGCTGTTTAGATCTATGGCTAGGGGTTTGCCACGTGGAAAGTGATCAAGTGGAGGTTTCTCTCCAATTACATGCTATCGTTGTGACTTCAGGGATGTCTGAGGTGATGACACGTGTCCAGACGGTTATAACCGTCCTAGGGGTGCACGATTGAATTCTTTCTAGAAGATTACTGCTGTAATCTGGTGAGACTCTTTATCATGTGGTATCAGTTAAGAAAATAATATCTAAGTCTGGATATTATTAAGCGGAAGTGCTTTGACTTAGGATTACTATCCTTTATGAAAGCGCAAGGATTTATGATTTCCTTTTGGTGCGCGAGTGTTGTCTGTTAACTGCCTCTTAAGACTTTTTTGTAAAACCAGTGTGCGGCCACGCAAGGTAAAAAGGGCTGAAAGACGAGGTTGTGGTATGGTCCCAAGTACTTATCACAGGGTTTTTGGGACCTTACCCCTTCAGAATTGTAGTTGGAATTAGGGTGCAGGTCACCAGAAGCCTTGTCCGGATCCAATATCGGGTTGTGCTGAGGACGGGAAGAGGGTTCAGGATTGAACTCTATTTTAGCTGTCGAGCATGAAAATGAGGGGGCTTGTATGGGTGTACATAGGATGCCTAACTATTAGCTTACGTATAACAGTGTAAAAGGGTTATTTTGGCCATTGATCATTTTTTGGGTTTTTGAAGTTAATGATAATGATTACTCTTGTAGTGTTATATAATATCGGATATTAAACTATTGTGTATGAATGGTGGTCTTTAATGTTGATATTTAAGTGTTAATGAACCTTATTAAACTGTGTTTTAGGATCAAATGACTCTGCCTTTTATTGTTACTATATTGTCTTTAGTATTGATATTTATGTGTTAAGGATCAATTGTAGCATTTGCTTAACTGTGTTTGGGTGTCAATATCATGTTAAGCACTTGGCTTAGGTTCAAATGACTTTGATGTGCTTAGGATCAAATGACGTTGATAATGACTTTGATGTCCTTAGGATCAAACGCCTTTCACTACTGCACATTAGGATCAAATGCCATTCACTGTTGCACATTAGGATCAAATGTCATTCATTGTTGCACATTAGGATAAAATTCCATTCACTACTTCACATTAGGATCAATTAACTTTCACTGTTGCACATTAGGATCAAATGCCATTCACTGCTGCACATTAGGATCAAATGACATTCACTGCTGCACATTAGGATCAAATGCCTTACACTGCTACGCATTAGGATCAATTGAAGCTCACTGCTGTACATTAGGATCAATTGAAGCATTTGACTTTGATTTTGATGTGCTTAGGATCAAATGACACTGAGTGATGCACATTAGGTATTGTATGCACAGTAAAGGCTTTCACAATGAAATGTTGGCTGCTGCACATCACTGTGCATGGATTTTACCATGAGATGTTTGCACATTAGGATCAACTGAAGCATTTGACTTTGACTTTGATGTGCTTAGGGTTAAATTACACTGAGTATAATTTAATTTGATGGTACTGTTTGTTTGATGTGCTTAGGATCAGATAACATTAGTGGATACTTGCTGCATATAAGCCTTTTGTTGGTTTATAGGATAATTTAGGTTGATGGTATTGTTTGTTTAATAAGGGTGCAGGGTGCATAGAATTAGTCTATTGTATGCAACATTTTTTTGTTTGATAAAGGTGCATGGAGCATAGGATTAGTCTAATTGTAGTCTATTTCGAGTTCGATAAGTTAAACCCAATGCAACTTCTAAAGGTCAAACCTAGTTCAATTTCTAAAAGTCAAACCCAGCCAAAATTCAAATTTACATTCAGTTGTTAATCAGTTGTTGTTATTAGTAACATCATTAGGAATTATATTAGGGGGATTAATCACTATATATCTTTAATTACTAGATTTAGGAATTAGTTTTGAAATAGGAGGGAATATATTGGGTATAACTGCAGGGACTGAAATGGTAAGTAAACTTGTAGAGTATTTTAGTCTTTTCACTTAAATTCAAACGACCATTTAACACCAGGAGCTTGATTGAATCAAATTGACACCCATAGGGACTAGATTGTTGATTTTTTTCAAATGAGAGTTGAACCTGCGATTGGATGTAAACCACAGGAACTGAAGTTGTACCTTGCTCATAAATCTATCATCACAAAATTAATATATATTGAAAATATTTTTAAAAAAGGAACAATATCAACAAAAAGCATACGTGTTCACCTGCTAATTTATAGCTATCAACTTTAGGCTTTACTTCTTCCTTAAACAAAATAACATAATATACGGTAAGCATCCCACATCAAATGTATTAAACAATTTTTTTTGCAATAAATGCATCACATATAAGCCTTAGGGATCGTTAGGTCATGGATTTGACTTTAATAAGGGGGTTTCCCTGATTTATTGGGTTTCCACCTGAATTGGTGTATATGCATTACAGCCTAGTGGAGATGGATATGATCGGCTGGTTCCGCTGGTGGCATGATAATACTCCAGTGGTCGTTTTTAAAGATTTTAGACCCCTGGCTATATAAAAAATCGGTTCATAGCGGGTCGGACCGGGTCGGGTCATGTAAAACAAAAGGATATCAAACTAAAATTTATATAATCATAAAAAACGTCAAACATCATTACAAACATTTTTAAAATTGTGCCCTACGGGTTTTCATTTTTTGGAATCTATCCAAAACATCATCTAGACATTTTTAAAATATATTTTGTTACCTCTAAAAACCCATCTCCATGAGCTTTAAAGTCTTTCAATGATATCCTTATCTGGGGTCCCTCGATTTTGGTGTCCATTGGCAGACATTCTGTAATAGTTTCATATATCTCTGTCTGTTGATCGAAGAATATAGACCTGGTGTATATCTTAGCACCATCTTTTTCCAAAGTAGTTTTGCTCCAATCATCAGGCTCAGTATATCTTGAAATATGATCATTCTTTCTGTGATTGAACCTTTGGACATCCATTGAACCATCAAAATGATTCATAAACTCTACGAGAGGGAGTTGCGAATTAGCCACCTGGCAAAAAAAATGGTTCTCACTCTCTGATCTCGAAGTTGTTCTCATAATTCCAGACATTGGCTCGTGTCGGTAAAAAGCCGGAATCCACATGGATCTCATCACAAACATATCATCAATCCATTTATTTTGTGTAAGACCATACTCAATCATTACCAACTTCCACTGTCTCTCAAATTCTTCTGGCTCAATGGAATCAGTCCATACAATATCGCACATCTTCATTTTAAAGTCATCATTGTTACACAACTCGTGTCCAACCTATACCGATAAATGGTTTTCATATCAGCATGTAACGGATATATAGTGTAAAAAATGCTAATGAAAGACAATATAGCATAGTATACCTTATCTGCCAATTTTTTCATTATGTGCCATATGCACAACCTGTGTCTTCTGGTAGTAAAAACACCCTCGATAGCCTGTTTCATCGCAGGGTCTTGGTCCGTCACTACAACCTTTGGCTGCCGTTCAAATGACTTTACAAATGAATTGAGAAGCCATTTATAAGAGTCAATGCTCTTCGATGCCAACAACCCAGCTCCAAGGGTTACATTTCGACAGTGGATGTCAATCCCAGTGAACGGAACAAACACCATCTTGTACCTGAAATTCAATAAAATTCATGATTTAGTAAAACGTGCGAAATACACAGTATAACATGCGAAATAGACAAAATATGACATGCGATATATTCAACACCTAAATTTCAATGTATATTAACATATGATATTGCTAGTTTACAAAATCATATGAAATGCGAAAATATTAAAAAACATTTATGTAACGCTTACTTTTTTGTTTTGAAAGTTGTATCAAACGATATCACATCCCCGAACTCCATAAAGTTACATTTGCATAACCCATCGGCCCAGAACAAACCAGTTAACTGTTTGTCCTAATCAACAGAATATTCAAACAAAAAATCAACTAAATATTGTTTTTTGTCGGTCAACCTATTGATCACCATGTCAGCGTCATATTCTCCTATATAGCTGTTAATTCGAGTTTAAAAGTTTTTACAATCATCGACCGTGGCGCCAACATTCTCGAAACCACCATAATGTTTCATCATTATATGAAAAGCTTTGACAGGGACAAGGTTTAGAGTGCCTAGTTCCCATATCTTCTCCTCCTGGACATCTGACAATTGCCTGTATGCTGGCAACATATGAATACCATGTGGACATACAAACTTATGATTATGGCCATCAACGAATTTCTTGACTGTATATGATCTACCATCCACCGAGTAAATCATAAGTTGAGCTTTGAACCCAGTTCTAATGGTCCCTCTGTTCCTTGATTTGAATGGCTTTTTTAACTTCGAATAAGCATCGTCAATAAACAATGGCTTATGTCCCTCTTTAGAACAAACAAAATACTTAGTTTTCGTTATACCACCACTGTGTACTTCACCACCATTCTGAGTAGAAAAACCAGCTAACTTAGCATATGTTTGGTAAAACACGTATACTTGTTCGAGAGAGGTAAATTGCATTCCAACCACAGGTGTAGCTGATGCTTCAACCTCTGGAATATAAAGCCTTTCATCTACATAATCAAATAAAAAACAGAAAACACATGCGATTTATCGGACTCATGACATGCGATATATTAAAACTCCAAAATTTCATCATAAGAAAAACAAAATGTGCGAATCGTTGGACTCATAACATGCGAAAATGACCATTTTTATAATATGTTTTACACATGCGATTTATGATATCATAAACATGCGAAATCAACATTTAGAATAAACATCATATGCGAATTGTCAGGTTCATAACATGTGAACTTATACAGTTTGCTTTCATATCAACTATCCTCTAATGAACATCCAAAACCTTCAAATCAGTTATAATAATACAAAATCATTACTATGATTAAACAAAACACATCTGCGAACAATTTAAACATCTGAATTAACATAAATTACCATTCAAACACTCATTTACACCACTTGTATTTATATTTGCATTTGGATTTGCAGATTCAGGATTTAAAACATCGTCAATCGTAACTCTCTGATACACAGATAATTGAACCTGATCACAGACTGATCGAGCGTCTTCAAACTCAACATCTGTGTTTCGTCCGGTGCTGCTCTGTGGATCCATTGAACACAACAATTTATTCAAACCCTAACGCAGAACAATGAAACTGCAATGTATTGTTTGAGAATTGACGTGATGTCGTGATCACAATCAAATTTAATCCAAATACTACTAATAGATAGCGGTAAGTGGGTATCGAACACAGGGAGTTTGTGGAATATGTGTTATTTGAAGATTATATCTAACTTGACTAAATTACTCTAATTGCAAATAAAATAAAATTCAAGAGATGATTTGATTGGATTGGTTTTAAAAACTAAATTTAACTAAATAGATTGCAAAAGAAAAGTTTTGGTTGTAAACAAATTAGAGACAAATGATCATCCTAGATTTCCGGTTTGTTTCGACATTCATCTTTATCATTTCACTAGAAAGAACTACATAGACATAGCTCATGTGTGATTACTTGCAGTGATGAAAGGGAACTAAGTACTCAGATTCCTAGAACGTGAGGTTGTTACCCGATGATCAATCAACCCTTACCCAAGCCTAACTATACCCATGATATCTCGATTGCCAACGGCACCAAGAACGTATGGTTTCTAATTAGTTCAACATAAGGATTAACAAGTTACTAACAAACAATCACACACCATAACAACAAATCATAAAGATCAAGATTGTTATTCTAGAAATTAGCAAAATCAAACATGAAATGTATCAACCAAACCTTCAATCCAGGACAATCATCAAGTGTTTAGCCACTCATGGCTTGAAGCAACATCATAACAAAAGTTCTATTGTTCATCAAGATCAAAGCAACAAAACTAAAGATTAGGATAGTGTTCTTCAAGCTCTAGTCTCCAAGAATTAGCCAAAATTCGTTCACAAGCAAGTGGTAACCGAAAACATATGATGAGCCACCATAAAAACCCATGAAATGACAATTTAATGCATAAGTTACAAAATTGGATCAGTCGGTGGCGTAACCTACGGCAGAGGGCCGTAGGTTACGGCGGGTGGCTTCTGTCTTACGGCGAAGGCTTTTTGCAAAGGTTGGGCCGTAACCTACGGCCAAGTGCCGTAGGTTACGGCGCTGAGTGTTAGTTTTTCCTTGTTTCCTTCATTTAATTCACCATTTTTTCAATCCCAACACCGCCAACTTCTAGCATCCATCCAAGCTCCATAAAACCCGCATTTTAAGCTCTTTAACACCTGTAACATCAAACATCTTGTGATTACCAAATTCAAGCTATTAACCGGATAAAGTATGGTATTTTAGTCTATTTAAAGGCCTTAAGGGTTGTCCTACGGACCACCCGTCAAGAATTATGAAAAAAATTGAAACTGATATGAATCATAATTACTGGGATAGTAGTCTAACGAATTTCTCGCTGATTGAATGAATAGACTACGGTGTTGTTTGTTTTTGCGGACATAAACTGTCTGCAAGCTGATTTCATCTGTTTCCATGTCTGCAACTGAAGATGTGGTCTGAAGCTCTGCAAGCTGAAAATATCAGACTGTTTGTTTTTACTGTCTGCATAAACTGAAAATATGTAAACTCAAAGATTGACCTTTTACAGAACAAGATAGCAAGCGACACATAAATATACAGCAAAATCCATTCAAATGGAAAAACCCCATGATGAAATTAACAAAACTAATCCAAATTAAAAACACAGTGAATCTAATTCAATCCAAACATACCTCAAGAGCAAGCTTATGATGACCAAACTTCCTCATTTCTTTGACAATTCTACAAAGCTCCTACTTGGTAACTTTCCTGCCTTCATTCTCCCACTAAGTCTCTGCTTCGTCGCCGACGCCGCTGCCACTGTTGCCGTAAAAGGAGGTGATCGGCTCCTTTCTTCTTCTTCGGCTCTCTCTCTCTCTCTCTGTTTCTTCGTCGCGCCACCACCAGACGGTGGTGGTGGTGGTCGTCCTGTACACAGATTGAATGGGGGGTGGTTTAGAGGGTGTAGATGTGTGGTGATCGGAGTTGGCTGGTACCGTCGCTGGAGTCCGGCGACTCGATCTGAGGGGGAAGAGGGGAATCGAGAGGTGGATGAGGGGAGTGTTGTGTTTGTGTATAAGGTATGGGTCTTCATTTGTGTTAGGGTTTTTGTTTTGGTTCTTGTGAAGATGTTTTAAGCAGGGGACCAATAGCTTATTTTTTAAGATGAAAAAAGCTAAGTTCAGATCTGTTTAAAGACAAAAACAAACAGTCTTCAAGGCCTTATGTCTGCCTACCTGCAGACATAGGCTCTTTGCAGACGTTTTAAGCAAAAACAAACAGCACCTAATTTGCCCTCAGCTGATTGAATGAATTGTCTTATTTAACCTTATGAAAGAAAAATGAATCAGGACACGTGTACGACCATTAAAGTCGCGTATGTAATGTAGGAGAAGGGCATTTGTATCCTACACTTCCTATATATATAGGGTCAGGATTTAGAGAAAACGGTAGAAAGTGTGAGAACAGTGAGAACGCTTATTGATCGTCCGATCAAAACAATCTATGGACTAGATTGGCGCGGTGGCATTTTGGTAAATAACATCATTTTTATTAGGTGGACGCGTTTCATTAAGGGTAAAAAAGGTAAAACACCATTTCTCACATAAACGCCATTGAAAAATAAAACGCCAAATAAATACAAAACGCCAATTTTATCATTGCTTAATTTGTTCTAGGTTTTTATTTAAGCTCTCTGGCTACAAAAACGCCACAAAATATGAAACGCGTATATAACGCCAAACCTTACATTTTTTGTTATAAAAATAATATCCCGCCTAAACTACGCGCCAAAAAAAAATTCTATAAACAGAAACGTTTAACCTCCTTCCGTTTATCACACCAAAAAAAACACACAAAAAAACACAGTGGTTGCTAAAAAAATACAACTCAATCTAAAACGCCAAAAAATACAACGATGGCAAAACATCTTTTCTTTAATACTCAGTAAATGTTCTGCATGAACTTTCGCTGAATGATTTGTTACGTGAATGTAGAAAGATTTTGCTGCATGAGATGGACAAAATTGAAAAAAGAGGGACTGATGTGTAACACCCCGTGTTTCGAAAGTCAAAGTCAAAGTCAAGATTGAAGTCAAAGGAAGAAAAGATTGCTAATTGCGATCTGTCCCTCCTTGCTCAATCCATGTTTTGACTTCTTTGACTCGTAGATTAGTCTCTTTTGTTTTCGCTTTAGTTGTATTATGTGGAGTACTTATTAATAATCGAGGTTTATTCGACAATTATCGCATGTTTAATCGCTTTATCGCTATCGCAATCGCAACTCGAATTACGCATTTTGGTTAATGTTATATGTGTGTGTGTGCCTTATGTGTTACTTGTGCATGTTTATTTATGTTGTGTGTGGTAATCAATCGAAACGCAATCGAAACTCAATCGCAATCGAATCGCAAAACGAACACGAAATAAGGATGCTTGTATGTTGATATAGTAGTTGGGATTAAAAGTAATTTGACTAGGAAATTCTATCACATCGCAACGCTCGCAATTGCAATCAAAACGGAAAAACTCGTCGCACCGAACACTTGAACCAAGCGACCGATCGATCAGGTAACCAGTCGATCGACCAGCCGTTCGATCGAGTTGCCGCTTGATCGGCCAGCTTTTCGACCGGGCTTCCAATCAATCAACCAGCTCCTTTCCACTTTGGGTAACCCTATAAATACCCCTTGTCACCATCAAACTTTCCACTTTTGCTCTCTGACGTCCGACCAGCGCTCTAACCTTGCTTTTTCTCTGATTTCTCGCAATTCCGGTAAGATCTCGTCCTAAATCTTGTACTTCCTTAATCTACACGCACTCCTACACCTTTCTATCTTTTGAATCTTAACTTTTAACCGTGAAATCATCAAGATTCAAGGTGTTCTAGGATGACGTCATCGTGTGAACTTCATGTTTTGGCCTCAATCCACCAAGAACAACTTAGATCTAACCGATTTCCACATAAACAAACAAAGATCTTTCATAGATCTAAACATATTCACAATGAAAAGGATTGAAAGATGGTTTTCCAACTTTCTTTCAACTCTTTTACACTCAATGCACTCAAAACCGATAGAATCGGAGCTTGCACCGACTTCCTACTCATTCTTGTGGTTGTGTGGTCCAAGATCTGGATTTTATCCACGAGGTTTACCGATTTTGGGTTAAACATGGAACACCATCTCGAACAGTTAACTAATCGGATTTGGGTGGTTCCTGTCTGATCAGGAGTACCAAGTATTGACGAGGTTTCTGTTGCTTAACACGTTATCAAAACATCTCGATAAAACGACAAACTATCAAAACAACCGAGTGTAAGACTAACGGAACGACCAGGACGGAATGCCGTCCGATCGGACTGTCTTCCGAACGGTTGTCACTCGTTCGATCTACACCTTGGTCCCACACTTAACTTTTGTTTTCAAAACCTTGAAGGATGAACATTGAACGAAGGGCTGACCGATCGGGTTACCATTCGATCGTACTACCACTCGACCATGTAATGTTCTGACTTCAACACTTAAACAATTTTCAACATGTTCGATACCAGCAAGTTGCCACCCGATCGGACTACAATTCGATCGAACAACAAAATTGCTGTGAACTTGTTCTCGCTGAAGTGCCCAACCTATCGGACTGTCGCCTGATCGAACGGTCGTTCGATCGATCGACATGAAAGGTAGAGATACTTCTATGTTTTCAAAATGCTACAACGAAAACTTCAAAAGTCAAGCCATCATACACAAACACATCCTTCCCAAAGGAAGTAACAATCCACTCGAACAGTCATCCGACCGGACGACAGTCCGAACGGACTGTCACTCGAACGACCGGCTGTCCGATCGCACTACCATCCGATTGAACTGTTGTCCTACCCACTTGCACTCTGTATCGTTTTACGCGTCGCTTATCGTTATGCAATCAATCTGTTCAGGCTAACCCTACTCTCTAGCGCTCTCTTCAATCCATCAACCGCTGTGAGTATACTCGATCCCTTTTTGCTTTACGCACTTTTGGGTGTTACATACGTTACTTATACAAAATCACATCGAACACACTACGCAATGCTTTAATCGCTAACCAATTACCGCATGTTATACATGACTTAATGAATGCTTGTTTGTTATGTTTACACATGGAATGTTGTCTACCTGCCTTAGCAATGATAGTACTATTAGTTTGGACTCAGCACCTGTTCACTCAGGGGTTGTTAAGGACAATTACCTACATGGCTCACAGTGGTGAGTGTGTATTGCGAACTGCCTTGGGCAGTCAACCTGCAGTCATTGGTATCGATAGGTTCATGTCGATAACTAACATGCCTCATTTTACACTGTGTACGTGCTGGTTATGCGTAACGCTTTCGAACTCTATATGCTATTATCAAACTTGCATGCTCACCTTTACACTATGTGTATTGACTTTTACTTTAACGTATGTGACAGATGCTTAGGATGCTTATTTGCTTACTTTGCTGTGAAATCGAGGCTAGGAAAGACCTAGGTCAACAATAAACAATTGTCTGTAATAAAAATCTGAGTTGTCGGAACAGAACAATTTGACTAGATCTTTTCTGTAATAATTGTATTATCATCTATGACATGGTATGGGACGTGTTGCTTTAAATATTTGGTAAATATAGTTGTTATGGAAACTTCTGGACAATCTGTTTCACTTAGTGCCACGCCCCGATGTTTCCGCCATCGGTTGGGGTGTGACAGATTGGTATCAGAGCCATAACTATAGGGAATTAGGCAAGACTCGACCTAGTCCGGGTCGATGTCTTAGAGACCTAGTCTATAGTTAGGAACCAACAGACCGACTCGTGCATGTCCAGTAGGGATTATGTGTGAGCGTACTTGCTATTTCTCGCTATTCTCGCCTACGCTACACTATCACAGCACTCGAATTTTCAAATATGAATGAGCGATTAAGTCGAGATTAGGTGTGAAAACCGCAAACTCTCGACTAAATTGCTTTTTCAACTCACATTTTATCTATAAACATGAGAAATTGCGTTGAAATAGGAGTGAAATCCATACTTTGACGCATAGTTCTCTTTTATTTTATCAAAACAGGAACGAAGTTGTTAAGCTAGGGGTGAAACCCTAACCTTGATGATTTGTTCCGACCTTTACTTGGTTTACAAGACTCTCACCAAAGTCTCGATGGACTCCAACGACTTGAAGTCACGGTATGGCTAAAGGGATGCGTGCCGAACGCCCAAGAATCGAGGCAAAAGCACAGTCCTGAAGGTCAAAGTATGCACAACAAGTCCTTGAGAATAGTCGAATCACTTTGGATAGTCAATGTCTAATAGCTGCAGACGATCTATTTCTCGATTTTTATGTGTTTCGATTCTGAGCCCGCAACTGCTGACTCTGATGATTCGTCGATTTTATGTCTTTGTATGTGTATTTACCTGCTTATGTGTTTTAAATTTTGGAGACTTAATCGGTTTTCGCTTTCACCTTGATCGACACGCACGACCCGCATTGCATATCTACCTCAAAACGCTGACAAATCGCTACTACCATGAGGAACCACCGTACGCTATGTTGCTTGCTATATTATTCGTTTATACTATACTACTCACTGTACTATGCGCGAACGCTCTTCTCGAATGCTCGCGAACTTTGAATGATAGGTTTCTGTATTCTGACTGCTCCTATGTGCTTCTAAGTGAATTATGTGCTTATATGCTCATGTGTTTCTGTGCCTTACGTGCTTATGTGATTCTGTGCTTATGTGAACCTGTGATTTTGTGCCTATGTGCTTACGTAAGTGTACGTGTTCCTGAGTTTTAGTAGTATTAGGCGTGTGAGGTGAGATTCGATTATATTGAGTTGAGTCCTGTGGCGATGTCTGTTGCAGACAATGTCGTCATCTGGATCTCGCGCTACCCGAGATGCTCGCCAAAAGCAAGCAGACAAACGCCTCGCTGCCATGATTACTAAGCAGATGGCAAAGGTTGTACCCCAAGTCGTCAGTGAACTGTACGAAAACATGAGCAAATCATCTGAAGAATCCAGGACCGAGACTCCCAAAGCTGCTTTCAGCTTCAAACAGTTCAAGGCATGTGGACCGAAAGAGTTCACCGGTGAAGAAGGCCCTACGGCTTTGTTTCAATGGTTTGACTCAATCGAAGTCACCATGCGACAGAGCGGATGTCCTGATAATCTCCGCACACTGAACGCGACCGGCGTCTTCCAGTCCCATACCCTAGACTGGTGGACTGCCGAAAGGAACAAGCGCGGAAATGATGCAGCTTATGGTATGTCATGGGACGAGTTGAAGAACGTTATGCTCGAGGAGTTCTGACCTCCCCATGAGCGCCAGAAGCTGGAGGATGAGTTATGGCACATTAAGCAGAAAGAAGGTGACAACGCTGCCCTGACTGCCCGCTTTAAGCAGCTCAGCATCATCTGTCCCGATCAAGTGAAGACGCCCGACATGACGATCAAGAAGTACATTCGAGCTCTACCCGAGTGTTGCGGATTTTGTGCATGCCGCAAAGCCAGCAACGATCGAAGAAACATACTTGCTTGCCTCCGAAATCAACGACAAGCGATTAAAAGCTAGTTTTTGGGATAAAACTTCAAAGAACCTGCACCAAGTCACCGCCGCACCAACCGCCGAAACCGCCGCCGCTCAACCGTCAAAGTCCTCACGCCGCAAGAAGAACAACAACAACAGCAGCTCCAGCAACAAGAATTGTGATGTCACCACTACTACTGCTGCTCCACTTCAAGCCGTACCGGCCCAGCAGCAATTTCACCACCGCCCAGCACCAGTTACCTATGCACCGCCTGCAAAGCGTGCATACACAGGCCCCCACCCGGCTTGCCCAACTTGTTCTTATCATCACCCGGTGGGTCTCGCGTGCCGTTTCTGCGCTCACTGCAATATGTACGGCCATTTAACTGCTAACTGCCGTACTGGTCCCCGTCAAGCACCAGCTCAAGCCACTGCTCATCAAGCTCTGCTCCCAGCCCCACAAGGCCAACAAGCGGCTCAGGCACCCGCGGTCAATGCCCGAGTCTGCTTCGCATGTGGTGATCCCAACCACTTTGCGAACATGTGCCCGAACAGGGTTGTGAAACAAGAGCACCAGCAGCAGCAACCTCAACAGCAGCAACAGCAAGCCGCACGCGCCAGAACTTTCAACATCAATGTGCGCCAAGCCCAGGCTGACAACAATGTGGTCAATGGCACGTTCCTTGTGAATGGTATTTATGCTTCGTGTTTGTTTGATACTGGAGCCGATAACTGCTTTATGTCGTTTGAATTCGAGAAGCTTCTTAGTCGTAAGCGCTCCCATCTCCCCTCGACGTTCGATGTTGAAGTCGCCGCTGGAAGAACTGTCGCCATTAATTTTGTTCTTCGTAATTGTACTCATGAGCTCAACAATCACATATTCCCAATCGACCTTATTCCGATGCAACTCGGAAGTTTTGACGTCATAGTAGGTATGGACTTTCTTCGCGAAAACCATGCTGAAGTTGTGTGCTTCGATAAGGTGATTCGATTCTCGCTCGCGAATGGTGATTTATTGTGTGTCTATGGCGAAACTGCTTCGAAAGGTCTCAAGCTCATGTCGTGTGTCCAAGCTAGCAAGTATCTCCGCAAGGAATACAGAGCTTTCTTGGCTTACATTGTAGTAGCGGAGAAGGAAAAGAAAGGAAAGACATAAGTGAAAGACGTTCCTGTGGTTCGTGAATTTCCTAATGTGTTCCCTGACGATCTTCTCGGACTTCCGCCAAGTCGTGATATCGACTTTCGTATCGACCTCATTCCTGGAGCCAACCCTGTTGCCAAAGCTCCTTACCGACTCGCACCGTCCGAAATGTGTGAACTCTCGAGTCAGCTTCAGGAATTACTTGAGAAAGGCTTCATTCGTCCGAGCACGTCTCCTTGGGGCACGCTAGTCCTTTTCGTCAAAAAGAAGGATGGGTCGTTCCAGATGTGCATCGACTATCGAGAACTGAATAAGTTGACTATCAAGAACCGCTTTTCGCACTCGATACGACCACTATGAGTTCGTTGTTATGTCTTTTGGTTTAACCAACGCACCCGCAGTTTTCATGGATCTGATGAATCGCGTGTTTAAACCCTATCTTGACCGTTTCGTCATCGTGTTCATCGACGATGTCTTGATCTATTCCAAGTCGAAAGCCGAACACGCGCAACATCTACGTTTGGTTCTCGAGCTACTCTAAGGGAATCGACTCTATGCCAAGTTCTCTAAGTGGGAATTCTGGCTGGAGGAGGTTCAATTCCTCAGTCACATTGTAAATAGTCAAGCTATTCACGTCGATCCCTCGAAGATTGAAGCCGTTAAGAGTTGGATTACATCTAAGAACCCGTCTGAAGTCCGTTCTTTTCTCTGACTAGTGGGCTATTATCGATGATTTATCTAAGGATTCTCAAAGATCGCTGTGCCGCTTACCGCTCTCACGCATAAAGACAAGCCTTTTGCTTGGGGAACTGAACAAGAGCCTGCCTTCCAAACCCTCAAGCGCATGTTGTGCAATGCTTCTGTTCTCACATTGCCCGACGGAAACGATGACTTTATTATCTATTGTGATGCCTCGAACCTTGGTCTTGGCTGTGTTCTCATGCAACGAGACAAGGTCATTGCCTACGCATCTCGTCAGCTCAAAATCCACGAGAAGAACTATACAACCCATGATCTCGAACTAGGCGCAGTTGTTTTTGCGTTAAAGATTTGGCGAAACTACTTATATGGTACAAAGTGTACGATCTTCACCGATCATAGGAGCCTACAACATATCTTTTACCAGAAGGAACTTAATATGCGTCAACGCCGATGGGTAGAACTTCAAAACTATTATGACTATGAGATTCGTTATCACCCAGGCAAAGCAAATGTCGTTGCCGACGCTCTCAGCAGACGGAGTTACTTGCTCAGCATTCGTAAAACCCAAGCCCAATACGATCTCGAAACCCTCATCCGCGAAGCCCAGCATGCTTGTTTTAACGAGCGCACTTTGGATAAGGAAAGAATCTACCATGACGGAGCCCATCTTGTGAATAAGCCAAATGGGATATTCCATTATCTGGACCGGATTTGGATCCCCAAACGGACCAAATTACGACAGATATTGATGGACGAAGCCCACAAATCCCGGTATTCTATTCATCCCGGTGCCGACAAAATGTACCAGGACCTTCGCTACAAGTACTAGTGGTCGGGCATGAAAAGAAATATCGCCCTCTACGTTGGAAAGTGCCTGACTTGCTCGAAGGTCAAGGCTGAACATCAAAGACCCTCTGGCTTACTCGAACAACCCTCGATCCCTATTTAGAAGTGGGAGAGCATAGCTATGGACTTCATAACAAAGCTCCCGCGCGCGCCATCAGTTCACGACAGCATCTGGGTTGTTGTTGATCGCTTGACCAAATCAGCCCACTTTTTGCCAATACGAGAAGACTACAAGGTAGAACGATTAGCCCGAATCTACACCAATGAGATCATTTGTCGACATGGGACGCCTCGCGACATCATTTCTGACCGTGATGCTCGGTTTACCTCACGACTGTGGGAAACGTTTCAAGCGGCTCTCGGTACTACTCTTAACCTAAGTACCGCATTCCACCCTCAAACCGATGGTCATACTGAAAGAATGATTCGTACTCTTGAAGACATGCTCTGTTCGTGTGTCATAGATTTCGGTGGCAATTGGGATTCGTACCTGCCGTTAGTCGAATTCTCGTACAACAACAGTTATCATTCCAGCATTCAGATGGCACCATTCGAGGCTTTATACGGAAGAAAATGTTGATCGCCTATTGTGTGGCACGAGATCAGTCACTCGCAACTAACCGGTCCCGAGCTATTGCAAGAAACGACTGACAAAGTCCTCCAAATTCGAGACAACTTGTTGAAAGCTAGAAGTCGACAGAAAAGTTACGCCGATAGACGATGCAAGCCCCTTGAATTTGACATTGGCGACTACGTACTCCTAAAGGTATCACTTTGGAAGGGTGTGGTCAGGTTCGGGAAGAAAGGGAAACTAGCGCCTCGATATGTTGGACCTTTTAAGATTCTGGAAAGGATCGGAAAAGTCGCCTACAGACTCGAACTACCGGAGGAACTTAGTAATGTCCACCCGACTTTCCACGTGTCAAACCTCCGAAAGTGCCTGGCTGAGCATGATTTAATTGTACCTCTCGATGACCTCCAAGTAAACGAAACACTACACTTCGTGGAGAAGCCTGTCGAAATCATGGATCGCCAAACCAAGCAGCTCAGATGCTCGCGCATTCCTATTGTGAAAGTCTGATGGGAAGGCAAACGAGGCGCAGAGTTCACTTGGGAACTCGAAAGTGACATGAATGCGAAGTACCCACAGTTGTTTGTTACGGCTTTGGCCTAATTTCAGGACGAAATTCCCTCAACTAGGGGAGGCTGTAACACCCCGTGTTTCAAAAGTCAAAGTCAAAGTCAAGATTGAAGTCAAAGGAAGAAAAGATTGCTAATTGCGATATGTCCCTCCTTGCTCAATCCCTGTTTTAACTTCTTTGACTCGTAGATTAGTCTCTTTTGTTTTCGCTTTAGTTGTATTATGTTGAGTACTTATTAATAATCGAGGTTTATTCGACAATTATCGCATGTTTAATCGCTTTATCGCTATCGCAATCACACTCGCAACTCGAATTACGCATTTTGGTTATTGTTATATGTGTGTGTGTGCCTTATGTGTTACTTGTGCATGTTTATTTATGTGGTGTGTGGTAATCAATCGAAACGCAATCGAAACTCAATCGCAATCGAATCGCAAAATGAACACGAAATAAGGATGCTTGTATGTTGATATAGTAGTTGGGATTAAAAGTAATTTGACTAGGAAATTCTATCGCATCGCAATGCTCGCAATCGAAACGGAAAAACTCGTCGCACTGAACACTTGAACTAAGCGACCAATCGATCAGGTCACCAGCCGATCGGCCAGCTGTTCGACCGGGCTGCCAACCGATCGACCAGCTCCTTTCCACTTTGGGTAACCCTATAAATACCCCTTGTCACCATCAAACTTTCCACTTTTGCTCTCAGACGTCCGACCAGCGCTCTAACCTTGCTTTTTCTCCGATTTCTCGCAATTTCGGTAAGATCTCGTCCTAAATCTTGTACTTCCTTAATCTACACGCACTCCTACCCCTTTCTATCTTTTGAATCTTAACTTTTAACCGTGAAATCATCAAGATTCAAGGTGTTCTAGGATGACATCATCGTGTGAACTTTATGTTTTGGCCTCAATCCACCAAGAACAACTTAGATCTAACCGATTTCCACATAAACAAACAAAGATCTTTCATAGATCTAAACATATTCACAATGAAAAGGATTGAAAGATGGTTTTCCAACTTTCTTTCAACTCTTTTACACTCAATGCACTCAAAACCGATAGAATCAGAGCTTGCACCAACTTCCTACTCATTCTTGTGGTTGTGTGGTCCAAGATCTGGATTCTATCCACGAGGTTTACCGATTTCGGGTTGAACATGGAACACCGTCTCGAACAGTTAACTAATCGGATTTGGGTGGTTCCTGTCCGATCAGGAGTACCAAGTATTGACGAGGTTTCTGTTGCTTAACACGTTATTAAAACATCTCGATAAAACGACAAACTATCAAAACAACAGAGTGTAAGACGAACGGAACGGCCAGGACAGAATGCCTAGTCCGATCGGACTACTGTCCGATCGGACTGTCGTCCGAACGGTTGTCACCCGTTCGATCTACACCTTGGTCCCACACTTAACTTTTGTTTTCAAAACCTTGAAGGATGAACATTGAATGAAGGGCTGGCCGATCGGGTTACCATTCGATCGGACTACCACTCGACCATGTAATGTTCTGACTTCAACACTTAAACAATTTTCAACATGTTCGATACCTGCAAGTTGCCACCCGATCGGACTACAATTCGATCGAACAACAAAACTGTTGTGAACTTGTTCTCGCTGAAGTGCCCAACCTATCGGACTGTCGCCCGATCGAACGGTCGTTCGATCAATCGACCTGAAAGGTAGAGATACTTCTATGTTTTCAAAATGCTACAACGAAAACTTTAAAAGTCAAGCCTTCATACACAATCACATCCTTCCCAAAGGAAGTAACAATCCACTCGAACGGTCATCCGACCGGACGACCGTCCGAACGGACTGTCACTCGAACGACCGGCTGTCCAATCGGACTACCATCCGATCGAACTGTTGTCCTACCCACTTGCACTCTGTATCGTTTTACGCGTCGCTTATCGTTATGCTGTCAATCTGTTCAGGCTAACCCTACTCTCTAGCGCTCCCTTCAATCCATCAACCGCTGTGAGTATACTCGATCCCTTTTTGCTTTACGCACTTTTGGGTGTTACATACGTTACTTATACAAAATCACATCGAACACACTACACAATACTTTAATCGCTAACCAATTACCGCATGTTATACGTGACTTAATGAATGCTTGTTTGTTATGTTTACACATGGAATGTTGTCTACCTGCCTTAGCAACGATAGTACTATTAGTTTGGACTCAGCACCTGTTCACTCAGGGGTTGTTAAGGACAATTACCTACATGGCTCACAGTGGTGAGTGTGTATCGCGAACTGCCTTAGGCAGTCAACCCGCAATCATTGGTATCGATAGGTTCATGTCGATAACTAACATGCCTCATTTTACACTGTGTACGTGCTGGTTATGCGTAACGCTTTCGAACTCTATATGCTATTATCAAACTTGTATGCTCACCTTTACACTATGTGTATTGAATTTTACTTTAACGTATGTGACAGGTGCTTAGGATGCTTATTTGCTTACTTTGCTGTGAAATCGAGGCTAGGAAAGACCTAGGTCAACAATAAACAACTGTCTGTAATAAAAATCTGAGTTGTCGGAACAGAACAATTTGACTAGATCTTTTCTGTAATAATTGTATTATCATATATGACATGGTATGGGACGTCTTGCTTTAAATATTTGGTAAATATAGTTGTTATGGAAACTTCTGGACAATCTGTTTCGCTCAGTGCCACGCCCCGATGTTTCCGCCATTGGTTGGGGTGTGACATGATGACACCCAAATGTCATTCTGTCATCTTTGTTCTTGAAGAAGGTTTGGATGATAAGAAGAGGCCTATACCAGTGTAAATGCTACTTTGGCCTCGATGATTATAATGAAGACGACGAGCAGACAGCATCCACCCACAAACGGTTGATCTATATCTCCAACATCCACAAAGACACTTCAACACATGAACAAAGAAAATAAACAACGCCAAACCCAAAACGCCATTTATTTGTCACAGTTCTTGTAGTTTCAAAAGACAAAAGAGACTGATGACACTGAAGATTTAAATCATAAATTGCTTCTACTTTGTTTTTTTTTTCTTTATATGTTGTTTGTTTTGTAATTTCAGTTAATAAACAACAAAAGTATTTTAATAGTATATAATAAAACGCCAAAATGAGCAAATGCTTGTAAAACGCCATAATGCCATAAAAACTCCCCAAAAAACTACCAAACTATAAAAAATTAATTTGAACAACTACTATTTTTAAAAATAAATAAATAAGCGTGAAACAATGTGCAAAGAATATAAAACAAAAAAAGTCCAATCGTTATCTAACCGCCATTGGAAAACAAAACGCCATAATTACAGTCGTCAAAAGATTTGACGTGTTACACCATAAAAACACAGTCGAGTCTGAAAATACAACACGGTAAAACTGCAAAAAACAGTAAAATGAAACGACGGAAAACATAATTACTAACATTAATAATATTAAAAGTCAAATTCTTGGGAAATTAAATTTATTTAACTTTTTCAAAACGCAATAATTACCTGTCATGCGCGGAAAAAAAAGCCACTATAAAAGATGACCATGAGAACACAAGATCAAACACGCCAAAAAATTTGACTAAAACGCCACATATTATCCAAAACGCCAAAAACTTTTAAAATGGCTAAAGTTATGGCATGGAGGTTTGAAAGAAAAGAGAAACAATTCATCATAAAGTTCTCTAATAGGAGAAGGGTAAAGGTAAGGACAATCAAAGCAATGCTTGGAATTAATGAAAAGGTACAGAAGGATATCCTGGCCCTTGGGGTTCCGATGGACAACGATTGTGAAAGAACCAGAACTGTAATAAAAAGACTGAAGAGAAAATTTCCAGCAGAAGATGATGATGATATTGACGACACTCCTATACCAAAACTTAGCAGTTGGGTATTGCATGAGGAAGAAGGAACAATTGAAGTTATTTATAAAAACGGGGTGCAATATTCAAGGCCAATGGAAGAAATGTTGAAGACAGGGTTGCTATCTATCATTGAACAACTCTGTGATTTAGCACCTTCAAACGATCCAAAATCCAAAGATGCAGTGATATTCAAGAATAGGCTGCAGCAAAGAAGAGAGGAGCTAATGGCGTTATACGCAAATATGAAATTTGATGATGAAGAATGTGAAGAAAGTGATGAACAAAGCGATGGGTACATCTCTGATGTAATCCCATCTACGAAAGACTATTAGTTAATTTTGATTTCGTATTATTGTAATTTTATAAAATATTAATCTATGGTAATCAATTATTAACAAAAAGATACAAAACGCCAAAAAATGACATAAAAAAAGTCATAACGGCAAAAAAATTAACTACGTGACACAAAAAGAATTAATTCAACGAGAAGAAATCTGAGAAAAACAGTAAAACGCCAAATAATTAATAATTCTAAATAACGCCAAAATTATCTTGCACGCAAAAAATAAAGCAGCATGTCAAACGCGAAAATCGGGAAAGAAGAAGAATACTAAAAAGACAAAAAAACCCTCAGACCCTGATCATGCCGCGCGCCACGTGTTAAAATGCTAAACCCCCTCCCCCACCCCCCAAAAACCTAACCCCCTCCCCCACCCCCCAAAAACCTAACCCCCCCCCCCCCCAAGCTAAAATGCTAAAAACTAAACCCCCAAAAAATAAAAATAAAAACACACAAATTTTTTTTTTAATATTTTTTAAGTTAAAATCTCTACTTTTAGTAGCAAAAAAAAAAAAAAAATTTGGCTACTAAAAGTAGCGATTTTTTTATAAAAATTATTAAAAAAAATTGTGTGTTTTTTAGCTATTTTTAGGTATTTTTGGTTGTGTTCACATTGGTTCTCGCGGTTATCGCAATAAAGGGTGGTTCCTAACGGATCTTTGTCCTATATATATATATATAGGGAGAAGATCATGCGAGAACCACCTATTATTGTGAGAACCGCGAGAACCAATGTGAACACACCAAAAATGCCTAAAAATAGCTAAAAATCACACAAAAAATTATTTTTTGATTTTTTTAATATTTTTTAGGTTAAAATCGCTACTTTTCGAACCCAAAAAAAAAATTTTTTAATTTTTTTTTTGCTTCGAAAAGTATCGATTTTAACCTAAAAAATATTAAAAAAATCAAAAAAAAAAATTGGATTTTTTTTTGATTTTTTTAGATTTTTTTTAGGTTTTTTGGGGGTTTAGTTTTTAGCATTTTAGCTTGGGGTGGGGGGGGGGGTTTAGGTTTTTGGGGGGTGGGGGAGGGGGGTTTAGGTTTTGGGGGGGGGGGGGGTAGGTTTTTTTTAGCTTTGGTGGGGGGGGGTTAGGTTTTTGGGGGGGGGGGGTGGGGGGTTTAGGTTTTTTTGGGGGGAGGGGGGTGGGGGTTAGGTTTTTTTAGGTTTTTTTTAGGTTTTTTAGCTATTTTAGGTTGTGTTCACATTGGTTTTCAAGGTTCTCACAATAAGGGTGGTTCTCGCATGAGCCCCTCCCTATATATATATATATATAAACGGTGAAAATAGGTCACCTTGTCGCACCCCCTATAACATCAAAACTCAAGCGTGGGTGACCCTTTAATTAGGACAGAAGCAGTTTTTTGTCATTTTCATCCAATCCCCTAACTCCATCTAAAAATGCCAGTTAACTGGTCAAATTACACATATGTTTTGTTTTTGCCATTTCCATTCAAAACACATTTTACAACCAAATAACACATTAGGTTGTAGGTGAGTAACATAGTACTGTAGAAACAAATATAGAAGTCATAAGACCACATATAGACATAGATGTAGGAAGATAAGCACATGCAAATAGGAACTCTAAGCCCCTACAATCAAGTTAGGACCCCATCTTTTAAAAATCCTTAACCTTAATCCTACGTCTTCATAGACCCCTATCATATACCATGTCCCAAAGAGGTGTAACTCTAACAAATCCTACCTAACCAGCTCATCCAAAGTCATTTTGAGCCTACCTTTACTCCTTATCCCCTCCATAGTTAATGATTCCACTACTCTAACTGGCGCTGTTGAATACCTCATCTTCACATGTCCAAACCATCTCAATCTCCTCTCCTGTATCTTATCCGATATACTAGTCACTCCTAACCTTTCCATAATAACCTCATTTCTTATCCGATCTAACCTTGTATGCCCACACATCAATCTTAACATCCTCATCTCTGCTACCTCCATCTTGCGTGCCTGTGTCTTCTTGATGGCCCAACGCTCTGTTCCATACAACATAGCTGGTCTGACTGCAACCCTATAAAATTATCCTTTAATTTAGTTGGAAACCTCTTGTCGCATAATACCCTAGTGGCTGCTCTACATATGCACCATCTAGCTTGGATGCGATCAACATCACTATCTGTCTCCCCATCTCTTTGTACAAACGATCCTAAATATTTGAACTTAGTTGTTTGTGGAACCCTTTGACAGTCAATGGTAACATGAGTATCGTCATCGCCGCCTACCTCACTAAAACCACAATAAAGATACTCAGTCTTAGAGTGACTAATCCTTAAACCACTGGCCTTTAAAGTTGCTCACCACTCCTCTAATTTGTCATTCAAGCTTTGTTTAGTCTCCGCTATTAACACAATATCATCTGCGAAAAGCATACACCATGGAACTGTCTCTTGAATCGATCTAGTCAACTCATCCAACACTACTGTGAAAAGAAACAGACTCAAAGTAGATCCTTGGTGGAGTCCTACCTCCACAAGGAAAAAAATCGTCATCCCCTACAGGCAAACGCACCCTAGTTTGAGTCCTAACATACATATCCCTAATTATGTCTATATACTTCTAAGGAACTCCTCTATTCTCTAAACTATCTCAAATCAGCTCACGTGGCACACTGTTGTATGTAGGGCTGTAAACGAACCGAACGAACACGAACAAGGCCTTGTTCGTGTTCGTTCGTTAAGGAAATAAATGTGTTCACGAACGGTTCACGAACACTTACCGAACGAGATTTTATGTTCGTGTTCGTTCATTAAGGAAATGAGCATGTTCACGAACGGTTCACGAACACAAGCGAACACAAATAAATTTGGCGAATGCGATGACGGATAAAGGTGGATGGCCCAGAGAGTAGCACTAGAACTTGAATCCCTTATTGTGGGACGGAGGTAGATCATATTCGTCGATGTAAATAATGAGAGAAGAAAGAAAATTGTGCATAAACAAGGTGAAAGAGGGTTTCCTAGTTTAATTGTTAGGGTAATGATATAAATAAATGTTTAATAGTATAAAAGGTATAGATAAAATATATGAAAGTATAAAAATCTTTAATTAAAACACGAACATACGAACATAAACGAACGCAAATGAACGAATGTTCACGAACACCTTATCGAACGTTCACGAACACAATTGAACGAACGAGACCTTTGTTCATGTTCGTTCATTTAACTAATCGAACGGAATTTCTTGTTCATGTTCGTTCGTTTATTAAACGAACGAACATAAACGAACTTCCCGCCGAACGGTTCACAAACTGTTCGCTGAACGTTCGGTTCGTTTACAGCCCTATTGTATGCCTTTTCAAGGTCAATAAACACAATATGTAGATCTCGTTTCTTTTCCCAATACCTTTCCGTCGGTCTTCTTAAGATGTGTATTGCTTCTGTAGTTAACCGCACTGACATGAAACCAAGTTGATTTACTGTAACCTGAGTTTCTCTTCTAATTCTAGTCTCGATTACTCTCTCCAATAGTTTCATAGTATGACTTAACAACTTAACCCCTCTGTAACTACCACAACATTGTGCGTCTCCTTTGTTCTTATATAAACGCACCACGTCACTAGTCCTCCACTGATCCGACATCTTTCCAAACTTAAGAGTAAGGTCAAACAAACTAGTCAGCCAATAAACTTCTTCCTCTCCCAAACACTTCCACACCTCTATCGGTATATTTTCTGGACAAAAACAAAAGTGACATGAGTTTAACCTTTTACAATGTAAAGCTACGTGGATATCAAAAACAAAATTGAAATGTGTCATTTTAAAATATAGAAACATCCATCCTACATAAAGTAGATACATATGTGTCACCCCATGGCCCATTTGGATAAAATATATGTCATGTGCGACTTTGGGCTCAAGAACTCACTCATCCACCAATTTTCAAAACCGAAGGGCTTTATCCATCATAAAACCCGAAGCTAATTTCTAAATTGAGTGGCGAATATTCCAATAATCTAGCCACTAGTCATCTCCGTCATCCTTTCTTCTTCTGCCGCCTAAAAAAACCCTCAAAACATAAACATTTATCCACAACAAAACCAGATGGCACTCTCATTCACATCTCTGGTAACTTTCCCAATCCATTTTCTATAATTATCTTTAGTATACATTACATTACATTGCTTCTTTAATTTGTTTCAATCAATTTGCTCTTTCAGTCAAACATCGGTTCGCTCTCAGCTCCCCGAACCTCACATCTGACCACAATCAAGTTGGGTAAATGTACGGTGTTAGCGTCTTCGACCTCTTTATCAGCCTCGCTCCGGTTGTCCTGTTTAACAAACCCTAGGGTTGTTGAGAATAAGTCACGTGCCTTTTCTGTTAGGGCTAGTGCTCAGGTATATATATGCATTTTGTGTAGTTGTATTTTTAACTAATTATAATTATAATGTTTTTGGATGATTTTTTAATATGTTGAGTAGTTGGTTACATTTATAGTCAGGGGCGGACCTGTAGGCTTAACGGGCGTAGCCCGGGCTACGGCTCAAGTTTTGACCAGTAGTGTAAAAAAAATTTTTTTTTCCGATTTTTATACACAGGACACCCCTTTTTTTTCCGATTTTTATACACAGGACACCCCTGAACAAGTACGAGAACACCCCTAAAAAATTTTGGGATACCCCTGAGTTGAAGGTCTAGTTCCGCCACTGTTTATAGTTGTAGATAGTTGAGTTGTATATGTGAAGTGTACTGTTTAAAAGATGTTGAGTATTTTTAGGCTTGTCTTACAATTGTAGATTTGGTTTTAAAAAGCGCGAGCCACACAAAAGCAATAGGGTCTAAAAATGAGGCGCAAAGCACTGAAGCACACTGTTTTTTGTGCGCGAGGCGCAATTTGTTATGTAGTTTTTTTTTTTTTTTTGTATATTTTCTTTAGGTTTCTAGCATAATTTATGCCAATATTTAGACACAGATAAGCTTTATATATGTTTGGATATATAAATTATCTACATGTACAACCTAAAAGGGCAGTTTTACAACTTCCTGTAAACGTCGTGCTTTATGTAGGCTGAAGCGATGACACTTGCGCCTTTTTTAAACCAAGGTTATATAGATAAGGATTTGCAGATTTGAAAATTATGAACATTTAGAAAAAAATGAGTCCAGTTGGTGCAACATACAAAGCTTATATTTTTAAGTGTTATTGAGTTTGTATTAGCTTATATTTATGGTTTTTCTACATATAGGAAGTGGCTACACAGGCTAAAGTAACCAACAAAGTCTTCTTTGACATAAGCATCGGAAACCCCGTGGGGAATTCCGTAGGAAGAATTGTGATTGGGCTTTTTGGTGATGATGTGCCTCAAACGGCTGAGAATTTCCGTGCTCTGTGTACAGGTTTGCATTCATGTTATTTGTTGATTGATTTTATTAAGTTTTGATGGACCCATGTAATGAACTTACGGGTAATCTGGTCTCACTTTCAGGAGAGAAAGGTTTTGGTTATAAGGGTTCTGCGTTTCATCGTGTCATCAAGGATTTCATGATTCAAGGAGGAGACTTTGACAAGGGAAATGTATGACTTATTGATCCCGTCTTTATACTTGCACGTTGTCCCGGTGTATTTAACCATGATCTTTGTTGCATTTATTCTGTACACTTGCATGATCTTTCATTTGGACATGTGACACAATTTATATGAATGCTTTCATATTATGCAGGGCACTGGTGGCAAGAGCATATATGGCCGGACATTTAAGGATGAAAACTTTAATCGTGAGTTCGTCTATCCTTTACAAGCTCATATTAACATTTGACACATCCTAATATATGTTGAAACATCGCAGTAACGCATACTGGACCTGGAATTGTTAGCATGGCTAATGCAGGACCCAATACTAACGGAAGTCAATTCTTCATATGCACAGTCAAGGTAACCACAATCTGCTGTAGAATGTAGATTATCTGATAACATGATTAAAGGTTAAAAAAATGGTATCATATAATCAACCATAAAAAAAATGTTATTGGTGTTATTGGGATGGTATCGTCTCTTATTGACATTGTTCTGTAATTGTGTGGTGAGCAGACGCCATGGTTGGATCAGCGGCATGTTGTGTTTGGGCAAGTTCTTGAGGGCATGGATATAGTCAAGCTAATCGAGTCACAAGACACAGACAGAGGTGATCGCCCAACAAAGAGAGTTGTTATCAGTGATTGTGGTGAGCTTCCGTTAGTCTAGCCAACTAAGGCCGGTGGTTGTGAGTGTACGAGTTATTGTAGCCTTTTCAGGCAGAGTAGTTAGGACATGAAGAGGTGGTCGGACTATGAGGCTCTGTTCATTTGGATAACATAGATGTGTCAGCGACTATCTTTTAGCCTTCCGTCTATTGATACTGTTTCATAAACAGTTTTTGATTTTGAAATAAAGAGTGGCTTATTTCAGTTAAGATGTGTTTGGATTGTAGGTTCTTGGTATTGTGGTTAAGTAATGATTGAAACCCTTGAATTGGGTTTCCTCCACCAAACCCTCCAAGATATATATGCTTCTAACATTTTCCTAATGATGCAACTATATCGAATTCCTAAGTTTAATTTTCTAATCTATAGTAACTAATTGAAAACATATGTATTAAACGTGGGCAATCGAACAAACATGTATGTTTGGATAAAAGATTTGTAATGTTATGGCATTCATTGATCTTTAGTGTATCGCATCATGTATATGAGTATGACTTATATGCTTAAAAAGGCTACAATCATTCAAACTTGAAAGAAAATGGGGTTCTAACTGTGTATTTACCAGATATCCAGTTCATGTGTCCCTGACCATATGGACCTTTCGCGTTATCCTTTTTACCTCGAGTAAATGTTACTTTATATGTTAACTTTTGGTGCAGCCCTGTGAAGCTCAACTCTTGAGGATGACTGCTAATGCTTACACCCTGCGGGACAGAAATATCCCTGATGGCGTAAGTCGAGTTTGCCATACCAACGTTAGTCACTGTCCTCAAGTATGTTTTGCTATCACCTCTTTTCAGAGATATAGCAAACGAAGGATAATTCAGCTGGGCTTCAGGTATGGTTTTTGAGCAGTTAACTTTCTTTTTAACGATTGTTTGAACATGTTCGGGCGTATATCCTAATCCACAAAGATACGGAATGTAGTCATCAGGTTGGATATCAAAAACAAGCCCTGGCTCATGAGCTTTTGGTGGGTTTACGTGACCCGAGCCGATGGCAAACACGTTTGCAGGGCGCTCTCTTTCTTCAATAATGGCATGTCCATTTCGGTTCACTTGACTCGCCGTTGTCATTATAGCAGACTTGATAGCAGCAGGAGACCATTCCGGGTGGACGCTTTTGAGCAGTGCTGCTATGCCTGCAAGATGAGGACAAGCCATTGACGTGCCACGTACGACGTTAAACGCTGCTTTGGTTCCTTTCTGGTGGTCAACCGACTCATTCCAAGCTGCGAGAATGTCAACACCGGGTCCGATAATGTCTGGCTTTAAGATTCCAGGACTTTGGGAGTTAGGCCCCCTAGAAGTGAAATAGGATACCTCTGGATCGGTTTTTGCCCCTGCCACGGTTCCTTTGAAAAGGATAGTTGCAGTTGGTGAAGAAGTTGAATTTAGATACTTTTTAATCTCATCCCCTTCTTTGTAACCAACAAATGATGCGGGAAGAACATGAGCTTCGGCGGCTATACTCGCACCACAAAGAATATAATTAGCAATAATCATGGCGGCGCCTCCGGCATCCTTCACTACCTGGCCCTTTACGGTATTGTCAATATTGCCCACATCACACACTACTACCTTCCCCTTGACGTCAATGAGGTCCAGTGATCCTTCCACGCACAGTGCTGCTAATATATCACCATCTTTGCCGGGGTAAACAAGAGGACGAAGCTTATGATCAAAACCCTTTGGTTGATATAACGATTCGCCATCAAATATCTTCTTGTTTCCGAGAAGAACACTGGTCGTTATTCTTCTATCAATGGTACTAGCCCCGACTGTAAGCATCCATGGGGCCTCATTTGATAATGAACTATCCAGAGGTCCCGCGTTACCTGCTGAGAAACTCACGAAGATCCCTTTCTGCATGGCATTGAATGCGCCTATTGCCATTGAATCTTCATGGAATGGCAACTGATCTCCGCCCAGTGAAAGTGACATCACGTTAACACCGTCTTTAATGGCTGCATCCATGCCTGCTAAGATGTCGCTCAACAAACAATCGTCGGTACATACTTTATACATGGCCAAGTGTGCTAGTGGTGCCATCCCGCTCGCAGTGCCGTTCGCCATGCCAAATACATTTGCATTGTCTACTGAATTCCCTGCGGCGGTGCTTGAAGTGTGTGTCCCATGGCCATCCTCGTCCAGTGGAGAGATTCCGTGAACAAAGCTTCTTAGTCCAATCAGTTTGTTATTACACCCGGCTACCTCACATTTACCCTTCCATGTTGATGGTGGAGCGGGGACGCCATTGTCGTTAAATGAAGGATGCCCGGGAGTAACTCCGGTGTCCATAACCCCAATTATGACCCCCTTCCCTTTGTTCGAGTCTTTCCACAAACCAGAATCTTGGCGCAAGCCCAGAAAGTATGATGACCGAGTTGTTTGCAGCTGATACACACCTTCAGGCCTTACGGATACAACTCCACTCAGGTTCTCAAGTGCCTCTGCTTGATCTACCGACAATTTAGCAGCAAATCCTGTAATCACATGGCGGTATGCATAAACCATCTTTGGCTTCTTGTTTGAGCGGGAAGGTATTTTGGACAAAAAGGAGTTGTACCATTCTTCAATCTCATGTGCCTGAGAAAACTCTTGGCCTTTAGGTAAGCTTAGGTGAACAATGTAGGTTTTGAGGTCATCGGCTTTGGTTGGAAATACATTGAAAATGGTGGTGCAAGTAAGAAATAACACTAAACCGATCGTTGGAAACATTTTGCTTATGATGGTGGAAGATTTTGAGGATATATGCCTAGAGCTGTTCTTGATGCATATTTATATATCATTGAGGGGGTAAACACCGATCAAGTGGACCCTTGCATATCGAACAACAGATAGTGATATACACATAAGCTTGAATATTATGCTCACTCAATCGCCTAGAAATAGGAAATTGTTTGTATATGTTTGCTTTAGTTGAGTTTGTTTATTCATACAAATTTCCTTATCTAGTATATTTCTTGTTGCTTTTAGGATACATACTCAAGTTCCGCATATCGAACAAAAACATCAGTGCTATCCTGTAAACACGCAAGGAATCACTTTGTGGGCCGGCCTCGAGTGTTTTTTGGCAGGATCTTAGTTGAGTAATCGTGCGTGCATATGGTTACTGCCATTACCGAAGGTTTTCTAAGTCTACAAGTTTGTTTATAAGAAAACGAAATGGCCTAAAACTTGGTAAAAAATGAACAGATGGACTGTACATGATTTATATAAATTGGAGAAGAATATAATTAGTTTTGTTGAACTCTACTGAACGCAAGAATCTTTTGCTAGTGCATTGCTATTTATTGCATTGTGACAAATTTCTTGCTTCAAATTTTGGAGAACTACCAAAACTTCAATTATCTGAACAACCCAAATTTTAATTTTCTATACTATATCTTCAACTCAATAATAACTAATTTAGTGAAGACCTATGCTTTGGTCCATAACACCACCAGTGACAAATACAAAGCCACCACTATAGTTAAATCACAGAATACAGTGACACAAATATAAGTAGTCAGCAACACAACATTTGTTTTCCTTCTTCAACCATTGTTTAATTTTGTATGCTAGAAAAAGGAAATTGTTTAGTGGCCATTTGACTTTCATAAAGTCAATAGTAATCACACAATATGCAAAGAAAGTTTTCAGTTGAAAGCACTTAACAGTAATTTAACTAGTATTTTCAATTACAATAAAAGATATTATGTAACACCTTAACTTTTATTTATTTGATTGTTTAACCAATTTAAAATGATTATTAAAATAAATTTGAAAGTTTCTTAATTTGACCTATATTTCCTCCAAACAATTCTTGAATTCATCACTGCTAGGGTTATACTAGTCTTAGGGGTTGTTTGGCAACATCTGAATAGTTAAGTGCTGAACTAGTAAGAGGTTTGAACCATTAAGTGCTGAACCAATAAGAGGGGTCTGAACCATTAAGAGCCTGTATCTTAACTGTTCAGAGGCAAATGTCTGACCAATTTAGATTAGAGGTCTTAACCATTCAGACTCTGTATAAATCTTAACCATTCAGAGGCAAATGTCTGAACCATTTAGACATCTGCTCATGAAACAAACAGTCTGAACCATTAAGTGCTGAACCAGTAAGAGGTCTGAACCATTAAGAGGTAAACAAACAGCCCCTTAATTTTTGTTTTAAAGCTGCTATGGAACATATAAGGTTAACCACATGAACAATTTCCTTTAACAAAAACAATTTGATAGTTCAAACATTTTATGAGTGTAGATAAATTGTGTTACTGAAAATAAAATTTAGAAAATTCGTTACTTCTATACGTAATGTGTCACTTTATGAATTATGTACTTGAATAAAATCATTTTAACTAAGATTTTTATATGGTTGAAGTAAGAGAGCAGAAAAAAAAAATACTTTAATTAACTATATCATTTAAATATTTTAATCATTACCGGTTATCAGTGGTGGACCTTGGAATTATTTTCATGGGTATCACTAATATTTAGTGTTCAAATATTTATCAACTTGATTATATATATTTTTTTTTTCGGTTTGGGTCAGGTCAGACTATTTTGGAAACTCAAAACCAAGCATCATTCAAACTCAGAATCCTGACCAGTAGTTTCATGGCTTAAGCTCTGTAAATAAGGTTAGCTAGTAATTTTATACTGATATTTGGACAGCTTCTGTATTTGTTTTTTCTGAAATTTGAATCTTCATATTCATTCATTAATATACTGTAAAATAATTTAGAAATAAAACTTTAAAATGCCATAATCAAACAGGAATCATCGTACGAACTCTGGTTTGTAAGAATGTAAAAACTTATGTTATCTGATCCATCAGATCAATCCAAGATGCAATATAAATTAAACATTAAGAATTGAACAAACATGTACGTTTGGATAAAAGATTTAAAATGTTACAGCATTCTTTGCTCTTTGCTGTATCCCATAATATTACTTATATGAATAAAAAGGCTACGATCGAACTCGGAAGGATCTATTCATTCAAACTTAAAAGAAAATGGGGTTCTAACGGTGTATTTACCAGACATCCAGGTCATATGTCCTTGGCCATATGGACCTTTCCCCTTATCCTTATGGCTTCGAGTAAACGTTACTTTGAATGTTAACTTTTGGTGCAACCCTGTGAAGCTGAGCTCTTGAGGTTGACTGCCATATAGACCTTCCACATTAATGCTTACACCTGGTGGTACAGAGATATCCCCGATGGTGTAAGTCGAGTTTGCCACACCAACATTAGTGACCGTCCTTGTGTATGTCTTGCTATCTCCTCTTTTCAGAGATATTGCAAAAGAAGGATAATTCAGCTGGGCTTCAGGTATGGTTTCAGTTGACTTTCTTTTTAACGATGAGTTGAATTTGTTTAGGCGTATAACCTAATCCACAAAGATAAGGAATGTAGTCGTCCGGTTGGATATCGAAAACAAGCCCTGGCTCACGGGCTTTTGGTGGGTTTACATGACCCGAGCCAATGGCAAACACGTCTGCAGGGAGCTCTCGTTCGTCTATGATGGCATGTCCATTTTGGCCCACTTGACTTGCCGTGGTCATTATAGCAGACTTGATAGCAGCAGGAGACCATTCCGGGTGGACGCTTTTGATCAGTGCTGCTATGCCTGCAAGATGAGGACAAGCCATTGATGTGCCACACACGACGTTAAATGCTGCTTTGGTTCCTGTCTGATGATCGACTGACTCATTCCAAGCTGCGAGAATGTCAACCCCAGGTCCAATAATGTCTGGCTTTAGGATTCCAGGACTTGCAAAGTTAGGCCCCCTTGAAGAGAAATAAGACACCTCTGGATCGGTTTTTGTCCCTGACACGGTTCCCCCGAAAAGGATAGTTGCAACTGGGGAAGATGTTGAATTTAGATACTTTTTAATCTCATCCCCTTCTTTGTAACCGACAAATGATGCGGGAACAACATGAGCCTCAGCAGCTATACTCTTACCGAAAAGAATATAATTAGCAATAATCATGGCAGCTCCTCCAGCATCCTTCACTACCTGACCCTTCTTTGGATTGCTAATTCCGCCCACATCACACACTACTACCTTCCCCTTGACATCAATGTGGTCCAGTGATCCTTCTATGCACAATGCTGCTGATTCATCACCATCTTTTCCGGGGTATACAAGAGGCCGTAGCTTATGATCAAAACCCTTTGGTTGATATAACGATTCGCCATCAAATATCTTCTTGTTTCCGAGAAGAACACTGGTCCTTATTCTTCTATCAATGGTACTCGCCCCAACTGTAAGCATCCATGGGGCCTCATTTGATAACGAACTATTGAAAGGCCCTCCGTTACCTGCTGCAAAACTCACGAAGATCCCTTTCTGTATGGCACTAAATGCGGCTATTGCCATAGAATCTTCATAGAATGGCAACTTACCTCCACCGAGTGAAATTGACATCACGTTAACACCGTCTGCTATAGCTGCATCCATGCCTGCTAAGATGTCACTGGACCTACATCTCGTGCTGTAACATACTTTATACATGGCTAAGTGTGCTAGTGGTGCCATCCCACTTGCAGTGCCATTCGACATGCCAAATACGTTTGCATTGTCTACTGAATTCCCTGCTGCAGTGCTTGAAGTGTGTGTCCCGTGACCGATCTTATCTATTGGAGAACTTCCATTAACAAAGTTTCTTATTCCAATCAGTTTGTTATTACACCCTGCCACCTCACATTTACCTTTCCATGTTGATGGTGGAGTGGGGACGCCATTGTCGTTGAATGAAGGATGCCCGGGGGTAATTCCAGAATCTATAACCCCAATAATGATCCCCTTCCCTTTGTTTGAGTCTTTCCACAAACCTGAATCTTGGCGCAAGCCCAGAAAGTAAGACGAACGAGTTGTTTGTAACTGATACAAACTTTCAGGCCTTACAGATGCAACTCCACTCAAATTCTCTATTGCCTTTGCTTGATCTACTGACATTTTAGCAGCAAATCCTGTAATCACATGGCGGTACACGTAAACCATCTTTGGATTCTCGTTTGAGAGGGAAGCTACTTTGGACAAGAAGGAGTTATACCATTCTTCGATCTCATGCGCCTGAGAAAAGTCTTGGCCATCAGGTAAGCTTGAGTGAACAATGTAGGTTTTGAGTTCATCGGCTTTGGTTGGAAATACATTGAAAATGGTGGTGCAAGTGAGAAATAACACTAAACCGATCGTTGGCAACATTTTGCTTATGAAGGCGGAAGATTTTGAGGATATATGTCTAGAGCTGCTCTTGATTCATATTTATATAACATTGAGGGGGTGATCACTGATCAAGTGGACCCTGGTATATCGAACTACAGCTAGTGATACACACATGAGCTTGAATATTATGCTCACTCAATCGCCTAGAAGTAGGAAGTTTGTTTGTATAGTGCTATGTATGTTTGCCTTCATTGAGAGATTCTCCATTCATACAAGTTTCCTTCTCTAGTATATTTATTATTGATTTTAGGATTATATATTATACAATATTGTTAGTTGTTACAGTTCTCCTTTTTGGTTTAGCTAGGAACATACTCAAGTTCGCATATCGACCAAAAACAGCAGTGCCTATCCTGTAAACATGCATGGGATCATTTTGTGGGCCGGCCTTGAGTGTTATGTGGCAGGATCTTAGCTGCGTCGCCTTGTACAGTTGTATGCATATGGTTATTGCCATTACTGAAGGTTTTCTACATCTACAAGTTTGTTTTTCAGAAAACGAAATGGCCTAAACTTGGTAAGAAAATAATTAAACCGACGGACGGACTGCACATGATTCATATAATTTGGAGAAGAATATAACTAGTTTTGTTGAGCTCTTCTGAATGGAAGAATCTTTCACTGGTGCATTGCTATTTATTGCACTGTGACAACTTTCTTGCTTTAAGTTTTGGAGAACTATCTACATGATGATGCAACCTAAGCACCTACCTTCTTTCTGAACAACCAAAAATTTAATTTTCTGTTTTAATTCTTCAACTCAAGAATAACTAATTAGTAACACCTTAATTTTTATTGATTTAGTTATTTAACTAAGTTAAAACTTTTTATTACATAATTTCTTTGACCCGTACCGATTTTTACCCGACCCGTTATTTCTTCCTTTCCAACAAAAATTCCTGTATTTTTTACTGCTCAGATTATAATAGCTTTGTGCCTTTCAGCCCTTAAAATCACCTAAACCATTATTTGACCATGTTGACCTTGGCTGTTGTGGAATATAATAATAATCTATTACTTGAACGATTTCCCTAAACAAAAACAATTTGATAGTTTAAACATTTTTACGGCTGTAAATAAATTTGTGTTTACTAAAAATAGAGTTAAGAAAAATCGTTACTTCTTTATGAAATGTGTCACTTTATCAATTATATACTTGAATAATATCATTTTAACTAAGATCTATATATAATTGACGAGAACAGAACTTATTACTTTATCATTATTGGTTATTTAATGCAAGTGATAACCTTAAAGTAGTTATATTTTGAGGTGGCATCTTTTAGGGGTGTAGCCGAGCTTGAGCTTGGCTTGTTTCAAGCTCTGTATCCAAAGCTTCAGCTCAGCTCGCGAAAAGTTAACGTGAAAAGTAGTAAGGTGACAACAGAAACCAGATTTAGTCTTCAGCCTAAAGAGAATACAACTGAAACCAGTACTGACTCCACTAATTTGATCATATAATCAACCATTCATCTCTCATTGGCAACTACTTTTCAACCGTCAAAGGTAAGGGTTCCAAACGATCATGACGAGAGTCCTAGGGCTACAGAAGCATGACAACCATATGTCAATTAGACAAGCTCTCTCAAGCTTCACAGGTTTTGATTTTGTTCACTGTCTTACATATGTCATATGTGTTCTAACGTAAATGTACTTTTCACCTAATGTCACACTTAGGAAATGTATGACATCTTTTGTTTTGAATATAAGGATAGAAAAACATTTCCAAATATACGTGATTATCATAAATATAAATCCGTTCCAAATTAGAAGTTCCAATTCATCCATACCTCCGTTCCTATCAGAGCAAACCAACTATACAAATAAGCACCCTATTTCCGACACAACCGTTCAAGTGCCATGTTTTCATCACCACCAAAAGCTTCCAGCGTCTTTTTTACCAATCCTTCAGGGAACCCCATTTCAACCAGCTTCTGCACCTGCGACAAAATTCATACCCGACTACTTATATTATTTAAAGTTATCGACACAAGCATGTTACACTTTTATGCATTATTTTTTTAATTTTAATACCTTCCCACTGAACCCACTGGATGAAGCCTTGGCAAAGTCCTCTGTCCAACGCCGAGCTGTAGCTACATATGTAGCATTATCGCTAAGATACTGCAGGGGAGGAAAAATAATTACAGTCGGATAAAAAATAGAAAAAGGTAAAAGTCAAGTGTGATGAGGTAAATGTGTAACCTGTTTGGCAACAACAGCATCTTGGGGATCGTTTGGTTCCGGGGTTGATAACAGAGCTTGTAAGGAAATCAGAGCGGTTTTCAGGTTTAGAGCTGGACTCCAGTTGTTCTTTAGGATATCAAGACATATAGCTCCAGTTTGGCTACTGATATTTGGATGCCTTGAATTTAAAAAAGGTTTACGTCTTAGAATGTAAATTTCGAGTGATAATGTAATAAAACTTCTTTTTCATTTTATTCCCAAATGGGGTTTATAATTTTATATTTAATAATTCTTACCAAACTTTTGTAGTAAACTTCATTTTAGGAGGCACAAAGGGATACCCATCTGCAAAACATCAGAAAAAAATGAATATCTCAAGACCTAAAATAAACATAACAGTATAGATTATGGAAGACGAGTTAAAGCGGTTTTGCAATCAAACGATACTTTCTGACTTTCTAAAGCATTACTTGACCTGACTGACTGGCTGACTCTACACTCTTAAAAGAATGACAAAAGTGATCAATCAAATGAGTAATCACAGCTCCAGGTACTGGCTGTCTCTTTACACTATCAATGACCACTTAACTGTTAAATAAGAAGCTAAAACTTGCCACAGAAGCTGATATAAGAAAACTTGGACTCTTCAAGCAAAACCGAGCATTATCACAGGAAGTAACATATAAACCTCTTCCCTTTGACCAAATATGGGACAACAATGTCTAGTGCTTCACCTATCAAAGTTACCTTGTAAAAGTTTTAACATTCTCATTACCTAATTTCCTCAGTTCAATCCATGATCACTTCGGAACAAAGTATGGTAATTTGTAACTACTTTAATGGAATACCATGGTGATCGCTAACACTTTATTGTAGTATTGTACATAGTTGTCAACAGCGGTCGCTACACCGAATAGCGTAGCGTATAGGTCGAAGGTATAGGGTATGTAGCCATAAATAGCGGGATTTCAGTTTTTTGTGTTTGTTTTTAACTATAAATAGGGATTAAATATAGCTATAAAATAGCTGGATTTTAGTTTTTTGTTAAATATACATGTAAATTATAAAATATGGGGTATTTTGATATAATATGCATATAATTTGTTTTTAATTTTTTTCTAGTGTATCGCCATTTATAAAATAGCGTCCACTGTTTAGACTATGGGGTATGGGGCGTGGGTTTGGGAGTGGGTTGGGGGAAAACGCCCAAGCCACCACCCCGGGTGGGCTTGGGTTGGGGTGTGGCCCTTGGGGCTTGGGTTTCAAGCCGGGCGTGGGGCGGTCTTGACATCCTAGCTGGCTTGCTTCCATTCGCTGACCCCGCCATGTCATAGCGGGCCATATGAAAAGTTTGAATTTTAAATTCAAACCGTTTGGCTTGGCCAAGCGGTCACCCCAACCCCAACATCCCCTATATATAAACCCCAAACCCCACCGTGTGGTCCATCCCAAACATCCCACGAACCCGCTACCCCAACATCCCACGAACCCGCTATGGCATCCTGGACCCACGAAGAAGAACTTGCTCTCGTCACAAGCGTCGTTGACGCTATCAAGGGCCGGCCACCGGGCCAAACAAAATATTGGCCGGAAGCTTTCGCAACCTACCGACATAACGTCGGTAACGACCGCCACAACCTCAACGCGTGTCAACATAAATGGCGCGAGCTACGGCCCAAGCTCGAGCGTTTCAAGGCTTACTACGAAGCCGTTCCGAGCGGCGAGTTAAGCCACGAGGACTGGGTGGCGGTGGCGAACATAGAGTTTCGAGGCAAGGAAAAAAAGGCGTTCGACAAGATCGACCTTTTTGAAATTTATTTAACGCTCTAGGTTTGTTATTTTGTAATTTTTAGAAATTATGTAATTTTTAGGTTTATGTAATTTTTAAAATTTTAATGAAGTTGTAGGTTTTTTTTTATAAATGTTGTGTGATTTTTATAAATTTTCTGTAAATTTTTTTTTTTTTGAATACTCTGCCACGCGGTGCACCCAACCCACGCCCTGCCATACCCCGCGGACACATAACCAGGGGGGGCTCTCATTCCACGTGTCAACAAATGCCCCAACCCAAGCCCCACCATACCCCACGGTCTTATCGCTATTCGCCATTAACAACTATGATTTGAAGATAGTTAATTCGAAAAAAAAAAGTTAAAAAAAAAAAATACAAACATTCTCTCTCTTTATTACATTCCTCCTCTTTATGTTTCTTAATCTACAAGTAAACACAGATGCTCAGCTAATAAGGTAGATCAATTTAACATATACAATCAATGAAGTTACAGATCATAAAATTAAACAACAAATTAACACAATCACATAACAACAAACAGCATAAACCGTAGAAATATATATGTAAAGAAAATAGACCTGGTAAAGTAATATCGACACCGAATAATCCGCCTTCGTAGGGAGTGGAAAGAGGGCCGGGGATGGTGGCGGTGAGGTGGCGAATGTCGTTCTCGTCGGGAGTTAAAGTCATGCCTACTATGCTTTGATCTTTGTTGAAATGCGTCAGTTCCCTTTGGATCCTCGTTGCATCGGCCATTTTGTTGACAGAAGATCGTTCTAGTGTAAGAGAAGAAAACCCTAACAATTTTGAGTGTATGGCTGCTGCTGCTGTGGAAGTGAAGAAGAAGAAGAACCCTAAATGAAATTGAAATTAGGAGACCCTACTACTCCTTGAACAAACGCACTTGTAGGGGTTTCTGTACGTAACAGCTAGGCAACCTTGTCTAAAAATCTACTCTTTTAAAAAAAAAATGTTTTTTTTTTCTTTCTTATGAAGGCAACCTTGTCTAAAAATCTACTCTTTTAAAAAAAATGTTTTTTTTTTCTTTCTTATGAGGGAGCTGTTCACGAGTCGAGTCGAGCCGAGCCAGGGTAAGCTCCGGCTTGATTTTTTGGCTCAATTTTGAAAAGAAAAATAAAACAAGGGTGTATCTATCTACACACCATTTTGCCTATTTACACACCAAAAAATGTGTTTTTTGTCCTTATATGCACACCCTGCAGTGTCGAACTGTGGCCAAAACGCGGCGTTTTGGTCCGGTTAACCAGACAAAGACTGACGGGTGTCTGACGGGTCTGTTGACCGGACCAAAACGCCGAGCTTTGGCCGCGTTTTGGTCCTATCAACCAGACAAAAGACTGACACCCGGTCTGGTTGACAGGACCAAAACGCGGCCAAAGCTCGGCGTTTTGGTCCAGTCAACAGACCCGTCAGTCTTTGTCTGGTTAACCGGACCAAAACGCCGCGTTTTGGCCACAGTTCGACACTGCAAGGTGTGCATATAAGGACAAAAAACACATTTTAAGGGTATGTAGATAGTTTGACCCTAAAACAAAGCTCTCAAAATTAAGCAGTCTAAAATATTTTTCAATAGTTTAAAAGAATGTATCCAAAATAAGCTCAACCTAATACATTACAAGCCAAAATCAAGTTCAACAACACAAAATAAGTTCTAAATTTCAATGAAAGACAATATAGGTTCATTAGCATAGTAATCAATATTCAAATATGCTTTAGATATTAAATTACATTCTAAGTACATTTAAATAATAATTAGTTTTTTTGTGATATATTATAATGTATATAAAAATAAAATATATTAAAAGTAAAATAATCCAAGCTAAGCTGAGCTAGCAAGCGAGCCAATCTGACTCATTATGAGCCGAACTAGGCTCACTTTCTAACCAAGCTGAGTCGACTCAGCTCAGTTTCAAACCAAGCTATATCGAGAAGGTTATTCAAATGAATATATACAATTACAAATTGCAGTATAATATCCATTTTACTAATGGCTATAGAATATGCTGCCAGTATTGTTAATGACACGCTTGTAACGGAATTGGTAACAATATTTCCTCGGTATTTTTCAAATAGGGTCAACTTCTTAAAGACTACGTTAAGAAAATCATTATAATAATTGAACAGAGTTTGGTCAATTTATGTATTTGAACAGAGTTTTGACTCAATTAGACCGGCTTCTGTTTTTTTGCCCGGTTTGACTAAACCAGCAGGGTTTGATCAGGTGAAAGTGCGGTGTTTAAAGAACCTGTTTAGGACCCGGTTCCAGCAGGTTTGGTCTGATTTCAAAACCAGTTGTCTTAAGAACGACATATCCATATTACATATCTTGCAGAAACCAGACTTTTAACAGCAATTACATTGTGCAAACAGCAAAGTTAGTGTCTTATTATTACGACAGGTTTCAAACATTCAAATTTCTCCACACACCCGACTGTAGACAAGTAAAGATGTCGGGATGAAAAACTAGATAGCCATCAGCAAAACAAACACAGAATATGAATCGGAGTATCTAGGATTTGTAAAGTACATTCTAAGATTGTGTTGTTTCAAATAGCTTCTCGACGTCAACAACAGTGGTTTCAGCTTCAGTGACTTCGGGTCCTTCCTTTTGGTTTGCTTCTTCCAGCTCAGCCTGAAATCAACAGAGCCTATCTCATATATATCCTATAAAAAGCCAGGCTCATGATTTTTCAAAAACATTAACAGAAATAATAATGGTGACAAATTTAACCCGCTTAATTACAAATGGGTTGATTCTGATTAACAGGTTAAAATCAGAAAAATGTAGCTTACATGGCGACCTGTTGAAAGTCACCGAAGTGTAGTTTCAATGCATTCAACCTCCTAAATTACTTTGTATCAAAACATTAGATTAATACTGTAATAATATGGCTTTATTATCATGCTTAACATATATATTTACTTAAAAGGTTATAAAAAATTTGTTTGTGATCTGACCCAACCCACAATAAAAATTACCCATACACAATCCGCCCGAATATGCTCTACCTTTTCACCTCTAAAATCTAAATTAAACATGATTACACAAAATCAACAGTCCCTATTGAACATTGCATACAAAGTCGTTTTGTTATGTAGAATTTGTGCAAATATATAGTCTTCCCCTTTTTAATTTCTAAGTTGATCTTTATTTGGAATTTGGATATTAATGGAGTGCTCTCTTTGTCTGTTTAACGAAAGGTATTTATGTGGGATCCAAACTACATCACTTTCTTCAACAGTTGATAAATACTGTTTTGGTTTGTGATATTATAGTTAACAGAATACAAACTTATATCAGCCCAAAGAAGAAACGAGACACTTATATAGTTATATCCTATGTTCTGGCTATTGGCTAATACAATTTTCCACAGCAGATAGTGAGTTTTGTTAGACAATTATCATACTAAAATAAAATATAAACTAATATATAAACTGCATACCAATATTCCTTTTAGGTCAGCTAGCGAGGACTCAAGGCGTTTGCGACAGTCAGGAATCATCATCCTTGATTCAGCCAACACATTTTGCTATTCATATAAACAAAAAAGTACTTTAATCATAGAAAACTTCTCAATCTCAATCACAATTGCAAGTTCACTAAATGAACAAACATTCGTAATAAAAAAAAGATAGCACCAAAGCTGCAATTGTTGTTACCCCAATGACACTTTCACCATATGTCGAAATACATCTTTTAAACACTTTTTAAGAGTTTATTGAGATAATGAGTTAGATGTATATGAAGTTTACCTGTTGCTTAAGATCATAAGGATCAGCACCCTTCTCCTTCATGTCAGCCGTTTTGGCTGCTTCCCTCTCAACCTCTTTCTCATAAGAGTGTAGCTCCTTGACAATACGTTTGCATGCTGCTGTCTTGATTTTCAGATTTCTAATAGTTGCCATATTTCCTTATAGCAAATGTTACCTACCAGATTAAAACAAAAACATTCACATTACAAAGTCCACTTCAAATCTGACAACTGTAAGCCTATTATTACTTTGCATTTAATTAAAACGTGACATATATATATATATATATATATATATATCGATAGGGACGTTCAATACATAACCGTACGGTATTATAAGTAGAGAACTGCAACAACTGCACAAATACTTTAACTGTGATACACAGGGTGGTCATGTAACCGCATAACTGTCTCTCTCTCCTACTATATCTATAAATCACTATGTACAACATTGGTTATGCGATGAGCGTGTCTTGTATCTCAAATCATTTAGTTGTGTGGTTTTCAACGTGTACAACATTGCCATTCCTAGCTATGCAGTTAATATTGGTGATATGTCGGTTATATCGGTCATATCGGTCCCTTAGTAAAATATCGGTGTCAAATATCGGTCAGAATGTCGGTACCGATATTATCGGCGATATTGACCGATATAACCGATATATCACCGATATTTGACCGATATAACCGATATATCACTGATGTATCACTGAATTATCGTTGTTAAATTGCTATATATATAAATTCTGCATTATATTAAAATTACCGATATCCCACCGATATCTCATCGAGATAACCTACATTTCAAATATCAGTCCTTGACCGATATCCGATATTTTACCGCATAGCGTGTAAGGCTCGTATACAGCTTAATATTTGTCTATTCTTCTAAGACAATGCAATTATTCTCAATTCAGAAGTACAAACATGAGATCTATATATATAAGCATACAGCCTCACAGCATAAATCCATGAGGTAATTATTCAACTATAATAAGTTGTTGAAAATTCCTTTTAACAAATAAATAAATTAGTTGCAGGTGGATCATAACGTATAAAACTTCGAACTATTATAATAAACAAATCATACATTTGTGAATAAGCTATAAACAATGAAGATTGGATCAAGTAGAAAACCTACTTTTGACAAACACGGAGCATAATCATACAGCAGTTTAAGAAATACGCAGCATAATCATATAATCGAGTGAGTGATTGTGTACCTGCAAAGATGAATCGAGTGATGATCGGCTGCAAATTGCAGATTGCCGGTAGTTGCTCTCGATGTACAAATAAGGGCTAAATCATTAAAAAAGTAAAAATAAAAAAAAAATTAACTAATAAAAATAAAAAAATATATATTTAGAAAAAAAGGAATTGGTCTGTAATAATCCCACCTAGATGTTATTGGTCATTAATAATAATAATCCCACCACCTCAGAATATTACTCCCACCAGTCCCACCTTTCACCTATTTTTCCTACATGGTCCCCCGTTAAAAAAACTTAATGGTGTTAAGTTTTTTTCCAAATTACAAACAAATTTTTTAGGGCTTTTGATTAGAACGAAGATACGAGTCCATTGATGTAAAACTTGCCTCAAAACGGTGCTCCAAACGATGAAAACAACGCTTCAATTCGGGTGTTTAAATTTCCAATTAACCAAAATCAAGTCACTTGGAGCACCATTTCGAAGTAAGTTTTACATCAATGTACTTGTATCATCGTTTTGATCAAAAGCCCTAAAAAAACTGATTGTAATTTAGAAAAAAGCTTAACTTCGTTAAGTTTTTTTAACGGGGGACCAATGTAGGAAAAATAGGTGAAAGGTGGGACTGGTGGGGGGAAATATATTCTGAGGTGGGATTATTAATGGCTAATAACGTCTAGGTGGGATTATTACAGGCCAATTTCCCTTAGAAAAAAGTTGCATTTTTTTTGGATAAGTGAGCATTAGCCCGGCAAATATATTCCAAAAGAAACGTGTTACAGGTTTAAAGGGGCATACCCCCGAGACTCCTAAAAGAGGACACCCCGAAAAACAGGCATCGGGAACCTCCACAACGAGACAACTTTATAGAACCCGACTAGGCTATCAAAACAATAGCTTAGTAGGATAACATAAAGCGACACTACCACTAGACTAGGACCAAACAACAAAGAAACACTAATCGAAATACAATGAAACTAGCTAGCCGTAAAAAATATCCCAAAAAATTGGGCCTTCACAAAAATAAAACCATCTTTGATTGGGCTTCGGCTGGAACAAGAGACCAAGAAACAAACCCAACCAGGCACGTTGGGCCTACAAGGGGGAGCAGCAAAGCAGGCCGGCCTGATGGGGCTATCGCTAAACATAGAACTGATGGTGTAAGTCATCCGAAGCCCACCACAACAAATCAAGAGATGACTGCCCAAGGGGCCTGCGGTGTAGCTGGGCCAGCGCCAAGCCCAAAAATGAAAACCCCCTCCTACTAGCGGCCCATTCAAACAAATCCCAGTGGGCCTATTCTTAAACCAAAAACCAAAACTAGCACAGGAGCCCACAATGAAGATAATACCCAGCAGACATATAATTCGGTCCACCAAAAAAGAACACAGCCTCCAAAAGAGATTAGCAGCCCACCAACCAGGATTAAAGCAGCCCAAACTTTTAAAATCGAGCAAAATAAACAGCCCTAGAAAGTTTATAGCCCAAATATAAGTGCCATCCCTCAACATGTTATCATCACAGCAGCTTCGTAATCGAATTTTCTTGTGATCGAAAAACCCAGTCCCCATTCTACGAATTAACGACCCAAAGGACTCTGAAGCAATCATGATAATCCACCACCAACCGAAAACGACAAAAATAATATAGGACACCCAACCAGAACTCAGCGAACGAGGAGGACAAAAATCCATAAATTACTTACGAGGAAGAGGCTTTGCAACCACCGGGTCCTTTACAAGACCTGAGAAAAACCGAGCCGTTCCGCTAACGTCTTCTGCAACATCTTCAATGCAGAAATCTGGGTCCAAACCCAGTTCCATACAAAGGTCCTCGAAATAATCCCTCTCACCCGGTTCCCAATTGTTCGCTACTTCAGCTAAAACTGTTTGGGATTTTGACGTGAGCCGTTTACGGATGGCGTCTTTTTGAGCTTGGGTGATGCCGTAGTCATACCCATTGTCATCGTCCGTATCATCCATATCCTCACCATGACCATCCATATTTGAGGTCGAGGACGAAGCAACCGTGTTCCAATTAGGAAGAACCCGACCCGAAGCAGATGTATCAGCTGGTGAATGATCAATCTGCTCATTAAGGCCTTGGTTAAAAGGATCAGTCGGGTATAAATCAGATTTATCCTCGACAAGAGAACCACATTTTGCACTTGCTTCAACATCAAGAACTGAAAACCGATTTAAAGTATAAACCGGAGGCGAGTCAATATCCATGGAGCTTTTGTTACACTGGGTCGACGTAGGACAATTCTGAGATTTCTGCTGAGTTCCATTTACTGCCCGACTAAAATCAAAACCCGAAGAAGCCTTACCCTTTTTACTGGCTGAACGAGTAGTGGGACCCGTATAAGCCGTATCAACACCTCCTGCGTTACCAGCTGGGTTAGCTGGAGGGGTAGCAGATTTTGCAAGAGACGTCCTGCCACTATCCTTAACAACTGACGCTGAAATCTTCTCCTGGTTGGCTTCGCTGGGGCTGATCCTAATCACTGGCTTCTTCACATGATTAGCTCGAGTAGCCAATGGTTTATTCAATTTCACAGGGCCTTTCATCTGATGGTTTGACACTCCTTTTCCCTTGGGCTTACTTACTTTCTTTCTAACTGTCGTAAACTCATCTGCAGAGTAATTAATATTTTCATTCATCACAACAGCAGGTTTGGGCTGCATACCTGCAGTGGGAGTGCTCGGGACAATTGGATTCACCACAGCAGGAACTGTGTCAATAACCACCTCCTTCGGCCTATTTTTGCACACCTTAAATGAGTGGCCAAAGACTCTACAGTGACTACACATAGCCGGCTGTCACTGGTAAGCAATACGGAGGGTAGCAACCCTAGCAGGTCTATGGTTAACCTGGGGAAAGGCTACTTCAATCTCGTTTGGGAGTTCACTATCAGCTGGGATATCAACTAGAACCCTGGCATATCCAACTTTCCCTGTTTTACTCGAACACCTCTGTTTAGTAGTTTTATCCATAAGTAAAGGGTATCCAATACCGCTGAGAATTTTACTTAACCCCTTCCCCGTCCACAGTTCCAGTGGCACGTGATGCACCGTGACCCACAACGGAATGATTTTCGGCTCAATTTTTTCAAGGCACAGCCCCGGCTCCCAACGATCAATAAAGATAGGCACATTGTTGACCATCCATGGGCCATTTTCAAGAACATCGTTCATGCCCTTCTCACTCTTGAACTTGAAGAAGAAAAAGCCTGCTGTACTTTTTGAAATTTCAGCAATATCAAATGCCTTCCAAAGGCGTTTTAGGCAATTGTTAACCACATTAAAATCCATAGACGTGCCCAAAAAGTACCCATATAAGTGTAATGCAAAGGAGTGCACTGAATACCTTAGGTCATCATGGGAGATCATAATTCTTTTTTTACCATCCGCAGAGACTGTTGGCGGAATAAACTCTAAACGAGTGTCCTCCGTTTCATTATTCAAACGAATTTGCTCAGCGAAGGTTTTACCCCCTGACTTGTGAGTATCCCAAACCGAGTTGTTAATGTTAAAAATTTGCTTTCCGTTTACTGTCCCAGCTGTATGAACTGAATCAGGGGAAGCCGGCTGTTGAATACCTGGGGCTAACTCAACAGTAGCATGAGGTCGAGAATCATGATTAGCATTCAAAGTACCCAGCCCCATCTCCACATCAGCGTTATCTAGGCTAAGGTCAACACAATCCGGGTTACTAAGAGTAAATCCCTTCTCCGATTGATCATAATCATGTGGTTTATCATCAGACTTCAGCTGTAAATTGGATTTAACAGCAGATTCAGTAGCAATAGATATACTGTTACCTGAAGTCGATACAAAGAGGCCCTCAGTGTTCTTGTTGGCTTCCGACATACGCTGTGCCCAAGCCCCCAAAGCATTTACGAAGCCAGAACTCGCTTGTTCATGGGCCGAATGATGCAGAGCATTCTGATTCGGGTTTCCTTCTCTCACAAAATCATCAATGTTGCGATTAACCACAAGATTATTGCCTGGAAAAGAAGGAGGGCAGCAAATATCATCCTCCACAGCTTTGTCTAGAGGAGATGGTTGAGGATTCGAAGGTGGAATGAGCACAGGGCTCCCACTTTCAGACGATTGAAAAGAGGGAGAGTCACAATTAGGGTTACTAGTTCCACGATTAGAGTTTTTAGGCTCCAAAGGAGGGAAATCGGCTGGAATGAAACTAAGGGGATCATCAGGAGGGCGATTTGGTGAGAAATTATGAGATTTCATCTCATAATTTGATGGCTTCATGAACGATTTAGGAGGAGAACGGCTGAACAAGAAGAGTCGGCTAGAGAGAAAATTTTTTTTAGCACAATTAAATATCTAATTGATTCAATAGTAAAAAAAAAAAAAAAAGTTGAATTTTGAAACTATTTGGTAGGTAACTACGTATGAAAGTGGTATCGGTACCGTACAGAACACCGGTACTGAAAATCGTTAAAACTGGGTACTAGTACCAAAAATGTATGGTACAGCCCGTTATTATGCGTTTGACGCACAGACATGTAATTGTTCGTCGAATAATTACAATTATACATCCAATTTATGAGGATTTATTTGTTGTAATAAGTTTTGATGCATATTTGTAGAATAATCCATTTAACCCGTTACATCAGTATATCTAACTTCGTTTGTTTGATTTAGTGTTATAATTAGTTTTGATACAAATGCATATAATAACGCATCTAATTCATTACAACGATGCGTTTTTCTTATATGTTGATTTAGTATTTTAATTCGTTTTGGTACACATGCATATAATGGTGTATCTAACTCATTACAATAGTTGTTAACCTATTTTATTGGTGTCGTTTAACTTCTTATGTGTAGATTCAGTGTTGTAGTTAGATTTGATGCATATGTGCATTAAGGTGTGTTTAACCCACTACAATTGTGAATCCAACTTAAAAACGTCTGTTTCGATATAGTAATGAGTTTTGATGCACATGTATATAATGATGTTTTTTAAAGGTATTTAATGGTGTATGTATTTAACCCATTACAATGGTGAGTCTAACTTCACATGTTTGATTCGAATTCATTATCATGTATATAATAGTGTATTTAACTAATTACATCCAACTACACAACTCCAATGCACGGATTCAAAGGTGCTCTATGAACCCTTGCCCCGACCAATCAACCGGCCACATGTCAAGTTCTTTATAAAGTACATTGCACTAAAAACACTGATGGCACCTTAGACCACACGGTGTGGAGAGGCTTGAAGATGGGGCAATATGCGACACGTAGACCAAACCTCATAATATGGTGTGGTGTTTAGACCGACGGTGTGGCACGCAGCGTTGATGCTTGGCATTTTCCGACATCTGGCACAACCTTTGTGCTTATTTTATAATTCAAATTATATAAAATGTTATAAAAAAAATTACTTGAAATTAAACTAATAACATTAATATATAAACATTACATAACATTAAAACCTATATAAATTAGCAAGTTTTCTATGCATAAGGACTTGTACATTATGCTTTGCACATTATTCAAAAAAAAACTTGACTTTTTAGTTTTAACCCAAAGATTTGTATCTTTTGCAATTTTAACCCTACATAATTTGTTTTTTTAACTTTAACCCAAAACTTTTCATTATTTGCAATTTAACTTCACAACTTTTGTCACTTATACTTTTCATCTTTCGCAAATTTCCGTTTTACGTATAGTTCTAAATTTTTCGAGTTAATACGACGCAACGTGCATGTGTTGTTCAACGTTTTTGCCTCTATTTTTCCATGTTTGACAGGTTCATCGCAACACGCATATCCTAGGTCAAGTCAGTGTTGGTGGTCGATGACGGTTGTGTGACATTAGTACTATTTGACACCGTTTTACGCCCCGCTGCAACGCGGGGTGTGCTTTGTGGGCTTTTCAAAGAGAAAATGGTTATGCATATGGTTGTCGTAACGTTGGCTTTAGGGGTTTTAAAAAAAATGATTTTTTTTTTTACTTTTCACCCAAAAGTTTTTCATAAATTACTTTTAACCTAAAACTGTTTGTTTTTTACTTTTAACCCAAAACTTTTTATCTTTTGCAATCTATCTTCATAGTTTTTTTTTACTTTCAACTTTGTTCCTTTATAGTTTTCATTTTCCGCAAATTTTGCGCTTTATGCTTGGTTCTAAATTTTGTGACATAACACATCACAGCGTGCGTCTTTGGCTTAACGTTTTTACGTTTCGTTCTAAATTTTGCGAGTTAACACGACGCAACGTGCGTGTGTGGGTGAACGTTTTTACATCGTTTATTTTTTCCCCGTTTGACACGTTTAACAACATGCGTGTGTGGGTGAACGTTTACATCGTCTATTTTTTCCCCGTTTGACAGGGTTAACATAATGTGCGGGTCCTAGACCGACTTAGTTATAACTAAATAATCCCCGCCGCATTGCGGCGGGTCGTAATCCTAGTTAACTATTATGAATTAGTAACATACTTTGGCTTCTTGGTGTTGTACATGATGCTTGAAAGGTATTTTATGCATGAGAAGGTTTGTACTCTTGGCTTGGAGGTTGTACTCATTTTGGATATAAAAACCACATCTCACTCTCCCTGATTTACACTCTCTCTTCTTTAATTCAGACACTCTCTCTTCTCTCATGTTTCTCTCTCTAGAAAAAGGCTTCGATTCTGTTGAGCTTGCCGGAGTCGGTGCATGTCTTTGATGTTGTTGAGGTGTCGTCGACGGTGCATGTTTTTCTCTCTAGAAAAAGGCTCCGATTCTGGTGAGCTTGCTGGAGTCGATGTTGCTCTTGACATCCGGTGTTTATGCCGGTGCATGTCTTTGATGGTGTTGAGGTGTCGTCGACGGTGCGTGTGTTGGTGGATCACCACCGTGTTAACACCTTCCGCCGCCGCCGATGTCGGTTTGGTGTTGTGGTTTTTACGCTTCTCAGTGTTGCACATGATGCTTGGGATGTGTCTTACGCATCGTCGCCATTTTCACACCAGCCTCCTACGGTACTGTTATTGTCGGTGTAGTGGTTTTTGCTTGGTGGTGTTGAGGTGACGGTGTCGGTGACTCACCGCCATCTTTACATCGTTTGCTGCCTTTTTCGTTTTGGTATTGTGGTTTGTGTTCATGATGGTTTTGAGGTGCCGATGCCGGTGAATTTGGCTATGATGAGTTGCGCATCTACATGAGTATTCATGAAGTTGGCATGGCATGGGTCTTGGATGGTAGGTTTTGAACCTGCAACCACTTCTTTCGCAAACTCTGAGCCTAATTTTTCTGTTTTGATTTTCATTCTTTTGTGTGATTTTCTGATCAACACGCTCACAAAACTTCCTAACAAACAATAAACGATTTTCAACTTCGTGTCTTCTAACGTTGATGATGAGGAGGATTGATTGAATCTGTGAATGAAGTTGATGAAATTAAAAGTGAAATCCATTGGGGTGAACCATTCACCATGTTTGTTATCTCACTGAAACACACGAACAGAAAAGTTTGTATCTTTAAGGAAAAGTGACAAACAAATTTGAATTAAGTATAGTTTTATTTAATGGAGAGTGGAAACTATGTAAGTAATAAGCATGCTATCAGTTTCTTTTCATACCTTAAAATCAAAAATTGAAAAATATAACATGTTGGTCTTGAAGAATATCACAATTTTATTGAAGAGAGATCACTAAGAAATAAAGAACTCACATAATCACATTATAATGGTTAAAATGGGTTCCTTTAAATTTATTAATTTTTCTGTGTAATTTTGTCTGCTAGGCTCACAGCTTCTTGATGTAAGTCTTTGCCTTCTAATATAAAAATAAATAAATCAACAACTAAAAGAAAATAGAACTCACACTGATTCATGGTTAAGCACACTAAATTAGAGATGGGTGTAAATAGAGAAGGGTTGGGATGAAATCAGTTGGTTTTGTGGTTGGGAGTTGTATTGAATGATGAGATGGTTGAGTAAAGAATAATGTCTTTTTGGAATAAAGAAAAGTAGAGATGGGTATAAGGATTTGAAATGTTGAAAAGTGGTTGTCTTTGCATGACATAATTCTGAACCATGTAAGATTGTCATTGTCGAAATTTCAACTTTATAATCATGATAAGCCCCCATTTTTTTATAGTGACGGTTTGTAGGTAAATGAAAAAGAATTAAACATTGTCACTTTTAAAATATTGTTTACAACGAATATAAAAGATAAAAATTGTTAAATTGAAATTTAATAGGTTAAACAAAATATCATAAATGTATATTAATTTTAGTTGAAACCAGCTACACTTAGTGGAGTACATCTAGGAAACTACATATACTTGAGTATGCATTGGGTTTCCCTAAAGTAAAAATTTAAAATTATTAAAAAATTCATTCAAATCAGATGCAAGAGGTTATCCAAAAGAAATCAAAATTTCTAGGAAACTACATATACTTGAGATAAAATGTATCAAAATGTCACTTATATATCTAGAGGGAAGTACTCATGGCCTCGAAAAAGTTGAGGGATGTATTGCAACACTGGATTGTTGAGGGTTATCTTAAAGTTTCTTACACCATGGGACACATGTTGCTTATTTCCTAAGAAATATACATGAATTATTACATAGAAAAAAGATAAGGCAAGTAGGAAAAGAAGCGCACAATTACAATGGCAGACAAGAGAGGCACTCGATATCTCTTTTTAAAGAATATAGTATGAATGCTAGAAAATGCCAATTTTACATATTTTCTTAATAGTATTATTTGTAAACGATATATTTGTGAATATGAATTACTACAAAGACGAAACAATGTAAGTGCATACCTACACACTCATACAACTAATAAGATTGGAAAGACATAAAGACTTCACATTTTAAAATAATGTGCAATTTTTTCCCAACAAATAAGGTGCAACTGAGATTTGGCTGTAAAGACAAAACACCAAAATGTGATTGAGATTTTCGTTGTTTAGTTCTGTTTTAATACAAGCTTTTATGGTATTGATGGTCGCTAAGACGCTGACGGTGGTGTGGCATTGGTGCTACTTGGCATAGTTTTACGCCTCCGGTCATAACGTGATTTTGGTTATGTCTTATTTTGTAAGCCCCCGGCCGCATCGCGGCGGGGATTCCATCTAGTTAAAATTAAAAACATTACATAAAATACAAAACTAAAAAACACAGAAAATAAACATTATATAATATAAAAATTAGAAAACACATAATTTATATAAAAAACCTAATGATTTGTCACTCCGAAACGTGTTTGAATTCACGTCCAACCTCGTGCCGATAGTTGATGAAAGCAACTTGTATGGTCTTGTCCTCCCTGAGGTCACTCCCTTGGTGCTCCACAGTGGTGTGGAGTTGCTCGAATCTTTCACAATCCATACGGATTGTCCTAAAACGAGAAGTGTTGGTGCATATGTCTGTCGACTTCGTCTTGTATCGAGTCTTGTGTCTAGATAGGATAGAATGGAGCTCGGTAGGTTAGTTTAGAGGAGATTGAATGAGACTGACCATTCCGCACGAAATGACAAGAGCCATTTCGCACGAAATGGACTGTGTCCATTTCGTACGAAATGAACCTTGGTCAATTCGTACGAAATGCCTCGCCTATATATACCCGAGCTGCCAAGTTCGTTTGTAACAGTTCCTGATTCCGGTACCGAAGTGCTGCCGACGTGTCATTTGATCTGTAATCGTGTTATATCAATATACAAGACAATTAAAGAGTGAATCAAGTTGTATTCAAGTCTGTATCATTGAATTCCGCCTTTGATATGGATTAGAACTCTTCTGATAGACTCGTTTAGATCGATTCTCGATCCTACAAGTGGTATCAAAGCTCAGGAGGAGGAGTTCTTACCAAATCAGCTTGATTTCACCATAATTTCTGAATTCTACACTTTCTTTTCAAAATTAACCATAAAATCTTGGTTAAAATGGATTGATTTTCTCACACTGTTGTAACACCCCGAAAACGGATTTGGTAATCAAACTCCGTTAATACTAAAAGACGGGTAAAGTACCGTTAGCAGTAAAAATAACCCGGTAAATATTTGGATTTAAATAAGAAATCCTAATAATTTAAATACAAGCGAATCAAAGAATTAAGGAATTAAGTTTATAAGAGCCCGAGTCAACGGGACTTAAAATAAAACGGGTTTTTAACTCCCGGAACCCACTAAGTTAACTAGGTAAAATTAACCTAGTTAGTAATGGGTAATTAAATAATAAACTATGAGTTATAGTTTCATTTATGAATCTCTAAACATGAGGGACTAATATGGACAAGTGGGAAACTTGTTTTATTAAAACAAAAAAAAATATAAAATACACACACACGCATTGTGTGCGTGTTCTGATCGACCAGGAGAAGCTCCATGGGAGATCAAACCCTAACTTCAACAAATCAACAAAATTGAAGGTCAAATCTAGCCCGAATCGGATGCATGAACACGTATTAATGATCACCTAGTCGTGGGGATCACAAGGTATGTTGAAATTTATGATTTAGTGATACTTTGAGATTATGATGAACAATCATAATCGAAATGCTGGAATGAATGTTGAATCTATGAGTGTTATTGTGATTATATCTTGGTTTAGAAACAAACCCTAGTAGAAAATTTGATGAATTGTTGTCAAAACTAGGGATTTGGTAATTACCCTATTATGTGTTAAATGGGTTTATTGACAATATGATGAACACTCGGATTATGGTGTTAAATTGATGAATATTGGTTGCTATGATATAAGTTCTTGATGTAGTTCATGAACACTAGACATAGAGGTTTGATTTTTATGTAAATCTTGGTGAAAATAATTAGTTATGAACTAGTTAGTAAATATGTAAAATTAGGCACATTGGGTGTTTGTTAAAATGCCTAAATGAGAACTAAAGTGTTGAAATTTAGAGTGAAAACGCGTATTTGAATGATATGGCAATTACGTGTGATGTGAAGTGATAAGGGTTCTAAATACTATGTCGATTTAGACTAAATGTTGTAAACCATGTGATTTAAAGTAGTTAACTTTGAATAAATTAAGTTGACTAAGCATGAAGTCGAACAGTAGCTTCGACATAAAAAATAAGTGAGGTGGAATAGTCGTGATTGTTAATGACTAATTTAACCGCCTTGTAAATGATTGACAATAGTTTGACGCGTAACAAGCTAGATGAAAGCTTGGAGGAGGGAGCGGGTCAAACGGAGCAAGTACGGAAAGAAAAGCGTGACGTGGATGCGAGGTAAGTGTAAGTTACACACTTATGTAGAATACCCGTTTATTCGATACGTTGTAAACGTGATAGCGATAATATTGGAAATATGGAAATTTGTCAAGTGTCGACTAATGTAAATCAAGGTTAAAAGGATACCCATGGCGTAAGCCGAAATGGGTTGAATTTGTAAGAAAAGAGTGTAAAAGAAAAAGGGGTATGGTTATAAAATCCGGGATGGGATGGATGTATGAATTGGAAATCAAAAACGATGTTTTTGATTAAATAGATAATGTTGGGCATATAGTCCAAACGGGTCGAATGGTGATGATAACACCATTTGACAATATCGACTAATGTGGTTGTCAAGTCTTATGTTAACAGGACCGATTAGCTAATCGGATAATTGCGTCACCATTGATGGTGTGATAATGAAAACGAGGTATAAATCGGGTCTACTTGTTGATCCGGGCCAGGTACGCATAATTATGTTGTAGTTAAAAGTGTTATTTTGGTCGAATAATTTGATAGAGAGTCCTTCGTCATAAAAGGACTAAAATCGACCAAAACGCCCTTGTAGGATAAATGGAACAAACGACCCTTAAAGGTTGTTTGAAAACGAGTTTTATGACTAGGTAAATACTTAGAATAAGTATAGAAGCTGAAAGAGGTATTGTATTAGCTAAATGGCACTATTTGAGTTTTTGCCGTAAAATAATGATTCGAGAGGTAAAATTTGGTTTATATTGATCACCACATTAAACCTACCTTAAATACAGTTGGGGTGGGAGATTATAGGATAAGAAATGTGGTAATGGAATGCTAGAAGCAATCGAAAACTATTTTAGGCTCGAAAGTGCTTAAATACCCTTAACGGGTCAAATTAAGCATACGGGCGAAAATGGGTTTAAATTGTGTAATAAACCTGTGATTAGAACCTAATATGGTATATAACATTTATTTGAAGAAGTGTAGGTGATGTAGGAATCAAACAAATATGTTTGTTTGATAAAATGCATAAACGGGTAAAATTTGATAAAAAGGTAACGAGTCGAAGGCTTGAAAGTCTCAAAATTTATTTATGTTGGATGTTGGATTTTAACTTCATAAGATGGAGAATTAAATTACGGACGCGTAGGAAAAAGAATCGGGTAAAACGGATCAATAACGAAGAAGTTATGGCCGTTTCCGTGAAATCGGGTTGAGCTGGGAATGTACAGCAACAGCTGAGGCAACAGTCTGTGAAAACAAGGGCTAGGCGTGATGCCTAGGCCCTTGGCGTCACGCGACGCCCCTAACTCTGGAAAATTTTTAAATTTTGTCATTTTAACCCCTGTACTTGTTTGAACTTAATATTTGATTATCAAAACTAACTTTTAAGTTGGTTTTGATCATAGGTGATCGCCAAGAGTGCCCGGATGAAGATCAAGCTCGATGAGGAACCGAACACGATAAAATTAAACACTCGAGATTAAAGCTTCCGCACGGCGTTACGTCATAACTTTTAAACGACGAAATTGTTTATATTATGTTGAAAACTTTTAAGTTGTAAAAGTTTTAGATTACTCGTATTTTCTAAGCATACTTAATCGTAATTACATGTTTATTTTCGTTATTTGTACGAAAACCTATAAAATAATAACAAGGGTGTTACAAGTTGGTAATCAGAGCCCAAGGTTGTTGACAAAATGTGTTCGGTTCGAGGCTTGATCGCAAATCCGGTAAGTACATGTATATAGTAATGATTGAGTATGATTAAAGTGTTGAAGAACAACACATAGGGTTATCGTGTAATACACGATACATCAATCAAATCGATAAAGGATAGATATAGTAAATGAAATTACGTGTGTTGACACGTATAGTGGAAAAGCCTTGTATTATAATACGGGCGATTATTGATGACGACACTACTAACTTTTGTGAATGCTTTAATTGAAGGACACTCGCATCTGAAGATGACGAGAGTTGGACAAATTACGGATATGAGGATGAAACGGTCCGCTGTATGACAAGCAAAACATACTCATCAAGGATCTAAATCGCGTAGCGATCATGAACAAGGTTAACGGAAAAAGGAGAGCCTGATAGAGCAAGCATTATCAGGTGCACGTTTTAAATTATTGCATAAATAAGTAATATGCAACAAATATATAGAAATTGAAAGTTGCATATGTAGATTAAAAACTTGGAAAAACCTGAATAGAAAACCTATCCGGGATATTGTTTCCAAGAAAAACAAATAGAGGCATTACTTACATGAGGTGTAATGTGAAAATTATAAAAAGGTCATGTATACCAGGTGTTGATCGCTTACTCTGGCCAAGTAAGTAGTGAACACGTGGTACCATGAACTTCTTATGATGGACACATTTATGTCCGATGTAGTAAGGGTGGGGTGAATGGGACTAACTTAAAAAGTACCCAAATGAATCAAAGGAGCAAAATATTTGATAATAATGTAAACAGGTTACTAAAACATGGAAGAGGAATTTTACAACGCGTTTGCAACCACTCCAGCTGCTCCAGTCACAGTTGCCAAAACTGTGGAGATTGAAAACGAAACGGGAACTTTCCAAAAGCCTCCAAAGCTCATGTACATTGAGGATTTTAAAGCATGGGAAAACCGTTTTGAAATCTGGGTGCAAGGGTATAAGTTTGATGCATGGATCTCGATTGAGAAAGAATACAGTAGACCAAAAGATAATCTTGATAACATAAAACCATTGGATGAACTTTCAGCGATTGAAAAATCAAGATACACCAATGAAAAATTGATGATTAGCATTCTCCAACAAGCGATAAAAGAAGATGTTTTTGTTTTGCTTCAACATAATGGAACTGCTAGATCAATTTGGCTAGCGTTGAATCAAAAGTTTAAAGGAAGTGCTGATATGATAAAAAATAAACGTGCATTACTAAAGAAGTCTTTTGATATGTTTACAGCTTTTGAAGGTGAAACAACAAGAACAACTATTGAGAGATATTGTCGTCTTGTTCAGGAAATGAAAAGGTTGGAAATCACGAAAGATGATGAAGAATGGGTTGATAAGCTTTCCGATGCGTTACCACAGAATAAATGGGGAACGTATGTGTTCATCCTAAAGCATAACCGACAATCTGAAAGTATGAATCTGTGTAAGTTCATTCAGAAACTGGAAGAACATGAATTGGATATTCAGAAAACTGCTATCATGAAGAATCCAAATGCTCAACAAGATGTTAGTTTATACTACAGAAAAGGCAATGTTGAGACCACTCCAAGTGCGAAGATTCAGACTGCGTTCAGTGCTGATGGTAATTCCAGAACTAATACTAGCAACACATATCAGAGTGGTGGATTTTCTTCATCTTATTCAAGCTTTGATCCAAATTTCTCAACACCAAGTCCTCAACAACATAGTTCAAAGAATTTTGGTGGTCCAGTCATGCAATGCAATTCCATTTTCAGAATGATCACAATCTTTCTCCAGATATTGCAAAGCAACACATGGCATCTCTTGCCACTATGTTAGAATCATATGAAAGTTTAATTGCAGGAAAGATTGGAATCCGATGCTTACCAAAGAGGATTATGACCAAATTGATGCTGAGGAGCTTGAGTTAATGGATATTAAGTGGTGTTTAGCTAGTGTTTTGAGAAGAGCAGAAAAATTCAAACAGATCACTGGAAGAGATGATCTTCGTGATGCTGCAACGTCACAACTAGGTTTTGAAAAATCAAAGGTTACTTGTTTTCGTTGCCGAGAAAAATGGCATTTTAAACGAGAGTGTACAAACAGAGAAGCCACCGGAAGACAAGATCCGTTCGGAAACAACGATTATCATAGAAAAGCAATTTATCATCAGGTTGCAGAAAAATCAAAAGATAAAGCTTGTTATGGTCTGTTAGATCAAAAGAATGAAAGGCCTCCAAATGGTGGTCTAATAGATCAAGAAGATGAAAGGCTTCCGAAAGGTTTCAGTTGGGATGATTATGATCCTTCTGGACCTTCAGTTTCTAAAGCTTTTGTTGCTCGGATGTTTGAGAACTCAATCTTAGGAGAAAAACCGGTCAAATCTAAGAATCGTCCGAGAAGAGTACCGATTTTTGAATCATTAGGAAGTAATGCAGACACTGATGATGAGGAAGAATATATAAATAAAGCTAGAAAAGGTTTGGATTCTTACAGTTTTAATATGTTTTTTGTAGAAAAAGTTGAGATGCTGAACGAGAAGAAAGCTGCAAGATTATAGAGAGAAATGGAAGCAAGAAGGATTGTTGAAGAAGAAATTGAAGCACGAAGGATTGCTGAAGAAAAGGCAAAAGCTGAAGAAGAATCGACACAGAAAGTCGAGGTTGAAGAAAATGAGGTGAAAAGAGTTTTTGATGAAGAACCGGTTGTGATGGAGAAGGTGGTGGAGAAAATAGTTGAAAAAATCGTTGAAGTCGAAAAAATAGTTGAAGTTGAAAAGTTTGTTGAAGTTGAGAAGATAGTTGAAGTCACAAAACCTTGTCTTAAATGTTTAGAGACATGCAAACAGTGTGAAGAGAAAGACAAGAGATATAGTGAGCTTGACAAGATGAAAGACAAATTGTTGTTTGATGTCAACTACGTGAAAGAGTCGTATGATACCTTGAACAAAACAGTCAATCAGTTGGAAAAGACGAATTCAGAAAGAGAAAATGCTTTGACAAAGCTGGAATCAACAGTGATGTCTAAACAAAAAGCTATCAACTTCTATATTGAAGAATGTGCAAAGATGAAACAAGATTTGGAGACTGAAAAGATTGAGAATGAAAGAATCAGACGACAGCTGCGAAGTTATACATGTTCTGATTACTTAATTGATAGAATTTATCCAACTGTTGCAGGTTTTGAAGTATATCAAGACAAGAAGTCGGAAGAAACGGATACTGGTAAGAAACAAAGTGTTAATTATAAAAGGTGTCCGCCTCCGATCTGGGAAGGTTATTCTCCCAGAAGACCAGTATCGGATGAAGTCAAAAAGGCAGTCACTATAAAGTTGAAGTCAGAAACACCAGATGTTTTACCAGATAACATTGATGTCACATTCACATCGTCTGACATTGACCATGAGTCTGAGTTAATTAAGAAAGTGGTCAATCAGGTGTTGGATAAAGATGAAGAGTCAAAGTCGGAGTCTAAATCTGAAACGTCGAGTTCGTCAGACAACAGTCCGAGTTCACTGGTTAAAAAAGTTTACAATAAAGATATTCTTCTATCAAAAAATAATTTGAATGACAAAACGTTTAAAGTAGCATATACTTTGAATGATTCCGACAAATTATTTTCTGATGAGGAATTTCCAATAAGAAGTGTCAAATCTGAAATGATTAACAAGGTTTTCAAATTAACAGAAATTAATATTTCTGAAATAAAAGATGTAAATCTTACTGATAAACCTAAAAAGTACACTTCAAGAGTTCAACAAAGATTGAACAAGCAAAAATGTTACAGTTCTGGTTCTGGTTATCGAAAGAAACCAAACCATAACGGTAATTTCAAAAAGAAAGGTCTTGGTTTTGATGCAGAAAATCATAAAAATATGAAAAATTTTAAATCAAAAACAAAATTTGTTTTAGGTACAAGCTCAGAGGAAGAGAAGGAGAAGCAGTTCCGAAAACAGTCAAACAAAGAGTTTTTAGCTGAGAAACAAAAGACTGTGATGAAGGAAACTGATCGAAGAGTAGAACGAAGAACCTGTTACAAATGCAGGAAGGTTGGACATATTGCTTGGAATTGCACACAGTCCATCAACATAAAACAGGGAGTTTCTTCTAACTCAAAATTGAAAGAAAAATTTGTTGATAAAAAGAAACAACCATTTGAAAAGATTAAAAGGTTTGGAAATTCGACTTTCGAGATTGGAGAAAGTTCGAAACAGTTTTACAAACGAAGAGCATTTTTAAACAAACAAAAATGGGTTGTTAAAAGTTCAGATGAAAGTTCTGGCAATGAATCTGATTCCACAAAATCAGAGGAGCCATTTATTGAGAAAAAGAATGAGAATTCCGTTCCGACATTTGATGATGTAAATTTTCCACCATTGTCAGGCGGAAAGTTGAAACCAAAAGATGGTAAGAGTGAAATTTCAGATCAATTCTTTTTGAACAAAAAGGAATTTGATGCTGAAAAGGCTTTTAATGGAAAAGTGTTACATATGTTTGGTATAATGAATGATGGGAAGGTTAAAGGGGTAAAGGATTTCTATGAATCCAAAAGATATGTGGCAAAACCTGTTGAAGGTGAACAGGTTACACCCAAGGCTGGTCAGGCTTGGGTGACGGCATTTTCTACTTAAAACGCTGACTTGCCGGAGCTTCCAAGTTGGTAATCGTGGAGCAGGAATCGGCATCTTTCTTGAGAAATTCACATTTGTGATATTTCGACCTACAAGTGGTAGTATTTCTGTAAATTGTCATATTTACAAGTGGTATTGGTTGATAAGCGAACCCTACAAGTGGTTGGAAAAAGGGTTTTCGCCTACAAGTGGTTAATCAAGGTCATTAAGTTGAACTTGATTTAACTTTTATTCATGTGGTATTTGGAAAACAATGTGATGATCATAACCCCGATTTTTCAAGAAAAATCAACAAAACTTATTTTCCGGAAAAACCATTTGATTAAAACAAACTTAAGTGTTTTGAAATCATAATGGGAAAATAGTTTGTTGTAAGGGGGAGTTCTGATTGTTTATGTCAAGTGGATGGCGAATTGAAGCAATTCACAACAGTTGTCACGTTACTTGTACAGTTTGTTTTCAAATTTTCCCAGAAAATCAAAATTTGAAATATAATTTTGATTTTAGGGGGAGTAAAAAAAAATTCAAAATTTCAAAAATTTGAAAATTCCAAAAACATGATAAAATCTAAAAAGCCAAAAACATGAAAAATTCAAAATGAGTTTTGTTGTGAAAAAGAGGAAATGATAGTACATCAGTGGACTATCACAGCACGCTAAAGAATTGGAAAGTCAAATGTGATAAACGGTCTCACTAATGATATGCCAGTAGGTTTTTACACGTTAGTAGGCTGTGTTCGAGATATAAACCTAAAATATCAAACTTACTTATTTCGTGGGAAACATCTCTTTGATATATAGGTAACCCCTGAAATCTTGTTTGAAGGGCTTTCTATTTCTGACATACTAGGTCTTTGTGCGTGGTGATATCTGGGGTATTATACCTGGACTTCTGATTTTGCGGGAGCAATAGCCTAGTCCTCGTATAATGCTTTGCATTGCTTTAATCTTAAAGCTCACCCTCAGCATAAAAATGATGAAACATTGAAAAATGTTAATCATGTGCTGTTGAAGAAAAGATTCTCTAAAGGGAACCCATCTAAAGTCGAACCATCATCTCTCTGATTTTGCGGAAGCAATAGCCTGAGCTCTCATGGTCTCGCATTAACCCTTTTACAAATATCACTAGTGTACATTCACCTGTAAGACTGAATATAGGAGTTTGGATACGGGAGTATATTATGAGGTGGGACACGCGAATAAGTTTAAGTGCTTAAAACATTAATGTCGTATCTCGAATCAGTTGAACTTTGTGTGGAAATTTAAGTGGATCAGTATATTGACAATCTAAGTGAATCGTTTAGAACTTAAAATGTTTAAAGCTTAACGGTGCTAGTGATTTTTCTCAAAAACTGATATGATCCTCTTACACAAACTCACAAAAATATTGTCTGTAAATTTTTCTTTACTGCTTTTCGTTAAAATCAAAAATCCAAAAAGATTTTCGGAGTGTTTTAGCATAAATTTTTGAAAAATTCAAAAAGATTTTCGACAACTTATGTCGAAAAGCTGATTTTCAAAATTCCTAGTGCTAATCATGATGAACAACAGGTGAGGGGGAGTCTGTTTGAAATGAGAATTGATTTTGAAATGATTAAATGGTTCATTAAGTTGAAACCAAATTTGAGTGATATTCTTACAAGTGGTCATCAAAGACTTTAAATGTTAAATCATTTTGAGATTGATTTTATAAGTGGGTTACAGTGATTAAATATGTTAAATTGTTAAATTTGAGAAATTTATTTTTGGGTAGAGTCTGTGCAGGTTTGTGCAATTGCTGATTGATGTGTGCAAAATGCAACATATAAATTACATCAATTGTGGCATAAAACTATCCCTTTTTTAGTACTAATGTTGGAAAAAGTGTGTTTTTGTCTTCCTTTTGTATTTTCAGGATTAAATGAGCTCTAATTAACAAAAGAAGCAAAAAGGCAGCTAAATCTAACATAAATACAAGAAAAGGAACTAACGTGGCATGTCCGACCTCCCCGAAAGCATCTTCCCAAGCAAAGCAAAACAAGAGAACAGAAGGCTGAACACGGGGGAGTGCCCAAGTGCTAGCATAAAAGACAAAGCTATAGAAGATTCTATCGCCCACCACGGGGCCGTGCTCAGCGGACACGGGGCAGTGGTCAACTATAAGATTCGCAGAATCCAGGCAAATCTTGATAGTACAGATACGCTTCTACACACGGGGGCGTGCCCAGCGGACACGGGGGCGTGGTCAACTAATGCAGACAAACTGCAATTAATGAAGACAGAGAAGAGGATGGACACGGGGCCGTGCCCACTGGACACGGAGCCGTGCCTGAGCTACTATTCAGGCTATAAATAGGGGTGCTTGGCTCATTTGCAAACCATCCCTTGGCACACCACCTCTCTCACACTTCACCCACCACCACCATAACACCATCATCCACCACCATCATCCATTGTCCATCATAGAGTGTGTGAGTCGTCTCGGGATCCAAGATTGATCGTAAGAGTTCTTGACAATCAAAGGCCATGTTTGCCTAAGTCTCTTACATCACTTGGTGAAGACAAGTGTCTAGTGTAATACTTTTTATTTTTAATCTTTTCGCACTTTTTACTTGGTTATGTATTAATGACTTTAATAACTAGTTTCTTATGTTGAAGGTGATTCTTCCTTATCGTTTGTCCGTGGTGTCTTGGCATTATTTTACTGTCTATATAAAATAAAAGATTTTCACCATTCATATCTCCACGGTCTATATGGAGGTATGTTGGCTACCTGGTCGGGGGTTAAGGGAACGGTTTGGTAAGAGTCTTGCCTTATTCAGTGTATAGATCCTGCAAGGACCTGGGTCAAATTTAGTAGGACCTCCTTCAATACCCACCGGTATTGGATGGCAGGGGTCCAAACTCTTTGATCCCCTCATATGTAAGCTACTATTAATACTTTAACCCGGCTATTTAGGACTGTATCCCTGCTGACTCAGACTTCTTAGCCGAGGGTAACGTCACCTTCAAAAGAGGGGACAACCACATTACGCATTAATAACTTAATTAATTATCTTTCAATAATCCGACCCTTTAGGATTGTATCCTTGCTGACTCAAACTACTGGGTTGAGGGTAACGTCACCTTCAAAAGAGGGGCCTACTACAATAACTAAGATAATCTCTTAAAAAGTGCAAAATTGCGGAAATAATCAAAGGTTACACTAAACACGAGTCGGAGCCAAGTGATTCATCTTGTCTATCTGTTTTATTTTTATTGTATTTTTCAGCATTTTAGTTAGTTTTTATTTTTCTAGTTTAAAACCTTTTTTTCTAAACTTTTGATTTGATTAGACGTTGAGGATAAACCGGTACTAAAAGCTCTTGTGTCCTTGGACGACCTCGGTATCTTACCAACACTATACTACGTTCACAATGGGTGCACTTGCCCATATGTGTGTTTAGTGTTAGTAAATGTCGTGTTTTATTAATTTAAAACTTGGCTAAAAAGTGTAAAAGGGCTTAAAATATACTTAAACTTATATACACACTTCACACGCATCAAGTTTTTGGCGCCGTTGCCGGGGACACAAGGATTTTAAGAAAGTTAGGAATCAACGGCCTAATCGTTTTTCTTAATTTTTTCTATTTTTTTAGGATTTTTCTTAATTTTTCAGCTTCTGCAGAACTCAGCACGGGCCGTGCCCGCTGAACACGCCCCGTGCCCAATCATTGGAACTGGCAATCCTCTTTTAAGTCAGACAGTAAGCTGAACACGGGGTCGTGCCCACTCAACACGCCCCGTGCCCAAGATTCAGTTACTGAAAACAGAACCGTAAGATCCCGACAATTGGTAATTTCTGACACAAACATGAGTGATACTGATTTTTTTTTTACTTTCGGCACTCTTATGGTACGTGGTGTCAAATATGTGGCGGCTCCTATAAAGAATTAGAATGTTATTTTCTAAATTATAAGCCCCACTATATAGACCCATCATTTTTCCGTAGCCTTAAGAGGGGCGAAAGTAAAAATAATCCTTATCTCTCCCTCGAATGCTCTCAACCGGATCTTCTATGAGAAATGCTTCTTGATGAATTATTTCAATTAGAAGATCTAATTCTTAATTGGTTAAAAGAACTTAGGATGGATTTCAATAATTTATCTCAAGACAATAACCAAGAAGAATTATTGGGATCGCATTCAAATAAAAACAACTTCGTTGTCCCAATGTTACCTCTAACTCTAGTAAGGACTTGAGCGATAGTCGTCCCTGTGTCGATTGTGTCGTGAAGGACTCCCCATCGACTTCGTTCGATGCATACATAGACCTGAGCGATTTGGCATACACCTTCTTTAACGAGAGCCCGGGAAAGGGTTGGACTTGTCCACCTACATATAGCATAGGAATCACCCTCACCGACAACCTCTTGCGTTCTCGTCTTAATCTAGAGCAATTAAGGTATCTTAGGCACTTTGGGGTTGTTCCATCCAGTAAGGAACCACCCGATCCGGAAAAGTTCCTTAAAAATAGACAAACTTCATAAACAGCCTTTCGACACGGGGCCGTGCCCAGGTCAACACGCCCCCGTGTCCACCAAAATATTCATTTCTGACTTTTTGTCAGAATACGGACAAAATGTGTCAGGATCTTGCCTGCACACGGGGCCGTGTCTAGCCGACACGGTGCCGTGTCCAGCATGCTGTCGTTTTCTATAAATGCAGCCAAGAATCCTGCACATTTGGACCATCCAGGGACAGAGATTTGAAAGGATCTTCTCACCTACCATCCTATGTATTTTCTAAAAGAAGGTTCTCACAACCATCTTGTCCTTTCCTCTTTTATCCATTGCCTTCTTCTTCATCTTTCTTGTCTCAACACCTCCATTGAAACTTGTTCTCAAGCTTTATTGTGTTGATTATTAGATTTTTGTCCAAGGAATCTTGTTAAAAATAAGTTGTGCAATATTGTTTTAAGTTATTTCTGTTCAAAAATGCTTCATAAGTTGGAAAAATAATTTAAAACTCCAAGATTCCTTGTACCAAAAATGCCTCATTGAGCACTGGGCCGTGCCCAATGTACTGTTTCATAAAAATGAACTATTTTTGGTTTATTTTCGTAGAATGTCGAGTCAAAACAGTGGAACTTCTTCTGCGCACTCCAGAAACAGTCGAACGGAAAGAAGGTCATCAATCGAAGCAACTCTCGTACGTTATGTAATGGCATTACGTGAAGCTCTTGACGAGATGACTTCGGTAGAGGAGGTCCTAATAGACCGTATAAATTATCTTACGGTGGGGTTGGAAAATAGTTTTCAAAAAATAAACCTCTTGCACCAGAGGTTAAACATTCTTGTAACACCTCCCATGGAACCAATCCTCCCTCAAGAGGATTGGAACCTAGCACTTGGAATCAACAATCCTACCGGTTGGGATGACATTCCAGCGGAACCTCCTCTTGAAGATCTACAAGAAGTCCCGGTGGAGGTTGCACCCCCTCAAACCAATGCCAATAAGCCCGCCTTTCTTCTCCCTATGGAGATCGAAGAGTGGCTCGCCGACGTGTGAGGGACCCATACCCGGAGAAAGAAGTTTTTTCAAGCCGCATCTAACCGAGTGAATTATCTTTTCGGAAATTTTGCTAATAGAATATGTAGTAGGCTAGAACTTCTTGGTTTAGATTTCTTGTGCTTCATTGACCTAATTATCTAGAATTTTAACTTTTAGGATTATTATGTAATTCTCTCTATGACTTAATGAATGATGGTTTTAGCTAATTTGTTGTTTGAATGATGTTGTAATGTGTAAAACACACTCGGAATGGTGAAGGATAACAAGGGAAGCTTGAACCAGCACCCCATGCACGAAAACAGGGCCATCCGACAAATCTTCTTCATTACAGTAGGTTCAGCACGGGCTGTGCCCGCCCAACACGGCCCCGTGCTGCACAGACTGCAGAAAGTGCCCAGTTCAGGTAAACTGGACACGGGCCGTGTTCACCTAACACGCCCCCGTGTCCAGGCTTCTGTTTCTTTTTATAACCTTTTGTTACTGGCACCTGAACACGGGGCCGTGCCCGGACACCACGGGGCCGTGTCCAGACGCCCAGTAACATAAAATTTTGCTTTTTAACACCTTTTTACACATTCAATCAACCTAAAAACTTATTTTTGGGACACATTGAGGACAATGTGTAATTTAAGTGTGGAGGGGATGCTAAAGCTTTGAATCTTGCAAGTCCTAATCACAAGCCTTACACAAAACTCTATTGGAACCGCTAATCACCCCAATTTTTTTCAAAAATTTTCATTTTTTTTACTTGTCTAGGTTTAACTTGGGAATTTCAAGTTCTAAAAATGTTATATTTTTACAAATTTACAACCGATAGCGTCGTGATAAAAAGAACCAACATAAGAAAATTATGAAAAGGCATGACAAGTTTAGTTAAAATTTGATTATATATACTTGATCACATAAAAACCCATTCCCACAAAAGTGAGTTTTGAGCCTTTATTGAGCATACAAATACACATCTTTAAACTAAATGCTCATTTTTCGTTTCTTGTGTGAATAGCCGCTTGGTTCTTACAACTCTAGAACTTGCCACGTCGATACATTCCCGGTCCTTACCAACTTAAACCCAAGTAAGTAAATGATGGAGGCATTAGGACTAACCATTTTTATTTCTACACCATTATTTTTCTTTTTTTTACCACCTACCCAAAATCCCCCTAATTAACCCCTTTGAGCCTAAACCTTTTCATTTCTTAACCCAAAACCAAACACCCTTTCACCCACCAAAACTTTTTTTATTTTTAACCCTTTGTTTTAGTAACAAGCTCGGTTTTTCGTATGACTTTTAAAAAAAAATGTTGATGATGAAGCAAAAGAAATAAACAAGCAAGTTCATCAAAAATAACTTTGTTTGAAAAATAGCTTCATCCAAATAAAAAATTGCAAAAATAAAGTCTTATGAAAACCGACGCTTTTTACGCTTTTTCACCCTTTTCTACTAACCAGTAACCCAACCACCTACCTTTAAGCTGTCACACCCTGGCTTTGCGGAAGCGTGGGTTTATTTGGTGTGACTTCTTAATACCATAGCTTAATAACAACAAAGCTATATGAAAGTATAACCATGATGATCATCCATTGATTCAAGTTTTAAAAGTAAAATACCACAACATTGTTTTAGAGTTGACACATGCAACGAGTTTACAACACAACATAATAAAAACCTTGTTCATAAGACACAACCACAAAACATAAAATAAACACAGTTTAAGACTTGCGACTCGTCCAGGTAAAAGTCACAATCCCTAAACGTGGATGACCTCATAACTCTTACGCAGCGTGAAAACGTAGCATACCTCGCCAGATCCCTAATTTCCTGAAATATATGTAAGTTGAAAAGTCAACATAAAGTTGAGCGAGTTCATGTGAAAGTGAGTATGTAAAACCTTTGTAAGTATAAAATCCCTGGTATGTAGCAAATAAGGAAATAAAGAGATCACCAATGGTTTGCAAGGCCATTGATATGTGTGACGTGCAGTAGGAAGACTCAAACCTAGCAGATTTTTGCGTCGGGTACCAAGTCACCCCGAAGTCCGTACTGTTAGGCCTGGGGTTGGGCTCGCTACACCCAGATAGATCTACCGCTAAAGACCCACGGTCCTACAATGAGGATTAATGGCCTCCAGTTCCCGCCTACCCACTCACATGATCTAAGTAGTAACCCTCCTTACGCTAACCATACCATGTAAAAAGTATTCGTAATCATAGTAACATGTATTTCACCCCCGAAGTATAAAAACTGAAAACAGTTAAGAGAAAAGGGGGACATGAACTCACAGAAGTGCGTCTCGAAATAGTCCGTCCCAAAATAACCTGCTGCGTGACGACCTACACGTACTAACTTCTATTAGACGGACGACCGTGCCTTGGCTTATGGTTTAACGTTTTTGGGAAATAGTTAGACAACTATTTCGTATTTACGCTTCTTAATTATTTAATAATTATATTCCTTCCCAAGGATGGGGGTTTTTAATACATGTGCGCTTTTATATCTTCGAAATATATTATTAAGTCTCACTTTATAAAATATTTTTTAATTCATTTGTCTAAAATATTCTATCTCCAAAATATACATATTTTTCCCAAAAATATTATATTTTATTCCATACGATTTCCAAAATAATACTTTGTTAAAATACACATTTAAGAGTATTTCTCCGAAAAATACGTAAGTTACATTTTAAGGTTCGGATGGTAATAATAATACCGGTGTAACTTAAATATTTATTTGTGAAGGCGTTGGTATTATTTTGGAGTCGTTACTTTTTTAGTGTATACGAGTTATATTATTTTTACCCTAAAAATAATATATGTGTAGTTCACAAAATAATCATAAAATCACACAAGCGTTTTACTATGAAATATATATTCTAAATATATATTTAACAAGTTTTATTTATGAAAACCCACCTCCGAATACTTGGTTATATTGTAATAAAAATCATGGCGAATTTTATTTGGAAAACAAGTCAAAGATATATTTATAAACACTTGTCACAAAAATATTCTAAGTGTTATTTTCTGGAAAAATTTCGCCAGAGTTTTCTCTGTAACTGGAGATGGCCACGCTTACTAGCGTATCATTTTCTTTTCAAAATTCAATCAACAATTTTCCAATCATCAATATTCAATGTTCAATCATCAAACTAGTCAAAATAAGCATAAATCGCAAACACATGAACTTGTAAGTTGTGTAAAAGTATGTAGTAACTTTCCAACATTTTTAGTAGATCTTTCTATCTTTAAGAATGAATCGGTTTCCTGAAAAACTTTATTTCTAAAGAAGATGTAACCTTACAACTTCTAGTCAAAGTTACGGAAATATTTCTTTGTTAAATCCTTTTGTTACACAAGTGTTTACACACTTGTTTGTTCACAAAAACACTTTTAGTTTATGAAAGATCCGGCTTTAAAATAAGACTTGTATATTTTACTTGGTTCTTCGAAAATACCACTTGTAGATCTTTAGATCTACTAGTTTAAAACTTTATTTTACAAGAAACATCAACTTTACACAAGTTCATGTTTATGTATGGAAGGGTTTGTCATCTTGTATCTTCTACACTTAACATATTGCTAGTTCATGTTCCATGAACATAATCTAGCATGGTTAGATGACGATCCGTTCCACTACTAGCATCAAATAACATAAAATAATCATATCTAGACAAGATTCATAAGATTTACACCATTGGTTTCTTTTTATCCATCAAGTTCATCATTCTAGCAAGACTTTAAGTTTTGATCTTTAGTGTTCTTGATTTTTATCCGATAAATCTCTTATTAACCACTTTAAACAAGATCAAGAGAGTGTTTAGAATCACTTACAACTAGCTCAAGGCTAGGGAAGAATCAAAGCGAAAACTAGGTGGATAAAAGCGACGTAGAGATGTCCTTGAGATTCCGTAAGCACCGAGCCTCCTTGTATGAACTCTAGCACACTTGTATGTAGATGGTTTGCATGAGAAAGATCAAATGATGGTGGTGGTGGTGCTTCTTGGTTTCGGCCGAAGGTAGCCAAGAGGGAAAGAGAGAGCAAATTTTGAGTTGTGATTTGTGAGAATGAAGGTGATTAACCCTTGGTGTTACTTATAATCCAATTAGCTTATTGTCCATTATGTAATATGTCTCCAAGATATTAAACAATGAGATTAAAATAATCAAAGTAGGACAAGTGTGGGTCACCATATGGTGACCGTCCATGGAAGGGGGGGGGGGTTATAGTTGGATTTCAACTACATAGTTAAGTGATATAGTTATGTTTAGTTAGGGATTTAAGTTAGTTACTAGTGTGTTATGTAATATAACGGGTGTTCGGGGACCCTAACTAGCTCAGAAAAGCAAAAACAATGTCATTGACAATATTTTTATGTTCCGGGTAAAGTCCGGTTGTTCGGTTGGATACTGATCCGTTAAAGTGCTAAATAAACATTTAAAGTGTCGTTAATATTAGTTTTAATGACACAATGAATTCTTGACACTTTGGAAAGTGTCTAGTATTATTTTCCCATGTTTTTGCACTTTACTAGTTATGTTAAATGCTGAATTTTGTATTAAAGTGCAGAATTTTGTAATTAGAGCATGTTTTAGGCACATCCGGTCACTATAACTATCACCTAGTGACGCAGTTTAACAATCCTCACCTCCCTACACTCCCTACCAGTGTAGTAATCTATTCCCGGCTCGTACTGGCCTCAGAGACAATATCTGTCTAGTGCTGGCAATGTTAGCATGTTTACTGGGCTATCCGTATAGTGTGCTCACTGTGCTTTGGTGCATCAAGGTTGTCACTGATGTTTGTGTGTAAATAATAGAGTGACAGTAATAAAGTATGATGCATGAGTGTGTATGTATCAGAAATCAAGAAGCAGTTTAACCACAATTGTAGGCAAGCACAGTAATTAAGCATTAATTAAATATTAATTAATTCGTACGGATACCTGGTTTGGTGAGGGTTGTCACATTCTCCCCCCGTTAAATAAATTTCGTCCTGAAATTTTAGGCTCTGCTTCTAGTTGCAGGGGTCTTAGGAAATAAATGGGGGTACTTCTCCTTCATACGATCCTCACGTTCCCACGTGAATTCAGGTCCATGCCTTGCATTCCATCGAACTTTGACGAGTTTGACACTGCTCCTGCGAGTTTTATTAACTTTCCAATCCGTAACCTCGAAGGGTTCTTCGGTAAAGTGGAGCGTGTCGTCGATATGAACTTCGTCAGCAGGAATGATCACTATCTCCTGTGTTGGACTCTTTTTCAAATTTGATACATGGAATGTATCGTGAACACCATTGAGTTCAGCAGGTAGGTCCAATTTGTAGGCTACAAGCCCAATCCTTTGCAGGATTTTGAAAGGGCCAATGTAACGCGGATTCAACTTCCCACGCTTTCCGAAGCGTGCCACACCCTTCCAGGGTGAAACCTTCAATAAAACCATATCCCCAACTTGAAATTCCAAAGGTTTCCTCTTTGGATCTGCATAGGCTTTCTGTCTGTCGCGAGCCGCCTCGATGCGCTTTCAAATTTGTGCAATCTTGTCCGTTGTCTCTTGGACTATCTCGGGACCAACAAGCTGTCTATCACCTGCATCAGCCCAGCATAGTGGTGATCGACACTTGCGTCCATAAAGAGCTTCAAATGGCGCGGCTCCAATGCTTGTGTGGTAGCTATTGTTGTATGAAAATTCGACCAATGGTAAATGATTATCCCAGCTACCACCTAGATCCATTACACATGCTCTCAGCATATCCTCCAATGTCTGAATTGTTCGTTCACTTTGCCCATCAGTTTGTGGATGAAATGCAGTGCTCAGATTCAATTGTGAGCCAAAAGCTTCTTGGAAGGATTGCCAAATCCTTGATATAAAACGTCCATCTCTATCAGAGATGATCGAGAGAGGCACTCCATGACGTGTAACAATCTCTCGCATGTACATTTCCGCCAGTTTACTAGTGTTATCCTTCTCTTTGATTGGCAGGAAGTGTGCGGACTTGGTCAGGCGGTCAACTATTACCCAAATAGTGTCATGACCTCTGGGCGTCTTTGGCAACTTAGTTATGAAGTCCATTGAAATCTGTTCCCATTTCCATTTGGGAATTTCAGGTTGTTGCAGAAGTCCTGAAGGCTTCTGGAATTCAGCCTTTACCTTGGCACACGTTAAACATTTGCTAACATAAACAGCAACATCGCCTTTCATCCTAGGCCACCAATAATAATCCTTAAGATCCTGGTACATCTTATCCGCTCCTGGGTGGATAGAGTACCGTGATATGTGAGTTTCATCGAAATTTTTTTTTCTCAAACCACCAAACAGAGGGACCCAAATCCATTTCATGAAGCATAAAGTTCCTTCCTCGTTTGGCATCAACTGCTTCTCCATCCCACGGAGATATTCCTCTTCAATATTCCTTTCTTTCAAAGCTTCTCTCTGCACGACACGAATGCGTAGAGAGAGATCTGTCTGGACAATCATCTCCAAAGCCCTAACCCTTATGGGCTTAATCCTTTCTTTTCGACTCAGGGCGTCGGCGACCACATTCGCCTTCCCTGGATGATACTTGATCTCGCAGTCGTAATCGTTCAACAATTCGACCCAACGTCTTTGTCTCATATTCAGCTCTTTCTGGTCGAATATGTGCTGCAGACTTTTATGATCCGTAAAGATTGTACATTTCGTACCATACAAATAATGTCTCCAAATTTTCAGTGCAAACACCACTGCTCCTAGCTCCAAATCATGCGTGGTATAGTTCTTTTCATGAACTTTCAACTGGCGTGACGCGTAAGCTATAACTTTCTGGCGTTGCATCAGCACGCAACCCAAACCTTGACGCGAGGCGTCACAATATACTACGAAGTCATCCATTCCTTCGGGTAGTGATAAAATCGGCGCATTGCAAAGCTTGTCTTTCAGTAACTGGAATGCTTCTTCCTGTTTGATTCCCCAATCAAACTTCTTATCCTTCTGTGTGAGCGCGGTCAGAGGTTGAGCGATTTTAGAAAAATCCTCAATGAATCTTCGATAATAACCAGCCAAACCCAAGAACTGTCGAATCTCGGTTGGCGTATTTGGGGTTTCCCAACTCTTGATCGCCTCGATCTTTGTGGGATCAACATGGATTCCATTTCCATTTACCACATGTCCAAGGAACTGGACTTCACGCAGCCAGAACTCACACTTCGAGAACTTGGCGTATAATTTCTCCTTCTTAAGTAGCTCTAAAATAGCTCTTAAGTGTTGTTCGTGCACGTCCTTTGTCTTCGAGTAAATTAGAATATCATCAATAAACACGATCACAAACTTGTCCAAGTACGGCTTGCAGACTCGGTTCATTAGGTCCATGAAAACTGCAGGTGCGTTTGTCAACCCAAACGGCATAACTAGGAACTCGTAATGTACATAACGAGTCCTAAAGGCCGTCTTCGTGATACTTTCCTCTTGTATCCTAAGTTGATGGTATCCTGATCGCAAATCGATATTCGAATAAAAGCTTGAGCCTTGCAACTGGTCAAATAGATCATCGATCCTCGGCAAGGGATATCTGTTCTTGATGGTTGATGTGCGGTAAAGTGTTATATATATTAGGTGTATATTTTAAGCCCCTTTAACACTTATTTTAGCCAAGTTTTAAATTTATAAAACACGATATTTTACTAACACTAAACACACATATGGGCAAGTGCACCCATCGTGAGCGTAGTATAGCGTTGGTAAGATACCGAGGTCGTCCAAGGACACAAGAGCTTTTAGTACCGGTTTATCCTCAACGTCTAACCAAGATAAAAAGTTTAGAAAAATGTTTTAAGCTAAGAAAAATAAAAACAAACTAAAATGCTGAAAAATAAAATAAAATAAAAACAGATAGACAAGATGAATCACTTGGTTCCGACTCGTATCCAGTATAACCTTTGATTATTTCCGCACTTTTGCACATATTTAAGAGATTATCTTAGTTATTGTAGTAGGCCCCTCTTTTGAAGGTGACGTTACCCTCACCCCAGTAGTTTGAGTCAGCAAGGATACAATCCTAAAAGGGTGGATTATTGGAAGATAATGCATTAAGTTATTAATGCAGTATTGTGGTAGGCCCCGCTTTTGGCGGTGACGTTACCCTCGGCTAAGTAGTCTGAGTCAGCAGGGATACAGTCCTAAATAGCCGGGTTATAGTATTAATAGTAGTTAACTTATGAGGGGATCAAAGAGTTTGGACCCCCGCCATCCAATACCATGAAGTATTGAAGGAGGTCCTACTAAATTTGACCCAGGTCCATTGCAGGACCTCTAAACGCTGAACAATGGCAAGACCTTTACCAAACCGTTCCCTTAACCCCCGACCAGGTAGCCAACATACCTCCATATAGACCGTGGAGATATGAATGGTGAAAATCTTTTATTTTATATAGACAGTAAAATAATGCCAAGACACCACGGACAAACGATAAGGAAAGATCACCTTCAACATAAGTAACTAGTTATTAAAGTCATTAATACAAAACCAAATAAAAAGTGCAAAAGATTAGAAATAAAAAGTATTATACTAGACACTTTGTCTTCACCAAGTGATGTAAGAGACTTAGGCAAACATGGCCTTGATTGTCAAGAACTCTTACGATCAATCTTGGATCCCGAGACGACTCACACACTCTACGATGGACAATGGATGATGGTGTTATGGTGGTGGTGGGTGGTGGATGAAGTGTGAGAGAGGTGGTGTGCCAAGGGATGAGTTGAAATGAAACCAAGCACTCCTATTTATAGGCTGAACAGAGGGCTGGGCACGGCCCCGTGCCTGTCTGACACTCTCTCTCCTCATTAATTGTAATTCGCAATTACAATTAATGCGCCTACTGTACTTTCGGCACGCCCCCGTGTTCACTGGGCACGGCCCCGTGGTGGGCAATAGAAGCTTCTATAGGTTTGTCTTTTCTGCTGCTTCTTGGGCACGGCCCCGTGCTGGCTGAGCACGGGGCGTGTTCAGTCTTATGTCTTCTCTATTTTGCTTGGGAAGATGCCGTTGAGGGGTCGGGCAGTCCACTTATGTTCCTTTCCTTGTATTTATGTTAGATTTAGCTGTCTTTTTGCTTCTTTTGTGAATTTGAGCTCATTTAATCCTGAAAATACAAAAGGAAGACAAAAACACTCTTTTTCCAACATTAGTACTTAAAAAGGGTTAGTTTTATGCCTCATTTGATGTAATTTATATGTTGCATTTTACACACATCAAATACCCCCACACTTGAACTTTTGCTTGTCCTCAAGCAAAACTCTTTAATATGTGGCTTACACTCCCAAATGGAATAGGTAGAAGAGAAGGTTTCGGGCTTGTCGTAGAGTGTCGGGATATCCAAGATCTTTTTGGGTTTTATTTTTATCTATTTACAATCCTATTCGTAATGATTTATTTAGAACGTTTCATAGGAGAAATTACTTATTTGGGCATAACATACCTTTTTTAAAACTCCATTTATATACAAGTTCACATACCTCACGGGAGAAATCACTCACACTCGGCCGAAGGTGTATTTTTAGTGAATCACTCGAGAGCAACATGGAACTTATTCCTACCATAGGCTTGCCAAGCAATCAATCCTCCTCCTTTTTAACTTTTATACCTTTGTAGATATCAAGAGGACTTTGTAGGTTAAGGGTTAGGCTTGGGTTAAAGGTAGGTGGTTGGGGTAGTGGTTAGTGGTTAGTAGAAAAAGGGCGAAAAGCGTAACAAGTGTCGGTTTTCGTAAGACTTTCTATTTTTGTAACTCTTATTTTGATGAAGCTATTATTCAAACAAAGTTATTTTTGATGAACTTGTTTGTTTATTTTCTTTTTGCTTCATCATCAACACATTTTTTTGTTTTTTTTTTTTTTTTTACGAAAAACCGAACTTGTTACTAAAACAAAGGGTTAAAAATGAAAAAGGTTTTGGTGGGTAAAAGGGTTTTTGGTTTGGGTGATGAAATGAAAAGGTTTAGGCTCAAAGGGGCTAACTAGGGGGATTTTTGGGTAGGTGGTAAAAGAAAAAGAAAAATAATGGTGTAGAAATAAAAAGGGTTAGTCCTAATGCCTCCATCATTTACTTACTCGGGTTGAAGTTGATAAGGACCGGGAATGTATCGTCATGGCAAGTTCTAGAGTTGTAAGAACCAAGCGGCTATTCACACAAGAAACGAAAAATGAGCATTTAGTTTTAATGATATGTAATTGTGCTCAATAAAGGCTCAAAACTCACTTTTGTGGGAATGGGTTTTTATGTGATCAAGTATATATAATCAAATTTTAACTAAGTTTGCCATGCCTTTTCATAATTTTCTTATGTTGGTTCTTTTTATCACTACGCTATCGGTTGTAAATTTGTAAAAATATAACCTTTTTGAGAACTTGAATTTCCCGAATTAAACCTAGACAAGTAAGAAAAATGAATTTTTTTTTTTTTTGAAAAAATTTGGGGTGATTAGCGGTTCCAATAGAGTTTTGTGTAAGGCTTGCATTTAGGACTTGCAAAATTCAAGGTTTTAGCATCCCCCCCACACTTAAATTACACATTGTCCTCAATGTGTCCCAAAAATAAATTTTTAGGTTGATTAGATGTGTAAAATAGTGTTAAAAAGCAAAAATTTTGTGTTACTAGCAACCTGGACACGACCCCGTGTTGAGTGGGCACGACCCCGTGTTCAGGTGCCAGTAACGAGAACTTACAGAAGGTGAACACGGGGGCGTGTTGGGTGGACACGGCCCCGTGTCTGATAAAAATCTGCAGGTCAGTAACCCAACAGCAGGTCTGGGAGGTGAGCACGGGGGCGTGTTGGCTGGACACGTCCCCGTGTGGACAGTCTGTAAGCCTGAAAAAACAGGTTTCTCCCCCCGTCTTTTCCATCCTGGTCCTATAAGTGCTGAGGCTTAGCATCCCCAGCCTCGGTTTGTACCTGTTTCATCACTTAATACCACACCAAGTAACACAAACATCCTACATTACCATAGTCAATTGTTCCAAGCATAAAGTAAAAAGAAAAATAAAACGGAAAATAAAAGAAGTCAAGGAAAGTAAATTGTTCAACATTTGGCACGCAGGCCACAAATTGTTCGATAGTGATAAAGGGTTAACCTGGGAAGTCATCAACCAACCGCTTCCTCCTATGCTCCTCTCGCCTACTCCATAGCATCGTCATCATCATCATCGTCATCATCCCCTCCATGGCGTGCAATGTGGTCTCGTATGTATCCAACATCGTCTTGGATCTCGGATAGGTTTCTCTCGATAGCTCCGACCCGGTGGTATGTGTTGCTCGCCATGTTATAGGTGTTCCTAGTACACATAAGGTTTTCCTGCAACAAATCATGCAAACTTTGAAAGTTAGGAAAACCGCTTCCCGAGGAGGATGATTGGCCCGGATCACCGTGGGGTTGGTACTGGTACTGATGATGTTGCGGAGCTGGGAGGACAAGCGCTTCTTGCGGGTTCCATGCATGACCTTGCATCCTTTGAAAGGTTACCGTCCCGTCTTCGGCCTCATAAATTAGGTTCATTGAGCGGCATATGTGAATATCCACCGTTCCTGACCAAGGGCTCCTCTCAAATGACCTAGGTATGTGGGCGAAGTGCTTGAAGAGACGGTACACCCATCCCCCAAAGAAAATAGGAGTTGGTGCACTAGCAAGGCGGTTGTGATGCATGTTTCGGAGCATGAGGAATGGAACATCGAGCGGCCTGCGGTTGTGGATGCAGTGGAGGACAAGCAAGTCTCTTAACCCGACTACGCCACTACTTTCATGCCTTTGGCTAATAGAATAGCCGAGGAGCCTATGAATGTATCTGTATAGCGGATCCCTCAGCTTTGTACTCTTAGTGCTGCTCGGATTGTAGAACCCTTCCCCAATCTGAGCCCACATGGCTTGGCGTTCGTTGTCTTCAACCTCTCTCAATCCCCCTGTATTTTCTTTGTTTCCCGCATCCTCTTCCGCATACAACCCGATAATCGACCCAAATTGTGCCATGGAGATCGAATACCTCGTTCCGCCACACCGGAATGACACCCCGTCATTGTCGAACGGATCGCACCTTGAAGTGAATGCAAAGGTGCTATAAAATTCTAAGGTGCACTGATGAACGGAACGGAGTCGCATTGTTAGGGTGACTCTGAGTGGTCCCGTGACGATGTTGTTGAAACGGTCAATTTGATTCACCATGGTTAGCAATTCTGTGCAGGCTTGTCTCGGGTATTCTTCGGGCCTCGTTTGAAGAAACTCGTATCGAGCTCTTGCATCTAGCTCATTGGCGTTGAATCTTGTGAATTTCCTGGCCATCTGCAAGAATACACCAAAAGTTAGCACGAAACAGAAATGTTTTCGGACAAAACTGCAAACAGCGAGCTGGACACGACCCCGTGTCCAGCGGACACGGCCCCGTGTCCAGAGGTCTGTCACTCAAAAATCCCATTTTTCGACCCGGTTTCGAAAACCTGAAAATTTTTGGTCCAATAGGTGCGGTTTCCCCCGAAAATGAAACCCTAAACACCGTTTTTCCCAAAATATCCCGTTTACCCTATCAATTTTATCTTTTTCGGTTCAAGAACAAGGGTTTGGGGTTTTTGTAAGAAATCGGGTGAATCTATGAACAATCTAAGTGTATTTACTTTCCTTAACACTAATCTAACTAAATGCAAACAGATTTAGGCAAAAATTTGAGGTTCGATCCGGATGAACTTCAAGAACCCTAGATTTTTCCCAAATTTGTGGTGTTTTAACTACATGCAAGTAACTAATCTAACTACTAAGGGTGATAGAATCATACCTTGACGTTGTTAGACCGATAGGAGACGTCGAAATTTCGCGAAAAAATCGCCTGGAACCAGAGCTTTTTCGGGGAAACGGGGCGTGTGGAATGAAGAAACTGTTTTGAAAAAGTGGTTTTATCCCGTCTGCAGCGCGAACACGGCCCCGTGTCCAGCGGACACGGCCTCATGCCGAGCGTGTTTTTTTTTTTTTTTTTTTAAGTGCTCGTGTGAGTGCCCCTTTTTCCCATAAGCTATGGTTAGAAAACTTACCGCTTTATTTTGTCGTCTCAATCGTTCGTAACTTACCAGGCATGATGTTTTTATTCTTCCACCGTTTAAAGCGAGATTTCTTCTTCCTCATCCTCAATGAATCCTTGATAGAGTTTCAGCTGTTGACCATTGACTTTAAATGGTGGCCCATTTCGAGATTTAATTTCTACTGCACCGTGTGGAAAAATATAGGTGATGGAAAAAGGTCCTGACCACCTAGACTTTAATTTACCAGGAAACAATCGAAGTCGTGAATTAAACAAAAGAACTAAATCTCCTACCCGAAATTCATTAGGTTTAATATGTTTGTCATGCAAATTTTTCATTCTTTCCTTATAAATTTCAGAGTTTGAGTATGCATAATTCCTAAGCTCGTCTAATTCATTTAATTGACAAAATCGATTTTTACCAGCAAATTCTAAATCTAAGTTTACATTTTTGATTGCCCAGTAGGCTTTGTGTGCAATTTCTACTGGCAAATGACAACTTTTTCCATAGACTAGCTTATATGGGGTTGTACTTATTGTTGTTTTATAAGTAGTTCGAAAAACCCATAAAGCATCGTCTAATTTATCTGCCCATTCCTTTTTATTTAATCCTACGGTTTTTTCGAGTATTCGTTTTAAACCTCTATTAGTCACTTCGGCTTGCCCGTTTGTTTGAGGATGATATGCTGTTGAAACCCGGTGATAGACCCCATATCTTGTTAAAAAAATTTCAAGTTGGTGGTTGCAAAAGTGGGTACCTCTATCACTTATTAAAGCTTTAGGTGTGCCAAAACGAGAGAATAATTTTTTCAGAAATTTTACCACGACTCTTCCATCATTTGTTGGAAGTGCCTCGGCCTCGGCCCATTTAGACAAGTAATCTACTGCCACAAGTATATATTTGTTTCCTTTCGATGGTGGGAAGGGTCCCATAAAGTCGAGTCCCCACACATCAAAAATTTCACAAACAAGAATGCCATTTTGTGGCATTTCGTTTTTGGAAGAAATATTACCTGTTCTTTGACAAGCATCACATGTTTTTACAAGACTTTGGGCGTCTTTGTAAATGGTTGGCCAATAAAATCCTGAATCAAATACCTTTCGTGCGGTACTAGCAGCACCATGATGTCCTCCGTATGGACCTTCATGACAATGGCGGAGAATTCTTCGTGCTTCACCACCATGTACGCATCGTCGGACGAGTTGGTCAGCACACATTTTGAAAAGATATGGATCTTCCCAAAAGTAGTGTTTCACATTGGCAAAGAATTTTTTTTCTTTGATGATGTGGCCATCCTTTTGCGACTATACCGCTAGCTAGGTAGTTAGCATAGTCGGCGTACCATGGTTCTTCTTTATATTCCACCATTTCCAGGGACTCAGTTGGAAATTTTTCGTTGATTTGCTCGTCCCTGGTTGCCTCTAAAGCTGGGTCTTCTAAGCGTGAAAGATGATCTGCTGCGGTATTTTCTGCTCCTCTTTTGTCCTTGATTTCAATGTCAAATTCTTGGAGGAGTAGGATCCACCTAATCAAACGTGGATTTGCGTCTTGCTTTTTGAAAAGATATCGAATGGCTGCATGGTCTGTATAGACTATAGTTTTAGAAAGAACAAGATAAGAACGAAATTTATCAAAAGCAAATACCACAGCTAGTAATTCTTTTTCAGTTGTTGTGTAATTTTCTTGTGCATCATTAAGTGTTTTACTAGCATAATAAATTGGGTGGAAATGCTTTTCTTTTCTTTGTCCCAAGACAGCTCCAACTGCAAAGTCACTAGCATCACACTTGATTTCGAAAGGAAATTTCCAATCAGGCGCTATCATGATAGGTGCATTGACTAACATTTCCTTTAGGGTTAGAAATGCTTGATTGCAATCCTTGTCAAAGATGAAAGGAGCATCTTTTTCAAGTAATTTCGTTAGAGGCCTTGAGATTTTTGAAAAATCTTTGATAAACCGTCTATAAAATCCGGCATGCCCTAGGAAACTTCTAATAGCTCGTACGGAGGATGGAGGTGGTAATCTAGAAATGGTATCTATTTTGGCTCGATCCACCTCCATTCATTCGCTTGAGATCTTGTGACCGAGTACTATTCCCTCCGTTACCATGAAATGGCATTTTTCCCAATTAAGGGCGAGGTTAGTTTCCTCACATCGGGATAGCATTCGTTCAAGGTTATCGAGGCATTGGTCATATGAATCCCCAAAGATAGAAAAGTCGTCCATGAAGACTTCCATAGTCTTTTCTATCATGTCGTGGAAAATGGCCACCATGCAACGTTGGAATGTTGCTGGGGCATTACATAGACCAAACGGCATGCGTCGATAAGCAAAAGTTCCATAGGGACATGTAAAAGTTGTATTTTCTTGGTCTTTGGGTGCTATCGGGATTTGAAAGTAACCTGAAAAACCATCCAAGAAACAATAAAATTTATGACCGGATAATCTTTCTAACATTTGATCAATGAAGGGTAAAGGAAAATGATCCTTTCTTGTTGCTTCATTTAATCGTCTATAATCTATACATACTCTCCATCCTGTGACGGTTCTCGTTGGTATTAGTTCATTCTTTTCGTTAGTTATTACCGTCATACCTCCTTTCTTTGGAACTACTTGGACGGGACTCACCCAAGGACTATCAGAGATAGGATAGATAAGTCCGGCGTCAAGTAGTTTGATGACTTCATTTTTAACCACTTCTTGAACATTTGGATTTACTCGACGTTGTGGTTGTATGACCGATTTGTAGTCATCATTCATCAAAATTTTGTGTGTGCACATAGAAGGACTAATTCCTTTTATGTCTACAAGTTTCCAAGCTATTGCATTTTTTTGTTTTTTCAAAAGATTAATTAATTTTTCTTTTTCTAAGTTATCTAATTTAGACGAAATAATTACAGGTAAATTACCATCCTTGTCTAGAAAAGCATATTCTAAACCTTTTGGAAGTTCTTTGAGCTCAAGTGGTGGGTCTTTGGGAGACTCCTTATTTGGTTGCTCATTTCTATCAAGAACTTTAAAAGTTTGTTCTATGGCGACCTCTTCTTCAACAAAGTGGTCAATCTCTTCACTTGTATCGGGTGGTTCATCTTCATCTTCAATTAGGGGGTCATTATTTCCGAATGGATATTTCATTGATCGTTCGAGATCGACACTTCTTTTAAATGCCCCTAATTGAAGAGGTAGATTGTTGAACTTCCGGTTTTTCAAAGCTTCGTGAGTTTTTACAAATGGTCGTCCCAACACTAGAGGAGCGTCATCGAGGATGACAAAGTCGGTTGGGATTACCATTTAATTTGCTTGAACCAAGACATCTTCAACTATACCGATTGATTTTATTATTTTCCGATTGGATAGAAAAATGGGTATTTGAAGTGGAGAAAAATCACTAATACTTAATTTTTCGAAAATGTAGTTAGGCATTATGTTAACACAAAGATCTTTATCAATGGTGACATTACTAATAAACGAATTTTGAAAGAAACATGGAACCGGTGTAATGTTAATTTCAAATGGGTCTTTTATTAGTGTAGTTTGATCATTAGTTAACTTAACACTTACTGTTTCGTCAATTTTAGCGTTAGTGTTTAACTCTTTTAAAAACTTAGCATGAGTGGGTACTAAACAATGATTTTCAAAAGAAGGTGACAAGAGATTAATTTCTTCAAAATTAGACTCTTCTTGAATTTTAGCGTTGTCGGACTCACCTTTTTCGTTGTTTAACTCATGTGTAGGTTTTTCACTTATTTGTTCTTCCATTTTAACACTTTTAGTTATCTCTTCCTTTTTTAATTCTTCTCTTGCGCGGGATTCCTCTTCCCTTGCGCGAGCTTCTTTTATACATCGATCGATAACTCTAATGTGTTCTAATATCCTATCGGTCACTTCGGTTATAGAAAAAGAATCATTATTTCCTAAGCTTGAATCCGGTTGTTCGACCCTTTGTTCCTCATAATACCCATATGAAGTTGATGGTTCACACCATTGTCCTTCATTGTAAGCATATGATGGATAAGGTTCGTAATTTTGTTCTTCATAATACTCGTATGAGGTGGGTTGTTCACGCCATGGTTCCTCATAATAAGCATATGAAGGTGGTTGCTCATATCTTGGTTCCTCAAAGTATGAGTAAGAAGGCTCATACCTTGGTTCATCAAAATATGAATATGAGGGAGGAGGTTCATACCTTTGGTCTTCATAGGATGTGTATGAAGTTGCTGGCTCGTACCTGGGCTCCTCATAGTAGGTGTATGAATTGGATGGTTGATATGAGTGATTATTTTGAATCGAGCGTGCATTACGACAATTAGTGCAATAATTACCCCTATAATCATCCTCATCATAGGTGTAGTTGTAACCTCCTGAGTATTGATCCATAAGAATCACTCAGCAGACCACAACCAAGTCTCGAGATCAGAAAACAAAAATAAAAACGGAAACAGAAGCTGGACACGGCCCCGTGTTCAGTGAGCACGACCCCGTGTTCAGGATCTGTATCTGGGCGTTTTAATTAAATTTACTGATTTCGTTGAGCACGGGGCGTGTTCAGTGAGCACGGCCCGTGTTCAAGCTACTGTTACTGGGTGTTTTTATGAAAATGTGCAGCACGGCCCCGTGTTCAGTGAACACGGCCCCGTGTACAGGCTACTGTAAATGCAAAACTAAACTAAAATGCAGAAAAATGTGTGCGCTTTTAAAAAGGTTTTGAAAAACTGATTAGGCCGTCGATTTTAAGCTTTCTTAAAATCCTTGTGTCCCCGGCAACGGCGCAAAAAACTTGATGTGCGGTAAAGTGTTATATATATTAGGTGTATATTTTAAGCCCCTTTAACACTTATTTTAGCCAAGTTTTAAATTTATAAAACACGATATTTTACTAACACTAAACACACATATGGGCAAGTGCACCCATCGTGAGCGTAGTATAGCGTTGGTAAGATACCGAGGTCGTCCAAGGACACAAGAGCTTTTAGTACCGGTTTATCCTCAACGTCTAACCAAGATAAAAAGTTTAGAAAAATGTTTTAAGCTAAGAAAAATAAAAACTAACTAAAATGCTGAAAAATAAAATAAAATAAAAACAGATAGACAAGATGAATCACTTGGTTCCGACTCGTATCTAGTATAACCTTTGATTATTTCCGCACTTTTGCACATAATTAAGAGATTATCTTAGTTATTGTAGTAGGCCCCTCTTTTGAAGGTGACGTTACCCTCACCCCAGTAGTTTGAGTCAGCAAGGATACAATCCTAAAAGGGTGGATTATTGGAAGATAATGAATTAAGTTATTAATGCAGTATTGTGGTAGGCCCCGCTTTTGGCGGTGACGTTACCCTCGGCTAAGTAGTCTGAGTCAGCAGGGATACAGTCCTAAATAGCCGGGTTATAGTATTAATAGTAGTTAACTTATGAGGGGATCAAAGAGTTTGTACCCCCGCCATCCAATACCATGAAGTATTGAAGGAGGTCCTACTAAATTTGACCCAGGTCCATTGCAGGACCTCTAAACGCTGAACAATGGCAAGACCTTTACCAAACCGTTCCCTTAACCCCCGACCAGGTAGCCAACATACCTCCATATAGACCGTGGAGATATGAATGGTGAAAATCTTTTATTTTATATAGACAGTAAAATAATGCCAAGACACCACGGACAAACGATAAGGAAATATCACCTTCAACATAAGTAACTAGTTATTAAAGTCATTAATACAAAACCAAATAAAAAGTGCAAAAGATTAGAAATAAAAAGTATTATACTAGACACTTTGTCTTCACCAAGTGATGTAAGAGACTTAGGCAAACATGGCCTTGATTGTCAAGAACTCTTACGATCAATCTTGGATCCCGAGACGACTCATACACTCTACGATGGACAATGGATGATGGTGTTATGGTGGTGGTGGGTGGTGGATGAAGTGTGAGAGAGGTGGTGTGCCAAGGGATGAGTTGAAATGAAACCAAGCACTCCTATTTATAGGCTGAACAGAGGGCTGGGCACGACCCCGTGCCTGTCTGACACTCTCTCTCCTCATTAATTGTAATTCGCAATTACAATTAATGCGCCTACTGTACTTTCGGCACGCCCCCGTGTTCACTGGGCACGGCCCCGTGGTGGGCAATAGAAGCTTCTATAGGTTTGTCTTTTCTGCTGCTTCTTGGGCACGGCCCCGTGCTGGCTGAGCACGGGGCGTGTTCAGTCTTCTGTCTTCTCTATTTTGCTTGGGAAGATGCCGTTGAGGGGTCGGGCAGTCCACTTATGTTCCTTTCCTTGTATTTATGTTAGATTTAGCTGTCTTTTTGCTTCTTTTGTGAATTTGAGCTCATTTAATCCTGAAAATACAAAAGGAAGACAAAAACACTCTTTTTCCAACATTAGTACTTAAAAAGGGTTAGTTTTATGCCTCATTTGATGTAATTTATATGTTTCATTTTACACACATCAATGGTCAACTTATTAAGCTCACAGTAGTCTATACACATACGAAAACTACCCTCCTTCTTTTTGACAAACAGAACCGGAGCTCCCCAAGGTGAGAAGCTTGGTCTGATGAATCCTTTGTCCAATAGCTCCTGGAGTTGTGTCAACAACTCCTGCATCTCTGATGGCGCAAGTCTATAGGGTTCCTTGGCTACAGGCGCGGCGCCTGGAACCAAGTCAATGTGGAACTCGATTTGCCTTTGAGGCGGTAATCCTGGCAAGTTCTCTGGAAAGACTTCCGGATATTCCTTGACGACTGGAATGTCTTCGATCTTCGGTTCAGCAGCTTCCTTATCCACGATGTGTGCTAAGAATGCAACACATCCTTTCTTCAAGCACTTTCTGGCTTCAGGCAGCTAATAAACCTCAACGGCGTATCATGCTTCTCTCCGTGCACTACGATCGTTTCTTCATCCGTCAGTGGGATGCGGATGGTCTTCTCATGGCAAACGATCTCGGCTTTGTTACTCGATAACCAATCCATTCCCACTACCACATCAAAACTTCCCAACTCGACAGGTAGTAAGTCTAGCGTAAATTGGTGTCCTCCCAATTCTATCACGCATCCTCTAACGACTTCACTGGTCTCAACTAGTTTTCCATTTGCTAATTCTATGGAGTACGGAACGTCTAACTTACTAGCGGCCAAACCAAGTATATTCTTAAATTCTAATGACACGAAGCTATAATCCGCACCAGTATCAAACAGAGTAGAAGCAAAATGTTGGTTAACAGGGAACGTACCAGTGACAACGTTCGGATCTTGGCGCGCTTCCCTTGCGGCGATGTTAAAGACTCTTCCCCGTGCTTGGTTCAATCCTGGGCAGTTCCTCTTAAAATGTCCAATGTCGCCACAGTTAAAACAACCAAGTTTTTGACCATTACCTCCTCCGTTCCCAGCTTGAGTGTTGTTCTGATTTCGATTCGCGTCCCCAGCTTGATTTGCATTGTTCCCTCGATTTCCATCGCCTCCATTATTCCCTTGTACACGATTTCCATTGCCACCACGATTATTGTTTCTTTTACCAAAACCTCCTTGGCCTCCCCGGTCTGCACTAGCCCAGCAGTTATCCTTCAGGTGGCCAACTTTTCCACAAGCTTCACATACTTTTGGCCCACATCGGCCAGAATGATGACACTGGCAGGTGTTACATTTGGGATGAGTACCCATATATCCTTTCCCCTTCTTTCCAACACCGGTTGCAGCTTGGACCGGTGTGCTTGGTTCTCCTTTCTTGCCAACACCGCTAGTTCCCTGCTTGAAGTTCGAGAATTTCCTCTTATTCTCACCAGACGACTCTACATGAGTCTCTTTCTTCTTTGGCTCAACATTCGAAAACTTGTTCAGGCGGATGGCTTCCTCAGTAAGAGCTACGCTCAGATCTATGGCCTATGTGATAGTCGCCGGCTTGGAAGTAGTGACCATACTCATGATCTGTGGAGCTAAACCCCAGATAAAATGCTCAATTCGCTTGAATTCTGGTGTAACCATATAAGGTACCACATGAGACAGGTCGTGGAATCTCTGAACGTACTCAGCAATCTTGGGTCCTTCCATTCTCAAATGCCAGAACTCAGTCTCCAACCTTTGTATCTCAGCTCGCGAGCAGTACTTTCTTCGCATGAGCTCCTTTAGCTCATTCCATGTCATTGCGTAAGCTGCGGCTTCGCCAAGAGTTTGCACTTGTAAGTTCCACCAGGACAGGGCTCCGTCCAAAAATAGCCCAGAAATGTAAGTCACTTCCTGGTCTGGAGCGCACTTGCTCATTCGAAGAACAGACTCCGTCTTTTCGGCCTATCTTACAAAAGCAACAGCACCTCCGGTGCCATCAAAGTTTACAGGCTTGCAATCTAGGAATTGCTTGTAAGTGCACCTTGCACATACGTTTAGAATATACGAATGGTATTAGCGGACGCGCTATAATTATCCAAATGTATTGTAGTGCGTCCCAAACGACTTAACATTACCATGTGGTGGATTGTTATTGCCGTTATTGTTCGAATTGCTTCCGCTGGTTCCTCCGTTTGAGGCTGCATACTGCGCAATGGCGGCAGCAATGATTCCTTGAAGTTCTGCCTCGTTGGCAGGCATACGCGATTCACGTCTTGGTGGCATCTTCTAAAAGATGGTTCACGTTGGTCAGGTCATAATAAGTAAAGTGTACGTATGTAGCAATAATATCAACGCATAACATCTCATGTTATAAATAAATCAACCACATAACATCTCATGTTATAAACTAATCAAGCACATAACATCTCATGTTATAAATAAATCAACCACATAACATCTCATGTTATAGTATATAAACAATCAATAATCAACCCAACATCACATATAATGAGAATACTGCGATTGCGCTATCATAAATCAAGACCACAATGTAAGGTTTACAAGTTCATAACTGTATCATACATCATCAGTGACTAAGGGCCACATCGCCCTAGTCCAAACTATCTAGTCAGTGACAACAACAACAATTATACAAATCATCAAAAGTCACAATCATCAAAATGCGGTCTCCAAAAGCTGTGTAGTCTGCACAATCGCGGTCGTCTCACCAAAAGTCTACCTGCGTCGAATCAAAATGGCCTAAGCTGATGGCGGTGGAGGAGGGGGAAAACGAGAAAAGAGTAAACGTCACATATGAAGCCAGTCCTCCTCCATAGCGCGATAAGCGCGCAATAAGTATGCTATCTGCTGCTCGGGAGTCCAAAAACGAGAGGCAGAATCAGGTGAAAGCGGACGAGGAGGGTGTGATACGGCAGGTGGGGTCTGGCAATGGCACGGTGGTCGCTGAGCTCTCTCTAGCTCTTGTACGCGACGGGTCAGCGCCTCCTGCTGTATCATGAAAGATGTGAGAACATCCTCCGTAGAATACCCCACGTGATATGGGTGATACGGATCCGTCGGTGGCATAATGGGGGGCGTGGTCCAGAGGAATGGCTCACTAGATGGAGCGAAGGATGGTACAGTAAATGGTGCAACAGTGGGAGTAACAGAAGGATGAGAAATCTGAGGCACAAACTGATCTCCTCCTGACACGAAAGGTGTATGACCAAACGGATGACGTGATGAACCCTCCCCAGGACGTGGCGGAGGTATGTCCTGAAGATAAGTGATCGGGAGATCTGTGCGGTGAGTATCTATGGTGTGTGGGGGAATCAAGGGAACATCAATGGGAGCTGAAACAGGGGCTACAGGTGGTGTAACTGGTATCACGAAAGGTGGGTAATCATCGTCGTCATCTATCCACCCATTGTGGGTGTGAGCGTATCGTGGATCAATGTGGGTCGCAAAAGGTGCACGGTCGAACATCACCAGCATAGGATCTGGAAGTGGGGCGACAACAGGATCCTCTAACAACAGTGGAGCATCAATATGAACATCAACAGCATGATCATCCACCAACTGTGGAATAAGAACAGGATGATCATCAACAGGTATATCATCAACCAAAGGAGCAACAGCAGGTGCATCGGCATGAACAGGGTCATGCTCAAATGCGGGGTCAGGAGCAACGACTGGCTCAGGGGCCATGACCGGCTCCGGATCTACAAATTCCATCTCAAAATCAGTTGGATCAGCAAACATAGGGGCTACAGGATCCTCCAAGTGCTGGTCTAAGTGTACGAACTCAATGTCCTGGTCTGGATCAAAGCCAGGTGGAAAAATAGGATCTGAATCATCATCAACATCATGATCGAACTCAAAGCTGTGTGCAGGAGCAGGTGCAGCGGATGACGCCATGTCTGGGTCGGCGTCGTGCCAGTGGTGCTGCACTCCCTGTGTGTGCGAAGGTGCGGACGCCACAGACTCAAAGGAGTCTGGAAAAGGTGAATGAACGGGAGCCTCCTCTGCAGGAGCATCAGCAAGCAGTAGGATATCACCAGCAGCAATATGGGCCTCGCCCTCAAGTGGGTCCTCCTCAAATAAATCGACATCGTCGTCAGAGACAACGTCGAGGGGCATATCAACAACGGGATAAGCGGCAAGGGGCACAGGAGCAGGGATCACCGCGAGTGGTAAATCCCCAGCGAGATGGCCATCAGCAGGCTCGGCGACGTCAGGCAGCGCAAAGGGCTGGAAGTCGTCATCATCTGTTCTGGTAGTATCGGAAGTGTACACCTCGTGCTCCGATGAAACTATGTCGTCTGATACTATGGCCATAGGGTCCAGAGTATCGAAAACTCCAGTGTCTGATGAAGAAGGCATGATGTCTGTAACACAAACACACATACGTACAAACAATCAATCATATAATCATATAAACATGTTAGTCACCAATAAGTAAACAAGTAATCATCCTAGTCTACCCTAGACTATCCTCTCAGTCTCCCCGACTGAACTTCCTAGTCTCTCAGACTACTCTCTCAGTCTCTCAGACTGAACCTCCTAGTCCCACTAGACTACTCCCTCAGCCTCTCAGACTGAGCCTCCTAGTCCCACTAGACTACTCCCTCAGCCTCTCAGACTGAGCTATAACTAACAAATAAAATGTGCTCACTCTTTTGTTTGGGGAAATGTTTTGTGACCTGGATCTAGACGTAGTGTATGCATTGTAAAAATGTTTTCGTGAGAGCCCTAGTGATCATAGTCTAGACTCGAGAAGGAATCCTAGTTCGCATGATCAAGGCTCTGATACCAAGTTGTCACACCCTGGCTTTGCGGAAGCGTGGGTTTATTTGGTGTGACTTCTTAATACCATAGCTTAATCACAACAAAGCTATATGAAAGTAAAACCATGATGATTATCCATTGATTCAAGTTTTAAAAGTAAAATACCACAACATTGTTTTAGAGTTGACACATGCAACGAGTTTACAACACAACATAATAAAAACGTTGTTCATAAGACACAACCACAAAACATAAAATAAACACAGTTTAAGACTTGCGACTCGTCCAGGTAAAAGTCACAATCCCTAAACGTGGATGGCCTCATAACTCTTACGCAGCGTGAAAACGTAGCATACCTCGCCAGATCCCTAATTTCTTGAAATATATGTAAGTTGAAAAGTCAACATAAAGTTGAGCGAGTTCATGTGAAAGTGAGTATGTAAAACCTTTGTAAGTATAAAATCCCTGGTATGTAGCAAATAAGGAAATAAAGAGATCACCAATGGTTTGCAAGGCCATTGATATGTGTGACGTGCAGTAGGAAGACTCAAACCTAGCAGATTTTTGCGTCGGGTCCCAAGTCACCCCGAAGTCCGTACTGTTAGGCCTGGGGCTGGGCTCGCTACACCCAGATAGATCTACCGCTAAAGACCCACGGTCCTACAATGAGGATTAATGGCCTCCAGTTCCCGCCTACCCACTCACATGATCTAAGTAGTAACCCTCCTTACGCTAACCATACCATGTAAAAAGTATTCGTAATCATAGTAACATGTATTTCACCCCCGAAGTATAAAAACTGAAAACAGTTAAGAGAAAAGGGGGACATGAACTCACAGAAGTGCGTCTCGAAATAGTCCGTCCCAAAATAACCTGCTGCGTGACGACCTACACGTACTAACTTCTATTAGACGGATGACCGTGCCTTGGCTTATGGTTTAACGTTTTTGGGAAATAGTTAGACAACTATTTCGTATTTACGCTTCTTAATTATTTAATAATTATATTCCTTCCCAAGGATGGGGGTTTTTAATACATGTGCGCTTTTATATCTTCGAAATATATTATTAAGTCTCACTTAATAAAGTATTTTTTAATTCGTTTGTCTAAAATATTCTATCTCCAAAATATACATATTTTTCCCAAAAATATTATATTTTATTCCATACGATTTCCAAAATAATACTTTGTAAAAATATACATTTAAGAGTATTTCTCCGAAAAATACGTAAGTTACATTTTAAGGTTCGGATGGTAATAATAATACCGGTGTAACTTAAATATTTATTTGTGAAGGCGTTGGTATTATTTTGGAGTCGTTACTTTTTTAGTGTATACGAGTTATATTATTTTTACCCTAAAAATAATATATGTGTAGTTCACAAAATAATCATAAAATCACACAAGCGTTTTACTATGAAATATATATTCTAAATATATATTTAACAAGTTTTATTTATGAAAACCCACCTCCGAATACTTGGTTATATTGTAATAAAAATCATGGCGAATTTTATTTGGAAAACAAGTCAAAGATATATTTATAAACACTTGTCACAAAAATATTCTAAGTGTTATTTTCTGGAAAAATTTCGCCAGAGTTTCCTCTGTAACTGGAGATGGCCACGCTTACTAGCGTATCATTTTCTTTTCAAAATTCAATCAACAATTTTCCAATCATCAATATTCAATGTTCAATCATCAAACTAGTCAAAATAAGCATAAATCGCAAACACATGAACTTGTAAGTTGTGTAAAAGTATGTAGTAACTTTCCAACATTTTTAGTAGATCTTTCTATCTTTAAGAATGAATCGGTTTCCTGAAAAACTTTATTTCTAAAGAAGATGTAACCTTACAACTTCTAGTCAAAGTTACGGAAATATTTCTTTGTTAAATCCTTTTGTTACACAAGTGTTTACACACTTGTTTGTTCACAAAAACACTTTTAGTTTATGAAAGATCCGGCTTTAAAATAAGACTTGTATATTTTACTTGGTTCTTCGAAAATACCACTTGTAGATCTTTAGATCTACTAGTTTAAAACTTTATTTTACAAGAAACATCAACTTTACACAAGTTCATGTTTATGTATGGAAGGGTTTGTCATCTTGTATCTTCTACACTTAACATATTGCTAGTTCATGTTCCATGAACATAATCTAGCATGGTTAGATGACGATCCGTTCCACTACTAGCATCAAATAACATAAAATAATCATATCTAGACAAGATTCATAAGATTTACACCATTGGTTTCTTTTTATCCATCAAGTTCATCATTCTAGCAAGACTTTAAGTTTTGATCTTTAGTGTTCTTGCTTTTTATCCGATAAATCTCTTATTGACCACTTTAAACAAGATCAAGAGAGTGTTTAGAATCACTTACAACTAGCTCAAGGCTAGGGAAGAATCAAAGCGAAAACTAGGTGGATAAAAGCGACGTAGAGAGGTCCTTGAGATTCCGTAAGCACCGAGCCTCCTTGTATGAACTCTAGCACACTTGTATGTAGATGGTTTGCATGAGAAAGATCAAATGATGGTGGTGGTGGTGCTTCTTGGTTTCGGCCGAAGGTAGCCAAGAGGGAAAGAGAGAGCAAATTTTGAGTTGTGATTTGTGAGAATGAAGGTGATTAACCCTTGGTGTTACTTATAATCCAATTAGCTTATTGTCCATTATGTAATATGTCTCCAAGATATTAAACAATGAGATTAAAATAATCAAAGTAGGACAAGTGTGGGTCACCATATGGTGACCGTCCATGGAAGGGGGGGGGGGGTTATAGTTGGATTTCAACTACATAGTTAAGTGATCTAGTTATGTTTAGTTAGGGATTTAAGTTAGTTACTAGTGTGTTATGTAATATAACGGGTGTTAGGGTGTTCGGGGACCCTAACTAGCTCAGAAAAGCAAAAACAATGTCGTTGACAATATTTTTATGTTCCGGGTAAAGTCCGGTTGTTCGGTTGGATACTGATCCGTTAAAGTGCTAAATAAACATTTAAAGTGTCGTTAATATTAGTTTTAATGACACAATGAATTCCTGACACTTTGGAAAGTGTCTAGTATTATTTTCCCATGTTTTTGCACTTTATTAGTTATGTTAAATGCTGAATTTTGTATTAAAGTGCAGAATTTTGTAATTAGAGCATGTTTTAGGCACATCCGGTCACTATAACTATCACCTAGTGACGCAGTTTAACAATCCTCACCTCCCTACACTCCCTACCAGTGTAGTAATCTATTCCCGGCTCGTACTGGCCTCAGAGACAATATCTGTCTAGTGCTGGCAATGTCAGCATGTTTACTGGGCTATCCGTATAGTGTGCTCACTGTGCTTTGGTGCATCAAGGTTGTCACTGATGTTTGTGTGTAAATAATAGAGTGACAGTAATAAAGTATGATGCATGAGTGTGTATGTATTAGAAATCAAGAAGCAGTTTAACCACAGTTGTAGGCAAGCACAGTAATTAAGCATTAATTAAATCGTATGGATACCTGGTTTGGTGAGGGTTGTCACAAACCTAAACCCAAGCCTAACCCTTCACCCCAAAAGTCCTCTTGATATTTACAAAGGTTTATAGTTAAAAAGGAGGATGATTGATTGCTTGGCAAGCCTATGGTAGGAGTAAGTTCCATGCCGCTCTCGAGTGATTCACTAAAATACATCTTTGGCCGAGTGTTGAGTGATCCCCCGTGAGGTATGTGAACTTGTACATAAATGGAATTTTAAAAAGGCATGTTATGCCCTAATAAGTAATTTATCTTATGAAATGTTTTAAATAAATCATGACGAATAGGATTGTAAATAAATAAAAATAAAAACTTAATAAAGAATCTTTGAAATCCCAACACTCTATGACAAGCCCAAAAACCTTCTCTTCTACCCATTCCATTTGAGAGTGTAAAGTTTTACTTGAGGACAAGCAAAGATTCAAGTGTGGGGGTATTTGATGTGTGCAAAATGCAACATATAAATTACATCAATTGTGATATAAAACTAACCCTTTTTTAGTACTAATGTTGGAAAAAGTGTGCTTTTGTCTTCCTTTTGTATTTTCAGGATTAAATGAGCTCAAATTAACAAAAGAAGCAAAAAGACAGCTAAATCTAACATAAATACAAGAAAAGGAACTAACGTGGCATGCCCGACCTCCCCGAAAGCATCTTCCCAAGCAAAACAAGAGAACAGAAGGCTGAACACGCCCCGTGCTCAGTGAACACGGGGGCGTGCCCAAGTGCCAGCATAAAAGACAAAGCTATTGAAGCTTCTATCGCCCACCACGGGGTCGTGCTCAGCGGACACGGGGCCGTGGTCAACTATAAGATTCGCAGAATCCAGGCAAATCTTGATAGTACAGATACGCTTCTGCACACGGGGGCGTGCCCAGCGGACACGGGGGTGTGGTCAACTAATGCAGACGAACTGCAATTAATGAAGACAGAGAAGAGGATGGACACGGGGCCGTGCCCACTGGACACGGGGCCGTGCCCACTGGACACGGGGCCGTGCCCACTGGACACGAGGCCGTGCCCGAGCTACTGTTCAGACTATAAATAGGGGTGCTTGGCTCATTTGCAAACCATCCCTTGGCACACCACCTCTCTCACACTTCACCCACCACCCACCACCCACCACCACCATAACACCATCATCCACCACCATCATCCATTGTCCATCATAGAGTGTGTGAGTCGTCTCGGGACCCAAGATTGATCGTAAGAGTTCTTGACAATCAAAGGCCATGTTTGCCTAAGTCTCTTACATCACTTGGTGAAGACAAGTGTCTAGTGTAATACTTTTTATTTTTAATCTTTTCGCACTTTTTACTTGGTTATGTATTAATGACTTTAATAATTAGTTTCTAATGTTGAAGGTGATTCTTCCTTATCGTTTGTCCGTGGTGTCTTGGCATTATTTTACTGTCTATATAAAATAAAAGATTTTCACCATTCATATCTCCACGGTCTATATGGAGGTATGTTGGCTACCTGGTCGGGGGTTAAGGGAACGGTTTGGTAAGAGTCTTGCCTTGTTCAGTGTATAGATCCTGCAAGGACCCGGGTCAAATTTAGTAGGACCTCCTTCAATACCCACCGGTATTGGATGGCGGGGGTCCAAACTCTTTGATCCCCTCATATGTAAGCTACTATTAATACTTTAACCCGGCTATTTAGGACTGTATCCCTGCTGACTCAGACTACTTAGCCGAGGGTAACGTCACCTTCAAAAGAGAGGACAACCACATTACGCATTAATAACTTAATTAATTATCTTTCAATAATCCGACCCTTTAGGATTGTATCCTTGCTGACTCAAACTACTGGGTTGAGGGTAACGTCACCTTCAAAAGAGGGGCCTACTACAATAACTAAGATAATCTCTTAAAAAGTGCAAAAGTGCGGAAATAATCAAAGGTTACACTAAATACGAGTCGGAGCCAAGTGATTCATCTTGTCTATCTGTTTTATTTTTATTGTATTTTTCAGCATTTTAGTTAGTTTTTATTTTTCTAGTTTAAAACCTTTTTTCTAAACTTTTGATTTGATTAGACGTTGAGGATAAACCGGTACTAAAAGCACTTGTGTCCTTGGACGACCTCGGTATCTTACCAACACTATACTACGCTCACAATGGGTGCACTTGCCCATATGTGTGTTTAGTGTTAGTAAATATCGTGTTTTATAAATTTAAAACTTGGCTAAAAAGTGTAAAAGGGCTTAAAATATACTTAAACTTATATACACACTTCACACGCATCACTGATGCTAAAGAACTAAAGGAATCAAGAGATCTGATCAAGAGAATTAGAAAGTTCAAGAGCCAGATTGCGATTCAGAATCTGTGAAGAAAAGAGGAGACTGAATATTGTTAGATCAACATTCTAGGGGGAGTTTGAATGATGCTTACACTATCAAATATTTTGAAAGAGAGTACGAAGACTGATAAAGACTGAAGATGTGACATACCGAAGTTTTGTCGCACTGAAGACTCTTCGACATCCAAGGGGGAGTCTGTTGGTGCATATGTCTGTCGACTTCGTCTTGTATCTAGATAGGATAGAATGGAGCTCGGTAGGTTAGTTTAGAGGAGATTGGATGAGACTGACCATTCCGCACGAAATGACAAGAGCCATTTCGCACGAAATGGACTGTGTCCATTTCGTACGAAATGAACCTTGGTCATTTCGTACGAAATGCCTCGCCTATATATACCCGAGCTGCCAAGTTCATTTGTAACAATTCCTGCTTCCGGTACCGAAGTGCTGCCGACGTGTCATTTGATCTGTAATCGTGTTATATCAAATATACAAGACAATTAAAGAGTGAATCAAGCTGTATTCAAGTCTGTATAATTGAATTCCGCCTTTGATATGGATTAGAACTCTTCTGATAGACTCGTTTAGATCGATTCTCAATCCTACAAGAAGATAGGGCGTCGACTGTTCGGGTGTGATCACCCCTATGGATCGAGAAGTGTTGTAGAATTCTCCCCCAAAACGGGCCGCTTGACCGACTGCGTGGCGTGTAGTGGCTTAAAGCTTCGACCCACAACTCACAAAGTGCGATGTCTTCTTCTTGCGTCCACGGAATGGCTGCCATCGTGTCGGTTTTTGGGTGTGAAGTATAGGGTTTTATAAAAAGTTTGGATGTGGTGTGAAGAGGTGTAAAAAAGAAAGAGGTGTGTGGTATTTATAGAGGTAAAAATTGAATTTTAGAAAGTTAATATTTTTAATTTTTAGATAGTAACCGTTGGGGTTAAACGACTCGTCTCCACGTCAAATCAACACGTGCCACGTCAACGCGAAGTTTAGCTCAATGCCGGTGGAAATCCCGTCACCCACAGGACAACGATGTTAACAACGCTGGGCACGGGGTGGAAAAGTGGGTGTGGACTGGCAACAACGCCAAGTTTCGACGCCCACACCGTATAATCTTACCCTTACACTACAAAGTACCTTGAACAAATGAGGTTACTTTTCTCAAAGGCAAGAACATTTTATGTGCAAACATAAATAATATAACAAACAATGTTATTTTTCATTGAATATGATTTTTAAAAAAATGTAGAAACGACACATTCTAGAAACAAAAAATCAACCCTAGACCATCGTTGTCGAATAAGTGCAAGTTGTCATTTTATCAAGATAGAAGCATATGTGAGACATTAAAGAGTGGTGCATATTAAGAATTGGGTCATAATTTATATAAACTAGTAAATTTTGCCCGCGCGTGTTGCGCTGCGGGTTCGTCAGAAGGGTCACGTCCGTTACGTGTTGGATGATCACGTTCGTGCGGGTTCGTCGAATGATCCCGTGCGTTGTGTCGCAGGTCTGTCGGATGATCACGTGCATTGTGGATCACGTTCATTGTGTGGCACGCTCACACACTTGCATCCCTTGACGTCTTACGATGTCATGTTACATCTCAAGACGCAAGGTAAAGTGCATATTATTTAATATATTAACTCTTTATTTAGAGTATTTACATTGGAATCTCTATATTAGTAAGTCAAGTAAACCTCTATATTTAGAGGCTCATATCCATGCGTCTATATATTATTGTGAGTGTGTAGAAAAGAGAAAAAAATAATAAAATAAATAATTATGCGTATGATAGAGAAATAAATAGAGAGTAACGTGAAAGGTTTTTGAAAAGTAAACTTAATTTAGAGAAAAATGTGTTTTTCATTAAATTTTATAGACAGAGATAGAGGCTCCAATGTCAATGCTATACTATTGTAATTTTTAAAATCATTTGTGTGGTTATTTATTTAAAATTATATATCAAATATTATGTTCGATACACGTATTAATGAAGTTATGACTGATAACAACTGAACTCATCTTATTTAGCCAAAGACTTACATTTTATTTTCAGCCAACCAACCTCTTGATATTATTCAATATTTTTAATTCTTTAAAGTTCTAAATCTCAGTCTAATTTCAACTATGTAAAATCAATGTAGATAGGTGTGTGACAGTTAAAGAAAAACACATGGAAAAAACAAATGTAGCTTGGTTTTAAGCAACACTGTATATTTTCCTTTCGCAAAAAGGAACTCAAAAACCTGCAAATTGATCAAAACAAATATCACCAATCAAAATGAATAACACTGTATTTCCCGTAAATTGCAGACCAAAGGAGCCATAACTTCTTTTCAATCTCACTTGATTAAGAGATCTTTTTTTTTTTTTTTTTACTTTTTAAGGCTCAGAGTTGGCAAACATTGTAGCTGCAAACCGTGAATGTTTAACATCCCGGTTGCCATGCCTTAACAACGAATTAGATACATTTTTATGCCTTCATCATAGCCTCCAACCTTTGAGATCGGATTAATATCATTTCTGGCAAAAGGCACAGGGGTAAAACCAAGTGTCAGATTACAGATCCAAACAACTCTCCAATCACCCAATGGTCATCATCCTCAACTTCGCATTCACTTTTATTCATCATTAAGAGATCACATATCGATACAACTCTCAGATGAACCTAAAGTCATCATTAGAGTTTGCAATAAACTTTCTTCACTGACATACAAAAATTATGGTTTATCAAAGCTCGAAAAATACTCTCAGTTGAACCTATGGTCACCAACATCATCGAGTTTGCAGTTAACTATATAAGATTACCAACGAAAATAAATGTTCGTTTGATCAGAGCAAACAACCACCATCATCAAGGCAACAAATAGCATATATTCCAGAATTGGATCTTAGATGAACCATCATCGACCTACCGGGCAACCGGCAAAAACAAACGTCTTCAAGATCATATTTCAGATGATCTAACACCAACGGTAAAACAGAAAAACCCAAAAAAATGATGAACAACAGAAATGACATGGATCTCCGGCCCAAAGGCGCTGAGAAACATGAAAACATCATTGGCGCTGAAACCGAAGGAACATCGACGACATGCAAGAATCGCCGGAAACGACATTGATTGCCAGATTTCTCTCTCACTGCAGTTTTCGTTAGTCTAGAGGATAACAAAAAGTCAGATGGTTCTCTCTCCAGTGAAGCATTTGATAAAGTGAAGAAGACGCGTGGGAAAAGGAGGAAGCGACAACAATTGAGCATGGGCTAAACAAAACAGAGACACGACTAAAAGGGAAAATGGAAACATATAAAGGAACTTGAAGTGTCAATGTTTACAAAGCAGAGGGTTCAAATCTGAAAATGGCACCGACTTTTAACTTTAAGATAGACAAGTTGGAGGAATCAACGGAATCTGTTTCTATACAACCAGTTCTTTGAGTCTGCAGGTTTAGATTATAAATTTACTATTTAACCGCCAATGTAGTGCTGCTGTATTGAGTAGAGGTGGCAACATTGGGCGGGTTGGAAAGGTTGGGTCATGGGTCAAACGGGTTTAGTAAAAGTCAAAACGGGTTGGGTTGGGTTAGAAAGATCTGTGTATACATGTTTATGTCCTTTTTTATGAATGCTAATAAGTTTTGATTCAAACAACCCGAAACCTGTTCTGACCAGGACCCGTTCTGACCCAGACCCGTTCAGACCCGGACCCGAGCTGACCCGGAACCGTTTCGACCCGAACCGAAAAACCCTTTTTTTTATAATTGACCCGTTTTGACCCAAACCCATTTTGATCCGAACCCGTTTTGACCCATGATCCGACCCGAACCGACCCGTTTGCCAGGTCTAAACAACACAGTAAAACAAAATTCTTATGATTTCATTTGTCAGAATTAATTTCATATCTTTTAAATATTTATTAAATAAGAAAAATCGATTCAGAAGAATAGCAGATGAAAAAAAAAAGTCTAAAGTAAACCAAAGAATTCAGCCCGAAAATAATTGAAACTGATTAAGCTTATTGTTGCTATCAAGATGTATATATATCCAGAATACAAACCATTTCCTATCTCAGTAACCATAATTACATCTTCTAATTGCATAACTTCTTAACCTATCGATTTTAATTCGTGTTGATGATGCGTACGTATCTAGGGTTTAACATGTTACTGAATCATATGAACAACAATGCAAATAAAAAGAAGAGGATTAAAGAATTGATGAAGATTACCAGGTGCGTGATCCAGGACCGTAGGTCTTAGGGTGAGAGTTCCAGATGTTTGAGTGGCCCATCGTTAGCAGATCGGTAAGGAGCTGATAGCCGCAGTGGATCGAGTTCGAGTTCAGCGCCGGTAAGGGTTTGCCAATGAATGAAGATGTGTGGTACTAGTATTTATATGGATCCCCTGCCACAGGTTAAAAAATTTGGTGGTGATCGGTGGCGTTTGCCACCGACTTTGAACTTTAAGTAATAGGGTAATATACATTTACTTATAATTTATAACTGTAATTTAGTTAAATCAAGGATATCAAGGATTTTTGTCAGTGACGGACCCAGAAATTATTTGCAAGGGGCGTGGAGGAGGGGTTGAACCAAATTTTTAAGGGGTGCGGTCAGGTTTTTTGGCCTAAAAGATACACTATTTTTCTTTTCAATGGGTGCACCTGCCCACCCACAAGAACACATAGGTCCGCCCCTGATTTTTGTTACGAGTCATTTCTTCTAGAAGAGCAAGTTGCTTCAAATGTAATAACGATTTGGTGAAAATCAAATATGGCAAAGTATTACTCGAGTAAAAAATACAAGTTATAATCACAAGAAAGCTATACAATATGCAAGTTCTAATAATATACAACATTCATCAACATCATGTCATTCTGTATAAGTACCTGACCTTCACTCAAAACTTATAATACAATAAAAGGTTCAACATCAATGTGCTCTCATCCAAACATCTAAGTATATGGAGAGCCCATACCATATACATATTGCATGATTATGCAGGCAACGCAAAACTCGGTAGACACCAACTTGGTGGATCCATCACCAAACACACGTCATTTTTCTCAAAATCAGCAAGCTGCATCATAAACAATTATTATAATTCGTTCTTGGAATAAAAAATGCAGAAATTTTTAGCTAAAATAAAGTTAAAAAGAGCGTATACCTTCTCGTTACAGTGAGGGCAATAGTGATATTTGTGCCAAAGGCAATCCATTGAAGGACAAAGAAAGCATACTCCAAGAAAGAATGGTGTCATGCAACCAACAACAGCAGCCAGACTAGGCTTTGATCTATAAGACATTGTTCAATAAAGATCAGTCAGAAAGTTTGCAACAGTGAAGTATGTTTAGTAACATCTGGTTCTCAATTTTTCATGATTACAACCCACTCAACAATAAAAGAAGATATCTTTAATCATGTTTAAAGATCATAAAAATGTTCGAATACCCTACAACAACGCTTCTGAAAAACAAACAGGGTTAGGATTTCCCTCAAGAAATTCGTTCAAGAAATCAAGTCCATATTGTCATCCCGTAAGCAGGACATGAAAAAGAACATCAAATCTAAAGTAAATAAGTAAAAATACAGCGCGTATAAGAGGTACCAAGAGTAAACCTCTTCATGTAGCAAAATGTTAGTTAACTTTATGTTTAAAAACATCACAAGTTGATTTCTTATTGCTTTTCCTCTGATAATAATAATCAAACGCAATGCAGTCTGCACCAAAATATAATTAATAGATCGCAGTGTCTCTTCTAAAAAATGTCCAAGATTTTAAGTTTCCTGAACCAAAATATTAAGAGAAAATTATGAAAGTAGCCCTTTTTCTAGTTGTATTATACCGCTATGATCCGGGGGGGCCGCTAGAGTGATCCCACTCCACAAGCTAGCCTAGCCCTATAGCTGCCTGGCGGTGAATACCCACTCACGCATATAGCCATAAGACAAGTGAATCTTTAGTCGCATATCTACTTCTACTCACGTATCAGCCTTTACATCTTAGGCCAGGCGATAAAGCCCCCTGCTTATGTGGCGCTTACATGGCGTAATAAAGCCCCTAGGACTTTAAACCACACCCTCTAGCCTTATAATAGTTCAAACATTATCAAATTCACATATTTACGTTTACTACTCGTGTTTCTCAGGGTTATATACACGACTAAAAAGTTGCATATCTCATGGCTATAACTGTAAATTTGTTCCAACATGACAACAGAGTCGTAAAAATGGCTACTTTGGCGATTTTCTCTAAATTAAACTCCAACTTGTGGCTAGATTATCGAACTAACCCTTCATAAGCCATACAAAACAAGAAACCCAAATTCTTAACAGTTTCAAAATTACCTATAACACCAATTTTTCATCAAAATAAATCATTGAAACTACATTAACAGTTAGTTTTGTATGTAGAATGAATACCTGACGGTGGTGAGACCGGAGCTGCCACAAAAGGCGCAGTTAACTGGAGCAGGGGTATCTCTGTAAATAGTCTGCTGAATTGGAATACCTTTGGGGTCGCCGTAAACGGCGTTAGGTGGGATCTGGCCGGCCTGATAGGGGTTATGTCCAACGTAGTATTGCGGCTGTGGAGGTTGATAGTTGGAGTTGTAAGGGATCCCCATCACCGGTTCCTCGTTCTTCTTCTCCATCTCCGATTGATTGATTATACACAACGCGTTTTTGGGGGTTTGTTGAGACTAAATGAGGGGTTATATAGATGGAATGTCGGCGGCCAGAAATGGTCATGGATGACGCTTTTTTACTTTTACAAGTCTTCTGTCCATTTTCCTGGGTCCCGGGCTTCAATCCTGAGTTCAAACCTAACGGAACGAGGGTTTACGGATTTCATTCGGTTCTCGCGTATCAGGGGGCACGGTTTTATGGCGGTTGAAAAGTCGACATTGGACATAGTCCTGAGGAGGGTCGGTTTACACGTGAGATTCTTGGCCGTTCAAAAAAAAAGTTAGGCCTCAATTCTTTCTAGAAGATGTCACATTAGCTCAATCAGTTAAGACGGCTACATCTAGCCAATACTTTTGGCTGAAATAGATGAGACAGCTTGGAAAGCGTCGACTAAGCCTACGATTTTAGATGTCGGCTGGATTAGTCCGTGCTTCCTAGGACGGCTAAATTACATGTTTGTTTTTGAAAGTCTTTAATCAACTTTGACCATTTTGGGTATTTTTTTTCTTTTTGCTAAACTTCATATTATGTAATTTTTTTTGAACCGTTTATTTTTTCCCTTAAATACTTACATCTCTTAAGAATTGAATTTGTCTTCCTATAAAAGATAATTCCTCTTGATCACTAGACTATAGTGTAAGTGGCTGGTAATTTAATTGAACACTTTTGCGCTCCACTTTAATTTCAGGATAATAAATTTACAAATACAATGCCTCATGCAGTGTCGAAAAGATACAACAAAAGTAACATATAAACAGTTACATAACTTATCCTGATTAAAATAATAGTTACAAACAGTAACGTAATTTTAATAACTATATATATATATATATATATATATTTGGAACGGCGACTTTCTTGTGTCAGGTCACCGCACTTCTCAAATTGGAGAGCCCTGCTGCCCCACTCCATTCAGACTATGTTGCCTTAACCGGTGTCACACCCCAACCGATGACAGAAACATCGGGACATGGCACTGAGCGAAACAGATTGTCCAGAAGTTTCCATAACAATTATCATTACCAATTAATTTAAAGTAACATGTCCCATACCATGTCTTAAAAGATAATACAATTATTACAGACAAAATCTAGGCAAACAGTTATGTTCCGACAACTCAGATTTCATTTGTACAGACAACTATTTGTTGGCCTCTAAGGTCTTATTCTAGCCTCGATTTCCTAGCAGATAAGCATCCTAAGCACCTGTCACATACGTTAAAGTAAAAGTCAATAGACATAGTGTAAAGGTGAGCATACAAGTTTGATAATAGCATAATAGAGTTCGAAATCGTTTACGCATAACCAGCACGTACGCATAGTGAAATGAAGCACGTTAGTTATCGACATAGATCTATCGATACCAATGACTGCGGGTTGACTGCCCAAGGCAGTTCGTAATACATGACCACCATTGTAATCCATGCAAATAATTGTCCTTAACAAACCCCGAGTGAACGGGTGCTGAGTCCAAACTAATAGTACTATCGTTGCTAAGGCAGGTAGACAGCATTCCATGTGTAAACATAATAAACAAGCATTCATTAAGCCACATATAACATGCAGGAATGGTTAGCGTTTAAATAGTATTGAGTAGTGTGTTCGATGTGATTTCAATATTGGTAACGTATGTAACACCCAAAAGTGCATAAAGCAAAAAGGGATCGAGTATACTCACAGCGATTGATGGATTGAAGGGAGCGCTAGAGAGTAGGGTTAGCCTGATCAGAACGATAGCATAAATATAAGCGACGCGCGAAACGATTCAAAGTGTAAGTGGCTCGGACAACAGTTCGGTCGGATGGTGATCCGATCGGACGGCCAGTTCGTGCGGAGGACAATCCGTTCGGATGGTTATCCGGTCGGACGGTAGTCCGGTCGGATGACTATTCTAGTGGATCGTTTCTTTCTATGAGAAGGATGTGTCTGTGTATGATGGCTTGAACTTTGAAGTTTTCGTTGTAGCATTTTGAAAACATTGAAGTATCTCTACCTTTCAGGTCGGTCGGTCGTCCGATCGGACGGCGACTCGAATGGCGAGGTTCCTCAGTGAGAACAAGTTCACAGCAGGGTGGTCACTCGGTCGGATGCCCATCCGTCCGTGTGGCAACCCTGTTACTGAACATGTTGAAAATTGTTTAAGTGTTGAAGTCCCAATGTCTCATGACTCGGATGGCTGTCCGATCGGATGGTAGTCCGGTCGGACAACAACTCGTTCAACAGCCAGACTTCAATCGTTGGCAATATAGTTAAGTGTGGGACCCAAGGTGCAAGTCGTTCGGACAGCCGGTCGCTCGGATGGCTGTCCGTTCGGACAGTAATCCGATCGGACGGCACTCCGTCCTGGTTGTTCCGTTCGTCTTACACTTGGCCGTTTTGATTGTTTGTCGTGTTATCGAGATATTTTGGTAACGTGTTAAGCAACAGAAACCTCGTCAATACTTGGTGCTCCTGATCGGACAGGAATCACCCAAACCCGATCAGTGGACGGTTCGAGACGATGTTCCACGTTTAACCCGGAATCGATAATCTCGTGGATAGAATACGGATCTTGAATCAACACAACCACAGTAATGAGTAGTAAGCCGACACAAGTTCCGATTCTATCGGTTTTGAGTGCATTGAGTGTAAAAGAGTTGAAAGAAAGTTGGGAAACCATCTTTCAATCCTTTTCCTTGTAAATATGTTTAGATCTTTGAAAGATCTTCGTTTGTTTATGTGGAAATCGGTTAAATCTAAGTTGTTCTTGGTGGATTGAGGCCAAAACATGAAGTTCTTCAAGAACACATGATGACGTCATCCTGGAACACCTTGAATCTTGTTGATTTCACGGTTAAAAGTTAAGATTCAAAAGATAGAAAGGTGTAGGAGTGCGTGTAGATTAAGGAAGTACAAGATTTAGGACGAGATCTTACCGGGATTGCGAGAAATCAGAGAAAAAGCGAGGAAAACGAGCTGGTCGGACGTCACTTGCCAAAAGTGGGAAGAATGAAAGTGACATGGGGTATTTATAGGATACCCAAAGTGGAAAGGGGCTGGCTGGCCGGTCGGATGGCATCTCGCCCGGATGGCAATCCGGTCGGATGTCATCTCGGTCGGATGGCAGCCTGGCACCTTGATCAAGTGACACCCCGGTCGGATGGCAATCCGGCCGGATAGCACTTGGTTCGAGTGTTCGGTGCGACGATTTTTGCTGTTTCGATTGCGATTGCGAGCGTCGCGATTCGATAGATTTTCCTAGTCAAATTACTTTTAATCCCAACTACTCATATCTCGCACTGTCTCTTCTCCACCAATTATTATACCATTTCGATTGCGATTGAGTTCGATTGCGTTTGAGTTTCGATTGCGATTCGATTGATTACCACGACATAACATAAATAAACATGCACAAGTAACACATAAGGCACACACACACGTATAACAATAACCAAAATGCGTAATTCGAGTTGCGAGTGCGATTGCGATTCGATGTTGATTAAATTAGATTGATTAGCGTTTAGTTGACTTTATCGCATTGTTACTTCCTATAGTTCACAGTCGTAAGTCGATTAAATAGTGAATAACACACGTCGATTATTGTGATTATTGACACTTACTCCACATAATACAACTAAAGCAAAAAAGTAAAATAGACTAATTACAAGTTAAAGAAGTCAAAACAGGAATTGAGCAATGAAGGGGTAAGGTCCCAAAGACCTTGTTACAAGTACTTAGGACCATACCACAACCTCGTCTTTCAGCCCCTTTTTGAACTTGCGCGGCCGCGCACTGGTCCTACAAAGAAGGCTTAAGAGACAGATAGCAGACAACACTTGCACGCCAAAAGGAAATCATAAATCCTTGCGCTTTCCTCCATAAACAAAGGATGAAAATCCTAAGTTAAACACTTCCGCCTAATAATATCCAGACTTGGATATTATTTACCCAACTGGTGCCACACGATAAAGAGTCACACAGGATTATGGCAATAACCTCCTAGAAGGACCCAATCGTGCACCACTAAACGGTTACAACCGTCTGGACACGTGTCATCACCTCAGGCATCCCTGAAATCACGATGATGGCATGAGATTATAGGGAAACCTCCACTTGATCACTTTCCACGTGGCAAACCCCCAGCCATAGATCTAAATAGCGATCCGTGTGCACTCACGTCGGATCGAGAAGCTTAACGGAAGGAAATGTAACCACTTATGGGGTTAGCATCTTCCGTCAACATTTCACCAACGAGTTTTCCCGCCCAAAACTCTCGGCTATAAATATGAGAACGATTCAGGTATGAAATTCAAGTTACACACACTTCGTCAATACTTCTTCTTCTTCATAAACACATACTTATTCTCACACCGGAGTCGGGTCAAGGAGAGAACCCCTCTTCTCCCCTTGACGAGGCTAACGGTGCTTTGTTTTGCAGAGTTTACCGGAGAAGAAGGTCAGTAGCATCGAATCAAATGAGAGAGAACAACCCCCTTTTATGCAGATCCAAACCCCCTAGATAATTTGATTCCGGTCAATTATCTAGTGTTTCTTCATTGGCGCCCACCGATTTCTCTGTTTTTTCAGTTTTGTCTCGTTTCGATTCAATTTCCCTCATTTCTCTGATTTCACATGGCAGAGAATTCATCACCTCACCCATCAGGTCCTCGGTCTGAATTCAAGGGTTCTACAACCCCAAATACTCAGATCGACGGAATCGTGGGAATCAACAAAAGTAACAGTCACTCGGATGAAAAGAATTTCTCAGATCAGCTCAAAGAGAGAGCCCCAGAATACTGGTTCGACAGATATCAGATTGCTTTAAACCAATTTTTCACACAGATTCACAGATCTGAGTCCCCAAACACCAGATCTGATACTCTGCAAAAAAGCAGTGGTACCATCGATACTATAGTATTGGACCCACAGATACCTTATCAGTGGGACATCCAATCTAACAGTTATGCCAGGATAATTCCAGAACCAGAAGGTACCAATGGTCAGACAGCCAAACCAAAACAAGTAAACATGGTACAAGGAGGCCCTTCACGAAGGCCAAACAAACGACACCATGATCAACATTGGCGAGAACAGCAAGTCGTGTTTCCTGTTGTTCCTGGAGGTCCTCAGGAAGAGCGACCAGTAATTATTACTGGTATCTTCGGCCATTATCGAACGGACTATATGTTCATAGATCCAGGAAGCTCGATGGATATCATATACGAGCAGTGCTTTAAACAACTCGATCCAGAAGACAAAGCACGTCTGGAGCCGGTCGATTTTCCTCTTACCGGATTTTGCAATGAAGCTGTATTCCCGTTAGGGCAAATAGCATTTTCTGTGACTCTATCTGATGGCTAACATTCGCGCACAGTCACAGTAAACTTTATGGTCATGCCGGCAACATCACGCCATGATGTTTTGCTCGGAAGAAGGTCGCAAAGGGAATTCAGCATGATTATTTCCATTCCACATGCTGCATGCGGATTTCCAACAGAAACTGGAGTAGCAATTCTATACTCAAGCAAGGAAGTCATGTACGTAGATGACGAGCCACCAGCAAAGGTGGCCAAACCTTCAACATCAAACGAGCCGGAGAAGTGGGTTCTGAACGATGAATATCCAGAACAGACTATCCTGTTAGGACACGCCGTTTCCCCAGCAACACGAAAACAATTAAAAGAATTACTGTCCAACAACAAAGACATATTCGCCTGGTGCCCAGCAGACATGACTGGGGTTCCGCGCGATATATCACAACATTGTCTGAACATCCGACCCTCAGCAGAACCTGTTGCACAGGGGAGGCGCAGCTTCAGCGACAAGAAAGCAAAAGCCATGGACGAGCAAGTGACAGAGCTACTTAATGCCGGAATCTTGCGCGAGGTTCAATACCATACATGGGTCGCCAACCCAGTAATGGTCCAAAAACACAGTGGCGGATGGAGAATGTGCGTCGACTTCAAAGACCTGAATAAAGCATGCCCAAAAGATTGCTACGCGCTTCCTGAGATAGACAAAAAGTTGACTCTCTAGCGTTATTTCGATGGAAGTGCTTTCTTGACTGTTATAAAGGTTATCATCAGGTCCAAATGAAAGAAGAAGACGAAGACAAAACCGCATTCCGCACAGACAAGGGCATCTTCTGTTACACAAAAATGCCCTTTGGCTTACGCAACGCAGGCGCAACGTACCAGCGCCTAATGGACACAGTCTTCAAATGCGATATCGGAAAGACAGTTGAGGTATACATGGATGACCTAGTCATCATGAGCCACGAGGAAGATACAATGCTCGCAAATATTCAGTGCACGTTCGATTCTTTACGCAGCGTAAACTTAAAGCTCAACCCAACGAAATGTTCCTTCGGAATGGAAGAAGGGAAATTTATGGGTTTCATAGTAACAAGTAGGGCTGTAAACGAACCGAACGTTCAGCGAACAGTTCGTGAACCGTTCGGCGGGAAGTTCGTTTATGTTCGTTCGTTTAATAAACGAACAAACATGAACAAGAAATTCCGTTCGATTAGTTAAATGAACGAACATGAACAGAGGTCTCGTTCGTTCGATTGTGTTCGTGAACGTTCGGTAAGGTGTTCGTGAACGTGTTCGTGAACATTCGTTGCTTTGCGTTTGTTTATGTTCGTATGTTTGTGTTTTAATTGAAGATCTTTGTACCTTCTTATATTTTATATGTACTTTTTATATTATTAAACTTTTATTTATTTTATTACCCTAACAATTAAACTAGGAAACCCACTTTCACCTTGTTTATGCATCATTTACCTTTCATTTCTCATTATTTACATTGGCGAATACGATCGACCTTTGTTCCATAATAAGGGATTCAAGTTCGAGTGCTACTCTCTGGGCCATCTATCTTTATCCTTCGTCGCGTTCGCCAATTTTATTTTTGTTCGTGAACCGTTCGCGAACACGCTCATTTCCTTAATGAACGAACACGAACATAAAATCTCGTTCGGTAAGTGTTCATGAACCGTTCGTGAACACATTTATTTCCTTAACGAACGAACACGAACAAAGCCTTGTTCGTGTTCGTTCGGTTCGTTTACAGCCCTAGTAACAAGGGATGGTTTTAAAGTAAATCCGGAGAAAGTGCAGGCCATCCAGTTAATGCATCACCTGCAACAATAAAAGAGATGCAAAGACTCGCCGGACGTCTAGCAGCCTTGAACAGATTCTTGGCAAATCATGCAGCAAAGTCCTATCCATTCATTAGCACACTACGAAATTGCGCCAAGAAAACCCACTTCCAGTGGACACGAGAAGCGGAAACAGCCTTCAAACAAATGAAAGAATATTTAATTCAGTTGCCGACGCTAACAGCACCACGAGAAAAAGAGCCGTTGATCTTATATTTATCTGCTGCGGAAGTAGCGGTAGGCGCAGTATTAATGGTAGAGCGAGAAAACATCCAGACTCCAATCTACTACATAAGCAAGATGCTCACTGGCCCAGAGACACGATACTCAATAATAGAAAAACTAGTCTTAGCGCTAGTACATGCATCACGATGCTTACGTCGGTATTTCTCTGGTCATGTTATCACAGTTCTCACTAATTACCATTTAGGTCAAATCTTATCCAAACCCGATGTCGCGGGAAGATTGGCCAAATGGGCTATTGAGCTCGGAGGATACAATATCCTATACAGACCGCGACCGGCAATCAAGGGGCAAGTTCTAGCAGATTTTGCCACAGAAGTTCCTATAGACAAAGTCCAAGAGTGCGAGGCAATCCAGAACCCTATTCCTGTTTTCGGCGATAGGTTCTGGACTTTGCACACATATGGTGCTTCCAACGATGACGGAGCAGGTGCGGGTCTTCGACTGGTCAGCCCAGATGACCACGAACTTACCTATGCCATACGCCTGGATTTCCGAAGTACAAACAATGAAGCAGAGTATGAAGCGTTCTTAGTAGGTCTCCGCTTAGCACTTAAAATGGGGGCAAGAAACCTCGAAGCTAACGTCGATTCAAAACTGGTGGCCGAACAAGTTAATGGGCACTATGATGCAAGAGGAGAAGCTATGGCGTTATACCTTGAGCAAGCGCGAATGTTAATCAACCAATTCCAAACGTTCAAGGTCAATCACATAAACAGAAGTGAAAACAAGCACGCAGATGCATTAAGCAAACTGGCCGCTACCAGCTTCAGACACTTGGCAAAAGAAGTGCGCATCGAGGTATTGTCCAACCCTTCCGTCCCTCTCCAACAAGTAAACGTCATAGAGATCGGCAATCCATCCTGGATGTCTCCGATCATTCTGTACTTACAACATGGGAAACTTCCGGAAGGGAAGGCAGAAGCCCGGAAAATCCAGAATAAGGCAATAAACTACGAAATGGCGGAGGGGATTCTATATCGGAAATCGTTCATGGGACCACTCCTGCGCTGTGTTGATAAAACAGACGCACAGTACTTAGTGAGGGAAATCCATGAAGGATTGTGCGGAATACACGCCGGACCGCGCATGGTAGTCGCCAAAATAATGAACGCAGGCTATTACTGGCCAGGAATGCATGTAGATGCGGTCGATTTACTACGAAAATGCGCAGCTTGCCAGCGCCACGCGCCAAAAACGCTTCGCCCAAAGAATCCACTCGTTCCAGTTACGTCCGCCTGGCTCTTTCAGCAATGGGGCATTGATCTTGTCGGTCCATTCCCAGACGCGCCGGGTGCAGTAAAATTCATAATTGTGGCAGTCGACTATTTCACAAAATGGGTCGAAGCCAAGGCACTAGCCTCAACAACGGCAATGGTAATTCGCAAATTTATATGGGAACATATTATTTGCAGATTCGGATTACCATTGCGCATCATCTCCGACAACGGCACTAATTTCGCCTCAGAAGATCTTCAAAAATGGTTCAAAGAAATGAAGATCGAGCACAAATTTGCCTCTGTGGCGCATCCACAAGCAAATGGCCAAGTTGAGAGCGTTAACAAACAGATCGTCGATGGCATAAAAGCGCGACTCGGGACAGCGCGCAGAGGATGGGTCGATGAACTCCCCAGCATCTTATGGGCACACCGCACCATGCCAAAAACCAGCACTGGGGAAACCCCGTTCAGTCTGGTCTATGGATCAGAAGCGGTAATACCAGCAGAAATTGGTCTTCCATCACCGCGCATGCTAGCCATGGAAAGACAAAACAACGAGCAAGAATGAAGAATGGATTTAGACCTTCTAGAGGAAAGGCGCGAGAACGCCGCCATCACAGAAGCAAGGTACAAATCCAAACTTGAAAAATACTATAACGCGCGTGTACGCATGTGCACTTTCGTCCCGGGAGACTTCGTTCTACGCGACAATGAAGCTTCTAACGCGGAAAAACCAGGAAAATTAGCGCCAAAATGGGAAGGACCATACATCATTAATGAGGTTCTTGGCAAAGGTGCTTACACTCTAAAGAGAATTGATGGGACATTAGTTCCTCGCACTTGGAACGCGCAGCAGTTGCGCAGGTGTTACATATAAACCAAACCATCCCGCCAAAGATAAAAGTATACAGGCAATGTATTTCTTTTTTTTTTGCACTTTGTATTATTGGCCTTGCGCCCTTATTAATGCAAGCATCATCCTTCCACATGTTACTGTTTGTTACAAATTGCATATAATTCTTTTGGTTTACGCAAAAACAATATGGTACGCCTCATGAACAGTCTAAAAAGGGTACAACCTTGCATATTTTAGACAAACGTTCACACATGAGCACAATACCATCCTCATTCGCTCTACCTATTCAAAGCAATTAAACATATGCAACATATTGTAATCCAAACACAAACTAAACGCTTACATACACAGCAGTGTATCAAAAAATATATACATATTTCATCAAGTGGAGTATAAATAACCATCCACAAAGATCACGAAAGTGATCTTCAAAAAAAAATTTTAGTGGCAAGACCAACATATTTATAAACATCAAAAAAAGGGAACACACTGTTCTCCAAACCTAACCTAATCCGCACTAGGACCATCATCAACAATCGGCAACTGATCACCACGGCGGTTCTTCCAGCGACAGTAAACCAGTTGACAACCACCCTTCCGAATCATCGGAAAGCGGGACATCAGGTCGTCAGCAGATAGTACACCGACCTCTTCATCAACAACACCCTTTTGCCGGAAAGCTTTAGAATCGAAACCGGCAACCATTAAAGAATCAGAATTGAACGGCTCTTTTTCCCTGTCAGTTACTAATGGTGGTGAACCAGCAAGAAGCAAGAGACCCTCAGCAGCCTCGTAGATCCTTAAGATATCTAAAAGTCGCCGGGTACGAAAGGAACTTTTCGCCTTCATATTTTTCAAAGTAAGGAAGAAGATAAAGAATCCTCAAATGTATATATAGAGGAACCAAACTCCGGGAAAAGGAAAAGCTCAATCACCATGATTAACTGTCAAGAACGCCCCTTCTGAACGACGCTACAGGACCTAGGGTCATATCCCCATAAATGAGGTCTGACAAAGCGTCAATACGTATCCCAAGGTAAGAAGGAAACGTATCGCAAATACTAATTTTTTATTACAAATTGATGTCACCAAGCGTCAGGTCATGATTACAAAAGGGTCAAATCAAAGGGAAAAATCACATTTTCCCTTAAAAAAAGTTTTTAATAAGCAAAGTAAATCTTCTCATAGAAGATTCCCTACTTTCGCGCCAAAAAGCTTTTCCCTCTCATAAGTCCAGTGCTCCACTTACTTGCATAAAAGCAACACTAGACTGGGGGGACTTGAAGGGGTAAGGTCCCAAAGACCTTTTAACAAGTACTTAGGACCATACCACAACCTCGTCTTTCAGCCCCTTTTTGAACTTGCGCGGCCGCGCACTGGTCCTACAAAGAAGGCTTAAGAGACAGATAGCAGACAACACTTGCACGCCAAAAGGAAATCATAAATCCTTGCGCTTTCCTCCATAAACAAAGGATGAAAATCCTAAGTTAAACACTTCCGCCTAATAATATCCAGACTTGGATATTATTTACCCAACTGGTGCCACACGATAAAGAGTCACACAGGATTATGGCAATAACCTCCTAGAAGGACCCAATCGTGCACCACTAAACGGTTACAACCGTCTGGACACGTGTCATCACCTCAGGCATCCCTGAAATCACGATGATGGCATGAGATTATAGGGAAACCTCCACTTTATCACTTTCCACGTGGCAAACCCCTAGCCATAGATCTAAATAGCGATCCGTGTGCACTCACGTCGGATCGAGAAGCTTAACGGAAGGAAATGTAACCACTTACGGGGTTAGCATCTTCCGTCAACATTTCACCAACGAGTTTTCCCGCCCAAAACTCTCGGCTATAAATATGAGAACGATTCAGGTATGAAATTCAAGTTACACACACTTCGTCAATACTTCTTCTTCTTCATAAACACATACTTATTCTCACGCCGGAGTCGGGTCAAGGAGAGAACCCCTCTTCTCCCCTTGACGAGGCTAACGGTGCTTTGTTTTGCAGAGTTTACCGGAGAAGAAGGTCAGTAGCACCGAATCAAACGAGAGAGAACAACCCCCTTTTATTCAGATCCAAACCCCCTAGATAATTTGATTCCGGTCAATTATCTAGTGTTTCTTCAAGCAAGGAGAGACATATTGCAATTAGCAATCTTGTCTTCCTTTGACTTCAATCTTGACTTTGACTTTGACTTCAGAAACACGGGGTGTTACAACCGGGCCTACGCTGGCTTCTGAGTTTGGCTTGGGCGTTCCACCGGAAACCCATACAGCCGACTACCATTTGGCAGTCGTTGTGCCACCACAAGAGCTGAACACTCTCTTGTGTATCACACGGTGAGACAAAAACCCGGGTGGGCTCAGGACTGAACCTAGCACTTCTATAAAGAGGCTAGATTATATCCATCATTGCCTAATCCACCAAGTGCAGATTGAACTTACGTCTCAATTGTAGAACCCAAGCCTTCCTATAATTATAAATTTAAAATTATTTTTGCTTTTTATCCCTTGGTTGGTATACAAATCTATTATTTCAATTTTTTTTTAATTATTGTGGAGGTGATGAGAATAAGTACAAGGGCAATATTGCCAATTGAATGAAATGTTTCTAAGAAAATAAATTGACAACTTTGTAATTTCTTGTACGGGCTATGAATGGCGAAGGAACTACGAAGAAAAGACATCGAAATTTCAAAAAGCTCTAGAATTCGTGATTAAGAATAAAATATTGCCTTTGAAATTTTGCATGGTTCCATCTGGAACATCCATTTAGATCCTATGGATGTGGTATTTCCAACATATACGTTTACAAGCTTTGGGAATAGTGTCAGGCAGCTACATGCTTGGGAATAGCTGCCTGGCACTTCCCTATTGGACCAACCTGTTTTTAATTTAATTTTATTTCTATCTTAAAATTTTGGTTTCATCCTTTGTTTAAAATTACGTTTTCGCCCTTAATTCAAAATAAAATTATATTTTTGTCCTGTCTCAAAATTTACACTTTTGCCATTAGTTCAAAAACTCATTTCTAATTCTATTCCCAGTTTAAATTTACGGTTTCGCCATCCGTCTAAAATTACGCTTTTGCCCCCCCCCCCCCCCCTTCAAAATAAAAATATGTTTTTGCCCCTACCTCAAAATTACGATTTTGCCCCCAACTCAAATTTACGTTTTTGCACACAGTTCAAAATAAAATTATGTTTTTCCCCATAGCTCAAAATTATGATTTTGCTCTCAGTTTAAAATTATGATTTCGCCCCCAGTTCAAAATATTTTTACGATTTTGCCCTCTGTTCAAAATTAAGATTTTGCTCTCATTTCAAAAAATACGATTTCTCCCCCAGTTAAAATTATGATCTTGCCATCGTTTTACTTTTTTTTTTTCAAAACTATAGTACTGTTTTATTTTGCTTGGTTGACTCAATGTAACTTTTATTGTGTCGAGCAGTTGTCTAACGCTCGCTCATTGGTCCTGACAAATTAGTATTTTACCCCCAGCTCAAAATTACAGACCTGTTATTGTTTTAATTTTTTTAGCAAAACTATGGTAGTGTTTTCGTTTAATTGGTTGTCTCGATGCATTTTTTTAGATCGTTTTATAAGTAGTATGTACAAGTAACCTAAATACATGCATACATGTTATGAAACTAAGAAATATTTGATTTAACGCCCTGCAACGCGGACAGGCATAGGTGTAATTTTTATTCCTTAAGATATGCCTGGTACATGCTCATTTGTCCTGAAAAAATACAATTTTGCTCCCAGTTTAAAATTATACTCTTTCTATCGTTTTAGTTTTTTTTAGTAAAAGTATGGTAGTGTTTTTGTTTTAATTGGTTGATTCGATGTAATTTTTTTTTTTTGAGATCGTGTTATGAGTAGTATGTACAAGTAACCGAAGCACATACATACATGTACGAGAGAGAAATATTCGTCTTATTGCCCCGCAACGCGGGCGGGGCAAAAACTAGTTAGTTCTTAAATGTTCTTTTTTATAAAAAATTTCAAGGTATCTTTATACACAACGTTTTATTCATAACTTAATATGAACAAGCTATGTAATTCTTTTTAAAAGATAGACAATAAAGGTTTTTTCATACAAAATAATGCAATACGTTGACAGGACTTTTATTGATCTGTCAATGAACATCACTAGTCACTGGGGTGTTCATCGGATCGGATAACGGATTATTCGAATCAGATTATTCGGATTTGAAAATTTTAGGAACCTATCCAAAATCTGATCCGAATTGGAAATATTCACATCCGATCCGAATCTATCCGAATTTAATTCGGACCGGATTCAGATAAATCCAAATAACCCGAACTGATATCCAAATAATCCAAACTAAAGGGAATGATTTTCCAAGTTTTTTTTTAATTTTTACTCTAGTTTCTGGTTTGTAACATTTTACTAATTCAGATTCACAATACACATACAAAACCTGAAAAGTACTCTTAAAACACAAATACAAAGTTCAAACTTCAAAACACGGTCTTCTTAATATATTAGTCTTAAAACACAAATAAAAAGTTCAAACTTCAAAACATATATTAAAGCTTATTTGGTTTATTCAGACATCCGAATAACCCAAATAATCCGAATATTTTTAGTTCTAAAATCTGAATCCGGTCCGAATATCCGAACAAGAATTCGGATTCATATAGATCCGATCCGAATATCCAAATAAGATTTTGGATCGGTTTTTTCGGATTCAGATTCGGTTCAGATTTCGGATTTTCTAAACACCCCCTGATTAGTCATTTAGAAATTTAGACACATCTTACTCCTTTGCTTTCCGTTATAACAAATGGGCCCGACTACTTTTCTGAAGCAGATAGCCCAATTGCATAACTATTTGTGCCCAAAAACATGTAATTTATGTGAAATTATTTCATTAAGTTTAGAGCAAATTTTATATTTTATATAATAACAAAAGATGAATGATCTTAGGAACAGTATATCAATAGGACAATTTTAAGCTATTATTTACGATATTGCCATCATCTGTATTATTTGGAGAAGGGAGACTAGATAGAGATATGTGAGAGCGGATAGTACAAGGAGGCAGGAAATCCACCGTCTGCGACGGTGATTTCGCCTGATCTTTGGCTTCATTGACGTTTAGTTGTCATATGCGGTGGCCTACTCTCTCCATCTCTTCGCTCCTCTGATTTCCTCTTTGGATTTTTGCCCTAATTTGAGACGAGAGAGAGAGAGAGACGTGAGAGCACGATCGGCTATTGGCCCTTTCGTTGCCGGTCGTCCATGAAACTGACCATTTCTTGACGATGAGGACTACATCGATCACTGGTGCGGATGAGCGAAAGAGAACGGTGTAGCATCGACTAAGTAGGTTATTTCTATATTTTCCCAATCTTTTGGTACAGTACATTTGTTTGATAATTGTTTAAGAGAATCGAATTTCTGAGGTGGAATTTCATGTGTATAGAAACCACTGGATCTGATAATATACTGAAGTTCAATTTCTATGTCCATTTGTGATTGATGTTTGATGTCTATGTTCTTGATTGAATCTGATCTCAAAATGAGTTAATCGCAATCATTGTTTGTTTATCTGAATCCATAATTTGATTAATTTCTCAAAACGTCGTTGTTTTTTAAATGGTTGCTTCAGTTTGGACGGTTTAAGAAGCTTTTGCTTTCTGATGATCCCATCTTAGCTAAAGTTGTTATGGAATCCGGCCTTGGTATGTTCACCAATATATCTTCTCTTTTTCTTGCGGTGACCTAAAAATGGTATATTGATATATGGATATGTCCTTCACAAAACCGACAACACACTTATGAATCCGATATAGGTATATTGATATATGATACGTCTTTCACAAAACTGACAAACACACTTATCAATCCATTTCATTAGCCCCAATTTCACTTTGAGCACGATGTTTGAGATTATTTACGATCTGTGAGTTCAAATTCACGACACATGTTTGTTAATTTTTATGTTATTGATGGGTTTATTGATATGGATGATGGGTTTTTTAATGATGTTTATAACTTATTTGCTAATTTTTTGCTTCTATGTTTTTGTGCAGGATGTGATATTGAAGAATAAAATGGGCAATTTGTTCTCCAATCTGTTCCCAAGGTGAGGATTTGTCATACCTCTTTCTATATATGCATTTGATTTCATATTTTTTAATGTGTTATTTTAATTATAAAGTGAAAAATGCATTGTAAATTAGATGTTATAAGTCGTTACATTATTTTGCTGTCATAGATGCATAAAATGCTTCTTCACATTATCTTAAAAACTGGTCACTAAAACTGAAAAAGATCTTGCTCCTTTAACTATCAGATGTGGGACTGGGTTTTCTATTTATATGTGCATTATCACTTAATTTTAGTTGTATCCCGGGTTTGTAATCATTAACTAATTTGTAAGAACAATGACATACTTTTATCAATTTAGTCTTTATTATTTCTTTTTCTGTAATAACATACAAATGTTTCTTTCTGCAAGTATATGAAGAATATTAATCAAGTTCATGAGTAAGAATATTAATTATCTTCATTGTCTTTATGTGTTTAGACACTCTCTATTTAGGAGAGGCCCATAAATGGAACCAAGAAGATGGATCAAAAGAGGGTTGCGAACAAGCAAGATACTGTTGGTAATTGATTTATTGCATGATGTTTTTGTTGAATTCCAGGTTATATACAACTTTCCTAAACTTATATGTTAACAAATGTTGAGATTCACATCTAGAAAGCTAAACCTAAACTATAGTTCTTTATTGAGGAACTGGTACATACGATCTTATTGTTAATCAAAGACTAAACATAGAAACAGATCAGGTAATGAGTGAAACGAATTGGGGTCAAAGGTACCCAACTTTTAATACAAAGATTGACTTGGTGACATCCTTGATTTAACTTGAGCTATGTGATCTTAATTTTACGACTCCCTCGTCCGCAACGTGGGGTCAACATTGGTACCAATACCATATTCGTTTTTATGATTTTTTCTCAACGTTCCGGTATGAAATTTCGCTGAGCACAGAGTTTTATCACAATAAATATATTTTTTTTTGTATCATAAGATATTCCGAGTCCAGGTATCATAGCGGTACCGTAACAAACTGAAACAATATCAATCGAACAACACCGGTATCGGTATAGATATTTTTCTTTATGGTTATCAATCGATGTAAAACACATGTTGATTGCTATGCTAAGTGTCGGTATCAAGCTATCAAGCTGGTATTGTAATGAACCGAATCGATACTGACCGAAAACCCGCCGCGAAGCGCGAGGAATCCTACTAGTTTTAAATAATTTATGTGAAATTATTTCCGTTCCAAACCAGATGCTACTCTTCCGACCAAAGGGACACTACGTAACCCTAATAAAAACACAAAAAATAGCATTTACCCTTTGAAAAATCAATAGACTTTCGAATAGTAAAACAAATAATGGCATTTACCCTTTGAAATTTGTTATCTGATTTTAAAATCAATAATAGTAAAACAAATCATACGATCATAAAAAAACAAACAAACAAAAGCATCATATATTAGACAAGATACATCAATACGAGATGATAGTACGTATTTTTGATATGTCCAATACTCCAATATAAGATAAAAATAACTAACTTTATTTATTATTAAAATAATTTTACGTAACCATTTACTTTTTTTTATATAAAAAGGTTTTCTTACGTAAAAATACCTAATTCAAAGCTTTATTTTACGTTCCCGCATTACTTAAGGATAGGGATGGCAAAAAATTTCGAGCCCGACGGGTATGAAATTAGTTTTAAAAAAAAATTACGGGTATGAGTTAGATGATACCCGGCTCGATTACCCGAAACCACATATCAGTTTACATGAACACATGCCCCAAAATATTTTATTTTTATTTTCCCTTAAATCCATGTCTATAAATTATTTATATTAATAGGTTCATCGTATTTTAATACCCGATGCAATTATAAAAGATATATGTATGTAATGTATCATATTTTAAACTAGTAATAGAGCTTGCGCTTCGCGGCAGGTCGTACAAGAATGTTGGCGAGAATGTATTTATTACATAATATGTCAATGAGTTATTATAGACGATGAAGGCTTTAGTATAAAGGATTGTAACAATAAACAATCAACATGGTTAAGTAAACATGTCTAGACTTAAAAGTTAACTTTAGCTATAATAAGGTAACTAAAAAAATAATTAAATTTGTTGCCTGGTATATTAAAGGGTTAATTACACCATGTATGCTTTAATCTAAATGACAATAAAAATAGGCAAGCAACATAATTAAATAATATATCTACAGTTAAAAGTTAGCTTTAATTATAATAAGTTCAAATAAATAATAAAATAAAATAAAACTAAACTTTTATAAAAGATAAAAGAACAGAGTTTTGTTATAAAAAAGAAATCATTAATTATATTAAACTTCAAAAGTCGTATGATAATTCAATTAAAGTTCAGGAGTCGAAGCGTAACGAAAAAATTATTATTAAACTTTCGTATGATAAATCTATTAAAGTTCAACGGTATAAACGTAAATCTTTTACAGAAAAGAATTATTAGAGTTCAGGGGTTAGGGGTTGTGTTATTACTTTATCAAAGTTTAGGGTTAAAAATGTAAATTAGTTAAAACTAAAAAAAAAGCAATAACTTACTTACATTAACCAAATATAAAATTAGAAAAAAAAAAACAAAAGAAGCAATACATTGACCAAATACATGTTATCATTATTCACATTTAATTTTGTTAGTATATACAATTGTGATAGTTATTATATAAATTATACTAGTTTTTTTGACGTCGCGCGTTGCGGCGAAACTAAGCAAACAATAATGTAAAACAAACGTGATTTGAAAATAAAACATGTTGTTTAGAAAGGCAAACCATTAGAATGGTTTAGTTTATCATTGTACCGTTTTATGATACCAAATAAATACTTTATTTTGAGTACAAGTTCGTTTTTATCAAAACTTATAACGGAATATCAAAGGAAAAAATCAAACACAACTACGTACTTAAGTTTTTAGAAAAAAAGTTATAAACATAAATTATTAAAGAAGTATCAAAATAAAAAGAATTATTAAAAAATGGTAAAGGATATATATGGTTTTAAAATAAAAAAAAATTTAAATATGTTATTAAAAGTAAATATAATAATAAATTATTATAATATATTAAATAAAAAAATAATAAAAAGCTATATTTTATTTTAAAAATAAAGTTATTATTCATTATCCTTCGTAAAAAATATATAAAAAATAATATATGTTCTAAAAAAGAAAAAAAATTAAAATTGGTAAAGCATATATATGGTTTTAAAATAAGAAAAAAAAAATAAAAAACGTGTTATAAAAAGTAAATAAAATAATAAACTATTAAAATATATTAAAAAATAATAAACAGGTATATATTATTTTAAAATTAAAGTTACTATTCATCATCCGTCGTAAACAATATATATAAAATTATGCAACTATTAAAATATTAAAAATGAAATGTATTTGAAAGTCTTAATGGTATTTTCTTTTCCAAACTAATGAGTATACCTGATACTCATGGGTATGTCTGATTCGATGTTGTAATAAGTTTTGATGCACATGTATATAAGGTGTATTGTTTGTTAAGGCACGTAATGATGTATTTAATCTAGAGTAAATTACAAGTTTTGTCCTTTATGTTTGTCCCAAATTTCAGGCGCTGTCCTTTACCTTTAAAATTGATGAGTTTTGTACTTAATGTTTCAAAATCCTACAAGTTATGTCCTTTAGGGCAAACCCAGTTAATTTTTTTTTGTTACATCTGATCATGTGCAAGGCACATGAGGGCATTTTTGTAATTTTATTTTTTTAGGGAAATTTATGTAATTAACTTAAAATAAATACCCATCATCTTCAAAAGTTGCAGACCACCACCTGCCGCCACCACCTCCCACCCTCACCTGCCGCCGACCACCACCACCTCCCACCCTCACCTGCCGCCGACCACCCACTATCTCCACCATACTCACCTCCCCACTTGTCATCTTCAACCTTCATACTCATCTGCAAATTTCAAAACTTTCCTGCAACTTATACCTTTTATACAAACTCTAAATCGAAGACAACAGTCGCAATCAAACAGATCTTCGACTTCGTTTCCCTGTTATCAAACTGAAACAAGCAATTCAGATTTTTGAATCAAACGCAACCTACAATTACTCAATTCAGATTCTTCGATGAACACTTAAATCAATCAAACATCATCTTCTTTTCGATGAACAACAACAAACACAATTACTGATGCGTGTGAAGTGTGTATATAAGTTTAAGTATATTTTAAGCCATTTTGCACTTTCTTTAGCCAAGTTTTAAATTTATAAAACACGATATTTACTAACACTAAACACACATATGGGCAAGTGCACCCATCGTGAGCGTAGTATAGTGTTGGTAAGATACCTAGGTTGTCCAAGGACACAAGAGCTTTTAGTACCGGTTTATCCTCAACGTCTAATCAAATCAAAAGTTTAGAAAAAAGGTTTTAAACTAGAAAAATAAAAACTAACTACCGGTTTATCCTCAACGTCTAATCAAATCAAAAGTTTAGAAAAAAGGTTTTAAACTAGAAAAATAAAAACTAACTAAAATTCTGAAAATAAAATAAAAATAAAAACAGATAGACAAGATGAATCACTTGGCTCCGACTCGTGTATAGTGTAACCTTTGATTATTTCCGCACTTTTGCACTTTTTAAGAGATTATCTTAGTTATTGTAGTAGGCCCCTCTTTTGAAGGTGACGTTACCCTCAACCCAGTAGTTTGAGTCAGCAAGGATACAGTCCTAAAGGGTCGGATTATTGAAAGATAATTAATTAAGTTATTAATGCATATTATGGTAGGCCCCTCTTTTGAAGGTGACGTTACCCTCGGCTAAGTAGTCTGAGTCAGCAGGGATACAGTCCTAAGTAGCCGGGTTAAAGTATTAATAGTAGCTTACATATGAGGGGATCAAAGAGTTTGGACCCCCGCCATCCAATACCGTTAAGTATTGAAGGAGGTCCTACTGAATTTGACCCAGGTCCTTGCAGCATCTATACACTGAACAAGGCAAGACTTTTACCAAACCGTTCCCTTAACCCCCGACCAGGTAGCCAACATACCTCCATATAGACAGAAAAATAATGCCAAGACACCACGGACAAACGATAAGGAAAAATCACCTTCAACATAAGAAACTATTTATTAAAGTCATTAATACACAACCAAGTAAAAAGTGCGAAAAGATTAAAAATAAAAAGTATTACATTAGACACTTTGTCTTCACCAAGTGATGTAAGAGACTTAGGCAAACATGACCTTGATTGTCAAGAACTCTTACGATCAATCTTGGATCCCGAGACGACTCACACACTCTATGATGGTGGTGGATGATGGTGGTGGATGATGGTGTTATGGTGGTGGTGGGTGAAGTGTGAGAGGGGTGGTGTGCCACGGGATGGTTTGCACTTGAGCCAAGCACTCCTATTTATAGGCTGAACAGAAGCTCGGGCACGGCCCCGTGTCCAGTGGGCACGGCCCCGTGTCCATCCTCTTCTCTGTCTTCATTAATTGCAGTTTGTCTGCATTAGTTGACCACGCCCCCGTGTTCGCTGGGCACGCCCCCGTGTGCAGAAGCATATCTGTACTATCAAGATTTGCCTGGATTCTGCGAATCTTATAGTTGACCACGGCCCCGTGTCCGCTGAGCACGACCCCGTGGTGGGCGATAGAAGCTTCTATAGCTTTGTCTTTTATGCTGGCACTTGGGCACGCCCCCGTGTTCACTGAACACGGGGGGTGTTCAGCCTTCTGTTTTCTTGATTTTGCTTGGGAAGATGCTGTCGTGGGGTCGGGCATGTCACGTTTGCTCCTTTTCTTGTATTTATGTTAGATTTAGCTGCCTTTTTGCTTCTTTTGTTAATTTGAGCTCATTTAATCCTGAAAATACAAAAGGAAGACAAAGGCACATTTTTTCCAACATTAGTACTAAAAAGGGTTAGTTTTATGCCACAATTGATGTAATTTATATGTTGCATTTTGCACACATCAAATACCCCCACACTTGAATCTTTGCTTGTCCTCAAGCAAAACTCTTTATAATGTGGCTTTACACTCCCAAATGGAATGGGTAGAAGAGAAGGTTTTTGGGCTTGTCATAGAGTGTCGGGATTTCCAAGATTCTTTATTAAGTTTTATTTTTATTTATTTAGAGTCCTATTCGTCATGATTTATTTAAAACTTTTCATAAGATAAATTACTTATTAGGGCATAACATGCCTCTTTAAAATTCCATTTATATACAAGTTCACATACCTCACGGGGGATCAGTCAACACTCGGCCGAAGATGTATTTTAGTGGATCACTCAAGAGCGGCATGGAACTTACTCCTACCATAGGCTTGCCAAGCAATCAATCCTCCTCCTTTTTAACTATACACCTTTGTAAATATCAAGAGGACTTTTGGGGTGAAGGGTTAGGCTTGGGTTAAAGGTAGGTGGTTGGGTTAGTGGTTAGTGAAAGGGAGAAAATCGTAACAAGCGTCGGTTTTCGTAAGACTTTTTTATTTTTGCAACTTTTATTTTGATGAAGCTTTTATTCAAACAAAATTATTTTTGATAAACTTGTTTGTTTATTTCTCTTTTGCTTCATCATCAACATTTTTTTTTGAAAAGTCATACGAAATACCGGGCTTGTTACTAAAATAAAAGGTTAAAAATAAAAGGGTTTTGGTGGTTGAAAGGGTGTTTGGTTTGTGTTATGAAATGAAAAGGTTTAGGCTCAAAGGGGCTAACTAGGGGGATTTTGGGTAGGTGGTAAAAAAATAATGGTGTTGAAATAAAAAGGGTTAGTCCTAATGCCTCCATCATTTACTTACTCGGGTTTAAGTTGGTAAGGACCGGGAATGTATCGTCGTGGCAAGTTCTAAAGTCGTAAGAACCAAGCGGCTATTCACACAAGAAACGAAAAATGAGCATTTAGTTTAAAGATATGTATTTGTATGCTCAATAAAGGCTCAAAACTCACTTTTGTGGGAATGGGTTTTTATGTGATCAAGTATATATAATCAAATTTTAACTACGCTTGTCATGCCGTTTTATAATTTTCTTATGTTGGTTCTTTTTATCACGACGCTATCGGTTGTAAATTTGTAAAAATATAACCTTTTTAGAATTTGAAATTCCCAAATTAAACCTAGACAAGTAAAAAAAATTGAAAATTTTTGAAAAAAATTTGGGGTGATTAGCGGTTCCAATAGAGTTTTGTGTAAGGCTTGTAGTTAGGACTTGCAAAATTCAAGGTTTTAGCATCCCCCCTACACTTAAATTACACATTGTCCTCAATGTGTCCCAAAAATAAGTTTTTAGGTTGATTGAATGTGTAAAAAGGTGTGAAAAAGCAAAAATTTGTGTTACAGGGCGCTGGACACGGCCCCGTGTTGTCCGGGCACGGCCCCGTGTTCAGGTGCCAGTAACAAAATTGAAAAAGAGAAACAGAAGCCTGGACACGGGGGCGTGTTGGGTGAACACGGCCCGTGTCCAGTTTACCTGAACTGGGCATTTACTGCAGACTGTGCAGCACGGGGCCGTGTTGGGCGGACACGCCCCGTGCTGAACTTACTGTAACGAAGAAAATTTTGTCGGATGGCCCTGTTTTCCTGCATGGGGTGCTGGTTCAAGTTTCCCTTGTTATCCTTTGCCATCCCGAGTGTGTTTTATTCCTGAAAATTAAAACTAACTAGAAAACATAAAAATTAATCTAAACTAAACTAAGGAAAGTTCCGCGGAATGTCTCCGTGGTGCGCCACGTTTATAAGGGTCCTTGGCTAGACCTAAAGTCTGGTCATATGTCACTCAAGTGGGATGTTTTGCATCCCATGCTACACCGTCGGAGAGCGTCATCCAAGCTTGAGTCTATGACCTTCATGTAGTTGACCGGGTCTTCGTCTTCTACTCTCTTTCCCACTCCAAACTTCACTTCCTCGTCCCCAAACTTCAATGTTAGTGTTCCGTCATTCATATCCACCACTGCTTGGGCGGTGGCTAGAAATGGTCTCCTGAGGATGAGGGGGACATCGGCGTCTTCTTCCATGCCTAGTATGACAAAGTCGTCCGGGAGGACGAAATTGTCGACTTTGACCAATAGATTTTCAGCGACACCTTGTGGAAATTTGACGGATCTGTCGGCGAGTTGTATGCTCGTCTTTGTAGGGCTCGTTTTTCCTAGGCCAAGTCGGTTGAACATTGATGTGGGCATGTGGTTAATGCTAGCCCCAAGATCGGCTAGTGCGTTACGAATGGGGGATTCCCCAATCGAGCAAGGAATCGTGAAGCTTCCAGGATCAATTTTCTTTTGTGGGAGTTTGTTGAGTACTAAGGCGGGGCATTCTTTGCCTAAGTTAACTAATTGCAATGATTCAATTTTCCTTTTGTGAGTGAGGAAGTCTCTCATAAATTTTGCATATTTAGGCATTTGGGTTAGGACCTCAATAAAAGGAATATTAACATGCAATTGTTTTAGTAAATTTTTGAACTTTGCGAATTGCTCATCGGTCTTTTGACGAATTAACCGACCGGGGTATGGAACCGGAGGAGTCTTGGTGGGATCTTGATTTGGTGGAGAAGCCTTTTCTAGTTGGGGCGTGGGTGGAGTCGTGGTTTGGCTGGATTGGCTTCTTTCAGCTGGCGGTAATGGAGCCTCCTCGGGACCCACGGTTCGGTTTCTCAATGTGATGAGATGTACTTGCGCTTTTGGGTTGGTTTCGGTATTGCTTGGTAACGCGCCTTGTGGTCTCTTGGAGAAATTTTGAGCTACTTGATTTAATTGTTTTTCAATGCTTTGAATGCTAGCTTGTTGATTTCTAAAATTCGATTCCAATTATTGAAATCGATCCGAGTTTTTCTTTTCGGTGTCGGAGATGAGGCGAGATACAGTATCTTCAAGCCTTTCTCGTCCACCTTGTTGTTGAGAAAAGTTTTGTGGTTGTTGAAAGTTAGTTCGTTGGTTTTGTTGGTTACTACTATTGCCGGGATCTCTCCAACCAAGGTTAGGGTGGTTGCGCCATCCTTGGTTGTAGGTACCCGTTGGTGGACCCGACGGCCTAGGTCTATTATCAATGTAGTTTACCGTTTCTGTTTGATCATCTAATTCTTTCATACAACTCCAATTTTCATGTGGCCCACCACACCCTTCACAAGCCATAACCGAGGCCGTTTTTGCCATTTCTAATTTTTTGATTTTTGAAGAAAGGGCCTCGATTTGGGCTTATAAAGAAGTGCTTTCATCAACCTTATGGGTGCCCGGGGCAATAGATTTATTGCCTCGGAGAGTGTGCCACTGAAAATTGGTTTGAGCAATGTCCTCAATTTGATTATATATTTCATTTGGGCGACGATTACCTAGAAGTCCCCCGGAGCTAGAATCAAGTGTTTGTCTTGTGTGTGGCAACAACCCATTGTAGAAAGTGGATACTTGTTGCCATACCGCAAGACCGTGATGATGACACTTTCTTAGTAGCTCCTTGAACCTTTCCCAAGTTTCATATAAGAATTCCCCATCCTCTTGTGAATATGTATTAATTTCAGTCATTAATTTAGCCGTTTTAGCTGGAGGGAAATACTTATATAGAAACTTTTGGGCTAGTTCATCCCAGGTGTTTACCGAGCCAACTGGGAGGGTGTTAAGCCAAGCCTTAGCTCGGTCTTTTAGTGAAAATGGAAACATTCGAAGGCGGATGTAGTCATTTGATGCTCCATTGATCCGAAAGGTATCACATATCTCTAAGAAATTAGTAATATGTAGATGGGGATCCTCGTCCGCAAGCCCATGAAAGGTTGCGGAGTTTTGAAGCATTTGTATCAAATGCGGTCGAAGTTCGAAGTTATTGGCTTCGACATTCGGTGCATTGATAGCGGCGCCGAGATTACCTACAGTGGGCCGTAGGTAATCCATGAGGGTACGTTGGTCCGCCATTGGAAGACTTTCTCCTGGTTTTTTGCTTTAAGTCTTTTTCTGAGAAAGCGTTCGGGTTCTTCTAGGGGTTCTTTTATGACTCTACTAGAACTGGAACTCATACACTACGTAGGAAGTTCAAATGTGGCGCCTGGGTTCCAAGTCCTGCAATAAAAACAGAAAAAAACGTTGGTCAGAAGGTTCACCACGGCCCCTTGCTCAGTGAACACGGCCCGTGGTCGGAAGTACAGCGATTGTTTTCCGGATCCCTGTTACTGGGGAGTTGGACACGGCCCCGTGTTGCACCGACACGGCCCCGTGCTCAGCTCTCTGTAACTCGGAAAATAAAAACTGCCAGTGATAATGCTGGACACGGCCCGTGTCCGACCAGGCACGGCCCGTGCTGAGCTCTGCAGAAACTGAAAAATTAAGAAAAATCATAAAAAAATAGAAAAATAAGAAAAAATGATTAGGCCGTTGATTCCTAACTTTCTTAAAATCTTTGTCTCCCCGACAACGGCGCCAAAAACTTGATGCGTGTGAAGTGTGTATATAAGTTTAAGTATATTTTAAGCCCTTTTACACTTTATTTGGCCAAGTTTTAAATTTATAAAACACGATATTTACTAACACTAAACACACATATGGGCAAGTGCACCCATCGTGAGCGTAGTATAGTGTTGGTAAGATATCGAGGGCGTCCAAGGACACAAGAGCTTTTAGTACCGGTTTATCCTCAACGTCTAATCAAATCAAAAGTTTAGAAAAAGGTTTTAAACTAGAAAAATAAAAACTAACTAAAATGCTGAAAATAAAATAAAAATAAAAACAGATAGACAAGATGAATCACTTGGCTCCGACTCGTGTATAGTGTAACCTTTGATTATTTCCGCACTTTTGCACTTTTTAAGAGATTGTCTTAGTTATTGTAGTAGGCCCCTCTTTTGAAGGTGACGTTACCCTCAACCCAGTAGTTTGAGTCAGCAAGGATACACTCCTAAAGGGTCGGATTATTGAAAGATAATTAATTAAGTTATTAATGCATATTATGGTAGGCCCCTCTTTTGAAGGTGACGTTACCCTCGGCTAAGTAGTCTGAGTCAGCAGGGATACAGTCCTAAGTAGCCGGGTTAAAGTATTAATAGTAGCTTACATATGAGGGGATCAAAGAGTTTGGACCCCCGCCATCCAATACCGTTAAGTATTGAAGGAGGTCCTGCTAAATTTGACCCAGGTCCTTGCAGGATCTATACACTGAACAAGGCAAGACTTTTACCAAACCGTTCCCTTAACCCCCGACCAGGTAGCCAACATACCTCCATATAGACCGTGGAGATATGAATGGTGAAAATCTTTTATTTTATATAGACAGAAAAATAATGCCAAGACACCACGGACAAACGATAAGGAAAAATCACCTTCAACATAAGAAACTAGTTATTAAAGTCATTAATACATAACCAAGTAAAAAGTGCGAAAAGATTAAAAATAAAAAGTATTACACTAGACACTTTGTCTTCACCAAGTGATGTAAGAGACTTAGGAAAACATGGCCTTGATTGTCAAGAACTCTTACGATCAATCTTGGATCCCGAGACGACTCACACACTCTATGATGGTGGTGGATGATGGTGTTATGGTGGTGGTGGTGGGTGGTGGGTGAAGTGTGAGAGAGGTGGTGTGCCAAGGGATGGATTGCACTTGAGCCAAGCACTCCTATTTATAGGCTGAACAGAAGCTCGGGCACGGCCCCGTGTCCAGTGGGCACGGCCCCGTGTCCATCCTCTTCTCTGTCTTCATTAATTGCAATTTGTCTGCATTAGTTGACCACGCCCCCGTGTTCGCTGGGCACGCCCCCGTGTGCAGAAGCATATCTGTACTATCAAGATTTGCCTGGATTCTGCGAATCTTATAGTTGACCACGGCCCCGTGTCCGCTGAGCACGGCCCCGTGGTGGGCGATAGAAGCTTCTATAGCTTTGTCTTTTATGCTGGCACTTGGGCACGCCCCCGTGTTCACTGAACACGGGGCGTGTTCAGCCTTCTGTTTTCTTGATTTTGCTTGGGAAGATGCTGTCGTGGGGTCGGGCATGTCACGTTTGCTCCTTTTCTTGTATTTATGTTAGATTTAGCTGCCTTTTTGCTTCTTTTGTTAATTTGAGCTCATTTAATCCTGAAAATACAAAAGGAAGACAAAGGCACATTTTTTCCAACATTAGTACTAAAAAGGGTTAGTTTTATGCCACAATTGATGTAATTTATATGTTGCATTTTGCACACATCAAATACCCCCACACTTGAATCTTTGCTTGTCCTCAAGCAAAACTCTTTATAATGTGGCTTTACACTCCCAAATGGAATGGGTAGAAGAGAAGGTTTTTGGGCTTGTCATAGAGTGTCGGGATTTCCAAGATTCTTTATTAAGTTTTATTTTTATTTATTTAGAGTCCTATTCGTCATGATTTATTTAAAACTTTTCATAAGATAAATTACTTATTAGGGCATAACATGCCTCTTTAAAATTCCATTTATATACAAGTTCACATACCTCACGGGGGATCAGTCAACACTCGGCCGAAGATGTATTTTAGTGGATCACTCAAGAGCGGCATGGAACTTACTCCTACCATAGGCTTGCCAAGCAATCAATCCTCCTCCTTTTTAACTATACACCTTTGTAAATATCAAGAGGACTTTTGGGGTGAAGGGTTAGGCTTGGGTTAAAGGTAGGTGGTTGGGTTAGTGGTTAGTGAAAGGGAGAAAATCGTAACAAGCGTCGGTTTTCGTAAGACTTTTTTATTTTTGCAACTTTTATTTTGATGAAGCTTTTATTCAAACAAAATTATTTTTGATAAACTTGTTTGTTTATTTCTCTTTTGCTTCATCATCAACATTTTTTTTTGAAAAGTCATACGAAATACCGGGCTTGTTACTAAAATAAAAGGTTAAAAATAAAAGGGTTTTGGTGGTTGAAAGGGTGTTTGGTTTGGGTTATGAAATGAAAAGGTTTAGGCTCAAAGGGGCGGTGGGGGTGGTAGGCTCAAAGGAGTGTTGGCGGTGGTGGTGACCTGAATGGTTGTTTCCTAGAGAGAGAGAATGAGCTTGAATAGGGTGTGGTGGTTATGGGTGAGGGTAGACGGCTGTGAGGGCGGTGGGGGTGGTGGTCGCTGTGAGGGAGGTGGCGGCTATGGAGTTCTTGGCTGAAATCCAGAGAAAGAGAGAGAGAGGAATGAGAAAGGGGCAGAGGGAGAAAGAGGTCATAATATAAATATTGGTTTTCTAAATTTATTTTTCTTTTTTTATTAAAATAATTTTGATTATATAGGTAAAAAGACCAACTTGCCCTTGGGTAACCAGATTTAACAAAAAAAATTAACTGGGTTTGCCCTAAAGGACATAACGTGCAGGATTTTGAAACATTAAGTACAAAACTCATCAATTTTAAAGGTAAAGGACAGCGCCTGAAATTTGGGACAAATATAAAGGACATGTAACACCTCGAAAATTCACGTCCTATAATGTGTTGACACGTGTCATAAAGTTTAAACGTGTGAAAGAAATATTATGGAAGGACTAAAGTTGACAAACATGGAAAGTATGTGAATATACGTATTCTAAGTGCCAACTGTGAATAAATATAATGTACATTAACCCTACACGATGCTCATACCTTCAAACGAATAAATCATGGATCATACGAAGCTAAAAGTGGGAGATTTCAAACTACAGGGACCAAATGTGCAACATGTTTAAATTATACCTCTGAGTGACCTTTTGACAAACCCGAAGCTTTGTAAATATTAAATATGCTCACGAGAATGCACCATAAAAATTTCATAAAGTTTCGTTAACGTATGAGAAAGTTATGATCAAATTCGTGTGCGAAGTGTTAAAGCGTAAACGTTGGAAGTTAGGACTTTTCGGGTGACAATAAAGTTACCCGGAGACTTAACAAAGTGGGTATATGTTTTAAGGCCTTATTAAATCATTTTTGAGGGTTTACAATGCAAGAAATCAAGTGCCTAATCGGGTTTTGAAGGGACAAGGACCAAATCGCAAAAGATAAACAAGCTGAGTTTGCAGGTCGTCGCACCACGCGAGGGATGCCCAGTTCCGGAAAAACGGGCTGATGTCTGCCATTGTCTTTGTGCGCGACCTTTACTCGATTTTTCACATCTCCTGGCCCCTAAAACATCCCCTAAGCCTCTAGGACACATGTTGCAAGCTTGTGGTCAGTCCTAGACTTGGTTGTCAATCATCTATGGTGAGTGATTTCACTATAAAAGGCCATGTAGTGCAACATTCATTCTCACACCTTCATCTGCATTTGTGGATCATTTCTGGAGCTATCAAGCAGCCTCAAGTGATCATATCTCGTGCATAGGACTCTTGTAAGTCTGCTAATCCTTCTTTAGTTGAGTTTAGCTTGTTTAATTAGCTAAAAGTCAAACCGTCGTAATTACGGTTTGACTTCGAGATTAGTCAATAATGGCTCAGTCATATCTCGAATTAAAAGTAGTTATAAGTTGGTATTTATGTGGGTAATAAAACCTCAAAAGGGTTTCCCCTGATCACCACTCTAACCAGGTCAAAAGTCGGGTCAAACATGTAATTAAAAAGTCAACAGGATGCTTAAAATGTCATTTATGCATAATTAGCTATCTAGAACATATATAACCTGTTTGATCATTGTTATAACTTAGTAATTAGTGTAAGAACATGTCCAAACATGTTCAACCCGACTATTTCCTGTTTAGACGCGGTTCGGAACCGAAAGTCACATAGTTTGACTTTCACTTTGACTTTGACTTTCAGTTCTGACCCGTTTAGGCATGTTTTAGAAATGCCTCAGAGCCTTAATTGGATTAGGTTACTTGTTAGAACAACCCTCTGTGATTATACACCTTGGTTCATTAGTTATCCAATTAATATGCATGTTTCCGTTAATTGCTCATATGTTGACCGTTATGCCCTTATTACCTTAGAACGTGATTTATGAAAATGTAAAAGTGTAGAAACCTTAAATACTGATATATAAACTTGTATGCAAAGTTTGACATCAGTTTGACTTGTAGATTAAGAGTTATGCTCATTATCGCAAAACTAATGCTTTATGTTAATAAAACGGCGTAATTAGCGTATAGCCTACTTTTTGGTATCAAACTTAATACACACTGATGTAATATATTATTTTGGGAATTTTAAATATTTTTAATTAATTTTAGGCTGAGCATAACTCATAGTCGTAGGCTTAATCCGGTAATTGTCGGTTTTGCCCTTACGGGCCATAAAATTGAGTTTTACACATCTAAACGACTCCAAACCTTTTGCTACTAATCACATATGATAAATAAATTATTTTAAGCCTTCTGGAAATATAAAAATATCAGATTTAAGTATCGAACCCGGAAATGGCCTTTAATCGCCTTATTTAGCGTTTTAAACGCATAGTATGTTTTAAAATCATATTGAACATACCCGGGTTGATACCTACTGATATTTTAGGCAAATTAGAATATTTTAACAGTAATCAAAGGTTGATTAACTCAGACTCCGGTTTTGAGCTTTTCGGCTTATGTGAAATTACCAAAATACCCCTACGGGGCATAGTTTGGTTAAAAATGATAAATTTCACATATATGCTTTAACCTACTGATATAACTTGGTAAATGGAGTATGTTTACTGTTTACATCAGACCTGTAACTCAGTTAAACATCTAAACTCTTTTACAACCTTTAAAATGACCAAACTACCCCTACGGGGCCTAGTTTGTGTTTAAACACGTTTCGGGCATAATGAAAGACATCTTACTGATGTCACAACATATTTGAAGCATATTAACTTAGGAAACCTGTATATGGCTCTTACGGATACCCGTTACGCTTATTTCGCGTTCGGTTCGGTTTATGTAACAAGTTTACATAAATTAGCCGAAACGGGTCAAACCTTATCGGTTTTATCTCAAAATCCAGAATGTGAATAATAAACCCATATTAAACAAGTCTTCAAACTTGTCGGGTCTGAATCACATTCTATCCGGTCTTCGCTTAATCGTGCGTACGAACCGTATCTTGAAACTAGCCGGTCTAAGCTTAAGCTTAATAAAAGGCCCGTTAGAATTCTAATAGGTTATTATAAACCTTCGTTCCAGATTAGGGGGACCAGTAAAAGCTACGTGCATTTTGCTTGTTGTGATTAATACTTACTCAGGTAAATACTTTTAACTTATTTTCCCTATACGGGCTTGGGTTACGGTATATAGCATACCGCTTGATCGGGCATCAAATCTCCACATTAAGTGGGTAGTTGAATAATTTGATCGGCTCGTTTAAACAGTCTTGTTTACTTTACAGCCTTTGGGGGGTTAATGACCATGTCCCTGATATCCTTGGCATCATCTTACGAGATGGCCACGACTTGAGCACGGGGTGTAGGCGTACACCTGTCAGTGTATAACTCAATTATGTGGTGTGTCTATTGATCTTTAACCCAGACTAGATCCGGGCTACTGAACGCATAAGTAACATGTAATTCGTTCACAAGATTATAATATTAAATAATTCTCCCAAGTTATAAAAATGTTTATGCCATGTGCATCCAAACCAATTTTAAATCATTTTCCAAAATGAGTCAGTTGATTGTATTTACCAGTGTAAACTGACGTATTTTCCCAAAAAGACTGAATGCAGGTACTAAACGAAATTGGCTGGATTGTCTCCTAAGCATCAATAAAAAGTCTCGCAAGCTTAGGATGCCTGAAGTCTGTTGAACCATTAATATTATTTTGTTTCGATCCGTTCTGTGGATAAACTTCCGGATATTGTTACATTGATAAACAATACTAAATTCGGTTGTATCATATTTTAAATTTGCTTCCGCTGTGCATAATAATATTGTGTTGTTTGACTATTACGTTGCCAACCACGTCACGATACTCCCCCACCGGGCCCACCGGTGACACGTGGAAATCGGGGTGTGACAGGACAAAACTTGTAATTAATTACATCCAACTACACAACTTCAATGCACGGATTTAAAGGCGCTCTATGATTTTTTTTGACCGACCAATAAAACCAATCTTATTACTTTAACGAGAAAAGCATACACCAGCCAGTAAGAAGCTGGCTCAAACAGAAACAAACAACTCGAAAAGAAACAAAACAGAAAAAACAGCATACGACAATTAATCCACATTAAAACACTTCCAATCTTCCCATGATAACGATTCTCTTTTCGACCTATTTCTAACCCAAAGAAAGCTAAGCGCTTGCGATTCTTCAATAACCTTAGAAAACAACGACACTTTATCATTAAAAACCGCATCGTTTCTCGACCTCCAAATACTCCACATGACAGTGTAAATAAACCGCTTGCAGAGTGTATTTTCTAGACTTTGACCCGCCCACCGTGTCGTTGAAAAGAAGCAGGTCATTAACGTGGAACACATATAGCGACAGGACCCCTACCCTTCATTGAAAAAAGCAATGGGAACCAAGCTAAATCTAAGCACCGGTTATCATCCTCAAACGGATGGACAAAGTGAAAGGACAATTCAGACAATGGAGGATATGCTTAGGGCTTGTGTAATTGATTTCGGAGGAAATTGGGACGATCATTTACCATTAATAGAATTTTCTTATAATAACAGCTATCATACCAGTATCAATGCTGCACCTTTCGAAGCACTTTATGGACAAAAGTGTCGAACTCCAGTCTGTTGGGCAGAGATTGGAGAAAAGCAACTATTGGACCTGAGATAGTGCAAGAAACAACTGACAAGATTATTCAAGTCAAGGAACGACTGAAAGCAGCACGCGATCGACAAAAGAGTTATACTGATAACAGACGAAAGCCATTGGAGTTTCAAGTAGGAGACAAGGTGTTGTTAAAAGTTTCTCCTTGGAAAGGAGTGGTAAGATTCATCAGGAGGGGAAAGCTAAGCCCCAGGTATGTTGGACCTTTTGAGATTATTAGAAGAATAGGACCTGTAGCTTATCAGCTACAACTCCCAGAGGAAATGGTAGGAATACATGATGTATTTCATGTATGTAATCTCAAAAAGTGTTTAGCCGATGAATCGTTAGTGATACCTCTGAAGGATATAGAGGTAAATGAAAAGCTTAAGTTTGTAGAAAAGCCACTACAGATTAAAGACATGAAAGTCAAGAATCTCAAACACAAGAGATTAGTTCTGGTCAAAGTGAAGTGGGATTCCAAGAGAGGACCAGAATACACATGTGAGCTTGAATCAGAGATGCAAAGGAAATATCCACACCTGTTCCAGTAGACCTCGAGGATGAGTTCTAAAACAAGGTGGGGAGGATATAACAACCCTCCTAAATTATTTCTGACACCCCTAAAATATTTATAATATCCCAATACACCTTAAAATACACCCATATACGAAAACCAGTCCCGAATACCTTTAATTTGTCAAAAAAAAATTCCGACACCCCTAGTGGGTTCGCCCGTTGACCCATTTATTATTGATTATATATATATATTGTGCCATAACTTAAACTGGTTTGGGTATTTTGTTCCAAAGTTTAAAAGGTTAAAAAGAGAAACGAGTATCACGTTTTATAATTTAAATGTAATTGTTTTTGTACATATTTGTAGTTTTGGTTGGTTAGTTGCAGTTTTAGTGTATAATATGCAAAAAACGTGTAATACATCCCAAATTTAAAGGGCCGTGTTTGTAACAACCCATGAATACGCGTGTCATGACTCATGTTTGAGTTCATGTATTGTAACAACCCATGAATACGCGTGTCATGACTCATGTTAGAGTTCATGTATTTGAGTCAATCTTTTGGTTTGTGTCGGGGTCAATCTGTCAACCCATGAGCACAAACGGGTTAGCACCCATACATCTTGGTGAAAGTCTACTGTTTCTCGCTTTCTCTTTGACTTGAATATCAAAGATTGCTGAGGTTATCTTTTAGGTTCATTATCAAACCGCTGACACAAAAGTTTGCAGGCGCTGCTTGAATACAAGAAATATAAGAGTAGCATCGGGGAGCTTCCGTTCACTGATGTCTCTTCTGCAGAACCTGTTTCTGTTTTAAAACAGGTATCTCATAACTTTGATATCCAGCATGTTTATTATGGTTTTTAACTGATTAATCATCTTATTTGTAGACCTGTATAAAGCAAACACCTGGATCAGGAAGGGCCAGGAGAGACGCAGCAGCTCAAGCTATGCTGGGTTGGCATTCTAAACGTCTTGGTAACGGTGAAGTTGAGGATCTAATCATCAAGGTATATATATTCTTATACTTTAAAATCTATGTGTAGCTTTTGTAATATATGAACTGACATCAAAACTTCTTTGTTGTAGGACAAGACTTCAAGTACGTCTATGAAGCGAGAAAAGCAAGGCATTGGTACAATTTGCATGAACATCCTTCAACATCTATACTTATTACTTCCGTTTGACTTTTTGACTATTGCATTGCTATATAGGTTTGCTGAAGCGCAACAAGCCGTCTCCAGTTGAACGTGCAGTCAAAGTTGCTCGCATGAAAGCATCAAAACCACAGTTGAGATATCGGTTTCCTTTGTGAATCTGTATTAAAAGTTTAAAACACTGCAAAACTGATGACAAAGGCGGGTTGAAGAAATTTCAAATTCTTAAGGTAAGGTTTTTCATGCTAAATATTTATAAGATAATTATTTAGTATTTTGGATGTTTCATGTGTTTGCCAAATATTCATGTTTGTGAAGGCTGTTAAGAGTTTAAGGCCATGCTATCTTTATTTAATATAATTGTTAATTAAAGTAATCATAATAGCTTGGATCATTTGGTGCTTTTCACGTTTTTGCAGGATGATAAATTTGAAAGCCTTTTTAAAATGTATGCTGACAACTGACAAGGTGAAGAAAATGGCAAAAAATTTAGTATTCTGTTTCGATGGGGATAAAGTCGACCTCATAACTACTCCTAGCAGCCTAGAGCTGGAAGACGATGACATTGGTGCTTAATACGAGTTCATGTACAAACAATGAATCTGTAATTGTTTATTGGTGTTTGTAGTTCCATGCACCGCAGCTCCGCCTACCCTCCTCCATGTTTCGATGGTGCTCTTCTTCTGGTACGACGATTCTGCTCTACTCAAAACATATATGAAAAATGCTTTTGTGGTGAGGTTTGTCATAAATCTTTTATGGTTCCTGTGTATCAGCAAGATTTAGTTTTATATAGCGAGATTTAGTTTTATATATCTCTGATTAGACACACATTATTGCAATTGTTATGAATTTTAATATTATCAAGCATCATTCACTTATATGCTTTTTTTACCTTTTTAAATCAAATGTACGCAGGCTTTAGCACAAGATCAACTAATTACATCAGACAATGAAAAATTTAATTGTTATTGGTTCTACAGCCAGCACAAATGATAGTGCAACTTCTATTTTGAATATTTTACCCTACATAATATGTGAATTGGCTTAAATTTTCCCGTTGAGTCGAGGAAGATAAGAGCAAGGAACGTATTTTTTAAAAGCATTTCAGTTAGAACTAATTAACAATCTGTGGTTGTAGCCCACTGGTCAGTTAAATGGCAACTCGTCACTATTTGTCTCTCCTGGCAACGAAGGTAACCAGTGTACCCCTTTTGATAAATTTTTTTCACAATCATGTATATGTGGTTTTCATTTTGTTTCTGAAGCAAGTAATGAATGGATGAAATAAAACAAGGCCCACTATAGACTATCTGGTGATGCTTCATGGATTGCTCAGCATCATGGTGCTGTTAGTAGTACATCTCAATAAAAAGTGCTAATGATTATGCAAACAACTCACAATAGGTCACAAGGAGGCTGAAAAGATGGTTGCAGAATCATTTGCTTGCAGGGTTTCACCAAAACCAGGATGTGTTCAACAACCAATGTTCAGCTGGTACATATGCAACATATATGTGTATGCACATGTATTCGTTATAAAAGTATATTTATTTGTATCTAATAATTTTTCTTTTCGGTCTCTTTATTAATTTACAGTGTCCACTTTTGAACATAGACAATTGCCCTCCAACTGAAGCTGATATCCGTAATATTAATTTATTTTTTCATCATCAACAGGTTTGCGCTGCTGTTTAACAAGGCCAAGGACAAAACGACGTGAGTCAGTGAGCATTATGTCAGAAAAGGTTTGTTTGTTTGCTTGCTGGGAAGTGGGCTGGAAAAGCCCTGTGCAGTCGTTGGCTGAAAGGGATGAGTTGGAACTGCTGCTGGCTATGTTCAGGCAGCAGGTTTTAAATGTCGACAACGATATGTGGTTGTGGAAAACATTTAACAGCAAGGTGGAGTATTCGGTTAAGTGTGCTCTAGCTTGTAAGATAGCTTTGACGGGGCTGCAAGTAATTCAATGTTTTTATGGAGTAAAATGGCAATCCCGAAGGTTAACTACTTCGTTTGGAGGCCCTGCAGCGGGAGCATTCCAACTGTTGCGACCTTGGCAGTCCGGAATGTGAATGTTGGAGACAGGATGTGCGACTTGGCTGTCCGGAATGTGTTTTGAGAATGAGTTTTAGAGGTTTGAAAAGAAGAAAACTAAAAGTTAGATGGTTGTAACTTTTTCAAATAGGAGATGGAAAAGAAGAAAATGAGAAGCAAACCGAAACACCATCAATATACATTATCTTTGTTTGTTACGTTGTTAGCGTAACCCGTCCACCGGACGGGTATTAAACTAGTTCATAACGGTGATTTATTACTTTATACTTAGAAAATTTAAATAACTGTTAGGCAAAAATAACTATAAAACTTGTTTATTATTTAATGATTTTTAATTTTTAATCTACATCTACCTTCTCTACCAGCACAATCTTGAAAGTAAAATTGGCCCTAAATAATCAGTAAGTTTCACATATAGTCGAATATAGTCGATTAGATCGCTTAATTCTAAAAAATATAAAAGTAGTTTAAAATAGTAAAACATTATTTAAATTTTATTGATTTTGTCAAAAATATTATCTATAAAATCATTAATTTTTTTTTTTTAAATTTCAAATTCTTAACAGTTAAGTTAAGGATGATTTATTCGTGTTACCCAAGTCTTATTTCAAACTCTTCCGCAAGTAATATACGTGATGCCCAAGTAATTACCAAGTAACAACCCTTTATGTGATGCCCAAGTAATTAACAAGTAACAACCCTTTATAAACACAAACACCCATGCAAAAAATAACTCAAAACCCTAACACACCCATTTCAACATCATAAACTATAATGGCACCCACCACCACCACCACCACCCTCGTTGGTCCACCGGAGATCTACCTTCCCACCCACTAGTACAAAAATTGTTTTATGGGCCGGTTGAAATAATGAGTTTGGGGCGGTTTAGAAAAAAGCATGTCAAAAAACCCGAAGAAAGCCACGGTGTACAAAAAAGCGGGTCAATAAACAATTTAATATTGGGGGTCTAAAAAAAATCTAGTATTTGGGCCGGTTTAAAAAATAATCGAGTTAATTAAACAATTTAATTAATATTGGGGGCGGTTAAACTTTTGGGTTGTAGGCACGTGTGGTATTTTGATTTTAAAATCAAACCAACCTTATCTTATTAAACCTAAAATATACTCCCAATCACTCACCAATTAATTCTGTTTTCAGTTTTATAAATCTTCATTCTCAAATCTTCAACTTCAAATCCATTCAACAACCATTGTAGTTAAAAATTGAAGAATCATAGTTTCTTCAATTCTCCCTTCTATCATTGAAATTAAAGGTACGGAAAACCTTCATCTTTAAGCTAGAAAATTTTATTTTTTTCACATTTATATATTAATTGATTATATGTTGTTAACTGTAGTAAAACATTGAAGAATTCTTCAGTTCTATCTTCTATCACCAAAGGTACGGAAACTTTATTCATATTGCAACTAATGTTGATAAATTCTATTATTTTTCAGATTTATATATTAGTTGTTTGTTTATACATTGTTATCGGTATATATTGTATAATAATATGTATCTATTATATGTGTTATATATAACCTTTAGAATATACCCGTCTGAAATTTATCTAATAGAGATAAATTTTGGATTGTCCCCGTTTTGGGACTGCTTTTTGAATATTCTATCTCATTAGGATGTGTATATATTTTAACGGGTTGGTTGTTTAAGAAAAAATCGGTAGCATTTCGCCTTAGCTCCTTCAGGTTTGCGGGTTATACGCATACTTGGGGAGTTAAGGCGAAATGCTGTCGATTTTTTCTTAAATAGTCAACTCGTTAAAATATATACATATGAGATAGAATATTCAAAAAGTGGGTTAGGATCCACCGCCTTAGAACACTAATTTACACCATATATGTGTGTGTATATATATGCAATCATATGATTTATTTGTTTATTTTTAATTTGCAGATGGATCGTACTTACTGGATGTACCATACCACACGTACAAGCTCGATATATACAGATGGTGTTCGAAATTTTCTTAGGGTTGCCGAAACACATCGGTTGAATAGTGGAAGTGGATTGATTTGTTGCCCTTGTACAATTTGTAAAAATTTCAAAAGATTTAATGATATCAATGACATACAGTTTCATTTTATTACACGTGGTTTTATGCCTAGATACACATGTTGGTCAATGCATGGGGAATCACTTACCAACACTAGCACAACGTCAATCAATCTCGATGATGATAATAGGGAGAACAATGATTCAAATATTGATGACGATAATGACCATTTTAATGACCCCAATGACAACTTAAATGAAATGTTTCATGATTTAGAGACTAATATTGGTGCGGATGATCAAGAAAAATTACAACAACTCTTTGAAGAAGAAGGAAAACCGTTGTATCCCGGTTGTGAAAAATTTTCGAAACTTAATGCTGTGTTGAAGTTGTTTCATTTAAAGTCAAAAAACGGATGGAGTGATAAAAGTTTCACAAATTTATTAGTGCTTTTGCACGACATGCTTCCGGAAGGTAATGAGTTACCGCTTTCGACATACCAAGCAAAAAAGTTGATGTGTCGTATGGGATTAGAAATTGAAAGAATACATGCATGTCCAAATGATTGTATGTTGTATAGAAATGAGTTCGAGAATGAACATAAATGTTTTAGATGTAATGCATCGAGGTATAAACGTAAAAAAGAAACCGATGAAGTTGATGATGATGTGGCAAAAAATGGGCCACCAGCTAAAATGTTGTGGTATTCTCCCATCATACCGAGATTGAAACGTCTGTTTTCAAACGAAAAAGAGGCAAAACTATTACGTTGGCATTCAGATGAGCGTGTGAATGATGGAAAATTAAGACACGTGGCGGATTCACCTCAGTGGAGAAACATTGATAACATGTATCCAGAATTTGGAGAAGAGATTAGAAACATACGGTTTGGACTTAGTTCAGATGGAATCAATCCTTTCAGGAGCATGAGTAGTCTCCGTAGTACGTGGCCGGTTCTTTTATGTATCTACAATCTTCCACCGTGGTTAGCCATGAAACGAAAATACATTATGATGTCTTTGTTGATTCAGGGTCCGAAACAACCTGGTAATGATATTGATGTTTATTTGTCTCCTTTAATTGAAGACTTAAAAACTCTATGGAGTTCAGGTGTAGATATGTATGATGCTTACAAGAAAGAACAATTTAAATTGCGGGCCATGATTTTTTGTACCATAAGTGATTTTCCTGCGTACGGTAACTTGTCAGGGTACAAGACGAAAGGTAAGAAAGCTTGTCCTGTTTGTGAAGATGAGACAAGTTCAGTATTTAAAAAAAAATGCAAAAAAACTGTATACATGGGACATCGAAGATTCCTTCCAGATGGTCACATTTATCGAGAGAAAAAGGAAGAGTTTGATGGTAGTACCGAGCACCGAAAGATAAGGAAACGATTTGATGCATTTTCAAGAGTTAAAAATTTAAAAACTGTGTTTGGAAAAAAAACTGTGTTGGGAAAAAGAACTCGCGTTGAGAAAGATGTTATTTGGAAAAAGAAGTCAATCTTTTGGGAATTACCTTACTGGAAACATTTAGATGTTAGACATTGCCTAGATGTTATGCATATCGAAAAAAACGTATGTGATAGCTTGTTGGGCTTATTGTTAAATATTCCCGGTAAAACGAAAGATGGGATAAATATCCGTAAAGACATGGTAAATATGGGAATTCGTAAAGAGCTTGCCCCTGTTGAGAGAGACAACCATATTTTTCTGCCACCTGCATGTTATACTATGTCAAGAGAAGAAAAAACAAAGTTTTGCAAATGTTTACATGATATTAAGGTACCATCAACTTATTCTGCAAACATTAAAAGGTTAGTGTCAATGAAAGACTGTAAACTTCTTGGTATGAAGTCTCATGATTGTCATGTTTAAATGACACATATGATTCCTATTGCAGTTCGTGGAGTGTTACCAGAGAACATCCGGCATACAATCACAAAACTTTGTTTGTTTTTTAACACGATTCACTCGAAAGTTATTGATCCCCAGTCACTGGATACATGGCAAAAAGAAGTTATCATCACGCTCTGTGAACTAGAGATGTACTTTCCACCGTCTTTTTTTGATGTTATGGTTCACCTAGTATCCCATATAGTAGGATAAATTAAGGCTTGTGGCCCTGTATTTCTACGTTACATGTACCCTTTTGAAAGATATATGGGTTTTTTAAAAGGTTATGTAAGAAATCCTAACCGACCCGAGGGTAGTATTGTTGAGGGATATGCTTCCGAGGAAGTGCTTGAATTTTGTACAGGTTATTTGGAAGGTGTGGATAGTATTGGTGTACCTCAATCTCGTCACTCGGGTAAACTTGAAGGGGTTGGAGGTGTTGGTATGAAAAATATCATCCCAAGTCGCGACACTTTACAAATTGCACATTTATTGGTCCTAAAACACATGACTTGTCTTGCTCCATTTGTTGAAGAACACATGAACATTTTACGGTCGACATATAAGGGTAAGGACAATATGTGGTATATAATAAAGCATAATAAGGAGTTTTCTAGTTGGATGAAAACCAAGGTAACAACAACTAAGGTTGATAGAATTGTGGAAAAGTTAGGGCAAGGTCCAGATTTTAAAGTTAAATCTTACCAAGGGTACGACATTAATGGTTACACGTTTTATACTAAAGATCAAGATGCAAAAAGTACAATGCAGAACAGTGGAGTTACAATAATAGCATCAACGGCTGAATTTGATAAGATGAATCATGATACAATGATAAGAATTGCTAAAGATTCTTATTACGGCGTCATACAAGAAATTTGGGAATTAGACTATTATGATTTCACTGAAATTGTGTTTAGATGTAAATGGGTGAATAACCGTACAGGTGTCAAAGTTGATAAATACGGTTTTACTCTTGTAGACCTTAAAAGTGATGGCTATGCATCTGAACCATTTGTTCTCGCAAAACATGTCAGACAAGTGTTTTTTGTCAATGACCCGAGCAACCCAAGATACCACATCGTGTTGCAAGGTAAACGACGTATTATTGGTGTTGACAATGTCGCTAATGAGGAAGAATACGACCAGTTTGATGATCTACCACCATTTTTAGTCGGTATTCAACCAGGTAATTACAGGATTGAAGGCACTACATACTTACGATCTGACCACAACGAAGGGGTGTATTGCTGATAAACCATCAAACTAAATGATCAAGGTTTGAGATTATATATATACATATACATTTTGTATTATATTTTTTAATTGTAGTCTATTAATACATTTTTATTTTGTACAGGATAGACAATGATAAAGATAAGCCATGTGATAGATGATCTCATTTTTATTGGACTTTTTCTAGTGGAAACTTCGTAAAAGATTGTTATTTTGTGTCTATTTTTTTTAATTATCACTAGATTCTTTATTGGTTTTTTCTTGTGGTAAAGTTGTATAGTCAAATAATTTTCCTTTCGCATCTTAGTTAATCATTATTGTTTGATTGGAAGTAGTACATGATATTACACAACCAGATGATTCAGCCCGCACGTTGCTGCCAAACCCAGGCGGAATTTGATAGGTATTCGTTCAGTTCGTCATAGTAACGGCACTTGCTATATTAGGTGTCCTCTTGTCTCTTTCGTGATATTAAAACTATAATTACACGCATGGTCATTATATATATTAAACCAAAGTTTTCATGAATATTAATATAATATTTATAAGTTATTATCATATCCACTCAAGTTAGCACATATAATATTAATAATTATAAAACTCTTATACGTAATCTTATACATAATATGACATTAGGGTGGTTCAAATGAAAACCACTTTTATTGTGAAAACTCGAAAACTAACTAAAAAAAGCCTAAAAAACACACCAATTTTTTTTTCAATTTTTTTATAAAAATCGCAGGTTTTTATATATAAAAAAAAAATTTCAAAAAAAAAAAAATATTTTTTTTGTAGTACACATGTGTAATAATACACATATGTAGTACACATACACATGTGTAGTATTACACATGTGCACTACAAATTTTTTTTTTGAATTTTTTTTATATATAAAAAATGGCGGAAAATTGTATGAAAAAAAAATTGATATGTTTTTTTGGTTTTTTTAATTAGTTTTCAAGTTTTCACAATAACTATATGTCTATGTATATATATAATATAATAAAGGTGAACAATAACTATATGTCGGTAAAGAAGTTAATAATCATTATTACGTATAAATGAATTTCCTACATATACATTTACCAAGTTAGGGGAATAGTGTCAGGCAGCTGCCTGACACTCCCCCATCGGACCAACACGTTTATTGTTTTATATTCATTTTAAAATTACGTTTTAGCCCACGGCTCAAAACAAAATTACGCTTTTTGTCTCCATCTCAAAGTTACGATCTTGCCCTCAATTCAAAATTACGACTTTGCCTGGCACTCTCCCATTGGACCAACCAATTTATTATTTTATATCCATTCTAAAATCACGTTTTTGTCCCTCTTTAAAATTACGATTTTGTCCCCAGCCAATCCCAGCTAGGCAGCTCACCCCCCCCCCCCCCCCGCCCAACGCCGGGCTTCAAACTGACGCTGGCTGGGCAACGCCAAACCAACGCTGACATGGAGTGGGCTAGCCAACGTTGGCTGGCTTCCCCCGCCCCAACCAACGCCACCACTCCCCGTAGTCTACACTTTTGCCTTTTTATATGACTGGGTTCAAATCCTATTAGTAATAAAAATTAAGAAAAATTAAGCTTTAAAAAATAAGTAAGACAATAATTAATTTGTGTTTAAATAACAAGATTGAGGAAAACTTGAGAGATGGTCTCTTGATTATCCAAAACCTTTTTAGTTATTTAGCATAATATTATATGTAACTAAATTTTAAACCAAAAGTGTTAGCATTTAACTGGTAACTTATCGTTCATAAAATTTATGATCAAAATACATTCAGTTACTTTTTTCCTACTTGATACTTTTTATCTAAAAATTTAGAAAAATGTGAAACACTAAACTATTTTTTGCATATAAATTCAAAAACCATTTTTAAGTCATGTTCTAAAGCATATTAATAAAATAATTGATTTTATAAGAAAACTAGGTTATATACCCGTGAGTTTCACGGGTTATGGGTTGTGTTAAAAAAATCTATATCTATAAAATAATAACTTCACATAGTAAGACACATGTTTGACAGACCTTACCGAGACAAAAAAATATAAATTGAATAAATTAGAGCATTTACCTCACAGAAAAATATCTTATTTAACAGTGTTGTCGGGTACATCAATGGTATAATGACATAAGTATTTTATGCATTAATTAACTCTAAAATCTAAACAATTAGCCTGGAAATGTGGCTCGGTACAAACTACACAAAATACATATAGAAATACCAATACAAATTACAAGTAAGTAAAAACTTCTTTGTATACAACATTAGATGTCCTATTAGTAAGGTTACCATCATTATCAAGAATTGATAATTTGAGTCCGTCTCTGCTCTTGACTCTCGACAAAGCCACGTAAAGTTGACCATGAGAAAATACTGGATTTTTCAAAAACAAACCAACTCTGGATAATGACTGCCCTTGACTTTTATTAATTGTCATAGCGAAGCATAAAGCAACAGGAAACTGTCTTCTTTGGAATCTAAAAGGAACCTTCTTATCCGACGGTATTATACCAATTCTAGGAATAAAAATTCGAGCACCAATGTTGCTTCCAGATATCACTTCTGCTTCAATAACGCGATTTCCAAGTGATTTTACCTTTAAGCGAGTTCCGTTGCACAACCCATTTTTTGATCAATATTTCGGAGGAGCATAATGGGAACACCGACCTTTAGTACTAATTTGTGATTTGGAACACCTGAGATCTTAAGACCATTTAGTACGTCGGGAGAGTATAAACTTTGATCAAAACCATCCTGTAGATTTTCTGTCTCACAAATACTATCCGAACTGAGGTATTCCTTGGAATCTCCTGGGAACATCAACAACAACTGAGAATTAATTTCATCAACAACTTCATTCGTCGGTGCAAGAATGACTCTTTCTTGGTAAAAGCCGGAATTTTGGTAATTTTCAAGAAGAGACGGATAAACAAAATCTATAAGACTTGAAATAGGATCAGCAGAATCCATGATTAAAAGATCATCGGGTATGTCTATAATCGCATCACCATCGTTAGATCCGCCTAGTTTCCCTTCACCCAAATCCAACAACCACTGAGCAAAGATTTGTGTTTGCTCGACATCATGCATTCCACTTCCTGCAGTCAATCTCATGTTCTTGGTTAAAGTGAGTACTTTGCAATGGTCCCATATGTACGAAGAAGTCAACGAAGCATTAACAATGTCTTGTCTAGTACCACCTTGAATAACAGGAAGAGTTTGTCGGAAATCTCCACCAAATACGATTGTTATACCTCCAAATGGACTTTCGGAATTATGAGAACCATCACATTTCAATATGTCTTTTAAAGTTCTATCCAATGCTTCAAAACCATGTCTGTGTATCATTGGTGCTTCGTCCCATATAATCAATGATGTTTTCTTTAATAGATTTGCAACATCACTGTTAGGGATTATAGGACAAATTGAGTCTTCATTCAGATTAATCGGAATGAGAAATCGAGAGTGAGTTGTCCTACCTCCTGTAAGAAGCAAAGATGCAATCCCACTTGAGGCAACATTTAGAACAATTTCCCCTTTCGATCTTAGAGATGCAGATAAAGTTTTCCAAAGAAATGTTTTACCGGAACCTCCATAACCGTAAACAAAAAAAACACCACCTTCGTTGTCTTCAACGGCTTTCATGATATCATTATAAATAAATCTTTGTTCATCGGTTAATGAAACTAAAAGGTTCTCAAACTCCTCTTGAAGATCAATTCTGTCATAATCCAGCTCTTCAGTAATCAAACGATTATTTGAAGTAGAAATCAACTCATGATCAGGGTAAGGCATTGTATTAAAATTTCGTAAGCTGGAATTATTATGAATTAAAATCTTCTCAATCTCGTACAATGTTAGATTTTTAACTTGATCATCAGTAAGGCATAAATCTGAAATAACACATTAAAGATATATTTTTAGATTAACATAATCCAATGTATCAGAAACAAATATTTGTTATAATCTAAAAGAAGTGATTGGATAAAATATAACATTTTAACGTGATATAAATTTTCTTCAAAGAAGTATATATATTATTATATATATAAATATATGTGAATGTGAATTATAAACATAAAGATTATAAATAAACCTAAAAAATAGTAATTATTATAAAGTACTTATACCTGGAGCCTTTAACATAAGTCGTTGTTTATAAAGGATGTCATCTGATAATAATTCCCATGTTTTTTGCCATACACGTTCCGGCAAAGACAGAGTGTGGCACGTCAACATCGTAGCAAACAATGTGCGAAGATAAAAACCGGAGCCTGAATGACTTGCTTCTTGGATAGCTTCTATATATTCCATGTCATCATCTAATAGACCGTGAGCATAACATGCTTCTCTAAAGGTATTAAATTTACGACCATTTACAGTGAGGATATCATCAAAGGATCGGGGACCTTTAACTTTGTTTAAAAGAATCCTCAAAAAATAAGCCTCGCCAAGAGTAGGAGAAACAACATGAATTCTTCCAATTGAAAAACCAGTAGTTTTCCTTCGTTTCCAACACCGTTCTTCCTTTTTCCACACAAACTTTGTAGGGAATTCAACGTAAGTAAGCTCTCGGGCCATGTCATCACTTTGATTACAATCCATCCAAGATGAAAACATTGAAGAATTCATTGACGGCCTGTTGAGGACTTGATCAGTATCATCGTCTTCACCATATACGACATTTTGTTGGTTCGGAAGATGAAATGGGAGACGAATAACAGCAGGATACCTATAGTGAACATCATATGCGAATATACGCCATGATGCCTCACATGCAGATAAATATCGACAATCATAGTATTTTTTGATCTCATCCACCGGCGGGTCAGGTTCGTTTGATGTGTTACTTTCAACAATGGAAACGGTAACCCGATCAGGACCTTTGTTGATATATTTAAACAAATACTTTATAGATCCGGCCTGATTGCACCATTCAACATTGATGTGGGATTGATATCTCTTCAAAAGTGTTTTGTTGTAAGGAACAACACTTCTGTTATCTAACTTAACTCCAGATTTTTCAACAAATGTTCCTGAATCTCTTCTTCTGTAGAGAGGAAAACCATCCCTATCGATAGATGTATGATCACGAAATTTCTTTGGAAAGCCCTTCGAACACTTATTATCTACCATGCATGGACAGTTGATGTTGTCATCACCACAAGGACCATGAATCATGAAATCACTGACAAGAGTATACAACTCTGGATCATCGTTTTTGTCGGGAATTTCAGCGGAAATGAGGGGATCAATGTTTTCAACAGTTGGAAACTTGTGATCGGGATGCATAAATAAACATATATGCGCATGCAGCAACCCACGCTTCTGAAACTCCACAGTATAAACAACTACAAAAATGAAAGAAAATAAGATATTAAATGTTTGTATTAAAATTTTAAATATCCATAAAAAAATAGTCTTCATAGTGAATACCTGCTGACACTTTGCTAAGTAATGACTTCTCCTTCAAGTCTTTAATCAAAGCATTGAGCTTGATTTTAAACAATCTAGATAGGATATCAGGCCGGTCTTCGGGACTTAAATTGCTGTCCTTAAGAAATCTTTTAATTTCAGGCCATTTCGGATTACATGTTACTGTTATAAAAAAATCTGGATATCCATACCACTTACATTGAGACATTGCATCCAAATAGTTCTGCATCATATACCGAGCACCTCCAGTAAATGACGAAGGCAATATGACATGCTTTCCAGTGGTGGATACATTTATATTACCATGGTTACGTAAATTGGAAAAGTTCTCATAAGTATCACATCTTAGAACCTTCTGTTGACGACGTATGTAATTTAGTCTCTCAGTTTCAATCATGGTATACGCATCAACTAAGAATTGTTGAAATAGGCGACGTGAATTTAGAATTAATGAAAACACACCCTGCCTGTCTTGTATCCTATATGCAAAGAATTCTCTCATAGTGACAAATGTTCGTTTGGTTGATGTAGAAGGAGTAACACCTCTATGAGGAATGTCAATTCTATAGCAATCATCACCATAAGGAAACAAAAGAGGATACTGGAGAGCAAGATACGAGGGATGTAACTCACTAATACGTTGTATACCACCAGATTTCGTTTCAACAATAATATCTCTATTTTCTAAGGAATCGCCAATGTCACCAACAATTAAAGCTGCCACTTCAGAAGCGGTTGGTAAGTTGTATGTTCTTCCATCTTGTTGCCTTCTTCCAATGAGCCGCAACTTTAGGTCAGCCTGGCAGTTTTCTTTAAAAAAATCTCTTACAATCCGATATGTTTTAACCAAAACATTCTCCGAGTCTAACATATTCTGTATATGTTGTATAACTTGAAGATCAAGATCCCGAGATGTTGATGAAGAAGCTTTATTAGATTCACTAAAAAAATAAACACATTCAGGTTTTATTTCAAAATATAACACATTCTTAACAAATGTAATAGTAACATTGAATACGTACCCAAAAACGGCTTGTCTATTTGAAACTTCATTGTCAGTGTCATATATATATAGCTGGGAGAATTTTGGTTTAGATCCATCTTCTGGTAGAAGACTTCCCATTCTATGGTAATTCTGACCACCCAATCTGAATATATAAGGAGCATTGCCTCTATTAATGGTAGAATCAACTTTTCCACCAATGGACGTAAATGAGAACATGGAATTGTATCGACGGATGTTCTTCAGGAATGCCTTGCTTTTTGAATTTAAAGAATTAAAAAGACACTGATAACTCGGAGGTGGTTCCTTCATGTTAGGAAGTTGAAGTTTACCATATGCACAACACATTGAATAACTTGAATTTAATTGGCTTTTTGTACTCATTCTACGAGCTTCGTCACCCCATAATTTTGCTTGGCATATTTGGCAAGTGACATTCTGATCAAAGTGATCAATGTAATCTGTTGAAAATTATTTTAAAAATACTTGTAATTAGAATTTTTAAAGTTGGATGTAAATTACAATTAATATTAATTGTACACTATATATTAATGTAACATGTACCTTTTGAAATGCCGACAAATTCGTCTTTTTTAATATCACTTTCATGAACTTGTTCAATGGATAAGTCATTCAAATTTCTTTTATCAAAAATACTCTTGCTTAAATTTTGCCTATGTTGACTGTTACAAATGTCCATGGAATTATTTCTGTTTCTGTAACCAGCCATATCTATGATAATGAAAATAAAATTACGTTAAGAATATATTTGTACGTGCTGTGGGGAAAGAATTTTAATATAGTACCTGATGTAATGTCAGAGAAAGGGCTTCTCATACTTCCATTGGTACAATTACTAAAAGATAGTGAATTTTTGATGACATTCTCTTTGTTATTAAAAACATGATCTGCAATAGAACAGTTTTTAGCCTTTCTTGAATCCAAACCAAATACAGTTTTCCTAACTTTCTCCTTTGCTGACTCTCAGACTTGGTAGTGTCTGTGTTTAAACCTATACAAAAAGATAATATTATAATTATAAGATATAGGAAATTACATGAAAAAATAATATTATAAATCATTAAAAAAAACCGGCCATATCTATGATAATGAAAATAAAATTACGTTAAGAATATATTTGTACGTGCTGCGGGGAAAAGAATTTTAATATAGTACCTGATTTAATGTCAGAGAAAGGGCTTCTCATACTTCCATTGGTACAATTACTAAAAGATAGTGAATTTTTGATAACATTCTCTTTGTTATTAAAAACATGATCTACAACAGAACAGTTTTTAGCCTTTCTTGAATCCAAATACAGTTTTCGTAATTTTCTCCTGTCCTGACTCTCAGACTTGGTAGTGTCTGTGTTTAAACCTATACAAAAAGATAATATTATAATTATAAGATATAGGAAATTACTTGAAAAAATAATATTATAAATTGTAACACCTCGAAAATTTCGGGTTCAATAATAAAACGACACGTGTCATGTATGACAAAACGCGTTGTAAACTCGGATTTAATAAAAATGTTTGACAGGATTTAAAAGTGTCGTCATGTTAACTTTAGCACCTCTGAACGACCTCGTTATAAATCCCAAGACTCAAAACATATTAACAACATCTAATATATGTACAAAAGTTCAGTGAATTATAACATTGAATAATTCGTAAATTGATATGGTGGACTCCTACGAAGAAAAAGAGCGGTAACCCTTTTGTTTCGGGTCTTGTTTATGGATTCAAACGAAACAATACATAAGGATGAGGTTTAGAACTGTATAAGGCACATTTAAAAGGTCCCTAATTGATAATTGAGGCCCCAAATTCGTGCAAGTGGATTACATGTTCGAAACACCAACAAAAGGCAACAAATCTGCCTCTGAGAAGGGGTAGCGCACCGCTACATGTGTAGCGTAACGGTGCGCTACCACGTTAAGTCAACAGGCCCATTATAGCAGGCTAGCGCACCGCTACAAGTATAGCGTAACGGTGCGCTAGGGATGCCCAGTTCCGGCAAAACGGGCTGTTGCCTGTCCTTCGCGATTTTAACCCATTAAACCGGTTTTTATCAATTATAAAAGACCCCTAAACTATCCTAGAGCACTAGGACAAGTGTTGAATGGTTGTGGTTGGTCCTAGAGTTAGTTGTCAATTAGTTGTGGTGGATCAAAGTACTATATAAGGCCACATTATGCAACAACCATTCTTCACACTTGCATTTGATCATTGGAGCATCCTGGAGCTAAGGAACTCTCCCATCTGATCATAATTCGTGCATTGGACTATTGTAAGTCTGCTAGTTCTTATTTGGTTGTGTTTAGCTTAGTTAATTAGTTAAAAGTCAAACCGTCGTAATTACGGTTTGACTTCGAGATTAGTGACTAATGACTCAGTCTTATCTCGAATTAAAAGTAGTTTTAGAATGGTAATTATGTGGGAAATAAAACCCCAAAAGGGTTTCCCCTGATCACCATCCTAAGCAGGTCAAATGTCGGGTCAAACCTTTACTTAAAAAGTCAACATAATGCTTAAAATATCATTTATGCATAATTAGCTATCTAGATCATATATAACCCGTTTGATTATTGTTATAACTTAGTAATTAGTGTAATAACATGTTCAAAACTGTTCAACCCGACTATTTCCTGTTTAGACCCGGTTCGGAACCGAAAGTCACATAGTTTGACTTTCACGTTGACTTTCAGTTCTGACCCGTTTGGGCATATTTTAGAAATGCCTCAGAGCTTAAATTGGATTAGGATACATGTTAGAACAACCCTCTGTGATCATACACCTTAGTTCACTAGTTATCCAATTAATATGCATATTTCCGTTAATTGCTCATACGTTGACCGTTATGCCCTTATTACCTTAAAATGTGATTTATGAAAATGTAAAAGTGTAGAAACCTTAAATATGGATATATAGACTTGCATGCAAAGTTTGACATCAGTTTGACTTGTAGATTAAGAGTTATGCTCATTATCGCAAAACTAATGCTTTATGTTAACATAATGGCGTAATTAGCGTATAGCCTAGTTAAACATACTTTTTGATATCAAATCTTTTACCCACTGATATAATATATTATTTTAGGATTTTTAAAGATTTTTAATTAATTTTAGGCTGAGCATAACTCATAGTCGTAGGCTTAATTCGGAAATTGACGGTTTTGCCCTTACGGGCCATAAAATGAGTTTTACACATCTAAACGATTCCAAACCTTTTGCCACTGATTAGTTATGATAAATAAATTATTTTAAGCCTTCTGGAAATATAAAAATATCAGATTTAGGTATAGAACCCGGAAATGGCCTTTAATCGCCATAATTAGCGTTTTTAGCGCATAGTATGTCTTAGAATCATATTGGACATACCCGGGTCGATACCTACTGATATATGAGGCAAATTATGATAATTTAACAGTAAGCAAAGGTTTATAAACTCAGACTTCGTTTTTGAGCTTTTCGGCTTATGTGAAATTACCAAAATACCCCTACGGGGCATAGTTTGGTTAAATATGATAAATTTCACATATATGCCTTAGCCTACTGATATAACACATCAAAATGAGTATGTTTGCTGTTTACATCAGACCTGTAACTCAGTTGAACATATAAACGCTTTTACAAACTTTAAAATGACCAAACTACCCCTACAGGGCATAGTTTGTATTTAAATTAGTTCGGGGCATAACGAAAGACACCTTACTGATGTCACAACATATTTGAGACATAATTAACTTAGGAAACCTGTATATAGCTCTCATGACTACCCGTCACGCTTATTACGCGTACGGTTCGGTTTATGTAACAAGTTTACATAAATTAGCCGAAACGGGTCAAACCTTATCGGTTTTATCTCAAAATCCAGAATGTGTTTAGTTTACCCATATTATACAAGTCTCCAGACTTGTCGGGTCTAAATCACATCCTATTCCGGTCTTCGCTTAATCATGCGTTTTGAACCGTAAACCTTTCCTTAAAACTAACCGGTCTAAGTTACGACTTAAATAAGACCCGTTAGGAATTTAATAGGTTAATAAAACCTTCGTTCCAGATTAAGAGCCCCAGTAGAAGTACTTGTGCTTGCTGATTAAGATATACGGCTGAGTATAAATTGCATTGCTAGCTCAGGTAAATACTTTTAACTTATTTTCCCTTATACGGGCTTGGGATACGGTATTATAAAAATACCGCTTGGTCGGGTGTAGAAACCTTTTAATCGGAGATGATTAAATTGCATAATCCCGTTTTAATCTGTATTGATTGATAACAAATAACATTGGGGGTTAATGACCGTGTCCTGGATATCCTTGGCTCATTTTAAAAAGTGAATGGCCACGACGTAAGCACAAGGTGTAGACATAACACCTCCTGTTGCATATGTATAACGTATACTCACTCGTAAGGGTAACTTCTTGTGAGATTATATTTGTGGTGTGTCGATTAATCTTGTCCGGCTTGTATTGTATAATCACCGGCCCTAAATGTTGGACAACCATGTAAATCGGATACAAGATTTTTATTAATAAAATTGTCCCAAGTATAAAAGATTAATTTTGCCTCTGTGCATTTTAATCAATGTGTCAAGATATTTTGTGCCGTTTGCACTCGAATCACTTTTCAAACTCTTTTTCCAAAATGAGTCAGTTAATTGTATTTACCAGTGTAAACTGACGTATTTTCCAAAAGGTTAAGTGATAGGTACTATGCGTAATTGGCTGGGAGCTCAGGGCGTCACTAGGGAATCTTGCAAGTTCTAGATGCCTAAAGTCTGTTGAACAATTTTCTTTTATTGATCCGCCTGTGGATCCTTTACCTTCCGTTGTAATAATTTGACATTACTTATATTCAGAATGTAATATATTTATCTTTTGCTTCCGCTGTGCATTATTATATTGTGTTGTTTGACCATGATGTTGCCAACCACGTCACGATACTCCCCCACCGGGCCCACCGGTGACACGTGGAAAATCGGGGTGTGACAGGTTGGTATCAGAGCCAACATTGAGTGAATTAAACACTAGCTTTTGTGTTTAATCTCAATGACACAATTGCACATTCCTAAATCTTCTGAGTCTAGACTTAACATAGGAATACTTTCAATCCTAATCTAGAAATTTTTACTTCCAAAAATTTTATTGGATACGTCGCCAAGCGAAGAAGCCGTAATAGGAGTTCTCCACACCCGGAGCCTTGAAATGCTGAGCTTCGTACCGCGGCTAGAACGAAACGAGCATCCAAGGAGAAAGCATTCAGAAATAACTTGAAGAAGAAACTCCTTTTGCTGAAGATCGTTTCCTTAATAGTCCTCATAAGGACATATTTATCTTTCAGTCCCTTTAAGGACGTATTATTCCTTTCAAAGACCCGCTTAGGGCAACTCTGTACTTTTATTTTCATTTAATGGATTGATTAAATTAAGTTTTCATTCTAAACATGAAATACGAAATGAATGAAAAATAACATCCCTTAGAAGGGAAGTGCCTACGGGCTATAATTAACGTCCTCTGAGACTAAAGACGGTGGTAGCCTACAGCTCCCTGTCAAGAAAAGGTAATGAACTTTGATTCACACCGAAATGCCTCGATCCCAGACGATCATGGCTTATAAATTAAACTTGTCCACGTGACTAAGCCTTTTGTGCTATTACTAAATGCCTCGATCCCAGACGATCATGGCTTATAAATTAAACTTGTCCACGTGACTAAGCCTTTTGTGCTATTACTAAATGCCTCGATCCCAGACGATCATGGCTTATAAATTAAACTTGTCCACGTGACTAGGCCTTTTGTGCCATTACAAATTCATAAATTGCCCTGATTCTCTGAAATCTTGGCTTATAAATTAAACTAGTCTACGCGACTAGGCCATTTGTGCTATTATTAAATTATAAATTAGGATTTATGATAAAAATCCTGAATAAAACAAATATCCTTACTTTCCTGCCAGTATGCAATTTAAAAAAAATCTTAAAGGTGAAACCTAGCCTACGTGGCCAAGATGGTGAAACCTACTCAAGAGATTCAAATCCTTGTTAACACCTAAGAACGTGTTAGCACTCTTGACAAATGTGACTCGAGAAAATCACAACAGTCATCCTTATATTAGATTCTTCCAAATTCCTCATCTAGCCTATTGATTTAGAAATCATGGCTTGTGTCATCCTATGAGATGATCACATTATAAACATCCAGTAGTAATGAAGTGCCTACGGGCTAAACTTGTTGTCCGATAAGACAACGACAGTGGTGGTCTGTGACCTCCTGTCTAAAAGTATCGGACCAGGTCCAAGCATAATAGTCGGTAGGATCCATACGATCTCGACTAATAGCATCTGAGAAGATGATCATATTATAACCATCCCTCAGAAGGGAATTTGCCCACGGGCTATATCTATTGTCCTAAAGGACAAAAGACAGTTGAAGTCTACAACTCCCTGTCAAGAGAAGGTAATGAGCGTGATTCAAACCTTAATGCCTAGATTCTCTGAAATCATGGCTTATAAAATTTAGAACTGTCCTTGTGACTAGGCCTTATGCGCCACTTTAATATCCTTAATGTTTTATAACTAGGATAAATTATAATGGAAAATACTAATTTAATATAACTAACAAGTTAACCAATATGGTTTATATTACCATGGTTGATAAATCGTCAAAGATGATGATTCCATATTAATCTCTGAATAAATCATTGTCAATGTTTATGTAGACATCAAGCTACATGGCTGGATTAGATGAAGTTAGCAGCCACATGAAAGAGGACAATGATACTACCAGAATTAATGTAACTGGAGCAGAACTACAGGCGATAATAGATTATGCTGTTACTCGAGCTCTTGATCGGCAGTATGATGAGTCAAATGATACCCACTCTAAGACTCTATCTGTGGCTCGTAGTAAGCCCCCTTCTAACACCCACGAGTTGAGGGAGGACGATGTTCATGACTTGTCAAATCAAAGGAGTGTTCCGCCTAGACAGGTTGTGTTTCATCAAGAGGCACCAGTAAAGACCTGTTCATATAAATATTTTGTCTCCTGCAAGCCCAGAGACTTTACAGGAGAAAAAGGGGCCATCGATTGCATGACATGGCTCGATGAGATGGACGCTGTTGTTGACATCAGCGGTTGTGCGGAGCAAGATGTTGTGAAATTTGTTCCGCAATCATTCAAAGGAGAAGCGTTGGCATGGTGGAGGTCGTTGCTCCAAGCCACGTGAAAGGTTCTACTCTACAACTTATCTTGGGAGCAATTTGTTGCATTAGTCAAGGAAAACTATTGCCCCCAGCATGAAGTAGAAAAGATAGAATCAGACTTCTTGACTCTGGTCATGGAGAATTTGGATTGTCAGGCATATGTGACAAGTTTCAACACTATGTCCCGCCTGGTTCCTTATCTAGTCACCCCTGAACCTAAACGCATAGCGCGTTTCATTGGAGGCCTAGCACCAGAGATAAAAGGGAATGTTAAAGCATCTAGGCCAACCACATATAGGTCCGTGGTGGACTTATCCTTATCTCTCACCTTAGACGCAATCAGAATTAAGTCTGTTAAGGCTTCTGGCGAGAGAAGAAGTGAAAGAGAGGAGGAAAACTCTCATCAAGCTAACAAGAAGAAGAAGGGAAGCTTGGAGCGCAGGAAGGATTCCGAGTTTAGGAAGAACTCGAGTCAGTCTGATAACAGACCCAAATGCAGTAACTGCAAAAAGCAACATTATGGAAAATGTACAATAGACCCACGTGCTAAATTGTGTGGAATTTGCAAGACCAAGGGTCACAAAACCTTAGATTGCAAGGGGATGAAGAACGCCACATGTTACAATTGTAACGAAGAAGGGAACATTAAGACCAACTGTCCAAAGCTTATAAAGAAGCCTGGAGAGACCAGGAAAACAACCGCATAAGTCTTCCGGATGAACGCCAGGAGATGGTGCAGAAGGATAACTATATAACAGGTACTTTTCCTTATCAAGCAGTTTATGCAGAAATTCATTTGATGCTGACACATGTGATTCAATAATGAACGATCACTGTAGAGAACTGTTGTCTCCGTCTAATTAGGACTTCGTCATTTTGTACGAAGTAGAAATTGGCCGATAATACTTTAGAAAATGCTCCAACAAACCTTAGATGAATATATTATATCTAATAGGAATCACTCCTCTCTGATATTCCTACGGCAAGCTTTCAAGCTACCTAAATTCTTTAATGTAATAAAGACAGATGTGACGTTTTGATCCTCTGTCAGAAAAGTGATGGACTAGGTCCAAAATCTTTAATGCCATTAATGGTCTTTTGCGACCTAGGCTAAGTAATATTAAAATATTTAAAAAAAAATGTTCATTACGAATGTTAGTGCTTTAATAGCCTGTATAGGTTATTGACACCATGGCTAGTATATATTAAGGCCATCAGAATAAAATATAGTAGTTGATGGATTTCAACTAAGAAATTGTTTTTATTGGTGTTAGGAACCAATAGAAAGTAATGGCAAACTCGGATAAGACAACAGTCGATCGCGCCATTGATGGCACGACGCATGCTAATGATGCTGAAATTGTGAACCTTAGAATTCCCAAAGATATTCTTCAAACTATGATAGACGCAGCTGTTGGAAAAGCTGTGAAGAAGGCTGTGAAAAAGTTCAAGGAGCCCCATGCTGCTCGGTCCAAATTTTATCTAGGACCACATTTCCTCACTCATAAGAAGGATCTCGTTCATGCCTCTGATGCAAAGGATGAACTAAAAAGGAAAAGGGAGGTAGATAACTCCCAGAGTTCTAAGAAAAAGAACAAACAAAAGTCCGACCAGAAACCAGTATGTGAGACCTGCAAGAAGCGCCATTATGGGAAATGCAGGTTCGAACCAAAATCCAAATCGCAGCCCAGAGCTTGTGGAATTTGCAAATCTAGGGAACATAAAACCATGGATTGCAAGAAGTTGAAAGATGCTACATGCTACAACTGCAACGAGAATGGGCACATAAAGACCAACTGCCCTAAGTACGCGAGGAAGCCCGAGTAGGCCAAGAAAACAGACGCACGAGTTATCAGGAGGAACGCCTAAGAGATGATGCAGAATAATAATAGTATAATATGTACCTTTCGTTATCAAGCAGTTTATGTAGAAACTTATTTAATACTGGCACGTATAAATATATTATGAATGATAAAGGTTGAGAACTGTTGTTTCCACCTGATTAAGACTCCGGTCATTTAATGCCCGGTAGAAAGTGACGATGTTACGTCAAAAATGCTCCAACGAATCCTATATTGATATTAATATCTATTAGAAATCACTTTTTCTAATATCCTTAAGCAAACTTTTGGTTGCATACTTAAGGACTCAATATAGTGATAAAAATCGATTGGTTGCCTTAAAAATCAAGTCCATATTGTGAATGATAAGAAGCAATTAATTATCAAGACTCCTTATGAGACAACCCTCGTAATTACACGTGTCCGTACGATTAATTAATATTAAACATAAAAAAATGGTGGAACTGGCCGTCCCCGGAATCGAACCCGGGTCTAGGCCGGCCGCACCCTTTCGCGCGCCTAGCCAACTGAGCTAGGAGCCTAGTTTGTGAATAATTTCATTCTAATTAAATATAAGCACATATAGTTGATATCTCTTTAATCTCTATCAATTTCGAATACCAAATGGTATGACGAAAGCACTATATGAGAATTGGCGTATCCTAGTGTGTCCCATAGATTATTTCCATGTCTGATCAGCATGGAGGTTTAATGCATGGAACCACAAAGATATCCCAATGATCACATGGTACTAAAGTCAACTAATGGCATTCAAAGAAGATATCCATAATAGGATTGTCCAAATAAATATTCCAGATTAAGGAATCCGTGGAATCATAACATATATGTCATTTTTGACACAAGCAAAGATGGATGAACTGGAGCTTGAGATATGGAAAATCTCTGTAACCTCCTTGTATCTTGGTTATCTTCTTCTAAGTTTACCCTGTTTACCTCTCTAGAGGCAGGTAGAGTTACGATTAACATCCCGCTTTGGGTTAGAGTGTTGTAAGAACTCCATGTTCAATATGGAACAACCGAAAACCTGATTAAGAAAATTTTAAGATATAGATTCATATATCCTAACTCGATATTCTAAGAGTTTGATATGGTTGGGTAAGAAAGACGGTTCATTTTTGCTTATGCATTGCTACCGCAACCCTACTTAGACAACGATTAAAAATCGCCATCAACTACCCAGGATCGTCGAATTGTTCGACTAGCTGTAAGGATTGGCTACTCCTTAAGATTTGTTAAAAAGTGGTTGGAATAACCACCTCAAGAGAAGCTTTTCTATAATAGTTGGTATAGAAGTATCAAGGTTGCCCCTTTGGAGACCTTGTATAAATGAAATATTAAACAATCTATTGATTAGGACAATAGATTGGTAAGTCCAATATGCAGGATCTGAAAGTTGCATTGGAAACAACAAATAAGATCATACAAATTCCTAACCATCTGTAAGTTGCCATTATTAGGCAGAGAATACTTCCTTTATTTCGGTAAATCTCGGGCCGGGATTTATTTTAAGGGGGTGAGGATGTAACACCTCGAAAATTTCGGGTTCAATAATAAAACGACACGTGTCATGTATGACAAAACGCGTTGTAAACTCGGATTTAATAAAAATGTTTGACAGGATTTAAAAGTGTCGTCATGTTAACTTTAGCACCTCTGAACGACCTCGTTATAAATCCCAAGACTCAAAACATATTAACAACATCTAATATATGTACAAAAGTTCAGTGAATTATAACATTGAATAATTCGTAAATTGATATGGTGGACTCCTACGAAGAAAAAGAGCGGTAACCCTTTTGTTTCGGGTCTTGTTTATGGATTCAAACGAAACAATACATAAGGATGAGGTTTAGAACTGTATAAGGCACATTTAAAAGGTCCCTAATTGATAATTGAGGCCCCAAATTCGTGCAAGTGGATTACATGTTCGAAACACCAACAAAAGGCAACAAATCTGCCTCTGAGAAGGGGTAGCGCACCGCTACATGTGTAGCGTAACGGTGCGCTACCACGTTAAGTCAACAGGCCCATTATAGCAGGCTAGCGCACCGCTACAAGTATAGCGTAACGGTGCGCTAGGGATGCCCAGTTCCGGCAAAACGGGCTGTTGCCTGTCCTTCGCGATTTTAACCCATTAAACCGGTTTTTATCAATTATAAAAGACCCCTAAACTATCCTAGAGCACTAGGACAAGTGTTGAATGGTTGTGGTTGGTCCTAGAGTTAGTTGTCAATTAGTTGTGGTGGATCAAAGTACTATATAAGGCCACATTATGCAACAACCATTCTTCACACTTGCATTTGATCATTGGAGCATCCTGGAGCTAAGGAACTCTCCCATCTGATCATAATTCGTGCATTGGACTATTGTAAGTCTGCTAGTTCTTATTTGGTTGTGTTTAGCTTAGTTAATTAGTTAAAAGTCAAACCGTCGTAATTACGGTTTGACTTCGAGATTAGTGACTAATGACTCAGTCTTATCTCGAATTAAAAGTAGTTTTAGAATGGTAATTATGTGGGAAATAAAACCCCAAAAGGGTTTCCCCTGATCACCATCCTAAGCAGGTCAAATGTCGGGTCAAACCTTTACTTAAAAAGTCAACATAATGCTTAAAATATCATTTATGCATAATTAGCTATCTAGATCATATATAACCCGTTTGATTATTGTTATAACTTAGTAATTAGTGTAATAACATGTTCAAAACTGTTCAACCCGACTATTTCCTGTTTAGACCCGGTTCGGAACCGAAAGTCACATAGTTTGACTTTCACGTTGACTTTCAGTTCTGACCCGTTTGGGCATATTTTAGAAATGCCTCAGAGCTTAAATTGGATTAGGATACATGTTAGAACAACCCTCTGTGATCATACACCTTAGTTCACTAGTTATCCAATTAATATGCATATTTCCGTTAATTGCTCATACGTTGACCGTTATGCCCTTATTACCTTAAAATGTGATTTATGAAAATGTAAAAGTGTAGAAACCTTAAATATGGATATATAGACTTGCATGCAAAGTTTGACATCAGTTTGACTTGTAGATTAAGAGTTATGCTCATTATCGCAAAACTAATGCTTTATGTTAACATAATGGCGTAATTAGCGTATAGCCTAGTTAAACATACTTTTTGATATCAAATCTTTTACCCACTGATATAATATATTATTTTAGGATTTTTAAAGATTTTTAATTAATTTTAGGCTGAGCATAACTCATAGTCGTAGGCTTAATTCGGAAATTGACGGTTTTGCCCTTACGGGCCATAAAATGAGTTTTACACATCTAAACGATTCCAAACCTTTTGCCACTGATTAGTTATGATAAATAAATTATTTTAAGCCTTCTGGAAATATAAAAATATCAGATTTAGGTATAGAACCCGGAAATGGCCTTTAATCGCCATAATTAGCGTTTTTAGCGCATAGTATGTCTTAGAATCATATTGGACATACCCGGGTCGATACCTACTGATATATGAGGCAAATTATGATAATTTAACAGTAAGCAAAGGTTTATAAACTCAGACTTCGTTTTTGAGCTTTTCGGCTTATGTGAAATTACCAAAATACCCCTACGGGGCATAGTTTGGTTAAATATGATAAATTTCACATATATGCCTTAGCCTACTGATATAACACATCAAAATGAGTATGTTTGCTGTTTACATCAGACCTGTAACTCAGTTGAACATATAAACGCTTTTACAAACTTTAAAATGACCAAACTACCCCTACAGGGCATAGTTTGTATTTAAATTAGTTCGGGGCATAACGAAAGACACCTTACTGATGTCACAACATATTTGAGACATAATTAACTTAGGAAACCTGTATATAGCTCTCATGACTACCCGTCACGCTTATTACGCGTACGGTTCGGTTTATGTAACAAGTTTACATAAATTAGCCGAAACGGGTCAAACCTTATCGGTTTTATCTCAAAATCCAGAATGTGTTTAGTTTACCCATATTATACAAGTCTCCAGACTTGTCGGGTCTAAATCACATCCTATTCCGGTCTTCGCTTAATCATGCGTTTTGAACCGTAAACCTTTCCTTAAAACTAACCGGTCTAAGTTACGACTTAAATAAGACCCGTTAGGAATTTAATAGGTTAATAAAACCTTCGTTCCAGATTAAGAGCCCCAGTAGAAGTACTTGTGCTTGCTGATTAAGATATACGGCTGAGTATAAATTGCATTGCTAGCTCAGGTAAATACTTTTAACTTATTTTCCCTTATACGGGCTTGGGATACGGTATTATAAAAATACCGCTTGGTCGGGTGTAGAAACCTTTTAATCGGAGATGATTAAATTGCATAATCCCGTTTTAATCTGTATTGATTGATAACAAATAACATTGGGGGTTAATGACCGTGTCCTGGATATCCTTGGCTCATTTTAAAAAGTGAATGGCCACGACGTAAGCACAAGGTGTAGACATAACACCTCCTGTTGCATATGTATAACGTATACTCACTCGTAAGGGTAACTTCTTGTGAGATTATATTTGTGGTGTGTCGATTAATCTTGTCCGGCTTGTATTGTATAATCACCGGCCCTAAATGTTGGACAACCATGTAAATCGGATACAAGATTTTTATTAATAAAATTGTCCCAAGTATAAAAGATTAATTTTGCCTCTGTGCATTTTAATCAATGTGTCAAGATATTTTGTGCCGTTTGCACTCGAATCACTTTTCAAACTCTTTTTCCAAAATGAGTCAGTTAATTGTATTTACCAGTGTAAACTGACGTATTTTCCAAAAGGTTAAGTGATAGGTACTATGCGTAATTGGCTGGGAGCTCAGGGCGTCACTAGGGAATCTTGCAAGTTCTAGATGCCTAAAGTCTGTTGAACAATTTTCTTTTATTGATCCGCCTGTGGATCCTTTACCTTCCGTTGTAATAATTTGACATTACTTATATTCAGAATGTAATATATTTATCTTTTGCTTCCGCTGTGCATTATTATATTGTGTTGTTTGACCATGATGTTGCCAACCACGTCACGATACTCCCCCACCGGGCCCACCGGTGACACGTGGAAAATCGGGGTGTGACAGGTTGGTATCAGAGCCAACATTGAGTGAATTAAACACTAGCTTTTGTGTTTAATCTCAATGACACAATTGCACATTCCTAAATCTTCTGAGTCTAGACTTAACATAGGAATACTTTCAATCCTAATCTAGAAATTTTTACTTCCAAAAATTTTATTGGATACGTCGCCAAGCGAAGAAGCCGTAATAGGAGTTCTCCACACCCGGAGCCTTGAAATGCTGAGCTTCGTACCGCGGCTAGAACGAAACGAGCATCCAAGGAGAAAGCATTCAGAAATAACTTGAAGAAGAAACTCCTTTTGCTGAAGATCGTTTCCTTAATAGTCCTCATAAGGACATATTTATCTTTCAGTCCCTTTAAGGACGTATTATTCCTTTCAAAGACCCGCTTAGGGCAACTCTGTACTTTTATTTTCATTTAATGGATTGATTAAATTAAGTTTTCATTCTAAACATGAAATACGAAATGAATGAAAAATAACATCCCTTAGAAGGGAAGTGCCTACGGGCTATAATTAACGTCCTCTGAGACTAAAGACGGTGGTAGCCTACAGCTCCCTGTCAAGAAAAGGTAATGAACTTTGATTCACACCGAAATGCCTCGATCCCAGACGATCATGGCTTATAAATTAAACTTGTCCACGTGACTAAGCCTTTTGTGCTATTACTAAATGCCTCGATCCCAGACGATCATGGCTTATAAATTAAACTTGTCCACGTGACTAAGCCTTTTGTGCTATTACTAAATGCCTCGATCCCAGACGATCATGGCTTATAAATTAAACTTGTCCACGTGACTAGGCCTTTTGTGCCATTACAAATTCATAAATTGCCCTGATTCTCTGAAATCTTGGCTTATAAATTAAACTAGTCTACGCGACTAGGCCATTTGTGCTATTATTAAATTATAAATTAGGATTTATGATAAAAATCCTGAATAAAACAAATATCCTTACTTTCCTGCCAGTATGCAATTTAAAGAAAATCTTAAAGGTGAAACCTAGCCTACGTGGCCAAGATGGTGAAACCTACTCAAGAGATTCAAATCCTTGTTAACACCTAAGAACGTGTTAGCACTCTTGACAAATGTGACTCGAGAAAATCACAACAGTCATCCTTATATTAGATTCTTCCAAATTCCTCATCTAGCCTATTGATTTAGAAATCATGGCTTGTGTCATCCTATGAGATGATCACATTATAAACATCCAGTAGTAATGAAGTGCCTACGGGCTAAACTTGTTGTCCGATAAGACAACGACAGTGGTGGTCTGTGACCTCCTGTCTAAAAGTATCGGACCAGGTCCAAGCATAATAGTCGGTAGGATCCATACGATCTCGACTAATAGCATCTGAGAAGATGATCATATTATAACCATCCCTCAGAAGGGAATTTGCCCACGGGCTATATCTATTGTCCTAAAGGACAAAAGACAGTTGAAGTCTACAACTCCCTGTCAAGAGAAGGTAATGAGCGTGATTCAAACCTTAATGCCTAGATTCTCTGAAATCATGGCTTATAAAATTTAGAACTGTCCTTGTGACTAGGCCTTATGCGCCACTTTAATATCCTTAATGTTTTATAACTAGGATAAATTATAATGGAAAATACTAATTTAATATAACTAACAAGTTAACCAATATGGTTTATATTACCATGGTTGATAAATCATCAAAGATGATGATTCCATATTAATCTCTGAATAAATCATTGTCAATGTTTATGTAGACATCAAGCTACATGGCTGGATTAGATGAAGTTAGCAGCCACATGAAAGAGGACAATGATACTACCAGAATTAATGTAACTGGAGCAGAACTACAGGCGATAATAGATTATGCTGTTACTCGAGCTCTTGATCGGCAGTATGATGAGTCAAATGATACCCACTCTAAGACTCTATCTGTGGCTCGTAGTAAGCCCCCTTCTAACACCCACGAGTTGAGGGAGGACGATGTTCATGACTTGTCAAATCAAAGGAGTGTTCCGCCTAGACAGGTTGTGTTTCATCAAGAGGCACCAGTAAAGACCTGTTCATATAAATATTTTGTCTCCTGCAAGCCCAGAGACTTTACAGGAGAAAAAGGGGCCATCGATTGCATGACATGGCTCGATGAGATGGACGCTGTTGTTGACATCAGCGGTTGTGCGGAGCAAGATGTTGTGAAATTTGTTCCGCAATCATTCAAAGGAGAAGCGTTGGCATGGTGGAGGTCGTTGCTCCAAGCCACGTGAAAGGTTCTACTCTACAACTTATCTTGGGAGCAATTTGTTGCATTAGTCAAGGAAAACTATTGCCCCCAGCATGAAGTAGAAAAGATAGAATCAGACTTCTTGACTCTGGTCATGGAGAATTTGGATTGTCAGGCATATGTGACAAGTTTCAACACTATGTCCCGCCTGGTTCCTTATCTAGTCACCCCTGAACCTAAACGCATAGCGCGTTTCATTGGAGGCCTAGCACCAGAGATAAAAGGGAATGTTAAAGCATCTAGGCCAACCACATATAGGTCCGTGGTGGACTTATCCTTATCTCTCACCTTAGACGCAATCAGAATTAAGTCTGTTAAGGCTTCTGGCGAGAGAAGAAGTGAAAGAGAGGAGGAAAACTCTCATCAAGCTAACAAGAAGAAGAAGGGAAGCTTGGAGCGCAGGAAGGATTCCGAGTTTAGGAAGAACTCGAGTCAGTCTGATAACAGACCCAAATGCAGTAACTGCAAAAAGCAACATTATGGAAAATGTACAATAGACCCACGTGCTAAATTGTGTGGAATTTGCAAGACCAAGGGTCACAAAACCTTAGATTGCAAGGGGATGAAGAACGCCACATGTTACAATTGTAACGAAGAAGGGAACATTAAGACCAACTGTCCAAAGCTTATAAAGAAGCCTGGAGAGACCAGGAAAACAACCGCATAAGTCTTCCGGATGAACGCCAGGAGATGGTGCAGAAGGATAACTATATAACAGGTACTTTTCCTTATCAAGCAGTTTATGCAGAAATTCATTTGATGCTGACACATGTGATTCAATAATGAACGATCACTGTAGAGAACTGTTGTCTCCGTCTAATTAGGACTTCGTCATTTTGTACGAAGTAGAAATTGGCCGATAATACTTTAGAAAATGCTCCAACAAACCTTAGATGAATATATTATATCTAATAGGAATCACTCCTCTCTGATATTCCTACGGCAAGCTTTCAAGCTACCTAAATTCTTTAATGTAATAAAGACAGATGTGACGTTTTGATCCTCTGTCAGAAAAGTGATGGACTAGGTCCAAAATCTTTAATGCCATTAATGGTCTTTTGCGACCTAGGCTAAGTAATATTAAAATATTTAAAAAAAAATGTTCATTACGAATGTTAGTGCTTTAATAGCCTGTATAGGTTATTGACACCATGGCTAGTATATATTAAGGCCATCAGAATAAAATATAGTAGTTGATGGATTTCAACTAAGAAATTGTTTTTATTGGTGTTAGGAACCAATAGAAAGTAATGGCAAACTCGGATAAGACAACAGTCGATCGCGCCATTGATGGCACGACGCATGCTAATGATGCTGAAATTGTGAACCTTAGAATTCCCAAAGATATTCTTCAAACTATGATAGACGCAGCTGTTGGAAAAGCTGTGAAGAAGGCTGTGAAAAAGTTCAAGGAGCCCCATGCTGCTCGGTCCAAATTTTATCTAGGACCACATTTCCTCACTCATAAGAAGGATCTCGTTCATGCCTCTGATGCAAAGGATGAACTAAAAAGGAAAAGGGAGGTAGATAACTCCCAGAGTTCTAAGAAAAAGAACAAACAAAAGTCCGACCAGAAACCAGTATGTGAGACCTGCAAGAAGCGCCATTATGGGAAATGCAGGTTCGAACCAAAATCCAAATCGCAGCCCAGAGCTTGTGGAATTTGCAAATCTAGGGAACATAAAACCATGGATTGCAAGAAGTTGAAAGATGCTACATGCTACAACTGCAACGAGAAGGGGCACATAAAGACCAACTGCCCTAAGTACGCGAGGAAGCCCGAGTAGGCCAAGAAAACAGACGCACGAGTTATCAGGAGGAACGCCTAAGAGATGATGCAGAATAATAATAGTATAATATGTACCTTTCGTTATCAAGCAGTTTATGTAGAAACTTATTTAATACTGGCACGTATAAATATATTATGAATGATAAAGGTTGAGAACTGTTGTTTCCACCTGATTAAGACTCCGGTCATTTAATGCCCGGTAGAAAGTGACGATGTTACGTCAAAAATGCTCCAACGAATCCTATATTGATATTAATATCTATTAGAAATCACTTTTTCTAATATCCTTAAGCAAACTTTTGGTTGCATACTTAAGGACTCAATATAGTGATAAAAATCGATTGGTTGCCTTAAAAATCAAGTCCATATTGTGAATGATAAGAAGCAATTAATTATCAAGACTCCTTATGAGACAACCCTCGTAATTACACGTGTCCGTACGATTAATTAATATTAAACATAAAAAAATGGTGGAACTGGCCGTCCCCGGAATCGAACCCGGGTCTAGGCCGGCCGCACCCTTTCGCGCGCCTAGCCAACTGAGCTAGGAGCCTAGTTTGTGAATAATTTCATTCTAATTAAATATAAGCACATATAGTTGATATCTCTTTAATCTCTATCAATTTCGAATACCAAATGGTATGACGAAAGCACTATATGAGAATTGGCGTATCCTAGTGTGTCCCATAGATTATTTCCATGTCTGATCAGCATGGAGGTTTAATGCATGGAACCACAAAGATATCCCAATGATCACATGGTACTAAAGTCAACTAATGGCATTCAAAGAAGATATCCATAATAGGATTGTCCAAATAAATATTCCAGATTAAGGAATCCGTGGAATCATAACATATATGTCATTTTTGACACAAGCAAAGATGGATGAACTGGAGCTTGAGATATGGAAAATCTCTGTAACCTCCTTGTATCTTGGTTATCTTCTTCTAAGTTTACCCTGTTTACCTCTCTAGAGGCAGGTAGAGTTACGATTAACATCCCGCTTTGGGTTAGAGTGTTGTAAGAACTCCATGTTCAATATGGAACAACCGAAAACCTGATTAAGAAAATTTTAAGATATAGATTCATATATCCTAACTCGATATTCTAAGAGTTTGATATGGTTGGGTAAGAAAGACGGTTCATTTTTGCTTATGCATTGCTACCGCAACCCTACTTAGACAACGATTAAAAATCGCCATCAACTACCCAGGATCGTCGAATTGTTCGACTAGCTGTAAGGATTGGCTACTCCTTAAGATTTGTTAAAAAGTGGTTGGAATAACCACCTCAAGAGAAGCTTTTCTATAATAGTTGGTATAGAAGTATCAAGGTTGCCCCTTTGGAGACCTTGTATAAATGAAATATTAAACAATCTATTGATTAGGACAATAGATTGGTAAGTCCAATATGCAGGATCTGAAAGTTGCATTGGAAACAACAAATAAGATCATACAAATTCCTAACCATCTGTAAGTTGCCATTATTAGGCAGAGAATACTTCCTTTATTTCGGTAAATCTCGGGCCGGGATTTATTTTAAGGGGGTGAGGATGTAACACCTCGAAAATTTCGGGTTCAATAATAAAACGACACGTGTCATGTATGACAAAACGCGTTGTAAACTCGGATTTAATAAAAATGTTTGACAGGATTTAAAAGTGTCGTCATGTTAACTTTAGCACCTCTGAACGACCTCGTTATAAATCCCAAGACTCAAAACATATTAACAACATCTAATATATGTACAAAAGTTCAGTGAATTATAACATTGAATAATTCGTAAATTGATATGGTGGACTCCTACGAAGAAAAAGAGCGGTAACCCTTTTGTTTCGGGTCTTGTTTATGGATTCAAACGAAACAATACATAAGGATGAGGTTTAGAACTGTATAAGGCACATTTAAAAGGTCCCTAATTGATAATTGAGGCCCCAAATTCGTGCAAGTGGATTACATGTTCGAAACACCAACAAAAGGCAACAAATCTGCCTCTGAGAAGGGGTAGCGCACCGCTACATGTGTAGCGTAACGGTGCGCTACCACGTTAAGTCAACAGGCCCATTATAGCAGGCTAGCGCACCGCTACAAGTATAGCGTAACGGTGCGCTAGGGATGCCCAGTTCCGGCAAAACGGGCTGTTGCCTGTCCTTCGCGATTTTAACCCATTAAACCGGTTTTTATCAATTATAAAAGACCCCTAAACTATCCTAGAGCACTAGGACAAGTGTTGAATGGTTGTGGTTGGTCCTAGAGTTAGTTGTCAATTAGTTGTGGTGGATCAAAGTACTATATAAGGCCACATTATGCAACAACCATTCTTCACACTTGCATTTGATCATTGGAGCATCCTGGAGCTAAGGAACTCTCCCATCTGATCATAATTCGTGCATTGGACTATTGTAAGTCTGCTAGTTCTTATTTGGTTGTGTTTAGCTTAGTTAATTAGTTAAAAGTCAAACCGTCGTAATTACGGTTTGACTTCGAGATTAGTGACTAATGACTCAGTCTTATCTCGAATTAAAAGTAGTTTTAGAATGGTAATTATGTGGGAAATAAAACCCCAAAAGGGTTTCCCCTGATCACCATCCTAAGCAGGTCAAATGTCGGGTCAAACCTTTACTTAAAAAGTCAACATAATGCTTAAAATATCATTTATGCATAATTAGCTATCTAGATCATATATAACCCGTTTGATTATTGTTATAACTTAGTAATTAGTGTAATAACATGTTCAAAACTGTTCAACCCGACTATTTCCTGTTTAGACCCGGTTCGGAACCGAAAGTCACATAGTTTGACTTTCACGTTGACTTTCAGTTCTGACCCGTTTGGGCATATTTTAGAAATGCCTCAGAGCTTAAATTGGATTAGGATACATGTTAGAACAACCCTCTGTGATCATACACCTTAGTTCACTAGTTATCCAATTAATATGCATATTTCCGTTAATTGCTCATACGTTGACCGTTATGCCCTTATTACCTTAAAATGTGATTTATGAAAATGTAAAAGTGTAGAAACCTTAAATATGGATATATAGACTTGCATGCAAAGTTTGACATCAGTTTGACTTGTAGATTAAGAGTTATGCTCATTATCGCAAAACTAATGCTTTATGTTAACATAATGGCGTAATTAGCGTATAGCCTAGTTAAACATACTTTTTGATATCAAATCTTTTACCCACTGATATAATATATTATTTTAGGATTTTTAAAGATTTTTAATTAATTTTAGGCTGAGCATAACTCATAGTCGTAGGCTTAATTCGGAAATTGACGGTTTTGCCCTTACGGGCCATAAAATGAGTTTTACACATCTAAACGATTCCAAACCTTTTGCCACTGATTAGTTATGATAAATAAATTATTTTAAGCCTTCTGGAAATATAAAAATATCAGATTTAGGTATAGAACCCGGAAATGGCCTTTAATCGCCATAATTAGCGTTTTTAGCGCATAGTATGTCTTAGAATCATATTGGACATACCCGGGTCGATACCTACTGATATATGAGGCAAATTATGATAATTTAACAGTAAGCAAAGGTTTATAAACTCAGACTTCGTTTTTGAGCTTTTCGGCTTATGTGAAATTACCAAAATACCCCTACGGGGCATAGTTTGGTTAAATATGATAAATTTCACATATATGCCTTAGCCTACTGATATAACACATCAAAATGAGTATGTTTGCTGTTTACATCAGACCTGTAACTCAGTTGAACATATAAACGCTTTTACAAACTTTAAAATGACCAAACTACCCCTACAGGGCATAGTTTGTATTTAAATTAGTTCGGGGCATAACGAAAGACACCTTACTGATGTCACAACATATTTGAGACATAATTAACTTAGGAAACCTGTATATAGCTCTCATGACTACCCGTCACGCTTATTACGCGTACGGTTCGGTTTATGTAACAAGTTTACATAAATTAGCCGAAACGGGTCAAACCTTATCGGTTTTATCTCAAAATCCAGAATGTGTTTAGTTTACCCATATTATACAAGTCTCCAGACTTGTCGGGTCTAAATCACATCCTATTCCGGTCTTCGCTTAATCATGCGTTTTGAACCGTAAACCTTTCCTTAAAACTAACCGGTCTAAGTTACGACTTAAATAAGACCCGTTAGGAATTTAATAGGTTAATAAAACCTTCGTTCCAGATTAAGAGCCCCAGTAGAAGTACTTGTGCTTGCTGATTAAGATATACGGCTGAGTATAAATTGCATTGCTAGCTCAGGTAAATACTTTTAACTTATTTTCCCTTATACGGGCTTGGGATACGGTATTATAAAAATACCGCTTGGTCGGGTGTAGAAACCTTTTAATCGGAGATGATTAAATTGCATAATCCCGTTTTAATCTGTATTGATTGATAACAAATAACATTGGGGGTTAATGACCGTGTCCTGGATATCCTTGGCTCATTTTAAAAAGTGAATGGCCACGACGTAAGCACAAGGTGTAGACATAACACCTCCTGTTGCATATGTATAACGTATACTCACTCGTAAGGGTAACTTCTTGTGAGATTATATTTGTGGTGTGTCGATTAATCTTGTCCGGCTTGTATTGTATAATCACCGGCCCTAAATGTTGGACAACCATGTAAATCGGATACAAGATTTTTATTAATAAAATTGTCCCAAGTATAAAAGATTAATTTTGCCTCTGTGCATTTTAATCAATGTGTCAAGATATTTTGTGCCGTTTGCACTCGAATCACTTTTCAAACTCTTTTTCCAAAATGAGTCAGTTAATTGTATTTACCAGTGTAAACTGACGTATTTTCCAAAAGGTTAAGTGATAGGTACTATGCGTAATTGGCTGGGAGCTCAGGGCGTCACTAGGGAATCTTGCAAGTTCTAGATGCCTAAAGTCTGTTGAACAATTTTCTTTTATTGATCCGCCTGTGGATCCTTTACCTTCCGTTGTAATAATTTGACATTACTTATATTCAGAATGTAATATATTTATCTTTTGCTTCCGCTGTGCATTATTATATTGTGTTGTTTGACCATGATGTTGCCAACCACGTCACGATACTCCCCCACCGGGCCCACCGGTGACACGTGGAAAATCGGGGTGTGACAGGTTGGTATCAGAGCCAACATTGAGTGAATTAAACACTAGCTTTTGTGTTTAATCTCAATGACACAATTGCACATTCCTAAATCTTCTGAGTCTAGACTTAACATAGGAATACTTTCAATCCTAATCTAGAAATTTTTACT